>CM077655.1:17283605-19683605 GCA_039707465.1 Rhabdophis nuchalis
AGAGCAACTGGTGATGGCTCCATGTGCCAGGAGAGATGGTTCTGTGTGCCACTTATGGAATGCGTGTCATATATTCCCCATCATTCAGGTAGCAGCAACAGTTTCTTTGGCAAGACACATGCACACATGGCCATCAGCCGTCACACACTAAAGAAGCTGGGGGGCACCAGGAGAGTTGACCAGCCAAGCCTGCAAAACAAGGCATCCCAAGGCATCTCCCCACCCCCCGTGTGTCTCTTGGGCTGATGGCCGTGGCTGGAACTGTAAGGGGAAAGCCTGGCCTTCCCTAAGAAATGGCTCCACCTGACATAGGTTCCCCATCACGGCTCTAGGCTTTGCCCACTTGAAATGAGATCTCAGGCTTTGGCAAACAGAGAAACAGCTGACCTCTCAGCGGCTTTTGATACCATCGACCATGGTATCCTATTGTGCCGACTGGGGGGGTTGGGGCTGGGAGGCACCGTATTACGGTGGTTCTCGTCCTACCTCTCTGGTCGGTCGCAATGTGTGTTGGCAGGGGGGCAGAGGTCGGCCTCGAGACCCCTCTTATGCGGGGCTCCTCAGGGGTTGGTCCTCTCACCCCTCCTGTTCAACACCTATATGAAGCCGCTGGGCGAGATCATCCGTGGTTTTGGGGTGGGATATCATCTGTACGCAGATGATACTCAGCTGTACATATCCACCCCAGACCACCCCAACGATGCCGCCGAGGTGTTGTCCCGGTGTTTGGAGGCCGTACGGATCTGGATGGGTAGTAACAAACTCAAGCTCAACCTGTCCAAGACTGAGTGGCTGTGGCTCCCGGCACCCCGGTTCAGCCAGATAACTCCAACTCTGGCCATTGGGGGCGAAACACCGGCCCCCGTGGAGAGAGTGTGCAATTTGGGCGTCCTCCTGGATTCCTGGCTGTCCATGGAGGACCATGTGGTGGCCGTGGCCAGGGGGGCATTCTATCAGGTACCCCTGATGTGCCAATTGCGCCCCTTACTGGACCGGGCTGCCCTTCGCACAGTCACTCAAGCACTCGTGACATCCCGACTTGACTACTGTAACACTCTCTACATGGGGCTTCCCTTGAGGTGCACTCAAAGGCTACAGCTAGTCCAGAATGCGGCCGCGCGGGTGATTATGGGCACCTCTAGGTTCTCCCACGTAACACCTCTCCTCCGCGAGCTGCACTGGCTGCCTGTGACCTTTCGGGTGCGCTTCAAGGTTTTGACGACCATCTTCAAAGCGCTCCATGGCTCGGGGCCTAGTTATATGCGAGACTGTCTTCTGCCCCATACATCCCTTCGTCCGATCCACTCCCACAGAGAGGGTCTTCTCAGGGTGCCGTCAGCCGGGCAATGCCAGTTGGCGGCACCCAGGGGAAGGGCCTTCTCTGTGGCGGGCCCAACCCTGTGGAATGACTTACCCCCCAGAACTACGTACCATCTCAGATCTCCGCCTCTTCCGCCAGCGTCTTAAGACGCATCTTTTCCAACAAGCCGGCCTAGCATAACCTCCTGTTTTGACTGTTTTTAGATAGTTTTAATTTGGGGGATTTTATACATATTTTAGCACAGGGTATCGATTGATTTAATAGCTTTTAAAATTTTGTACTTATTTATATTTGTTATGTCTTTTAAATTTCCTGTGCGCCGCCCTGGGTCCTTTTTTGGAGAAGGTGCGGGGTACAAATTCTAATAACAATAACAATAACAATAACAATAACAATAACAATAACAACAACAACAACAACAACAATAATAATAATAAAAGACACCAAAATTTATCCCACCTTATTTAGCAACTTTAGCTGTGAAAGAGCCTCTTGTTTGATAGAAAATCTCTGTCTTTGAAAATCCGCCAAAATCTTCATCCTGGGATCCTCCTTGGGGACACCCAACCATCTGTAAATGCCCATATCTGCTTTTATCTCCCCATTTTGATCCAAGTAAAGTTTAAAGTCATAAATATTCCAAAATTCATTCTTCTCCAGAAAGGGATGAAACTAGAATGGAAACATCCAGGAATTTAAAATCAGAAAACTTTGTTTTTCCCCCCCACATTGAATCTTCTACAATTGTCTCATCTCCAAATATGGTTAAATAGAACATAAATATTGCCATTATCTTCATAAGCGAATCAAAAAGTTTGCGAAAAAATGATCAAAATATAGAGAAAATATAATCAACACAGTTGGTCAATTATTTGGAACATTCTAGAACAGATGATAAATAAAATGAACAGAGAAAAAAAGATGATCCATAAACTCTTTCAAATAACAGGGTGATTCCCAGAAAGCCTGGGTTGATCAAGAAGAAATCTCTCAGGCTGATCTTCTCCCTTGTAATCCTGATGGAAAACTCCTCCTGATCAGAGGTGGGTTCCTAACGGTTTGCACCAGTTTGGCTGAACCAGTAGCATCTTGGCAGCCTGGGTCACTGGAACCTGCAACAATCCAGGCTGGCCACACCCCTGAACCGGTTATCTCGGCCATATTGTTCTTGCCTTCTGCACATGCACAGAGCAACCCGCAGTAGAGGCAGCTGGAACCCACCCCTGGCATGATCCCACTTAGGAGCCTCAGTTTACTCCTGAGCCCCATTGGCCTTTCTCCCTGCCTCTCCTGGCCAATGTTGCTTACGAGTAAACTGCAGCTAGGATCTTCCACGTGTTGCGTGCCCGGAAATGGATGGAGGCATGGGCTAAAGTTGGGAAGGGGGAGTAACACATGGGGTGGGACCTGGCCAGCCTTACTGTCACAGCTCATGATAGACCGAGGCCACAGTCGCCCTTTGTCCATCCAGCCAGCGGGAACCACAGCAGCTCCAGTCTTGGCTGGAGCTTTCTTTTCCAGCTGGCAGCTGAAAGGTTCGCCCTCTTAAAAGCCTCCAGTGATGGAGCTTTAGGATCCAACTGCACTTTAAACAACCAACCAACCACCCAACCAACCAACCAGGGCTTAGTTTGGAAACAGAAGAAGAAACAATCAGCGAGTGACTGCGCCCAGGCTGGGGGGGGGATGTTGGGGGGGCACTGGGAGGGGAGGTAGGAAGTCTCTGAGTGAGTGCTGGACAAGGGCTTACTTTGGAAACAGAAAAAGAAAGAATGGCTGAGTGGCTGGGCCTAGGTGGGGTCCGGGCTGTTCTGGGATGGGTGGGAGGGTAGGAGGTCTCCGAGCAAATGTTGGGCAATCAAGCAGGTGGACAACCTCTCTTTCCAGTCTCCGGTGAATGGCTGCATCCAGCCAGGGGATCAGAGGGGGCAGCTGAGCAAGCATTGGGCAAGCAGGCAGGAGGGAGACCTCGGAGGCTGTCAACCCAGTTTTGTGCCCAGTCAGCTCCAGTTGCCCATCACCATGGTCAGGCATGGGGAGTTGGGGGAGACCGCTGGGCAGGAGACCGCTGGGCAGGTTTGGCTCCTGCCCAGAAAGAAGGGAAAGAAAGATAGGGAGGCAGGGAGAAGAAAGTGAAACAGATATATTTGGATGGATAGATGGATACATAGAGGAAGGGATGAAAGGAGAGAGAGAGAAAATGAGAGGAAGGAAGGACACAAACCCTGACTTCAAAAGACTCTTTGAAACTGCACAGGTGGCTGGAAGGGACCTTGGAGGTCATCTAGTCCAACCCCATATTTCCATCAGACCACCTTATATATCCGTGATAGGGAACCTAGGGCGGCACGTGGAGCCATTTGTCAGGGCACACAAGATGCTGCCCTGTCAGCTAGTGCAGTGCGTATGCATGCGCTGGCCAGCTGAATTCGCCTTTGTTTGAAGCCATTCTTCACCATCCCTGGGTCCTTTTGGAGAAGGGCGGGATATAAATCAAATAAATAAATAAATAAATCCCCAGGCTTCAGAGGCTTTACAGGAGTCTGGGGAGGGTGAAAAGTGCCCCCCCCAGGCCCTCCAGAGGCTTCATGAGCTTCCCTGAAGACTCCAGACCATTCAAAATGACGCTCCGAGCAAATCGGACATCACTTCCGGTTCCGTCGGAGCGTCATTTGGAGTGAAGCCTCCTGAAGGTCCTGTTTTCGCCCTCCCCAGGCTCCGATAAAGCCTCTGAAGCCTTGGGAGAGTGAAAATAGCATGTAAAAATGGGGGGGGGGGTCTCGCTTGTAGTGCGTGCATGTGCACTGGGGGGTGGGCATGCATTGCATTATGGATGATGCACGCCCATTCAAGTCCCCCCTGCGCTCTCCCCACTTATGTCACACAAGCCAAAAAAAGGTTCGCCATCACTGTCAGGGTTAGAAGGGGCCTTGGAGGCCATCTAGTCCAGTGCTTCTCAATTATTTTCTGTCATGCCCCCCCCTAGGAAGAAGAAAACATTTCGCGCCCCCCGCGCGACTGTAAATAGTATCATTTGTCTATAAAATTGTTATAAGTACACCTCTGCATAACACTGTATCCTTATTAACGTATAAGAGAATAAAAAAAGAAAGAAATGTGGATCAATTTACAACAAAGAATAGCTTTATTAACTGTAGCAGAAAAGATTTAAAGTGCATTAGAAATTTAAAAAAAATTAAATCCTTTGCCGAGGTCAAACGCGCCCCCCTTTACGGAGCCTCGCGCCCCCCCTGGGGGGCCCGCCCCACTATTTGAGAAGCACTGATCTAGTCCAACCCCTTGCTCCAGCAGGAGACCTTATATCCTCTGGATGATTTTGGAGCCTCTAACAGACAGGAAAATTGCCAGAAAAGGGAAGGAGTTTGCTAGGACAAGGCTGCCATGCAGAGGAAGGTAGAGATAGTCCTTGTGTGTGTGTATATGTCTGTACATACAGTATATATGATATTGTAAAAGATAATATATCTTTTTGTGTGCCTATACACACACTATACTATGTAATATGGATGTACACATATGGCATGTATACATAGGATTAAATTGTGTATTTGGAATGTTCATTAGTAGTAAATAAATAGACAGGGAAATTGTATCTTGTTGAGGTTAGGAGGGGCCAAGCAAGGTACCCCTTGATGTGAGTGATGTCAAGTTGGCCACACCCACCCAGTCAGATGACCACCAGCCACACCCACAGAACTGGTAGTAAAAATATTTCACTCCCACCACTGGATCCAGCCCTCTTCCAATCATTGACTCCTGATACACACAAGTGTAAGATCTGCTCACTATTATTCCAGAGTGTCAGAGATGGAAAAATGGATCCAGTTACAAGAGAGGAGATGTTAGCCTAATGAGAAAGAAAAATATGAGAATAGGATGAGCAGTCTTAGAACTGAGCCAGTTAATAATAAATAAATAAAATAATAAACTGAGCCAAGAAAGCAGAGAGGTTCAGTCTCCTATTCATAGATTGTCTGAATGTAAAGACTGAGCAGCCATCAGTCAGAGAAGCTTCAACTGGGAATCCTGCAGAGAGGAGGGGTTGGGCTAGGTGATCTCAGGGTCTCCTCCACATTTAAAAAGGTTGTCCTGCCACAATATATAACTCTTGTGCTGTTGTTGCTCCAGCCCCACTCAGTGACTGGGGGCAGATAAGCCTAACTATGGTCTGAAGCCAGGCTCCATTTTCTGTCAGCCTTTGGAGAAGACGGAAGCAGCCGTTGTGACCGAGACCCCTGGTCATCTGGAGATGGCCTCCGTCCCTCACACGGAGCATCACTGGAGAGGTTCCAGCTGCTCCTTTGCTGGCTGTTAGTGAATGCTGCCTATCTCGTCTTTCTATTTGATTTCCACCCTTTGCATCTCCTCAGTTTCACCTGCCCTCTTCTCTCAATAAAGCATCCAGATCCACGCCAGGCTCCCTTTCATTGGAGGAGAATAGGGGGGGGGCCCACCTGCAATGGGGATGGAAGAAAGGTGGAATTCCACCAGGCTCATCACAAACCCACAAATAAGGGGATTTTTTAAAGAAACAATACAGCATTTTCCAATTAGCAGTGCTTAATATCAAAATGCCATGGTATCTAATCTGTGGAACCATTAATCCCCTGAGTAATTGAATTTGACAGATCTTTTGAGATTGTTCCCTTGTTCTCTTCTGGATTCCTTCTCCAAAGTATCTAAGATTAATGGATCCATATTGGGACACCCATACCTGCCATGCCTTCAGCCTTGGAGACCCCAAGATCTTTTCTCCCTCCTTCCTTCCCCTCCTCGATCTGGAGGAATAGGTGACATTCAAGGCCTGGGCCAGAGTCTTTATGACTCTGTAATAATGGTAGCCATTTTGGCCCCTTAATCGCCCCCATTTCCATTGGGTCTCCAGTGGGGCTTTCTGAGTGCATCTTCTGCGGCCTTTGACAGAAAAGACATTCTTTGAAAGAGAACAGCGGAAAGAAGGATCCTGAAACTTTTCTTCCACAGATACACAGGGTTCAAAGGCAGAATCCTTTGGCCTTTTTTTAAACAGATAACCAAACTGCCAAATACTATGGATGTATGTGAGAAGTCTGCGCTTGTTTATTTCATAAGCTGCAAAAGTTGTGAGGATCCAGACTTTCCCTTCAATGGGTCCTGGGAGATGCATAAATGTTAAATGGAAAGGAAGAATTCTGTTCCAAATGGATTCAAATTCCATGAAGTGAACAAAGATGTTGACTTGTCTCCACTTAGAGAGGGAATCCCTGAGGGCTTCTGCATGTCCAGTTGCTGAAAATTGTTGTGATATAACCACACAAATTCCACTCCTGACAAGCAAAGGAGGGAAAATCCTCATGAAATCCTCTCCCTTCTCTGTGTCTGAAGCAAAGAGGCCAATCAGGGTCCATCTGAAGTGGAGGAGCAGCTGGATAATTGCTGGGTGCTGGAATCCTTCTTTGGAGAAAATCTGGTGGGAAAAGGGGAATCGACTTTTATCACTCAGAACCTCTGAAGCACTTAGAAGATTGATCTGAAAAAGGAATTGAAAGGATTAGAGTCGTGATGGGGAAACTGAGGGATGCAGAGCCTTCTCTCCCGGCATGCCAGCCACCCCAGCTCAGCTCCACTAGCATTCACATGCAGGACCACCTCCTGCTGGCCAGCTGGTTTTCGGGCCTATTCCGAGGGCCAGGGTGGGGAATGCATCAGTATGCAATAGAGGGGGCAGGGCTTGGATGGCTGGAAGTGAGTGTGAATGGCTCCTTCACCCTTCAAATAGTTGCAAGGGTGTTATTTTTTATTTTTGCTTCGAGGTTGGTGCAGGAGGCTTTCCAGGGCGAAAATGGGGTGTGGAAAGCACAGGGGTTGTTTTTCCCCCTGTTTTGGCCCTGGAAAGCCTCCTGCACCAACCTGGAAGCAAAAATAAAACCCTTGTAACTACTTGAAGGCCGAAGTGTTGCAAAAATAACGAGGTTTGGACTACTCAGAATCAGAAAAAGTTTATTTGTGGCTGCCAGGTTCAGAAAGCTAGTCAAAGGCCAGCATGTAAATTCTGAACAACTTCTAATAGCAAACACGCATTCTTATACTTTGACAAAGATAGCATCACCCGGTAATACAACTCATCTCTGATTGGTTAAGCTCCTTATTGCTAGGCTGATAAGCATACAGGAAACATTATTTTCACTCTGACTTTTGTGGTTAAGCTCTATGTCTGACTTGCAAGGTGCCTTTAACTGACTCTTCAGCAAGTGCCACTTCTGTGGTTTGGTGCTTAGACTTCCTGTTGCAACTCCAACAAACAAATATTGTTACAATGCAGAGCTAAAAAGGGACCCTCGAGGTCATCCAGTCCAACCCCACGTCATTTAACTCTTAACAACCAAGTCTCACTTTATGCCCTGCCTCAGAAGGAAGTCTCCAACTGAGCCAGGAAGCATGGGGGGAGGGGAGGGGAGGGTGGGGGAAGGCCATTCACACTCACTTCCGGCCCTCCAGAGTTTCCTGTGCAATGGGAGCACTGCATACTTATAAAAAGTGGGGATTTTCTCTGCTGCAGCCCTTGAATGCTTGCAGGTTATTGTTTTTTTTGCTTTCAGGTTGGTGCAGGAGGCTTTCCAGCGAAGGAAGCTTCCAACTGAGCAAGGAAGCACTGGGGGGGGGGATGTTTCAGGCCATTCACCCTCACTTCTCCCCTCCAGAGTTTGCTGTTCCAGGACAGAAATGAGAGCCTGTCCTGTGGAACCCTCTGCCACTTGGGCGAGCAGGACAACCACACGAAGAAGAAGAGGAGGATAATGAAGAGGCTTTGCAGGAGCTGGCAGGGAGCAGGTCAGGTGGGGCTGGCTGGGGAGGGGGCAATCATGGTGCTTAGGGGGCAGCAGTCTCCATGCCCCAACTGTGCTGGGGGGTGAATGAGAGGCCCTGCTTGAATGGGGAGGAATGTACTCATACACCCTCAGGTGTCAGGTGTCGCCCACACCCTTGGCAGCAGTTTCGGTGCCCTCACACACACAAAGACACACACACACACACACACACAATTGGATTGCTCTCTTACCCTCCCTGTCTCTCTCTCGCCCCATTTACTTGGAAGCTGCTCCATGAGACAAGAAGCCGAGAAATAAGAGAGGAGAGAGAGGTTTGCAAAGTCAGGGAGTCCTTGTTGCAGGAAGGGAGGGAGAAGCAGGAAGGATCTGAGTGGGTTGGGGAGGCCTTGAGGGTCTCTTCTATCACTAGGACCCCCATGGCCTTCCCCACCCTCAGATTCCTCAGGGGCACATTGGGATTCTTCCATTGGGAGCTCTTAGGAAAGGATCCCCTCCTTGTGGGTTGCAAACAGCTCTTTCCAGTGGGGGAAACAGGACAAAGCAAGTGGGGGGAAAGAGTTTCCTTTGCTCTATTTCCAGTCTGAAGGAGACCATGGCAGGGTCCCTACAGAAGAGCTCTTGGAAGGATCATGATGGATTCATAGAAAAGCAACTAACTTGGCTCTGCTCTTAATGGCTGAAGCTGTTGCCCATCAAAAACAGAGGAGCTCTGATCAACTCCCATCATTTTGACAGTTTGGCTGTCCTGTAGTCTGTCCCCATGAAATGCAAGCATGGAATCAACTGAGCCTGGTTTGTTCTCAGTCTTTTCAGTGGCCACAAACTACTAGCAAAAGTGGCATTTGATCACAACAATAATAATAATAATAATAATAATAATAATAATAATAATAATAATAATAATAATAATAATAATAATAATAATAATTTTAATTTGTTGACCGCTCCTCTCCCCATAGGGACTCGGAGCGGTGCACAGGGAAAACTAAAACAATAAATATACAAACACATTAAAAACAAATTAAACATATACCTGTGCTAAAATACCCCATTAACATACTAAAATTCCCAGTTAAAACAACTAAAACCCCATAGAGAGAGACTACCCTAGGCCGGCCAAGCAGAAAAGATGTGTTTTTAGTTTTAGACGGAAGGAGCGGAAGTCCGTGGTCGTTCTAATGTCAAGTCAAGGAAGGTTTCTCCTTTTGCATTGGTGCATCCAAGAAGGGAGAGGAAAGAGAAAGAAAAAGAAGGAAAGAGGGGAAGAGAGCAAGGAAGGAAAAAGAAGGAAAGAGGGGAAGGAAGAATGAAAAGAGAAGGAAAAAGAAGGGAAGGAAGGAGATTATAAAGAGAAACAGTGAGGGTGGGAGGTAAATCCTGCCTTAGCACTTGATCAAAAGCAGCCCTTCTGCCTTTGACCATCCCCTTGTCCCCTCCTCCTGACCTCTCCTGGTGGTCTCCCATCCTATCATTGAGGATGCTTTGGTTACATAAGGAGAGGGAGTGGGCCTCTCTCTGACCCACATACTTAGCTCTTCTGCACACACCATGGGCAACCAAGGAAAGGGAGCACAGCAGCAGTTGGAGCAGGCCCACCATGCCCCCCGAAGTTAACCACAATGGGGGCCTCATTGAAATTGAGTTTGACACCCCTGGACAAAAGTCAGATTAATCAAAAGCATGCCAAATGCAAATGTTTCCCTTTCCAAAAAAAAGATGTTTGTATGATTGAAAGGCCTGTTATTGTGGGGGGGGTTTTTCAGAGAAAAGACATTAATCACGTATGACTTGTTTTTCCTAAACTAAAACCTCATTATTCAGGTTAAATTGCCGTGTTGGCACTCTGAGATAAATAAGTGGGTTTTGGGTTGCAGTTTGGACATTCGGTCTCTAAAAGGTTTGCCATCACTGGATTAGAGCGTATACAGAGTGCAACCTAATTCAGCTTTTGTTAAATTGCTGTTGAGAGAAGCTCCATTGTAACCTAATGTGCCAACTTGCAGAGATAAAATTTTTAGCTGAATTGCCAAGCTTAGCCTAGCAAAGTAACTTCTTGTGAAAAGTAAAATGTGGATTCTGCCAAGTAGCCTTGCTTGTAACTTAAAATGTGTGTTCAGCATTCCCTAACAAAGCTCTGCGTTATGCACTAGAAAATGCATTTCTTTTCCCTTCTAAAGTCTATTGTCTTCAGAGCACTGAGAAAAATCATGAAGTTTTCTGTGATATAAAATTATGTTTCTATAGCAATGACGTTCTGTGCAAGCTGTGTGAGCTGTAAGATGTTTGGAAAAGTTTTTGGTGCTGTTTTTCTCTCTTTGCCTGCTCTGTTAAGGTGGGAGACCAAAAGTCTTTTGCTTTCTGCAGAAATAAAAGCTGAAAATCCATAGCCTCATCTTCAGAGTTTCATTGGACTTGTCAGATTCTGAGCTGCATTCAAAAACCTCACACAATGAAAAAACCTGTGTTATATTTAGGGTCAGATCAAGTCCAAACTATTAGATTTTATTGAATCCAATCTTGTTCTCATGAAGACATTAGAATAATTTGTTAATTAGACATTGTTTAAAATATTAAAGACAGACTATTAGCAAGATTGTATAATAAAAGTGGAAAATAATAAATAAATAAACAAACAAACAAACAAACTATAAACAATGTAAATCATATTATTGTATCTCACCCCTACAATTTATTGCAGTTAGGTTAACATGTTCAAATGGCAACTGAAGTATTCTATTCCAATAAAGGGCCTACTATAATTTTTGAGGTTTGCCGCATATTTTAATGCTTCTATGGCCCAGATTCTTTGTGGAGGAATCTTTTAACTTCTTCTCCAGTTGTACAAGAAACAGGGAGACCTCAGTTCCTAATACAATTTTTCAGTAGTAGAATCCAAGATTGGTCTTTAATTGAAGTTTTGTCTGTTCTAAGAGCCACAATTTTTAGAGTCTGTCAGTTTCCATAGATTAAATTTTATTCCAATATCCACATTTTCTGATTTTAGACAAAGCAAAAATTGTGTAAATTCCCAAATCAGCTCTGAGGGCAGCAGGTGGAGTCCTTTTGTCCACCCCAAGATCCTCCTCAGAGGCTGGGATTGGGTTGGTTCTGCTAGTGGTTCCTCTCTGAAGCCCCAAACATCAGATTGATAGAAGAACTTGGGGAAACCTTGGCCTCACATACTTTAATAATTGGGGCTGAGGAAGCTGGAGAGCTATGAGGTTTTCTTTTAAGCTCCACTTTCACTCCTGTCTTTGATCTAACTGAGCTCCTTTGATGATGAGGGAGCCAAGATTCAGTCTCAGAGAAAACAATCCCAGGTAAGGAAAGGTCTTACTTGCTCTATTGGCTGACCATCTATGGCTATGATATCATTTCCCAAAGACCATAACTTTTGAACTCAATTTATTAATTATTATGATACAAGGATCTAAGTCAGTGGTTCCCAAACTTTTTCAGTCCACCGCCCCTTTGGTGCTACAAACTGATCATCAGTGCCCCCCACCAGTGGTGGGTTTCAAATTTTTTTAGAACCTATTCTGTAGGTGTGGCCTATTTTGTGGGCGTGGCTTAGCAGTCATGTATCCGTGTGGGAGTGGCCACCTTGTAAAATGTAGTGAAACTCATTTAACAACACTCTCCAGCTGGCAACTAAAATTTTGGGCTCAATTGTGATAATAAATTCTTTTTCGTTCGTTCGTTCGTTCGTTCGTTCGTTCGTTCCTTCCTTCCTTCCTTCCTTCCTTCCTTCCTTCCTTGTGTCACTCTCCCCCTTTCTTTCTTTCTTTCTTTCCTTCCTTGTGTCACTCTCCCCCTCTTCCTTCCTTCCTTCCTTCCTTCCCTCCTTCCTTCCTTCCTCCTTCCTTCCTTCCTTCCTTCCTTCCTTCCTTCCTTTATTCTTCTCTCTCTCTTTCTCTCTCTCTCTCTCTCCTCCCCACCCCTCTCTCACACATACTTTCCAGTTGGTGAAAATTTCTGTTTTGCCAGCTGAGAGGCTAGCAAAGAAGACTCATTTTCCCTGCTGCCTGCAGCTCTCGGAGCAAGGAGGCAGGGAAGTGAGCCCCAGGCCTCATCTCTGCCTCCTCTTTCGAGAGCTGGCTTCAGGGATGGCCAGCCTCTCCAACCACTGCACCCTTCATTCACCTTCCACCTGGAGGCTCTGCCGTTGGTCACTTCCTGAGACGGCTGCGAGCCTTCCGAGGAGGATGCTGGACATTGGGGGTGGGGGTGGGGTCTGCTGTTTCTGCTGCTGCTGGTAATGCAGGCTTCTCGCATTAAGTTGCAGGTGCACCAATTTCAGCAGCTGCGTTTTGCTTTGAAACTTGCTGCCCCAGCAACCCGAAGGGGACATTCTCCCAGCGGCAACTGTCCTGGGCAACTTTCTCTCTTGCAGAGCAGGCGCGCGAGGCCCCCAATGATCTGATGGGAGCCGGGAAGAGCCAAACTGCGTCCAGCTGTCCTTACTCCTTCCCAGCTAAGGGTGGGAGCACCTGAGATGCTGCTGGGAGAATGTCCCCTTTGGATTGCTAGGAAAGCAAGTTTCAAGGCAAAATGCAGCTGCTGGAATCGCCCTGTTTCCAATGGGGGCGGGGAATCCATGTTTTTCCTCCATCTCCATGGATCCCCCCCAATTGGAAATGAGGTGGCCATGAAAGGGAAGGGAGCAACCCCCGCGTGTCTTCTTCAAACAGCAGAAGGAAGAATAGGAGGGGATTTTTTTTCGCCAGTAGCAGTATGCAAGTGGGGGGGGGGGAGTGGAGTGGGGGAGAGAGAAATCCTCTGCATGGAGCTCCCCCAGCGTTGCTCCGGAACAACGGAGCCTCCTCCTTCCAATTGGGGAGATCCATGCAGAGGATTTCTTCCCCACCCCTCAATTGGAAACCAGGTGGCTGTCAAAGCAAGGCAGTGCCCCCCCCACCCCGCAGAAGAAGAAACAGAAGGGGAGTTAGCGTCAGCCCACCGCCCGGTCCACCAAGCGGTAGTTGGGTTGGGTGGGCGCTGGGCCCCCTGTCCTGGCCAAGTGGCGCCCATGGTTGCCGCTGTGCCCACGCCCCGGGCTGCCTGCTGAGGAGGAGGCGGCAGGGGCGTGTTGCTGGGCAGTGTGCGGGGGTGGGGTGGGGGTGCAGCATGGCAGCCCTTGCCCTTGGGGCTGTTCTTAAGGGGCATGCTGGCTGGTGCTGCTTCAGGGGGCCCTGGCCGCCAGCTCATTATGCACAGCCCGCACCTGCCCGGTTCTGCCCACCCCACTCACCCACTGCGCTCCAGTCGGACTCTCCCCCCGAAGCCCCCCGCGCCCCTTGCCTCTCATGCGGGGAGGTTGCAAGACATGCACCGGATCTTCCATGCCACTTCCCCAGATGCATGGAGGGGCCAAAAACAGCCGCGCTGGAGCTCCATCCCTGGAGGCTTTTCAGAAGGAAGGAGGCAGCCCCTGATCTGGACTAGTGGAGGCTCTAGTCCTGCTTGAGCAGGGGCTGGACTAGAGAACCTCCGAGCTCTCTTCCAGCTCCCTCCAGTTCACTTTGGGGCTGGAGCAGCGGCTTCCTTCTTCCGAGGAAAGGCATGCGCGCGCGCGCTGCTTCAATCTCCTGTCCCCGACCGGCTCCGGGGTCATCTTCTCCCTCCGCAAAGGCCCCAGCAAAGATCCCATTCGGACCAGGCGGCACTGGGACCCCCCGTGCCCCCGGAGTGGCTCCCTTGCTCTGAGCTGCGCTTTGGAGTGGGCAGCGATCCCTCGAAAGCCCCCAGGTTGGTCCTCCTCCTCACCCGGATCCAGAGCGTGGTCCAGATGGGATCTTTGCTGGCCTGGCAGGGGCTTTTGCGGAGGGAGGAGGGGACGCTGGAGCTGGTCGGGGACAGGAGATTGAAGCAGCGCGCGTGCGCACGCCTCTACTGGGAGGAAGGCGGTGATTGGAGGGGAGGGTGGTGACGTTGGTTAAAGGGAAACCCGCTATTTCCAGGTTTGTTTTAACGATGTCGTCCTTCTGTCCGTTCCGATAGGCTTTAACAGCCCATCTTCCGCTCGGCAAGTTTCTTCCTTGCCCTCAGCACCCCCCTGTTGCCTCCTAGCGCCCCCCTGCAGCCGCTTGGCCTCCTACCGCCCCCCTAACATGAGCCACCCCCCCTGGGGGGCGTTACCGCCCACTTTGGGAACCACTGATCTAAGTCTTCTTCATGGTGTATGCCAGTGGGGGGCAAACTCATTAGTCAAGAGAGCCAAATATCAACAGTACCACGATTGAAATTTCTTTTGAGAGCCAAAAGGTGTGGCCTGTTTTGTGGGAGTGGCTCAGTGATCATGTGACCGGGTGGGCGTGGCCAATTTGGGAAATGTGGTGAAACTCACTTAACGACGGTCCTCCTTAGCAACCAAAATTTTTGGCTCAATTGTGGTCGTAAGTTCTTTCTTTCTTTCTTTCTTTCTTTCTTTCTTTCTTTCTTTCTTTCTTTCTTTCTTTCTTTCTTTCTTTCTTTCTTTCTCCCACTTTCTTTTTCTTTCTATTTTTCTTTATCTTTCTCTCTTTTTCTTTTTGTCTCTCTCTCTTTATCTCTCTTTTTATCTGTCTCTCTCTCCGCCCTCCACCCATCTGTCATTCTGTGTGTGCATGTGTGTGTGTGTGTCTGTATGTCTGTCTCTGATTCCCTCTCTCCCTCCCTCTCTCTCTGTGTCTCTCTCTGTTTGTCTCTTCCTCCCTCCCCCTCCCTGAAGCAGGGGAAAACCTGGCATGCTGGCTGGGGAGGCCATAGCTGCCTCCTCCTGCAGCGAGAACACCCGAGGCCGCGGCCACCCAAGCGCTGCTGTGGCCGTCTGGGCGCCACACGCCCACCTCCCTTCCAGCCGCCCATGGCGGCCAGCCCCGGAAAGCGCACCTCAGCACACTGCTGCTGCTGCTGCCACCGAGCCCTGCGACATGCACCTCCCGCCATCCGAGGTCGCCCAGCAGGCGCATCGGGCAGGACAGCCACGCACCTCTTCACCAGCTCCCTCCAACGGCCACCGAGGCGCGCCCTCCAGGGCTGCCCGCCACGTGGGGCTGGGAAGGAGGTGGGCGCATGGCGCCCAGACAGCCACGACGGTGCTTGGGTGGCCGCAGCCTCAGGTGCGCTCGCTGCGGGAGGAGGCAGCCATGGCCTCCCCAGCCAGTGTACCGGGCTTTCCCCTGCTTCAGGGGGGGGGGAGGGAGGAAGAGACAGGAGGAGGCAGAGACAGGAGGAGGCAGCCGCAGCCCCCCCAGCCTGTCGACATGCCGGGCCCTCCGCTGCCTGGGGCGGGGAGGGAGAGAGGAAGAGCCGCACCTGAGGGGCAAAAGAGCCGCTTGTGCCTCACGAGCCACGGTTTGCCAACCATTGGTGTATGCAATCCAATGTGTAAGTATGATAATATCCTTTTATTAGTGAAAATCAGTGTGTTCTGATCAGTATTTGGCATGCTAAACATGTGTGTTTATAACAGAGCTTATCTATATAAATAAAAATGTAAAATAGTTTTTACGAATCCACTAATCTCAAAAACTACTGAACCGATCTGCCTCAAATTTTGACACAATCTTGCCAAGGACTTCCGATAATAGAATACCTACTCATTTTGTGCCTAGCACACATGTATCATGTGCAAGATACACACATGTAAAATGTACCCACTGAAAATGGTTTTACCTTCCTGTAGCTCCCCCCATCTGGCTAATACGTCACGAACACGTAACGGCAAAAAACAGCCTTGCGAAGCAACGTTGCCAGGGGCAACGTGGAAAACAACACATGACGCATGCGCCTCCCTGTCTGCCTGCAGCGCTCTCTTCCACACACACACATGCACGCACGCACAGCCACAGGATCAGAAGCGTTCCAGCTCTGGAAGGTGCGCCGGCTGCCTCCTCCCGCAGCGAGCGTGTGGGCGTGGGCAGCACCCGAGGCTGCGGCTACCTAAGCACCGCCAACGCCGTCCGGGCGCCGCACGCCCACCTCCCTACCAGCCCCGTGTGGCGGGCAGCCCGGTGGCCTCTGCAGGTGGCTGTTGCTTATTCTGCTGCCCCCGAGCCCTGCGACACACAGCTCCCGCTGTCTGAGGTCGCCCAGCAGGCGCATCGGGCAGGACAGCTGGCCACGTCTCCCCTAGCTCTCTCCGACGGCTCTGGAAAGTGCGACCTTGGACGGCGGAAGCTGCGTGTCGCAGGGCTCGGGGGCAGCAGCAGCAGCATCAGCCACCTGCAGAGGCCACCAGGCTGCCCGCCACATGGGGTGGTATGGAGGTGAGTGTGCGGCGCCCGGACGGGCTCGGCGGTGCTTAGGTAGCCGCAGCCTCGGGTGCTGCCTGCACGCTCGCACACTCATTGTGGGAGGAGGCAGCCCTAGACTCCCCAGTTGACATGCCGGCCTTTTAGCTGCTTGTGGGGGGGAGAGGGAGGGATAGACTGGCATACACACAGAGTCAGAGGGGGAGGGGGAGGGAGAGACAAACGGAGAGATAATGAATGAGAGAGATCGACAGGCACGCACACAGTGACAGAGAGAAAGGGAGGGGAGAGAGACAGACACACAGGGAGAATGAGTGAGAGAAAGATAGACAGGCAAACATACACAGAGTGACAGAGATGGGGGAGGAAGGAGAGAGAGAGAGATAGACAGACAGAGAGAATGACAGAGAAAGACAGAGAGGGAGGGGGGGAGAGACAAAGAGACTAATGACCTTGCCCACCACTGCATTAGGCACAAGGGAGGGAGGGAGGGGGGTCTGGAGGAGGTTGACTGTGGGGGGGGGGTGCGGTCTGGGGAGAGGAGGGATATTTATTTAGGAAGAGGAATATAGAGAGAGGAAGAAATACAGTAGGTAGTTAGGTAAGTAGAGGGATAAACGAGAGGGATGAATACAGCAGGTAGGTAGATAGGTACAGGTATAGAGAGAGAAATACAATACGTAGGTAGGTAGGTAGGTAGGTAGGTAGGTAGGTAGGTAGAGGGAGAGAAAGAAGAATACGGTAGGTAGGTAGGTGGATAGAGAGTGGCGGAAATGCGGTAGGTAGGTAGGTAGGTAGGTAGGTAGGTAGGTAGGTAGGAAGATAGAGGGGAGAAATATAGTAGGTAGGTAGGTATGTACAGGGATAGAGAGGGAGAAATACGGTAGGTAGGTAGGTAAGTACAGAGATAGATAGAGAGGGAGAAATACAGTAGGTAGGTAGGTAGATAGGTAGGTACAGGGATAGATAGGGAGAAATACAATAGGTAGGTAGGTAGGTAGAGGGATAGATAGAGAGGGAGAAATACAGTAGGTAGGTAAGTAGAGGGATAGATAGATAGGGAGAAACACAGTAGGTAGGTAGGTAGATAGAGGGATAGTGAGGGAAAAATACAGTAGGTAGGTAGGTTGGGGGTTATATGGTGGTTGCGTATATGTGTGCAGGTGTAGATCTACACACAGATTGGTTGGCCATTTAACCAGTCTGGGCCACAGCAACGCGCGGCTGGGTATAGCTAGTAACAAAATAAAAGGGTTAGAAGGGACCTTGGAGGTCTTCTAGTCCAACCCCCTGCTCAAGCTGGCAGAGGGCTTCTGGGGGAAGGGGAAGCCAAACAAGGCTTGCATGGAGGCCCCGGGGGGGGATGGTGCCCTTTGCTTCAGCTTCTGAGCCTGGGCAAAGGGGCATGCAGACCCCTGTCGCCTGGCACGCACAACCTTGCCCATTGCACATCTTCTGGGTTTCTGGCACACTTGCATGCACAATGATCAGCTGGCATTTGCATGCACGGCAGTGCCAGGAACTGATCGTCGCATGCATGCACATCAGAAACTAGAAAAGGAGCTGCCTGGTGCACATGAACACACCGACATGCACACTGGGCAACTCCTCTTCCAGATAGCATCCCTGACAAGAACACTCAGTGCTGAAAAGGTTCCCCCTCCATGCCCTCTTCCAAGGGTGGTTTTACTATAAAGCGGGACCAAGACTCCACATGATTTGGATTCTCTCCTTCGGTTGATGCAGCCTAGGATTGCTATGGCTTTTTTTGGCTGCTGCCCCACTTTGTTGGCTCACATTTGAGAGATTGTCCCCTAAGATTCCCAGATCCCTCTCACAGTTGCTGCTATTGAGCCAGGCTTCACCTGATCTGTACCTGCACATTTGGTTCTTCTAGCCTCAGTGTAAGACTTGACTTTTCTCTACATTGGATTTCATTTTGTTAGATAGGCCCAGGGTTCAAGTCTATCTAGATTCACCTGGACCTTCAGCCTTTCTTCTGGGGTGTTGGTTATTCCTGCCAGTTTAGTGTCATCTGTAAATTTATAAAATCTATATAGCTGTTCACTACCTAAAACCTTCTGGTTCTTCTGCAAGGAATGCATTTTTCTCAAGTTTAACTAAGAGGATCATGGAGTAAATTACAGCCACAATATCTGCTAGACTATTTGGCCTATAATTGACAGAGTCCTTTTTATTCCACTTTTTAAATATATAAAATGCTACTATTGCCAACTTCAATCCAACTGGATGGGGCAGGCATTATTTACACGTGGAAATGAAGGTGCCAATAGAGGCCCCAACAACCTGGGATATTTTTGGATCACTTAAATAGTTGGTAGAATGTCTTCTCCAGGGAATGTATTGCTTGCATTTCAGGCCTTTTATGATTAATCTCAACATGAACACAATGAGGTAAAATATTGACCATTTTTGCTAATATGGAGAAAAGCAGGTCTTGAATTCCATGGAGAAGACATGATTGCATCTATTGCTCACCCACCACCACCTACCCTTCACTTTACCACATGGAGAAAAACACACACAAACCTGTGGGACTTTGTAGGTGCCTCCTAATGTTGACATCTGGATGGAGATTTCCCTTCTAGCTGCATCAAGAAGAGCCAAAAGGTTCTCCTTCCTTCCACAGCCGTAGTTGGGGACATTGGCTTCTCCAGTGGAGAGAATGTCCAGCAAGGCATCTGAAGTGCGGAAAGTGCTAAAATAGTTGTTATGGATGTTGTAGCCAAGCGTGAGATTGTGCAGGACCTGGAAATTCTTGTTGACCGTTTGGATGTTGAAAATGTATGCTAAGCCCTCTGGAAAATCATAATAATTCCTATTGTAAAAAAAAAGTTATTATAATGGGCAGCAACAGATACTTTTTAAAAAATATATAATCCTCCATAAGCCTCCTGAGCCTTAAGCCAACATTGATCCAAAAGCAATGATCAGTTATACAAATAAGGAAATGGCCTGAGGTACAGAAACTGCAACTGATTCCACCACTACTTTAAATAAAATTCATTATTCAAATGATAAATTAAGGATTGAACTGAGAGAGAGAAATAATCTGAAGCCCTTTCAGCTTTTTTTAGACCCATTTTTGGATTTGAGTTTCTTTCACCAAACCAGACAAAAGAGAGAAGCATGGAAATCAAAATCATTGAGGAAATTAGACAGATCCTCCAATAAAGGAATAAATGAAAAATAAAAAACAGAAAAGAAGGAGAATGTCAGAATGGAGGTAGGGCAACTCCATCACCCTGAATTACTTACTGATTATGGAAAACAAACGGAAGAGAAGGAGCCACATCGAAAAGCAACTTTGTATGCAATATTTCCTTTCCACTGGTGATAACTATACCAATGAGATGGTCTCCTGGGCTGTAAAAGCTCTGTGGTTGTTTTCCATCCTGGTGCTCCAAACTCTGCGGGCATTTCATCTTCAGCTTCCCAGAGACTGGAAGGGACACCAGCAGCATCAGAAGCAGAAGCAGGAAGTCCATCATTCATGGGGTGAATCAATCGATCCCTTTCCTGTTTCTAAAGAAGAATTTGAAGAATTCAAAGGACTCTCACAAGGTGGAAAATGATCCAGTGTCTTTCCTGATTGAAACCCAGAGAAACACTCAGCTTCACCTGGAAAGGAGAGAGATGGACATTCAAGAGCACAGACCCTGCCTGTCCCTAAACTCCCTATTTCTCTGCCCAAAGTCTCCCCTGGAAGATTCGGCCAGAGCAGAGCTGAACCTTTGATCATAATTCTCCCTCTCAGGAGGGATCCCTGGAGAATTCAACCAGTTCTTGGACTCAAAGGTTGTTGGGAGATTCTCTGTAGGGAAATGAAAGGGAAATAATCCCCATATGGCTCATAATAACAGGGGCAGAGATGGAATTAAATCCGTCATCTAGAATTGAGAGGTTTGGGGGTCTCCATGCTTGAAACTGGCCCCAGAGGGAATACACGGCACCTGTGGATGAAGACAAAAAGAAATGAGACATTTGTTGGCATTGTGGATAAAAGAGGAAAATCCCAGAGGTCAGTTAATGCCAGAGCATGTCACAGATCTGAAACAGTTGCCTGCTGAGTTGGAGCCAAAATTTACTTTATTTTGAAAGCTCTGAAAAAAGTAAATAATTACCATTTTTCATACCTACGATCATCACACCATCCCCATGGTGAGGTGTTCAACATTCGGAGGCTTGGCAACTGGCATGTACTTATGACGGTTGCAATGTCCCAGAGTCATTGATCCCCTTTTGCGACTTTCTGACCAGCAAAATCAATGGGGAAGTCTGTTTCACTTAACAACTGTGCTACTAGCCTAAGAACTTTAATGACTCCTTTAACGACTGTGGCAAGAAATGTCATAACGTGGGAAAAACTTACTTAACAACTGTCTCCCTTAGTAACAGAAATTTTGGGCTCAGCTGTGGCCGTAAGGTAAGGACTTCCTGCGTTTCAGTTCCTTGCTGTCAGCTCTGCTTCCAAAAGGCAACCTGGAAATTGGACACTAAGGTTGAAACCTTCCAAATTTCTCCATTAATGTCCTTGATGGTCTTTAAAGTATAGGAAGTCGTCGATTTATGACTGCAATTTGGCCCAGAATTCCCATAGCTAAGCAGTGTGGTTGTAAAGAACATCCTCATCAATCAGCAATGGCAATCCCTGCAGTCACGGTGGCTGTCCTTAAGCGAATCCCACCATCATTAGGTGAGGCAACTTGGTCAGTGGGGAAGCCAGTGGGGAGTCTTAGGCCTGAAGGCAGGGAAGTGGGGGGGGAGGGGAGGAGGCTCAGAAAAGTTCCTAAAAGCCCAGATGTTCCCACCCTGACTCAGTCCCTCCTTGGACCTGGAGGAATGCTGGGGATTTAGCCCTCTTGCCACAGTCAAGGATGCGGCTGCTTTCACACAGGATCCCTTCAATCTCGTCCCAGGGGAGGATCTCAAGGTCCCCTTTCTCTGGACGTCACCCAAGGCTTCACAGACAAGAGAAGCTTGGAAGAGGAGCAGAGAAAGGGCTTTAGGTAGAAATCGTAGAGTGGGAAATCAAAGCCCCTGAATGTCATTAGAGGTTCCTCTTTGACTTCTCTGGGCGATGAAAGGGGAAAAAAGCAACAGGAATTTCTTAAAGGTGGACACATAAATAACAACAACAAAAATCCCAACTTGAAATCCTAGAGAACTGTTGGGATCAACACTTTCTCTACAAAGCATTTTGCCAGAAAATGAAGAAGGAACCATGTAATCGTAATGGATATTTGCTTCCCCAGCTGAGAAGAGGGAAACATTTCAGGTGAATCTGCCATTCCAATGGCTTTCATGGAGATGATCAAAGAAGCTGTTTGGAGTTTGGTTCCCACAGCATCCATCTCATCTTTTGATGAGGAGGGAGAGGGAGCAAGACAGCGGGGAGAGAGGGAAGGGGGGAGTAAGAGAGGGGGGGGAGGGGGAGAAAGGAAGAGAACGAGAGGGCTCCAAAACAGTTAAATCAGGTAATGCAGATAGTTCTCAACTTACGAAAATTCATTTAGTGACTGTTTGAAGTTAAAAAGGCACTGAAAACAGTGATTTATTGCCATTTTCCATACTTTTCCATGCGTTCTCCCCATCATGGTTACATCAAGGAAATGTAGACACTTAGCAACCAATGTGTAGTTATGATGGTTACACGGTGCTCTGTGGATCACACGATGGGGGAAGTCAGATTCACTTCACAACCGGGTTACTAACTTCACCAACTGCAGTGGTTTACTTAAGAACGGTGGAGAGTAAGGTTGTAAAACGGGACAAAAGTCATCAACTGTCTCACTTAGTGACAGAAATTTGGGGTTCATAACTGAAGGCCATTGTGATGACCCTGGGTGTGGCACAAAAGGCAACACAGCTGGAGAACCGTTATGAGTCCCTTTATTATCCTCAGCTGGGCCCCCAACGTCCCTTTCAACTCTCCGGCCTGGAGAAAAACTCTCCCACAAACCTGCAGCAGCCTCTGGCTGACAATCCTCCAGTCCAAATGTTGTAAGCAGTAAACTCCCAACCATAAATCCAACAAGGGAAGAGAAGGTAAATAATCCGGCAGGGCAAGCAAGATGAGGAGTCCCAGAAGTGGAGGAGGAGGATTCCAGGAACTCAGATAAGCAGTTAACAGCAGATGAACACCGTGTTTGTTCCTGACAACCGCCCCTCCCATTTGCCTCTCCTTTAAACTCCATCCCCAGGTGTGCCTTGTGAAGGGAATTCCTTCCTCGTAAGCCACGCAACCCAGGATGCTTTCTTCTCCGTTCTTCCCTGCCTGCCCTAAGAGGAGGAAGAGGTCCTTGGTCTTCCTCTGAGCCCCCCCTCCCTTCTTCTCCCTCTCCCCTGCTCTGCCCAGCCTGACTTTGCCCTTCCTCAGTTTCCTCCATAGCCAACGGAGCCCCTCTCCCACTCTCTGCCGGCTGTTTGTCTCCCATGAGAGTCAGACTCCCAACGGGGGCAGGACATTGTCTTTCCCATGGCTTATATCCGTAATGGCGATCCTATGGCATGTGTGCCACAGGTGGCAGGCGGAGCCATTTCTGCTGGCATGCGAGAATTGCCCAGGTCAGTTGCACTGCACACACGCACACGCCTCCTGCTGGCCAGTTGATTTTCAGGTCTCTGCTGGGAGAAGCGTGCGCATGCACAGGGGCTGGTGGGATGCGTCTCCCTCCCCCCATGCACTGTTTTTGGTCCCCGGAGGCTTCAGGGAGGCCTGGTAGCACCGAAATGGGGGTCATGCATGCATGTGGGATGTGTGTGTGGGGAATGCAGGGGGATTGGATTATGGGTGTTGGCACGCCCACCAAGCCATGCCACGCCCACCAAGCCATGCCACACCCACCAAGCCATGCCACGCCCACCAAGCCATGCCACACCCACCAAGCCATGCCACACCCACCAAGCCATGCCACGCCCACCAAGCCACAACCACGGAACCAGTAGAAAAAATGAATCCCCCCACTGGTCGCCTTGTGGCTCCTTGTCGTAATGGGCTTCAGGAGGAGAATCTTATCTCCCCCACTAGGAAGGAGGCCAGTGAAAAGATTCAATCAATTCCAACTTCGTGAGATCTTTTTCTTTCACAGGAAATTGATTGCGTGAAACCCGAAGGAGCTGGGCTGGGTCCCAACAGAGAAGGTTCTGTGCAGCCCTTGTGGCACGAGCACCATAGGTTCACCCCCACGGCCCTCTCCCATTTCAGACAGGTGGCTGCCCAATCTCTTCTTAAAACCCTCCAGTGATGGAAGCACCCACGACTTCTGGTGGAAAGCTGTTCCACTGGTTTCTCCTTAATTCCAGGTTGCTTCTTTCTTGGATTACCTCCTATCGAACCTAAATGAGTTTTATAAGGTTTATATTGAACGTAAATCTCTTAGTTTTATAAGGTCTAAACGCCTGCAAGGGCTTGATGGATGATAAGGAAAGAATATCATGCAGGATTTCTCATAATGAGCAATGCTATACGTAGAGTTGTTTTTCTTATTATATCTGGTGATTTCTTTACATCACCTGCCATATTGAAAATGGCCACAAGGGGGAAGGCTATTGTGATGCAATTTCCCATAGACTAGTGGTAGTCAACAGGCTCTTATTTTCTTTTGACCCCCGAAATAAGCGATTGGCCTTATTTTCAGGAAAGTCTTATTATTTTTGAGGTTACAGGAGGCAGCGAGCGTGTTCACCTTCATGGCGGTTGCTGTGTTGCAATATTTTCAGGGAGGGCTTTTTTTGCGCATGCACTCAAAAGGCCGATTGGGCTTATTATCTGGGGAGGTCTCATTTTCAGCATGTATAGTGTATAGTTGTCAGTTGAAGTTCTCATTCTGGTCCTCTGTTGAAGCGGGAAAATGCTCTCTCCTGATTGGTTGTTCGGGTGATCAGTTTAATTTGTTCTTAATTATATTTGTATATTTATTGTATTGTGGTTTTAGTTTTCCCTGTGCACCGTTCCGAGTCCCTACGGGGAGAGGAGCGGTCTATAAATTAAATTATTGATTGAGTTTCCTTTAAAAGGAGCAGTGTCAGCCAGAGAATTCAGCTGCCTCGCAGGTAGGATTGAACTAGCTGTACCCGCCACTCGTTGCTGTGGCCAAATTTGGTTAAATGAAAAAGTTTCCCCTCATAGACTCTCTCAGCGACCCTCTTCCTTCTCTGCCTCGGTTTCCCCTTCCTCTCCCTCCCTCTACCTACCTACCTACCTATCTACTGCTGTTGTTTAGAGTGGCCAGGTGGGTGGGGGGGGGGGAAGGAGGCCAGGGGCAGAGGGACTGAGCGAGTGAGGAAAACTCAGAAGAGCTGCAGTTGTACATTTGTGTGGCATTTACCTGGCACCAGTGTGCCGTATCCACACAATCTCTACGTATCATTGGTGCTGCACTTGTAAAGAATGTTGTGTGAAACTTTGGTGACGATTAATGCAGTAGTTTCTGAGATTAGCGGTTTTGAACAAACTCATAGTTAACTTTTTATTTATATAGATAAAGGGTTGCTGGAATTCACTCTGGCCTCACCTCCATTCTCCTCCCAGAACATCACAGGAGTCCTTTGAGTTCCTATAATTCTTCTTTAGAAACAGGAAGGGGATTGATTGATTCGACCCATGAATGATGGACCTCCTGCTTCTGCTTCTGATGCTGCTTTTGTCGCATCCAGTCTCTGGGAAGCTGAGGATGAAATGCCCGCCGAGTATGGAGCACCAGGATGGAAACAATCCATGGAGCTTTTCCAGGCCAGGAGACCTTCTCATTGGGAGAATCCTCAGTTTCACACAAGAAGATCCCATAAAACAAGGACTTCCGACCAGGTTCCTCCTGGTCAGTTTCCTCCCTCAGCCATTCCCTGTGCTGGAGTTTCCTTCCCTCTGTTTGGATTCCTCTTAACACTTTCCTCCTTTTCTCTTTTTTTTTTTTTATTGAAAAAGTTTTATTGGTTTTACATTTTTCTATAGGATGGGGTAAGGGATACAAAGAAATTTTGAGAGCATTCACGTCAAAGTCGTCGGCCCTTCCGGCACTTCAAAATACATTGATAACAATAAAAAACATTTTCCGTAACACTACAAAGTGAAAGCAAGTACATATACCTAAGTTCTCAGTTCTATGCTGTCAGTCATTTACAAAAATCCAAATACAGATATTATGCAATATTATTCAGAAAAATCAAGGCAAGGTTATTTTTTAGATCTAAGTCTCTTGGCAATTGTGTCTTCAACCTCTTCCTCCAGGCCCCCAGCGGGCGGGGCCGTGGCCCCCCCTGCCCCCCCTGAATCTTCCCCCAGGACAGAGGAGTGTTTTTTGAAAAAGGCTTCCGCCTCGGCAACTGTTTTAATCCTCACTCTTCCTCCTTCCCAGAACACCAGCATCCCTTCGGGTGTCACCCACTTGAACCAAATCCCGTGATCAAACAATGTTTTAGACAAGAAGGAAAATTTCCTTCTTGCATCTCTAATCTTTCTTGGGATCTGCTTCACGATAGCAACCTCTTTTTGTTGGTAAATTAACGGACTTCCTCTCTGCACTTTCAGGATTTCCTCTCTGGTTGACCTTCTAACAAATTTAACATGTATCTCTCTGGGTACTTCATTTATCCTGGCATATGCTGAGTTTATTCTGTAGGCTAGGTCAATGTCCCCCCTGATCTCATCCTTAGGTTTATGTAAATAGTCTGCTATAATTGTGCTCATGAGATCAGGGAGGCATTCACCAGGTTCCTCAAAAACATTCTGAAATCTCAAAAAATATGTCATTCTTTCCATATCAATCCTAGACACATGCCCATTTATTTCCACAACCTCATTAGTAACATTTTTAATCTCTCCCTTAGCCCCCACCAGCCCCCCTTCCAATTCTTCATTCTTCTGTGTGTTTTCCAGCACTTGTTTCCGTGTGTCCAATAACTCCTTCTTAAAGTTAATATTTTCTGCCCTCTGGGCCTTAATTTCTTGTACTAAAGTTTGTATAACAGATTCAAGAGAAGCCATCCTTTGTTCTAAGCTTGCCAGTGCTGTTTCTTGTGCCATGATTAGCTGTTAAAATCAATGCCACTAAAATGGCGTTTTCTGGGTGAGGCTGATGAGGCAGATCAGGAGCCAAAAGTTCCGTTCAGGGTTGTAAAGTTGCAAAGTTCAGGAACCAAGAGAGAAACAATTTTCCAACTCAATAAGTATAATAGCGAAGGTACTCCAGAAAAGAAATCACAAATCCAAAAAGAAAAAATTCTTCATTAATAACCAGAGGAAGTCCAAATTGCAAAGAGACGCTGGGAATTTTCCATAAGTGAAATAGTCAGTCAGGAACAAAGAGAAGCCATCTTCCACCACCCAAGCTCAAAGCCCGAAGGAGAGAGTAGTAAAATAAATTGTTTCAGCCAGACCTAGAGACATTGTTGCAAGCAAACCGCAGATCACTTTCCCTTGCTGCAAACCGTCAGGATTAAAGATTTCCGGCTTTAAAGCAAGCCGGCTTTACGGGAGACCCCCAAAAACGGGGCGTCTCGCCCCCGTGGGGGGGCAGAAAAAGCAACAAAACGGCAAGCGAGCACTAGGCTCGCCCGTCGCGGCTGGAGCCGGAACCGGAAGTCCCTCCTTTTCTCTTTATCCCACTTCCTCCTATAGGAAAGGACCTGCCTCTAATTTCCTGCATGGTCTGGATTTCCAAAGCTTCTCCCTTTTTCTCTTATTTTGTGGAAGTCGCTGAAATCCAAAGATGGGACGGAACAAAAACCGTAACAACTCCAGATTATTTTCCTCTCTCCATCTAAACTTCACTTCATCCCTTGAATGCTAACTTTTGTTTAAAGTAGTTATTTTAACTGGTTATACTGGCCCCTGCCCATCCCAGTTCCTTATTTTTTTATAATTGTTGATAGATATTACAATTCCTGATCATTGTAGAAACAATTGGGGTTTTTTTTAGAATTGGTAAATGTTTTGCACAGTAAAAGAATCCTCATACTTTTATGATAGATCTATTTTAATGATTAAATTATTTTTAATACCCTTTAGTAGCTGGGTAAAAATTAGTACTTTTACAAATAATGGTGTGTTTGTGACTCTTAATATCTCATGTTTTTACATTTGTTCTGGCTGTAAGTTGCTCCTTTGTGTTGAGGTCTGGCCTCAGAAGGATAATGTAGCACTTGGGGATGAAGATGCAGCCCAGCAGACCAGCACTGGAGGCCAGGATGGAGAAGACCTGGACAGCCACCATGTATTTCCCTTTGGTGCTCAGGTAGGTGGGCACAAAAGTCACCCAGACGCTGCAGAAGACCAGCATGCTGAAGGTGATCAGCTTGGCTTCGTTGAAGGCCCCAGGCAGATTCCTGGCCAGGAAAGCCACCGTGAAGCAGATGGCAGCCAGGAAGCCCATGTAGCTGAGGGTGACGTAGAACATGACAACGCCCCCTTCGTTGCATTGCAGGATGATCTCTCCAGGCTGGGAGTGGAAGTCAGAGTCAGGGAAGGGGGGAGAAACTCCCAGCCAGATGGAGCAGATGATCACTTGGACAGCAGAAGAAGAGAGGATGATGGAGTTGGCCAAGCTCTTCCCCAACCATCTCTTTGCTCGGTTTCCTGGTTTTGTGGCCAGGAAAGCCAGCACCACCATGATGGTTTTGGCCAAGAGAGAAGAAACAGCAACTGAGAAGATGATGCTGAAGACCGTCTGTCGGAGAAGGCAGGTGACTTTCCTTGGTTGACCAATGAAGAGAGAAGAAGAAGACAAGAAGCAAAGCAGGAGGGAGACCAGGAGGATGTAGGAGAGGTCCCGGTTGTTGGCTTTGACAAGGGGAGTTTCTCGGAATTTAATAAAGGTGATTAAAACAAACCCTGTGATTAAGAACAAGTGTAGGGCAAAAGAGACCAGGATGAAGCCGAGATGTTCTTCATAAGACAGGAAGGTTATAATTTTGGGGATACATTGGACTCTGTTCTTATTTGGATATTTATCATCTGGACACTTGGTGCATTTTTCCGCATCTGAGAAACCAAAAAGCAACTTTCTTTAATATTCTGTCCTTTTATCTTACAATAAATACCTTCTTTGGATAACAGCTGGTACCAGGGGCATTTTCCAAGAAGCGTTTTTGAAACAATTTCATTAAACAATCTCTCCTTTGAAATGAGACAGGGCAGGAGGGAAATGCTACCGGTTGGGGCAGTTCACTCGAACTGGTAGCAAAAAGTGCTTTAAGAAGTATAAAGAAAAGTTCTGACGATTACGCAGCACAGCTGATGTTCACACAGCTGATCGTTAGACTTTTTTTTTTTTACTTTTTAAAGCATTTTTAACTACCAGTTCAGGAGAAACAGTAGTTTAAAAATGCTTTTAAAAAGTAAAAAAAAAGTTGTCCATGCCCTCCCAGTCACATGACCTCCCCACCAAGCCCCACCCACAGAACCGTTAGGGAAAAATGTTTGAATTTCACCACTTGTACAGGGTCTCCTGCTTAAGCAGGGTGTAGGACTAAATGACCTTTAAGGTTCCTTCCAGCTCTATTCTGATTGATTGATCTACATGAATGGTAGAATATTTGTGCAATGAGTTCCCCACCATAACTATACACAGCACCACATTATGGACCAGTGTCTCCTTCTCAGTGATCCTCAACGGGAGGATCCAATATACAGTGAATTGCAAGGTCTTTCAGAATGTGGACCTCACACAATCCATCCAGTTCCAAAGAACTCAGGTGTTCCTAGAAAGGTGAACTTAGCAGCACAAGTCCAAACTAAGAAGCAGGAGAGAGATTTCCTCTGCTGTTAGTAAATCTTGCTCAGTCAGCCACCCCCTCCTCCCATCCCTTCCCAGCCCCTCCTTCAAAGTCTTTTTGATTTACTTCCTTTTAGATAAGAAATTCTGCAGGTTGAAAATAAGTATAAAAAAACCAGGTGAGCTTCGATCTATCATTTAACTTGCACTTTCATGAAAATCTTCTGGGTGGATCCAGTTCCACAAAGCCTCCCATTTTCCTCAGGGTGACCCACCTTCCTGAGTGGAGAAGGTCCCCTCCGGACAAGGAACGCAGTCATAGCAGCAAACTGGCTCTCCTTCTCGAGCCCTCTTGACAAATCCAGGATGACAACTTTCCACACATCTGGACTGAGGCATGGCCTGAGCAGAAGAACAAGGAAGGCCAAAGAAAAGATGTTAGGACTCTCTGTCCATGGAAAACGGAGGGAGAAATGGATGGAGACAAGGAGCTTCTGGTCTTCACTGAGGTAGATAGGAAACCTCTGACTCCTTCTAAACAGATGCAGGAGGTAGAACAACTGGCAGATTCTTCATTTACTTCCTCCCTTTTGCTTTTGGAATTTCATGTTGCAATAAAGGAATTTTCTACTTACCAGTCTAGAGCAGGGTTGGCGAATCTTTTTGGGCAGGATGTGCCAAAACGGGAGCATGCAGAAACCAGCCTATGGGGGGAGGGGAGGACAGGAGCATTCAACGTAATCTAAAAAAACTTTTGGGGGGGGGGACTGCCCTGCTGTGTAATTTAAACCTTGGAGAAGACAAAGACGCCACAAGAGCAGAACTGCAGTGCAAAATGAAGGGCAGGGGAATCAGTGGGGAGCTGGAGGTTGGGGGAAGGGTGGGGGTAGGGAGGAAGAAGGGGAGGGGCGTGGCTGAGTGAGGGGGACATACTTTCTCTTACACCATTTATATTCCCTCCCCCCCTCCATCAAACACGCCTGTTACCCTTGAATACACTCCAAGCCATTTGGCTGCCTTCCCCTCAAAGCCCTGCAATGGCTCAGATTGGAGTGAGATACACGCGTGTTGTGGAGCAGTTGCCCAGCAGTGGGGAGTGGGGAAAACCCAGGGGGTTTAAGGCAGAGCAAGGGCATTGGGGAGGGGGCAAAGTCGGGCAGGGGGCGTTAAGCCAGAGCATCCGATGTGTCCCCAGACTTTGAGGGAATCTGGAGGAAGGGGGAGCTGCCTTTATCCTGACAGCTGACTTGGTGGGCAAGAGGACCAGGGGGTGATGTGTCCCCCCCACAAGTCCCACCTGAGAGACGCTGGCAGGGGGGGCAGTGCTGGGCAAGCGCTTGTCCCCAGCCCAGCAACCCCCAAGCTTCCCCTCCCAACCCCTCCCATCCAAGGACCAATGAAACCAGGCTGTTTCCTGAAAGGCTGCAGGGGATCCTCGCTTGGCTTCGCAGACCCTCCAAGACCCTCCACGACATTTATAAGTCACCATAAAAGAACCTCGTGTGTGTTTTCTCTGTCTCTCTCTCTCTCTCTCTCTCTCTCTCTCTCTTTCTCTCTCTCTCTCTTTCTCTCTCTCTCTTTCTCTCCTTCCCCCCCCCAAGATCGCAAGTTGACATTTTCAATTGTTGAAATCAGGTTTTCCCCTGTGGGGTCTGGCAGAGGGGGTCACTGAAGAGCCTTCAACCAGGCTGACCCCACCCCGCCCCTCCCTCTCAGTCTCCCCCCTTCCCAAATCCCCCCACGTGGAGCATTTCTAGGAAGCTTTGCGTAATTATATATATATATATATATATTTATTTTAATTCGATTTATATCCCGCCCTTCTCCACGAAGGACCCAGGGCAGCGCACAGGAATTTAAAAAACATATAAAAGAGGATATACAAAATTTAAAAGCATATTAAATTACATGAAACGATCCTATGCTAAAAACCATATTAAAAACCCCAACTAACTATCTAAAATAGCCCCAGCGGGAGGTTAGGCTAGGCCGGCTTGCTGAAAGAGATGTGTCTTTAGACTCTGGCGGAAGAGGCGGAGGTCCGAGATGGTACGAAGTTCAGGGGGTAGGTCGTTTCAAAGGGCAGGGCCCGCCACAGAGAAGGCTCTTCCCCTGCGTGTCGCCAAATGGCATTGACCAGCTGATGGCACCCTGAGAAGGCCAACTCTGTGGGAGCGGATCGGCCGAAGGGATGTATGGGGCAGAAGATGGTCTCACATATAACTAGGCCCCGAGCCATGGAGCGATTTAAAGATGGTCGTCAGAACCTTGAAGAGCACCCGAAAGACCACAGGAAGCCAGTGCAGCTCGCACAGGATTGGTGTTATATGGGAGTATCTCGGAGCTCCCGTTATTACCCGCGCGGCTACATTCTGGACTAACTGTACCTTTCGAGTGCACCTCAAGGGAAGCCCCATGTAGAGAGCATTGCAGTAGTCGAGCCGGGATGTCACGAGTGCTTGAGTGACTGTGCAAAGGGCAGCCCGGTCCAGTAAGGGGCGCAATTGGCACATCAGGCGTACCTGATGAAACACCCCCCTGGCCACGGCTGCCACATGGTCCTCCATAGACAGCCGGGAATCCAGGAGGACACCCAAGTTGGGTGCCCTCTCCACGGGGGCCAGTGTTTCGCCCCCGATAGCCAGAGTTGGAATAATCTGGCTGAACCGGGGTGCCAGAAACCACAGCCACTCAGGCTTGGACGGGTTGAGTTTGAGTTTGTTAATACCCATCCAGATCCGTATGGCCTCCAAAAACCGGGACAGCACCTCGGCAGCATCGTTGGGGTGGTCTCGGGTGGATATGTACAGCTGGGTGTCGTCAGCGTACAGATGATATCCCATCCCAAAATCACAGATGATCTCGCCCAGCGGCTTCATATATGTGTGGAACAGAAGGGGCGAGAGGACCGACCCCTGAGGAACCCCGCATGAGAGGGGTCTCGAGGGCGACCTCTGCCCTCCTTTCAACACATATTGCAACCGACCAGAGAGGTAGGACAAGAACCACCATAAAACGGTGCCTCCCAGTCCCAACCTCCCCAGTCGGTGCAATAGGATACCATGGTCGATGGTATCAAAAGCCACTGAGAGGTCTAACAGGACAAGGATAGAGGAACAACCTCTATCCCGTGCTCTCCACAGATCATCCACCAACGCGACCAATGCCATCTTGGTGCTGTGACCAGGTCGGAAGCTGGACTGGCACGGGTCTAGATAATCAATTTCCTCCAAGTGTCACGAAAACTGTTGGGCCACCACACTCTCAACAACCTTCGCTAGAAAGTTGGAGACTGGACGGTAATTCTGCAATAATGCTTGGTCCAGGGCTTCTTGAGGTGGGGCCTCACTACTGCCTCTTTCAAGATGGCAGGCAAGGACCCCTTACTCAAAGAGGCGTTGACAATCTCCTGGAGCCAGCCTCGTGTCGTCTCCCAGGATGCCAGTACAAGCCAGGAGGGACACGGGTCCAATAAACATGTGGTAGCCTTAAGTCTCTTTGACAACCTGTCCATATCCTCGGTAGTAACAAAGTCAAACTCTTCCCAGGATGTTACCTCAAGACCAGCCTCGGGCAGTCCGGCCAGACCACTCTCGATGGAGGGTAACTCATTCCGAATCCGAGTGATTTTGTCCTGCAGATAAATCCCAAATTCCTCTGCTTGTCCCTGCAGAGTGGCTTCCCGCGGCCTCTGGTGAAGGAGGGAGCAGGTTACCCCAGACAGGGCGGCAGGGCAGTTATCTGCGGATGCAATAAGGGTGGCACAATACTCACGTTTGGCCACCCTTATCGCCACTAAGTAAGTCCTAATATGGGCTCTCACTAGTGTTCGGTCGGCTTCGGATCGAGAGGATCTCCATCTGCTCTCTAGGCATCTCCTGTGGCATTTCATCTCCCTCAGCTCCTCAGTAAATCAAGGAGCCTGGGTGACTCGTCGCTGCAAGAGAGGCCGCAAGGGCGCGACTCGGTCGAAGGCCCCCGTGGCCGCACTTAACCATGCGGTCACTAGGTCCTCAGTCGAGTCGCGGGGCAGGGTCCCAGGAATTGGCCCAAGCTCCCTCTGGAACCCATCTGGGTCCATCAGGAGCCTGGGGCGCAACCATCTAGGAATGTCAGGCTCCGCCTCCCCGCGGTGAGGTGAGGCGATTGGAAAGTCCAGCCGGAGGAGGGTGTGATCTGTCCATGACAAGGGTGTGATGGATAAATCCACTGTTCCCAGATCACTACTCCACTGTCCCGAGACAAAGATCAAATCCAGGGTGTATCCTCCCTCATGAGTAGGGCCTAAAACTACCTGGGTCAGGTCCATGGCCGTCATGGAAGCCATGAACTCCCGAGCTGCTCCAGAGGTTTCGCCTACTGACGGCAAGTTAAAGTCCCCCATGACTAGAAGTCTGGGGGTCTCAACTGCCACCTCGGCTATCACCTCTAGGAGCTCGGGCAGGGCTGTTGTTGCATAGCGAGGAGCCAGGTATACATGCCCAACTGCCTCCCTAGGCCCCACCTCACGAAGAAGGACTCACAACCAGTCGTCTGAGGGACAGTGGTCTCCCTCGGCTCAAGACCTTCCCTTACCATAATTGCCACCCCCCCACCCCTCCCTAGGGCTCTTGGCTGATGAAAGGCACGGTAGCCTGGTGGGCACATTTCTACGAGGGGCAAACCCCCCTCGTGGCCCAACCAGGTTTCTGTTATACCCACCAGGTCCGGGTCCCGCTCTGACACAAGGTCATGGATGAGGGGGGCTTTTTGTACCACGGACCTGGCGTTGCATAACATCAGCCTAGGGCCCCGGTCCTGTGATTCCTGCCCTCCTAGACTGCGGAGGGAGCATGGGGAGTTGAAGCGCGTGACCGCCTGTATCCCGCGGCCTCGGCCCTCCAACGTCCGCCTCCCACTGCCCCTGTCCCTCCCTAAAACCGGAACGATAGAAAAAACCTCAGTGGAGGTGACAGGCGCCTTGGGGTTTTTTTTTGGCTGCCTCGGTTAAGTTGGGGTTGGTTTATGGGAGGGGAGTTGGGGTCCCCCCCCCCCGAATAAGACTAGAAGAGTCCCCAGGGTTGGTATTTGTGAGTGTGTCTGTGTGTGTGTGTGTGTGTGAGAGAGAGAGAGAGAGAGAGAGAGAGGGAGGGAGGGAGGGAGGGAGGGAGAGAGAGAAAGAGAGAGAGAGAGAGAGGTGAGAGAGAGAGGGGGGGAAGGAGGAATCAATGGGGAGGGAGCTATGGGGTAGAGGCAAGAGAGAACCAGGTGGGGTGAAGAAAGGTGAACATTCAGAGAAGGGTGTCACTCAAAATCCCCTCCCTTGGAGGAAAGTGGGAGGCCTGGGATGGACATGGAGCCCATAGGTGGGAGGGGGAGGGAGGAACTGCGCTCTCCTCCAGCCCTCCTGAGGCACCTCCCATCCCCCATGGGGGCTTTTCCTTCTCCTGGCTGCTCCAGCACCTCAGACAGAAGCGACACCATGACAGCAGCCTAGGGGGAGGCAAGCGGTGTTAGTGGCAAGGAAAGGCCAGGGCTTCCCTCCCTCCCCATCCAAGCAGGCTACTTCTGTGGCCACAGCCCTCCAGCCCAAGGCACTGATGTGGATCCGTGGTGTGGAATTTCTGGCCAGCTCAGGTGCCCCAGAAGAGCCGGCTGCACAGCCCCAGAAGAGCAGCAACAGCCACAGAGGAAAGGGCAGGAGTGACCAGGCAGCCACTGCAACCGAGGGTAGCTCCCCTCCTCGCCAGCAGCTCCTCTTCCAGCATCTTGGCTGCTGGGGAAGGAGCAGCAGGCAGGGCAGCCAGACTTCCAGCCTACAAATGCTGCCCTGCAGCCACGTGTGTCCGAACCGGCCAGGTGCTCCGGACCACATCAGAGTCTCAGGTTGGAGCTGTGCAAGAAACCTGCTGGGGAAGGGAGGGAGGGAAGCCCTGGCCTATCCTTGCCACCTCTGCCCCCTTGCCTCTTTTGGCTGGCGTGGGACTGACAGCAGTGGTGGGCCTGTCGCTCCTGCCCTTCCCGTTGTGGCTGCCACTGTTGCTGCTCTTCTGGGGCACCTGAACTGGCCAGGTACTTCGGACCGCAGATGAGCCATGGGCTGGAGTGCTGGGGACACGCAAGAAGCCCCCTCAGGTGGGGAGGGAGGGAATCTCTGACCACAGCTCTGCTCTGCTAAGAAGCCACGGCTGGGATCTCCTCTCTGGGCCTTTGGGCACGCGCAGCCGCTGCTCTTTTTGTGGATGGTTTTTGCGCATGCATGCACACCACCAAAACACTGTGTGTGTACTGGATACAAAGATCGTTTTCCTGGTGTGTGCATGCGCACCAGGTGGCTCCTCTTCCACTTTCTGGCACTTTCTGACAGGAGAGATGGTTCTTTGTGCCACTTCTGCCACGCGTGCCATAGGTTCCCCATCACGGCTCTAGGCTTTGCCCACTTGAAATGGGACCTCAGGCTTTGGCAAAGAGAGAAAAGACACCAAAATTTCTCCCACCTTATTGAGCGACTTTAGCTTTGAAAGAGCCTTTTGTCTGATAGAAAGTCTCTGTCTTAGAAAATCTGCCAGAATCTCTTTCCTGGGATCCTCCTTGGGGAGAACCAAGAATCCCATAATGACCAGATCTGCTTTTATCTCTCCATTTTGGTCCAAGTACAGTTTAAAGAGGGAAATATTCCAATATTCATTCTTCTCCAGAAAGGGATGAAACTAGAATGGGAACATCCAGGAATTTGAAAAACAGAAAACTTTGTTTCTTATCCCACATTGAATCTTTATTCTACAATTGTCTTATCTCCAAATATGGTAAAATAGGATACAAATACTGCCATTATCTTCATAAGTGAATGAAGAAGTTTTAGAAAAAATTATCAAAATATAGAGAAAATGTAACCAACACAGTTGGTCAATTATAGGGAACATTCTAGAGCAGATGACAAGTAAAATGAACAGAGAAAAAAAGATGATCCATAAACTCTTTGAAAACAACTGGGTGATTCCCAGAAAGCCTGGGTTGATCAAGAAGAAATCTTCTCCTTTGTAATCCTGATGGAAAACTCCACATCAGAACTGGGTTCCTGCGTGAACTGCTAGTAACTTGGCAGTCTGGGTTTCTGGAACCTACAACGACCCAGGCTGGCCACACCCCTGAACCGGTTCTCTCGGCCATATTGTTCTTGCCTTCTGCACATGCGCAGAGCAACCGGCAGTAGAGGCAGCCGGAACCCACCCCTGGCTCGATCCCACTTAGGAGCCTCAGTTTACTCCTGAGCCCCATTGGCCTTTCTCCCTGCCTCTCCCGGCCAATGTTGCTCACGAGGAAACTGCAGCTAGGATCTCCCGCGTGTTGCACACCCGAAAACAGCATAAAGGCATGGGCGAAAGCTGGGAGGGGGACGCAACACATGGGATGCTTGAGCGAGCCACTCCTGACCTCCCCAAACCAGGCCCAAAGCCGGGGGAAGCAGGGGGGGGGGCAAGGGATGGATGGGCCTGGCCACGAGACGCACATCTTACTGGAGACTGGCAGCTCTTGATCTTGTGGCTTTTGGGGGTTTCTTTTGAAAAATCCCTCTGCAGAGGATCAGAAAACTTCCAAGGTTTCTTTTGGTGAGGGAAGAGGGGCAGCATCCACCCCCCCTCCCTGGGTGCCTGCAGTATTTTGGGAAACCTGAAAGAAGAAATCTCCCTCCAGCTCTTTTCTCAGCCTGAGAAGTCAGTGAGGATCCTTCCTGGGTTTCTCTCTCTCCCCTTATGCAGCTGCCGGATTCTGGCTCCAAGGCCTTTGGGAGCTGCCCCCTCCCTCCCCCTCCCCTCTGCAGAAACTCCCCTGGCTGCAGAATTGGGATCCCTCCGATCTTCTTCTCTTGTCCCCTTATCTTCCCCTGCCCCCCCTTCTCCCCCCTGCACAGTCTCAGTGGCTGCTTGGAGGGGGGAGATTATTTCTGGTTTTGCAGGCTGAGAGGAAAAGGGGAAGGATGAAGAGGCCCTCCAAGGTTGCCCTCCCCCTTTGGCCTTTCTACAACCAAATCTCCCCCCAAACAGAGGAACCCCCCACCCGAATACTGCTGGGCAGAGGATGCTGGGCCCATAACTGGGCAGTTTGGGGGGGGGGGAGGCTGCAGGAGCTCTGCTGTGAACGGAGGGAGAGAGAAAAGTGGGGATTCTCTCTGCTGCAGCCCTTGAATGCTTGAATGGCAGAGAGAAGCCAAACTTTCCCCCCTCCATTCACAGCAGAGCTCCTGCTCCCTTTATGCCCCCTGGCCCCCTCTTCTTGGGGGGTGGAAGGGCCTGGAAGGGAGAGGCAGGCGACTGCAGTTCCCTTCCCATCAGTCTCCCCGTCCTTTCCCTTTGCTGCGGAGGGAGGGAGGGAAGTCCAGCCAAGGGATTTCAACCGTCCCTCCTGGCTTTCCTGAGCTGCCCCAATTCCCCCCCTGGCCAGAGGCGCCTCCAGCTAAACACCCCTCAGCAGATCCTCCACACATCCTTCCAGGTTGGGGGGGGGCATTGGGAAAGCAATGTTGGGCTCATATGGAAGCTTCTCCCAAAGAAGTTCTGGGGAGCCCAAACCCCCCCAACCCCTCCCCCTCCCCCACTGCCCCTTCCCAGGCAAAGCAGCTCCATCTCTCTCTCAGGATGGGGGGAGAAAGAATGGATGGGAGGAAAGGCAACCTGGGGGGAAGAGGAAGGGAAACCCAGAGGAAATGGGGAGAAGGTCTCCATCCCCTCCTCCTCCCAGGCGCCGTACAAGGTCTAACAGCTTCTGATCCTCTCTCACTCTCATTCTCTCTCATTCTTTCTTTCTCTCTCTCTCTCGCTCTCTCTCTCTCTCTCTCTCTCTCTTTCCTCCCATTCCAACGTGCAGTGCAAGGAAGCTGCCCACCCTTCCAACTCCCCATAAATCCCCCTCCTGTGGCTGCTCCAGAGAGAGAAGCTTGCGTGGAAGAGGCGAGAGGAAGACTGCTGCCTGCACAGTTAATCTAGTTAGTCAGCCGGACGTTCCTGGGAGGCGAGCGATGCTGCTGGGCGCTTGGAAAGGACTTTGGCGATTGGCCCATCACTGAAAGCAAACAATGAATCGAGGAGCAGAGCTGGTTGTAGGAGTGTGTATGTGTGTGTGTGTGTGTGTGTGTGTGTGTGTGTGTGTGTGTGTAAAATGGTCGGTTTCATACAAGGAGTTTTTGTTTCAGGTAGGTCTCCTGGCTTTGGAAGGAGGAAAGGAAGGGATACAAAGAGAGAGAGAAAGAGAGAGAAAGAGAGAGAAAGAGAGAGAAAGAGAGAGAAAGAGAGAGAGAGAAAGGGAGAGAGAGAGAAGGGAGAGACAAGAACGAAAAGAAAAAAGAAAGAAAAAGGGATGAAAGAAAAAGGGAGAGAAAGAACGAGGGAGAGATGGAAAGAAGGGAAACCAAAAAGGAGGGAGGAGAAAGTGAATGAGATATAGTTGGATGGATAGATAGATACATGGAGGGAGGGATGAAAGGAGAGAGAGAGAAAATGAGAGGAAAGAAGGACACAAACTCTGGCTTCAGAAGATTCTTTGAAACAGTACACCTGGCTGGAAGGGATCTCAGAGGTCATCTAGTCCAACCCGCTACAACCTTATATCCTCTGGATTATTTTGGTGAAATTGCCAGAAAAGGGAAGGAGTTTTCTGGGACAAGGCTGCCATGCAGAGGAAGGCAGAGATAGTCCTTGACTTATGACTAGAATTGAGCCCAACATTTTCATTGCTAAGCAAGAGCATTGTTAAGTGAGTTTTGCCACATTTTCCTCAATCCATGACATCTCCTGGCTCTGACAGTCATGTGCAGGATAGGGAAGAGCATCTGAAGGCCTCTGTAATGTTCTCATGGGCAGAAGTTAGAGTTAAATGTGTGGCAGAAAGTGGACTCTGGCTGTGTTTTTCCAAATGCAGAAAGTGAGGTTTAATGTGTGGAGTTTTAGAAGAGCTGTGTGTGTGTGTGTGTGTGTGTGTATCATTTTGTCTGCCTATACACACACAATACTATGTAATATGTATGTACACATATGGCATGTATACATAGGATTAAATTGCATATTTTGAATGGTCAGTAGCAGTAAATAAATAGACAGGGAAATTGTATCTTGTTGAGGCAAGGAGACACCAGGCAAGGTTCCCTTTGATGTGAGTGATGTCATGTTGGCCATGCCCACCCAATCACATGCCCACCAAGCCACGCCCACAGTACTGGTAGTAATTTTTTTTGTATCCCCCCATTGGATCCAGCCCTCTTCCAATCACTGACTCCTGTTACACACGAGTGTAAGATCTGCTCACTATTATTCCAGAGTGTCAGAGGTGGAAAAATGAATCCAGTTACAAGAGAGGAGATTTTAGCCGAATGAGAGAGAAAAACAGGATAAAAGGCTGAGCTGTTTTAGAGCTGAGCCAGGAAAGCAGAGAAGTTCAGTCTCCTCTTCATGGATTGTCTGAATGCAAAAACTGAGCAGCCATCAGTCAGCGAAGCTTCAACTGGGATTCCTGCAGAGAGGAGGGGTTGGGCTAGATGGTCTCAGGGTCTCCTCCAAATTTACAAAGGTTGTCATGCCACAACATGGAACTCTTGTGCTGTTGTTGCTCTGGCCCCACTTAGTGTCTGGGGGCAGCGAAGCCTAACTCTATGGTCTGAAGCCAGACTCCGTTTTCTGTCGGCCTTTGGAGAAGACGGAAGTAGCCGTTGTGACTGAGACCCCTGGTCATCCGGAGACCGCCTCTGTCCCTCACATGGAGCATCGCTGGAGAGGTTCCAACTGCTCCTTTGCTGGCTGTTAGTGAATGCTGCCTATCTCGTCTTTCTATTTGATTTCCACTCTTTCCACCTCCTCAGTTCCACCTGCCCTGTTCTCCCAATAAAGCATCCAGATCCACGCCAGGCTCTCTTTCCTTGGAGGAGAATAGGGGGGCTTAGCTGCCTCTCCAGCTGCACACAGACCCACCTGCAATGGGGACGGAAGACAGGTGGAATTCCACCAGGCTCATCACAAACCCACAAATAAGGGGATTTATTTAAAAAAGAATACAGCATTTTCAAATTAGCAATGTTTAATATAAAAATGCCATGGAATCTATTCTTTGGAACCATTAATTCCCTGAGTAATTAAATTGGCCAGATCTTTTGAGAAGGTTCCCCTCCTTCTCCTCTGGATTCCTCCTCCAAAGGATCTAAGATTAAGACCCAGAAGTAAGCCTGGCCTACCACTGACAGTAACCCAATGGGAAGGAAAGGAAAGGAAGGCAGAAAGAAAGAAAGAAAGAAAGAAAGAAAGAAAGAAAGAAAGAAAGAAAGAAAGAAAGAAAGAAAGAAAGAAAGAAAGAGGGAGGGAGGGAGGGAGGGAGGGAGGGAAGGAAAGAAAGAAAGAAAGAAAGAAAGAAAGAAAGAAAGAAAGAAAGAAAGAAAGAAAGAAAGAAAGAAAGAAAGAAAGAAAGAAAGAGAATTTATCATCACAAGTGAGCCCAAAATTTTGGTTGCTAAGCAAGAGCGTTGTTAAATGAGTTTCAGCACATTTTACAAGTTGGCCACTCCCACCCTGTCACGTGACTGCCAAACCACACCCACAAAATAGGCCACACCTAGACAGTAGGTTCTAAAAAATTTGAAACCCACCACTGCCCCATACCTGCCATGGCTGCAGCCTTGGAGACCCCAACCTCTTTTCTCCCTCCTTCCTTCCCCTCCTCGATCTGGAGGAATAGGCGGCATTCATCGCATGGGCCAAAGTCTTTAGGAAACTGTAAGGATGGTAGTGATTTTGGCCCCTTAATCTCCCCCCTTTCCTTTGGGTCTCCAGTGGGGCTTTCTGGGTGCATCTTCTGCGGCCTTTGACAGAAAAGACGTTCTTTGAAACAGAACAGTGGAAATAAAGATCTTGAAACTTTTTTTCCACAAAGAAATAAGGTTCAAAGGCAGAATCTATTGGCCTTTCTTTTCCCAGATAACCAAAGAGCCAAATACTATGGATGTATGTGAGAAGTCTGCGCTTGTTAATTTTATACTCTGTAAAACTTGTGAGGATCCAGACTTTCCCTTCAATGGGTCCTGGGAGACGCATAAATGTTAAATGGAAAGGAAGAATTCTCTCCCAAATGGACTCAACTTCCATGAAGTGAACAAAGACGTTGACTTGTCTCCACTTAGAGAGGGAATCCCTGAGGGCTTCTGCATGTCCAGTCTTTGAGAATCGTTGTGATATAACCACACAAATTCCACTCCTGACAAGCACAGGAGGGAAAATCCTCATGAAATCCTCTCCCTTCTCTGTGTCTGAAGCAAAGAGGCCAATCAGGGTCCATCTGAAATGGAGGAGCAGCTGGACAATTGCTGGGTACTGGAGTCCTTCTTTGTGGTCCATCTGGTGGAAAAAGGGGAATCGACGTTTATCACTCAGAGCCTCTGAAGCTGTTTGAAGATTGATCTGAAAAAGGAATCGAAAGGATTAGAGCCCTGATGGGGAAACGGAGGCACGCAGAGCCCTCTCTCCCGGCACACAGGCCACCCCAGCCCAGCTCCACTAGCATCCACATGCAGGTCCACCTCCTGCCGGCCAGCTGGTTTTTGGGCCTCTGCCGAGGGCCAGGATCGGGGGACCTGTGAGTATGCTGTGTGTGGGATGGGGATGGGGGTGGCGCTTGCATTGCCCAGGAAACTCCAGTGGGCTGGAAGTGAGTGTGAATCGCCTGGACCCCCCCAGGGCTTCCTCCCTCAGTTGGAGGCTTCCTTCGGCCTTCCAACAGTTGCAAGGGCTTTATTTTTTATTTCTGCTTCCAGGTTGGTGCAGGAGGCTTTCCAGGGCCAAAATGGGTACAAAAAGTCCAGGTTTTCCTGTTTTGGACCAGGCCATTCACACTCACTTCCAGCCCACCAGAGTTCACTGCTTCAGGGCAGAAATGAGAGCCTGTCCTGTGGAACCCACTGCCACTTGGGAGAGAAGGATGTAGTTTGCTGCGCAATGCAAGCAACCCCCACTGCATACTCATGCGTGCCCCGCCCTGGCCCTCGTCATAGGCCCGAAAACTAGCTGGCCGGCACTTGAACAACAACATGAAGAAGAGGAGGAGGAGAATGAAGAGGCTTTGCAGGAGCCACAGGGAGCAAGTCGGGGGGGGGGCAGTAGCCTCCATGCTCCGACTGTGCTGGGGGGTGAATGAGAGGCCCTGCTTGAATGGGGAGCAATGTACCCACACACCCTGCCTCTCTGCTCAGGTGTCGCCCACACCATTGGCAGCAGTTTCGGTGCCCTCACACACACAAAGACACACACACACACAATTGGATTGCTCTCTTACCCTCCCTGTCTCCCTCTTGCTCCATTTACTTGGAAGCTGCTCCATGAGACAAGAAGCCGAGAAACAAGAGAGGAGAGAGAGGTTTGCAAAGTCAGGGAGTCCTTGTTGCAGGAAGGAAGGGAGAAGCAGGAGGGACCTGAGTGGGTTGGGGAGGCCTTGAGGGTCTCTTCTATCACTAGGACCCCCATGGCCTTCCCCACCCTCAGATTCCTCAGGGGCACATTGGTATTCTTCCATTGGGAGCTCTTAGGAAAGGATCCCCTCCTTGTGGGTTGCAAACAGCTCTTTCCAGTGGGGGAAACAGGACAAAGCAAGTGGGGGGAAAGAGTTTCCTTTGCTCTATTTCCAGTCTGAAGGAGACCCCGTCCCATGTGGGACCACAAGGCTGCCCCTCCCATATCATTCCACCACCACCACCATCCCGGCTCCCACCTACCGGCTGAGCCCAGGCCTTTCCTTTCCAAACCCCACGGACTGGAACTGCAAAGTAAGACCAAAGGTTTGGCCAGCAGAGGGCTTTCTGGAGGGGAAAAACTTCTCAGTTCGGGCTAAGTGGCATGCAGACCCATGTCGCCTGGCATGCAAGGTCTTGCCCATTTCTCTTCTGGGTTTCTGGTGTGCATGTGCATGTAACAATCAGCTGGCCTTTGTGCACACTGCAGTGGCAGAAATGGAAGAGCTGCTCTTCTTGTTTCTGTGAGCGCATACGTTCCAGCAGCTGATTGTCGCATGCATGCATGACAGAAACCAGAAGAGGAGCTGCCTGGTGCGCATGAACACACCGACAGGCACACTGGGCAACTCCTCTTTCAGATCGCATCCCTGACAAGAGGACTCAGTGCTGAAAAGGTTCTCCCTCCATGCCCTCTTCCAAGGGTGGTTTTACCAAGACTTTATAAAGCGGTACCAATACTTCACGTGATTTGGCTTCTCTCCTTCTGTTGATGCAGCCTAGGATTGCAATGGCTTTTTTTGGCTGCTGCCACACATTCCTGGCTCACATTGGAGAGATTGTCCCCTAAGATTCCCAGATCCCTCTCACAGTTCCTGCTATTGAGCCAGGCTTCCCCTGATCTGTACCTGCACATTTGGTTCTCCTAGCCTCAGTGTAAGAAAATGGAGAAAAACCCACACAAACCTGTGGGACTTTGTAGGTGCCTCCTAATGTTGACATCTGGATGGAGATCTCCATTCTAGCTCCATCAAGAAGAGCCAGAAGGTTCCCCTTCCTTCCACAGCCGTAGTTGGGGACATTGGCTTCTCCAGTGGAGAGAATGTCCAGCAAGGCATCTGAAGTGTGGAAAGTGCTGTCATAGTTGTTATGGATGTTGTAGCCCAGTGTGAGATTGTGCAGGAGCCGGGAATTCTTGTTGACCGTTTGGATGTTGAAAAAGAATCGTAAGCCATCAAGGAACCCATTGGAATTCCTATTGTAAAAAAAAATGTTATAATCAACAGCAACAAGAAATACTTTTGTTATATATAATACATATAATCCTCCAGAAGCCTCCTGAGCCTTAAGCCAACATTGATCCAAAAGCAATAATCAGTTACACCAATATGGAAATTGGCTGAGATACAGCAAGAACAAATGGTTCAGCCACCACTTCAAATAAAATCCATGATTCAAGTGAAAAATTAAGGATTGAACTGAGAGAGGAAAATAATCTCACAAAAGAGCTAAAAGACAAAGAGGAATCCGAGGGCTACTTAGTTTGGGACTGAGGCTACAATGGGCTAGAGGAAGGAGGGAAGAAAGGAAAACAATAAAAGGAAGAAAAAAGATCAAGGAACCATGAAATAAATACAAAACCTCAGAATTAACAAGAATGGAAAGTACAGAATATACCCAAATAGTCCAAAATAAGAAACATAAGAGAATCAAATATATATAAAAGATTTATAATGTATGGAATTAATAGAGATAAAAGATATGTAAAAGATAGATAGATAGATAGATAGATAGATAGATAGATAGATAGATAGATAGATAGATAGATAGAAGAAACACAACGTAAATGTAAAAGATGTAGAATTGTAGCAAAGATTATATAAATATATAACAAAAAGAAAGAGAGAGGAAAATAATCTGCAGCCCTTTCAACTTTTTTTTCAGGCCCATTTTTGGATTTGAGTCTCTTTCACCAAACGAGACAAAAGAGAGAAGCCATGGAAATCAAAATCATTGAGGAAATTAGACACATCCTCCAATATAGGAACTAATAAGAAATAAAGGAGAGTGTTAGAATGGAGGGAGGGCAACTCCATCACCCTGAATGACTTACGGATCACGGAAAATAAACTGAAGAGAAGGAGCCACATTGAAAAGCAACTTTGTATGCAATATTTCCCTTCCACTGATGACTATACCAATGAGATGGTCTCCTGGGCTGCAAAAGCTCTGTGGTCCTTTTCCATCCTGGTGTTCCAAACTCTGTGGGCATTTCATCCTCAGCTTCCCAGAGACTGGATGGGACAAAAGCAGCATCAGAAGCAGGAGGTCCATCATTCATGGGGTGAATCAATGAATCCCTTTCCTGTTTCTAAAGAAGAATTAGAAGGATTCAAAGGATTCTCAGAAGGTGGAAAATGATCCAGTGTCTTTCCTGATTGAAACATAGAGAAACACTCAGCTTCACCTGGAAAGGAGAGAGACGGACATTCAAGAGCACAGACCCTGCCTGTCCCTAAACTCCCTATTTCTCTGCCCAAAGTCTCCCCTGGAGGATTCGGCCAAAGAGCAGAGCTGAACCTTTGATCATAATTCTCTCTCTCAGGAGGGATCCCAGGAGAATCCAACCAGTTCTTGGACTCAAAGGTTGTTGGGAAATTCTCTGGAGGGAAATGAAAGGGAAATTATCCCAACGTGATTCATAATAACGGGGGCAGAGATGGAATTAAATCTACCATCTAGATTTGAGAGGTTGGGGTCTCCATGCTTGAAACTGGCCCCAGAGGGAATAAACGGCACCTCTGGCTGAAAAAACAAATAATTCTGAGATTTGTTTGCGTAAAGACAAAACGAGGGGGGGCACTTAATGACTTATGTCACAGATCTGAAATAGCTGCCTGTTGAGTTGGAACCACATGTTGGTTATGTTATTTTGAAAGCTAATCCTCAAGGGCACCACCCAAAAGGGCTGATGAAATAGTGCGGCCAGTTTCTAAGAACAAAATCAACTTTAGTGAAAAACTAATTGCCAGAAGTTTGCAAAATTTAAAAAAAACCATAAAGACAGAAACACAGAGAGAAGTTGGGGGAAAAAAACAAGTGAAAAGAGATGATGAAATCCAGGCTGCCTCTCACCCCATGGAAGAAAGGAAGGAAGGAAGGAAGGAAGGAAGGAGGGAGGGAGGGAGGGAGGGAGGGAGGGAGGGAAGGAAGGGAGAAGAGATGGGTTGCTCCTGGTATGGACTGGTATGGTCGTACCAGTAGCACAAATTGGCCATATGTTTGCATACTGGTAGATACCCCCCCCCCCCATACTGGCAGGGTCCCCTGGCCTGCCCCCATTTGCAAGGCCCTTCTCAAAGAGGAGGAAGTGGGTGTGGGGCTTCTTCAGAGGAGCTGAGGCAAGAGCTGCGTTGAAGCCCCCTCCACTCCAGCCTCAGCTCCTCTGCGGCCCCTTCCTCCTCTTGGAGAATTCTTGGGGGAATTTCCTGACCTTCTGCCCTTCGCAAAGAGGAGGAAGCGGCTGTGGGGCTCCTTCAGAGGAATGGAGGCTGGAGGGAAGGGAGGCTCTCCACTCAGTCTTTCCAAGAGAATGGCCATAAATAGCAGATTGGGAAATGTACAGCAGGCGGTCTTCTGGCAGCAGCATCTCACCTTAGGGACTAGCATCAAGGGGAAGATGACTTTGAAAAGGCTTCCTCTCCCACCATAGCATGCAAGGTGAGGGGAGGACTGGCTGGTAGGGGCGGGGCAAGGAGAAGCCAGGCCAGGTGCCCCTCCAGATGAGTGACATCGAGTTGGCCACTCCCACCTGGTCACATGATCGCCAAGCCACTCCCACCCAGTCACATGACCACCAAGCCACACCCATAGAATAGGTAGTAAAAGATGTTTGGAACCCACCCCTGGCTCCGCCCCTAAGGCCAGGGATGGGCAGGAGGCCAGCATTGGGCCAGGACTGCTGGGGGGACCTCCAGGAAGCCTCCAGGAGCAACCTGGCCAAGGAGAGCAAGCCCTGAAGCAGCCACCCACAAGGAAGAGCTCAGGGAGGCTGGACTGGGCTGGGCTGTGGGGTCCTCGGGAGCTTATGGACTGGGCTGGACAATTGCCCTTAACTGCCTGGGGCTCTGGACAGCCTGTGCCGCCATTCTCCAAATGGCCTGGCAGGGATGTTGAAGCTCCTCTGTTGGACGAGACTTTGGGCCTCATCCTGATTTCCCCTTCCTCCCCTGGAGACCTCTGGACCCCCCCCCCCTCAAAGCCTTCCCTGCCCCCCCCCCCAAAGGAAGCAGAGGAGGACAGGGCTGGGTGTGGAAGCCTGGAGGAGAAAGTTTGCTTCTGCCTTGAGGGATCTCTGGAGGGGAGGAGGGGGTGGGAGGGGGAGCTGCATGAGGGGAAGCTGCCCCAACAAGCCAGCATCCTTTCCACCCATGATTGGAAACAGGGATTCCCTCTCAAGAAGGCCCAGCCTCCCTCCTGCTGCTCCCCTGCCCCCTCCTCTTCCTCCTCCTCCTCCTCCTCCTCCTCCTCCTCTTCCTCTCCAGAGACTCTCAAGGCAGAAGTTGGACTCAAGGGCTTCCTGCAAACTTTCTCCTCTGGGCTACCAGGTGGATCAGCCTCATCCTCTGCCTCCCAAATGCCAAGGAGGTCTGGGATTGGGAGAAGAATGTCTCTTTGGCTAGCTGTACACACACACACACACACACACACACACACACACAAACACACACACAGACACCCTGTTCCAAGCATGGAGACTTTTTCCAGATTGGAGCTTACAAACTGCCAATCGTATCCTGGGCTTGGGGAGAAGGCTTCTTTCTCTTTCCTCTTTGTTTAAAAGCCTCCAAACATGGAATGTGGGGTGTGTGTGTGTGTGTGTGTGTGTGTGTGTGTGCTTGGCAACCAGCAGTTTGGGGAGGGGAGGAGCTTGTGGGGCACTGAATTGTCCCCATGTGGAGTCAGAACTGCGTGGGTGGGAGGGCAGAGTCAGCCAGAAGTGGTATTGGCTGGTTCTCCAAACTTCTCCAAACTTCCACTATGTCAGAACCGGTCTGAACCAGCTGAATACGACCTCTGACGCCCACCCAGCCATGCCCACCTAGTCCCTGCGACCAGATTGTGACCCCCCCAGTCAGGCCCATCTGGACGCTGTGAGTCTTCATGGTCTCACCTGCTTCTGGCCCTTTGAGGGCAACCATGAGGATGATGGGACCCTCAATGAAGTGGAGTTTAACCCCCCTGCCTTAAGACCCTCCGTGAAGGGGAGACTGAGCTTCTTTGCTTGACTGGCTCAGCTCTCCAAGGGCTCCTCCTCCTTTCAGGATCTCCCCTCCTTCTCCTTCGGCCAGAATCTCCTCTCTTGTCCTGAGTTCATGTTCCCAGGACGGACTCTCTGGAACAACCCTGGGAAGATTCTGAGCTTCTGTCTGAGCCTCTTTCAGTTTGGCTGAATCCTCCCTTCTCCCTCTGGGAGGTTTTGTCGGTTGGAGAAGCTGCTCCCAGACTCCTCTCCTTCCACTTCTGTAAAGCAAAGTGGCTCTTCTCTAGTGATGGGATTCACATTTTTTAACTACCAGTTCTGTGGGTGTGGCTTGGTTGCTCATGCACTCAAGTTGTTTCCATTGAGGGTCTACCCATCAAGACGGTCGTAGGGAGGGGTAGGTGCAATGGGAGACAGTCTTCTCTTTCCCGGTTGGAGGCACCAGGCCAATGCTTTCATATGGTCAGCTGCCACAACCCTCGCAGGCTAGGTGGTCAGGGATTACAGAGCCAGGGCCCGAGGCTTATGTTTTGCAATGCCAGGTCCGTGGTCATCAAAGTCCCCCTCGTCCACGACCTTGTGTCGGAGGGGGAGCCAGACCTGGTGGGAATTGCGGAAACCTGGTTGGGTAACGAGGGAGGACTCCCCCTCGTAGAAATGTGCCCGCCGGGTTACCGCGCTTTTCATCAGCCACGGGCCCTAGGCAGGGGTGGAGGGTTAGCGGTTATTGTTAGGGAAAGTCTTGAGCCGAGAGAGACCACTGTACCACAGACCACCGGCTCTGAGTCCCTCTGTGTGAAGTGGGGCCTAGGGAGGCAGTTGGGCGTGCTGATTGTATACCTGGCTCCCCACTATGTAACAGCAGCCCTGCCTGAGCTCCTTGAGGTGATCGCCGAGATGGCGGTTGAGACCCCCAGACTGGTTGTCATGGGGGACTTTAACCTGCCATCGGTAGGCGAATCATCAGAGACAGCTCGGGATTTCATGTCCTTCATGACGGCCATGGACCTGACCCAAGTAATTCAGGGCCCCACGCACAAAGGAGGACACACGCTGGATTTAATTTTTGTCTCTGGTCAGTGGAAGAGTGATCTGGGTATAGGGGACGTAGCCATCATACCCCTGTCATGGTCAGACCACTCCACCGCGGGGAGGCAGAACCTAACTCACCTGTATGGTTCCGCCACAAGCACCTGATGGACCCGGATAGGTTCCAGACAGTGCTTGGGCCATTCCTTGTGTCCTTGACCTGCGCCCCGCCGGAGGACCTGTTGGCCGCATGGAATACTGCGGCCACGGGGGCCTTGGATCGGGTCACGTCCTTGCGGCCTCTCTTGCGGCGACGAGCCACCCAGGTTCCTTGGTTCACCGAGGAGCTGAGGGTGATGAAGTGCCACAAGAGATGCCTAGAGAGGAGATGGAGATCCACACGGTCTGAATCTGACCAAACACAGGTGAGAGCCCACTTACGGACTTACCTTGTGGCGTTGAGAGTGGCTAAACGTCATCATTGTGCCACTCTCATCGCATCCGCAGATAACCGCCCTGCCGCCCTGTTTAGGGTGACCCACTCCCTCCTTCAACAGAGGGTGTGGGAAGCCCCTTTACAGGGTAGAGCAGAGGAATTTGGGGATTATCTGCAGGATAAAATTGCTCAGATTCGGAGCGAGTTGGCCTCCATCGAAAGTGGCCCAGTGGGATGCCCCGAGGTGGATCTTGAGACAGTTTTTGGGAAGAGTTTGACTCTGTTACTTCCGAAGATATGGACAGGTTACGTGGGCGACTGCGAGCTACCACATGTTTATTGGACCCGTGTCCCTCCTGGCTTGTGCTGGCATCCTGGGAGGTTACATGAGGCTGGCTCAATGCTTCTTTGAGTGAGGGGTCCTTGCCAACCATCTTGAAAGAGGCGGTGGTGAGACCCCTCCTCAAGAAGCCCTCTCTGGACCCAGCATTGTTGGTAAATTACCGTCCGGTCTCCAACCTTCACTTTCTGGCGAAGGTTGTAGAGAGTGTGGTGGCAAAACAGTTCCCCCGTCATCTGGAGGAAATTGATTAACTGGACCCGCGCCCGTCCGGCTTCCGGCCTGGGCACAGCACCGAGACGGCATTGGTCGCATTGGTGGATGATCTCTGGAGGGCCAGAGATGGAGGTTGTTCCTCCATCCTGGTCCTATTAGACCTCTCAGCAGCTTTTGATACCATCGACCATGGTATCCTATTGCACCGGCTGGAGGGGCTGGGGGTGAGGGGCACCATGTTACGGTGGTTCTCCTCCTACCTCTCTGGTCGATCGCAATTTGTGTTGGCAAGAGGGCAGAGGTCGACCTTGAGACCCCTCACTTGTGGGGTTCCTCAAAGGTCGATCCTCTCGCCTCTCCTGTTCAACACATATATGAAGCCGCTGGGTGAGATCATCCGTGGGTTTGGGGTAGAGTACCACTTCTACGCTGATGATACGCAGCTGTATATATCTACCCCAAACCACCCCAACGATGCCGTAGAGGTGATGTGCCAGTGCCTGGAAGCCGTGCGGGCCTGGATGGGAAGGAACAGACTCAGACTCAACCCGTCCAAGACCGAGTGGCTGTGGTTCCCGGCATCCCGGGACAACAAGTTGACTCCATCACTGGCCATAGGGGGCGAACATCTAACCCCTGTGGATGGGGCATGCAACTTGGGCGTCCTCCTTGATGCACGGCTGTCCATAGAAGATCAAGTGATGGCCGTAGCCAGGAGGGTGTTTTACCAGGTCCGCCTGGTCCGCCAGTTGCGTCTCTTATTGGATCGGGGTGCCCTTTGTACAGTCACATCCTGACTGGACTACTGCAATGCTCTCTACATGGGGCTCCCCTTGAGGTGCACCCGAAGGTTTCAGCTTGCCCAGAATGCAGCCGTGTGGGCAGTTATGGGAACCTCTAATTTTTCCCATGTAACACCGCTCCTGCACAAGCTGCTTTGGCTGCCTGTCATCTTTCGGGTGCGCTTCAAGGTGCTGGTTATCATCTTTAAAGCGCTCCATGGCACGGGACCTAGCTATCTGCGGGATCGCATCCTGCCCCATACATCCCTGCAGCCGATTCGCTCCCACAGAGAGGGACTTCTCCGGGTGCTGTCCACTAGGCTGTGCCAGCGGGCGACACCCAGGGGAAGGGCCTTTTCTGTGGCAGGCCTGACCCTCTGGAACGAACTTCCCCCCAAAATTAGAACAACTACAGACCTCCGCTTATTGGTATCTTTAATGGCCTCTGTTTTCATTTAATTTGAAAGGACTTGGCACCTCATTTTGGCCACTAAAGTAATCAGCTGTCTCCGAATACAATCCCATGTCACATTTACCTTGCTCTGTTCCCTGATTATTTTTATTGTGATTTTTCTTCCCAACCTGCAATGTAAGATGTGGCCACCAGGGGCAGGTTTTCTTGCCCCTTGCAATTTTCCAGACCTTTTCAAGGATGGTTTTAGCTTAATTTCAGGGGGGTTGGACCTCCAAGACACAAGGGGCCTCGGACAACTATCTGACATGCATCCTCCTAATTATGTTTATAAATGTTGTTTCCTGCAAATTATCCTCTTTTACTGGCAGTTGAATATATGAAGGGACGTGGTGGCTCAGTGGCTGAGCTTGTCGATCATAAAAGTCCATAGTACTGCATAATGGACTGATCTCCCATTATTTGTCCCAGCTTCTGCCATCTATCTGAGTACCAAAGAGAGATACATGGTGGCTGTGCAGGTCTTCTCCATCCTGGCCCCCAGTGCTGGTCTGCTGGACTGCATCTTCATCCCCAAGTGCTACATTATCCTTCTGAGGCCACACCTGAACACAAAGGAGCATCTCACAGCCAGAGAAAATGTAAAAACATGAAGCACAACACCAGTATGATAGTTAAAGAATTGTAAAAAAAATTTTTCTTTGAAATAAGACATTAATTAATTCTATTTAGATAGTATGTGGAAGTCAGAGGAAATGTTTCCAAATGGAAAACGGTTGAATGACTGTAATTCTTGTAACTCCCTTCCCTTTCATCTCAATAAATCTTGCTAAAGAGGTCTGTGGGTAACGGTGGTCTTTTTACAATTGCCAAAGTATAGGATGCCACAGTCCCTGCGTTGGTTGTCTACCAATAACTGGGATTTAACCTTAGTCCATTCCATAACTTCATCTGGCAAATCTTCCTTTATTGTTAAAAGAACAAATAGGGATTCTCAATTGAAAACATGCTTCAGAGGACTGTCAGAGCAGTTGAGGGAGATCCACTGTCAGCTACTCCAATATATAAACCCCTCAGCCTCAAATGCTAAGGCCAACTCCCTTCGTGGGCAGAGAAGAGGAGCAGAGATGATCAGGGGGCTGGAGGCTAAGCCATATGATAATCGATTGAGGGGCTGAATATGTCTAATCTAATGAAGAGAAGGACTACAAGGCAGGAGTGAAATGCTACCAGTTCAGGCTGGTTTGTCCAAACTGGTAGTAAAAATGCTATTGGTTCACCTGAACCAGTAGTAAAAAAAAATGCTTTAAAAAGTTTTTAAAAAGTTCAGACAATCAGCTGTGGCTTGGAACATTTTAAAATCTTTTTTGAGCATTTTTAACTAAATGACCACTAGATGGCAGCAAAGGCTTAGACTTTTTCAGCAGCTTCATCCCAGGGATATAGAAGAAGAGGGGTCTTCCATCCCATTTGCACCTTCCATCTTGACTTTTTTGACCTTATTGAGGACACCTTCCCATTGTTGAGAGGCTTGGGGACCCACCCTCAGTTCTGGCCCCTCTGACTTGGGATTGTAGCCCTACAGCCATCCCAGAGCAGCTCTGATGGAGATTCTGACAACATCAGCCCTAATACATCAGCTGGATTGCTCAGCTCAGGGCAGGAATCAGCTCTGCGTGTGGGTGAAATTTTCTCCTTTTCCTGGTGGAAGTTAACCGCAGTTCAGACAGAAGTTCATCGTGCCCTCAATTCTTCAGGAAAAGTTTGTTCTGCGTTCTACCACATTAACCTGTGCTGCTAACTCAAAGGTAAGTTAAAATAATAATTATAATTTATTTAGTTTTATTTGATTGTGAAGTAAACTCAGTGTATGGTTAATATTACAACTCATTAAACCAAAGTAAATTGATTTAATTTAGACCTCGAGGACGACTGTACGTGCAATCGCCCTCGAGGGAGGTCTACACGTTAGTACGTACTTGAAGAGTAACTTTTACTTAGTAGATTTTATTATTGTTGCCCAAGCAAAGGAATATTAATGTGGTATTTTAAATAGTGTAATGTCGACTGTCGTTTTATTTGAATGTACAGTATATCAGTGTTGTATAGTATATCAGCGAAAATCAGATTATTGGATCAGCAAATAATGGTAACTATTTAGGTATACTAGAATTACTGAGTGAATTTGATCCTTTCCTGGAGGAACATCTCAAAATGTATGGAAATCCTGGAAAAGGAAATACGTCATATTTATCTGCCAATATTTGTGAGGAATTTATTGATTTAATGGGACAACAGGTTCTTGGTACTATTCTTGAAGAAGTAAAAGAGTCAAAGTATTATTCAATGAGTGTAGATTCTACTCCAGACATCTCACACATAGATCAACTGACATTTACTGCCCGATACATTAAAGGTTGCAAACCTGTGGAACGTTTCTTGATGTTCATCCCCATCTTTTCTCATGGATCAAAGGATTTAACAGACACTGTTGTGGATTTTCTTAAAGAGAACAAAATTCCACTATCAAACTGCTGTGGCCAATCATACGATAATGCGTCAAATATGTCTGGACGATACACTGGATTGCAGGCACGTATTCATGAACTCAATGAGTTTGCCATCTATGTCCCCTGTGCAGGACACAGCCTGAATTTTGTGGGAGTAAAATCTGCTGAGTGTTGTCTACAGTCTATAAAATTCTTTGACTTTGTTCAGCACCTGTATACATTTTTTGCTGGTTCTACTCATCGCTGGAATGTATTGACATCATATTTAGAAAAAGATGTTGTGGTCAAGCGTCTGTCTGACACACGTTGGTCAGCACATTTTGATGCTGTTCATGCTTTGTGTAGGGGTTTCGACAAAATAAAACATGCACTGGATTCTATATATCAGGTGACAATAAACAGCAAGTGACAACAAGGCGTGAGGCGGAAGGTTTGAGCAAAAAAATGGAACACCTTCAAACAATCTTTCTTACAATTCTTTGGAAGGACATTCTAGAAAGGATGAATACAACAAGCAAAGTTTTACAATCAAAGGATGTGAACATCCTAGTTGCCACAAATCTTCTTGAGTCGCTGAAAAGCTATCTTCAGGAAACTAGAGACAAATTCACTGAATATGAATTCAAAGCCAGGAGTATGTGTCCAGATGCCGATTACAGTGATGGAAAAAAACGGGAATGAACCCGAAGTGTGCGTTTTAGTAGGTATGATGGGCCAGGAGAAGAGTTACTTCTAAATAAGTCCGAAAAGTTCAAGGTAGAAACTTTCCTCCATATTCTGGACACTTTAATCGTTGAACTAACAAGACGTGCAGAGGCGTATTCACAAATTGGAAATCTGTTTTCTTTCTTGAGTGAATTAAAAACCATTACTTCTGATGCACTAAAGAAAAAATGCGAACATCTTGCCAATACGTACCACAAGGACTTGAGTTATGACGACCTTTTAAATGAATGTGAGCATCTCAAGCATTACCGATCGCAATTTGTGTTGGCAGGAGAGCAGAGGTCGACCCCGAGACCCCTCACATGTGGGGTGCCTCAGGGGTCGGTCCTCTCGCCTCTCCTGTTTAATGCATACATGAAGCCACTGGGTGAGATCATCCGTGGTTTTGGGGTAGAGTACCATCTCTACGCTGATGATACTCAGCTGTATATATCTACCCCAAACCACCCCAACGATGCCGTAGCGGTGATGTGCCAGTGCCTGGAAGCCGTGCGGATCTGGATGGGAAGTAACGGACTCAGGCTCAACCCGACCAAGACCGAGTGGCTGTGGTTTCCGGCTGCCCGATTCAACCAGCTTTCTCCAACGCTGGCCATAGGGGGCGAACATCTTGCCCCTGTGGATGGGGCGCGCAATTTGGGAGTCCTCCTGGATACCCGGCTGTCTATGGAAGAGCAAGTGACAGCCGTGGCCAGGAGGGCGTTTTACCAGGTTCGCCTGGTTCGCCAATTGCGCCCCCTATTGGATCGGGACGCCCTTCGCACAGTCACTCATGCCCTCGTGACATCCCGACTGGACTACTGTAACTCTCTCTACATGGGGCTCCCCTTGAGGTGCACCCGGAGGCTTCAGTTAGTTCAGAATGCAGCGGCGCGAGCAATTATGGGAACCACTAGGTTTACCCATGTAACACCACTCTTGCGCGAGCTGCACTGGCTGCCTGTCGTCTTCCGGGTGCGCTTCAAGGTGTTAGTTATCATCTTTAAAGCGCTCCATGGCTCGGGACCTAGCTACCTGCGGGATCGGATCCTGCCCATTGACTTCAAGCCGATAATAAAACAATTTTCTGAAAAGAAATGTCGCAAATGCTTGTTATAATAAAGTACTGTACTGAATTTTTTCTAATCTAAGTATTTTTTTTTTCCATTACGAATTTTAATACCTTTGTTTGACCTTGTGTAATAGATGTAATATGTTATGGTGCTTATTATTTAAAAAACATATGTAAATATCTGTTTTTGTGTGTAAATTTTTTTGTTTTTGTAAATATCATGTGTAATACTATAAAACATGTAAATAAAATCTCTTTTCTCTGTTTTTCATGTTTAATGTTGATTATAGTTGCAGCTGTACAGCATGTTTTAACAACAATTTTGTTGAAATTAGTATAGTGACAATAAAATAAATAATATATTATTTTTAATATTATCAACCATTTATTTTTTATTCCTGCGGGGGGGGGGGGAGCAGCACTCTTTCTTTGCCCAGGGGCCCAACCCTTCCAACATTGTCATCCGGGGAGATCAAGCGCCGCCCCTTTTCCACAGCAGCCCCACCCCTCTGAAAGAGGTTCCAGCATGGGATTCCCCCCCCCCCAAGTATTAGGAGATCCTCTGGGCCCTGTTGGGAGGGGCTTGGGATTTAGCCCAGAAGAGAGTAGAGCTAGAAGGGACCCTGGAGGTCATCTAGTCCAACCCGCTGCCCAGGCAGGAGATCCTGTACGGTTTCAAACAAGCGGCTGCCCAGCCTCTTCTGAGACACCCGAAGCTCTCGTGACCTTTGATGGGAGGTCTCTAAAGGAAAGGACGCTCTTCTGGATGCCTAAGGGGGGGGGCTTTAAAAAAACCAGGGGGGGTCTGATTGGAGGCGGAGCGTCCCGTGTCCTCCGTGGGTGGGAGGTTGAAGAGGGGGGGGGCTGCAGGCAGAGGCTCCTCTCCAAAGACCAGGGACCCGGGGAGGGTTGGGGCTGGTCGGGCTTCTTCCTGCCACCCTCCCCGGGGCAAGAGAGCAGGGCGGGCGCGGGGGGAGCGCTTTGTCTTTGGGGAGCTGCAAGGGGAGGGCTGAGGGGGCGCCGCGTTTCCTTGTGAAGAGCCGAGGGGAGAGGGAGGCTGATTCTGGGGTGTTGCCTGTGGGCGAGGTGGGGAGGGCTCAAAGCCAGACAGAGAACGGGAGGGAAAGGGATCCGGCCAAGCGCCCGAGAAAAGGCGGCAGAGGAGCCGCGAGAGAAGCGAGTTCAAGGGGCCAAAGAGCCTCCATTCTCCCGCAGCGGCTTCAAGGGCTCGGCTGGCAGGGCGCCTGGTGCTCAGCAGGGATGCGGAGGGTCTCCCCTGGATGGGAGGGCGAGCGCTGCGGGAAAGGCAGCCAGCAGGGGAGCCCCTCCCTCCCCCTCCCTCCCCCCAAAGGAAAGCGGGGCTCTCAGAATCCCAGCCCCTCCCTTCCCTCCGCTCTGCCCGACGCCCCCGAAACTCCCCCCCCTCGAGAGGAGCCCCGGGGCCTCTTCCCCTCCCCCGCCGGTGAGCCAAAGCGCTGCCTCGCCCTGCCCACAGGGGGCGCTCTCTCACACCGTTAGCCAGAGGTCTCGCCCCCCCCCCTCTCCAAAAGGACTCAGCAGCCCCCCCCCCCCAAGACGCTCCAGTTCCAGCGCCCTTCGGACTTCGGCCACGCCGTTTGCGGTGTTAGGTTCTGCATAAGGAGGGAGTCCGACACAGGCTAGTCAGTAAACAACTCTGTTTATTCAGTTCAGCAAGAGTTCAGGCAGGCAACTATATACAAAGTAACTGAAGTGCGGTAGACAGGGCCGTCCCCGCTTGACAGCTATTTATACAAGAGGATTTATACAAGAGGGGAACCAATCAGGGCGCCCGGCAACCTATGTCCAGCCAGTCGCATCTTAACCAATCAGGCGCGACTGGCTGTTACTACCATAACAAGGGAAGAGGTCGTGAAGAGTTCACCAGACATGCGGCCGGTCGTAAGTCGAGGACCGGTTGCAAGTCGACCTCAATATGCGGAGGCAGCCAGGCGGAGCTGAAGGGCCAGAAGGGACTCTGGGACTGTCCAGGCGGCCTCTTCGTCAGAGTTGAAACTCCTCCTTCTGAACTTCCCAAACCAGCCGTCCCTCAGGAAGCCCCCCTCCTCAACTGGGGCGGATTTCGGGAGGGGGCCTGGAGTGAGGCTGCCTGGCTGGGCTTTGCTCCGCTGAGTGGGAGCTGCGGGAGGGAACATCACAAACAGGCTCTTGGGAGGGGGGAACCGGGAGGAAAAGACGGGAGGGGGCGAGGGGAGGAGGTTGGGGGGGAGAGACCCAAAGAGGCCAGGACTGGGCTCTCTTCCCAAGAGGGCAGTGTTCTCATGGCTTTGACCTCGTGGGGTTTGAGGAGGTCAGGCTGAGACTGACTCAGTTAGTGAGAGAGTCACCCAAAGAGAAGGAAAGGGCAGGGATCCCTCCCCCTCCCCAGGAGACTGACAGGGACTGGGTGCAGATCCTTCCTTCCTTGGGATCTCCTGCTTATGTCCTCAGACAGGAGATCCCCCAGAAATGACGCCTCTTAACAGAGGGATCTGGAGACCCACCGGAGTCTCAGGGATTAAAGATATCAGAGAAATTAAAGAAAAGGAGACCCCAGACCCTGAGACTCTCCATGCAGCTCTCCGTTCCCAGGCCTGGCCAATCAGGCGGGGCCACACAGGAGGTCACCCGGTGCCCGGAGGCTGCGAGGGTCCGGATGGAGAGGAGCCAGCTCTCCGTCTCCGCTAAGGCTCTTCGGGGAGGGGGCCAGGAGTCTCGCAAGCTGCCCCAGCTGCCCCTGGCAATGGGCTCCACTTGTTCCGTCACTCCTTTCAGTTATGTATAGAATCACAGATTGTCCATCAAGTCTTCATAGGGACATTGTTATCATTGTACATCATATGTTAAACTACAATTGTTCCTTCATTTTAAACAAAATGTTCTAAATATTCGATTCATGTATGTACCAATATTCCATTGCATCATTATTAGTCTATTTAATAATAAAAAGTCTTTATAGTATCACCTCTCTCATTCTATTCTTCTTACAATGTGAAAAGCTTCTCCAGCATTTTTCATTTACATGTTTTTTTTATCTAGCCACTGATAAAACAAGTCCCAAACCTTATAAAATTGTTCATCTTCTTGTTCTCTAAGTTCAAATGTCAATTGACTCATTTCAGCACATTCCATTATTTTTGGAATAACTTCCTCCTGTGTTGGTATTTTCTCATTTTTCCAATTTTTTGCAAATACAATTCTAGCTGCTGTTAAAACATTTACAATCAAATATTTCAAATCTTTATTATATGTTTCTGGTACAATTCCCAATAAAAAAATATGTGTTTCTGTATCATTTTTTCCAACCACCTGTGGGTTTTAGTCCAGTATCCTTTAGCTTCAAGGCAAGTCCACCACATGTGGTCATAGGAGCCTGGTGTCTGATGACATTTCCAACACTTTTCTGAATTGTTCTTCAACATTCTTGCTATTCTCGTTGGGGGTAGATGCCACCTGTAAAACACCTTATACAAATTTTCCTTATATGCTGTTGACATTGTCATTTTATAATTCTGAGGCCACAATTTCTGCCATTTCTCTAATTCAATCCCATGTCCACATTTTTCCCCCTAAGCTTTCATAGTTTCTTTGACTTGTTCTTCTTTTAGCTTAACCTCTAGTAGGTGTCCATATAAATTTTTAATTACTTTTTCATCAGTATCTGTCAAAATTGTATCTAATTCAGTCATTTTATCACAAAAACCTTTTGTTTTACGATCATATCCAATAATATATAAAGAGGAACAAACAGATATGGCGAAATATTGAATGCAGAGGCTGAACTTAAATCTATGCAAGAGTTGGAAAAGAAGGAATAGGAATGAGTTGGTATTCATGTGTGCGAATACAATCTAGATATGATAAAGGTTGTTAAATGGTTCTTTGGCCCCTTGAACTCTGCAGCCGCTGCTTCCTATTGCCCAGCCCCCTCCCAGCACACAGCCTTCCTCTCCCTGACACAAAACACCCCTTGGGCAGCTGTGCCTCCCTGCCCCCCACCTTTGCCTTGCCCAAACCTTCCCTTCCCTGGCCTCTCCCACTGCCTCGCCCCCAGGGGAGCCAGAACAAGGCCCACCAGCCACACCCAGCCCCCCTCTGACTTTGAAGCCATTGTCCCCCACTGCCCAAAGCCCCCGCCCCTCTTTGGAGAGGAGCCCCTTCAACCTCTCGCCCCGCGGAGGACAACCACCACCTTCCAGCACTAATCAGTTGCTCCCCTCTTCACCCCCCCCCCCATTTTCTCATCTCCCAACAATTTCCCCCCCTTAAAAAAAGTTATACCAATGTGATGAAACAAGGAAGACCTCCGTAAAATGGCACAGGGCTACAAATAAGGGGTGAGGGTAGGAATAAGAGAAGTATTGGAATCCCGTTTTAATTTAATTTTATTTTCCTCTCTGGATCCTCCTCGTATTCCAGGCAAAAAATAACGGATGGAAACTGACCAAGGAGAGATTCAACCTGGCTAAAACATATGAAGGACAGTTGCAGGAACTGGGCCTGGCTAGTCTAGGGAAGAGAAGGACCAGGGGAGACAGGAGAGCATCTTCCGATACTTGAGGGGCTGCCCCAGAGAAGAAGAAGGGGTCAAGCTATTTTCCAAAGCACTTAAAGGTCAGACAAGCAATAATGGATGGAAACTGAACAGAGACATTCAACCTGGAAATGAGGAGAAAATTTCTGACAATGAGAATCATCAATCAAAGAAACAGAAGTTGTGGGAGCTTCATCACTGGAAGCTTTCAATAAGAGATTGGATTTCAATTTGTCAGAAATGACGTCTCCTGCTTGGACTAGAGTAGAGTGGGGGGGTGGAATAGATGACCTCCAAGGTCCCTCCCAACTCTGTTATTCATCTTCCCAAACTGTGCTTGAAGTTTTCCTTCTGGGCCCTTTGAGCCTCCCCTCCCTATCTCCCCTTGTGTTCACTCCCCCTTTTGCAGATAGCGAGGAAGGGGCCACTGAGGCAGGGCTGCCCTTTGCCAAGATGGAAGTGGCCGACAGAGTCTCCGGGGCTTCAGAGTGACTTTGGGCAGCAACGTCTGGGGAAGGTGAGGGTTCATCTCCCTCGGGGGAAGAGGCAGAAGGTGAGGTCTCTCCAGATCCAGGTGGGCCGACAGGCATCTTTTGTTGGGGTTGGGTGGGTTCCTCCCCATCCGGACCTTCGCGGCCTCCAGGCACCCTGTAAGCCCCGGAGGGAGCAGCCTCCCACGTTTCCCTGGGCACCAAATATGGAGGTTGAGGAAATGAGGAGGGGGAGTTGATTGATGGCAGAGCTTGGGGGGTTCCTCCATGGGTGGGAGGTCAAAGGGGCAACAGAAATGGGGGCTGCGGTTCTTCTCCCGAGAGCAGCGGGGATTGGGCAGTGCAGGGCAAGGAGGAGAAGGTCGGTGGTGTGTGTTTGTGTGTGTTTGTATGTGTTTGTGTGTGTGTGTGTGTTGCTGATTCGTGGCTGGTGGGGCTCATCACCTGCATTTGGGCAAAGGAAGCCCCGCCTGGGTGGCTCCTTCCCTCCTTCTCCTTCCTCTCCCAGAGGGAAACCTCCAGTCCGGGTTTGGGGAGATCCAGATCCAGAGAAGCGAAGACAGCGGGATCCACTCGTTGCTCTTCTGAATCCACCTCAGTGTGGAGGGTTGTGTCTTCATCACAGCTGCACAAAGGCTGACAGGAAACTTCTGGGTCCAGCGATTGGCCCAGAGGCCCCCAGGCGACTTCCACGCAGAAGGTGGGATTCGAACCCTGAACCTCTCTGTTTATAGGCTACTGAGCCATGGTGGTGCAGTGGTTAGAGTGAAGGACTGCAGGCGCCTTCTGCTGCCTGCCTGCAGTTCAAATCCCACCAGGCTGAAGGTTGGCTCAGCCTTCCCTCCTTCCCAAGTGGGTGAAAGGAGGACCCGGATTGCTGTGGGCAAGAGGCTGACTCTGTCAACCGCTCAGAGAGGCTGTGGAGCCCTATATAAGTCTAAGGGCTATTGCTCTTCTTTGACCACTAGGCCTCCTCAGGCAGACTCAGCCCAGGGAGGGTGAGCAGCCCCTCCTCCCCCATAGAAGCTCAAGGCAGGTGGGGGGGGGGGGGTATCGAGGCTTCCTGGAAGGTCTGACTCTGCCCAGTGAGGAACCCCCCCTCCCCCCAGGAGTCTCCTCTGATGGTGACCTGAGTGGCCTCCACACCCAGCGCAGAAGCCCCGGAGTGAAAGGGATCCTGGGCCTCAGTTCCTCTGGGGAGCCCCCGGCAGAGACGGCCCGGATCCCCCGCCTGTGGAAATGGGGCCCCCGAAGACCCGAAGAGAAAGGAAGAGAGCGGATCTCCCTCCGGAGGGAGCCGCCAAGAGGAGGCCAGGCAAGGGAGCTCAGCCCAGGTAGGGGACTTTCTGCAGCCCCCACCAGAAGGGCCCCATCCCCTCGGGGGAAGACCAGGCACCGCTTCTCGGCTGACAGGCAGGTGGATGAGTGACGTCACCGCTTTCCTGGGCCATTTAGGCTCAAGAGGGACCCCCACGCCTGGCAGAACCCCTCCCCCCTTGCTTCTCTTTGGAAGCCGGGGAAGAAAGGGAGGGGCTTCCTCCACCCCTTCTCTTTTCTCTACTTCCTCTATTTTATCGCTTTCACTTTCTGTCCTCTCAGCCTGAACCCCCCCTGCCCGCCCCCCTCCCGCTGCCTTGGCCCCCCAGAACACACACACACACACACACAGCCCCGGGGCTGGCCGAGAGCCTCTCTGGGAAGCCGGGAGCGCAGCGGCCGAGGAAGCAGCGGAGCTGACGGGCGCCTGCATCACCTTCCTCCCAGCTTGGCTGCAGAGACGGAGGGCTAACCGGGCGCCTCTGCGCCTCTTCCCTCCAGGCGCCGTCAGAGCTCAGAGGCTGAGGGAGGCCCGGCGAAGAGGCTGCCCGAGGGACAGGGCCGACAGCGGGAGAAATGCCCCGGGCGGACTGGAGCTCTCCGAGGGGCTGGAGCCGAAGTGGGGCTTCTAAGCGGCAGCTTCACCTGGTGTCTCCCCGCAAGAGGAGGCCAGTCGGGCAGGCAAGGAGGGCGGCGGAGAAGGAGCTCTCCAGGGCGGAGGGTTCACCAGCGTCGGGCCCCGGAAACCTCAGGGATTTCACTTCGCAGGTCGCCCTTTACTGAGGTTGCAGCCCTGCAGGCTGGGGAGAATTATATTAGTGGGAAGAATCGGCTGCCTGAGGGGTCCTTAACACCCAATAAGGGGACGGGGGGGGGGGAAGAAGGATCTGGTACAAAACCCCTCTTTCCCAAGGGAGGGGCAGCTGTGGGAGAGGGATGCTGATGGGTCTCTAAGTGAGGGAGCCTTGAGGAGACACACACACACACCATTGGTGTGGATGGCTCTGATGAAGATTATCTTACAACTCTTGGAGCATGGATCCTGCAGCTTCCATCTTACCTCTTTTTCTTCTCTCTCTCTCTCTCTCTCTCTCTCCCTCCCTCCCCCCTTCTCTCTCCCTCCTTCTCTCTCCCCGCCTCTCTCACACACACCTCTATACTTTCAGCCACTATCAGTAAGAATAATTGCTCAGATTATTTTCCATATGCTTCTGGATCTTGGGAGTTTCTGAATGTTAAATTCCTCTGAATGACTTTCGCAGAGTTCTCTTTAGCTGGATTTATTGGGTGAATAGGGAAATACAATACAATTCAACCATTTCCCATTTCAAAACATATACATATATTATTCCCTGACTCCTGCATGATATCTGTAAGTGAAAATAAAGTGTTCTTTCAAACAAAAGGAAGCTTTACAATTCTTTAAACTCATGATGTTTTTTTCTCATGTTTTTACATCTGTTCTGGCTGTGAGATGCTCCTTGGTGTTCAGGTCTGGCCTCAGAAGGATAATGTAGCACTTGGGGATGAAGATGCAGCCCAGCAGACCAGCACTGGAGGCCAGGATGGAGAAGACCTGGACAGCCACCATGTATTTCCCTTTGGTGCTCAGGTAGGTGGGCACAAAAGTCACCCAGACGCTGCAGAAGACCAGCATGCTGAAGGTGATCAGCTTGGCTTCGTTGAAGGCCCCAGGCAGATTCCTGGCCAGGAAAGCCACCATGAAGCAGATGGCAGCCAGGAAGCCCATGTAGCTGAGGGTGACGTAGAACATGACAACAGCCCCTTCGTTGCATTGCAGGATGATCTCTCCAGGCTGGGAGTGGAGGTCAGAGTCAGGGAAGGGGGGAGAAACTCCCAGCCAGATGGAGCAGATGATCACTTGGACAGCAGAAGAAGAGAGGATGATGGAGTTGGCCAAGCTCTTCCCCAACCATCTCTTTGCTCGGTTTCCTGGTTTTGTGGCCAGGAAAGCCAGCACCACCGTGATGGTTTTGGCCAAGAGAGAAGAAACGGCAACTGAGAAGATGATGCTGAAAACCGTTTGTCGGAGAAGGCAGGTGGCTTTCCTTGGTTGACCAATGAAGAGAGAAGGAGACAATAAGCAAAGCAGGAGGGAGATCAGGAGGATGTAGGAGAGGTCCCGGTTGTTGGCTTTGACAAGGGGAGTTTCTCGGTATTTAGTGACGATGATTAAAACAAGACCTGTGATTAAAAACAATAGTAGGGCAAAAGAGACCAGGATGATGCCCAGAAGTTCTTCATAAGACAGGAAGGTTATAATTTTGGGGATACATTGGACTCTGTTCTCATTTGGATATTTATCATCTGGACACTTGGTGCATTTTCCTGCATCTAAAAAACCAAAAAGCATTTTAAAAAAATATTCTGTCCTTTTGTCTTCCAAGAAAGACCTTCTTTGTATCGTCCTATGAAGTTGAGGGAAATCCTAAGGCAGCGATAGTGAATCTTTTTTGTTTGTGTGCCATTGGGGGGGGGGGGAAGGGAAGGGGGGGTCGTGCATGGGCATGCCGCACCCATAATGCAACATGCGATCCCTCCCCCGGGTACATGCACACATGAGAGGCACTTCCCCCCCCCTCTATTTTTCCATGCTTTTTTCGCCCTCCCCAGGCTCCAGAGGCCCCCCCCGGAGGAACTAAGGGCCCTATGAGCAAACTGGAAGTCACTTCTGCATTGCTCATACTGTGGTTTTTAGTCCTCTGGAGGCTTTAGGGAGGCCTCCTGATGGTCCTTGAAGCCTCCGGAGGGCTTAAATCGACCCTCCAAGCAAACCGGAAATCTGTTCCTGAACTTCCTTTTTGCCCGTAGGGCTGTTTATTTGCACTCTGGAGTCTTCAGGGAATCTCCTGAAGCCTCCGGAGGGCCTCTTGGGGGGGGGGTTCTTTTTGCCCTCCCTGGCTCCTATAAACCCTCTGGAGCCTGGGGAGGGCGAAAAATGGCTTTAAGAAAGGCTGAACTCAGCTGGACAGCATGCGCATGTGTGCTGGGCAGCTAACAGGGCAACACTTCGCATGCCCTGACAAATGGCTCCATGTGTCACCTGTGACACACGCACCATAGGTTCTCCATCCCAGTCCTAGGGTGTTAATTATCTCTGGTGTAATGCAATTCGAAGCTACATTATTAGAGATTAATAATGAATCATATAATCTTTTTAGGGAAACATCCTGAGTCTTGCCACATGGCAGTTAATATGCTGTGCTTGGAGGATACCTAAAGTATCTTGTAACATCTGGAAGCAACCTGGAATTAAGGAGAAACTTCCTAATAGTAAGAACAATTAACCAGTGGAACAGCTTGATTCTCAAGATTTGGGCTTCTTCAACATTGGAGGCTTTAAGAATAGACTAGACAGTCACTTGTCTGAAATGATATCGGGTCTCCTGCTTGGGCAGAGGGTAGGACTAGAAGACCTCCGAGGTCCCTTCCAGCTCCCTTCTGACTAATTGATTGATCTACATGACTGGCAGAATATTTGTGTAATGAGTTCCCCACCATAACTATCCACAGCACCACATTATGGACCAGTGACTCCTTCTCAGTGATCCTCAAGGGGAGGATCCAATATAAAGTGAATTTCAAGGTCTTTCAGAAGGTGGACCTCACACCATCCAGTTCCAAAGAACTCAGGTGTTCCTATAAAGGAGAACTTAGCAGCACAAGTCCAAACTAAGAAGCAGGAGAGAGATTTCCTCTGCTGTTAGTAAATCTTGCTCAGTCTGCCACCCCCTCCTCCCATCTCTTCCCAGCCCCTCCTTCAAAGTCTTTTTGATTTACTTCCTTTTAGATAAGAAATTCTGCAGATTAAAAATAAATGTGAAAAACCAGATGAGTTTCGATCTATCATTTAACTTGCACTTTCATGAAAATGTTCTGGGTGTATCCAGTTCCACAAAGCCTCCCATTTTCCTCAGGGTGACCCACCTTCCTGAGTGGAGAAGGTCCCCTCTGGACAAGGAATGCACTCATAGCAGCAAACTGGCTCTCCTTCTCGAGCCCTCTTGACAAATCCAGGATGACAAGTTTCCGCACATCTGGACTGAGGCAGGGACTGAGCAGAAAAACAAGGAAGGCCAAAGAAAAGATGTTAGGACTCTCCGTCCATGGAAAACGGAGGGAGAAATGGATGGAGACAAGGAGCCTCTGGTCTTCACTGAGGTAGATAGGAAACCTCTGACTCCTTCTAAACAGATGCAGGAGGTAGAACAACTGGCAGATTCTTCATTTACTTCCTCCCTTTTGATTTTGACATTTAATATTGGAATAAAGGACTTTTCTAAATAGTCTAGAGCAGTGTTGGCGAACCTTTTTGGCACCGAGTGCCAAAACGTGAGCACGAACAAACATTTTTGGCCTAACGTACCAATATGGGCTTCTTGCGTGCGCATACACTGAAAACTAGGTGATAATCTGGTTTTTGATATGTGCATGCGCATTAGCCATGTGGTCTACTGTTTCTGGCATGCATGTGCACACAAAGACCAGCTGCCTGTTGTGCCTGCGCCAGCTCCAGATTTTTGGGGTCCTCGTTCTTCCCTGCCCGCTCACCTGATCCCCGTCAGGGTGGCAGGACATCCCCACTGAGGATCCGGCTCAGATTGGAGGGAGATACACGCTTATTTGTGGAGCGGTTGCCCTGCGGTGGAGAGGGGGGAAAAGCCAGGGAGGTTTAAGGCAGAGCAAGGGCATTGGGGAGGGGGCAAAGTCAGGCAGGGGGCATTAAGCCAGAGCATCCGATGTGTCTCCAGCCTTTGAGGGAATCTGGAGGAAGGGAGATCCATGTTTATCCTGGCAGCTGACTTGGAGGGCAAGAGGACCAGGGGGTGGTGTCCCGTCCCCCCCACAAGTCCCACCTGAGAGACGCTGGCAGGGGGGACAGTGCTGGGCAAGCGCTTGTCCCCAGCCCAGCAGCCCCTGAGCTTTCCCTCCCAACCCCTCCCATCCAAGGACCAATGTAACCAGTCTGTTTCCTGAAAGGCTGCGGGGGAGCCTCGCTTGGCTTCGCAGACCCTCCGAGACCCTCCAGTCCATTTATTACTGGCTATAAAAGCACCTTTTTTTCTCTCTCTCTTTCTCTCTCTCTCTTTCTCTCTCTCTGTTTCTCTCTCTGTCCGACCTTCCAGATCACAACTTGACATTTTCAATTGTTGCTCCCTGGCAGAGGGAGTCACTGACCCCACCCCTCCCCTCCCTCTCAGTCTCCCTCCTTCCCAAATCCCCCCAAGTAGAGCATTTCTAGGTAGCTCTGTGGAATTAGATGAAAGGCACTTCAGGGTTTTTTGGCTGCCCTGTTGAGTTGGGGCCGGTTTATGGGACAGGAGTGGGGGTTTGCCCCCACCCAACAAGACTAGAACAGTCCCCGGGATTGGTATTTGTGTGTGTGTGTGTGAGAGAGAGAGAGAGGTGAGAGAGAGAGGGAGAGAGAGAGGGAGGGAGCAATCAATGGAGAGGGAGCTATGGGGTAGAGGCAGGAGAGAACCAGGTTGGGTGAAGAAAGGTGAATATTCAGAGAAGGGTGTCACTCAGAATCCATTCCCTTGGAGGAAAGGGGGAGGCCTGGGATGGACATGGAGCCCATAGGTGGGAGGGGGAGGGAGGAACTGCGCTCTCCTCCAGCCCTCCTGAGGCACCTCGCATCCCCCATGGGGGCTTTTCCTTCTCCTGGCTGCCCCAGCACCCCAGCCAGAAGCCACACCGGCCAGGGCTTCCCTCCCTCCCCATCTGATTGGGCTACTTGTGCAGCCACAGCCTTTCAGCCAGAGACACTGATGTAGATCCGTGGTCTGGAGTGCCTGGACAGCTCAGACGCCCCAGAAGAGCCGGCTGTCCCCCACAGAGCAGTAGCAGCAGCCACAGGGGGAAGAACAGGAGCGACCGGGCAGCCACTGCAACCGCGGGTAGCTTGCCTCCTCGCTAGCAGCTCCTCTTCCAGCAGCTGCTGGGGAAGGAGCAGCAGGCAGGGCAGCCAGACTTCCAGCCAGCAAATGCTGCCCTGCTGCCATGTGTGCCTGAACCAGCCAGGTGCTCCGGACAACGGATCCACATCTGTGCCACAGGCTGGAGGGCTGAGGCCACGCAAATAGCCTGCTCAGGTAGGGAGGGAGGGAAGCCCTGTCCTGTCCTTGGCACCGTAGCCCCTTTCCCCCCCCCACAGAGGCTGTCCCTGTGCCACTTCTGGTTGGCGTGGGAGTGACAGCGGTGGCTGCTGCTCTTCTGGGGCGCCTGAACTGGCCAGGTACTTTGGAGCGCAGATGAGCCATGGGCTGGAGGGTTGGGGCCACGCAAGAAGCCCCCTCAGGTGGGGAGGGAGGGAAGCCCTGACCACAGCTCTGCTCTGCTAAGAAGCCACGGCCGGGATCTCCTCTCCGTGCCTTTCGGCACACGTAGCACTGCTCTTTTTGTTGATGGTTTTTGCGCGTGTCATGCACACCAGACACCAAAACCCTAAGTGGTTCATGCGCATGTGTGCACTGGAAACAAAGATCATTTTCCTGGTGTGTGCATGCATCCCAGGTGGCTCCTCTTCCACTTTTTGGCACTCCAATGCGCGTGAAGACCAGCCGACTGCCACGTCCGAACCCGGAAGAGCAACTGGTGATGGTTCTGTGTGCCACTTCTGACACGCATGTCCTAGGTTCCCCATCACGGCTATAGGCTTTGCCCGCTTGAAATGGGACCTCAGGCTTTGGCAAACAGAGAAAAGACATCGAAATTTCTCCCACCTTATTGAACAACTTCAGCCGTGAAAGAGCATCTTGGTCGATATAAAGTCTCTGTCTTACAAAATATGCCAGATCCTCTTCCCTGGGATCATCCTTGGGGAGAACCAAGAAACCCCCAATGCTCAGATCTGCTTTTATCACTCCATTTTGGTCCAAGTACAGTTCCATCTCAGAAATATTCCAAAATTCATTCTTCTCCAGAAAGGGATGAAACTAGAATAGGAACATCCAGGAATTTGAAAAACAGAAAACTTTGTTTCTTATCCTACATTGAATCTTTCTTCTACAATTGTCTCATCTCTAAATATGGTTAAATAGGATACAAATACTGCCATTATCTTCACAAGTGAATGAAAAAGTTTGAGAAAAATTTATCAAAGTATAGAGAAAATATAATCAAAACAGTTGGTCAATTATAGGGAACATTCTAGAGCAGATGACAAATAAAAAGAACAGAGAAAAAAAGATGATCCATAAACTCTTTGAAAACAACAGGGTGATTCCCAGAAAGTCTGGGTTGATCAAGAAGAAATCTCTCAGGGTAATTTTTCTCCCTTGTAATCCTGATGGAAAACTCCTTCAGATCAGAGGTGGGTTCCTACCTGTGTGGACCAGATTGGCTGAACCAGTAGTAACTTGGAGGTCTTGGTCACTGGAACCGGCAGGGACCCAGGCTGGCCACACCCCTGAGCCGGTTCTCTCGGCCATATTGTTCGTACCTTCTGCACATGTGCAGAGCAACTGGCAGTAGCGGCAGCCAGAACCCACCCCTGGCTCGATCCCACTTAGGAGCCTCAGTTCACTTGTGAGCGCCATTGGCCTTTCTCCCTGCCTCTCCCAGCCAATGTTGCTCATGAGTAAACTGCAGCCAGGATCTCCCACGTGTTGCACGCCTGAGAAGAAGGATGGAGGCATTGGCGAAAGCTGGGAGGGGGGCATAACACAAGGGATGGGACCTGGCCAGCCTTACTGTCACAGCAGCTGCCCAGGTGAGCCACTCCCAATCTCCCCAGACCAGGCCAAGAACTCGCAACAGACTGAAGCCAGAGTCCCCACCCGCTCCCTTTGTCAACTCAGCTGGCAGGAGCCACAGCAGCTCCGGTCACGGCTGAGAGCTTCCTTTGCCAGCTGGCAGCCGAAAAGTTCTCCTTCTTAAAAGCCTCCAGTGATGGAGCTTTAGGATCCAACTGCTCTTTAACCAACCATAAGCCAGGCTGATCAGGATGGCAATGCTGCTCTGAGAAGCCCCACTCGGCCAGCTCCCACCGGTGGTCAGCAGCTGAAGCGGTCTGGGTGCAGAGAGCCCTGCAGGGCCAGGAAAGGTCCAGGGAGAAGCTGTGAGGGCAGCCCAGCATCCCAAAGAGGCAGCAGCGCCCGTCCGGCTGTGATTGGGGTGGGAATGGGGGGGGCACCTGCCTGGCTACTGGAGCGGATGTGGAGGTGGACATTGCGCACAAGGACAGAAGCCCCTCCATCTACACCCACCCACCAAACCAGTAGTAAAAATATTTGAAACCCCCCCTGCTCCAGATGTTCTCGTTCTACTCGATTGTAATGGGAGATGAAGACATTTTGGAAAGTCTGAAAGAAGAAATCTCCTCCCAGCTCTTTTCTCAGCCTGAGAAGTCAGTGAGGATCCTTCCTGGGTTTCTCTCTCTCCCCTTATGCAGCTGCCGGATTCTGGCTCCAAGGCCTTTGGGAGCTGCCCCCTCCCTCCCCCTCCCCTCTGCAGAAACTCCTCTGGCTGCAAAATTGGGATCCCTCCGATCTTCTTCTCTTGTCCCCTTATCTTCCCCTGCCCTCCCTTCTCCCCCCTGCACAGTCTCAGTGGCTGCTTGGAGGGGGGGGGAGATTTCTGGTTTTGCAGGGCTGAGAGGAAAGATGGAAGGATGAAGAGGCCCTCCAAGCCTGCACCCCCCCTTGGCCTTTCTGCAACCAAATCCCCCTCCCAACAGAGGAACCCACCTACCCAAATACTGCAGGGCAGAGGAGGCTGGGCCCATAACTGGGCAGCGTGGGGGGGGGGGAGAGGCTGCAGGAGCTCTGCTGTGAACAGAGGGAGAGAGAAAAGTGGGGATTCTCTCTGCTGCAGCCCTTGAAGGCTTGAATGGCAGAGAGAAGCCAAACTTTCCCCCCTCCATTCACAGCAGAGCTCCTGCTCCCTTTATGCCCCCCCCCGGTCCCCTCTTCTTGGGGGGTGGAAGGGCCTGGAAGGGAGAGGCAGGCGGCTGCAGCTCCCTTCCCATCAGGCTCCCCATCCCTTCCCTTTGCTGTGGAGGAAGGAAGTCCAGCCAAGGGATTTCAATCATCCCTCCTGGCTTTCCTGAGCTGCCCCAATTTCTCCCCTGGCCAGAGGCGCCTCCAGCTAAACACCCCTCAGCAGACCCTCCATGTAATGCGCTCTGCCCGGGGGGGGGGGCATTGGGAAAGCAGCACTGGGCTCAGAGCGAAGCTTCCCCCAAAGAAGTTCTGGGGAGCCCAAACCCCCCAACACCCCCTTACACCACCACCCCCGCTGCCCCTTCCAGAGCCCAGAAAACTCCCAGGCAAAGCAGCTCCATCTCTCTCTCAGGAGGGGGGGGGGGGGAGAATGGATGGGAGGAAAGGCAACCTGGGGGGAAGAGGAAGGGAGATCCAGAGGAAATGGGGAGGGGGTCTCTATCCGCTCCTCCTCCCTGGCGCCCCACAAGGTTTAACAGCTTCTGATTCCTCCCTCTCTCTCTCTCTCTCTCTCTCTCTCTCTCTCTCTCTCTCTCTCTCTCTCTCTCTCTCTCTCTCTCTCTCTCTCTCATTCTCTCTCATTCTTTCTCTCTCTCTCTCTCTCTTTCCTCCCATTCCAACGTGCAGTGCAAGGAAGCTGCCCACCCTTCCAAATTCCCATAAATCCCCCTCCTGTGGCTGCTCCAGAGAGAGAAGCTTGCTTGGAAGAGGCGAGAGGAAGACTGCTGCCTGCACAGTTAATCTAGTTAGTCAGCCGGACTTTCCTGGGAGGCGAGCGATGCTGCCGGGCGCTTGGAAAGGACTTTGGCAATTGGCCCACCACTAAAAGCAAACAATGAATCGAGGAGCAGAGTGGGTTGGAGGAGTGTGTGTGTGTGTGTAAAATGGGCGGTTTCATCCAAGGAGTTGTTGTTTCAGGTGGGTCTCCTGGCTTTGGAAGGAGAAAAGGAAGGGATACAAAGAGAGAGAAAAGAACTAAACTCATATTAACTAAGGACCAAAAAACTATAACGAAGTCTTATAAGCTGATGCTACTCTGGAAGGTAGAGGAAGAAGACGTGATGAGGGAACCTCTGACTTCCTGGGCTAAAAACTTTGGGTATGAAATTGATACGACTAAGTGGAGAGGAATTTGGAATAAAAATATCAAAGCCTCATTGGCTTCGTCCTATAAAGAGAACCAATATAAAATGTTATATCGGTGGCATTTGCCGCCAGCCAGACTTGCTAGGATCTTTTCCAATTTATCATCGGCCTGCTGGAAGAGTGGGGCCAAGCGGGGGACCTTCGACCATATGTGGTGGACCTGCCCAAAGGTGATGTTATACTGGGATAGAGTAAGGAGACGGGTGCAGGAGATAACAGGGATTCAAGTGGATAGGAGGCCAGAGCTCTTCCTCCTGGGAATCTTGCCAGACCCAATGAGTAAAAGAACCAAGTACCTGATCACGTATGTGCTAACCGTGGCAAGGATGCTCCTTGCGCAAAGGTGGAAAGACCCCAACATTCCGTCAGGAGAAAGCCTAATACACAAGATAACCGATTGTGCCGAATTAGATATGCTATCTCAATTACTAAAAAATGAACACAAAGAGGAGGGGGGGAAAATTGGGAGCTGTGGTATCAATGGTTAGAAAAAGGGAAAAAGAATGGTGAGGAACTGAAGAAAAAGATCCTATCTAGAAGGTGGAAAAAGAGTTAATTTATTCAATCTCGCACTGTACTACTGGCAGAAAGGAAAGAAACCGCAATGAAACCAGAATGGGGATATGAGGATAGTAATATGCACAAATATAGTTGATTTAAAATACTAGAATTTGCATAAATTACGGGTGTCGGTGAAAGGAATGCATGGGGGAAGAAAAAAATTATTTATTTATTTACTCGTTTTGTAACCAATTGATACACAGTACGTAAGGATAGAGGGTTTTTTTTGTTTGTTTTTATTTTTTGTGTTGTTTTTGTTCTGAAAACTAAAAATAGAAAATAATTTTAAAAAGAGAGAAAGGAAGAAAGGGAGAGAGAGAGAGAAGGGAGAGACAAGAAAGAAAAGAAAAAAGAAAGAAAAAGGGAAGAAAGAAAAAGCGAAAGAAAGAAAGAGGAAGGGAGGGAGGGAGGAGAAAGTGAATGAGATATAGTTGGATAGATAGATAGATACATGGAGGGAGAGAGAGAGAAAATGAGAGGAAGGAAGGACACAAACTCTGGCTTCAGAAGACTCTTTGAAACAGCACACCTGGCTGGAAAGGACCTCAGAGGTCATGTAGTCCAACCCCCTACAACCTTATATCCTCTGGAATATTTTGGAGAAATTGCCAGAAAAAGGAAGGGGTTTACTAGGACAAGGCTGCCATGCAGAGGAAGGCAGAGAAAGTCCTTGACTTATGACTAGAAATGAGCCCAACATTTTCATTGCTAAGCAAGAGCGTTGTTAAGTGAGTTTTGCCACATTTTACTCAATCCATGACATCTCCTGGCTCTGACAGTCATGTGCAGGAGAGAGAAGAGCATCTGAAGACCTCTGTAATGTTCTCATGGGCAGAAGTTACAGTTAAATGTGTGGCAGAAAGTGGACTCTGGGTGTGTTTTTCCAAATGCAGAAAGTGAGGTTGAATGTGTAGAGTTTTAGAAGAGCTGTGTGTGTGTGTATCATTTTGTGCGCCTATACACACACAATGCTATGTAATATGTATGCACACATATGGCATTTATACATAGGATTAAATTGCATATTTTGAATGGTCAGTAGCAGTAAATAAACAGACAGGGAAATTGTATCTTGTTGAGGCAAGGAGGGACCAGGCAAGGTTCCCTTTGATGTGAGTGATGTCATATTGGCCACACCCACCCAATCACATGACCACCAAGCCACGCCCACAGAACCGGTAGTAAAAAAAAATTGACTCCCACCCCTGGATCCAGCCCTCTTCCAATCACTGACTCCTGTTACACACGAGTGTAAGATCTGCTCTCTATTATTCCAGAGTGTCAGAGGTGGAAAAAGGAATCCAGTTACAAGAGAGGAGATTTTAGCCGAATGAGAGAGAAAAACAGGATAAAAGGATGAATCTGTTTTAGAGCTGAGCCAGGAAAGCAGAGAAGTTCAGTCTCCTCTTCATGGATTGTCTGAATGCAAAGACTGAGCAGCCATCAGTCAGAGAAGCTTCAACTGGGATTCCTGCAGAGAGGAGGGGTTGGGCTAGATGGTCTCAGGGTCTCCTCCCAATTCACAAAGGTTGTCATGCCACAACATGGAACTCTTGTGCTGTTGTTGCTCCGGCCCCACTTAGTGGCCGGGGGCAGATAAGCCTAACTCTATGGTCTGAAGCCAGACTCTATTTTCTGTCAGCCTTTGGAGAAGACAGAAGCAGCCGTTGTGACTGAGACCCCTGGTCATCCGGAGACGGCCGTCCCTCACACGGAGCATCACTGGAGAGGTTCCAGCTGCTCCTTTGCTGGTTGTTAGTGAATGCTGCCTATCTTGTCTTTCTATTTGATTTCCACTCTTTGCATCTCCTCTGTTTCACCTGCCCTGTTCTCCCAATAAAGCATCCAGATCCACGCCAGGCTCCCTTTCATTGGAGGAGAATAGGGGGGCTTAGCTGCCTGTCCAGCTGCACACAGACCCACCTGCAATGGGGACGGAAGGAAGGTGGAATCCCACCAGGCTCATCACAAACCCACAAATAAGGGGATTTATTTAAGAAACAATACAGCATTTTCCAATTAGCAGTGTTTAATATAAAAATGCCAAGGTATTTACTCTTTGAAACCATTAATTCCCTGAGTAATTAAATTGGCCAGATCTTTTGAGAAGGTTCCCCTCCTTCTCCTCTGGATTCCTTCTCCAAAGCATCTAAGATTAATGGATCCATATCGGGATCCCCATACCTGCCACGGCTGCAGGCTTAGAGACCCCAACCTCTTTTCTCTTGCCTTCCTTCTCCTCCTCAATCTAGAGGAACAGGCGGCATTCATCACATGGGCCAAAGTCTTTATGAAACTGTAAGGTTGGTAGTGATTTCTGATCCGGATCCTGTTCCTTTTCTCCTGGGTCTCCAGTGGGGCTTTCTGGGTGCATCTTCTGCGGCCTTTGACAGAAAAGACGTTCTTTGAAAGAGAACAGTGGAAATAATGATCTTGAAACTTTTCTTCCACAAAGAAAAAAGCTTCATAGGAAGAGTCTTTTGGCCTTCCTTTTGGAAGATAACCAAAGTTCCAAATACTATGGATGTATGAGAGAAATCTGCGCTTGTTCATTTGATACCCTGCAAAATTTGTGAGGATCCAGACTTTCCCTTCAATGGGTCCTGGGAGACGCATAAATGTTAAATGGAAAGGAAGAATTCTCTCCCAAATTAACTCATATTCCATGAAGTGAACAAAGACGTTGACTTGTCTCCACTTAAAGAGGGAATCCCTGAGGGCTTCTGCATGTCCAGTCTTTGAGAATTTTGATATAACCACACAAATTCCACTCCTGACAAGCAAAGGAGGGAAAATCCTCATGAAATCCTCTCCCTGCTCTGTGTCTGAAGCAAAGAGGCCAATCAGGGTCCATCTGAAATGGAGGAGCAGCTGGACAATTAATGGGTACTGGGTTCCTTCTTTGAGGTCCATCTGGTGGAAAAAGGGGAATCGACTTTTATCACTCAGAGCCTCTGAAGCTGGTCTATAATTGATCTGAAAAAGGAATTGAAAGGATTAAAGCCATGAAGGGGAAACTGAGGCACGCAGAGCCCTCTCTCCCGGCACACAGGCCGCCCCAGCCCAGCTCCACTAGCATCCACATGCAGGTCCACCTCCTGCCGGCCAGCTGGTTTTTGGGCCTCTGCCGAGTGCCAGGATCAGGGGACCTGTGAGTATGCTGTGTGTGGGATGGGGATGGGGGTGGCGCTTGCATTGGCCAGGAAACTCCAGTGGGCTGGAAGTGAGTGTGAATCGCCTGGACCCCCCCAGTGCTTCCTCCCTCAGTTGGAGGCTTCCTTCGGCCTTCAAAGAGTTGCAAGGGTTTTATTTTTTATTTCTGCTTCCAGGTTGGTGCAGGAGGCTTTCCAGGGCCAAAATGGGTACAAAAAGTCCAGGTTTTCCTGTTTTGGACCAGGCCATTCACACTCACTTCCAGCCCACCAGAGTTCACTGCTTCAGGGCAGAAATGAGAGCCTGTCCTGTGGAACCCACTGCCACTTGGGAGAGAAGGATGTAGTTTGCTGCGCAATGCAAGCAACCCCCACTGCATACTCATGCGTGCCCCGCCCTGGCCCTCGTCATAGGCCCGAAAACCAGCTGGCCAGCACTTGAACAACGACATGAAGAAGAGGAGGAGAATGAAGAGGCTTTGCAGGAGCCAGCAGGGAGCAGGTCAGGAGGGGGGGGGGGGTCACTGGCTGGGGAGGGGAGAAATAGGAGGCCCTGCTTGAATGGGGAGGAATGTACCCACACACCCTGCTTCTCTGCTCAGGTGTCGCCCACACCATTGGCAGCAGTTTCAGTGCCCTCACACACACACACACACACACACACAATTGAATTGCTCTCTTACCCTCCCTGTCTCTCTCTGGCCCAGTGGCGTAGCGTGGGTTGTCAGCACCCGGGGCAAGGCAAGTAATTTGCGCCCCCTAACCCGTGGATTTTAGCACTCGAGTCTCTTCCACTAGATTAGTTAAAGCAGTGGTGGGCAAACTTATTAGTCAAGAGAGCCAAATATCAACAGTACCACGACTGAAATTTCTTTTGAGAGCCAAAAGGTGTGGCCTGTTCTATGGGAGTGGCTAAGCGGTCATGTGACTGGGTGGGCGTGGCCAACTTGGAAAATGTGGTGAAACTCATTTAATGACGGTGCTGCTTAGCAACCAAAATTTTGGGCTCAATTGTGGTCATAAGTTCTTTCTTTCTCTCCCTCCCACTTTGTTTTTCTTTCTATTTTTCTTTCTCTCTTTTTTTGTCTCTCTCTCTCTCTGTATCTGTCTCTCTCTCCTCCCTCCACCCATCTGTCACTCTGCGTGTGTGTGTGTGTGTGTGTGTGTGTGTATGTGCAGGCCCGGATCCAATAAGTGCGGGGCCCGATTGGATTTTTTTTGCGGGGCCCTCTATATATTAAATATTTAAATAAAATGCAAATTCAATATATATATAAATCAAATATCATGGATCATAAGATAGGTAAACTTCTACATACATTAAAAAATAAAAATATGCAAAATACAAAAACAATTACATTTTATTGAATATAAATTTACATCATTGAATATGAATATATGAATTTACATATTTCTAAGTTTTTGTTCTGTAAATTCTTCTAAAATAGTTTGAAAATCCAATTTCCTTGCTTCTTCACTTTCAATCGACATAATTGCTAAACTATTTAATCTATCCTGAGTCATTGTCGATCTCAGATAGTTTTTTATTTATTTATTTATTTATTTATTTTATTAAATTTATACCCCGCCCTTCTCCTTGTTAGGACCCAGGGCGGCGCACAGGGATGTTAAAATACATACAAAATATATAAAATATATGAAATTTAAAATACTTATTCTAATAAATAAACCCTGCGCTAAAAACCGAATTAAAATCCCAAGTTTAAAAACTATCTAATAGTCAGTATGGAGGTTACGCTAGGCCGGCTAGATGAAATAGGTGTGTCTTCAGACACTTGCGGAAGAGGCGGAGGTCGGAGATGGTGCGGAGTTCAGGGGGTAAGTCGTTCCAGAGGGCTGGGCCCGCCACAGAGAAGGCTCTCCCCCTGGGTGTCGCTAGTCGGCATTGTCCAGCCGACGGCACCCTGAGGAGGCCCTCTCTGTGGGAGCGTATCGGTCTAAGGGATGTATGGGGCATTTTATTAGTTTTAGCCTGGAAAATGATCTCTCTCCAGAAGCAACGCTCACTGGAATTGTTAAATATATTCGGAGAGCAATAAACAAGTTTGGAAATGCCATTGCTCTGTCATTTTCTGATAAAAATTTGAACATTTTAAATGGATTTTCAAAAAATTCTGATGGAAGGATAGATTTTAAAGCTTCCATTTCTTCAACTAACATTTTTCCATCTATATCAGTTTCCTTCACTATTGGTGCATCATTTTCTGTGAACCTAGAATCTGTTAGAGAAATTTCTAATTTAGCTGCATGTTTTTGAAGTACTTCTTTTTCCATATTTTGAAATTTTCCCAGAAACCCAAATAAGTCATTACGATTTTTGAATTATTCAAAACGATCTTTTAGTGATTCTGTAGCTTTATCTAAAACAAAATTTAAAAAAGATATCTTGTATGCGTTTATCGGATCTACAATAGGTTCATCATCGCCTTCATAATTGAAATGTTTCTTTCTTTTCCGAAGCCTTTTATTTCGAAATTCTGTAGATATTTCCAAATCTTGTGCAAGAATTTTTGCTTGAACTAAAACTTGTTTGAATCCAGTATTTCTGTAGTCGCTTAACCATTTTAAAAGTTTTTCAAATGAAGAAAGTGCAATGGATACTTCTACAGATTTACTTTGAAGTTCCTTGCTTACATAATTGACTTGGAACAGTAAATCGTACCAAAAAACCAGTGATACTAAAAATTTATAGTCTTTCATTGCATTTCCAAGAGATTCTGCCTCGCTTTTAATTTGTTGATCTTCGGAAATTTCTGATATTTCAAAAAAAGCATCATAAAATTCACCTATTTGGTATCTCACTGCTTTTACGCTTTGAATCCGATCAAAATTTGGGAGCTGGGCAACTGTCTGCATGTATGAGGATTGCAGAGTCCCCTGCTCAACATTAGCGACCGACGGTTGTTGAACATGGGGATTTAATTCTCTCCTAGCCCACCTCACAGGGTTGTTAGAGGGAAAAAGAGGAAGGGCTTGCAAGTCTGTTTTAGTGCCTGGAGTTATTAAAGTGGAACACAAATACATCCGTAAAATAAAAATAGGTAAATCGATGTTCTTGTAGCCCCTGAGTGGTTTGTCTTTCTCTCCATTCTTTCTTCACTCTTCCTTCCTCTTGCTTTTCTTCTTCATCCTCCTCCTCTTCTTCCTTGTCCCTACTTTTTCCTCCTCTTCCTCTTGGTGGCTCTCCTTTTCTTCATTTTTCCTTCTTTCTTCTTACTCCTCCTCCTTCATTCTCTGCCTCCACCCCTCTTCTTCTTTCTTCTTGGCGCTCTCTGTCTGCATTCCTTCCTCCTCCGTTTTTTCCCTTCCACCTCTTCCTCTCCTCCTCCCTTCGTCTTCCTCTCTTGGCATTCTCTCCACATTCTTCCCTCTTTCCGCTTTTCCTTCCACTTCTTCCTCCTCCTCCTCCCTCTTCTTCTCCCCCCTCCTCTCTCTCTCTTCCCCTCCCTCCTTCCTCTTCTCTCCGCACTTCCTCTCCACATTCTTCCCTCCTCCTCCTCCCCCTCTTCCAGAAAGCACCAGTTGGAAGGAAAGTCTGCCTTCCCAGCCCCTCCTCATTCTCTCCCACTTGGGGAAGGGAGCCCATCCAAATCGAGGGGGAAAGATTTGCGCTTTGAAACAGCGGAGAAACCTCCTTCTGCCTCCCCCTCCCCAATTTATCTCTTCTTTCCTCTCTTTCTTCTTCTTTCTCTTTCTCTCTCTCTCTTTGCCAACGGGCACCCACCTCCTCTTCCCCCCCTCCCCGTGCCGCCTCCTCCTCCTCCTCCTCCTCTTTTCCCTCCCTCCTTCCCCCCCACTCTCCCATAGCTTTGGCGTGCTCGCTGCGTCGGGAAGAAAAGGAAAGGCGCTCCTTGCAACAATTTGGATTTTTTTGCGTTTTGCTTTTCATTGCCCCCCCCCCCAAAAGCCAAAACTGTTGCAAAAGAAGCTCTGACAGCTCCGAGCCCAGCGTCATCCGTCGAGCCGCGCCGGGGATCAAACGCGGGGTTTGAAGTGTTTAAATGTATTATTCATGCCGCCCAAGAGATGCCATCTAGGGGGCTTTTTGGATTGGGCAGGGGGCTGCCCGAGCGCGCCCCCCCAGATGTTGCGCCCGGTGCGGCCGCCCCCCCTGCACCCCCCACGCTACGCCTCTGCTCTGGCCCCATTTACTTGGAAGCTGCTCCATGAGACAAGAAGCCGAGAAACGAGAGGAGAGAGAGGTTTGCAAAGTCAGGGAGTCCTTGTTGCAGGAAGGGAGGGAGAAGCAGGAGGGACCTTAGTGGGTTGGGGAGGCCTTGAGGGTCTCTTCTATCACCAGGACCCCCATGGCCTTCCCCACCCTCAGATTCCTCAGGGGCACATTGGGATCCTTGAATCGGGAGCTCTTAGGAAAGGATCCCCTCCTTGTGGGTTGCAAACAGCTCTTTCCAGTGGGGGAAACAGGACAAAGCAAGTGGGGGGAAAGAGTTTCCTTTGCTCTTGTTTCCAGTCTGAAGGAGACCCTGTCCCACGTGGGACCACAAGGCTGCCCCTCCCATATCATTCCACCTCCACCACCCTGGCTCCCACCTGTCGGTTAAGCCCAGGCCTTACCATTGAAAGCCCCATTGACTGGAACTGCAAAGTAAGACCAAAGTTTTTGGCCAGCAGAGATCTTCTGGAGGGGGAAATACAGGATGCACAGAGGCCCCAGGTGGGGAAAATGGCGCCCTCTGCCTCAGCTTCTCAGTTCGGGCTAAGTGGCATGCAGTGGCATGCAGACTCATGTCACCTGGCATGCATAGCCTTGCCCATTTTTCTTTTGGGTTTCTGGTGCACATGTGCATGTAACAATCAGTGTGCACTGCAGTGCCAGAAATGGAAGAGCTGCTCTTCTTGTTTCTGTGAGCGCATACGTTCCAGCAGCTGATTGTCGCATGCATGCATGACAGAAACCGGAAGAGGAGCTGCCTGGTGTGCATGTAAGCACTGACATGCACACTGGACAACTCCTCTTTCAGATCGCATCCCTGACAAGAGGACTCAGTGCTGAAAAGGTTCTCCCTCCATGCCCTCTTCCAAGGGAGGTTTTTCCAAGGCTTTATAAAGTGGTACCAATACTTCCCGTGATTTGGATTCTCTCCTTCTGTTGATGCAGCCTAGGATTGCAATGGCTTTTTTTGGCTGCTGCCACACATTGTTGGCTCACAGTTGAGAGATTCTCCCCTAAGACTCCCAGATCCCTCTCACAGTTCCTGCTATTGAGCCAGGCTTCACCTGATCTGTACCTGCACATTTGGTTCTTCTAGCCTCAGTGTAAGAAAATGGAGAAAAACCCACACAAACCTGCGGGACTTTGTAGATGCCTCCTAATGTTGACATCTGGATGGAGATGTCCCTGTGAGCTGCATCAAGAAGAGCCAGAAGGTTCTCCTTCCTTCCACAGCCGTAGTTGGGGACATTGGCTTCTCCAGTGGAGAGAATGTCCAGCAAGGCATCTGAAGTGTGGAAAGTGCTCCTATAGTTGACATGGAGGTTGTAGCCCAGTGTGAGATTGTGCAGGAGCTGGGAATTCTTGTTGACCATTTGGATGTTGGAAATTAAGTGTAAGCTATATACAAAACCATAAACATTCCTATTGTAAAAAAAAGTGTTATTATAATCAACAGCATGAACAAATACTTTTGAAAAAAATATAATCCTCCAGAAGTCTCCTGAGCCTTAAGCCAACATTGATCCAAAAGCAATAATCAGTTACACAAATATGGAAATTGGCTGAGGTACAGCAAGAACAAATGGTTCAACCACCACTTCAAATAAAATTCATGATTCAAGTGAGAAATTAAGGATTGAACTGAGAGAGGAAAATAATCTCACAAAAGAGCTAAAAGACAAAGAGGAATCCGAGGGCTACTCAGTTTGGGACTTAGGCTACAATGGGCTAGAGGAAGGAGGGAAGAAAGGAAAGCAATAAAGGGAAGAAAAAAGATCAAGGAACCATGAAATAAATACAAAACCTCAGAATTAACAAGAGGGGAAAATATAGAATAGATTGTATACACAAATAGTCCAAAATAAGAAACATAAGAGAATCAAATATCTATAAAAGATGCAATGTATGGAATTAATAGAGATAAAAGATATGTAAAGATAGATAGATAGATAGATAGATAGATAGATAGATAGATAGATAGATAGATAGATAGATAGATAGATAGATAGGCAGGCAGGCAGGCAGGCAGGCAGGCAGGCAGGCAGGCAGGCAGGCAGGCAGGCAGGCAGGCAGGCAGGCAGGCAGGCAGATAGATGAAACACAACATAAATGTAAAAGATGTAGAATTGTTGCAAAGATTATATAAATATTTAACAAAAAGAAAGAGAGAGGAAAATAATCTGCAGCCCTTTCAACTTTTTTTTCAGGCCCATTTTTGGATTTGAGTCTCTTTCACCAAACGAGACAAAAGAGAGAAGCCATGGAAATCAAAATCATTCAGGAAATTAGACATATCTCCCAATATAGGAATAAATGAAAAATAAAAAACAGAAAAGAAGGAGAGTGTTAGAATGGAGGGAGAGCAACTCCATCACACCGAATAACTTACAGATCACGGAAAACAAACTGAAGAGAAGGAGCCACATTGAAAAGCAACTTTGTAAGCAATGTTTCTATTCCACTGGTGACTATAGCAATGAGATGGTCTCCTGGGCTGTAAAAGCTCTGTGGTCCTTTTCCATCCTGGCGCTCCAAACTCTGCGGGCATTTCATGCTCAGCGTCCCAGAGACTGGATGGGACAAAAGTAGCATCAGAAGCAGAAGCAGGAGGTCCATCATTCTTGGGGTGAATCATTCCATCCCTTTCCTGTTTCTAAAGAAGAATTAGAAGGATTCAAAGGATTCTCACTAGGTGGAAAATGATCCAGTGTCTTTCCTGATTGAAACCCAGAGAAACACTCAGCTTCACCTGGAAAGGAGAGAGACGGACATTCAAGAGCACAGACCCTGCCTGTCCCTAAATTCCCTATTTCTCTGCCCAAAGTCTCCCCTGGAGGATTCGGCCAAAGAGCAGAGCTGAACCTTTGATCATAATTCTCCCTCTCAGGAGGGATCCCTGGAGAATTCAACCAGTTCTTGGACTCAAAGGTTGTTGGGAAATTCTCTGGAGGGAAATGAAAGGGAAATAATCCCCATGTGGCTCATAATAACAGGGGCAGAGATGGAATTAAAGCCATCATCTAGCTTTGAGACGTTTGGGGGTCTCCATGCTTGAAACTGGCCCCATAGGGAATACACGGCCATTGTGGCTGAAGAAACAATTAAATCTGAGATTTGTTTGCATAAAGACAAAAGGGGGGGCACTTAATGACAGAGCATGTCACAGATATGAAATAGCTGCCTGTTGAGTTGGAACCAAAATGTTGGTTATGTTATTTTGAAAGCTAATCCTCAAGGGTTTTGCACAAAAGGGCTGATGAAACAGTGCAGCCAGTTTTTAAGAACAAAATCAACTTTAGTGAAAAACTAGTTACCAGAAGTTTGCAAAGTTAAAAAAAATAGGGAAAGAAATATAGAAAGAAGAAAAAACCAATTGAAAAGAGATGATGAAATCCAGGCTGCCTCTCACCCCATGGATGGATGGATGGAAGGAAGGAAGGAAGGAAGGAAGGAGGGAGGGAGGGAGGGAGGGAATGCGGGCAAGAGAGAAGTGTGTAAAGAAATGGAGAAAACAGGGCTGCCTCTCACCCCATGGAAGGAAGGAAGGAAGGAAGGAAGGAAGGAAGGAAGGAAGGAAGGAAGGAAGGAAGGAAGGAAGGGAAGGGAGCAGAGGTGGGTTGCTCCTGGTATGGACTGGTATGGGCGTACCAGTAGTGGAAATCAGCCATACGTTTGCATACTGGTAGCCCCCCCACATTGGCAGGGTCCCCTGGCCTGCCCCCATTTGCAAGGCCCTTCTCAAAGAGGAGGAAGCGGCTGTGGGGCTCCTTCAGAGGAATGGAGGCTGGAGGGAAGGGAGGCTCTCCACTCAGTCTTTCCAAGAGAATGGCCATAAACAAGATTGGGAAATGGACAGCAGGCGGTCTTCTGGCAGCAACATCTCATCTTAGGGACTAGCATCAAGGGGAAGATGACTTTGAAAAGGCTTCCTCTCCCACCATAGCATGCAAAGCGAGGCGAGGACTGGCTGGGAGGGGAGGAGCAAAGAGAAGCCAGGCCAGGTGCCCCTCCAGGTGAGTGACACCGAGTTGGCCACGCCCACCCGGTCACATGACCACCAAGCCACTCCCACCTGGTCACATGACCGCCAAGCCACACCCACAGAATAGGTAGTAAAATATGTTTGAAACCCACCCCTGGCTCTGCCCCTAAGGCCAGGGATGGGCAGGAGGCCAGCATTGGGCCAGGACTGGTGGGGGGACCTCCAGGCAGCCTCCAGGAGCAACCTGGCCAAGGAGAGGAAGCCCTGAAGCAGCCGCCCACAAGGAAGAGCTCAGGGAGGCCGGGCTGGGCTGGGCTGTGGGGTTCTCGGGAGCTTGTGGGCTGGGCTGGGCCCTTGGCCTTAACTACCTAGGGATCTGGGCAGCCTGTGCCGCCATTCTCCAAGTGGCCTGGCAGGGACGGTGAGGCTCCTCTGTTGGACGAGACTTTGGGGCTCACCCTGATTTCCCCTTCCTCCCCTGGAGACCTCTGGACCCCCCCCCCCAAAGCCTTCCCTGCCCCCCCAAAGGAAGTGGAGGAGGACAGTGCTGGGTGTGGAAGCCTGGAGGAGAAAGTTTGCAGGAAGCCATTTCCTCCCTCTTCCACCTTCTGCCTTGAGGGATAGTTATATAGAGAGATAGAGAGAGAAATAGAGAGAGATAAAGAGAGAGAAATACAGTAGATAGGCAGGGAGAGAAAGAGAGTAGATAGGTTGGTAGGTAGAGTGATAGAGAGAGAAAAATAGAGAGAGAGAAATATAGTAGATAGGTAGGGGGAGAGAGAGAGTGAGTAGGTAGGTAGTTATATAGGTATATAGAGGGGGAAGAGACAGAGGGAAAAATACAGTAGGGAGGGAGGAGAGAGTAAGTAGGTAGATATTTCCAGGTGTATTTATCCATGTGCTGGAGAAGGAAATTGCTGACAACCTGTAGCACATAAATCTTTGGGTCTGCAGGCACAGCACTTGACCAACGTAATTCTCATCAATTCCTCTTAGTAAAACAGCTTTCAGAAAGGGGGAAAAAGTTTTTGCACTCTGCAAACCTCGCCAAAATGGGCCTCTTTTTTCCAAATAAAAGGCATGAATAGCCTTGGGGAGGGGCTTGCAGAGTGCTCTGGATGGGGGGGGGAGAGCAAAACACTTTTTTGTCAAAAAAATTGCATGCAGAGCCTTATGGAGGCTTATAGATTTCCACCCTGAATATTTTTTTTATATTGAAAAAGTTTTATTGGTTTTACAATTTTTTCTATAGGGTAGGGTAAGGGATACAAAGAAATTTTGAGAGTATTCACGTCAAAGTCGTCGGCCCTTCCGGGACCTCAAAATACATCAATAACAATAAAAGAAAAAAATTATTATCTTAACACTACAAAGTGAAAGCAAGTACATATACCTAAGTTCTCAGTTCTATACTGTCAGACATTTACAAAAAATCCAAATACAAATATTATGCAAAATTAATCAGAAAAAAAATCAAGGCAAAGTTATTATTTTTTTTGATCTAAGTCTCTTGGCAATTGTATCTTCTTTTTCTCCTCCCAGGCCCCCAGTGGGCAGGGCCGTGGCCCCCTCCGTCCCCCCTGAGTCCTCCCCCAGGATAGAGGAATGTTTTTTAAGAAAGGCTTCCGCCTCAGCAACTGTTTTAATCCTCACTCTTCCTCCTTCCCAGAACACCAGCATCCCTTCAGGTGTCACCCACTTGAACCAAATCCCATGATCAAACAATGTTTTAGACAAGAAGGAAAATTTCCTTCTTGCATCTCTAATCTTTCTAGGGATCTGCTTCAAGATGGCAACCGTTTTTTGTTGGTAAATTAACGGACTCCCTCTCTGCACTTTCAGGATTTCCTCTCTGGTTGACCTTCTAACAAATTTCACATGTATCTCTCTAGGCACTTCATTTATCCTGGCATATGCTGAATTTATTCTATAAGCTAGGTCAATGTCCCCCCTGATCTCATCCTTAGGTTTTTGTAAATAGTCTGCTATAATCGTGCTCATAAGATCAGGGAGGCATTCACCAGGTTGCTCAAAAACATTCTGAAATCTCAAAAAATATGTCATTCTTTCCATATCAATCCTAGACACATGCCCATTTATTTCCACAACCTCATTAGTAACATTTTTAATCTCTCCCTTAGCCCCCACCAGCCCCCCTTCCAGTTCTTCATTCTTCTGTGTATTTTCCAGCACCTGCTTCCGTGTATCCAATAGCTCCTTCTTGAAGTTGATATTTTCTGCCCTCTGGGCTTTAATCTCTTGTACCAAAGTTTGTATAACAGTTTCAAGAGAAGCCATCCTTTGTTCTAAGCTTGCCAGTGCTGTTTCTTGTGCCATGATTAATTGTTAAAGTCAGTGCCACTAAAATGGCGTTTTTGGGGTGGGGCTGTTGAGGCAAACCAGGAGCCAAAAGTTCAGTTCAGAGTTGTAAAGTTGTGAAATTCAGGAACCAAGAGAGAGACAGCTTTCCAAATCAATAAGTATAATAACGAAGATACTCCAGAGAAGAAATCACAAATCCAAAGAGAAAAAAAATTCTTCCTTAATATCCAGAGAGAGTCCAAGTTGCAAAGAGACGCTGGAAATTTTCCATAAGTAAAATAGTCAGTCAGGAACAAAGAGAGGCCATCTTCCACCGCCCAAACTCAGAGCCCAGAGGAGAGAGTGGTAAAAGAAATTGTTTCAGCCAGACCTAGAGACATTGTTGCAAACAACCACAGACAACTTTCCCTTGCTGCAAACAGTCAGGATTAGAGATTTCCGCTTTCTCTCCACGAGAAGCCATTTCCAAGTGCCGCTTAAGTCCGAGGGTTTTTTTTTGAAAACAAACTCCCCCCTCCCAGTCCTTTCAGCCTGGCTGACAGCAGAAAAAAAGTTTTTTAAAAACTCACTCTCCCCTCGCAGCTGAAGCCTCGGGAAGCCTTCCGACTGAGCCGATTAACCCTCTTCATTGTTATGAATGGCGCCGTCTTCCTTAGGCGAAGGGAGAACCCCCCGCAGCATGTTCTCCCTCACCTAAGCCGCGCCGGGGGCCACTTCCTCCACCGCCGTGGGGGGGGCGCCCCCCAACGAGCCGGCCTTACGGGAGACCCTCAAACAAGAGGAGTCTCGCCCCCGTGGGGGGGCAGAAAGAGAAACAAAGCGGCGAGCAAGCGCTAAGCTCGCCCGTCGCCACAGGAGCCGGAACCGGAAGCCCACCCTGAATATTTTTATTGATATTAACTTTTGTGATTTCTTGTCCCCCACCTGCCATACGCAAAATGGCCACCAGATGGCAGGGTGTTGTTGCTAATGAAATTTCCCCTAGACTTTGAAAACTGCTGTTTTCATTTAATTTGAGGTCTATTTCACCCTGTTTTCCACTCAAGAGAGATTGGGGGCTCAGAGGTGGAACCCATTTCGGATTTTGCTCGATCTCCACCCTGATAATTTTAATTTATATTACCTTTTGCGATTTCTTGTCTAAGAGAGAGTGGGGGCTTCAGAGCACGATCCCACTCGGACATTGCAAGATCTGTACCCTAATTATTTTTATTTCTATTAATTTTTGGGATTACCAGTCCTCACCTGCCATACCATAAATGACCACGGGGTGGCAGTCTGTTATTGGTATCTTTAATGGCTTCGGTTTTCAGTTAATTTGAATGGATTTAGCACCTCATTTCGGCCACTAATGTAATCAGCTGTTTCAGAATACAATCCTATGTCAGATTTACCTTGCTCTGTTCCCTGATTATTTTATTTATATTATTTATTGTGATTTTTCTTCCTCAACCTGCAATGTAAGATGTGGCCACCAGGGGCAGGTTTTCCTGCCCCTTGCAATTTTCCAGACTTTTTCAAGGATGGTTTTAGCTTAATTTCAGGGGGGGTTGCACCTCTAAGACATAAGGGGCCTCGGACAACTATCTGACATGCATCCTCCTGATTATGTTTATAAATGTTGTTTCCTGCAAATTCTCCTCTTTTACTTGCAGTTGAATATATGAAGGTGACTCAGTGGCTGACCTTGTCGATCATAAAGGTCCATAGAGCTGCATAATGGAGTGAGCTCCCATTACTTGTCGCAGCTTCTGCCATCTATCTGAACACCAAAGGGAAATACATGGTGGCTGTGCAGGTCTTCTCCATCCTGGCCTCCAGTGCTGGTCTGCTGGGCTGCATCTTCATCCCCAAGTGCTACATTATCCTTCTGAGGCCAGACCTGAACATAAAGGAGCACCTCACAGCCAGAACTAATGTAAAAACATGAAGTACAACACCAGTATGATAGTTAAAGAATTGTAAAATTTCTTTTTATTTGGAATAAGACATTAATTAATTCCATTTAGATAGTATGTGGAAGTCAGAGGAAATGTTTCCAAATGGAAAACGGTCGAATGACTGTAATTCTTGTAACTCCCTTCCCTTTCATCTCAATAAAGATGTCCCTGAGTTGGCTGTCTACCAATAACTGGGATTTAACCTTTGTCCATTCCATAACTTCATCTGGCAAATCTTCCTTTATTGTTAAAAGAAGAAATAGGGCTTCTCAATTGAAAACATGCTTCTGTCAGAACAGTTGAGGGAGATCCACTGTCAACTACCCCAACATATAAACCCCTCAGCCTTAAATGCTAAGGGCAACTCCCTTGGTGGACAGAGAAGAGCAGCAGAGATGATAAGGGGGCTGGAGGCTAAGCCATATGATAATTGATTGAGGGACTGGATATGTCTAATCTAATGAAGAGAAGGACTACAAGGCAGGAGTGAAATGCTACCGGTTCAGGCTGGTTCGCCCCAACTGGTAGTAAAAATGCTATTGGTTTGCCTGAACCAATAGTAAAAAAAATGCTTTAAAAAGTTTTTAAAAAGTTCAGACAATCAGCTGTGACTTGGAACATTTTAAAAACTTTTTTGAGCATTTTTAACTAAATGACCACTAGATGGCAGCAAAGGCTTAGACTTTTTCAGCAGCTTCATCCCAGGGATATAGAAGAAGAGGGGTCTTCCATCCCATTTGCACCAGCCATCTTGACTTTTTTGACCTTAATGAGGACACCTTCCCATTGTTGAGAGGCTTGGGGACCACCACCCTCAGTTTTGGCCCCTCTGACTTGGGATTGTAGCCCGACAGCCGTCCCAGAGCTGCTCTGATTGAGATTCTGACAAAATCAGCCCTAATACATCAGCTGGATTGCTCAGCTCAGGGCAGGAATCAGCTCTGCCTGCGGGTGGAATTTTCTCCTTCAGATCCAATGATTCCTTTCAAGCAGCCACTTCTCAAATACCTTTGTTGGGATTTTCGCCTCTGTAGATAATTAAACGGCATTGACTCCACAAAGAACCCTATTATAATGACCCTATGAGACTGGGCGTCCTCGACACGCTATGCACACGCATGCACATGGCACTGTCCAGCGACACTCAGCTGCTCGGCAAAGATCATGCAGGCGCCATACGCTGTGCACACGTGTGCAATTGGCCCATTTGCCTTGAAAAGCACTAAGGAAAGGCTCACCATTCCAGTACGGTAGCCGCTGCTCCCAGCTACCACCAGAACGCCCGTACCGAGCCATACCGCCCGGAACCCACCACTGGTCTGGCTGCCTTTGGGTGCTTGATGGGAGAAAGTGGGGGAAACTTCTCCTCCTCCAGTGGGAAGGATGAAAGAGAAAGCATGATAATACTGCACAGGTGGTCCTCCACTTATGACCGCAAGGGATCCTGCCCATGGCAGACATAGGTTTGCAACCGTCCAATATTGGAATGAGTCCCACGCAGAAGAGCCGGAGGATTCCTTTCCCAAAGCCCCCGAAGGCAGGAGCAGAAGCAACGGGTAGAAGCCCAGGGAAGAGAGATGCAACCGGGAGTAATTTTCTGGCAGGGAGACCCATTCCTCAGCGGAAGAGCTTCCATCCTGGGAGTTGAGTTTCTCCTTTAGGGAAAATATAATATTCTGCCTTTTTCATGTTTCCTAAAACATTTCATTCTTCTGGGAGAGGAGTGGGGGGGGGGGGGCGTTAACCTTCTACCTGAGATATGGAGACAAAGACTTCTGCTCTAAGGGGCAGCTGAATAAATGTCAGAAAACCCCCACGTGCTCAATAGCCAGCCCCCACCCACCCCCTGACCACCGTCTTTGGTTTCGGGAGGCTTCAGGGAGGCCTGCTAGGCCCAAAGCAGGGCTTAGGGGGTCGGGCGCATGAGCTGGGAGAACACGGGGGGAGCAAGGGGGAGTCCCATGCAGGTGGGGAGGAGCAGAGGGGGGTGCGCGCATGTGCATGGGGCAGGGCGCATAGCCTTATGGATGTGGGTGCAGATTTGACAAGTGAGGAGAAAAAGGTTAGCCATCCCTGTTATAGGTTATATGAAAGGTAGAAGCACTCAGAAGTGATTTCTCTTGGTCTGGTTTTTTATTTTACATTTCCAAAACGTGGCATTTTAACAGGGGTGTGTAGACTTTCTTTGCTAAATACGGAAGTAAAAAAGCATTAAGTAATCCAACTCTTATAAGCATAGGGATGCTAACCTTAACACTTAAGTCAAATCCCTTCAGACTCTCCTGGAAAATGTACCGATTTCCCACTTTTCCTGAGCCTTTCAAAAAAAACCAATGAATGGTTACAGCAAAGTTCCCTGCAAGGAGAGATTTCTGAATGTTTGCTAATAGGAATCACAAACACTGAATTAACACACACAGAAAGGTATTTTCAGTACATAAAGGCATGTTTAATATTTCTCAATTGAAGAAAAAGTTCCAAGTAAATAAAATCAGGGGGCCAATTTCTCTCTGGTCCTCGTATTTACGACCACATAGAACAGTCGAATGAGGAGCTCCTGAAGCAAAACTCTCGTCTTGTCAATAACACCCCAGAGCTCTGCAGGGAGCTGGAGAGGAAGGAGAGGAGGGGAGCCATTCCCTGGCAGCAGCCCTGACTTGGGCAAAGGGTAGAAGGAGACCCCTTAGCAATGAAGGGAGAGGAAGAGCCGGGGGGTTTTAGGGAGTTTTCACTTTAAATAGGTTGGAGGGTTGGGGGGAGACTGGAGGGGGCCAATGTCTCTCTTGTCTTCCTCTTTCACAGGATTATGGGGCTGGAGATGCAGCTCCAGGGGGAGAAAGGAGAAGATCGCAGCCTCCTCTGCAGAGTTCTGGAGGCAGCTGGGGAGAAACGGGAGCTCCTCATCCAGAGGTTGTGGGCTCTCCTTCCCTGGAGGATTTGAAGAAGAGAGCAGAGGGCCCCTTGTCTGAGAGGATGGAGGTTCTCCTGCTTGAGCAGGGGGCTGGACTAGAAGACCTCCAGGGTCCCTTCCAGCGCTACTTTCTCTTTTCTTTTCTTTTCTTTTCTTCTCTTTTCTTTTCTTTCTTCTTTCCTATCCTATTCTATCCTATCCTATGATGGATGTTGTCCTGTTTGAGCTGGACTAGAAGACCTCCAGGGACCCTTCCAGCTCTCTTTTCTTTTCTTCTCTCCTCTCTTCTTCTATTCCATCCTATCCTATCCTATCCCAGAGGAGGAGGCCTCAGAGACAACCGGAGCCCCATTTTCTGGGCTGCTCCCTCAGGAAGATCACGGCCGTTATCACAGAAAGGCCCCTAAGAGTTTCAAGAGTTGGTACATTCCAACAACTCTCTGCCTGCCCAGAATCCCCCTGTCCGAGTGGATCAGACCGAAGAAGCCGCTGGGAGGAGCAGCAAAAGCTCCCAGCCAATGGAAAAATAAACCCCGTTGCCATGACTACGTTTCTAGGCATCCATCTTGAGCTTGTAATAATAATAATTGTTATTGTATAATAATTGTATAATAATAATCTTTATTGTCATTGTAATAATAATGTAATAAAATTACAATGAAATTGTAAAAAGGAGAATAGAATAGGAATAGGAATAGGAATAGGAATAGGAATAGGAATAGGAATAGGAATAGGAATAGGAATAGACTAGACTAGGATAGGATAGGATAGAAAATAGAATAGAATAGAATTAAAATTAGAAATAGAAATAGAATAGAATAGAATTTAGAATAGAATTTAGAATAGGATAGGATAGAATTTAGGATAGAATAGAGTAGAATTTCAAATGGGATAATATAGGAGAGGAGAGGATAGAAGAACAGAACAGAATAGAATAGAGTAGAATTTAGGATAGGATAGGATAGAAAGAAGAGAAGAGAAGAGAAGAGAAGAGAGGAGAGGAGAAGAGAAGAGAAGAGAAGAGAAGAGAAGAGAAGAGAAGAGAATGGAGGATAGGATAACTTTATTGTCTCTTAAAATGTACATTAATCAACATCCATTCAAATGAAATTTTGTTGCCTGGAGCTCTCAAAGGGTTTCCATCTCCAATACACACGACATAAATGGGACTAAATAAGTGAATAAACGTTATGTGTATAACCACACACACACCTATATTAGATGACCCAGGGAAACCACCCAGTCTAGTTCGAGTGTCTAGATGGACGTGGGGAGAAAAAGGAATCTGGAGCTTGCCAGACGGAGGGCATCGGGAATGAAGCCCTGACAGAATCCGGGGGTCCTGCTGGAAACCCTTTGAAACCTCCTCCCGGAGGGAGCAACCGCAGGCATGTGGGGTCTCCAACAATGCTTTGAGGTCTAAGTGCAGAGCGCTTACAAGCTGTATACAATCTCTTTGGCCACCGTCATTAAGTGAGTCCGGCTTCTCCCATTGACTTGGATCGTCAGAGGCCGGCTGGGAAAGTTGGCTGGGAAACCTCTGGACCAAGAAGACTTTGCAATCCGATGTGTCCATCGATTATGGACCGGACAGCATCTCTCCTTCCCAGCTGCCCCGTCTGCCTCCAATCTCCCACTTCCCACAAGGAATCTCAGAGGGAATGAAGTGAAGCTGGTCTGTTTGATGGGAGGAGAGGGCTAGAGGATCCAGGATTTTAAAACAGAGGGAGGGGAGAGGGTGGATTGAGAGGGAGCTGAGTGACCCACTGAGTGATTAAATTCGCAGACGACACCAAGCTGGCAGGAATAGCCAACACTCCAGAAGATAGGCTTAAGATACAGAAGGATCTAGACAAACTTGAACATTGGGCACTGTCTAATAAAATGAAATTCAATTGTGAAAAAAGTAAGGTCCTACATATAGGCAAGAAAAACCAAATGCACAAGTACAGTATAGGTGGTACCTTGCTCAATAGTAGCAACTGTGAGAGGGATCTCGGAATCCTAGTGGACAACCATTTAAATATGAGCCAGCAGTGTGCAGCAGCTGCCAAAAAAGCCAACACAGTTCTAGGCTGCATCAACAGAGGGATAGAATCTAGATCGCGTGAAGTGTTAATGCCACTGTATAGTGCCTTGGTAAGGCCACACTTGGAATACTGCATACAGTTTTGGTCGCCACGATGTAGAAAAGACGTGGAGACTCTGGAAAGAGTGCAAAGAAGAGCAACCAAGATGATTAGAGGACTGGAGACTAAGACATATGAAGAACGGCTGCAGGAACTGGGTATGTCTAGTTTGATGAAGAGAAGGACCAGGGGAGACATGATAGCAGTGTTCCGATATCTCAGAGGGTGCCACAAAGAAGAGGGAGTCAAACTTTTCTCCAAGACACCTGGGGGCAGGACAAGGAGCAATGGGTGGAAACTAACCAAGGAGAGAAGCAACTTAGAACTAAGGAGAAATTTCCTAACAGTAAGAACAATTAACCTCTGGAACAGCTTGCCTCCAGCAGTTGTGAATGCCCCAACCCTGGAAGTCTTTAAAAAGATGTTAGACAGCCATTTGTCTGAAATGGTATAAGATTCCTGCCCATGCAGGGGGTTGGACTAGAAGACCTACAAGGTCCCTTCCAACTCTGCTATTGTATTGTATTGACCCACTTGATCCCTTCAACCTTGGAGAAAGGTCCTCTCTAGGGTCTGCAACAAACCAGGGCAGCCTTCCTAGTTCTAGGATAGGAAGCCAGTTAAACATTCCTTCCTTCCATTTGTTTTTTCCCCTCCCTCCCTCCTTCCCTCCTCCTCTCCCTCCTTCCCTCCTTTTCTTCCCTCCTCCTTCAAACACCCCCCTCTCTCTTCCACCCCCTCCCCAAGTCATTTAGCCCTTTGAGGACCATTCTCTGGGCTCAGTTCTCCTGGGAGCCTTGGGGGGGGGGGCTTTTCCCCATTTCCCCTTTTTCTTCCCCAGACTTTGCCCGAGATCTCTCGGGGTCTCTCTTTCAGCCTTTGGGACCCTCCATATGGAAAGGTCCACAGTTGCTGGAGGGGAACCCCTGGCATCCCCCCCCCAGCTGGATCAAAGGCTATGACATCACAGCACATGTCATAAACGTTGACTGGGCTGTCTTGGCTCCTTTACCTGCCGTTATTGTTTGAAAATGGCAGGTAACTTCCTTACCAGGATGAAACACCTGAAGCGCAGCAACAGAGGAAGGAGACAATGAAATCCAATTATCATCTTCTTAGTGTTAGCAGCAATTGGGTAGAGTTTAGGTGCCAGAAGTCTCAGCTGGCACCTAATATTTGGCAGGGAAGATGATGGTGGATGAGTTTGTGTTTTTAAAGTTGCCTGTTTTTCCCCCCAGTGGTTCTGGAGACCCAGCCCTCCCTTGGGCCATGGGGACCCCCTGAGGTAGGTGACCTCCAAGACTAGATAGGAGATGAGCCATGAAGGGAAACGTGGCTCTTTGGGCTAAACTGAGCTGGAGGGACCCAAATGTCCTCATCATCTTCCTTTCTTTTCCAGCCAAGAACATCCCGGGGGGGGGGGCTCTTGCCCCCAATAGAGCCAGGGTCTCCTCCGCAGAGGTCCAACATCCCTCCCCACCCCCCAGGTAAGCAATGGAAATCTTCTGGAGAAGGTTTTGATGTCCGTTACTGAGCAGGTCATCGTAGGACATGCAGAAGCCCCGTTCTAACTGTTCTAACTGTCAGGAAATTCCTCCTCAGTTCTAAGTTGCTTCTCTCCTTGATTAGTTTCCACCCATTGCTTCTTGCTCTACCCTGAGTTGCTTTGGGGAATAGCTGGACTCCCTCTTCTTTGGGGCAACCCCTGAGATATTGAAACACTGCTATCATGTCTCCCCTGGTCCTTCTCTTCATTCAAGGAGACCTACCCAGTTCCTGCAACCATTCATCCTATGGTTTTAGCCTCCCGTCCCCTCATCCTCTTGGTTGCTCTTCTCTGCCCTCTTTCTAGAGTCTCCGCATCTTTTCTACATCGTGGATGCCCTATTCCAAGGGTGGCCTTCCCAAGGCCTGATAAAGTGGCATCAACCCTCCACGTGATCTTGATTCTCTCCCTCTGTTGATGCAGCCTAGAACTGGGTTGGCTTTTTTGGCAGCTGCTGCCCATGACTGGCTCCTATTTAAACGGTTGTCCACTAGGACTCCAAGATCCCTCTCACAGTTACTGCTATGGAGCCAGGTAGCACCTGTACTGTACCTGGGCCTTTGGTTTTTCTTGCCTAAATGGAGAACCTTATTTTTTGTTTTCACCATGGAATTTCATTTGGTTACACACAAACAGACATCAAGGAATTCTTAAGTCTTTTTTTTAATTGGGAAAAAAAATGTTTGAGAGTATCAAGGGGCTAATTTCTTTCTGCTCTTTTTCTTTACAGCAGCAGAAGAAGGAAGGTTGAGGGGCTCCAAAGGGACCCCCAGCTTCCCCAGAGCTCTGCAGAGAGCTGGAGTGGAGGGGTAGGAGGTGAGACATTCCCTGGCAGCAGCCCTGACTTGGGCAAATGATAGAAGGAAACCCCTTAGCAAGGAAGGGAGAGGAGGAGCCGGGGGACCATTAGGGAGTTTTCCTTTGAAACAGGTTGGAGGGTTCGGGGGGGGGGGGGGAAACTGGAGGGGGCTAATTTCTCTCTTCTCTTCCTCTTTTACAGGATAATGGAGTTAGAGATCCAGCTCCAGGTGGCCAATGACCACAACAAGACCTTGGTCTGCAGAGCTCTGGAGGAAGCTGGGGAGAAAAGGGAGCTCCTCAAAACCCTCCAGGAACAACTGGGCAGGTGAGAAATAGATAGACGAATCCCTCCCTCCATCCATCCCTCCATCCCTCCATCCTAATTTCTGTCTTTCTGTGATCATTTGCAGGAGTGCCATCATGATCGGGATCATGGCAGAGGAATGCGTGGCCCTCAAACAGGAGTTGGAGGAAGTCAAAAAGGAAAACCGGAGGTTGAGTGGGGAGAAGAACTTCCTCCAGAAGACCTTCGGGGAGCAGCTGAGGAGGTGAGGAGCCGTTAGGCAGGAGGGAGGAGGGAGGGGAAGCAGACAATGTGAGGACCGGTCATTAATTCTTCCCCTTCTGCTTCTTTCAGAGCAAGAGTGTCCCTCACCAGACCACCATGGTGAGGGACCTCCCACGGGAAAGGAGAGGACCCGGAGGAGGCCTTGGAGAAGCTCCTGAGGAAACCATCGAAGGAAACATTTGCCGGGAGCTTCGGGTAGCCTCCTCCTCCCCACCCCCTCCTCTCCCCCTCCCCCTACTTCCTCCCCCTCCTCTCCCCCTCCCCTCCCTCTCCCCCTTCTTCACCCCACCCCTCCTCTCCCCCTCCCCTCCCCTCTCCTCTCCCCACCCCACCCCACCCCACCCCCTCCCTTCCCACCCTCCCCTTCCCACCACTCCCCCTTTCCCTCATCCCCCTTTCCTTCCCCTCTCCTTCCCTCTCTCCCTCTTCCCCAACCCCTTCTCCTCCCCCTTCTCCCCTTACCCTCCTTTCCTCACCCCTTCACTTCCCCCTCCTCTCCTTACCCTCCTTTTCCCCTTCCCCTCCTTTCCTCACCCCTTCTCTTCCCCCTCTTCACTATGCTTCTCCACCACCTTCAGCTTCCTCCTCCTTCTTCTCCTTCCTTCTCTTCCTCCTTCTTCTTTTCTTCTTTTCCCTTCCTCTTTATCATCACATCCCCATCACAGCCTCTTCTTCCTTCTCCCTCTCCTTCCTCCTTTTCCTTTATCTCTTCCTGTCCTTCCTCTTTTTCCTTTCTTCCTCCTTTTCCTTTATCTCTTCCTTCTCCTTCCTCTTTTTCCTCTCTTCCTTCTTCTCCTACTCCTTCCTCCTTTTCCTTTATCTCTTCCTGTCCTTCCTCTTTTCCCTTTCTTCCTCCTTCTCCTTCTCCCTCTCCTTCTCTCAGCTTCTTCTTCTTCTCCTTCCTCCTCCTCCTCCCTCCTCCTCCTTTCTTTCTCCTTCTCCGTCCCTCACCTTCCTCTTCTCCTTCCTACTGCTCCTTTCTCCTCCACCTTTTCTTTCTCCTTCCCTTCTTTCTTTCTCCTTTACCACCACCACCACCTCATCATCATCTTCCTTATCATCCTCATCACATCCTCTTCTTCATCATCGCTTCCTCTTCTTCCTTCTGCCTCTCTTTCTGCTTTCCCTGCTCCCTCCTCCCCACCACCTATTCCTCCCCCTCCTTTCCCTCCTCCCTTCTCCTCCCCCCTCCCTTCTCTCTCTAATCCCCCCTTCCCTCCCCCTCCCCCTCCCTTCCCCTCCCCCCTCCCTCCCCATTCCCCTCCCTCTCCTCCTTCAAATAACTGAAGGATGTTACAGAGAAGCTTAAGATCTCTTTACTGTCATTCCAGTTTCAGGCATGGAAGAATGAACACAGCTGCAAGAAAGGAAGTTCACTAAAGCAGAGAGGTTCAGCCTCCCTTGTCCATTTGTCTCTGCCAGACGCAGGTAACCAGGAACAGGAGTTGAAGGCAAAGCAGTAAAAGGTTACTACATGCTACAGATGCACTGTTCATTTGATCTACCTACAGCCAAGGCAAACTGGCACTGCGTAAGAGTCAATGGAATTCACGGGGGTCTGGAATTGGGTCTCTTGTGGGGATGTAAGAACTCCAAACTGATGACACGCTTAATCCAGCCTCCATCTCGGCCTGCTCATCTCCTAATGCAGAGACCAAGCAATCCTTAGTCAGGAAACACTCTTACTGGAATTCCTGGAGAGAGCAGGGGTTGAGCTAGATGGTCTCAGAGTCTCCCTCAAATTTCTTGAAATTTCTGTCTGTGTATGTGTATATGTGTATCTTTGTTTACATGTATATGTGTATGTATATGTGTATATGTAAAACATGAGAAAAAACGCCATGATATTATAAGAATGGCATAATGTCCTTTTATTTGAAAGAATTCCTGAATTATTTCCACTTAGATACTATTCAAGAGTCAAAGAACACATCAACATGTTTCCAAATGGGAAACGGTTGAATGATTGTAATTCTTATAACTCCCTACCTGTTCACCTCAATAAATCTTGCTAAAGAGAACTCTGTGAAAGTCGTTGAGAGGAATTTGTTGCCCACCAACTGCCAATAAATTTGATCTCTCTTTAAAAAAAAACTATTTCAGCAATGATTCCTATGGACAGCAATCAAAGTTTATGTGTGAGAAAATGAATAGGAAAAGCGGTAAGATGGATTCTATGGGAGCCAAGCTCCAACTCTGTTGTTTGACAATCTCCATGAGAACCATTGGCCATCCCACCAGACCAGAGAAGGAGGGGGCCTCCAGGTCCTCTTGCTTAGATGTTCTCATCCAAGGAGTCCTAGTTAGAGCACCTTTCCCATAGCTGCTCCTGCCCTGTCAAAGAGGCTTTTCCATGAGATCCACCATCCTGTCTCCATCCCCTTATTGGGTGATAACGACAATGCAAACAGTCAGTTCTTTTCCCCAGCCTGAGACTGGAGTCCAGAAGATGTGGGTGGAGAAACCCCACAGGAGAGGAGTCAGACTGCATCCTGAGGAGATGGGGCTCCTTGTGGCTGCGCCAGGTGAATAGTTGCAAGCAGGAGATCAGATGTGTCCCAAACTCCATTAGAGGAAAGGACTGCATACGTGTATAAAGATAACATAATAAGCATAATGTAAATTTAATCATCTTTGGGATCTCTGTGATGGTTGGCCTCTGTATTTTCCTGCACCCGGGAAGGGAAGTTGCTCCTGATCAAGGCTTAGATAGTTACATAGATAGTTACTGTACATAGATAGGTACATGCAGTACATATTTATATAAATACATAGTTGGTTACATAGTTATATAGATAGCTGTATATAGATAGAGACCAAGAGAGACCGAGACGTGAGCAGGACTTGGTTTCTTTCAGGTTTTTTTTTCTTCCTTCCTTGGGAGTTTGACCTTGGGATGGAGAGTCTTGGAGGGGAAGCACCAACCATTAAAACCAGAGATTGACTCTTCTTCCTCCATCCCTTTTCTCTTTCAGGAATGGACCAAAGGAGCTTCTGCAGCCATCCAGGGAAAGACCCCAGACCAGTCACGTTATTCATCGTTGGGGTCTATGTATTCATTGGCCTCTGCATTTTGTACCACTAATGCAAGTAAGCTACTCCTGTTAAAGGGAGCATCATCACCACAACCAGGGGAGCCCTGGGGCACTGAAAGCCCCCCCCCCCAAATGTTGGTGGAACTAACAGGAGAAAGGATGGAATCCCTCAGGGCTGGAAGGGACCTTTGAGGTCTTCTAATCCACCCTCCTGCTTAGCAAGGGGTTGCCTGAGACCTCTCGGGATCTCTCTTTTAGCGTGTGACCCTCCATACTGAAAGGTCCACAGTTGCTGGAGGGGGACCGCTGGCATCGCCCCACAGCTGCCCCAAAGATTATGACATCACAGCACATGTCATAAAACATTTACTGGGCTGTCCTGGGTCATTCAACAGGGCTTCAGAGAAACCATGGCAGGAAATTTCCTCCAAAGGATGAGAAGGTAGCTAAAGCCCACAAATAGAGGTAGGAGAGAATTAAAAACAAGAGACTTATTATCTACTTAGCTTTAGGAGAAAGCAGGATGAGTAGATGCCAGAAATATCAGTTGGCACCTAATATTTGAGAATAAAGAACCAGATAAAACTGTTGCTGTAAAATGAAAGTTTGTGGAATAAAAAGAGGAAATTGGGGTGGGGGTTAAAATTGCCCATTTCCAATATTTTCTTGAAAAGTTCCAGTAATGGAGCCTCCATTAAGATTAAGCTTTATTATCACAGGTAAGAAAACAACGTACCAGTCATTTATATGTGATTCCTTTCTTCTTCTTCAATCCCCAGAAAAAGGGGTCTGCAAGTGTCGCCAGAACAACGAAATGAAGATATGGAGGCTGCCATAATCCCTGTGGAACTGTACATATCAGAACCCATCTACCCCATCATTGATGAGCAAAAGATGTCAGACGTTCTACCTTGCAGGACAATGTGATGGTTGGTAAGTGTTTGTTCTTTTTTCTTTATTTTTCTATTTTAAAGGCATTTTGTTATTTGTGTTGTTATTTAATTCTTAACGATTTTGTTCTTTTGTATTTCCTGCTTTGGGGTTTGGATGGGGGTGGTTGGACTATGAATTTGGTTGTTCAGTTTTACTAATTGTTTTGTTTCTTGCTTCCTATTTCATTATTCTTAAAATATTAAATCTGTCCTTCTTTTGCCTCAGGATAAATCGTGGCCATGAGTGAAATTCCAGCCATCACATTGTTGACCAGGGCTGAACATCTGACATGGTCTCCCATCAATGATGGTGATGTTGGGATGGATGGATTCCGCTTCCTCATCTTCAGCTGGTGGTTCTGGTGACTCTTGCAACACCTTCAATGCAGAGTCCAAACAACACATGGACCCCAAAGATGACCAGTCATTTTCCAGGGTCTCCAAGGAACTTTGGAGGCCTCTCAATGGATGGCCACACCAGTTCTGTATCGGCTTATGTAAATATGTATTATAGATCTGTATATTAAACAATTTAATAAATATTTTATTCTGTTTCTTGTTTTATTTGGGGGTCTATGTATTTTTGGCCTCTTCTGTTTTTTTCCACCAGTGCAAGTAAGTTGCTTCTGTTAAAGGGAGTATCGTCAGCATAACTTGGGGAGCCCTGGGCAACTGAAAGCCCCCCCCCTCCCCAAATGTTGGTGGAACTAATAGGAGAAAGCATAGAATCCCCCAGGGCTGGAAGGGACCTTGGAGGTCTTCTAGTCCAACCCCCAATCTTGAAAATCTGGAGCCCCCATTAAGAATTATCTTTGTTATCATTGTTAAGAAAACAATGTACCAGTCAGTTATATTTGATTCTTTTCTTCTATAATCCCCAGAAAAAGGGGTCTGCTAGTGTCACCAGAACAACGAAGTGAAGATGTGGAGGCTGCCATAATCACTGTGGAACCATACATACCAGAACCCATCTACCCCAACCTCACCATCATTGATGAGCGAAGAATGTCAGACGTTCCGCTTTGCACGACAATGTGATGGTTAGTAAGTGTTTGGACTAATTTGGTTGTCAGTTTTTTCCCTCATGATGATGATATTATTGTTTTTTAATCCTTAAGAGGGATTCCATTCGAGAGGCAGTAAAACCCAGGTGACTGCAGTCAGTGGGCAACTTGGAGGCTGGAAGAACTGAGTGGCCGGAGGACTTGCCCAAGAGAAGAGTCCTAGCTGAAGAGAGAGGATTTGGGGTCTCTTGGGGTCACCTGGGGTCCTTGGTTGCTTTGCATTTCCTGCTTTGGGTTTTTGGGTGGGGACGGCTGACTTTGGAAGCTAAAAAGGAAGAAGAGTGGGAGCCTGGTAGTTTGAAATATTAATTTGGTTGCTAAGTCTTATTTATTTATTGTATCTAGCTTACTTATCATTATTTTTTATTAAAATATTAAATCGGTGCTTCTTTTGCCCAGGATGAAGAGCTGCTATGGGTGAAATGCCAAAACAACTGGAGCCCCATTTGAACCTCCAACAGCATTGACAACCTCACCATTGGTCAGTTCCCAAAGGTCCATTTCTGGCTGACTGTGTGAAGAGCCACAATCCCCCCCGAGAGGCAGGACCTTGACGTGGCTGTGGGGCTTGTGTGCTCTGAGGAAGGTGAGGGCTACACCTGAGGTTCAACCATGCTGGACAGGACTCATGAGAGGAATAGGAGAAAGAGTCTCTTGCCCATAAACAACAGGGGGAAACACTCAGGACAGAAGCCCAGATTGGCTCTCTAGTTGCCCAGGTCAAGAAGGACCGTGCCAGGGGTTCAAATTCCTGAACATCTGGTGGGAAATGACCTGCAGGACTCAGGGATGATGGCTGAGCATCCAGGTCAACAACTGCTGAACAACTGGAAGGAAAGTGCTTTTCTGACTCTCCCCAAGATGCCATTCAGACTCAGCAAGGGTTTCTCCCCCTGCTCCTGCTTTCCTCACCTATAATATATCATCTGCCAAATACGTATATGGATATTAGATCTTAGGGAATTTTAGTATAGGTTGGGTTGTATTTTAATGTTCTTAAATTTTAGTACAGGTTAATTTAATTTGTTTTTAACTTTTTATATATTGTATGTTTTATATGGTTTTTTAATTTTTCCTGTACACCGCCCCGAGTCCCTTCGGGGAGAGGGGGCGGTTTATAAATCTAATAAATTATTAATTATTATTATTATCACCTGAACTGGTTCTCTTTTTTTTTAATGTACTTTTTAATGTAGTTTTATTTCGCTTTGAGGGCTTTTGTATTTTCCCCATTTTTGGAGGTTTAAAAAAAATAAAAAAATGATTAAAAAAATGATATGAGAAAAAGTACAAATGAAATCTTAATTCACATTGCAGCTGCTATTCATTTGTTCTTATATGAAATAGGAGAGCTTCTTAAGTCTCACTGCTAAAAATTATCTATTTTACTTATGCACTCTATTAGGAAATTTTGGATATTGTTCTAAAGCTGGATGGTATTTTTAAAACAACATCAAAGTAGCTTTGTCTAAGAGTTGGTATAAATGTTGCATTACAAAATCCTATTTCTTCAACTATCCCGCCTGTATTAATGACAATAAAGAAGAATAGATGAGCAAGGACTAATTGTTGCTCATACCTCCTCAGTTCTATGAGGCATTAATTGATTAACTTAATTAACTTAATTATCAGGAAGTAGTTAACACTTTGCTGGGACAAGGTGTATCACTAGCATTCCCACAATGAAGAGGAAGGAAGTGCAAATATTAAGGAAGTGTAAATAAAATATGGCACCAAGCTAGAAAGTGGGAGATTCTGAGTTCAAGTCCCACCTTAGTCATCAAAGCCAGCTGGGTGACTTTGGGTCAGTCACTATACCTTCTACCTCACAGGGTTGTTGTTTTGAGGGGAAATAGGAGAAGGAAGGTGTGGTTGATAAGGGAGGATAGAAACTAATAAATAAAAATCAATAAATGACCTTGGGGGAGAGAGGGAGAAGATGCTGCATAGGGAATGATCAGATAAGGTGGGGGAGCCTCCAGGTACATAACTGGCAGAGAAAGAACCTCAGAAAGGACCCTCCCTCACTTTTCAGGCTTTCAAAAGAGTTGGTGGGAGATTTATACTTTCAGACATGCAAGATTCTCTTATGTACCCTTCCAATAAAGTAGAGTTACATCGTGTTTCCCATCTGGTGTACTTGGGAGAAGATGGGAGGACTTGCTACCTGGTGTGCCAGGTGAATCTGGCCAGAGGTGGATCTGGGATCTCGGATGTGGCTGCTGCAGACTTTCGAGATTCTTCTTCTTGTTTTCCCTCATATTCTGAAGAGGGGTGACTTTCTCAGTTGGCTGTAGTGGCTTTTCTGAACATGGTAACTCTAGTCCATCTAAGCCAGTTTATGCTGCAGGCTCTCGAGGTACTTCTTAACATCTGAAAGAAGGTTCCTCACCTCTTTGAGGTGTTTATCAGTCAGCCTTCTCTTGGTTGAGATGGACACTTGGCTAGTGACTTCACACAGTTCTTTGTGGAGTTCTTCAATGTATTTCACCAAACACATCTAGCTTTAACTCTAACTGGTGGCATGATCTTCTGCAGGTCTTCTGTTGTGCTCTAAAGTTGATCCACTTTCTCCCGGAGACAGCTGTGCTGCTCTTTCATCCAATGATTGTCTTTCTGGAATTTCTGGGTCTGAAAGTCCAGGAGCCTCTCAGTCCATCAACGTGGAGGTTGGGACCCTCAGTGGTCACTAAGAGATCATCCAAGGATATTGACCCTATCACCATTTCTTCCTTGTGGTTGACCTGTTTGAAAAATGGAGAGACACAGTCATATTCTCTCCCAGTTCAGGGATAATTTTGCTAACCTCCCTTCTCCACTCTGGCTTTTTCCTAGAGTTTTGGAGTTTTTCTCTAGCATGAGATGCAGTGGGAGTGAAGAACCAATGGACAATCTGCAGAGCTGGCTGACTGGAGAATTCTAGGAGTTGAACACCCCCCCCACCTCCATATCTTAAAAGGGCCTAGTTTGAGAAACACCAACATAATCCCTCAATACTGATCTCTCTGAAAACTGTCCTGACTTCCCATTTGATTCCACGTCCAACTCAAGGCATCTCACGGCTTAAAAACCTCCAAAGGAGTCACTCCATCAATTTGGCCCTCTTTGTATTGCTATGATTTCTGATAACAGGAAAAGGTGATGACCATCGGAATTAAGACAGACATCCCACCCCCCAAGTACTTACAAGTCCTATCTCAACCACGAAAGCCAGGTGGGTGACCTCGAGCCCGTCCCTCTCTCAGCCTTCACAAGGTTGTTTTGGTGGGGATGAAGGAATCTTAGATATGTTCACTGCCTTGAGCTATTAAGGGAAACAATACAGGTGGTGTGAAAGTCTAAGTAATAAAAAGTGAAATGAATATTTCAGTCCCTAGGCCAAGTGTGTTATTGGGAAATAACTTCTCTCTGGCCAAAAGAATCGCAGTTTAGGTTAATTTCCCCAAATCATTAAGAAGGTCAATCTCTAGCTTTGTGGTCACAATGCCCACCCAACTGCAACAGCCTAAAGCCAGTTTTTACTCCCCTAAACCTGAAGTGCAAAAGGTTTTTCCTCTAGTGCACTTCACTGCCAGCCAGCCCCAGCCCCTTTCTGGAGACAGGAGCCTTCGACCTGTTGGATGAGGAGTTTGATGCCAGGTAAGGAGGATGCTAACATGGCAGGAATCAGCAGGTCTGTCGTGTTTGGTTGAACCCCCAGTTTTCTAATCCCCCCCTAATTCTGCCTTAAAGGGGAGGGTCTCCCTGTCCCTTCTGAGGAGCCCAGGTGAGGGAGACCCTGCGATGCCCCCAGTGCCATCCATCCAATCCAGCCACTTTCCAGGGAGGTTGAGCTGAGCCTCCATTATGTGGTCCAGACTTCCCAAGGATGCTGCAGGTTGCCATGGAGAGCTCCAGCCAATGAGCTCATGAGGAGCCTCTGACATCACAAGCCAAGGCTCTGATTGGCCTGGACCTGAGATTTGAATAATAACCACCAACTGTCTGCCTTCCCCTAGGGGCGGGGCTTATCCATTAATGAGCCAATCCTGAAGGAGCTTTGAGCCCCAAATTCCCTTCAGCCAGAGAGGGTCTGTGTGAAGGGGGAACCTTTGGTCGCCTGGAGAGGTCGGGGAGCCCCAGATTCCGCCCCTTCTCTGGGGGTGAAATTAAAATCTTGTCCCTTGGAGTGTAATCTGGCATTAGAGATCCAGAGGATCCAGGCTTCCCTCTCCAGGCCCAGATGATGACAGGGAAATATATACATAAAAGATCAGATATGATTGACATTCAAAAGGCCTTGTGAGAAGGTGCCTGAAGAAGCACATGGGTCTTTGCCAGCTTTAGCTGTCCTGCTCACTGCCTGCGGAGGCCAGGTGTGGCTTAAAGGCCAGACTGTAGACTTCCCCCCACAGGCAGTAAAAGAGGCAGCTAAATTATGGAAAGACCCAGTGGAGGAAGGACCCTGATTGCTGACTGGGGAATTCTGGGAGTTGAAGTCCGCTCTTCTTCGGGTTGCTAAGGATGAGAAACCTGCTCTAGTGGACCCAGCACTGGGCAGTTGGACAGATGACCTCTGAGGCCTGGATGGAGGGGCTGCTAAAGGAAGGTCTTGGCACACAGACTTGGAAGTGAATCAGGAAGACTGTAATAGGGGGGTCTGTCTGTCTGTCCCACAAGGACAAAGGATGCTTATCCACAGGAAAGATGCATGTGTGAAGCTTGTAGCAATGATGGGGAGTTGGAAGGTTGATAAAAGACAACAAGGATTAGGCCACTTGCAGAGCTCAGCTGAAAGTGAGGAATAGAGATGGAGGGGAGCCAATGAAATGCCTCTGAGAGAACTCCTGGGGCCTCCATTAGCCAAGGCTGAGGAATGGGGCAGCTAGAGACCAAGAGAACCAATGGTAGAATTAGGGCTGAAATGTTTATGAGAGGATATTTCTTATTGTTTCACCTTCTCCCGCCTTCTCCTTTAGTGAAAGTGTATAAAGCTTTCTTAATCCTTTGTTCTGGGTTCTTCTGGGCCTTTTGACTGTAGTAAGGAAATGTCCTTCTGTGTTTGACTCCAAGTGGGGAAGAAGACACTGGAGACATGGAGGCTGCTTGGAAAGATGGTTTAATGGTGGACAGGACCACATGGCTGGAGTCCTGACCAGAAAAGGTGCTTACGTGCTTCAATGTTGGTGGACAGGAAGAGAGAAGGGCTGAGCAAGGGCTTGCAGGGCTTTTTATCAACTGTTTGGCCCCACCTATCTGTTTCCTGTTCCTGTGTAAGAAGTGTGCTTTGATTGGTTGCCAGGCTCACATGGGGCAATGCATGGGCAGCTCTCTAGGCTGAGTTCTCAGATGCTATATTGTCAGTAAAGCCACATCACCCTGGAGCTGATGGGGAGGGGTCCAGGCCGTTGGGCCGTTGTTGCCTGTTCAAGCCGAACTGCAGATTGTAACTTCAGAGGTCTTTGCCAGTCCAGGCCTCTCCTCATCTGACACCCCTTGAGGAACCCCTCCGGACTACTCCACTCAAGCCGACACGGAATTGTGGGTCTCACCTCTCGGAGGCCCACCCTATCAAGCCGCTGCCTGCCAGCAACCTTCAAGAACCTCAAGCCCGGTCGACACGCCCCCTCACCCGGACTTACCATTATCGCCGGTACCAGCCACGCCGACTCCACCTCCGAGGGCAGGCCGCATTGACGTAAGTGGAAGCTCCACTCCCCGCAGGGAGGAGCTTCGCCAGGAACTACTTACCTTGCCGAGATCTCCGCAGCAACTGAGGCGTTCGGGGCAGGTCCGACATCGCCCCGCCTATTTGGACGAGTACGCATGCGCTTACACTTTGATGGACAGAGAGACTGGACACATGTGCACTGACTATGGGGGAAGGAGTGTTAAGTCCTCAGGTCCTGATAATCTTTTAAGACTATAGTCGCAGGGGTGAGGTTTTGTTTACGGAGTTTGGGGCACAACTTAGCTAATTGTGCCCACGAAATGAGAGATCTAGAGGACCCGGAGTCTACTTGCATCTTGACTCCCACCCCCTCTAAACAAACCACCGTGGTCAGTCTCGTACTCTCTGCCAGGTCGTAGTTCAGAGCTGGGGGCATCTCTGACAGCGCGAAGCAGTCAGTCGGCTGTGGCTGGCGGCGTCTCGTCCGTTTCTGAGCCGCTTGTTGTCCGGTTGGAGAGGCTCTGGAGGCAGCGGCTGGAGCTGTTGCTGGGGCGGCGGCACGGCACACGGCCGCCAGGTGTCCTTTTCTGCCGCAACGACGGCATACGGATGCCTTGAAGGGGCAGTCGGGTCTCTGGTGGGCACCTCCGCAACCCAGGCAGGCCCCGGTCTTATGCTGGGGCGTAAATGAGTGGTTGGGCAGGCGTCCAGTCACCCTCATGCATTCCCCTTGTTCTTCTTCGTACATCTCGTCCACCAAACAAGCACGCGGTGTGGGGAATTGTTCCAGCAGCGATTCCTCCAGGAAGGCTGCGGGGAATTCACACTGAATCGCGGTGGCTCTTAATTTTTGTAGGAACTCGGCCACCGATTGTTTTGGTTGTTGCACACATTGTCTGAATGCATAGCGGTGCGCTATGCGAGAGGGCACGGGTGCGTAGTGTGCCCTCAGGCGGCCGAGGAGGTCGTCCCACGGAACTTCATGCACAGCTGATGGGGCTGCGATGGTCCGCGCGGTGGCGAACAATTCCGGGCCGCCGCACTGGAGGAAAAGGCTCAGCTTCCTGGCTGGTGCTAGCTTGCCATAATCGTTTGCTATCAGGAAGCACTCGAAGCGAGCTAAGAAGGAAGCCCATTGCTCCTTCATCGGGTCGAACGGAGCGAACGGTGGCATTGTCGCCATGGTGAGGCTGTGGTGGGCGCTCTGCACTCAGACAGTCGACGCTTCGTTCCCCGTTGTGTCTAATGACAAGGCCTGGATCCTACCTTCGTCGCCAGTGTTAGATTAGACAAAGGATTCCGACTCAGGCATGGTCAAACAACAGGAACGTTTATTCACAACTATTTACAATACACTAGAATCATTACTGGCAAGGTTTCCCTGTCTGACAGCTGCTTATATACAGCTTCAGGCGGGAAACCTTTTAGCAAGCAAGCTGCAACATTGTATCTATTTTCTAGACAGAATCCGGCCAGCCGCGTCTTAGCCAATCAGACGCGGCTGCCGGCTCCGTTCCGGAATGCGGTGACTCAGAGTTTACCAGACTTGCTGGCACGGTCGTAGACCTGAGGACTTAACACACCCCTTCTTTATCTCGGGGAAGAAAAATGCTGGAACAAGGCCTGATTTCCACACTGAAAGCCAACGTCTCCATCGGCCCTTAGAGGTTCCCATTCAGCCTTTGGGAAAACATCTTCCATTCCTTTTTCCCTCTCAGAAATGGACCCAAAGGAGCCGTGGTGGCCATCCAGGGAAAGAGCCCAGAACGTCCTTGGGGACCCCTGGAAGGAGACCTTTCTTTGTCCTCTGGGGTCTCTTTGTTCATTGGCCTCTGTGTTGCTATTCTCCCCCATTGCAAGTCAGTTGCTCCTGTGAAAGGGAGTATCCTCACCACCACCTGGGGAGCCCTGGGGCACTGAAAGCCCCCCCCAAATGCTGGTGGAACTAATGGGAGGAAGGATAGAATCCCTCAGGGTTGGAAGGGACCTTGGAGGTCTTCTAGTCCATCCCCCCCAATCTTTTCTTGAAAATCTGGAGCCCCATTTAGAATAAGCTTCATTATCATTGTTAATGTACCAGTCATTTATATTTGATTCTTTTCTTCTTCCTCAAAGGTTTCTGCAAGTGTTCCCAGAACAACGAAAGGAAGATGTGGAGGCTGCCATAATCACTGGAGAGCCCTACACCCCCGAAGCCATCTTCCCCAACATCCCCACCATTGTTGACAGAAGGAGAATGTCGGAGGTTCTTCCTTGGTCTATAATGGGAGAGTTAGTCAGTGTTTGAATTAATTCGGTTGTCCGTTCTTATTTTTCCACTTTAAAGATTTTATATTATTATTGTTGTTGTTATTTAATTGTTAGACCGTCTGCAGAGTTAGCCATTGCCCCATGGGAGTCTGAGAGCAACTAATAAAATGCATTTCTTGCACAGGAACAGGAAGCTCAAGGGCAAGGCCCAAGAGAAGGTATTAATCCCCCCCCCCTTCTCTCTCTCCTCCATGTGGTCAGCTGCCCAGGACTTCAAACCCATCTGGTCCTGTTCATCAGTAAACCATCTTTCCAAGCAGCCTCAATGTTTCCAGTGTCTTTCTCCCCACTTGGAACTGAACCCACAACGACATTTCTTCCAACAGTGTGCTGCACTTTCTTCTTGCAAAGATGTGCTTTCAATAGCCCCGAAGTCTTTCAAATGCTTATGATTCTGTTCCACAAAAGCTGATTTATGTCACACAGACATAATAGTTTCATGACAAATATTGGTTTAAGTTAAAGAGGCTAAAACTTAAACACTTTAACTTTTAAGTTGAAGTAGCTTAACTCAGAAATATATCTATTTCATAACCGAAATATTTTAATTCCCCAAAAAACCCATATAGCAAAAACTAGTTTAGTAAGCAGAGACTTGCGACTAAAAACAGTTTAATTCTGGTTTAATTCAGGTATAGATTATTTTATATAACCTATGTCACATTTCTTACCTCCATCAAAGTTTTCCTTGTGGGAGTCACTTATGGCCTGATAACTAGATTAAATCCAAGCTAAACTGAATTAGTTGATATACCAAAAGGGAATTTTTTAATTAATTAATTCAAATGTAAGGCTAGCAAACAAAATACCAGGTATTTTTAAATTAGTTTTAATTCTAAACAAGACTGAAGATTCAAATAAAAAGGGTCTAATCTTACTCTGGCCTTGATATTTCAGATGAGCAGATGGACCAGCTCAGAAAGGAGAATCAAGATCGGAGTTGCAGGGTTCAAAAACGAGATGGGGTGAAGGCGGAATTCCTCAGAGGAAAAACCGATATTAAAGAAGAACAGAAATATTGAGATAGCAATTCTGATTTTTTCTTTCAGATTCAAATATTTTTATTAGAGCCCTGAGGCCAGATATAAACAAGTTACTCAATACAAGAAATATTCCATTGTGTCACATATCTATATGTGTAGAAGAGAAAAGCCATAAGTATAATGGAGTGTAAAACTAATTAAAAACATAGTTATGCTTGTTGATTCAAGTAAAAAACTAAGAGAACTAATTTCTCTCTATTCATAATTTATGGGAAGACAATGGAAATTTCAAGGCTGGAAAAAGGTGGGAAAATCAGGTAAAAATAACAGCCTCTGGGCCCATCTGAGGTTTCCCATAATTCCCAGTCCACACCTGGTCCCAACAAGGAAATGGAGCATGCTCTGCACTTTGTCCATGCTCAGGAGTTATCAGCACACAACCATGAGTCAATGTGTTGAATCACTATTTACGAACAAAATCTCTCTTGGATTTAGGGGGAAAAAATCTTGTAAATCAACAACAACAACAACAACAACAATAATAATAATAATAATAATAATAATAATAATAATAATAATAATAATAATAATAATAATAATAATATGTTTATTTTATATACCGCGTCCTCTCCCCTAGGGGACTCGGAGCGGTGTACAGGGAAAACTAAAACACATAAAATATATACATCCATAAATACAAAAGATAAAAATAAATTAAACTAACTGTCCCTGCACTAAAATACCCATTAAAACTAACAAGCCCTAAAAACCCCAAGGAAGAGACTACCCTAGGCCGGCCAAGTAGAAAAAGTGTGTTTTTAATTTTTGACGGAAGGAGCGGAGGTCCGTGGTTGTTCTAATGTCGGGGGGAAGGTCGTTCCAGAGGGCTGGGCCCGCCACAGAGAAGGCCCTTCCCCTGGGAGGTCGCCCGCTGACAAAGTCTAGTGGACGGCACCCGGAGAAGTCCCTCTCTGTGGGAGAGAATCGGCCGTGAGGATGTATGGGGCAGAATCCGATCCCGCAGATAGCTAGGTCCCGAGCCATGGAGCGCTTTAAAGATGACAACTAGCACCTTGAAGCGCACCCGAAAGACGACAGGCAGCCAGTGCAGCTCGCGCAAGAGAGGTGTTATGTGGGTATACCTTGCGGTCCCCATTATAGCTCGCGCGGCTGCATTCTGGACCAGCTGAAGTCTTCGGGTGCACCTCAAGGGGAGCCCCATGTAGAGAGAGTTACAATAGTCCAGTCGGGATGTCACGAGGGCATGAGTGACTGTGCAAAGGGCATCCCGATCCAATAGGGGGCGCAACTGGCGTACTAGGCGAACCTGGTAAAACGCCCTCCTGGCCACGGCTGTCACTTGATCTTCCATGGACAGCCGGGTATCCAGGAGGACACCCAAGTTGCCGCCCCATCCACAGGGGCAAGATGTTCGCCCCCTATGGCCAGTGATGGAGTCAGCTGGTTGAATTGGGCGGCCGGAAACCACAGCCACTCGGTCTTGGTCGGGTTGAGCCTGAGTCTGTTACTTCCCATCCAGATCCGCACGGCTTCCAGGCACTGGCACATCACCGCTACGGCATCGTTGGGGTGGTTTGGGGTAGATATATACAACTGCGTATCATCAGCGTAGAGGTGATACTCTACCCCAAAACCACGGATGATCTCACCCAGCGGCTTCATATATGTGTTGAACAGGAGAGGCGAGAGGACCGACCCCTGAGGCACCCCACATGTGAGGGGTCTCGAGGTCGACCTCTGCTCTCCTGTCAACACAAATTGCGATCGACCAGAGAGGTAGGAGGAGAACCACCATAAAACGGTGCCTCCCACCACCAACCCCCCCAGCCGATGCAATAGGATACCATGGTCGATGGTATCGAAAGCTGCTGAGAGGTCTAATAGGACCAGGATGGAGGAGCAACCCCCATCTCTGGCCCTCCAGTTGTTGGCTAATAAAGCTGGGTCCAAAGAGGGCTTCTTCAGGAGGGGCCTCACCATGGCCTCTTTAAGGGAGGCAGGCAAGAAACCCTCACTTAAGGAAGCGTTGACAACCTCTTGGAGCCAGCCTCGTGTCACTTCCCAGGATGCCAGTACAAGCCAGGAAGGACACGGGTCCAGTAAACATGTGGTGGCACGCAGTCGCCCACGTAACCTGTCCATATCCTCAGAAGTAACAGAGTCAAACTCCTCCCAACCAAGATCCGCCTCGTGCAATCCCACTGGGCCATCAATGGAGACTAACTCGTTCTGGATCTGAGCGATTTTCTCCTGCAGAAAAATCACAAATTCCTCTGCTCTACCCTGTAATGGGGCTTCCCGCACCCTCTGTTGAAGAAGGGAACGGGTCACCCTAAACAGGGCGGCAGGGCAGTTATCTGTGGATGCTATGAGAGTGGCGCAATGATGACGTTTGGCCACTCTCAGCGCCACAATGTAAGTCCGTAAATGGGCTCTTACCTGTGTCCGGTCAGATTCAGATCGCGTAGACCTCCATCTTCTCTCTAGGCATCTCTTGTGGCGTTTCATCACCCCTAGCTCCTCGGTAAACCAAGGAGCCAGGGTGGCTCGCCGCCGCAAGAGAGGCCGCAAGGGCGCGACCCGATCCAAGGCTCCCGTGGTCGCAGTATTCCATGCGGCCACGAGGTCCTCCATCGGGGCGCGGGTCAGGGGTACAGGAAGTGGCCCAAGCGCCGCCTGGAACCCATCAGGGTCCATCAGGCGCCTGGGGCGGAACCAAATAGGTGACTCAGGTTCCGCTTCCCCGCGGTGAGGCGTAGCGGTCGGAAAGTCGAACCGAAGAAGTGAGTGGTCTGACCATGACAAGGGCGTGATGTCTATATCCCCTGTACCCAGATCACTCTTCCATTGGCCTGAGACAAAGATGAGATCCGGTGTATGTCCACCCTCGTGGGTGGGGCCTTGAATTACTTGGGTCAGGTCCATGGCCGTCATGGAAGCCATGAACTCCCGAGCTACCATGGATGATTCGCCCACCGATGGCAGATTAAAGTCCCCCATGACTAAAAGTCTGGGGGTCTCAACTGCCACCGTAGCGATCACCTCAAGGAGCTCGGGCAGGGCTGCTGTTACATAGCGGGGAGCCAGGTATACAACCAGCAAGCCCAACTGCCTCCCTAGGCCCCACTTCACGCAGAGGGACTCACAACCGGTAGTCTGTGGCACAGTGGTATCTCTCGGCTCAAGGCCTTCCCTAATAATGACCGCTACCCCACCACCCCTACCTAGGGCCCGGGGCTGATGAAAAGCGCGGTAACCTGGCGGGCACATTTCAACAAGGGGGAGTCCACCCTCGCGGCCCAGCCAGGTCTCCGCAATTCCTGCCAGGTCCGGCTCCTCCTCTGACACAAGGTCATGGATGAGGGGGGCTTTGTTGACCACGGACCTGGCATTGCAGAACATCAGCCATAGGCCCTGGCTCTGTATTCCCTGACCACCTAGCCTGCGGGGGTTGTGACACCTGACCGTTTGCAACCAACGGCTACGTGCCCCCAACCGGGAGGATAGAACTTGCCTCCCCTCGGACCTGCCACTCCCCACGACCCTCTGGATGGGTATGCCCTCCATCGGGACGACTCGTGTTTCCCCCCTCCTAATGGACCCTTCCGCTTCCCTCCGCCGTCTGCTGGACCGGCCCTTTCTTTCGTCAAGAGTTATAAGGCAACTCTTCATGGTCTTAAAAGCTGAATTTCGGCTTCAATTCAACTTAGTAAGTGGAACTTCCTTTTTGGTGTGTTGTGTTCCAAGTGGAGGTTTTTCACTCTCCTTTGTATAGCAACATTTTTCTCAAAACAGGATCCGTGGACAAAAGCTTCTGGATCCAGAGTCTTCCTCTCCCGTTTTAAGCAGGGCTCCGAGGGGGGAGGGGCTCCCCTCCCGCTTGGCCTCCCCCCTTTCTGAGCCCCTCGTCTCCGTTGCCCTCAATGGGACCATTCGCCTTTTCCCTTAAAGAGGCTTTAAGCTCCTTTCCCCTTTTCTTCCCATCAGCCCTTCAGGGAGCCTCTCGTCTGACGCCATGAAGAACCTGTAAGCTCCCCTTTCCCCTCCTAGGAATACAGGCCATCCCTGACTTACAGCCATTCATTTAGTGACCGTTCAAAGTTGCAACTGCATTGAAAAAAGTAGCATAGAACCGGTCCTTGCACTTACAACCAACGGAGCATCCCCACCCCCACCGGTTGCAAATTTGGACTCAGGACAATCTCCGTGTATCCAGAAGAGTTGGGGAGTCCAGGGATCCCCCGAGCACCACTTGCGACCTTCCCAGATGGCTTCCGGCAAGCAAAGTCAATGGGGGAGGTCTGATTCACTTAATGACTGCATGCAGTGATTCGCTCAACAACCATGGCCAAAAAGGTTGTAAAATTGGACACCATTCACTTAACAACAGAAATTCTGGTCTCAACAGTGGTCGGAAGTCGAGGCCTATCTCTATGCTGTTTCCACCAAGCAGTTCCATAGGAAACAAGTTAATATTTTAGAAAGTAGCCCTAAGAAAATGGTACCTTTGCAAAGTGGCCCTCTGAGACTGCAGGCTTTGCACTCTGCACATGCACAGACGCTTCGTGAACTCCTGGTGCAGATGCAGAGGGTGGAATTTGAGGTGTGGATGGAAGGATTGCAAAAAGTGAAGAAAGGAGGGTCTCCTGGAGAAGCCTTGCCTTGCATCTCCTTTGCCACCTCTTCCTCTTTGGGACCTCCAATGAAGGCATCAAAGAGACAATAGACGGAAACAGTAAAGATAGTCCTCGACTTACAACAGTTCAGTTAGTGACCGTTCAAAGTTACAACGTCAATGAAAAAACTGACTTGTGAATGTTTTTCACGCTTAACGACAGTGGCAGCATCCACATGGGCCCGTGATCAAAATCGGGATGCTGGGTAAGTGGTTCCTATTTATGACGGTCGGAGTGTCCTGGGGTCACGTGACCCCCTTTCGCGATCTTCTGACAAGCAGATTCTGAGAAGCCAGATTCACTTAACAACCCTGTTACTAACTTCAAAACTGCAGTCATTCACTTAACAACTGTGGCAAGGAAAGTCATAAAATGGTGCAAAATTTGCCTCACTCAGCAGCAGAAATTTTGGACTCGATTGTGGTCGTAAGTGGAGGATTCCCTGTAAAAGCCAATCTTAGAAAATCCACCGAGGAGGGGGCCTGGCCACTGGGGAAGGCTAAAGCAAAAAGAACAGTGAGAGAAAGAAAAAACTCTCACAGACTTCAAAGAATGGAAAATAATTAGCAGAAAAGAAAATTTCTCCACTTTCTGGACTTATCACAACATTCACACATAGGAAGTGCTGGATGTGGACATTCGCACTCGGCACCAAACCTAATTCAGCTTTTTAAAGGGACAAACTTACAACTTCCAAACTCTCCCTATGTAACCCAACCGGTTTTCAACCTGACGTTTTCTGCACACCCAAATTCACACGAACAAATAAACAGCAGAGCAAAACCCACAATCCTTCACATTAGCAGAGCAGCAAAGACACCTGCCTGCTTCTGTTTGCATGGGATCCACCACAACCCTGCAGGTGGTTTGTGTGGAATCCATTTGATGGGGAGGCAGATGAATAAAAAAAACCCCACCTTGTGTTTCTAATGGCATGATAGTATTTGCCCAGATATTCAGATAACAGCCTTGCAATACAGGAGCAGATGAATTCATAAACAGAAACCTCCTCAAGCACAAGTGAGGGTCCCGGACCCCCTCCCAGTCCTGGGCCACAGGGGGTTTATCTAATTCTATGGGAAAGGTTCCTTCCCTTACCAGAGCCTGCCTGAGCCCCATCATCCACTGCTCTCCCTGCTCAGGCAATCCCTCCATTCAGACAAAGGAAGAAGGGAGTTTGGACAGAGTCTCTGGGTGAGTCTCCGTTCTTTGACACAGAGGGTCAGACAGACACCTCCAAAGCCAAATCCCCCCTGGCTTCCTGGACACCTCCGGCCATCACTCAGCTGACGTTGCAACAGCGTCAGGGTGGCTGAGAAGAGGGGTGCAAGGGACCACATGCACCCCACAAACCTCCCCAGCCACAACAGACCCTCAGACACACCGTGGCCTCCCACACTCTCCTCAGTGGTGCCTTTATGTGACCATGGGAAGGGACGAGGGATCCATCTCACAAAAACATCAAATTATCCTATATAGGGTTGCCCCAGCTGCTGTCCCTGGTGGCAGATTGAAGATTGGGGATCCCTCTCCTGACACCAGTTTCTGTGGAATCAAAGACAAAAACACAACAATCCAGGCTCACTGCAGTTGCTGCTTATTCAATATCCGTGGGAGGAATTTCCTTTCAGAAAATAGTTGAAGGAAATCCCACAGACAAAAGGATGCACTATATTTATACATTTCAGGAAAGGACAGAAAGACAATCATATATATCATATTTAATAGATAATATAAGCATAACTATTCATAATTAGCAAGCTTCGAGTCACTTCCCTGACCATTTACTGTTACTATTCTCAGGAAAGTGTCATTGTGTAAATAAAAATAATCAGTTGTGTTGCCATAGAAGTTTGGATCAAATGTATGGAGAAATGAGGGCGTAAGGGTTGCTCCATGCATTTCTTCTATATTTCTATCTTGTTAACATACAAGTTCCTCCAACAAATTGGTTTCCTTACAATCTTCCACCAACTCTTTAATTATTTCAAGAAAATAATTATCTCTTTCATGTATGGAGAACATCTTGGACCATTTTCTAAGTTTCAAAAAATTTGAATGTAACAAAAATATTCTCTCATATTTCCACATTTCTTCTGCTTGTAAGATGCTCCTTTGTGTTCAGGTCAGGCCTCAGAAGGATAATGTAGCACTTGGGGATGAAGATGCAGCCCAGCAGACCAGCACTGGAGGCCAGGATGGAGAAGACCTGGACAGCCACCATGTATTTCCCTTTGGTGCTCAGGTAGGTGGGCACAAAAGTCACCCAGACGCTGCAGAAGACCAGCATGCTGAAGGTGATCAGCTTGGCTTCGTTGAAGGCCCCAGGCAGATTCCTGGCCAGGAAAGCCACCGTGAAGCAGATGGCAGCCAGGAAGCCCATGTAGCTGAGGGTGACGTAGAACATGACAACGGCCCCTTCGTTGCATTGCAGGATGATCTCTCCAGGCTGGGAATGGAGGTCAGAGTCAGGGAAAGGGGGAGAAACTCCCAGCCAGATGGAGCAGATGATCACTTGGACAGCAGAAGAAGAGAGGATGAGGGAGTTGGCCAAGCTCTTCCCCAACCATCTCTTTGCTCGGTTTCCTGGTTTTGTGGCCAGGAAAGCCAGCACCACCGTGATGGTTTTGGCCAAGAGAGAAGAAACGGCAACTGAGAAGATGATGCTGAAGACCGTTTGTCGGAGAAGGCAGGTGGCTTTCCTTGGTTGACCAGTGAAGAGAGAAGAAGACAAGAAGCAAAGCAGGAGGGAGACCAGGAGGATGTAGGAGAGGTCCCGGTTGTTGGCTTTGACAAGGGGAGTTTCTCGGTATTTAATGAAGAGGATTAAAACAAGGCCTGTGATTAAAAACAATAGTAGGGCAGAAGAGACCAGGATGATGCCCAGAATTTCTTCATAAGACAGGAAAGTTACAACTTTGGGGATACATTGGACTCTGTTCTCATTTGGATATTTGTCATCTGGACACTTGGTGCATTTTTTTGTATCTGAGAAAAAGAAAACATTCTCTTATCATTCTCTCCTTTTACCTTTCAAGAAATTCCATATTTGGAAAACGTAATACCAGGACCATTATCCAGGTCACATTTATTAGATATGAATCATAAAACCTTTTTTTAAAGTCAATTTTTGTTTAATCGTCTATGAAAGTGAGAGAAGAATTGGGACCCAAATAATTTCCTGTGTGACGTTCAGAACCATCATGGGATCCTTTATTATTTCATGTATGTAATTAATCAGTTCCACTTCATTTCCTCCAGTCTCACCCACCTTCCTGAGTGGAGAAGGTCCCCTCCAGACAAGGAACGCAGTCATAGCAGCAAACTGGATCTCCTTCTCGAGCCCTCTTGACAAATCCAGGATGACAAGTTTCTGCACATCTGGACTGAGGCAGGGACTGAGCAGAGAAACAAGGAAGGCCAAAGAAAAGATGTTAGGACTCTCCGTCCATTGAAAATGGAGGGAGAAATGGATGGAGACAAGGAGCCTCTGGTCTTCACTGAGGTAGATAGGAAACCTCTGACTCCTTCTAAACAGATGCAGGAGGTAGAACAACTGGCAGATTCTTCATTTACTTCCTCCCTTTTGCTTTTGGAAGTTAACATTATAATAAAGGACTTTTCTACTTAATAAAGTCTAGAGGGATGGAATTTAAAAAAGATTTAAGTATGATGTTATATTCTTATTAAGTGATAACAGTTTACTGTAAAAAACTAGGAAACTTTTATTACCCTAGATTTTTTAAATATAGAATAAAACTGTGATGAAGAGAGAAACCTCTGACCAGTAAGATCTTGAAAGGTTTCCATAAAACTTGGCAAAGCCCCTCCACTTAGGTCCCGTCTGTTGAAGAACTTCCATTAGATGATACCAACTGGCATGGGAGGTCAACCACCCTGGAGACTATGGGCTTTGCCCACTTGAAATGGGACTTCAGGCTTTTGTGAACAGAGAAAGACACCAGAATTTCTCCCACCTTATTGAGCAACTTTAGCTGTGAAAGAGCATCTTGTCTGATATAAAGTGTCTGTCTTTGAAAAAGCACCAGAATTTCCATCCTGGGATCCTCCTTGGGGAGAAACAAGAAGCCCTGAATGGCCAGATCTGCTGTTATCTCTCCATTTTGGTCCAAGTACAGTTTCCTGTCAGAAATATTCCAAAATTCATTCTTGTCCAGAAATGGATGAAACTAGAATGGGAACATCCAGGAATTTGAAAAACAGAAAACTTTGTTTCTTATCCCACATTGAATCTTTCTTCTACAATTGTCTCATCTCCAAATATGGTTAAATAGGATACAATGGACTATTGTAACTCTCTCTACATGGGGCTGCCCCTGAGGTGCACCCGGAGGCTTCAGCTAGTCCAGAATGCAGCCACGCGAGCAATTATGAGGACCGCAAGGTCTACCCATGTAACACCGCTCTTGCGCGAGCTGCACTGGCTGCCTGTCGTCTTCCGGGTGCGCTTCAAGGTGCTAATCATCATCTTTAAAGCGCTCCATGGCTCGGGACCTAGCTATCTGCAGGATCGGATCCTGCCTCATACATCCTCACGGCCGATTCGCTCCCACAGAGAGGGGCTTCTCCGGGTGCCGTCCACTAGACTGTGTCAGCGGGCGACACCCAGGGGAAGGGCGCTCTCTGTGGCGGGCCCGGCCCTCTGGAACGACCTTCCCCCCGACATCAGGACAACTACGGACCTCCGCTCCTTCCGTCTTAAATTAAAAACTTACTTTTTCCGTCTGGCCGGCCTGGGATAGCCTCCTTGCCTTGGGATTTTATAGAATAGGTTTTAGTTTAATTGGGATTTTAGCACAGGGTTTATTTAATTGGTTCTTAAATTTTGTTGGTATATTTATTGTTGTTTGTTATTTATTGCTTTTATGCTACCTGTGCACCGCCCCGAGTCCCCATGGGGAGAGGGGGCGGTCTAGAAATAATAAATTTCAATTTCAATTTCAAATATTGCCATTGTCTTCATAAGTGAATGAAAAAGTTCGAGAAAAATTTATCAAAATATAATCAACCCAGTTGGTCAATTATAGGAAACATTCTAGAGCAGATGGCAAATAAAGTGAACAGAGAAAAAAAGATGATCCATAAACTCTTTGAAAACAACAGGGTGATTCCCAGAAAGCCTGGGTTGATCAAGTAGAAAGTTGTCAGGCTAATCTTCTCCCTGGTAATCCTGGTGGAAAACACCTCCAGATGTGCTGATTCTACTTGATCTTAATGGAACATTAACAAAATTTTGAAAATCTGAAAGAACAAATCTTCCACCAGATCTTTTCTCAGCCTGAATATTTACCAAGGATGCTTTCTGAGTTTCCTTCTCTCCCATTATGCAGCTGCAGGATTCTCCCCTCTTATCTGGGGAGAATCTGGTCCTTCCCTAGGCAGTCTCTTCCCCTCTTCCCAAAGGTCATTCTGACATATCATCACACTTCCTCAAGAGATTATGGGAACTCTGGTGATATCACTGGATTTCAGTAAAGGACCCACAAAGAATTGTGTGATAGGATTAGAAACCTCAGGAGTGGTATCATAATTAAGTGGATAAAAACTCTCTTCAAAATGATACTAAATAATTTTAAATCTTTTTAATCTTTCCTATGAAACCTGAAGGTAATGGATAACAATTTGCCATTGGTCATCAATTTTTCAATGTTGATGTTAATATGGTCATTAATATGGTCTTAGAGTAACCAAATTTGATGTGATTTAAAGAATATAAAGTCTTTCAAATTACAAGCCTTATTTGAAATTTCATTAAAGATTAAAGATTTTTCTAAATGAATACATCCACCAAGATCAAAATGGATTTTTGCAAAATAGATACCTTAGAGATAATGTTAGAATTATTATGGATAAAATGGAATATTATTATACACACTCAGATAAAGAAATGGTCTAGATGTTTCTGGATGCGCAAAAAGCATTCGATAGAGTCAATTGGGACTTTATTCTGCGGCAAATTGAAGAGACGGACTTTGGACCTATGTTTTTACAAGCTATTTGAGCACTTTATAAGTCACAATATGCAAGAGTGCTAATTGAAGGTGAAACAACAAAAGAGATACAAATAGGTAGGGGGACGAGGCAAGGGTGTCCGATGTCTCCACTGCTGTTTATTCTAACATTGGAACCTCTATTAAATAAAATCAGGCAAGATAAAGGAGTAAAAGGAACTGAAATCAGAAAAGAAGAATTCAAATTACAAGCGTTTGTGGACGATCTTGTTCTTATATTAGAAGACCCAATGATATCAGGGCCAAATTGCTAACAAATATTGAGGAATTTGGTGCTGTAGCAGGTCTGTAAATTAATAGAAATAAAGCTAAATTGCTATTAAGGGGACATGGAAAATGGAGTTAGAGAATACACTGGGAATACAAATTGTTAAAAAAATAAAATATTTGTGTATATGGTTGACTTCAAAATGTTCTGCAATAAGGAAAAACAATTATTACAAATTCCTCTTACAAATGGAACAGGACTTAGACAGGTGGAGGAATGTACAACTATCCCTGCTAGGAAGAGTGGCAGTGATAAAGCCACATGTGCTGCCAAAATGGATATACCTTTTCCAAACGGCTCCTGCAAGATTAGAGAGGAATTTTTTGAATAAAATGGACCAGATAACTGGCAAATTCATTTGGCAAGTGAAAAAACCGTGTATTAAAAGAAAAATGATGCAGGAGCACAAAACAAGGGGAGGCTTGGGGCTTCCAAATTGAAAGTGGTATTATCAAGCCTCTTGCCTGGTTTGGATAAAGGACTGGATAACACTAGAGAGGAAACGCATACTAACAATCGAAGGATATAATTTACAGCAAGGATGGCACTACTTTCTTTGGCCAACAAAAGAAGATCAGTGCAAATATTTCATAAACCATTATGTAAGAGGATGTTTGATTAAGATATGGGATAAGACTAAAGAACTGATGTATAGTAAGACTCCATACTGGATCGCGACTCTTGAAGCAATCATGTACCCAACGTTATATAGTTTGGACAAACTTGTGACTTATAGGGAACTGCTGGATGGCGGAGGTAATCTTAGGTCCAAAACAGATTTGAAATTACAGGGAATTAGTTTGGACTGGTGGGCATATACACAAATACAGTCAAGATACCAAAAAGACAAAGCTACATGGGGAATTTTCACTTCCCCACAAGAATTCGATAAGTCCCTTTTGGAAACAAATAAAAATGTATTTCTAAAGTATACAATCTCTTGCTGACATGAAATATAGGTGATGAAATCATCAAAGATTCGATGATAGCCTGGGGGAGAAATTTCGGGTATTCACTGGATCTTGAAAAACGGCAAGAACTATGGAATGAAACAGTAAAATTAATGATGGCAGTGTCTTTTAAAGAAAAGACCGTATGGATTTATTTATTTATTTTTTATTTTATTAAATTTATACCCTGCCCTTCTCCAAACGGACCCAGGGCGGCGCACAGGAATACTAAAAAACATACAAAATACATAAAAAAATTTAAAAACTTATTCTTTAAGATCCCATCAGAAATTTGAATTTCAACCTGTCTGGCAAAAGGAAGGAAAAGGAGAACAAAAGATAGAGGAAATCACATCAGAGATACACTTGATATTTGAAAATATCAAATCAAATTTGAGGAAAAGAATTGGTCAGCACTATGATTGTACAGCTATACAGGATCACAATGTGCCAATGGAAGTTTATAAAGAACTTGAGAAGAGGAAAAAAAGCCGATGGAGAATGTGGACTTTAAAAGAGGCAAATTTAATTCATCCTTGGAGAGACAACGGCTGAAAAGAGGAACTTTTATCCCTTGATGAGAAATAATTAGGCTGGGTTTAAATTACCATCAAGGATTATTAAATAATTGATTGTTAGTAATAACTATAGATGCTTATAATAAGATTAGGTTTTTGATAATGATATATATTAGTTTATCTATAGATGGGGAATTGGGCTATTTAGATGGTTATAGAAAAATGATGTGTCAATGAATGATATATATCTGCTTATCTATAGATGGGGAGTTATGCTACTAAGATGGTTACAGAATACTCTTGGTAAAGGTTTTGTTAATGATATACATTTGTTTATCTATCGATGGGGAACTATGCTACTTAGATGGTTAAAGAAAGATTACGTGTTAGTGAATGACATATATTTGCTTATCTATAGATGGGGAATTATGCTATTAAGATGGTTATAGAATACTCTTGGTAAATGTTTTTGTTAATGATATATATTTGTTTATTTATCGATGGGAAATTATGCTATCTAGATGGTTATAGAAAGATTATGTGTTAGTGAATGATATATATTTGCTTATCTATAGATGGGGAAGTATGCGATTAAGATGGTTATAGAATACTATCACTCTTGGTAAATGATCAATCAATTAACAACTACACAAAATTTTAGATAATTATATGGAATCTATAGAGATATGAGGGGATTAAATAAGGGATATTAATAGTAAATAGGATTTAAAGATATTATTAAAGAAAAAATAGATTGAGGCTAGAATACTTGATAAGACTTGTGGATACTGATATTGAATCACAGGATAAATTGTTAGATTTAAAATTAATAAAATGAGATAATCCATGAATAATAACCACTTCTGGAAGACACAGAATTTATGGATCCCCGATTAGGCCTTCTTATATTTAAATTTATTTAAATCTACTTATACTGTTTTTGGTTCTTTTTTGTTTGGTTTTATAAATAGAACATTATTATACAATTAGGCTTTACTTAAAAGGGTATTAAAACAACTAGCAAGATTTGGGACTGAGACATAAGAATTGTAATAATCGATATGAAAATTGAGCGATAAACCTTAAATCTGAAATTATAAATACCATCAACACAAAATAGAACTGGCTCCGAGGCCGAAATACACCAAGTAAATGAGACGAAGAGTGTGGAGTAGAAAGGTAAGGGAAGAAGAGAGAGAAAGGAGAGAGGGCAAAGAGGGGGAAGAGGAGAAGAGAAAGGAGGAGTGGAAAGGGGAGAGAGGAGAAGGAGAGAGGAAGGGGAAGTAGAGAAGGGAAGGGTGTCAGAGGGAAGAAAGGAGGTAGGGAGGAGGAGGAGAGAGGGGAAAGAAAATGATGGGTAAGGCACAAATATGGTGTATGGAGAGCAGAAGAGCCCTCTGGGAGTTTTCTGGGTGTTGATGGTAAAATGAAATGATGGTAAAATGGAATGATGTAAACATTTAATAATATAATATGATGTTGGCTAAGTAACAGCATATATGTTGTTATTTACTGTGAAAACCGAAAATAAAATAAAAATATCTATTCAAAAAAAAAAAAAATTTAAAAACTTATTCGATAAACCCTGCGCTAAAACCAAATAAAAATTCCCGAAATTTAAAACTATCTAAAAGTCATTTTGGGGTTACGCTAGGCCGGCTAGATGGAACAAGTGTGTCTTTAAGCACTTGCAGAAGAGGCGGATCTGGATGGGCAGCAACAAACTCAAACTCAACCCGTCCAAGACCGAGTGGCTGTGGTTTCTGGCCTCCCGGTTTAGCCAGTTGACACCATCACTGGCCATGGGGGGGGTGGGGGGTGGGGAAGTACTAGCCCCTGTGGAGAGGGCATGCAATTTAGGAGTCCTCCTGGATTCCCGGCTGTCCCTGGAGGACCAGGTGGCAGCCGTGGCCAGGGGGGCATTTTACCAGGTCCGCCTGGTCCGCCAATTGCACCCCTTACTTGACCGGGAGGCCCTTCGCACAGTCACTCAAGCGCTTGTGACTTCTCGCCTGGACTACTGTAACACTCTCTACATGGGGCTCCCCTTGAGATGCACTTGGAGGTTGCAGTTGGTCCAGAATGTGGCCGCGCAGGTGATTATGGGTGCTTCAAGGCAATCTCACATAACACCGCTCCTGCGCGAGCTGCACTGGCTGCCTGTGACCTTCCGGGTGCGTTACAAGGTTTTGATTACCATCTTCAAGGTGCTCCATGGCACGGGGCCTAGCTACCTATGAGACTGTCTGCTGCCCCATACGTCCCTACGACATACGCTCTCACAGAGAGGGTCTGCTCCGGGTGCCGTCAACTGGGCAATGCCGGTTGGCGACGCCCAGGGGAAGAGCCTTCTCTGTGATGGGCCCAACCCTCTGGAACGCTCTATCTCCCGAACTCCGTGTCATCTCGGACCTCCGCCTGTTCCGCCAGCGGTTAAAAACGCACTTCTTCCAACAAGCCGGCCTGGCATGATTTTGCTCGACACTGTACTGCTTTTAGTCGACCATAGTTTTAATTCAGGGGTTTAAATATGGGTTTTAGCGCAGGGTGGATTTAATTTAATTTAGTTTAAGAATGCTTATATTCTTGTATATTTGTATATTTATATTTTATATTCCCTGTGCGCCGCCCCAAGTCCCTATGTGGTAAGATGGGTGCGGCTTATAAATACGATTAATAAATAAATAATAAATAAATAAAATATGTATAAGATGCTCTATAGATGGCATATACCACCAACAAGAATTGCGAAGATGTTTCCTGGAACGCCTGAAGAATGCTGGAAATGCGAGTCAGCCAGGGGCACATTCTACCATCAATGGTGGACATGTCCACAAGCCAAAGATATTGGAGTAGGATAAAAGATTGGCTTACGGAGATTACAGGAACCACCTTTCAATTAAAACCAGAGGCTTATTTATTGGGGTAAACCCCGGAGGCATAAGGAAGATAGACTGGCATCTTTTCACACACAACCTCTGCTCCAGCAGGGTCAGAAGCGACCTTGGAGGCCATCCAGTCCAACCCCCTGCTCCAGCAGGAGACCTTATATCCTCTGGATTATTTTGGTGCCTCTAACAGAGGTGAAAATTGCCAGAAAAGGGAAGGAGTTTAACAGGACAAGGCTCCATGCAGAGGAAGTCAGAGATAGCCCTTGACGTATGAAAACTGAGCCCAAAATTTTGGTTGCTAAGCAAGAGCGTTGTTAAGTGAGTTTTGCCACATTTTACTCAATCCAGGACATCTCCTGGCTCTGAGAGTCATGTGCAGGATAGGGAAGAGCATCTGAAGGCCTCTGTAATATTCTAATGGGCAGAAGTTACAGTTAAATGTGTGTCAGAAAGTGGACTCTGGGTGTGATTTTCCAAACGCAGAAAGTGAGGTTGAATGTGTAGAGTTTTAGAAGACCTGTGTGTGTGTGTACAAAGAAATACAGTATAGGTAGTAGATAATGTATCTTTATGTGTGCTTATACACAGACTATACTATGTAATATATATGTACACATATGGCATGTATACATGGATTAAATTGTGTATTTTGGATGCCCACCCAGTCATAAGACCCAGCCACACCCACAGAACCAGTAGTAAAAAACATTTGGCCCCCACCCCTGGATCCAGCCCTCTTCCAATCACTGACTCCTGTTACACAAGTGTAAGATCTGTTCACGATTATTCCAGAGTGTCAAACATGGAACCCCTGGTCATCTGGAGACGGCCTCCATCCCTCACATGGAGCATCACTGGACAGATTCCAGCTGCTCCTTTGCTGGCTGTTAGTGAATGCTGCCTATCTCATCTTTCTATTTGATTTCCACTCTTTGCATCTCCTCAGCTTCATCTGTTCTCCTAATAAAGCATCCAGATCCATGCCAGGCTCCCTTTCATTGGAAGAGAATAGGGGGGCTTAGCTGCCTGTGCAGCTGCACACAGACCCACCTGCAATGGGGATGGAAGGAAGGTGGAATTCCAAAAATACAGATATTTATTTAAGAAAGAATACATCATTTTCAAATTAGCAGAGTTTAATATAAAAATGCCATGGAATCTACTCTTTGGAACCATTAATTCCCTGAGTAATTAAATTGGCCAGATCTGTTGAGATGGTTCCCCTCCTTCTCCTCTGGATTCCTTATCCAAAGGGTCTAAGATTAATGGATCCATATTGGGACCCCCATACCTGCCACGGCTGCAGCCTTGGAGACCCCAAGATCTTTTCTCCCCCCTTCCTTCCCCTCCTCAATCTGGAGGAATAGGCGGCATGCAAGGCCTGGGCCAGAGTCTTCATGAGACTGTAACGGTGGTAGTCATTTTGGGCCTTTAATCTCTCCCCTTTCCATTGGGTCGCCAGTGGGGCTTCCTGGGTGCATCTTCTACGGCCTTTAACAGAAAAGACATTCTTTGAAAGAGAACAGTGGAAATAATGATCTTGAAACTTTTCTTCCACAAACAAAAAAGGTTCAAAGGCAGAATCTCTTGGCCTTCTTTTTGCCAGATAACCAAAGTTCCAAATACTATGGATGTATTTGAGAAGTCTGCGCTTGTTTATTTTATCCCCTCTAAAATTTGTGAGGATCCAGACTTTCCCTTCAATGGGTCCTGGGAGACGCATAAATGTTAAATGGAAAGGAAGAATTCTCTTCCAAATGGGCTCAAATTCTATGAAATGAACAAAGACGTTGACTTGTCTCCACTTAGAGAGGGAATCCCTGAGATATGCAGTATATCCAGTCTTTGAGAATCGTTGTGATACAACCACACAAATTCCACTCCTGATAAGCAAAAGAGGGAAAATCCTCATGAAATCCTCTCCCTTCTCTGTGTCTGAAGCAAAGAGGCCAATCAGGGTCCATCTGAAATGGAGGAGCAGCTGGACAATTGCTGGGTACTGGAATCCTTCTTTGTGGAGCATCTGGTGGAAAAAGGGGAATCGACTTTTATCACTTAGAGCCTCTGAAGCTGTATAAAAATTGATCTGAAAAAGCAATTGAAAGGATGAGAGGCGTCATGGAGAAACTGAGGCATACAGAGCCTTCTCTCCCCACACACCAGCCACTCCAGCCCAGCTCCACTGGCGTCCACATGCAAACCCACATCCTGCTGGCCAGCTGGTTTTCGGGCCTATGCCGAGGGCCAGGATGGGGGGGGGGACCTGTGAGTATGCAGGGGGAGGAAGGGGAGCACTCACATTGCGCAGGAAACTGAAAGTGAGTGTGAATGGCCTAGACATCCCCCCCCCCCCGGGGCTTCCTGACTCAGTTGGAGGCTTTTTTCAGCTTTCAAACAGTTGCAAGGGTTTTTATTTTTTATTTTTGCTTTTCAGGGCCAAAATGGAGCAGGGAAAGCGCAGGTTGTTTTTTCCCCCCGTTTTGGCCCTGGAAAGCCTCCTGCACCAACCTTGAAGCAGAAAGAAAAAATAAAGCCCTTGCAACTGAGCCAGGAAGCACTGGGGGGGGGGGTATAGGCCATTCACACTCACTTCCAGCCCTCCAGAGTTCACTGCCACAGGGCAGAAATGAGGACCTATCCTGTGGAGCCAACTGCCACTTGGGCGAGCAGGACAACCACAGGAGCCGGCAGGGAGCAGGTCAGGGGGGCTGGCTGGGGAGTGGGAAATCATGATGCTTAGGGGGCAGCAGCCTCCATGCGCTGACTGTGCTGGGGGGTGAATGAGAGGCCCTGCTTGAATGGGGAGGAATGTATACACACACCCTGCCTCTCTGCTCAGTTGTCGCCCACACCATTGGCAGCAGTTTTGGTGCCCCCCCCTCTCTCACACACACATACACAATTGGATTGCTCTCTTACCCTCCCTGTCTCTCTCTTGCCCCATTTACTTGGAAGCTGCTCCATGAGACAAGAAGCCGAGAAACAAGAGAGGAGAGAGAGGTTTGCAAAGTCAGTGAGTCTTTGTTGCAGGAAGGGAGGGAGAGGCAGGAGGGATCTTAGTGGGTTGGGGAGGCCTTGAGGGTCTCTTCTATCACCCCCATGGCCTTCCCCACCCTAAGATTCCTCATGGGCACATTGGGATTCTTGAATTGGGAGCTCTTAGGAAAGGATCCCCTCCTTGTGGGTTGCAAACAGATCTTTCCAGTGGGGGAAACAGGACAAAGCAAGTGGGAGGAAAGAGTTTCCTTTGCTCTATTTCCAGTCTGAAGGAGACAATGGCAGGATCCCTACAGAAGAGCTCTTGGAAGGATCATGATGGATTCATAGAAAAGCAACTAACTTAGCTCTGCTCTTAAAGGCTGAAGCTGTTGCCCATCAAAAACAGAGGAGCTCTGATCAACTCCCAGAGCCATCGTTCCGCCCCAGGCGCCTGATGGACCCAGATGGGTTCCAGGCGGCGCTTGGGCCACTTCCTGTACCCCTGACCCGCACCCCGATGGAGGACCTCGTGGCCGCATGGAATATTGCGACCACGGGAGCCTTGGATCGGGTCGCGCCCTTGCGGCCTCTCGTGTGGCGCCGAGCCACCCTGGCTCCTTGGTTCACCGAGGAGCTAAGGGTGATGAAACGCCACAAGAGATGCCTAGAGAGAAGATGGAGGACTACCCGCTCTGAATCTGACCGGACACAGGTAAGAGCCCATTTACGGACTTACATTGTGGCGCTGAGAGTGGCCAAACGCCATCATTGTGCCACTCTCATAGCATCCACAGATAACCGCCCTGCCGCCCTGTTTAGGGTGACCCGCTCCCTCCTTCAACAGAGGGTGCGGGAAGCCCCGTTACAGGGTAGAGCAGAGGAATTTGTGTCTTATCTGCAGGAGAAAACCGCTCAGATACAGAATGAGTTAGCCCCCATTGCTGGTCCAGTGGAATGCCACGAGGCGGATCTTGTTTGGGAGGAGTTTGACTCCGTTGCTTCCGATGATATGGACAGGTTACGTGGGCGACTGCGAGCCACCACATGTTTATTGGACCTGTGTCCCTCCTGGCTTGTACTGGCATCCTGGGAGGTGACATGAGGCTGGCTCCAAGAGGTTATCAACGCATCCTTAAGTGAGGGTTCCTTGCCTGCTTCCCTAAAAGAAGCCATGGTGAGGCCCCTCCTTAAGAAGCCCTCTTTGGATCCAGCTCTTTTAAACAACTATCGTCCAGTCTCCAACCTTCCCTTTTTGGCGAAGGTTGTTGAGAGTGTGGTGCCACAACAGTTTCCCCGTCACCTGGAGGAAGTTGATTATCTAGACCCGCGCCAGTCCGGCTTTCGGCCCGGGCATAGCACCGAGACGGCATTGGTCGCGTTGGTCGATGATCTCTGGAGGGCCAGAGATGGGGGTTGTTCCTCCATCCTGGTCCTATTAGACCTCTCGGCGGCTTTCGATACCATCGACCATGGTATCCTATTGCATCGGCTGGGGGGGTTGGGGGTGGGAGGCACCGTGTTACGGTGGTTCTCCTCCTACCTCTCTGGCCGATCGCAATTTGTGTTGGCAGGAGGGCAGAGGTCGACCTCGAGACCCCTCACATGTGGGGTGCCTCAGGGGTCGGTCCTCTCGCCCCTCCTGTTCAACACATATATGAAGCCGCTGGGCGAGATCATCCGTGGTTTTGGGTAGAGTATCATCTCTACGCTGATGATACTCAGCTGTATATATCTACCCCAAACCACCCCAACGATGCCGTAGCGGTGATGTGCCAGTGCCTGGAAGCCGTGCGGATCTGGATGGGAAGTAACGGACTCAAGACTGAGTGGCTGTGGTTTCCGGCTGCCCGATTCAACCAGATGATTCCATCTCTGGCCATAGGGGGCGAACATCTTGCCCCTGTGGATGGGGCGCGCAACTTGGGTGTCCTCCTGGATACCCGGCTGTCCATGGAAGATCAAGTGACAGCCGTGGCCAGGAGGGCGTTTTACCAGGTTCGCCTGGTACGCCAGTTGCACCCCCTATTGGATCGGGACGCCCTTCGCACAGTCACTCATGCTCTCGTGACATCCCGACTGGATTATTGCAACTCTCTCTACATGGGGCTCCCCTTGAGGTGCACCCGGAGGCTTCAGTTGGTCCAGAACGCAGCCGCGCGAGCAATTATGGGCACCTCTAGGTTTGCCCACGTAACACCGCTCTTGCGCGAGCTGCACTGGCTACCTGTTGTCTTCCGGGTGCGCTTCAAGGTGTTAATTATCATCTTCAAAGCGCTCCATGGCTCGGGACCTAGCTATCTGCGGGATCGGATCTTGCCCCATACATCCTCACGGCCGATTCGCTCCCACAGAGAGGGACTTCTCCGGGTGCCGTCCACTAGACTTTGTCAGCAGGCGACGCCCAAGGGAAGGGCCTTCTCTGTGGCGGGCCCAGCCCTCTGGAACGACCTTCCCCCCGATATCAGGACAACCACGGACCTCCCCTCCTTCCGCTTAAAATTAAAGACACACTTTTTTCGCCTGGCCGGCCTTGGGTAGTCTCTTTTAGGTTAGGGGTTTTAGGGGTAATTTTTAGTTTAGTTTATGGGTTTTAGCGCAGGATCAATTTAATTCATTTTTAATTTTGTATTTTGTATTTTGTCGGTGGTCTTATTTGTATTTTTAATTGCCTGTGCCCCGCCTCGAGTCCCCTTGGGGAGAGAGAGCGGGATATAAAATTAAATTGGATCGGGTCGCGCCCTTGCGGCCTCTCTTGCGGCGGCGAAACACCCTGGCTCCTTGGTTTTCCGAGGAGCTGAGGGTGATGAAACGCCGCAAGAGATGCCTAGAGAGAAGATGGAGGTCTACTCGAACTGAATCTGACCGGACACAGGTAAGAGCCCATTTACGGACTTACATTGTGGCGCTGAGAGTGGCCAAACGTCACCATTGTGCCACTCTCATAGCATCCGCAGAAAACCGCCCTGCCGCCCTGTTTAGGGTGACCCGCTCCCTCCTTCAACAGAGGGTGCGGGAAGCCCCGTTACAGGGTAGAGCAGAGGAATTTGTGACTTTTCTGCAGGAGAAAATCGCTCAGATACAGAACGAGCTAGCCCCCATTCATGGCCCAGTGGGATGCCACGAGAGAGATCTTGTTTGGGAGGAGTTTGACTCCGTTACTTCCGAGGATATGGACAGGCTACGTGGGCGACTGCGAGCCACCACATGTTTATTGGACCCGTGTCCCTCCTGGCTTGTACTGGCATCCTGGGAGGTGACACGAGGCTGGCTCCAAGAGGTTGTCAACGCATCCTTGAGTGAGGGTGCCTTGCCTGCTTCCCTAAAAGAAGCGATGGTGAGGCCCCTCCTTAAGAAGCCCTCTTTGGATCCAGCTCTTTTGAACAACTACCGTCCAGTCTCCAACCTTCCCTTTCTGGCGAAGGTTGTCGAGAGTGTGGTGGCACAACAGTTTCCCCGTCACCTGGAGGAAGTTGATTATCTAGATCCGCGCCAGTCCGGCTTTCGGCCCGGGCATAGCACCGAGACGGCATTGGTCGCGTTGGTCGATGATCTCTGGAGGGCCAGAGATGGGGGTTGTTCCTCCATCCTGGTCCTATTAGACCTCTCGGCGGCTTTCGATACCATCGACCATGGTATCCTATTGCATCGGCTGGGGGGGTTGGGGGTGGGAGGCACCGTTTTACGGTGGTTCTCCTCCTACCTCTCTGGCCGATCGCAATTTGTGTTGGCAGGGGGGCAGAGATCGACCGCGAGACCCCTCGCATGTGGGGTGCCTCAGGGGTCGGTCCTCTCGCCCCTCCTGTTCAACACATACATGAAGCCGCTGGGTGAGATCATCCGTGGTTTTGGGGTAGAGTACCATCTGTACGCTGATGATACACAGCTGTACATTTCTACCCCAAACCACCCCAACGATGCCGTAGCGGTGATGTGCCAGTGCCTGGAAGCTGTACAGATCTGGATGGGAAGTAACGGACTCAGGCTCAACCCGACCAAGACCGAGTGGCTGTGGTTTACGGCTGCCCGATTCAACCAGCTCACTCCATCGCTGGCCATAGGGGGCGAACATCTTGCCCCTGTGGATGGGGTGCGCAATTTGGGTGTCCTCCTGGATGCCCGGCTGTCCATGGAAGATCAAGTGACAGCCGTGGCCAGGAGGGCGTTTTACCAGGTTCGCCTGGTTCGCCAATTGCGCCCCCTATTGGATCGGGACGCCCTTTGCACAGTCACTCATGCTCTCGTGACATCCCGACTGGACTATTGTAACTCTCTCTACATGGGGCTGCCCTTGAGGTGCACCCGGAGGCTTCAGCTAGTCCAGAATGCAGCCGCGCGAGCAATTATGGGGACCGCTAGGTCCACCCATGTAACACCGCTCTTACGCGAGCTGCACTGGCTACCTGTCGTCTTCCGGGTGCGCTTCAAGGTGTTAATTATCATCTTTAAAGCGCTCCATGGCTCGGGACCTAGCTATCTGCAGGATCGGATCCTGCCCCATACATCCTCACGGCCGATTCGCTCCCACAGAGCGGGGCTTCTCCGGGTGCCGTCCACTAGACTGTGTCAGCGGGCGACACCCAGGGGAAGGGCTCTCTCTGTGGCGGGCCCGGCCCTCTGGAACGACCTTCCCCCCGATATTAGGACGACCACGGACCTCCGCTCCTTCCGCCTCAAATTGAAAACCTACTTTTTCCGTCTGGCCGGCTTGGGATAGCCTCCTTGTCCTGGGGGTTTAGGTTAATTTTAATTATTTGTAGTGTTAAGGGGTTTTAGGGACAGTTTTTAGTTTTTATAGATGTTTTTAGCGCAGGATTTGTTTAATTGTGATTTTAAATTATGTATTCTGTTTGTGTTTATTGTTTTTGTTTTTTTTTAATTTTCCTGTGCCCCGCCTCGAGTCCCTCTGGGGAGAGAGAGCGGGCTACAAATAAAATTTATTATTATTATTATTATTATTATTAAATTATTATTATTATTATTATTATTTTGACAGTTTGGCTGTCCTGCACTCTGTCCCCATGAAATGCAAGCATGGAATCAACTGAGCCTGGTTTGTTCTCAGTCTTTTCAGTGGCCACAAACTACTAGCAAAAGTGGCATTTGATCACAAGGCAAGGAAGGTTTCCCCTTTTGCATTGGAGCCTCCAAGAAGGGACAGGAAAGACCAAGGAAAAGAAGGAAAGAGGGGAAAAGAGCAAGGAAGGAAAAGGAAGGAAAGAGGGGAAGGAAGAATGAAGAGAAAAGGAAAAAGAAGGGAAGGAAGGAGATTACAAGGAGAGAGAGTGAGGGTGGGAGGTAAATGCTGCCTTAGCACTTGATCACCAGCAGCCCTGCTGCCTTTTAACATCCCCTTGTCCCCTCCTCCTGGCCTCCCCTGGTGGTCTCCTATCCTATCACTGAAGATGCTTTGGTTACATAAGGAGAGGGAATGGGCCTCCCTCTGACCCACATGCTTTGCCCTACTGCACACACCATGGGCACCCAAGAAGAGGGAGCACAGCAGCAGTGGGAGCAGGCCCACCATGGCCCCTGAAGTCAACCACAATGGGGCCGTCATTGAAATTGAGTTTGACATCCCTTTACAAAAGTCACATTAATCAAAAGCATGCCAAATGCAAACATTTCCCTTTCAATAAAAAATATTTTTGTATCATTGAAAGTGCTGTTATTGTGGGGATTTTTTCAGAGGAAAGACATTAATCATGTATGAGTTGTTTTTCTAAACTAAAACCTCATTATTCAAGTTAAATTGCCGTGTTGTCACTCTAAGATAAGTAAGTGGGATTTGGGTTGCAGTTTGGGCATTTAGTCTCTAAAAGGTTTGCCATTACTGGATTAGAGCATACACAAAGTGTAATCTAATTCTTCTTTTGTTAAATTGCTGTTGAGAGAAGCTCCATTACAACCTAACGTGCCAACTGCACTGATAAATCTTCTAGGTCAGTGGTCGGCAAACCGCGGCTCGCGAGCCGCATGTGGCTTTTTGGCCCCTTGCATGTGGCTCTTCAGACTCTCTCTGATTCCCTCCCTTCCTCCCTCTGTCTCTCTCTGTCTCTCTCTCTCTCTGTGCCTCTCTCTGTCTGTCTGTCACTGTCTGTCCACAGAATACCACGTGAAGCAGCGGCAAGTCTCTGCGCTGCTAGCGAGGCCATCCGCGAGGTCTGCCTCGCATTCCGCGTCTTCCCCGATGGCGTCTGGAGTGATCAGCGGCCGTGGAGAAACTCGCCGCTTTTCCACAACGTGGAAAAGATTGGCGCGTGCACGTCCCGCAGAATTAAAGCGCAACTTCCCACCGCTACGAAGTCTCCGAGACTGTAATTGGGCGGAGCATGCACGCGCCTATCTTTTCCAGAAAAGATAGGCACGTGCATGTCCCGCGGAATTACAGTCTCCGAGACTTCATAGCGGTGGGAAGTTGCGCTGTAATTCCGTGGGACGTGCACGCGTCAATCTTTTCCTGGGTGTGGAAAAGCAGCGAGCTGCTTCACTGCTGCTGCTTCTGCTACCCCCGAGCCTTGCGACACACAACTCCCGCCGCCCAAGTTCGCCCGGAAGGTCGCCCGGCAGGGGCGTCGGGCAGGGAAGCCGGGCGCATCTCCAGGGGCTCCCTCCGACAGCCACCACGGCACATGTTCTGGGGCTGCGTGGCTTGGAGGGAGATGGACGCACGGCCCCAGAACTTACGCCATGGTGCCTGCCGGAGGGAACCGATGGAGACGCAACCGGCTTCTCTGCCCGACACCCCTGCTGGGCGACCTGCCGGGCGACAGCCTCGGTGGTGCTTAAGATGACGGTAGCCTTGGGTGCTCACCCCATCTGCTTGCTCGCCCGCTGCGGGAGGAGGCATCCGTAACCTCTGGCATGCCAGCCCTTCCGCTGCTTCCCGGGGTGGGGGGGAGGAGAGGGGAGAGAGGGCATGACTGACAGACACAAAGAGAGACAGATGGGGATGGAGGGAAAGACAGAGAGACAGACAGAGACAGAGAGAAAGAGAGGGAGGGAGAGAGACGGAGAGTGACACAGATAGAGAATGACACAGGGAGGGATTGAATCAGAGACAGACAGGGGGAAAGAGGGAGAGACAGACATACAGAGACAGAGAGAGAGAGAAGGAGGGAGGGAGAGAATCAGAGAGAGTGACACACACAGAGACAGGGAGAGACAGAGAGAGGGAGGGAGAGACAGATAGATAGATAGAGACTGATTAAGTAACTGAGAGACAGACAGACACACACACAGAGTGACAGATGGGTGGAAGGAGGAGAGAGAGACAGATACAGAGAGACAGACAGACAGACAGAGAGAGAGAGAGACAGAAAGAAAAAGAGAGATGGAGAAAGAAAGAAAAAATAAAGACAAAGAAAGTGGGAGGGAGAGAGATAAAGAAAGAACTTATGACCACAATTGAACCCAAAATTTTGGTTGCTAAGCAAGACCGTCGTTAAGTGAGTTTCACCATATTTTCCAAATTGGCCAGGCCCACCTGGTCACATGACCACTGAGCCACTCCCACAAAACAGGCCACACCTTCCGGCTCTCAAAAGAAATTTCAATAGTGGTATTGTTGATATTTGGCTCCCTTGACTAATGAGTTTGCCCACCACTGTTCTAGGTAAATTGCCAAGCTTAGCCTAGCAAAGTAACATCTTGTGAAAAGTAAAATGTGGATTCTGCCAAGTAGCCTTGCTTGTAACTTAAAATGTGTGTTCCACATTCCCTAACAAAGGTCTGAGTTATACACCAGAACATTTCTTTCTTTTCCCTTCTAAAGTCTATTGTCTTCAGAGCATTGAGAAAAATCATGAAATTCACATGATATCAATTTATGTTTTTATAGCAATGACATTCTGTGCAATCTATGCTAGCTGTAAGATGTTTGGAAAACTTTTTGGCTCATGCCTGTTTTTTTCTCTCTGCCTGCTCTGTTAAGGTGGACCAAAAAGATCATCCAGTCTTTTGCTTTCTGCAGAAATAAAAGCTGATAATCCGTAGCCTCGTCTTCAGAGTTTCATTCGACTTATCAGATTCTGAGCTGCATTCAAAAACCTCACACAATGAAGAATGCTGTGTTATATTTGAGGTCAGGTCAAATGCAAAATATAAGATTTTAATAAATCCAATCTTGTTCTCATGAAAGCATTAGAATAATTTGTTAATTAGATATCATTTGAAATATTAAAGACAGACTATTAGCAAGATTTATTATGAAAGTGGAAAATAAAAAAAACTTTAAAAACTATAAACAATGTAAATCATATTACTGTATCTCACCCCTACAATTTATTACAATTAGATTGACATGTGCAAATGCCAACTGAAATATTCTATTCCAATAAAGGGACTACTAGAATTTTTGAGGATTGCTGCATCTTTTTCTCTTCTATGGCCCAGATTCTTTGTGGAGGAATCTTTTTAGCTTCTTCTCCAGTTGTACAAGAAACAGGGAGACCTCAGTTCCTAATACGATTTGTCAGTTGTATAATCCAAGATTGGACTTTTAATTGAAGTTTTGTCTGTTCAATGTACCACAATTTTCAGAGTCTGTCAAGTTCCATAGATTAAATTTTATACCAATATCTACATTTTCTGATTTTAGACAAAGCAGAAATTGTGTCAATTCCCAAATTAGCTCTGAGGGCAGCAGCTGGAATCCTTTTGTCCACCCCAAGATCCTCCTCAGAGGCTGTGAATGGGTTGGTTCTGCTGGTGATTTTTCTCTGAAGCCCCAAACATCAGATTGATAGAAGAACATGGGGGAAACCTTGGCCTCACATCCTTTAATAATTGGGGCTGAGGAAGCTGGAGAGCTATGAGGTTTTCATTTAAGCTCCACTTTCACTCCTGTCTTTGATCTAACTGAGCTCCTTTGATGATGAGGGAGCCAAGATTCAGTCTCAGAGAAAACAACCCCAGGTAAGGAAAGGTCTTACTTGCACTATTGACTGACCATCTATGGCTAGGAGGTCATTTCCCAAAGACCATAAGTTTTGAACTTGATTTATTAATCATCAGATAATTATTATGACAAAAGAACCCAAGTCTTCCTCACAGGGTATATAATTCAATGTGTAATTATGATAATATCACAGTGTAAATCAGCATGTTCCAATACACATTTAGCATGCTAAACATATGTACCTATTACAGAACTTATAACAATATAAAAGGGTTGAAAGGGACCTTTGAGGTCTTCTAATCCAACCCCCTGCTGAAGAAGGAGAACCTATACTAGGGGCCTTCAAACTACGTCCCGCAGGCTGGATACAGCCCACCAAAACCATTAATCTGGCCCATGCAGGACCAAATCACCCTGCCCACTTGCCGGCCCCTCCTGCAAGCCCCACAGACTGAAGCTGCAGAGTAAGACCATAGTGTTTCTGGGGGGAAAGGAGGCCAAAAACAGGATGCACAGAGGCCCCAGGAGGGGGAAATGGTGCCCTCTGTCTCAGCTGCTTAGCTGAGTGGAATGCAGAGCCATGTCGCCTGCCACCTGCGGCCTTGCCCGTTGCTCTTCTGGGTTTCATAATGTGCACACAGCAGTGCCAGGAACTGCAAGAGCTGGTCTTCCGGTTTCCGTGAGCGCATGAGTGCCTGCCAGCTGATCGTCCCATGCGTGCACAGCAGAAACCGGAAAAAGAGCTGTTTGCTGCATCTTACGCACCGACATGCACACTGGGCAACTCCTCTTCCAGATCGCATCCCTGACAAGAATAATAATAATAATAAATAATAATACATTTTATTTATAACCCGCTCTCTCTCCCCGAAGGGACTCGAGGCGGGGCACAGGGAAATTAAAAACAAATTGACACAGAACAAAATACAAAATTAAAATCACATTAAACATATCCTGTGCTAAAAACATCTATAAAAATACAAACTATCCCTAAAAACCCCTTAACACTATTAAATTTAATTAAAATTACCCTAGGCCAGCCAAACGGAAGAAATGAGTTTTTAAAAGCTGTCGAAAGGAGCGAAGGTCCGTGGTTGTTCTGATTTCGGGGGGAAAGTCGTTCCAGAGGGTCGGGCCCGCCACAGAGAAGGCCCTTCCCCTGGACGTCGCCCGCTGGCACAGCCTAGTGGACGGCACCCGGAGAAGTCCCTCTCTGTGGGAGCGAATCAGTGCACTCAGTGCTGAAAAGGTTCTCCCTCCATGCCCTCTTCCAAGGGTGGTTTTTCCAAGGCTTTATAAAGTGGGACCAATACTTCACGTGATTTGGATTCAAATCAACAGGCTGAGCTCCATTTTGAGGGCAATCAATTCCATGGAGAAGACATGATTGCATCTATTGCTCACCCACCCCCACCCACCCTTCACTTTACCAGATTGAGGAAAACACTCACAAACCTGTGGGACTTTGTAGGTGCCTCCTAATGTTGAGGCCTGGATGGAGATGTCCCTGTTAGCTGCATCAAGAAGAGCCAGAAGGTTCTCCTTCTTTCCACAGCCGTAGTTGGGGACATTGGCTTCTCCAGTGGAGAGAATGTCCATCAAGGCATCTGAAGTGCGGAAAGTGCTCAAATGGTTGTCATGGATGTTGTAGCCCAGTGTGAGATTGTGCAGGAGCCAGGAATTCTTGTTGAACGTTTGGATGTTGGAAATGAACCGTAAGCCATATTCAAAACCGTAAACATCCCTATTGTTAAAAAAAGTGTTATTATAATTAACAGCAACAACAAATATTTTTAATATATAATCCTCCAGAAGGCTAAAGACCTATAAGCCAAGATTGTTCAAAAATGAATGATCAGTTACACAAATATGGAAATGGGCTGAGTTACGGCAACTACAACTGATTCCACCACTACTTTAAATAAAATTTATTATTCGAGTGATAAATTAAGGATTGAACTGAAAATAATCTTCAGCCCTTTCAGCTTTTTTTCAGACTTCTTTTTGAGACTCTTTCACAAAATAAGACAAAAGAGAGAAGCCATGGAAATCAAAACCCTTCAGGAAATTAGACATATCTCCCAATATAGAAATAAAAGAAAAATAAAAAAAACAGAAAAGAAGGAGAGTGTTAGAATGGAGGGAGGGCAACTCCATCACCTGAATGACTTACAGATCACGGAAAACAAACTGAAGAGAAGGAGCCACATTGAAAAGCAACTTTATACGCAATATTTTGTCTCCACTGGTGACTATACCAATGAGATGGTCTCCTGGGCTGTAAAAGCTCTGTGGTTCTTTTCCATCCTGGTGCTCTGAACTCTGTGGGCATTTCATCCTCAGCTTCCCAGAGACTGGATGGAAGAAAAGCAGCATCAGAAGCAGAAGCAGGAGGTCCATCATTCATGGGGTGAATCAATCCCTTTCCTGTTTCTAAGACAATCAACAGGAACAGTTGGAGGAATTCAAAGGCTCTCAGAAGAGGCTTTCCTGATATGGACAGAGAGCCACTCAGCTTCACCTGGACAGGAGAGAAAGGTGCAATCAAGAGCAGAGCCTCTGCCTGTAACAAAAGCCTCTTCCCAGAGAGTTTGACCCAAGGACGTTATCCTTTTCTGACACAAGATCCTTTGTGTGTGGCTTCAATTTGATGTCTACATCAAAGTCAAAAACTGGAGAAATAACATCATGTATCTCAAAGGCCCAGAGGGTCATAATTACAGTGAGAAGCAGCTTCTCCTCTTGGGATCCTGAACTTCTTCTGGGCTCCATGTGAGGAGGAGAGGCTGGAGACAAGCATGTTATAAGTGAAAAATCACAGATACACCCCTGGGGTCATTGTTCTGTTGTGGTTGTGGTCCTTCCTGTCAGGACATGTCCAGAAAGTGATGCCAGAGAAGACAGTTCAGGGAGTGGACTTCTGCTGTCCTTCAATGTGGTCTCTTGTCTCCAGAGATTGCTGGGGAAGGTCACCCAGAGTTATGGAGTTTGGTGTCCCTTTAACTTAAATGCCATGGAACTCTGGTGTTGCCTGTCTTCTAATGACAAGGAGGCCATCTTGAACTCTGCCCAATGTTAAGAGTCGGCCCTTTTTGGAATTTCATTTTATACCAGAATCCCATATATTGACCCTAATTGCAGCTGGTTTTAAAATTGTTTGTGCCTTAAGTGAAATCTCATTTCCCATCTTTTCTAGCAATATTACACCTACATTCCACCTACATTGCTTATTTTTAGATAATTAGTTTTAGTTATTTATTTATAAAGCACATGTACTCTAGAGCGAATCTTCTATCTCTGCGGGAGTCCCCGCTCTCGCAGGTTTGGCCCTTTGATCTATCTTGGGCCCATCTTGATGATGGTTTTATTAACCCGGAGAGATGGGCGAAGCGCGGCCTTAGGGGTTTTTTAGTGCGTAAATTGCGTAAATTGTCTTTTTTAGGGGGTACCAGGGAGGGGGGTGGGCAGAGACAGATAGAGACGGAAGACCAGACAAGTAGGAAGGGCCAGGCCAGCAGCCGATGGAGGGAAGCGGAAGGAGCCGATAGGAGGGGGGACACACGAGTCGTTCCGCAGGAGGGCATACCAATTCAGAGGGTCGTGGGGAGAGGCAGGGCTGAGGGGAGACAAATCTCATCCTCCCGGTTGGTGGCACGTAGCCGTTGGTTGCAAGCGGTCGGGTGCCACAACCCCTGCAGGCTAGGTGGTCAGGGAGTACAGAGCCAGGGCCTGCGGCTGATGTTCTGCAATGCCAGGTCCGTTGTCAACAAAGCCCCCCTCATTAGTGACCTTGTGTCAGAAGGGGAGCCGGACCTGGCTGGAATTGCGGAGACCTGGTTGGGCCACGAGGGAGGACTCCCCCTCGTTGAAATGTGCCCACCAGGCTACCGCGCTTTTTATCAGCCCCGGGCCCTAGGCAGGGGCGGTGGGGTAGCGGTCATTGTTAAGGAAGGTCTTGAGCCGAGAGAGACCATTGTGCCACAGACCACCGGCTGTGAGTCCCTTTGCGTGAAGTGGGGCCTAGGGAGGCAGTTGGGCTTGCTGGTTGTATACCTGGCTCCCCGCTATGTAGCAGCAGCCCTGCCCGAGCTCCTGGAGGTGATCGCTACGGTGGCAGTGGAGACCCCCAGACTTGTAGTCATGGGGGACTTTAATCTGCCATCGTTGGGCGAATCATCCGAGGCAGCTCGGGAGTTCATGGCTTCCATGACGGCCATGGACCTGACCCAACTAATTCAGGGCCCCACTCACGAGGGTGGACATACGCCGGACCTCATCTTCGTCTCAGGCCAATGGAAGAGTGATCTGGGTATAGGGGATATAATCATCACGCCCTTGTCATGGTCAGATCACTCACTTCTCCAGCTTGACTTCCCGACCGCTGCTCCCCACCGCGGGGAGGCGGAACCGGAGTCACCAATCTGGTTCCGCCCCAGGCGCCTGATGGACCCGGATGGGTTCCAGACGGCGCTTGGGCCATTTCCTGTACCCTTGACCCGTGCCCCGATGGAGGACCTCACGGCCGCATGGAATAGTGCGGCCGTGGGAGCCTTGGATCGGGTCGCGGCCTTGCGGCCTCTCTTGCGGCGGCGAACCACCCTGGCTCCTTGGTTTACCGAGGAGCTGCGGGTGATGAAACGCCACAAGAGATGCCTAGAGAGAAGATGGAGGTCCACCCGATCTGAATCTGACCGGACACAGGTAAGAGCCCATTTACGGACTTACATTGTGGCGCTGAGAGTGGCCAAACACCATCATTGTGCTACTCTCATAGCATCCTCAGAAAACCGCCCTGCCGCCCTGTTTAGGGTGACCCGCTCCCTACTTCAACAGGGGGTGCGGGAAGCCCCGCTATAGGGTAGAGCAGAGGAATTTGTGATTTTTCTGCAGGAAAAAACCGTTCAGATACAGAACGGGCTACCCTCCATTGATGGCCCAGTGGGATGCCACGAGACAGATCTTGTTTGGGAGGAGTTTGACTCCGTTACTTCCGAAGATATGGACAGGTTACGTGGGCGATTGCGAGCCACCACATGTTTATTGGACCCGTGTCCCTCCTGGCTTGTACTGGCATCCTGGGAGGTGACACGAGGCTGGCTCCAAGAGGTTGTCAACGCATCCTTAAGTGAGGGTTCCTTGCCTGCTTCCCTAAAAGAAGCGATGGTGAGGCCCCTCCTTAAGAAGCCCTCTTTGGATCCAGCTCTATTAAACAACTATCGTCCAGTCTCCAACCTTCCCTTTCTGCCGAAGGTTGTTGAGAGTGTGGTGGCACAACAGTTTCCCCGTCACCTGGAGGAAGTTGACTATCTAGATCCGCGCCAGTCCGGCTTTCGGCCCGGGCATAGCACCGAGACGGCAGGGCCTGGAGACCGGATCCTGGGTGGCTCTGGGTTCAAGCTGTGGCTTCTCAATGCCTGGTTGAGGTGGGATTGGACTCTGTTCTCCTCCAGGGGGTTCACAGCCGTGTCTGACCAAAGCCGGGTTCTGCCCAGAGAGGAAGAAGCCCCTTCTCGGCCAGGAATGAGCCCCCCCCCAATGCCTGAGTTTGTTCAGGGGAAACCCCAGAGGAGAGGAGGAGGAGGGGGGATGTGGTCATCCAGGGTTTCTTAGGGGCTTTGAGGAGGCTCCACCTGGACCTCTGCTTTGTCTCAGGGGGGCTGCGAGGACACCGGCCTGGTCAAGTAGGTTGTGTGAATGTGGCCCTTGCAAGCAGAAAAGTGTCCCCAATACAGGTAGTCCTCGACTTACGACCACAATGAAGCCCAACATTTCTGTTGTTAAGTGAGACATCCATCAAGTGACTTTTGTCCCATTTTATGACCTTTCTTGCCACAGTCGTTAAGTGAATCATTGCAGTTCTTAAATTAGTAACGGATGTTAAGTGAATCTGGCTTTGACTTTGCTTGTCATAAGGTCGCAAAAGGGGATTATGTGACCCTGGGACACGGCCATAACGGCCATAAACATGAATCAGTGGTCGAACATCTGAATTCTGACCACGTGATTCTGGGGAGGCTGCAAAGGTCATAACTGTGAAAAATGGTCATAAGTCACATTTTTCAGTGCTGTTGTAACTTTGAACGGTCACTAAACAAACTGTCATAACTTGAGGACTGCCTGTGTATCCAATTGTTCAGCTTCTCTCCCATGAATTGATCCACTTCGGAGTTCCCATAATCCACCGACTCCTTGGCCAACAGGTTCAACCTCAGGAAACAAACCATGGTTAAAAGTGGCACATGTGATTTTATATATATTCTCCCTATACGAAGCTGCCATTGTCAGTTTCATGTTTTTAAACCAAATTTCCTCCCAGTCTTGAAAATCCAGTGTGCGTCCTTTATTCCGTCCCCAAGCAATCATACAACCCTTGACCACTTCCTCCCCCACATCTAATAACAGTGAATATGCGTAGCACTTGGAGAGCATCTCTTTCTCCTTCCCCAAAAGGAACCATGTCCAATTCCTGTTTATAGGGATAGATCCCTTCAGCCTTCTGGTCTCTTTTGTATCTTGAGAGTATCTGGGAGTATGGCCACCAATCCATATTGTATCCTTGCGAGATGAATGTTTCCATGGTCTTCAGATTCCTCTGAGAATCTAAGATCTCCTCATAGGTCAAGGTTTTCTCCCCTCTATCTAGTGTTGGGTAGACAAGGGCTTCCTGAATGGAAATCCAACACGGCACCTTCAACTATATCTTCCTCCTCAACGCAAGAGTTTGGGGTACGAACTTAGTAGTACAAGTTGTACGCTTATCTTCTCAGAGGTTATACCAGTATACAAGGAACAAAAAGGAAAGGGCCAGCGCATAGCAGAGTTTAATGTGTGGCTAAAGGAGTGGTGTAAAAAGGAAGGCTTTGGTTTTATTAGTCATGATGCCTGCAGTTGGTCCAATGATGAACTGTACAAAAGAGATGGTTTGCACCCATCCAAGAAAGGGACTGAGTTACTTGGCATTAAATTCACAGATTTCCTGGCTAAACATTTAAACTGAATAGTGGGGACAGAGAATCAATAGATAAAGAACATTTCTGTCCCCAGCAAACTAAAATTCATAGGGTTATCAGTGCATGTAACATAGATGTTTGTGCGGGTAATATTATCACTACTGCTGTCAAGCAAAACCAAACAATTAACAGTGAGTGCCATACCATGTGCATGAACCATACAAGTGGCAAAGAAATAGGGGCAAAGAGAACCATAGTCAGGCATAACACAGGTTACGTAGACAGTAAACACAGGGTCAAAATGGACTCAAATGTCTATACACCAATGCACAGAGTATGAGGAATAAACAGGGTGAATTAGAAATTCAAGTAAATGAGGGCAGATATGATATTGTTGCCATTACAGAAACTTGGTGGGATGAAACCCACAAATGGAACATACAGCTAGAAGGATTTAAATTATTTAAAAGAAATAGACCAAATAAAAGAGGAGGTGGAGTTGCACTATATATAAGAAATAATTACACAACATTACTCTAGAAATAGAGCACAACAATGATGAGAACTATCTTGAATGTATTTGGGTCAATATTAAAGATTGGGGGGGGGATGATATTGTCATAGGTCTATACTACAGGCCACCCAACCAAGCAGAGGAAGTGCATGAACTTTTTGCTAACCAGCTAACTAAGGTATGTAGGAAGCACACTACAATAGTAATGGGAGATTTTAACTACCCTGACATCAATTGGGAAACAAACTCTGCACCAAGTGGAAGATCCAACAGGTTCCTAACAAACCTAGCAGACAACTTTGTTTCCCAAAAGGTAGAGAAGGGAACAAGGGGATCAGCAATATTGGACTTAATTCTCACTAACAGAGAGGAAATGATAGAAGGTGTAGAAGCTACAGGAACTTTGGGGGCAAGCGATCATGAAATACTGGAATTCAACAATTATGCAAACAAAAGTAGTAGAACAAAGTCAAACTAGAGTCTTAGACTTTAAGAGAGCTAATTTCAATAAACTTAGAGAGAGCTTGGGAAGGATTCCATGGATGAGAATCCTCAAGGGGAAAACAACTCAAGAAGCTTGGGAAATTTTGAAAAATGAGATTATAAAAGCCCAGTCCAGCGCAATACCAATGAAGAAGAAAAATAACAGTTCCCAAAAGAAACCAGCATGGCTGCATAAAGAACTCTCTGATAAATTGAAAGACAAAAAGGATAAATATAAAAAGTGGAAAGAGGGGGACATAACTAAGGCAAAATATCAGCAAATAGCCCGAGCCTGTAAAGATGAAGTGAGGAAAGCTAAGGCTCACAATGAAGAAAGGCTTGCCAGAAAAGTAAAAAATAACAAAAAAGGTTTCTTCCAACATGTTAAAAAAAAAAAAAAGTTAAGGAAACAATTGGTCCACTGCTGGGAGAAAATGGCAAGAAGATGATAAGCAACAGGGAGAAAGCAGAACTATTTAACTCTTTTTTTGCATCTGTCTTTACACAAAGGGATAAAACAGTCCAACCAATCAAAAACAGCACCACAAAAATCAGATTAGGAACACAAGTTGAAATAGGGAAGAAAATGGTAAGTGAGCATCTGTCTGCTCTGGATGAGTTCAAATCACCAGGACCGGATGGATTACACCCCAGGGTTCTGAAGGAACTGGCAGACGAGATCTCAGAACCACTGAACTATATCTTTCAGAGATCCTGGAGCACCGGGGAACTGCCAGAAGACTGGAAAAGAGCTGATGTGGTTCCCATCTTCAAAAAAGGAAAAAAAATAGATCCAGGAAACTATAGACCCATCAGCCTGACCTCAATCTCAAGAAAGATTCTGGAAAAGATAATTAAGCAACAAATAAGTGAACACCTAGAAGCAAACAAAGTAATAGCCAAAAGCCAACATGGGTTTGTCAAAAACAGATCATGCCAGACTAATCTAATTGCATTCTTTGACAAAGTGACAAAATTAGTGGACCAGAGGAATGCTGTCGATATAATTTACTTGGACTTCAGTAAGGCATTTGATAAAGTAGACCATAACCTACTATTAGATAAACTAGAAAAATGAGGGTTAGACAGCAACACCACCAAATGGATTCGCAACTGGCTGACCAACCGCACTCAACGTGTAGTCCTCAATGGAACTGCATCTACATGGAAGGAAGTATGCAGTGGAGTCCCCCAAGGCTCTGCTTTAGGCCCAGTACTCTTTAACATCTTCATCAACGATTTGGATGAGGGGATAAATGGGGAACTCATCAAATTTGCAGATGACACCAAACTGGCAGGAATAGCCAACACTCCAGAAGATAGGCTTAAGATACAGAAGGATCTAGACAAACTTGAACATTGGGCACTATGTAATAAAATGAAATTCAATTGTGAAAAAAGTAAGGTCCTACATATAGGCAAGAAAAACAAAATGCACAAGTACAGTATGGGTGGTACCTTGCTCAATAGTAGCAACTGTGAGAGGGATCTAGGAATCCTAGTGGACAACCATTTGAATATGAGCCAGCAGTGTGCAGCAGCTGCCAAAAAAGCAAACACAGTTCTAGGCTGCATAAACAGAGGGATAGAATCTAGATCACGTGAAGTGTTAATGCCACTGTATAGTGCCTTGGTAAGGCCACACTTGGAATACTGCATACAGTTTTGGTCGCCACGATGTAGAAAAGACGTGGAGACTCTGGAAAGAGTGCAGAGAAGAGCAACCAAGATGATTAGGGAACTGGAGACTAAAACATACGAAGAACAGTTGCAGGAGCTGGGTATGTCTAGTTTGATGAAGAGAAGGACCAGGGGAGACATGATAGCAGTGTTCCGATATCTCAGAGGGTGCCACAAAGAAGAGGGAGCCAAACTATTCTCCAAGGCACCTGGGGGCAGGACAAGAAGCAATGGGTGGAAACTGATCAAGGAGAGAAGCAACTTGGAACTAAGGAGAAATTTCCTGACAGTTAGAACAATTAACCTCTGGAACAGCTTGCCTCCAGAAGTTGTGAATGCCCCAACCCTGGAAGCCTTTAAGAAGATGTTAGATAGCCATTTGTCTGAAATGGTATAAGGTTCCTGCCCACGCAGGGGGTTGGACTAGAAGACCTACAAGGTCCCTTCCAACTCTGCTATTGTATTATTGTATTATGTATGCACACATATGGCATGTATACTTAGGATTAAATTGCATATTTTGAGTGGTCAGTAGCAGTAAATAAATAGACAGGGAAATTGTATCTTGTTGAGGCAAGGAAAGACCAGGCAAGGTTCCCTTTGATGTGAGTGATGTCATGTTGGCCACCCCCACCCAATCACATGACCACCAAGCCATGCCCACAGGACTGTTAGTAAAAAATATTTGACTCCCACCCCTAGATCCAGCCCTCTTCCAATCACTGACTCCTGTTACACACGAGTGTAAGATCTGCTCACTATTATTCCAGAGTGTCAGACGTGGGAAAATGAATCCAGTTACAAGAGAGGAGATTTTAGCCGAATGAGAGAGAAAAAGAGGAGAAAAGGATGAGCTGTTTTAGAGCTGAGCCAGGAAAGCAGAGAAGTTCAGTCTCCTCTTCATGGATTGTCTGAATGCAAAGACTGAGCAGACATCAGTCAGAGAAGCTTCAACTGGGATTCCTGCAGAGAGTAGGGGTTGGGCTAGATGGTCTCAGGGTCTCCTCCAAATTCATCAAGGTTGTCATGCCACAACATGTTGTGCTGTTGTTGCTCCAGCTCCACTTTGCGTCTCCTCAGTTTCACCTGCCCTGTTTTCCCAATAAACCATCCAGATCCACCCCAGGCTCCCTTTCATTGGAGGAGAATAGGGAGCTTAGCTGCCTGTCCAGCTGCACACAGACCCACCTGCAATGGGGACGGAAGAAAGGTGTAATTCCACCAGGCTCATCACAAACCCACAAATAAGGGGATTTATTTAAGAAACAATACAGCATTTTCCAATTAGCAGTGTTTAATATAAAATTGCCTTGGAATCTACTCTTTGGAACCATTAATTCCCTGAGTAATTAAATTGGCCAGATCTGATGAGACGGTTCCCCTCCTTCTCCTCTAAGATTAATGGATCTATATCGGGACCCCCATACCAGTAGTGGGTTTCTGCAGGCTCGCACCTACTCACAAGAGTCGGATGGTGAAATTTAGAGAACCGGTGAGAGGGGGTTCCATCGACGGACCCAGAAGTAAGTCTGGCCTGCCGCTGCCAGTAACCCAATGGGAAGGAAAGGAAAGGAAGGCAGAAAGTAAGAAAGGAAAGAAAAGAAAGAAAGGAAAGAAAGAAAGAAAGAAAGAAAGAAAGAAAGAAAGAAAGAAAGAAAGAAAGAAAGAAAGAAAGAAAGAAGAAAGAAAGAAAGAAAGAAAATTTATCATCACAATTGAGCCCAAAATTTTGGTTGCTAAGCAAGAGCGTTGTTAAATGAGTTTCACCACATTTTACAAGTTGGTCACTCCCACCCTGTCACATGACTGTCAAACCACACCCACAAAATAGGCCACACCTAGACAGTAGGTTCTAAAAAAATTGGAAACCCACCACTGCCCCATACCTGCCATGGCTGCAGCCTTGGAGACCCCAACCTCTTTTCTCCCTCCTTCCATCCCCTCCTCGATCTGGAGGAATAGGCGGCATTCATCGCATGGGCCAAAGTCTTTATGTAACTGTAAGGTAGGTATTCATTTTGGCCCCTTAATCTCCCCCGTTTCCTTTGGGTCTCCAGTGGGGCTTTCTGGGTGCATCTTCTGCGGCCTTTGACAGAAAAGATGTTCTTTGAAAGAGAACAGTGGAAATAAGGATCTTGAAACTTTTCTTCCACAAAGAATAAGAGTTCAAAGGCAGAATCTCTTGGCCTTTCTTTTCCCAGATAACCAAAGTTCCAAATACTATGGATGTATGTGAGAAGTCTGCGCTTGTTCATTCCATACCCTGCAAAAGTTGTGAGGATCCAGACTTTCCCTTCAATGGGTCCTGGGAGACGCCTAAGTGTTAAATGGAAAGGAAGAATTCTGTCCCAAATGGAATCTTCTTCCATGAAGTGAACAAAGACGTTCACTTGTCTCCACTTAGAGAGGGAATCCCTGAGGGCTTCTGCATGTCCAGTTGTTGAGAATTGTTGTGATATAACCACACAAATTCCACTCCTGACAAGCACAGGAGGGAAAATCCTCATGAAATTCTCTCCCTTCTCTGTGTCTGAAGGAAAGAAGCCAATCAGGGTCCATCTGAAGTGGAGGAGCAGCTGGACAATTGCTGGGTACAGGATACCTTCTTTGAGATTCATCTGGTGGAAAAAGGGGAATCGACTTTTATCACTCAGAGCCTCTGAAGCTGTGAAATAATTGATCTGAAAAAGAAATTGAAAGGATTAGAGCCCTGATGGGGAAACTGAGGCACGCAGAGCCCTCTCTCCCAGCACAAAGGCCGCCCCAGCCCAGCTCCACTAGCATCCACATGCAGGACCACCTCCTGCTGGCCAGCTGGTTTTTGGGCCTCTGCCGAGGGCCAGGATCATGTGACCTGTGAGTATGCTGTGTGTGGGATGGGGGTGGCGCTTGCATTGCCCAGGAAACTCCAGTGGGCTGGAAGTGAGTGTGAATTGCCTGGACCCCCCCAGTGCTTCCTCCCTCAGTTGGAGGCTTCCTTCGGCCTTCAAAGAGTTGCAAGGGCTTTATTTTTTCTTTCTGCTTCCAGGTTGGTGCAGGAGGCTTTCCAGGGCCAAAATGGGTACAAAAAGTCCAGATTTTCCTGTTTTGGACCAGGCCATTCACACTCACTCCCAGCCCACCAGAGTTCACTGCTTCAGGGCAGAAATGAGAGCCTGTCCTGTGGAACCCTCTACCACTTGGGAGAGAAGGACAATGACAATGATGAAGAAGAGGAGGAGGAGGAGAATGAAGAGGCTTTGCAGAAGCCGGCAGGGAGCAGGTCGGGGGGGGGGGCTGGCTGGCTGGAGAGGGGAAAAATAGGAGGCCCTGCTTGAATGGGGAGGAATGTACCCACACACCCTGCCTCTCTGCTCAGGTGTCGCCCACACCATTGGCAGCAGTTTCGGTGCCCTCGTACACACAAAGACACACACACACACACAATTGGACAGCTCTCTTACCCTCCCTGTCTCTCTCTTGCCCCATTTACTTGGAAGCTGCTCCATGGTACAAGAAGCCGAGAAACAAGAGAGGAGAGAGAGGTTTGCAAAGTCAGGGAGTCCTTGTTGCAGGAAGGGAGGGAGAAGCAGGAGGGATCTGAGTGGGTTGGGGAGGCCTTGAGGGTCTCTTCTATCACTAGGACCCCCTTGGCCTTCCCCATCCTGAGATTCCTCAGAGACACATTGGTATCCTTCAATTGGGAACTCTTAGGAAAGCATCCCCTCCTTGTGGGTTGCAAACAGCTCTTTCCAGTAGAAAAAACAGGACAAAGCAAGTGGAGGGAAAGAGTTTCCTTTGCTCTATTTCCAGTCTGAAGGAGACCCCGTCCCACGTGGGACCACAAGGCTGCCCTTCCCATATCATTCCACCACCACCACCACCACCACCACGGCTCCCACCCACTGGCTGAGCCCAGGCCTTTCCTTCGCAAGCCCCACGATCTGGAACTGCAAAGTAAGACCAAAGTTTTTGGCCAGCAGTGCTTCTGGAGGGGAAAAACAGGATGCATGGAGTCCCCAGGAGGGGAAAATGGTGCCCTCTGCCTCAGCTTCTCAGTTCAGGCTAAGTGGCATGCAGACCCATGTCGCCTGGCATGCAAGGTCTTGCCCATTTCTCTTCTGGGTTTCGGGTGCGCATGTGCATGTAAGAATCAGCTGGCCTTTGTGTGCACTGCAGTGCCAGAAGTGGAAGAGCTGCTCTTCTTGTTTCTTTCAGCGCATGTGTTCCAGCAGCTGATTGTCGCATGCATGCATGACAGAAACCGGAAGAGGAGCTGCCTGGTGTGCATATACGCACTGACAGGCACACTGGGCAACTCCTCTTCCAGATCGCATCCCTGACAAGAGGACTCAGTGCTCAAAAGGTTCTCCCTCCATGCCCTCTTCCAAGGGAGGTTTTTCCAAGGCTTTATAAAGCGGTACCAAGACTTCACGTGATTTGGATTCTCTCCTTCTGTTGATGCAGCCTAGGATTGCAATGGCTTTTTTTGGCTGCTGCCACACATTGTTGGCTCACATTTGAGAGATTCTCCCCTAAGACTCCCAGATCCCTCTCCCAGTTCCTGCTATTGAGCCAGGGTTCACCTGATCTGTACCTGCACATTTGGTTCTTCTAGCCTCAGTGTAAGAAAATGGAGAAAAACCCACACAAACCTGTGGGACTTTGTAGGTGCCTCCTAATGTTGACATCTGGATGGAGATTTCCCTGTCAGCTGCATCAAGAAGAGCCAGAAGGTTCTCCTTCCTCCCACAGCCGTAGTTAGGGACATTGGCTTCTCCAGTGGAGAGAATGTCCAGCAAGGCATCTGAAGTGCGGAAAGTGCTCCTATAGTTGTCATGGATGTTGGAGCCGAGTGTGAGGTTGTGCAGGAGATGAGAATTCTTGTTGACCGTTTGGATGTTGAAAAAGAATTGTAAGCCATAAACGAACCCATTGCAATTCCTATTGTAAAAAAAATGTTATAATCAACAGCAACAAGAAATAGCCAATATTTATGCTCCAAATGTTAACCAAAAGCAATTTTATGGAAAATTATTAGATAAACTAAATCAATTAAATTATGACCACATCTATGTAATTGGTGATTTCAATGCAATTGTAGATATAGAAAAGGACTACAAACCAGGTGTCAAGACCCCAAAACATAAACTAAAACGGAAAAAAATTCTCCCTAAAATATGGGGGGATTTGAAAGACCAACTAGGATTAAAAGATGTATGGCGGGACTTGCACCCCTCTGAGAGACAATTTACATATTACTCTCCTAGACACAGATCATGGTCAAGAATAGATATGGTTTGGGCATCGTTAACAGCGGCTGAGGAAATTGAATCCCTGGAAATTGGGCCAAACATTTGGGCAGACCACCACCCACTATTAATAAAATGGGCAGTAATGCAGGTCAAGACAAGATGGTCCATGAGAGCCAATATTATGAAGGAAGATAATTTTGTAAGGACGATCCAAAAAGAGCTCCAATACTTTTTCACTGAAAATAAAAGACAGGATACCTCACTACAAAACATATGGGATACAGCAAAAGCAGTGATAAGGGGGGTGGCAATAAAATACACAGCTAGACAATGGAAAATGGAGAGAGAGAAAAAAATGGAACTAGTAACAATACTACAAAATCAGGAAAGGGAAGCCCAGAAAGATCCACAAAATATAAGGGTAAGGGAAAGTATTAACCTCCTAAGACACAAAATTTCATTACTTGACCAGAAACAGCTGGCGGATAAAATAAAGAAAGCTAGACAATCCTATTTCGAACATGCTAACAAACCTGGAAGATGATTGACATATAGGTTAAGAAAAGAAACTGAAATGAGGAAAATAGAAGCCCTCCAAGATAACAAAGGGGAAATAACAAATATTATGGAACAAAAGCTAAAAATAGTACAAGATTTTTTTACCTCACTTTACGCAGAAGAGACACAACATAAGGATAAGATTCACCCCTATCTCATAAAACACCAAATTGGAATAGTACCAGATACATATAAAAACACATTAAATGCAGAAATAACAACCGAAGAGATAGAAAATGCAATTAAGAAACAACCAGGTGGGAAAACTCCAGGCCCAGATGGTCTACCAGGGGAATTGTACAAAGGGATAGGGGAGATCTTAGTCCCACAAATGAAAGACCTATTTAATGAAGTTTTAGTAAAAGGGGAAATACCCCAGTCATGGACTGAGGCCTACATCTCCTTAATCCCCAAATCTGGTGCAGACCTAACCCAAATCCAAAATTACAGACCCATTTCATTGCTAAACGTTGACTATAAAATATTCACGACAATTTTAGTTGGAAGACTGAAACTATTTTTGTCCAATTACATACATCAAGATCAAAATGGGTTTTTACCAGGAAGATATTTGAGGGATAATGTAAGGATAATAATTGATTGTTTAGAGTATTATGAGGCACATCCAGAGAAACAAATGAGCATGATCTTCCTGGACGCACAAAAAGCATTCGATAGGGTTAATTGGACATTTATTACTCAACAATTGCAAACTATGGATTTCGGCCCCAAATTTACTAAAGCAGTCCAGGCTATATACAAAACACAATCGGCAAGATTATTATTTAACAAAGTGCTATCAGATCGGATCCCAATATGTAGGGGTACTAGACAAGGCTGCCCGCTATCACCCCTTTTGTTTATCTTGGTATTGGAACCCTTACTAAATATAATCAGACAAGAAAAAAATATTAGAGGCCTGCAAGTCAGAGGAGAAGAATACAAAATACAAGCATTCGCAGATGACCTGGTCTTCATAATAGAGGAACCTCTGACTTCAGGACCCAAACTAATCACAGCAATAGAAGAATATGGTGAGGTGGCCGGTTTAAAAATTAACAAACAAAAAACTAAAATGTTAACCAAAAATATAACAGGGAAACAAAAGGAACAAATACAAGAATTAATGGGAATTGAAATTGTTAAAAAAGTGAAATACTTGGGAATTTGGCTAACCAATAGGTGTTCCGCGATTAAAGAGTTAAATTACAATAAATTAATAGGAGAAATGGCTTGGGAACTTGAAAATTGGAGCAAAATCCCAATATCTTTATTAGGAAGGCTAGCTGCTATTAAGGCATATATACTGGCTGACCAACTGCACTCTCCCTGGAAAGGAGAGAAACCCGGGAGGCTCCCCAGAGTTTAGCACTTTTTCTGCTTGGCCGGCCTAGGGTAGCCTCTCTTCTATAGTTTTATAGGGTTATATGATTTTAGTGTATTGGGGAATTTTAGCACAGGGTTTGATGTTTAATTTGTTTTTATTGAATTATGTGTATTTCTATGTGTATTTATTGTTTTAACTTCCCTGTGCACCGCTCCGAGTCCCCTTGGGGAGAGGGAGCGGTCTAGAAATTAAATTATCTAAATTATCTTATCTTATCCATTCCCCCCCAGAAGGGCTTCCCCTCCGCCGCCCCCTCTGCCCTACCTGGCTGCGTCCGGCGAGGCGGCGCTGAGCTGAAGCCCTGGGACAGCCCCCATTTCCGCCCAGGCGCTTCTCCCACGCAGCTCCCAGGATAGATGCTGGCCCTGCCCGCCTCCCGGGCTGCCCCGCGGCTCTCCTCGCCTTCGGGAGATGGAGCCCCAGCTCAGCCCGGAAGGGAAGCGGCGTGGAGCACACACATACCCTCCCTCGTTCCCTGCAGTTCGGCTGGCAGGAAGCCCCTCCTGGCTCCTCTCTCGACCGCTGCGCCCCCACCAGCCCCAGGAGGGCATCCGCAGGGCCAAGGCAACGGGAGGGCAGGGGGCTCGGGCAGACCGCCTACCGGGGGTGGCCCTGCCCAACCTGGGTGCGAGGGAGCGGGGCAGGCAAGGGGCTTGAGTGACTGTTTGGGCAAGGCGATGGGGGTAGCCGGGTGGCACAGCTGCAGGAGGAGCCTTTGTGGTGGTGGTGGGGGGCAAGGAGTGCCTGGGGGGGGGCAGGGAATCAAAGCCATCCGAGGGATTTTGCCCCAAACACTGGAGATTTAATCCCCCCTTCAAAATAAAAGCCATTTTGGTTCCCCTGGGGCCAATCATCAGAGGACTCTGAGTTCCGCTCCTGCTTTAGGCCTGAAAGCCAACTGGGGGACTTTGGGGCCACTGTCCAGGAGGCTCTGAGTTCTAGTTCTGCCATAGACAGGATTGCAGGCCAGGTGACTTTAGATAATCACCAGGGAGTGGGGAGTTCTACTCCCATCTTAAGCAAGAAAGCTGGCTGGGTTTCTTTGGGCCACTCACCAGGAGGCCCTGAGTTCCAGTCCTGCCTCAGTACTTATTGATTGGGGGTGTGAAGATTCATGTGGGATCCCAGAATTGGGGATTCCTAGAGAGAGAGATGGCCGACTGCCCAATACTGAGTGGTTTGATGGAGGAAAGTGGAATTGTGGGGAGACGCCTGTTCCATGTGGGGCAAAGCCATCAGTCTCTGCCTTCATCTGCTTGTGGGAGAACCAGAAGGATTTGTGTGAATCTTAGACTGACCTTCATCTGATCCATCAGAGCTTTTCTTATCTCCTTCAAATGGATTTTGCAAAAGGATCCTATTCCCAATTGATCCAACCAATTTCATTGTAATTTTTACAATGACAATAAAGATTACTATTATTATTATTATTATTATTATTATTATTATTATTATTATTATTATTATTATTATTATTATTATTATTATTATTATTATTATTATTATTATTCCCAATTAGGAGCCATTCTGAGACCTAAACATTGATTCCCAGTTGATCAGCAATCTCTGTGGTTGGAGAGCAGAGCAGCTTCCATGGCTGCCTCTTCCTAGAAACCTCAAAGTACCCCCCTCCTTATTCTCCCCCTTCTTGGACCTGGATGGATGTTATGCAGCATTGAAGGTTTGTGACCTGGTCAATGATGCGGCTGCCTTTAGACAAGATCCCTCCAACCTCCTCCTGGGGAGAGTCTCAGGGTCCCCTTTCTCTGGGCATCTTCTCCAGCCCTTCACACACAAGAGAAGCTTGGAAGAGGAGCAGAGAAAATGCTTTAAAAATTGTAGAGTGGGAAATTAAAGGGTTTGAATATCATTAGATATTCCTGTTTTAATTCTCTGGATGAGGAAAGAAAGAAAAATTAGAGTGGGAAGTTCTTAGAGGTAGACAACTAAGTAAAAACTACTCCAAAGTGAAACCTTAGACAGCCTTTGTAGTCAAGACTTTCTGCCAAGAGGGTTTTTACCAGGAAATCAGCAAATGAAGATTTGCTTCCCTGCTGAGAGAAAGTCAAACATGGCATTCCAGCTCATTCTCTTCTTCCAATGGTCCTCATGGAGATTAACAATTCTTGAAGTTGGTTCCCAGGCTTCCATCTTTTCTCTTTTCCTAGTCTTTCTCTCACATATCTTCACTTTTAGCCCTCTGTCAGTAGGAAAAATGACTCAAATGATTTTTTTTTAAATAAAGTGTTAGGTTCATTGACCATCTAGGAGTTCTTTTCCGGAAGATTTATTGAAATGAAAGGGAAGGGAACTACAAGAAACATATACATATATTATTCTTTTATTCCTGCATACTACCAAAGTGGAAAGAAAATATTTTTTCAAATAAAAGAAACTTTAACAATTCTTCCAATATCACAATGCTGTTATATCTCATGTTTTTACATTTGTTCTGGCTATGAGATGCTCCTTTGTGTTCAGGTCTGGCCTCAGAAGGATAATGTAGCCCTTGGGGATGAAGATGCAGCCCAGCAGACCAGCACTGGAGGCCAGGATGGAGAAGACCTGGACAGCCACCATGTATTTCCCTTTGGTGCTCAGGTAGGTGGGCACAAAAGTCACCCAGACGCTGCAGAAGACCAGCATGCTGAAGGTGATCAGCTTGGCTTCGTTGAAGGCCCCAGGCAGATTCCTGGCCAGGAAAGCCACCGTGAAGCAGATGGCAGCCAGGAAGCCCATGTAGCTGAGGGTGACGTAGAACATGACAACGGCCCCTTCGTTGCATTGCAGGATGATCTCTCCAGGCTGGGAATGGGGGTCAGAGTCAGGGAAGGGGGGAGAAACTCCCAGCCAGATGGAGCAGATGATCACTTGGACAGCAGAAGAAGAGAGGATGATGGAGTTGGCCAAGCTCTTCCCCAACCATCTCTTTGCTCGGTTTCCTGGTTTTGTGGCCAGGAAAGCCAGCACCACTGTGATGGTTTTGGCCAAGAGAGAAGAAACGGCAACTGAGAAGATGATGCTGAAGACTGTCTGTCGGAGAAGGCAGGTGGCTTTCCTTGGTTGACCAATGAAGAGAGAAGAAGACAAGAAGCAAAGCAGGAGGGAGACCAGGAGGATGTAGGAGAGGTCCCGGTTGTTGGCTTTGACAAGGGGAGTTTCTCTGTATTTAATGAAGATGATTAAAACAAGGCCTGTGGTTAGGAAGAAGAATAGGTCAAAAGAAACCAGGATGATTCCTAGATGTTCCTTATAAGACAGGAAGGTTATAACTTTGGGGATACATTGGACTCTGTTCTCATTTGGATATTTATCATCTGGACACTTGGAGCATTTTTCCACATCTGAAAAACCAAAAAGCAACTTTCTTTAATATTCTGTCCTTTTATCTTACAGAAAATACCTTCTATGGATAACAGCTGATACCACAGGCATTTTCCAAGAAGCATTTCACAACCTTTTCATTAAACAGTCACTCCTTTGAAATGGTATAGGGCCCTGGTGGGGAACCTATGGCACACATGCCCCAGGTGGCACACAGAGCCCTCTGTCTAAGAACGTGCACGGTTGCCCCAGCATAGACCAAACGCTGCCAGACATGCACCAAAATAAACTATGGGGGGCTCTGATTGGTGGAAGTGGTTTCATTTCACGCTTCCTGTTCAAGTGGATAGACAGCCAGGGGCCTCTTTGCAAATGTTCCCCTCTCCTTTCCTTCTATCTTGAAAAAACCTCCCTGGACTTTCACTTTTTACACACTCTCTCTCTCTCTCTCTCTCTCTCTCTCTCTCTCTCTCTCTCTCTCTCTCTCTCGTAGTTGTCATTTGCTTGCCTGCTTTCAAAAATTACCCAGATACACAAGCAAATAACCTGTGCATTGATGAGACCTAATTGCAAAGAATGGTGTGTGTGTGTGTGTAAGACTAGGCTAGAGGGATCTTGCACACCATTCTCTATCTCTGTAGCAATAAGGGATCCCTCTGCCCACCTCCTCGCCCTGTGCTTGGTCCCCTTGGTGCATTCTTTTCCTGTGGCAGGATTGTCTCGGATCATGTTCAGAGAGCCTTTCAGTTCAACCCCTGTAAATCTTCAGCCCTCAGCAGAGCAACAGAAAGAAGAGAAGGAGAGGGGGACTCCTGAGCTTTGCCCTTCTTCTGTCCGTCTCCCTCCTGCCCTCCTGTGCCCCGGTGATCCTTCCCACTCACCCCGCTTCCCACCAGGACGCTCCTCTCCCCCACCCCCATCTCCTTTCGGGAGCCCCCCTGATCTCCCTTCTAAGGCTAGGCAGGCTCTGCTGCTTCCTCTTAACCTCCCTCCATGCCCCGCAGCAGCGGCAGGAGGTGAAGGGTGGTGGGCTGCCCTGGAACTTTGGTGGGGGGGGGGGGGTGTCAGGAAAAGATCTGGCCTGGGGAGGGGAGGGCGGCGGTGGGAGCCTCACAGAGGCTGAGACCTTCCCTCGCCAAAAGGACTTGGCTGACCCGGTACAGGGATGAGGACAGCGGAGACATCGTGTGTGTGTGTATGTGTGTGTATGTGAGAGAGAGAGAAAGAGAGAGAGAGAGAGAGAGAGAGAGAGAGAGAGACTCCAACTTCTCCTAAGTTTGCAGTTGCTCTCAAAAGTTCAGTTTGTCCTCCAATTGCCTCAGTAGGTCTTTCTAAGGTTGGGGATTGACAAGGGGGAAGAAAGAGAGAGGGAGGGAAAGAGAGGGAAGGAAAGAGAGAGAAGGAGGAGAGAGAGAGAGGGAGAGAAAGAGAGGGAAGGAAAGAGAGAGAAAGGGGAGAAAGACGGAGGGAAAGAGAGAGAGAAAGAGGGAGGGACAGAGAGAGAAAGGGGAGAAAGAGAGAGGGAGGGAAAGAGAGAGAAAGAGGGGGAGAAAGAGAGGGAGGGAAAGAGTGAAAGGGGGAGAGACCCGCCCTGGGTCCTTTTGGAGAAGGCGGGATAGAAATCCAATAAATATAAATATATTTATATTTAAATATAAATATAAAGAGGGCCAGCCCTGCCGACACAACATGGGTCTCAGTGCTCTGAGACCTCCGTTGAACTTTTGATCGCCCCATGGTCTGTAGGTGACCTAAATCGTCCTGGAGGGATGGCGATGAGGAAGCTGAAGCCTTGCTGGTCACAGGGATATCACAAGCCCCAGTTTTGACCCAAGGGAAGAGCTTCTGCAAGGCAGCAAAAGGCAGCCCTCCCCAACAAAGGTAGGGCAAGCTCCGGTAGGAAGGAAGCAAGCGGAGAGGGAAGTATGATCGGGAAGGTATTTTATCTTTTTTTCTGAAACATTTTGCTAAAGGAATCCTTTTTTTTTGGTAAATTAAAGCTGTTAATTATGGAGCAAGCGGCAGAATTAATCTAATACACTCGGAACTGGGAGCTTTCTTATGCTGTTGGAACTCTGGATTGAAGCGAACAAGGTTTTTTTCCCCTTTTATGGGTGTTTTTTCTATTATTTTCGTTCTATTTGTGTTTGTTTAAAAATAAATAAAATTATCTTTAAAAAAAGAGGGAGGGAAAGAGAGAAAGGGGGAGAGAAAGACAGAGGGAGGGAAAGAGAGAGAAAGGGGTGGAGAAAGAGAGAGGGAGGGAAATAGAGAGAAAGGGGGGAAAGAAGGACAGAAAGAGAGAAAGAAAGAGGGAAAGAGGGAGGGGAGGAGAAAGAGAGAGGGAGGGAAAGAGAGAGAAAGAGGGGGAGAAAGAGAGGGAGGGAAAAAGAGAAATGATAGTACAAAAGTTTTTCTTTTTTATTGTTGCTAAACATAAAATTTGAAAAGCAGAAAAAAAATTAAGTATAAAAGTGCATTTATCACCTTTTTCTTAGGACAATTAGCTGAGCTCTGCCTTGTTTATCATTATTTTAGGTAGTAAAACCTCATTATTCAGGTTAAATTGCTGTGTTGGTACTTTGCAATTAATAAATGGGTTTTGGGTTTCAGTTTGGGCACTCGGCCTCTAAAAGCTTCATCACTGGTATATGGTGTCCTGCTCAGAAGGGGGTAGGACTAGAAGACCTCCAAGGTCCTTTCCATCTCTCTTTTGATTCATATAGATCTACTGTACATGACTGGCAGAATCTTTGTGTAATGAGTTCCCCCCATAACTATCCACAGCACCAAATTATGGACCAGGGACACCTCCTCAAGGGGAGGATCCATTATACAGATTAGCTATTAATAGATCTGGAGGAGACCTTATAGGTCATCTAGTATACTCCCCATCCCTGAACAAGCAGAAACTCTACACCATTTCTGAAAATAGCAGTCTAGTCTCTTCTCAAAAACCCCCACTGATAAAGCTTACACAACTTCCGAAGGCCTTTCAGAAGGTGGACCTCACACAATCCATCCAGTTCCAAAGAACTCAGATGTTCCTAGAAAGATGAACATAGCAGCAGAAGTCCAAACTAAGAAGCAGGAGAGAGATTTCCTCTGCTGTTAGTAAAGCTTGCCCAGTCTGCCACCCCCTCCACCCATCTCTTCCCAGCCCCTCCTTCAAAGTCTTTTTGATTTACTTCCTTTTAGATAAGAAATTCTGCAGGTTAAAAATAAATGTGAAAAACCAGGTGAGCTTCGATCTATCATTTAACTTCAATCTATCATTTAACTATCTAGTTTAATAAAAAGAAGGACTAGGGGAGACATGATAGCAGTGTTCCAAAATCTCAGGGGTTGCCACAAAGAAGAGGGAGTCAAACTATTCTCCAAAGCACCTGAGGGCAGAACAAGAAGCAATGGGTGGAAACTAATCAAGGAGAGAAGCAACTTAGAACTGAAGAGAAATTTCCTGACAGTTAGAATAATTAATCAGTAGAACAGCTTGCCTCCAGAAGTTGTGAATGCCCCAACACTGGAAGTCTTTAAGAAGAGGTTGGATAGCCATTTGTCTGAAATGGTATAGGGTTTCCTGCCTAGGCAGGGAGTTGGACTAGATGTCCTCCAAGGTCCCTTCCAACTCTGCTATTGTATTATTGTATTACTTGTACTTTCATGAAAAGATTCTGGGTGGATCCAGTTCCACAAAGCCTCCCATTTTCCTCAGGATGACCCACCTTCCTGAGTGGAGAAGGTCCCCTCCGGACAAGGAACGCAGTCATAGCAGCAAACTGGCTCTCCTTCTTGAGCCCTCTTGACAAATCCAGGATGACAACTTTCCGCACATTTGGACTGAGGCAGGGACTGAGCAGAAGAACAAGGAAGGCCAAAGAAAAGATGTTAGGACTCTCTGTCCATGGAAAACGGAGGAAGAAATGGATGGAGACAAGGAGCCTCTGGTCTTCACTGAGGTAGATAGGAAACCTCTGACTCCTTCTAAACAGATGCAGGAGGTAGAACAACTGGCAGATTCTCCATTTATTTTTTATTTATTTTATTTTATTAAATTTCTATCCCGACGCACAGGCAATTAAAAAAGAAAACATATATACAAATACATCAATTTCTAAAACCCATATTTATTTCCTCCCTTTTGCTTTTGGAATTTAACATTACAACAAATTACTTTTCTCCTTATGGAGAAGAAATTGATAAGATGGAAATTGAAAAAAGATTTAAGCATGATAATATATTCTTATTAAAACTGATAACAGTTTACTGTAAAAGATTTAGGAAACTTTTATTCCATTATATTTTTAAATATAGAATAAAACTATGATGAAGAAAGAAACATCTGACCAATAAGATCTGAAAAGATTTCCATAAAACATGTCAAAGCCCCTCCACTTAGATCCCGTCTGTTGAAGAACCTCCATTAGATGACACCAACTGGCATGGAAGGCCAACCACCCTGGAGACTCTGGGCTTTGCCCACTTGAAATGGGACCTCAGGCTTTGGCAAACAGAGAAAAGACACCAAAATTTCTCCCACCTTATTGAGCAACTTCAGCCGTGAAAGAGTTGCATGCCAAAGACCAGCTGACTGCCATGCCTGAACCCGGAAGAGCAACTGGTGATGGCTCCGCATGCCAGGAGAGATGGTTCTGTATGCCACTTCTGACACGCATGCCATAAGTTCCCCATCACGGCTCTAGGCTTTGCCCACTTGAAATGGGACCTCAGGCTTTGGCAAAGAGAGAAAAGACACCAAAATTTCTCCCACCTTATTGAGTAACTTTAGCTGTGAAAGAGTATCTTGGTCGATAGAAAATCCATGTCTTTCAAAATATGCCAGGAACTCTTCCTTGGATTCCTCCTTGGAGAGATCCAAGAAGCCCCAAATGCACAGATCTGCTTTTATCTCTCCATTTTGGTCCAGGTAGAGTTTTCTCTGAGAAATATTCCAAAATTCGTTCTTCTCCAGAAAGGGATGAAACTAGAATGGGAAAATCCAGGAATTTAAAAAGCAGAAACCTTTGTTTCTTATCCCACATTGAATCTTTCTTCTACATTTGTGTAATCTCCAAATATGGTTAAATAGGATACAAATACTGCCATTATCTTCATAAGTGAATGAAAAAGTTTGAGAAAAATTTGTCAATCACATTCTGACAAAATATAGAGAAAATATAATCAACAGAATTGGTCAATTATAGGGAACATTCTAGAGCAGATGACAAATAAAATGAATAGAGAAAAAAGATTATTCATAAATTCTTTGAAAACAATAGGTTGATACCTTGAAAGTATGGATTGAGCAAGAAGAAAGCTAATCTTCTCCCTGGTCATCCTAATGGAAAACATCTCCAGGATGGACCGTTCCAGATACTTTATACGGGTCCAAAATGTGATAGACAATAATCAAGAAAAGATAGAAGAGGTGATGGAGGAAATTATAGCAGGTATCCTCAAAATCGACCGCCTGGAAGCAGCTATGTTGTGATGTGTGTAAAGAGGTACCAGTCCTGATTTGGGGTTTCTTGTGGCAAGTATAGCTCAGGTTTAAGGGGGAAATTAGTGCCTGTTATTTCCATGAGCCAATTTTGTATTTTTTTCCAAAGTAGTATGGAGATTGGGCAGGTCCACCATTGGTGAAAAAATGTGCCCCTAGCTGTTTTGCATTTCCAACACCTGTCCGATGAGTTCGGGAACATGTGGGCAATTCTAGCTGGTGGTATGCAGCCTCTCGTCCCCTCATCCCCAAAGTCCTCCTCACATATCATCACATTTCCTAAACAGATTATGGGAACTCTGGTGATTGAACTGGATTTCAGTAAAAGACCCACAAAGAATTTTGTGATCTGATTAGAAACCTGAGGGGTGGTGTGATAACTAAGTGGATAAAAACTGTCTTCAAAATGATACTCAAATTATTTTTAACACTTTTTATTCTTTGCTATGAAACCTAAAGGTGATGGATAACAATTTGCAATTGGTCATCAATTTTTTATGTTGTCATTAATATGGTCATTAATACAATACAATACAATACAATACAATACAATACAATACAATACAATACAATACAATAGCAGACTTACTAAGTTGATTTGATGTGATTTAAAGAATATAAAGATTTTCAACTTACAAGCCTTATTTGAAACTTCATTTAAAAAGTTTGATAAAATAACAATGGTTTTAAATCAACTTAATGGCAGAAGGAGGCAACAATTATTGAATCGGATGGATTGGATGGATGGAAGTTGGAACTGAATTTGCTGCTGGCATCCCTGAAGGAGGAGTCTAAATTGAAAGGAGGCTGCTTGGAGATGGCTGGAGAGGCCATGAACCCTCAAGACTCAAAGTGGGCAGAACGGATGACTAATAAAAATGGATTCTTTCAAGAAGATGGTGGGAGATTGGGGAATGGACTTGTCCCATTTAAGTGGAAAACAAGTCTTAAGAGTCATCATGTTTCAATTTACAGGAGGTCCTATGATTTGGGGGAATGGAAAGCAATTGTTGGGAAAGATCCTAATTACAATTTTAAGAAAATGTATTATTAAGAATCAAAGAAAGATGCTTAACCCTGGACAGATTCTGGATGGATCAGAGGTAATGATTGTGGGGGTCTGTGGTAGATAAGAAGCCCCTCTAAATATTCTGTGAGCTAAATACAATAGAAGATAACAGGCAATTTTGAAGTTTTGAAATTTAAGTTTATTGTTGCCTATTAACTACATTTTTTTATATAAATCAGATAGATGACAAGTCAAGTAGTTGCAAATAGATGTGTAAAGGTTTATAATTGTGGGCCTATTTTTTTAAAAAAATGTTTTGTCTGGTTTTGTTTTGTCTTTGTAATAGTTTTATTTTCCAAACTTGTATTTTACCCTTTTGAATAAATTAAAATTTAATAAGGAATATCAAGTTTCCAGAAATAATATTTGTGATTAGCACACAGATAAGGGTTTGTAAGTAAAAAACAGTAGAAAAAAATCTAATTTTTTGCAACTAGGGCTTGATTAACAATAGAGTCTCATATAAGACCATTAACTTTTTAAAAATATATTTGTATTATTTTTACAGTACCGCAGAGTCAAAGTGGCCATACATTCACATTATACACAATTAGTCTCAACTATTAACTATCCAATCACAATATTTATAGTTTGTTTCAGTTTTGTCACCTTGTCTTATACCAATCATAAAATCTGTTCCAGACTTCAAAATATAATATTCCAGAATATTCCAGATAATTCCAGATAATTATCTGGAAAAGATAATTAAACAACAAATAAGTGAACACCTAGAAGCAAACAAAGTAATAGCCAAAAGCCAACATGGGTTTGTCAAAAACAGATCATGCCAGACGAATCTAATTGCATTCTTTGACAAAGTGACAAAATCAGTGGACCAGAGGAATGCTGTTGATGTAATTTACCTGGACTTCAGTAAGGCATTTGATAAAGTAGACCATAACCTACTATTAGATAAAGTAGAAAATTGTGGATTAGACAGCACCACCACCAAATGGATTCGCAACTGGCTGACCAACCGCACTCAATGTGTAGTCCTCAATGGAACTGCATCTACATGGAAGGAAGTATGCAGTGGAGTCCCCCAAGGCTCTGTTTTAGGCCCAGTACTCTTTAACATCTTCATCAACGATTTGGATGAGGGGATAAATGGGGAACTCATCAAATTTGCAGACGACACCAAGCTGGCAGGAATAGCCAACACTCCAGAAGATAGGCTTAAGATACAGAAGGATCTAGACAAACTTGAACATTGGGCACTATCTAATAAAATGAAATTCAATTGTGAAAAAAGTAAGGTCCTACATATAGGCAAGAAAAACCAAATGCACAAGTACAGTATGGGTGGTACCTTGCTCAATAGTAGCAACTGTGAGAGGGATCTAGGAATCCTAGTGGACAACCATTTGAATATGAGCCAGCAGTGTGCAGCAGCTGCCAAAAAAGCCAACACAGTTCTAGGCTGCATAAACAGAGGGATAGAATCTAGATCACGTGAAGTGTTAATGCCACTGTATGGTGCCTTGGTAAGGCCACACTTGGAATACTGCATACAGTTTTGGTTGCCACGATGTAGAAAAGACGTGGAGACTCTGGAAAGGGTGCAGAGAAGGGCAACCAAGATGATTAGGGGACTGGAGACTAAGACATATGAAGAACGGCTGCAGGAGCTGAGTATGTCTAGCTTGATGAAGAGAAGGACCAGGGGAGACATGATAGCAGTGTTCCGATATCTCAGAGGGTGCCACAAAGAAGAGGGAATCAAACTATTCTCCAAGGCACCTGGGGGCAGGACAAGAAGCAACGGGTGGAAACTAATCAAGGAGAGAAGCAACTTAGAACTAAGGAGAAATTTCCTGACAGTAAGAACAATTAACCTCTGGAACAGCTTGCCTCCAGAAGTTGTGAATGCCCCAACCCTGGAAGTCTTTAAAAAGATGTTAGATAGCCATTTGTCTGAAATGGTATAAGGTTCCTGCCCACTCAGGGGGTTGGACTAGAAGACCTACAAGGTCCCTTCCAACTCTGCTATTGTATTGTATTGTATTGTATATCATATCCTGACTCTCCTTTATTTTTAAGTTCATGAGTGGGCCTATCTGCTTCCGCCCAGGCCAACACTTTTCTGATTATATCTAGCTCTGATGGTGGGTTTTCTTTTTTCCAATACTGTGCAAAAGTTATGTGTGCTGCAGTTAGTACATGTATAATTAGATAAAGTACATTTTTCTTAAATCCCTCCAGCATTATGCCTAGGAGAAAAATGTCTGGTTTAAACAAAATTTGGTCTCCCACCATTTCTTCCAACCATGATTGAATCATTTTCCAATATCTTTTGGCTTCATTGCATGGCCACCACATATGACAAAAGGTGCCTGGTTTTTTTTTTTTTTTACGCTTCCAACAATTTGGGGCCAGATTTTTAAACATTTTGGACAGCCATGCTGGGGGGAGATGCCATCTGTAGAACATCTTATAGATTTTCTTTATAGGCCGTAGCCAATGTTAGTTTCCGATTAAGTATCCAGTTTTTCCCAATTAGCCACATTATGACCAAAACTTTTCGCCCAGGTGACCATATTTTCTTTGACATGTTCTTCCTCGAGTTTATAGTCCAATAAAAATCTATACAGCACTTTGATCAGCTTATTTTCTGTCTTTATCAATAATTTATCTAATACTGGAGGAGGAGCCAATGTTGTGATGAGACAGATGTGAGATCTCGAAGCTCCGAGATTGCCGCCAATACTTCTACCACTGGATGGTCCAATCAGACCTAAACTGTCCAGTAGAGATGGTGAATGGGGAATGGGAAGAATATGTCCTGCTGGTCTCAGGGACACTGCAAAGTCCCTGATTGATCCAAGAGAAGTTCTTCTAGCTGGTGACAAAAACTCAGCCTAGGCTGATGAAGTCTGGATGGCTCCGGAACAGAAGGAAACGAAGAGAGAAAGTGTTTCCAGTTGGTGAGGAATTTTTACTCTTTTAAAAGAGAGTGCCAAAAAAAAAACCCTTAAGACTAAACTAAATTCGAGAACAGAAGAAATAAGTGGTGAAATTAAGCTCTTTTTTAAAAAAAGAAGTATTTTATTGGTTTTCATAATTTTTACAAGGGAAAAAGGTGTAGGGTAAAAATAACATTTTGGTAGCTTCCCTGCCGTTGGTGGTGGCTCTCCCAAAACTTCATAGCTTTACAATTTTAAAGGTAAAGGATAAACATATAAAAAAATTACATTGTATAGTCTATATATTCAATCATCTTTTTTTGCCATTTTATCTTGTATCAATAATTACAATAGTATTTCAAATAAACTCATTTTTGTGATCTGAGTCTTTTTGCAATTGACTCCTCTTCCCTGTCCCCCTGTCGCTCCCTCCATTCTCCCATCTTCACCTCCCAACTGGGGGGAATGTTTTTTAATTAAAGCCTCCACCTCACTTAGTGTTTTGATTTTTACTCTGCCTCCTTCCCAAAAAATCAACATTCCCTAATAACCACTTGAACCATATTCCCTTTTTATATAATTTCTTAGACAAGAAAGAATACTTCCTCCTTATTTCTCTAATTTTTTTCCGGAATCTATTTCAACATGACTATTTCTTTATCCTGGCATTTTAAAATTCCATCCCACTGAGCCCTCAATATCTCATCCCTTGTGGATCTCCTAAGAAATTTAACATGAACTTTTCTTGGTATGTTATTTATCCTGGCATAAGTTGAATTAATTCTATAAACCAGGTCCATATCCCACCAGAGTTGATCTTTCTCTATTTTAATATATTCTGCTAATATTGTACTCATAAGATCCTTAAGGTCTTTGTTTTCTGACTCTGGTATATTCTGGAACCTGAGAAAAAAAAGACATTCTTTCACATTCAATTTTGGTCATATTTGCTCCTGATTCTGAACCCTCCCTCCGAATCCATTTCACCTCTTCCCCTATCTCAGCTGCCTCCTTCTCTAGCTTCTCAATTTTTTGTTTATTTTCTGTTGTATTCCGTTGCACTTCCCTAAGCTCTAATGTTAATTCTGACATTTCTTTCCTCATTTCATTCATATTTTCATTCATGCTATTCATATTTTTCATTATTTCCCAAAACATGTCTACAACCAACGGATTCTTTGAACCCTCTCCAGGAGGTTCTTTCTGTAAAAATGTAGGAATCTTCAACTGTGTAGTCAGGCTGGAGACAGCAGAGGATGGAGCAGAAGCTGACTTTGCCGTTGGTGGCTTTCTGGAAGCCACTGTGTCAATCCCAGTTTCTTAATTGACAAAGAAATGGCGCTGGAGAAACAGACAACTGAGACAGTCCAAGGTATCAGAGAGTCTGAGTGAAAGTTCAGTCTTAAGAGTCTTAAAAGTTCACTTTAAAAAAAGGAAACCTTACAGTCCACAATCAGGAGTCCACGTATTGCGAGAGACTTGAGAGCCTCTGGTAGGAATGTCTGAAATAAAGAGTTTATAATCCTTCTTTGATAATTAAGGAGGGAAAAGCTTCAGCACTGTAGAGGGGTTATAAGCAGAGAACAAAGAGAAGCCATCTTGCCCCATCCTCTGACAGGAAGAAAAGTGAAAGTTCCATTTACTTTCTTTTTAAAAGAGCTCCATGAGAAACAGTTACGATACAATTCTTTCACCTAGTTTGTTCAAATAGCAAGTTAATCCTTCCTCTCTCCATTTCAATGGAGAGGAATCGCTTAATTGCCGCTTCGTCCGAGGGGGGGGTTGAGAACTCCCCCCTCCAATCTCCATTCAAAGTTGATTGAACTAGCACTTACAGTGATTTATCCTTCATCTGCAATTTAAAAGATTAGGAAGAGTCTTTCACCTCTGGCATTTCAGCTACTTTTCTTATTCTGCTCATTGCTCTCGAGTCCCATCCGGCGAAGAGGCGAGATCCACCCCCCTTTTTGCTTTCCAGCTCCTAGAGCGAGGCTGGGTGGGCCCCCATTGGCTACTGCCAGGCTGGGGGGCTCCCAGTGAGCCATTCCTATGGCAGAAGGCCCCCCCAAGGCCTTCCGTGCTTCCGAAGAAGCCCACCAGTACAGCAAGCAGCGGATGAAGCACAAAGCACGTTCATCTCCTTTAAAAACCGGAAGCGAAGTCCCGTGAAATTAAGCTTTGAATTGCATTGGAAAGTGTGTTATTTTACTTTTTAAATGTTATTTTATGGATGGAATTTATGCAAGTCTTATAAAGCGAATGGATTAAGTTTTTTTCTTCTATATTTTTATTTTTGTAACCTATGGATTAAAAGACTTCTTCATTGCTACATGAGCGTTTTCCTTTTTTTCTACTTTATTTTGCACAAGAATTTGACTTAAAAAAATGGATTATAAAAAAGATACAAAAGGAGGACAAAGAGGATTGTAACACCAGAGGGAAAGAACAACATTGCCAATTGGAAGCTGGAGGTTTGTGTATTGGAATTATCGCACTTTCACTTCTCTCTTTGATAATTTTGACTTTGCACTCCAAGGCCTTGCAGTTTGTTTATAGAGACTGATAAGAAAAAGAGCATGGATTCAGGACCATGTGGCGGCCGTGGCCAGGGGGGCGTTCTATCAGGTACGCCTGATATGCCAGTTGCGCCCCTTACTGGACCGGGGAGCCCTTCGCACAGTCACTCAAGCACTTGTGACATCCCGGCTGGATTACTGCAACGCGCTCTACATGGGGTTCCCCTTGAGGTGCACTCGAAAGCTACAGTTAGTACAGAATGCGGCCGCGCGGGTGATTATGGGTGCCTCAAGGCAAACCCACGTAACACCTCTCCTGCGCGAGCTGCACTGGCTGCCTGTGGCCTTTCGAGTGCGCTTCAAGGTGTTGACAACCATCTTTAAATCGCTCCATGGCTCGGGGCCTAGCTATATACGAGACCGCCTCCTGCCCCATACATCCCTTCGTCCGATCCGCTCCCACAGAGAGGGCCTTCTCCGGGTGCCGTCGGCGGGGCAATGCCGGTTGGCGACACCCAGGGGAAGGGCCTTCTCTGTGGCGGGCCCGGCCCTCTGGAACGACCTACCCCCCGACCTTCGCACTATCTCGGACCTCCGCCTCTTCCGCCAACGTCTTAAGACGTATTTATTTCAACAAGCCGGCCTAGGATAGCCCCCCGTTTCTGACTTTTTAAAAATAAATTATAATTTGGGAAGGTTTTTAACATGGGTTTTAGCACGGGTTAACTAATTTAATATATTTTAAATTGATATTTATTGTATTTTTGTGGTTTTAATAATGCCTGTGCGCCGCCCTGGGTCCTAACAAGGAGAAGGGCGGGGTATAAATTTAATAAAATAAAATAAAAATAAAATAAATAAATAAATAAATTGTTTATGCAGGTGTTCTTTTGAAGTTTATTGCCAACTAGAGAAAAGTGAAAACAAGATTTTATTGTGAATTTGTGGTTAATCTAATAAAAAGCCATTAAAGCCAGAGTGGCAGTGTCTACCAGTTGGAATAATGGTACAATTTCAACATCAGAAAGAAACTTTAACATTGCAAAAGATAATGTTTGAAATTCAAAAGTTATTAAATGTATCAGAGAGGATCGAGAAGAAACTGGAAAACATGGAGCATATAATAGCAAAATATGATGGAGAAGTTGGAGATGTTTATCGGAAAAAGTGGAGGTTAGAGTTCTAAAAACCGAAGAGAAAAATGAATACAAAGAAAAAAAATCTGCTGACATCTATGGTGAATGGATTGTGGTTGGAAATGGAAAGAGCGGAATATGGAAAGGGGACCTAGATGGTTGGAAACTCTATCCCAGATGGCAAGGCATAGAAGAAGAAAAAAAAGAATTGATAGATTTAAGGAAAGAAATCCTATCAGTAACATCATTGATAACTAAAGATAAGCTGATTAAGGAAACGGATAGAGGGTATCAAGATTATATAAGAGATTCAATAAGCAACGAGTTGCAAAGAGGAGTCCCCACAAATTTGATTAAGGAGGTAATGAGAAGACTAATCCCACAAATGGCAAAATACATGAGATTGCATTACTAATGGAAAGATACGGGTTGATAGATGAGAGCGTATAATTCAAAATTAGTGAAATTTAGTGACAATGGATATGGTTAAATAAATAATTGATAATGATAACAATGTATACATATGCATTTGTTTGACAAGAGGTAATTGGATATGAATACTAAATTGTACTTATGAAAGGAAGATTAGAAATTTTTGTAATTTATAAAAGAAAAATCAAGTTATTTAAGCTTTGAGTATTAGGGGGGGAAATGTTATGTGGCTGTGGCTTCCAGCATCACGTTACAGCCAGTGGGTTCCATCACTGGCCATTGAGGGTGAATCACTGGCCCCCACAGAGAGGGCTTGCAACTTGGGTGTCCTCCTGGACTCTCGGCTGTCGTTAGATGATCACATGACAGCCGTGGCCAGGGGGGCTTTTTATCAAGTCCGCTTGATTCGCCAGTTGCGTCCCTTTCTGGATCGTGACGCTCTATGCACGTTCACTCACGCCCTCGTCACTTCCCGCCTGGACTACTGCAATGCTCTCTACATGGGGCTGCCCTTGAGGTCCACCCAGAGGCTCCAGCTAGTACAGAATGCGGCCGCGTGGGGGATTCTGGGAACCTCAAGGTGCTCCCACGTGACACCTCTCCTGCGCGAGCTGCACTGGCTGCCTGTGGCTTTCTGGGTGCACTTCAAGGTGCTTGTAACCACCTTCAAAGCGCTCCATGGTACGGGGCCTGGTTACTTGCAAGACCGCCTCCTGCTACCAAATACCTCCCATCGACCAGTGCGTTCCACAGATTAGACCTCCTCAGGGTGCCATCGGCCAAACAATGCTGCCTGGCAACCCCCAGGGGGAAAGCCTTCTCTGTGGCAGCCCCTGCCCTCTGGAACGACCTACCCCCCGACCTACGCACGATCACCGACCTGCGCCTCTTCCGTCGGGCTCTGAAAACACACTTATTCCGTGTGGCGGGCCTGGTTTAGTAGCTTTTAATTGGTTATTTTAAATTGGTTTTATTCAACTTGGATTTTAGAACGGGCCCTAATTTAACTTTAAAATTATTTTAAAATATGTTATTTATTGATGTTCTTATATGTTTTTATTGATGCCTGTTCACCGCCCTGAGTCCCCCAAAGGAGAAGGGTGGTACACAAATTTAATAAACCTTAACCTTATGATAATGGATATAGCTAAACAAATGAAGGATAATGATAATAATGCATACATATGTATTGATTCAACGTAAGGAAATTGGATGTAAATTGTAAACAATGATTTGGAAAGGAGGATTGTTGGAAAGGACTTTGTTACTAAACATTATTGATTTTTATCTAGAACAGGTCATAATGATCTAATGCTATTGGATGATATTAGAAATAGTTAATGAAATGCCAGTATGTGGTTATGCTTCAAATTTTGGAATATTTTATGAAGAAGGACATTTAAATAATTATAGTCAAATGAAAATTGAGGTATGATGATGTATAAATATATTTGATTTAAAATATTTGATTTGATATGAATCATAGGTGATGATTGTGGAAGAGATGCACAAAAGTTTTTTGTAACCAACCGATACACTTTCTACAGTATGTAAAGAAGGAGTATTTTTTGTGTTGTCTTTGTTTGAAAATTAAAAACATTTAAAAAAAAATGTGTATCTAATACTGTGTACTCTTTAGCAATACCTTCCTTCTTCCTGTCCTGTGCAAACCTTGATTGTATCTGTAAATAAGAGCACCATTCTACTTGTACCCCTTGTTATGCCAATTCTAATCTAATTTTAATCTCCCCCTGTTTGTTCAATAACGCTTTATATGTACCAATATTTTCCATATTAATTAAATTTGGGTGTATATATTCTTCCATCCTAGATAGCCAGATGGGTATTTCGGTATAGTGATCGTGTTTACTTTTGTTCCGTATTAATAACAGGGACTGTCTGATATAGTGTCTATTGAAATATTTGTGTGCAGATCCTTTTTCATACCACAGGAAGGCATGCAATCCTGCTGTTTTAGAGCTGTTTTAGAGCTGAGCCAGGAGAGCAGAGTTCAGTCTCCTCTTCATGGATTGTCTGAATGCAAAGACTGAGCAGCCATCAGTCACAGAAGCTTCAACTGGGATCCCTGCAGAGAGGAGGGGTTGGGCTAGATGGTCTCAGGGTCTCCTCCACATTCACAAAGGTTGTCATGCCACAACATGGAACTCTTGTACTGTTGTTGCTCCAGCCCCACTTAGTGGCCGGGGCCAGATAAGCCTAACTCGATGGTCTGAAGCCAGACTCCATTTTTTGTCACCATTTGGAGAAGAGGGAACCAGCCGTTGTGACCGAGACCCCTGGTCATCCAGAAACGGCCTCCGTCCCTCACACGGAGCATCACTGGAGAGGTTCCAGCTGCTCCTTTCTTGGCTGTTATCTAATGCTGCCTATCTTGTCTTTATATGTTCTGCAATGCCAGGTCTGTGGTCAACAAAGCCCCCCTCATCCACGAACTTGTGTCGGAGGGGGAGCCGGACCTGGTAGGAATTGCGGAGACCTGGTTGGGCCACGAGGGAGGACTTCCCCTCGTAGAAATATGCCCACCAAGTTACCGCGCTTTTCATCAGCCTCGGGCCCTAGGCAGGGGTGGAGGGGTAGCGGTTATTGTTAGGGAAGGTCTAGAGCCGAGAGAGACCACTGTACCACAGACCACCGGCTGTGAGTCCCTCTGCGTGAAGTGGGGCCTAGGGAGGCAGTTGGGCGTGCTGATTGTATACCTGGCTCCTCGCTATGTAACAGCAGCCCTGCCCGAGCTCCTGGAGGTGATCGCCACGATGGCAGTTGAGACCCCCAGACTTGTTGTCATGGGGGACTTCAACCTGCCATCGATTGGCGAATCATCTGAGGCAGCTCGGGAGTTCATGGCCTCCATGACGGCCATGGACCTGACCCAAGTAATTCAGGGCCCCACGTACCAGGGAGGACACACGCTGGATTTAATCTTTGTCTCTGGTCAGTGGAAGAGTGATCTGGGTATAGGGGATATAGCCATCACACGCCTGTCATGGTCAGATCACTCACTTCTCTGGCTCGACTTTCCAATCGCTACACCCCACCGCGGGGAGGCGGAACCGGATTCACCTATATGGTTCCGCCCCAAGCGCCTGATGGACTCGGATAGGTTCCAGATGGTGCTTGGGCCATTACCTGTGTCCTTGACCTGTGCCCCGACAGAGGACCTGGTGGTCGCGTGGAATACCGGGCCACTGGGGCCTTGGATCGGGTCGCGCCCTTGCGGCCTCTCTTGCGGCAATGAGTCACCCAGGCCCCTTGGTTTACCGAGGAGCTGAGGGAGATGAAGCACCACAAGAGACGCCTAGAGAGGAGATGGAGATCCACACGGTCTGAATCTGACCGAACACAGGTGAGAGCCCAGTTACGGAATTACCTTGTGGCGTTGAGAGTGGCCAAACGTCATCATTGCGCCACCCTCATCGCATCCGCAGATAACCGCCCTGCCGCCCTGTTTAGGGTGACCCGCTCCCTCCTTCAACAGAGGGCGTGGGAAGCCCCTTTGCAGGGTAGAGCAGAGGAATTTGGGGAATATCTGCAGGATAAAATCGCTCAGATTCGGAGCGAGTTGGTCTCCATCGAAAGTGGCCCAGTGGGATGCCCCGAGGCAGATCTTGAGACAGTTTTGTGGCAAGAGTTTTACTCTGTTACTTCCGAAGATATGGACAGGTTACGTGGGCGACTGCGAGCTAGCACATGTTTATTGGACCCGTGTCCCTCCTGGCTTGTACTGGCATCTTGGGAGGTTACACGAGGCTGGCTCCAGGAGGTGGTCAATGCTTCCCTGAGCGAGGGGTTCTTGCCGGCCTCCCTTAAAGAGGCGGTGGTGAGACCCCTCCTCAAGAAGCCCTCTCTGGACCCGGCATTATTGGTGAATTACCGTCCGGTCTCCAACCTTCACTTTCTGGCGAAGGTTGTAGAGAGTGTGGTGGCACAACAGTTCCCCCGTCATCTGGAGGAAATTGATTATCTGGACCCGGGCCAGTCCGGCTTCCAGGCCGGGCACAGCACCGAGACGGCATTGGTCGCGTTGATGGATGATCTCTGGAGGGCCAGAGATGGGGGTTGTTCCTCCATTCTGGTCCTATTAGACCTCTCAGCGGCTTTTGATACCATCAACCATGGTATCCTATTGCATCGGCTGGAGGGGTTGGGGGTGAGGGGCACCGTGTTGCGGTGGTTCTCCACCTACCTCTCCGGTCGAACGCAATTTGTGTTGACAGGAGGGCAGAGGTCGACCTCTAGACCCCTCACTTGTGGGGTGCCTCAGGGGTCAGTCCTCTCGCCACTCCTGTTCAACACATATATGAAGCCGCTGTGTGCGATCATCCGTGGTTTTGGGATAGAGTACCACCTCTACGCTGATGACACACAGCTGTATATATCTACCCCAAACCACCCCAACGATGCCGTAGCGGTGATGTGCCAGTGACTGGAAGCCGTGCGGGCCTGGATGGGAAGTAATAGACTCAGACTCAACCCGTCCAAGACCGAGTGGCTGTGGTTCCTGGCATCCCGGTACAACCAATTGACTCCATCACTGGCCATAGGGGATGAACATCTAACCCCTGTGGATGGGGCACGCAACTTGGGCATCCTCCTTGATACACGGCTGTCCATGGAAGATCAAGTGATAGCCGTGGCCAGGAGGGCATTTTACCAGGTTCGTCTGGTCTGCCAGTTGCGTCCCCTATTGGATTGGGGTGCCCTTTGCACAGTCACTCATGCCCTCGTGACATCCCGACTGGACTACTGCAATGCTCTCTACATGGGGCTCCCCTTGAGGTGTGCCCGAAGGCTTCAGCTTGTCCAGAATGCAGCCGCGCGGGCAGTTATGGGAACCTCCAGGTTTTCCCATGTAACACCGCTCCTGTGCGAGCTCCATTGACTGCCTGTCGTCTTTCGGGTGCGCTTCAAGGTGTTGGTTATCATCTTCAAAGCGCTCCACGGCACGGGACCTAGCTATCTGCGGGATCGCATCCTGCCCCATACATCCCTGCGGCCGATTCGCTCCCACAGAGAGGAACTTCTCCGGGTGCTGTCCACTAGGCTATGCCAGTGGGCAACGCCCAGGGGAAGGGCCTTCTCTGTGGCGGGCCCGACCCTCTGGAACGACCTTCCCCCCGAAATCAGAACAACCACAGACTTTCGCTCCTTCCGACAGAAACTAAAAACACACTTCTTCTGCTTGGCTGGCCTAGGGTAATTAAAATTTTTTAAATTGTTTTAGGGGTTTCTAGGGATAGTTTTAGTTTTATAGGGGGTTTTAGCGCAGGGCCAGTTTAATTTGTTTTTAACCTTGTACTCTTTTTGTTTTAATTGTATTTTTAATTCCCTGTGCCCCGCCTCGAGTCCCTTCAGGGAGAGAGAGCGGGTTATAAATTATTATTATTATTATTATTATTATTATTATTATTATTATTATTATTATTATTATTATTATTATTATTATTATTATTATTATTATTATTATTATTATTATTATTATTATTATTATTATTATTATTATTATTATTATTATTATTATTATTATTATTATTATCTGATTTCCACTATTTGCATCTCCTCAGTTTCACCTGCCCTGTTCTCCCAATAAAGCATCCAGATCCACGCCAGGCTCCCTTTCATTGGAGGAGAATAGGGGGGCTTAGCTGCTGTCCAGCTGCACACAGACCCACCTGCAATGGGGACGGAAGAAAGGTGGAATTCCACAAGGCTAATCACAAACCTACAAATATGGGAATTTATTTAAAAAAGAATACAGATGTCAGCCTCTGATTTTGCTTTGCTTTTGCCTGCATCGGCTGACATGTTGAAACGGGGGGAGGGCTAGGGTTGCTAAGCTACTAAGGGGGGCAGGAGAGAGAAACGGACAGTTGTTATCACATTCAGCTAATGAATTACATTCCATTCTGATGATGACCCTTAGAAGGAACTGCACCTGATGTCGTGGCTGACTTTGCATTGGACAACATGCTGTGGTCAAAGGGGGGAGGTTGGATTATGCTTTGTTATGTATGTTGCGCGCCTAAATGTTTCATTCCTTGCTTGACGATGGCTGAAGCCACATCATTATCAGTAAAAGTAGCCTTGAACTTTCTAAATGAAGTCAAGTGTGTTCTTTCTTGATGATTGATGGAAACAGTCATGACAAATAAGCAAGGAATCTAATTACCTCGGCTCTGAGCTAACCGCTTCAGCAGCGAGTGAGAAAATAAAACCTTCAAAAATGTCAGACGCGGGGAAAGAAGATTTACTGGGAGCCACGGCCCCAAGTACAACCCCCCCCTGATCCACCCTCCGTTTCCAGTCCAGATGTCCAGCAAACCGAAGACAGGTCAGTCATTGAACTTTTAAAGGATCTTAGCCTGGGAGGTGAACCTGAAGATAAATCAGTTCGTCACCGATGGTCAGAGGGAGTGGGCAGGAAAGGAATGTTTGAACAAAAGCCTTGGTGAGTAACTACTAGACGCAGAAGGGGCCTCTCCCCCCCTCGCTGGGAGGTGGCAGATGAGGAAATTTTTCTAAGGCTTGAAGCCCAGAAGCTAATCTCGAAAGCTGATAATTTGAAACGCAGCTGGGAGAGAGAGAGAAAACGCTCCCCCGACCCTCTGGGCTGGTTATTACCCAGGAGAGAGGTGCGGGAAGCCCCGCTGCAGGGTCGAGCAGAGGAATTTGTGATTTTTCTGCAGGAGAAAATCGCTCCGATACAGAATGAGTTAGCCTCCATTGATGGCCCAGTGGGATGCCACGAGACAGATCTTGTTTGGGAGGAGTTTGACTCCGTTACTTCCGAGGATATGGACAGGTTACGTGGGCGACTGCGAGCCACCACATGTTTATTGGACCCATGTCCCTCCTGGCTTGTACTGGCATCCTGGGAGGTGACACGACGCTGGCTCCAAGAGGTTGTCAATGCATCCTTAAGTGAGGGTGCCTTACCTGCTTCCCTAAAAGAGGCCATGGTGAGGCCCCTCCTTAAGAAGCCCTCTTTGGATCCAGCTTTATTAACCAACTATCGTCCAGTCTCCAACCTTCCCTTTTTGGCGAAGGTTGTTGAGAGTGTGGTGGCACAACAGTTTCCCCGTCACCTGGAGGAAGTTGATTATCTAGACCCGCGCCAGTCCGGCTTTCGGCCCGGGCATAGCACCGAGACGGCATTGGTCGCGTTGGTCGATGATCTCTGGAGGGCCAGAGATGGGGGTTGCTCCTCCATCCTGGTCCTATTAGACCTCTCGGCGGCTTTCGATACCATCGACCATGGTATCCTATTGCATCGGCTGGAGGGGTTGGGGGTGGGAGGCACCGTTTTACGGTGGTTCTCCTCCTACCTCTCTGGCCGATCACAATTTGTGTTGGCAGGAGAGCAGAGGTCGACCTCTAGACCCCTCACATGTGGGGTCCCTCAGGGGTCGGTCCTCTCGCCTCTCCTGTTCAACACATATATGAAGCAGCTGGGTGAGATCATCCGTGGCTTTGGGGTAGAGTACCATCTCTACGCTGATGATACTCAGCTGTATATATCTACCCCAAGCCACCCCAACGATGCCGTAGCGGTGATGTGCCAGTGCCTGGAAGCCGTACGGATCTGGATGGGAAGTAACGGACTCAGACTCAACCCGACCAAGACCGAGTGGCTGTGGTTTCCGGCTGCCCGATTCAACCAGCTGACTCCATCGCTGGCCATAGGGGGCGAACATCTTGCCCCTGTGGATGGGGTGCGCAACTTGGGTGTCCTCCTGGATGCCCGGCTGTCCATGGAAGATCAAGTGACAGCCGTGGCCAGGAGGGCGTTTTACCAGGTTCGCCTGGTTCGCCAGTTGCGCCCCCTATTGGATCGGGACGCCCTTCGCACAGTCACTCATGCTCTCGTGACATCCCGACTGGACTATTGTAACTCTCTCTACATGGGGCTCCCCTTGAGGTGCACCCGAAGACTTCAGCTGGTCCAGAATGCAGCCGCGCGAGCAATAATGGGTACCGCAAGGTATACCCATGTAACACCGCTCTTGTGCGAGCTGCACTGGCTACCTGTCGTCTTTCGGGTGCGCTTCAAGGTGTTAGTTCTCATCTTTAAAGCGCTCCATGGCTCGGGACCTAGCTATCTGCGGGATCGGATTCTGCCCCATACATCTTCCCGGCCCATTCGCTCCCACAGAGAGGGACTTCTCTGGGTGCCGTCCACTAGACTTTGTCAGCGGGCGACGCCCAGGGGAAGGGCCTTCTCTGTGGCGGGCCCAGCCCTCTGGAACGACCTTCCCCCCGACTTTAGAACAACTACGGACCTCCGCTCCTTCCGTCAGAAATTAAAAACTCACTTTTTCTGCTTGGCCGGCCTAGGTTAGTCTCTACCTCAGGGGTTAGGGAATGTTAATTTTAAAATGGGGATTTTAGTACAGGGACAGTTGATTTAATTTGTTTTTATTGTATTTATTTATGTATATATTTTATGCTGTCTTAATTTTTCCCTGTGCACCGCTCCGAGTCCCCCTGGGGAGAGGACACGGTATAGAAAAATAAAATCTATCTATCTATCTACCTGTACAAAGGCATTATCTTTTATCTTGATGATATCCTTATTTACACGGAAACACTTGAAGAACATATAAAGCTTGTCCGCTCTGTTTTACGCAAACTAAGGTCGGCAGAACTATATGCTAAACTTTCAAAATGTGAATTTCATCAAAGCAAGATCGATTATCTTGGATACCGCATTTCGTCAGAAGGTATTGAGATGGATCCTGCTAAAGTGAAGGCTGTAACCGAGTGGGCCCCTCCTCGCACCCCTAAACAATTGCAAAGTTTCTTGGGATTTGCTAACTTTTACCGCCAATTTATCCCCTCTTTTGCCAGTATTGCTCTACCGATTACGAACTTGCTTAAAACAAAGGGTGATGATAAACCACAACCTAATAAACCTCTGCACTGGTCTATGGAATGCCAAGCAGCCTTCGAAAAACTTAAACACTTATTTGCAGCAGAACCAATTTTGAAACACCCAGACATAAATGCCCCTTTTGTCGTACAAGTGGATGCCAGCGATGTGGCTGTGGGTGCAGTGCTACTCCAATACAACCCCCATGGGGAATTACAACCTTGTGCTTATACCTCTCATAAACTCTCAGATACAGAAAGAAGATGGGCTATTTGGGAAAAAGAGGCTTTGGCAGTGCGGTGGGCCCTCATGACTTGGCGACATTTCTTGGAAGGAGCGCCCCACCCGTTCGAGGTATGGACTGATCATAAAAATTTGGAATCTCTCCGAACTCCTCGCAAACTTTCTCCTAAACAAGTACGGTGGTCCCAATATTTCAGTCGTTTTAATTTTTCCATGAAATATATTCCTGGAGGACAAAACTTTATGGCAGATGCATTATCACGCCTCCCTCAATACAATTCCTCTAAACTTACAGTAATCCAGCCTGTCATCCCGGGATGTGACTTAGCTGCTCCGGTGACCACTCGCAGCCATTCTACTCTACACACCGAGACCCCTCCCGAATTAATCTCTAAAATTAAAGACAAACTTCAGACTGACGACTGGTTTGCTGCGCATTGTGCTGTACTTTGCGGGATGACTTGCCCTGGATGGGTTCTAAACTTTGCATCCCGGCTAAACTCCGTACCTTAGTACTCAAGAGGGCGCACGATTCTCGACTCGCCGGTCATTTTGGTTTCGTGAAGACCCTACACTTACTTAAGCGTCAATTCTGGTGGCCTTATATGAAAAAAGATGTGGAATCTTACATTGCTAGTTGCCCAGTTTGTGCTGCTTGTAAACACCCCCCCCCCCGGCAAACCTCAAGGTCTCCTCCAGTCTGTAGCTCGCCCGGAGTCCCCTTGGAAGGAGATATCTATGGACTTCATTGTGGACCTCCCTAGTATCCGTGGTTTCACTATCATATGGGTGGTTACTGATCTGTTTTCAAAACAGGTTCATTTTGTCCCGTGTTCTGGAATCCCATCGGCCAAGGCGCTAGCAAAACTTTTCCTGAATCACATTTATCGCCTACACAGAGTTCCTCGACGTATTATTTCTGATAGGGGAGTACAGTTCACTTCTCGGTTTTGGAAGGAATTCTTGAAAATGATTGGGTCCGCCCAAGGATTAAGCTCCTCCCACCACCCGCAGACGAACGGAGCTTGTGAGAGGGCAAATTCCGTTTTGGAACAATATTTACGGTGTTTCATTAATTATCAACAGGACGATTGGGCCGACCTCTTAACCCATGCTGAGGTGGCTTATAACAATTCCGTTCATAGCAGCACCGGTATGACTCCCTTCAAATTGATCTATGGTCAAGACTTTGTGCCTATTCCCGAGTTGCCTCATGAGTCTCCTACCGTTCCATCTCTCTTGGATTGGAGTACTAAGATGTCCTCATTTTGGCCGGTGGCGCGAAAAACGCTGGATGATGCTCACCAATCTCATAAATTGTATGCTGACAAGAAACAAATTGCCCCTCCAGATTATAAAGTTGGTGACCGTGTTTACCTCTCTACTAGATTCTTGGAGAGCCCCCAAAAATGTCGGAAACTGGGCCCGAAATATATTGGACCTTTCCCCATTGTTAAGATCATCAGCTCCGTATCAGTCAAACTGGATTTACCAAAAACTTATCGTCGCCTTTACCCGATTTTCCATGTCAATCTGTTGAAGCCTGAACGCACATCTTACCTTCGACCAATACAATCTACACCCCCACCGCCATTATTCGTTTCCGGTGAACTCCATTACGAAGTAAAAGACATTTTAGATTCTAGAGTGTGGAGAAATAAGGTTCAATACCTTGTCTAGTGGAGGGATTTCCCTCCTTCCCATACCGAGTGGGTGGATAAACACCACGTTCAAGCCCCTAAACTGCTTAAGAAATTTTATGCTAAATATCCTAACAAGCCTTAACCACTGTTATATTTTTTTTTGTGTATTTTCTGTTTGTCTCTGTCTCTCTTGGTGGTTTTTCTGTGTTTCTGTTTTATTCCAGGACTAACGTCTCACTTCTGGAGGACGGCCGGATGTCAGCCTCTGATTTTGCTTTGCTTTTGCCTGCATCGGCTGACATGTTGAAACGGGGGGAGGGCTAGGGTTGCTAAGCTACTAAGGGGGGCAGGAGAGAGAAACGGACGGTTGTTATCACATTCAGCTAACGAACTGCATTCCATTCTGATGATGACCCTTAGAAGGAACTGCACCTGATGTCGTGGCTGACTTTGCATTGGACAACATGCTGGGGTCAAAGGGGGGAGGTTGGATTATGCTTTGTTACGTATGTTGCGCGCCTAAATGTTTCATTCCTTGCTTGACGATGGCTGAAGCCACATCATTATCAGTAAAAGTAGCCTTGAACTTTCTAAATGAAGTCAAGTGTGTTCTTTCTTGATGATTGATGGAAACAGTCATGACAATAGCATTTTCAAATTAGTAGTGTTTAATATAAAAATGCCATGGTATCTACTCTTTGGAACCATTATTCTCTTAAATTCCCTTAAAACCTTTAAATTGACCAGATCTGTTGAGATGGTTCCCCTCCTTCTCCTCTGGATTCCTTCACTAAAGGATCTAAGATTAATGGATCCATATCAGGACCCCCATACCTGCCACGGCTGCAGCCTTGGAGACCCCAACATCTTTTCTCCCTCCTTTCTTCTCCTCGTCAATCTGGTGGAATAGGCAGCATTCAAGGCCTTGGCCAGAGTCTTTGTGAGACTGTAATCTTGGTAGTCATTTGTGACCAATCTTTTGTCCCATTTAAACTCGGTGTCCAGTGGGGCTTTCTGGGTGCATCTTCTGCGGCCTTTAACAGAAAAGACATTCTTTGAAAGAGAACAGTGGAAATAAAGCTCTTGAAACTTTACTTCCACACAGAAAAAGGGTTCAAAGGGAGAATCTTTTGGCCTTTCTTTTCCCAGATAAGCAAAGTGCCAAATACTATGGATGTATTTGAGAAGTCTGCGCTTGTTCATTTCATACCCTACAAAATTTGTGAGGATCCAGATTTTCCCTTCAATGGGTCCTGGGAGACGCATAAGTGTTAAATGGAAAGGAAGAATTCTCTCCCAAAGGAAATCAAATTCCATGAAGTGAACAAAGACGTTGACTTGTCTCCACTTAGAGAGGGAATCCCTGAGGTATGCAGTATATCCAGTCTTCGAGAACTGTTGTGATATAATCACACAAATTCCATTCCTGACAAGCAAAGGAGGGAAAATCCTCATGAAATTCTCTCCCTTCTCTGTGTCTGAAGCAAAGAGGCCAATCAGGTTCCATCTGAAATGGAGGAGCAGTTGGACAATTGCTGGGTATTGGAATCCTTCTTTGGGATTCATCTGGTGGAAAAAGGGGAATCGACTTTTATCACTCAGAGCCTCTGAAGCTATTTCATAATTGATCTGAAAAACCAATTGAAAGGATTAGAGCATACACAGAGTGTAACCTAATTCAGCTTTTGTTAAATTGCTGTTGAGAGAAGCTCCATTGTAACCTAATGTGCCAACTCCATACATAAAAGTCTAGGTGAATTGCCAAGCTTAGCTTAGCAAAGTAACTTCTTGTGAAAAGTAAAATGTGGATTCTCCCAAGTAGCCTTGCTTGTAATTTAAAATGTGTGTTCAGCATTCCCTAACAAAGCTCTGAGTTATACACCAGAAAATTTTCCCTTCTAAAGTCTATTATTTTCAGAGCTATGAGAAAAACCATGAAATTTGTGTGATATCAAATTATGTTTCTATAGCTAGCAATGATGTTCTGTGCAAATTGTGTGAGCTGTAAGATGTTTGAAAAGGTTTTTGGCGCATGCCTGTTTTTCTATCTCTGCCTGCTCTGTTGAGGTGGGAGACAAAAAGGTCATCCAGTCCTTTGCTTTCTGCAGAAATAAAAGCTGATAATCCGTAGCCTCATCTTCAGAGTTTAATTGGACTTATTCTGATCTGCATTCAAAAACCTTACACAATGAAGAATGCTGTGTCATATTTGGAGTCAGGTCAAGTCCAAAATATTATATTTTAGTAAATCTGATCTTGTCCTCATGAAAGCATTAGAATAATTGGTTAATTAGACATTGTTTAAAACAGTCGTAGTCAACCTGGTCCCTACCTACTAGTGGGCATTCCAGCTTTCAAGGTGTGTGGTAGGGATTTTGTCCAATACTGAAGCACTTTTCTTTTTTAAATTTAATTGACTTCCCTACTTTATAACTCACCATTACTGTGGAACCGGTGGGCAGTTAGAAAATTTTACTACTAACAGAGATACAAAAGTGGCTGGTAGGTATAAAAAGGTTGACTACCCCTGGTTTAAAATGTTGTACAAGAAACAGGGACACCTCAGTTCCTAATACGATATGCCAGTAAAACAATCTAAGAATGGCCTTTAATTGAAGTTTTGTCTGTTCTAACAGTCACAATTTTCGGAGTTTGTCAGTTTCCATAGATTAAATGCCGATATTCATATTTTCTGATTTTAGACAAAGCAGAAAATGTATAAATTCCCAAATCAGCTCTGAGGGCAGTAGCTGGAAGTCCTTTTATCCTCCCCAAGATCCTTCTCCGAGGCTGTGATTGGGTTGGTTCTGCTGGTGGTTTCTCTCTGAAGCCCCAAACATCAGATTGATGTAAGAACATGTGGGAAATCATGGCCTCACATACTTTAATAATTGGGGCTGAGGAAGCTGGAGAGCATTGAGGTTTTCATTTAAGCACCAATTTCATTCATGTCTTTGATCTAACTGAGCTCCTTTGATGATCAGGGAGCCAAGATTCTGTCTCAGAGAAAACAACCCCAGGTAAGGAAAGGTCTTACTTGCTCTATTGGCTGACCATCTATGGCTAGGATGTCATTTCCCAAAGACCATAAGTTTTGAACTTGATTCATTAATTATCAGTTAATTATTATGACAAAAGAACCAGCCAGCTGATCATTGCATGTGTGCTCATCAGAAACTGGAAGAGGAGTTGCCTTGTGCTCATGTGCTCATCGACATGCACACTGGGCAACATCCCTGAAAAGAGGGCTGAAAAGGTTCACCCTCAATGCCCTATTCAAAGGGTGGTTTTTCCAGGGCATTATAAAGTGGTACCAAGACTTTACGTGATTTGACTCTCTCCTTCTATTGATGCAGACTAGGATTGCAATGGCTTTTTTGGCTGCTGCCACATATTGTTTGCTCACATTTGAGAGATTGTCTCCTAAGACTCCCAGATCCCTCTCACAGTTCCTGCTATTGAGCCAGGCTTCACCTGATCTGTACCTGAACATTTGGTATTTCTAGCCTGAGTGTAAGACTTTACTTTTCTCTACAATGGATTTCATTTTGTTAGATAGGCCCAGGGTTCAAGTCTATCTAGATCAGACATGTCCAAAGTCCGGCCCGCGTGCCATTTGCGGCCTGGGGGTCAGTTTAATACGGCCCTCCAACAGCCCTTCCTGCTCTGTATAAATGTGGCCTGCCGCCTTCTCCTGCTTCCCCCTCGGGATGAGGCAACCAATTAACGCTCGGAGATGGGGTGGGGTGAGCAAGAGAAACGTGCAAACGGGGAAAGAGCCGGGCGGAAGCCCTCCACGAGCAGCCCGGATAGAGCGCGGGAAGCACGAAGGTAGAACGAGCTCAGGAGGGGGAAGGAGCTGACGAGGGACGATTGTGCACCAGCGGGAGGCGCGAAGGTAGAACGAGCTCAGGAGGGGGAAGGAGCTGACGAGGGACGATTGTGCGCCAGCGCTTGGGAAGCGAGACCCCCGCAGCTCCTCGCGAGAGGAGGCCAGCTCAGCGCCTGCCTTGCCCACCGCCCTCCATGAGCAGCCTGGATAGAGCGCGGGAAGCACGAAGGTAGAACGAGCTCAGGAGGGGGAAGGAGCTGACGAGGGACGATTGTGCACCAGCCGGAGGCGCGAAGGTAGAATGAGCTCAGGAGGGGGAAGGAGCTGACGAGGGACGATTGTGCGCCAGCACTTGGGAAGTGAGACCCCCGCGGCTCCTCGTGAGAGGAGGCCAGCTCAGCGCCTGCCTTGCCCGCCGCCCTCCACGAGCAGCCCGGATAGAGCGCGGGAAGTGCGAAGGTAGAACGAGCTCAGGAGGGGGAAGGAGCTGACGAGGGACGATTGTGCGCCAGTGGGAGGCGCGAAGGTAGAACGAGCTCAGGAGGGGGAAGGAGCTGACGAGGGACGATTGTGCGGCAGCGCTTGGGAAGTGAGACCCCCGTGGCTCCTCGTGAGAGGAGGCCAGCTCAGCGCCTGCCTTGCCCGCCGCCCTCCACGAGCAGCCCGGATAGAGCCCTCCACGAGCAGCCCGGATAGAGCCCTCCACGAGCCGCCCGGATAGAGCCTCCACGAGTGTGTTTCTCTTCCCCTCCCGGCCTCACACTTTGGGGTGTGAGACAGAGGTAGGTAGGGCCAGTGCTGTTACCAGAGAGTTACCAGGAAAGGAAGGAAATACCCTCACCCCTCCCCTTCTGGCCAATTTATAACATGGCGACTATAAATAAAAAAAGGAAAGTTGACAGTGAGGGCCGCCGTTTCCAGGAAAGGTGGAAAGTGGATTTTTTTTTCATTGAAACACGGAATCACTGTGTTTGTCTGATATGTCAAGAGACTGTGGCCGTTTATAAAGAATTTAATGTCAAGAGACACTACCAGACGAAACATAGCTCGTACGACAAACTAACAGGGCGCGACCGCAGTGAAAAGTTGAAGCAACTTGAAGCGGTTTTAATGTCACAACAGCGATTTTTCACACGAGCCCATGAGACAAATGAAAATGCCACAAAGGCAAGCTATGAGGTGGCAACGTTAATTGCGACACATTGCAAGTCTTTTGCTGAGGGTGATTTTATTAAAGAGTGCATTATGAAAATGGTTGAGAATATCTGTCCCGAGAAGAAGCAAGAGTTTGCCAACATTTGCCTGGCTCGTAATACTATAGCACGGAGAATTGAAGATGTTTCATCAGATATTAAGAGAAAGTTGATGTCCAAAGGACAGGATTTTGACTTCTTTTCAATAGCCTGTGATGAAAGCACAGACCTATCTGACACAGCTCAGTTGCTGATTTTTTTGAGAGGGGTGGACGATGAAATAAATGTGACTGAAGAGCTACTTGACCTCCAGAGCCTTATGGACCAAACCAGAGGAAAAGATTTATTTGTTGCTGTTAATTCCGCAATAGATGACATGAAACCGCCCTGGAACAAAGTTACTGGGATTATTACTGATGGGGCACCTGCTATGACTGGTGAACCCTAATCTGTAACAAGGTGACTGAAGAAGGAGGCGAAGCTATTAAACTCCATTGTATAATTCATCAGCAAGTTCTCTGTGCTAAATATCTCAAATATGATCATGTTATGAAACCGGTTGTAAAGACTATTAATTTTATTCGCGCTAAAGCTAAAGTTTAAACAATTTCTACTGGACATCCAGGCTGAATATGAAGATGTTTTATATCACAACGATGTAAGATGGCTCAGTCGAGGGTCTGCGCTGCAGCGTTTTTACTCTCTCAGAATGGAAATCAAAGAATTCTTGGAAACAAGGGGGCAACCGATGCGAGAACTATCTGATCCTATTTGGCTGGCTGATTTGGGGTTTCTAGTTGACATAACAAAGCATCTGAACGCACTAAACACCAGTCTTCAGGGAAAAGATGCAGTGGTGAACCAGCTTTATTCACACCTCAAGGCCTTTGAAACAAAGCTGCAACTTTTCCAAAGGCATTTGTCACAAACACAGCCCAATACCATACATTTTTCAGCATTGCAGGAAATAATGAACAGTTTTTCACAGGACAATATCAGTGCGCAAATGAGCAGGTATGCAGCAGACATCGCATCTCTGGCTGGAGAGTTTAAACGGCGCTTTCAAGATTTTGCAACTATCGAAAATGAGATCAGGCTTTTCTCCTCTCCATTCTCTGTTGACCCCGATGATGCTCCAGGTCAGCTGCAGCTTGAGCTCATTGAGCTGCAGTGTGACAGCGAGTTACGCAGACGTCACCAACAGCTCTCTCTTGTGAACTTTTACCGCCAACTGGATAAGGGCAGGTTTCAAGAGATTCGGACATTGGCTAAGAAAATGCTGAGCTTGTTTGGCTCAACATATTTGTGTGAGAAGACATTCTCTGCTATGAACTTGAACAAGAACCGTGTGAGGACAAGACTAAGTGACTCTCATCTGCGTGACATTTTGCGCATCAAAACCACTGCCTTTGTACCTGACCTAGCCTATTTGCTGCAGTCCAGATCTCAGTTTCACCCTTCACATTAGTGCAGGCAAATTTTTTTAAAAAAAAAATTCAATACATTGTGAAAACTCAGCTGTCAGTCGATCTTAATGTTATGAAATGAAAAGTATGTCATTTGCAATTAACTTGGCATAAAATAATTTATTTGCATTTAATTGTAATGGTTCAAAGAATGTTCGGAAAAATGTATGTCATTTGCAATTAACTTGGCATAAAATAATTTATTTGCATTTAATTGTAATGGTTCAAAGAATGTTCGGAAAAATGTATGTCATTTGCAATTAACTTGGCATAAAATAATTTATTTGCATTTAATTGTAATGGTTCAAAGAATGTTCGGAAAAATGTTCGGCCCTCCACCATGTTCACTTCATCCAATCTGGCCCTCTTTGAAAAAAGTTTGGACACCCCTGATTTAGATCCATCTGGATCTTCAGCCTATCTTCTGGGGTGTTGGCTATTCCTGCCAGTTTAGTGTCATCTGTAAATGGGATGAATTTCCCATCTATCCTTCATCCAAATCATTGATGAAGATGTTGAAGAGGACTGGGCCTAAAATGGAGCCTTGGGGTCCGCCACTGCTTGTTTCTCTCCGTGTAGAAGTAGTTCCACTGAGGACCACAGGCTGAGTCCATCTGGGGGTGAATCCCACATATCTTTACTCTACCAAAGCCTTTTTAAAATCCAAGTACTGTATACTACTGCATTTCACTGGTCCACCAAATTAGCCATTTTTGTTGAAGAATGAAATAACATTTATTTATTATTTATTATCTGTTTTTGGATCCTTCATTACTTCTAGCAAGTCATTAGTATTTAGACTGAGTAACAATGGTGCATCTTTCCCTTCCTCCTTGGTAAGTATTGTTCCTTCTTCTTATGGCTCCATTGAGCCCAAACCTCCCTCTCAAACAAAGACCTGGAGAAAGAGCTTGGATCAGGGCCAACAGGCTGAGCTCCATTTTGAGGGCAATCAATTTCCTACATAATATTTTTCTGTTAATCATGACAAATGCATTAACATCTAGAAAGCCAGCAAACTGTGTTTTACTTTCCTGATATAGATGAGATATTTCAAGATAAATTTCTTATCAATATTAGATTATTAACCTATGCATTATTTATTATAAAATATATATAGCTGTTCACTACCTAAAACATTCTTGCTCTTCTGAAAGGAATGCATTTTTCTCAAGTTTAACTAAGAGGATCATGGCATAAATTTTATCCACAATGTCTACTAGTCTACAGTCCTTTTTATTCCACTTTTCAGATAGATAAAATGCTACTATTGCTTGCATTTCAGACCTTTTATGATTAATCTCAACATGAACATAATGGGATAAAATATTGACATTGTTGCTAATATGTAGAAAAGCAGCACTTGAATTCTATGGAGAAGACATGATTGCATCTATTGCTCACCCACCAACACCCACCCCTCACTTTGCCAGATGGAGAAAAACACAAACAAACCTGTGGGACTTTGTAGGTGCTAACTAATGTTGACATCTGGATGGAGATGTCCCTGTTAGCTGCATCAAGAAGAGCCAGAAGGTTGACCTTCCTTCCACAGCCGTAGTTGGGGACATTGGCTTCTCCAGTGGAGAGAATGTCCAGCAAGGCATCTGAAGTGCGGAAAGTGCTCAAATGGTTGTGATGGATGTTGTAGCCAAGTGTGAGATTGCACAGGAGCCGGGAATTCTTGTTGACCATTTGAATGTTGAAAATGAATTGTAAACCATAAGAATTGCTATTGTAAAAAAACGTTATAATCAACAGCAACAACAAATACTGTTTTTAATGTACAATCCTCCAGAATCCTACTGAGCTTAAGCCAACATTGCTACAAAACCAATGATCTGGAATCACAAATATGGAATTTGGCTGAGGTACGGCAACTATAACTTGTTCCATCCCTACTTTAAATAAAATTCATTATTCAAGTGAAAAATTAAGGATTGAACTGAGAGAGGAAAATAATCTGCAGCTCTTTCAGCTTTTTTCCAGACCCCTTTTTGAGTCTCTTTCACAAAATCAGACAAAAGAAAGAAGCCACAGAAATCAAAAATTCAGGAAATTAGACATATCCCCCAATATAGGAATAAATTAAAAATTAAAAAAACAGAAAAGGAGAGCATTAGAATGGAGAGATTACAACTCCATCACCCTGAATGACTTACGGATCTTGGAAAACAAATGGAAGAGAAGGAGCCACGTTGAAAAGCAACTCTGTATCCAATATTTCCTCTCCACTGAGGACTATACCAATGAGATGGTCTCCTGGACTGTAAAAGCTCTGTGGTCGTTTTCCATCCTGGTGGTCTAAACTCAGTGGGCATTTCATCCTCAGCTTCCCAGAGACTGGATGGGACACCAGCAGCATCAGAAGCAGAAGCATGAGGTCCATCATTCATAGGGTGAATCAATCAATCCCCTTCCTGTGTCTAAAGAAGAATGAGAAGAATTCAAAGGATTCTCACAAGGTGGGAAATGATCCAGTGTCTTTCCTGATTGAAACACAGAGAAACACTCAGCTTCACCTGGAAAGGAGAGAGATGGGCATTCAAGAGCACAGACCCTGCCTCTCCCTAAATTCCCTACTTCTCTGCCCAAAATCTCCCCTGGAGGATTCGGCCAAAGAGCAGAGCTGAAACTTTGATCATAATTCTCCCTCTCAGGAGAGATCCCTGGAGAATTCAACCTGTTCTTGGATTCAAAGTTTGTTGGGAAATTCTCTGGAGGGAAATGAAAGTGAAATAATCCCCATGTGATTCATAATAACGGGCAGAGACTGAATTAAATCCATCACCTAGAATTGAGATGTTTGGGGTCTCCGTGCTTGAAACTGGCCCCAGAGGGAATACACGGCACCTGTGGGGTAAAATAAAAATAAATCTGATATTTGTTGGCATTGTGGTTAAAGAGAAAACTCTGGGGCCCAGTTAATGTCAGAGCATCTCACAGATCTCAAATAGCTCCCTGCTGAGTTAAAACCAAAATTTATTTTATTTTTATTCCATGACCAAGCAGAAAAGGGATGATGCAATAGTGCAGCCAGTCTATTGAACAAAATCAACTTTAGTGAAAAATTAATTACCAGAACTTTGCATAGTTAAAACATAAAGAGAGAGATAGAAAACTTATAAAACCTGGTGAAAAAAGATGGAGAAATTAAGAAAGCTTGTAGAAATCCATATCCTATGTTCCTCTGCCACACTTTCCCATGCAGAGGCAAGGCAGGGATGGCAGACAGGACTCTGCCCAGCTGAGTGGGGAGCCCCTCTTGAGAGAAGGAAGCTTGGGAGTCTTGTGTTGGGGAAGGGAAGCAGATCTGCAAAATCCCCCTCCAGGTTCCATCTTCTGAGTCCTGGGAAGTGGGGAGACCATATCCCATGTTGCTCAGCCACTCCTTCCATGCCTGGGGCACTCAGGAGAAAGCAAAGCCCAGACCCTTAGAATAGGCTCAGGATGGCCAGGAAGGGGGAGGGGATCTGGTGCATTCCTGGGAATAGGCTAACCTGGTTTATGGGTCCCAGGGTTGAATGTTGGGGGGGGGGACGCAGCCCCTGGGGCTTCTTCAGCCTCACTTGGGCTCCGTGTCTTCCCAGGAGAGGCTCCTGTGGGGGAGAAGGCATGCAGGGCTGGGTCTTCCAAGGGGGATCTGGGGTTCCCTGGGAGGAAAAAGCAGCTTACCCTGGATGGGACCTGTTAGATAGGGTGAAGGATGTGACAGACTAGGACTTTAGCACAAACAGCTCTTTATTATAATTTAAAGGGGCTGAACTGCGATCTTTCCCATCTGCCGGACTTTTTTGGACCCTTTGACTTTACCCCTCCTAACCCTATGGATTTACCATCTCCTACTATGTTTGTTTGCACTGTACACTGCCACTTTACACCTGCACTTTATCTGGACTCTTTCTAACTCCAACATGAACTTGCAATTACGTTCCCCTGGTCTATGCAGTCTCCGTGTTCCCTAGGAATGTATTTAAGGCGTGACCTCCTTTGCCTGCGAGATTCTGCCCTCTCGCAGGCTTGGCCCCCTAGTTTAACTCGGGCCCACCTCGAGGATGGACTTATTGCTCCTGAGAGGTGGGCGAAGCGCAAACTCAGGGGGTTCCTTTTTAATTTTTTAATTCGGATTTTAGGGGGTTCCAGGGAGGAGGGAGGGGATAGTCAGGTGGAGGGACGCCAAATTATAAGGCCGGCCAGCGGAAGTAGAGAAACGGAGGAGGGGGAAGGGGGGGTCATTTCCACTGAGGTATTTTCCATCAATTCGGTCTTGGGGAGGGGCAGGGGCGGTGGGAGACGGGATGGACATCGGTTGGAGGACCGTGGCCGCTGGTTACAGGCGATCACGCGCTCCGACCCCCCATGCTCCCATCGCAGACTAGGTGGGCAAGAACCACAGACCCGGGGCCCTAGGCTGATGCTATGCAACGCCAGGTCCGTGGTACAAAAAGCCCCCCTCATCCAAGACCTTGTGTCAGAGGGGGACCCGGACCTGGTAGGTATTACGGAAACCTGGTTGGGCCACGAGGGAGGACATCCCCTCGTAGAAATGTGCCCACCAGGATACCGAGCCTTTCATCAGCCTAGGGCCCTAGGGAGGGGTGGGGGGGTGGCGATTATGGTTAGGGAAGGTCTTGAGCCAAAGGAGACCACGATCCCTCAGACGACCGGGTGCGAGTCCCTCCTTGTGAAGTGGGGCCTAGGGAGGCAGTTGGGCGTGTTAGTTGTATACCTGGCTCCTCGCTATACAACTACAGCCCTGCCCGAGCTTCTAGAGGTGATAGCCGAGGCGGCGGTTGAGACCCCCAGACTGTTAGTCATGGGGGACTTTAACCTGCCGTCAGCAGGCGAAACCTCTGGGTTAGCTCGGGAGTTCATGGCTTCCATGACAGCCATGGATCTGACCCAAGTAGTTGTAGGCCCTACCCACGAGGGCGGACGCACCCTGGATCTAATCTTCGTCTCGGGACAGTGGAGTCGTGATCTGGGAATAGGGGATCTAGTCATCACACCCCTGTCATGGACAGATCACGCTCTCCTTCGGCTCGACTTCGGCTCGACTTTCCGATCGCCGCACCTCACTGCGGGGAGGCGGAACCGGACATTCCTATATGGTTCCGCCCCAGGCTCCTGATGGACCCGATAAGGTTCCAAAGGGAGCTTGGGCCAATTCCTGTGGACTTGCCCCGCGACTCGACTGAGGACCTAGTGGCCGCATGGTTAAGTGCGGCCACGGGGGCCTTGGACCGAGTCGCGCCCTTGCGGCCTCTCTTGCGGCGACGAACCACCTGGGCTCCTTGGTTTACCGAGGGGCTTAGGGGGATGAAGCGCCACAAGAGACGCCTAGAGAGCAGATGGAGATCTTCTCGCTCCGAAGCCGACCGAACACTAGTGAGAGACCATATTAGGACTTACTTAGTGGCGATAAGAGTGGCCAAACGTGAGTATTGTGCCACTCTTATTGCATCCGCAGATAACCGCCCTGCCGCCCTGTTTGGGGTGACCCGCTCCCTCCTTCAACAGAGGCCGCGGGAAGCCCCGTTACAGGGTCGAGCAGAGGAATTTGGGACTTATCTGCAGGAGAAAATCACTCGGATTCGGAGCGAGCTACCCTCCATCGACAGTGGTCCAGTCGAGAGGGCCGAGGCTGCTCTTGTGATACCATCTTGGGAGGAGTTTGATTTTGTTACCACCGAGGATATGGACAAGTTGTCAAAGAGACTTAGGGCTACCACATGTTTATTGGACCCGTGTCCCTCCTGGCTTGTACTGGCATCCTGGGAGACGACACGAGGCTGGCTCCAGGGCATTGTCAACGCATCTTTGAGTGAGGGGTCCTTGCCTGCCGTCTTGAAAGAGGCGGTAGTAAGGCCCCTCCTCAAGAAGCCGTCCCTGGATCCAGCATTATTAGAGAACTATCGTCCTGTCTCCAACCTCCACTTTCTAGTGAAGGTTGTTGAGAGTGTGGTGGCTCAACAGTTTCCGCGACACTTGGAGGAAGTTGATTATCTAGACCCGCGCCAGTCCGGCTTCCGAACCGGGCACAGCACCGAGACAGCATTGGTCGCGTTGGTTGATGATCTCTGGAGGGCGCGGGATAGAGGATATTCCTCTATCCTAGTCCTATTAGACCTCTCAGCGGCTTTTGATACCATCGACCATGGTATCCTATTGCGCCGACTGGGGGGGTTGGGGCTGGGAGGCACCGTTTTGCGGTGGTTCTCATCCTACCTCTCTGGTCGGTCGCAATATGTGTTGGCAGGGGGGCAGAGGTCGGCCTCGAGACCCCTCATATGTGGGGTTCCTCAGGGGTCGGTCCTCTCGCCCCTACTGTTCAACACATATATGAAGCCGCTGGGTGAGATCATCCGTGGTTTTGGGGTGGGATATCATCTGTACGCTGATGATACTCAGTTGTACATATCCACCCCAGACCACCCCAACGATGCCGTCGAGGTTATGTCCCGGTGCTTGGAAGCCGTACGGATCTGGATGGGTGATAACAAACTCAAGCTCAACCCGTCCAAGACTGAGTGGCTGTGGCTTCCGGCACCCCGGTTCAGCCAGATTACTCCAACTCTGGCCATTGGGGGCGAAACACCGGCCCCCGTGGAGAGGGCGCGCAATTTGGGTGTCCTCCTGGATTCCCGGCTGTCTATGGAAGATCATGTGGCAGCCGTGGCCAGGGGGGCGTTTCATCAGGTACGCCTGATGCGCCAATTGCGCCCCTTACTGGACCGGGATGCCTTACGCACAGTCACTCAAGCACTCGTCACCTCTCGACTCGACTACTGTAATGCTCTCTACATGGGGCTCCCCTTGAGGTGCACCCGAAAGCTGCAGCTAGTCCAGAACGCAGCCGCGCGGGTGATTACGGGAGCCCCCAGATGCTCCCACATAACACCGATCCTGCGCGAGCTGCACTGGCTTCCTGTGGTCTTTCGGGTGCGCTTCAAGGTTTTGACGACCATCTTTAAAGCGCTCCATGGCTCGGGGCCTAGTTATATGCGAGACCGCCTCCTGCCCCATACATCCCTCAGACCGATACGCTCCCACAGAGAGGGCCTCCTCAGGGTGCCGTCGGCTGGACAATGCCGACTGGCGACACCCAGGGGAAGAGCCTTCTCTGTGGCGGGCCCTGCCCTTTGGAATGACCTACCCCCTGAACTCCGCACCATCTCCGACCTCCGCCTCTTCCGCAAGTGTCTGAAGACACACCTATTCCACCTAGCCGGCCTAGCGTAACCTCCATACTGATTATTAGATAGTTTTAAATTTGGGATTTTAATTCGGTTTTTAGCGCAGGGTTTATTTATTAGAATAAGTATTTTAAATTTTGATATATTTTATATATTTTGTATCTATTTTAACATCCCTGTGCGCCGCCCTGGGTCCATTTGGAGAAGGGCGGGGTATAAATTTAATAAATAAATAAATAAAATAAATATAATTGATGAGGTAAGAACAAAACCAGCAATGCTCTGTCTGACAGCAGCCCTTATATAGGGAGCTGTCAGACTTCTTAACCAATCAAATCAAACCTCGATTCCCGCCGAAATGGAGGACCTTGGTATAAACCATTATAATGTTACAGAGATGTAACACTCCTCCTCTCTTAGATGGGCTAATACTACTAGTGACATAGTCGTGCAATAGGTGGGCTTTCTAGAAACTCTCTGTGACCTGTGCAGTTCAGTCTGCTGGTGATCTTTGGTCAGGTTGGATGGACCTGTGTCCTCTGGAGCTCTTCCTGAAAGCTTCTGGAACTGCTCGTTGGCTGCGGCTGGAGTTTCTGGAGCGACTATGCTTGGAACTCGCTGAGGGCTAGCAACATTACCAGATGAATATCCCAGTGCAATCGGGCTTGAGTTTTCTATGAAAGGAGTGAGTTCATGCTCCTTTAGGGTAGGGCTTTGGCCAACTTGTGCAGGAATTGCCTCTGGTTCCCTAAGAGTGGAGTGGGAGAGGCGACCACGAGGTTGGTCAATGTGCCTTCTCCAATTCCTACCATCCTCAATCTCTAACAGATAAGAGTGAGGTCCAGTGATGCCTATCACAGTGGCAGGAAGCCACAGAGTTCCCCCAGCATAGTTGTGGGCATATACTTGATCCCCTATGTTAAACTGTCTGATTTTGCTGGTCGAATCTGGGGGGTGAATTGGCAGAATAGTTTGGGTGCAGGTGGTCTAAGTGGGACCTTAGATGGCCACCCATTAGAAGCTCGGAGGGCTTCTTCCAGTGGTAGCACTTGGCATGATGTGCTGTATGAGAAGATAATGATAGCCCCGTGTTTGCCAATCTCCTGGCCCCATCCTGAATAGGGCTTCTTTTGCTGACCGGACCATCCTCTCCACCTGTCCATTACTGGCCAGATGGAATGGTGCGATGAGGGCATGCCTGATTCCCTGACTTAATAATAATAATAATAATAATAATTTTAATTTCTATCCCGCTCTCTCTCCCCAAGGGGACTCGAGGCGGGGCACAGGCAATTAAAAATACAAATAAATCACAAACAAATACAAAATACAAAGTTAAAAATAGATTAAATAAATCCTGCGCTAAAACCCATAAACTATACTAAAAATTACCCCTAAAAAACCCTAACCTAAAAAGAGACTATCCTAGGCCGGCCAGACGAAAAAAGTGCGTCTTTAATTTTAAGCGGAAGGAGCGGAGGTCCGTGGTTGTCCTGATATCGGGGGGAAGGTCATTCCAGAGGGCTGGGCCCGCCACAGAGAAGGCCCTTCCCCTGGGCGTCGCCCGCTGACAAAGTCTAGTGGACGGCACCCGGAGAAGTCCCTCTCTGTGGGAGCGAATCGGCCGTGAGGATGTATGGGGCAGGATCCGATCCCGCAGGTAGCTAGGTCCCGAGCCATGGAGCGCTTTGAAGATGGTAATTAACACCTTGAAGCGCACCCGGAAGACGACAGGTAGCCAGTGCAGCTCGCGCAGCAGCGGTGTTACATGGGCAAACCTAGAGGTGCCCATAATTGCACGCACGGCTGCATTCTGGACCAATTGAAGCCTCCGGGTACACCTCAAGGGGAGCCCCATGTAGAGAGAGTTGCAATAATTCAGTCGGGATGTCACGAGAGCATGAGTGACTGTGCGAAGGGCGTCCCGATCCAATAGGGGGCGCAACTGGCGTACCAGGCAAACCTGGTAAAACGCCCTCCTGGCCACGGCTGTCACTTGATCTTCCATGGACAGCCGGGTATCCAGGAGGACACCCAAGTTGCGCGCCCCATCCACAGGGGCAAGATGTTCGCCCCCTATGGCCAGCGTTGGAGAGAGCTGGTTGAATCGGGCAGCCGGAAACCACAGCCACTCGGTCTTGGTCGGGTTGAGCCTAAGTCCGTTACTTCCCATCCAGATCCGCACGGCTTCCAGGCACTGGCACATCACCGCTACGGCATCGTTGGGGTGGTTTGGGGTAGATATGTACAGCTGGGTGTCATCAGCGTACAGGTGGTACTCTACCCCAAAACCACGGATGATCTCGCCCAGCGGCTTCATGTATGCGTTAAACAGGAGAGGCGAGAGGACCGACCCCTGAGGCACCCCGCATGTGAGGGGTCTCGGGGTCGACCTCTGCTCTCCTGCCCGCACAAATTGCGATCGGCCAGAGAGGTAGGAGGAGAACCACCGTAAAACGGTGCCTCCCACCCCCAACCCCCCCCAGCCGATGCAATAGGATACCATGGTCGATGGTATCGAAAGCCGCCGAGAGGTCTAATAGAACCAGGATGGAGGAACATCCCCCATCTCTGGCCCTCCAGAGATCATCTACCAACGCGACCAATGCCGTCTCGGTGCTATGCCCGGGCCGAAAGCCGGACTGGCGCGGATCTAGATAGTTAACTTCCTCCAGGTGATGGGGAAACTGTTGTGCCACCACACTCTCAACAACCTTCGCCAAGAAGGGAAGGTTGGAGACTGGACGGTAGTTGTTCAAAAGAGCTGGGTCCAAAGAGGGCTTCTTGAGGAGGGGCCTCACCATGGCCTCTTTTAGGGAGGCAGGCAAGGAACCCTCACTCAAGGATGCGTTGACAACCTCTTGGAGCCAGCCTCGTGTCACCTCCCAGGATGCCAGTACAAGCCAGGAGGGGCACGGGTCCAATAAACATGTGGTGGCTCGCAGTCGCCCACGTAGCCTGTCCATATCCTCGGAAGTAACGGAGTCAAACTCCTCCCAAACAAGATCTCTCTCGTGGCATCCCACTGGGCCATGAATGGGGGTTAGCTCACTCTGTATCTGGGCGGTTTTCTCCTGCAGAAAAATCACAAATTCCTCTGCTCTACCCTGAAGTGGGGCTTCCCGCTCCCTCTGTTGAAGGAGGGAGCGGGTCACCCTAAACAGGGCGGCAGGGCGGTTTTCTGCGGATGCTATGAGAGTGGCACAATGATGACGTTTGGCCACCCTCAGCGCCACAATGTAAGTCCGTAAATGGGCTCTTACCTGTGTCCGGTCAGATTCAGAGCGGCTAGCCCTCCATCTTCTCTCTAGGCATCTCTTGCGGCGTTTCATCACCCGCAGCTCCTCAGTGAACCAAGGAGCCAGGGTGGTTCGCCGCCGCGAGAGAGGCCGCAAGGGCGCGACCCGATCTAAGGCTCCCACGGCCGCACTATTCCATGCGGCCGTGAGGTCCTCCATCGGGGCACGGGTCAGGGATACAGGAAATGGCCCAAGCGCTGTCTGGAACCCATCCGGGTCCATCAAGCGCCTGGGGCGGTACCAGATTGGTGACTCTGGTTCCGCCTCCCCGCGGAGGGGAGCAGCGGTCGGAAAGTCGAGCCGGAGAAGTGAGTGGTCTGACCATGACAAGGGTGTGATGACTATATCCCCTGTACCCAGATCACTTTTCCATTGGCCCGAGACGAAGATGAGGTCCGGCGTATGTCCACCCTCGTGGGTGGGGCCCTGAATTACTTGGGTCAGGTCCATGGCCGTCATGGAAGCCATGAACTCCCGAGCTACCACGGATGATTCGCCCAACGATGGCAGGTTAAAGTCCCCCATGACTATAAGTCTGGGGGTCTCCACTGCCACCGTAGCGATCACCTCCAGGAGCTCGGGCAGGGCTGCTGCTACATAGCGGGGAGCCAGGTATACAACCAGCAAGCCCAACTGCCTCCCTAGGCCCCACTTCACGCAGAGGGACTCACAGCCGGAAGTCTGAGGCACAATGGTCTCTCTCGGCTCAAGGCCTTCCTTAATAATGACCGCTACCCCACCACCCCTGCCTAGGGCCCGCGGCTGATGAAATGCGCGGTAGCCTGGCGGGCACATTTCAACGAGGGGATGTCCTCCCTCGTGGCCCAACCAGGTCTCCGCAATTCCTACCAGGTCCGGCTCCCCCTCTGACACAAGGTCACTAATGAGGGGGGCTTTGTTGCCAACGGACCTGGCGTTGCAAAACATCAGCCGCAGACCCTGGCTCTGTATTCCCTGGCCACCTAGCCTGCGGGGGTTGTGGCACCCAACCGTTTGTAACCAACGGCTACGTGCCTCCAACCGGGAGGAAGGAACTTGTCTCCCCTCGGCCCTGCCCCTCCCCACGACCCTCTGGATGGAGAAGCCCTCCACCGGAATGACTTGTGTTTCCCCCCTCTTAACGGAACCATCCGCCTCCCTCCGTCTTCTGCTGGCTCGGCCCGTTCCCTTCTGGCTAGTCTCATATTGCTAGATATGTCTCAAATTGCATAGACATAAATTGGGGCCCATGGTCCGAGACTAAGATTTCAGGCGGGCCGTGAGTGGGGAAAAGTCTCTGTAGAACCTTGATGACTGCCTCTGCCATTGTGGAGGTCATGAGGACTACCTCTAACCACTTTGAGTAGGCGTCCACAATTACCATAAAAGTCTGGCCGTGAAAGGGGCCAGCAAAATCTATGTGCACCTTAGACCATGGTGCTTGAGGATGTTCCCACTCCTTAGCAGGCGCCTCTGGGGGAGGAGCTGGTCTGGATTCCTGGCACAGTGTGCCGGTGGCCACCCATTCCTCTATGTCCCTGTTCATGTTAGGCCACCAGATATAACTCCTGGCCAAAGACTTCATCCTGATAATTCCAGGATGCTCCACATGTAAAGATTCCAATACTGCAATGTGCAGTTTAGATGGAACAACGACTCAGTCCACCCATAGTAAACATCCATTTATGACAGATAACTCATCCCTTTTAGAATAAAACAGTTTAAATTCAGACTCCACAGGTGCCTTTGGCCACCCCCTCCACACCCAGTTTAAAACTTGTCTCAAAATAGAGTCCTTAGCTGTATGGCGAGCCACATCATTAGATGAGACAGGGCTAGAGTCCAAACAGTCGATAAGAAGAACTGGTGTCTCAGGGGTAGGGTCCTTAAGCAGTTCAGGCAGAGGACAGTGACTCAAAGCATCGGCATGTCCTAAAGTGGTGCCTGGCTGATGAATGAGTTGATAGCTGTAAGCTGCTAGAAACACAGTCCATCTCGTCATGCATGATGACGAGGAAACAGGAGTAGGCCAGCAAGCCCAGCAATGGTTTATGATCTGTTATTAGTTCAAAGTCACGACCATAAAGGTACTTGTGGAACCTTTTGACGCCAGCTACAGCAGCCAAAGCTTTATGGTCCAACTGGCTATAGTTCCATTCTGCAGCAGACAAGGTTTGTAAGTAATTCTTATAATATCATGGTCTTTTTTCTCATGTTTTACATATACACATATACATACACATATACATATAAATAAAGATACACATATACACATACACACAGAGATAAATTTGAAGAAATTTGAGGGAGACCCTAAGACCACATAGCTCAACCGCTGCTCTCTCGAGGAATTCCAGTAAGAGTGTTTCCTGACTAAGGATTGCTTGGTCTCTGCATTAGGAGATGAGCAGGCCGAGATGGAGGCTGGGTTAAACGTGTCATCAGTTTGGAGTTCTTACATCCCCACAAGAGACCCAATTCCAGACCCCCGTGAATTCCATTGACTCTTACGCAGTGCCAATTTGCCTTGGCTGTTAGTAGATCAAACTCACTGTGCATCTGTAGCATGTAATAAACTTTTACTGCTTTGCCTTCAACTCCTGTTCCTGGTTACCTGCGTCTGGCAGAGACAAATGGACAAGGGAGGCTAAACCTCTCTGCTTTACTGAACTTCCTTTCTTGCAGCTGCATTCTTGCATTCTTCCATGTCTGAAACTAGAATGACAGTAAAGAGATCTTAAGCTTCTCTGTAACATCCTTCAGTTATTGGAAGTGTGCGGAATCCTTCCTTCCTCAGTTAAGAGACTGTCCAAGTATGTCTAGCCTATCGAAGAGAAGATTAGTGGACAACCATTGTAATAGGAGCTAGCCGTGTGCAGCAGCAGCCAAAAAGCCAACACAGTTCTAGGCTGCATCAACAGAGGGATAGAATCAAGACCACGTGAAATGTTGATACCACTTCATAAGGCCTTGGGAAGGCCACACTTGGAATCCGGCATCCAGTTTTGGTTGCCACGATGTAAACAATGTGGAAACAATTCATTCATTCGGTCTGGAAAATTCTGTTTGCGACTATAAGAGACTCTGTGCCAAGTGTGGTCTTGCCCTGCGTTTGGAAACTAGTTATCTGGCAGCTCTCCGAGTGAGATAAGGTTCGTGTGGATAAACATTCCTCTGAAAGACTGTTTGCCAAGCCTGGCTGACTGTGGATGAAAGGGATTCACAGTCGTGTAAAGGAAAGAGGTTCTGCAGGGACCAAGGCTTGTGCTTCTTGCTTTCGAAGGAAGCCTGGGTCAGAACAAGTTTCTCCTGTCCTGTGAAATGGGATTTTCTATGAGATCCGCCATGCTCTCTCCATCCCCTTATTGGTTGTTTTGCAGCCGCTTCCTCCCCCAACACATTGGGCTAGCAGGAGCCTGGAGTCCAGGAGACGTGGGCGGAGAAAACCTGGAGAATGAGTCCCACTACGTCTTGACCAGAATGGACGGTCTGTGGCTGCACCCTGTGCATAGTGGCAAGCAGGAGATTGGGTGTATCACAAACTTCCCCAACCCTCCCAACATGGCAACATCTGGGAGAAGAGGAGACTCACTCCAGAATTCCCAGTTTTTCCTTTCCGTAGAAATGGAGAAGGTTCAGTCTCTGCACAGAATCAACGACCACAACCCCCCCTGCGGTCTGTGAAAACCCTTCCTGAGAGAAGCAATCAACAGTTGTGCTTTCTCAAACTTTGGTCCCTCTTTGCACACTTGAACGACAGTCCAACAAGTTATTTGCTTCCAACTGTCGACCAATCAGGAGTCTACGTCTAGATGGAGGGACGTAAGCAGTGGGGCACCATGAGGTTCCGTCTTAGGCTCTTCAGTGTCTTCATAAACGGCTTAGATGAGGGAATAGAAGGGGAACCTACCAAATGTGCAGATGATACTAAGCTGGCAGGAGTTGCCAACACCCTAGAACAGGGGTAGTCAACCTTTTTATACTTACCACCCACTTTTGTATCTCTGTTAGTAGTAAAATTTTCTAACCTCCCACCGGTTCCACAGGAATGGTGATTTATAAAGTAGGGAAGTCAATTAAATTTTATAAAAAGGGAAAATGCTTCAGTATCGGACAAAACCCCTCCCGCCCGCCATGAAAGCAGGAAAGGTTAAGACACACGGCTGTAATGAGGGACCCAGGAGGTGATGAATGAAGGGGACTCAGAAGGGATGGGGAGGAGAACGGGAGGGGTGGGGTGAAGAAGGGGGAGAGGGAGGGGGAAGGGATGGGGAGGGGAAGTAAATGGGGAAGGGGGAGAGGGAGAGGGAGGGGAAGAGGAAGGGGAGGGGGAGAAGAAGGGGGGAGGGGAGGGGAGGGGGGAGGGGAGGAGGAGGCTACCCGAAGCTCCCGGCAGATGTTTCCTTCGATGGTTTCCTCGGAAGCTTCTCCAAGGCCTCCTGGGGTCCTCTCCTTTCCCAGTGGGAGGTCCCTCACCATGGTGGTCTGTTGAGGGACTCTCTGGCTCTGAAAGAAGCAGAAGGGGGACAATGAATGACCGCCCCGCACATTGTCCGCTTCCCCTCCCTCCTCCTTCCTCCCTCCTGCCTCAGTGCTTCTCACCTCCTCAGCTGCTCCCCGAAGGTCTTCCGCAGGAAATTCCTCTCCCCACTCAACCTCCGGTTTTCCTGCTTGATTTCCTCCAGCTCTGCTTTGAGGGCCATGCGTTCCTCCGCCATGGTCCCCATTATGATGGCATTCCTGCAAATGATGGGGAGAAAGGCAGAAATTAGGATGGAGGAAGGGAGGGAGGGATACCTCTATCTATTTCTCACCTGTTCAGTTGTTCCTGAAGGGTTTTAACTTTGTTGAGGAGCTCCCGTTTCTCCCCAGCTTCCTCAAGAGCTCTGCAGAAAAAGATTTTGTTTTCCTGCCTCTCCAGTTGGAGCTGGACCTCCAGCTCCATGATCCTGTGAAAGAGGAAGACAAGAGAGAAATTAGCCCCCTCCGGTTTTCCCCCTGAACCCTCCAACCTGTTTCAAAGGAAAACTCCCTAAAGGCTCTTCCCTCCTTGCTAAGGGGTTTCCTTCTACCCTTTGCCCAAGTCAGGGCTGCTGCCAGGGAATGTCTCACCTATCCTTCCACTCCAGCTCTCTGCAGAGCTCTGGGGTCTTCCTGGGAAGCTGGGGATCCCTTTGGAGCCCCTCAACCTTCCTTCTTCTGCTGCTGTAAAGAAAAAGAGCAGAAAGAAATTAGCCCCTTGATTCCCTCAAACGTTTTTTTTCCCCAATTAAAAAAAAGACTTAAGAATACCTTGATGTCTGTGTGTGTGTAACCAAATGAAATTCAAGGGTGAAAACAAAAAATAAGGTTCTCCATTTAGGCAAGGAAAACCAAAGGCCCAGGTACAGTACAGGTGCTACCTGGCTCCATAGCAGGAACTGTGAGAGGGATCTTGGAGTCCTAGTGGACGACCATTTAAATAGGAGCCAGTCATGGGCAGCAGCTGCCAAAAAAACCAACCCAGTTCTAGACTGCATCAACAGAGGGAGAGAATCAAGATCACGTGGAGGGTTGGTACCGATTTATCAGGCCTTGGGAAGGCCACCCTTGGGATACGGAATCCAGTTTTGGTTGCCACGATGTAGAAAAGATGTGGAGACTCTAGAAAGAGTGCAGAAAAGAGCAACCAAGAGGATGAGAGGACAGGAGCCTAAAAACATAGGATGAATGGTTGCAGGAACTGGGTAGGTCTACTTGAATGAAGAGAAGGACCAGGGGAGACATGATAGCAGTGTTTCAATATCTCAGGGGTTGCCCCAAAGAAGAAGGAGTCCAGCTATTCCCCAAAGCAACTCAGGGTAGAGCAAGAAGCAAAGGGTGGAAACGAATCAAGGAGAGAAGCAACTTAGAACTGAGGAGGAATTTCCTGACAGTTAGAATAGTTAGAACGGGGCTTCTGCATGTCCTACGATGACCTGCTCAGTAACAGACATCAAAACCTTCCCCAGAAGATTCCCATTGCTTACCTGGGGGGGGGGGGGTGCTGGACCTCTGCGGAGGACACCCTGGCTCTATTGGGGGCAAGAGGCCCCCCCGGGATGGTCTTGGCTGGAAAAGAAAGGAAAATGATGAGGACATTTGGGTCCCTCCAGCTAAGTTTACCCCAAAGAGCCATGTTTCCATTCATGGTTCATCTCCTATCTAGTCTTGGAGGTCACCTACCTCAGGGGGTCCCCTTGGCCCAAGGGAGGGCTGGGTCTCCGGAACCACTGGGGGAAAAACAGGCAACTTTAAAAACACAAACTTATCCACCATCATCTTTCCTGCCAAATATTAGGTGCCAGCTGAGACTTCTGGCACCTAAACTCTACCCAATTGCTGCTAACACTAAGAAGATGATAATCGGATTGGATTTCATTGTCTCCTTCCTCTGTTGCTGCGCTTCAGGTGCTTCATGCTGGGAAGGAAGTTACCTGCCATTTTCAAACAATAACGGCAGGTAAATGAGCCAGGACAGCCCAGTCAATGTTTATGACATGTGCTGTGATGTCATAGCCTTTGATCCAGCTGGGGTGGGGATTCCAGGGGTTCCCCCTCCAGCAACTGTGGACCTTTCCATATGGAGGGTCCCAAAGGCTGAAAGAGAGACCCCGAGAGATCTCGGGCAAAGTCTGGGCAAGAAAAAGGGGAAATGGGGGAAAGCCCCCCCAAAGGCTCCCAGGAGAACTGAGCCCAGAGAATGATCCTCAAAGGGCTAAATGACTTGGGGAGGGGGTGGGAGAGAGAGGGGGGTGTTTGAAGGAGGAGGGAAGAAAAGGAGGGAAGGAGGGAGAGGAGGAGGGAAGGAGAGAGGGAGGGGAAAAACCAATGGAAGGAAGGGAATGTTTAACTGGCTTCCTATCCAAGAACTAGGAAGGCTGCCCTAGTTTGTTGCAGACCCTAGAGAGGACCTTTCTCCAAGGTTGAAGGGATCAAGTGGGTCACTCAGCTCCCTCTCAATCCACCCTCTCCCCTCCTTCTGTTTTGCATCCTGGATCCTCTAGCCCTCTCCTCCCATCAAACAGACCGGCTTCCCTTCATTCCCTCTGAGATTCCTTTGGGGAAGTGGGAGATTGGAGGCAGACGGGGCAGCTGGGAAGGAGAGATGCTGTCCGGTCCATAATTGATGGACACATCGGATTGCAAAGTCTTCTTGGTCCAGAGGTTTCCCAGCCAACTTTCCCAGCCAGCCTCTGACGATCCAAGTCAATGGGAGAAGCCGGACTCACTTAATGACGGTGGCCAAAGAGATTGTATGCAGCTTGTAAGCGCTATGCACTTAGACCTCAAAGCATTGTTGGAGACCCCACATGCCTGCGGATGCTCCCTCCGGGAGGGGGTTTCCAAGGGTTTCCAGCAGGACCCCCGGATTCTGTCAGGGCTTCATTCCCGATGCCCTCCGTCTGGCAAGCTCCAGATTCCTTTTCCTCCCCACGTCCATCTAGACACCCGAACTAGACTGGGTTGTTTCCCTGGGTCATCTAATATAGGTGTGTGTGTGGTTATACACATAACGTTTATTTATTCACTCATTTAGTCACATTTATGCCGTGTGTATTGGAGGTGGAAACCCTTTGAGAGCTCCAGGCAACAAAATTTCATTTGAATGGATGCTGATTAGTGTACATTTTAAGAGACAATAAAGTTATCCTATCCTCCATTCTCTTCTCTTCTCTTCTTTCTATCCTATCCTAAATTCTATTCTATTCTGTTCTTCTATTCTATCCTCTCCTCTCCTATATTATCCTATTTGAAATTCTTTTCTATTCTATTTCTATTTCTATTTCTCTTCTATTCTCCCTTTGACAACCTCAAGATGGATGCCTAGAAACGTAGTCATGGCAACGGGGTTTATTTTCAATTGGCTGAGAGCTTTTGCTGCTCCTCCCAACGGCTTCTTCGGTCTGATCCACTTGGACAGGGGGATTCTGGGCAGGCAGAGAGTCGTTGGAATGTACCAACTCTTGAAACTCTTAGGGGCCTTTCTGTGATAACGGCCATGATCTTCCTGAGGGAGCAGCCCAGAAAATGGGGCTCCGGTTGTCTCTGAGGCCTCCTCCTCTGGGATAGGATAGGATAGGAGAGGAGAGGAGAGGAGAGGAAAGAAGAGAAGAGAAGAAGAAAGAAAAGAAAAGAAAAGAGAAAGGAGAGCTGGAAGGGACCCTGGAGATCTTCTAGTCCAGCCCCCTGCTCAAGCAGCAGAACCTCCCATCATAGGATAGGATAGGAGAGAAGAGAATAAAAGAGGAGAGGAGAGGAGAGGAGAGAAGAAAAGAAAAGAGAAAGGAGAGCTGGAAGGGACCTTGGAGGTCTTCTAGTCCAGCCCCTTGCTCAAGCAGGAGAGCCTCCATCCTCTCAGACAAGGGGCTCTCTGCTCTCCTCTTCAAATCCTCCAGGGAAGGAGAGCCCACAACCTCTGGATGAGCAGCTCCCGTTTCTCCCCAGCTGCCTCCAGAACTCTGCAGAGGAGGCTGCGATGTTCTCCTTTCTCCCCCTGGAGCTGCATCTCCAGCCCCATAATCCTGTGAAAGAGGAAGACAAGAGAGACATTGGCCCCCTCCAGTCTCCCCCCAATCCCCCCAACCCCTCCAACCTATTTGAACCCCCCCCCCCCGGCTCTTCCTCTCCCTTCCTTGCTAAGGGGTCTCCTTCTACCCTTTGCCCAAGTCAGGGCTGCTGCCAGGGAATGGCTCCCCTCCTCTCCTTCCTCTCCAGCTCCCTGCAGAGCTCTGGGGTGTTATTGACAAGAGGAGACTTTTGCTTCAGGAGCTCCTCATTCGACTGTTCTGTGTGGTCGTAAATACGAGGACCAGAGAGAAATTGGCCCCCTGATTTTTTTTTTTTACTTGGAAGTTTTTCTTCAATTGAGAAATATTAAAAATGCCTTTATGTACTGAAAATACCTTTCTGTGTGTGTTAATTCAGTGTTTGTGATTCCTATTAGCAAACAATCAGAAATCTCTCCTTGCAGGGAACTTTGCTGTAACCATTCATTGGGTTTTTTAGAAAGGCTCAGGAAAAGTGGGAAATGGGTACATTTTCCAGGAGAGTCTGAAGGGATTTGACTTAAGTATTAAGGTTAGCATCCCTATGCTTATAAGAGTTGGATTACTTGATGCTTTTTTATTTCCGTATTTAGCAAAGAAAGTCTACACACCCCTGTTAAAATGCCACTTTTTGGAAATGCAAAATAAAAAACCAGACCAAGATAAATCACTTCTGAGTGCTTCTTCCTTTCATATAACCTATAACAGGGATGGCTAACCTTTTTCTCCTCACTTGTCGAACCTGCGTCCACATCCATAAGGCTATGCGCCCTGCCCCATGCACATGCACGCACCCCCCTCTGCTCCTCCCCACATGCATGGGACTCCCCCTTGCTCCCCCCGTGTTCTCCCAGCGCATGCGCCTGACCCCCTAAGCCCTGCCTTGGGCCTAGCAGGCCTCTCTGAAGCCTCCCGAAACCAAAGACGGGGGGCAGGGGGTGGGTGGGGGCTGGCTATTGAGCACGTGGGGGTTTTCTGCCATTTATTCAGCTGCCCCTTAGAGCAGAAGCCTTTGTCTCCATATCTCAGGTAGAAGATTAGCCCCCCCCCCCCCAACTCCTCTCCCAGAAGAGTGAAATGTTTTAGGAAACATGAAAAAGGCAGAATATTATATTTTCCCTAAAGGAGAAACTCAACTCCCAGGATGGAAGCTCTTCCCCTGAGGAATGGGTCTCCCTGCCAGAAAATTACTCCCGGTTGCATCTCCCTTCCCTGAGCTTCTACTCATTGCTTTTGCTCCTGCCTTCGGGGGCTTTGGGAAAGGAATCCACCGGCTCTTCTGTGTGGGGCTCACTCCAATAATGGACGGTTGCAAACCTGTGTCTGCCATAGGCAGGCTCCCTTGCAGTCATAAGTGGAGGACCACCTGTGCAGTATTATCATGCTTTCTCTTTCATCCTTCCCACTGGAGGAGGGGAAGTTTCCCCCACTTTCTTCCATCAAGCACCCAAATGCAGCCAGACCAGTGGTGGGTTCCGGGCTGTATGGCTCGGTACGGGCGTACTGGTGGTAGCTGGGAGCAGCGGCTACCGTACTGGAATGGTGAGGCTTTCCTTAGTGCTTCTCGAAGCAAATGGGCCAATTGCACATGTGTGCACAGCGTATGGCGCCTGCATGACCTTTGCCAAGCAGCTGAGTGTCGCTGGACGTTGCCATGTGCATGTGTGTGCATAGCGTGTTGAGGATGCCCAGTCTCATAGGGTCATTATAGTAGGGTTCTTTGTGGAGTCAATGCCATTTAATTATCTGCAGGGGGGAAAATCCCAACAAAGGTATTTGAGAAGTGGCTGCTTGAAAGGAATCATTGGATCCGAAGGAGAAAATTCTACCCGCAGGCAGAGCTGATTCCTGCCCTGAGCTGAGCAATCCAGCTGATGTATTAGGGCTGATTTTGTCAGAATCTCCATCAGAGCAGCTCTGGGACGGCTGTAGGGCTACAATCCTAAGTCAGAGGGGCCAAAAGTGAGGGTGGGGGTCCCCAAGCCTCTCAACAATGGGAAGGTGTCCTCAATAAGGTAAAAAAAGTCAAGATGGCTGGTGCAAATGGGATGGAAGACCCCTCTTCTTCTATATCCCTGGGATGAAACTGCTGAAAAAGTCTAAGCCTTTGCTGCCATCTAGTGGTCATTTATTTATTTTTTATTTTATTTTATTTTATTAAATTTATACCCCGCCCTTCTACTTGTTAGGACCCAGGGCGGCGCACAGGCATTATTAAAACCACAAAAATACAATAAATATCAATTTAAAATATATTAAATTATATTAACCCGTGCTAAAACCCATGTTAAAAACCTTCCCAAATTATAATTTTTTTTTTTTTTTTTTAAAGTCAGGAACAGGGGGCTATCCTAGGCCGGCTTGTTGAAATAAGTACGTCTTAAGACGTTGGCGGAAGAGACGGGGGTCCGAGATAGTGCGAAGGTCGGGGGGTAGGTCGTTCCAGAGGGCCGGGCCCGCCACAGAGAAGGCCCTTCCCCTGGGTGTCGCCAACCGGCATTGCCCCGTCGACGGCACCCGGAGAAGGCCCTCTCTGTGGGAGCGGATCGGATGAAGGGATGTATGGGGCAGGAGGCGGTCTCGTATATAGCTAGGCCCCGAGCCATGGAGCGATTTAAAGATGGTTGTCAACACCTTGAAGCGCACTCGAAAGGCCACAGGCAGCCAGTGCAGCTCGCGCAGGAGAGGTGTTACGTGGGTTTGCCTTGAGGCACCCATAATCACCCGCGCGGCCGCATTCTGTACTAACTGTAGCTTTCGAGTGCACCTCAAGGGGAGCCCCATGTAGAGAGCATTGCAGTAATCCAGCCGGGATGTCACAAGCGCTTGAGTGACTGTGCGAAGGGCTCCCCGGTCCAGTAAGGGGCGCAACTGGCGTATCAGGCGTACCTGATAGAACGCCCCCCTGGCCACGGCCGCCACATGGTCCTCCATGGACAGCCGGGAATCCAGGAGGACACCCAAGTTGCGCGCCCTCACCACGGGGGCCAGTTGTTCGCCCCCAATGGCCAGTGTTGGACTTAACTGGCTGAACCGGGGTGCCGGAAACCACAGCCACTCGGTCTTGGACGGGTTGAGTTTGAGTTTGTTACTACCCATCCAGATCCGTACGGCCTCTAGACACCGGGACAGCACTTCGACGGCATCGTTGGGGTGGTTTGGGGTGGATATGTACAACTGAGTGTCATCAGCGTACAGATGGTATTCCACCCCAAAACCATGGATGATCTCGCCCAGCGGCTTCATATAGGTGTTGAACAGAAGGGGAGAGAGGACCGACCCCTGAGGGACCCCACATATGAGGGGCCTCGGGGACGACCTCTGCCCTCCTGCCAACACCCATTGCGACCGACCAGAGAGGTAGGATGAGAACCACCGTAGAACGGTGCCTCCCAACCCCAACCCCCCCAATCGGTGCAATAAGATACCATGGTCGATGGTATCAAAAGCCGCTGAGAGGTCTAATAGGACAAGGATAGAGAACAACCTCTATCCCGTGCCCTCCAGAGATCATCAACCAACGCGACCAATGCCGTCTCGGTGCTGTGACCGGGCCGGAAGCCGGACTGGCGCGGGTCTAGATAATCAACTTCCTCCAGATGTCGGGGAAACTGTTGAGCCACCACACTCTCAACAACCTTCACTAAAAAGTGAAGGTTGGAGACGGGACGATAGTTCTCTAATAAAGCCGGGTCCAGGGATGGCTTCTTGAGGAGGGGCCTCACCACCGCCTCTTTCAAAACGGTGGGCAAGTACCCCTCACTCAGAGATGAATTCACAATGCCCTGGAGCCAGCCTCGTGTCACCTCCCAGGATGCCAGTACAAGCCAGGAGGGGCACGGGTCCAATAAACATGTGGTGGCTCTAAGGTTCCTCCGCAACCTGTCCATATCCTCGGTAGTAACAAAGTCGAACTCCTCCCAAGGTGTTATCTCAAGACCAGCACTGGACGCCCCGACTGGGCCACTAGTGGAGGGCAACTCGTTCCGAATCTGAGTGATTTTGTCCTGCAGAAATACTCCAAATTCCTCTGCTCGACCCTGCAGAGGGGCTTCCCGCGGCCTCAAATGAAGGAGGGAGCGGGTCACCCCAAACAGGGCGGCAGGGCGGTTTTCCGCGGACGCGATAAGGGTGGCACAATACTCACGTTTGGCCACTCTTAGCGCCACTAAGTAAGTCCTAATATGGTCTCTCACTAGTGTTCGGTCAGCTTCGGATCGAGAAGATCTCCACCTACTCTCTAGGCGTCTCTTGCGGCGTTTCATCTCCCGAAGCTCCTCGGTAAACCAAGGAGCCTGGGTGACTCGACGCCGCATGAGAGGCCGCAAGGGCGCGACTCGGTCCAAGGCCCCCGTGGCCGCACTATACCACGCGGCCACTAGGTCCTCAGTCGAGCCGCGGGGCAGGGATACAGGCACTGGCCCAAGCTCCCTCTGGAACCTTTCCAGGTCCATCAGGCGCCTGGGGCAGAACCAACTTGGTGTTTCCGGTTCCGCCTCCCCGCGGTGAGGTGTGACGGTTGGAAAGTCTATCCGAAGGAGAGAGTGATCTGTCCGTGACAAGGGTAAGATGACTAAATCCCCTGTTCCGAGATCACTAATCCAGTGTCCAGAGACAAAAATCACATCCAGCTTGTGTCCTCCCTCGTGAGTGGGGCCCTGAACTACTTGGGTCAGGTCCATGGCCGTCATGGAAGCCATGAACTCCCGAGCTACCTCGGATGTTTGGCCCGCCGATGGCAGGTTAAAGTCCCCCATGACTATAAGTCTGGGGGTCTCCACCGCCATCGCGGCGATCACCTCGAGTAGCTCGGGCAGGGCTGCTGTTACATAGCGGGGAGCCAGGTATACAAGCAGCAAGCCCAACTGCCTCCCTAGGCCCCATTTCACGAAGAGGGACTCACAGCCGGTCGTCTGAGGCACAGTGGTCTCCTTCGGCTCCAGACTTTCCTTAACAATAACCGCCACCCCCCCCACCCCTGCCTAGGGCCCTAGGCCGATGAAATGCACGGTAGCCTGGTGGGCACATTTCCACGAGGGGTAAACCCCCCTCGGGGCCCAACCAGGTTTCCGTAATTCCCACCAGGTCCGGGTCCCCCTCTGACACAAGGATTTAGTTAAAAATGCTCAAAAAAGATTTTAAAATGTTCCAAGCCACAGCTGATTGTCTGAACTTTTAAAAAAAGCTTTTAAAGCATTTTTTTTACTATTGGTTCAGACAAACCAATAGCATTTATACTACCAGTTTGGGCGAACCAGCCTGAACCGGTATCATTTCACTCCTGCCTTGTAGTCCTTCTCTTCATTAGATTAGACATATCCAGTCCCTCAATCGATTATCGTATGGCTTAGCCTCCAGCCCCCTGATCATCTCTGCTGCTCTTCTCTGCCTACCAAGGGAGTTTCCCTTAGCATTTGAGGCTGAGGGGTTTATATGTTGGGGTAGCTGACAGTGGATCTCCCTCAACTGTTCTGACAATCCTCTGAAGCATGTTTTCAATTGAGAAGCCCTATTTCTTCTTTTAACGATAAAGGAAGATTTGCCAGATGAAGTTATGGAATGGACTAAGGTTAAATCCCAGTTATTGGTAGACAGCCAACTCAGGGACTGTGGCATCCTACACTTTGGCAATTGTAAAAAGACCACCGTTACCCACAGACCTCTTTAGCAAGATTTATTGAGATGAAAGGGGAGTTACAAGAATTCCAGTCATTCAACGTTTTCCATTTGGAAACATTTCCTCTGACTTCCACATACTATCTAAATGGAATTAATTAATGTCTTATTTCAATTATTTTTTTTTACAATTCTTTAAGTATTATACTGGTGTTGTACCTCATGTTTTTACATTTGTTCTGGCCGTAAGATGCTCCTTTGTGTTCAGGTCTGGCCTCAGAAGGATAATGTAGCACTTGGGGATGAAGATGCAGCCCAGCACTGGAGGCCAGGATGGAGAAGACCTGCACAGCCACCATGTATTTCCCTTTGGTGCTCAGATAGATGGCAGAAGCTGGGACAAGTAACAGGAGCTCACTCCATTATGCAGCGCTATGGACCTTTATGATCAACAAGCTCAGCCACTGAGCCACCACGTCCCTTCATATATTCAACTGCCAGTAAATGAGGAGAATTTGCAGGAAACAACATTTATAAACATAATCAGGAGGATGCATGTCAGATAGTTGTCCGAGGCCCCTTATGTCTTAGAGGTGCAACCCCCCTGATATTAAGCTAAAACATCCTTGAAAAGGTATGGAAAATTGCAAGGGGCAGGAAAACCTGCCCCTGGTGGCCACTTCTTACATTGCAGGTTGGGAAGAAAAATCACAATAAATAATATAAATAAAAATAATCAGGGAACAGAGCAAGGTAAATCTGATATGGGATTGTATTCTGAGAGAGCTAATTACTTTAGTGGCCAAAATGAGGTGCTAAGTCCCTTCAAATTCAATGAAGGCCATTAAAGATACCAATAACAGACTGCCACCCTGTGGTCATTTATGGTATGGCAGGTGAGGACTGGTAATCACAAAAATTAATAGAAATAAAAATAATGAGGGTACAGATCTTGCGATGTCCGAGTGGGATCTTGCTCTGAAGCCCCCACTCTCTCTTAGACAAGAAATCGTAAAAGGTAATATAAATAAAAATTATCAGGGTGGAGATCGGGCAAAATCCGACATGGGTTCCACCTCTGAGCCCCCAATCTCTCTTGAGGGGAAAACGGAGTGAAATAAGCCTCAAATTAAATGAAAACAGCAGTTTTCAAAGTCTATGGGAAATTTCATTAACAACAACACCCTACCATCTGGTGGCCATTTTGTGTATGGCAGGTGGGAACAAGAAATCACAAAAGTTAATATCAATAAAAAATATTCAGGGTGGAAATCTATAAGCCTCCATAAGGCTCTGCATGCAATTTTTTTGACAAAAAAGTGTTTTGCTCTCCCCCCCCCCCCATCCAGAGCACTCTGCAAGCCCCTCCCCAAGGCTATTCATGCCTTTTATTTGGAAAAAAGAGGCCCGTTTTGGGGAGGTTTGCAGAGTGCAAAAACTTTTTCCCCCTTTCTGAAAGCTGTTTTACTAAGAGGAATTGATGAGAATTACGTTGGTCAAGTGCTGTGCCTGCAGACACAAAGATTTATGTGCTACAGGTTGTCAGCAATTTCCTTCTCCAGCACATGGGTAAATACACCTGGAAATATCTACCTACTTACTCCCCCCTCCCTCCCTACTGTATTTTTCCCTCTGTCTCTTCCCCCTCTATATTCCTATATAACTACCTACCTACTCACTCTCTCTCTCCCCCACCTATCTACTATATTTCTCTCTCTCTATTTTTCTCTCTCTATCACTCTACCTACCAACCTACCTACTCTCTTTCTCTCCCTGCTTATCTACTGTATTTCTCTCTCTTTATCTCTCTCTATTTCTCTCTCTCTCTCTCTCTCTCTATCTCTCTATATAACTATCCCTCAAGGCAGAAGGTGGAAGAGGGAGGAAATGGCTTCCTGCAAACTTTCTCCTCCAGGCTTCCACACCCAGCACTGTCCTCCTCCACTTCCTTTGGGGGGGCAGGGAAGGCTTTGGGGGGGTCCAGAGGTCTCCAGGGGAGGAAGGGGAAATCAGGGTGAGCCCCAAAGTCTCGTCCAACAGAGGAGCCTCACCGTCCCTGCCAGGCCACTTGGAGAATGGCGGCACAGGCTGCCCAGATCCCCAGGCAGTTAAGGCCAAGGGCCCAGCCCAGCCCACAAGCTCCCGAGAACCCCACAGCCCAGCCCAGCCCAGCCCAGCCTCGCTGAGCTCTTCCTTGTGGGCGGCTGCTGCAGGGCTTCCTCTCCTTGGCCAGGTTGCTCCTGGAGGCAGCCTGGAGGTCCCCCCACCAGTCCTGGCCCAATGCTGGCCTCCTGCCCATCCCTGGCCTTAGGGGCAGAGCCAGGGGTGGGTTTCAAACATATTTTACTACCTATTCTGTGGGTGTGGCTTGGCAGTCATGTGACCAGGTGGGAGTGGCTTGGTGGTCATGTGACCGGGTGGGCGTGGCCAACTCGATGTCACTCACCTGGAGGGGCACCTGACCTTCTCTTTGCTCCTCCCCTCCCAGCCAGTCCTCGCCTCGCCTTGCATGCTATGGTGGGAGAGGAAGCCTTTTCAAAGTCATCTTCCACTTAATGCTAGTCCCTAAGATGAGATGTTGCTGCCAGAAGACCGCCTGCTGTCCATTTCCCAATCTTGTTTATGGCCATTCTCTTGGAAAGACTGAGTGGAGAGCCTCCCTTCCCTCCAGCCTCCATTCCTCTGAAGAAGCCCCACAGCCGCTTCCTCCTTTTTGAGAAGGGCCTTGCAAATGGGGGCAGGCCAGGGGACCCTGCCAATGTGGGGGGGCTACCAGTATGCAAACGTACGGCTGATTTCTGCTACTGGTACGCCCATACCAGTCCATACCAGGAGCAACCCACCTCTGCTTCCTTCCCTTCCTTCCTTCCTTCCTTCCTTCCTTCCTTCCTTCCTTCCTTCCTTCCTTCCTTCCTTCCTTCCTTCCTTCCATGGGGTGAGAGGCAGCCCTGTTTTCTCCATTTCTTTACACACTTCTCTCTTGCCCGCATTCCCTCCCTCCCTCCCTCCCTCCCTCCCTCCTTCCTTCCTTCCTTCCTTCCTTCCATCCATCCATCCATGGGGTGAGAGGCAGCCTGGATTTCATCATCTCTTTTCAATTGGTTTTTTCTTCTCTCTATATTTCTTTCCCTATTTTTTTTAACTTTGCAAACTTCTGGTAACTAGTTTTTCACTAAAGTTGATTTTGTTCTTAAAAACTGGCTGCACTGTTTCATCAGCCCTTTTGTGCAAAACCCTTGAGGATTAGCTTTCAAAATAACATAACCAACATTTTGGTTCCAACTCAACAGGCAGCTATTTCATATCTGTGACATGCTCTGTCATTAAGTGCCCCCCCTTTTGTCTTTATGCAAACAAATCTCAGATTTAATTGTTTCTTCAGCCACAATGGCCATGTATTCCCTATGGGGCCAGTTTCAAGCAGGGAGACCCCCAAACGTCCCAAAGCTAGATGATGGCTTTAATTCCATCTCTGCCCCTGTTATTATGAGCCACATGGGGATTATTTCCCTTTCATTTCCCTCCAGAGAATTTCCCAACAATCTTTGAGTCCAAGAACTGGTTGAATCCTCCAGGGATCCCACCTGAGAGATAGAATTATGATCAAAGGTTCAGCTCTGCTCTTTGGCTGAATCCTCCAGGGGAGACTTTGGGCAGAGAAATAGGGAGTTTAGGGACAGGCAGGGTCTGTGCTCTTGAATGTCCGTCTCTCTCCTTTCCAGGTGAAGCCGAGTGTTTCTCTGTGTTTCAATCAGGAAAAACACTGGATCATTTTCCACCTTGTGAGAATCCTTTGAATCCTTCTAATTCTTCTTTAGAAACAGGAAAGGGATTAATTGATTCACCCCATGAATGATGGACCTCCTGCTTCTGCTTCTGATGCTGCTGGTGTCTCTTCCAGTCTCTGGGAAGCTGAGGATGAAATGCCCGAAGAGTTTGGAGCACCAGGATGGGAAACAACCACAGAGCTTTTACAGCCCAGGAGACCATCTCATTGCTATAGTCACCAATGGAATGGAGATTGCACACAAAGTTGCTTTTCAACGTGGCTCCTTCTCTTCAGTTTGTTTTCCATGATGAGTAAGTCATTCAGGGTGATGGAGTTGCCCTCCCTCCATTCTAACACTCTCCTTTATTTCTTATTTGTTCCTATATTGGAGGATATGTCTAATTTACTGAATGATGTTGATTTCCATGGCTTCTCTCTTTTGTCTCGTTTGGTGAAAGAGACTCAAATCCAAAAATGGGCCTGAAAAAAAAGTTGAAAGGGCTGAAGATTATTTTCCTCTCTCTCTTTCTTTTTGTTATATATTTATATAATCTTTGCAACAATTCTACATCTTTTACATATACGTTGTGTTTTATCTATCTATCTATCTATCTATCTATCTATCTATCTATCTATCTATCTATCTATCTATCTATCTATCTATCTTTATATATCTTTTATCTCTGTTAATTCCATACATTGCATCTTTTATATATATTTGATTCTCTTATGTTTCTTATTTTGGACTATTTGTGTATACAATCTATTCTGTACTTTCCCCTCTTGTTAATTCTGTGGTTTTGTATTTATTTCATGGTTCCTTGATCTTTTTTCTTCCCTTTATTGATTTCCTTTCTTCCCTCCTTCCTCTAGCCCATTGTAGCCTCAGTCCCAAACTATGTAGCCCTCGGATTCCTCTTTGTCTTTTAGCTCTTTTGTGAGATTATTTTCCTCTCTCGGTTCAATCCTTCATTTCTCACTTGAATCATGAATTTTATTTGAAGTGGTGGCTGAACCACTTGTTGCCGTAACTCAGCCAATTTCCATATTTGTGTAACTGATGATTGATTTTGGATCAATGTTGGCTTAAGGCTCAGGAGGCTTCTGGAGGATTATATTTATTATATATAACAAAAGTATTTCTTGTTGCTGTTGATTATAACATTTTTTTTACAATAGGAATTCCAATGGGTTCGTTCATGGCTTACAATTCTTTCTCAACATCGAAACGGTCAACAAGAATTCCCAGCCCCAGCACAATCTCACACTGGGCTACAACATCCATAACAACCATTGGAGCACTTTCCGCACTTCAGATGCCTTGCTGGACATTCTCTCCACTGGAGAAGCCAATGTCCCCAACTACGGCTGTGGAAGGAAGGAGAACCTTCTGGCTCTTCTTGATGGAGCTAACAGGGACATCTCCATCCATATGTCAACATTAGGAGGCACCTACAAAGTCCCACAGGTTTGTGTGGGTTTTTCTCCATTTTCTTACACTGAGGCACATTCTTACCAAATGTGCCGGTACAGATCAGGTGAAGCCTGGCTCAATAGCAGGAACTGTGAGAGGGATCTGGGAATCTTAGGGGACAATCTCTCAAATGTGAGCCAACAATGTGTGGCGGCAGCCAAATAAAAGCCATTGCAATCCTAGGCTGCATCAACAGAAGGAGGGAATCCAAATCACGGGAAGTCTTGGTACCGCTTTATTAAGCCTTGGTTAAACCACCCTTGGAAGAGGGCATGGAGGGAGAACCTTTTCAGCACTGAGTCCTCTTGTCAGGGATGCGATCAGTGCACATATGCACACCAGGCAGCTCCTCTACCAGTTTCTGGCATGCATGCATGTGATGATCAACTGGCTGGAACGCATGTGCTCACAGAAACAAGAAGACCAGCTCTTCCATTTCTGGCACTACAGTGTGCACAAAGGCCAGCTGATTGTTACATGCACATGTGCACCAGAAACCCAGAAGAGCAGCGGGCAAGACCTTGCATGCCAGGAGACATGGGTCTGCATGCCACTTAGCCCGAACTGAGAAGCTGAGGCAGAGGGTGCCATTTTCCCCTCCTGGGGCCTCCGTGCATCCTGTTTTTCCCCTCCAGAAGTCCTCTGCTGGCCAAAAACTTTGGTCTTACTTTGCAGTTTCAGTCTGTGGGGCTTGTGAAGGTAAGGCCTGTGCTCAGTCGGCAGGTAGGAGCCATGATGGTGGTGGTGGAATGATATGGGAGGGGCAGCCTTGTGGTCCCACGTGGGACAGGGTCTCCTTCAGACTGGAAACAGAGCAAAAGAAACTCTTTCCCCCCACTTGCTTTGTCCTGTTTCCCCCACTGGAAAGAGCTGTTTGCAACCCACAAGGAGGAGATCCTTTCCTAAGAGCTCCCGATTGAAGGATATCAATGTGCCCCTGAGGAATCTGAGGGTGGGGAAGGCCATGGGGGTCCTAGTGATAGAAGAGACCCTCAAGGCCTCCCCAACCCACTAAGGTCCCTCCTGCTTCTCCCTCCCTTCCTGCAACAAGGACTCCCTGACTTTGCAAACCTCTCTCTCCTCTCTTGTTTCTCGGCTTCGTCTCATGGAGCAGCTTCCAAGTAAATGGGACAAGAGAGAGACAGGAAGGGTAAGAGAGCAATCCAATTGTGTCTGTGTGTGTGTGTGTCTTTGTGTGTGTGAGGGCACCGAAACTGCTGCCAATGGTGTGGGCGACACCTGAGCAGAGAGGCAGGGTGTGTGTGTAGATTCCTCCCCATTCAAGCAGGGCCTCCTATTTCTCCCTTCCCCAGCCAGCCAGCCCCCCCCCCCCCCGATCTGCTCCCTGCTGGCTCCTGCAAAGCCTCTTCATTCTCCTCCTCCTCTTCTTCATGTCGTTGTTCAAGTGCTGGCCAGCTAGTTTTCGGGCCTATGACGAGGGCCAGGGCGGGGCATGCATGACTATGCAGTGGGGGTTGCTTGCATTGCGCAGCAAACTACATCCTTCTCTCCCAAGTGGCAGTGGGTTCCACAGGACAGGCTCTCATTTCTGCCCTGAAGCAGTGAACTCTGGTGGGCTGGAAGTGAGTGTGAATGGCCTGGTCCAAAACAGGAAAACCTGGACTTTTTGTACCCATTTTGGCCCTGGAAAGCCTCCTGCACCAACCTGGAAGCAGAAATAAAAAATAAAGCCCTTGCAACTGTTGGAAGGCTGAAGGAAGCCTCCAACTGAGGGAGGAAGCACTGGGGGGGTCCAGGCGATTCACACTCACTTCCAGCCCACTGGAGTTTCCTGGGCAATGCAAGCGCCACCCCCATCCCCATCCCACACACAGCATACTCACAGGTCTCCCGATCCTGGCCCTCGGCAGAGGCCCAAAAACCAGCTGGCCGGCAGGAGGTGGATCTGCATGTGGATGCTAGTGGAGCTGGGCTGGGGCGGCCTGTGTGCCGGGAGAGAGGGCTCTGCATGCCTCAGTTTCCCCTTCATGGCTCTAATCCTTTCAATTCCTTTTTCAGATCAATTATTTAAGAGCTTCAGAGGCTCTGAGTGATAAAAGTCGATTCCCCTTTTTCCACCAGATGGACCTCAAAGAAGGTATCCAGTACCCAGCAATTGTCCAGCTGCTCCTCCATTTCAGATGGACCCTGATTGGCCTCTTTGCTTCAGACACAGAGCAGGGAGAGAATTTCATGAGGATTTTCCCTCCTGTGCTTGTCAGGAGTGGAATTTGTGTGGTTATATCACAACGATTCTCAAAGACTAGACATGCAGAAGCCCTCAGGGATTCCCTCTCTAAGTGGAGACAAGTCAACGTCTTTGTTCACTTCATGGAATCTGAGTTCATTTGGGAGAGAATTCTTCCTTTCCATTTAACATTTATGCGTCTCCCAGGACCCATTGAAGGGAAAGTCTGGATCCTCACAACTTTTGTAGCGTATGAAATGAAAAACCGCAGACTTCTCACATACATCCATAGTATTTGGAACTTTGGTTATCAGAGAAAACAAAGGCCAAGAGATTCTGCCTTTGAACCTTTTTTTATTGTGGAAGAAAAGTTTCAAGATCTTTATTTCCACTGTTCTCTTTCAAAGAACGTCTTTTCTGTCAAAGGCCGCAGAAGATGCACCCAGAAAGCCCCACTGGAGACCCAATGGAAATGGGGGAGATTAAGGGGCCAAAATGGCTACCAACCTTACAGTTTCATGAAGACTTTGGCCCAAGCGATGAATGTCGCCTATTCCTCCAGATCGAGGAGGGGAAGGAAGGTGGGAGAAAAGAGGTTGGGGTCTCCAAGGCTGCAGCCATGGCAGGTATGGGGCAGTGGTGGGTTTCAAATTGTTTTAGAACCTACTCTTTAGGTGTGGCCTATTTTGTGGGTGTGGTTTGGCAGTCATGTGACAGGGTGGGAGTGGCCAAATTGTAAAATGTGGTGAAACTCATTTAACAACGCTCTTGCTTAGCAACCAAAATTTTGGGCTCACTTGTGATGATAAATTCTTTCTTTCTTTCTTTCTTTCTTTCTTTCTTTCTTTCTTTCTTTCTTTCTTTCTTTCTTTCTTTCTTTCTTTTCTTTCCTTTCTTTCCTTTCTGCCTTCCTTTCCTTTCCTTCCCATTGGTTTACTGGCAGCAGCAGGCCAGGCTTACTTCTGTGTCCGTCGATGGAACCCCCTCTCACCGGTTCTCTACATTTCACCATCCGGCTCTTGCGAGTAGGTGCGAGCCTGCAGAAACCCACTACTGGTATGGGGGTCCCGATATGGATCCATTAATCTTAGATCCTTTGGAGGAGGAATCCAGAGGAGAAGGAGGGGAACCTTCTCAAAAGATCTGGCCAGTTTAATTACTCAGGGAATTAATTGTTCCAAAGCGTAGATACCATGGCATTTTTATATTAAACACTGCTAATTGGAAAATGCTGTTTTGTTTCTTAAATAAATCCCCTTATTTGTGGGTTTGTAATGAGCCTGGTGGAATTCCACCTTCCTTTCGTCCCCATTGCAGGTGGGTCTGTGTGCAGCTGGACAGGCAGCTAAGCCCCCCTATTCTCCTCCAATGAAAGGGAGCCTGGCGTGGATCTGGATGCTTTATTGGGAGAACAGGGCAGGTGAAACTGAGGAGATGCAAAGAGTGGAAATAAAATAGAAAGAGGAGATAGGCAGCATTCACTAACAGCCAACAAAGGAGCAGCTGGAACCTCTCCAGTGATGCTCCGTGTGAGGGACGGAGGCCGTCTCCGGATGACCAGGGGTCTCAGTCACAACGGCTGCTTCCATCTTCTCCAAAGGCTGAGAGAAAATGGAGTCTGGCTTCAGACCATAGAGTTAGGCTTCTCTGCCCCCGGCCACTAAGTGGGGCTGGAGCAACAACAGCACAAGAGTTCCATGTTGTGGCATGACAACCTTTGTGAATTGGGAGGAGACCCTGAGTCCATCTAGCCCAACCCCTCCTCTCTGCAGGAATCCCAGTTGAAGCTTCTCTGACTGATGGCTGCTCAGTCTTTGCATTCAGACAATCCATGAAGAGGAGACTGAACTTCTCTGCTTTCCTGGCTCAGCTCTAAAACAGATTCATCCTCTTATCCTGTTTTTCTCTCTCATTCGGCTAAAATCTCCTCTCTTGTAACTGGATTCATTTTTCCACCTCTGACACTCTGGAATAACAGTGAGCAGATCTTACACTCGTGTGTAACAGGAGTCAGTGATTGGAAGAGGGCTGGATCCAGTGGGGGGATTCAAAAAAGTTTACTACCAGTACTGTGGGCGTGGCTTGGTGGTCATGTGATTGGGTGGTTGTGGCCAACATGACATCACTCACATCAAAGGGAATCTTGCCTGGTGTCTCCTTGCCTCAACAAGATACAATTTCCCTTATTTATTTACTGCTACTGACCATTAAAAATATGCAATTTAATCCTATGTATAAATGCCATATATGTGCATACATATTACATAGTATTGTGTGTGTATAGGCACACAAAATGGTACACACACACACAGCTCTTCTAAAACTCTACACATTCAACCTCACTTTCTGCATTTGGAAAAACACACCTCCACTTTCTGCCACACATTTAACTGTAACCTCTGCCCATGAGAACATTACAGAGGCCTTCAGATGCTCTTCCCTAGCCTGCACATGACTGTCAGAGCCAGGAGATGTAATGGATTGAGTAAAATGTGGCAAAACTCACTTAACAATGCTCTTGGTTAGTAACGAAAATGTTGGGCTCAATTCTAGTCATAAGTCAAGGACTATCTCTGCCTTCCTCTGCATGGCAGCCTTGTCCTAGTAAACGCCTTCCCTTTTCTGGCATTTTTCCTCTCTGTTGGAGGCACCAAAATAATCCAGAGGATATAAGGTTGTAGTGGGTTAGACTAGATCAGGGGTGGTGAACTGTGGCTCTTTTATGACTCATGGACTTCAGTACCCAGAATTCCTGAGCCAGCACGGCTGGCTCAGGAATTCTGGGTATTGCAGTCCATGAGTCATAAAAGAGCCACAGTTCGCCACCCCTGGACTAGATGACCTCTGAGATCCCTTTCAGCCAGGTGTGCTGTTTCAAAGAGTCTTCTGAAGCCAGAGTTTGTGTCCTTCCTTCCTCTCATTTTCTCTCTCTCTCCTTTCATCCCTCCCTCCATGTGTATCTATCTATCCATCCAACTATATCTCATTCACTTTCTCCTCCCTCCTTTTTTCTTTCCCTTCTTTCCATCTCTCCCTCTTTCTTTCTCTCTCTTTTTTTTCATCCCTTTTCCTCTTTTTTCTTTTCTTTCTTGTCTCTCCCTTCTCTCTCCCTTTCTCTCTCTCTCTTTCTTTCTAACTTTCTCTCTCTTTGTATCCCTTCCTTTCCTCCTTCCAAAGCCAGGAGACCCACCTGAAACAAAAACTCCTTGTATGAAACCGACCATTTTACACACACACACACACACACACACACACACACACACACTCCTCCAACCAGCTCTGCTCCTCGATTCATTGTTTGCTTTTAATGGCGGGCCAATCGCCAAAGTCCTTTCCAAGCGCCCGGCAGCATCGCTTGCCTCCCAGGAAAGTCCGGCTAACTAACTAGATTAACTGCAGGCAGCAGTCTTCCTCTCGCCTGTTCCGCGCAATCTTCAAGCTTACCTGCAAGACCGCCTCCTACCAAATACCTCCCTTCGACCAGTCTGCTCCCACAGGGAGGGCCTCCTCAGGGTGCCGTCAGCCAGTCAATGTCGGCTGGTGACCCCCAGGGGGAGAGCCTTCTCTGTGGCAGCTCCTGCCCTCTGGAACGACCTGCCCCCCAACCTCCATACAACTATGGACCTGCACCTGTTCCGGGGCCGGCCTGGTGTAGCTTTTAATCTGGTTTTATTGGGATTTTATTGTACATTTTAGAGCAGGCTTAGAATTTAATTTATTTTTAGCATAGGTATTTATATTGATGCTTTTACTGTTGTTTTTATCACTGCCTGTTCACCGCCTTGAGTCCCGTAAGGGAGAAAGGGCAGTATACAAATTTGAATAAATTGAACCTTCTGCTGTTCTCCCTGCTGCAGCCCTTGAATGCTTGAATGGCAGAGAGAAGCCAAACATCCCCCCCTCCATTCACAGCAGAGCTGCTGCTCCTTTTATGGCCCCCCCGACCCCCTCTTCTTGGGGGGTGGAAGGGCCTGGAAGGGAGAGGCAAGCGGCTGTAGCTCCCTTCCCATCAGGCTCCCCTACCTTCCCTTTGCTGCGGAGGGAGGGAGGGGAGTCCAGCCAAGGGATTTCAACCGTCCCTCCTGGCTTTCCTGAGCTGCCCCAATTCCCCCCCTGGCCAGAGGTGCCTCCTCTAGGAGGGTGCACCTCAAGGGAAGCCCCATGTAGAGAGCATTGCAATAGTCCAGACAGGAGATGACGAGGGCTTGAGTGACCGTGCGTAAAGCATCACGGTCCAGAAACTGGCGTATCAGACAGACTTGATAAAAAGCCCCCCTGGCCACGGCTGTCACATGGTCGTCTAAAGACAGCCGAGTATCCAGAAGGATGCCCAAGTGGAGGGCCCTCTCCGCAGGGGCTAATGATATGCCCCCGATAGCCAGGGATGGAACCAGCTGGCTATGCCATGATGCCGGAAACCACAGCCACTCAGTCTTGGATGGGTTGAGTCAAAGTCTGTTACTCCCCATCTAGACTGACACGGCCTACAAGCACCAGGACATCACTTCCACGGCATCGTTGGGGTGGTCTGGGGTGGAAATGTACAGCTGGGTGTCATCTGCGTTGTTCTATACTCAGAACTCTGAGTGGGTGCCAAATAACTGAGGCGCAGGCAGGAATAAAAGGCTAACAAGTTTATTCCAACAAAACGATCAACACGTAACTTGCGGCTCTTTCAGACAGGCAACAGCTTCGCTCTGCCATCTGACAGCTCGCTTTTATAGCGAGCTGGCAGATGGCTCTGCCTATCAGCTGTTAGCATTGTCCCGCCAAAACTAGAACGAGCTGCGCATGCTCAGACCGTAACACCCGTCCCCACCACGTTCGCACAAGCGTAGTCTTGAAGGTAAACCGGCCGGCGCCTAACTCTCCCTGAATGCCGTAACTCTTGGCCGGACTCCTGTGCTGGGACAGCCTGCGCCAGGACGATCGTGGCACGGAGCGTTGGGTGTGATTTCAGATGGCCATCGTTTACCCAGCCCCGGAGATCTGGAACAGGACCCAGCTGGAGTTGGCCCAACTCTCTAGGTAAGTCCCCGACTGGCGGGCCAGGAGGTCTTGCAGCATCGTGCGCCAAGTCTTCTGCCCCCTCTGCGTCTTCCGCCCTTGCCATGCCCTTCCTTGCGCGGAGTTGATCTCGGTGACGACAGCAGATTCGCCCGTCGGTCTGTTTCACCCTGTAAGAGCAGGGTCCGGTATTGTCAATGACAGAGCCCAGCAGCCATAAAGGGTGACCGTCATAATTTGTGGCATATACAAGGTGCCCGAGGGCAAACTGGTGAGTGGCCCCAGAGGAGTCCAGGGGAGTCTCAGGGGAGTAAGAAGGGTGTAGTCTATCCAAACATGTTTGAAGCCGCCTCCCCATGAGTAGTTTAGCTGGACTCCTATTAGTCAATGGGCAGGGCGTAAAATGGTGCACTAACAGGAAGGTGGCAATGCATTCCTGCCAGTTGGCAGGACCCATTTTAGTGAGTGCCTCCTTGGCGGAGCGCACCATATGTTCAGCCAGGCCATTGCTGGCAGCGTGATAAGGGGAGATAAGGGCATGCCTAATACCCATGGATGATAAAAACACTTCAAAGGTGGCAAACGTAAACTGGGGTCCATTATCTGACACCAGTACGTCAGGGAGGCCATGAGTGACAAACAATCGCCGAAGTACTCGCACGACGGCGTCGGAGGTGGTGGACGTCATCTGGAACACCTCCAGCCATTTGGAGAAGGCGTCCATTACAATGAGAAACATTAGTCCCTGCAATGGGCCGGCAAAATCAATATGAATACGAGCCCAGGGGGCGGAGGGACGGTCCCATTCCTTGGGAGGGGCAGTAGGAGGCATCGGGCAGGAAGCCTGGCACTGGGGGCAACCCACAACCCACTCTGCAATATCTTGGTCAAGCTTGGGCCACCAAAAGTAACTCCAGCCCAAAGCTTTCATGCGGACGATGCCAAGGTGACCACAATGGAGTTTCTTTAATACCGTTGTGCGAAGGGGGGGTGGGACAATCACTCTGTGACCCCACAACAAACACCCATTTTGGGTGGAGAGCTCTGCCTGGTGATTTTGAAAAGGCTGGAACTCTGATGCTAAGGAACCCTGAGGCCACCCCTGTTTAACCCAGTCCAGCACCTTGCATATTACCTTGTCCTTGGCAGAGTACCGGGCAATGTCAGCAGCAGAGAGAGGGAGATCGGGGTCAGCAAGTGAGAAGACGGTAGCTGCAGGGACTGGATCCTCAAGTACCTCTGGCAGAGAGCAACTTAAGGCATCGGCGTGGGTGATTTGCTTGCCGGGGCGGTGGATCAAGGTGTAGTGGTATGCCACTAAGAAGACAGTCCATCTGGTCATCCGGGGCGAAATCCCTTGTGGCGTTTGCTTGTTACTGGCCAGCAACCCGAGCAGTGGCTTGTGATCTGTGACAATTTGACATTTTTGGCCATATACATAATGGTGAAAACGTTTCACCCCAGCCACCAAAGCCAATGCCTCTTTGAAAGTTCGGAAAGTTCGGAATTAGGGAATTACATTTCAAAATTAGAGTTTGAAAGAATGTCACTTTTTCTTAGATTTCAAAACATACCAGAGTCAGATGCAGAAGATTTGAAAGATATCATGATTACAATATTAGCAGATTATCTTCAAAAAAATAAAGAACAAATTGGATGGGATATTGATCTGGTTTAAAGAATCAATTCGGCATATGCAAGGACACATAATGTCCCAAGAGAAGTCATGTAAAATTTTTAAGGAAGTCCAGGAGGGAGGAGATTCTGAGAGCCCAAAGGGGAGGGCCTTTGAAATACCAAGACAATGAGATAATCATTTTGAAGCAAATCCCAAAGAAAATTAGAGGCAATTATTCCTTCCTATCTAAGAAACTATTTAAAAAAGGGATCTGGTTCAAATGGTTGTTACCAGAAGGGATGTTGGTTTTCTGGGAAGGGAGCAGAATTAGAATTAAAACTTTAGAAGAGGCAAATGCTTTTTCTCAAAAACACTCCATATTCCTAGGGGACGATGAAGGAGGAACAGTGGGGGGGTGGCGGCCCCTCCCGATGGTGGGGGAAAAGAATCAATAGCCAAAAGACTTAGGTCTCAAAAATGATACTATTTAAAAAAATTATTTGAATGTTGTCATGATTGATGGTAAGGAAAAACAAGAAGAATGAACATAGAAAATATGCAATGTATTTGTTATTGTGCTTGTCTTTTTTTTTTTTTACTAAGACCTATACTATGATGAAGTTTTGGGAGGACCGTCGGCTCTGGCATGAAGCTACTAAAATGTAACGTTTTTTCCTATACCCCTTTCCCAATATTATTTTGTAAAAACCAATACATTCTTTTAAAACAAAGCCAAGGCCTCTTTGTCTATTTGACCATAGTTGCGTTCAGCAGCCGATAGAGTTCTGGAAAAATAGGCAACTGGTACCTCGGAGCCTTTTGGTAAAAGGTGGCTAAGCACAGCGCCCACCCCATACGGTGAAGCATTGCAGGCAAGGATGAGCGGCAGGCGCTCATTATATTGTGAATTGGAAACCAACAATTGTTTAACTGCTGAGAAAGCAGAGGCTTCTCTCTTACCCCACACCCAGGCAGCCGACTTGTCCAAGAGGCGATGCAGGGTTTCAGCAACAGATGCCTTCTGAGGGAGAAATAAGGCATAAAAATTAAGAAACCCGAGAAAGGCTTGAAGTTCAGTCTTCGACTTCAGTGCTGGGGCGTCTAATATTGCTCTGGTCTTTTTTTTTGTGGGGTGGAGCCCTATGGCATCCACTAAGTAGCCCAGGAACTTGACTTGCGGCAACGCAATGTGGCATTTTTCGCGCTTCACTTTAAGACCTGCTGACTGGAAACGGCTGAGCGCAGCCCGCAGGCGGAACATCAATTCAGGAAGGGTTTTAGCAGAGACGAGGACGTCGCCAAAATATGGGACGATGCCCTCAGGTCCATGGAAAAGCCTCTCCATTATGCTTTGAAACAAGCCTGGGGCAATGTTGACCCCAAACTGTAAACGCCTGCATTTCAACGCTCCGCGGTGCATGATGATCGTTTGCGCTTCTGCGGCTTCATCGTCGACCAGCAACTGCTGGTAGGACTGAGCTAAGTCAAGTTTAGCGAAGATGGCACCTTCACCCAAGGTGTGGAGGAGGTGATGGACGACAGGCACTGGGTAGGCGTTCGAGGGCAGAGCGCGGTTCAACAAACATTTGTAGTCAGCACAAATTCTCACGCTGCCATCCGGCTTCACAGGGAGCATGATTGGGGTCTCCCAACGTGCATAGTCCACCGGTTCTAAGATTCCTTGTATAATGAGATGGTCTAGTTCGGCGTCGACTTTGGGCTTGAGTGCGAGGGGAACCCTGCGTGGCTTCAGGCGGACAGGCTGCACCATGGGATCGATGTTGAACGTGATGGGTTTGCCCTTGTAAGTGCCCAGCTGACCATCAAACACAGCGGGAAATTCTTTGATGAGAGTCTCTAATTCAGATGACTGAAGGCAATTTATGCCATTGATTTGGAGCCCCAAGGCATCAAACCAATCCAGACCTAGGAGGCTAGGCAGAACACCATCACCATTAATGGCAGCCGTCCTTTGAATTTTTTAAACTGAACGGTGACCATTCTAGAGCCAATTACGGGAATAATGTTCCCTTGATAGTCTCTTAGCGTCAAATTGCAGGCTGAGAGACGGCGCTTTGACAATTTAGGCAGTAATCTTTTGATGGTGCTCCATGAGACAATTGAAGTGGCTGAGCCCGTGTCCACTTCCATGGAGCAAGGTGTCCCATCTATTAGGACGGTCACGTTGATATTGCTTCTTACCAAATGGCAGGAACGTACCGATTGGACGTCGGAAACGTCTGATCCGTGGAACTCCATGGGGGCGTCGTCTTCCACATGGTTTTCTTTCCAAGCTGACTGACATTGGTATGCAGGTTTGGCAGGTGGAAAACTGCTGGGTTGTGGAGCACGGCATACCTTCGCAATATGCCCTTTTCGACCACAACGCTGACAGATCGCCTGCTTAAATCGACATTCAGCTCTGGCATGGCTGCTTCCGCAGCCCATGCAGACTGGTCTGTCAATGCTGCGGCCGCTGGGCCAGCTCTTTTTCTTTCTCGCCTCTTTAAGGCGATTTATGTCAGCTCCAGCTTCAGAGCCACAGCCTGTGCTCGCATCGCCCTGATGAACTGTGAATCTTTCAGCTCCAAAGGATTGGTTAGCTAGCTCCGCAGCACGTGCTTCAGCCAGTGCAGACTCGAGGGTGACTTCAGCTTTCGCTAACAGATGCCGCTGCAACTTAAGGTCTCTCAGACCACAGACTAACTGATCGAGCAGGGCGTCCTCGAGGTCTTTAAACTCGCAATGCAAAGCCGCTTTTCTAAGAGCTGCCACATATTGAGTTACTGTTTCGCCCTCATGCTGGCTCCTTCGATGAAATGCGTGTCGCCAGGCAATTCTGGGCGGTGAAGGGGCATAATGGCTTCTGAGTTTACTCATTAGTTGAGCCCAAGACACCGCTTTAATGGCCGCTGGAGCTGTGAGAGCCTGGGCTGTTTCAAACACTTCTGCTCCGCAAACGGAGAGGAACTTGGCACATTTTCGCTCGTCATTTACCTCAGCCAGGTCGTGGGCCACCAGGAAACAGTCAAATCGGGTGACATACGACTCCCAACACTCCAAACCAGGAGTAAATGGAGGGAACTGTACCGCAGCCATTCCTGTCAGCCGCGCTCACAACGTCTTGTCGCGAGTGAAATGACTAGCTCTTATAGTGACTTCAGCTACGTTGACCGACTGACCTGGCCTCAGCACGGCGATCCCATCCTCGTCGCCAGTGTTCTCTACTCAGAACTCTGAGTGGGTGCCAAATAACTGAGGCGCAGGCAGGAATAAAAGGCTAACAAGTTTATTCCAACAGAACGATCAACACGTAACTTGCGGCTCTTTCGGACAAGCAACAGCTTCGCTCTGCCGTCTGACAGCTCGCTTTTATAGCGAGCTGTCAGATGGCTCCACCTATCAGCTGTTAGCATTGTCCTGCCAAAACTAGAATGAGCTGCCCATGCTCAGAACGTAACACGCGTACTGATGGAATTCCACCCCAAAGCCACGGATGATCTCACCCAGCGGCTTTATATAGATGTTGAACAGGAGAGGCGAGAGGACCGACCCCTGTGGCATCCCACAGGTGAGGCACCTCGAGGTCGACCTCTGCCCTCCTGCCAATATGAATTGCGACCAGTCGGAGAGGTAGGAGGAGAACCACTGTAAGACGGTGCCTCCCAACCCCAACCCCTCCAACCGGCACAACAGGATACCATCGTCGATGGCATCGAAAGCCGCTGAGAGATCTAACAGGACCAGGATAGAGGAACAACCTCTATCCCGAGCCCTCCAGAGATCATTGACCAACACGACCAATGCCGTCTCTGTGCTGTACCCAGGCCGAAAGCCAGACTGGCACGAGTCCAGATAGACAGCTTCATCCAGGTGCTGAGGGAGCTGTCATGCCACCACACTCTCAACAACCTTCGCAAGAAAGCGAAGGTTGGAGACAGGACAGTAGTTGGCCAAAAGAATCCCCACTTTTCTCTCTCCCTCCGTTCACAGCAGAGCTCCTGCAGCCTCTCCCCCCACACGCTGCCCAGTTATGGGCCAAGCCTGCTTTGCCCTGCAGTATTTGGGTGGGGGGGGGGTATATTACTCTGTTTGGGGGAGGGAGAATTTGGTTGCAGAAAGGCCAAGGTGGGGCAGCCTTGGAGGGCCTCTTCATCCTTCTCCTTTTCCTCTGTTCAGGCTGAGAAAAGAGCTGGGGGGAGATTGTAAAAGAAAGATTCAATATGGAATAAGAAACAAAGTTTTCTGCTTTTCAAATTCCTGGATGTTCCCATTCTAGTTTCATCCCTTTCTGGAGAAGAACGAATATTGGAATATTTCTCACTTTAAACTGTACTTGGACCAAAATGGAGAGATAAAAGCAGATCTGATCATTGACGGCTTCTTGATTTTCCCCAAGGAGGATCCCAGGAAAGAGATTCTGGCGTATTTTCTAAGACAGAGACTCTATATCAGACAAGAGGCTCTTTCACGGCTAAAGTTGCTCAATAAGGTGGGAGAAATTCTGGTGTCTTTTCCGTGTTTGCCAAAGCCTGAGGTCCCATTTCAAGTGGGCAAAGCCTAGAGCCATGATGGGGAACCTATGGCATGAGTGTCAGAAGTGGCACAGAGAACCATCTCTCCTGGCATGCGGAGCCATCACCAGTTGCTCTTCCGGGTTCGGGCGTGGCAGTCAGCTGGTCCTCATGCCCATTGAAGAGCCAGAAAGTGGAAGAGGAGCCACCCAGTGCACATGCGCACACCAGGAAAATGATCTTTGTTTCCAGTGTGCACATGCACATGAGCCACTTAGGGTTTTGGTGGCTGGCACGCATGCATGTGCAAAAACCATCAACAAAAAGAGCAGCGGCCGTGCGTGCCTAAAGCCAGAGAGAGGAGATCCCAGCCGTGGCTTCTTAGCAGAGCAGAGCTGTGGTCAGGGCTTGCCTCCCTCCCCACCTGAGTAGGCTAATTGCGTGGCCCCAGCTCTCCACCGTATGGCACTGATGTGGATCCATGGTCTGGAGTGCCCGGCCAGTTCAGGTGCCCCAGAAGAGCAGCAGCAGCAGCCACAGGGGGAAAGGCAGGAACTAACGGGCAGCCACCACAACCGTGAGCCACACCCTCAGCGGCATCTCCAACAGCTGGCACTACCAGGGGTGGCGAGGACAGATGGGCCCAGGCTTCCCTCCCTCCCCACCTGAGCAGGTTTCTTGCACAGCTCTAACCCGAGGCTCTGATGAGGATCTGCGGTCCGGAGCGCCTGGCCGATTTGGGCACATGTGGCAGCAGGGCAGCATTTGCTGGGTGGAAGTCTGGCTGCCCTGCCTGCTGCTCCTTCCCCAGCAGCTGCCGCTTCCACCTGAGATGCTGGAAGAGGAGCTGCTGGCAAGGAGGGGAGCTACCAGTGGTTGCGGTGGCTTCCCGGTCGCTCCTGCCCTTCCCCCTGTGGCTGCTGCTGCTGCTCTCCTGGGGCGCATGAGCTGGCCATGCACTCCAGACCATGGATCCAGATCACTGCCTTGGGCTGGAGGGCTGTGGCCATACAAGTAGGCCACTTGGGTGGGGAGGGAGGGAAGCCCTGGCCTGTCCTTGCCCCTCCACCCGCCCCGCCCCCCGGCAACTGTCACAGTGTTTCTTCTGGCTGGGGTGCTGGAGCAGCCAGGAGAAGGAAAAGCCCCCATGGGGGATGGGAGGTGCCTCGGGAGGGCTGGAGGAGAGCGCAGTTCCTCCCTCCCCCTCCCACCTATGGGCTCCATGTCCATCCCAGCCCCACCCTTTCATCCAAGGGAGGGGATTTTGAATGACACCCTTCTCTGAATGTTCACCTTTCTTCACCTCACCTGTTTCTCTCTTGCCTCTACCCCATAGCTCCCTCCCTATTGATTGCTCTCTCTCTCTCTCTCTCTCTCTCACACACACACACACATACACACCCCAACCCTGGGGACTCTTCTAGCCTTGTTCCCCTGGGGGGAGGGCAAACCCCCACTCCTCTCCCATGAACCTGCCCAGGGCAGTCAAAAAAACCCTGAAGGGCCTTTTATCTAATTAGGCAGAGCTTCCTAGAAATGATTCACTTGGGGAGATTTGGGAAGGGGGGACACTGAGAGGGAGGGGAGAGGTGGGGTCAGCCCGGTTGGAGGCTCTGCAGTGACCCCCCCTCTGCCAGACCCCACCAGGGAACCTCTGAGGGGCTTCCCTGGAGAGCTGGCCTTCCCCCTGAGCAACAATTGAAAATGTCAACTTGCAATATGGAGGAGCAGAGAGAGAGAGAGAACACAGAAGGTGCTTTGATGGCCAGTAATAAATGTCCTGGAGGGTCTTGGAGGGTCTGTGAAAGGCTCCCCTGCATTCTTTCAGGAAACAGCCTGGTTTCATTGGTCCTTGGATGGGAGGAGTTGGGAGGGGAAGCTCGGGGGCTGCTGGGCTGGGGACAAGCACTTGCCCACCACTGCCAGCGTCTCTCAGGTGGGACTTGTGGGGTGGGGGGGGAGACAGCACCCCCTGGTCCTCTTGCCCTCCAAGTCAGCTACCAGGATAAAGGCGGCTCCCCCTTCCTCCAGATTCCCTCAAAGGCTGGGGACACATCAGATGCTCTGGCTTAATGCCCCCTGCCTGACTTTGCCCCCTCCCCAATGCCCTTGCTCTGCCTTAAACCCCCCTGGCTTTCCCCCCCTCCCCACCGCTGGGCAACCCCTCCACAAACATGCGTGTATCTCACTCCAATCCGAGCCATTGCAGGGCTTTGAGGGGAAGGCAGCCAAATGGCTTGGAGTATATTCAAGGGTAACAGGCGTGTTTGATGGAGGGGGGGAGGGAATATAAATGTTGTAAAAGAAAGTATGTCCCCCTCACTCAGCCACACCCCTCCCCTTCTTCCTCCCACCCCCACCCTTCCCACAGCCCCCAGCTCCCCACTGATTCCCCTGCCCTTCATTTTGCATTGCAGTTCTGCTCTTGTTGCTCCTTTGTCTTCTCCAAGGTTTAAGTTATACAGCAGGGCAGTACCCCCCCCCATTTTAGATTACGTTGAATGCTCCTGTCCTCCCCTCCCCATAGGCTGGTCCTGCTGGGTCCTTCGTCCATGGGGACCATCAGAACTGCATCCACCAGCCCCCATCTCCACAGCTCCTCACACATGGAGACGCTCCCTTGGATGAAGTGGGGGGAGAGGGGGGGCTGTGCTGGCTTGTACCAAGGAAAGGAAAGGGATTCCAGATTTCCAGTGGAGGGAGGGGGCATTTCCCACCCAACATTTTCTCCCTGTCCAGGGCTGCAGAACCGGATCCTCAGTGGGGACGTCCTGCCACCCCTATGGAAATCAGGTGGGCAGACAGGGAAGCACGAGGACCCCTGAAATCTGAAACTGGTGCATGCACACCAGGCAGCTGGTCTTCATGCGCACATGCATGCCACATGGCTGGTGCGCATGCCGGAAACCATATGATCACCTAGTTTTCAGTGTGTGCGCAGGCTCACACCCATATTAGCACATGGGGCCAAAAAGATTCACCAACACTGCTCTAGACTATTAAGTAGAAAAGTACTTTATTGTAATGTAATTGGATTGTAATTCCAAAGGAAAAGGGAGGAAGTAAATGAAGAACCTGCCAGTTGTTCTACCTCCTGCATCTGTTTAGAAGGAGTCAGAGGTTTCCTATCTACCTCAGTGAAGACCAGAGGTTGCTTGTCTCCATCCATTTCTCCCTCCGTTTTCCATGGACGGAGAGTCCTAACATTTTTTCTTTGGCCTTCCTTGTTCTTCTGCTCAGTCCCTGCCTCAGTCCAGATGTGCAGAAACTTGTCATCCTGGATTTGTCAAGAGGGCTCGAGAAGGAGAGCCAGTTTGCTGCTATGACTGCGTTCCTTGTCCGGAGGGGACCTTCTCCACTCAGGAAGGTGGGTCATCTTGAGGAAAATGGGAGGCTTTGTGGAACTGGATCCACCCAGAAGATTTTCATGAAGGTGCAAGTTAAATGATAGATCGAAGCTCACCTGGTTTTTTATATTTATTTTCAACCTGCAGAATTTCTTATCTAAAAGGAAGTAAATCAAAAAGTCTTTGAAGGAGGGGCTGGGAAGAGATGGGAGGAGGGGGTGGCAGACTGAGCAAGCTTTACTAACAGCAGAGGAAATCTCTCTCCTGCTTCTTAGTTTGGACTTGTGCTGCTAAGTTCACCTTCCTAGGAACACCTGAGTTCTGTGGAACTTGATGGATTGTGTGAGGTCCACCTTCTGAAAGACCTTGCAATTCACTGTATATTGGATCCTCCCCTTGAGGGTCACTGAGAAGTAGTCACTGGTCCATAATGTGGTGCTGTGGATAGTTATGGTGGGGAACTCATTACACAAATATTCTGCCAGTCATGTAGATCAATCAATCAGAATAGAGCTGGAAGGAACCTTAGAGGTCATTTAATCCTACACACTGCTTAAGCCGGAGACCCTGTATCAGCGGTGAAATTCAAAATTTTTCCCTAACGGTTCTGTGGGTGTGGCTTGCTGGGGAGGTCATGTGACTGAGTGGGCATGGGCAACATTTTTTTTACTTTTTAAAAGCATTTTTAAACTACTGTTTTTCCTGAACTGCCCCAACCGGTAGCATTTCCCTCCTGCCCTGTATCATTTCAAAGGAGTGATTGTTTAATGACATTGTTTCAAAAATGCTTCTTGGAAAATGCCCCTGGTATCAGCTGTTATCCAAAGAAAGTATTTATTGTAAGATAAAAGGACAGAATGTTAAAGAACATTGCTTTTTGGTTTCTCAGATGCAGACAAATGCACCAAGTGTCCAGATGAAAAATATCCAAATGAGAAGAGAGTCCAATGTATTCCCAAAATTATAACCTTCCTGTCTTATGAAGAACATCTGGGCTTCATCCTGGTCTCTTTTGCCCTACTCTTGTTCTTAATCACAGGCCTTGTTTTAATCATCTTCATTAAATACGGAGAAACTCCCCTTGTCAAAGCCAACAACCGGGACCTCTCCTACATCCTCTTGGTCTCCCTCCTGCTTTGCTTCTTATCTCCTTCTCTCTTCATTGGTCAACCAAGGAAAGCCACCTGCCTTCTCCGACAAACGGTCTTCAGCATCATCTTCTCAGTTGCCGTTTCTTCTCTCTTGGCCAAAACCATCACGGTTGTGCTGGCTTTCTTGGCCACAAAACCAGGAAACAGAGCAAAGAGATGGTTGGGGAAGAGCTTGGCCAACTCCATCATCCTCTCTTGTTCTGCTGTCCAAATTATCATCTGCTCCACCTGGCTGGGAGTTTCTCCCCCCTTCCCTGACTCTGACCTCCACTCCCAGCCTGGAGAGATCATCCTGCAATGCAATGAAGGGGCCGTTGTCATGTTCTACGTCACCCTCAGCTACATGGGCTTCCTGGCTGCCATCTGCTTCACGGTGGCTTTCCTGGCCAGGAATCTGCCTGGGGCCTTCAATGAAGCCAAGCTGATCACCTTCAGCATGCTGGTCTTCTGCAGCGTCTGGGTGACTTTTGTGCCCACCTACCTAAGTACCAAAGGGAAATACATGGTGGCTGTCCAGGTCTTCTCCATCCTGGCCTCCAGTGCTGGTCTGCTGGGCTGCATCTTCATTCCCAAAGGCTACATTATCCTTCTGAGGCCAGACCTTAACACAAAGGAGCATCTCACAGCCAGAACAAATGTAAAAACATGAGATATTAAGAATCACAAACACACCATTATTTGTAAAAGTAGTAATTTTTACCCAGCTACTAAAGGGGATTCAAAATAATTTAATCATTAAAATAGATCTATCAAAAAAGTACGAGGATTCTTTTACTGTGCAAAACATTTACCAATTCTAAAAAACACCCCAATTGTTTCTACAATGATCAGGAATTGTAATATCTATCAACAATTATAAAAAAATAAGGAACAGGGCTGGGCAGGGGCCAGTATAATCAGTTAAAATAACTACTTTAAACAAAAGTTAGCATTCAAGGGAAGAAGTGGAGTTTGGATGGAGAGAGGAAAATAATCTGGAATTGTGACGGTTTTTATTCCGTTCCATTTTTGGATTTTGGCAACTTCCACAAAATAAGAGAAAAAGGGAGAAGCTTTGGAAATCCAGACCATGCAGGAAATTAGAGACAGGTCCTTTCCTAAAGGAGAAAGTGGGATAAAGAGAAAAGGAGGAAAGTGTTAAGAGGAATCCAGCACAGGGAATGGCTGAGGGAGGAAACTGACCAGGAGGAGCCTGGTCGGAAGTCCTTGTTTTATGGGATCTTCCTGTGTGAAACTGAGGAGTCTCCCAATGAGAAGGTCTCCTGGCCTGGAAAAGCTACATGGATTGTTTCCATCCTGGTGCTCCATACTCTGCAGGCATTTCATCCTCAGCTTCCCAGAGATTGGATGGGACACCAGCAGCACCAGAAGCAGAAGCAGGAGGTCCATCATTCATGGGGTGAATCAATGAATCCCCTTCCTGTTTCTAAAGAAGAATTAGAGGAACTCAAAGGACTCCTGTGATGTTCTGGGAGAAGAATGGAGGTGAGGCCAGAGTGAATTCCAACAACCTTTTATTCAATCCTACCTACGAGGCAGCTGAACTCTCTGGCTGACACGGCTCCTTTTAAAGGAAACTGATCACCCGAACAACCAATCAGGACAGAGCGTTTTCCCACTTCAACAGAGGACCAGAATGAGAACTTCAACTGACAACTATACACTATTCACCCTGAAAATGAGACCTCCCCAGATAATAAGCCCAACCGGGCTTTTGAGTGCATGCGCTAAAATAAGCCCTTCCCCCCCAAAATAAGCCCTCCCTAAAAATATTGCAACACAGCAGCAGCCATGAAGGTGACCACACTCACTGCCTCCTGTAACCTCAAAAATAATAAGATCTCCCCGAAAATAAGGCCAATCGCTTATTTCGGGGGTCAAAAGAAAATAAGACCCTGTCTTATTTTGGGGGGAACACAGTACAATACATAACAACTCTCACGAGGTGGAATATCCAGGTGCTTTCCTGATTCAAAAGGAGAGAAGCTTCAACTGAGAAGGAAAAGCTTGAGTAACAAGGACATTGACCTTCTTCTGTCCTTCAACATGGTCTCTTGTCTCCAGAGACTGCTGGGGAAGGTCAGCCAGAGCTATGGAGTTTGGTTCCATTCTATTTATTCTGTTCTTTTCTGTTCTGTTCCTATTCTAGTCTACTCTGCTCTGCTCTGCTCTGCTCTACTCTATTGAGCCATGATGGTGCAGTGATTAGAATGCAGCCCTGCACTTTCCTTCTGCTGACTACCAGCTGACTGCGATTTGGCAGTTCTAATCTCACCAGGTTGACTCAGCCTTCCGTCCTTCGGAGGTGGGTAAAATAAGGACCCAGATTGTTGGGGGCAAGTAGAGTGACTGTAAACCGAGTTTAGAGAGGGCTATAAAGCACTGTGAAGCGTTATATAAGTCTAAGTGCTATTGCGATTCTACTCCACTCCATTCTAGTCTAGTCTATCCTTAGGCATTAAAAACCATCTGGATGGCTTCCGGTTCCGCCTTCCAGCGGCGACGGACGAGTCTTGGACTCGTCCGCCGTTTTGTTCTTTTTTCTGCCCCCCAACGGGGGCGAAACACCCCCTTTTTGGGGGGCCTTCCGTAGGGCTGGCGTGCCTGGGTCTGTTTATCCCAGCGGAGGCGGGAAAATGGCCCTTGTCTTCGGCCTAGGCGAGAGGAGACATGCTGCGGGGGGTTTTCCCTTTGCCAATGGCGGACGGCAACGAACGACGAATTTAAAAAGAGCTGAGTGTTCGGGTCGGAAGGCTTTCCGGGGCTTCGGCAGCGAGGTGAAGAGTGAGTGATTTTTAACCTTATTTGTGCTGGCAGCCTGGACTGAAAGAACGTAGAGGGGGGTGTTTGTTTGTTAAACCCCCCCTCGGATTTAAAGCGGCGCTTAGAAATGGCTCCTCGTTGTGAGGAAGCGGACATTTCGCATCCGGACTGCTTTGAACCAAGTGAAAGTGATTTGCGGCTTGTTTCTTTACAATGTATCTAAGTCCGGCTGGCTTGAAACAATTTTTTCTTAAATTTGCTAGATCAGGAGGAAGTGGCAACTAAAATCAGATGGGCAAAACAAGGGCATTTTGAACATGCTAATAAAGCGGGAAGATGGCTCACTTATAGGCTGAAGAAACAACAGGAGAGAAATAGGATAATTAGTCTGAGAAACCAAGCCAGAAGGTGTATTGCAGATAAGGAAGGGAAAGGGAAAATAATACAAGATTTTTTTGCAAATTTATATACAGCAGGGGAAGAAAAAGATCAGGATATTAGAGATTATTTAGACAAAGCTGACCCCCAGAAAGTGCCCCTCGCTATCAAAGAAATATTGAATGCAGAGATTACTCTGAAGGAGGTAGAGTTGGTTTTAGGGGAACAAAAAGGGGGGAAGACCCCAGGCACAGATGGACTGCCGGTAGAATTGTATAAAATTCTTTTCAAGACCTTAGGTAAATTCCTGACTGAAGTATGTAACGAAGTGCTGTCTTTTGGTCAAATGCCAATCTCATGGTCTGAAGCTTATATTACACTAATATTAAAGGAAGGCACAGATCCATCCCTGATAAGCAATTATAGGCCGATTTCCCTGCTCAATGCAGACTACAAATTATTCTCCGCAATTCTAGCAAAGAGATTAAAATTCTTTCTTAATGAGTACATTCACGGAGACCAGAATGGCTTCCTACCTCATAGACAACTTAAAGACAATGTGAGAATTATATTAAACATATTGGAATATTATGAGTGTAACTCCAATAGGGAGGCAGCTCTGGTTTTTGTAGACGCACAAAAAGCTTTTGATAGAGTGAGTTGGAGATTTTTGTTTGCACAACTAAGTATAATGGAATTTGGAGAGAATTTTATCAAGGCAATTCAAACTATATATTCAAAACAGGTAGCGAAAATACTTGTTAATGGTGAGGAGTCCCAAAAGATACATATAGGAAAAGGCACTAGACAAGGGTGCCCCTTATCTCCGTTATTATTCATTTTAACACTTGAACCATTACTGGATGTGATTAGAAGAAATCAAGGAATTAAAGGACTAAGGGTTAGAAAGGAGGAGTATAAATTGCAAGCCTTTGCTGATGACCTGATATTTGTGTTGGAAGATCCATTGGAATCGGGACCGATTTTACTGCAAGAACTGGAGGCTTATGGGAAGGTAGCAGGGCTAAAAATAAATAAAGAAAAAACTAAGATCTTAGCTAAAAATTTGTTGATGACTAAAAAGATGCAGTTGGAAGAAACATTAGAAATTCAGATAGCCAAAAAAGTGAAATACTTAAGTGTTCCACTATTAAAGAAGACAATTACTCAAAACTCCTCACTCAAACTAGAGAGAGGCTAGAAAACTGGAAGGGACTACAATTATCGTTATTAGGCAGGATGGCAGCAGTCAAGACATATATTCTACCTAAATGGGTCTTTCTCTTCCAGACTGCTCCAGCCCTATTAGATACCAAGTTTTTTCAGTCTCTGGACCACTGCGTACGCAGATTTATTTGGCAGAATAAGAAACCCAGGATAAAACTGAAAATGCTCCAGGAATCTTCAGCTAGGGGAGGTTTTGGTCTACCAAAGTGGGATTTTTATTATCAAGCAGCTATTCTATCCTGGGTTAGAGATTGGGCTTTGTTAAGAAGGAGGAGAATCCTCATACTTGAGGGCCATAATCTGCAACGGGGGTGGCATTTCTTTTTGAGTCAGGAGAACCCCAAAAAATATAAGCATTTCATGGATCACTACCTCCGTAGAATTTTGATGAGTACTTGGGAACGAGTCAGAAATGCATTTTATTCGATGGCCCCGAGGTGGCTATCGCCTCTTGAGGCGATGATGTACCCAAATCTTTATAACAGAGCTACACCCCTAACTTACCAAGAACTGTTGGATTCTGCAGGGAGATTGAAATCCCGAAGTGAATTGACAGCCTTAGGCTGTGACCTAGACTGGTGGTCTTACAATTTGATTCAATCCAGAGTAGATAAGGATAGAAATAAGGGGGGAATCTATAACTCTCTGCAAGAATTAGACAAAATATTTACAGGGAACGATGAGAAGCTCTTATCCAAATTTTATAAATTCCTATTAGAGCGCTGGATCGGAGAGGAAGTGATTAAGGACTCAATGATTGCCTGGGGGAGAAATTTGGAACACTCAATTGATCTCGAGAAATGGGAAGAAATTTGGAAAAAAAACTCTAAAATTAACAATGTCAATTGCATATAAGGAAAACATATACAAAATGTTATATAGGTGGCATCTTCCTCCGGCTAGATTATCGAAGATGTTCCCAGAGACCTCCCCGATTTGTTGGAAATGTAAGGTAGCTCTGGGAACTTACTTCCATACTTGGTGGACTTGTCCTCGAGCAGGAATATATTGGACCAGAATCCGAAACTGGCTTTTTGAAATTACTGGCTGTCGAATTAAGTTGATCCCGGAAACGTTCTTACTAGGCATGAAACCAGATAATTTAAACAAATCTAATTGGTATTTAACTATCCACATCATTATTGCAGCTAGAATTGCTTTTGCCCAAAAATGGAAATCCAGTGACATTCCATCAGAGACAATATTAATCGCTAAAATTATGGACTGTGCTGAAGCAGACAGGCTTACCAGCCTATTGAGAGACAAACAAGATTCGCTATTCTATGTGTGCTGGGATCGCTGGTACGCTTGGCTACAAAGGAATTCAAAGAAGCGGACTTAACATTGCTGATTTAGAATATATGCTTTGATTACACTCCTTCACTTTGTCCTGGTCTCTTTCATATTTTCTTCTTCTTCCTCTTTTCCGCCTTTCTTATTAGAGATATGTATTAAATTAATAAGTGGTAAATGTTAGTTACAGTGTTATAACTCTAGTTATACTGCAATACTCTCTGCAATCGCTTTGTATCATTTAATGTCTTACTCTGTAAGCTTTTGTTTTTTAATGATTCAATAAAAATTAAAAAAAAAAATTCCCCCCATTTCCTCAACCTCCATATTTGGCGTCCAGGGAAACGTGGGGGGCTGCTCCCTCCGGGGCTTACAGGGTGCCTGGAGGCTGCGAAGGTCCGGATGGGGAGGAACCCACCCAACCCCAACAAAAGACGCCTGTCTGCCCACCTGGCTCTGAAGAGGCCTCGCCTTCTGCCTCTTCCCCCGAGGGAGACGAATCCTCACCTTCCCCAGACGTTGCTGCCCAAAGTCGGTCTGAAGCCCCGGAGACTCTGCCGGCCGCTTCCATCTTGGCAAAGGGCAGCCCTGCCTCAGTGGCTCCTTCCTCACTACCTGCAAAGGGGGAGTGAACACAAGGGAAGATAGGGAGGGGAGGCTCAAAGGGCCCAGAAGGAAAACTTCAAGCACAGTTTGGGAAGATGTATAACAGAGTTGGGAAGGACCTTGGAGGTCATCTAGTTCACCCCCCCCCCCCACTCTACTCTAGTCCAAGCAGGAGACACCTTTTCTGACAAATTGCAGTCCAATCTCTTATTGAAAAACTCCAGTGATGAAGCTCCCACAACTTCTGTTTCTTTGATTGATGGTTCTCATTGTCAGAAAATCCCTCCTTATTTCCAGGTTGAATCTCTCCTCCTTCAGTTTCCATCCATTGTTCCTTGTCTGGCCTTCGGGTGCTTTGGGTAATAGATTGACCACTTCCAACTCTCTATGGCAGCTCCTCCAATATCAGAAGGCTGCTCTCCTGTCTCCCCTCATCCTTCGCTTCCCTAGACTAGCCAGGCCCAGTTTCTGCAACCATTTTCAGTCAGGTTGAATCTCTCCTTCATCCGTTTTCATCCACTAATCATTGACTGGAAGACCAGGAGGATCCAGAGAAGAGAAGAGAAGAGAAGAGAAGAGAAGAGAAGAGGAGAGAAGAGAGAAGGGGATTCTCTTACTCGCCCCTTATTTATAGATCTGCGCCCTGTTTACGGAAATGTTGTTTAATCACATTATTAAAGCTTTTTTTTTTAAAGGCAGAGATAATTGGAAGATGGGAAAATTCTGGGGGAGGGGGGGCAACTGATAGGGGGAGGAAGGCAGCTTATCCTCTGCGGGTGAGAGGTTGAAGGGGGGTCCTCCGGGTCCTCTCCGCAGAGGGGCGAGGGCTTTGGGCACCTTGGGCCAATGGCTTCAAGGTCAGGGGAGGGAGTGTGTGTGTGTGTGTGGGAGGGAGGGGGGCTGGTGTGTGGCTGGTGTGCCTTGTTCCAGCCAGCCCTGGGGGACAAGGGAAAGGGACAGGCGAGGGGAGGATATCTATATTTGGCCAAGGCAGGGGGGGGGGGGCGAGAGCAGGGAGATGCAGCTGCCGAAGGAGCCTTTTGTGTCCGGGGAGAGAAAGACGGGGGGGGGGGCAGCAATAGGAAGCAGCGGATGCAGAGTTCCAGGGACCAAAGAACCGCGGAGACTCTCCAGGAGCGGCTTCAAGGGCTCGGCTGGGATGCGGAGGGTCTCACCTGGAAGGCAGCCAGCAGGTGTTTCCCTCCCTGAAGTTGTCATCTTTCTCTCTCTCTCTAACCTTGCCCACAATCGCATGCAAGTTCTCTTATCAACCCTATCAACAATATCCACCGTTTGAACTGTATCAATAACTATCTATCTCCCTATTTAACAATAATTAACCTTATATTGTTCTGGTTTGTTTTTAATCCTTCATTATTATTAATTATTATATGCCATAGAGTTCTATATCATACTGTTATCTTTTACAAATAAATGTCTCTCGGTTATGCTGTTATCCTCCAAGTTATGCCACCATTGGTTTTCTTACATCAGCCTTCGTGGTTCAAAATTATAATCCACTAGGGGTCACCCTCTTCTCAGAATCCCTGTCCCTTCTGTCAGTCCCTGTTAACTAACAAGGCAAACCCAGAGGCAAAGTCAAAACAGGGGTGTGTGGTGTGTGTGTGTGTGTGTGTGTGTGTGTGTGTGTGTGTGTTGAGGAAGCCCTCCAACCTTTCCAGAGCGACTCTCTCCTGACTGCCTCTGGGACACTTTTAACTCCCAAAGAGAGCAGATGTTGCATATTTGCAAAGTGTCCCCTCCAAAAGGATGTTGACGATTGAAGCTTCTCACAGTTCCAAATTCAACGATTCTTTGGCAAGACAGAGGAGAGGGAGGAAGAGTCGGGGGAGAAGAAAGGAAGGATCATCAACCACCACCCCAACTGTTATGTCATCCTTTGGCGTTTTCCAAGCCTTCCCAGTCTTCTCAACAGCTACTATAACCCCCTCCTCGTCCTTTCTCCTGCCTCTCGTGTCGGCTTTCCTTTCCAGTTCTTCGCGCTGTCAGTTCCAATGCAGCGTCTCCGCTCTCCCTCCTTTCGGCAAAGTCCCAGTGTCCAAAGTGTCTCCGTCACTGAGTCTCTTTCTGTTCAGCTCCCCTTCTCTGCCGATTTCACGTTGTTTTTCCTTCCTTTGGGTTGTCAATAATAACAGACGCCTCGACTTCATTGCTCTCTCTCTCTCTGTCCCTCCCTCCCTCCCTCCCTCCCTCCCTCTCTCTCTCTCTCTCTCTCTCTCTCTCGGTCCCTTCTTATGCGTCCACCACCATTAAGGTCCTGACCGAAGGGCAGGATGGATCCTCGTCTGTTTAGTGGGTTTCTCCTTCCCGTTGGGAGATTTGCCTTCTCATCCCAGCGTCTTCAGAGTTTCCCCCTTAATCCAGGATCTGCAGCGCTCAGGAAGGAGCTCAAAGTTAGAAGTTAGAGAGAGAGGATGGAAGGTTTACTACCAGAAGAGCCTTCACAAAGGAGGGACTTAGCAGCAGATGTCCTTGAGTGCCATCTAGAGGTCGAAGTGTGGCATAAGCCTGCTGTATTCCAGACAGATTTTAGCAGTTATGACTAAACAAACATTTATTCTGCAGTTTCTGACTCAACTGCATCTGGATTCAGAAGCAAAATAGGACCAAATCTTGGTTGATGGGGAGACTATGCCACCATGAAATCTCAAGGCTGTAGACTAGATTGGAATATCTACATTCATCCTACAAAAATATTCCAGCAAATGGGCTATGAGAAACCACTTGATTGTTGTCAGGAAAACTACTCTGCTCTTACCCATTCAATTCTCCCTGTTTATGTGCCTACAGAAGGCTCTTCTAGAATAGACTAGAAGTTTACTGACCCAGGCAAGTATAGGCATCTCAACAGTGGAGCTTCCACAAGTCTTCTGCAATGGTTCATCCACAAAAGACTCATTCCTTCTGAGCAGTATAAAAAAGCTTATTCTTACAGCAAGCTCCTGAAAAACTCTCAAGGTTTGAGAGGCATTATTTTTGGAGATACATATCTACAGATATTTGTAAAAATTAGTGCTGTATCTTGATCATTGTACAAAAAAAACCCTTTGTACATTCTATAATTAAAATACTTTTTTTTCTGCTTTATCCGTTTCCTACATAGCTTTTGGCACTGAATTCAATTCCTCGTTTTTATTCCAACTCTTATTAATATATCTCCTTTTAACTATGCAAATGCACACTTTGTTCTTCTAGCAGAGGCGTAGCGTGGGGGGTGCAGGGGGTGCCGGCCGCACCCGGCGCAACATCTGGGGGGGCGCGCACGGGGAGGGATGATCGCGTCTCCTTTCGTGTGAATCGTGTCCGTCCCGGTGGGTTTGTTTGATCCCCGCGTTTGTTTGTTTGTTTGTTTGTCCTTCGGGGGTTTCGAAAAGTTTTTGCGATCGGAGGGGGAGGGAGGGAACGAAGCGCTGTTTCAGTTGCTCTCCAAGAGCGTGAAAGAAGGGGGGGGGAAACAACAGCTGGAGCTCCCCGCTCGTCCTGCAGAGCCAGCCGCCAACCTTAACGTCACCCTGGGAGGAGGCGGAGTGGAGCAAAGTCTCCAACTCCTTGCCGAGTTTTCTCTCTCCCCCCCTCCCCCTTTTACGGTTGCACACACACGCAACCCCCTCTCTGCCAAAACTCTCGGCGACGCCTGTTCAAAGGCTGAAAGCGCCACGGCGCTGTTCTCCTCCCCTCTCAGTTAGAAAACCCCAAACAATAAGGAGGAGTTTGAGGGGTGGGGGTGGACGAAAGAGCGAGCCGGTGTTTTAATTAAGATTCTCAGGGCAGGGGAGGAGAAAAGAGGTTTCTCTGCGAGGAAGGAAGGAAACCAGGAGGGTTGGAGGAACGGAGGCGCTTCCCTCAGAGCCGAGTTTCAGCTTTGCCGCCGCCTCTGCTACGCGCAGAGAAGTTGAGCAAACAGAAACGTGGTGGCTTGCACACACGGCAGCCGCTGCTCTGATTCATTGGGGCTTGAAGCTCGCCCGAAGGAGGACAGAGAGGAGGCGGAGGAGGAAGGTGTTGGCTGCCTCCAGCCCCAGGGAGGAGGAGAGCGTGTCGCCTACAGCCTCCCCTTTGCCAGAGAGCACAGGCCCAGCTCGCCCGAGTGGCGCGAGTCTTGCCCGCCTCACGCGCTCCGAGAGGGAGCCGGCACGCGCTTCGGTCCCCCTCTGAGCAGCGCCGCAGAGAGCGCTCTCCCCGCCCGCTCGCCGAGTGTCGTTGCTGGAGTTGATAAAAGAAAAGAATGTGCTGCCAATTTAAAAGCAAAAACGACAAATGGCGTGCATGGTTTTGCAACCTTTATATCTTAAAAGGCCATAGGTTTGTATTGTAAATGTCACTGTAACTTAGTAAGTAGAGGGGATGTGATCATACATTTTGTAAATCCCCTGTAATAACAGAATAAAAAAAGAAAGGTCACGTGTCCACTGGAGACACATTAGTATACATTGAACACACATGTGTTTTAGATAGATGACAGATGAAATAAGTTTCTGTAGTTTTTGCACTTGGAAAGGCAACAGTAAATGTGCTGATTAGAAACCACTGTTTCTACCTTAAGATGTTAAACCAAAATCATCAATTTGCAACTTCTCATGATTTGGACCACCCCAGGGAGACCTTTCTCTGCACGTCCACTCAGTACTCACAGAAAATACCCATCACCACCTCTGTTTAGATTGCAACTTTCTGTTACGTTAAAATTTCAAGCATTTCAAGAGGTAGTGGGTCCCCTATTTTGCATTATTCTCCTGCTTGTGTTTTAGTTTATCTCCATATGCCTCTTTGTCAGATCACATCTAATTAGAGGATCAAGCACTACTCTTTAACACTAAGAACATAATGTAATCTTGATATGATGGTTGTGAGACGACATATAATAGCATGGCCCATGCTAGGTTACTACATTTGTAGATTTGTATTCATAGACCTGCTGAAAATGTGGAGAATGTGTAATGCATGTTCGCACTCAATAAAGTGTTTGAAAATAAACTTGTATGCATTTTACTTTAATTACATCAGTATTTTCATAACAAACAATACATGTGCTTAGGGGGTAAGGGTTTCTTTAACTAATCTAGTGGAAGAGACTCGAGTGCTAAGATCCACGGGTTAGGGGGCGCAAATTACTTGCCTTGCCCCAGGTGCTGACAACCCACGCTACGCCACTGGGAGCTGGGCAAGAAATCTGCTTGGGTGGGGAGGGAGGGAGGGAAGCTCTTTTTGTTGATAGTTTTTGCGCGTGTCATGCACGCCAGAAACCAAAACACAAAGTGGCTCATGCGCATGTGTGCACTAGAAACAAAGATCACTTTCCTGGTGTGCACATGCGCTCTGGATGGCTCCTCTTTCACTTTCCGGCACTCCAATGCACATGAAGACCAGCTGACTGCCACTCCTGAACCCGGAAGAGCAACTGGTGATGGCTCAGTGTGCCAGGAGAGATGGTTCTGTGTGCCACTTCTGCCATGCGTGTCTTAGGTTCCCCATCATGGCTCTAGCCTTTGCCCACTTGAAATGGGACCTCAGGCTTTGGCAAACAGAGAAAAGACACCAGAATTTCTCTCACCTTATTGAGCAACTTTAGCTGTGAAAGAGCATCTTGTCTGATATAAAGTCTCTGTCTTACAAAATACGCCAGATCCTCTTCCCTGGGATCCTCCTTGGGGAGAACCAATGAGCCCACAATGAACAGATCTGTTTTTATCTCTCCATTTTGGTCCAAGTACAGTTTTTTCTGAGAAATATTCCAAAATTCGTTCTTCTCCAGAAAGGGATGAAACTAGAATGGGAACATCCAGGAATTTGAGAAACAGAAAACTTTGTTTCTTATCCCACATTGAATCTTTCTTCTACAATTGTCTCATCTCCAAATATGGTTAAATAGGATACAAATACAGTCATTATCTTCATAAGCGAATGAAAAACTTTGAGAAAAATTTATCAAAATATAGAGAAAATATAATCAACACTGTTGGTCAATTATAGGGAACATTCTAGAGCAGATGAGAAATAAAATGAACAGAGAAAAAAAGATGATCCATAAACTCTTTGTAAACAACAGGGTGATTCCCAGAAAGCCTGGGTTGATCAAGAAGAAATCTTCTCCCTTGTAATCCTGATGGAAAACTCCTCCAGATCAGAGCTGGGTTCCTACCTGTGTGGACCAGTTTGGCTGAACCGGTAGCAACTTGGCGACCTCGGTCACTGGAACCTACAATGACCCAGGCTGGCCACACCCCTGAACCAGTTCTCTCGGCCATATTGTTCTTGCCTTCTGCACATGCGCAGAGCAACCGTCAGTAGAGGCAGCCGGAACCCACCCCTGGCTCGATCCCACTTAGGAGCCTCAGTTTACTCCTGAGCCCCATTGGCCTTTCTCCCTGCCTCTCCCGGCCAATGTTGCTCACGAGGAAACTGCAGCTAGGATCTCCCGCATGTTTCACGCCTGAAAACAGCATGGCTGGGAGGGAGGCCCGCCCGAAAATGGCATGGAGGCCTGGGCGAAAGCTGGGAGGGGGACGCAACACATGAGATGGGACCTGGCCAGTCTTACTTAACAGCAGTAGCCACTCCCCACCTCCCCAGACCAAGGCCACAGCACCTACCAGCTCCCTTTGTCCACGCAGCTGGCAGGAGCCATAGCAGCTCCGGTCATGGCTGAGAGCTTCCTTTGCCAGCTGGTAGCCGAAAAGTTCTCCCTCTTAAAAGTTTCCAGTGATGGAGCTTTAGGATCCACTTTACCCAACCAACTGAGGCTTAGTTTCGAAACCCAAGAAGAAAGAACCGGTGAGTGGCTGCACCCAGACTGTGGAGTGGTGGATGTTGGGGGGGGGGACGTTGGGGGGTGAGTGGGAGGGAGAGTAGGAGGTCTCTGAGCAAGTGCTGGGCAAACAGGCAGGTGGAGGACCTCGCTTTCCAGTCTCCAGTGAGTGGCTGCATCCAGCCGGGGGATCGGAGGGGGCAGCTGAGCAAGCGCTGGGCAAGCAGGCAGGAGGGAGACCTCAGAGGCTCATTGTCAACCCAGCTTTGTGCCCAGTTGGCTTCGGTTGGCTTAACAGTGGGGCAAGGGGAGTTGGGGAAGGCTGCTGGGCAGGAGTAGGGTAGGGGGTGGCCGGGCCTGGCCACATGATGCACATCTTACTGGAGAATGGCAGTTCCAGATCTTGCAGCGTTTGGGGGGGGTTTCTTTTTTAAAAATCCCTCTGCAGAGGAGCTGAAAACTTCCGAGGTTCCTTTGGGGGGAGGGAAGAGGGGCAGCATCCCCCCCTCCCTGGGTGCCTGCAGCCTTGGAGCAACTCTGGGCCTTTGCACAGTGAAGAAAACCTTCTTGGGAGTGTGAGAAGTTGTTCATGGCCTCCACTGTGCAAGGGCCGGGAGTTTCTGCAGGCTCCGAGGCTTCAGGTGCCCAGAGAGGGGAGAAGGCTGCCCATCTGCCTGCCCCCTCCAGAAGCAACCTTGGTCTTTTTTGGGGGGGGGAATCCCCAGAACACCCTTGGAAAGGACTTCCCTTCCCTTGCACAAGGGCAGAAGACCCCCCTCTAGCCACACCCACTGAAGTGGTAGTAAACTATTTTAAACCCCGCCCTGCTCCAGATGTTCTCATTCTACTCGATTGTAATACGAGATGAAGACATTTTAGAAATCCTGAAAGAAGAAATCTCCCCCCAGCTCTTTTCTCAGCCTGAGAAGTCAGTGAGGATCCTTCCTGGGTTTCTCTCTCTCCCCTTATGCAGCTGCCGGATTCTGGCTCCAAGGCCTTTGGGAGCTGCCCCCTCCTTCCCCCTCCCCTCTGCAGAAACTCCCCTGGCTGCAGAATTGGGATCCCTCCGATCTTCTTCTCTTGTCCCCTTATTTTCTCCTGCCCCCCTTCTCCCCCCTGCACAGTCCCAGTGGCTGCTTGGAGGGGGGGGGGAGATTTCTGCTTTTACAGGGCTGAGAGGAAAAGGGGAAGGAGGAAGAGGCCCTCCAAGGCTGCCCCCCCCCCTTGGCCTTTCTGCAACCAAATTCTCTCCCCAAACAGAGGAAATCTCCCCCCCATCAAGCTGGCCCCATAACTGGGCAGTGTGTGTGTGGGGGGGGGGAGGCTGCAGCAGTTATGGTTGGAAGTGTGTGTGTGTGTAATACCTGGTGTGTTTTAAGTGGGTCTTTTTGTTTTTATTTTAAGTGGGTCTCTTAGGTTTGGAAGGAGGAAAGGAAGAGATAGTAAGAAAGAGAAACACAGAAAGAGAGAGGGAGAGAGAAAGGGAGAGAGAGAGAAGGGAGAGAGAAGAAAGAAAAGAAAAAGGAAAGAAAAGGAGAAGAAACAAAAATGGAGAGAAAGAAAGAGGGAGGGATGGAAAAAAGGAAAGAAAGAGGGAGGGAGGGAGAAGAAAGTGAAAGACTTATAATTGGATGGACGGATGGATACATGGAGGGAGGGATGAAGGGAGAGAGAGAGAAAGGCTTCTCTGAAGCCTCCAGATCACTCAAAACGATGCTCTGAGCAAATCGGACATCACTTCCGGTTCTGTCGGAGCGTCATTTGGAGTGAAGCCTCCTGAAGGTCCCTGAAGCCTCCGGAGGGCCTCTTGGTGTGGGGCGGAGGCTGTTTTTGCCCTCCCCAGGATCCTATAAAGCCTCTGGAGCCTGGGGAGGGCAAAAAGAGCATGTAAAAAATGGGGGGAGGGCCATGGCCAGCCAGTCACATGACCACCAAGCCACACCCACCCAATCACATGACCACCAAGCCACGCCCACAGAACCAATAGTAAAAAATATTTCAATCCCCCCACTGGATCCAGCCCTCTTCCAATCACTGATTCCTGTTACACACGAGTGTAAGATCTGCTCACTATTATTCTAGTGTGTCAGAGGTGGAGAAAGGAATCCAGTTACAAGAGAGGAGATTTTAGCCGAATGAGAGACAAAAACAGGATAAAAGGATGAGCTGTTTTAGAGCTGAGCCAGGAAAGCAGAGAGGTTCAGTCTCCTCTTCATGGATTGTTTGAATGCAAAGACTGAGCAGCCATCAGTCAGAGAAGCTTCAACTGGGATTCCTGCAGAGAAGAGGGGTTGGGCTAGATGGCCTCAGGGTCTCCTCCCAATTCACAAAGTTTGTCATGCCACAACATGGAACTCTTGTGCTGTTGTTGCTCCAGCCCCACTTAGTGGCCGGGGGCAGATAAGCCTAACTCTATGGTCTGAAGCCAGACTCCATTTTCTGTCAGCCTTTGGAGAAGACGGAAGCAGCCATTGTGACCGAGACCCCTGGTCATCCGGAGACGGCCTCCGTCCCTCACACGGAGCATCGCTGGAGAGGTTCCAGCTGCTCCTTTGCTGGCTGTTAGTGAATGCTTCTTATCTCGTCTTTCTATTTGATTTCCACTCTTTGCATCTCCTCAGTTTCACCTGCCCTCTTCTCCCAATAAAGCCTCCAGATCCAGGCCAGGCTCATTGGAGGAGAATGGGGGGGGGGGGGCTTAGCTGCCTCTCCAGCTGCAAACAGACCCACCTGCAATGGGGACGGAAGAAAGGTGGAATTCCATCAGGCTCATCACAAACCCATAAATAAGGGGATTTATTTAAGAAACAATACAGCATTTTCAAATTAGCAGTGTTTAATATAAAAATGCCATGGAATCTACTCTTTGGAACCATTAATTCCCTGAGTAATTAAATTGGCCAGATGTGTTGAGATGGTTCCCCTCCTTCTCCTCTGGATTCCTTCTCCAAAGGATCTAAGATTAATGGATCTATATTGGGACCCCCATACCTGCCACGGCTGCAGCCTTGGAGACCCCAAGATCTTTTCTCCCTCTTTCCTTCCTCTCCTCGATCTGGAGGAATAGGCGGCATTCATCACATGGCCCAGAGTCTTTATGAAACTGTAATATTGGTAGTGATTTTGAGCCCTTAATCTCCCCCATTTCCTTTGGGTCTCCAGTGGGGCTTTCTGGGTGCATCTTCTGCGGCCTTTGACAGAAAAGACGTTCTTTGAAAGAGAACAGAGGAAATAAAGATCTTGAAACTTTACTTCCACAAAGAAATCAGGTTCAAAGGCAGAATCTCTTGGCCTTCCTTTTGTCAAAAAACCAAAGTTCCAAATACTATGGATGTATATGAGAAGTCTGTGCTTGTTTATTTCATACCCTTTAAAATTTGTGAGGATCCAGACTTTCCCTTCAATGGGTCCTGGGAGACGCATAAATGTTAAATGGAAAGGCAGAATTCTCTCCCAAATGAACTCATATTCCATGAAGTGAACAAAGACATTGACTTGTCTCCACTTAGAGAGGGAATCCCTGAGGTATGCAGTATATCCAGTCTTTGAGAATCGTTGTGATATAACCACACAAATTCCACTCCTGACAAGCAAAGGAGGGAAAATCCTCATGAAATCCTCTCCCTTCTCAGTGTCGGAAGCAAAGAGGCCAATCAGGGTCCATCTGAAATGGAGGAGCAGCTGGACAATTGCTGGGTACTGGAATCCTTCTTTGGGACTCATCTGGTAGAAAAAGGGGAATCGACTTTTATCACTCAGAGCCTCTGAAGCTGATCCATAATTGATCTGAAAAATGAATTGAAAGGATTAGAGCCATGATGGGGAAACTGAGGGACGCAGAGTCTTCTCTCCCAGCATATCAGCTGCCCCAGCCCAGCTCCACTCGCATCCACATGCAGGCGCCCCTCCTGCCGGCCAGCTGTTTTGAGGACCTGTTTTGAGGGCCAGGGAGGGGGACGCCTGAGTATTAAGGGGGGAGGAGAAGCTTGCATTATGCAGGAAACTCTGGAGGGCTGGAAGTGAGTGTGAATGGCCTACACCCCACCTTCCTCCCTCAGTTGGAGGCTTCCTTCGGCCTTCCAACAGTTGCAAGGGCTTTATTTTTTATTTCTGCTTCCAGGTTGGTGCAGGAGGCTTTCCAGGGCCAAAATGGGTACAAAAAGTCCAGGTTTTCCTGTTTTGGACCAGGCCATTCACACTCACTTCCAACCCACCAGAGTTCACTGCTTCGGGGCAGAAATGAGAGCCTGTCCTGTGGAACCCACTGCCACTTGGGCAGGAAGGACAATGACAATGATGAAGAAGAGGAGGAGGAGGAGAATGAAGAGGCTTTGCAGGAGCCGGCAGGGAGCAGGTCAGGTGGGGCTGGCTGGGAAGGGAGAATCATGGTGCTTAGGGGACAGCAGACTCCATGCTCTGACTGTGCTGGGGGGTGAATGAGAGGCCCTGCTTGAATGGGGAGGAATGTACCCACACACCCTGCCTCTCTGCTCAGGTGTCGCCCACACCATTGGCAGCAGTTTCGGTGCCCTCACACACACAAAGACACAAAGACACACACACAATTGGATTGCTCTCTTCCCCTCCCTGTCTCTCTCTTGCCCCATTTACTTGGAAGCTGCTCCATGAGACAAGAAGCCGAGAAACAAGAGAGGAGAGAGAGGTTTGCAAAGTCAGGGAGTCCTTGTTGCAGGAAGGGAGGGAGAAGCAGGAGGGACCTGAGTGGGTTGGGGAGGTCTTCAGGGTCTCTTCCATCACTAGGACCCCAATGGCCTTCACCACCATCAGATTCCTCAGGGGCACATTGGGATCCATCAATTGGGAGCTCTTAGGAAAGGATCCCCTCCTTGTGGGTTGCAAACAGCTCTTTCCAGTGGGGGAAACAGGACAAAGCAAGTGGGGGGAAAGAGTTTCCTTTGCTCTGTTTCCAGTCTGAAGGAGACCCCGTCCCACGTGGGACCACAAGGCTGCCCCTCCCATATCATTCCACCACCACCACCACCACCACCATGGCTCCCACCCACTGGCTGAGTGCAGGCCTTACCTTTGCAAGCCCCATGGACTGAAACTGCAAAGTAAGACCAAAGTTTTTGGCTGGCAGAGTTCTTCCGGCTGAAGGGGAGGCCAAAAATGAGATTTATTTATTTATTTAAATTTATATCCCGCCCTTCTCCACAAAGGACCCAGGGCGGCGCACAGGAAATTTAAAAAACATACAAAATACAATAAATAAAATTTAAAAAACTATTAAATAATCCTATCCTGCGCTAAAACCAAAATTTAAGAACCCAATTTAAAACTACCTAAAGTCCCCAGGGGAGGTTAGGCTAGGCCGGCTTGTTGAAACAAATATGTCTTAAGACATTGGCGGAAGAGGCGGAGGTCGGTGATGGTACGTAATTCAGGGGGTAGGTCATTCCAGAGGGCTGGGCCCGCCACAGAGAAGGCTCTTCCCCTGGGTGTCGCCAGTTGGCATTGTCCGGCCGACGGCACCCTGAGAAGGCCGTCTCTGTGGGAGCGTATTGGTCTAAGGGATGTATGGGGCAGGAGGCGGTCTCGCATATAACTAGGCCCCGAGCCATGGAGCGCTTTAAAGATGGTTGTCAAAACCTTGAAGCGCACCCAAAAGGCCACAGGAAGCCAATGCAGCTCGCGCAGGATAGGTGTTATGTGGGAGCATCTAGTGGCTCCCATAATCAACCGCGCGGCTGCGTTTTGGACTAGCTGTAGCTTTCGAGTGCCCCTCAAGGGAAGCCCCATGTAGAGAGCATTACAGTAGTCGAGTCGGGACGTCACGAGAGCTTGAGTGACTGTGCGAAGGGCAGCCCGGTCCAGTAAGGGGAGCAACTGGCGCATCAGGCGTACCTGATGAAATGCCCCCCTGGCCACGGCCGCCACATGGTCCTCCATGGACAGCTGGGAATCCAGGAGGACACCCAGATTGCGCGCCCTCTCCACGGGGGCCAATGTTTCGCCCCCAATGGCCAGAGTTGGAGTAATCTGGCTGAACCGGGGTGCCGGAAACCACAGCCACTCAGTCTTGGCAGGGTTGAGCTTGAGTTTGTTACTACCCATCCAGATCCGTACGGCCTCCAAACACTGGGACAGCACTTCGGCGGCATCGCGGGGTGGTCTGGGGTGGATATGTACAACTGAGTGTCGTCCGCGAACAGATGGTACTCCACGCCAAAACCACGGATGATCTCACCCAGCGGCTTTATATATGTGTTGAAAAGGAGGGGCGAGAGGACCGACCCTTGAGGAACCCCACATAAGAGGGATCTCGAGGTCGACCTCTGCCCTCCCGTCAACACATATTGCAACTGACCAGAGAGGTAGGACGAGAACCACCGCAAAATGGTGCCTCCCAGCCCCAACCCCCCCAGTCGGTGCAATAGGATACCATGGTCGATGGTATCAAAAGCCGCCGAGAGGTCTGACAGGACTAGGATAGAGGAATAACCTCTATCCGGCGTCCTCCAGAGATCATCAACCAACGCGACCAATTCCGTCTCGGTACTGTGACCGGGTCGGAAGCCAGACTGGCGCGGGTCTAGATAATCAACTTCCTCCAGGTGTCGCAGAAACTGTTGGGCTACCACACTCTCAACAACCTTCACCAAAAAGTGAAGGTTGGAAACCGGACGATAGCTCTCTAATAAAGCTGGGTCCAGGGATGGCTTCTTGAGGAGGGGCCTCACTACTGCCTCTTTCAAGATGGCAGGTAAGGACCCCTCACTCAAAGATGGGTTGACAATGCCCTGGAGCCAGCCTCGTGTCATCTCCCAGGATGCCAGTACAAGCCAGGAGGGACACGGGTCCAATAAACATGTGGTCGCCCTAAGTTTCCTTGACAGCCTGTCCATATCCTTGGTGGTAACAAAGTCAAACTCCTCCCAAGATGGAACCTCAAGACTAGTCTCGGACAGTCCCACCGGACCACTGTTGATGGAGGGTAGCTCATTCTGAATCCAAGTGATTTTCTCCTGCAGATAAATCCCAAATTCCTCTGCTCGCCCTTGTAGAGGGGCTTCCCGCGGCCTCTGGTGAAGGAGGGAGCGGGTCACCCCAAACAGGGCGGCAGGGTGGTTATCTGTGGATGCAATAAGGGTGGCACAATACTCACGTTTGGCCGCCCTTATAGCCACTAAGTAAGCCCTAATATGGGTTCTCACTAGTGTTCGGTCGGCTTCAGAGCGAGAGGATCTCCATCTGTTCTCTAGACGTCTCTTGTGGCACGTCATCCCCCGAAGCTCCTCAGTTAACCAGGGAGCCTGGGTGGTTCATCGCCGCAAGAGAGGCCGCAAGGGGGCGACTCAGTCCAAGGCCCCCGTGGCCGCACTTAACCATGCGGCCACTAGGTCCTCAGTCGAGTCGCGAGGCAGGGTCACAGGAATTGGCCCAAGCTCCCTCTGGAACCTTTCTGGGTCCATTAGAAGCCTGGGGCGGAACCATATAGGAGTATCCGGTTCCGCCTCCCCGCGGTGAAGTGAAGCGATTGGAAAGTCCAGCTGGAGGAGAGCGTGATCTGTCCATGACAAGGGAGTGATGACTAAATCCCCTATTCCCAGATCACAACTCCACTGTCCTGAGACAAAGATCAAATCCAGCGTGTTTCCCCCCTCGTGAGTAGGGCCTAAAACTACCTGGGTCAGGTCCATGGCCGTCATGGAGGCCATGAACTCCCGAGCTACTCCAGAGGCTTCGCCCGCCGACGGCAAGTTAAAGTCCCCCATGACTACTAGTCTGGGGGTTTCAACTGCCGCCTCGGCTATCACCTCTAGGAGCTCGGGCAGGGCTGTTGTTGCATAGCGAGGAGCCAGGTATACAACTAACATGACCAACTCCCTCCCTAGGCCCCATCTCATGCAGAGAGATTCACATCCGGTTGTCTGAGGGACTGTGGTCTCCTTTGGCTCCTTCCTTAACCATAATCGCCACTCCCCCACCCCTCCCTAGGGCCCTAGGCTGATGGAAGGCGCGGTAACCTGGTGGGCACATGTCCACGAGGGGTAAACCTCCTTCGTGGCCCAACCAGGTTTCCATTATACCCACCAGGTCCGGGTCCCCCTCCGACACAAGGTCATGGATGAGGGGGGCTTTCTGAACCACGGACCAGTCTAGGGCCCCGGGTCTGTGATTCCTGCCAACCTAGTCTGTGATGGGAGGGCGGAGAGTTGGAGCGCGTGACCGCCTGTATCCAGCGGCCACGGTCTTCCAATCGATGACGCCTATTCTGCCTCCCACCGCCCCTGCCCCTCCCTAACACCAGATCGATGGATAACACCTCAGTGGAAACGACCCCCCCTCCCCCTTCCTCCGTTGTCCTACTTCCGCCGGCCGGCCCAATCGTTTGCCGTCCCCTCCCAGGACTATTTCCCCCTCCCACCCTGGAACCCCCTAAAATCCGAATTAAAAAATTACCCAAGAACCCCCTCAGTTTGCGCTTCGCCCACCTCTCAGGAACAATCAGTCCATCATCGAGGTGGGCCCGTGTTAGATGAGGGGGCCAGGCCTGCGAGAGGGGAGACTCTCTCAGAGAGAGAGAGAGGAGGCACGCGATGGCCAAGGAGCTCTGTTCTGGAGTACGACAATAGCATAACAACGGCACTGGTTCTAAAAAAGGGGGGGGTCGTCTAAGATGGTACAATGCAAGTCAGAATTAACACAGCAAGCTAAAACTTAAAAGCGTACGGTAAGATAGATGATAAAGTGCGGCAGGTAGTCCAGGTGGGGTGGAAATAGTCTCTCCAGTGGGGGGGGGGTAGTAGATGGCAGAAATAGTCTTCCCCCAGATAGTTCTCTCATCCCGCCTTTCCACTCCTCGGCCCATTCGATCACCAGTCCATCCGTCCATCCTTGCCTCCTCCCTACTCCCAAACCGGCCCGAATCAAGACGGATTGGGCAGGGACTGCACAGGCCGGGTGGAGGCCGTGCGGCCTGCAGTCATTATCGCGCGGCCAGATCTTCAATCCACACCCGGCCTGGCCTCCTCCATCTTCTTCGCCCTGGTCGTCCGGCCTACCTCCTCACCAGGCGCCCCAGGGCTGTAGCACAGGCCGGGTGGAGGCCGCGCGGCCTGCTGTCGTTACCGCGCGGCCTGATCTTCAGCCCACACCCGGCCCGGCCTCCTCCATCTTCGCCCTGGTCACCTGGCCTACCTCTTCTCCGGCGCCTTGCGGCCTGTTTGATTTGATTTTTTTGATTTGATTTTATTGAATTTATACCCCGCCCTTCTCCAAACGGACCCAGGGTGGCGCACAGGCATATTAAAAAGCATACAAACATATAAAACTTTTTTAAAAAAAACTTATTCAATTAAAAAACCTGTGCTAAAACCGAATTAAAATCCCCATTTTAAAACTATCTATGAGTCAGAATTGGAGGCTACGCTATGCCGGCTAGTTGGAATAGGTGTGTCTTCAGACACTTGCGGAAGAGGCGGAGGTCGGAGATGGTACGGAGTTCAGGGGGTAAGTCGTTCCAAAGGGCTGGTCCTGCCACAGAGAAGGCTCTTCCCCTGGGTGTCGCCAGTCGGCATTGACCGGCTGACGGCACCCTGAGGAGGCCCTCTCTGTGGGAGCGTATCGGTCTGAGGGATGTATGGGGCAGGAGGCGGTCTCGCATATAACTAGGCCCCGAGCCATGGAGCGCTTTAAAGATGGTCATTAGAACCTTGAAGTGCACCCGAAAGACCACAGGAAGCCAGTGCAGCTCGCGCAGGATCGGTGTTATGTGGGAGTGTCTAGGCGCTCCCGTAATCACCCGTGTGGCTGCATTCTGGACTAGCTGTAGCTTTCGGATGCACCTCAAGGGAAGCCCCATGTAGAGAGCATTACAGTAGTCGAGTCGAGACGTGACGAGTGCTTGAGTGACTGTGCGTAAGGCACCCCGGTCCAGTAAGGGGCGCAACTGGCGCATCAGGCGTACCTGATGAAATGCCCCCCTGGCCACGGCTGCCACATGGTCATCCATAGAGGAGCCGGGAGTCCAGGAGGACACCCAAATTGTGCGCCCTCTCCACGGGGGCCAGTGTTTCGCCCCCAATAGCCAGAGTTGGAATAATCTGGCTGAATCGGGGCGCCGGAAGCCACAGCCACTCAGTCTTGGACGGGTTGAGCTTGAGTTTGTTGCTACCCATCCAGATCCGTACGGCCTCCAAACACCAAGACATAACCTCGATGGCATCATTGGGGTGGTCTGGGGTGGATATGTACAACTGAGTATCATCAGCGTACAGATGATATCCCACCCCAAAACCACGGATGATCTCACCCAGCGGCTTCATATATGTGTTGAACAGTAGGGGTGAGAGGACCGACCCCTGAGGTACCCCACATATGAGGGGCCTCGAGGCCGACCTCTGCCCCCCTGCCAACACACATTGCAACCGACCAGAGAGGTAGGACAAGAACCACCGCAAAACGGTGCCTCCTGTTGTCATTTCCGCGCGGCCTGATCTTCAGCCCGTAGCCAACCCGGCCTCCACTTCGTTCTTCGCCCAGGTCGCCCGGCCTACCTCCTCTCCGGGCAACCCAGGGCCACAGCAAGGATGCCAGTGACACCAGGGCCACTCCGATGCTCCGATGCTCCGGGACATTTGGAGCTCGCCACCCAGCGCTCGCCACGCCGCCGGTGCCGCCGGCGCTCGCCTCTCCGCCCGGTGCCCCTCCACTCATCTCTCCGCCCGGCGGTTTCTGCTCGTCTCTCCGCCCGGTGCCGCACGGCGTTCGCCTCACCACCCAGCGCTTACCCCGCTCGCTCGCCTCGCCCGCCGCGCTCTCCGCGCTCTCCGCGGGCCGAAGATCACTCGGCAGATCGGCAGGTGGACCGACTTGCCAGGCCAGCACTCAAAGCTGGAAAAAGAGGGCTGGCGACGACCCCCCAGGACCAAAAAACCCCTCAGGCCCAGCCGCGCTCAGCATAGAGCCTCCATTTCTCGCGCATGTGCAAACTAGATAGCTACTTGCTCACACCGCCCATCCACCCCATGCTTTCCCAGCCCCCCGACTTCTTTTGCCCACCCAGCCCAGGCTCCGAGGCTGCAGACGTGCATGGAGGTGGGGGGATTCTGCCCATCTGCCTGCCCTCTCCAGAAGCAACTGGGGAGGCCCTGGGACGGTCAGCAGCCCACGTGCCACTGCCATGTGATTGCTCTGGGAGCGCAGCAAGAGGATGCGAAGGAGAGGCCGTCCAGCAGAGGTCATTGCGTTGGTGGGGAGATCATGTGGGGCTGGAGACAGCAGGGAGGCTGGACATCGAGGTCACCCTGGGCAGCTGCTCCTTTGTGCCCCATTGCTGGCAGCAGTTGGCTTTCTCCTGCCGATCCTTCTTCTCTGGGCGTCCAGATGGGCCCTGGGTCAGTCAGCATCCCCCACACCACCTCCATGTGACGCTGTGGGGTTGCAGGCAGGAAGGATTGCTGGGAGAATGCCAACTGCAGCTGGGAGGGTCCCCAGGTTGGTGGGGTGGGGGGCCGATTGTGGGGGGCTGGGCTCTAGGTGGCAGGAAGGCAGGGGCTGAGGCTGCGCCCCCCCATACCAGTAAAAAAAAGAATCTCCCACCGTCCTGGAACTGCGCCCGTGAGGTAAGGGAAGCAGGTCCTGGGAGAGACCTCCCCTCCCCCTCCAGGGAGCCCAGGCCGAAAGAAAGGAGGGGGAGGGCTGGTGGGAATGCGGGCGAGCAGGCGGTTTAGTGGCCCCCTTTCTTTGCTCGGGTGGGCAGAGGAAGGAAGGAGGCACGCGATGGCCGAGGGCGAAGGTGGCCAGGATGCTTTCTCCCACGGCTCCTTCCTTTTTCCACCTGCCCGAACGAGCGAAGGAGGCGCCGGAGCCAAACTGTCCGCTCGTCAGCCTTCCCACCAGCCCTCCCCCTCCTCTCTTTCGGCCTGGGCTCCCTTATTTTTTATTTTTTTAATTTAAATTTATATCCCGCCCTTCTCCACAGAGGACCCAGGGCGGCGTACAGGAAATTTAAAAACACACAAATACAAAGATAAATATATAATTTAAAATAAATATTAAACATTCCCATCCTGTACTAAAACCAAATTTAAAATACCCAATTTAAAAACTTCCTAAAAGTCCCCCTGGAGGGGGAGGGGAGTCTCCTGCCAAGACAGGCTTCTTTCCTTCCCTCCTGCGGCTGGCAAAAGAGGCATTTTCACAGCAGAGGCTGAAGCACAATCCCTGCGGTCAGTTCCGTCTGTCCCTTCCCCAAGCAGGTCCCATGGCTGCTGGAGCCCCGGCCGGCTCTTATCATCGCTGAGAGCTTTTAGCAAAGTGGATCCAGCAGATAACCTCAATTGGGGAAGGGACAGACGGAACTGACTGTTGATAAAATGCCTGTTCCTCTCCAGCTGTTCTTTTTATCCAGACAAATAAGGCACCCACAACAAAGCCTTAATATTGCATGGATACAAGAGAGAAAACTATGGGCCCCTCCCTTCATCCTTTTCTCTCCCCAGTTCAGAATAACCACAATTTCACCGCTTTGGATGGAAAGGGAAGGTAAAGCTGGCTCTCCCCTCAGATTAAAACCAATTAAAACCAAGTGAAGTTAAAACCAATTTCATTGTAATTTTTACAATGACAATAAAGATTATTATTATTATTATTATTATTATTATTATTATTATTATTATTATTATTATTATTATTATTATTATTATTATTATTATTATTATTAACCATGCAGCCCTCTTCTGCCAGCTGATCTCTCTCTTCTCTTGTGGAAATAAAGATGTTTATGAAGCTTATAAAAGGTGGAATATTATGGAAATACAAGGAATGTTTTTTTCACAGCAGTGAAGTGTCTGTTGCTCAGTTGGTGGGTCAGCTTTGTAAGGTGCCATAACATCTAGTTAGGTCCACCTATTGAGTCCCTTTGGAAAGAAAGAAAGAGTTAGAGTAAGAAAGAGGAAAAATGAAACAAAGAGAGGGAAAGAAAGCAAAAGAAAGAAAGAAAGAAAGGGAAAGAAGGAAAGAGAAAAGAAAGAAAAAAGGAAAGAGAAAGAAAGAGGAAGGGAGAGAGAGACAAGAAAGGAAAAAAGGAAGGAAGGGAAAAAAAGAAAGAGAATTCATGACTTCAATTTAGGCCAAAATTTTGGTTACTAAGCAAGAGCATTCTTTAGTGAGTTTCACCATATTTTACAAGTTGGCCATTCCCAGCCAATCACATGACCGCCAAGCCACTCCCATCCTGGTCACATGACCGCCAAGCCACTCCCACCAGTCACATGGATGCCAAGCCACTCCCACCAGTCACATGGATGCCAAGCCACTCCCACAAAACAGGCCACACCTACAGAATAGGTTCTAAAAAAATTTTTAATACACCACTGGCATGGGCACCAAGAGACAGACCAGCCAACATGCCCACTGGGCAACTCCTCTTTCAGATCGCATCCCTGACAAGAGGGCTGAAAAGGTTCGCCCTCCATGCCCTCTTCCAAGGGAGGTTTTTCCAAGGCTTTATAAAGCGGTACCAATACTTCATGTGATTTGGATTCTCTCCTTCTGTTGATGCAGCCTAGGATTGCAATGGCTTTTTTTGGCTGCTCCCACACATTGTTGGCTTACATTTGAGAGATTGTCCCCTAAGATTCCCAGATCCCTCTCACAGTTCCTGCTATTGAGCCAGGCTTCACCTGACCTGTACCTGAACATTTGGTTCTTCTAGCCTCAGTGTAAGACTTTACTTTTCTCTACATTGGATTTCATTTTGTCAGATAGGCCCAGGGTTCAAGTCTATCTAGATCCATCTGGACCTTCAGCCTTTCTTCTGGGGTGTTGGCTATTCCTGCCAATTTAGTGTCATCTGTAAATGTGATGAGTTCCCCATCTATCCCTCATCCAAACCATTGATGAAGATGTTGAAGAGTCCTGGGCCTAAAATGGAATCATGGGGTCCCCCACTGCTTGTTTCCCTCCATGCAGACGTCGTTCCATTGAGGACCACAGGCTGGTCCTCTGTTTATTTTTCTCTGTTTATTGAGTCAAATGCTGTGCTAACATCTAGAAAGCCTGCAAACCACGTTTTCCCTCACTGGTATAGATTAGACATTTTTTGTTGAATATTGGCAACAAATTTGTTTCAAGACAAATTTGGTGCCAATATTAGATTATTAAATTATACATTATTGATTATAAAAATCTCTAAAGCTTTTAACTCCACCTAAAACCTTCTGGTTCTTCTGCAAGAAGAGCATTTTTCTCAAGTTTAACTAAGGGGATCATGGCATAAATTTTAGCCACAATATCTGCTAGTCTATTTGACCTATAATTGACAGAGTCCTTTTTATTCCCCTTTTTAGATAGATAAAATGCTACTATTGCCAACTTCAATTCAAGTGGATAAGGCAGGCATTATTTATATGTGGAAATGAAGATGCCAATAGAGGCCCCAACAACCAGGAATATTTTTGATCAGTTAAATATTTGGTAGAATGTCTTCTCCATGGAATGTATTGCTTGCATTTCAGCCTTTTATGATTCATCTCAACATGAACATAATGGGGTAAAATATTGACATTTTTGCTAATATGGAGACAATGATTGCATCTATTGCTCACCCCCCACCCCCCACCCCTCACTTTGCCAGATGGAGAAAAAAAAACACAAACCTGTGGGACTTTGTAGGTGCCTCCTAATGTTGATGCCTGGATGGAGAAGTCCCTTGTAGCTGCATCAAGAAGAGCCAGAAGGTTCTCCTTCCTTCCACAGCCGTAGTTGGGGACATTGGCTTCTCCAGTGGAGAGAATGTCCAGCAAGGCATCTGAAGTGCGGAAAGTGCTCAAATGGTTGTCATGGATGTTGTAGCCCAGTGTGAGATTGTGCAGGAGCTGGGAATTCTTTTTGACCGTTTGAATGTTGAAAATGAACGTTAAGCCATTTAAAAAACCATGAATATCCCTATTGTAAAAATAGTGTTAATATAATCAACAGCAACAACAAATACTTTTTAAAAAATACATAACCGTGTAGCAGTCTCATGAGTCTTAAGCCAACATTGATCCAAAAGCAATGATCAGCTAAACAAATGAAGAAATGGGCTGAGGTTCAGAAACTACAACTGATTCCACCACTATTTAAATAAAATTTATTATTCCAATGATAAATTAAGGATTGAACTGAGAGAGGAAAATAATGTGCAGCCTTTCAGCTTTTTTCAGATCTGTTTTTGAGTCTCTTTCACAAAATCAGGCAAAAGAGAGAAGCCGTGGAAATCAAACTCATTCAGGAAATTAGACATATCCTCCAATAAAGGAATAAATGAAAAATAAAAAATAGAAAAGAAGGAGAGTGTCAGAATGGAGGGAGGGCAACTCCATTACCCTGAATGACTTACGAATCATGGAAAACAAACTGAAGAGAAGGAGCCATGTTGAAAAGCAACTTTGTGTGCAATGTTTCTATTCCATTGGAGATAACTATAGCAATGAGATGGTCTCCTGGGCTGTAAAAGCTTTGTGATTGTTTTTCATCCTGGTGCTCTGAACTCTTTGGGCATTTCATCCTCAGCTTCCCAGAGACTGAATGGGACAAAAGCAGCATCAGAAGGAGAAGCAGGAGGTCCATCATTCATGGGTGAATCAATCAATCCCTTTCCTGTTTCTAAAGAAGAATCAGAAGGATTCAAAGGATTCTAACAAGGTGGGAAATGATCCAGTGTCTTTCCTGATTGAAACCCAGAGAAACACTCAGCTTCACCTGCAAAGGAGAGAGACGGACATTCAAGAGCACAGACCCTGCCTGTCCCTAAACTCCCTATTTCTCTGCCCAAAGTCTCCCCTGGAGGATTCGGCCAAAGAGCAGAGCTGAACCTTTGATCATAATTCTCCCTCTCAGGAGGGATCCCTGGAGAATCCAACCAGTTCTTGCACTCAAAGGTTGTTGGGAAATTCTCTGGAGGGAAATGAAAGGGAAATCATCCCCATGTGGCTCATAATAACAGGGGCAGAGATGGGATTAAATCCATCATTATAGAATTGAAATGTTTGTGAGCGCCATCATTGAAAATGGCCCCAGAGGGAATACACAGCCATTTTGGGTGAAAATAAAAAGAAATGTGACGTTTGTTGGAATTGTGGTTAAAGAGAAAACTCCCTTTTTGGCGAAGGTTGTCGAGAGTGTGGTGGCACAACAGTTTCCCCGTCACCTGGATGAAGTTGATTATCTAGATCCGCGCCAGTCCGGCTTTCGGCCCGGGCATAGCACCGAGACGGCATTGGTCGCGTTGGTGGATGATCTCTGGAGGGCCAGAGATGGGGGTTGTTCCTCCATCCTGGTCCTATTAGACCTCTCGGCGGCTTTCGATACCATCGACCATGGTATCCTATTGCATCGGCTGGGGGGGTTGGGGGTGGGAGGCACCGTTTTGCGGTGGTTCTCCTCCTACCTCTCTGGCCGATCGCAATTTGTGTTGGCAGGGGGGCAGAGGTCGACCGCGAGACCCCTTATATGTGGGGTGCCTCAGGGGTCGGTCCTCTCGCCCCTCCTGTTTAACACATACATGAAGCCGCTGGGTGAGATCATCCGTGGTTTTGGGGTAGAGTATCATCTATACGCTGACGACACCCAGCTGTATATATCTACCCCAGACCACCCCAACGATGCCGTAGCGGTGATGTGCCAGTGCCTGGAAGCCGTGCGGATCTGGATGGGAAGTAACGGACTCAAGCTAAACCCGACCAAGACCGAGTGGCTGTGGTTTCCGGCTGCCCGATTCAACCAGCTCATTCCATCGCTGGCCATAGGGGGCGAACATCTTGCCCCTGTGGATGGGGCGCGCAATTTGGGTGTCCTCCTGGATACCCGGCTGTCAATGGAAGATCAGGTGACAGCCGTGGCCAGGAGGGCGTTTTACCAGGTTCGCCTGGTACGCCAATTGCGCCCCCTATTGGATCGGGACGCCCTTCGCACAGTCACTCATGCCCTCGTGACATCCCGACTGGACTATTGTAACTCTCTCTACATGGGGCTTCCCTTGAGGTGCACCCGGAGACTTCAGCTGGTCCAGAATGCAGCCGCGCGAGCAATTATGGGTACCACAAGGTACACCCATGTAACACCGCTCTTGCGCGAGCTGCACTGGCTGCCTGTCGTCTTCCGGGTGCGCTTCAAGGTATTAATTATCATCTTTAAAGCGCTCCATGGCTCGGGACCTAGCTACTTGCGGGATCGGATCCTGCCTCATACATCCTCACGACCGATTCGCTCCCACAGAGAGGGACTTCTCCGGGTGCCGTCCACTGGACTTTGTCAGCGGGCGACGCCCAGGGGAAGGGCTCTCTCTGTGGCGGGCCCAGCCCTCTGGAACGACCTCCCCCCCGATATTAGGACCACCACGGATCTCCGCTCCTTCCGTCTTAAATTGAAAACACACTTTTTCTGCCTTGCCGGCCTGGGATAACTACTCCTCTGTCTTTAGGGTTTTTTGGGGGTAGGGATTTTTAGTTAATGGGATTTTAGCACAGGAATTAATTTAATCTGTTTTTAATTTCGTATGTATTTTGTATATTTATTGTTTTTATCCTCCCTGTGCACCGCCCCGAGTCCCTGTGGGGAGAGGGAGCGGTTAATAAATTTAACTATTATTATTATTATTATTATTAATGTCTGAGCATCTCACAGATCTGAAGTAGCTGCCTGCTGAGTTGGAAGAAAAAATATATTTTATTTTGAAAGCTAATGCTCAAGGGCACCACCTGAAAAGTGCTGATGCAATAGTGAGCCAGTCTATTGAACAAAATCAACTCTTTTTTTTGTTTGAAAAAGTTTTATTGGTTTTAACAATTAATAATAATAATAATAATAATAATAATAATTATTATTATTATTATTATTATTATTATTATTATTATTATTATTATTATTATTATTATTATTATTATTATTATTATTATTATTATTATTATTATTATTATTTTATATACCGCGTCCTCTCCCCAGGGGGACTCGGAGCGGTGCACAGGGAAAAATTAAAACACTATAAAATATACATACAAGAATAAATACAATAGAATAAAAACGAATTAAATTTGATTGTCCCTGCACTAAAATCCCCATATTAAAACTAGCATTCCCTAACGCCCTAAAGGTAGAGACTAACCTAGGCCGGCCAAGCAGAAAAAGTATGTTTTTAATTTTTGACGGAAGGAGCGGAGGTCCGTGGTTGTTCTAATGTCGGGGGGAAGGTCGTTCCAGAGGGCTGGGCCCGCCACAGAGAAGGCCCTTCCCCTGGGCGTCGCCCGCTGACAAAGTCTAGTGGACGGCACCCGGAGAAGTCCCTCTCTGTGGGAGCGAATCCGCCGTGAGGATGTATAGCAGGAAAGGGGTAAATAAGGTATTAGATAATATTTTGGAGCTTCCACATCGGGTTTGATGACCGCCTCCAAGTCTTCATACATATTCCATTAAAAAAATATTAAAAGGAAGGGGTACATACATTTTAAAATCATAAATTTTCATATTATTTTATACATTCAATTACTTTGTACTATTGACATCCGTACAGGAATTACCATCATAAAAAAAAATATAACAAATTATTTTTGCGATCTGAGCCTCTTTGCTATAGTCTCTTCCTCCTCCCCCCCCCACCAGCAGGCGGACCCGTGGCCCCTCCCATTCCCATCTCATCATCATCCAGGATTGAGGAGTGTTTTTTAAGAAAATTATGCGCCTCTTCAACTGTTTTGATTCTAACTCTTCCTCCCTCCCAGAATACCAGCATCCCTTCCGGCATCAACCACTTGAACCACACCCCCTTTTTGAATAAATTTTTTGTTAAGAAGGAATAATTCCTTCTTATATCTCGTATTTTCTTTGGGATCTGCTTCAATATGGCCACCTCGTTTTGCTGATACATCAAAGGGCCCCCTCTTTGCGCTCTCAGTATCTTATCCCTCGTTGACCTTCTTATAAATTTAATATGTATCTCTCTGGGTACCTCATTTATTCTGGCAAATGCTGAATTAATTCAATAAATCAAATCAATGTCCCCCCAAATAAATTCCTTATCTTTCTTAATATAATCCGCTAACATAGTAGCCATCAACTCTTTTACATTTTCATTCGGTAATTCTGGAACATTCTGAAATCTTAAAAAGAAAGACATGCGTTCAAAATCAATTTTAGACATTTGACCAGTAATATCTGTAAGTTCTTTCTTAAAGTCTTTTATCTCTTCCTTCATCTCAACCGCCCCCCCTTCCAGCCCCACAATTTTTTGTTTATTATTTGTTATTTCTCTTTGCGCCTCCAATAATTCCAATCTTGTGCTTAAATTGTCTTTCTGGATTTGTTGCATTTCATTCATTATTCTTTGAAATATCTCCTCTACGTTTAATGGCTGTGGGCTTGGTGACTTAGGATCCTCTAAACAAAATCAACTTTAATGAAAAACTAGTTACTACAACTTTGCAGAGTTAGAAAAAACCAGAGAGACAGAAACACAGAGAGAAGTGAGGGATAAAAAACAAGTGAAAAGAGATGGGGAAATCTCACAGAGGGAAGGATGGAAGAAGGGAGGGAGGGAGAAGAGGGAGAAGAGGGAGGGAAGGGGAACTCAGGACCTTTGTATTGCAGATGAAAATGCAAAATCTAACTTCCAACTCCAGAGACTGGGAATGCAGAAGCCCATATCCCATGTTCCCCTGCCACCCTTTCCCACGCAGAGGCCAGGCAAGGGGGCTCTTGCAGGGATGCCAGACAGGACTGCCCAGCTGAGTGGGGAGCCCCTCTTGGGAGGAGGAACCTGGGGAGCCTCTTGTTGGGGAAGGGAACCAAAATCCCCCTCCAGGTCCCATCTTCTGAGTCCTGGGAAGGGGGGAGACCATATCCCATGTTGCTCAGCCACCTCTTTCCACGCAGGGGGCACTCAGGGGAAAGCAAAGCCCAAACCCATGGCAAAGCCCAAACCCATGTGCCAGTGCCTGGAAGCCGTGCGGATCTGGATGGGAAGTAACGGACTCAGGCTCAACCCGACCAAGACCGAGTGGCTGTGGTTTCCGGCCGCCCGATTCAACCAGCTCACTCCATCGCTGGCCATAGGGGGCGAACATCTTGCCCCTGTGGATGGGGCGCGCAATTTGGGTGTCCTCCTGGATGCCCGGCTGTCCATGGAAGATCAAGTGACAGCCGTGGCTAGGAGGGCGTTTTACCAGGTTCGCCTGGTTCGCCAGTTGCGCCCCCTATTGGATCGGGATGCCCTTTGCACAGTCACTCATGCTCTCGTGACATCCCGACTGGACTATTGTAACTCTCTCTACATGGGGCTCCCCTTGAGGTGCACCCGAAGACTTCAGCTGGTCCAGAATGCAGCCGCGCGAGCAATAATGGGGACCGCAAGGTACGCCCATGTAACACCGCTCTTGCGCGAGCTGCACTGGCTGCCTGTCGTCTTTCGGGTGCGCTTCAAGGTGTTGGTTGTCATGTTTAAAACGCTCCATGGCTCGGGACCTAGCTATCTGCGGGATCGGATCCTGCCCCATACATCCTCACGGCCGATCCGCTCCCACAGAGAGGGACTTCTCCGGGTGCCATCCACTAGACTGTGTCAGCGGGCGACGCCCAGGGGAAGGGCCTTCTCTGTGGCGGGCCCAGCCCTCTGGAACGACCTCCCCCCCGACATTAGAACAACTACGGACCTCCGCTCCTTCCGTCGAAAACTGAAAACACACTTTTTCTGTCTGGCTGGCCTTGGTTAGTCTCTACCTCTGGGGTGTTTAGGGAATTTAGTTTTAATGGGGTTTTTAGCGCAGGGACGATCAATTTAATCTGCTTTTATTGTATTTATTGTTTGTATATATCTTTATATGTTTTAATTTCCCTGTGCACCGCTCCGAGTCCCCTTGGGGAGAGGACGCGGTATACAAGATTAAATATTATTATTATTATTATTATTATTATTATTATTATTATTATTATTATTATTATTATTATTATTATTATTATTATTATTATTATTATTATTATTATTATTATTATTATTATTATTATTATTATTAGAAAGCCCAGGATGGCCAGGAAGGGTGAGGGGATCTGGGGCATTCCTGGGAAGAGGCCAACCTGGTTTATGGATCCCAGGGTTGAATGTTGGGGGTTTCTCCAGCCTCGCTTGGCCTCCGTGCCTTTCTAGGAGAGGCTCCTGGGGGTGGAGGTGGGAGGAGAAGCCATGCAGGGCTGTGTCTTCCAAGAGGGATCCGGAGTTGCCCTGGAGGAAAAGGTGGCCAGTCTCACCCTGGAGGGGACCCTCTGTGACTCTGAGGAAGATGGGGGTCCCTGTGGCTCCTGCAGACCACAAAGCAAAAAAAAAAGGAAAACTTAAACTTTGACAGAAGAAAAATAAAAAGCGGACACCAAAAGAAAGACTAATGATCAAACTCTCTAGAAAAAGTGGTTGAGCTCCCTAGATTGTGAGTCAAGAGATATAGAACCATTAAAAGCAAAGAATGATAAAAGTCAGCCTCAAGGAAACCTATTGGAGACGCAGAGCAGGAAGATCAGAAGATGGAGGGAAATTGGACGTTAAAGAAAATAGTGTCATTACACAGCTTATATAAAATAATTAAAATAGTTATAGTGTTAACCTTACTTTCTGCTCTGGTTGAAAGGATTTACAATGTAGAATTTCTGTTTAATTTAATTTTAAATATATATAATCTTTCTCTCAAATCAGGCCTTGTGGCGGATGACTGGAAGGTAGCGAATATAACACCTATCTTCAAAAAAGGATCCCAAGGTGATCCAGGAAATTACCGACCAGTCAGCTTGACAAGTGTCCCAGGTAAAGTGATGGAAACCATCTTAAAAGATAAAATTAATAGGCATGTAGACGAGAAGTCGCTGCTGAAGGAGAGCCAACATGGCTTTTGCAAGGGCAAATCATGCCTCACTAATCTGCTGGAATTTTTTGAGAGTGTCAACAAGCACGTGGACAAGGGAGATCCAGTTGACATTGTTTATCTGGACTTTCAGAAGGCCTTTGACACTATTATATTTGGCCCAGTTCTGAGCGACCCAAACACTTCAATGATCATCTTGTGTGTAGGACCTTGAGTTATACTTGGGAGAAGTTGAGGAGGAAGTTATATTTGAAGGTGCCGTGCTGGATCTCTACTCAGGAAGCCCTTGTCTACCCAACACGATATAGAGGGGAGAAGATCTTGACATATGAGGAGATCTTAGATGCACAGGGGAATTTGAAGACCAGGGAAATATTAGCCTCGCAAGGATACCATATCGACTGGTGGCCATACTCCCAGATATTCTCAAGATGCAAAAAAGATCAGAAGGCTGAAGGGATATATCCCTATAAACAAGAACTGGGCATGGTTCTTTTTGGGAAAGAGAAAGGGATGCTCTCCAAGTGTTATGCACATCTATTGTTATTAGACGTAGGGGAAGAAGTGGTCAAAGACTGCATGATTACTTGGGGACGGAATATAGGACGCACACTGGACTTTCAAAGTTGGGAAGAAATTTGGTTCAAAAATATGAAATTGACAATGGCAGCCTCGTATAAGGAAAATACATATAAAATGATATATAGGTGGCATTTACCCCCGGCAAGACTTGCCAGAATGTTCCCTGGGACCATGTCTAATTGCTGGAAATGTGGTCACAGAGAGGGGACCTATTTCCATCAGTGGTGGACCTGCCCAATGGCAGTTCCACCACTGGACCTTAAATACTGGAAAAAGATCAGGCAGTGGTTAATAGAAATCACCCAACATCGATTAGATTTGAAACAGAAAACCTTCCTGTTAGGACTTAAACCCCCAGATATCAACATGGAGATATGGTTTTTGGTGTTGCACATAATTATTGCGGCAAAATTGGCATTTTCCCAGGAATGGAAGAGTGATCAAATACCGACAGATAGGGCAATAATAAATAAAATTAATGAGTGTGCAGAATCGGACAGATTAACAAAATTAATTAAAGGAAAAAAGGACTCAGAATTCTATAACTCGTGGAAGAGATCTATAACTGGATACGGGAACGACCGAATAATAACAACTAATAATATATGTTTAAATCGGATATTGGTAAATAATATCAATCAGAAATTAAAAGACGAATAAGAATTGATGAAGTAGGTAGGTTAACTAGATGGGCTGTATATAGTGTAAATGTTGGTGTTAAATATTAGGCCTACTATTAGGACTGTAATGTTCAGTTTGATTATTTAAATGTTATCGCTTTCTCGCGCTGTGATAGCAATATGTTTAAAATTATGTTTGTATGATTTTCTTTTTATAAGAATAAATAAAAAATTATTTATTTAAAAAAAAAAAAGGCCTTTGACAAGGTCCCGCACCAAAGGCTCTTAAATAAACTTGTTAGTAATGCAATAAAGGAACAGGCCTTGTCCTGGATTAGCAACTGGCTAAGGGACAGGAAATAGAGAGTAGCATTAAATGGACACTTCTCCAGGTGGAGGGAGGTAAATAGTGGGGTCCCCCAAGGTTCAGTACTGGGACCCCTGCTCTTCAACCTTTTCATAAATGATCTAGAAGTAGGAGTAAACAGCAAGGTAGCCAAATTCGCCGACGACACTAAATTATACAGGGTAGTAAAAACTGAGAGAGAGTGTAAGGAGCTCCAGAGGGATCTCTTGACACTGGGGGAAACCAGTGGCAAATGAGCTTCAACATCAGTAAGTGCAGAGTGATGCACGTTGGGGCAAAAAACCCCAACTATATCTATAAACTGATGGGGTCTGAACTCCTTGCAACTAACCAGGAAAGGGACCTTGGTGTCCTGGTGGACAGCTCAATGAAGGTGTCAACCCAGTGTGCCGCAGCAGTGAAAAAAGCAAACTTATTGCTAGGGATCATTAGGAAGGGTATAGAAAATAAGTCAGCAAGTGTCATTTTGCCTCTTTATAAATCTATGGTGAGGCCCCATCTGGAGTATTGTGTACAGTTCTGGTCACCATTCCTTCAGAAGGATATTATGGAAATGGAAAAGGTGCAGAGGAGGGCAACCAGAATGATTAGGGGGCTGGAACACCTTCCTTACCATCTAAGGCTGCAACGGCTGGGCCTCTTCACTCTAGAACGACGGCGGCTGAGAGGTGACCTGATTGAAGTCTATAAATTCATGCACGGTGTGGACAAAGTAGAAAAGGAAAAACTATTTTCCCTATCGCACAACACTAGAACTAGGGGGCACTCCATGAAACTTTTGATAGCTAGACCTCAAACAAATAAGAGAAAGTACTTTTTCACCCAGAGGACCACTGGTCTATGGAACTCCCTGCCAGAAGAAGGGGTGACAGCTGTCAGCCTTGACACCTTTAAGAAAGGATTTAGACGAGTTCATGGAGAACAAGGGTATCCATGGCTATCATGATGGATGCCTAAGGATACCCTCCGGGATGGAGACATAGGCAGGATATTTCTCAATTTGCAGGGAATCATAAGAAGGTGAAGACATCTGCTTGGGAAGACCCTGAAGCAAATGGGGAGACACTGTGGGAGACAGAATGCTGGACTGGATGGGCTGTGGCCTGTTCCAGCAAGGCTGTTCTTAGGTTCTGATGTTCTTGAGTTTCTAGTGCTTTGTGAGTATGGAGTCTGGGTCAATCTGGTCTTACATATATATCCTGGCAACCATTGGTGGCAGAGGTGGGATTCCTCCAGGAGACCCCTAAGTGCCCCCAGTGCGAAGGAAAAGAGCCTTGGCTGTTGGAGGGAGAGAATTCGGTCCACATGTTTATTGGACCCGCGTTCCTCCTGGCTTGTACTGGCATCCTGGGAGGTTACACGAGGCTGGCTCCAGGAGGTGGTCAACGCTTCCTTGAGTGAGGGGTTCTTGCCGGCCTCCCTTAAAGAGGCCATGGTGAGACCCCTCCTCAAGTAGCCCTCTCTGGACCCGGCATTATTGGTGAATTACCGTCCGGTTTCCAACCTTTGCTTTCTGGCGAAGGTTGTAGAGAGTATGGTGGCACAACAGTTCCCCCGTCATCTGGAGGAAATTGATTAACTGGACCCACGCCAGTCCGGCTTCCGGCCCGGGCACAGCACCGAGACGGCATTGGTCGCATTGGTAGATGATCTCTGGAGGGCCATAGATGGGGGTTGTTCCTCCATCCTGGTCCTATTAGACCTCTCAGCGGCTTTTGATACCATCGACCATGGTATCCTATTGCATCGGCTGGAGGGGTTGGGGGTGTGGGGCACCGTGTTGCGGTGGTTCTCCTCCTACCTCTCCAGTCGATTGCAATTTGTGTTGACAGGAGGGCAGAGGTCGACCTCTAGGCCCCTCACTTGTGGGGTGCCGCAGGGGTCGGTCCTCTCGACACTCCTGTTCAACACATATATGAAGCCGCTGGGTGAGATCATCCGTGGTTTTGGGGTAGAGTACCATCTCTACGCTGATGATACACAGCTATATATATCTACCCCAAACCACCCCAACGATGCCGTAGCGGTGATGTGCCAGTGCTTGGAAGCCGTGCGGGCCTGGATGGGAAGTAACAGACTCAGACTCAACCAGTCCAAGACCGAGTGGCTGTGGTTCCCGGCATCCCAGTACAACCAGTTGACTCCATCACTGGCCCTAGGGGATGAACATCTAACCCCTGTGGACGGGGCATGCATCGTGGGCGTCCTCCTTGATGCGCGGCTGTCCATGGAAGATCAAGTGACAGCCGTGGCCAGGAGGGCGTTTTACCAGGTTTGCCTGGTCCGCCAGTTGCGTCCCCTATTGGATTGGGGTGCCCTTTGCACAGTCACTCATGCCCTTGTGACATCCCGACTGGACTACTGCAATGCTCTCTACATGGGGCTCCCCTTGAGGTGCACCCGAAGGCTTCAGCTTGTCCAGAATGCAGCCGCGCGGGTAGTTATGGGAACCTCCAGGTTCTCCCATGTAACACCGCTCTTGCGTGAGCTGTATTGGCTGCCTGTCGTCTTTCAGGTGCGCTTCAAGAAGAGGGGACCAGGGGGACCCATAAAGGGAGCAGCAGCTCTGCTGTGAATGGAGGGGGGAAAGTTTGACTTCTCTCTGCCATTCAAGCCTTCAAGGGCTGCAGCAGAGAGAATCCCCACTTTTCTCTCTCCCTCCGTTCACAGCAGAGCTCCTGCAGCCTCTCCCCCCACACACACACGCTGCCCAGTCATGGGCCCAGCCTCCTCTGCTCTGCAGCATTGGGGGGGGGGGTTGGTTGCAGAAAGGCCAAGGGGGTCAGCCTTGGAGGGTCTCCCTCGCCTGGGCTCCTCAGGAGGGACAGAGAGACCCTCCCCTTTAAGGATTGGGGGAGGGGAGATGAGAGAAGTGGGGTTCAAACAAACACAACAGACCTGCTGATTCCTGCCATGTTAGCATCCTCCTTACTTGGCATCAAACTCCTCATCCAACAGGTCGAAGGCTCCTGTCTCCAGAAAGGGGCTGGGGCTGGCTGGTTGGCAGTGAAGTGCACTAGGAAAAACCTGCAAGGTTTAGGGGAGCAAAAACTGGCTTTAGGCTGTCGCAGTTGGGTGGGCATTGTGATCACAAAGCTAGAGATTGACTTGCTTAATGATTTGGGAAAATTAACCTAAACTGTTGGCCAGAGAGAAGTTATTTCTCAATAAAACACTTGGCCTAGGGACTGAAATATTCATTTATTTTCACTTTTTATTACTTAGACTTTCACACGACCTTTATTGTTTTTCTTAATAGCTCAAGGCAATGAACATATCTAAGATTCCTTCATCCCCACAAGAGCAACCTTGGGAAGGCTGAGAGAGGGACTGACTCTAGGTCACCCACCTGGCTTTCATGGTTGAGATAGGACTTGTAAGTACTTGGGAGGGGGGGGGGTGTCTGTCTTAATTCCGATGGCCATCACCTTTTCCTGTTATCAGAAATCATAGCAATACAAAGACAGCCAAATTGATGGGGAGCCCATACTGACTCCTTTGGAGGTTTTTCAGCCGTGAGATGCCTTGAGTTAGACGCGGAATCAAATGGGAAGTCAGGACAGCTTTCAGAGAGATCAGTATTGAGGGATTATGTTGGTGTTTCTCAAACTAGGCTCCTTTAAGATATGGGGGGGGGGGGGCTTCAACTCCTAGAATTCTCCATCCAGCCAGCTCTGCAGATTGTCCATTGGTTCTTCACTCCCACTGCATCTCATGCTAGAGAAAAACTCCAAAACTCTAGGAAAAAGCCAGAGTGGAGAAGGGAGGTTAGCAAAATTATCCCTGAACTGGGAGAGGACGTGACTGTGTCTCTCCATTTTTCAAACAGGTCAACCACAAGGAATGGTCATTGGGTCAATATCCTTGGATGATCTCTTAGTGACCACTGATGGTCCCAACCTCCACATTGATGGACTGAGATGCTCCTGGACTTTCAGACCCAGGAATTCCAGAAAGACAATCATTGGATGAAAGAGCAGCACAGCTGTCTCCAGGGGAAAGTGGATCAACTTAAGAGCACAACAGAAAACCTGCAGAAGATCATGCCACCAGTTAGAGTTAAAGCTAGATGTGTTTGGTGAAATACATTGGATAACTCCACAAAGAACTGTGTGAGATCACTAGCCAAGTGTCCATCTCAACCAAGAGAAGGCTGACTGATAAACACCTCAAAGAGGTGAGGAACCTTCTTTCAGATGTTAAGAAGCACCTCCAGAGTCTGCAGCATGAACTGGCTGAGATGGACTAGAGTTACCATGTGTAGAAAAGCCACTACAGCCAACTGAGAAAGTCACCCCTCTTCAGAATATGAGGGAAAACAAGAAGAAGCATCTGAAAAGTCTGCAGCAGCCACATCCGGGCTCCTAGATCGGGCTCTGGCCAGATTTACCTGGCACAGTAGGTAGCAAGTCCTCCCATCTTCTCCCAGGTACACCAGATGGGAAGCACAATGTAACTCCACTTTATTGGAAAGGTACATAAGAGAATCTTGCATGTCTGAAAGTATAAATCTCCCTCCAAATCTTTTGAAAGCCTGAAAAGTGAGGGAGGGTCCTTTCTGAGGTTCTTTCTCTGCCAGTTATGCACCTGGGGGCTCCCCCACCTTATCTGATCATTCCCTATGCAGCATCTTCTCCCTCTCTCCCCCAAGGTCATTTATTGATTTTTATTTATTTGTTTCTATCCTCCCTTATCAACCACACCTTCCTTCTCCTATTTCCCCTCAAAACAACAACCCTGTAAGGTAGAAGGTATAGTGACTGACCCAAAGTCACCCAGCTGGCTTTGATGACTAAGGTGGGACTTGAACTCAGGATCTCCCACTTTCTAGCTTGGTGCCATATTTTATTTACACTTCCTTAATATTTGCACTTCCTTCCTCTTCATTGTGGGAATGCTAGTAAATGCTACCTTGACCCAGCAAAGTGTTAACTACTTCCTGATAATTTAATTAAGATAATTAATGCCTCATAGAACTGAGGAGGTATGAACAACAATTAGTCCTTGCTCATCTATTCTTCTAGAAGATTGTCATTAATCCAGGCGGGATAGTTGAAGAAATAGGATTTTGTGATGCAACATTTATACCAATTCTTAGACAAAGCTACTTTGATGTTGTTTTAAAAAATACCATCCAGCTTTTAGAACAATATCCAAGATTTCCTAATAAATAAAATCCAGTAGAAAAATAATGTTTAGCAGTGGGACTTAACAAGCTCTCCTATTTCATATATGAACAAATGAATGGCAGCTACAATGTGAATCTTTCAATAAGATTTCATTCGTACTTTTTCTCATATCATTTCTTCTTTTTAATCAATTTTTTATTTTATTTAAAACCTCCAAAAATGGGGAAAAATACAAAAAAGCCCCCAAAGCTAAATGAATCTACATTAAAAAGTACATTAAAAAAAGGAGAACCAGTTCAGGTGATAATAATAATAATAATAATGTATTAGATTTATAAACCGCCCCCTCTCCCCGAAGGGACTCGGGGCGGTGTACAGGAAAAATTAAAAAACCATATAAAACATACAATATATACAAAGTTAAAAACAAATTAAATTAACCTGTACTAAGATTTAAGAACATTAAAATACAACCCAACCTATACTAAAATTCCCTAAGATCTAATATCCATATACGTATTTGGCAGATGATATATTATAGGTGAGGAAAGCAGGACCAGAGGGGAAAACCCTTGCTGAGTCTGAATGGCATCTTGGGGAGAGTCAGAAAAGCACTTTCCTTCCAGTTGTTCATCAGTTGCTGACCTGGATGCTCAGCCATCATCCCTGAGTCCTGCTGGTCATTTCCCACCAGATGTCCAGGAATTTGAACCCCTGGCACGGTCCTTCTTGACCTGGGCAACTAGAGAGCCAATCTGGGCTTCTGTCCTGAGTGTTTCCCCCTGCTGTTTATGGGAGAGAGACTCTTTGTCCGATTCCTCTCATGAGTCCTGTCCAGCATGGTTGAACCTCAGGTGTAGCCCTCACCTTCCTCAGAGCACACAAGCCCCACAGCCACGTCAAGGTCCTGCCTCACGGGGGGATTGTGGCTCTTCACACAGCCAGCCAGAAATTGGCCTTGGGGAACTGACCGATAGTGAGGTTTTCAATTCCGTTGGAGGTTCAAATGGGGCTCCAGTTGTTTTGGGATTTCACCCATGGCAGCTCTTCATCCTGGGGCAAAAGAAGCACCAATTTAATATTTTAATAAATAATAATAATAAGTAAGCAAGAAACAATAAATAAATAAAACTCAGCAACCAAATTAATATTTAAAACTACCAGGCTCCCACTCTTTCCTTTTTAGCTTCCAAGGCCAACATCCCCACCCAAAAACCCAAAGCAGGAAATGCAAAGCAACCAAGGACCCCAGGTGACCTCAAGAGACCCCAAATCCTCCCCCTTCAGCTAGGACTCTTCTCTTGGGCAACTCCTCCGGCCACTCACTTCTTGCAGCCTCCTAGTTGCCCACTGACTGCAGTCACCTGGGTTTTTCTGCCTCTCAAATGGAATCCATCTAAGGATTAAAAAACAATAATATCATCATATTGGGGGGAAAAACTGACCACCAAATTACTCCAAACACTTACCAACCATCACAATGTTTTGCAAGGTAGAATGTCTGACATCCTTCGCTCATCAATGATGGGAATGTTGGGGTAGATGGGTTGAGGTATGTAGGGTTCCACAGTGATTATGGCAGCCTCCACATCTTCACTTCGTGGCTCTGATGACACTTGAAGACACCTTTTTCTGGGGATTGGAGAAGAAGAAAAGAATCAAATATAATTGAATAGTACGTTGTTTTCTTAACAATGATAACAAAGATAATTCTTAATGGGGGCTCCAGATTTTCAAGATTGGGGGTTGGACTAGAAGACCTCCAAGGTCCCTTCCAGCCCTGGAGGATTCTATCCTTCCTCCTATTAGTTCCAGGAACATTTTGGAGGGCTTCAAGTGCCCCAGGGCTCCCGAGATGGTGGTGAGGATGCTCCCTTTAACAGGAGCAACTTACTTGCACAGATGGAAAAATACGCAGAGGCCAGTGAAGACATAGACCCCAAGGACAAACAAAGTCACCTTCCAGGGGTCCCCAAGGACGTTCTGGGGTCTGTCGCTGAATGGCCGCAGAAGTTCGTTTGGATCCATGTCTGAAAGAGAAAAGGGATGGATTTTCTCTGGTTTTAGTGGTTGGCGAAGGGGGCCCTGGTAGGCCAGTGGCTGGGAAGGGGCTTCAGAGATATGGGCTCAGTTGCTTGGCCCTCACTGGCTCAGTTGATCCATGGGCCCTAATTAAGAGGCGGAGCCTCCATGAGGTGACCGGGGGAAGGGAAGGGCTGCCTCCTGTGCTGGCCACGCCCACCCCTTCACTGATGCTGCCCCCCCCCAAAAAACCTCAGGCCAGGGCTTATTTTCAGGGAAAGACGGTATTTCTGACCTGTCCTCTTGTTCCCTCAATGCTCGGTTCTCCCTGAGGAGCTCCTGGGTCTCCCCAACTTGTTCCCGGACTCTGCAGTGGAGATGATGGCTTTCCTTCTTTACATCATTGAGTTCTTTCTCCAAACTATGGATTCTGCATTGGTTGTTTTCTCTGAGGACTTCCGCCTTCTTCTCCCCATCTAGTTTTTGAACCCTGCAACTCAGATCCTGATTCTCTTTTCTGAGCTGGTCTGAGCTGGTCTGAGCTGAAATATTTCTTCCGTAAAATATCTAAACCAGAGTAAAATTAGCTTCCTTGGGTTTGTTACATGAGTCTTCAGACTTGTTTAATATTAAAACTAATTACAATACTTGGCATTTTGTTTATTGGCTGACAATTCAATAGAATAAAATAGAATTCTTTACTGGCCAAGTGTGATTGGACACACAAGGAATTTGTCTCTGGTGGAATCCCCCCCGACCTCCAAGGGAGACCCAGGGATGCCTCCTCTTCTCAGCCGTAGGAAGGAAACGGCTCGGGGAATCCAACGGACGGACGGGGAGACCTGGATGGACAATCCTGTCCTGTCACTCATACCTGCAATGGCACGAGAGGATGTTCTTCGGTTACGATTAGCCCTGATGGCCTCAGATCGCAGCCTTGCCAGGTGAAAGAAAGACGGGATTGGAGGGGATTCAGGAGAGCCTCCACCCTCCCAGGCTCTTCCCCAAAGCCTCCAGGGACGGAGCCCCCCCCAACCTCTGGAGGGAGGCCTTTCCACGGATCCACGGTTCTCACGGTCAGGAAACGTCTCCTGAATTCTCCTGCATCCCTTTCCATCTCTCACTCCTTCTCCTGCCTTTGGGAGCCTTGGAGACCTGGTGGGCCCCTTCTTCTCTCTGACATCCGGTCAACAGTTGGAAGGCTGCTATCAGGACACCCCCCCCTCCCCCAATCCTTCTCTCCATCGGCCTGGCTCTGTGAGGGTGAACTATGGCACGCATGTCACAGGTGGCAGGCAGAGGCATTTCTGAGGGCATGCGAGACGTTTCCCTGTCAGCTCCAGTGTTCATGCGTGTGCTAGCCAGATGATTTCGGCCTTCATTTTTGGCTGTTTTTTGCCCTCCGGAGAGCCTCCAGAGGGAGAAAAACCACCCAATGTGCGAACCAGAAGTCGGAAAACGGGCCATTTCTGGCCTCCGGAGGACCTTGGTTGGGGGGGGGGCAGGGGAGGCTGTTTTCGCCCTCCCCAGTCTCCAAGAAAGCTGTGCGCACATGCATGGGGCGGGGGAGGGGAGGACATGTGAAGGGGCACAGCACATTGAGTTATGGGGGTGGGCATGTGAGTGTGTGCAATAGTTCCTCCTTCCTTCGCCATCACTGGCCTGGATGGCCCCAGTTCCTGCCATGGTTCATCAGGCGATTCAGCCTCCAGCTCCCCCCTCCTCTTCCTTGCTCTTCTCTGCACACTTTCCAGAGACTCTCAGGATGGGCAGAGCTGGATGTAGGACCCCACGTGTGGCCTTGCCCAAGCAGTGCAAAGCGTGCATAGCATTAATGGTATATAAAGTGTATCCTTTAGAGCATTTCAATTGTATAGGATTACCTGAATTCTCAATAAGAAAACTTCTGTAGCTTTAATGAATCTTCGGCTTCATTTTATCCCTGAGCTGGAAGATTCTTTGCAGGTAGACGCTCTGAGGCCTCCTGGGCTCCAAGAGAGCTCTGGGGCTCCTTCCAGGACTCGCATGAGGGTCACGTGGGCTTCTTGGCCGAATTACATGGGTGGGGGATCTCCAGACTGGAGACAAATTGTCTCAAACCTCACCCAAATGTTGCACCCAACAATTGCAGAAGCCCAGTTTTATGTCTTTCATTGAGTGTTTTTCACCTTCCACAAAAATCCATTTTGCCATTAAAAACCCTCCATTTCAGCCAATTTATCATAATTATCCCAAAATCTCTGCCATTTTTTCTTCTCCTGCGAATAGACGCACTGAACGATCTTGAAGGTTCCTGACAGTCCAGCTGTTCCTGTGCTGATGTCCTGACTCTTTGGGGGAGGGTTGTGGTTTTGTTCTCTGCAGCCTTGTGGACTTTCTCACCAAGCTGGAAACTCTTTGAGGGAGGTGGGCAGTTGAGAAGGATGAAAAAAGAACCCTCCCTAAATACCCTTCGGTTTCCCCTCCTCTGTGCTCAACTCCCCCTGCAGCCCCTTGACCTTCCCCCTCAGAGCTCAGTGCAGCTTCTTCTCCAACGGGGTCTTCGCCCCTCCCCCTTTAAAGCTGGAAGCGATTGGGGGTCCCTCACTCCCCCCTCCCCACTTTCCTCTGGGCCCCTCTGAGAAGCCAAAAGGCCAGAGCCCAGTGACCCTCTTCTCCCCAAACGTTGGACGTCTCTATTTGCACCCAGACTGACCAATCCTAAGTCAATAGGAACCCCCCCTGTGACCCCCTCTCCTCTCCTGAAAGGTGTCCGTTGTCTTTGTCCCTTTCCCTGGGCACAGGGTGACCTCCAAAACGTTTGTTTTGCAATGATCAAAAAGTCTCCATTTCAGCCAATTTATCAAAATTATCCAAAAATCTGTCCGTTTTTTTCCCTATGAATAAGCTTATTGTATGATCGTGAAAGAGTCCAGTTGCCTGTGTGGCCACTTTCTCTTGTGCTAATTGTGTGTGTGTGTGTGTGTTTGTTTGTGATTTTGTTGTCTGCAGTCTAGTTGATTTTCTCACAAAGTGGGCATCTCGCTTGGCCAGTTCAGAAACGTGAAAAATAAACAAATACCCCAAGGCTCCCCCTCCTCTCTGTCTTCACCCCCTCTCCAGCCCCTGACCTTCCCCCTCAGAGCTCAGTGCACCTTCTTCTCCAATGGGGTCTTTGTCTGTCCTTGGTTTACAGCCAGAAGTGTCTGCATGATTGGGGGTCCCTCACCCCCCCACTCGCCTCTGGACCCCTCCTGGAGGCCAAAAGGCCAGAGCCCGGTCACCCTCTTCTCCCCAAATGTTGGACAGACCAGCAGAACAAGGGAAGGGCTGGAGGGCAGAGGGGATTCTGAACTTCTCCATTTGCAGCCAGACTGACCAATCCTAAACCAATAGGAATCCCACCCTGTGACCCCCTTCTGAAAGGCCTCCCGTGTCTTTGCCCATTTCCCTGGACCCAGGATGACCGCTGAGTCTGGCTCTGTCCACTGTTTCAGATCTTCAGCCAGACATGGAGTTCCCCAGCGGTGTTTCCAAAACCATCAGGAGCCCTTGTGGATCACCCTGAAAGACCCCCAGAGTGGAGAAATCTCTCCCTTGTTTTTCTCCCAGAGATTCTGAGAGATTCTCTTCAGATCAGGATCTGTCTGATCTCGGTCCTTGGAGGGTCTTCCTGGCCAGCCTCCCCTTTTCCTTTCCTGCGCTGATTATTGTGGTCCTTGGATTCACATCTGGGACAGATGTTCTTCCCACCTGGGAGGAAAAGTTATTTTATCATCCCTTCCAATCTCACCCTCTCCCTTTCTTTCCTTGCCTGTGGAGGCACCAGGGGGGCATCGGACCCCCTCTCACCCATGGGACACAGTGGGTCTCTCTGTTCCTTTGGGAAAGGCTCCTTCCTCAAGCAGAGCCTGCCTGAGCCCCATTATCCCCTCCCCTCCCTGCCCAGGACCAGCTGAATTCCTTCCTTCAGACAAGAGGGAAAAGGGAGTTTGAACAGAGTCTCCCACCAATCTCCATTCTTCGACACAGGAAGGTCACATTGACCCCGACCCCAAAGCCAAATCCCCCTTGACTTCCTGGACACCTGCAGTCATCACTCAGCTGAGGTCACAGCAAGGCCAGGTTGGCTGAGAATTGGGATGGAAGGGACCACAAACAGTCCACAAACCTCTCCAGGCACAAGAGACTCTTAGACACAGATGGTCTAACTCACTTGACCGATGTCTCACTTAACAAAAGAAATGTTGGGCTCCATTGTGGTTGTATGTCAAGGACTACCAGGCCGGGGTCCTTGCAGCCCCCCTGAGACAAAGCAGAGGTCCACCTGGAGCCTCCTCAAAGCCCCTAAGAAACCATGGATGACCATACTCCTCTCCTCTGGGGTCTCCCCTGGGACAAACTCAGACATTGGGGTGGGCTCATTCCTGGCCGAGAAGGGGCTTCCTCCTCTCTGGGCAGAACCTGGCTTTGGTCAGACACGGCTGTGAACCCCCTTGAGGAGAACAGAGTCCAATCCCACCTCAGCCTGGCATTGAGAAGCCACAGCTTGAGCCCAGAGCCACCTAGGATCTGGTCTCCAGGCCCTGAGAGGAGAATCTGAGGGACATTGAGTGGGAGAACTTCCAAGTGGTGGACCTGGGATATGGGCCATACTCTGTTCTTCTCCGTCAGGATGGACCTTCCTGTCTCCTCAGGTCTCCCCTCTCACTCAGCCCCCCCCCCCCCAGTTCCCCTTCTAGGCCAAGAAGTCCATGTTAATGTCTCCCACCCCCAGTGAAGAGACACAGTCCCTGGACAATGGATCCAAATAAACCAGGAACAAAGGAGCTCCAACAGCCCCTTAAAACCCCTCAGCCTCCCAAGTACATCTCCAAAACAGGGGAAGCCCCACCAGATCTCCAAAAATCATGTCTCTGGAAATCAGATTGCATCATCCACCACACTGTGGGCATCTCCACCATCTTTGTAGAGCTTCCATGTGATAAGATGGGTGGCCAATAAATGCAATGATTAGATAGATAGATAGATAGATAGATAGATAGATAGATAGATAGATAGATAGATAGATAGATAGATAGATAGATAGATAGATAGATAGATAGATAGATAGATAGATAGATAGATAGATAGATCTCAACTATAGACCTTACAGTCCATTCTTTATTTAATAAACAAAGGTCAAAGAATCTTAGTGCATTATATGAATATGGAAAAACAACTTAGAAATGATACAAAAGAAAAAAAATAAAAACTTTCATCCACTCTATAATTTTCTCCTTTTTACCCAACAATCTAGTCCACAAGATGTCACTTTCCTGTTTGTTAATGAGCTCTTATTCAAAATTTAATATTGCTGGAAAAGATGGGAAATGAAACTTCACATCAGGCACGAGCAATTTTAAAACCAGCTGCAATTAGGGTCAATATATGGGATTCTGATATAAAAGAGGGCCGACTCTTAACATTGGGCAGAGTTCAAGATGGCCTCCTTGTCATTAGAAGACAGGCAACACTAGTGTTCCATGGCATTTAAGTTAAAGTGGCACTGTTGTATACTCAAGTGAAGAGGGGCCGCTGTCATTCAAGCAAGAAGCAGATTCTCATTGGAGCAAACTGGGGAGGCGTTCAGGCGGGAGAATGCCAGAGTGTTTATTGGTTAAAAGGGGTTTGACAGCAACTATAAAAGGGCTGTCAAGCCAAGGTTGTTCTTGTTCTTGTTCTGGTGTTAAGTACGTGAAGAGTTAATAAAGGAGTTGTCAATTGACCCCCTCAGGTGTGAGTAATTAGAGAACAAAACACAAAATGACACTTGCTGACTTATTTTCTATACCCTTCCTAATGATCCCTAGCAATGAGTTTGCTTTTTTCACTGCTGTGGCCCACTGGGTTGACACCTCCTTCTTCCCTTCCTTTTCTTCCGCCCTCACAGCAAAGTCCGGGCGCTGCTAAAGATTGTGGTGCCTATTGGCAGCTGGGCAGTTGTGTGGGGTGCCCCAGTCCCTGAGCCACCATTCCACCCGAGTCCCTCCCATTCTGGCTCCATCTGGCCAGCCTTCCTTCCCCATCGGAAGAACCAACTGGGCTTCTGAAGTGGAAACAGGCCGGGGGCTTCGGGCACGGAGGTTGCAGAGTCACCCGATCCCCTCCTGAGGCTTCCTGATGGGCAAAACCAAGGGGGAAGACTGCTTCACTTAACAACCCTTTTACTAGACTGAGAACTTTCATGACTCACTTAACAACTCTGGCAAGAAAGGTTGTAAAATGGTGTCAAATTCACTGCACATCTGCCTGGCTTAGTAACGGAAATTTTGGGCTCGGCTGTGGTCGTAAGGCAAGGACTTCCTGCCTTTCAGTTCCTTGTTGCCAGCTCTGCATCTGAAGAGCAGCCTGGAAATTGGACACAATGTCGAAACATTCCAAAATTTGTCCATCAATACTCAAGACGGTCTTTAAAGTCCTCGACTTATGATGGCAATTCCCATAGCCAAGCGATGTGCATGTAAAGCTCAATCACACCCCTTAACGATGGCAATCCCTGCACCCTCAGTGACTGTCATTAAGTGAATCCCACTGTCATTAGGTGAGGCAACTTGTCCAAGATCACTGGGGAAGCCAGCAGGAAGTCTCAGGTCTGCAGGCAGTGAAGTGGGGGAGGAGAGGAGGGGACATGGGGGAGGGACAGGGAGGGGGGCAGTCAAGGAAGCCCCTCCCCCTGGCCTTCGACCTTCCCTGCCAGTTTCCCCCTGGACTCTCTGGGGAAGCCAAAGGGAAAGGCTGCCAATGGGGATCGTGGGACTGGACCTCAACTGGTCTTAACTGGGAGCTGATGGTGAGGCATCCAGAGAGCCATTGTGTGGATGAATGGGGGGTGGCTGAAGGGGGCCAGAACTCCAAGCAGCCTTTGTTCAGTGCTGTCATAACTTGGAGCGATTGTTCACCCATGGTCGTAGATGGAGGACTTCCTGCACTGTCAGATGCTGGGTCTCCTCTCCTTCTGAGCAGTGAAGAACCCAGAGAGATCTCTTCACTTTCTGGGCCGATCAGGACCCTTCCCAAATAAGATCCCGCTCTGTGTGTGAGATGGAGTTTGTGTGTTTTGTGGACTTCCAATAAAACCACATTTATTTCGTAGGTTTTATAAAGAGTTTCCTCTCACAGGAGGCCCACAGCAATTAAACCAAGAAAACTCAGTCAAAATAGAAATATTTGCCCAAACAGACAACCGTATTAAAAGGACCCCTGAAAGATCAATTAAAAGCAATAGGGGACGAGGGTCAACAGGTGAAGACAACCAGGGGAAACCATTCAGGACAAGGGCTCCCTCCTCCTCCGGGACCCCCAGGCACAATGGCCAGCCTGGTCCAGGCCCTTCCCAGAGGCCAGGAGGCCAGGTTCGATAGCCAAGGGTCAGGGCAGGGACCAGGAGCCCAGGCTATGTGTCCTCTGGGATTCCCACACAATAACCACACCAGGAAATTAAGAGATTTGAAGCTTTATTATTCATTCAAGTGAATTAAACAAAAATGCACAGCCTAAAAAGTGTCCATCTCAAGCAAGGTGACCCCCAATCTCCTCTAAACTGCCAGGATCTGTTTAAGGACAACAACCGAGACACCCGGAGGGCAGACAATTTCCAGAGGACCCAGTGCAAAGCTCCATCCAGAGGCTCCCAGGAGGTCAAAGGGAACTTCGGGGCTTCCATCCCAGTCTGGACTCAGGGAGCCTCCTGCCTGTTTCCAGGGCACCTCAAGTGGGGGAGGCCAGCCTGGCTGCCTGGGGACCCTGGTGGTGGCCCCCTCCCAAATGCCTGAGAAACTATGGAGAGGAGCCGGTGCTTCTGTCCAGGATCTCGGGGTTCCCTCTTCTCCCTCCCTTCCCCCAACTTCAAGTAGACGGGAAAGACAAGCAGGTCAGCTCAGAAGGAGCTCTAAATTTCTGGAGTCTTCTTGGTGTGCAGAAAACATCAAAGTCTGTCATTAAACTCCCTGAACTAAGGAGGGTCTTGCGCCATTGTTACTTCAGGGCCAAACTGGGTCCTGGGGGAGGAAGTTTCAGAGGGCCACAGAGGGTGTTGGGGTCTATTGGGGGTGAATGAGGAGCTCTGCAGGGGATCACAGACACCCCCCCCCCAAGGAATTCCCCCACCCCTTAACCCTCTGTAAGATTTGGGAAACGCTTAAGCCAAAAACGAAGCAAAAGAAGACTTAAACGGAGGCTTGGAAAACAAAGAAACAGACTTTATTCTTTGATCAAAGTTAAAGTTCTGGGTGAGAAATCTCCATACACATGTACAAGAGACATGGTAGGAAAGTTCTACAAAACTCAACTACTCAACTACTACTCAACCCCCCTCCTAAAACCCCTCCACCCCTCTACTCAAGGGTGTAGTGTCCATTCTTATACACGAAAAGATGTTTGATCTTCAAAAGGATCTTTGTTCTTCGATTCTAATTACTCTAGCTATTCTAAATCATTCTAAACAACATTGTAAACTTCAAGTCAAACCATAAGTCATATAACCTAACATTGTAAAACTTGGATCATATATCTTAATTCAGATTTGCATCCTTCCTGGCTCAAAAAGTTTGTTATCTTTTCCCTTCTCTGTTTGCTTAATTGCCCATCACACATGGTGAGAAGATTTCAGATCTTATCACAGGATTTGACATTTGCCAGATATCTTACAGACCCCAATAACAGGATCCCAGGAAATCAGCCCCGGGGCACAAAGGAATCCACAGCATGCAAGCATCTACATTACAAATACAAGGCATAATATATGTGTGTTACAGAAAGCAAATGTTTCTATTAATCAACAAGTTTGTATCATTATTACCATAACTCTACATTCCTCCCTTTAAAAAAAAAAAATAGAATGCTTTCTATTGTAGTAAAGATATTTGCCAAATCAGGTGAAGACAACACCCCAGTTCAGGCAGTTTTTTTCCTCTGTATGGCTTTTCCTGGTCATTGGTTTTGTGACCAAAATTTGTGCGATAAATTTTCCACAGATATATCCTTTTGCTAACAAATCATGTGAAGCAAACATATTCTGGGATATTGTTGTTGTAAAAGTTAGAACACTTAGCAGGTGCATTCAGCATATATACACATGCTTTATACCATTGGCTAGGCACATAGGTAAACCTTCTAAGCCATCTGGAGCATGCTAATTAAGAGTCACCACATCCGTCCATAACCCACTCTGTCCAGTTATTGTTACAAGTGAGTTACTAGGTTGTGTCAGGTTAATTCCAGACTGCAAGGTGAGAGTAAGCGAAGAAAACACCTTTGCTTGGAATATATGTTTTCCCAGTTGTCTCTTCAGGTATTACATTCTCCTTCAATTTGTCCTATGCACAAAAAAATTATTGCATAATATCGAACCACTGCATTACATCAATACATCTTATATCTTCAGGGATTATGAAATCACCATCTCTTGGGACCACTGTATTCAAGTCAGGTTGATCTGATTCAATGTCCCAACATATGTAGTTTATATGGGAACAATCACAATTATAGTGTCCCACTCCCCCACAGGTGTGTATCAGGTTACAAGTACAACAAAAATAACAGTAATATTCAGGGATACAGTTACAATCACAAAATCAACACAATCTGTAGAGTGCAAAGTTGTACAGCTGCTTTTTTAGGATCTTCAAGTGGAATAGGCCAGAAAGTTGCTACTCCTGCAATGAGAAAAAGTCACAAACAAAATCTTTGCATATCACAATGACTAAATTCATTTTTGGAAATGTCCATTCTTAGTAGATCTTCTCCAGGAACCACTTTCCACAGGTGTAGTAATTTGCCCTTTTTCTCCAGTATTTGGCTGTTGCTTCAATGGTTTACAGGGCTTCAGTGGTTAGCAGGGTTAACTGTCAAAGGTCTTTCCCAGGCTTGGCTAAGTTTTTTCCTCACGTCAGGTTTTAATCACCAGCAGCAAATTTGAGAGGTATGGTTTGAGCTAGCAGTCTTTTGTCTCTGAGGTAAAGAAGAGAAAAGAGGCCAAGAATACAGTTCTCTACAGGCATACCTTTAGTCTCATATTGTGGAATTTCTCCCATTCTGTCCAAGTGTGGAAATCCAAACATTATTTCAGAAGGCAGATGATGTTAATTTCATGGAAGATGACATTCCCACTGCCTCTATGATTCAAGCACTTTTACAGTAAGATGAGTAGATTTCACATATTTGTCACAATTCACAGCGTCCAGAAGTTTTCAAAAATAAATCACATCATCTAACTAAATTGTAAAACTTAAGTCATATTCCCTAACTTAGATTTATCAGACAGATTCCTTTCTGGCAGTTTATCTTTTGTTATTCTTGATTAGCCTATTAAGAGCACAAAACGTGTGAGAATTGCTTTGGTAGTAGATAAAGAGTATAGTTACCTGCCAATTCTTAAGGAAAGGGATGGCATTTACAATACAATATGATAGCAGAGTTGGAAGGGACTTTGGAGGTCTTCTAGTCCAACCCCTGCCCAGGCAGGAAACCTTATACCATTTCAGACAAATGGCTATCCAACATCCAATATTTGTAGAAGGAAAAGGATACAATTGCTTTCGCAGAGGTAGATGTGGCACAAATGCTCAAAAGGAAAACACTTTTACAGCAGCACAACACATATACATGTTACAATAGAACAAATGTCTATTTAATAACAAGTTTCCACTTCTTGTAATAATACTCATTACTTTTTTGTCTGTATGTTTCCTCCCTTTTTCTCAAAGGATAGAATTCTTTCTATCATGATGAATGATTATCTGTAATAATTCCAAAAGGGGAACAACTAGTGTTGCAAACAAACAAACAAACAAAATAAAATAAAATATCATGGAGTGGAGCACCTTGATTCATGAGTATTTAAAAAATGCACTCATGCATAAAAATAGGCAGCTTCAAAACAATAAAATAAGCTATCTGCCCAAAAAGGGAAAAAGAAGAGCTTCAGAAAGTAAAAATAAAACAAAGCTATCAAAAAAACACTGAGTCAACACTCCAAAAAAAATCAGAGTCAGTTCAGATGGAAGCAAATTCTCCAAAAGCAGATATCAGAGACAAACAAACAAAAATGACATAGGATGGAGCACTTTAACTCTGATATCAAAGAGGGAGATAGGAAAAAAACAGCTTCAAAATAAAAGAAACGTAATGAGGTACAATATGTTGGGTCAAAGTCAGATTCCATTCAGATGGAAGCTAATTCTCATTAAGTATGTTGAAACATTTACAAATGTAGGCAAAATATCTCAAAATCAAAATCTCAAAATATCTCAAAATCATTTCTTCTTATAGGTTCAATTAAGCTTTTTAAAGCTCAAACAAAATTTCCAAAAGAAAAATCAAAATTGTTTTCAGAGCAGAAAAATAAATTTCAAAATCATACCTTTTGTATGCAGGTGAAAATCAAAACAGTGAAAGGCAAAAGATGCACATGAGCAGGTCACCCATTTGCCCTGAATTTCTCAGAAGAGAGAGAAAAAAGTTTCAAAATGAGCAGGAAAACCGCAGCCCCCTTAATGGGAGCAGCCCCTCCTTAATGGGAAAGAAAAGGCGGGGAGATGCTCTCACTGGGACATCTGTCTCTCTCTCACTCTCACACACAAGAGTTAAAACAAGCAGGCACCCACACACCTCTTTGCCCACTCCACCCCCCTTGCCTGCTTCCCTCCAAAGAATAACCCAGAGGGAAGAGGGGGAAAGAGGGGGGGGGAGGAAATCTCACAGGCCACATCTCTTTCACTTATCACTTCCTAGAGTATAGGAGACTCGCATTCATACTTGCAATCAGAGGTTCATGCTTGTTCATGCATTAGAAGGTCTCACCCTCCTTTCAGATTTGGAAACACACACTCACACCATACACCATTAAACAACCTTGCAACTTACTCTTTCTCTATAGGAAAGAGAATAAAGTACATTCACACCAACTTTCACCATCAACATACTCACATTTGCACTACAATCAGACTGTTTGTGTAAACCAATTTCACATACAAAAATCCCATTTCACTCTTTCTTCATGCAAATCAATCATTACAATCATTTCAAGGAGCTGTATTAAAGCCAATGAGCTCAATTTTTATTATTACAGGATTTCAACTTCCTTCCAGGTCTGGAAATGAACACACATGCACACATATCATGGGACAACATTTTCAGACTTGGGAAAGTCCCTTTAAATCTTCAATGTGTATTTGCTTGGGGAACCTGTGGCTTATTCCTGAAACAGTGGGGGAATTCAGAAGTTAAATCTTAACTTCTCTCACGTTCACACAGCTTCAAGGATAAGGTGAAAAGTTTACTTATTTTGCCAGCTGGTCAAACATATCACAATCAATTCAATGTCATTCAATTCTGCATATTAGTATAGAATGCACACAATTCTACATGTTATTAGTATAGATGCACACAAGAATTTTGGCAGAAATTACATCAAATTAGTCAGGTCAAATTATCTAAACCTTCACATCAAATTAATCAAGTCCAATTATTTAGGTCTTCTCATTCAGGCAGGCTTTAACTTTTATTACCTGCTGATTTTCTTACTTTTGCTCAAAGTTTACACCCATTGTTTGATCTCTTTAAGCACTAGATGGTTACTATCTGTCTCTGCCATGGGATGTTCAGTTCCAAATTTGGATTTCCCAGCCCGCGCTGGCATAGTTTTAAAAATCCAAATTTGTCCATATCTATCTTCATCTCCCAGCGCACGCTGGCATAGTTTTAAAGATGAAAATGTATGGAGACTCTTAGGTTGGACTAAGAGCAGAGTGGTCAGATAGATGTGCAGAGAGTTTTTTCTGTGTCCCTTTGGGCCAACATGCAGTCCAGAGGGGAACACGGCTCTGACTCTTTTAAAGAGTTTCTTTCTGAGGGGATTTTTCCTGACAGAAGCTCGGGGCATGGCAAAACCCTCCTTTTTGCAAAGAATTTCTCGGGCTCGTCAGCTCGGAGCTTTGCCAAAGACCCTCCTTTTTGCAAAGAATTTCTCGGGCTTTGTCAGTAGGGTTTGAGTTGATTAAAACCCAGTCCCCTGAGTTTCTATGGGGCTTTATCAGTCGGGAGTGTTTCTCGGGCTTTGTCTAAGCTCGAATCTGACAAACTCTCCTTTTTTAAAGGATTTCTCGGGTCACCCCAACCGGACTCGGAGTTTGCTCAGATCCCCCTCCCTTGCAATTAAACAGTTTTATATTTATTCCAACAAACACACACCTTTCAACACGATCTTTTCTGGCTGATCTTACTCAAAACGCAGATTAGATCTCCTCACTCAGGTTGAAGGCAATCCTCTAGTAGGAATTTCCCTCCTCTCATTCACGCACTCACAAGGCAACACACACCCTTCTCCCCCCTAAAAAATGTTTACTCACCTAGGAGAGTACGATTTTCCCTCTCCTTGGTTCAAGCCTCTTTGGCGTTCAGGTCCGGATGGAACCGGAGTCTACCAACATATGACCAGGCCGAGGTCACCGACTCAAATTTGGCCGGGAGCGCTCTTGACGTCGTCTCAGGTCCCTGTCAGTTTTCTCCGTCCACCGTTGTGAAGGCCGTTGCCGATCCTCAAAGGGGTTCGGCTTGTGGGAAGCCGAAAGCGGCTACCTCGAAGAAAAAAGCCTTCGAGTCCCTGTTCGGGCGCCAAAAATGTAAGGTTTGGGAAACGCTTAAGCCAAAAACGAAGCAAAAGAAGACTTAAACGGAGGCTTGGAAAACAAAGAAACAGACTTTATTCTTTGATCAAAGTTAAAGTTCTGGGTGAGAAATCTCCATACACATGTACAAGAGACATGGTAGGAAAGTTCTACAAAACTCAACTACTCAACTACTACTCAACCCCCCTCCTAAAACCCCTCCACCCCTCTACTCAAGGGTGTAGTGTCCATTCTTATACACGAAAAGATGTTTGATCTTCAAAAGGATCTTTGTTCTTCGATTCTAATTACTCTAGCTATTCTAAATCATTCTAAACAACATTGTAAACTTCAAGTCAAACCATAAGTCATATAACCTAACATTGTAAAACTTGGATCATATATCTTAATTCAGATTTGCATCCTTCCTGGCTCAAAAAGTTTGTTATCTTTTCCCTTCTCTGTTTGCTTAATTGCCCATCACACATGGTGAGAAGATTTCAGATCTTATCACAGGATTTGACATTTGCCAGATATCTTACAGACCCCAATAACAGGATCCCAGGAAATCAGCCCCGGGGCACAAAGGAATCCACAGCATGCAAGCATCTACATTACAAATACAAGGCATAATATATGTGTGTTACAGAAAGCAAATGTTTCTATTAATCAACAAGTTTGTATCATTATTACCATAACTCTACACCTCTTTCCACCTTCCTTCCTTCTCCCCATCAGTCGAGCACTTTCAGTGAAAGAGATTTTCTGCCTCTGGGCCAAAAAAGACTTTGGAATCCGATCTTCCCTCCAATTCTCTCCTTCCCAGCTGCCCCGTCTGCCTCCCCCCTCCCACCCCACAAAATAGGAAACCTCAAGGGAAATGAAGGGAGGAGAGCCAGTTCCAAGAAAGGAGTGGGCCAGAGGCGTAGCGTGGGGGGTGCAGGGGGGGCCAGCCGCACCGGGCGCAACATCTGAGGGGGCGCGCTCGCACTCGCAGCTCTCTGCCCCTGCCTGGCTTATTCACTCTCTCTGCAGTGCTGGCTGTGCGAATCCGATCCGAGCCGCCGGGTCACCGCCCCTTTCTCTCTCTTCCATCATGTGAAGTCAACGGGGACTCTGCCTGGAGACCGATGACGCTACAGTATGGAGAATTCCTATTGGTCCTCTGGGGCTTCCTCAGATCCTGGGAAAATATGATTCGCTGGTTGTAGCCTGCATTTCTCGGCCCATCCCGTGTTTCTCAGACGTTGCGTCGTCTGAAGCCCCGTTCTGGGCTCCGCAGCGCCTTTCTGTGTCTCCCCTGATGCGCCCAGCCCCAGAGGAGGAATCTGAAAGGGGGGGGGGGGCGTTCATCTCGGATTTCGGAGGTGGGAGGGAGGGCTGGGCCAGAATGAGGGTCAGCACCAATTGAAATTCTCCCTGATTGAGCGTCATCGGTTTCCGGGCAGAGTCCTTAGGGGCTTCAGCTGAAGGAGGAGAGCCAGTTCTGCGGAGGGAGAGGGGGAAGTGGGAGGGGGGATCTTGGCCTGAAGAGCCAACTGGGGCTCCTTCTCTGCTGGGAACGCTCTCCTGCACTGGGGGAAGTCAAGGGAGACTCTGCCCGGAGACCAATGACGTTCAAGAAGGGAGGTTTCCCATTGTTTCTCTTACCTTCTGGAACCTCCCAATCCCAAAGTTGGAGGAAGCCCCACAACGGGGGCGAGGGGGCTGAGGTTTGTCCCAGGACAAAACAAACCCCCCCCCCCAAAAAAAGGTAAAGGGGGAAGAGGGAAGGGCTGGCCAGGGCCAGGCCTTGTTTTCTGGTTCCTGTTCCCAAATCGGGCTGGGACCCTGCTCCCCCCATCCTCTGGGCCAGTGGTGGGTTCTGCCGAACTTTACTGCCGGTTCGTGTGTGTGCTGGATGTGCAGTTGAATTAAAACTGTTCTGCGCATGCGCAGGACTAAAAAGCAAAATGGCGACAATGACGAGGGAACCGGTTCCCAGTTGGCTCTTCAGGCCAGAGAGCGTTCCCAGCAGAGAAGGAGCCCCAGTTGGCTCTTCAGGCCAAGATCCCCCCTCCCACTTCCCCCTCTCCCTCCGCAGAACTGGCTCTCCTCCTTCAGCTGAAGCCCCTAAGGACTCTGCCCGGAAACCGATGACGCTCAATCAGGGAGACTTTCAATTGGTGCTGACCCTCATTCTGGCCCAGCCCTCCCTCCCACCTCCGAAATCCGAGATGAACGCCCCCCCCCCTTTCAGATTCCTCCTCTGGGGCTGGGCGCATCAGGGGAGACACAGAAAGGCGCTGCGGAGCCCAGAACGGGGCTTCAGACGACGCAACGTCTGAGAAACACGGGATGGGCCGAGAAATGCAGGCTACAACCAGCGAATCATATTTTCCCAGGATCTGAGGAAGCCCCAGAGGACCAATAGGAATTCTCCATACTGTAGCGTCATCGGTCTCCAGGCAGAGTCCCCGTTGACTTCACATGATGGAAGAGAGAGAAAGGGGCGGTGACCCGGCGGCTCGGATCGGATTCGCACAGCCAGCACTGCAGAGAGAGTGAATAAGCCAGGCAGGGGCAGAGAGCTGCGAGTGCGAGCGCGCCCCCTCAGATGTTGCGCCCGGTGCGGCCGGCCCCCCCTGCACCCCCCACGCTACGCCTCTGCCTGAGCGGCCTCCACACCCAGCGCAGAAGCCCCGGAATGAAAGGGATCCTGGGCCTCAGTTCCTCTGGGGCGCCCCCCCCCCCCAATCTCCCTCCGGAGGGAGCCGCCAAGAGGAGGCTGGGCAAGGGAGCTCAGCCCAGGGAGGGGCCTTTCCACAGCCCCCGCCAGAAGGGCCACATGGGGGGGGGGAAACCAGGTGCCACTGCTCAGCTGACAGGCAGGTGGATGGGTGACGTCACCGCTTTCCTCGGCCATTTAGGCTCAAGAGGGACCCCCACGCCTGGCAAAAGCCCCTCCCCCCTTGCTTCTCTTTGGAAGCCGGTGAAGAAAGGGCTTCCCCCCCCCTTCTCTTTTCTCTACTTCCTCTATTTTATCGCTTTCACTTTCTGGGCTCTCGGCCTGAACCCCCCCTGCCCGCCCCCCTCCCGCTGCATTGGGCCCGCAGAACACACACACACACATACACACACACACACACACACCCTCGGGGCTGGCCGAGAGCCTCTCTGGGAAGCCGGGAGCGCAGCGGGCGAGGAAGCAGCAGAGCCGACGGGCGCCTGCATCACCTTCCTCCCAGCTTGGCTGCAGAGACGGAGGGCTAACCGGGTGGCTCTGCACCTCTTCCCTCCTGGCGCCGTCGGAGCTCAGAGGCTGCGGGAGCCCCGGCGAAGAGGCTGCCCGAGGGACAGGGCCGACAGCGGGAGAAATGCCCCGGGTGGGCTGGAGCTCTCCGAGGGGCTGGAGCCGAAGAGGAGGCCAGCCGGGGAGGCAAGGAGGGCGGCGGAGAAGGGGCTCTCCAGGGCGGAGGATTCACCAGCGTTGGCCCCGGAAACCTCGGGGATTTCAGCAGTTTGCTCTTCCCTGAGTTTGCAGCCCTGCGGGCTGGGGAGAATTGTATTAGTGGGAAGAATCTCTCTCCCTTCTTACCTCCCTCCCTCCTTCTCTTTCCCCCTCTATCACACACACCTCTATACTTTCAGCCACTGTCAGTAAGAATAATTGCTCAGATTATTTTCCATATGCTGTCTGGATCTTGGGAGTTTCTGAATGTTAAATTCCTCTGAATGACTTTCACAGAGTTCTTTTTAGCTGGATTCATTGGATGAATAGGGAAATCCAATACAATTCAACCTTTTCCCATTTCAAAACGTCTACATATATTATTCCTTGACTCCTGCATGATATCTGTAAGTGAAAATAATCTGTTCTTTCAAACAAAAGGAAGCTTTGCAATTCTTTAAACTCATGGTGTTTTTTCTCATGTTTTTACATTTGTTCTGGCTGTGAGATGCTCCTTTGTGTTCAGGTCTGGCCTCAGAAGGATAATGTAGCCCTTGGGGATGAAGATGCATCCCAGCAGACCAGCACTGGAGGCCAGGATGGAGAAGACCTGGACAGCCACCATGTATTTCCCTTTGGTGCTCAGGTAGGTGGGCACAAAAGTCACCCAGACGCTGCAGAAGACCAGCATGCTGAAGGTGATCAGCTTGGCTTCGTTGAAGGTCCCAGGCAGATTCCTGGCCAGGAAAGCCACCGTGAAGCAGATGGCAGCCAGGAAGCCCATGTAGCTGAGGGTGACGTAGAACATGGCAACGGCCCCTTCGTTGCATTGCAGGATGATCTCTCCATGCTGGGAGTGGAGGTCAGAGTCAGGGAAGGGGGGAGAAACTCCCAGCCAGATGGAGCAGATGATCACTTGCACAGCAGAAGAAGAGAGGGTGATGGAATTGGCCAAGCTCTTCCCCAACCATCTCTTCACTCGGTTTCCTGGTTTTGTGGCTAGGAAAGCCAGCACCACCGTGATGGTTTTGACCAAAAGAGAAGAAATGGCAACTGAGAAGATGATGCTGAAGGCTGTTTGTCGGAGAAGGCAGGTGGCTTTCCTTGGTTGACCAATGAAGAGAGAAGAAGACAAGAAGCAAAGCAGGAGGGAGACCAGGAGGATGTAGGAGAGGTCCCGGTTGTTGGCTTTGACCAGGGGAGTTTCTCGGTATTTGATGAAGATGATTAAAACAAGGCCTGTGATTAAAAACAATACTAGGGCAGAAGAGACCAGGATGGTGCCCAGAAGTTCTTCATAAGACAGGAAGGTTATAATTTTGGGGATACATTGGACTCTCTTCTCATTTGGATATTTATCATCTGGACACTTGGTGCATTTTCCTGCATCTAAAAAACCAAAAAGCATTTTAAAAAATATATTCTGTCCTTTTGTCTTACAAGAAATCCCTTCTTTGTATCGTCCTATGAAGTTGAGGGAAATCCTAAGGCAGCGATGGTGAATCTTTTTTGGCTTGTGTGCCATTGGGGGGGAGAAGGGGGGGTCGTGCATGGACATGCCGCACCCATAATGCAACATGTCATTTCCCCCAGGGTGCATGCACACATGAGAGGCACTCCCCTCCCCCCATTTTCCATGCTTTTTTCGCCAGAGGCTCCAGAGGCCCCCCGGAGGAACTAAGGACCCTATGAGCAAACTGGAAGTCACTTCTGCATTGCTCATATGGTGGTTTTCAGTCCTCTGGAGGCTTTAGGGAAGCCTCCTGATGGTCCTTGAAGCCTCCGGAGGGCTTAAATCAACCCTCCAAGCAAACCGGAAATCTGTTCCTGAACTTCCTTTTTGCCCATAGGGCTGTTTATTTGCACTCTGGAGTCTTCAGGGAATCTCCTGAAGCCTCCGGAGGGCCTCTTGTGGGGGGGGAAGGTTCTTTTTGCCCTCCCTGGCTCCTATAAACCCTGGAGCCTGGGGAGGGCGAAAAATGGCTTTAAGAAAGGCTGAACTCAGCTGGACAGCATGCACATGTGTGCTGGGCAGCTAACAGGGCAACACTTTGCATGCCCTGACAAATGGCTCCATGTGCCACCTGTGACACACGCGCCATAGGTTCTCCATCCCAGTCCTAGGGTGTTAATTATCTCTGGTGTAATGCAATTCATAGGAAGCTACATTATTAGAGATTAATAATGAATCATACAATCTTTTTAGGCAAACATCCTGAATCTTGCCACATGGAAGTTAATATACTGTGCTTGAAGGATACCTAAAGTATTTTGTAACATCTGGAAGCAACCTGGAAGTAAGGAGAAACTTCCTAATAGTAAGAACAATTAACCAATGGAACAGCTTGATTCTAAAGATTTTGGGTTCTTCAACATTGCAGGCTTTAAGAATAGACTAGACAGTCACTTGTCTAAAATTATATCTCCTGCTTGAGCAGAGGGTAGGACTAGAAGACCTCCGAGGTCCCTTCCAACTTCCTTCTGACTGATTGATTGATCTACATGACTAGCAGAACATTTGTGCAATGAGTTCCCCCCATAACTATCCACAGCACCACATTATGGACCAGTGACTCCTTCTCAGTGATCCTCAAGGGAAGGATCCAATATACAGTGAATTGCAAGGTCTTTCAGAAGGTGGACCTCACACAATTCATCCAGTTCCAAAGAACTCAGATGTTCCGAGGAAGGTGAACTTAGCAGCAAGTCCAAACTAAGAAGCAAGAGAGAGATTTCCTCTGCTGTTAGTAAAGCTTGCTCAGTCTGCCACCCCCTCCTCCCATCTCTTCCCAGCCCCTCCTTCAAAGTCTTTTTGATTTACTTCCTTTTAGATAAGAAATTCTGCAGGTTAAAAATAAATATATAAAACCAGGTGAGCTTCAATCTATCATTTAACTTGCACTTTCGTGAAAATGTTCTGGGTGGATCCAGTTCCACAAAGCCTCCCATTTTCCTCAGGGTGACCCACTTTCCTGAATGGAGAAGGTCCCCTCCGGACAAGGAACGCAGTCATAGCAGCAAACTGGCTCTCCTTCTCGAGCCCTCTTGACAAATCCAGGATGACAAATTTCCACACATCTGGACTGAGGCAGGGACTGAGCAGAAGAACAAGGAAGGCCAAAGAAAAGATGTTAGGACTCTCCGTCCATGGAAAACGGAGGGAGAAATGGATGGAGACAAGGAGCCTCTGGTCTTTACTGAGGTAGATAGGAAAACTCTGACTCCTTCTAAACAGATGCAGGAGGTAGATTCTCCATTTACTTCCTCCCTTTTGCTTTTGGCTTTTAATGCTGCAATAAAGGACTTTTCTACTTAACAGTCTAGACTAGAGCAGTGTTGGCGAACTGAAAACTAGGTGATCATCTGGCATGCCCATGCACACCAACCATGTCTGGTGCGCATGTGCCGGCTCCAGATTTCAGGGGTCCTTGTGCTTTCCTGCCCCCGCCCCCCACCTGGTCTTCCTGGACGAAGGACCCAGCAGGACCAGCCTATGGGGGGAGGGGAGGACAGGAGCATTCAACGTAATCTAAAATTGGGGGGGGGAACTGCCCTGCTGTGTAATTTAAACCTTGGAGAAGGCAAAGGCGCAAGAAGAGCAGAACTGAAGTGCAAAATGAAGGGCAGGGGAATCAGTGGGGAGCTGGGGGGGGGAGGAAGAAGGGGAAGGGCGTGGCTGAGTGAGGGATACACACTTTTTAAAAAACATTTATATTCCTTCCCCCTCAATCAAACATGCCTGTTACCCTTGAATATACTCCAAGCGATATGGCTGCCTTCCCCTCAAAGCCCTGCAATGGCTCGGGTTGGAGTGAGCTGTGGTGTTTGTGGAGGGGTTGCCCAGCAGTGGGGAGGGGGGGGGGAAGCCAGGGGGGTTAAGGGAGAGCAAGGGCATTGGGGAGGGGGCAAAGTCGGGCAGGGGGCATTGAGCCAGAGCATCCGAGGTGTCTCCAGCCTTTCAGGGAATCTGGAGGAAGGGGGAGCCACGTTTATCCTGGCAGCTGACTTGGAGGGCAAGAGGACCAGGGGGTGGTGTCCCCCCACAACTCCCACTTGAGAGAGGCTGGCAGGGGGGCAGTGCTGGGCAAGCGCTTGTCCCCAGCCCAGCAGCCCCTGAGCTTCCTCTCCCAACCCCTCCCATCCAAGGACCAATGAAACCAGGTTGTTTCCTGAAAGGCTGTGGGGGAGCTTCGCTTGGCTTCACAGACCCTCCGAGACCCTGAAGCTCATTTATTACTGGCCATAAATGGACTTTTTGGTTTTTTTTCTCTGTCTGTCTGTCTCTCTCCTTTCTCTCTCTCTCTGCCCCTCCAGATGGCAAGTTGACCTTTTCAATTGTTCCCCTGTGAGGGTCTGGCAGAGGGGGTCACTGCAGAGCCCCCAACCAGGCTGATCCCACCCCTCCCCTCTGTCTCAGTCTCCCCACTTCCCAAATCCCCCCAAGTGGAGCATTTCTAGGAAGCTCTGCATAATTAGATGAAAGGCGCTTTGGGATTTTTTAGCTGCCCCGGTAAAGTTGGGGCTGGTTTATGGGAGGGGAGTGTGGTTCCCCCCCACCCCAGGGCAACAAGTCTAGAAGAGTCCCCAGGGTTGGAAGGGGGGGTTTGCCCGCCCCCTCCATGTGGAAGAAGACTAGGAGAGTCTGCAGGATTGGTATTTGTGTGTGTATGTGTGTGTGTGTGTGTGTGAGAGAGAGAGAGAGAGAGGAATCAATGGGGAGGGAGCTATGGGGTAGAGGCAAGAGAGAACAAGGTGAGGTGAAGAAAGGTGAACATTCAGAGAAGGGTGTCACTCAAAGTCCCCTCCCTTGGAGGAAAGGGGGAGGCCTGGGATGGACATGGAGCCCATAGGTGGGAGGGGGAGGGAGGAACTGCACTCTCCTCCAGCCCTCCTGAGGCACCTCACATCCGAACCCAGAAGAGCAACTGGTGATGACTCCGCCTGCCAGGAGAGATGGTTCTGTGTGCCACTTCTGACATAGGTTCCCCATCATGGCTCTAGGCTTTGCACACTTGAAATGGGACCTCAGGCTTTGGCAAACAGAGAAAAGACACCAGAATTTCTCCCACCTTATTGAGCAACTTTAGCTGTGAAAGAGCCTTTTGTCTGATAGAAAATCTCTCTCTTTCAAAATACACCAGAGTCTCTTCCCTAGGATCTTCTTTGGGGAGAATCAAGAAGCCATCAATGCCCAGATCTGCTTTTATCTCTCCATTTTGGTCCAAGTAGAGATCAAAGTGGGAAATATTCCAATGTTCGTTCTTCTCCAGAAAGGGATGAAACTAGAATGGGAACATCCAGGAATTTGAAGAACAGAAAACTTTGTTTTTTATCCCACATTGAATCTCTCTTCTACAATTGTCTCATCTCCAAATATGGTTAAATGGGATACAAATACTGCCATTGTCTTCATAAGTGAATGAAGAAGTTTGAGAAAAATTTATCAAAATATAAAGAAAATATAATCGACAGAGTTGGTCAATTATAGGGAACATTCTAGAGCAGATGACAAATAAAATGAAGAGAGAGAAAAAAGATGATCCATAAACTCTTTGAAAACAACAGGGTGATTCCCAGAAAGCCTCGGTTGATCAGGAAGAAATCTTCTCCCTTGTAATCCTGATAGAAAACTCCTCCAGATCAGAACTGGGTTCCTGCGTGAACTGCTAGTAACTTGGCCGTCTGGGTTTCTGGAACCTACAACAACCCAGGCTGGCCACACCCCTGAATCGGTTCTCTCGGCCATATTGTTCTTGCCTTCTGCACATGCGCAGAGCAACCGGCAGTAGAGGCAGCCGGAACCCACCCTGGCTCGATCCCACTTAGGAGCCTGAGTTTACTCATGAGCCCCATTGGCCTTTCTCCCTGCCTCTCCCGGCCAATGTTGCTCACGAGGAAACTCAACTAGGATCTCCCGTGTGTTGCATGTCCAAAAACGGCCTGGAACATGGGCGAAAGCTGGGAGGGGGACGCAACACATGGGATGCTTGAGCGAGCCACTCCTGACCTCCCCAGACCAGGCCCAAAGCTGGCGCCAAACAGAGGCCGCAGCTGCCTCTCACTCTCGCTCTAGCCCACTGGGGGGGGGGTTGCAGGGGGAGGCAAGGGATGGATGGGCCTGGCCATGAGATGCACATCTTACTGGAGACTGGCAGCTCTTGATCTTGTGGCTTTTGGGGGTTTCTTTTGAAAAATCCCTCTGCAGAGGAGCAGAAAACTTCCGAGGTTGCTCTTGGGGAGGAAAGAGGGGCAGCATCCACCCCCCCACCACCCTCCCTGGGTGCCTGAAGCATTTTGGAAAGCCTGTAAGAAGAAATCTCCCCCGGTTTCCGGTTCCGGCTCCAGCGGCGACGGGCGAGCCTAGCGCTCGCTCGCCGCTTTGTTGCCTTTTCTGCCCCCCCACGGGGGCGAGACACTCCGGTCACCGGAGGTCTCCCATTGGGTCGGCTCGGAGGGGACGTTCCTCTTCACGGCGGTGGGGAGAACGGTCCCCTCCGTGACCTAGGTGAGAGGGAACATGCTGCGGGGGGTTTCCCCTTCGCCAACGGCTGTCGGCGCCATTCATTTCAATGGAGAGGGCTGAGCGGAGAGATCGGAAGGCTTGCCGAGGCTTCAGCTGCGAGGGAGAGTGAGTTTAAAAAAAAAACTTTTTTTCCTTGCTGCCAGCCAGGCTGAACGGACTGGGAGGGGGGTGTTTGTTTTCAAAAAAAAACCCTCGGACTTAAGCGGCACTCTAAAATGGCTTCTCTGGAAGAGAAAGCGGAAATCTTCAACCCGGACTGTCTCTAACAAGGGAAAGTGGTATGCGGCTATTTGCAACATTGTTTCTAGGTCTGGCTGGATAAAAAATTTATTTTTCTACTCTCTCCTCTGGGCTCTGAGATGGGCGGTGGAAGGTGGCTTTTCTTTGTCCCTGCCTGACTATTTCAACTATGGAAAATTCCCAGCGTCTCTTTGCAATCGGGACTCTCTCTGGATATTAATGAAGAATTTTTTTCTTGCTGGATTTGTGATTTCTTTTCTGGAATACCTTCGCTATTATATTTACTGAGTTGGAAAATTGTGTCTCTCCTGGTTCTTGAATTTTGCAACTTCATAACCCTGAACTGAACTGAGCTCCTGATTTGCCTCACCAGCCCCACCTGGATAACGCCATTTTGGTGGCAGTGACTTTAACAATTAATCATGGCACAAGAAACAGCACTTGCAAGTTTAGAACAAAGGATGGCTTCTCTTGAATCTGTTATACAAACTTTGGTACAAGAAATCAAGGCCCAGAGGGCTGAAAATATTAATTTCAAGAAGGAGCTACTGGATACACGGAAACAAGTGTTGGAGAATACACAGAAGAATGAAGAACTGGAAGGGGGGTTGGTGGGGGCTAAGGGAGAGATTAAAAATGTTACTAATGAGGTGGGGGAGATAAATGGGCATGTGTCTAGGATAGATATGGAAAGAATGATATATTTTTTGAGATTTCAGAATGTTTTTGAGCAACCTGGTGAATTCCTCCCTGATCTTATGAGTACAATTTTAGCAGACTATTTACAAAAACCTAAAGATGAGATCAGGGGGGGCATTGACCTGGCTTATAGAATTAACTCAGCATATGCCAGGATAAATGAAGTGCCTAGAGAGATACATGTGAAATTTGTTAGAAGGTCAACCAGAGAGGAAATCTTGAAGGCGCAGAGAAAGAACCCTTTAATTTACCAACAAAAAACGGTCACTATCTTGAAGCAGATCCCTAGAAAGATTAGAGATGCAAGAAGGAAATTTTCCTTCTTGTCCAAAAAGTTGTTTGATCATGGGATCTGGTTCAAGTGGGTGACACCTGAAGGGATGCTGGTGTTCTGGGAAGGAGGAAGAGTGAGGATTAAAACAGTTGTAGAGGCGGAAGCCTTTCTTAAAAAACATTCCTCTGGACTTCCGGGTTGAGCTTCGGCTGTCGCAGACAGGCTTTTACGAGCTTGTCAATCCAGCGGCCTGTTAGAGGCGTTTTTATAAGATCGTAAATGTCTCGGATACTCATAAATCCTTAGGAATTTATGGGTGAACTCACGCTGTCGGGTTGAGCCTCTTGTGTAACTCTCCAGAAGGTATTACAGCCTCTGGGGAGCTGGCAAGAAGAGCCCCCCCTTTTCAGCGCTTTAGTTCCAGGCTGCTGAATTCCTTCGCTAAGAAATTAGCGGAGCAAGACAACCGTAATCAACTTTTAAAGATATGTTCCAGGCAATCCATCAAGAAGGACTATATTTCAAGCCTTCGTACTTCAAAGGAAACTAAACGCAAGTAATTAAAGTTTGTGAACTGTTTTAAGGTACACCTCTTAGAACAAAGGATTCAAGATGGCGTTAACTACCAGATGAATGAAACGAAACTCAGTTGCCTTGTCTAATTATTGATTTGTGGATTTTGGTCTCTGCTTAACCCCTGGCTGATAGCGGACAGTTGTAGGCGGAAAAGGGGGAGCAAGCTATAAAGCCAAATGCACTATCTGATTTATTGAGCGTTAAGCTAAACGTATTACTTATTACTGACTTATTTTGATACTTTGAAGAGGGTTTTTTTTTCTCTCCCTGAAAACTTGGAAAGCTTAAAAGCAAGGCAATGGAACAAACTCGTGTAGTAACTCCCCAGGACTTTAAAGATTTGATGAATTTCATAGTTAATGAAAGCAGAGACCTCAAAAGAATGATCCAGGAGAAATATGACCAATTGGAAGAAAAAATGCTTGCAATGGCCAAGAGTCTGTCTGTAGTTATCATTAAAATTGATGGGAAAATCTAACAGCTGACCTCAGAGGTGGGAGTCAAAGCAAAGGAAACGGATTTGAAATTTGTGGAAATGGAGGGGAATATGCACAAATTGGACAAAGAGGTTATTATGTTACAATTTATGTTAATGGAAAACGCCATTAGACTGAGGGGATTATCAGAAAATCCTAGAGAAGACTTAAGAAAAGTTTCTGCCGATGCTTTGGCTATATTAGTAAAAATGGATCCTGGTGAAATTTATGCTAAGATTGATAAAATTTACAGAGCAAACTCACGTATAGCATTACAAAGGCAATTACCGAGAGATGTTGTGATATATTTTACTGAGAGAAACCTCAGAAATGATATTCTGCAGAAGTCTTTTCACTCCTCTCTCCACATAGCTGGAAAACGGATTGGTGTCTTTAAGGAACTTCCATCAACTATCCTGAAGCTCAGAAGGGATTTTGGTTTTTTGGTGGCGGAGCTGAAGAAAAGAGGGATACAGTACAGGTGGGATGCTCCAATGGGTGTTATATTTAGATATGAAGGGGCGAGGTATTGTTTGAATACTATAGACAAGGCAAGAGATTTTTATTATGAAATACTGAAGAAAAGTGCAACGCCCCCACGTATATCTATACCAACATTAGTAGATTTGGATGTTTCAGAGCAAGATATTGAGATGGAGCAGAAACAATTTGGAAAAGAGATGGAAGAACATACTCAGTTGGATTCCCCTGGGCTTTTTTTAAGCCCTACTCTGGAGGAAATGTCGAAGACTGCTATAGGGGGATCTGTTGGAATGCCAATATGTAAATCAGATGAGCAATGCGAAGCCAGGTCTAGCACCAGACAAATTCAGAAACCGCAGAAGCAGAGGAGGTCTCAATCTCGGCGAGTTAAGAAAGACAAAAGGATTAAAGGAAGAAGCAATTAGTCAACAGTTGGATGCCAGTTATTTGACTATCTAGATAAAAATATACAGATCTCTGCAATGCTGGTTCTCTTGGATGTGGAAAAGGCTTAGGGTTGAAAACTGGAACCGGAGCATTTGCAGTGGATCTGGTTGTTACCCTATCACGATTTTGGAACTTTATAATCCTGATGAAAAGTCACTCGGGGGTTACCTATGTAAAGGGTTTTTTTTTGTTATTTATGGGGGCAGCTGCTTAAACTGGTATTACAAACAGCTACGGATGGAATGGAAGGAGACCTGAAGAGTTGGACTTATGAACATTGACGCGGAAACGATTAATATTATGTTAGTGTTCTGGGAAAAAACTTGGGCTGAACTTTGAAAGTTAAATGCTAAATTTGTATAGATATAGAACTCATGGGAGGATTTTTATAATATATTTTGCAGATGGTATTTAGATTTGAAGAAATTATTATTATGTATGGGTGTTTACCCCAACAGATTGATGCCAGTTATTTAAGAGGGGATATGTGAGGGAGAATGTAAGGCAACTTATATTTTTCAATTGTCTATCTAGATAAATATATGTAGATCTCTGCAATGCTGGGGGTTTTTTTTGGAAGTGGAAAAGGCCTATGAGTGAATGAACCAGAATTCTCTAATCAAGACTTGAGGGGGAAAAATGAAACATGGGATTTGGATAAGGTTTATTATCTCTAATGTTATATATTTTAATCTTAGAAGTCTTGTTGAATATAATTTTGGATTTGAATCTCTTAAATGGCATAGCTATAAGGCAAAAGGGATATAGCACTAGAGCATTTGCAGTCGATCTGGTTGTTACGATATTGCGTTTTTGGTTTGGAATATCTGTTGGAAGAAGTTTATATTATATTTTATAGATGGTATCTTCATTCCAAGAAATTATCATCATCTATGTAATGAAGTAGAAATTTTCTTGCAATTTACTGTATCCTTCCTGTGATAGGGACATATGGTTTAAGTTTTATAAGTGTTAGGTTATATGACACGGTATTTAGATCTTAAGAATTATTTTCTATGTATTTTAATGTTTAACTATAAGGTTAAAGGTGTGGGTGTTTATGTTGAGTTTGTTATAAGGTTTCTAATGGATTGATTATATACAGAATAAATATCAGATTAGGAAGTACTATGTAGCTTTTAGGTAAGAATGCTTAGATTGATAGGTGAATAGAGTAAATAATATTTGGGATGCTGGGAATTATTAGAGTGGTGTATAGCGGAAGTCAGGGGGGTGGGTTTGAATGGGAGGTGGGGGAGGGTTAGGGTGGAGGGTGGGGTAATACATATGTATGATTAATTTAGAGAGGGGAATAATGGGATAGGGGTTTTTTTTTAAAGAGAAATTTATATTATGTTTTTTATATCTTTAATTAACTTAGAAGATGGTGTTAATGGGGTATTGATATACTAAGAGAAACTTATATTGTGTCTGCTGGGAGGTGAGGGGGTATAATATCTGAATGAGAAACTCATTTTAAGATGGGGTGAGGGGGGGTATAGTATTTGTATGTGATTTATATTATATGTCGGGGGGGGGTAAAAAGGGGGAAAATCTGTGTGAATAAAACTTTTTCAATTAAAAAAAAACATTCCTCTGCCCTGGGGGAAGATCCAGGGGGGACGAAGGGGGCCACGGCCCCGCCCGCTGGGGGCCAGGGAGGAGAAAAAGAAGATACAATAGCCAAGAGACTTAGATCGAAAAAATAACTTTGTCTTGATTTTTCTGAACAATTTTGCATAATATTTGTATCTGGATTTTTTGTAAATGTCTGACAGCATGGAACTGAGAATTTAGGTATATGTACTTGCTTTTACCTTGTAGTGTTATGAAAAATGTTTTTTTTTGTTATTTTTTTATTGTGTATTTTGAGGTCTCGGAAGGGCCGACGACTCTGACGTGAATGCTCTCAAAATTTCTTTGTATCCCTTACCCTACCCTATAGGAAAAATGTAAAACCAATAAAACTTTTTCAATATAAAAGAAATCTCCCCCCAGCTCTTTTCTCAGCCTGAGAAGTCAGTGAGGATCCTTCCTGGGTTTCTCTCTCTCCCCTTATGCAGCTGCCGGATTCTGGCTCCAAGGCCTTTGGGAGCTGCCCCCTCCCTCCCCCTCCCCTCTGCAGAAACTCCCCTGGCTGCAGAATTGGGATCCCTCGGATCTTCTTCTCTTGTCCCCTTATCTTCTCCTGCCCTCCCTTCTCCCCCCTGCAGAGTCTCAGTGGCTGCTTGGAGGGAGTGGGAGATTTCTGGTTTTGCAGGGCACAGATGAAAGAGGGAAGGAGGGACAGGCCCTCCAAGGCTGCCCCCCCTTGGCCTTTCTGCAGCCAAATTATCCCTCCAAGTAGAAGAACTCCCCCCTCCCAATGCTGCAGGGCAGAGGAGGCTGGGCCCATAACTGGGCAGCGTGTGGGGGGAGAGGCTGCAGAAGCTCTGTTATGAATGGAGGGAGAGAGAAAAGTGGGGATTATCTCTGCTGCAGCCCTTGAATGCTTGAATGGCAGAGAGAAGCCAAACTTTCCCCCTCCATTCACAGCAGAGCTCCTGCTCCCTTTATGACCCCCCCCGGCCCCCTCTTCTTGGGAGGGTGGAAGGGCCTGAAAGGGAGAGGCAGGCGGCTGCAGCTCCCTTCCCTTCAGGCTTCCCGTCCCTTCCCTTTGCTGTGGAGGGAGGGAGGGAAGTCCAGCCAATGGATTTCAACTGTCCCTCCTGGCTTTCCTGAACTGGGCGGCCGGGCACTTGGAAAAGACTTTGGCGATTGGCCCACTACTACAAGCAAACAATGAATCGAGGAGCAGAGCTGGTTGGAGTGTGTGTGTGTGTGTGTGTGTGTGTGTGTAAAATGGTCGGTTTCTTCCAAGGAGTTGTTGTTTCAGGTGGGTCTCCTGGCTTTGGAAGGAGGAAAGGAAGGGATACAAAGAGAGAGAAAAGAACTAAACTCATATTAACTAATGACCAAAAAACTATAACAAAGTCTTATAAGCTGATGCTACTCTGGAAGGTGGATGAAGAAGATGTGATGAGGGAACCTCTGACTGCCTGGGCTAAAAACTTTGGTTATGAAATTGATAATAATAATAATAATTTAATTTATAACCCGCTCTCTCTCCCAGAAGGGACTCGAGGCGGGGCACAGGGAATTTAAAATACATATAAAATACAAACAGTATACAATAATAAAATGAAATTAAACTAACCCTGCGCTAAAATCCCATATTAAAACTAACCCCAATCTAAAAAGAGACTACCCTAGGCCGGCCAAGCGAAACAGATGTGTCTTTAATTTTAGGCGGAAGGAGCGGAGGTCCGTGGTTGTCCTGATATCGGGGGGAAGGTCGTTCTAGAGAGCTGGGCCCGCCACAGAGAAGGCCCTTCCCCTGGGCGTCACCCGCTGACAAAGTCTAGTGGACGGCACCCGGAGAAGTCCCTCTCTGTGGGAGCGAATCGGCCGTGAGGATGTATGGGGCAGGATCCGATCCCGCAGATACAACTAAGTGGAGAGGAATTTGGAATAAAAATATCAAAGCCAGTTCCTGTTCCGGCTTCTGGAGGCGACGGACGAGTCTTGGGACTTGTCCGTCGTTTTGTTCTTTTTTCGGCCCCAAACGGGGCGGGGTGCCCCTTTTTTGGGGGGGACCCCCCGTAGGATCGGCTTGCCTGAACCTTTCCAGCCTGGCGGCGGCCGGGCAAGTACCCTTGTCTTCGGTCTAGGAGGAAGAAGACATGCTGCGGGGGGCTTGGTTCCCTTCGCCAACGGAGGACGGTAACAAATAGCAGATTTGGAGAGAGCGGGAGCGTTCGAGCCGGATGGCTTTGCCGGGGCTTTGGCGGCGAGGTGGAGAGTAAGTGACTTTCACTTTTTTGCTGGCAGCTTTGACTGAAAGAAACGATGGAGGGGGGTGTTTGTTAAACCCCCCCTCGGATTTACAGCAGCGGCATTTGGAAATGGCTCCTCGAACGCGAGGAAGCGGATATTTCTCATCCGGACTCTACTGAAGTAGTGAAAGTCCTTTGCGGTTTGTTTCTAGCTACAATGTATCTAAGTCCGGCTTTATTGGAACAATTTTCTCTGTTGCTTTCTCCTGCTGGCTTCCAGATTGGGTGGGGGAAGATGGCTTCCCTTTGTTCCTAAATGACTATTCTTAATGGAAAATTTCCAACATTCCTTCGTGACCTGGACTGTTTCTCTCTACCAATGGAGGATTTTTATGATTGATTGATTCCTTCCCTGGAGTGCCTTCTTTGTCTTTATTATTGACTGTGAAAATTGTTTTTTTCTCTGGATTTTACAACTTTCTACAACTTTGATTTGAACTTTTTTCTCTGGACTTGCTCCAGCGGCCGCACCCAAAAATCGCCATCTTAGTGGCACTCACTTAAACAGCTCACCATGGCTTCTAAAAAGCAACCAGATCAATCAGGCATTGAAGCAAGAATGACAGCTATGGAGGAAGTGTTACAATCTTTGGTATTGGAAATTAAAGAACTGAGAAAAGATCATTGCAGTTCTAAATTAGAACTTTTGGAGACACAGAAGAAATTGATGCAGAATACACAGAAGACTGAAGAGTTGGAAGTGGGGCTGGCTGGGGCAAAGGGAGAACTTAAAAATGTTAATACTGAAATTGAAGATTTAACTGGTCATATGTCTAGGATGGATTTTGAAAGGATATCATATTTTTTAAGATTTCAGAATATTCCTGAAGAGTCTGGTGAATGCGTCCCTGATCTTATGAGCACAATTTTAGCAGATTACTTACATAAACCCAAGGAAGAGATCAGGGGGGACATTGACCTGGTCTACAGAATAAATTCAGCATATGCCAGGATAAAGGAATTACCCAGAGAGATACATATTAGTTAGAAGGTCGACCAGGGAGGGAATTTTGAGGGCGCAGAGAGAGGGTCCTTTATTTTACCAACAAAAGGAGGTCACTATCTTCATTTCATTTTTTTCATTTTATTACATTTATATCCCGCCCTTCTCCACAGAGGACCCAGGGCGGCGCACAGGAAATTTAAAAAACATACACAATAGAAGATAGACAAATAATTTAAAATATATATTAAATAATCCCCGATCCTGTGCTAAAAACCAATTATTAAAAACCCAATTTAAAACTTTTCTAAAAGTCCCCATGGGAGGTTAGGCTAGGCCGGCTTGATGGAAAAAATATGTCTTTAAACATTTGCGGAAGAGGCGGAGGTCGGTGATGGTCCGGAGTTCAGGGGGTAGGTCGTTCCAAAGGGCAGGGCCCGCCACAGAGAAGGCTCTTCCCCTGGGTGTCGCCAGTCGGCATTGTCCGGCCGACGGCACCCTGAGAAGGCCCTCTCTGTGGGAGCGGATCGGTCTAAGGGATGTATGGGGCAGGAGACGGTCTCGCATATAACTAGGCCCCGAGCCATGGAGCGCTTTAAAGATGGTCGTCAGAACCTTGAAGCGCACCCGAAAGACCACAGGAAGCCAATGCAGCTCGCGCAGGATTGGTGTTATATGGGAGCTTCTGGTGGCTCCCGTAATTACCCGCGCGGCTGCGTTTTGGACTAGCTGTAGCTTTCGAGTGCACCTCAAGGGAAGCCCCATGTAGAGAGCATTACAGTAGTCGAGACGGGACGTCACGAGAGCTTGAGTGACTGTGCAAAGGGCAGCCCGGTCCAGTAAGGGGAGCAATTGGCGCATCAGGCGTACCTGATGAAACGCCCCCCTGGCCACGGCCGTCACATGGTCCTCCAAGGACAGCCGGGAATCCAGGAGGACACCCAAATTGCGCGCCCTCTCCACGGGGGCCAGTGTTTCGCCCCCAATGGCCAGAGTTGGAGTAATCTGGCTGAACCGGGGTGCCGGAAACCACAGCCACTCAGTCTTGGCAGGGTTGAGCTTGAGTTTGTTACCACCCATCCAGATCCGTACGGCTTCCAAACACCGGGACAGCACTTCGGCGGCATCGTTGGGGTGGTCTGGGGTGGATATGTACAGCTGGGTGTCGTCAGCGTACAGATGGTACTCCACCCCAAAACCACGGATGATCTCACCCAGCGGCTTCATATATGTGTTAAACAGGAGGGGCGAGAGGACCGACCCCTGAGGAACCCCACATAAGAGGGGTCTCGAGGTCGACCTCTGCCCTCCCGTCAACACATATTGCGACCGACCAGAGAGGTAGGATGAGAACCACCGCAAAACGGTGCCTCCCAGCCCCAACCCCCCCCAGTCGGTGCAATAGGATACCATGGTCGATGGTATCAAAAGCCGCCGAGAGGTCTAATAGGACTAGGATAGAGGAATACCCTCTATCCCGCGCCCTCCAGAGATCATCAACCAACGCGACCAATGCCGTCTCGGTACTGTGACCGGGTCGGAAGCCGGACTGGCGCGGGTCTAGATAATCAACTTCCTCCAGGTGTTGTGGAAACTGTTGGGCTACCACACTCTCAACAACCTTCACCAGAAAGTGAAGGTTGGAGACTGGACGATAGTTCTCTAGTAAAGCTGGGTCCAGGGACGGCTTCTTGAGGAGGGGCCTCACTACCGCCTCTTTCAAGATGGCAGGCAAGGACCCCTCACTCAAAGATGCGTTGACAATGCCCTGGAGCCAGCCTCGTGTCGTCTCCCAGGATGCCAGTACAAGCCAGGAGGGACACGGGTCCAATAAACATGTGGTCGCTCTAAGTTTCCTTGACAGCCTGTCCATATCCTCGGTGGTAACAAAGTCAAACTCCTCCCAAGCAGGAACCTCAAGACTAGCCTCGGACAGTCCCACAGGACCACTGTCGATGGAGGGTAGCTCATTCCGAATCCGAGTGATTTTCTCCTGCAGATAAATCCCAAATTCCTCTGCTCGCCCTTGTAGAGGGGCTTCCCGCGGCCTCTGGTGAAGGAGGGAGCGGGTCACCCCAAACAGGGCGGCAGGGCGGTTATCTGCGGATGCAATTAGGGTGGCACAATACTCACGTTTGGCCACCCTTATCGCCTCTAAGTAAGCCCTAATATGGGTTCTCACTAGTGTTCGGTTGGCTTCGGAGCGAGAGGATCTCCATCTGCTCTCTAGGCGTCTCTTGTGGCGTTTCATCCCCCGAAGCTCCTCAGTAAACCAGGGAGCCTGGGTGATTCGTCGCCGCAAGAGAGGCCGCAAGGGCGCGACTCGGTCCAAGGCCCCCGTGGCCGCACTTAACCATGCGGCCACTAGGTCCTCAGTCGAGTCGCGGGGCAGGATCACAGGAATTGGCCCAAGCTCCCTCTGGAACCTTTCCGGGTCCATTAGAAGCCTGGGGCGGAACCATCTAGGAGTGTCCGGTTCCGCCTCCCCGCGGTGAGGTGGAGCGATTGGAAAGTCCAGCCGGAGGAGAGCGTGATCTGTCCATGACAAGGGAGTGATGACTAAGTCCCCTATTCCCAGATCGCGACTCCACTGTCCCGAGACAAAGATGAGATCCAGTCTTGAAGCAGATCCCGAAAAAGATTAGAGAGGTAAGAAGGAAGTATTCCTTCTTATCTAAAAAATTATTCAAACAGGGGATCTGGTTTAAGTGGGCGATGCCTGAAGGGATGTTGGTGTTCTGGGAAGGAGGAAGAGTAAAGATTAAAACAGTTGCTGAGGCGGAAGCCTTTCTTAAAAAACATTCCTCTATCCTGGGGGACGAAACTGGAGGGGCGGAGGGGGCCATGGCTCCGCCCACTGGGGGCCAGGGAGGAGAACAAGAAGACACAATTGCCAAGAGACTTAGATCTAAAAAATGACTTTTTTAATACAGTATAACTTTTGTTTGGATGTTTGTACACGATTGCTAGCATAGAATTTGGAATTTACATGATGTATGTACTTTTCTTCACCTCGTAATACCATTGAAATATGTATTATCTATGTTTTGTTTAAAAGCCCTGGAGGGGGCCAACAATCTCGACGTGAAAGTTCTCAAAATATTTTCTCAACTCACCCTACCCTACCCTACCTAAAAAATTTGTAAAACTCAATAAAACTTTTTCAATATAAAACTTTTTCAATATAAAATGTTATATTGGTGGCATTTGCCGCCAGCCAGACTTGCTAGGATCTTTTCCAATTTATCATCGGCCTGCTGGAAGTGTGGGGCCAAGCGGGGGGACCTACGACCATATGTGGTGGACCTGCCCAAAGGTGAAGGTATCCTGGGATAGAGTAAGGAGACGGGTGCAGGAGATAACAGGGATTCAAGTGGATAGGAGGCCAGAGCTCTTCCTCCTGGGAATCTTGCCAGACCCAATGAGTAAAAAAACCAAGTACCAGATCACGTATGTGCTAACCGTGGCAAGGATGCTCCTTGCGCAAAGGTGGAAAGACCCCAACATTCCATCAGGAGAAAGCCTAATACACAAGATAACCGATTGTGCCGAATTAGATACGTTATCTTAATTACTAAAAAATGAACACAAAAAGGAGGGGGGGAAATTGGGAGCTGAGGTATCAATGGTTAGAAAAAGGGAAAAAGAACGGTGAGGAACTGAAGTGAAGAAAAAGATCCTAACTAGAAGGTGGGAAAAGGGTTAATTTATTCAATCTTGCATTGTATTACTGACAGAAAGGAAAGAAACCGCAATGAGGCGAGAATGGGGATATGAGGATGGTAATATGTCCAAATATAGTTGATTTAAAATACTAGAATTTGCATAAATTACGTGTGACGGTGAAAGGAATGCCTGGGGGAAGAAAAAATTATTTATTTATTTATTTGCTTTGTAACCAATTGATACACAGTACGTAAGGAAAGAGGGTTTTTTTGTTTGTTTTTATTTTTTGTGTTGTGTTTGTTCTGAAAACTAAAAATAAAAAATAATTTAGAAAAGAGAGAAAGGAAGAAAGAAAGAGAGAAAGGGAGAGAGAGAGAAGGAAGAGACAAGAAAGAAAAGAAAAAAGAAAGAAAAAGGGAAGAAAGAAAGAGGGAGGGAGTGAGATATAGTTGGATGGACAGATATATACATGGAGGGAGGGATGAAGGGAGAGAGAGAGAAAATGAGAGGAAGGAAAGACACCAACTCTGGCTTCAGAAAACTCTTTGAAACAGCACACCTGGCTGGAAGGGACCTCGGAGGTCATGTAGTCCAACCCCCTACAACCTTATATCCTCTGGAATATTTTGGTGAAATTGCCAGAAAAAGGAAGGGGTTTACTAGGACAAGGCAGCCATGCAGAGGAAGGCAGAGATAGTCCTTGACCTATGACAATTGAGCCCAACATTTTGGTTGCTAAGCAAGAGCGTTGTTAAGGGAGTTTTGCCACATTTTACTCAATCCATGACATCTCCTGGCTCTGACAGTCATGTGCAGGAGAGGGAAGAGCATCTGAAGGCCTCTGTAATGTTCTCATGGGCAGAAGTTACAGTTAAATGTGTGGCAGAAAGTGGACTCTGGGTGTGTTTTTCCAAATGCAGAAAGTGAGGTTGAATGTGTAGAGTTTTAGAAGAGCTCTGTGTGTGTGTGTATCATTTTGTGTGCATATACACACACTATACTATGAAATATGTATGCACACATATGGCATTTATACATAGGATTAAATTGCATATTTTGAATGGTCAGTAGCAGTAAATAAATAGACAGGGAAATTGTATCTTGTTGAGGCAAGGAGAGACCAGGCAAGGTTCCCTTTGATGTGAGTGATGTCATGTTGGCCACACCCACCCAGTCACATGACCACAAAGCCACGCCCACAGTACTGGTAGTAAACTTTTTTAAATCCCCCCACTGGATCCAGCCCTCTTCCAATCACTGACTCCTGTTACACACGAGTGTAAGATCTCCTCACTATTATTCCAGAGTGTCAGAGGTGGAAAAAGGGATCCAGTTACAAGAGAGGAGATTTTAGCCGAATAAGAGAGAAAAAGAGGAGAAAAGGATGAGCTGTTTTAGAGCTGAGCCAGGAAAGCAGAGAAGTTCAGTCTCCTCTTCATGGATTGTCTGAATGCAAAGACTGAGCAGCCATCAGTCAGAGAAGCTTCAACTGGGATCCCTGCAGAGAGGAGGGGTTGGGCTAGATGGTCTCAAGGTCTCCTCCAAATTCATAAAGGTTGTCATGCCACAACATGGAACTCTTGTGCTGTTGTTGCTCCAGCCCCACTTAGTGGCCAGTGGCAGAGAAGCCTAACTCTATGGTCTGAAGCCAGACTCCATTTTCTGTCAGCCTTTGGAGAAGATGGAAGCAGCCGTTGTGACCGAGACCCCTGGTTATCCGGACACGGCCTCTGTCCCTCACACGGAGCATCACTGGAGAGGTTCCAGCTGCTCCTTTGCTGGCTGTTAGTGAATGCTGCCTATCTCGTCTTTCTATTTGATTTCCACTCTTTGCATCTCCTCAGTTTCACCTGCCCTCTTCTCCCAATAAAGCATCCAGATCCACGCCAGGCTCCCTTTCATTGGAGGAGAATAGGGGGGCTTAGCTGCCTGTCCAGCTGCACACAGACCCACCTGCAATGGGGACGGAAGAAAGGTGGAATTCCACCAGGCTCATCACAAACCCACCAATAAGGGGATTTATTTAAAAAAGAATACAGCATTTTCAAATTAGTAGTGTTTAATATAAAAATGCTATGGTATCTACTCTTTGGAACCATTAATTCCCTGAGTAATTAAATTGGACACAGCTGTTGAGAAGGTTCCCCTCCTTCTCCTCTGGATTCCTCCTCCAAAGGATCTAAGATTAATGGATCCATATCGGGACCCCCATACCAGTGGTGGGTTTCTGCAGGCTCGCACCTACTCGCAAGAGCTGGATGGTGAAATTTAGAGAACGAGTGAGAGGAGGTTCCATCGACGGACCCAGAAGTAAGTCTGGCCTGCCGCTGCCAGTAACCCAATGGGAAGGAAAGGAAAGGAAGGCAGAAAGGAAAGAAAGAAAGAAAGAAAGAAAGAAAGAAAGAAAGAAAGAAAGAAAGAAAGAAAGAGAATTTATCATCACGAATGAGCCCAAAATTTTGGTTGCTAAGCAAGAGCGTTGTTAAATGAGTTTTACCACATTTTACAAGTTGGCCACTCCCACCCTGTCACATGACTGCCAAACCACACCCACAAAATAGGCCACACCTAGACAGTAGGTTCTAAAAAAAATTGAAACCCACCACTGCCCCATACCTGCCATGGCTGCAGCCTTGGAGACCCCAACCTCTTTTCTCCCTCCTTCCTTTCCCTCCTCGATCTGGAGGAATAGGCGGCATTCATCATATGGGCCAAAGTCTTCATGAGACTGTAATAGTGGTAGTGATTTTGGACCCTTAATATCCCTTGTTTCCATTGGGTCTCCAGTGGAGCTTTCTGGGTGCATCTTCTGCGGCCTTTGACAGAAAAGACGTTCTTTGAAAGAGAACAGTGGAAATAATGATCTTGAAACTTTTCTTCCACAAAGAAAAAACGTTCAAAGGCAGAATCTCTTGGCCTTTCTTTCAACAGATAACTAAAGTTCCAAATACTATGGATGTATGTGAGAAGTCTGCGGTTGTTCATTTCATACCCTTTAAAACTTGTGAGGATCCAGACTTTCCCTTCAATGGGTCCTGGGAGACGCATAAATGTTAAATGGAAAGGAAGAATTCTCTCCCAAATGGAATCAAATTCCATGAAGTGAACAAAGACGTTGACTTGTCTCCACTTAGAGAGGGAATCCCTGAGGGCTTCTGCATGTCCAGTCTTTGAGAACAGTTGTGATATAACCACACAAATTCCACTCCTGACAAGCATAGGAGGGAAAATACTCATGAAATTCTCTCCCTTCTCTGTGTCTGAAGCAAAGAGGCCAATCAGGGTCCATCTGAAATGGAGGAGCAGCTGGACAGTTGCTGGGTACTGAAATCCTTCTTTGAGGTCTATCTGGTGGAAAAAAGGGAATCGACTTTTATCACTCAGAGCCTCTGAAGCTGAATGAAAATTGATCTGAAAAAGGAATTGAAAGGATTAGAGCCACGAAGGGGAAACTGAGGCACGCAGAGCCCTCTCTCCCGGCACACAGGCCGCCCCAGCCCAGCTCCACTAGCAACCACATGCAGGTCCACCTCCTGCCGGCCAGCTGGTTTTTGGGCCTCTGCCGAGGGCCAGGATCAGGGGACCTGTGAGTATGTTGTGTGTGGGATGGGGATGGGGGTGGCGCTTGCATTGCCCAGGAAACTCCAGTGGGCTGGAAGTGAGTGTGAATCACCTGGACCCCCCCAGTGCTTCCTCCCTCAGTTGGAGGCTTCCTTCGGCCTTCAAACAGTTGCAAGGGCTTTATTTTTTATTTCTGCTTCCAGGTTGGTGCAGGAGGCTTTCCAGGGCCAAAATGGGTACAAAAAGTCCAGGTTTTCCTCTTTCGGATCAGGCCATTCACACTCACTTCCAGCCCACCAGAGTTCACTGCTTCAGGGCAGAAATGAGAGCCTGTCCCGTGGAACCCACTTGGGAGAGAAGGATGTAGTTTGCTGCACAATGCAAGCAACCCCCACTGCATACTCATGCATGCCCCGCCCTGGTCCTTGTCATAGGCCCGAAAACCAGCTGACCGGCACTTGAAAAAGACATGAAGAAGAGGAGGAGAATGAAGAGGCTTTGCAGGAGACAGCAGGGAGCAGGGCGGGGGGGGGGGGGGCTGGCTGGCTGGGGAGGGGAGAAATAGGAGGCCCTGCTTGAATGGGGAGGAATGTACCCACACACCCTGCCTCTCTGCTCAGGTGTCGCCCACACCATTGGCAGCAGTTTTGGTGCCCTCACACACACACAAACACACACAATTGGATTGCTCTCTTACCCTCCCTGTCTCTCTCTTGCCCCATTTACTTGGAAGTTGCTCCATGAGACAAAAAGCCGAGAAACAAGAGAGGCGAGAGGTTTGCAAAGTCAGGGAGTCCTTGTTGCAGGAAGGGAGGGAGAAGCAGGAGGGACCTGAGTGGGTTGGGGAGGCCTTGAGGGTCTCTTCTATCACTAGGACCCCCATGGCCTTTCCCACCCTCAGATTCCTCAGGGGCACATTGGGATTCTTCCATTGGGAGCTCTTAGGAAAGGATCCCCTCCTTGTGGGTTGCAAACAGCTCTTTCCAGTGGGGAAAACAGGACAAAGCAAGTGGGGGGAAAGAGTTTCCTTTGCTCTGTTTCCAGTCTGAAGGACACCCCGTCCCATTTGGGACCACAAGGCTGCCCCTCCCATATCATTCCACTACCACCACCACCAAGGCTCCCACCCACTGGCTGAGTGCAGGCCTTACCTTTGAAAGCCCCACGGACTGGAACTGCAAAGTAAGACCAAAGTTTTTGGGGAGCAGAGTGCTTCTGGAGGGGAAAAATAGGATGCACGGAGGACCCAGGAGGGGAAAATGGCGCCCTCTGCCTCAGCTTCTCAGTTCAGGCTAAGTGGCATGCAGACCCATGTCGCCTGGCATGCAAGATCTTGCCCATTTCTCTTCTGGGTTTCTGGTGCGCATGTGCATGTAACAATCAGCTGGCCTTTGTGTGCACTGCAGTGCCAGAAGTGGAAGAGCTGATCTTCTTGTTTCTGTGAGCACATGAGTTCCAGCAGCTGATTGTCACATGCATGCATGACAGAAACTGGAAGAGGAGCTGCCTGGTGTGCATGTATGTACCGACAGGCACACTGGGCAACTCCTCTTCCAGATCTCATCCCTGACAAGAGGACTCAGTGCTGAAAAGGTTCTCCCTCCATGCCCTCTTCCAAGGATGGTTTAACCAAGGCTTTATAAAGCGGTACCAATACTTCCCGTGATTTGGATTCTCTCCTTCTGTTGATGCAGCCTAGGATTGCAATGGCTTTTTTTGGCTGCTGCCACACATTGTTGGCTCACATTTGAGAGATTGTCCCCTAAGATTCCCAGATCCCTCTCACAGTTCCTGCTATTGAGCCCGGCTTCTCCTGATCTGTACCTGAACATTTGGTTCTTCTAGCCTCAGTGTAAGAAAATGGAGAAAAATCCACACAAACCTGTGGGACTTTGTAGGTGCCTCCTAATGTTGACATCTGGATGGAGATGTCCCTCTGAGCTGCATCAAGAAGAGCCAGAAGGTTCTTCTTCCTTCCACAGCCGTAGTTGGGGACATTGGCTTCTCCAGTGGAGAGAATGTCCAGCAAGGCATCTGAAGTGCGGAAAGTGCTCCAATGGTTGTTATGGATGTTGTAGCCCAGTGTGAGATTGTGCAGGAGATGAGAATTGTTGTTGACTGTTGGGATGTTGAAAAAGAATAGTAAGCCATAAACGAACCCATTGGAATTCCTATTGTAAAAAAATGTTATAATCAACAGCAAACAAGAAATACTTTTATTATATAAAATACATATAATCGTCCAGAAGCCTCCTGAGCCTTAGGCCAACATTGATCCAAAAGCAATAATCAGTTACACAAATATGGAAATTGGCTGAGATACAGCAAGAACAAATGGTCCAACCACCACTTCAAATAAAATTCATGATTCAAGTGAGAAATGAAGAATTGAACCAAGAGAGGAAAATAATCTCACCAAAGAGCTAAAAGACAAAGAGGAATCCGAGGGCTACTTAGTGTGGGACGTAGGCTACAATGGGCTAGAGGAAGGAGGGAAGAAAGGAAAGCAATAAAGGGAAGAAAAAAGATCAAAGAACCATAAAATAAATACAAAACCTCAGAATTAACAAGAGGGGAAAGTATAGAATAGTTTGTATACACAAATAGTCCAAAATAAGAAACATAAGAGAATCAAATATATATAAAAGATGTAATGTATGGAATTAATAGAGATAAAATATATGTATAGATAGATAGATAGATAGATAGATAGATAGATAGATAGATAGATAGATAGATAGATAGATAGATAGATAGAAACACAATGTATATGTAAAAGATGTAGAAGTTTAGCAAAGATTATATAAATATATAACAAAAAGAAAGAGAGAGAGGAAAATAATCTGCAGCCCTTTCAACTTTTTTTTCAGGCCCATTTTTGGATTTGAGTCTCTCTCACCAAAGGAGACAAAAGAGAGAAGCCATAGAAATCAAAATCATTAGACATATCCTCCAATATAGGAGCAAATAAGAAATAAAGGAGAGTGTCAGAATGAAGGGAGGGCAACTCCATCACCCTGAATGACTTACGGATCATGGAAAACAAACTGAAGAGAAGGAGCCACGTTGAAAAGCAACTTTGTGTGCAATGTTTCCTCTCCACTGAGGACTATAGCAATGAGATGGTCTCCGGGGCTGTAAAAGCTCTGTGGTTGTTTTCCATCCTGGTGCTCCAAATTCTGTGGGCATTTCATCCTCAGCTTCCCAGAGACTGGATGGGACAAAATCAGCATCAGAAGCAGAAGCAGGAGGTCCATCATTCATGGGGTGAATCAATCAATCCCCTTCCTGTTCCTAAAGAATAATTAGAAGGATTCAAAGGATTCTCACAAGGAGGAAAATGATCCAGTGTCTTTCCTGATTGAAACCCAGAGAAACACTCAGCTTCACCTGGAAAGGAGAGAGACGGACATTCAAGAGCACAGACCCTGCCTGTCCCAAAACTCCCTATTTCTCTGCCCAAAGTCTCCCCTGGAGGATTCGGCCAAAGAGCAGAGCTGAAACTTTTATCATAATTCTCCCTCTCAGAAGGGATCCCTGGAGAATTCAACCAGTCCTTGGACTCAAAGGTTGTTGGGAAATTCTCTGGAGGGAAATCAAAGGGAAATAATCCCCATGTGGCTCATAATAACAGGGGCAGAGATGGAATTAAATCCCTCTTCTTAGATTTGAGAGGTTTGGGGGTCTCCATGCTTGAAACTGGAACCAGAGGCAATACACAGCACCTGTGGCTGGAGAAATAAATAAATCTGAGATTTGTTTGCATAAAGACAAAATGGGCGGTGTCAGTTAATGCCAGAGTATGTCACAGATCTGAAATAGCTGCCTGTTGAGTTGGAACCAAAATGTTGGTTATGTTATTTTGAAAGCTAATCCTCAAGGGCACCACACAAAAGGGCTGATGAAACAGTGCAGCCAGTTTCTAAGAACAAAATCAACTTTACTGAAAAACAAATTATCAGAAGTTTGCAAAGTTAAAAAAAACATAGAGAAAGAAATATAGAGAGAAGAAAAAACCAAGTGAAAAGAGATGATGAAATCAGGGCTGCATCTCACCCCATGGAAGGAAGGAAGGAAGGAAGGAAGGAAGGAAGGAAGGAAGGAAGGAAGGAAGGAAGGAGACGGAGGGAGGGAGAGCAAGAGAGACATGTGTAAAGAAATGGAGAAATCAGGCCTGCCTCTCACTCCATGGAAGGAAGGAAGGAAGGAAGGAAGGAAGGAAGGAAGGAAGGAAGGAAGGAAGGAAGGAAAGGGAAGGGAACAGAGGGGGGTTGCTCCTGGTATGGACTGGTATGGGCGTACCAGTAGTGGAAATCAGCCATACGTTTGCATACTAGTAGACACCCCCCCATATTGGCAGGGTCCACTGGCCTGCCCCCATTTGCAAGGCCCTTCTCAAAGAGGAGGAAGCGGCTGTGGGGCTTCTTCAGAGGAATGGAGGCTGGAGGGAAGTGAGGCTCTCCACTCAGTCTTTCCAAGATAATGGCCATAAACAAGATTGGGAAATGTACAGCAGGCGGTCTTCTGGAAGCAAAATCTCATCTTAGGGACTAGCTTCAAGGGGAAGATGACTTTGGAAAGGCGTCCTCTCCCACCATAGCATGCAAGGCGAGGCGAGGACTGGCTGGGAGGGGAGGGGCAAGGAGAAGCCAGTCCAGGTGCCCCTCCAGGTGAGTGACATCGAGTTGGCCACGCCCACTCAGTTACATGACTGCCAAGCCACTCCCACCCAGTCACATGACCACCAAGCCACGCCCACAGAATAGGTAGTAAAAGATGTTTGAAACCCACCCCCGCCCCTAAGGCCAGGGATGGGCAGGAGGCCAGCATTGGGCCAGGACTGGTGGGGGGACCTCCAGGCAGCCTCCAGGAGCAACCTGGCCAAGGAGAGGAAGCCCTGCAGCAGCCGCCCACAAGGAAGAGCTCAGGGAGGCTGAGCTGGGTTGGGCTGGGCTGGGGGGTCCTCGGGAGCTTGTGGGCTGGGCTGGACACTTGCCCTTAACTGCCTGGGGCTCTGGACAGCCTGTGCCGCCATTCTCCAAGTGGCCTGGCAGTGACAGCGAGGCTCCTCTGTTGGACGAGACTTTGGGGCTCACCCTGATCTCCCCTTCCTCCCCTGGAGACCCCTGGACCCCCCCTCAAAGCCTTCTCTGCCCCCCCCAAAGGAAGCGGAGGAGGACAGGGCTGGGTGTGGAAGCATCGAGGAGAAAGAAAGCCTTGAGGGATCTCTGGAGGGGAGGAGCGGGTGGGAGGGGGAGCTGCATGAGGGGAAGCTGCCCCAACAAGCCAGCATCCTTTTTCCACCCATGATTGGAAACAGGGATTCCCTTTGAAGAAGGCCCAGCCTCTTCAAAGAAAGAAAGAAAGAAAGAAAGAACTTATGACCACAATTGAGCCCAAAATTTTGGTTGCTAAGCAAGACAGTTAAGTGATTTTCACCACATTTTCCAAGTTGGCCACGCCCACTGGTGTCACATGACAACTGAGCCACTCCCACAAAACAAGCCACACCTTTTGGCTCTCAAAAGAAATTTCAGTTGTGGTACTGTTAATATTTGGCTCTATTGACTAATAAGTTTGCTTACCACTGCCCTAGATGGCCAAGTGAGCCAACTCCCCCCCCCGCATGCGCATGCGCTGCCTGTTCCTCCTGCCCCCCCTCCTCCTCTAGCCAGCCAGTCCGCAGAATTTTCTTTAAAATGAAACCGGCCCCTGGTGCAAAAAAGGTTGGGGACCCCTGATTTAGATGGTTATAGAAAAATGATGTGTTAATGAATGATATATATCTGCTTATCTATAGATGGGGAATTATGCTACTAAGATGGTTATAGAATACACTTGGTAAACGTTCTTGTTAATGATACATATTTATTTATCTATTGATGGGGAACTATACTATTTAGATGGTTATAGAAAGATGATGTGTTAATGAATGATATATATTTGCTTATCTATAGATGGGGAATTGTGCCACTAAGATGGTTATAGAATACTCTTGGTAAACGTTTTTGTTAATGATATATATTTGTTTATCTATCGATGGGGAACTATGCTATTTAGATGGTTATAGAAAGATTATGTGTTAGTGAATGATATATATATTTGCTTATCTATAGATGGGGAATTATGTGATTAAGATGGTTATAGAATACTATCACTCTTGGTAAATGATCAATTAATTAACACTTACATAAAATTTTAGATAATTATATGGAATTATAGAGATATGAGGGGATTAAATAAGGGATATTAATACTAAATAGGATTTAAAGATATTATTAAAGAAAAAATAGATGGAGGCTAGAATACTTGATAAGACTTGTGGATATTGATATTGAATCACAGGATAAATTGTTAGATTTAAAATTAATAAAATGAGATTACCCATGAATAATAACCACTCATGGAAGGCACAGAATTTATGGATACCCGATTAGGTCTTCTTATATTTAAATTTATTTAAATTTATCTATACTGTTTTTGGTTCTTTTTTGTTTGGTTTTATAAATAGAACGTCATTATACAATTAGGCTTGACTTAAAAGGGTATTAAAACAACTAGCAAGATTCGGGATTGAGATATAAGAGTTGTAATAATCGATATGAAAATTAAGCGATAAACCTTGAATCTGAAATTATAAATATCATCAACACAAAATAGAGCTGGCTCAGAGGCCGAAATACACCAAGTAAATGAGATGAAGAGTGTGGAGTAGAGGAGAGAGGTAAGGGAAGAAGAGAGAAAAAGGAGAGAGGGCAAAGAGGGGGAAGAGGAGGAGAGAAAGGAGGAGTGGAAAGGGGAGAGAGGAGAAGGAGAGAGGAAGGGGAAGTAGAGAAGGGGAGGGTGTCAGAGGGAAGAAAGGAGGTAGGGAGGAGGAGGAGAGAGGGGAAAGAAAATGATGTATAAGGCACAAATATGGTGTATGGAGAGCAGAAGAGCCCTCTGGGAGTTTTCTGGGAGTTGATGGTAAAATGAAATGATGGTAAAATGGAATGATGTAAACACTTAATAATATAATATGATGTTGGCTATGTAACAGTATATATGTTGTTATTTACTTTGAAAATCGAAAATAAAATAAAAATATCTTTAAAAAAAAAGGAATTACATATCAATCAGCAGTTATAAAATATATGGAACTGGGCTGGGCAGGGGCCACTATAACCATTTAAAACCACTACTTTAAACTAAAGTTAGCATTCAAGGGATGAAGTGAAGTTTGGATGGAGAGAGGAAAATAATCTGGAATTGCTATGGTTTTTATTCCTTCCCATCTTTGGATTCCAGCGACTTCTACAAAATAAGAGAAAAAGGGAGAAGCTTTGGAAATCCAGACCATGCAGGAAATTAGAGGCAGGTCCTTTCCTATAGGAGAAAGTGGGATAAAGAGAAAAGGAGGAAAGTGTTAAGAGGAATCCAAACAGAGGGAAGGAAACTCCAGCACAGGGAATGGCTGAGGGAGGAAACTGACCAGGAGGAGCCTGCTAGGAAGTCCTTGTTTTATGGGATCTTCCTGTGTTAAAATGAGGATTCTCCCAATGAGAAGGTCTCCTGGCCTGGAAGAGCACCCCGCCTTCAGCCTCTCCCGTCTCGGGTGGCCCAGAAGGAGCTTCGGGTCTTTGGGAGGCCGTTGCCTGGAGGGGATGAGATCTCCCTGGACCGAATTCTCTCCCTCCAACAGCCAAGGCTCTTTTCCTTCGCACTGGGGGCACTTAGGGGTCTCCTGGAGGAATCCCACCTCTGCCACCAATAGTTGCCAGGATGTATATGTAAGACCAGATTGACCCAGACTCCATACTCACAAAGCACTAGAAACTCAAGAACATAAGAACATAATAATAGCCTTGCTGGAACAGGCCACAACCCATCCAGTCCAGCATTCTGTCTCCCACAGTGTCTCCCCATTTGCTTCAGGGTCTTCCCAAGCAGATGTCTTCACCTGCTTATGATTCCCTGCAAATGGCATTGAGAGATATCCTGCCTATCTCTCCATCCCGGAGGGTGTCCTTAGACATCCATCATGATAGCCATGGATACCCTTGTTCTCCATGAACTCGTTTAAATCCTTTCTTAAAGGTGTCGAGGCTGACAGCTGTCATCACTTCTTCTGGCAGGGAGTTCCATAGACCAGTGGTCCTCTGGGTGAAAAAGTACTTCCTCTTATTTGTTTGAGGTCTAGCTATCAAACGTTTCATGGAGTGCCCCCTAGTTCTAGTGTTGTGCGATAGGGAAAACAGTTTTTCCTTTTCTACTTTGTCCACACCGTGCATGATTTGATAGACTTCAATCAGGTCACCTCTCAGGCGCTGTCGTTCTAGAGTGAAGAGGCCCAGCCGTTACAGCCTTAGATGGTAAGGAAGGTGTTCCAGCCCCCTAATCATTCTGGTTGCCCTCCTCTGCACTTTTTCCATTTCCATAATATCCTTCTGAAGGTATGGTGACCAGCACTGTACACAATACTCCTGATGGGGCCTCACCATAGATTTATAAAGAGGCAAAATGACACTTGCTGACTTATTTTCTATACCCTTCCTAATGATCCCTAGCAATGAGTTTGGTTTTTTCACTGCTGCGGCACACTGGGTTGACATCTTCATTGAGCTGTCCACCAGGACACCAAGGTCCCTTTCCTGGTTAGTTGCAAGGTGTTCAGACCCCATCAGTTTATAGATATAGTTGGGGTTTTTTGCCCCAACGTGCATCACTCTGCACTTACTAATGTTGAAGCTCATTTGCCACTGGTTTGCCCACTCCCCCAGTGTCAAGAGATCCCTCTGGAGCTCCTTACACTCTCTCTCCGTTTTTACTACCCTGTATAATTTAGTGTCATCGGCGAATTTGGCTACCTTGCTGTTTACTCCTACTTCTAGATCATTTATGAAAAGGTTGAAGAGCAGGGGTCCCAGTACTGAACCTTGGGGGACCCCACTCTTTACCTCCCTCCACCTGGAGAAGTGTCCATTTAATTCTACTCTCTGTTTCCTGTCCCTTAGCAGTTGCTAATCCAGGACAAGGCCTGTTCCTTTATTCCATGACTAGCAAGTTTATTTAAGAGCCTTTGGTGCAGACCTTGTCAAAGGCCTTCTTTTTTTTTTAATAAATAATTTTTTATTTATTCTTATAAAAAGAAAATCATACAAACATAATTTTAAACATATTGCTGTCACAGCGTGAGAAAGCGATAACATTTAAATAACCAAACTTAACATTACAGTCCTAATAGTAGGCCTAATATTTAACACCAACATTTACACTATATACAGCCCATCTAGTTAACCTACCTACTTCATCAATTCTTAGTCGTCCTTTAATTTCTGATTGATATTATTTACCAATATCCGATTCAAACATATATTATTGCTTCAGTTGTTATTATTCGGTCGTTCCCGTATCCAGTTATACCACCTCTTCCACGAGTTATAGAATTCTGAGTCCTTTTTTCCTTTAATTAATTTTGTTAATCTGTCCGATTCTGCATACTCATTAATTTTATTTATTACTCCCCTATCTGTCGGTATTTGATCACTCTTCCATTCCTGGGCAAATCCCAATCTTGCCGCAATAATTATGTGCAACACCAAAAACCATATCTCCATGTTGGTATCTGGGGGTTTAAGTCCTAACAGGAAGGTTTCCTGTTTCAAATCTAATCGATGTTGGGTGATTTCTATTAACCACTGCCTGATCTTTTTCCAGTATTTAATCGCCATTGGGCAGGTCCACCACTGATGGAAATAGGTCCCCTCTCTGTGACCACATTTCCAGCAATTAGGCATGGTCCCAGGGAACATTCTGGCAAGTCTTGCCGGGAGTAAATGCCACCTATATATCATTTTATATGTATTTTCCTTATACGAGGCTGCCATTGTCAATTTCATATTTTTGAACCAGATTTCTTCCCAACTTTGAAAGTCCAGTGTGCGTCCTATATTCCGTCGCCAAGTAATCATGCAGTCTTTGACCACTTCCTCCCCTACGTCTAATAACAATAGATGTGCATAACACTTGGAGAGCATCCCTTTTTCTTTCCCAAAAAGAACCATGCCCAGTTCTTGTTTATAGGGATATATCCCGTCAGCCTTCTGATCTTTTTTGTATCTTGAGAATATCTGGGAGTATGGCCACCAGTCGATATGGTATCCTTGTGAGGCTAATATTTCCCTGGTCTTCAAATTCCCCTGTGCATCTAAGATCTCCTCATATGTCAAGATCTTCTCCCCTCTATATCGTATTGGGTAGACAAGGGCTTCCTGAGTAGAGATCCAGCACGGCACCTTCAAATATAACTTCCTCCTCAACTTCTCCCAAGTATAACTCAAGGTCCTACGCACAAGATGATCATTGAAGTGTTTGGGTTGCTCAGAACCGGGCCAAATATAATAGTGTCAAAGGCCTTCTGAAAGTCCAGATAAACAATTGTCAACTGGATCTCCCTTGTCCACGTGCTTGTTGACACTCTCAAAAAATTCCAGCAGATTAGTGAGGCATGATTTGCCCTTGCAACCTGGGACACTTGTCAAGCTGAACAGTCGGTAATTTCCTGGATCACCTTGGGATCCTTTTTTGAAGATAAGTGTTATATTTGCTACCTTCCAGTCATCTGGCACAAGGCCTGATTTGAGAGAAAGATTATATATTTTGGCAAGGACATCAGCAATTTCATCTTTAAGTTCCTTGAGAACTCGTGGATGGATGCCATCTGGTCCTGGTGATTTGTTAGTGTTTAGTTTAACAAGACATGCAAGGACCTCCTCCCTGGTTATTTCTATCTAGGTTAATTCCTCAGTTTCCCTCCCTACGAACATAGGCTCTGTTTTAGGCATGTGATCTCTGTCTTCTTCAGTGAATACAATACAATACAATACAATAGCAGAGTTGGAAGGGACCTTGTAGGTCTTCTAGTCCAACCCCCTGCGTGGGCAGGAACCTTATACCATTTCAGACAAATGGCTATCTAACATCTTTTTAAAGACTTCCAGGGTTGGGGCATTCACAACTTCTGGAGGCAAGCTGTTCCAGAGGTTAATTGTTCTCACTGTCAGGAAATTTCTCCTTAGTTCTAAGTTGCTTCTCTCCTTGATTAGTTTCCACCCATTGCTTCTTGTCCTGCCCCCAGGTGCCTTGGAGAATACTTTGACTCCCTCTTTTTTGTGGCACCCTCTGAGATATCGGAACACTGCTATCATGTCTCCCCTGGTCCTTCTCTTCATCAAACTAGACATACCCAGCTCCTGCAACCGTTCTTCATATGTTTTAGTCTCCAGTTCCCTAATCATCTTGGTTGCTCTTCTCTGCACTCTTTCCAGAGTCTCCACGTCTTTTCTACATCGTGGCGACCAAAACTGTATGCAGTATTCCAAGTGTGGCCTTACCAAGGCACTATACAGTGGCATTAACACTTCACGTGATCTAGATTCTATCCCTCTGTTTATGCAGCCTAGAACTGTGTTGGCTTTTTTGGCAGCTGCTGCACACTGCTGGCTCATATTTAAATGGTTGTCCACTAGGATTCCTAGATCCCACTCACAGTTGCTACTATTGAGCAAGGTACCACCTTGTGGTATACTTGTGCGTTTTGTTTTTCTTGCCTAAATGTAGAACCTTACTTTTTTCACAATTGAATTTCATTTTATTAGATAGTGCCCAATGTTCAAGTTTGTCTAGATCAGTGGTTCCCAAAGTGGGCGTTAACGCCCCCCAGGGGGCGGTGGAATTGCTCAGGGGGGCGGTGAGAGGCAAGGAGCTGGCAGGGGGGCGATGAGAGGCAAGGCGTGGGCGGCAGAGAAATTCTGGAGAGTCATTTAAATAAGAAAAATTTCACTCGCTCTCCTTTCCATTGCTCACTCCCTGCCCCCGCCCATCTCATGCTTGCCCTGCCCACTACTGAGTGATTGGCTGGTTCACCAATCACCCCGCCTGCCTGTAAACCTATTTAACTCTTTTCATGCTTGGATTTATTTCATTATATTGCTGCCTGCTGACGCCGACTAGGTAAATAAGCTGCTACTAAGGGAGGGGTGGGGGCGGGGTCAGGGGGGGGGAGAAGTTACCTTGCTCTCAAATCCTCTCAAATGGAGTTTTTTTCCTGTGCCTGGGGGGCGGGGGGGGGAGAAGTTACCTTGCTATCAAGCCCTTTCAAACGGAGTTTTTTTCCTGTCCCTGGGGGGCGGGGGAGGGGGAGACAAAGGTAGTTTTTTCCCCAGTTTTTTTTAAAATAAATATTCTTGAAAGGGTAAAGAGGAATGACTTGTGTGAGAATCACCAAATGTAATCCATCATTATTTCCAATTTGTTCTGCATGTCCATAACTGTGTTTGTCTATTAAATTTATATACCTCACATCTCACTAGCTTAACAGGTGAAATTTTGGTGAATTTTTGTTTTTAAAAGTACCCAGATTTTTTAAATATTTATTTAAAAAACAAACTGAAAAAAAAAGCTACCTTGGTCTCCTTCCCCCAATCCCCCCATGCCCAGAAAAAAATTCAGTTGTGGAAGAGAGCAGAAAGGTAACTTCGTCTCCTCCCCCTGCCCCCCCATGCCCAGAAAAAAAGTCACCTGTTTTTTGAATGTGGGTTTCCCTGAAATCAGAGAGAATTAAGTGGCACTTTTAACAGGGCAGAAATAATGTCATTAACAGGATGCAATCCAGTTTTGAAATCAGCGTGTCTTGTTTGGGCCCCTTTGAAGTGAAGGAGATTGCAACAAAATTCACAGCCAATGTCTCACTTAGCAACAGAATTTTTGGGTTCAATTGTGGTCGTAGGTATGGCTACCATGTACTAAATTGTGGGAGCTTCATCACTGGAAGCTTCCAAGAAGAGACTGGACTGCCATCTGTCAAAAATGGTGTAGGCAGCATCTGCTTGTGTGTGTGGGGGGGGGGGTTGGACTAGAATAGATGACCTACAAAGGTCCCTTCCAACTCTGTTAATCTGATGTCTGAAATGCAGACCACAAAGCTTCAGAACCAAACCAAAACCGTCTTCAAGTCTGGCATGAAAATAATGCTTCCTCATTCATACCACACTCAAAGGTCTTGACTTTACGCCGGGATTTCTAGCTGCCTCTTGAATTACGTGCTCCCAAAACTGTCCACCGATTCCCAAAGGGTTACTTGACAGCTTTAAGACTTGCGTGCTTCAAATGCCAGAGTTCCTGCGCCAACATTTTGGTTGCTAAGCAGGAGCGTTGTTAAGTGATACTGATATTATGTAACACTTTTAATTAAGTGGGTACCTTGAATAAACATAACTTTGAGTTTCAAATAATACTGATTTTGTTGTTGTCTTAGGTGACATCTGTGAATTGTTGATTTTCAGAGCAGAAGTGGCAGAAGCAGGAAAATCTAAGAAGAAATGTAGACAATATAGTCTGGAATATCTGAGGTTTGGATTTATACCTGAACCAGCAAACCAGCAGCTACCACGGTGTCTACTATGTGACAGAGTATTTTCAAATGAGGCAATGAAGCCTTCCAGATTAAATGAACATTTGACGAAGGTACATCCCGAAAAAGCAGACAGGAGCCTAACTTTTTTTCAGTCACTTCGTGGCAAATTCAAAAAGCGTCCAACGCTGTCACGTATGTTTTGCAATGCTTCCCAACAAACCACTGATGGTTTGTGTGCTTCATACAACATTGCATTACTGATTGCAAAGTCTGGAAAGCCATATACAATTGGTGAGGAACTCATCCTACCAGCTGTTAGTGAGGCTCTGAGTACTGTTTTACACAAGTCACCACATGACATAATTAAAACAATTCCTCTCAGCAATAATTCTGTGCAAAGACGCATAGATGAAATGGCTGAGAATGTGGAAGACGTACTGTGCAGCATACTAAGGACAACAGAATTTGCATTACAGCTGGATGAATCAACTTTGCCAGGCAATGAATCTTTGCTTCTTGCTTATGTGCGTTTTATTAAAGATGAAGGTTTGACTCAAGAGTTGTTATTTGCAAGGCAACTAAAAACAGATACTAAAGGGGAGTCAATATTTCATGTTGTTGAGCAGTTTTTCAAAGACAAGGAAATTCCACTTACCAACATACTAGCTTGTGCAACTGATGGAGCACCATCAATGACTGGTCGCTACCGTGGGTGCGTTGCTTACTTGAAGAAAGCAGTGCCAAATGTCTTTACCATTCACTGTGTCATTCATCGCCAACATCTGGTTGCAAAAAACCTCAGTGATCGCTTGCACAAGTCATTACACACTGTCATTACTGCAGTTAACAAAATTAAAGTACATGCTTTCAGAGAGCTCTGTGTTGAGAATGAAGATTTTGATCGTTTGCTGCTTCATACAGAAGTTCGTTGGCTATCAAAAGGCAACTGTGTGAGACGCTTTTACAATCTTTTTGACACAGTTGTTGAGTTCTTTGAAGACAGGAATGCTGTGCTCAGTGGTGAACTCAAAGGGATCAGGCATGACATTGCGTATTTATCAGAACTATTTTCTAAGTTCAATGAATTGAATTTGCAGTTGCAGGGAAATGAGGTAAATCTTATTAAGGCCAAATCTGTCATCTGTACATTTATTTCAAAGCTAACTCTCTTCAAATGCAATATAGGCCATCGCAAGCTGTACCAATTTCCGAGCTTGTCTGAGCTAGAAGAGAAAGGTGGGATACAAGACGATGATCTTCAAGTGTTTTGTGACCATTTGGACATGCTGCATAAAGATATGTCTGAGCGATATCAGGATCTTCTTTTGATGGAAATTCCAGATTGGGTGATAAATCCATTTTCAGATATTGAGGAAGATGGGATAGTGGAGGAACAACTCATAGAGCTGCAAAATGACATTGAGCTGAAGCCAAAGTTCAAGAAATCATACCAAGAGTTTTGGTTACAGAAAGAAATTTCTGGTCGCTATCCTGCACTATGGACAGTGGTTAAGAAGCTCCTTGTTGCATTTCCAACATCATATTTGGTGGAACGTGGCTTCAGTCTGGTCATTCAACTTCTCTACAAGCAAAGAAATAGACTCCATGTTACTGAACGTGGTGATTTAAGACTCCTGCTAAGTGACTTAAAACCAGACATTGGGAAATTGGTATCACTTCATCAAGCCCATCCACCACATTAAGAATTTACTGAAATTCTTCAGTTTAGTGAAGTAGTTAACTAAATTTTATTGAGTTTACTAAGTTACTAGTTAGTAAGGTTCTTGATAAATGACTATCAGACTTTGAAAACCTGGTATCACTGGATCATATTCAACAATTTTGTAGAATTAACATTAGCTACAAAGGTTGCCGGGTGCCGGGCGGCGGCCTGAGGAGGACGGAGGAGGACGGAGATTGCGGGGAGCAGGCGGAGCTTCGGGGCTTCGGAGGCCTGGCAGGCAAGGGGAGCTTCGGAGGCCTGGCAGGCAGGCGGAGCGCTGGAGGCCAGATAGGAGGCTGTCGGGCGCTGGAGACCGGGCAGGATGTCAGCCTGGAGGCCGGCCTGGATGTTCGCCAGGCATGAAAGGCCAGGAGAGGCCGGGGCTCTGGAGGCCGGGGCGTTGGAGATCGGGACGCCAGGCCGGGAGGGCCAAGAAGAACTGGCCCAGGGCTAGGACGATCTAGGCCCGAAAATAGCAGGGCCGCGGCTGGAGAGGACCCAGACTGGACCCCTCAGTTGGAAGATTCCTTCAGAGAGCGCCCGGGTGAGTGGAACCATCGGAGGCCTGGGCAGCCGGGAGGCCTATAACAGCAAGGCCTAGGCCTAAGGAGATCCAGGCCGAGGCCTGCTCCCTACCGCCCTGATCCAATCAACCCAAGCCAAGACCCATGAGGGGGCCGGAAGATCCAGGAATGGGCCCGACCATTTACCATCTTTGGCCGAGGCCTGAGGCTGTTGAAGAACGGGACTGGACTTTAAGGCCACGCCTGAGACATTGCACCATTGCATTTTGCACATTGCACCTATTAAGTATTTATAACTATTTATTGACTATCAACTATTTTATGACCCCACTTTTAAATCTTTTTGTGCTGGACTTATACTTGCTGGAATTAATTAATGAATTTAACAACTATTTAATATTTATTGAATATCTATTTTAACATCTTAATATTTAATATTTATTGAATATCTTTTAACATCTGTTCATCCCTAAACCAATCGATGCCCTGCTATAAATGTGACCCAGTATATACTCAAGGGCAGACCTAATCTTACTGCGGGAGTCCCCCCTCTCGCAGGTTTGGCCCTCCGCTCTTACGAGGGCCCACCTCGATGAGGGATATATTAATCCAGAGAGGTGGGCGAGGCGTAGTCTTAGGGGGTTTTTAATACGTAAATTGTCTTTTTTAGGGGGTACCAGGGAGGGGGGTGGGTATAGACAGATAGAGACGGAAGAACAGAACAAAAGGAAGGGCCAGGCCAGCAGCCGACGGAGGGAAGCGGAAGGAGCCGATAGGAGGGGGGACACACGAGTTGTTCCATTTGAGGGCATACCAATCCAGAGGGTCGTGGGGAGAGGCAGGGCCGAGGGGAGACAAGTTTCATCCTCCCGGTTGGGGGCACGCAGCCGTTGGCTACAAACGGTCGTGTGCCACAACCCCCGCAGGCTAGGTGGTCAGGGAGTACATAGCCGGGGTCCGCGGCTGATGTTCTGCAATGCCAGGTCCGTTGTCAACAAAGCCCCCCTCATTAGTGACCTTGTGTCAGAGGGGGAGCCGGACCTGGCTGGAATTGCGGAGACCTGGTTGGGCCACGAGGGAGGACTTCCCCTCGTTGAAATGTGCCCACCAGGCTACCGCGCTTTTCATCAGCCCCGGGCCCTAGGTAGGGGCGGTGGGGTAGCGGTCATTGTCAAAGAAGGTCTTGAGCCGAGAGAGACCATTGTGCCACAGACCACCGGTTGTGAGTCCCTCTGCGTGAAGTGGGGCCTAGGGAGGCAGTTGGGCGTGCTGGTTGTATACCTGGCTCCCCGCTATGTAGCAGCAGCCCTGCCCGAGCTCCCAGAGGTGATCGCTACGGTGGCAGTTGAGACCCCCAGACTTTTAGTCATGGGGGACTTTAATCTGCCATCGGTGGGCGAATCATCCGTGGTAGCTCGGGAGTTCATGGCTTCCATGACGGCCATGGACCTGACCCAAGTAATTCAGGGCCCCACTCACGAGGGTGGACATACGCCGGATCTCATCTTTGTCTCAGACCAATGGAAGAGTGATCTGGGTATAGGGGACATAGTCATCACGCCCTTGTCATGGTCAGACCACTCACTTCTCCGGCTCGACTTTCCGACCGCTGCTCCCCTCCGCGGGGAGGCGGAACCAGAGTCACCAATCTGGTACCGCCCCAGGCGCCTGATGGACCCGGATGGGTTCCAGACAGCGCTTGGGCCATTTCCTGTTTCCCTGACCCGCGCCCCGATCGAGGACCTCACGGCCGCATGGAACATTGCGACCGTGGGAGCCTTGGATCGGGTCGCGCCCTTGCGGCCTCTCTTGCGGCGGCGAACCACCCTGGCTCCATGGTTTACTGAGGAGCTGCGGGTGATGAAACGCCGCAAGAGATGCCTAGAGGGAAGATGGAGGTCTAGCCGTTCTGAATCTGACCGGACACAGGTAAGAGCCCATTTACGGACTTACATTGTGGCGCTGAGAGTGGCCAAACGTCATCATTGTGCCACTCTCATAGCATCCGCAGAAAACCGCCCTGCCGCCCTGTTTAGGGTGACCCGCTCCCTCCTCCAACAGAGGGAGCGGGAAGCCCCGCTACAGGGTAGAGCAGAGGAATTTGTGTCTTTTCTGCAGGAGAAAACCGCTCAGATACAGAGTGAGCTAGCCCCCATTCATGGCCCAGTGGGATGCCACGAGAGAGATCTTGTTTGGGAGGAGTTTGACTCCGTTACTTCCCAAGATATGGACAGGTTACGTGGGCGACTGCGAGCCACCACATGTTTATTGGACCCGTGCCCCTCCTGGCTTGTACTGGCATCCTGGGAGGTGACACGAGGCTGGCTCCAAGAGGTTGTCAACGCATCCTTGAGTGAGGGCTCCTTGCCTGCTTCCCTAAAAGAGGCCATGGTGAGGCCCCTCCTCAAGAAGCCCTCTTTGGACCCAGCTCTTTTAAACAACTATCGTCCAGTCTCCAACCTTCCCTTTTTGGCGAAGGTTGTTGAGAGTGTGGTGGCACAACAGTTTCCCCGTCACCTGGAGGAAATTGAGTATCTAGATCCGCGCCAGTCCGGCTTTCGGCCCGGGCATAGCACCGAGACGGCATTGGTCGCGTTGGTAGATGATCTCTGGAGGGCCAGAGATGGGGGATGTTCCTCCATCCTGGTCCTATTAGACCTCTCGGCGGCTTTCGATACCATCGACCATGGTATCCTATTGCATCGGCTGGGGGGGTTGGGGGTGGGAGGCACCGTTTTACGGTGGTTCTCCTCCTACCTCTCTGGCCGATCGCAATTTGTGCGGGCAGGAGAGCAGAGGTCGACCCCGAGACCACTCACATGCGGGGTGCCTCAGGGGTCGGTCCTCTCGCCTCTCCTGTTTAACGCATATATGAAGCTGCTGGGTGAGATCATCCGTGGTTTTGGGGTAGATTACCATCTGTACGCTGATGACACCCAGCTGTACATATCTACCCCAAACCACCCCAACGATGCCGTAGCGGTGATGTGCCAGTGCCTGGAAGCCGTGCGGATCTGGATGGGAAGTAATGGACTCAGGCTCAACCCGACCAAGACCGAGTGGCTGTGGTTTCCGGCTGCCCGATTCAACCAGCTTTCTCCAACGCTGGCCATAGGGGGCGAACATCTTGCCCCTGTGGATGGGGCGCGCAATTTGGGTGTCCTCCTGGATACCCGGCTGTCTATGGAAGAGCAAGTGACAGCCGTGGCCAGGAGGGCGTTTTACCAGGTTCGCCTGGTTCGCCAATTGCGCCCCCTATTGGATCGGGACGCCCTTCGCACAGTCACTCATGCCCTCGTGACATCCCGACTGGACTATTGTAACTCTCTCTACATGGGGCTTCCCTTGAGGTGCACCCGGAGGCTTCAGTTAGTTCAGAATGCAGCCGCGCGGGCAATTATGGGGACCACCAGGTTCGCCCACGTTACACCACTCCTGCGCGAGCTGCACTGGCTGCCTGTCGTCTTCCGGGTGCGCTTCAAGGTGCTAACTATCATCTTTAAGGCGCTCCATGGCTCGGGACCTAGCTATCTGCGGGATCGGATCCTGCCCCATACATCCTCACGACCGATTCGCTCCCACAGAGAGGGACTTCTCTGGGTGCCGTCCACCAGACTTTGTCAGCGGGCGACGCCCAGGGGAAGGGCTCTCTCTGTGGCGGGCCCGGCCCTCTGGAACGACCTTCCCCCCGATATCAGAACGACCACGGACCTCCGCTCCTTCCGTATGAAACTAAAGACCCATTTCTTTCGACTGGCCGGCCTTGGATAGTCTCTCTGTCTATAGATTTTTAAATGTATTTTAATGGGTTTTAATTTTTTAGCACGGGATAACATAGTTTAATGGTGTTTTAAACTGTATATTTTGTATTGATTGTTTATATTGTTTTTAGTTTCTCCTGTGCACCGCCCCGGGTCCCTGTGGGGAGAGGGAGCGGTTAATAAATGCAAAGTTATTATTATTATTATTATTATTATTATTATTATTATTATTATTATTATTATTATTATTATTATTATTATTATTATTATTATTATTATTATTATTATTATTATAAAAGTTATTATTATTATTATTATTATTATTATTATTTTAAATTGGATTTTGAATAAATGTGCAATTGTTAAAGTTTTGAATTTTACTGTTATTATCTGCCTTCCGTCGTGCAAACCGCCCAGTCACATGACCCCCCTAGCCATGCCCACCAAGCCACGCCCACAAAACCGGTTGTAAAAAAATTGAATTCTGGGTGGGGGGCACTGAGGATCATTTTGTAGCACCAAGGGGGCGGTGGACTGAAAAAGTTTGGGAACCACTGGTCTAGATCCTTCTGTATCTTAAGCCTATCTTCTGGAGTGTTGGCTATTCCTGCCAGCTTACTGTCGTCTGCAAATTTGATGAGTTCCCCATTTATCCCCTCATCCAAATCATTGATGAAGATGTTAAAGAGTACTGGACCTAAAACAGAGCCTTGGGGGACTCCACTGCATACTTCCTTCCATGTAGATGCAGTTCCATTGAGGACTACACGTTGAGTGCGGTTGGTCAGCCAGTTGCGAATCCATTTGCTGGTGGTGCTGTCTAACCCACAATTTTCTACTTTATCTAATAGTAGGTTATGGTCTACTTTATCAAATGCCTTACTGAAGTCCAGGTAAATTATATCAACAGCATTCCTCTGGTCCACTGATTTTGTCACTTTGTCAAAGAATGCAATTAGATTAGTCTGGCATGATCTGTTTTTGACAAACCCGTGTTGGCTTTTGGCTATTACTTTGTTTGCTTCTAGGTGTTCACTTATTTGTTGTTTAATTATCTTTTCCAGAATCTTTCCTGGTATTGAGGTCAGGCTGATGGGTCTATAGTTTCCTGGATCTGTTTTTTTTCCTTTTTTGAAGATGGGAACCACATCAGCTCTTTTCCAGTCTTCTGGCAGTTCCCCGGTGCTCCAGGATCTCTGAAAGATATAATTCAGTGGTTCTGAGATCTCATCTGCCAGTTCCTTCAGAACCCTGGGGTGTAATCCATCCGGTCCTGGTGATTTGAACTCGTCCAGGGCAGACAGGTGCTCACTTACCATTTTCTTCCCTATTTCAACTTGTGTTCCTAATCTGATTTTTGTGGTGCTGTTTTTGATTGGTTGGACTGTTTTATCCCTTTGTGTAAAGACAGATGCAAAAAAAGAGTTAAATAGTTCTGCTTTCTCCCTGTTGCTTATCATCTTCTTGCCATTTTCTCCCAGCAGTGGACCAATTGTTTCCTTAACTTTTTTCTTATTTTCTCCCCTCTTTCCCCCCCCCCCCCCGTCTTTTTCTTATTTCCCTCCCCAGCTGAGAGCCAGTCAAACATGGCATTTCCCATCATTCCGGCATTCTCAGGGAGAGGATCAGGCAGCCAGGCTGGTTCTTGGTGCCCAAAGCTTCCTGCTGACTCCCCCCACCTCTCATACACAGACTTTTAGCTGTAGGAACCAGTGCCTGAATTATTCTTTAAAGGTGTCAAATTCAGTTGCTGCTTTTGAACACCAAATTCCTCTGAATGACTTTTAGCAAAGTTCATTAAGTTGAAAGGGAAAGGAGCTAGAACAATTCAATAATTTTCTATTTTGAAACATGTACATATTTTCTTTGACAATTGCATACTATCAAAATGGAAAGAATATCTCCTTTCAAATAAAAGAAACTTTAACAATTCTTCCAATATCATCATGGTGTTATATCTCATGTTTTTACATTTGTTCTGGCTGTGAGATGCTCCTTTGTGTTCAGGTCTGGCCTCAGAAGGATAATGTAGCACTTGGGGATGAAGATGCAGCCCAGCAAACCAGCACTGGAGGTCAGGATGGAGAAGACCTGGACAGCCACCATGTATTTCCCTTTGGTGCTCAGGTAGGTGGGCACAAAAGTCACCCAGACGCTGCAGAAGACCAGCATGCTGAAGGTGATCAGCTTGGCTTCGTTGAAGGCCCCAGGCAGATTCCTGGCCAGGAAAGCCACCGTGAAGCAGATGGCAGCCAGGAAGCCCATGTAGCTGAGGGTGACGTAGAACATGACAACGGCCCCTTCATTGCATTGCAGGATGATCTCTCCAGGCTGGGAGTGGAGGTCAGAGTCAGGAAAGGGGGCAAAAACTCCCAGCCAGATGGAGCAGATGATCATTTGGACAGCAGAACAAGAGAGGATGATGGAGTTGGCCAAGCCCTTCCCCAACCATCTCTTCATTCGGTTTCCTGGTTTTGTGGCCAGGAAAGCCAGCACCACCGTGATGGTTTTGGCCAAGAGAGAAGAAACTGCAACTGAGAAGATGAGGCTGAAGACCGTTTGTCGGAGAAGGCAGGTGGCTTTCCTTGGTTGACCAATGAAGAGAGAAGAAGACAAGAAGCAAAGCAGGAGGGAGACCAGGAGGATGTAGGAGAGGTCCTGGTTGTTGGCTTTGACAAGGGGAGTTTCTCGGCATTTAATGAAGATGATTAAAACAAGGCCTGTGATTAAGAACAAGAAAAGGGCAGAAGAGACCAGGATGATGCCCAGTTGTTCTTCATAAGACAGGAAGGTTATAACTTTGGGGATACATTGGACTCTGTCCTCATTTGGATATTTGTCATCTGGACACTTGGTGCATTTTTCCACATCTGAGAAAAAAACATATTCCCTTACTATTCTCTCCTTTTACCTTTCAAGCAATATCTTATTTGGACAATAAGCGATACCAGGAGATGTTGTCCAGGTCACATTTATTAGTAGCTCTAGTGAGAGACAATAAGAAGTATAAGAATTTTCTTAAAAATCAAGTTTTGTTTAATTGTCTATGAAAGTGAGAGAAGAATTGGGACCCGAATAATAATTTCCTGTGTGACGTTCAGAACCATCGTAGGAACCTTTATTATTTCATATATATAATGAATCAGTTCCACTTCCTTTCCTCCAGTGTGACCCACCTTCCTGAGTGGAGAAGGTCCCCTCCGGACAAGGAATGCAGTCGTAGCAGCAAACTGGCTCTCCTTCTCGAGCCCTCTTGACAAATCCAGGATGACAACTTTCCGCACATCTGGACTGAGGCAAGGACTGAGCAGAAGAACAAGGAAGGCCAAAGAAAAGATGTTAGGACTCTCCGTCCATGGAAAACGTAGGGAGAAATGGATGGAGACAAGGAGCCTCTGGTCTTCACTGAGGTAGGTAGGAAACCTCTGACTCCTTCTAAACAGATGCAGGAGGTAGAACAACTGGCAGATTCTTCATTTACTTCCTCCTTTTTGCTTTTGGAATTTAACATTGTAATAAGTTACTTTTCTACTTAATAGTTTACAGGGATTGAATTGAAAAAAAAAGATTTAAGTATGATAATACATTCACATTAAAACTGAGAATAAGGTTTATTGTAAAATTGTTAGGAAACTTTTATTCCATTAGATTTTTTAAGTGTAGAATAAAACTCTGATGGAGAAAGAAACCTCTGACCAGTAAGATCTTGAAAGGTTTTCATGAAACATGGCAAAGCCCCTCCGCTTAGGTCCCATCCCTTGAAGAACCTCCATTAGGTGGCATGGAAGGCCAACCACCCTGGAGACTCTGGGCTTTGCCCACTTGAAATGGGACCTCAGGCTTTGGCAAACAGAGAAAAGACACCAAAATTTCTCCCACCTTATTGAGCAACTTTAGCTGTGAAAGAGCCTTTTGTCTGATAGAAAGTCTCTCTCTTACAAAATACGCCAGATGGTCTTCCCTGGGATCCTCTTTGGGGAGAATCAAGAAGCCGCGAATGGCCAGATCTGCTTTTATCTCTCCATTTTGGTCCAAGTAGAGTTTAGAGTTGGAAATATTCCAATATTCGTTCTTCTCCAGAAAGGGATGAAACTAGAATGGGAACATCCAAGAATTTGAAAAACAGAAAACTTTGTTTCTTATCCCACATTGAATCTTTCTTCTACAATTGTCTCATCTCCACATGTGGTTAAATAGGATAGAAATACTGCCAATATCTTCATAAGTGAATGAAAAAGTTTGAGAAAAATTCATCAAAATATAGAGAAAATATAATCAACACAGTTGGTCAATTATAGGGAACATTCTAGAGCAGATGACAAATAAAATGAACAGAGAAAAAAAGATGATCCATAAACTCTTTGAAAACAACATGGTGATTCCCAGAAAGCCTGGGTTGATCAAGAAGAAATCTCTCAGGCTGATCTTCCCCCTTGTAATCCTGATGGAAAACTCCTCCAGATCACTCCTAATGGAGCCACTCCCGTCCTCCCCAGACCAGGCCCATAACTCACTCAAGACCGAGCCACAGCTGCAACCCAGCCAGAAGCCCCCCCCCATTCTAGCCACACCCACTGAAGCGGTAGTAAAATATTTTAAACCCCCCCCTCCAGATGTTCTCGTTCTACTCGATTGTAATGGGAGATGAAGACATTTTGGAAAGCCTGAAAGAAGAAATGTCCCCCCAGCTCTTTTCTCAGCCTGAGAAGTCAGTGCTTGGAGGGGGGGGGGGGAGATTTCTGGTTTTGCAGGGCTGAGAGGAAAAGGGGAAGGAGGAAGAGGCCCTCCAAGGCTGCCCCCCCCTTGGCCTTTCTGCAACCAACCCCCCCCCCCCAATGCTGCAGAGCAGAGGAGGCTGGGCCCATAACTGGGCAGCGTGGGGGGGGGGAGGCTGCAGGAGCTCTGCTGTGAATGGAGGGAGAGAGAAAAGTGGGAATTCTCTCTGCTGCAGCCCTTGAAGACTTGAATGGCAGAGAGAAGCCAAACTTTCCCCCCTCCATTCACAGCAGAGCTCCTGCTCCCTTTATGGCCCCTCCCCCTGGGCCCCTCTTCTTGGGGGGTGGAAGGGCCTGGAAGGGAGACGCAGGCGGCTGCAGCTCCCTTCTCATCAGGCTCCCCGTCCCTTCCCTTTGCTGCGGAGGGAGGGAGGGAAGTCCAGCCAAGGGATTTCAACTGCCCCTCCTGGCTTTCCTGAGCTGCCCCAATTCCCCCCCTGACCAGAGGCGCCTCCAGCTAAACGCCCCTCAGCAGACCCTCCACGCAATGCGCTCTGTCCGGGGGGGGGGCACTGGGAAAGCAGCACAGGGCTCAGAGCGAAGCTTCTCCCAAAGAAGTTCTGGGGAGCCCAAACCCCCAACACCCTCCCTCCCCCTTCCCCCTTCCAGAGCCCAGAAAACTTCCAGGCAAAGCAGCTCCATCTCTCTCTCAGGAGGTGGGGGGGGGGGAGAAAGAATGGATGGGAGGTAAGGCAACCTAGGGGGGGGATAGGAAGGGAGATCCAGAGGAAATGGGGAGGGGGTCTCTATCCCCTCCTCCCCCCAGGTGCCCCACAAGGTCTAACAGCTTCTGATTCCTCCCCCCCCCCTCTCTCTCTCTTTCCTCCCATTCCAACGTACAGTGCAAGGAAGCTGCCCACCCTTCCAACTCCCCATAAATCCCCCTCCTGTGGCTGCTCCAGAGAGAGAAGCTTGTGTGGAAGAGGCGAGAGGAAGATTGCTGCCTGCACAGTTAATCTAGTTAGTCAGCCGGACTTTCCTGGGAGGCGAGCGATGCTGCCGGGCGCTTGGAAAGGACTTTGGCGATTGGCCCACCACTAAAAGCAAACAATGAATTGAGGAGCAGAGCTGGTTGGAGGAGAGTGTGTGTGTGTGTGTGTGTGTGTGTGTGTGTGTGTGTGTGTGTGTGTGTGTGTGTGTGTGTAAAATGGTCGGTTTCATCCAAGGAGTTGTTGTTTCAGGTGGGTCTCCTGGCTTTGGAAGGAGGAAAGGAAGGGATACAAAGAGAGAGAAAAGAACTAAACTCATATTAACTAATGACCAAAAAACTATAACAAAGTCTTATAAGCTGATGCTACTCTGGAAGGTGGAGGAAGAAGACGTGATGAGGGAACCTCTGACTGCCTGGGCTAAAAACTTTGGGTATGAAATTGATACGACTAAGTGGAGAGGAATTTGGAATAAAAATATCAAAACCACATTGGCTTCGTCCTACAAAGAGAACCAATATAAAATGTTATATCGGTGGCATTTGCCGCCAGCCAGACTTGCTAGGATCTTTTCCAATTCATCATGGGCCTGCTGGAAGTGTGGGGCCAAGCGGGGGACCTACGACCATATGTGGTGGACCTGCCCAAAGGTGAAGGTATACTGGGATAGAGTAAGGAGGTGGGTGCAGGAGAGTAAAGAAAGAGGGTTTTTTTTTCTTTCTTTGTTTTTATTTTTTGTGTTGTGTTTGTTCTGAAAAATAAAAATAAAAAATAATTTTAAAAAGAGAGAAAGGAAGAAAGGGAGAGAGAGAGAACGGAGAGACAAGAAAGAAAAAAAGAAAGAAAAGGGGAAGAAAGAAAGAGGGAGGGAGGAAAAAGTGAATGAGATATAGTTGGATGGATAGATAATAATAATAATAATAATAATAATAATAATAATAATAATAATAATAATAATAATAATAATAATAATAATAATAATAATAATTTTTATTTGTAGCCCGCTCTCTCTCCCCAGTGGGACTCGAGGCGGGGCACAGGAGAATTAAAAACAATAAACACAAACAAAGTACAAAATTTAAAATCACAATTAAACATGTCCTGCGCTAAAAACATCTATAAAAACTAAAAACTGTCCCTAAAACCCCTTAAACTATAACTAATTAAAATTACGCTAGGCCAGCCAAACGGAAGAAATGAGTTTTTAAAAGCTTCTCTGAGTCTGGCCTGCCGCTGCCAGTAACCCAATGGGAGGGAAAGGAAAGGAAGGCAGAAAGGAAAGAAAGAAAGAAAGAAAGAAAGAAAGAAAGAAAGAAAGAAAGAAAGAAAGAAAGAAAGAAAGAAAGAAAGAAAGAATTTATCATTACAAGTGAGCCCAAAATTTTGGTTGCTAAGCAAGAGCGTTGTTAAATGAGTTTCAGCACATTTTACAAGTTGGCCACTCCCACCCTGTCACATGACTGCCAAGCCACACCCACAAAATAGGCCACACCTAGACAGTAGGTTCTAAAAAAATTTGAAACCCACCACTGCCCCATACCTGCCATGGCTGCAGCCTTGGAGACCCCAACCTCTTTTCTCTCGCCTTCCTTCCCCTCCTTGATCTGGAGGAATAGGCGGCATTGATCGCATGGGCCAAAGTCTTTATGAAACTGTAAGGTTGGTAGGCATTTCGGCCCCTTAATCTCCCCCGTTTCCTTTGGGTCTCCAGTGGGGCTTTCTGGATGCATCTTCTGCGGCCTTTGACAGAAAAGACGTTCTTTGAAAGAGAACAGTGGAAATAAAGATCTTGAAACTTTTCTTCCACAAAGAAATAAGCTTCATAGGCAGAATCTCTTGGCCTTTCTTTCCCCCGATAACTAAAGCGCCAAATACTATGGATGTATGTGAGAAGTCTGCGCTTGTTCATTTTATACCCTGCAGAATTTGTGAGGATCCAGACTTTCCCTTCAATGGGTCCTGGGAGACGCATAAATGTTAAATGGAAAGGAAGAATTCTCTCCCAAAGGGATTCAACTTCCATGAAGTGAACAAAGACGTTGACTTGTCTCCACTTAGAGAGGGAATCCCTGAGGTATGCAGTATATCCAGTCTTTGAGAACCATTGTGATATAACCACACAAATTCCACTCCTGACAAGCACAGGAGGGAAAATCCTCATGAAATCCTCTCCCTTCTCTGTGTCTGAAGCAAAGAGACCAATCAGGGTCCATCTGAAATGGAGGAGGAGCTGGACAATTGCTGGGTACTGGAATCCTTCTTTGAGAGTCATCTGGTGGAAAAAGGGGAATCGACTTTTATCACTCAGAGCCTCTGAAGCTGAATGAAAATTGATCTGAAAAAGGAATTGAAAGGATGAGAGCCATGAAGGGGAAATTGAGGCACGCAGAACCCTCTCTCCCGGCACACAGGCCGCCCCAGCCCAGCTCCACTAGCATCCACATGCAGGTCCACCTCCTGCCGGCCAGCTGGTTTTTGGGCCTCTGCCGAAGGCCAGGATCAGGGGACCTGTGCGTATGCTGTGTGTGGGGTGGGGGTGGGGATGGCGCTTGCATTGCCCAGGAAACTCCAGTGGGCTGGAAGTGAGTGTGAATCACCTGGACCCCCCCAGTGCTTCCTCCCTCAGTTGGAGGCTTCCTTCGGCCTTCCAACAGTTGCAAGGGCTTCATTTTTTATTTCTGCTTCCAGGTTGGTGCAGGAGGCTTTCCAGGGCCAAAATGGGTACAAAAAGTCCAGGTTTTCCTGTTTTGGACCAGGCCATTCACACTCACTTCCAGCCCACCAGAGTTCAATGCTTCAGGGCAGAAATGAGAGCCTGTCCTGTGGAACCCACTGCCACTTGGGAGAGAAGGATGTAGTTTGCTGCGCAATGCAAGCAACCCCCACTGCATACTAATGCGTGCCCCGCCCTGGCCCTCGTCATAGACCCAAAAACCAGCTGGCCGGCACTTGAACATGAAGAAGAGGAGGAGGAGAATGAAGAGGCTTTGCAGGAGCCAGCAGGGAGCAGGTGGGGGAGGGGGCTGGCTGGGAAGGGGAGAAATAGGAGGCCCTGCTTGAATTGGGAGGAATGTACCCACACACCCTGCCTCTCAGCTCAGGTGTTGCCCACACCATTGGCAGCAGTTTCAGTGCCCTCACACACACAAAGACACACACACACACACACACACACACACACACACACACACACAGATTGCTCTCTTACCCCCCCTGTCTCTCTCTTGCCCCATTTACTTGGAAGCTGCTCCATGAGACAAGAAGCCGAGAAACAAGAGAGGAGAGAGAGGTTTGCAAAGTCAGGGAGTCCTTGTTGCAGGAAGGGAGGGAGAAGCAGGAGGGATCTGAGTGGGTTGGGGAGGCCTTGAGGGTCTCTTCTATCACCAGGATCCCCACGGCCTTCCCCACCCTCAGATTCCTCAGGGGCACATTGGTATCCTTGAACTGGGAGCTCTTAGAAAAGGATCTCCTCCTTGTGGGTTGCAAACAGCTCTTTCCAGTGGGGGAAACAGGATAAAGCAAGTGGGGGGAAAGAGTTTCCTTTGCTCTATTTCCAGTCTGAAGGAGACCCCGTCCCACGTGGGACCACAAGGCTGCCCCTCCCAAATCATTCCACCACCACCACCACCACCCCGGCTCCCACCTACCGGCTGAGCACAGGCCTTTCCTTCGCAAACCCCACGGACTGGAACTGCAAAGTAAGACCAAAGTTTTTGGTCAGCAGAGGACTTCTGGAGGGGAAAAATGGGATGCACGGAGGCCCCAGGAGGGGACAATGGCACCCTCTGCCTCAGCTTCTCAGTTCCGGCTAAGTGGCATGCAAACCCATGTCGTCTGGCATGCAAGGTCTTGCCCATTTCTCTTCTGGGTTTCTGGTGCGCATGTGCATGTAAGAATCAGCTGGCCTTTGTTCGCACTGCAGTGCCAGAAGTGGAGGAGCTGCTCTTCTTGTTTCTGTGAGTGCATGAGTTCCAGCAGCTGATTGTCGCATGCATGCATGACAGAAACTGGAAGAGGAGCTGCCTGGTGTGCATATGCGCACTGACATGCACACTGGGAAACTCCTCTTGCAGATCGCATCCCTGACAAGAGGACTCAGTGCTGAAAAGGTTCTCCCTCCATGCCCTCTTCCAAGGATGGTTTAACCAAAGCTTTATAAAGTGGTACCAAGACTTCCCGTGATTTGGATTCTCTCCTTCTGTTGATGCAGCCTAGGATTGCAATGGCTTTTTTTGGCTGCTGCCACACATTGTTGGATCACATTTGAGAGATTGTCCCCTAAGATTCCCAGATCCCTCTCACAGTTCCTGCTATTGAGCCAGGCTTCACCTGATCTGTACCTGCACATTTGGCATTTCTAGCCTCAGTGTAAGAAAATGGAGAAAACCCCACACAAACCTGTGGGACTTTGTAGGTGCCTCCTAATGTTGACATCTGGATGGAGATCTCCCTGTCAGCTGCATCAAAAAGAGCCAGAAGGTTCTCCTTCCTTCCACAGCCGTAGTTGGGGACATTGGCTTCTCCAGTGGAGAGAATGTCCAGTAAGGTATTTGAAGTGCGGAAAGTGCTCTCATAGTTGTCATGGATGTTGTAGCCCAGTGTGAGATTGTGCAGGAAGTGAGAATTCTTGTTGACCATTTGGATGTTGAAAAAGAATAGTAAGCCAAGAAGGAACCTATTGGAATTCCTATTGTAAAAAAATGTTATAATCAACAGCAACAAGAAATACTTTTGTTATATATAATACATATAATCCTCCAGAAGCCTCCTGAGCCTTAAGCTAACATTGATCCAAAAGCAATAATCAGTTACACCAATATGGAAATTGGCTGAGGTACAGCAAGAACAAGTGGTTCACCCACCACTTCAAATAAAATCCATGATTGAAGTGAGAAATGAAGGATTGAACTGAGAGAGGAAAATAATCTCACAAAAGAGCTAAAAGACAAAGAGGAATCCGAGGGCTACTTAGTTTGGGACTGAGGCTACAATGGGCGAGAGGAAGGAGGGAAAAAAGGAAAGCAATAAAGGGAAGAAAAAAGATCAAGGAACCATAAAATAAATACAAAACCACAGAATTAACAAGAGGGGAAAGTTCAGAATAGATTGTATACACAAGTAGTCCAAAATAAGAAACATAAAAGAATCAAATATATATAAAAGATGTAATGTATGGAATTAATAGAGATAACAGATATGTAAAGATAGATAGATAGATAGATAGATAGATAGAGAGAGAGAGAGAGAGAGAGAGAGAGAGAGAGAGAGAGAGAGAGAGAGAGAGAGATGAAACACAACGTAAATGTAAAAGATGTAGAATTGTTGCAAAGATTATATAAATATATAACAAAAAAAAGAGAGAGAGAGGAAAATAATCTGCAGCCCTTTCAATTTTTTTTTCAGGCCCATTTTTGGATTTGAGTCTCTTCCACCAAACGAGACAAAAGAGAGAAGCCATGGAAATCAAAATCATTCAGGAAATTAGACACATCCTCCAATATAGGAACTAATAAGAAATAAAGGAGAGTGTCAGAATGGAGGGAGGGCAACTCCATCACCCTGAATGACTTACGGATCACGGAAAATAAACTGAAGAGAAGGAGCCACATTGAAAAGCAACTTTGTATGCAATATTTCCCTTCCACTGATGACTATACCAATGAGATGGTCTCCTGGGCTGTAAAAGCTCTGTGGTCTTTTTCCATCCTGGTGCTCCAAACTCTTCAGGCATTTCATCCTCAGCTTCCCAGAGACTGAATGGGACACCAGCAGCATCAGAAGCAGAAGCAGGAGGTCCATCATTCATGGGGTGAATCAATCAATTCCTTTCCTGTTTCTAAAGAAGAATTAGAAGGATTCAAATGATTCTCAGAAGGTGGAAAATGATCCAGTGTCTTTCCTGATTGAAACACAGAGAAACCCTCAGCTTCACCTGCAAAGGAGAGAGACGGACATTCAAGAGGACAGACCCTGCCTGTCTCTAAACTCCTTATTTCTCTGCCCAAAGTCTCCCCTGGAGGATTCGGCCAAGGAGCAGAGATGAAACTTTGATCATAATTCTCCCTCTCAGGAGGGATCCCTGGAGAATTCAACCAGTTCTTGGACTCAAAGGTTGTTGGGAAATTCTCTGGAGGGAAATGAAAGGGAAATAATCCCCACGTGACTCATAATAACAGGGGCAGAGATGGAATTAAAGCCGTCATAATAGAATTGAGAGTTTTGGGGTCTCCATGCTTGAAACTGGCCCCAGAGGATATACAAGGCATCTGTGGCTGAAGAAACAAATAAATCTGAGATTTGTTTGCATTAAGACAAAACGAGGGGGGGCACTTAATGCCAGAGGATGTCACAGATCTGAAATATCTGCCTGTTGAGTTGGAATCAAAATGTTAGTTATGTTATTTCGAAAGCTAATGCTCAAGGGTTTTGCACAAAAGGGCTGATGAAACAATGCAGCCAGTTTCTAAGAACAAAATCAACTTTAGTGAAAAACTAGTTAACAGAAGTTTGCAAAGTTAAAAAAAACCCATAAAGACAGAAACACAGAGAGAAGTTAGAAAAAAAACCAAGTGAAAAGAGATGATGAAATCCAGGCTGCCTCTCACCCCATGGAAGGAAGGAAGGAAGGAAGGAAGGAAGGAAGGAAGGAAGGAAGGAAGGAAGGAAGGAAGGAATTAAGGAAGGAAGGAAGGAAAGAAGGAAGGAATTAAGGAAGGAAGGAAGGAAGGAAAGAAGGAAGGAAGGAAGGAGGGAAGGAAGGAAGGAAGGAAGGAAAGGGAAGGGAGCAGAGGTGGGTTGCTCCTGGTATGGACTGGTATGGGCGTACCAATAGCGGAAATCAGCCGTACGTTTGCATATTGGTAGCCCCCCCCCCATACTGGCAGGGTCCCCTGGCCTGCCCCCATTTGCAAGGCCCTTCTCAAAGAGGAGGAAGCGACTGTGGGGCTTCTTCAGAGGAATGGAGGCTGGAGGGAAGGGAGGTTCTCCACTCAGTCTTTCCAAGAGAATGGCCTAAACAAGATTGGGAAATGTACAGCAGGCAGTCTTCTGGCAGCAACATCTCACCTTAGGGACTAGCATCAAGGGGAAGATGACTTTGAAAGGAAGGGGTGGGAGGGCAGCTGCACGAGGGGAAGCTGCCCCAACAAGCCAGCATCATTTTTCCACCTGTGATTGGAAACAGGGATTCCCTTTCAAGAAGGCACAGCCTCCCTCCTGCTGCTCCCTTGCCTCCTCTTCCTCCTCCTCCTCCTCCTCCTCCTCCTCCTCTTCCTCTCCAGAGACTCTCAAGACAGAAGTTGGACTCAAGGGCTTCCAGCAAATTTTCTCCTCTGAGCTTCCAGGTGCATCAGCCTCGTCCTCTGCCTCCCAAATGCCAAGGAGGTCTGGGATTGGGAGAAGAACGGCTCCTTTGGCTAGCTGTGACACACACACACACACACACACACACACACACACACACCCTTCCAAACTACCAATCATATCCTGGGCTTGGGGAGAAGGGCCTCTCTTTCCTCTTTGTTTAAAAGCCTCCAAACATGGAATGTGGTGTGTGTGTGTGTGTGTGTGTGTGTGTGTGTGTGTGCTTGGCTGCCAGCAGTTTGGGGAGGGGAGGAGCTTGTGGGGCACTGAATTGTCCCCACCTGGAGTCAGCTGGTACAACTTATTCCATCCCAACTCAGCTGCCCTGAGACAGCCGTGTCCAGTGGGGGGTGTCGAGTTGGCCACCCCCACTCAGCCACCCCTACCCAGCCATGCTCCCCAGTGGTGGGATTCCAGGTCTTTTCCTAGTGGTTCCATGAGAGGGTACTTCCCTTGTGCGCATGCAGCCCTCCAAGAGCCCTCGGAGTCAGAGTCAGAGTCAGTGCTGGGGAGCTGAGCTGCTTCTTTAGCTCAGCTGAGGCACAGCAATGCCCTCTGCCACGCAAATGAGCTGAGCTGAGAAACAAGGGAATCCAGGGCAGGGAACTGCGTGGGTGGGAGGGCAGAATCAGCCAGAGGTGGTATTTGCTGGTTCTCCAAACTTCTCCAAACTTCCACTGCATGTCAGAACTGGTCTGAACCAGCTGATGCCCACCCAGCCACGCCCACCTAGTCCCTGCAACCAGACTGTGACCCCCCAGTCAGGCCCATCTGGACGCTGTGAGTCTTCATGGTCTCACCTGCTTCTGGCCCTTTGAGGACAACCATGAGGCTGATGGGACCCTCAATGAAACAGACTTTAACCCCCCCCCTGTCTTAAGACCCTCCATGAAGGGGAGACTGAGCTTCTCTGCTTGACTGGCTCAGATCTCCAAGGTCTCCTCCTTCTTTCAGGGTCTTCCCTCCTCCTTCGGCCAGAATCTCCTCTCTTGTCCCTGAGTTCCTTATATTACAAGCATTGTTATAATCTGGGAGATTTGCAGCTTCAGACGTACAAACTTCTGCTGAAGTAGCATTACAAGAAAGTTGAATTAGTTCATCTGGTGATGTTTCCTGCCTGGTCTACCAGGGAGAAGATTAGCCTCACAACCTTCTTGCTTTCTGACAATCAACCTGCTGTTTCCAAGGAGTTTATGAAGAATCTCTTTGTCTCCATTATTCATTTTATTTGTCACCTGCTCTAGAAGGTTCACTTTAATTGACCAACTGTCAATTGTATTTTCCCAATACATTTCTTCTCAGTCTATGATTGACAAATCTTGGTGAACATTTTTTCTTTGCTTATGAAGAGAATGTTCTCCTAACTAAGCTTATTTGAAAGACAGAAAATTATAGAATAAATATTCAAATCTGTGACAGGAAAGAAAGTTTTCTGCTTTTGGGCTTCCGGTGATATCAGCACAAGGGGAAGACGGGACTGGGAATGTCTCCCTCCCTGTCCTCCCTTTTCCTTGCCTCAGACGGCATTTCTTTTTTCTGCCGAAACTGCTCTCGGAGGGAGCGGGGAGGAAGAGGAGTGCTGGGGCATCTGTGGATGTGGCGATCCCATACGCTGAAGGCTAGATCCTCATCCATTCTCTGAAGGCAAGGAGAGGGCATCGAACATGGCAGCCCCGAAGCAGTGACTCACCGTTTTGGGAAGGAAGCCCGATTGCAGAGAGTTAAAAAAAAAGGACGACGTAAACTAAGGATTTACAGCTTTTGGAGGTGAGGAGCATGAGGAAGTGTGGCCGTTAAATGTGGAGTACGGGATCAAATTGTGAGGCAAAGTAGCCTCGCTGGACAAGCGGCTAAAAAAAAGTGGATTCCCGCTATTCCTGCTGTTCTCATTTGAGGCTTTGCTTGGACTTTGAAAAGACTCTGGAACATTTAGACGGGGGTGTGTGAGTGTGTCCTTTTTTAGACCTCCTGTGTCTTTGCTATCGCCTCCTCTCCTTTGGAATCGGAGATTAAGATCAAGATCTATCAGCTTTCGTTTTGATTTGAATTCGGCTGCCTCACACTTTGCTCTATAGCTTAAATTGTGTCTTTCCCTTTCACTACGCAGCTGTTACTGTCATATAGTCAACTGGCCCCTTCTAGTGACTGGCCTTAAAATCGCAGAAGGAAATTCAGGGAAGAGACAGGCCAAGTAAATTGAGAAGACTGTAGAGGGCATAGTTTGTATGCTGGTGTGGAAGAAGCTTTGGTCTCCTAACAAAAACCAAGGAGCACCTCAAGGAGAGATGGCTAATACATCAACTACTACGGCGATTAAAGGGAGTAAGAAAAATTTGCAGCCCCCATCGGCGTCATCTCCAGTGTTGTCCTCTTCAATGCCATCTAGATCTTCAGAAGATATGACTACTGCAGGGAAGCCTCCCTCTTTGCAGACTCTCCAGGGAATGATGCAGACGATGCAAGAGGCAATGATGAAGAATTTTGAAGACTTGTCGGTGAATATGATGAACTTAGGTTCAGAAATGGGGCTTGTGAGAGGAGATACCAGAACATTAAAAGAACAAATAACAGAAGTTCGAGAGGTATTGGTTAAACAGGAGGAGAGACTCTGTGAGGTGGAAGTACGAACCAATAGATATGAGGGACGCTTGGCGGGCCTGGAGCGTGAACAGGTTTCAATTATGAAAAATATGGAAGATGAAATTATTTTCTTGGAAATGGAACGTTCCTCCTCCTTTCTAAGAATGCAGAATGTAATGGAAGATAAGGAAGAGCGAGTGGGGGATGTTGTTGGAGATATATTAGCTGAAATTTTGGAAAGAGAGAAGGGGTCATTGATGAAAGATATGGATGTGGCCTATAGGGTGTTCACGGGATATGCAAAACGCCACAACCTGCCCCGAGAAATACATGTTCAATTCTGTAAGAAGGCCCTATGGGAGGAAGTATATAGGAAAGCAAGAAACCGATCAGTGATGTATAAAGGCCAGCAAATAGTGATCCTAAAACAAATCCCTAGAAAGGTTAGAGAGCAACAGAGGAAGTACCAGTTCTTGACGGTACACTTGAGGAAAAATGCCACTCCATATAGATGGCTACTACCAGAAGGCCTATTGGCAACTTGGAAAGACAGAAAGGTTAAAACTGAGAATCTGAGAGCTGCCCGGGACTTCTATGAGTTCCACTTCAGGGGGAAAGATTCAGAGGCAGAGGGTGAATCGGAGAGCAGAAGTCTAGAAGATTCACAGGAGGATGAGGCTCTTAAGGAGCAAACGGAGGGGAAGAGGAAAGGAGGACCTGAAGGGAGAAAGGAACTTCCTCCTCAGAGAGAAACCCGACAGTCCAAAAAGAACGCAGCGGGCAAGTAAGTAGCAAAGAAGATGGTGGAAGAAGGGGTAGAGATATCTTTGTTATCAGTTAATATCAACGGTTTAAATAACCCACTAAAGAGAAAGAGGATCTTTGATCGGCTGGTCAAAGAAAATTGTGATATTATATGCTTACAGGAGGTTCATATTAAGGCCCATCAGAAAACATTATTGGAGTGTAAAAGATTGGGCAGTCTGTATGTCGCATTGGCAGATCAGAAAAAGAAAGAGGTGGCGATATATATAAAAGACCATTTAGAATCTAAATTAATTTATGCAGAAAAGGAGGGAAGAGTGTTGATGGTGGAGGTAATGATGGATCAAAGGAGATGTTTATTGGCTGGAATCTATGCACCAAATGGAAATCAAGGAAATTTCTACAAAAAGCTATATCAGAAGTTAACAGAGGTAAATTATGACCATATTTGCCTGCTCGGGGACTTTAATGCCATAGTAGACCAAAATTTGGACTATATCCCAAAGAGTGGTAAAGTTGGGAAAAGGAAGAAGTTACTACCAAAAATTTGTGATCGAATTAGAGAGGAATTTGGGTTACGCGATGTATGGAGAGAAAGGAATCCAGGAAATAAGCAGTGAACTTTTTTCTCCCCCAGGCATCATTCTTGGAGCAGACTTGATATGATTTGGATGACAGTAGATTTAGGAAACCAGGTATCAGATATAGTGATAGGGGCTAATCCACTTCATGGACCATTACCTCCGTAGAATTTTGATGAGTACTTGGGAACGAATAAGAAATGCATTTTATTTGATGACCCCGAGGTGGCTATCTCCTCTAGAGGCGATGATGTATCTGACTCTTTATTATAGAACTATACTCCTAACCTACCAGGACTGTTGGATTCTTCAGGGAGATTGAAATCTCGAAGTGAGTTGACAGCCTTAGGTTGTGACCTAGATTGGTGGACTTACAATCTGATTCAATCTAGAGTAGATAAGGATAGAAATAAGGGGGGAATCTATAATTCTCCGCAAGAATTAGACAAGCTCTCGTGACGTCCCGGCTTGACTACTGTAATGCTCTCTACATGGGGCTTCCCTTGAGGTGTACTCGAAAGCTACAGTTAGTCCAGAATGCAGAAATACTGTGAAGAGGTTTATCTTAGTCTGATTTTTTTTTATTTTACATTTCCAAAACCTGGCATTTTAATAGGGGATGTGTAGACTTTCTTTGCTAAATACAGAAGTAAAAACCATTACTTAATTAATCCAACTCTTTTAACACCGTACTGGGCCAGCTGTTTTGTGGATGGTAGGCTGGGCTGCAGCGACCCTTATTGTTTATTTATTTATTTTATTAAATTTCTAGACCGCCCCCTCTCCCCGAAGGGACTCGGGGCGGTGTACAGGAAAAATTAAAACATCTAAAAAACATAACAATACATACATAATTAAAATCGAATTAAGTAACCCTGTACAAAATTTATAAAACCTTCAGGAAGCTGGCATGAGGGGCCACTCGCCCTGCCTTCCTGCCTTCCTGCTTCATACTGGTACATGGGGGGCAAATAAGACCTCCCCGAAAATAAGGCCTAGTGCTTATTTCAGAGGTCAAAAGAAAAAAAGACCCAGTCTTATTTCCAGGGAAACACAGCTGTCTGTCTGTCTGTCTGTCTGTCTGTCTGTCTGTCTGTCTGTCTGTCTGTCTGTCTCTATCTATCTGTCTGTCTGTCTGTCTGTCTGTCTGTCTGTCTATCTATCTATCTATCTATCTATCTATCTATCTATCTATCTATCTATCTATCTATCTCTATAAGCACAAACTGTACGTATCTATGGATGTGGATGTTTAGATATGTAAGATAAAAGCAAATGCAGGGTAAAAATAATGAAGAACTTAGTTATGCTTGGGGATCAAAGTAAAAAAAAAAACCCTTAGAGGGCTAATTTCTCTCAGGTCTTCCTGATTTCCAGGAAGACAACTATGATGTGTGCAATGGTGAAGGAGCGAATTGAACCTCAGGTGAAAATGGACAGTCTGAGATTTGAGAGGATGGCATTGATGGAAGAGAAAGAGGACCTCATAAAGGACCCCACGGAGCAACTGAGGAAGTCAGGCACGGACTTTCTCAGACCTTCCGTGACAAATGAACTCCTTTCCTCACCTCTGTTTAAATTCAAAGCTTCATCTCTGTCACCGACCAACATCGGATAACCTGAGAGGAAAAACACGATTCCAGGATGAGGAATCTACCCTACAAGTGACGGAGGCCACATTTGAACACTTACGGTTACATTTTATTGTGCTACAAACATCCCTAATTTTGTAAAATAAAGTTCCAAAGGAAGAAGAAAAACCTCAGTGTGAATATTGTTACTGTTGTTGTTCTTAGACACAAAACTATCAGAATTACTACAGATACTGTTAATTCCATTTGATGAACGTTTAGATAAAATCAGAATGGATCTTGTGACTGATTATAATTACCTGAATGTTACATATAAAACTCTTTGGGGATTGAGCAAATATTTATTTATTTTATTTTTATTTTATTAAATTTATACCCCGCCCTTCTCCTTGTTAGGACCCAGGGCGGCGCACAGGCATTATATAAAACCATAAATACAATATACATCAATTAAAAATATATTAAATTAATTCACCCGTGCTAAAACCCGTTATTAAAACCGTAACCAAATTATAATTTATATTTAAAAGTCAGACGCGGGGGGCTATCCTAGGCCGACTTGTTGGAATAAGTGCGTCTTAAGACGTTGGCGGAAGAGGCGGAGGTCCGAGGTAGTGCGAAGGTCGTGGGGTAGGTCGTTCCAGAGGGCCGGGCCCACCACAGAGAAGGCTCTTCCCCTGGGTGTCGCCAGCCGGCATTGAAGGAAATCCTCCCCCTCCAGCACCCACAAAAGAGGTAAACTCATGAATCCGAGGCTCCTGACCAGTGGTCGCATTCAGCCGGTTCAGGCCTGCTTCAGGTGAACTGGTGGTTAAATTGCTGTGTGGCCCCCTTTCCTCCTCCCCCCCCTACTTATTGGCCTTGCAAGCCTTGGCTGGTGCCTTAGAGTCCCACTGAAGCATAGCTGCCCTTGGGCTCCCTTGCCCCAACTATGTGGCCACACACCCTACCACAGTTCCCTGCCTTTCCCCAGGCCCATTTCGGACGCCCCTCCCCCACCCTAAATGCCCAAAAATATTTGTGTATTTCCAGACTGAGAGTTTCCTGACATTAAAGCAGTTGCTGTTGGGAAGGAAGGAAGGAAGGAAGGAAGGAGAAAGAAAGAAAGAAAGAAAGAAAGAGAAAGAAAGAAAGAAAGAAAGAAAGAAAGAAAGAAAGAAAGAAAGAAAGAAAGAAAGAAAGAAAGAAAGAAAGAAAGAAAGAAAGAATATTTGGTTGCTTCTCAGGATTGACATCTCTTTTTATTTTTTTTCTGTCAAAGTCTAAGTTTCCCTTTTTTTGTTTAAAATATATTTTAAAATATTACTTAGTTTCCACTGACCCTTATCTCCCAATTTTCTGCTGTATCTGAAGAGGGTTTCCTAAAAGAAATCAGATTTCACATTCAAATCCTTCAATTCTTGTTTTTCGTCTTTAAATATTTTATCAGATTATAGAATAAAATACAAAAATGCAAAATCAAATAGGAAGAAACAGTATTGAGGGGGGGAGATGGGAAAAGAGAATGGGGGGAGGAAGAACAGAAAAAAGCATTGACTTCTGACTTCCTCTGTTGCAGTAAAATAAAGCATTAAAATCGAACCTCATGTTTTTACTTTTCCACAATACAAAAGGGCTTCCTAAAAGAAAGCAGATTTCGCATTCAAACCCTCCAGTTCTCAAGGAAGACAATAATCCCGTCTCTCTCTCTCTCTCTCTCTCTCTAGTAGCTGCCTCTATTCCTGGCAGCCACCTTTGTCATGACAAATGTGTAGCCAATCACACGGGGGAAAGACGCAGTTGCCGGGGAGCTTCCCTGCCCTCAGCCTGATGGAGAAGAGGCTGAAGAAGCCAGGCCAAAGGGGGAGGGGTCAAATAAGGAGCAAAATTCAAAGTTTTTTGGGGGGTTAGAAAGAGGCGAAACCTCCCAAGAAGCCCTTCCCCAAAAAAGGCTGCAGTGAGGAGGGTCTCCTCAGCTGGGGGATGTGGAGGCTCTGCAGGGGCCACAGGAACCCCCATCTTCCTCAAGAGTCACGGAGGGTCCCCTCCAGGGTGAGGCCAGCTGCCTTTTCCTCCAGGGCAACCCCGGATCCCCCTTGGAAGACCTAGCCCTGCATGGCTTCTTTCCCCCCCACCCCCAGGAGCCTCTCCTGGAAAGACATGGAGGCCAAAAGAGGCTGGAGGAACCCCCAACCTTCAACCCTGGGACCCATAAACCAGGTTGGCCTCTTCCCAGGAATGCCCCACATCCCCTCCTTCTCCTTGGCCATCCTGGGCTTTCTCCATAGGTCTGGGCTTTGCTTTCCTTTGGGTGCCCCATGCATGGAAAGAGGTGGCTGAGCAACATGGGATATTGTCTTCCCTTCCTCAGTAGATGGAACCTGGAGGTGGATGTTGCAGATCTGCTTCCCTTCCCCAACACGGGGCTCCCCAGCTTCCTCCTCCCAAGAGGGGCTCCCCACTCAGCCAGGCAGAGTCCTGTCTGGCATCCCTGCAAGAGCCCCCTTGCCTGGCCTCTGCATGGGAAAGGGGGGCAGGGGAACATGGGATATGGGCTTCTGCATTCCCAGGTCTTTGAAGGTGGAAGTTGGATTTTGCAGATCAGCTTTTTCATCTGAAACAGGAGGGCCCTGAGCTCCCTTTCCTTCCCTCTCCTCCCTCCCTCCCTCCCTTTTTTCCTCACATGGGGTGAGAAGCAGCCTTGATTTCTCCATCTATTTTCACTCATTTTTTCTACCCTTTCTGTGTGTTTTTTAACTCTGCAAAGTTCTGGTAACTACTTTTTCACTAAAGTTGTTCTTAGAAACTGGCTGCACTATTTCATCAACCCTTTTGTGATGATACCCTTGAGCATTAGCTTTCAAAATAAAGTAAATTTTGACTCGAAATCAACAGGCAGCTATTTCAGATTTGTGACTTGCTCCAGCATTAACTGGCCTCTGGGATTTTTCTCTTTAACCACAATGCCAATAAATGTCACATTTCTTTTTGTCTTCAGCCACAGGTGCCGTGTATTCCCTCTGGGGCCAGTCTCAAGCATGGAGACCCCCAAACCTCTCAATTTTAGATGATGGATTTAATTCCATCTCTGCCCGTTATTATGAATCACATGGGGATTATTTCATTTTCATTTCCCTCCAGAGAATTTCCCAACAACCTTTGAGTCCAAGAACTGGTTGGATTCTCCAGGGATCCCTCCTGAGAGGGAGAATTATGATCAAAGGTTCAGCTCTGCTCTTTGGCCGAATCCTCCAGGGGAGACTTTGGGCAGAGAAATAGGGAGTTTTGGGACAGGCAGGGTCTGTGCTCTTGAATGTCCGTCTCTTTCCTTTCCAGGTGAAGCTGAGTGTTTCTCTGGGTTTCAATCAGGAAAAACACTGGATCATTTTCCACCTTGTGAGACTCCTTTGAATTCTTCTCATTCTTCTTTGGAAACAGAAAAGGGATTGATTGATTCACCCCATGAATGATGGACCTCCTGCTTCTCCTTCTGATGCTGCTGGTGTCCCATCCAGTCTCTGGGAAGCTGAGGATGAAATGCCCACAGAGTTTGGAGCATCAGGATGGAAAACAACCACCGAGCTTTTACAGCCCAGGAGACCATCTCATTGCTATAGTCACCACTGGAGATGAAACATTGCACACAAAGTTGCTTTTCAACGTGGCTCCTTCTCTTCAGTTGGTTTTCTCTGATCTGTAAGTCATTCAGGGTGATGGAGTTGCCCTCCCTCCATTCTGACACTCCCCTTCTTTTCTGTTTTTTATTTTTCATTTATTCCTTTATTGGAGAATGTGTCTAATTTCCTCAATGATTTTGATTTCAATGGTTTCTCTCTTTTGTCTGATTTTGTGAAAGAGACTCAAAAAGGGGTCTGAAAAAAAGCTGAAAGGGCTGCAGATTATTTTCCTCCCTCAGTTCAATCTTTAATTTATCACTTGAATAATGAATTTTATTTAAGGTAGTGGTGGAATTGTTGTAGTTGCTAAATTCCATATTTGTGTAACTGATAATTGCTTTTGGATCAATGTTGGCTTAAGGCTCATGAGGCTTCTGGAAGATAATATATTAAAAAGAAGAATTTCTTATTGCTGCTGATTAAAATAACCCCTTTTTTACAATAGGGATGTTTATGATTTTAAATATGGCTTAATGTTGATTTTCAACTTCCAAATGGTCAACAAGAATTCTCAGCTCCTGCACAATCTCACACTGGGCTACAACATCCATAACAACTATTGGAGCACTTTCCGCACTTCAGATGCCTTGCTGGACATTCTCTCCACTGGAGAAGCCAATGTCCCCAACTACGACTGTGGAAGGAAGGAGAACCTTCTGGCTCTTTTTGATGGAGCTACAAGGGAGATCTCCATTCAGATGTCAACATTAGGAGGCACCTACAAAGTCCCACAAGTTTGTGTGTTTTTTTCTCCATCTGGCAAAGTGAGGGGTAGGTGGTGGTGGGTGAGCAATAGATGCAATCATGTCTTCTCCATGGAATCCAAGAGCTGCTTTTCTCCATATTAGCAAAATGTCAATATTTTACCCCATTATGCTCATGTTGAGATTAATCATAAAAGGCTTCAAATGCAAGCAATACAATCTCTGGAGAAGACATTCTACCAACTATTTAAATAATCAAAAAATATCCCTGGTTGTTGTGGCCTCTATTGACAACTTCATTTTCTCACATAAGTAATGCCTGCCCTATCCAGTCGGATTGAAGTTGGTAAAAGTAGCATTTTATCTATCTAAAAAGTGGAATAAAAAGGGTTCTAGCAATTATGGGCCAAATAGACTAGCAGATATTGTGTCTGATTTTATAATAAATATTGCATATTAATAATATAATATTAGTAACAAATTTGTCTTAAAATATCTCATCTATATCAGCAAAGTAAAACACTGTTTGCTGGATTTCTAGATGTTAGTGCATTTGTCATAATTAACAGAGAAATATTATATGGGAAATTGATTGTCTTCAAAATGGAGCTCAGCCTGTTGGCCCTGATCCAAGCTCTTTCTCCAGGTCCTTTTAGAGAGGGAGGTTTGGGCTCAATGGAGCCATGAGAAGAAGGATTGAAACTTCCCAAGGAGGAAGGGAAGGAGGCATATTTGAACCCTTCTTATTCAGTCTAGATATTGACAACTTCCTTCAACTAATGAAGGATCCAAAAACAGATCATAAATAAATATTATTTCATTCTTTGACAAAAATGGCTAAATTAGTGGACCAGCAAAATGCAGTGCACATAGTATCCAGTACTTGGATTTCAGGAAGGCTTTGACAAAGTAAACCAACACCTACTTCTTGGTAAGCTAAAAATATGTGGGATAGACAGCATCACCCCCAGATGGACTCAGCCTGTGGTCCTCAATGGAACTACGTCTACATGGAGGGAAACAAGCAATGGGGGACCCCAAGGCTCCATTTTAGGCCCAGGACTCTTCAACATCTTCATCAATGATTTGGCTGAGGGAACTCATCACATTTACAGATGGCACTAAAGTGGCAGGAATAGCCAACACCCCAGAAGACAGGCTGAAGGTCCAGGTGGATCTGGATAGACTTGAACCCTGGGCCTATCTAACAAAATGAAATCCGATATAGAGAAAAGTGAAGTCTTACACTGAGGCTAAAAGAACCAAATGTGCAGGTACAGATCAGGTGAAGCCTGGCTCAATAGCAGGAACTGTGAGAGGGATCTGGGAATCCTAGGGCACGATCTCTCAAATGTAAGCCAGGAATGTGTGGCAGCAGCCAAAAAAAGCCATTGCAATCCTGGGCTGCATCACAGGAGAGAATCCAAATCACGGGAAGTATTGGTACCGTGATGTGGGGTGGGGTGGGGAAGAAACGGCGATCCTCTGGACACCAGTTCCCTCCAATCTCCCTGGAAGGAGCCGGGCTCGCCCGCCCGCGCTCCTTCCAGGGCTCGATGTGGGGTGGGGTGGGGAAGAAACGGCGATCCTCTGGACACCGGTTCCCTCCAATCTCCCTGGAAGAAGCCGGGCTCGCCCGCCCGCGCTCCTTCCAGGGCTCGATGTGGGGTGGGGTGGGGAAGAAACGGCGATCCTCTGGACACCGGTTCCCTCCAATCTCCCTGGAAGGAGCCGGGCTCACCCGCCCGCGCTCCTTCCAGGGCTCGATGTGGGGTGGGGTGGGGAAGAAACGGCGATCCTCTGGACACCGGTTCCCTCCAATCTCCCTGGAAGGAGCCGGGCTCACCCGCCCGCGCTCCTTCCAGGGCTCGATGTGGGGTGGGGTGGGGAAGAAACGGCGATCCTCTGGACACCGGTTCCCTCCAATCTCCCTGGAAGGAGCCGGGCTCGCCCGCCCGCGCTCCTTCCAGGGCTCGATGTGGGGTGGGGTGGGGAAGAAACGGCGATCCTCTGGACACCGGTTCCCTCCAATCTCCCTGGAAGGAGCCGGGCTCGCCCGCCCGCGCTCCTTCCAGGGCTCGATGTGGGGTGGGGTGGGGAAGAAACGGCGATCCTCTGGACACCGGTTCCCTCCAATCTCCCTGGAAGGAGCCGGGCTCACCCGCCCGCGCTCCTTCCAGGGCTCGATGTGGGGTGGGGTGGGGAAGAAACGGCGATCCTCCGGACGCCGGTTCCCTCCAATCTCCCTGGAAGGAGCCGGGCTCGCCCGCCCGCGCTCCTTCCAGGGCTCGATGTGGGGTGGGGTGGGGAAGAAACGGCGATCCTCCGGACGCCGGTTCCCTCCAATCTCCCTGGAAGGAGCCGGGCTCGCCCGCCCGCGCTCCTTCCAGGGCTCGATGTGGGGTGGGGTGGGGAAGAAACGGCGATCCTCTGGACACCGGTTCCCTCCAATCGCCCGCAGAGCCTCCGCACCCCCTGGAAGTAGATGAGCGGCCGGCATGCCGCCTGGGGAGGCTCTGCGCAGGGAGCGAGGGAGGGAATGAGCGGCCGGCAGGGAGGGTTGCTCCGGTGGGTCCCAGGAGTCCCACCCTCGGTGAGGGTGGATGAAGAGCCGGACTCGAGGGGCCAAAGAGCCGCATGCGGCTCGCGAGCCGCGGTTTGCCGACCACTGGTCTAAGGGATGTATGGGGCAGGAGGCGGTCTCGCATATAACTAGGCCCCCGAGCCATGGAGCGCTTTAAAGATGGTTGTCAAAACCTTGAAGCGCACTCGAAAGGCCACAGGAAGCCAATGCAGCTCGCGCAGGATCGGTGTTATGTGGGAGCACCTAGTGGCGCCCATAATCACCCGCGCGGCTGCGTTTTGGACTAGCTGTAGCTTTCGAGTGCACCTCAAGGGAAGCCCCATGTAGAGAGCATTACAATAGTCGAGTCGGGACGTCACGAGAGCTTGAGTGACTGTACAAAGGGCAGCCCGGTCCAGTAAGGGACGCAATTGGCGCATCAGGCGTACCTGATGAAACGCCCCCCTGGCCACGGCTGCCACATGGTCCTCCAAGGACAGCTGGGAATCCAGGAGGACACCCAAATTGCGCGCCCTCTCCACGGGGGCCAGTGTTTCGCCCCCAATGGCCAGAGTTGGAATAATCTGGCTGAACCGGGGTGCCGGAAACCACTGCCACTCAGTCTTGGCAGGGTTGAGCTTGAGTTTGTTACCACCCATCCAGATCCGTACAGCTTCCAGACACCGGGACAGCACTTCGGCAGCATCGTTGGGGTGGTTTGGGGTGGATATGTACAACTGAGTGTCATCAGCGTACAGATGGTACTCCACCCCAAAACCACGGATGATCTCACCCAGCGGCTTCATATATGTGTTGAAAAGGAGGGGCGAGAGGACCGACCCCTGAGGGACCCCACATAGGAGAGGCCTCGAGGTCGACCTCTGCCCTCCCGTCAACACATATTGCGACCGACCAGAGAGGTAGGACGAGAACCACCTCAGAACGGTGCCTCCCAGCCCCAACCCCCCCAGTCGGTGCAATAGGATACCATGGTCGATGGTATCAAAAGCCGCCGAGAGGTCTAATAGGACTAGGATAGAGGAATAACCTCTATCCCGCGCCCTCCAGAGATCATCAACCAACGCGACCAATGCCGTCTCGGTGCTGTGACCGGGTCGGAAGCCGGACTGGCGCGGGTCTAGATAATCAACTTCCTCCAGGTGTCGCGGAAACTGTTGGGCTACCACACTCTCAACAACCTTCACTAAAAAGTGAAGGTTGGAGACCGGACGATAGTTCTCTAATAAAGCTGGGTCCAGGGACGACTTCTTGAGGAGGGGCCTCACTACCGCCTCTTTCAAGACGGCAGGTAAGGACCCCTCACTCAAAGATGCGTTGACAATGCCCTGGAGCCAGCCTCGTGTCGTCTCCCAGGATGCCAGTACAAGCCAGGAGGGACACGGATCCAATAAATATGTGGTCGCCCTAAGCTTCCTTGACAGCCTGTCCATACCTGACCCTGCCAGTATGGAAGGGGTGTCTACCAGTAGGCAAACGCACGGCTGATTTCCGCTACTGGTACGCCCATACCAGTCCATACCAGGAGCAACCCACCTCTGCTCCCTTCCCTCCCTCTCTCCTTTCCCTTCCCCTTCCCCTTCCCCTTCCTTCCTTCCTTCCTTCTTTCCTTCCTTCTTTCCTTCCTTCCTTCCATCCATCATTCTTTCCTTTCTTCCATGGGGTGAGAGGCAGCCTTGATTTCATCACCTCTTTTCACTTGGTTTTTTTCTGTGTTTCTGTCTCTATGTTTTTTTTTAACTTGGCAAACTTCTGGTAACTAGTTTTTCACTAACGTTGATTTTGTTCTTAGAAACTGGCTGCACTGTTTCATCAACCCTTTTGTGCAAAACCCTTGAGCATTAGCTTTCAAAATAACATAACCAACATTTTGGTTCCAACTCAACAGGCAGCTATTTCAGATCTGTGACATTCTCTGTCATTAAATGCCCCCCCCCCCCCATTTTGTCTTTATGCAAACAAATCTCAGATTTAGTTTTTCTTCAGCCACAATGGCCGTGTATTCCCTCTGGGGTCACTTTCAAGCATGGAGACCCCAAAACTCTCAAACTTATAAAATGGATTTAATTCCATCTCTGCCCCTGTTATTATGAGCCACATGGGGATTATTTCCCTTTCATTTCCCTCCAGAGATTTTCCCAACAACCTTTGAGTCCAAGAACTGTTTGAATTCTCCAGGGATCCCTCCTGAGAGGGAGAATTATGATCAAAGGTTCAGCTCTGCTCTTTGGCTGAATCCACCAGGGGAGACTTTGGGCAGAGAAATAGGGAGTTTAGGGACAGGCAGGGTCTGTGCTCTTGAATGTCCCTCTCTCTCCTTTCCAGGTGAAGCTGAGTGTTTCTCTGGGTTTCTATCAGGAAAGACACTGGATCATTTTTCACCTTGTGAGAATCCTTTGAATCCTTCCAATTCTTCTTTAGAAACAGGAAGGGGATCGATTGATTCACCCCATGAATGATGGACCTCGTGCTTCTGTCTCTGATGCTGCTGGTGTCCCATCCAGTCTCTGGGAAGCTGAGGATGAAATGCCCGAAGAGTTTGGAGCACCAGGATGGGAAACAACCACAGAGCTATTACAGCCCAGGAGACCATCTCGTTGCTATAGTCATCACTGGAGAGGAAACACCGCATACAAAGTTGCTTTTCAATGTGGCTCCTTCTCTTCAGTTTGTTTTCCATGATCTGTAAGTCATTCAGGGTGATGGAGTTTCCCTCCCTCCATTCTGACACTCTCCTTTATTTCTTATTTGTTCCTATATTGGAGGATATGTCTAATTTCCTCAATGATTTTGATTTCCATGGCTTCTCTCTTTTGTGAAAGAGATTTTGTGAAAGAGACTCAAAAACAAGTCTGAAAAAAAGCTGAAAGGGCTGCAGATTATTTTCCTCTCTCAGTTCAATCCTTAATTTATCACTTGAATAATAATTTTTATTTAAAGTAGTGGTGGAATCAGTTGTAGTTGCCCATTTCCTTATTTGTATAATTGATCATTGCTTTGGAATCAATGTTGGCTTAAGGCTCATGAGACTTCTGGAGGGTTATATATTTTTTAAAAAGTATTTGTTGTTGCTGTTGATTAAAATAACACTTTTTTTACAATAGTGGTTTTATAACTGGCTTAGCGTTTATTTTCAACCTCCAAACGGTCAACAAGAATTCCCAGCTCCTGCACAATCTCACACTTGGCTACAACATCCATAACAACCATTGGAGCACTTTCCGCACTTCCGATGCCTTGCTGGACATTCTCTCCACTGGAGAAGCCATTGTCCCCAACTACGACTGTGGAAGGAAGGAGAACCTTCTGGCTCTTCTTGATGGAGCTAAAAGGGAAATCTCCATCCAGGCATCAACATTAGGAGGCACCTACAAAGTCCCACAGGTTTGTGTGGGTTTTTCTCCATCTGGTAAAGTGAGGGGTGGGTCGTGGTGGGTGAGCAATACAGACAATCATGTTTCCTCCATGGAATTCAAGAGCTGCTTCTCGCCATATTAGCAAAAATGTCAATATTTTAACCCATTATGTTCATGTTAAGATTAATCATAAAAGGCCTGAAATGTAAGCAATACAATCCCTGGAGAAGACATTCTACCAACTATTTAAATGATCAAAAAATATCCCTGGTTGTTGGGGCTTCTATTGGCATCTTCATTTCCACACATAAATAATGCCTGCCCTATCCACTTGGATTGAAGTTGGCAATAGTAGCATTTTATATATCTAAAAAGTGGAATAAAAAGGACTCTAGCAATTATGGGCCAAATAGACTAGCAGATATTGTGGCTGAAATTTATCCCATGATCCTCTTAGTTAAACATGAGAAAAATGTATTCCTTGCAGAAGGACCAGAAGGTTTTAGGTAGTGAACAGCTATATAGATTTTATAAGAAATAATGCATAGGTTAATAATATAATATTAGTAACAAATTTGTCATAAAATATCTCATCTTTATCAGCAAAGTAAACAAAGGTTTGCTGGCTTTCTAGATGTTATTGCATTTGTTCTAATTAACAGAGAAACATTTTATAGGAAATTGATTGCCCTCAAAATGGAGCTCAGCCTGTTGGCCCTGATCCAAGCTCTTTCTCCAGGTCCTTGTTTGAGAGGGAGGTTTGGGCTCAATGGAGCAATGAGAAGAAGGATTGATGCTTACCAAGGAGGAAGGGAAGGAGGCATATTTGAACCCTTGTTATTCAGTCTAGATATTGACAACTTATTTCAACTAATGAAGGATCCAAAAACAGATCATAAATAAATGTTATTTCATTCTTTGACACAAATGGCTAAATTAGTGGACCAGTGAAATGCAGTGCGCATAGTATACAGTACTTGGATTTTAGAAAGGCTTTGAGAAAATAAACCACCATCTACTTCTTGGTAAGCTAAAAATATGTGGGTTAAACAGCATCACCCCCAGATGGACTCAGCCTGTGGTCCTCAATGGAACTACGTCTACATGGAGGGAAACAAGCAGTGGGGGACCCTAAGGTTCCATTTTAGGTCCAGGACTCTTCAACATCTCCATCAATGGTTTGGATGAGGGATAGATGGGGAACTCATTACATTTACAGATGACCCTAAACTGTCAGGAATAGCCAACACCCCAGAAGACAGGCTGAAGGTCCAGGTGGATCTAGATAGCCTTGAACCCTGGGCCTATCTAACAAAAGGAAATTTAACATAGTAAAAGACTTTAAAAGTAAAGTCTTATACTGAGGCTAGAAAAACCAAATGAGCAGGTACAGATCAGGTGAAGCCTGGCTCAATAGCAGGAACTGTGAGAGGGATCTGGGAATCTTAGGGGACAATCTCTCAACTGTGAGCCAACAATGTTTGGCAGCAGCCAAAAAAAGCCATTGCAATCCTAGGCTGCATCAGCAGAAGGAGAGAATCCAAATCGCTTGAAGTATTGAATACCACTGTGTAAAGCCTTGGTAAAACCACCCTTGGAAGAGGGCATGGAGGGAGAACCTTTTCAGCCCTCTTGTCAGGGATGCGATCTGGAAGAGGAGTTGCCCAGTGTGCATGTTGGCAGGTCTGTCTCTGGCGCCCATGCCAGTGGTGGGTTTCAAACAATTTTAGAACCTTTTCTGTAGGTGTGGCATGTTTTGTGGGAGTGGCTCAGTGGCCATGTGATCTGTGGGCGTGGCTTGGTGGTCATGTGATTGGCTGGCCATGGTCAACTTGTAAAATGTGGTCAAACTCACTAAGCAACACTCTTGCTTAGTAACTAAAATTTTGGGCTAAATTGAAGTCATGAGTTCTCTTTCCTTCCTCTTTCTTTCTTTCCCTTTCTTTCTCTCCTTCCTTCCCTCCTTCCTTCCTTCTCTCTCTCTCCCTTTCCTCTTTCTTTCTCTTTCTTTCTCTTTTCTTCTTTCTTACTCTTACTCTTTCTTTCTTTCCAAAGGGACACAACAGGTGGACCTAACTAGATGTTATGGCACCTTACAAAGATGACCCACCAACTGAGCAACAGACACTTCACTGCTGTGAAAGAAAATGTTCCTTGTATTTACATAATATTCCACCTTTTATAGGCTTCATAAACATCTTTATTTCCACCAGAGAAGAGAGAGATCAGCTGGCAGAAGAGGGCTGCATGGTTAATCTGAGGGGAGAGCCAGCTTTATCTTCCCTTTCCATCCAAAGTGGTGAAATTGTGGTTATTCTGAACTGGGGAGGGGAAAGGATGAAGGGGGGGGGCATAGTTTTGTCTCTTGTATCCAGGCAATATGAAGGCATTGTTGTGGGTGCCTTATTTGTCTGGATAAGAAGAACAGCTGGAGAGGAACAGGCATTTTATCAACTCAGGGGCCCTATCAGGTTTCATACTGTTTGGACTGAGATAGCTAGACAGGTAAATAGAGATGGATAGATAGATAGATAGATAGATAGATAGATAGATAGATAGATAGATAGATAGATAGATAGATAGATAGATAGATAGATAGATAGATAGATAGATACAGAGGAGGGAGGGAGGGAGGAAGTTCCATCTTCTGAATCCATTTTCCAGCAGGGGAAATATTCTTTGAAATTTTGCAATGAATCCAGATGGACCCAAATACCTTTGATATTTACAGGGATGAAACCATTCACAATCTTTAATATGTCAACATTATAGAAAAATTAGTTGTTATAGTTCATTATCTTATAACCAGAAAGGATCCTGAGAACAATTATATTTCCCCAAAGAGTCTATCCTTCCTTCTCTCCCTCTCCCTCCTTCCCTCTCTCTCCCTCCCTCTCCCCCCCACTACCCCCCCTCTCTCACACACACAGAGGGAGTGAGAGGGAGTGAGAGAGAGAGAGATGGTAGTCTTGCTTTAGTTCTCCGACATCCCAGAACTGAGCCGCACTGGGGAGTTCTCCCTCATGGATGAGCCTGACAGCAGCAGCTGGACCAGCAGTGGCAGAGCAACCCCTGCTTTCAGGGGTCTGTCCTCCCAGCCGAATCAACCGCGATGGGGATTTCTGTGCAGAGGCTCACGGGGGCGGTGGGTTCAATGGCAGGAAGAGACAGTGCCCATTCCTTCAAGCGGGACCCGAATTGGCCACAGGGCAAGGGGGGCACCTCTGATAACCTCCCACCCTGGCATCTGCCCCGTCACATTGCAGGTGCCCCGGGCAGCCTCGACCCCCGCCTTCCTGTCACCTCCAGCCCCCGGTTCTGCTGGGCAGCCGCTCCTTAGCGTCGCATTGCAGTTGGCTTTCTCCTGGAGATCCTTCCTGGCTGGGAGGGACTTTCTGCCCCAGAGAGTTCGGCAGCAACAGGGAAATGGAGGCTTCTTTGCCAGCCTCCCAGCTGGCAAAAGAGGCATTTTAACAGTGGCAGCTGAAGCCCAATCCCTGCAGTCAGTTCCGGCTCTCTCTTCCCCAAGCAGGTCCCATGGCTGCTGGAGCCGCTTTGCTGAAAGCTCTCAGTGATGACAAGAGCCGGCTGTGGCTCCAGCAGCAATGAGACCTGCTTGGGGAAGGGAGAGACCGAACTGACCGCAGGGATTGTGCTTCAGCCTCCGCTGTGAAAATGCCTCTTTTGCCAGCCGCAGGAGGGAAGGAAAGAAGCCGGTCTTGGACAGAGCCTCCCTTCCCCTCCAGGGAGCCCAGGCCGAAAGAGAGGAGGGGGAGGGCTGGTTGGAATGAGGGCGAGTGGGCAGTTTGACTCCAGTGTCTCCTTCGCTCATTCGGGCAGGCGGAGAAAGGAAGGAGGCGTTGGATAAAGCATCCTGGCCACCTTCACCCTCAGCCATCGCGTGCCTCCCACCCCCAACCCCCCCAGCCGATGCAATAGGATACCATGGTCGATGGTATCAAAAGCCGCCGAGAGGTCTAATAGGACCAGGATGGAGGAACAACCCCCATCTCTGGCCCTCCAGAGATCATCGACCAACGCGACCAATGCCGTCTCGGTGCTATGCCCGGGCCGAAAGCCGGACTGGCGTGGGTCTAGATAATCAACTTCCTCCAGGTGACGGGGAAACTGTTGTGCCACCACACTCTCAAGGTTGGAGACTGCATGATAGTTGGTTAATAGAGCTGGATCCAAAGAGGGTTTCTTAAGGAGGGGCCTCACCATAGCCTCTTTTAGGGAAGCAGGCAAGGAACCCTCACTTAAGGATGCGTTGACAACCTCTTGGAGCCAGCCTCGTGTCACCTCCCAGGATGCCAGTACAAGCCAGGAGGGACACGGGTCCAATAAACATGTGGTGGCTCGCAGTCGCCCACGTAACCTGTCCATATCCTTGGAAGTAACGGAGTCAAACTTCTCCCAAACAAGATCTGTCTCGTGGCATCCCACTGGGCCATCAATGGGGGCTAACTCGTTCTGTATCTGAGCGATTTTCTCCTGCAGAAAAGTCACAAATTCCTCTGCTCACAAATTCCTCAGGCATGCGGGGGGAGCGAGTGGGGGGCAGGCCAGGAGAGGGTATGGGGCCTCCGGAAGAACGGGTACGGGAAGCCACACTAAATTTCACCATCCAGTAAGCCCATACTGTTGCACACCAGCTAAAACCCACCACTGGCGCACACACAGGATGATCACCTGGCTGTTGCTCATGTAGTGGCAGAAACCGGAATGTTGCAGGAAATAATGAGGCTTGGACTTCTCAGAATCAGGAAAAGTTTATTTATGGCTGCCAGGTTCATAAAGCGAGTCAAAGGCCAGCATGTAACTTCTGAACAGTCTTCTGATAGCAAACACTCATTCTTCTACTTTGACAAAGAGAGCATCACAGGAAATACTTAACTCCTCTCTGATTGGTTCAGCTCCTTATTGCTGGGCAGAGAAGCATGCAGGAAACCCCAGTTCCATTCTGACTTAGGTGGTTGAGCCCTCTGTCTGACTTCAAGGGGCTTGTACTCCCAACTGACTCCACCTACTTACAAGCAGCTGTTTGTGGTTTGACACTGGAATTTCCTGAGTTCCAGCTTCCTGTCTCAAAGATGCTTTTTGTTCCTTACAAAGCGTAAAGATAAAGATGACTAAAGATCATCCAGTCTGACCCCAGCTCATCTCACTCTAAAACTTGCTTTATGCCCTGCCTCAGGAAAACCAGCTCTTCCAGTTTCTGCCACTGCCATGCATGCAAAGGCCAGCTGATCGTCTCACACACGTGTGCACCAGAAGAGTACAGGGGAAGGCCGCGTGTGCCAGGCGACATGACTCTGTGTTCCACTTTGCCTGAGCTAAGAAGCTGAGGCAGAGGGCTCCATTTTCCCCTCCTGAGTCCTCCGTGCATCTCGTTTTTGGCCTCCCCTTCAGCCAGAAGAACTCTGCCAGCCAGAAACTTTGGTCTTACTTTGCAGTTTCAGTCCATGGGGCTTGGAAAGGTAAGGCCTGCACTCAGCCAGTGGGAGGGAGCCGGGATGGTGGTGGTGGTGGTGGTGGTGGAATGATATGGGAGGGGCAGCCTTGTGGTCCCACGTGGGACGGGGTCTCCTTCAGACTGGAAACAGAGCAAAGGAAACTCTTTCCCCCCACTTGCTTTGTCCTGTTTCCCCCACTGGAAAGAGCTGTTTGCAACCCACAAGGAGGGGATCCTTTCCTAAGAGCTCCCAATTGAAGAATCCCAATGTGCCCCTGAGGAATCTGAGGGTGGGGAAGGCCATGGGGGTCCTAGTGATAGAAGAGACCCTCAAGGCCTCCCCAACCCACTCAGGTCCCTCCTGCTTCTCCCTCCCTTCCTGCAACAAGGACTCCCTGACTTTGCAAACCTCTCTCTCCTCTCTTGTTTCTCAGCTTCTTGTCTCATGGAGCAGCTTCCAAGTAAATGGGGCAAGAGAGAGACAGGGAGGGTAAGAGACAGGGGTGGGTTTCTGAGGGTTCGCCCGGGATCGCGCGAGCCCTTTCGTAAAATTTCCGGATCCCGAGCGATCCCTTTGGATCGTGGACCCGGAAGTAAGTCGCCGCTGCTAACTGCTGCTCCCAGCTGGGGCGGGCAGGCAGGAAAGCAAGCAAGGCGACTGCGCTGTCTTCTTTTTCCCTCAGCGAAGCACCGCCTCCTCCTCGCCCATGCTTTGCTGAGGGAAAAAGAAGACAGCCAGGCCGGCTCTCTGAAGGGGTCCCCCTTTCCCCTTCTCCATGGGGGTGGGTGGTGGGGGTGGGCCGCTCACCTCATCGCCCCACTTGAGCACGTCCTTGTGCCTCTCCCCGACGGCCCGGTAGATGTGCAGGAACTGCTGGATGCCGTGTTTGCGCACGTGCTCCGCGTGCCGCTGCGTCTTCTCCCAGCTGAGTGGAGAGCCTTGCGACAGAAGCCCCATGGCTCTGCCGGGGAGGAAGAAGAGGAGGCGCGCGGAAAAGGCAACCTGCGGCCGCTGCTGCCGTAACAACTCCGAAGAGCAGCGCTCGGGCCAGGAGCAGCCAGCCAAAAAAAAAGAAAGCACACACACACACACACAAACAACCTACTTCAGGCGGCGGGAAACACGCAAGGAGAATCCACTCGCGGCTAGGCGTAGGGGGGAAGAGGTGGCTGAGCAAAGGGAAGGGGGGGAAAGGCGCTCCCGCCGCCTTCCCGAGCCTCCCGCTTTGCCAGCGGCCAGTACCCTTCGCAGAGGGAAAAAGAAGACAGCTGGGAGCAGCAGTTAGCGGCGGCGGCGGCGGCAGCAGCAGCAGGGGCTGGGCCGGCCGGCAGGAAAGCAAGCAAGGCGACTGCGCCTTTCCCCCCCTTCCCTTTGCTCAGCCACCTCTCCCCCCCTACGCCTAGCCGCGAGTGGATTCTCCTTGCGTGTTTCCCACCGCCTGAAGTAGGTTGTGTGTGTGTGTGTGTGTGTGTGTGTGCTTTCTTTTTTTTTGGCCGGTGGCTCCTGGCCCGAGCGCTGCTCTTCGGAGTTGTTACGGCAGCAGCGGCCGCAGGTTGCCTTTCCCGCGCGCCTCCTCTTCTTCCTCCCCGGCAGAGCCATGGGGCTTCTGTCGCAAGGCTCTTCACTCAGCTGGGAGAAGACGCAGCGGCACGCGGAGCACGTGCGCAAACACGGCATCCAGCAGTTCCTGCACATCTACCGGGCTGTCGGGGAGAGGCACAAGGACGTGCTCAAGTGGGGCGACGAGGTGAGCGGCCCACCCCCACCACCCACCCCCATGGAGAAGGGGAAAGGGGGACCCCTTCGGAGAGCCGGCCTGGCTGATGGAGGGATCCTTCGGCTGCGCTTGGGAAAGTCTCCTGATTGAGATAGGCCGCCATTCCCCCCCCGGTCTTCTCAGGTAGAAGGTCGGTGCTGGAAGAACGAGGAGGCTTCTGGCTCTGCGCCTTGCCAAATGGAGGGGACGGGGGAGGCTGGATACGGGGGAGAAGCGATCTGTTTATTTAAATCGGAATTTCCTTGAACGGAGTTTAGGTGTGAGGCTTAGAAAACAGACCGGCAGCCGTCAAGTCCCTTCCCTGTCGCTGACCTACCTGAGGCTGGTTTCACAAGCCAGCAACCCCCCCCTCCCCTCTTTCTGTACCATTAACTGAAATATGTATATATACACATATATACAAATTGGCCACTCCCACCCGGTCACATGGCTGGCAAGCCACTCCCACCCGGTCACATGGCCGGCAAGCCACTCCCACAAAGCAGGCCACACCCACAGAACCTGTTCCAAAAATTTTGAAACCCACCCCTGGTAAGAGAGCAATCCAACTTTGTGTGTGTGTGTGTGTCTTTGTGTGTGTGAGGGCACCGAAACTGCTGCCAATGGTGTGGGCGACACCTGAGCAGAGAGGCAGGGTGTGTGGGTACATTCCTCCCCTCTCCAGCCAGCCAGCTCCCTGCCGGCTCCTGCAAAGCCTCTTCATTCTCCTCCTCCTCTTCTTCATCGTTGTCATTGTCCTTTCTGCCAAGTGGCAGTGGGTTCCACAGGACAGGCTCTCATTTCTGCCCTGAAGCAATGAACTCTGGTGGGCTGGAAGTGAGTGTGAATGGCCTGGTCCAAAACAGGAAAACCTGGACTTTTTGTACCCATTTTGGCCCTGGAAAGCCTCCTGCACCAACCTGGAAGCAGAAATAAAAAATAAAGCCCTTGCAACTGTTGGAAGGCCGAAGGAAGCCTCCAACTGAGCCAGGAAGCACGGGGGGGGGGGGTGTCTAGGCCACTCACACTCACTTCCAGCCCTCCAGAGTTTCCTGCACAATGCAATCCCCCTCCCCCCTCCACTGCATACTCAGGCGTCCCCCTCCCTGACCCTCAAAATAGGCCCTCAAAAGAGCTGGCCGGCAGGAGGGGCGCCTGCATGTGGATGCTAGTGGAGATGGTCTGGGATGGCTGGCATGTGGGGAGAGAGGGCTCTGCGTGCCTCAGTTTCCCCATCAGGGCTCTAATCCTTTCAATTCCTTTTTCAGATCAATTATGGATTAGCTTCAGAGGCTCTGAGTGATAAAAGTCGATTCCCCTTTTTCCACCAGATGAATCACAAAGAAGGATTCCAGTACCCAGCAATTGTCCAGCTGCTCCTCCATTTCAGATGGACCCTGATTGGCCTCTTTGCTTCAGACACAGAGAAGGGAGAGGATTTCATGAGGATTTTCCCTCCTGTGCTTGTCAGGAGTGGAATTTGTGTGGTTATATCACAACTGTTCTCAAAGACTGGACATGCAGAAGCCCTCAGGGATTCCCTCTCTAAGTGGAGACAAGTCAACGTCTTTCTTCACTTCATGGAATTTGATTCCATTTGGGAGAGAATTCTTCCTTTCCATTTAACATTTATGCGTCTCTCAGGACCCATTGAAGGGAAAGTCTGGATCCTCACAACTTTTGCAGGGTATGAAATGAACAAGCGCAGACTTCTCACATACATTCATAGTATTTGGAGCTTTGGTTATCTGCCAAAAAAAAGGCCAAGAGATTCTGCCTTTGAACCTTTTTTCATTGTGGAAGAAAAGTTTCAAGATCTTTATTTCCACTGTTCTCTTTCAAAGAACGTCTTTTCTGTCAAAGGCCGCAGAAGATGCACCCAGAAAGCCCCACTGGAGACCCTAAGGAAAGGGAGGAGATTAAGGGGCCAAAATCACTACCACCCTTACAGTCTCATGAAGACTCTGGCCCATGCGATGAATGCCGCCTATTCCTCCAGATCAAGGAAAAGAAGGAAGGAGGGAGAGAAGATTTTGGGGTCTCCAAAGCTGCAGCCATGGCAGGTATGGGGGTCCTGATATGGATCCACTAATCTTAGATCCTTTGGAGAAGGAATCCAGAGGAGAAGGAGGGGAACCATCTCAACAGATATGGTCAATTTAATTACTCAGGGAATTAATGGTTCCAAAGAGTAGATTCCATGGCAATTTTATATTAAACACTGCTAATTGGAAAACACTGTATTGTTTCTTAAATAAATCCCCTTATTTGTGGGTTTGTGATGAGTCTGGTGGGATTCCACCTTCCTTCCGTCCCCATTGCAGGTGGGTCTGTGTGCAACTGGACAGGCAGCTAAACCAGGAGATGTCATGGATTGAGTAAAATGTGGCAAAACTCACTTAACAACACTCTTGCTTAGCAACCAAAATGTTAGGCTCAATTGTCATACGTCAAGGACTATCTCTGCCTTCCTCTGCATGGTCCCTTGTCCCAGTAAACTCCTTCCCTTTTCTTGCAATTTTCCTCTCTCTTAGAGGCACCAAAATAATGCAGAGGATATCAGGCCTCCTGCTGGAACAGGGGGTTGGACTAGATGGCCTCCGAGGTCCCTTCCAGCCCTCGATTGCTCAGCTGTTTCAAAGAGTCTTCTGAAGCTTTCCTTCCTCTCATTTTTCCCTCCCTCCCTCCCTTTATGTATCTATCCATCAATCCATTCATCCAACTATATCTCATTCACTTTCTCCTCCCTCCCTCTAGTTTCTTTTCCTTCCTTCTATCCCTCTCTCTTTCTTTCTTTCTCTCTCCCTTTTTCTTTCTTCCCATTTTTTCTTTTTTTCTTTCTTGTCTCTCCCTTCTGTCTTCTTCTCTCTTTGCCTTTCTCTCTCTCCCCCTTCCACCCTCACTCTATATACCCTCCTTCCTTCCTTCCTTCCTTCCTTCCTTCCATCCATCCATCCATTCATCTATATCTCATTCACTTACTCTTCCCTACCTCTATTTGTTTTTCCCTTCCTTCCTTCCATCCCTCCCTCTTTCTCTCTCTCTCTCCCCTTTTCTTTTTTTCTTTTCTTTCTTCTCTCTCTTCTCTCTCTTTGTATCCCTTCCTTTCCTCCTTCCAAAGCCAGGAGACCCACCTGAAACAAAAACTCCTTTGGATGAAACTGCCCATTTCACACACACACACACACACACACACACACACCTCCAACCAGCTCTGCACCTGCTTCATTGTTTGCCTTTAGCGGAGGGTTGGTGACTGAAGTCCTTTCCAAGCGCCCAGCAGCTTCGCTCGCATCCCAGGAAAGTCTGGCTGATGAATTTACTGGGGTGCCCTTGGATCTGCGCCTCTTCCGCACAAGGAAGCTTCTCTCTCTCAGCCACAAGAGGGGGACTTCCAGGGATAGGAGTGTGTGTGTGTGTGTGTGTGTGTGTGTGTGTGTGTGTGTGTGAGAGAGAGAGAGAGAGAGAGAGAGAGAGAGAACGAAAGAAAGAGAAAGTGTGTGTGTGTGAGAGAGAGAGAGAGAGAAAGAAAGAGAAAGAGAATGTGTGTGTGTGTGTGAGAGAGAGAGAGAAAGAAAGAGAATGTGTGTGTGTGAGAGAGAGAGAAAAATAAGAGAGAAAGAGAATGAGAGAAAGAATGAGAGAGAGAGAGAATGGGAGGAGAGAGAGAAAGAATAAGAGACAGACAGAAAGAATGGGAGGAGAGAGAGAAAGAATAAGAGACAGACAGAGAGAATAAGAGAGAGAGAGAAAGAATGAGAAAGAATGAGAGAGAATGAGAGAAAGAATGGCAGGAGAGAGAAAGAAAGAATAAGAGAGAGAGAATGGGAGGAGAGAGAGAGAGAAAGAATAAGAGAGAAAGAGAATGAGAGAAAGAGAGAAAGAATAAGAGAGAGAGAGAAAGAATGAGAGAGAATGAGAGAGAGAGAGGAATCAGAAGCTGTTAAACCTTGTGGGGCATCTGGGAGGAGGGGTTAGAGGACCCCCCCCCCCGGTTTCCTCTGGATTTCCCTTCATCTTCCCTCCATGTTGCCTTTCCTCCCATCCATTCTTTCTCCCTCCCTCCTGAGAGAAAGATGCAGCTGCTTTGCCTGGGAGTTTCCTGGGCTCTGGAAGGGGCAGTGGGGAGGGAGGGCGTTGGGGGGTTTGGGCTCCCCAGAACTTCTTTGGGGGAAGCGTCGCACTGAGCCCAATGCTGCTTTCCCGATGCCCCCCCCCAGGCAGAGCGCATTGCGTGGAGGGTCTGCTGAGGAGCATTTAGCTGGAGGCACTTCTGGCCAGGGGGGGAATTGGGGCAGCTCAGGAAAGCCAGGAGGGACAGTTGAAATCCCTTGGCTGGACTTTCCTCCCTCCCTCCGCAGCAAAGGGGACGGGGAGCCTGATGGGAAGGGAGCTGCAGCCGCCTGCCTCTCCCTTCCAGGCCCTTCCACCCCCCAAGAAGAGGGGGCCAGTGGGGGCCATAAAGGGAGCAGCAGCTCTGCTGTGAATGGAGGGGGGAAAGTTTGACTTTTCTCTGCCATTCAAGCATTCAAGGGCTGCAGCAGAGAGAATCCCCACTTTTCTCTCTCCCTCTGTTCACAGCACAGCTCCTGCAGCCTCTCCCCCCACACGCTGCCCAGTTATGGGCCCAGCCTCCTCTGCCCTGCAGTATTCGGGGGGGGGGGTGTTCCTCTGTATGGGGGGAGAATTTGGTTGAAGAAAGGCCAAGGGGGGGGGCAGCCTTGGAGGGCCTCTTCCTCCTTCCCCTTTTCCTCTCAGCCTGCAAAACCAGGAATCTCCCCCCACCACAAGCAGCCACTGAGACTGTGCAGGGGGGAGAAGGGGGGGCAGGAGAAGATCAGGGGACAAGAGAAGAAGATCGGAGGGATCCCAATTCTGCAGCCAGGGGAGTTTCTGCAGAGGGGAGGGGGAGGGAGGGGGCAGCTCCCAAAGGCCTTGGAGCCAGAATCCGGCAGCTGCATAAGGGGAGAGAGAGAAACCCAGGAAGGATCCTCACTGACTTCTCAGGCTGAGAAAAGAGCTGGGGGGAGATTTCTTCTTTCAGGCTTTCCAAAATGTCTTCATCTCCCATTACAATCGAGTAGAACTAGAACATCTGGAGCAGGGGGGGGTTCAAATTTTTTTGTTAAATTCTCAGCCGAGAAAAGAGAGTCCAGACCGGTATGACTTAGCAGCTCTTTATTGCAAGGAGAAAGACATAGCAAGTGACCAATTTTCAAAGGTGGCGCCTTCTGCCTTGCAGCTCCTTTTATGGAGCTGCTGGAGGGCAGCCGGCCAATCAGTGCGACCACGCCCTCCAGCCACAGCCAACCGCGGCTGGAGGGTAGCCGGCCAATCAGTGCGACCACACCCTCCAGCCACAGCCAACCGCGGCTGGAGGGTAGCCGGCCAATCAACGCGACCGACGCCCTCGGCCGCAGCCAACCGCGTCCCGTCTACTCCCGTCCAATCAGGACGCGGCTGGCGGCTGCCGGGGCTTCCCGTGTCTCTTCAGGATGCAACACTCCTTCCCCCCCAGGGAGTCCGTCCGTGGTCCTAACATAAGTATTCGCTGAGGTATGTGGGACTACGTCTGTTCCGCCCCGAGCGTCTCAATGCCTGCGCCGGGGCCGCTGGGAGAGGGCGTGCTGGGTTGTCATGGTCTGCGCCGTCGCCCAGTGCCGCTGGTGGTGCGTCGTCCGGGGGCGTGTCCTGTGATGAGGCGTCTTGTTCAAGTCCGTTGGGTGATGTTCCCGGGTCGGCCAGACCCGGACGTGGTGTCCCGGGGGTGTGCTGTACGGCAGGTGGTTCCTGGAACGTTGGTTCTGGCAAGAGCAGTCCCGGGGATTGTCCCTGGAGAGGATAGTCGGTAAAGGTGTCGGCGGGCGCAGGAGATACGGGGCTGGGCCAGTCGTCCCGCTGGGTTGAGGCCTCGATGGTCGTGATGGTGGCAGCGGGGTTGGAGACGGGATGCGGCGTCTCAGTTGATCCACGTGTCGCCGCCACTCGGATCCATCCGGTCGTTCGACCCTGTAGGAACAGGGGCCCGTTAGTTCGCGGACGACAGCGGGGACCCACCGTGGATCCCCAGCGAAGTTTCTGGCAAAAACGGCGTCGCCGGTGGAGAAACGGCGGGGTGATGGGGTCCCCAGGTTGCACGGCTGCATCTCATTGTATTGTGGGTGCAGCCTGTCCAGTTTGGTCCGCAGGCGGCGGCCCATCAGCAGCTCTGCGGGGCTTTTGCCTGTCGCCTGACAAGGTGTGGAGTGCTGTCCCATGAGATAAGCATCTACTCTAGACTGCCAGTCCCCCCTATCCATCCTCCCGAGAGCTTCTTTTGCTGAGCGGACGGCTCTTTCCGCCCGGCCGTTTGCGGCCGGGTGGTAGGGCGCCGTTGGTGCGTGTCGGATCCCCTGTGAGGCTAAGAATTCCTGGAACCCGGTGGCGTGAAATTGGGGCCCGTTGTCGGAGACTAGGCAGTCCGGCAACCCGTGCGTCGCGAAAAGGCGCCGGAGCGCCCGCACGGTGCTCTCGGCTGTGGTAGAGGTCATCAGAATGACCTCGGTCCAGCGAGAGTAAGCGTCTACCACTACCATGAAAGTCTGGCCATGGAAAGGTCCGGCGAAATCGATGTGAACCCTGGACCATGGTGACCTGGGGGCGTCCCAATCCCGATGGGGAGCGGTGGGGGGGGCGGGGCGGGAGGCCTGGCACGCCTGGCAAGTGCCAACCCAGGCGGCCACTTCGTCATTCATACTCGGCCACCAGACATAGCTCCTGGCCAATGCTTTCATGCGGGCTATGCCTGGGTGGTTGGCATGGAGGGAGTCGAGTACCTGGTGGCGGAGGGGTGGGGGTACGATGACCCGGTCTCCCCAGAGCAAGCACCCGCTGTGGAGCGACAGTTCCAGCTGGCGGGCCCTGAAGGGCCGGTATACGTCCGGCAGCGAGCCCGGGGGCCACCCTCGCAGGACCCACGTGGAGACCTGCGACAGGACAGGGTCGGCCTTGGTCTGCGCTGCGACGTCGGACGAGGTGAGGGGTAAGTCTGACTCGGCCACGGACAGGACGGATAGGGCCGGCACCGGCGCCGGATCTGTCCGGGGCAGGGGGCAACGGCTGAGGGCGTCTGCGTGTCCTAGCTGTTTCCCCGGGCGATAGAACAGCGTGTAGTCGTACGCTGTCAGGAACTCTGTCCACCTGGTCATTCTGGGGGAGAGGATCGGGGGGGTGGGCCGGTCGCCAGCCAAGAGCCCCAGGAGCGGCTTGTGGTCGGTGAAGACAGAGAAGTGGTGGCCGTACAGGTACTCATGGAATTTCTTAATCCCGGACACTACAGCCAAGGCCTCTTTGTCAATCTGGCTGTAGTTGCGCTCCGTAGGAGACAGCGTTCGGGAATAAAAGGCAATGGGGGCCTCCGAGCCGTCGGGGCGGACGTGGCTCAGGACGGCCCCCACTCCAAAGGGGGAGGCGTCTGATGCCAACGCTAAAGGCAAACGGTCAGAGTACTGTACCAACACGGCCTTTGATGTCAGCATATCTTTAATTGCCGCGAATGCCTGAGCCTCGCGGTTGCCCCAGCGCCAGGCCGCCGATCGATCGAGTAATCGATGGAGCGGCTCGGCTAGTGACGCCTTGTGTGGAATGAATGGCGCGTAAAAATTGAGCAGGCCGAGGAATGCTTGTAGCTCCTGTTTGGAAGTGGGGGTGGGGGCAGCGTGGATTGCCTCGACCTTGGAGGGGGTGGGGTGGATGCCCTGGGCGTCTACCATGAATCCCAGGAATTCGACCTTAGGCTCAGCGAATTTGCATTTGCTGAGCTTTAATTTGAAACCCGCGCCCCTGAAAATGGTGAGGACCTTCCGTAGTACTTTGGCGAGGTCTGATACGCTGTTGGCAGCTATCAGGACGTCGTCGAAATACGGTACGACCCCCGGAAGCCCATGGAGCAGCCGCTCCATGAGGCTCTGGAAGATCCCCGGGGCCACGGACACGCCAAATTGGAGGCGGCGGCAGCGAAAAGCACCCCGGTGGGTGACGATGGTCTGTGCTTCAGCTGCGTCGTCGTCCACCGGAAGTTGCTGGTAGGCCTGTGCCATATCTAGCTTTGCGAAGATGCGACCCTGCCCTAAGGAGTGTAGTAGGTGCTGCACTACCGGAACCGGGTAGGGGTTTGCCTGGAGCCCGCGGTTTATTGTCGACTTATAGTCGGCGCATATGCGTATGGACCCGTCGGGCTTAATGGGAACCACGATGGGGGTTTCCCATTTAGCCTGGTCGACCGGCTCCAGGACGCCCTGCGCTACTAATCAGTCGAGCTCCGCGTCCACCTTTGGCTTCAGGGCGAAGGGCAGTTTACGGGCCTTAAGCCGGATTGGGGCGACCTGGGGGTCTAAGTTGAGGGAAACTGGGGAGCCCTTGTAAGTGCCCAGAGTGCCATCGAACACATCGGGGAAGTCTGCCAGGACTTCGTCCACTGGTGAGGCAGTGGGCACCCGGTGTACCCGCTGGACTGAAAGACCCAGGGCGGTGAACCAGTCTAACCCTATGAGGGCGGCTAGGGGGCGCTTGACGACCAGGATTGGGAGAACCCCGGCGAAGCGACCATAGCGGACGTGGGCGCGGAGTTGGCCCAACACATCAATGGGGTTTCCCTGGTAGTCTTTTAACAGAGTCCCGGGCTGTGCCAAATTGGCAGGCTTAATAGTGGGGCAAAGGCTGGTTAGCTGTGGCCAGGAAACGAGGGATCGAGACGAGCCCGAATCAACCTCCATAGTAATGGGCCTGCCGTTTAAAAGAAGGGACGTGGAAATACGCCTACGATCATCCGTTGGAAGCGGAATCGAGTCCTGGCACTCCGTCATGGCGAAACAGTCTGCCTCCGGCTGTGGTCTGCGGAATGGGCGGCGTTGGCTGAAATTCCGGAACGGCGTGGCGGTTGCAGGATACGTCGGCGGTGGGGCCAGGGTCGGGAGGTTGGCTCTGCAGACGCGTGCGATGTGGCCCTTGCGGTCGCAACGGCGGCAAATGGTGGCCCGGAAAGGGCAGTCGTTCCTTGGGTGACCACCGCCGCACCCGATGCAAGTTGTGGGTGGCCGGCGGGGTGGCTGAGCTCTGGCGCGGCTTCGGCCTGAGGCTTGGATGCGCGCTACCTGGTTGTAGGCTTCGAAGTCGTCCGTCGGGTCGACGAGGTCGTGGTCATCTACCAGGCAGGCCCGTGGGGCGGTCGATGGCGTTGTCTGTTGGCCGGGGCCTAGGTCAGGGGACGTGGCCTCGGCCAGCTCAGCGCCCCTAGCTTCCTCCACGGCCTGCTCCAGGGTGATGTCTGAGCGGGCCATCAGTCGGTGCCTGAGCTTCGTGTCTTTCAGTCCGCAGACGAATTGCTCGACCAGTGACTCGTCGAGGCTCGTGGCGGCGAACTCACATAAGATGGCCGCGGCTCTCAGGACTTGCAGGTAATCTGCTGCTGACTGTGTGGGCTGCTGGCGGCATTGTCGGAACGCGAACCATCGAGAGATTCGCGAGGGTGCGGGGGCGAAGTGGGCCTTCAGGCGGGCCTGCAGCGTGCCCCAATCCAGGGTGTGGACCGGTGCAGGCGCGGCGATATTCCGCGCAACGGCGAAGACTGTGCGGCCTCCACAGCCCAGGAAGAGTCCCAGCCGACGTTCCTGGGTGAGTTCGCCGTGATCTCCCGCGAGGAGGAAACATTCAAATCTGGCCAGGAAAGCTTCCCATGATTCCTGCGAAGCATCGTAGGGAGCGAACGGCGGCAGGGTGGCCATCGGCTTGGCTGCAGTCTTGTAGGCTCGCTGAAGAAGTAGCGAGGACGAGCGGTCTGACGAAGATTCTTCGATCGGTGAGTGACTTCGCTCTGAGTAGTCAGTACCGGCCCCAGTCCTTCGTCGCCAGTGTTAAATTCTCAGCCGAGAAAAGAGAGTCCAGACCGGTATGACTTAGCAGCTCTTTATTGCAAGGAGAAAGACATAGCAAGTGACCAATTTTCAAAGGTGGCGCCTTCTGCCTTGCAGCTCCTTTTATGGAGCTGCTGGAGGGCAGCCGGCCAATCAGTGCGACCACGCCCTCCAGCCACAGCCAACCGCGGCTGGAGGGTAGCCGGCCAATCAGTGCGACCACACCCTCCAGCCACAGCCAACCGCGGCTGGAGGGTAGCCGGCCAATCAGCGCGACCGACGCCCTCGGCCGCAGCCAACCGCGTCCCGTCTACTCCCGTCCAATCAGGACGCGGCTGGCGGCTGCCGGGGCTTCCCGTGTCTCTTCAGGATGCAACATTTTTTACTACTGGTTTGGTGGGCGTGGGTAGATGGGGGGGGGTCTTGTGCCCTTGTGCTCAATGTCCACCTCCACATCCACTCCAGCAGCCAGACAGGTGCCCTCCTGATTCCCACCCCAATCACAGGTGACCGGGCGCTGCTGCCTCTTCGGTTGCTGGGCTGTCCTCACGGCTTCTCCCTGGACCTTTCCTGGCCCTACAGCGCTCTCTGCACCCAGACTGCTTCAGCTGCTGACCGCTGGTGGGAGCTGGCCGAGTGGGGCTTCTCGGAGCAGCATTGCCCCCCTGATCAGCCTGGCTTATGTCCCCCTCCGCAGCTCTCTCTGGGGGGAGTGAAGTTGGCCATGCAGAGACTGAGGGAAGGGGGGCCAAGTAACAGCCTTGTTCTCTGCTTGGGGGCCAGAAGGGGAAGCTGCCTGTGAAGGAGCCCACGAAACAAAATAAAGGTCCTCTGGTGACCCCCCCCCAAAAAACCCACCAAGGTTGCTTCTGAAGGGAGCAGGCAATTGGGAAGCATCCCCCCCTCCCTGGGCACCTGCAGCCTCTGAGCCTGCAGAAACTCCCGGCCCTTGCACAGTGGAGGCCATTAACAACTTCTCACACTCCCAAGAAGGTTTTCTTTACTGTGCAAAGGCCCAGAGTTGGTCCAAGGCTGCAGGCACCCAGGGAGGGGGGGGGATGCTGCCCCTCTTCCCTCCCCCAAAGCAACTTCGGAAGTTTTCTGCTCCTCTGCAGAGGGATTTTTTAAAAGAACCCCCCCAAAGCCACAAGATCCATGTGCATCTCATGGCCAGGCCCACCCATCCCTTGCCTCCCCCCCCCTTAGTGAGAGAGAGAGCGGGAGGCGGCTGGGGAGGTCAGGAGTGGCTCAGAAGGTCCCATCCCTTGTGTTGCATCCCCCTCCCAGCTTTCGCCCAGGCCTCCAGGCCATTTTCAGGCGTGCAACACGCGGGAGATCCTAGCTGCAGTTTCCTTGTGAGCAACATTGGCCGGGAGAGCCAGGGAGAAAGGCCAATGGGGCTCAGGAGTAAACGGAGGCTCCTAAGTGGGATCGAGCCAGGGGTGGGTTCCGGCTGCCTCTATTGCCGGTTGCTCTGCGCATGTGCAGAAGGCAAGAACAATATGGCCCAGAGAACTGATTCACAGGTGTGGCCAGCCTGGGTCGTTGTAGGTTCCAGAAACCCAGACTGCCAAGTTACTAGCAGTTCACGCAGGAACCCAGTTCTGATCTGGAGGTCTTTTCCATCAGGATTACAAGGGAGAAGATTTCTTCTTGATCAACCCAGGCTTTCTGGGAATCACCCTGTTGTTTTCAAAGAGTTTATGGATCATCTTTTTTTCTCTGTTCACTTTATTTGTCATCTGCTCTAGAATGTTCCCTATAATTGACCAAATGTGTTGATTATATTTTCTCTATATTTTGGTGAATTGTTCTCAAACTTTCTCATTCACTTATGAAGATAATGGCAGTATTTGTATCCTATTTAATCATATTTGGAAATGAGACAATTGTAGAAGAAAGATTCAATGTGGGATAAGAAACAAAGTTTTCTGCTTTTCAAATTCCTGGATGTTCCCATTCTAGTTTCATCCCTTTCTGGAGAAGAATGAATATTGGAATATTTCCCACAATGAACTGTACTTGGACCAAAATGGAGAGATAAAAGCAGATCTGGGCATTGAGGGCTTCTTGGTTCTCCCCAAGAAGGATCCCAGGAGAGGGGCTCTGGCGGATTTTCTAAGACAGAGACTTTCTATCAGACAAGAGACTCTTTCAAAGCTAAAGTTGCTCAATAAGGTGGGAGAAATTTTGGTGTCTTTTCTCTGCTCTTGTGGCACCTTTGTCTCCAAGGTTTAAATTACACAGCAGGGCAGTCCCCCCCCCCCCAATTTTTAGGGGTTTTTTTTTACATTTAATTTAAATTTATAAACCGCGCCTCTCTCCCCATGGGAACTCAGGGCGGTGCACAGGAAATTAAAACAACAATATAAAATATACAATGAGAAAATCAATACAAAAATTACATGCTAAAAATATATTAAATTCAATACCCTGCGCTAAAAATATCCTAAAATAAATTAACCCATTAAAATTCTAATTAAAAATTTAAAAACTCAGTCTACTAGTGGCTAAAACGGGTGGGGGACTATGCCAGGCCGGCTAATTGGAAGAGGTGGGTCTTCAGGTGTTTGCGGAAGGAACAAAGGTCCGTGATGGTCCTGAGTTCAGGGGGTAGGTCATTCCAGAGGGCTGGGTCCACCACAGAGAAGGCCCATCCCCTAGGAGTCTCCAGCCAGCATTGCCCGGCAGACGGCACCCGGAGGAGTCCCTACCTGTGGGAGCGAATCGGACACAGGGATGTATGAGGCACGATGCGGTCTTGCAAATATCTAGGCCCCGTGCCATGGAGCGTTTTAAAGATGGTAACCAGCACCTTGAAGCGCATCCGGAAGGCCACAGGCAGCCAGTGCAGCTCGCGGAGGAGAGGTGTTACGTGGGAGTGCCGTGAGGCTCCCAGAATCCCCCGCGCGGCCGCATTCTGCACTAACTGTAGTCTCCGAGTGCACCTCAAGGGGAGCCCCATGTAGAGAGCATTACAGTCGTCCAGACGGGATATCACGAGTGCTTAAGTCACTGTGCGCAAGGCGTCCCGGTCCAAAAGGGGGCGCAACTGGCGTATCAGATGAACCTGATAAAAAGCCCCCCTGGCCACGGCTGTCACGTGGTCTTCCATGGACAGCCGCGAGTCCAGGAGGATGCCTAGGTTGCGTGCCCTTTCCACGGGGGCTAATAATTCGCCCCCAATGGCCAGTGTTGGCATCAACTGGCTGTACTGGGACGACGGGAGCCACAGTCACTCAGTCTTGGACGAGTTGAGTCTGAGTTTGTTCCTCCCAATCCAGACCTGTACGGCCTCCAGACACCGGGACATCACTTCGATGCCATCGTTGGGGTGGTTTGGGGTAGATATGTACAGCTGTGTATCATCAGTATACAGATGGTACTCTACCCCAAAACCACGGATGATCTCACCCAGCGGCTTCATATAGGTGTTGAACAGGAGTGGCGAGAGGACCGACCCCTGAGGAACCCCACAAATGGGGGGGCCTCGAGGTCAACCTCTGCCCTCCTGCCAACACAAATTGCGACCGACCGGAGAGGTAGGAGGAGAACCACCACAAAATGGTGCCTCTCACCCCCAACCCCTCCAGTCGACACAATAGGATACCATGGTCGATGGTATCAAAAGCCGCTGAGAGGTCTAATAGGACCAGGATAGAGGAGCAAGCACTATCCCGGGCCCTCCAGAGATCATCCACCAACGCGACCAATGCCATCTCGGGGCTGTGCCCAGGTCGGAAGCTGGACTGGCGCGGGTCCAGATTATGTGGAATGCTCCACCCCTCCCCTCCCCCCATAGGCTGGTCCTGCTGGGTCCTTCCTCCATGGGGACCATCAGACCCGCATCCATCAGCCCCCATCTCCACAGCTCCTCAAACATGGAGACTCTCCGTTGGATGAAGAAGCGGGAATGGGGGTACTGTGCTGGCTTGTTCCAAGGCCAGGAAGGGATTCCGGCTTTCCAGTGGAAGGAGGGGGCATTTCCCACCCAACTTTCTCTCCCTGTCCAGGGCTGCAGAACCGGATCCTCAGTGGGGACGTCCCACCACCTGAATGGGGATCAAGTGGGTGGGCAGGGAAGCATTAGGGCCCCCGATATCTGGAGCTGGTGCATGCACACCAGGCAGCTGGTCTTTATGCGCACATGCGTGCCAAAAACCGGTAGACCACATGGCTGGTGTGCATGCGCATGCTGAAATCCAGATGATCACCTAGTTTTCAGTGTGTGCTCATGCAAGCACCCAAATTGGCACATGGGGCCAAAAATATTTGTGTGTGCTCCCATTTTGGCACGGTGCCAAAAGGTTTCGCCAACCCTGGCCTAGAGTCTCCCGGGTGGTTGGCCTTCCATGCCAGTTGGTGTCGTCTAATGGAGGTTCTTCAAGGGATGGGACCTAAGTGGAGGGGCTTTGCCATGTTTTACGGAAACCTTTCAAGATCTCACTGGTCAGAGGTTTCTCTCTTCACCACAGTTTTATTCTAGATTTAAAAATTCTAATGGAATAAAAGTTTCCTAAAACTTTTATAGGAAACTTTATGCTCAGTTTTAATATGAATAGATCATCATACTTAAATCTTTTTTTCAATTCCATCTCTTTAGACCAGCCATGGCGAACATTATTTGGCTCGCAATCCGTAAGTGGGGGAAGCAGAGGTGGGTCGTGCGGCAACCATAATGCAATGTGTGACCCACCCACCCCACTTCACATGGGCACATGACAGGGGCTTCTCCCATGTTTTGCATGCTTTTTTCACCCTCCCCAGGCTCCAGAGGCTTTATAGGAGCCTGGGGAGGGTGAAAACCATCTCCCCCCCCCCCGAGGCCTTCCGGAGGCTCCAGGGACCTTCAGGAGCCTTCGCTGAAGCCTCTGGAGGACTCAAATCGGCCCTACAAGCAATACAATACAATACAATAGCAGAGTTGAAAGGGACCTTGGAGGTCATCTAGTCCAAATCCCTGCCTAGGCAGGAAACCCTATACCATTTCAGACAAATGGCTATCCAACATCTTCTTGAAGACTTGCAGTGTTGGGGCATTCACAACTTCTGGAGGCAAGTTGTTCCACTGGTTAATTGTTCTCACTGTCAGGAAATTCCTCCTCAGTTCTAAGTTGCTTCTCTCCTTGATTAGTTTCCACCCATTGCTTCTTGTTCTGCCCTCAGGTGCTTTGAAGAATAGTTTGACTCCCTTTTCTTTGTGGCAACCCCTGAGATACTGGAAGACTGCTATCATGTCTCCCCTGGTCCTTCTTTTTATTAAACTAGACATACCCAGTTCCTGCAACCTTCCTATGTTTTAGTCTCCAGTCCCCTCATCCTCTATGTTGCTCTACTCTGCACTCTTTCTAGAGTCTCCACATCTTTTCTACATCGTGGTGACCAAAACCGAATGCAGTATTCCAAGTGTGGCCTTACCAAGGCCTTATAAAGTGATATTAACACTTCGCGTGATCTTGATTCTATCCCTCTGTTGATGCAGCCTAGAACTGTGTTGGCTTTTTTGGCAGCTGCTGCACACAGCTGGCTCCTATTTAAATGGTCGTCCACTAGGACTCCAAGATCCCTTTCACAGTTACTGCTATTGAGCAAGGTACCACCTATTCTTTACCTGTGCAAGCGGAAGTCTGTTCCTGAACTTCCAGTTTGGCCATAGGGCTGGTTTTCTGCCCTCCAGAGGATTCAGGGAGGGGAGGGGGGCTCTTTTCATCCTCCCCAGGCTCCTATAAAGCCTCTGGAGCCTGGGGAGGGTGAAAAATGGCTTTGAAAATAGGGAATTCTGCTGGCCAGCACTTGCCATAGGTTCGCCATCCCGGCTTTAGACTATTAAGTCGAAAAGTCCTTTATTGCAACGTTAAATTCCAAAAGCAAAAGGGGGAAGTAAATGAAGAATCTGCCAGTTGTTCTACCTCCTGCATCTGTTTGGGAGTCAGAGGTTTCCTATCTACCTCAGTGAAGACCAGAGGCTGCTTGTCTCCATCCATTTCTCCCTCCGTTTTCCATGGACGGAGAGTCCTAACATCTTTTCTTTGGCCTTCCTTGTTCTTCTGTTCAGTCCCTGCCTCAGTCCAGATGTGCAGAAACTTGTCATCCTGGATTTGTCAAGAGGGCTCGAGAAGGAGAGCCATTTTGCTGCTATGACTGCGTTCCTTGTCCGGAGGGGACCTTCTCCACTCAGGAAGGTGGGTCACCCTGAGGAAAATGGGAGGCTTTGTGGAACTGGATCCACCCAGAAGATTTTCATGAAAGTGCAAGTTAAATGATAGATCGAAACTCACCTGGTGTTTTATATTTACTTTTAACCTGCAGAATTTCATAACTAAAAGGAAGTAAATCAGAAAGACTTTGAAGGAGGGGCTGGGAAGAGATGGGAGGAAGGGGTGGCAGACTGAGCAAGCTTTACTAACAGCAGAGGAAATCTCTCTCCTGCTTCTTAGTTTGGACTTGTGCTGCTAAGTTCACCTTTCTAGGAACACCTGAGTTCTTTGGAACTGGATGAATAGTGTGAGGTCCACCTTCTGAAAGACCTTGCAATTCACTGTATATTGGATCCTCCCCTTGAGGATCACTGAGAAGGAGTCACTGGTCCATAATGTGGTGCTGTGGATAGTTATGGTGGGGAACTCATTACACAAATATTCTGCCATTCATGTAGATCAATCAATCAGAATAGAGCTGGAAGGAACCTTAGAGGTCATTTAGTCCTACACCCGGCTTAAGCAGGAGACCCTGTACCAGCAGTGAAATTCAAACATTTTCCCTAACGGTTCTGTGGGTGTGGCTTGGTGGGGGGGGGGGGTCATGTGGCTGGGTGGGCATGGACAACTTTTTTTAAAAAAATTTTAAAAGCATTTTTAAACTACTGGTTTAAACCTTAAAAAGTGTCTAACAATCAGCTGTGTGAAAATCAGCTGGGCTGCGTAATTGTTGGAACTTTTCTTTATACTTGTTAAAGCACTTTTTACTACCAGTTCGAGTGAACTGCCCAAACCGGTAGCATTTCACCCCTGCCCTGTATCATTTCAAAGGAGTGATTGTTTAATGAAATTGTTTAAAAAATGCTTCTTGGAAAATGCCCCTGGTATCAGCTGTTATCCAAAGAAGGTATTTTCTGTAAGATAAAAGGACAGAATATTAAAGAAAGTTGCTTTTTGGTTTCTCAGATGCAGAAAAATGCACCAAGTGTCCAGATGATAAATATCCAAATAAGAACAGAGTCCAATGTATCCCCAAAATTATAATCTTCCTGTCTTATGAAGAACATCTGAGCATCATCCTGGTCTCTTCTGCCCTACTATTGTTTTTAATCACAGGCCTTGTTTTAATCACCTTCATTACATTCCGAGAAACTCCCCTTGTCAAAGCCAACAACCGGGACCTCTCCTACATCCTCCTGGTCTCCCTCCTGCTTTGCTTCTTGTCTTCTTCTCTCTTCATTGGTCAACCAAGGAAAGCCACCTGCCTTCTCCGACAAACGGTTTTCAGCATCATCTTCTCAGTTGCCATTTCTTCTCTCTTGGCCAAAACCATCACGGTGGTGCTGGCTTTCCTGGCCACAAAACCAGGAAACCGAGCGAAGAGATGGTTGGGGAAGAGCTTGGCCAACTCCATCATCCTTTCTTCTTCTGCAGTCCAAGTGATCATCTGCTCCATCTGGCTGGGAGTTTCTCCCCCCTTCCCTGACTCTGACCTCCACTCCCAGCCTGGAGAGATCATCCTGCAATGCAATGAAGGGGCCGTTGTCATGTTCTACGTCACCCTCAGCTACATGGGCTTCCTGGCTGCCATCTGCTTCACGGTGGCTTTCCTGGCCAGGAATCTGCCTGGGGCCTTCAACGAAGCCAAGCTGATCACCTTCAGCATGCTGGTTTTCTGCAGCGTCTGGGTGACTTTTGTGCCCACCTACCTGAGCACCAAAGGGAAATACATGGTGGCTGTCCAGGTCTTCTCCATCCTGGCCTCCAGTGCTGGTCTGCTGGGCTGCATCTTCATCCCCAAGTGCTACATTATCCTTCTGAGGCCAGACCTGAACACAAAGGAGCATCTCACAGCCAGAACAAATGTAAAAACATGAGATATTAAGAGTCACAAACACACCATTATTTGTAAAAGTACTAATTTTTACTCGACTACTAAAGGGGATTCAAAATAATTTAATCATTAAAATAGATCTATCATAAAAGTACGAGGATTCTTTAACTGTGCAAAACATTTACCAATTCTAAAAAAAAACCAATTGTTTCTACAATGATCAGGAATTGTAATATCTATCAACAATTATAAAAAAATAAGGAACTGGGCTGGGCAGGGGCCAGTATAACCAGTTAAAATAACTACTTTAAACAAAAGTTAGCATTCAAGGGATGAAGTGAAGTTTAGATGGAGAGAGGAAAATAATCTGGAGTTGTTACGGTTTTTATTCCGTCCCATTTTTGGATTTCGGCAACTTCCACAAAATAAGAGAAAAAGGGAGAAGCTTTGGAAATCCAGACCATGCAGGAAATTAGAGGCAGGTCCTTTCCTATAGGAGAAAGTGGGATAAAGAGAAAAGGAGGAAAGTGTTAAGAGGAATCCAAACAGAGGGAAGGAAACTCCAGCACAGGGAATGGCTGAGGGAGGAAACTGACCAGGAGGAGCCTGCTTGGAAGTCCTTGTTTTATGGGCTCTTCCTGTGTTAAACTGAGGATTTTCCCAATGAGAAGGTCTCCTGGCCTGGAAGAGCTCCATGGATTGTTTCCATCCTGGTGCTCCAAACTCTGTGGGCATTTCATCCTCAGCTTCCCAGAGACTGGATGGAACAAAAGCAGCATCAGAAGCAGAAGCAGGAGGTCCATCATTCATGGGGTGAATCAATGAATCCCTTTTCTGTTTTTAAAAAAGAATTAAAAGAATTCAAAGGACTCCTGTGATGTTCTGGGAGAAGAATGGAGGTGAGGCCAGAGTGAATTCCAGCAACCCTTTATCTATATAAATAAAAAGTTAACTATGAGTTTGTTCAAAACCGCTAATCTCAGAAACTACTGCATTAATCGCCACAAAATTTTCACACAACATTCTTTACAAGCGCAGCCCCAATGATACATAGAGATTGTGTGGATATGGCACACTGGTGCCAGGTAAATGCCACACAAATGTACAACTGCAGCTCTTCTGAGTTTTCCTCATTCGCTCAGTCGCCCCACCCCTGGCCTCCTTTTGCCCCTCCCACCTCACCACTCGAAACACCGGTAGCCGCAGTGTTCCCCCGCCCTCTGCCTCTTCCCCCCCCCCACCTGGCCACTCTAAACAACAGCAGTAGATAGGTAGGTAGTTAGATAGAGGGAGAGAGGGAGAAATACAGTAGGTAGGTAGGTAGGTAGAGTAAGAGAGGGAGGGGAGGGAGAGGGAGGGGAAACCGAGGCAGAGGAGGAAAGGGGTCACTGAGAGGGTCTATGAGGGGAAACTTTTTCATTTAACCAAACTTGGCCACAGCAACGCGTGGTGGCTACAGCTAGTTCAATCCTACCTGTGAGGCAGCTGAATTCTCTGGCTGACAGTGCTCCTTTTAAAGGAGACTGATCACCCGAACAACCAATCAGGAGAGAGCATTTTCCCGCTTCAATAGAGGACCAGAATGAGAACTTCAACTGACAACTATGCAGTATTCAACCTGAAAATGAGACCTCCCCAGATAATAAGCCCAATCAGGCTTTTGAGTGCATGAGCTAAAACAAGCCCTCCCCCCAAAATATTGCAACACAGCAGCAGCCATGAGGTGACCATGATCGCCACCTCCTGTAACCTCAAAAATAATAAGACTTTCACGAAAATAAGGCCAATCGTTTATTTCGGGGATCAAAAGAAAATAAGAGCCTGTTGACTCCCACTGGTCTATGGCAGGGGTCTGCAAAGTCGGCTCTTTTAAGACTGGTGGACTTAGCTGGCTGGGGAATTCTGGGAGTTGAAGTCCACCAGCCTTAAAAGAGCCAACTTTGCAGACCCCTGGTCTATGGGAAATTGCATCACAATAGCCTGCCCCCTTGTGGCCATTTTCAATATGGCAGGTGATGTAAAGAAATCGCCAGATATAATAAGAAAAACAACTCTACCTATAGCATTGCTCATTATGAGAAATACTGCATGATATTCTTTCCTGATCATCCATCAAGCCCTTGCATGCGTTTAGACCTTATAAAACTCATTTAGGTACAATAGGAGGTAATCCAAGAGAGAAGCAACCTGGAATTAAAGAGAAACCAGTGGAACAGTTTGCCACCAGAAGTCGTGGATGCTCCATCACTGGAGGGTTTTCAGAAGAGATTGGGCAGCCACCTGTCTGAAATGGGAGAGGGCCGTGGGGGTGAACCTATGGTGCTCGTGCCACAAGGGCTACACAGAACCTTCTCTGTGGGGACCCAGCCCAGCTCCCTCATGTTCCACTCAATCAATTTCCTGTGAAAGAAAAAGATCTCGCGAAGTTGGAATTGATTGAATCTTTTCACTCTCCTGCTTCCTAGTGGGGGAGATAAGATTCTCCTCCTGAAGCCCATTACGACACGGAGACACAAGGCGACCAGTGGGGGGATTCATTTTTTCTACTGGTTCTGTGGGTATGGCTTGGTGGGCGTGCCAACACCCATAATCCAATCCCCCTGCATTCCCCGCACACACATCCCACATGCATGCATGACCCCCATTTCAGTGCTACCAGGCCTCCCTGAAACCTCCGGGGACCAAAAACAGTGCATGGGAGGGGAGGGGAGGGAACACATCCCACCAGCCCCTGTGCATGCGCATGCTTCTCCCAGCAGAGACCTGAAAATCAGCTGGCCAGCGGGAGGTGTGTGCGTATGTGCAGTGCAACTGCCACCTGCCTCTTTTCCTATCATAAGCACAAGGCCGGGCTTTGGTCACGACCAACTCAATGAAGGGCAGCCCCTGCCCTGCTGTCAGAAGTCCCACCACCACCAGAAGACCCCCTGAAATCCCCCCAAAGGCCCCCCTGGAAGCCCCTCCTCTTCCGCCAAGGGAGCTGCGGGCCCAGAGAGTGGGGGGGAGGGTGGATCGAGGAACTGTTCCCTCTAAGCTGCGCATGTGCGCTGGCATGAACAAGAAAACACCGCGCAGAAGTTTCCACCTGGAGCCCATGTCTTTATCCCCCTCCCCCCTCCCTCCCTTCTCTCTCTGCGCCGAACTCTCTCCTCCATCTGGTGATTGGTAAAATCAAGGAAGACTCTGCCCGGAGACCGATGACGCTGTATAAGGGAGAATTTCCATTGGTCCTCTTGGGCTTCGTCGGTTCCTGGGAAAACGGGATTCGCTGGTTGCAGCCTGCCATCCGGGGTTTCTGCGGCGTCTGAGCTGGGCAGCCTTTCGCCCCATCGCTTAGCGTGGGAAGTTCATGAGGATCCTGGGGGAGAAAGGAAACTTTTGGGGACCTTCTGCGACCCTGGAGGGAAGTTTGCAAGCCAAATGCTGTTCACAGACTGGAGGCTGCTGTAGTTATATTCAACCCAAGAAGGAAGGCAGATTTGAAAGCAAACTCCGACAAAACTGAAATGATGAGGATTCGCTCTTGATGCTCACAGAGGGGCTGACGCGGCTGAATTTCCCAATATCTGGTGTTCTCTCTTTAGTCTCTTGGTTTCTTTTCCGTCTCTTTATGAGAATTGCTTCCAAGCTTTGGAAGGAGCAAAGGAGATTCGTGTATGGTGGACTTTTTCTTTTAACTGGGATCTAGTTTCTGCAGCTCCAGTGTCCTTTAATCCCAACGTCCTCTAACAATGAGCTAAAAGTGGTAGTAGACTACAGTATATACAAAGTCATTTTTCCATTAGTAGCAGGGGTGGGTTTCAAAATTTTTCGAACAGGTTCTGTGGGTGTGGTCTGCTTTGTGGGAGTGGCTTGCCGGCCATGTGACCAGGTGGGAGTGGCTTGCCGGCCATGTGACTGGGTGGGAGTGGCTTGCCAGCCATGTGACCGGGTGGGAGTGGCTTGCCAGCCATGTGACCGGGTGGGAGTGGCCAATTTGGAAAATGTGAAACTCACTTAACAATGGTCTTGGTTAGCAACCAAACTTTTGGGCTTAATTGTGGTCATAAGTTCTCTCTCTCTCTCTCTCTCTCTTTCTTTTTCTTTCTTTCCTTCTGTCTTTCTTTCTTTCTCTGTCTCTCTTTCTTTCCTTCCCTCTTTCTTTCTCTCTCTCTCTTTATTTCTTTCTCTTTCTCTCTTTCTTTCTCTTTCTCTCTTTCTTTCTCTTTCCCTCTTTCTCTCTTTCTTTCTCTCTCATTTTTTCTTTCTTTCCCTCTTTCTCTCTCTCTTTATTTCGCTCTCTCTCTTTCTGTCTCTCTTTCTTTCCCTCTCTCTTTCTTTTTTTCTCTTTCTTTCCTTTGTCTCTTTCTTTCTCTTTTGCTCTGTCTGTCTTTCTTTCTCTCTCTCCCACTTTCTTTTTCTTTCTTTCTCTTTCACTCTCTTTCTTTCTCTTTCTTTTTCTTTCTCTTTCTTTCCCTCTTTCCCCCCTCTCTTTCCCTATTTCTCTTTCTCTCTCTCTCTCTTTCTCTTTCTTTCTTTCCCTCTTTCTCTCTCCTCCTCTCTTTCTTTCTCTCTCTCTTTCTCTTTCTCTCTTTCTGTCTCTTTTCTTTCTCTTTCTCTCTCTCTTTTTTCTCTTTCTTTCCTTTCTGTCTCTCTTTCTTTTCTCTCTCTCTCTGTCTGTCTTTCTGTCTTTCTTTCTCTCTCTCCCACCTTCTTTTTTTTTCTTTCTCTCTCTCTGTCTCTCTCTCCTTTGTTTGCCCACTGTCACTCTGTGTGTGTGTGTGTCTGTCTGTCTGTCTGTCTGTCTCGCATTCAGGCACTTAAATCACTCATTCTGTGTCTCTGTCTATCTTTCTCTCCCTCCCTCCCACTCTCTGTCTCTCTGTGTGTGTCTGTCACTCTCTGGTTCCCCCCTCCCTCCCTGTCTTTCTGTGTGTCTGCCTCTCTCTGTCTGTCTGTCTTCCCCCCCCCCACAAACCTCCTCAGCTCCTGGAAGTAGCCTGACCGGCCCGCCAGCCCGCTGGCTGTATTTACTCGCTCTCTCTCTCACCCATCCGCCGGACGAAGGAACCTGGCGTCCGATGGGTGAGCAAGCGAGCGAGCGAGCAACCGCGGCCAGCGGGCCAGCGGATTGTTGGGCGCTGCCGCAGCAACTTTCCTTACCCGCCCGCCGGCCAGTCAGCCACAGTTACTTACTCACTCGGACCTCCCCAATCTCCCTCCTGGCCGCCCACGCCAAAGTCGGGGTCCCCCTTCTGCACCCGTTCCCCCCCCCACAAGGCCAGACCTCCCTCCCTCCCCAGACCCCTCCTCTTCCCCTTCCCCCCCTTCCCTTTGCCCGGGACCCTCCGGGCGCCGCTCACCTTCTCCAGGGCGCGCACGTTCTCCTCGCCCAGGAGGCCGCTGGCGCCCTGGTAGACGCCGCTGGCCGCCCTGCGGAGGCTGTTCTGCTTGTTGGCGCCCCGGGACCCCCGCGCCCCCGGCCCGCACAGCAGCAGCAACAGCAGCAGCAGCGCGCCCCGCTCCGGCTCGCCATGGCGCTCGCAGGTGGCTCGTGCGCTCCAGCCGGGCGCGCTTGGCTCGGCTTGGCGCGAAGCCCCCCCAAGCCTCTGCATTCGCGCCAAGCGCGAAAGGCCCAGCCCGGCCCTTAAAGCTGCCGGCGTGGCTGCAGGGGGTCGAGATGGCTTCGCGCAGCTCGCGAATAGCTGCGCGAAGCCCCTCCAAGCCTCTGCATTCGCGCCAAGCGCGAAAGGCCCAGCCCAGCCCTTAAAGCTGCCGGCGTGGCTGCAGGGGGTCGAGATGGCTTTACACAGCTCGCGAATAGCTGCGCGAAGCCCCCCCAAGCCTCTGCATTCGCGCCAAGCGTGAAAGGCCCAGCCCGGCCCTTAAAGCTGCCGGCGTGGCTGCAGGGGGTCGGGATGGCTTCGCGCAGCCCGCGAATAGCTGCGCAAAGCCCCCCCAAGCCTCTGCATTCGCACCAAGCGCGAAAGGGCCGGCTCGGCCCTGGCAGCTTCAAAACTAAAGAGCCCAGGCCGGGCCTTGAAACTCTTTCCCTGTTGGCGCGGCTGGGGAGGGCGGGGGGGGCCTTCGCGCATCTAGCATGCCTTCCGCTGCCCCCCCCCCAGCCATGCTAACAACGAAAGAGCTTCAAGGCCCGGCCCCCGCCCTTTAGTTTTGAAGCCTGGCAGGCTAGGGGCGGCGGAAGGCAGGCGCACTAGCCTGCGCGAACCCCCCCCCCCCCAGCCGCCCCAACAGAGAAAGAGCTTCAAACGGAGGTTTTGACGGAGCGAGCCACGTGTTCCGGAAGTAACTTCTGGGTCCATCGTCCAACGGGATCGGCCAGGATCTCTAAATTTTACGATCGGGCTCGCGCGATCCTGGCCGATCCCCCAGAAACCCACCCCTGATTAGTAGCAGCATTCAAATGACTTTCCATGTTAATAGGGGTTTTGTGTTGTGGAGAAAAGAGAAGCCAAGAGAAATTTGGATCACCTCCCCCCTCCTTTAGAATTTAATTATTTTAATAAAAGTAAATACTTCAAAACTGTTTCAATTAGATGCCGTTTTAAACCAATATTGTAAGCCCCGAGTTTAATTCTTCAACAAATTTATTCTTAAATTTTGCTTAGTAGATTTGAATCATGTTCCTGCTTGCCTTATATTTACAGTACTCTGAACCAGGCAAAGTTCAAAGTTCAATGGGAGCTCCTCCTGCCACCATCCCTTGTAAAGAATACATGGTTGAACAAAGAAATAGGATCTCTTATTTACTTGTTACAAATGTGCTAAAGCGCATCTAACGTCTGGAATTCTGCATTTTTTCAAATGTTAGACATGTTAAATATTCCTTTTGACATTGAGCACTTTTGCATTTTTATTAATAGTACTAGCTGTACCCGCCACGCGTTGCTGTGGGCAAGTTTGGTTAAATGAAAAAGTTTCCCCTCATATACTCTCTCAGCAACCCCCTTCCTTCTCTGCCTCGGTCCCCCCCCCCCCGCTCCCTCCTCTCCCTCTCTTACTCTACCTACCTACTGTATTTCTCTCCCCCCTCTATCCCTCTACCTACCTACTGTAGTTCTCTCTCTATCCCTCTACCTACCTACCCACCCACCCACCCACCGTATTGCTCTCTCTCTCTATCCCTCTACCTACCTATCTAGAGAGAGAGGAGAGAGGGGCCGCTGACTTGGCAGCAGCCTTGTGGGAGGGGGGAGTTTGGCAGAGGGCGGTGCTGGCGGCAGCATTTGAATGGCGAGGTGGCAGGGTGGAATGCGAGGGGCGTGCCACATTGCCTGCACCGGTGTTTCGAGTGGCAAGATGGGGGGGTGGAAGGAGGCGGGGGGTCGTGCAGCGTTGGGAGCACCGGCATTCCAAGGGGCGAGGTAGGCGGGAGCAGGCGGGGGGGGCATGGCGCAGGTAACTCTGTTGCAGGCATGGCGAGTTGGGAGGAGGGAGGCAGGGGGGGGGTGAGTGAGTAAGGAAAACACAAAAGAGCTGCACCGCCCAGAGTCCGTCTGGAAGGAGATTGGTGCAGTCTATAAATCGAATAAACTTGAACTTGAAACTTGAGTTGTACATTTGTGTGGCATTTACCTGGCACCAGTGTGCCATATCCACCTTGAGATCCTTCCCTGGGATGAGATTGAAGGGATCCTGTGTGAAAGCAGCCGCATCCTTGACTGTGGCAAGAGGGCTCAATCCCCAGCATTCCTCCAGGTCCAAGGAGGGGCTGAGTCAGGGTGGGAACATCGGGGCTTTTAGGAACTTTTCTGAGCCTCTTCCCCTCCCCCCACTTCTCTGCCTGCAGGCCTGAGACTTCCCACTGACCAAGTTGCCTCACTTAATGACAGTGGGATTCGCTTAAGGACAGCCACCGTGACTGCAGGGATTGCCATTGCTGATTGGTGGGGATGTTCTTTACAACCACACTGCTTAGCTATGGGAATTCTGGGCAAAATTGCAGTCGTAAATCGAGGACTGCCTATACTTTAAAGACCATCAAGGGCATTAATGGAGAAATTTGGAAGGTTTCCACATTAGTGTCCAATTTCCAGGTTGCCTTTTGGAAGCAGAGCTGACAGCAAGGAACTGAAAGGCAGGAAGTCCTTGCCTTACGACCACAGCCGAGCCCAAAATTTCTATTGCTAAGCGAGACAGTTGTTAAGTGAGTTTTCCCCCATTTTATGACATTTCTTCACACAGTCGTTAAAGGAGTCATTAAAGTTCTTAGGCTAGTAGCACAGTTGTTAAGTGAAACAGACTTCCCCATTGATTTTGCTTGTCAGAAAGTCACACAAGGGGATCAATGACTCTGGGACATTGCAACCGTCATAAGTACATGCCAGTTGCCAAGCCTCCGAATGTTGAACACCTGACCATGGGGATGATGCGACGGTCGTAGGTGTGAAAAATGGTAATCATCTACTTTTTTCAGAGCTATTGTTACTCCCAACAGTCACTAAATGAATCATTGTAAGCCTTTATGTGAAATGGGGTACATTTCCTCAGAATCTAATGGAAGCCAAGGCCTCTGCAGTTATGAAGCCCCCCAACATGGAAAACTGTCCCACCCACCCACAAGAGTTTTCCAGGGGGCGACAGAAGGCAAAGCTCAGGAAGAGGTGGGAGAAACTGGCTTGAGCTATGGAGAGGACAAAGTTTCTAGACCTCTGTATTAAGAGGAGCTTCCATGATTCCCCACCCCCAACTCTGCTTCCTGGTGCACAAAGACCCTGAACTCAGCTCACTTCAGACATGCCTCCATGCTCCCAGCCATGTCCAGGTGAGTCCTTGGCCAGCCTTCCCCTGAGAGACCCCCACCCTCCTCCCCAATAGACCAGCTGCCTTTCCTAAGCAAGGGTGGCTTCCCTCTGGGGCAGAGGGGCTTCGGCTGGAGCGGAAGGAGGAGGGGAAGGACCCCTGCAGAGGGGGTCTCCTTCTGCAGCCTCAAGAAGCAGCTCCCAGGGACTCCATTCCTGGGGGGAAGGAAACCGATCTGTAGATTCTGAGCATTAAGGTTGCTCTGGAGGAAGAAGGGCTCCTCCCCACCAGGCTAAGGACCCCTTAAGCTGGGAGGGGAGTGCTAGACATGAGCCTGGAGAGAGAGGAACAGCGTCTGCCCCCCCCCCTTTGATCCCCTTCCGTTTCCTCCCTGAACCCCCAGGAGCTCAGATCTGGACAGGGGAAGGGTTCAAGAGCCGAGGGGACCCTGGAGAATCTTTCCCCAGGCAGATCCTGGGGAGCCTCCCAGAGCCATCCTCTTCCTCTCCATCCAGGCCAGGGGGCCACTTTCAGACACATTCCCACATCACGAGGGTCATCTCTGGGGTCAGAAGAGAAACGCAGGTTCCGTTCTGTGGTGAAAGACAAGCCGGCTTCAACTCTGGGAGGCCGATGGCAACTGGGCAAAAGGACTCAAAGTCCTGGTAAAAAAGCCAGAAGGAGGGAAGAGCAGATTCGCTTCCAAGTCAGGAGAGAAAGAATCCTGAGATGAGAACAGCTGCTCACTGAGAAGGGAGGGGAGGGCTGGCCGAGGGGAGAACACCTCCCCCCTTTCGCCTCTGCCTTTGGGGGGGGGACTGGACTGAGGCCTGGGGGTTCCTGAACCTTCCCTGCCCCCCACAGCCCAATCTCTGGGTGGGGTTTATTGGGAGGCTGCAGGTGGGGGAGGGGATAGAGGGCAGCTCAGCTCTTCTTCACTCCCACAAACTGTAGGCAGCAACATCTGGACATTTGGGGGAGGAGAGAAAACATGGCAGGTGCCCAGATTCAGGGGGGCACAATCCACCTTTTGTCTGAGTTCAGGTTGACCCAGTTCCTCCCCTCTGGGGATCTGCAGACGCCCCTTCACAAGGGCCCTTCAGTCCCCGGAGACCCTCCCTTCCTGGGTCAACCCTCTCCCACTGGCCATCCTGCCAGATCCCTTCCTCTTCAACTGCGGCAGGGATCTCCATCTGGCCAGGGATGATTGGCAGCTCCTGGGTATTTGGGGCTGGTTTTGAGGTAGCCGGGCTGGCTGGGGTTCCCTCTGCTGTGTAAGAGTTGCATAAAGAAAGGTCACAAATATGATGGGGACACCTGGTGACAGGTGAGGAGGGAGGAAGAGTCCATGGACAGGAGAGAAGGGAGGGAGGAGGAGGGGGAAAGAGGGGGAGAGAGGGGGGAAGAGGGAGAGGGGAGGGAGGGGAAGAGGGGGAGGGAGATCAAGGACTGGCCAGAAGACTCGGGGTCCCTTCTGAAGAGGGAAACGTTCTCACTGCTTTGATCTCGGAAGCTTTGAGCAGGTCAGGCTGATTCCTCTTCCGTTATTTGCAGTTCCAAACTCATCCGAAGGGGAAAAAAGGGGAAGGGGTTTCTCTCCTATCCCCCTCCTCTTTCCAGGCAGCTGACCCAGAATGAAGGCAGGTTCCTCCTTCACTGGGGTCACCTGGACAGGAGGCCACCCAGAAGTGACCGTTCCCTCTTTCTTTATTCCAGAGACTGAGGTGGACTCCCATCCCATGCCCAACATCCCTGGGAGGGTCAGTGCAGGAGGATGAAAGAGAAAACCCAACAAAAAGGCAGCAACCGCAAAGCCTGGGCTCTACGGTGCCCACAGAACCACCCTCCCCCTGGCATCTCTGGGACTCCAGGCTCAACCCCCTCCCCCTCTGGATTTGGGGAGAAGAACCGGCTGTTTGGGGAGCCCTCATCCCCCAAGAAGGAAGAGGGTGCCAAGGGGAGGCTGGGCTTCGCAGACCTCCTCTTCCACCTGGCAGGGGCAGCTCTGGGAAATGGGTGCCCCCTCGGTCTCTTAGGAGGGCAACGTCTGACCCAGAGGGCCTGGAGGAAGCCTCCCTGCCTGGCTCAGGGGGAGGGAGGGGCAGGGACCCGCTCCTGATAGCGGAACTCTCGCCAATATCCCGACTCTGGCGTATTCCTGACCCCGCACCCTTTGTTTCTGGCCCCTGGGGGTTGAGGGGGGACACTGAAGCCCCTTGGAGTTTGGCGACTGAAAGAAGAGAACCGCTCCAGATCGAGGGGAGCCGAAACGGCCTTTGGTCAGGGTCGAAGTGGAGCCCGATTCCTCCCCATCCAGACCTTCAGAGCCTTTAGTATCCCGTGAGTAGCACCGCCTGATTGGCCAGGCTTCTTCTCTGCAAGCAGCTGCCCGGCAGGAACAGCGCCGTCCTCGGAGGGGTCCAGCCAAGATGGGGGAGGGAGCGCCCAAGGGGCCCCAGAAAGCCCAGCTGTGGGTGGAGATCCTGGAAGAGGGAAGTTGGGGGCTCAACTCTGGAGCTGCAGTCAAAGCTCCGCCTTGAGGCTCTTTATGGCCCCGCCTGGAAACAGGCAAGAAAAGGGGGGGGGGGGAGTTGCACCTGCGCCCCCCCCCCCCCAGCGAGAGAAGGTTTCCCTCCCGCCTCCTCTCCTTCCGAGGACTTGTCCCTTTGTTCCGCTGCCGCCACCGCTGCTGCTCCTCCCCTCCCAGACCTGCTGCCGGTCAAGCAAGGAGCTGGAGGCGGTTTTGCCCCAGCCAGACGCAGCGCAGCCTGGAAGGGAGAGAACTTGGCGAGGCTTTGGGGACTCCAGCAGCGGCCGATCCGAGAAACCTTCCTCCTTCTCCTTCTCCTCGGCCTGGCTGGAGAGCTCTGCGGGAAGAAGCCGCGCGAGGCTCCCCCTGCAGCCCCAGGCGGGTCTTGCATCAGGTCAAGGTCGAGGCCGGCGCTTGCAGCTCTGCCCCGCGTTGCTCTCCTCGGCGGGGGCGGTCGTAGCCGAGTTAAAGAGGCCGAAGAACCGCCATTCTCCCCGAGCGGCTTCAAGGGCTCGGCTGGCAGAGCGCCTGGAGCGTCTCCGGGGCAGTGGCGTAGCGTGGGTTGTCAGCACCCGGGGCAAGTCAAGTAATTTGCGCCCCCTAACCCGTGGATTTTAGCACTCGAGTCTCTTCCACTAGATTAGTTAAAGAAACCCTTACCCCCTAAGCACATGTATTGTTTGTTATGAAAATACTGATGTAATTAAAGTAAAATGCTCTAGCAAATGGTTCCGCGTGCCCCCTGTGGTCGCTTGCTCAAGCAGGGGGTTGGACTAGAGGACCTCCAAGACCCCTTCCAGCTTGTTATGGCTGTGTGTACAGCAATGTTGACACCATCAGGCGGGCTCAAAAGGAGAAGCTGTGTTGATTTTGCTCTCTGTCTTGCTTTTGTGGCCAGGTGGGGCCTTCCGTGCGGGTAATCAAACTTCCAGCTCTTTCATTGGAAAGGGAAAATCGCAGCATCTGGGGCAGGACCTTCCCAGGATCTTCCAACAGCTGACAGGGAGCGAGAGGATGGCTCCGTTGGCTGTGGAGGAAACTTGGGAAGGGCAACGTCAGACTGGGCAGACCAGGGGGGAGGGAGGACAAGGGAGAGGGGGCTCAGAGGAAGACCAAGGCCCACCCCCTCTTCATCCAAGGTCACACAGGGAAGAACGTAGAAGAGAGCAACAGGGGTTGGGTGGCTTACGAGGGAAAAAACGTCCCTGATTCCCTTCACAAGGCACACCTGGGGATGGAGTTTAAAGGAGAGGCGAATGGGAGGGGCGGTTGTCGGGAACAAACACGGAGTTCATCTGCTGTTATCTGAGTTCCTGACATCCTCCCAACTGGTTTGATTTACTGCCATGCTACTTTGGCTTTTGGAGCTGCTCATCTTGCTTGCCCTGCCGGATTATTTACCTTCTCTTCCCTTGTTGGATTTATGGTTGGGAGTTTTCTGCTTACAACATTTGGACTGGAGAATTGTCAGCCAGAGGCTGCTGCAGGTTTGTGGGAGAGTTTTTCTCCAGGCAGGAGAGTTGAAAGGGACGTTGGGGGCACAGCTGGTGACAATATAGGGACTCATAACAGTTCTCCAGCTGTGTTGCCTTTGTGCCACACCCAGGGTCATCACAATGGCCTTCAATTATGAACCCCAAATTTCTGTCGCTAAGTGAAACCACTGCAGTTGGTGAAGTTTGTAACCTGGTTGTGAAATGGCTTTCCCATCGACTTTGCTTGTCAGAAGGTCATCAAAAGGGGTCATGTGACAACCCCCGGGGGGGGGGGGCACCGTGCAACTGTTATAATTACATATTGGTTTCTAAGCGCCTAAATTTCCTTGACGTAACCATGATGGGGAGAATGCAAAGTATGGAAAGTGGCAAAAAATCACTGTTTTCATTGTCTTTGCAACTTCAGTCACTAAATGAATTCTCGTAAATTGAGAATTATCTGGATCACCTAATTTAACTGTTGCAGAGCTCTCTCTCTTTCTCCCTCTCTCCTCCCCATCTTCCCCTCCCCAACATTCTCTCTCCCCCTTCATCTCTCCTTCTCCCTCTCTTTCTCTCTCTTTCTCCCTCTCTCCCTCCCTCCCACTTTATCTCCCTCCATTTCTCCCTCTTTCTCTCACTTTTTTCTCCCTCCCTCAGGCAAACCGGTTCCCTCGTCATTGTCGCCATTTTGCTTTTTAGTCCTGCGCATGCGCAGAACAGTTTTAATTCAACTGCACATCCAGCACACACACGAACCGGCAGTAAAGTTCGGCAGAACCCACCACTGGCCCAGAGGATGGGGGGAGCAGGGTCCCAGCCCGATTTGGGAACAGGAACCAGAAAACAAGGCCTGGCCCTGGCCAGCCCTTCCCTCTTCCCCCTTTACCTTTTTTTTTGGGGGGGGGGTTTGTTTTGTCCTGGGACAAACCTCAGCCCCCTCGCCCTCCTTGTGGGGCTTCCTCCAACTTTGGGATTGGGAGGTTCCAGAAGGTAAGAGAACCAATGGGAAACCTCCCTTCTTGAACGTCATTGGTCTCCGGGCAGAGTCTCCCTTGACTTCCCCCAGTGCAGGAGAGCGTTCCCAGCAGAGAAGGAGCCCCAGTTGGCTCTTCAGGCCAAGATCCCCCCTCCCACTTCCCCCTCTCCCTCCGCAGAACTGGCTCTCCTCCTTCAGCTGAAGCCCCTAAGGACTCTGCCCGGAAACCGATGACGCTCAATCAGGGAGAATTTCAATTGGTGCTGACCCTCATTCTGGCCCAGCCCTCCCTCCCACCTCCGAAATCCGAGATGAACGCCCCCCCCCCTTTCAGATTCCTCCTCTGGGGCTGGGCGCATCAGGGGAGACACAGAAAGGCGCTGCGGAGCCCAGAACGGGGCTTCAGACGACGCAACATCTGAGAAACACGGGATGGGCCGAGAAATGCAGGCTACAACCAGCGAATCATATTTTCCCAGGATCTGAGGAAGCCCCAGAGGACCAATAGGAATTCTCCATACTATAGCGTCATCGGTCTCCAGGCAGAGTCCCCGTTGACTTCACATGATGGAAGAGAGAGAAAGGGGCGGTGACCCGGCGGCTCGGATCGGATTCGCACAGCCAGCACTGCAGAGAGAGTGAATAAGCCAGGCAGGGGCAGAGAGCTGCGAGTGCGAGCGCGCCCCCTCAGATGTTGCGCCCGGTGCGGCCGGCCCCCCCTGCACCCCCCACGCTACGCCTCTGCTCCGGGGCTCAGCAGGGATGCGGAGGGTCTCACCTGGAGGGGCGACCAGGGCGAGCGCTGCGGGAAAGCCAGTCAGGAGGGAAGGATTTTCTTTCCTCTTTTTTCCCCCCAAAGAAGAAGAGAGGCCCCTCCTTTCCTTATCCAACTCCGCTGCCCGAATCCCAGCTTCTCCTTTTAGCCTTCGCTCTGCCCAAAACAGTCCCCAAACCCCCCCCCCCTCATTCAGCCAGAGGGCTTTCCGGCCCTCCCCAGAGGCACTGCTCCGTCTCAGGGCTCTTTGTGGGGAGCCTCCGTGGCAGCTGGCGAGTCTCCCGTTCTTGGCCCCGTCTTAGCCTTCAAAGAGACCCGGAGCTGCTTCCTCTCCGTCCAGACCCTCCTAGCCTCTGGGCACGGGGGTCGTCTGAATGGGACCCCTGGAGTCATAGCGGTGTAAGAAATGGTCCGTCCTGGGAATATGAACTCAGGACAAGGGAGGAGATTCTGGCCGAAGGAGAAGGAGGGGAGACCCTGAAAGGAGGAGGAGCCCTTGGAGAGCTGAGCCAGTCAAGCAGAGAAGCTCAATCTCCCCTTCATGGAGGGTCTTAAGGTAGGGGGTGTTAAACTCCATTGAGGGTCCCATCAGCCTCATGGTTGCCCTCAAAGGGCCAGAAGGAGGTGAGACCATGAAGACTCACAGCGTCCAGATGGAATAGAAACATTGCACACAAAGTTGATTTTCAATATGGCTCCTTCTGTTATTCTAGTATTTTAAATCGACTATATTTGTGCATATTACCATCCTTATATCCCCATTCTCGTTTCATTGCGGTTTCTTTCCTTTCTGTCAGTAGTACAGTGCGAGATTGAATAAATTAACCCTTTTTCCACCTTCTAGATAGGATCTTTTTCTTCACTTCAGTTCCTCACCGTTCTTTTTCCTTTTTTCTAACCATTTTTTTTGTTTCCAACAGGTTTTATTCATTTTGTCATTTTACAAATATTTCCCTCCCTCCCCCCACCCCCTCCCTGACTTCCCAGAGCAAAATACAAGATATAACATCTAACAATCATTTGCTAACATTAGCTAACTATCTATAGTTTCAAATCCCTCACTTAACCCTTTAACTCGCCTTTTTTCAATTATATGTGAATATAAATACCTTCCAGTTCCCTTCATTCATAAGCTATTTTAAACTTGTTAGTCTTATATTTGTTTTGAATATATTCAATCCATCTTTCCCATTCCAGTAAATATCTTTCTTGAAAATCATCTTTCAAGTATGCTGAGATTTTTGCCATTTCTGCTAGATTGACTACTTTTAATGTCCACTCTTCAATAGTCGCCAAATCTTCCTTCTTCCAGTATTGCGCCACCAAGAGTCTAGCTGCAGTTATTAAATTTAATATCAGTTTGGACTCTATAACCGTACAATCTGTTATTATGCCCAACAAAAACAACTGTGGGGTAAACTTGATCCTCTTTTTCAAAATATTCTGCATAATCCTCCATATTTTTATCCAGAATGCTTTGATTTTCTTACACTCCACCATATATGATAATAGGTAGCATCTTCACTTTCACATCTCCAACATTTCGGTTGGAGATTCGGGTACACACACGATAATTTTTTAGGATCTAGGCGCCATCTATAAAACATTTTATAAACATTTTCTCTTAAGCTTTGTGCTTGTGTAAATTTCACATTTCTAACCCATATTTTTCCCCACGTTTCCATCATTATTGGTTCTTGAAAGTTTTGTGCTCATTTTATCATACAATCCTTAACTAATTCTGTTTCCAAATCTATTTCTATTAAGACATTATATAACCTTTTTATATGTGACTGACTCTGGTCTCTAATTTGTTTTACTAAATTTTCTTCATTCTGCATGATGCCAATTCTTTGATCTTCTTTCCACCTGGTTTGGAGCTGTCCATATTGAAACCATGCATAAATTATCTTTTCTTCTTTCAGTACATTTAATGGCTTCAGTTGCAATTTACCCTTTTCCATGTTAAGAAGCTCTTTGTAGGTAATCACCTCTTGTTTTTGTTCTATACTTATGTTCTCTATTGCATGTCTACGTATTGCTCATATGGGTATTTTATAATTCAACTTATATTGATCCTTTTCCAAACTCTCAAAAGCGCATACCTAAGTATGTGACTTTTAAAAGTCTTGTCCACTTTTTTCCCATATAGTAAATACGCATTCCAGCCATATAACAATTCATATCCTTCAATATTCAATATTCTTTCTTCTGTTAAGTTAAACCAATCACTGATTACTGATAAAACAACTGCCTCATAATATAATCTTAGATTAGGCATTTTGAGACCTCCTCTTTCACATGTATCCTATATTATTTTTTGTTTTATTCTCGTTTTTTTCCCTTCCCATATAAATTTATTAAGCCCCTTCTGCCATTCTTTCAAATTTACATCTTTTTAAAGTATTGGTATCATTTGAAACAAAAATAAGAACTTGGGTAAAACGTTCATCTTAATTGCTGCTATTCTTCCCAGCAATGACAATTGTAATTTTTTCCAACTCTCCATCTCTTTCTGTATTTTATACCATAACACTTCGTAATTATTTTTATATGATTTCCCATTCGAAGCTGTGATATATATATCCCTAAATATTTAACCTTTTGCACTGTTTCGAATCCCGTTAGTCTTACTAATTCTTCTTTATGTTGCATGGTCATATTTTTAGTTAGTATCTTTGTTTTTTGTTTATTTATTTTAAAGCCAAATTCCTTTCCATATTGATTGATTATGTCCATTAAACCTATAACCGATTGTACCGGTTGAGATAAGGTAACAACCAGGTCGTCTGCAAATGCTCTCAATCTATAATCATGGTGTCTAATTTTGATTCCCTTTATATCCTTTGAACCCCGTATTTTATTCAGTAAATATTCTAAAGTTAAAATAAACAATAATGGAGACAGAGGGCATCCCTGTCTTGTCCCTTTTTCAATTTTGAAAGTCTCTGTTACACTATTATTAACTATTATTTGTGCTGTTTGTCTCTGGTATATTGCCCTAATAGATTGTGTAAAGTACTCTCCACACTGCATCCTTTCTATCATCTTCAATAAAAATTGCCAATTCAATCGATCAAATGCCTTCTCGGCATCCAAAAAGATAAACGCAACAGGGACTTGGTTGTTTCTTTCCAAATATTCCAATAAATTTACAATATGCCTTACATTATTTCTCATTTGTCTCCCACTTATAAATCCGGATTGATCATTATGAATCATTTGTTGCATTACTATCATTAGCCTATTTGCTAATATTTTAGCAAAAAATTTATAATCCGTATTTAAAAGTGATATTGGCCTATAATTCTTTGGTTGTCTAAGATCCTTCCGGGTCAGTGAGATAAAGGCTGTTCTCCATGATGGAGGCACCTCACCTCCCATTTGAATTTTACTAAATAATTCCTTAAGAGGTTCCACCATTTCTAACTGTAAATTTTTATAATACGTAGCTGTCAACCCATCTGTTCCTGGAGCCTTACCCCCTTTTTCTAACCATTGATACCACAGCTCCCAATTCCCCCCCCCCTCCTCTTTGTGTTCATTTTTTAGTAATTGAGATAACGTATCTAATTCGGCACAATCGGTTATCTTGTGTATTAGGCTTTCTCCTGACGGAATGTTGGGGTCTTTCCACCTTTGCACAAGGAGCATCCTTGCCACGGTTAGCACATACGTGATCAGGTACTTGGTTCTTTTACTCATTGGGCCTGGCAAGATTCCCAGGAGGAAGAGCTCTGGCCTCCTATCCACTTGAATCCCTGTTATCTCCTGCACCCACCTCCTTACTCTATCCCAGTATACCTTAACCTTTGGGCAGGTCCACCACATATGGTCGTAGGTCCCCCGCTTGGCCCCACACTTCCAGCAGGCCGATGATAAATTGGAAAAGATCCTAGCAAGTCTGGCTGGCGGCAAATGCCACCGAAATAACATTTTATATTGGTTCCCTTTGTAGGACGAAGCCAATGTGTCTTTGATATTTTTATTCCAAATTCCTCTCCACTTAGTCGTATCAATTTCATACCCAAAGTTTTTAGCCCAGACAGTCAGAGGTTCCCTCATCACGTCTTCTTCCTCTACCTTCCAGAGTAGCATCAGCTTATAAGACTTTGTTATAGTTTTTTGGTCATTAGTTAATATGAGTTTAGTTCTTTTCTCTCTCTTTGTATCCCTTCCTTTCCTCCTTCCAAAGCCAGGAGACCCACCTGAAACAACAACTCCTTGGATGAAACCGACCATTTTACACACACACTCACACACACACACACACACACACACACACACACTCCTCCAACCAGCTCTGCTCCTCGATTCATTGTTTGCTTTTAGTGGTGGACCAATCGCCAAAGTCCTTTCCAAGCGCCCGGCAGCATCGCTCGCCTCCCAGGAAAGTCCGGCTGACTAACTAGATTAACTGTGCAGGCAGCAGTCTTCCTCTCGCCTCTTCCGCACAAGCTTCTCTCTCTGGAGCAGCCACAGGAGGGGGATTTATGGGGAGGTGGAAGGGTGGGCAGTTTCTTTGCATTGCAAAGTTGGAATGGGAGGAGAGAGAGAGAGGAATCAGAAGCTGTTATGGCCAGGGGGGGGGCATAAAGGGAGCAGGAGCTCTGCTGTGAATGGAGGGGGGAAAGTTTGGCTTCTCTCTGCCATTCAAGCATTCAAGGGTTGCAGCAGAGAGAATCCCCACTTTTCTCTCTCCCTCCATTCACAGCAGAGCTCCTGCAGCCTCTCCCCCCACACACACACGCTGCCCACTTATGGGCCCAGCCTCTTCTGCCTGGCAGTATTCGGGTGGGGGTGTGGTTCCTCTGTCTGGGGGCGGGGAATTTGGTTGCAGAAACGCCAAGGGTGGGGCAGCCTTGGAGGGCCTCTTCATCCTTCCCATTTTCCTCTCATCCTGCAAAACCAGAAATCCCCCCCCCTCCAAGCAGCCACTGAGACTGTGCAGGGGAGAGAAGGGGGGGCAGGAGAAGATCAGGGGACAAGAGAAGAAGATCAGAGGGATCCCAATTCTGCAGCCAGAAGAGTTTCTGCAGAGGGGAGGGGGAGGGAGGGGGCAGCTCCCAAAGGCCTTGGAGCCAGAATCTGGCAGCTGCATGAAGGGAGAGAGAGAAACCCAGGAAGGATCCTCACTGACTTCTCAGGCTGAGAAAAGAGCTGGGGGGAGATTTCTTCTTTCAGGGTTTCCAAAATGTCTTCATCTTGCATTACAATCGAGTAGAACTAAAACATCTGGAGTAGGGGGGGTTAAAATATTTTACTACCGCTTCAGTGGGTGTGGCTAGAATGGGGGGGGGCTTCTGGCTGGGTCACAGCTGTGGCTCGATCTTGAGCGAGCTCTGGGCCTGGTCTGGGGAGGTGGGGAGTGGCTCCATTAGGAGTGATCTGGAGGAGTTTTCCATCAGGATTACAAGGGAGAAGATCAGCCTGAGAGATTTCTTCTTGATCAACCCATGCTTTCTGGGAATCACTGTTGTTTTCAAAGAGTTTATGGGTCATCTTTTTTTTCCTGTTTCTTTTATTTGTCATCTGCTCTCGAATGTTCCCTATAATTGACCAACTGTGTCAAATATATTTTCTCTATATTTTGATAATTTTTTTTCAAACTTTCTCATTCACCTATGAAGATAATGGCAATATTTGTATCCTATTTAATCATATTTGGAGATGAGACAATTGTAGAAGAAAGATTCAATGTGGGATAAGAAACAAAGTTTTCTGTTGTTCAAATTCCTGGATGTTCCCATTCTAGTTTCATCCCTTTCTGGAGAAGAATGAATTTTGGAATATTTCTGACAGAAAACTGTACTTGGACCAAAATGGAGAGATAAAAGCAGATATAGGCATTCAGTGGCTCTTGGTTCTCCCCAAGGAGGATCCCAGGATGGAGATTCTGGCGTATTTTGTAAGAGAGAGACTTTCTATCAAACAAAAGACTCTTTCACAGCTAAAGTTGCTCAATAAGGTGGGAGAAATTTTGGTGTCTTTTCTCTGTTTGCCAAAGCCTGAGGTCCCATTTAAAGGGGGCAAAGCCTATAGTCTCCAGGGTGGTTGGCCTTCCATGCCACCTAATGGAAGTTCTTCAAGGGATGGGACCTAAGTGGAGGGGCTTTGCCATGTTTTATGGAAACCTTTCAAGATCTTACTGGTCAGAGGTTTCTTTCTCCATCAGAGTTTATTCTACACTTAAAAAATCTAATGGAATAAAAGTTTCCTAAAAATTTTACAATGAACCTTATTCTCAGTTTTAATGTGAATGTATTATACTTAAATCTTTTTTTCCAATTCAATCCCGGTAAATTATTAAGTAGAAAAGTAACTTATTGTAATGTTTAATTCTAAAATCAAAAGGGAGGAAGTAAATGAAGAATCTGCCAGTTGTTCTACCTCCTGCATCTGTTTAGAAGGAGTCAGAGGTTTCCTATCTACCTCAGTGAAGACCAGAGGCTCCTTGTCTCCATCCATTTCTCCCTCCATTTTCCATGGACGGAGAGTCCAAACATCTTTTCTTTGGCCTTCCTTGTTCTTCTACTCAGTCCCTGCCTCAGTCCAAATGTGCGGAAAGTTGTCATCCTGGATTTGTCAAGAGGGCTCGAGAAGGAGAGCCAGTTTGCTGCTATGACTGCGTTCCTTGTCCGGAGGGGACCTTCTCCACTCAGGAAGGTTGGTTACCCTGAGGAAAATGGGAGGCTTTGTGGAACTGGATCCACCCAGAACCTTTTTATGACAGTGCAAGTTAAATGATAGATCGAAGCTCCCTGGTGCTTTATATTTATTTTTAACCTTCAGAATTTCTTATCTAAAAGGAAGTAAATGAAAAATACTTTGAAGGAGGGGCTGGGAAGAGATGGGAGGAGGGGGTGGCAGACTGAGCAAGCTTTACTAACAGCAGAGGAAATCTCTCTCCTGCTTCTTAGTTTGGACTTGTGCGGCTAAGTTCACCTTCCTAGGAACACCTGAGTTCTTTGGAACTGGATGGATTGTGTGAGGTCCACCTTCTGAAAGACCTTGCAATTCACTGTATATTGGATGCTCCCCTTGAGGATCACTGAGAAGGAATCGCTGGTCCATAATGTGGTGCTGTGGATAATTATGTTGGGGAACTCATTACACAAATATTCTGCCAGTCATGTAGATCAATCAATCAGAATAGAGCTGGAAGGAACCTTAGAGGTCATTTAGTCCTACACCCTGCTTAAGCAAGAGACCCTGAACCAGTGGTGAAAATCAAATTTTTTTCCCTAACAGTTCTGTGGGTGGGGCTTGGTGGGGAGGGTCATGTGACTGCGTGGGCATGGACAACTTTTTTTTTTTACCTTTTAAAAGCATTTTTAAAGCATTTTTTTTTCTGAACCGGTAGTTAAATAATGCTTTAAAAAGTAAAAAAAAATAGTCTAATGATCAGCTGTGTGAAAATCAGCTGTGTTGCGTAATTGTCAGAACTTTGCTTTTTACTTTTTAAAGCACTTTTTGCTACCAGTTCGAGAGAACTTCCCAAACCGGTAGCATTTCACCCCTGCCCTGTATCATTTCAAAGGAGTGATTGTTTAATGAAATTGTTTAAAAGCCTGTGGTATCAGCTGTTATCCAAAGAACGTATTTTCTGTAAGATAAAAGGACAGAATATTAAAGAAAGTTGCTTTTTGGTTTTTCAGATACGGAAAAATGCACCAAGTGTCCAGATGATAAATATCCAAATGAGAACAGAGTCCAATGTATCCCCAAAATTATAACCTTCCTGTCTTATGAAGAACATCTGTGCATCATCCTGGTCTCTTCTGCCCTACTCTTGCTCTTAATCACAGGCCTTGTTTTAATCATCTTCATTAAATACCGAGAAACTCCCCTTGTCAAAGCCAACAACCGGGACCTCTCCTACATCCTCCTGGTCTCCCTCCTGCTTTGCTTCTTGTCTTCTTCTCTCTTCATTGGTCAACCAAGGAAAGCCACCTGCCTTCTCCGACAAACGGTCTTCAGCATCATCTTCTCAGTTGCCGTTTCTTCTCTCTTGGCCAAAACCATCACGGTGGTGCTGGCTTTCCTGGCCACAAAACCAGGAAACCGAGCAAAGAGATGGTTGGGGAAGAGCTTGGCCAACTCCATCATCCTCTCTTCTTCTGCTGTCCAAGTGATCATCTGCTCCATCTGGCTGGGAGTTTCTCCCCCCTTCCCTGACTCTGACCTCCACTCCCAGCCTGGAGAGATCATCCTGCAATGCAACGAAGGGGCCGTTGTCATGTTCTACGTCACCCTCAGCTACATGGGCCTCCTGGCTGCCATCTGCTTCACGGTGGCTTTCCTGGCCAGGAATCTGCCTGGGGCCTTCAACGAAGCCAAGCTGATCACCTTCAGCATGCTGGTCTTCTGCAGCGTCTGGGTGACTTTTGTGCCCACCTACCTAAGTACCAAAGGGAAATACATGGTGGCTGTCCAGGTCTTCTCCATCCTGGCCTCCAGTGCTGGTCTGCTGGTCTGCATCTTCATCCCCAAGTGCTACATTATCCTTCTGAGGCCAGACCTGAACACAAAGGAGCATCTCACAGCCAGAACAAATGTAAAAACATGAGATATAACAAAACCATTGTGATATTGGAAGAATTGTTAAAGTTTCTTTTATTTGAAAGGAGATATTCTTTCCATTTTGATAGTATGCAAGTGTCAAAGAAAATATGTGTATGTTTCAAAATAGGAAATTATTGAATTGTTCTTGCTCCTTTCCCTTTCAACTTAATAAACCTTGCTAAAAGTCATTCAGAGGAATTTGGTGTTCAAAAGCAGCAACTGAATTTGACACCTTTAAAGAATAATTCAGGCACTGGTTCCTACAGCTAAAAGTCTGTGTATGAGAGGGGAGGGGGAGTCAGCAGGAAGCTTTGGGCACCAAGAACCAGCCTGGCTGCCTGATCCTCTCCCTGAGAATGCCGGAATGATGGGAAATGCCATGTTTGACTGGCTCTCAGCTGGGGAGGGAAATAAGAAAAAAAGAGGGGGGGAAAGAGGGGGGGGGAAATAAGAAAAAAGTTAAGGAAACAATTGGTCCACTGCTGGGAGAAAATGGCAAGAAGATGATAAGCAACAGGGAGAAAGCAGAACAATTTAACTCTTTTTTTGCATCTGTCTTTACACAAAGGGATAAAACAGTCCAACCAATCAAAAACAGCACCATAAAAATCAGATTAGGAACACAAGTTGAAATAGGGAAGAAAATGGTAAGTGAGCACCTGTCTGCCCTGGACGAGTTCAAATCACCAGGACCGGATGGATTACACCCCAGGGTTCTGAAGGAACTGGCAGACGAGATCTCAGAACCACTGAACTATATCTTTCAGAGATCCTGGAGCACCGGGGAATTGCCAGAAGACAGGAAAAGAGCTGATGTGGTTCCCATCTTCAAAAAAGGCAAAAAAACAGATCCAGGAAACTATAGACCCATCAGCCTGACCTCAATACCAGGAAAGATTCTGGAAAAGATAATTAAACAACAAATAAGTGAACACCTAGAAGCAAACAAAGTAATAGCCAAAAGCCAACACGGGTTTGTCAAAAACAGATCATGCCAGACTAATCTAATTGCATTCTTTGACAAAGTGACAAAATCAGTGGACCAGAGGAATGCTGTCGATATAATTTACTTGGACTTTATCAAGGCATTTGATAAAGTAGACCATAACCTACTATTAGATAAAGTAGAAAATTGTGGGTTAGACAGCACCACCACCAAATGGATTCGCAACTGGCTGACCAACCGCACTCAACGTGTAGTCCTCAATGGAACTGCATCTACATGGAAGGAAGTATGCAGTGGAGTCCCCCAAGGCTCTGTTTTAGGTCCAGTACTCTTTAACATCTTCATCAATGATTTGGATGAGGGGATAAATGGGGAACTCATCAAATTTGCAGACGACAGTAAGCTGGCAGGAATAGCCAACACTCCAGAAGATAGGCTTAAGATACAGAAGGATCTAGACAAACTTAACATTGGGCACTATCTAATAAAATGAAATTCAATTGTGAAAAAAGTAAGGTTCTACATTTAGGCAAGAAAAACAAAATGCACAAGTATAGTATAGGTGGTACCTTGCTCAATAGTAGCAACTGTGAGTGGGATCTAGGAATCCTAGTGGACAACCATTTAAATATGAGCCAGCAGTGTGCAGCAGCTGCCAAAAAAGCCAACACAGTTCTAGGCTGCATAAACAGAGGGATAGAATCTAGATCACGTGAAGTGTTAATGCCACTGTATAGTGCCTTGCTAAGGCCACACTTGGAATACTGCATACAGTTTTGGTCGCCACGATGTAGAAAAGACGTGGAGATTCTGGAAAGAGTGCAGAGAAGGGCAACCAAGATGATTAGGGAACTGGAGACTAAAACATATGAAGAACGGTTGCAGGAACTGGGTATGTCTAGTTTGATGAAGAGAAGGACCAGGGGAGACATGATAGCAGTGTTCCGATATCTCAGAGGGTGCCACAAAGAAGAGGGAGTCAAACTATTCTCCAAGGCACCTGGGGGCAGGACAAGAAGCAATGGGTGGAAACTAATCAAGGAGAGAAGCAACTTAGAACTAAGGAGAAATTTCCTGACAGTGAGAACAATTAACCTCTGGAACAGCTTGCCTCCAGAAGTTGTCAATGCCCCAACCCTGGAAGTCTTTAAAAAGATGTTAGATAGCCATTTGTCTGAAATGGTATAAGGTTCCTGCCCACGCAGGGGGTTGGACTAGAAGACCTACAAGGTCCCTTCCAACTCTGCTATTGTATTGTATTGTATTGTATTCACTGAAGAAGACAGAGATCACATGCCTAAAACAGAGCCTATGTTCGTAGGGAGGGAAACTGAGGAATTAACCTAGATAGAAATAACCAGGGAGGAGGTCCTTGCATGTCTTGTTAAACTAAACACTAACAAATCACCAGGACCAGATGGCATCCATCCACGAGTTCTCAAGGAACTTAAAGATGAAATTGCTGATGTCCTTGCCAAAATATATAATCTTTCTCTCAAATCAGGCCTTGTGCCAGATGACTGGAAGGTAGCAAATATAACACTTATCTTCAAAAAAGGATCCCAAGGTGATCCAGGAAATTACCGACCGGTCAGCTTGACAAGTGTCCCAGGTTGCAAGGGCAAATCATGCCTCACTAATCTGCTGGAATTTTTTGAGAGTGTCAACAAGCACGTGGACAAGGGAGATCCAGTTGACATTGTTTATCTGGACTTTCAGAAGGCCTTTGACACTATTATATTTGGCCCGGTTCTGAGCAACCCAAACACTTCAATGATCATCTTGTGCATAGGACCTTGAGTTATACTTGGGAGAAGTTGAGGAGGAAGTTATATTTGAAGGTGCCGTGCTGGATCTCTACTCAGGAAGCCCTTGTCTACCCAATACGATATAGAGGGGAGAAGATCTTGACATATGAGGAGATCTTAGATGCACAGGGGAATTTGAAGACCAGGGAAATATTAGCCTCACAAGGATTTATTTTATTTATTTATTTATTTATTTTTTTATTGAATTTATACCCCGCCCTTCTCCAAACGGCGCACAGGCATATTAAAAAACATACAAACATATAAAAATTTTTTTAAAAAACTTATTCAACTAAAAAACCTGTGCTAAAACCAAATTAAAATCCCCATTTTAAAACTATCTATGAGTCAGAATTGGAGGCTACGCTAGGCCGGCTAGGTGTGTCTTCAGACACTTGCGGAAGAGGCGGAGGTCAGAGATGGTACGGAGTTCAGGGGGTAAGTCGTTCCAAAGGGCTGGTCCCGCCACAGAGAAGGCTCTTCCCCTGGGTGTCGCCAGTCGGCATTGACCGGCCGACGGCACCCTGAGGAGGCCCTCTCTGTGGGAGCGTATCGGTCTGAGGGATGTATGGGGCAGGAGGCGGTCTCGCATATAACTAGGCCCCGAGCCATGGAGCGCTTTAAAGATGGTCGTTAGAACCTTGAAGCGCACCCGAAAGACCACAGGAAGCCAGTGCAGCTCGCGCAGGATCGGTGTTATGTGGGAGTGTCTAGGCGCTCCCGTAATCACCCGCACGGCTGCATTCTGGACTAGCTGTAGCTTTCGGGTGCACCTCAAGGGAAGCCCCATGTAGAGAGCATTACAGTAGTCGAGTCGAGACGTGACGAGTGCTTGAGTGACTGTGCGTAAGGCACCCCGGTCCAGTAAGGGGCGCAATTGGCGCATCAGGCGTACCTGATGAAACGCCCCCCTGGCCACGGCTGCCACATGGTCATCCATAGACAGCCGGGAGTCCAGGAGGACACCCAAATTGCGCGCCCTCTCCACGGGGGCCAGTGTTTCGCCCCCAATGGCCAGAGTTGGAATAATCTGGCTGAATCGGGGCGCCGGAAGCCACAGCCACTCAGTCTTGGACGGGTTGAGCTTGAGTTTGTTACTACCCATCCAGATCCGTACGGCCTCCAAACACCGGGACATAACCTCGACGGCATCATTGGGGTGGTGTGGGGTGGATATGTACAATGAGTATCATCAGCGTACAGTTGATATCCCACCCCAAAACCACGGATGATCTCACCCAGCGGCTTCATATATGTGTTGAACAGTAGGGGCAAGAGGACCGACCCCTGCGGTACCCCACATATGAGGGGCCTCGAGGCCGATCTCTGCCCCCCTGCCAACACATATTGCGACCGACCAGAGAGGTAGGACGAGAACCACCGCAAAACGGTGCCTCCCAGCCCCAACCCCCCCAGTCGGCGCAATAGGATACCATGGTCGATGGTATCAAAAGCCGCTGAGAGGTCTAATAGGACTAGGATAGAGGAAAATCCTCTATCCCGCGCCCTCCAGAGATCATCAACCAATGCGACCAATGCCGTCTCGGTGCTGTGCCCGGGTCGGAAGCCGGACTGGCGCGGGTCTAGATAATCAACTTCCTCCAAGTGTCGCGGAAACTGTTGAGCCACCACACTCTCAACAACCTTCACTAAAAAGTGAAGGTTGGAGACGGGACCATATCGACTGGTGGCCATACTCCCAGATATTCTCAAGATACAAAAAAGATCAGAAGGCTGAAGGGATATATCCCTATAAACAAGAACTGGGCATGGTTCTTTTTGGGAAAGAAAAAGGGATGCTCTCCAAGTGTTATGCACATCTATTGTTATTAGACATAGGGGAGGAAGTGGTCAAAGACTGCATGATTACTTGGGGACGGAATATAGGACGCACACTGGACTTTCAAAGTTGGGAAGAAATCTGGTTCAAAAATATGAAATTGACAATGGCAGCCTCGTATAAGGAAAATACATATAAAATGATATATAGGTGGCATTTACTCCCGGCAAGACTTGCCAGAATGTTCCCTGGGACCATGCCTAATTGCTGGAAATGTGGTCACAGAGAGGGGACCTATTTCCATCAGTGGTGGACCTGCCCAATGGCGATTAAATACTGGAAAAAGATCAGGCAGTGGTTAATAGAAATCACCCAACATCGATTAGATTTGAAACAGGAAACCTTCCTGTTAGGACTTAAACCCCCAGATATCAACATGGAGATATGGTTTTTGGTGTTGCACATAATTATTGCGGCAAGATTGGGATTTGCACAGGAATGGAAGAGTGATTAAATACCGACAGATAGGGCAGTAATAAATAAAATTAATGAGTGTACAGAATCGGACAGATTAACAAAATTAATTAAAGGAAAAAAGGACTCACAATTCTATAACTCGTGGAAGAGGTGGTATAACTGGATACGGGAACGACCGAATAATAACAACTGAAGCAATAATATATGTTTGAATCGGATATTGGTAAATAATATCAATCAGAAATTAAAGGACGAATAAGAATTGATGAAGTAGGTAGGTTAACTAGATGGGCTGTATATAGTGTAAATGTTGGTGTTAAATATTAGGCCTACTATTAGGACTGTAATGTTAAGTTTGGTTATTTAAATGTTATCGCTTTCTCACGCTGTGACAGCAATATGTTTAAAATTATGTTTGTATTATTTTCTTTTTATAAGAATAAATAAAAAAATATTTATTAAAAAAAAAAGAAGGCCTTTGACAAGGTCCCGCACCAAAAGCTCTTAAATAAACTTGCTAGTCATGGAATAAAGGAACAGGCCTTGTCCTGGATTAGCAACTGCTAAGGGACAGGAAACAGAGAGTAGCATTAAATGGACACTTCTCCAGGTGGAGGGAGGTAAAGAGTGGGGTCCCCCAAGGTTCAGTACTGGGACCCCTGCTCGTCAACCTTTTCATAAATGATCTAGAAGTAGGAGTAAACAGCAAGGTAGCCAAATTCGCCGACGACACTAAATTATACAGGGTAGTAAAAACGGAGAGAGAGTGTAAGGAGCTCCAGAGGGATCTCTTGACACTGGGGGAGTGGGCAAACCAGTGGCAAATGAACTTCAACATTAGTAAGTGCAGAGTGATGCATGTTGGGGCAAAAAAACCCAACTATATCTATAAACTGATGGGGTCTGAACACCTTGCAACTAACCAGGAAAGGGACCTTGGTGTCCTGGTGGACAGCTCAATGAAGGTGGCAACCCAGTGTGCCGCAGCAGTGAAAAAAGCAAACTCATTGCTAGGGATCATTAGGAAGGGCACAGAAAATAAGCCAGCAAGTATCATTTTGCCTCTTTATAAATCTATGGTGAGGCCCCATCTTGAGTATTGTGTACAGTGCTGGTCACCATACCTTCAGAAGGATATTATGGAAATGGAAAAAGTGCAGAGGAGGGCAACCAGAATGATTAGGGGGCTGGAACACCTTCCTTACCATCTAAGGCTGCAACGGCTGGGCCTCTTCACTCTAGAACGACGGCGTCTGAGAGGTGACCTGATTGAAGTCTATAAAATCATGCACGGTGTGGACAAAGTCGAAAAGGAAAAACCGTTTTCCCTACCGCACAACACTAGAACTAGGGGGCACTCCATGAAACTTTTGATAGCTAGACCTCAAACAAATAAGAGGAAGTACTTTTTCACCCAGAGGACCACTGGTCTATGGAACTCCCTGCAGAAGAAGTGATGACAGCTGTCAGCCTCGACACCTTTAAGAAAGGATTTAGACGAGTTCATGGAGAACAAGGGTATCCATGGCAATCATGATGGATGCCTAAGGACACCCTCCGGGATGGAGAGATAGGCAGGATATCTCTCAATGCCATTTGCAGGGAATCATAAGCAGGTGAAGACATCTGCTTGGGAAGACCCTGAAGCAAATGGGGAGACACTGTGGGAGACAGAATGCTGGACTGGATGGGCTGTGGCCTGTTCCAGCAAGGCTATTATTATGTTCTTATGTTCTTGAGTTTCTAGTGCTTTGTGAGTATGGAGTCTGGGTCAATCTGGTCTTACATATACATCCTGGCAACCATTGGTGGCAGAGGTGGGATTCCTCCAGGAGACCCCTAAGTGCCCCCAGTGCGAAGGAAAAGAGCCTCGGCTGTCGGAGGGAGAGAATTTAGCCTAGGGAGATCTCATCCCCTCAAGGCAACGGCCTCCCAAAGACCCGAAGCTCCTTCTGGGCCACCCGAGACGGGAGAGGCTGAAGGCGGGGTGCTCTTCCAGGCCAGGAGACCTTCTCATTGGGAGAATCCTCAGTTTCACACAGGAAGAGCCCATAAAACAAGGACTTCCAAGCAGGCTCCTCCTGGTCAGTTTCCTCCCTCAGCCATTCCCTGTGCTGGAGTTTCCTTCCCTCTGTTTGAATTCCTCTTAAGACTTTCCTCCTTTTCTCTTTATCCCACTTTCTCCTATAGGAAAGGACCTGCCTCTAATTTCCTGCAGGGTCTGGATTTCCAAAGCTTCTCTCTTTTTCTCTTAATTTGGGGAAGTCGCTGAAATCCAAAGATGGGACGGAATAAAAACTGTAACAACTCCAGATTATTTTCCTCTCTCCATCCAAACTTCACTTCATCCCTTGAATGCTAACTTTAGTTTAAAGTAGTGATTTTAACTGGTTATAGTGGCTCCTGCCCAGCCCAGTTCCACATATTTTATAACTGCTGATTGATATGTAATTCCTGATCCTTATAGAAACATATTATTTTTTTCAAAGAATTGGTAAATGTTTCTCACATTAAAAAAAAAAATCCTCTTCCTTTTATGACAGTTCTATTTTAATGACTGAATTATTTTGAATCCTCTTTAGTGGCCAGATAAAATTCAGTCCTTCTGCAAATAATGGTGTGTTTGCAACTCTCAACTCTGGAGAACTGTCCCCAACCCACCTTCTCAACACTCATCCAAATGTCCAGGTGAGGGTGACTATCATTTGCCTCTGGTTTTGGATCAGGGCTCGATTGAGACTCAGTCAGCTGGTGGGGACAAAGAGGATTTAATTGGGGGCAAGATGATTTTCTTGTTTCAATTCATGATGATCTAATAACAACATGAGCATTTTTTGTAAAGGACTTTCTCTATGGGTGACTTTAATATACTGTATGGTGTATTTTTGCCACTCCATTGGTCAGTAAGACTCTCCAGCTCCTGCACAATCTCACCCTTGGCCACAACCTCCCTGGCAGCTGAGAGGAAACCCTTGGCCCTTCAGAGGCCTTGCTGGACATGCTCTCTCCTGGAGAAGCCCATGTTCCCAATGAGGGTGGTGGGAGGAAGGACCACTTCCTTTGGCTCTTCTTCATGCAGCTGGCAGGGACTTCTCCATCCAGATGTCCACATTAGGAGGCACCTACAAAGTCCCTCAGGTCCCTGTGTGTGTTTCTTTATTCGACAGGCTGAGTGGGATGTGGATGGACGAGTGATGGAACCAACCACATCTTCTCCATGGAATTCAGGAGCTGCTTTTCACTGTTGTAGACGTCCTGGCTGGGGAGGGGGATCCAGAGGGGGGGGGGAAGGTCAAAACAGACCTGTATTACCATGACAACAATCCCATTGCTTTGAGGTCTTCTGCTGCTCACTTGTGAAATGGTCAGACAAGAGAGAATCCATGAATCACTGTTGGACACTTTGGTCATTCAAGACTTTCCAGGATTAATGAAGGATCCTGAAGGAATCAGATCCAAAGAGCAATTCAATTCAATTCAATGTTTATTATAGTGACATGCCAAAAGCATTAACGATAACAAAAAAAAGAACAATAATGACAATAAAAACAGTAAGAACAATAAGAATAACAATAAAAACAATGATGGCAAGAATAGTCCCTTTTCTTTATCCGAAATAGAAAAGACTGAACTGGTGAGGCCATCCAGGGAGAGACCCCCAAAGTTCCTTGGAGACCCTGGAAAGTGACCTTGTTCGTCCTTGGGGTCCATGTGTGGTTTGGCCTCTGTGTTGAAGGTTTTGCAAGTGTCACCAGAACCTCCAGCTGAAGATGAGGAGGAAGCTTCCATCACTGTGGAACCTCCATACTGGAATCCATCCATCCCAACATCATCATAGTTGATGGAAGAAGATGTCAGATGTTCAGTCCTGGTCAGCAATGTGATGGTCAGCATTGTGAAGGTCAGCCAAGAGCTCTCTGAGAGGCCTTGAGGCCACCTGGGGGTTTATCTGCCCCCTCGTGGTCACCTGAATCAGAGGGCAAATGGGGAGGGGCTCCTTGGAACTGGGGAAAGGACCCTGTTGCTGTCTTGGGAGAGAGCAAAGTCCACCCTCTGGACAGAGCAATGGCGTAGCGTGGGTTGTCAGCACCCGGGGCAAGGCAAGTAATTTGCGCCCCCTAACCCGTGGATTTTAGCACTCGAGTCTCTTCCACTAGATTAGTTAAAGAAACTCTTACCCCCTAAGCACATGTATTGTTCGTTATGAAAATACTGATGTAATTAAAGTAAAATGCATCTAAATACAAGTATATTTTCAAACACTTTATTGAGTGCGAACATGCATTACACATTCTCCACATTTTCAGCAGGTCTATGAATACAAATCTACAAATGTAGTAACCTACCATGGGCCATACTATTATATGTCGTCTCACAACCATCATATCAAGATTACATTATGTTCTTAGTGTTAAAGAGTAGTGCTTGATCCTCTAATTAGATGTGATCTGACAAAGAGGCATACGGAGATAAACTAAAACACAAGCAGGAGAATAATGCAAAATAGGTGACCCACTACCTCTTGAAATGCTTGAAATTTTAACATAACAGAAAGTTGCAATCTAAACAGAGGTGGTGATGGGTATTTTCTGTGAGTACTGTGAGTGGACATGCAGAGAAAGGTCTCCCTGGGGTGGTCCAAATCATGAGAAGTTGTAAATTGATGATTTTGGCTTAACATCTTAAGGTAGAAACTGTGGTTTCTAATCAGCACATTTTACTGTTGCCTTTCCAAGTGAAAAAACTACAGAAACTTATTTCATCTGTCATCTATCTACAGTGGCGTAGCGTGGGTTGTCAGCACCCGGGGCAAGGCAAGTAATTTGCGCCCCCTAACCCGTGGATTTTAGCACTTGAGTCTCTTCCACTAGATTAGTTAAAGAAACCCTTACCCCCTAAGCACATGTATTGTTTGTTATGAAAATACTGATGTAATTAAAGTAAAATGCATCTAAATACAAGTTTATTTTCAAACACTTTATTGAGTGAGAACATGCATTACACATTCTCCACATTTTCAGCAGGTCTATGAATACAAATCTACAAATGTAGTAACCTAGCATGGGCCATGCTATTATATGTCGTCTCACAACCATCATATCAAGATGATATCAATATCAAGAACAAAAACTAAACATCAAAATGGAACCATACCCTGGAGATGATCCAAGACTGGGCTAGATGGAGCCAACTTCCTCAATCCTGTACCTCTAATTGTAATTCTTTAATAGAAGTGCAAGATATCAATCTGTATCTGGGTCATATTTGGCAAGTAACTTGAAAGTTTCTAAGAAATTTCCACAGTTACCACCTGTATTTAAATCTTCAGAGTGACCACGTAAGGGTAAGGTTTGCCTGGCTAGATACAGAACACAATCAAGTATTCTGACTAAGATTGCCTTCCATTTTTCAAATGACCTCTGTTGTGCAAGCTGGGCAGCAGCATCAATAGTCTCCTGTTTATGCAGCCGCATTTCTAATTCTTTCCATATTGTAAATGCACTCAAGTGATATGAACTGCGCTCATGCTCTAGTAATCTAGGGCTTAACTTTCTCCATGCATTAAATCCACTTGACTTTCCAAATGAACCTTTCCCTTTAGCCTTCTGAAAAAGCATGCAAGGATATTTTACAGTATCCTTCCTCTGCCATGCCCACCAAGCCATGCCCATAGAACCAGTAGTAATTTTTTTTTTAATCCCACCACTGGTTAAATGGCATTAATTCAGAGGACAGGGTGGGCCTAGCCATATCCTGCCCCATACATCCCTTCGGCCGATTCGCTCACACAGAGAGGGACTTCTCCAGGTGCCGTCCACTAGACTGTGCCAGCGGGCGACGCCCAGGGGAAGGGCCTTCTCTGTGGCGGGCCCGACCCTCTGGAATGACCTTCCCCCTGACATTAGAACGACACGGACCTCCGCTCCTTCCGCCAGAAACTCAAAACCCACTTGTTTCATCTGGCCGGCCTGGCCTAATTCCAGCTTTCCCACCTCAGTTTGTATTTTTAAATTCTGTGATTTGGTTTTAAGGTTAAGTTTTTAATTTTTATAAATTTGTACAGGGGTTTATTTAATTCGATTTTAGTTATACGTATTATTGATTGTAATGGTTTTTTTGAAAGCAACACCTATATATAAAACTGGTTTTATCCAACCCAAATGTCCTTATAAAACCCTATCAAGTCAAGGTTGGGTTGCATGATGTCCTTCAGAGATTTTGGACTAAAGTACAATTAATTACAAGGGACTCTGGAGATTATATTCCAAGATATTTAATGACATTTCAGATTGTTTATTTTTGTAGTTTATATCTTTATTCAACAGTTTTAGTATTCTGGCAGGGGAAAGGGGGGAAACAGTGAGTTCTATCTATATATCTCTATCTCTATCTCTGTCTGTCTGTCTGTCTGTGGAGAGAAAGAGAGAGAGAGATGCTAGATAAAGATAAAAGCTGACTAGCACCAATGATATTATCCAGTTTGGGTAATGAAACATCCACAAGAAAACAAGAAAACTCAGAGGGCACCAAGGGGCCCCGATGTGGGCCTGAGCTATGAATAATCTCCTTTATTTTTTAAAAAAGAAGCTTTTAAATCAGTTCTGATTAAATCTCAGTCAAATGCAGAGGTATCTGAGTCCCAATGAGTAGCTGAATCTCCACCCATAGATTTAGCTGCATCGTTTAACCGGGCAAACTCTCCCAAACTGTTGACTCTCTTTCAAAATAGAAACGTGTAATAAATACAACAAGGGAAAGAATGACAACTTTTCAAACCATGGACTTTAGTCTTCACTGGGCATTAGAGGCAGCAAGGAAGAAAAACATCTGTTGAATATGTTCCTTGCCCAAAGCTCCTCCTGAAGCAACCTTTATATATATATCTTTTTCCCCTCTCTCTCCCCCTCTCTCTATTTCCCCCCCTCTTTCCCCCCTCTCTCTTTTCCCTCTCTCTTCCCACCTCTCTTTCCCTCTCCCCCTCCCTTTCTCTCTCTCTCTTCCACCTCACTTTCCCTTCTCTCCTTCCCCCCTCTCTCTTTTCCTTTCTCTCTCTTCCTCCCTCCCTTCCCTCTCTCTCTTCCCCCCTCTTCCCCCCTCTCTCTTTTCCCTCTCCCTTTCCCTCTCTCTTCCCCCCTCCCTCTCCCTCACTCTTTCCCTCTCTCTTTCCCCCTCTCCCCCACTCTCTCTCTCTCTCTTCCACCTCACTTCCACCTCTCTCTTTCCTCCCTCTCTTTTTCTCTTTTCCTCTCTCTGTCTTACCTCTCTCCCTCCCTCTCTCTCCCTTTCTCTTTTCCTCTTTCTCTTCCCTCTCTTCTTCCCTCCCCCCTCTCTCTTCCTCTCTCTCTCTCTCTCCCCCCCTCTCTCTCTTCCACCCACGCAGACACTGATATAAGCTTCTGCCTTTCCGCCAGCCCCCCGCAATTCCCCACTGTCCGTGTCCACCACGGTGCCACGAGTTGCGCCTCAAGCTTTTCCAGAGCCGGGTCCGTCTCGAGAGGCTAAGCTGGACCTCCTGCTCGCTCGCGATGGGGTTCCTCTCCCCCCCCCCCCCGGCCTCGCCTGGCTCCTCCTCCTCCTCCCTCCCCGGTTCCCCACCTCCCCAAGCGCCAGAGGCTCCCGTTCGACGGGCTTCCCAGGACCGGGCGCCGCGCTCATCACCTGTACTCCTCCCAAGCACCCGCGCTCTGCTGCCATTGGACCAACTGCCTTCGCACCCACCGCACCGCACGCCTGGCACCCCCCCCCTCTCCACAGTGGGCGGCGACCCGGCGGCTCGGATCGGATTCGCACAGCCAGCACTGCAGAGAGAGTGAGTGAGCCAGGCAGGGGCAGAGAGCTGCGAGTGCGAGCGCGCCCCCCCAGATGTTGCGCCCGGTGCGGCCGCCCCCCCCTGCACCCCCCACGCTACGCCTCTGGGACAGAGGAGACCCCTGGATGGAAAGAGGGCTCCAAAGAGGACATCTATCTTAAAACAGAACAGCCCTCTCTCAACAGAGGGTGGGGGGCTATGACCCCCTCCTCTCCTGTTTCCCACACAGTCCTCCACCATCCACCATCCCCCCTCCCTCCCTTCTCTATCCTGGGTCCTCTCACCCACTTCCTTTCTTAGAACTGACTCTCTTCCCTTCGTTTCCCTGGAGATTCCCTATTTTGTGGGGTGGGAGGTAGAGGGGGCAGCTGGGGAGGAGAGAATTAGAGGAAAGATCAGATTCCAAAGTCTTTTTGGCCCAGAGGCAGAAAACCTCTTTCCCCCAAAGGGCCCAACAGACGGAAAGAGTGCTTTGCTCTGCCCCACAGATTCTAAACTCTCCCACTGAGATGACTCCCACTTGCCCCTCCCCAACCCCCTCTCCTCCCCCTTCTAGCCAGAGCCATGCCCTCCCCTCCCCAGAGGGACTGGGAGATCTCAAGGGTTACGGAGTCCTTTGTGGGGAGCCTCCGTGGCAGCTGGCGAGTCTCCTGGTCCTCTTCCCAGCCTTCCAAGAGACACGGAGCTGGTTCCTCTCCTTCCAGACCCTCATAGACTCCGGGCACAGGGGATCGTCTGAATGGAGCCCTGGAGTCATAATCGTGTGGAAATGGTCCTTAGAGGCTTTGTGGGGAGTCCTGCTGCTCCTTCTTTTATATCTCTGATTCATATTTTTATAAGGCTCTGAAATGTTGATGGATCTCATCACTCTGTTAAATGAAGAAGGCGAGGGTGTCATTTCTGTGTGGTCTCCTGTCCATGGAAATAATGGAGGTTATCCTAACGGTTGAGGGATTTGCATGAACTCTGTGTAGGCTGAATGGAGGGGGGAGGGGAAGTTGGGAGGAGGGGAAGGCAAAGGAGAGAGAGAGAGACAGAGGAAGGGAAGCAGAGAGCAAAAGGGAAGGAAACAGGAAGAGAAAGGAGAAAAGGAAGCAGAAGGGGAATTGGAAGAAGAGAAAGGGAAAAAGGGAAACAGAAAGAAGAAGAAAAGAGAACGGAAATAAAGCCCTTCACTTTTCCTTCCCTTTGGAGTATTTTGCAACCACCAACAACTGAAGAGGAACCAGCCAGACCCCCCCCCCAAACCTTCAGAGAGCCAACCAATCAGAAGGCCTCCCCCTCCCTCATCAGCTGCCAGTGTCCGGTCAGTGTCTGCAGCCTATTTGTGACCTCCTCTTATTACGTAGCCTTTACACCGCAGAGCAAAGCCCACCTAGCTAAGTCTTGTCTGAAGAAGCAACCCCAAAATCCCTGGGAGCCTCGATCTGCCCCAGGAAGATGGAGATCCCAGCCGCAGTAGAAGGGAAAGGGATCTACTTGGGATCCCAGGTACTTTGAGAAGTGGGAGGAAAGAGGCGACTCCTGTGAGGGTGGGGCTGAATTCCCCCCAGGAAGGGCCCATTGCAGAGTCCCCCAGGGGCCCATCAGCTCTGCTCTTCAGGCTGCTTGGCTGGAGCCCAAAGGGCGCTGGGACCGGAGCGTCTCGGGGCTGCGGAGTCTTTGGCGGGGGCGGCCGAGGGGGCCTCGGTGGGGCTGAAACCCCCGGCTGAAGGGGAGGAAGAGGGGGGGAGGGCGACCCAACCCCCGGCCTTCAGTCTCAGTGGCTTCTCAGAGCTTTGGGCCTCCTGGACTGGGCGAAGGGGAGGGAGGGGCTGGGAGGCTGAGAAGGGGGGGATGCAGAGAGCCCCGCTTTCCTTTGGGGGGAGGAAGAGGCAGGGAAAGGCCCCCTTGGCTTCTCCGCAGCGCTGGCCCTGGTCGCCCCTCCAGGTGGGACCCTCTGCATCCCTGCTGAGCCCCGGAGATGCTGCGGGAGAACGGCAGTTCTTTGGCCCCTGAACTCCCGCTTTTCTCGGGGCTCCCCTGCCGCCTTTCTCGGGCGCTTTGCCCACTGCTCTCGCCTTTCCCTCTCTTTCCCTCCCTAGCTTTAAGGCCCCCCTTCCTCCTCCTCCAATGCCCTCCTTCCCCCCTCCACACGCCCCCCCCCCAAAACAGCTGGTGGGTCAGTCGGGGCCACTCAGGAGCCTCCACGGTGCCCGGAGGCTGGGAAGGTCTGGAGGGGGAGGAAGCGGCCCCACCTCACCCCGAAGAGAAGGGAAGTTTCTCCCCTCCTGGATCAGGTCTCCTGTCCTTTTCCTCACCCGACCCTCCCCCCCCCAGATCAGAGGGAGCCTCCCCTTCCCCAGCTGTGGCTGTTTAGAGTTGGGGGGAGGCTGCTTCAATCACTCCCCCCCCCACCTTCCCAAGAAACAGAAGACATGGCTGGGGGTCCGTGGCTGCAGGGAGTGGGCGGAGGGGGGGGGCGACAGAGGCTGCCCTCCAATTGATGCCTCGAGGTCCCGCCTGGGCTCCGAGCCCCAGAGGCCGCCTGCCTGCCCCCCCCCTTGGGGCTTCTCCGCCTCTCAGATCCGAGGGCCACGCTCGCCCCCCCCCCCGCGGGTCTTTAAGCCGCTCTCCTGCGCGGGGGCTCAGGATCCTCTGAAGTCGGAGCCCCGACGTGGCCCGGGGGAAAGAGGCGCAGGGACCATCGCCCGCCATCCCCGCAGCCCCCTTGGGAGGAAGCCCGTCCGGCCGCTCGCGCGCCCCTGGGCTCCTCTCCGCCCCTGGCGAGGCTCCCTGCCAGCCCTAGGAGGCGTCTGCGGGGTCGAGGCTGCGGGAGGAGAGAGGGCAGGACAGGGGCTTGAGTGACAGCTGTCTGTCTGGTGAGACGAGGGAGGAGCCAGAAGGCAAAAGGAGGTTTTGTGTTGGGGGGGAGGAGGGCCTGGTGGGGGGTGCGGGAATGAGAACCAGGTGGGGGACTTTCTGCCAATCACTGGAGGTTTTTTGGTCCCACCTTCAAGCTAAAAGTCAGGCGGCCATCAGGAGGGAAGGATTCGCCCCCCCTTTCTCCCCCCAAAGAATAAGAGGAGCCCCCCCCCCGTTACCCTGGCGGAATCCCATCCCCTCCCTTCCCTCCGCTCTGCCCTCCGCTCCCGAAACTCCCCCCCCTCGAGAGGAGCCCCGGGGCCCCTTCCCCACCCCCGCCAGTCCAGCCAGAGCGCTGCCTCGCCCTGCCCACAGGGGGCGCTCTCTCACACCGTTAGCCAGAGGTCTCTGCCCCCCCCCAAGCGCTCTCTGCCCCCCCCTCTCCAAAATGACTCCGCAGCCCCGGAGACGCTCCAGTTCCAGCGCCCTTCGGACTCTGGCCACGCCATTTGCGGAGACAGGCAGCCAGGCGGAGCTGAAGGGCCAGAAGGGCCCCTCTGGGAACGTCCAGCCAGACGAGTTGAAACTCTTCCTTCCAAACTTCCCAAACCAGCCATCCCTCGGGAAGCCCCCCTCCCCACCTGGGGCGGATTTCGGGAGGGGTCCTGGAGTGAGGCTGCCTGGCTGGGCTTTGCTCCGCTAAGTGGGAGCTGCGGGAGGGAACGTCATAAACAGCATCCTCCGGGCACTTGGGGTGGGGGGGAGATCCGGGAGGAAAAGACGGGAGGGGCGAGGGGGAGAGGTTGGGGGCGAGAGACCCAGAGAGGCCAAGACTGGGCTCCCTTCCCAAGAGGGCAGCGTTCTCATGGCTTTGACCTCGTGGGGTTTGAGCAGGTCAGGCTGAGACTGACTCAGTTGCAGTGAGAGAGTCACCCAAAGAGAAGGAAAGGGGCAGGGATCCCTTCCCCTCCCCAGGAGACTGACAGGGCCTGGGTGCAGATCCCTCCTCCCCTGGGATCTCCTGCTTATGTCCAGAAATGACTCCTCTGTATGAACTTAACAGAGGGATCTGGAGACCCACCGAAGTCTCAGGGATAAAAGATATCAGAGAGATTAAAAGAGGAGATCTCAGACCCTGAGACGCCCCACGCAGCCCTCAGTTCCCAGGCCTGGCAGGTCAGGTGAGGCCACGCAGGAGGTCACCAGGTGCCCAGAGGCTGTGAGGGTCCGGATGGAGAGGAGCCAACTCTCCGTCTCCATTAAGGCTCTTCGGGGAGGGGGCCAGGAGCCTCGCAAGCTGCCTCTGCTGCCCCTGGCAATGGGCTCCCCTTGTTCCGTCACTCCTTTCGGTTATGTATAGAATCACAGATTGTCCATCAAGTCTACATAGGGACATTGTTATCATTGTACATCATATGTTCCACTACAATTGTTGTTCCTTCATTTTAAACAAAATGTTCTAAATATTCGATTGATGTATATGTTCCATTGCATCATTATTAGTCTATTTAATAATAAAAAGTCTTTATAGTCTCACATATCTCATTCTATTCTTCTTACAATGTGAAAAGCTTCTCCCATATTTTTCATTTACATGTTTTTTTATATCTAGCCACTGATAAAACAAGTCCCACACCTTATAAAATTGTTCATCTTCTTCTTCTCTAATTTCAAATGTAAATTGACTCATTTCAGCACATTCCATTATTTTTGGAATAACTTCCTCCTGCATTGGTATTTTCTCATTTTTCCATTTTTTTTTCAAATAAATTCTAGCTGCTGTTAAAAACATTTACAATCAAATATTTCAAATCTTTATTATATTTTCTGGTATAATTCCCAATTTAAAAAATCCTCTGGTTTAAGGTCTATGTGTTTCTGTATCATTTTTTCCAACCACCTGTGGATTTTAGTCCAGTATCCTTTAGCTTCAAGGCAAGTCCACCCCATGTGGTCATAGGAACCTGGTGTTTGATGACATTTCCAAGACTTTTCTGAATTGTTCTTGAACATTCTTGCTATTCTCGTTGGGGGTGGGTGCCACCTGTAAAACACCTTATACAAATTTTCCTTATATGCTGTTGACATTGTCATTTTATAATTCTGAGGCCACAATTTTTACAACGACAATAAAGATTATTATTAATTTCTGCCATTTCTCTAATTCAATCCCATGTCCAAATTTTTTTCCCTAAGCTATCATAGTTTCTTTGACTTGTTCTTCTTTTAGCTTAACCTCTAGTAGGTGTCCATATAAATTTTTAATTACTTTTTCATCAGTACCTGTCAAAATTGTATCTAATTCAGTCATTTTATCACAAAAACCTTTTGTTTTACGATCATATCCAATAGTATATAAAGAGGAACAAACAGATATGGCGAAATATTGAATGCAGAGGCTGAACTTAAATCTATGCAAGAGTTGGAAAAGAAGGAATAGGAATGAGTTGGTATTCATGTGTGCAAATACAATCTAGATATGATAAAGGTTGTTAAATGGTTCTTTGGCCCCTTGAACTCTGCAGCCGCTGCTTCCTATTGTCCAGCCTCCTCCCAAGGCACAGCCTTCCTCTCCCCGGACACAAAATGCCCCTTGGGCAGCTGCACCTCCCTGCCCCCACCCCCTTGCCCAACCCTTCCCTTCCCTGGCCTGTCCCACTGCATTGCCCCCGGGGGAGCCGGAACAAGGCCCACCAGCCACACCCAGCCCACCTCCCCCTCCGACCTTCAAGCCATTGCCCCCATTGCCCAAAGCCCCCCCCCTTCTCTTTTCTCTACTTCCTCTATTTTATCACTTTCACTTTCTGGGCTCTCGGCCTGAACCCCCCCTGCCCGCCCCCCTCCCGCTGCCTTGGACCCCCAGAACACACACACACTCTCTCTCTCTCTCTCACACACACACACAGCCTCGGGGCTGGCCGAGAGCCTCTCTGGGAAGCCGGGAGCGCAGCGGGTGAGGAAGCAGCGGAGCCGACGGGCGCCTGCATCACCTTCCTCCCAGCTTCGCTGCAGAGACGGAGGGCTAACCGGGCGGCTCTGCACCTCTTCCCTCCTGGCGCCGTCGGAGCTCAGAGGCTGCGGGAGCCCCGGCGAAGAGGCTGCCCGAGGGACAGGGCCAACAGTGAGAGAAATGCCCCGGGCAGGCTGGAGCTCTCCGAGGGGCTGGAGCTGAAGTGGGGCTACTAAGCGGCAGCTTCACCTGACGTCTCCCCGCAAGAGGAGGCCAGCCGGGCAGGCAAGGAGGGCGGCGGAGAAGGGGCTCTCCAGGGGAGACCTTGGGGATTTCACTTTGCAGTTCGCCCTTTGCTTACCTCTTTTCCTTCTCTCTCTCTCTCTCTCTCTCTCTCTCTCTCTCTCTCTCTCTCTCTCTCTCTCTCTCTCTCTCTCTCTCTCTCTCTCACACACACACACACACACACACCTCTATACTTTCAGCCACTGTCAGTAAGAATAATTGCTCAGATTATTTTCCATATGCTTCTGAATCTTGGGACTTTCTGAATGTTAAATTCCTCTAAATGACTTTCGTAGAGTTCTCTTTAGCTGGATTTATTGAGATGAATAGGGAAATCCAATACAATTCAACCATTTCCTATTTCAAAACATATAAATATGTGGGACTTCCTTCCGGTTTCCCGGAGGCAACGGTCGAATCTTGGGACTCGTCCGCCGTTTTGTTGCTTTTACGGCCCCTAATGGGGCGGGGAGCTCCTTTTAAAGGACTCCCTCAGTAAGGTTGGCTTGCTGGGATTTCCCTATCCTGACAGCGGTCGGGGGGGGGGGTCCTTGTCTTCGACCGAGGAGTGAAAGGACATGCTGCGGGGGGCTTGGTTCCCTTTGCCAATGGAGGACCAGAGCAGCTAACTAATTTGGAGAGAGCTAAATCGCTGGAGTTGGAGGCAACGCCGGGATTCTGGCTGCGGAGTGGATCGTGAGTGACTTTGTTTTTCTGCTGGCAGCTTTTGCTTTAAAAAACGATGGAGGGGGGAGTTTGTGAAACCCCCCCTTGGAACGAAGAAAAGCGGCGACTTGAAAAGGCTCCTCAGGCTTGAGGAAGTGGGGAAATACACATCCGAACCTCTCTAAATGAGTGAAGTCTTTGTGGAATGATTCTAGATACTTAGTATCGAAGTCTGGCAACAAAGAAGCAATTTCCTTTGCTGTTTGCTCCCGGTGGCTTCCAGATGGGCGGGGGAAGATGGCATTCCTTTGTTCTCAGGAGACTTACTCTTCATGGAAAATTGCTGACATTCCTTTGTGATCGGGACTGCCTCTCTCTTTTTATTAATGATTGTATGTAATTGATTAATTGATTCTTTCCCTGGAGTGCCTTCTTCTTTATATCTGATTGCAAAATTTGGTTTCTCTCTGGACTTTAACTGGGTAATAAGCTTGACTTTGCTTATTGGAATTCGCTCTTGGAACTTGCCTCACTGACCGCACCTCAGCAGACGCCATCTTACTGACACTGACTTAAATCATTCACCATGGCTTCAAAAAAGCAGATACATCAGCCAAAAATCACTTCGATGTTACCTGAAAAACCTGATACAGATGCTAGATTATCAGCAATGGAAGAAACATTACAGACCCTGGTGATGGAGAACAAGCAAATGAGGAAGGATCATGTCAGTTCCAAGTTAGAACTTTTGGAGGTACAGAAGAAATTAATGCAAAATACACAAAAGACGGATGAGTTGGAGGTGGGGTTGGCTGGGGCAAGGGGAGAGCTTAAAATTGTTAATAATGAAATAGGAGATTTAACTGGTTATATGTCTAGGATGGATTTTGAAAGGATGTCATATTTTTTAAGATTTCAGAATGTTCCTGAAGAATCTGGTGAAGACCTAATTGACTTAATGTGCATAATTTTAGCAGATTACTTACACAAACCCAAGGATGAGATCAGGGGGGACATTGATTTGATATATAGAATAAATTCAGCATATGCCAGAATAAATGAAGTACCCAGAGAGATACATATTAAATTTGTTAGAAGGTCGACAAGGGAAAGGATTTTGAGGGTGCAGAGAGACGGTCCTTTAATTTATCAACAGAAAGAGGTTGCTATCTTGAAGCAGATTCCGAAGAAGATTAGAGAGGTAAGACGGAAATTTTCCTTCTTATCTAAAAGATTATTTAAACAGGGGATCTGGTTTAAGTGGGTGATGCCAGAAGGAATGTTGGTGTTCTGGGAGGGAGGAAGAGTAAGGATTAAAACAATTGCAGAGGCGGAAGCCTTTCTTAAAAAACATTTCTCAATCCTGGAGGATGAAAATGGAGGAGCTGAGGGGGCCACGGCCCCGCTCACTGGGAGCTAGGGAGAAGAAGATACAATTGCCAAGAGACTTAGATCTCAAAAATGACTTTATTTATTACAGTATAACTTTTGTTTGGATGTTCACACATGATTGTTAGCATTGATTTTACAATGATATGTATGCATTTCTTTCCACTTTGTAGTATAATTGCAAATTATGTATTACCTATATTTTGTCATGAAGCCTCAGCAGGGGTCAACGACTTCGACGTGAAAGTTCTCAAAATATCTTTTTCACACCTTACCCTTATCTTACTTGTTAAAAAATTCTAAAACCCAATAAAACTTTTTCAATAAAAAGTAAGTGAATCTTGAAAAAAAAACATATACATATGTTATTCCTTGACGCCTGCATAATATCTGTAAGTGAAAATAAAGTGTTATTTCAAACAAAAGGAAGCTTTGCAATTCTTTAAACTCATGAAGTTTTTTCTCATGTTTTTACATCTGTTCTGGCTGTGAGATGCTCCTTTGTGTTCAGGTCTGGCCTCAGAAGGATAATGTAGCACTTGGGGATGAAGATGCAGCCCAGCAGACCAGCACTGGAGGCCAGGATGGAGAAGACCTGGACAGCCACCATGTATTTCCCTTTGGTGCTCAGGTAGGTGGGCACAAAAGTCACCCAGACACTGCAGAAGACCAGCATGCTGAAGGTGATCAGCTTGGCTTCGTTGAAGGCCCCAGGCAGATTCCTGGCCAGGAAAGCCACCGTGAAGCAGATGGCAGCCAGGAAGCCCATGTAGCTGAGGGTGACATAGAACATGACAACGGCCCCTTCGTTGCATTGCAGGATGATCTCTCCAGGCTGGGAGTGGAGGTCAGAGTCAGGGAAGGGGGGAGAAACTCCCAGCCAGATGGAGCAGATGATCACTTGGACAGCAGAACAAGAGAGGATGATGAAGTTGGCTAAGCTCTTCCCCAACCATCTCTTCGCTTGGTTTCCTGGTTTTGTGGCCAGGAAAGCCAGCACCACCGTGATAGTTTTGGCCAAGAGAGAAGAAATGGCAACTGAGAAGATGATGCTGAAGACCGTTTGTCGGAGAAGGCAGGTGGCTTTCCTTGGCTGACCAAGAAGAGAGAAGGAGACAAGAAGCAAAGCAGGAGGGAGACCAGGAGGATGTAGGAGAGGTCCCGGTTGTTGGCTTTGACAAGGGGAGTTTCTCTGTATTTAATGAAGATGATTAAAACAAGGCCTGTGATTAAAAACAAGAGTAGGGCAGAAGAAACCAGGATGTTGCTCAGATGTTCTTCATAAGACAGGAAGGTTACAACTTTAGGGATACATTGGACTCTGTTCTCATTTGGATATTTGTCATCTGGACACTTGGTGCATTTTTCTGCATCTGAAAAACCAAAAAGCAATTTTCTTTAACATTCTGTCCTTTTATCTTACAGAAAACATCTTCTTTGGATAACAGCTGATACCAGGGGCATTTTCCAAGAAGCATTTTTGAAACAATTTCATTAAACAATCATTCCTTTGAAATGATACAGGGCAGTTGCGGTGAGACTCCCATCTCGACGGCGGTCGGGGGGGTGTCCCGCTGCGCCCTAGGAGCCAAGAAACGGAGTGCGGGGGGAACGTTTTGTCAGCCTCCGCTTTGCTCCGCTTTACTGCCTTCTTCGGCTGCCATGGAAACGGGGAGGGTGGGTTGTGTGAACATTATATGTGCTGGAGGAAGATGGAGCTAGGGAGTGATATCGCCAGGTTCAATGGCATCGCATTCCATTCTGATGACCACTGTGGATGTGCTACCTATCTGACATCGTGAATGATATTACATTGGACACTACTGTGGGGGTCATGGGTTATTGGGGATGGCTTATGCTTTGATATGTATGCTTTGCGCCTAAATTACTCACTCCTTGCTTAACTTTCACTGCAGTCTTATCATATTCAGTAAAAGTAGCCTTAAACTTTCCAATATGAGTTTAAGTGTGTTCTTTCTTGAATAATGGTGGAAGCAAGCCTGACATAAAGCAAGGAGTCATTCACACTCAACTCTGTGCAAACATTTCCAGTAGTGAGTGTAATAAAACAATAAACTCGAAGCCAAATGTCGGATCCTAGGAAAGAAGAAACTCTGGGGGTGACAGCACTGGGAACAGAAACCAAAGAAGAAACAAGGTCAGTAATGCAATTATTGGCTGATATTAGTCTGGAGCCCAAACCCGAAGAGAACCCAGTTCGCCATCACTGGTCTGAGGGAGTGGGGATGAAGGGAGCCGCCTCTGCAGAAATTCCCCCAGGGGTTACAACCACCAGATGCAGACAAGACCGCTCCCCCCCCCTTTGGGAAGAGATAGAGGAAGAAAAATACTTGAGGGAAACGGCAAGAGAACTAATCCATCAAGCAGACGACAAAAAGCATGCCAGAGAACGCAAGCGGGGAGGGATCCTAGCCCATGGAATTGGGGAGAGCTGGAAAAAGAGCAAACCCCACCTGGAAAAGAAAACTACCCTAAGACAGGGGCCCTCGCCATGCTTTGAAACGGCAAGAGAAATTGCCCCTGGAGTAGACCAACAGAGAGAACGAAGCCCCGCACCACACAGAATGTTTAGACTCCCCCCCCCCTGGGAATGACGTTTGGGGGGAACCCTAATGAGCTAGGATTTTTTTTACTGCAAGTCAGCAATTTTGTGAGGCAGGCTGCTGCCGATTTGCCAGATGATCAATCAAAAATACGAATTGTTTCTCTGGCGCTCGAAGGCAAGACTGCTGATTGGATGCTTTCACTGCATAATGATGATTCCCCATTAATGGGAAATTTCGACAGGTTTATGACCGCTCTGAGACGGCGGTTCGAAGACCCTCTCCTCCATAGAAAGGCCCAGCTCGAGATGAAAACTTTGCGCCAGGGTAACAGATCAGTTCAGGACTATACTCAGCATTTTCGTGAGCTCGCCATTTATATGAGGGGTTGGAGCATGGAAGCTCTTATGGATTATTATACTGAAGGCTTGCACCCCACTATATATCAAAGCTGTGTCAACAGACGCAGTCCTGAAACGCTCGAGGACTGGTTTGAACTTGCCGCTGATGTGGAAATTGACCTAGCTAGAAATAAGAGCCTGCTTGAGATTGAAAGAGAAAGGGAGAAAAAATTCCCCCCCTCCCTCCTTTGGCCGTGATTACCAAAGCGAAAGTAGAGGAGGAGCACCTGGTAAGCCTCGCTCTAACGCTTGTTTCCGCTGTGGAAGGGAGGGTCATTGGGCAAATAACTGCAGAATGAAAACAAAACCCCGCCCGCAGTCATCAACCGAAGTGAAAAGAACCACGAAAACCCCGAGCATGCACATACAGCAAGCGATGAGCGGAGCGGAACCTCTGAATCTGACTACCGGCCGTCGTCAGCAGAGGGAGGAGCCAGATGACTGGGAGAAGGACACAGACTCGACTGACGAAAACTGGGTGAGTTCCGGTTTGGGTCCCCTTACTATCCCTTTGAATATTTTGGCTCCCTCTAGTGGCCGCAACTGCGAAGTGCTAGCCCTTCTGGATTCTGTCTGTTCACGATGCCTTATCAGCCAAGACCTAGTGCAGCAAATGGGTTTTCATCTTAAAACTTTAAAAGTTCCCATAGCGTTTTGCCAGATGGATGGTACCATAGCGGGTGGTGCTCCCCCACTTTTTGTTACAGAACTGATTGAGGTGTCTATTGGTGACCACCACCGGGAAGTCCTTAATTTTATTGTAGCCCCCATTGCTGAAAACCCGATTATCTTAGGCCTGAATTGGCTACGGAAATGGAACCCTATAATTAACTGGAAAGAAAGTTGGGTTCGCATTCCCTTACCTATGCCTCCCAGTACAGAGGCCCAACCCACGCCACAACCCCGGTCATAGAGAACCATACAGAACCAGTACCACTCAAAGAACCCGTAAACACTGGCCAGATTGTGCCCACGTTGGAAGTAATACGGGGAGAGGAGAAGATTCCCAAGGAATATTGGGACCTTAAGGACGTTTTTAGCGAGCAATCCTCAAACACACTTCCCCCCCACCATACCACGGACTGCTCCATTGATTTCCTCCCAGGGGTGCAACTTCCCAAACCTTGTATTTATTCTACGACACCAGGAGAAATGGTTGAACTTGGTAAATTTGTTGACAAAAATTTGGAGAGAGGTTTCATTGAACTTGCTAGACCACAAGTGGCGGCCCCTGTAATGTTTAGAGAAAAAAAGGATGGGGATCTCCATCTGGTCGTGGACTACAGATTTCTGAATGCCATCTGCGCGGAAAACGTCTACCCCCTCCCACTTATGAAAGACATGTTAACGCATTTAGCCACAGGAAAATTTTTCACTAAGCTAGATCTCAGGGAAGCCTATTATAGAATCAGAATTAAGGAAGGAGATGAATGGAAGACTGCATTTAACTGCCATTTAGGATGTTTTCAATTTAAGGTGTTGCCGTTTGGCCTCCAGGGGGCGCCATCAGTTTTCATGCAATTGATAAACAAGGTACTACATCAACACCTGTACAAAGGCGTTATCGTATATCTTGATGATATCCTTATCTACACGGAAACACGGGAAGAACACGTGAAGCTGGTCCGCTCTGTTTTATGCAAACTAAGAGCCGTTAAACTTTCTAAATGTGAATTTCACCAGGAAAAGATTGATTATCTTGGATATCGCATCTCGGCGGAGGGAGTTGAGATGGATCCTGGAAAAGTAAAAGCTGTAACGGAATGGGCCCCCCTCGTACCCGTAAGCGGTTACAAAGTTTTTTGGGGTTTGCCAATTTTTACTGCCAATTTACCCCTTCTTTTGCTAGTATTGCTTTACCTATCACAAACCTTCTAAAAACAAAAGGGGAAGACAAACCGTGACCAAGTTCACCCCTGAACTGGACTATGGAATGCCAAGCTGCGTTTGAGAAACTGAAACGGTTATTTGCGGCAGGACCAGTTCTTAAACACCCAGATGTTAATGCACCTTTCGTGGTCCAAGCAGATGCCAGTGATGTAGCAGTAGGAGCTGTCCTGCTGCAATACAACCGTGATGGGAAATTACAACCCTGCGCTTACACATCTCGTAAGTTGTCAGACACCGAAAGAAGATGGGCTATCTGGGAAAAAGAGGCGTTTGCCATGTGATGGGCGCTTATGACATGGCATCATTTTCTGGTCTCAATATTTCAATCGCTTTAACTTTACTCTCAAATACATTCCAGGAGGAAAGAACTTTATGGCTCACGCCTTATCTCGGCTGCCTCAATATAACAGCTCTAAACTCACTGTCATTCAACCCGCACTTCCACTATATAGCATGGCGGCCCCAGTCGTAACTAGAAGCCACTCGATTCTACAAATTGAAGCCCAACCGGAACTGCTATCAAAAATTAAGATGGAACTGCTCACTGATGAGTGGTTTGTTGCACACTCTGGGAATTGCACTTTGAGGGATGACTTGCCTTGGATTGGCTCTAAAATTTATATCCCCACAACACTTCGACCATTGGTCTTGCAGAGAGCTCATGATTCAAGGCTGGCTGGACATTTTGGCTTTGTAAAGACTATGCACTTAGTTAAACGCCAGTTTTGGTGGCCTTCACTGAAGAAAGACATTGAATCCTATATTGCCAGTTGTCCAGTTTGTGCTGCTTCAAAATGTTCTCCTGGAAAACCTCATGGTCTCCTCCAGTCGGTAGCGCGGCCAGAGGCTCCTTGGAAGGAGATATCTATGGACTTTATTTTTGACCTTCCAAGTAGCCAAGGTTTTACCGTTATATGAGTGGTTACGGATATGTTCTCCAAACAAGTTCACTTTGTACCATGCTCAAAAATCCCATCAGCTAAAGCTCTGGCGAAACTATTTCTCACTCATATTTATCGCTCACATTGTGTCCCGGAACGTATCATCTCAGATAGAGGAGTTCAATTTACTTCGCAATTTTGGAAAGAATTTTTGAGATTGATTGGCTCTGCCCAAGGCTTAAACTCCTCCCACCACCCTCAGACTAACGGATCTTGTGAACGAGCCAACTCAGTTCTAGAGCAATATTTGCATTGTTTTATAAATTACCAGCTGGATGACTGGGCTAACCTCTTAATTCATGCTGAGGTGGCATATAACAACTCAGTTCATAGTAGTACTGGCATGACCCCGTTCAAAATAATTTATGGCCAGGACTTTGTCCCAATCCCCGAGCTTCCTCACGACATTCCCACGATTCTTTCGCTCTCAGATTGGAGTAGTAAGCTGTCAATTGTTTGGCCCATTATACGAAAGACATTGGATGATGCTCACTAGTCACATAAGTTTTACGCCGATAAGAAACGGGCGGTACCTCCACAGTACAAAGTTGGTGATCGGGTGTACATCTCCACTAGGTTCTTAGACAGTTCTCAGAAATGCAAGAAGCCAGGTCCAAAATTTGTTGGCCCTTTTACGATCACTAAAATTATCATCTCTGTTTCAGTTAAGTTGGACCTACCAAAAACCTACCAACGTCGTTACCCAATTTTCCATGTCAATCAATAATCAATAATAATCAATAATTTAATTTGTTGACCACTCCCTCTCCCCAAAGGGACTCGGAGCGGTGCACAGGGCAAATAAAACAATAAATACATATACACATAATAAAAACAAATTAAATATATCCCTGCGCTAAAAATTACCAATTAAAATACTAAAATCCCTATCTAAAATTATTGACAATCCCATAGACGAGAGACTACCCTAGGCCGGCCAAGCAGAACAGATATGTTTTTAATTTTAGACGGAAGGAGCGGAGGTCCGTAGTTGTTCTAATGTCGGGGGGAAGGTCGTTCCAGAGGGCTGGGCCCGCCACAGAGAGAGCCCTTCCCCTGGGCGTCGCCCGCTGACAAAGTCTAGTGGACGGCACCCGGAGAAGTCCCTCTCTGTGGGAGCGAATTGGCCGTGTGGATGTATGAGGCAGGATCCGATCCTGCAAATAGCTAGGTCCCGAGCCATGGAGCGCTTTGAAGATGATAACTAAAACCTTGAAGCGCACCCGGAAGACGACAGGCAGCCAGTGCAGCTCGCGCAAGAGCGGTGTTACATGGGTAAACCTTAAGGTTCCCATAATTGCTCGCGCGGCTGTGTTCTGGACTAGCTGAAGTCTCCGAGTGCACCTCAAGGGGAGCCCCATGTAGAGAGAGTTACAATAGTCCAGTCGGGATGTCACGAGAGCATGAGTGACTGTGCGAAGGGCGTCCCGATCCAATAGGGGGCGCAACTGGCGAACCAGGCGAACCTGGTAGAACGCCCTCCTGGTCACGGCTGTCACTTGATCTTCCATGGACAGCCGGGCATCCAGGAGGACACCCAAGTTGCGCACCCCATCCACTGGGGCAAGATGTTCGCCCCCAATGGCCAGCGATGGAATCAGCTGGTTGAATCGGGCAGCCGGAAACCACAGCCACTCGGTCTTGGTCGGGTTGAGCTTGAGTCCGTTTCTTCCCATCCACTTGCTAAAACCGGAACGCTTGTCACATCTTTGCCAACCACCCTCTGGTTCTCCCAGTCCCGTGTTAGTTGACGGAGAGCAACATTACGAAGTTCGGGACATTTTGGACTCCAGAGTGCATAGAAACAGAGTACAGTATCTTGTTGCTTGGAAGGACTTTCCCCCCTCCCATACTGAATGGGTGGACAAACGCCATGTTAGGGCCCCGAAAATACTAAGGCAGTTTTATGCGAAATACCCTAACAAACCTTAATCTCTACCATTTCGTTTTATGTGTATGTTGTTGTGTGTTTCTGTCTTTTCGTCTGTTTTGCAGGACTAAGTTCCTTTTCTTCTGGAGGAGGGCCGGATGTCAGCCTCTGCTTTACTCTGCTTTACTGCCTGCTTCGGCTGCCATGGAAACGGGAGGGTGGGGTGTGTGAACATTATATGTGCTGGAGGAAGATGGAGCTAGGGAGTGATATCGCCAGGTTCAACAGCATCGCATTCCATTCTGATGACCACTGTGGACGTGCTACCCATCTGACATTGTGGATGATATTACATTGGACACTACTGTGGGGGTCATGGGTTATTGGGGTAGGCTTTTGCTTTGATATGTATGCTTCGTGCCTAAACTACTCACTCCTTACTTGACCTTCGCTGCAGTCTTATCATATTCAGTAAAAGTAGCCTTAAATTTTCCAATATGAGTTTAATTGTGTTCTTTCTTGAATAATGGTGGAAGCAAGCCTGACAGATTGGCTCCTCCCAAGGTTTAAGCTTCTCCCACCACCCTCAGACTAACGGAGCTTGTGAGAGGGCTAATTCCATCCTGGAGCAATATCTTCGGTGCTTCATTAATTACAAACAAGATGATTGGACCGACCTGTTAATCCATGCTGAGGTGGCTTATAACAATTCCGTTCATAGCAGCCCCGGTATGACTCCTTTCAAAGTAATTTATGGGCAGGACTTTGTACCAATTCCTGAACTACCTCATGAAACTCCTGCCGTTCTCTCACTCTTGGATTGGAGTAATAAGATGGCATCATTTTGGCCCGTTGCACAAAAAACATTAGATGATGCTCACAAATCTCATAAATTATATGCTGATAAAAAACGGGCTGCCCCTCCGAATTACAAAGTTGGTGACCATGTGTACGTTTCTACTAGATTTTTGGAGAGCCCTCAAAAATGTAAGAAACTGGGCGCGAAATTTGTTGGCCCTTTCCCCATTGTTAAAATCATCAGTTCCGTTTCAGTCAAACTAGATTTGCCAAAAACTTATCGTCGGCTTTACCCGATTTTCCATGTTCATCTGTTGAAACCCGAACGCACTTCTTATCTTCGTCAACCACGATCTGATCCCCCATCGCCATTATTAGTAGATGGTGAGCACCATTACGAAATACGGGACATTTTAGACTCTAGAGTGTGGAGAAACAAGGTGTAGTACCTTGTGTCCTGGAAGGATTTCCCTCCATCCCATACTGAGTGGGTGGATAAACGCCACATTAAGGCCCCTAAGATACTGAAGAAGTTTTATGCTAAATATCCTGACAAGCCTTAACCACTGTTGTTTCTGTGTGTCTGTTGTTTCGTGTTCGTCTCTGTCCCTCTCGATGTTTTTTTTTTCCAGGATTGACGTCGCTTTTCTGGAGGAGGGCCGGATGTCAGCCTCCGTTTTTTGCTTGATTCAGCTGTCATTTGAAATGGGGAGTGGGGGGGGGCTGTCTGGATAGTAAGTGAGCTGGAGAGAGATGGAGCCAAGGCCTGTTATCACCAAGGTTAATGGTCTTGCATTCCACTGTGATGATGCTCCTGAGCAGGAAGCGCACCTGACGTTGTGAACATCTCTACATTGGATAATATACTGGGGTCCAAGGGGCTTAAGGGTTGGGTTATGCTTTGATACGTATGTTACACGCCTAAATATTTCATTCCTTGCTTGACTTTTACTGCGGTCTTATCAATTTCAGTAAAAGTAACCTTAAACTTCCAAATGAGCTTAAGCGTGGTCTTTCCTGAATTATGATGGAAGCAGATCTGACACCCCCCCTGCTTCCTCCCCCCTCCCAACTCGCCATGCCTGCAACGGAGCTGCCTGCGCCACCCCCTCCCCCCTCCCCCCTTCCAACTTGACATGCCTGCAACGAAGCTGCCTGAGCCATCCCCCTGCCTCCTCGACCCTCCCAACTCAACATGCCTGCAACGGAGCTATCTGCGCCATGCCCCTCTACCTCCTCCCTCCCACCTCGCCCATCATAACGCCTGTGCTCCCAATGCTCCACACCCTCTGCCTCCTTCTACACATACACCCTGCTTCCTTCTACACACACCCCTCGCCACTTGAAACACTGGCACAGACAATGCTGCACGCCCCTTGCCTTCCACCCCACTACCTCGCCACTCAAATGCCGCCACCAGTGCCCCCTCCTCTTCCAAACTCCCCCCTCCCACAAGGCTGCTGCCAAGTCAGTAGCACATCTCTCCTCTCTCTTTAGGTAGGTGCCTGAGTCACTCCCCTGCCTCCTCCCCCCTCCCCCCTCTCCATGCCTGCAAGAGAGCTCCCTGTGCCACACACCCTGCCTCCCCCGTCCCAACTCTCCATGCCTGCAATGGAGCTCCAAGCACCATGCCCCTGGCCTCCTCCCACCTCCTAACTCTCACTGCCTGCGCCACCCCCCCTACCTCCTCCCCCCTCCCAATTCACCATGCCTCCAACGGAGCTGCCTGCGCCACATCCCATCTCCTCCCGCCTCCCAACACACCATGCCTGCAATGGAGCTACTTGCGCCATGCCCCCCACCTCCTCCCACTCTTCCCCCTCCCACCTTGCACCTCGCAACGCCTGTGCTCCCAATGCTGCACGCCCCGTCGCCTACTTCCACCCACCCCTCGCCACTCAAAACACCGGTGCAGGCAATGCTGCACGCCCCTTGCCTTCCACCCCACCACCTTGCCACACAAATGCCACCACCAGCGCACCCCTCTTCCAAACTCCTCCCTCCCACAAGGCTGCTGCCAAGTCAGCGGCCCCTCTCTCCTCTCTCTATAGGTAGGTAGGTAGAGAGATAGATAGATAGAGAGAAATATGGTAGGTAGGTAGCTAGGTAGGTAGCGGGATGGAGAGGGAGAAATGGGGTAGGTAGGTAGGTAGGTAGATGGAGAGGGAGAGAGAGAAATATGGTAGGTAGGTAGGTAGGTAGAGGGATAAAGACAGAGAGAGAGAAATATGGTAGGAAGGTAGGTAACGGAATGGAGAGGGAGAAATACGCTAGGGAGAGAGAGAGAGAGGGAGAGAGAAATATGGTAGGCAGGTAGGAAGTGGGATCCAGAGGGAGAAGTACAGTAGGTAGGTAGGTAGAGGGATAGAGGGGGGAAAGAAATATGGTAGGTAGGTAGATAGAATAAGAGAGGGAGGTGAGGGAGAGGGTGGGGAAACCGAGGCAGAGAAGGAAGGGGGTTGCTGAAAGGGTCTATGAGGGGAAACTTTTTCATTTAACCAAACTTGGCCACAGCAACGCGTGGCGGGTACAGCTAGTAATATAAAAAGGAACGAACAATTATATACTCCGAGTTATTAAATTCAGGGTGCAATCTCAAAATCATCCAGGAATTAAAACAAGAAGGAATGGATATGAATTGGTATACATATATGCATTCTAGATATAAGGAGGATCAAAAAAAGGAGGGGTCTATGATAAAATAACGGAATTAGATAAAATCTTAACAGGCGTTGATGAAAAAGTAATTAAAAAACTTTATGCCTACTTATTAGAGTTTAAACTTCAGGAAGAGCAAGTGAAAGAAACTATGATAACCTGGGGGGAAAATTTTGGGCATGGGATTGATCTAGATAAGTGGCAAAAATTGTGGACGCAAAATTATAAAATGACAATGTCAACTGCTTAAAAAGAGAACTTGTATAAGATGTTTCACAGTTGGCACTTATCACCAGCGAGAATTGCAAGAATGAACAAGAACAAATCCGAAAAAGTTTGGAAATGTCACCAGATGCCTGGCTCTTATTTTCATATGTTTTGTTCGGAGGCTAAAAGGTATTGGACTATGATTCACATATGGCTGGAGAAAATGACACATAAGCACATAGACTTTAAACATGAACTTTTTCTACTTAGAATAACATCAGAAGTACTTGATAAAGACAGGAAATATTTGATTGTGAATGTTTTGACAGCCGCTAGAATTGTATTTGCAAAGAACTGAAGAAATGAGAAATTACCTTCACAAGAGGAAGTCATTCATAAGATCATGGAATGTGCAGAAATGAGTAGATTAACATTTGAAATTAGAGAGCAGGAGAATGAACAATTTTATGAAATATGGAATATGTTTTATCAATGGTTGGAAAAAAGAAAAACTTAAGGATTATATATTGTATATCTATGGAAAAAGATTGATTTGACAAAGAACAATGCTACCATATAGAAAATAAGGTGATATATATGTAATGAAAAGATAACTGACAATTATGTTTCTAATTTTAAGTACTGATGCACAAAATGCTTACCTGAACGACATGTTTTACAAAGCACAAGATGAATAATGTTTTTAATTTGTTTTTATGTTAAAAAATAAAAAAAACATCTTTATTTTTTAAAAAAAGAAGTGGGTCTCTACAGCTGGGAGGTCCAGAGGGTCTGGAGGGGCCACAGGGACCCCCATCTTCCTCAGAGTCATGGAGGGTCCCCTCCAGGGTGAGGCCACATTTTCCTCCAGGGGAACCCCAGGGTGTGTGGCACTCAGCCCTGCATGGCTTCTCTCCCACAGGAGCCTCTCCTGGAAAGATACGGAGCCCAAGAGAGGCTGGAGGAACCCCGAACCTTCAACCCTGGGACCCATAAACCAGGTTGGTCTCTTCCCAGGAATGCCCCAGATCCCCTCCCCCTTCCTGGCCATCCTGGGATTTCTCTGTGTGTCTGGGCTTGGCTTTCCCCTGAGTGCCCCATGTATGGAAAGAGGTGGCTGAGCAACATGGGATATGGTCTCCCACCTATTTCCAGGACTCAGAAGATGGAACCTGGAGGGGGATTTTGCAGATCTACTTCCATTCCCCAACACGAGGTTCCCCAGCTTCCTCCTCTCAAGAGGGGCTCCCCACTCAAGAGGGGCTCCCCATCCCTGCAAGAGCCCCCTTGCCTGGCCTCTGTGTGGGAAAGGGTGGCAGGGGAACATGGGACATGGGCTTCTGCATTCTCTGAAGATGGAAGTTGGATTTTGCAGATCAACTTTTTCATCTGCAACACGAGGGTCCTGAGGTCCCTTTCCTTTCCTTTCCTCCCTCCCATCCTCCCATCCCCCCCTTCCTTTTTTCTTCATATGGGGTGAGAAGCAGCTTTGATTTCTCCATCTGTTTTCACTCATTTTTTTCTACCCTCTCTGTGTGTTTGTGTGATTTTTTTTTTATCTCTGCAAAGTTTTGGTAATTAATTTTTCATTAAAGTTGTTCTTAGAAACTGGCTACACTATTTAATCAGCCATTTTGTGCAAAGCCCTTGAGCATTAGCTTTCAAAATAAAGTAAATTTTGACTCCAACTCAACAGGCAGCTATTTCAGATTTGTGACATGCTCTGGCATTAAGTGGCCTCTGGGATTTTTCTCTCTAACCACAATGCCAATAAATGTCACATTTCTTTTTTTCTTTAGCCACAGGTGCCGTATATTCCCTCTGGGGCCAGTTTCAAGCATGGAGACCCCAAACGTCTCAATGCTAGATGTTCGATTTAATACCATCTCTGCCCCTGTTATTATGAGCCACATGGGGATTATTTCCCTTTCATTTCCCTCCAGAGAATTTCCCAACAACCGTTGAGTCCAAGAACTGGTTAGATTCTCCAGGGATCCCTCCTGAGAGGGAGAATTATGATCAAAGGTTCAGCTCTGCTCTTTGGCCGAATCCTCCAGGGGAGACTTTGGGCAGAGAAATAGGGAGTTTAGGGACAGGCAGGCTCTTGAAAGTCCGTCTCTCTCCATTGCAGGTGAAGCTGAGTGTTTCTCTGTGTTTCAATCAGGAAAGACACTGGATCATTTTCCACCTTGTGAGAATCCTTTGAATTCTTCTAATTCTTCTTTAGAAACAGGAAAGGGATGCATTAATTCACCCCATGAATGATGGACCTCCTGCTTCTGCTTCTGATGCTTCTGGTGTCCCTTCCAGCCTCAGGGAAGCTGAGGATGAAATGCCCGCAGAGTTTGGAGCATCAGGATGAAAAACAACCACAGAGCTTTTACAGCCCAGGAGACCATCTCATTGGTATAGTTGTCAGTGGAAAGGAAAGGTTGCATACAAACTTGCTTTTCAACGTGGCTCCTTCTCTTCAGTTTGTTTTCCATGATCAGTAAGTCCTTCAGGGTGATGGAGTTTCCCTCCCTCCATTCCAACACTCTCCTTCTTTTCTGTTAATATTTTTCATTTATTCCTATATTGGGGGATATGTCTAATTTCCTGAATGGTTTTGATTTCCATGGCTTCTCTCTTTTGTCTGGTTTGGTGAAAGAGATGCAAAAAGGGATCTCAAAAAAAGCTGAAAGGGCTGCAGATTATTTTCCTCCCTCTGTTCAATCCTTAATTTATCACTTGAATAATGAATTTTATTTAAAGTAGTGGTGGAACCAGTTGTAGTTGCCGTACCTCAGCCCATTCCCATATTTGTGTAACTAATCATTGCTTTTGGATCAATGTTGGCTTAAGGATCAGTAGGCTTTTGGAGGGTTATATATTGAAAGAAGTATTTTTTGTTGCTGTTGATTAAAATAACACTTTTTTTACAATAGGGTTTATTATGGTTTTCGAAATGGCGTACTATTAATTTTCAACATCCAAATGGTCAACCAGAATTCCCAGCTCCCGCACAATCTCACACTGGGCTACACCATCCATGACAACTATATGAGCACTTTCCACACTTCAGATGCCTTGCTGGACATTCTCTCTACTGGAGAAGCCAATGTCCCCAACTACGGCTGTGGAAGGAAGGAGAACCTTCTGGCTCTTCTTGATGGAGCTACAAGGGACATCTCCATCCAGGCATCAACATTAGGAGGCACCTACAAAGTCCCACAGGTTTGTGTGTGTTTTTCTCCCTCTGGTAAAGTGAGGGGTGGGTGGTGGTGGGTGACCAATAGATGCAATCATGTCTTCTCCATGGAATTCAAGATCTGCTTTTCTCCATATTAGCAAAAATGGTCAATATTTTACCACATTATTTTCATGTTGAGATTAGTCATAAAAGGCCTGAAATGCAAGCAATGCATTCCGTGGAGAAGACATTCTACCAATTATTTAACTGATCAAAAAATATCCCTGGTTGTTGGGGCTTCTATTGGCATCTTCATTTCCACAAATAAATAATGCCTGCCCTATCCACTTGGATTGAAGTTGGCAATAGTAGCATTTTATATATCTAAAAAGTGGAATAAAAAGGACTCCAGCAATAATGGGCCAAATATACTAGCAGATATTGTGGCTAAAATTTATGCCATGATCCTCTTAATTAAACTTGAGAAAAATACATTCCTTGTAAAAGAACCAGAAGGTTTTAGGTAGTGAACAGCTATATAGATTTTATAATAAATATTGCATTTCTTAATATTGGTAAGAAATTTGAAATATCTCATCTATATCAGCTAAGTAAAATATGGTTTTCTGGCTTTCTAGATGTTCGTGCATTTGTCATAATTAACAGAGAATTATTATGTAAGAAATTGATTGCCCTCAATATGGAGCTCAGCCTGTTGGCCCTGATCCAAGCTCTTTCTCCAGGCCCTTGTTTGAGAGGGAGGTTTGGGCTCAATGGAGCCATGAGAAGAAGGATTGATACTTCCCAAGGAGGAAAGGAAGGATGCATATTTGAACCCTTGTCATTCAGTCTAGATATTAATACTTTGACTAATGAAGGATCCAGAAACAGATCATAAGTAAATGTTATTTCTTTCTTTGACAAAAATGGCTAAATTAGTGGACCAGCGAAATGCAGTGCGCATAGTATCCAGTACTTGGATTTTAGAAAGGCTTTGACAAAGTGAACCACCATCTACTTCTTGGTAAGCTAAAAATATGTGGGATAGACAACATCACTCCCAGATGGACTCAGCCTGTGGTCCTCAATGGAACTCTGTCTTCATGGAGGGAAATAAGCAGTGGGGGACCCCAAGGTTCCATTTTAGGCCTGGACTCTTCAACATCTTCCTCAATGGTTTGGATGAGGGATAGATGGGAACTCATCATATTTACAGATGTCACTAAACTGTCAGGAATAGCCAACACCCCAGAAGATAGGCTGAAGGTCCAGGTGGATCTAGATGGACTTGAATCCTGGGCCTATCTAACAAAAGGAAATCCAATGTAGAGAAAAGGAAAGTCTTACACTGAGGCTAGAAGAACCAAATGTGCAGGTACAGATCAGGTGAAGCCTGGCTCAATAGCAGGAACTGTGAGAGGGATCTGGGGATCTTAGGGGACAATCTCTCAACTGTGAGCCAGGAATGTGTGGCAGCAGCCAAAAAAAGCCATTGTAATCCTAGATTGCATCAAAAGAAGGAGAGAATCCAAATCACGTGAAGTATTGGTACTACTTTATAAAGCCTTGGTAAAACCACCCTTGGAAGAAGGCTTGGAGGGCAAAACGTTTCGGCACCGAGTACTCTTTTCAGGGATGCGATCTGGAAAAGGAGTTACCTAGTGTGTGCGTTCATGTGCACCAGGCATCTCCTCTTCTGGTTTCTGGCACACATGCATGCGACGATCAGCTGGCTGGGGCACATGTGCAGGGGAAACCCAGAAGACCAGCTTTGCCAGTTTCTGACACTGCCATGCAAGCAAAGGCCAGCTGATCGTCCCACACATGTATGCACCAGAAGAGTACAGGGGAAGGCCGCGTGTGCCAGGTGACATGGCTCTCTGTGCCACTTTGCCCGAGCTAAGAAGCTGAGGCAGAGGCCCCATTTTCCCCTCCTGGGGCCTCCGTATATCTCATTTTTGGCCTCCCCTTCAGCCAGAAGAACTCTGCCAGCCAAAAACTTTGGTCTCACTTTGCAGTTTCAGTCCGTGGGGATTGCGAAGTTAAGGCCTGGGTTCAGCTGGCAGGGGGATAGCAGGAGTGTGTGTGTGATTTGGCCTTGTGGTTCTGCATGAGAGAGATTAATGACTTCAGTGGGCTGTATCCAGCCCATGGGACGTAGTTTGAGGACCGCTGGTATAGGGTCTCCTTCTTGAGCAGTGGGTTGTACTAGAAGACATCACAGACCTCAAAGACCTTTCCAACTGTTCTAATTGTTTTAAGTTCTGTTATAGGTACATACATTTATCTTGATAAATACCTATTCGAACATGCTGATTTATACTGTGATCTTATCATACTTACACATTGGATTATATACCCTGTTAGGAAGACTTGGGTTCTTTTGAGATAATAATTTTCTGATAATTAATGAATCAAGTTCATATTTGTGGTCTTTCGTAAATGAGCTCCTAGCCATAGATGGTCAGCCAATAGAGCAAGTAAGACCTTTCTTTACTTGGCGTTGTTTCCTCTGAGACTGAATCTTGGCTTCCTCATCATCAAAGGAGCTCAGTTAGATCAAAGACAGGAGTGAAAGTGGAGCTTAAAAGAAAACCTCAAAGCTCTCCAGCTTCCTCAGCCCCAATTATTAAAGTATGTGAGGCCAAGATTTCCCCCATGTTCTTCTATCAATCTGATGTTTGGAGCTTTACAGAGAAACCACTAGCAGATCAAACCCAATCACAGCCTCTGAGGAGGATCTTGGGTTGGACAAAAGGACTCCAGCTGCTGCCCTCAGAGCTGATTTGGGAATTTAAAATGAGAAAATGTGGATATTGGCATTTAATCTATGGAAACTGACAGACTCTGAAAATTGGCTCTTAGAACAGACAAAACTTCAATTAAAGACCAATCTTGGATTGTACGACTGACAAATTGTATTAGAAACTGAGGTCTCCCTGTTTCTTGTACAACTGGAGAAGAAGCTATAAAGAGATTTCTCCACAAAGAATCTTGGCCATAGAAGCAGAAAAAGATGTAGCATTTTTCAAGTATTATAGTAGACCCTTTATTGGAATAGAATACTTCAGTTGGCATTTGCACATGTTAACCTAATTGCAATAAATTGTAGGGGTGAAATATAGTAATATGACTTACATTGTTTATAATTTTTTAATTTATTCATTATTTTCCATGTTTATAATTCAAACTTGCTATAATTCTGTCTTTAATATTTTAAACAATGTCATTAACAAATTATTCTAATGCTTCCATGAGAACAAGATTTATTAAAATCTAATATTGTGGACTTGATCTGACCCCAAATATAACACAGCATTCTTCATTGTGTGAGGTTTTTAAATGCAGCTCAGAATCTGATAAGTCCAATGAAACTCTGAAGAAGAGGCTACGGATTGTCAGCTTTTATTTCTGCAGAAAGCAAAAGACTGGATGACCCTTTTGGTCTCCCACCTTAACAGAGAAAGCAGAGAGAGAAAAACGGGCATGCACCCAAAACCTTTCCAAACATCTTATAGCTCACACAGCTTGCACAGAACGTCATTGCTCTAGAAGCATAATTTGATATCACACAAATTTCATGATTTTTCTCACCGCTCTGAAAACCATAGACTTTAGAAGGGAAAAGAAATCCATTTTCTGGCGTATAACTCAGAGCTTTGTTAGGGAATGCTGAACACACATTTGAAGTTACAAGCAAGGCTACTTGGCAGAATCCACATTTTACTTTTCACAAGAAGTTACTTTGCTACATTAAGCTTGGCAATTCGCCTCAAAGTTTAATCTATGCAAGTTGGCATGTTAGCTTATAATGGAGCTTCTCTCAACAGCAACTTTAAAAAAGTGAATTATGTAGGTTGCACTCTGTTTATGCTCTAAACCAGTGATCGCAAACCTTTTAGAGACCGAATGCCCAAACTGCAACCCAAAACCCACTTATTTATTTCCAAGTACCCTCATGGCAATTTAACCTGAATAACGAGGTTTTAGTTAAGAAAAAGAACTCATATGTGATTAATGTCTTTTCCTTCCCTCTTCATTCCTCTTTCCCCTTTCCTTCTTTTTGCTTCCTTGCTCTCTTTCCCTCTTTCCTTCTTTTTCTTTCTCTTTCCTGTCCCTTCTTGGATGCTCCAATGCAAAAGGGGAAACCTTCCTTGCCTTGTGATCAAATGCCACTTTTGCTAGTAGTTTGTGGCCACTGAAAAGACTGAGAACAAACCAGGCTCAGTTTCTTCCATGCTTGCATTTCATGGGGAAAGATTACAGGACAGCCAAACTGTCAAAATGATGGCTCTGGGAGTTGATCAGAACTCCTCTGTTTTTGATGGGCAACAGCTTCAGCATTTAAGAACAGAGCTAAGTTAGTTGCTTTTCTATGAATCCATCATGATCCTTCCAAGAGCTGTTCTGTAGGGACCCTGCCATGGTCTCCCTCAGACTGGAGATAGAGCAAAGGAAACTATTTCCACCCCCTTGCTTTGTCCTGTTTCCCCCACTGGAAAGAGCTGTTTGCAACCCACAAGGAGGGGATCCTTTCCTAAGAGCTCCCAATTGAAGAATCCCAATGTGCCCCTGAGGAATCTGAGGGTGGGGAAGGCCATGGGGGTCCTAGTGATAGAAGAGACCCTCAAGGCCTCCCCAACACACCAAGATCCCTCCTCCTTCTCCCTCCCTTCCTGCAACAAGGACTCACTGACTTTGCAAGACTCTCTCTCCTCTCTTGTTTCTCGGCTTCTTGTCTCATGGAGCAGCTTCCAAGTAAATGGGGCAAGAGAGAGACAGGGAGGGTAAGAGAGCAATCCAATTGTGTGTGTGTGTGTTTGTGTGTTTGTGTGTGTGAGGGCACCCAAACTGCTGCCAATGGTGTGGGCGACACCTGAGCAGAGAGGCAGGGTGTGTGGGTACATTCCTCCCCATTCAAGCAGGGCCTCTCATTCACCCCCCAGCACAGTCGGAACATGGAGGCTGCTGCTCCCTTAGCACCATGGTTGCCCACTCCACAGCCAGCCCCACCTGACCTGCTCCCTGCCGGCTCCTGCAAAACCTCTTCATTCTCCTACTCTTCTTCTTTGTGTGGTTGTCCTGCTTGCCCAAGTGGCAGAGGGCTCTACAGGACACACTCTCATTTCTGCCCTGGGGCAGCAAAGTCCAAAAGCCCTCCCCCTCCCCAGTGCTTCCTCACTCTGTTTTCCTTCTTTGCTTCCAGGTTGGTGCTGGAGGATTTCCAGGGTCCAAATGGGGTGTGGAAAGCACAGGTTTCTCCCCCCAGTTTTGACCCTGGAAAGCCTCCTACACCAACCTGGAAGCAAAAATAAAAAATGAAACCCCTGCAGCTGCTGAAGGAGGCCTCCAACTCAGCAAGGAAGCACTGGGGTGGGGGAGGAGGTCTAGGCCATTCACACTCCATTCACACCCACCAGAGTTTTCTGCACAATTCTAGCGCCCCCCCCCCCCACGCACTGCATTCTCCTGGGCATAGGCCCGAAAACCAGCTGGTCGGCAGGAGGGGGGCCTGCATGTGGATGTTAGTGGAGCTGGGCTGGGGTGGCTGGGAGAGAGGGCTCTGCGTGCCTCAGTTTCCCCATCAGGGCTCTAATCCTTTCAATTCATTTTTCAGATCAATCATGTAAGTGCTTCGGAGGCTCTGAGTGATAAAAGTCAATTCCCCTTTTTCCACCATATTTTCCCCAAAGAAGGGATCCAGTACCCAGCAATTGTCCAGCTGCTCCTCCGTTTCAGATGGACCCTGATTGGCCTCTTTGCTTCAGACACAGAGAATGGAGAGAATTTCATGAGGATTTTCACTCCTATGCTTGTCAGGAGTGGAATTTGTGTGGTTATATCACAACTGTTCTCAAAGACTGGATATACTGCATACCTCAGGGATTCCCTCTCTAAGTGGAGACAAGTCAACGTCTTTGTTCACTTCATGCAATTTGAGCCCATTTGGGAGAGAATTCTTCCTTTCCATTTAACATTTATGCGTCTCCCAGGACCCATTGAAGGGAAAGTCTGGATCCGCACAAATTTTGCAAAGTATGAAATAAACAAAGGCAGACTTCTCAAATACATTCATAGTATTTGGAACGTTCGTTATCAGGGAAAAGAAAGGCCAAGAGATTCTGCCCTTGAACCCCTTTTCTTTGTGGAAGAAAAGTTTCAAGATCATAATTTCCGTTGTTCTCTTTCAAAGAACGTCTTTTCTGTCAAAGGCCGCAGAAGATGCACCCAGAAAGCTTCACTGGAGACCCAAAGGAAAAGGGACAGAAGAAGGGTCCAAAATACCCACCACCATTACAGCCTCATGAAGACTCTGGCCCAGGCCTTGAATGCCGCCTATTTCTCCAGATTGAGGAAGGGAAGGAAGGAGGGAGAAAATATCTTGGGGTCTCCAAGGCTGCAGCCATGGCAGGTATGGGGCTCTTGATATGGATCGATTAATCTTAGATCCTTTGGAGAAGGAATCCAGAGGAGAAGGAGGGGTACCATCTCAACAGATCTGGCCAATTTAATTACTCAGGGGATTAATGGTTCCAAAGAGTAGATACAATCACAGTGTTTATATATTATAAATATTGCTAATTTGAAAATGCTGTATTCTTTTTTTAATAAATCCCCTTATTTGTGGGTTTGTGATGAGCCTGGTGGAATTCTATCTTTCTTCCATCCCCATTGCAGGTGGGTCTGTGTGCAGCTGGACAGGTAGCTAAGCCCCCTATTCTCCTCCAATGAAAGGGAGCCTGGCGTGGATCTGGATGCTTTATTGGGAGAATAGAGCAGGTGAAACTGAGGAGATGCAAAGGGTGGAAATCAAATAGAAAGATGAGATAGGCAGCATTCACTAACAGCCAGCAAAGGAGCAGCTGGAACCTCTCCAGCGATGCTCTGTGTGAGGGAAGGAGGCCACCCCATTCCCACCCCAATCCCAGGCGACCGGGTGCTTCTGCCTCTTCAGGGTGCTGGGCTGCCCTCACGGATTCTTCCTGGACCTTTCCTGGCTCATGCAGGGTTTCCTGGCCCTGCAGCACTCTCTGCACCCAGACCGCTTCAGCTGCTGACCACCCGTGGGATCTGGCTGAGTGGGGCTCCTAGGAGCAGCATTGCCATCCTGATCAGCCTGGCTAATCGCCCCCTCCGCAGCCCTCTCTGGGTGGAGCCAAGTTGGCCATGCAGTGACTGAGTGAAGGGGGGACAAGTAACAGCCTTGTTCTCTGCTTGGGGGTCAGAAAGAGAAGCTGCCTGTGAAGGAGCCCACGAGACAAAATAAAGGTCCTGTGGTGACTCCCCCCCCCCAAAAAACCCCACCAAGGGTGCTTCTGGAGAGGGCAGGCAGATGGGCAGCATTCCCCCCTCCCTGGGCGCCTGCAGCCTCAGAGCCTGCAGCAACTCCCGGCCCTTGCACAGTGGAGGCCATTAACAACTTCTCACACTCACAAGAAGGTTTTCTTTACTGTGTAAGGTTTTTCCCTGCACACAACGGCTGAGAGAGGCTTGCAGTGGGGGGCAATTTGGGACCACCCCCCACCCCAAGGCAAGGCCCACCAACCACAGTTAGACTGAATAAGCCAGGGGTTGCTCCCTCCACCGGCTCCACCCAAGATCCCCTTCGTCCTTTTGGAGTCAGTCCACTTTGCCGTCTGGGGAACAACTGAGCCAAACTGCTCCTGTCCAGCAGCCTCCCCCAACTCCTCTTGCCCCACCATTAAGCCAACAGTTGGTGGGCAACCGGAGCCAACTGGGCACAAAGCTGGGTTGACAATGAGCCTCTGAAGTCTCCATCCTGCCTGCTTGCCCAACACTCGCTCAGAGACCTCCTACCCTCCCACTCACCCCCCCCACCAACATCCTCCACCCCCCCCCCCCAAACCTGGGCACAGTCACTCAGCAGTTCTTTCTTCTTCTGTTTCCAAATTAAGCCCCAGTTGGTTGGTTGGTTAAAGAGCGGTTGGATCCTAAATCTCCATCACTGGAGGCTTTTAAGAGGGAGAACTTTTCTGCTGCCAGCTGGCAAAGAAAGCTCTCAGCCATGACCGGAGCTGCTGTGGCTCCTGCAAGCTGAATGGACAAAGGGAGCGGGTGGGGACTCTGGCTTCGGTCTGTTGCGAGCTCTTGGCCTGGTCTGGGGAGGTGGGGAGTTTCTGGATCATCTTTTTTTCTCTGTTCATTTTATTTGTTATCTGCTCTAGAATGTTCCCTATAATTGACCAACTGTGTCGATTATATTTTCTCTATATTTTGATGAATTTTTCTCAAACTTTCTCATTCACCTATGAAGACAATGGCAGGATTTGTATCCTATTTAACCATATTTGGAGATGAGACAATTGTAGAAAAAAGATTCAATGTGGGATAAGAAACAAAGTTTTCTGTTTTTCAAATTCCTGGATGTTCCCATTCTAGTTTCATCCCTTTCTGGAGAAGAATGAATATTGGAATATTTCCCACTTAAAACTGTACTTGGACCAAAATGGAGAGATAAAAGCAGATCTGGGCATTTCTGGCTTCTTGGTTCTCCCCAAGGAGGATCCCAGGAAAGAGATTCTGGCGTATTTTGTAAGACAAAGACTTTCTATCATACAAGATGTTCTTTCATACCAGTTCTTATCGGTCTTGTATGAGCTCCTAGCCTGGTCTGGGGATGTGGGGAGTGGCTCAGCCAGGCAGCTGCTGTGACGGTAAGGCTAGCCAGGTACCATATTGTGTGTTACTCCCCCCTCCCAGCTTTCACCCATGCCTCCATGCCGTTTTCAGGCATGCAACTCGCAGGAGATCCTGGCTGCAGTTTCCTCGTGAGCAACATTGGCCAGGAGAGGCAGGGAGAAAGGCCAAAGGGGCTCAGGAGTAAACTCAGGCTCCTAAGTGGGATCGAGCCAGGGGTGGGTTCTGGCTGCCTCTACTGATGGTTGCTCTGCGCATGCGCAGCAGAAGGCACAAACAATATGGCCGAGAGAACCAGTTTAGGGGTGTGGCCAGCCTGAGTTGTTGCAGGTTCCAGTGACCCAGGCCACCAAGTTACTACTAATTCAGCCTAACTGGTCCACACAGGTAGGAACCCACCTCTGATCTGGAGGAGTTTTCCATCAGGATTACAAGGGAGAAGATTAGCCTGAGAGATTTCTTCTTGATCAACCCAGGCTTTCTGGGAATCACCCTGTTGTTTTCAAAGAGTTTATAGATCATCTTTTTTTCTCTGTTCATTTTATTTATCTTCTGCTCTAGAATGTTCCCTATAATTGACCAATTGTGTTGATTATATTTTCTCTATATTTTGATGAACTTTTCTCCAACCTTTTCATTCACTTATGAAGATAATGGCAGTATTTGTATCCTATTTAACCATATTTGGTGATTAGAGAATTGTAGAAGAAAGATTCAATGTGGGATAAGAAACAAAGTTTTCTGTTTTTCAAATTCCTGGATGTTCCCATTCTAGTTTCATCCCTTTCTGGAGAAGAACGAATATTGGAATATCTCTGACTTAAACCTGTACTTGGACCAAAATGGAGAGATAAAAGCAGATCTGTTCATTGACACCACCTTGGTTTTCACCAAGGAGCTTCACATGAAAGGGACTCTGGCGCTTTTTCAAAGACAGAGACTTTCTATCATACAAGAAGCTCTTTCACAGATCAAGTTGCTCAATAAGGTGGGAGAAATTTTGGTGTCTTTTCTCTGTTTGCCAAAGCCTGAGGTCCCATTTCAATTGGGCAAAGCCTGTAGCCGTGATGGGGAACCTATGGCACGCGTGTCAGAAGTGGCACACAGAACCATCTCTCCTGGCACGTGGAGCCATCACCAGTTGCTCTTCCGGGTTCACGCGTGGCAGTCAGCTGGTCTTCACACGCATTGAAGTGCCAGAAAGTGGAAGAGGAGCCACCCGGTGCGCATGCACACACCAGGAAAATGATCTTTGTTTCCAGTGCGCACGTGCGCATGAGCCACTTAGGGTTTTGGTTTCTGGCGTGCATGCATGCGCAAAAACCATCAACCCAAAGGCAGACAGAGGAGATCCCGGCCATGGCTTCTTAGCAGAGCAGAGCTGTGATCAGGGCTTCCCTCACTCCCAACCTGAGGGGGCTTCTTGCATGGCCCCAGCCCTCCAGCCCATGGCTCATCTGCGGTCCCAAGTACCTGGCCAGTTCAGGTGCCACAGAAGAGCAGCAGCAGTGGCAGCCACAACTCCCACGCTAACCAGAAGGGGCACAGGGACAGCCGCTGGGGGGGGGGGGGCTGCGTTGCCAAGGGCAAGCCAGGGCTTCCCTCCCTCCCCACCTGAGAGGATCGGTGGTCTGGAGTGCCTGGCCGGCTCAGGCGCCCCAGAAAAGCCAGCTGGCCCCCGCACAACCCCAGGAGAGCAGCAGCAGCCACAGGGGGAAGGGCAGGAGTGACCGGGCAGCCACCGCAACTGTGGGTAGCTCACCTCCTGGCCAGCAGCTCCTCTTCCAGCATCTGGGGTATATTCAAGGATAACAGGCATGTTTGATGGAGGGGGGGAGGGAATATCAATGTTGTTAAAGAAAGTATGTTCCCCTCACTCAGCCATGCCCCTCCCCTTCTTCCTAGCACCCCCCCACCCATCCCGCAGCCCCCAGCTCCCCACTGATTCCCCTGCCCTTCATTTTGCATAGCAGTTCTGCTCTTGTGGCACCTTTGTCTTCTCCAAGGTTTAAATTACACAGCAGGGCAGTTTCTCTCCCCCCATTTTAGATTATGTGGAATGCTCCTGTCCTCCGCTCCCCCCATAGGCTGGTCCTGCTTGGTGCTTCATCCATGGGGACCATCAGACCCGCATCCACCAGCCCCCATCTCCACAGCTCCTCACACATGGAGACTTGGATGAAGAGGGGGGAGGGGGGGCTGTGCTGGCTTCTTCCAAGGACGGGAAGGGATTCCGGCTTTCCAGTGGAGGGAAGGGGCATTTCCCACCCAACTTTCTCTCCCTGTCCAGGGCTGCAGAACTGGATCCTCAGTGGGGACCTCCAGTCACCCCAACGGGTATCGAGGGGGGGGGTAGGAAAGCACGAGGACCCCTGAAATCTGGAGCCGGCACATGCACACCAGGCAACTGGTCTTTGTGCACACATGTGTCCCAGAAACTGGTACACCACACGACTGGTGTGCATGGGCATGCCAGATGATCACCTAGTTTTCAGTGCGTGCGCACACTCACACCCATATTGGCGCAGTGGTGCCAAGAAGATGCCAAGAAGGTTCACCAACACTGCTCTAGTCTAGACTATTAAGTAGAAAAGTCCTTTATTGCAACATTAAATTCCAAAATCAAAAGGGAGGAAGTAAATGGAGAATCTGCCAGTTGCTCTACCTCCTGCATCTGTTTAGAAGGAGTCAGAGGTTTCCTATCTACCTCAGTGAAGACCAGAGGCTCCTTGTCTCCATCCATTTCTCCCTCCGTTTTCCATGGACGGAGAGTCCTAACATCTTTTCTTTGGCCTTCCTTGTTCTTCTGCTCAGTCCCTGCCTCAGTCCAGATGTGTGGAAAGTTGTCATCCTGGATTTGTCAAGAGGGCTCGAGAAGGAGAGCCAGTTTGCTGCTATGACTGCGTTCCTTGTCCAGAGGGGACCTTCTCCACTCAGGAAGGTGGGTCACCCTGAGGAAAAGGGGAGGCTTTGTGGAACTGGATCCACCCAAAACATTTTCATGAAAGTGCAAGTTAAATGATAGATCGAAGCTCACCTGGTTTTTCACATTTATTTTTAACCTGCAGAATTTCTTGTCTAAAAGGAAGTAAATCAAAAAGACTTTGAAGGAGGGGCTGGGAAGAGATGGGAGGAGGGGGTGGCAGACTGAGAAAGCTTTACTAACAGCAGAAGAAATCTCTCTCCTGCTTCTTAGTTTGGACTTGTGCTACTAAGTTCATCTTTCTAGGAACATCTGAGTTCTTTGGAACTGGATGAATTGTGTGAGGTCCACCTTCTGAAAGACCTTGCAATTCACCATATATTGGATCCTCCATTTGACGATCACTGAGAAGGAGTCACTGGTCCATAATGTGGTGCTGTGGATAGTTATGGTGGGGAACTCATTACACAAATATTCTGCCAGTCATGTAGATCAATCAATTAGTCAGAAGGGAGCTGGAAGGGACCTTGGAGGTCTTCTAGTCCTACCCTCTGCTCAAGCAGGAGACCCGATATCATTTCAGACAAGTGACTGTCTAGTCTATTCTTAAAGCCTCCAATGTTGAAGAAGCTCAAATCTTGAGAATTAAGCTGTTCCACTGGTTAATTGTTCTTACTATTAGGAAGTTTCTCCTTAATTCCAGGTTGCTTCCAGATGTTACAAGATACTCTAGGTATCCTCCAAGCACAGTATATTAACTGCCATGTGGCAAGACCCAGGATGTTTGCCTAAAAAGATTGTATGATTCATTATTAATCTCTAATAATGTAGCTTCGACTTGCATTACACCAGAGATAATTAACACCCTAGGACTGGGATGGAGAACCTATGGCGCTCGTGTCACAGGTGGCACATGGAGCCATTTGTCAGGGCAAGCAAAGTGTTGCCCTGTTAGCTGCCCAGCACATCTGCGCATGCTGTCCAGCTGAGTTCAGCCTTTCTTAAAGCCATTTCTCGCCCTCCCCAGGCTCCAGAGGGTTTATAGGAGCCAGGGAGGGCAAAAAGAACCGCCCCCCAAGAGGCCCTCTGGAGGCTTCAGAAGATTCCCTGAAGACTCCAGAGTGCAAATAAACAGCCCTATGGGCAAAAAGGAAGTTCAGGAACAGATTTCCGGTTTGCTTGGAGGGTCGGTTTAAGCCCTCCGGAGGCTTCAAGGACCATCAGGAGGCTTCCCTAAAGCCTCCAGCAGACTAAAAACCACAGTATGAGCAATGCAGAAGTGACTTCCAGTTTGCTCATAGGGTCCTAAGTTCCTCCGGAGGGCCTCTGGAGCCTGGGGAGGGCGAAAAAAGCATGGAAAAATGGGGGGGGGGGCAGAAGTGCCTCTCATGTGTGCATGCACCCTGGGGAGGATCGCATGTTGCATTATGGGTGCGGCATGCCCATGCACGACCCCCCTTCCCTTCCCCCCCAATGGCACACAAGCCAAAAAAGATTCACCATCGCTGCCTTAGGATTTCCCTCAACTTCATAGGACGATACAAAGAAGGTCTTTCTTGTAAGACAAAAGGACAGAATATTTTAAAAAATTGCTTTTTGGTTTTTTAGATGTGGAAAAATGCACCAAGTGTCCAGATGATAAATATCCAAATGAGAACAGAGTCCAATGTATCCCCAAAATTATAACCTTCCTGTCTTATGAAGAACTTCTGGGCATCATCCTGGTCTCTTTTTCCCTACTATTGTTTTTAATCACAGGCCTTGTTTTAATCCTCTTCATTAAATACGGAGAAACTCCCCTTGTCAAAGCCAACAACCGGGACCTCTCCTACATCCTCCTGGTCTCCCTCCTGCTTTGCTTCTTGTCTTCTTCTCTCTTCATTGGTCAACCAAGGAAAGCCACCTGCCTTCTCCGACAAACGGTCTTCAGCATCATCTTCTCAGTTGCCGTTTCTTCTCTCTTGGCCAAAACCATCACGGTGGTGCTGGCTTTCCTGGCCACAAAACCAGGAAACCGAGTGAAGAGATGGTTGGGGAAGAGCTTGGTCAACTCCATCATCCTCTCTTCTTCTGTTGTCCAAGTGATCATCTGCTCCATCTGGTTGGGAGTTTCTCCCCCCTTCCCTGACTCTGACCTCCACTCCCAGCATGGAGAGATCATCCTGCAATGCAACGAAGGGGCCGTTGTCATGTTCTACGTCACCCTCAGCTACATGGGCTTCCTGGCTGCCATCTGCTTCACGGTGGCTTTCCTGGCCAGGAATCTGCCTGGGGCCTTCAACGAAGCCAAGCTGATCACCTTCAGCATGCTGGTCTTCTGCAGTGTCTGGGTGACTTTTGTGCCCACCTACCTGAGCACCAAAGGAAAATACATGGTGGCTGTCCAGGTCTTCTCCATCCTGGCCTCCAGTGCTGGTCTGCTGGGCTGCATCTTCATCCCCAAGTGCTACATTATCCTTCTGAGGCCAGACCTGAACACAAAGGAGCATCTCACAGCCAGAACAGATGTAAAATCATGAGAAAAAACATCATGAGTTTAAAGAATTGCAAAGCTTCCTTTTGTTTGAAAGAACACATTATTTTCACTTACAGATATCATGCAGGAGTCAAGGAATAATATATGTATATGTTTTGAAATGGGAAATGGTTGAATTGTATTGGATTTCCCTATTCATCCCAATAAATCCAGCTAAAGAGAACTCTGCGAAAGTCATTCAGAGGAATTTAACATTCAGAAACTCCCAAGATCCACACAGCGTATGGAAAATAATCTGAGGAATTATTCTTACTGATAGTGGCTGAAAGTATAGAGGTGTGTGTGAGAGAGGGGGGGAGAGAGAAGGAGGGAGAGAGAAGGGGGGAGGGAGAGAGGGAGGGAGGGAGGGAGGGAGAGAGAGAGAGAGAGAGAGAGAGAGAGAGAGAGAGAGAGAGAGAAGGAAAAGAGGTAAGATGGAAGCTGCAGGATCCATGCTCCAAGAGTTGTAGGATAATCTTCATCAGAACCCTCCACACCAAGGGGGTGGGGTCTCTTCAAGGCTCCCTCCCTTAGAGACCCATCAGCATCCCTCTCCCACAGCTGCCCCTCCGTTGGGAAAGAGGCTTTTTGTACCAGATCCTTCTCTCCCCCCCATCCCCTTATTGGGTGTTAAGGACCCCTCAGGCAGCCGATTCTTCCCACTAATCCCTTTCTACCCAGCCCGCAACCTCAGCGAAGGGCGAACTGCTGAAATCCCCGAGGTTTCTGGGGCCCGACGCTGGTGAATCCTCCTCCCTGGAGAACCCCTTCTCCACCGCCCTCCTTGCCTGCCCGGCTGGCCTCCTCTTGCGGGGAGACGTCAGGCGAAGCTGCCGCTTAGAAGCCCCACTTCGGCTCCAGCCCCTCGGAGAGCTCCAGCCCGCCCGGGGCATTTCTCCCACTGTCGGCCCTGTCCCTCGGGCAGCCTCTTCGCCGGGGCATCTGCAGCCTCTGAGCTCCGACGGGTGTGTGTGTGTGTGTGCATGTGTGTGTGTGTGTGTGTTCTGGGGGGCCAAGGCAGCGGGAGGGGGGCAGGCAGGGGGGGTTCATGTCGAGAGGCCAGAAAGTGAAAGCGATAAAATAGAGGAAGTAGAGAAAAGAGAAGGGGGGGGGAAGCCCCTCCCTTTCTTCACTGGCTTCCAAAGGTCCACCGAGCAAGGGGGGAGGGGCTTCTGCCAGGTGTGGGATTCCCTCTTGAGCCTAAATGGCCCAGAAAAGCGGTGACATTACCCATCCACCTGCCTGTCAGCCGAGTGGTGGCACCTGGTCTCCCCCCCCCCCAGGGGATGGGGCCCTTCTGGCGGGGGTTTCAGAATGGCCCCTCCCTGGGCTGAGCTCCCTTGCCCGGCCTCCTCTTGGCGGCTCCCTCCGGAGGGAGATCCCGTCTCTTCCTTTCTCTTCGGGTCTTCAGGGCCTCCATTTCCACAGGTGGGGGATCTGGGCCGTCTCTGCCGGGGGCTCCCCAGAGGAACTGAGGCCCAGGATCCCTTTCACTCCGGGGCTTCTGCGCTGGGTGTGGAGGCCACTCAGGTCACCATCAGAGAAGACTCCTGGGGGGTTTTCCTCACTGGGCAGAGCCAGACCTTCCAGGAAGCCTAGACCTCCCTGTTGGATTAGACAAAGGATTCCGACTCAGACATGGTCAAACAACAGGAACGTTTATTCACAACTATTTACAATACACTAGGATCATTACTGGCAAGGTTTCCCTGTCTGCAGCTGCTTATATACAGCTTTAAGGCGGGAAACCTTTTAGCAATCAAGCTGCAACATTGTATCTATTTTCTAGGCAGAATCCGGCCAGCTGCGTCTTAGCCAATCAGACGCAGCTGCCGGCTCCATTCCGGAATGCGGTGACTCAGAGTTTACCAGACTTGCTGGCTCGGTCATAGACCTGAGGACTAAATACTCCTTCCCCCATAGTCAGTGCACATGTGTCCAGTCTCTCTGTCCATCAAAGTGTAAGCGCATGCGTACTCGTCCAAATAGGCGGGGCGATTTTTTTTTATTATTTTATTACATTTATATCCCGCCCTTCTCCACAAAGGACCCAGGGCGGCGCACAGGAAATTTAAAAAACATACAAAAATAGAACATAAATAATTTAAAATATATATTAGATCCCAAACCTGTGCTAAAACCAATTATTAATTAAAACCCAATTTAAAACTTTTCTACAGTCCCCATGGGAGGTTAGGCTAGGCCGGCTTGATGAAAAAAGTATGTCTTTAGACATTGGCGGAAGAGGCGGAGGTCGGTGATGGTCCGGAGTTCAGGGGGTAGGTCGTTCCAAAGGGCCGGGCCCGCCACAGAGAAGGCTCTTCCCCTGGGTGTCGCCAGTCGGCATTGTCCGGCCGACGGCACCCTGAGAAGGCCCTCTCTGTGGGAGCGTATCGGTCTAAGGGATGTATGGGGCACGAGACGGTCTCGCATATAACTAGGCCCCGAGCCATGGAGCGCTTTAAAGATGGTCGTCAAGACCTTGAAGCGCACCCGAAAGACCACAGGAAGCCAATGCAGCTCGCGCAGGATTGGTGTTATATGGGAGATTCTGGTAGCTCCCGTAATTACCCGCGCGGCTGCGTTTTGGACTAGCTGTAGCTTTCGAGTGCACCTCAAGGGAAGCCCCATGTAGAGAGCATTACAGTAGTCGAGACGGGATGTCACAAGAGCTTGAGTGACTGTGCGAAGGGCAGCCCGGTCCAGTAAGGGGCGCAATTGGCGCATCAGGCGTACCTGATGAAACGCCCCCCTGGCCACGGCTGCCACATGGTCCTCCAAGGACAGCCGGGAATCCAGGAGGACACCCAAATTGCGCGCCCTCTCCACGGGGGCCAATGTTTCGCCCCCAATGGCCAGAGTTGGAGTAATCTGGCTGAACCGGGCGATGTCGGACCCGCCCCGAACGCCTCAGTTGCTGCGGAGAGCTCGGCGAGGTAAGTAGTTCCTGGGGAAGCTCCTCCCTGCGGGGAGTGGAGCTTCCACTTACGTCACCACGGCCTACCGTCGGAGGTGGAGTCGGCGTGGCTGGTACCGGCGATAATGGTAAGTCTGGGCAAGGGGGCGTGGCGACCGGGTTTGAGGTTCTTGAAGGTTGCTGGCAGGCAGCGGCTTGATAGGGAGGGCCTCCGAGAGGAGAGGCCCACAATTCCGTGTCGGCTTGAATGGAGTAGTCCGGAGGGGTTCCGCACGGGGTGTCAGATGAGGAGAGGCCTGGACTGGCAAAGGCCTCTGAAGTTACAATCTGCGGTTCGGCTTGAACAGGCAACAACGGCCCAATGGGGGCCAACGGGCAGGAATGGCCTGGTGTGGCGAAGGCCATCTCTGGCAGGCGGCGTCTTAGTTGATCCAGGTGGCGCCGCCACTCGGATCCATCGCGTAGGCCAACCCTGTAAGAACAGGGGCCGGTTAACTCCAAGACGGTTGCGGGAACCCATCTCGGCTCCCCTGAGAAGTTCCTTGCCCAGACTAGGTCCCCAGTTTTTTTTATATTGAAAAAGTTTTATTGGTTTTACATTTTTTCTATAGGGTAGGGTAAGGGATACAAAGAAATTTTGAGAGCATTCACGTCAGAGTCGTTGGCCCTTCCGAGACCTCAAAATACAGAGTATAAAATAACAAAAAGAAAACATTTTTCATAACACTACAAGGTAAAAGCAAGTACATATACCTAAATTCTCAATTCCATGCTGTCAGACATTTACAAAAATCCAGATAAAATATTATGCAAAATTGTTCAGAAAAATCAAGGCAAAGTTATTTTTTCGATCTAAGTCTCTTGGCTATTGTATCTTCTTTTTCTCCTCCCTGGCCCCCAGCGGGTGGGGCCGCGGCCCCCTCCGTCCCCCCTGGATCTTCCCCCAGGGCAGAGGAATGTTTTTAAAGAAAGGCTTCCGCCTCAACAACTGTTTTAATCCTCACTCTTCCTCCTTCCCAGAACACCAGCATCCCTTCGGGTGTCACCCACTTGAACCAAATCCCGTGATCAAATAAAATTTTTGACAAGAAGGAAAATTCCCTCCTTGCTTCTCGAATCTTTCTAGGGATCTGCTTCAAGATAGCAACCTCTTTTTGTTGGTAAATTAATGGACTATCTCTCTGCACTTTCAGGATTTCCTCTCTGGTTGACCTTCTAACAAATTTCACATGTATCTCTCTAGGCACTTCATTTATCCTGGCATATGCTGAGTTAATTCTGTAGGCTAGGTCAATGTCCCCCCTGATCTCATCTTTAGGTTTTTGTAAATAGTCTGCTAAAATTGTGCTCATAAGATCAGGGAGGCATTCACCAGATTCCTCAAGAACGTTCTGAAATCTCAAAAAATGTGTCATTCTTTCCATATCTATCCTAGACACATGCCCATTTGTTTCCCCAACCTCTTTAATAACATTTTTAATCTCTCCCTTAACCCCCACCAACCCCCCTTCCAATTCTTCAGTCTTCTGTGTGTTTTCCAGCACTTGCTTCCGTGTATCCAATAGCTCCTTCTTGAAATTGATGTTTTCTGCCCTCTGGGCCTGAATTTCTTTTACCAAAGTTTGTATAACAGTTTCAAGAGAAGCCATCCGTTGTTCTAAACTTGCCAGTGCTGTTTCTTGAGCCATGATTAACTGTTAAAGTCAATGCCACCAAAATGGCGTTTTCAGGGTGGGGTTGGTGAGACTAACCGGGAGCCAAAAGTTCTGATCAAGGTTGAAACGTTGTAAAATTCAGGAACCAAGAGAGAGACAATTTTCCAACTCAATAGTTATAATAGCGAAGGTACTCCAGAAAGGAAATCACAAATCCAGCAAGAGAAAAATTCTTCATCAATATCCAGAGAGAGTCCCAATTGTAAAGAGACGCTGGGAATTTTCCATAGTTGAAATAATCAGGCAGGGACAAAGAAAAGCCACCTTCCACCGCCCATCTCAGAGCCCAGAGGAGAGAGTAGAAAAATAAATTTTTTTTATCCAGCCAGACCTAGAAACAATGTTGCAAGTAGCCGCATACCACTTTCCCTTGTTAGAGACAGTCCGGATTTAAGATTTCCGCTTTCTCTTCCAGAGAAGCCATTTTAAAGTGCCGCTTAAGTCCGAGGGGTTTTTTTTTGGAAACAAACACCCCCCTCCCAGTCCGTTCAGCCTGGCTGGCAGCAAGGAAAAAAAGTCTTTTTTAAACTCACTCTCCCTCGCAGCTGAAGCCTCGGCAGACCTTCCGATCTCTCCGCTCAGCCCTCTGCATTGAAGTGAATGGCGCCGACAGCTAGGTCGCGGAGGGGAGCGCTCTCCCCACCGCCGTGAGGCAGAACGTCCTCTCCGAGCCGACCCTACGGGAGACCTCCGGTAACCGGAGCGTCTCGCCCCCGTGGGGGGGCAGAAAAGGCAACAAAGCGGCGAGCGAGCGCTAGGCTCGCCCATCGCCGCTGGAGCCGGAACCGGAAGCACTAGGTCCCCAGTTTTAAACAAGCGAGGGGAGGGGGCCTGCAGGTTGCTCCTCTGCACCCCATCGTAATCGGGGTGCAGTCTGTCCAGGGTGGTCCGCAAGCAATTCCTTGTCTGACCTTTAAGTGCTTTGGAAAATAGCTTGATCCCTTCGTCTTCTCTGGGGCAGCCCCTCAAGTATCGGAAGATGCTCTCCTGTCTCCCCTGGTTCTTCTCTTCCCTAGACTAGCCAGGCCCAGTTCCTGCAACTGTCCTTCATATGTTTTAACCAGGTTGAATCTCTCCTTGATCCATTTCCATCCGTTCTTCCTTGCCTGGAATACGAGGAGGATCCAGAGAGGAAAATAAAATAAAATTAAAATGGGATTCCAATATGTCTCTTACTCCTCCCCTCGCCCCTTATTTGCAGCCCTGTGCCATTTTACGGAGGTCTTCCTTGTTTCATCACATTGTTAGAACTTGTTTTTTTAAAGGGGGAATGTTGGAGATGAGAAAATGTGGTGGTGGGGGATCAAGAGGGGGGGCAATTGTATTGGCGCTGGAAGATGGCAGTTGTCCTCTGCAGGTGAGAGGTTGAAGGTGCGACCACAGGGGAAGGCTGCCTGCTCCAGCTCCTCTCCAAAGAGGGGCAGGGGCTTTGGGCAGTGGGGGGCAATGACTTTAATGTCAGAGAGGGAGGTGGGCTGGGTGTGGCTGGTGGGCCTTGTTCCGGCTCCCCCGGGGGCGAGGCAGTGGGACAGGCCAGGGAAGGGAAGGGGGGCAAGGCGAGAGGGGGCAGGGAGGCGCAGCTGCCCAAGGGGCGTTTTGTGTCTGGGGAGAGGAAGGCTGTGTGCTGGCAGGGGGCTGGGCAATAGGAAGCAGCGGCTGCAGAGTTCAAGGGGCCAAAGAACCATTTAAAAACCTTTATCATATCTAGATTGTATTTGCACACATGGAACCAACTCATTCCTATTCCTTCCTGTTCCAACTCTTGCATAGATTTAAGTTCACCCTCTGCATTCAATATTTCGCCATATCTGTTTGTTTCTCTTTATATATTATTGGATATGATCATAAAACAAAAGGTTTTTGTGATAAAATGACTGAATTAGATACAATTTTGACAGGTACTGTTGAAAAAGTAATTAAAAGATTATATGGACACCTACTAGAAGTTAAGCTAAAAGACAAACAAGTCAAAGAAACTATGAAAACTTGGGGGGGAAATTTTGGACACGGGACTTAATTAGAGAAAAGGCAGAAATTGTGGCCTCAGAATTATAAAATGACAATGTCAACAGCATATAAGAAAAATTTGTATGTTTTAAAGGTGGCACCTACCCTCAACGAGAATAGCAAGAATGTTCAAGAACAATTCGGAAAAGTCTTGGAAATGTCATCAGACACCAGGCTCCTATGACCACATGTGGTGGACTTGCCTTGAAGCTAAAGGATACTGGACTAAAATCCACAGGTGGTTAGAAAATAATGATACAGAAACACATAGACCTTAAACCAGATATTTTTTTATTGGGAATTATACCAGAAACGTATAATAAAGATTTGAAATATTTGATTGTAAATGTTTTAACAGCAGCTAGAATTGTATTTGCAAAAAAAATGGAAAAATGAGAAAATACCAACACAGGAGGAAGTTATTCCAAAAAATAATGGAATGTTCTGAAATGAGTAAATTGACATTTGAACTTAGAGAACAAGAAGATGAACAATTTTATAAGGTTTGGGACTTGTTTTATCAGTGGCTAGATAAAAAAAAACATGTAAATGAAAAATGCTGGAGAAGCTTTTCACATTGTAAGAAGAATAGAATGAGATAAGTGAGACTATAAAGACTTTTTATTATTAAATAGACTAATAATGATGCAATGGAATATTGGTATATACATGAATCGAATATTTAGAACATTTTGTTTAAAATGAAGGAACAATTGTAGTTGAACATATGATGTACAATGATAACAATGTCCCTATGTAGACTTGATGGATAATCTGTGATTCTATACATAACTGAAAGGAGTGACGTAACAAGGGGAGCCCATTGCCAGGGGCAGCAGGGGCAGCTTCTGAGGCTCCTGGCTCCCTCTCCGAAGAGCCTTAATGGAGACGGAGAGCTGGCTCCTCTCCATCCGGACACTCTCAGCATCCGGGCACGGGGGTGACCTCCTGCATGGCCTCGCCTCACCGGCCAGGCCTAGGAACAGAGGTCTGCGTGGGGAGTCTCAGGGTCTGGGGGCTCTTTTTCTTTAATCTCTCTGATATCTTTGATCCGAGACTATGGTGGGTCTCCAGATCCCTGCGTTAAGTTCATACAGAGGCCTCATTTCTGGGGGAATCTCCTGTCCGAGGACATAAGCAGGAGATCCCAGGGGAGGAAGGATCTGCACCCAGTCCCTGTCAGTCTCCTGGGGAGGGGGAGGGATCCCTGCCCCTTTCCTTCTCTTTGGGTGACTCTCTCACTGCAAGTGAGTCAGTCTCAGCCTGACCTGCTCAAACCCCACGAGGTCAAAGCCATGGGAATGCTGCCCTCTTGGGAAGGGAGCCCAGTCTTGGCCTCTTTGGGTCTCTCCCCCACAATCTCCCCCCCTTCGCCCCCTCCCGTCTTTTCCTCCCAGATCCCCCCTCCCCTCCCAAGTGCCCGGAGGATCCTGTTTGTGACGTTCCCTCCCACAGCTCCCACTCAGCGGAGCAAAGCCCAGCCAGGCAGCCCAACTCAAGGACCCCTCCCGAAATCCGCCCCAGGTGGGGAGGGGGGCTTCCCGAGGGACGGCTGTCTTGGGAAGTTCGGAAGGAGGAGTTTCAACTCGAACGAAGAGGCTGCCTGGACATTCCCAGAGGGGCCCTTCTGGCCCTTCAGCTCCGCCTGGCTGCCTGTCTCCGCAAATGGCGTGTCTGAAGTCCAAAGGGCGCTGGAACTGGAGCGTCTCCGGGGTTGCGGAGTCCTTTTGGGGAGGGGGGGCAGAGAGTGCCTTGGGGGGGGAGCGAGACCTCTGGCCAATGGTGTGAGAGAGCGCCCTCTGTGAGCAGGGGGAGGCAGCGCTCTGGCTGGACCGGCGGGGGAGGGGAAGGGGCCCCGGGGCTCCTCTCGAGGGGGGGGAGTTTCGGGGGCGTCGGGCAGAATAGAGGGAAGGGAGGGGAGGGGCTGGGATTCCGGCAGGGTAACGGGGGGGGTCCTCTTATTCTTTGGGGGGAAGAAAGAGGAGGGCGAATCCTTCCCTCCTGATGGCCGCCTGACTTTTAGCTTGAAGGTGGGATGCAAAACCCTCCAGTGATTGACAGAAAGTCCCCCACCTGGTTCTCATTCCCGCACCCCTCACCAGGCCCTCCTCTCCCCCCAACACAAAGCCTCCTTTTGCCTTCTGGCTCCTCCCTCGTCTCCCCCAGACAGGCAGCTGTCACTCAACCTGTTAGATCAGACAAAGGATTCCGACTCAGGCATGGTCAAAAAACAGGAACGTTTATTCACACTATTTACAACACACTCAAGATTCAACTGGCAATGTTTCTTCTCTGGCAACCTCTTAATAGAGTTACCAGGCAGGAAAACTCCTAGCAAGCAATTGCAACATTGTAACTCCTTTCCAGACAGATTCCAGTCAGCTCGTCTCAGTCAATTAACGCAGCTGCCTGATCTGTTCTGGAATGTGGTGACTCACAGGTTACCAGACTTGCTGTCTGGGTCGTAGACCTGAGGACTCAACACTCCTTCCCCCATAGTCAGTGCGCATGTGTCCAGGCTCTCTGTCCATCACAGTACATGTGCACGCGTATTCGTTCAGATAGGCGGGGCGGTGTCGGGTCCGCCCCGAACGCCTTAGTTCCTGCGGAGAGTTCGGTGCGGGCAGCAGGTCCCGTGGAAGCTCCTCCCTGCGGGGAGTGGAGCTTTCGCCTGCGTCACCGCAGCCTGCCCCCGGAGGTGGAGTCGCCGTAGCTGGAATTGGCGATAATAGTAAGTCCGGGCGAGGGGGCGTGGCGACCGGGCTTGAGGTAGTTGACGGTTGCTGGCAGGCAGCGTTCTGGTAGGGTGGGCCTCCGATGGGCGAGGCCCACAGCTCAGTGTCAGGTTGAGTGGCATGGTCCTGACGGCCTCCCCAGGTGGTGCCTGATGAGGAGAGGCCTGGACAGGCAAGGGTCTCAGGATTTCCAAACTGCGGCTTGGCTTGAACAGGGAACAATGGCCCAACGGGGGCCAACGGGCAGGAACGGCCTGGTGTGGTGAAGGCTGTCTCGGGCAGGCGGCGCCTCAGTTGATCCAGGTGGCGCCGCCACTCAGATCCATCATGAAGGCCAACCCTGTAAGAACAGGGGCCAGTTAAGTCCAAAATGGTGGCGGCAATCCATCGCGGCTCCCCTGAGAAGTTCCTTGCCCAAACTAGGTCCCCAATTTTAAATAAGCGAGGGGCGGAAATCTGCAGGTTGCTCCTCTGCAACCCGTCGTAATCGGGGTGCAGTCTGTCCAGGGTGGTCCGCAAGCATCGGCCCATCAAGAGCTCTGCGGGGCTTTTCCCTGTGGCCGGACAAGGTGTGACATGCTGTCCCAAGAGGTACGCAGCCACCCTTGCCTGCCAGTCCCCTTTATCCAAACGGGCCAAGGCTTCCTTGGCCGAGCGGACTGCTCGTTCCGCGCGTCCATTAGACGCCGGGTGATAAGGGGCAACCGGCGCGTGGCGGATCCCTTGGGTGGCCAGAAAATCCAAGAAGGTGGAGGACTGAAATTGGGGCCCGTTATCCGACACAATGACGTCCGGCAACCCGTGGGTCGCGAACAGGCAGCGCAAGGCGCGCACTGTGCTCTCCGCTGTGGTGGAAGCCATGATAATCACCTCCACCCAGCGGGAGAACGCGTCCACCACCACAAGGAAAGTCTGGCCATGGAAGGGACCCGCGAAATCCAAGTGGAGCCTGGACCACGGGCTCCTGGGGACGTCCCACTCCCTCGGCGGGGAGACCGGCGGGGCCGGCCGGGACGATTGGCAGGAGGAGCAGGCGGCCACCCATTCCGCCACTTCAGCGTCCATGCCAGGCCACCAGACATAGCTCCGGGCTAAAGCCTTCATACCGACGATGCCTGGGTGATTGGCATGGAGCGACTGAAGAACCATGTGTCTGAGAGGGGAAGGGCCGATGACCCGATCTCCCCAACACAAGCACCCGCAATGGAGCAAGAGCTCCAGCTGGCGTGACTTGTAAGGCCGAAAGTCTTCGGCCACGCTGCCCGGAGGCCAGCCCCTCAGCACCCATTGGCAGACCTGGGCGAGGACGGGGTCTGCGCGGGTGTGAGCGGCGATGGCGGATGAGGACAGGGGCAAGTCCGACTCCGCGACCATCAGGACAGAGAGGGCAGGCACAGGGGTCGGATCCGGCCCCGGGAGAGGGCAGCGGCTCAGGGCATCAGCATGCCCTATCTGCTTGCCAGGACGGTATAGCAGCGTATAGTCATACGCTGCCAGGAATTCCATCCAGTGAGTCATCCTGGGCGACAGGATGGGGGGGGGTCGGACGGTCACCGGCCAACAGCCCAAGGAGTGGCTTGTGGTCTGTGACAACAGAAAAAAGTCCGCCCATAGAGGTAATTGTGGAACTTCTTAATCCTGGACACTACAGCCAAAGCCTCCTTGTCGATTTGGCTGTAGTTTCTCTCCGTTTGAGACATTGTCCGGGAGTAAAAAGCAATCGGGGCTTCCGAGCCATCTGGAAAGACGTGGCTAAGGACAGCCCCCAGGCCAAAAGGGGAGGCATCGCATGCAAGCGTCAGAGGAAGCCTGTCATGGTACTGGACTAGTACCGCATCTGATGTGAGCATGGCTTTGACAGCCGCGAACGCATGCACTTTGCGGCTGCCCCAGCGCCAGGCCGCAGATCGGTCGAGCAACCGATGCAGCGGCTCGGCTAGCAATGCCTTGTGGGGAATAAATGGCGCGTAAAAATTTAAAAGGCCGAGGAATGCCTGCAGCTCCGTTTTGGAGGCAGGAGTGGGGGCTTTTTGGATGGCCTCGACCTTGGAGGGGGTTGGGTGGATTCCTTGGGCATCAATCATGAAGCCCAGGAATTCCACCCTCGGCGCAGCAAACGTACATTTGCTGCGCTTCAACTTTAAGCCCGCGCCCCTGAAAACTCTGAGGACCTTCCGCAACGTCTTGGCGAGTTCTGATATGCTGGAAGCAGCAATCAGGACGTCGTCAAAGTATGGTACAACGCCAGGGAGCCCATGGAGCAGTCGCTCCATGAGGCTCTGGAAGATCCCCGGGGCCACGGACACGCCGAATTGTAGGCGGCGACAGCGGAAAGCCCCACGGTGGGTGACGATGGTCTGCGCCTCCGCAGCCTCGTCGTCCACTGGGAGCTGTTGGTAGGCCTGCGCCATATCCAGTTTCGCGAACACTCGACCCCGTCCCAAAGAGTAGAGCAGGTCTTGCACTACCGTGACCGGGTATGGGTTCGCCTGAAGCCCGAGGTTGATCGTCGACTTATAGTCGGCGCAGATCCTCACGGACCCGTCGGGGTTAATGGGAACCACAATTGGGGTCTCCCATTTTGCCTGATCGACGGGTTCGAGCACGCCCTGCGCCACTAATCGATCTAATTCCGCTTCAACCTTGGGCTTCAGCACGAACGGCAGCCTGCGGGCCTTCAAGCGGACAGGAGCAACCTGGGGATCCAGGTTTAGGGAAACGGGGGTGCCCTTGTACGTTCCTAGGCTGCCATCGAAGACGTCATTGAACTCCCTGATCACTAGGTCTACCGGAGAACTGGCTGGCACGCTGTGTACTCCTTGGACTAACAGTCCCAAGGCCGGAAACCAGTCCAATCCGATCAAGGCAGCTAGGGATTTGGCCACAACCAAGATGGGAAGGGATCCATGGAAGGAGCCGTAGTCTACCCTCACTCTATGCAGTCCTAGAATGGGGATTTGCGAGCCCTGGTAGTCCTTTAGGATTGTTGCCGTGGGGCTGAGATCTCGCTTCCTGAGCTGGGGGCACAGCTTAATTAATTGTGCCCAGGAAATAAGCGATCTAGAGGACCCGGAGTCTATTTCCATTTTTACACCCACCCCCTCTAAGCAAACCATTGTTGACAGTCTCATACTCTCTCCCTGGTCGTAGTTTAGAGCTGGGGGCATCTCCGACAGCGCGAAGCAGTCAGTCGGCTGTGGCTGGTAGCGTCTCGAACGCTTCTGCGACACTTGTTGTCCTGGTGGAGCAGCTCTGGAGGCAGCAGCTGAAGTTGTCGTTGGTGCGGCAGCACGACACACGGCTGCTAGGTGTCCTTTCCTGCCACATCTGCGGCACACCGATGCCTTGAAGGGGCGCTCAGGTCTCTGGTGGGCACCTCCGCAGCCTATGCAGCTCCCGGACTTCTGCTGGGGCGCGAATGCACGATTACGCACACGCCCGGTCACCCTCAAGCATTCCTCTTGATCTTCCTCCTCCATCTCGTCTAGTGGGGCTATCTCGTCCACTAGACACGCTCGCGGGGTGGGGAAGAGAGGAGGGCGCGCGCGGTCCATGTCAGATGTGGAAATCTCTGACAATTCCGCCACACGGGCTTCTTCCACCGCTTGCTCGAGAGTCAGTACAGTTTTTGAGAGCAAGCGGCGCTTTAGGCGGATGTCTTTTACGCCGCATACAAACTGCTCCAGCAGGGATTCCTCCAGGAAGCCTGCGGGGAACTCGCAGGGAATTGCGGTGGCTCTCAATTTCTGAAGGAATTCAGCTACTGATTGTTGCGGTTGTTGCACACATTGCCTGAATGCGTAGCGGTGTGCTATGCGGGAAGGTACAGGCGTGTAGTGTGCTCTCAGGCGGTCCAGGCGATCGTCCCAGGGCACTTCGTGTACCGCGGCGGGTGCTGCTATGGTTTGGGCGGTAGCGAACAATTCTGGGCCGCCGCACTGGAGGAAAAGGCTCAGCTTCCTTGCAGGCGCGAGTTCGCCGTAGTCACTCGCTATCAGGAAGCACTCGAAACGGGCTAAGAAGGAAGCCCATTGTTCCTTCATCGGGTCGAACTGCGCAAACGGAGGCATTGTCGCCATGGCCATGATGGGGCTGTGCGTTGTTCTGCGCTCGTTGGTTGAGGCTTCGTTCCCTGTTGTGTCTAAAGACACGGCCTGAATCCCACCCTCGTCGCCAGTGTTAGATCAGACAAAGGATTCCGACTCAGGCATGGTCAAAACAACAGGAACGTTTATTCACACTATTTACAACACACTCAAGATTCAACTGGCAAGGTTTCTTCTCTGGCAACCTCTTATATAGAGTTACCAGGCAGGAAAACTCCTAGCAAGCAATTGCAACATTGTAACTCCTTTCCAGACAGATTCCAGTCAGCTCGTCTCAGTCAATTAACGCAGCTGCCTGATCTGTTCTGGAATGCGGTGACTCACAGGTTACCAGACTTGCTGTCTGGGTTGTAGATCTGAGGACTCAACAAAGCCCCTGTCCTGCCCCCTCTCCTCCCGCAGCCTCGACCCCGCAGACGCCTCCTAGGGCCGGCCGGGAGCCTCGCCAGGGGCGGAGAAGAGCCCAGGGGCGCGCGGCCTTCCTCCCAAGGGGGCTGCGGGGATGGCGGCCGATGGTCCCTGCGCCTCTTTCCCCCGGGCCACGTCGGAGCTCCGACTCCAGAGGATCCTGAGCCCCCGCGCAGGAGAGCGGCTTAAAGACCCGCGGGGGGGTGAGCGTGGCCCTCGGATCTGAGAGCGGGAGAAGCCCCAAGGGGGTGTGTGAAGGCGGCCGGCCTCTGGGGCTCGGAGCCCAGGCGGGACCTCTAGGCATCAATTGGAGGGCAGCCTCTGTCCCCAACCCCCCACTCCCCGCAGCCTCTGCAAGGATGAGGTGGGCGTGTGCCGTGCGGGAGGGTGGCGGGGAAGTCGGTCTTAAGAGCGAATCGGGCATCGCCTGGCTCCGGCCAGGGTTTCTCTCCCTCCGAGGTTCCAGCCGCTAAGCGGGAGAGGAGCCACGCAGGGAGCAGGAGAGGCGAGGAGCAACTGCAGCTGCAAAGTTAGAGGCTCCTGGAAGTCTGGGGGGGGGGCTCCTCTCTTGGGGTGGGGTGTCAGCAGCCGGTATCTCCTGGAGCTTTGCCTCAGCTGCAGTTCTGAGTTCTCAACCCCCCCCCCCAATTGATCTGAAAGGACGCCCGACTTTGTCCCCACCCCTTCAATCACTTCCCGACCTGGTACTCTGGTCCTTCTGCTGGCAGCTGCCTGTTGAGAAGCCCCTGGAGGGGCAACTGAGGGGTGCTCCCCCCCCAAGGAGAGAAAAGCCCCCTTCCTGCCTTTCTCAGCGGCAATTGCGCTGAGTCTCCAAGGACCCCCAGCCACATCTTCTGTTCCTTGGGAAGTTGCAGGTGGGGGCAGAGATTGAAGCAGCCTCCCCCAACTCTAGGCAGCCCCCCCTGGGTTCTCTCTGACCTGGGGGGGGGAAGGAAAAGGACAGGAGACCTGATCCAGGAGGGGAGAAACTTCCCTTCTCTTCGGGGTGAGGTGGGGCCGCTTCCTCCCCCTCCAGACCTTCCCAGCCTCCGGGCACCCTGTGGGGGCTCCTGAGTGGCCCTGACTGACCCACCAGGGTCCCCTGCGGCTTCTCTGTAACACCGGCGGCAGATGGGACCTTCGGGTGAGGATACCAGAAAAGAAGCAGGGAGACCCCAATGGCAGAGACGCCCCACACGCCCCCCCCCCCTATCCTCAGGCCTGCTCCGTCAGACGAGGCCCCTCAGGCGATCCCCTGGAGGCTGGGAGGATCCGGATGGAGGGGACGCAGCTCCCTATCGCTTTCAACAGAAGGGAGAGGATGGGGCCGGGTGACTTGCGGGACACACACCCCTTCTCTATTTTGTTTTAATAAGAAAAGTTTTATTTTTAACATAAAAACAAGTAAAAAACCTCATTCATCTCGTGCTTTGTACAACATGTCGTTTGGGCAAACGTTCTTTGCATCAGTACTTAAAATCACAAACATATTTATCCATTTTCCTTTCATCACATATGTATCACCTTTGTTTCACATAACAGCATTTTCATTTATCCGATCAATCTTTTCCCCACAATTATTCAATATATAAGGATATTAAAAAAGAATTTTTCCCATTTTATAACATTGCTCACAATTGTCTCTAGAAGTCACTTTCCCATTATAAAATACCTAAAATATTTTCTCCTGAAGAGAAAAATTTATCCAAGTTTTATAATAATATAAAATGTATATTATATCCCTTAGGTTTTTCTTTTATCCAACCATTGATAAAACCTATTCCATATTTCATAAAATTGTTCATTCTCCTGCTCTCTAATTTCAAATGTTAATCTGCTCATTTCTGCACATTCCATAATTTTACGAATAACTTCTTCTTGTGAAGGTAATTTCTCATTTCTCCAGTTTTTTGCAAATACAATTCTAGCTGCTGTCAAAACATTCACAATCAAATATTTCAAATTTTTATCAAGTCTTTCTGACGTAATTCCATGTAGGAAAAGTTCAGGTTTAAAGTCTATGTGTTCTTGTGTCATTTTCTCCAACCATATGTGAATCATAGTCCAATAACTTTTAGCCTCCGAACAAGTCCACCACATATGGTAATAAGAGCCAGGCGTCTGATGACATTTCCAACATTTTTTAGATTTATTCTTATTCATTCTTGCAATTCTCGCTGGTGATAAGTGCCACCTGTAAAATCTTATACAAATTCTCTTTATAAGCAGTTGTCATTGTCATTTTATAATTTTGCGTCCACAATTTTTGCCACTTATCTAAATCAATCCCATGCCCAAAATATCCCCCCAGATTATCATCGTTTCTTTCACTTGCTCTTCCTGAAGTTTAAACTCTTAATAGGTAGGCATAAAGTTTTTAAATTACTTTTTCGTCGACACCTGTTGAAATTTTATCTAGTTCCGTCATTTTATCATAAACCCCTCCTTTCTTTTGATCCTCCTTAGATCTAGAATGTATTTGCATATATATATACCAATTAATATCCATTCCTTCTTGTTTTAATTCCTGGATAGTTTTAAGATCACCCCCTGTGTTCAATAACGAGTATCTGATTGTTCATTTCTTTTTATATATTATTGCATATGAAAATGCTTTAATAGTTGATACCCAGACTGGCATTTTAAGATATGGCAACCTCTTAATCTTTTCCCAGTTTAAAATCAAAGATTCTCTTATGTGATGCCTTCTAAAGAAACCATGTTCCCTGGCATTTCTACACCATAGGAATGCCTGCCATCCTGATAACAAATCACGTCCTTCTAGTTCTAAGAGCCTAGTGTTTCCTAATGATATCCACATCAAATTTGCAGCTTGATAGTATAATTCCCAATCAGGTAACCCCTTCCTCCCCTTATTTTGGCATCTTGTAAAATTTTTAGCTTTATTCTTGCCCCCCCCCTTCTCTGACGGTCCCCGTCTATCACACCAAGCCAGAGGGGGGGGGGAGATAGGCTGCTCCAGGTTCTCTCCTGCCAATCTTGTCCTAGGTGGGATCCAGCTGCCTCCCCTTTTCCACAGCAGTCTCGCCTTTCTCCCTCCATTATTTCCCCATAGGGTTCAGCAGCTCCCCCCCCATCCTTTAGAGGCCTCTGCCCTCCTGAATGCTCTTGGGGGGTCTGAGGAGGGCATGAAAAGAAAGCCTGTCTTTTTTCTAGAGGAGAAGCGTGGGAGCCAATGAAGGAGACCAGTTGTAGCTCAGGGTTGACCGGAGGCTCCTTGGGGCTCTCAGAGCTTCCTTCTTTTCTTGCAGACGTTTCATGACCCAGCGAGGTAACACCACCAGGGCTAGGAACGTGGGAAGCTGAGAAAATGAGGCGTGAGTGGATTAACGGGCGGTGGAGCGTGGTGTCTCCTCCAAGGGTGGGAGGTTGAAGGGGCGACTGCCGGGCTCCTCCCCAAAGGGCGGCTTCACTGTCGGCGGAGGGGTGCGAATGGCTTCTCCTTGCTGGCCCCGGGTGCGAGGGAGCGGGGCAGGCGAGGGGCCGGCGCGGCGGCTGGAAGTCCAGGCAGGGTGAGGGGGGCACAGGGGGCGCAGCGGCAGGAGGAGCCTTTTGTGCCTGGGGAGGAACAAAGGAGCAAGGGAAGGGTGGGGGGGTCTCTCTTTGGTGAGGACGGAGCATTCTGGGTGGGGGGGAGGTTGTGGGGGCTGTTTTGGGGGGGGCATGTGGAGGGGGGAAGGAGGGCATTGGAGGAGGAGGAAGGGGGGGGCTTAAAGCCCGAGAAAGGCGGCAGGGGAGCCCCGAGAGAAGCGGGAGTTCAAGGGGCCAAAGAACCACCGTTCTCCCGCAGCGTCTTCGGGGCTCAGCAGGGATGCGGAGGGTCCCACCTGGAGGGGTGACCAGGGTGAGCGCTGCGGAGAAGCCAGCGGGGGCTTTCCCTGCCTCTTTCTCCCCCCAAAGGAAATCGGGGCTGTCTGCACCCCTCCCCCTTCTCAGCCACCCAGCCCCTCCCTTCCCTTCCCCCAGCCAAGGAGGCCCAAAGCTCTGAGAAGCAGCTGAGACTGAAGGCCGGGGATTGGGTCGCCCTCCCCCCCCTTTCCTCCCCTTCAGCCGGAGGTTTCAGCCCCACTGAGGCCCCCTCGGCCGCCCCCACCAAAGACTCGGCAGCTCCGAGACGCTCCGGTCCCAGCGACCTTTGGGCCCCAGCCAAGCAGCCTGAAGAGCGGAGCTGAAGGGCCCCTGGGGGACTCTGCAATGGACCCTTCCTGGGGGGAATTCAGCTCCCCTGTCACAGGAGCCTCTTCCTTCCTCCCGCCCGACTTCTCAAAGTAGCCGGGATCCCACTAGATCCCTTTCCCTTCTACTGCGGCTGGGATCTCCGTCTTCCAGGAGCAGATCGAGGCTCCCCGGGATTTTGGGGTTGCTTCTTCAGACAAGACTTAGCTAGGTGGGCTTTGCTCTGCGGTGTAAAAGTTATGTAATAAGACGAAGCCACAAATAGGCTGCAGACACTGACTGGCAGCTGACCAGGGAGGGAAACTCCGGGGAAGGAAAAGAGGAGGGGGAGGGGGAGGGAGGGAGGGGGAGGCCCAGCTGTGTGAGTCCCTTCTGAAGAGGCCTTCTGATTGGTTGGCTCTCTGAAAGTATGGGGGGGAGGTCTGGCTGGTTCTTCTCCAGTTGTTGGTGGTTGCAAAATACTCCAAAGGGAAGGTAAAGTGGTTTATTTCCATTCTCTTTTCTTCCCCTTTCTGTTTTCCTTTTTCCCTTTCTCTTCTTCCAATTCCCCTTCTGCTTCCTTTTCTCCTTTCTCCCCCTGTTTCCTTCCCTTTTGCTCTCTGCTTCCCTTCCTCTCTCTCTCTCTCTCTCCTTTGCCTTCCCCTCCTCCCAACTTCCCCTCCCCCCTCCATTCAGCTGACACAGAGTTCATGCAAATCCCTCAACCATTAGGATGACCTCCATTATCTCCACGGACAGGAGACCACACAGAAATGACACCTTCGCCTTCTTCATTTAACAGAGTGATGAGATCCATCAACATTTCAGAGCCTTATAAAAATATGAATCAGAGATATAAAAGAAGGAGCAGCAGGACTCCTGTCAGGCCTGTTTCTTCGTTGACTCAGGAAAGACCACACTTAGACATTATTTTGAAATGTTAAGGCTCCTTTTACTAAGTTACGATAGCGTACAGACCAAGTAAAGCTGAGAATGAATAGTTTAGGCGCGAACAGAAAGTATTAAGCTTAAGCCCATCCCAATCCCCAAACCCCCCCTGTGCATTGTCCAATATGCAGCCATCTCCAACATCAGGTGGGCAGGTTTCACCATCCTGGAATGCAGGTCCGTTAAACAGGAGATAACACGAAACATCAACATTGTCCACCAGCAGAACACATTCACCCCAAACCCCCCACCCTCCCCGTTTCCATGGCAGCGAAGCAGGAACTAGCGAGACTGACATCCGGACCTCCTCCAGGAACAGCGGGAAATCCAGGGCAGCAATAGGCATACGAGAGGCTACACCTGAAAGAGAAGAAGGGAGAGACAAAACAACGGAGAGGAGAAAGAAAAAGAGTCAAGGTTTGTGTGGATACTTGGCATAAAACTGGCGTACCAGTTTAGGAGCTTTGAGATGCTCTTTATCCACCCATTCGTTGTGAGAAGGGGGGAAATCTTTCCACATGACTAGGAACTGAGTTTTATTTCTGCGGATCCTGGAGTCCAAAATGTCCCGCACCTCGTAATGATGATGACCATCCACCAAGGTAGGTGTAGGAGCATCAGGCAATCTTTTGCGGAGATGAGAGGTACGAGCAGGTTTCAGTAAGTGAACATGGAATACAGGGTATAGCCGCCGATAGGTCTTGGGGAGATCCAAACGGACCGACACAGAGCTGATAATTTTGGTGATCGTGAAAGGTCCAATAAATTTGGGACCCAGCTTCTTGCATTTTTGGGGGCTATCCAAATTTTTGGTAGATACATAAACCTGATCACCAACTTTGTAGGAGGGAGGGACTGCTCGTTTCTTATCAGCGTACAATTTGTGCGAGTCATGGGCATCGTTTAAAGTTTTCCGGAGAACCGGCCAAACAGAAGATAATCGAGAGGACCATTCAGATAAAGAGGGAACTGTCGGCGAGACGTGAGGCAGTTCGGGTATGGGTACAAAGTCCTGTCCGTAGATGATTTTAAAGGGGGTCATATTCGTACTGGAGTGAACAGAGTTATTATACGCAACTTCGGCGTGTATGAGAAGATCAGCCCAATCATCTTGCTGGAAATTAATAAAGCAGCGTAAGTACTGTTCGAGGACGGAATTAACCCTCTCACAAGATCCATTCGTCTGAGGGTGGTAGGCGGAGCTTAAGCTTTGGGCGGAGCCAATCAGTCTCAAAAACTCCTTCCAAAAATGGGAAGTAAATTGGGTTCCTCTATCGGAGATGATGCGTTGCGGGACGCCATGAAAACGATAGATATGGGAAACGAACAGTCGGGCCAGAGATTTGGAAGAAGGAATTTTAGTACAGGGGACAAAATGAACTTGTTTAGAAAAAAGATCGGTAACTACCCAGATAACGGTATAACCCTGACTGGGCGGAAGATCAACTATAAAGTCCATTGAAATTTCCTTCCAAGGCCTTTCCGGGGTAGCCACAGACTGGAGAAGACCCTGTGGCTTACCCGGCGCACGTTTTGAAGCCGCACATACAGGGCAACTGGCAATATACGATTCAACATCTTTCTTCATTGATGGCCACCAGAACTGTCTCTTGATAAGATGAATAGTTTTAACGAAACCGAAATGACCAGCTAAACGTGAGTCGTGTGCTCGTTGCAAGACAAAAGGACGTAATGTAGCAGGAACATATATTTTAGAACCAATCCAGGGAAGATCGTCTCTGGTAGTACAATCACCTGAATGAGTCGAATACCAATCATCAGTAAGTAATTCATCCTTAATACGAGCAATTAGGTCAGCAGGTGGAGTAGTTTGGACAGTAGTTTGGGCTATAGTAGATACTGGTGTAGCAGGTAAAGTGAGTGGCATTATCGGTTGTACAATGGTGAGCTTAGACACATCATATTGAGGCAATCTGGAAAGTGCATCAGCCATAAAATTTTTCCCCCCAGGAATGTATTTGAGGTGGAAATTGAAACGATGGAAATAATGAGACCAACGAAGTTGCCTTGGGGACAATTTCCGAGAGGAGGTAAGAGCTTCCAAATTTTTATGGTCCGTCCAGACCTCGAAAGGATGTGGGGCACCCTCAAGAAAATGTCGCCAAGTCATGAGAGCCCACCGAACAGCAAAAGCCTCCTTTTCCCAAATCGCCCAACCGCGTTCGGACGCAGTGAGTTTCCGAGATGTGTAAGCACAGGGTTGTAATTGGCCATGTTGATTGAGTTGTAACAGGACTGCGCCTACCGCGATATCACTAGCATCCGCCTGAATCACAAATGGGGAATTCACATCTGGGTGTTTAAGAACAGGCTCAGCCGCAAACAACCGTTTAAGCTTTTCGAAAGCGGCCTGACATTCCATTGTCCATTTGAGAGGGGTTCCTGGACGAGGCTTGCCTTCTCCTTTTGTTTTCAGAAGGTTTGTAATGGGCAAGGCAATATCAGCGAATGACGGAATAAATTGGCGGTAAAAATTCGCAAATCCTAAAAAACTTTGCAATTGTTTACGGGTACGGGGAGGGGCCCACTCCGTCACTGCCTTGACTTTAGCAGGATCCATTTCAATTCCCTCAGAGGAGATACGGTAACCCAAATAGTCAATTCTTTCCTGGTGAAACTCACACTTAGAGAGTTTGGCATAAAGTTCAGCGGAACGCAACTTATTTAATACGGAGCGCACTAGTTTAACGTGCTCGTCGTGTGTTTGCGAGTAGACGACGATGTCATCAATGTAAACAATAACTCCCTTGTAAAGGTGCTCGTGGAGAACCTCATTTATTAGTTGCATAAACACTGAAGGGGCACCTTGAAGACCGAAAGGGAGGACTTTGAATTGGAAACATCCGAGCGGACAGTTAAAAGCTGTCTTCCATTCGTCCCCCTCTTTGATCCTGACCCTGTAATAGGCTTCACATAAGTCCAGCTTCGTAAAAATCTTACCGGTAGCCAGGTGAGCAAGCATGTCCTTCATGAGCGGAAGGGGGTAAATATTGTGTTCACAAATGGTGTTGAGATATGAATAGTCCTGTATTAATCTTAGAGTGCCATCTTTCTTTTCTCTAAACATAACTGGTGCAGCTACACGGGGCCTAGCTGGTTCAATGAAACCCCTTTGAAGGTTTTTATCGATGAATCTACGTAATTCCTCCATCTCCCGTGGGGTCATTGAATACATACGAGGTTTGGGTAATTGAACCCCAGGAAGAAAATCAATTGAACAGTCAGTAGCCCTATGAGGAGGAAGGGAATCACAAGATCTTTCACTGAAAGCATCCTTAAGGTCCCAATATTCTTTGGGAATTTTCTCCTCACCTGGTATGACCTCGGGTGATGGGAAATCCAATAAATGCGTAGCAGATTCAATATGGGGGGGTGGGTGATGGTGCGGGGGTTGATCAGTTTCTGATGGAAGAGAGGTATGTTCCGGGAGGGATAAAGGAATGCGCACCCAACCTTCCTTCCAGTTTATCAGAGGATTCCATTTTCGAAGCCAATTGACCCCCAAAATTACAGCATTATCGGCAATGGCAGTTACAATAAAGTTGATGGTCTCAGTATGGCCTGTGCCTATAGAAACATGAATTGGTTCGGTGATAAAAGATGCTGGGGTTCCCCCAGCTACAGAACCATCCATTTGGCAAAAGGCTATGGGAGTTTTCAGGGTCTTAAGGTGAAAACCCATCGAAGACACGATGTCTTGGCTTATGAGACATTTTGAGCACCCAGAGTCAATGAGAGCCTGCACATTGCATGTACGGCCAGTAGATGGAGCTAAAAGCTTTAAATTAATATAAAGGGGCCCGGAGCGATGACTCACCAGATTGTCGTCAGAAGAGTCTGAAGACGCCTCCCAATCGTCAGGGCCAGCGGTGGGCTGGTCAGCAGAGAGGTTGATGGGCTCCACCCCACTCATAGCCGGTTTGGCGCGCACAGTTGGCGTTCTAGGCTGTTTCCGGTCCAAGGAAGAAAGTGGGCGTGGAGGTGGTTTTGATCGGCATTTGTCTGCCCAGTGCCCCTCCTTCCCACAGCGATAACAGCTGCCTGAACGAGGCTGGGTTGTTCTCCCCTCCCCCTTTTGCATGCGTTTCTCCCTCGCAGGGGGGTGAGATTTGGGGCTATCTTTCTGTGCTTTTTTCTCCAAGCGGACTGGATCCTGCAAGTGGGCATGATCCAATTCGACATCCGAAGCTAGATCTATCCAGTCATTCAAAGTTTCGGGGCGAAATCTGTTCACACATGTTTGATAAATATCTTTATTCAGCCCTTCAATATAAATGTCCATTAGGGCTTGTTCACTATAACCAACCATAAACACTGATAGCTCCTGGAAAATCTGCGTGTAAGCCTGAATAGACATGTCCCCCTGCTGCAAACTTTTTAGTTTCATTTTTGCTTTCCTCTCAACACGGGGGTCTTCAAAACGCCTTCTAAGAGCATTCATGAAGCGATCGAAATCGCGCAGTGCCGGTGAGCGGCAATTATGTAATGAAACCAACCAATTAGAAGCTTGATCTTCTAGGGTCATAGATACAATTCTGATTTTGATTTCATCGTCCAAATCAGCTGCGTAAAACTGCATGTAATTATCGACGTGAATTAGAAAAAACGCCAGTTTGTCGGCACTTCCGTTGTATTTCACACCCAAAGGAGGCAGTTTTGCAAGTCGGCGGGGGTTAATGGGGTTGGCTTCCCTTCCGGCCTGAGGGGGGGGGGAGGGAGTTGCTCTCCTGCTTTGCCTGGCAGAAGCCGCCTCTCTTCGCAATTCCCTGCCGGCCTGAGGAGGGGGGGATGGTGTTGAAACCCTGCTTCGTCTGCCCGGAGCTGCCTGTGAACCTCTTGGCTGTGGGCGATCCGCCTCCCTCCCCCAGATTTTTTCCAGGGCTAAACTTTTCTCATCTGCCTGGCGGAGTAGGTCCTGAGCCATCTCCCTTAGTTTCCGTTCTTCTCTTAAGAGCTCCGGAATGACTTTCTTTGGGGAAATTCGACGCCTGGAGACGTTTACCCCACTCATTCCAACCCCTTCAGACCAACGTTTAGGTTTGACTGATTCTTCAGCTGGCAGATTTAGATCTAGGCCAGCCAAACCTTCCATCACTGACCTGATCCCTTCAGATTGAGCAGGAGGATGCGATGCTTCAGCTCCCAAAATTGTTTCAGGCAGGACCTCTACCAACGGAGGCTCCTCTTGTGAAGGGTCCGACATCAGGGCAGGTTTTTGGTTTTGTTGATTCTCAGCTTAATGTCAGGCCTGTTTCTTCGTTGACTCAGGAAAGACCACACTTAGACATTATTTTGAAATGTTAAGGCTCCTTTTACTAAGTTACGATAGCGTACAGACCAAGTAAAGCTGAGAATGAATAGTTTAGGCGCGAACAGAAAGTATTAAGCTTAAGCCCATCCCAATCCCCAAACCCCCCCTGTGCATTGTCCAATATGCAGCCATCTCCAACATCAGGTGGGCAGGTTTCACCATCCTGGAATGCAGGTCCGTTAAACAGGAGATAACACGAAACATCAACATTGTCCACCAGCAGAACACATTCACCCCAAACCCCCCACCCTCCCCGTTTCCATGGCAGCGAAGCAGGAACTAGCGAGACTGACAACTCCCCACAAAGCCTCTCAGGACCCTTTCCACACGACTATGACTCCAGGGCTCCATTCAGAGGATCCCCTGTGCCCGGAGTCTATGAGGGTCCGGAAGGAGAGGAACCAGCTCCGTGTCTCTTGGAAGGCTGGGAAGAGGACCAGGAGACTCACCAGCTGCCACGGAGGCTCCCCACAAAGGGCTCCCTAACCCTTGAGACCTCCCAGTCCCTCTGGGGAGGGGAGGGCATGGCTCTGGCTAGGAGGGGGAGGGCAGGGGGCTGGGGAGGAGCAAGTGGGAGTCGTCTCAGTGGGAGAGTTTAGGATTTCAGGGGCAGAGTGAAGCCCTCTTTTCGTCTGTTGGGCCCTTTGGGGGAAAGAGGTTTTCTGCCTCTGGGCCAAAAAGACTTTGGAATCTGATCTTCCCTCCAATTCTGGACCTTCCCAGCTGCCCCCTCTGCCTCCCACCTCCCACCCCACAAAATAGGAAACCTCAAAGGAAATTAAAGGAAGAGAGCCTGTTCTAAGAAAGGAGTGGTGAGAGGATCCAGGGTAGAGAAGGGAGGGAGGGGAGATGGTGGATGGAGGAGGACTGTGTGGTAGACAGGAGAGAGGAGGGGGTCATAGCCCCCCACCCTCTGTTGAGAGAGGGCTGTTCAGTTTTAAGATAGATGGCCTCTTGGGAGCCCCTCTTTCCAACCAGGGGTCTCCTCTGTCCAGAGGGTGGACTTTGCTCTCTTCCAAGACAGCAACAGGGTCCTTTCCCCAGTTCCAAGGAACCCCCCCCCCATATTTACCCTCTGATTCAGGTGACCCTGAGGGGGCAGATAAATGCCCAGGTGGCCTCAAGCCTTCTCAGAGAGCTCATGGCTGACCTTCCCAATGCTGACCATCACATTGTTGACCAGGGATGAACATCTGACATCGTCTCCCATCAACTATGGTGATGTTGGGATCGATGGATTCCAGTACGGAGGTTCCACAGTGATGGAGGCCTCCTCCTCATCTTCAGCTGGAGGTTCTGGTGACACTTGCAACACCTTCAACGCAGAGGCCAAACCACACATGGACCCCAAGGATGAACAAGGTCACTTTCCAGGGTCTCCAAGAACCTTTGGGGGTCTCTCCCTGGATGGCCTCACCAGTTCAGTCTCTTCCATTTTGGAAAGAGAAAAGAGACTATTATTGCCATAATTATAGTTATTGTATAAAGGAATGGAGGAAACGTTACGTAAAAATATGTGTGGTAAGCTACCATGTTCTCAGTAGTTGGCTACCTTGAATACCGATGAGCTCACCTAATTAGCAGAACCAGATGTGGGAATAGAGGAAAGGTTACGTACAGACATGCGCAGAATGGCCATGAGCTCAGTGACCAATTACCTCAACGTCTATGACCTCAACTGATTATTAGGACCAGGAAGTACCAGGGGCCTCTGGATATGTGAAGTCTTTACTCAGACTGGGATGGACTTAGAGATTGACAAGGAGAATGGACCAATAAGAGGCTGTTGCTATCCTGCTTTCGCTTTGCTTGTTAAACCTGTATAAAAGCCAAATAAACTCTGCGTAAGGCAGGCAGGCATTTTGGACACCACCTGCTTTGATGGATTTCTGAGACTCTACAATGGTTATTCTTACTGTTCTTACTGTTGTGGTTGTCATTATTTTTGTTCTTGCTATCTCTAATGCTTTTGGCATGTCACCATAATAAATGTTGAATTGAATTGAATTGAATTGAATTGAATTGAATTGCTCTTTGGACCTGATTCCTTCAGGATTCTTTATTAATCTTGAATCATCAAAGTGTCTAACTGTGGCCCATGGATGCACTTTTGTCTGACTACTTCACAAGTGAGCAGCAGAAGACCCCAAAGCAATGGGATTGTTATCATGGTAGGACAGGTCTGCTTTGACCCTCCCCCATCTCCACTCTGGATCCCCCTCCCCAGCCAGGACATCTACAACAGTGAAAAGCAGCTCTTGATTTCCATGGAGAAGATGTGGTTGGATCCATCACTCGTCCATCCACACCCCACTCTGCCTGCCGAATAAAGAAACACACAGAGGGACCTGAGGGACTTTGTAGGTGCCTGCTAATGTGGACATCTGGATGGAGAAGTCCCTGTCATCTGCATGAAGAAGAGCCAAAGGAAGTGGTCCTTCCTCCCACCACCCTCATTGGGAACATGGGCTTCTCCAGGAGAGAGCCTGTCCAGCAAGGCCTCTGAAGGGCCAAGGGTTTCCTCTTAGCTGTCAGGGAGGTTGTGGCCAAGGGTGAGATTGTGCAGGAGCTGGAGAGTCTTACTGACCAATGGAGTGGCAAAAATACACCATACAGTATATTAAAGTCACCCAGAGAGAAAGTCCTTTACAAAAAATGCTCATGTTGTTATTAGATCATCATGAATTGAAACAAGAAAATCCTCTTTTTCCCCCAATTTAATCCTCTTTGTCTCCACCAGCTGACTGAGTCTCAATCGAGCCCTGATCCAAAACCAGAGGCAAATGATAGTCACCCTCACCTGGACATTTGGATGAGTGTTGAGAAGGTGGGTTGGAGACAGTTCTCCTCCACAGTTGAGAGTTGCAAACACACCATTATTTGTAGAAGGACTGAATTTTATCTGGCCACTAAAGGGGATTCAAAATAATTCAGTCATTAAAATAGAACTGTCATAAAAGGAAGAGGATTTTTTTTTAATGTGAGAAACATTTACCAATTCTTTGAAAAAAATAATATGTTTCTATAAGGATCAGGAATTACATATCAATCAGCAGTTATGAAATATATGGATCTGGGCCTGGCAGGGGCCACTATAACCATTTAAAATCACTACTTTAAACTAAAGTTAGCAATCAAGGGATGAACTGAAATTTGGATGGAGAGAAGAAAATAATCAGAGACTTCCATAAAATAAGAGAAAAAGGGAGAAGCTTTGGAAATCCAGACCCTGCAGGAAATTAGAGACAGGTCGTTTCCTATAGGAGAAAGTGGGATAAAGAGAAAAGGAGGAAAGTGTTAAGAGGAATCCAAACAGAAGGAAGGAAATTCCAGCACAGGGAATGGCTGAGGGAGGAAACTGACCAGGAGGAGCCTGCTTGGAAGTCCTTGTTTTGTAGGATCTTCCTGTGTGAAACTGAGGATTCTCCCAATGAGAAGGTCTCCTGGCCTGGAAGAGCACCCCGCCTTCAGCCTCTCCCATCTCGGGTGGCCCAGGAGGATCTCTGGGTCTTTGGGAGGCCGTTGCCTGGAGGGGATGAGATCTTCCTGGGCTAAATTCTCTCCCTCCGACAGCCAAGGCTCTTTTCCTTTGCACTGGGAGCACTTAGGGGTCTCCTGGAGGAATCCCACCTCTGCCACCAATGGTTGCCAGGATGTATAGATATACTTGAACCAGCAAAGACCAGATTGACCCATAGTCCAAACTCACAAAGCACTAGAACCTTGAATTTGATTTGGATATTTTTGTCTCTCCTTTCAATGACAGGAGTGAGATTATTATTTCACAATAGGAAAGCTTACACATTTTTAAAATAAACAGAAATTCTAAATCGTAAATCCTTTCAACCAGCACAGAAATAACATTATCACTATTTTAACTATTTTCCAGAAGCTGTTTGATGACATTATTTTCTTTAACGTCCATCTTCCAATCTTTCTGCTCTGCCTCTCCAATAGATTTGCTTAAGGATGACTTTTACCATTCTCTGCTTTTAATTGCTGTATATCACATGGATCACACTCTAGAGAGCTAAAGAACTTTTTTTTTTACAGAGTTTGATAATTTCTTTTTATTTGGTGTTCGCTTTTGATTTTTCTTCTGTCATAATCTAAGTTTTCCTTTGTTCTTTTTTAAATATATTTTTAAATATCTCTTAGTTTCCTCTGACATCTTACCCTTCCCTCCTTCTGATTCTGGGCTGCATCTGAACAGGATTGCCCAAAAGAAACCAGATTTCGCATTCAAATCCTCCAGTTCTTAGGAAAGACAAAAATCTTGTCCCTCGAGGAGGAGAGGCTGATATGACAACTGCAAAATGTGTGATCTTGGTGCTCCGAGATCGCAGTCAATATTTCTGCTTCTCCATGGTCCATTCAGATCTAAACCATCCCGCAGAGTCGGTGATTGACAAGGGCACTCCCTGCTGATCTCAGGGACACTACAAAGTCCCTGAAAGATCCAGGAACAGCCTTTATCTCCAGTGACAGAAACACAGCTTTGAAGCTGCTAAAGTTGGGACAGCGGAAAGAGAAATTGTGTCAAATTGGTGAGGAAATCTTATTATTAGCAAAAGAGACTACCCAAAAAATTAAAGCTAAATTAAAATTGAAAACAGAAGAGTGTAAGTGGCAAAATTAAACTACAATAGACATAGTGTGTTATCCTGTTTCTAACTTTTCTTTTCATGGATGGAATTTTTGCAATTGCTCCCTATTTTTTTAAATTGAATGGATTAATTTTTTTTCTTCTATTTTTTTACTCTTTCTTGTACCTATGGATTAATTTTTTTTTTTTTTTACAATGCTGGATTGGATTGATTGGATTGTTTTTTTATCTCCTTTTAAAGATTTTCTTTTCTTTCTTAACTTTGGAATATAAAGAAGATATATGAAGAAATACAAAGAGGAAAAGCAGTAACACTGCCATTTAGAGGCTAGAGACTGGAGATGTTTTTATCTCTTTGATCATTTGAGACTCAAGGTTCTTTCAGTTTTTTGCTGAGAGTGATAGTAGGAAGAGCACAATTTGTTTACACAGATGCTTTTCGGGAGTTCCATCACTAGATATTGGAGGGAAGACAACATCTTGACTTGAAAGATAATAATGAACTTGTTTGAAGTTTAATAAAAAGCCTTGAATCCCATAGTGGCAGTGCCTGCAAAATTGGAAGAATGGCGCAGCAGGAAAAAGAAACTGTAACATTACATTACATTACATTATGTTTGAAATTCAAAATCTATTAGTTGTGACAGAGATAATTGAAAAGAGATTGAGAATATGGAATGCAAAACAGAAAAATAATAGAAAAACTGAGGATGTTTATCAAATGAAGAAAGTGGAGGACAAAGTTCAAAAAATGGAAGAAAAAAATGAGCAAAGAAATAGGAAAATTGTGGATAATGACAACAAAGTGGGCGTGGTTAGCAAGAGTGGAATATGGAAAGGGGAGATAGATGGATTGGAACTTTACCCCAGACTTCAAAGCATAGAGGAAGAAAAGAGAGGAAAATAATTGGTGGAGATAAGAAGAGAAATCTTGACCGAAGCACCAGTGATAACCAAGGATAAGCTGATGGAAAGGGCAGGTGTTGGGTTTTGAGCTTTTATGAGATACATATCTCATAAAAATGAGATGTTGCAAAGAGACGTTCATACAAGATCTATCAAGAAAGTAACTAGAACATTAATGCTACAAATGGCAAGAGATATAAGACTGCACTATTCTTGGAAAGATACAGGTTGATGCAATGAAAATGTATAATAAAAACTAAGCTAAATTTGGTTTATTAGTAGTATGTATAAAATGAAGTGATAATAGTTATAGTTAAATATTGATCAATAATTATAATCTATATAAATAAAAAAATAACTATGAGTTTGTTCAAAACTGCTAATCTCAGAAACTACTGCACCAATCCCTACCAAATTTTCACACAACGTACAGCACCAATGATACATACAAATTGTGTGGATGTGGTGCACTGGTGCCACCTAAACGCCACACAAATGTACCACTGCAGCTCTTTTGTGGTTTCTTCACTCACTCACCACACCCCCTCCCTCCTCCCCCCTCCCAACTCTCCATGCCTGCAACCGAGCTGCCTGCGCCATGCCCCCCGCCTCCTCCCTCCCACCTCTCCCCTCATGACACCGGTGCTCTCAACGCTGCATGCCTCCTTGCATCCCCCACCTCGCCACTCGAAACACCGGTGCAGGCAATGCTGCATGCCCCTCGCCTTCCACCCTGCCACCTCGCCAGTCAAACGCCGCTGCCAGTGCCCCCCTCTGCCAAACTCCCCCATCCCACAAGGCTGCTGCCAAGTCAGCGGCCCCTCTCTCCTCTCTCTCTAGGTAGGTAGGTAGAGGGATAGAGAGAAAGAGAAATACGGTGGGTAGGTAGGTAGGTAGAGGGATAGAGAGAGAGAGAAATATGGTAGGTAGGTAGAGGGATAGAGAGAAAGAGAAATACGGTGGGTAGGTAGGTAGGTAGAGGGATAGAGAGAGAAAAATATGGTAAGTAGGTAGGTAGGTAGGTAGGTAGAGGGATAGAGAGAGAGAGAAATATGGTAGGTAGGTAGAGGGTTAGAGAGGGAGAACTACAGTAGGTAGGTAGTGGGATAGAGGGGGGAAGAAATACGGTAGGTAGGTAGGTAGAGTAAGAGAGGAAGGGGAGGGAGAGGGTGGGGAAACTGAGGCAGAGAAGGAAGGGGTTGCTGAGAGGGCCTATGAGGGGAAACTTTTTCATTTAACCAAACTTGGCCACAGCAACGCATGGCGGGTACAGCTAGTAATAATATGGAAATAGTAGTTTGATAATATGAAATTTTATATAAACAACACATGGAGATTATGAGAGTAGGTTTAAAAGCTTTATCTAGAATATGTTATAAAGATGTATTGTGATTGGATGATTTTAGGATTTTAATAGAATGCCATCATGTAATTCTATTCTAGATTTGAATATTATATCTAAAAGGACATAAAAACAATTATAGTTAAATTAAGGTTGAGATATAATAATCCTGATATACATAAATATACTTGAATTTTAAATATGTGGTTTAAATATGAAAAGCAGGTCATGACTATGGAAGAGATGCATAGAAATTTTGCAACCAATAGACACACCTTCTATAATTTGTAATGGAAGATGTTTTTTTGCTTTTATGTTTGTTTGTTTTTGTTCAAAAATAATTAAAAATGGTTTTTTAAAAATCCCATCCTTCACTCCCTCCCTCCCTCCCCCCACCTCTCTCTCTAGTGGCTGCCTCCATTCCCGGCCAGCCCATGACAAATGTGTAGCCAATCACACGGTGGGAAAAGACGGTTGCCGGGGGGGGCTTCCCTGCCCTCAGCCTGATGGAGAAGAGGCTGAAGAAGCCAAGCCAAAGGGGGGAGGGGTCAAATAAAGAGCAACATTCAGAGCTTTGAGGGGGTTGAGAAAGAGGGAAAACCTTAAGACCCTCTCCAATAAAAGGCTGCAATGAAGAGGGCCTCCTCAACTGGGGGCTCAGGAGGGGCCACAGGGACCCCCATCTTCCTCAGAGTCACAGAGGGTCCCCTCCAGGGTGAGGCCTTTTCCTCCTGGTCAACCCTGGATCCCCCTCGGAAGACCCAGCCCTGCATGGCTTCTCCCCCCCAGGAGCCTCTCCTGGAAAGACACGGAGGCCAAGCGAGGCTGGAGGAACCCCCAACCTTCAACCCTGGGACCCATAAACCAGGTTGGCCTCTTCCCAGGAATGCCCTAGATGCCCTCCCCCTTCCTGGCCATCCTGGGCTTTCTCCATGGGTCTGGGCTTGGCTTTCCCCTACAATGCCCCATGCATGGAAAGAGATGGCAGAGCAACATGGGATATGGTCTCCCCCCTGTTTCCAGGACTTAGAAAATTGAACCTGGAGGGGAATTTTGCAGCTCTGCTTCCCTTCCCCAACACGAGGCTCCCCAGCTTCCTCCTCCCAACAGGGGCTCCCCACTCAGCCGGGCAGAGTCCTGTCTGGCATCCCTGCAAGAGCCCCTTTGCCTGGCCTCTGCATGGGAAAGGGGGGCAGGGGAACATGGGGCATGGCCTGTTGCATTCTCAGGTCTCTGGAGATGGAAGTTGGATTTTGTAGATCAGCTTTTTCCTCTGCAACATGAAGGTCCTGAGCTCCCCTTCCCTCCCTCTCCTTCCCTCCCTTCCTTCCCTCCCTTCCTTCCATAGGGATAGAAGCTTTCTTTATTTTTCCATCTTTTTTCACTTTCTTTTATAAGTTCTCTCTCTCTCTCTTTATTTTTTAACTATGCAAAGTTCTGGCAATTAATTTTTTACTACAGTTGATTTTCTTCAATAGACAGGCTGCACTATTGCATCGGCCCTTTTCTGCTTGGTCATTAACTTTCAAAATAAAGTACATTTTGGCTTCAATTCAGCTGAGAGCTATTTCAGATCTGTGACATGCTCTGGCATTAACTGGCCCCAGAGTTTTTTCTTTAATCACAATTCCAACAAAAGTCACATTTCTTTTTATTTTCACCCACAGGTGCCGTGTATTCCCTCTGGGGTCAGTTTCAAGCATGGAGACCCCCCCCCAAACCTCTCCATTCTAGAGGATGGATTTAATTCCATCTCTGCCGCTGTTATTATGAATCACATGGGGATTATTTCCCTTTCATTTCCCTCCAGAGAATTTCCCAACAACCTTTGAGTCCAAGAGCTGGTTGGATTCTCCAGGGATCCCTCCTGAGAGGGAGAATTATGATCAAAGATTCAGCTCTGCTCTTTGGCCGAATCCTCCAGGGGAGACTTTGGGCAGAGAAATAGGGAGTTTGGGGACAGGCAGGGTCTGTGCTCTTGAATGTCCGTCTCTCTCCTTTCCAGGTGAAGCTGAGTGTTTCTCTGGGTTTCAATCAAGAAAGACACTGGATCATTTTCCACCCTGTGAGAATCCTTTGAATTCCTCTAATTCTTCTTTAGGAACAGGAAGGAGATCGATTGATTCACCCCATGAATGATGGACCTTCTGCTTCTGATGCTGCTGGTGTCCCATGAAGTCTCTGGGAAGCTGAGGATGAAATGCCCACAGAGTTTGGAGCACCAGGATGGGAAACAACCACAGAGCTTTTACAGCTCAGGAGACCATCTCATTGCTATAGTTATTTCCAATACATTTGGAACAAAACAAAGACAGTTGCTTTTCAATGTGGCTCCTTCTCTTCAGTTTGTTTTCCATGATCTGTAAGTCATTCAGGGTTATGGAGTTGCCCTCCCTCCATTCTAACATTTTTATTTTTCATTTATTCCTATATTAGGGGATATGTCTAACTTCCCGAATGATGTTGATTTCCATGACCACTCTTTTGTCTGATTTTGTCAAAGAGACTCAAAAAGGTCTCTGAAAAAAAGCTGAAAAAAAGGGCTGCAGATTTTTTTCCCTATCTCAATTCAATCCTTAATTCAACACTTGAATAATGAATTTTATTTAAAGTAGTGCTGGAATTAGTTGCTGTAACTCAGCCACAATCCAAATCTGTGTAACTAATCATTGGTTTTGGATCAATGTTGGCTTAAGGCTCAGAAGGCTTCTGGAGGATTATACTATATATTAAAAGAAATATGTGTTGTTGCCGTTGATTATAATAACACTTTTTTTCCAGTAGGAATTGTCATGGGTTTTTCTATGGCTTAGTATTCATTTTCAACATCCAAACGGTCAACAAGAATTCCCAGCTCCTGCACAATCTCACACTGGGCTATAATATCCATGACAATTATATGAGCACTTTCCGCACTTCCGATGCCTTGCTGGACATTCTCTCCACTGGAGAAGCCAATGTCCCCAACTACGGTTGTGGAAGGAAGGAGAACCTTCTGGCTCTTCTTGATTCAGCTCACATGGACATCTCCATCCAGATGTCAACATTAGGAGGCACCTACAAAGTCCCACAGGTTTGTGTGTGTTTTTCTCCTTCTGGCAAAGTGAGGGGTGGTGGGTGGTGGGTGAGCAATAGATGCAATCATGTCCTCTCCATGGAATCCAAGAGCTGCTTTTCTCCATATTAGCAAAAATGACAATATTTTATCCCTTTATTTTCATGTTGAGATTAATCATAAAAGGCTTGAAATGCAAGCAATACAATCCCTGGAGAAGAAATTCTACAAACTATTGAACTGATCAAAAATATCCCTGGTTGTTGGGGCCTCTATTGGCGTCTTCATTTCCACATATAAATAATGCCTGCCCTATCCACTTGGATTGAAGTTGGCAATAGTACAATTTTATCTATCTAAAAATTGGAATAAAAATGACTGTAGAAATTATAGGTCAAATAGACTAGCAGCTATTGTGGCTGAAATTTATGCCATGATCCTCTTAGTTAAACTTGAGAAAAATGCATTCCTTGCAGAAGAACCAGAAGGTTTTAGGTAGTGAATAGCTATGCAGACTTTATAATAAATAATGCATAGGTTAATTAGCCATAGTACTTTCCATATAGGTCCATATTAAGAGGAACCTTTGAACATTGTCTTAAGAATATTACTACTTGAGATAGGCAAGAAGTGTTGCTTTCACTCACGCATGTTACTTGGGACATAACATGATCCAAATAATCAAGGCAAACCAAGTTGTTTGAAGTGCCAAGACACTGAGGGAAAAAGTTATATAAATGTCCGAAAAATCTTCTCTGGCAGTACGATGATGCATTAGAAACTATGCTAATTAAAATGAAGCACAGTTAAATTATCTGCCTGAGGTGATACAATACAACACAATAGCAGAGTTGGAAGGGACCTTGTAGGTCTTCTAGTCCAACCCCCTGTGTGGGCAGGAACCTTATACCATTTCAGACAAATGGCTATCTAACATCTTTTTAAAGACTTCCAGGGTTGGGGCATTCACAACTGCTGGAGGCAAGCTGTTCCAGAGGTTAATTGTTCTGACTGTCAGGAAATTTCTCTTTAGTTCTAAGTTGCTTCTCTCCTTGATTAGTTTCCACCCATTGCTTCCTGTCCTGCCCCCAGGTGCCTTGGAGAATAGTTGGACTCCCTCTTCTTTGTGGCACCCTCTGAGATATCGGAACACTGCTATCATGTCTCCCCTGGTCCTTCTCTTCATCAAACTAGACATACCCAGCTCCTGCAGCCGTTCTTCATATGTTTTAGCCTCCAGTCCCCTAATCATCTTGGTTGCTCTTCTCCATGTCTTTTCTACATCGTGGTGACCAAAACTGTATGCAGTATTCCAGGTCTGGCCTTACCAAGGCACTATACAGTGGCATTAACACTTCACGTGATCTAGATTCTATCCCTCTGTTTATGCAGCCTAGAACTGTGTTGGCTTTTTTGGCAGCTGCTGCACACTGCTGGCTCATATTTAAATGGTTGTCCACTAGGATTCCAAGATCCCTCTCACAGTTGCTACTATTGAGCAAGGTACCACCTATACTGTACCTGTGCATTTTGTTTTTCTTGCCTAAATGTAGAACCTTACTTTTTTCACAATTGAATTTCATTTTGTTAGATAATGCCCAATGTTCAGGTTTGTCAAGATCCTTCTGTATCTTAAGCCTATCTTCTGGAGCGTTGGCTATTTCTGCCAGCTTGGTGTCATCTGCAAACTTGATGAGTTCCCCATTAATCCCCTCATCCAAATCATTGATGAAGATGTTGAAGAGGACTGAGCCTAAAACAGAGCCTTGGGGTACTCCACTGCATACTTCCCTCCATGTAGATGCCATTCCATTGAGGACTACACGTTGAGTGCGGTTGGTCAGCCAGTTGCGAATCCATCTGGTGGTGATGCTATCTAACCCACATTTTTCTACTTTATCTAATAGTAGGTCATGGTCTACCTTGTCAAATGCCTTACTGAAGTCCAAGTAAATTATATCAACAGCATTCCTCTGGTCCACTAATTTTGTCACTTTGTCAAAGAAGGCAATTAGGTTAGACTGACATGATCTGTTTTTGACAAACCCATGTTGGCTTTTGGCTATTACTTTGTTTGCTGCTAGGTATTTGCTTATTTGTTGCTTAATTATCTTTTCCAGAAGCTTTCCTGGTATTGAGGTCAGGCTGATGGGTCTATAGTTTCCTGGATCTATATTCTTTTCTTTTTTGAAGATGGGAACCACATCAGCTCTTTTCCAGTCTTCTGGCAGTTCCCCGGTGCTCCAGAATCTCTGAAAGATATAGTTCCATCTTGGAATATCCGGTTCTGCCTCCCCGCAGTGGGGTGTAGCAGTTAGAAAGTCGAGCCAGAGAAGTGAGTGATCTGACCATGACAGGGTATGATGGCTAGTTCCCCAACATCAAGATCACTTTTCCACTGGCCTGAGACAAAAATCAAATCCAGCGTGTGTCCTCCCTCGTGTGTGGGACCCTCAATTACCTGGGTCAGGTCCATGGCAGTCATGGAGCCCATGAACTCCCAGGCTGCCTCGGTTGATTCACCGAGTGATGGCAGGTTAAAGTCCCCCAAGACTACAAGTCTGGGGGTCTCAACCGCCACCTTGGCTATCACCTTGAGGAGCTCGGACGGGGCTGCTAATACGTAGCGGGGAGCCAAGTACACAAGCAACAAGCCCAACTGCCTCCCAGGGCCCCGTCTCACATGGAGGGACTCACAGCCGGTGGTCTGTGGCGCAGTGCTCTCTCTCGGCTCCAGACTTTCCCTACTAACAACCACCATGCCCCCACCCCTGCCAAGGGCCCACGGTTGATGAAACGCATGGTATCCTGGTGGGCACATTTCCACGAGGGGTAAACCCCCCTTGTGGCCCAACCAGGTTTCCGTAATCCCCACCAGATCCAGGTCCCCCTCTTACATTAGGTCATTAATGAGGGGGGCTTTGTTAACCACGGATCTGGCATTACATAACATCAACCTGAGGCCCTGGCTTTGTAAACCCTGGCCCCCTAGCTCGCGGGAGAGGCCTGGGGGTTGGAGCGGGTGATCACTTGAAGCCAGCAGCTGCGCCCCCTCTCCCAGTGATGGAATTCCTGTCTCCCAATGTCCCTACCCCTCCCTATGACCGTACTGATCGAAAAACCCTCCATGGAATCGGCCCCTGCTCCCCCCGCCTTGATGGACCCATCCGCTTCCGTATCCACTCCGCCAGCTAGTTTGACCCTCACCCTAGCCTCAGACTGACTAATCCCTCCCTCCACCCTGGAACCCCCTAAAAGCCGAATAACATAATTTACTAAAAAAAAAACTGAGTCTGCACTTCTTCCACTTCTCTTGACTGACTAGTCCCTCATTGAAGTGTGCCCTAGATAGCACAGTGGGCCACCCCTGCGAGAGGGGGGAATCTCGCAGTGAGAGGAGGTCTGCCCTTGAGTACATGCAAGTTACAGATATTATAGGGACCCCGTTGGATACAAGTTTTAAGATGTTAAAATGGTGCTAATACACTAGATAGTTACAATAATAAAAGTCCAGTGGAACGATTTGGCATACAAAAATCAGAATAAAACACGGGCAATAAATTAGTTCATAAAAAAGGTGCAGGAGATGTAAAAATATATAAATAAAGTCAGATGTCCTTCAACCCGGCCGGTAATGTCCCGGGTGGTGCCCTACGGGGCTCTTCGGGGGCTCAGGCCATGATCTAATGAGGCCTGGTGTCCCTTGGGCCTGGCCACCCCTCGGGCCTCGGGCCTCAGCCCAGCTCATCTTCAGCCTCCTGGCCTTAGTCTCCATCGCTCCACTCCACCGGCCTAGCTTCCAGCCTCCGGCCTGGGATTCAGCCTCCTTTCTCCTCCATTCAGCCTCTGCCCGGCCTCCACTTTGGCTGCTACCCTTCCGGTCATCCATTCGGCCTCTGCTCTGCCTCTGCTTGCCTCCGCACCTCTGCCCAGCCTCTGGATCAGCCTCTGGGTCCAGGCTTCCAATCAGCCTCCATTCGGCCTCCGTCTGGCAGCCACCCGACATTTGCCTGGCCTCCGTACCATTCTCAGCCCTCGCCTGGCCTCCGTTCAGCCTCCGCTCCTCCGCTCCTCACCAGCTCGGCTTCTAAGCCCCTTCCCTTCGCCAAAAACTCATCCTGGTGAACCTCCAAGGTCTTAATGGAGAGCCAAGGTGGTCGTCCTGCTGGACCCGACCCCCAAAGATGTAATACGGGGCCGGGTGGCACCTCATTTCCACCAACGGGCCCTGCGACCCGCACGGAGCTCAGCAGCAAGCCGCCATCTTCACGCATGCGCAGATCACTTTCATGATTTTTGCTGTCGAATGGAGGCTGATAATTTTTCTAACCTTGACTCATAATTTGTAAGTTTGAGAAGCAACACATGAGCAGCACTCAGGTCATCAGTTAGTCCAGGAGTGTCAAATTCAATTTCAATGAGGGCCCCATTGTGGTTGACTTCGGGGGCCATGATAGGCATGCTCCCCTCTCTTCCCCTCTTTCCTTCTTTTCCTTGGTCTTTCCTGTCCCTTCCTGGAGGCTCCAATGCAAAAGGGGAAACCTTCCTTGCCTTGTGATCAAATGCCACTTTTGCTAGTAGTTTGTGGCCACTGAAAAGACTGAGAACAAACCAGGCTCAGTTGATTCCATGCTTGCATTTCATGGGGACAGACTACAGGACAGCCAAACTGTCAAAATGATGGCTCTGGGAGTTGATCAGAGCTCCTCTGTTTTTGATGGGCAACAGCTTCAGCCTTTAAGAGCAGAGCTACGTTAGTTGCTTTTCTATGAATCCACCATGATCCTTCCAAGAGCTCTTCTGTAGGGACCCTGCCATGGTCTCCTTCAGACTGGAGATAGAGCAAAGGAAACTCTTTCCCCCCACTTGCTTTGTCCTGTTTTCCCCATTGGAAAGGGCTGTTTGCAACCCACAAGGAGGGGATCCTTTCCTAAGAGCTCCCAATTGAAGGATACCAATGTGCCCCTGAGGAATCTGAGGGTGGGGAAGGCCATGGGGGTCCTAGTGATAGAAGAGACCCTCAAGGCCTCCCCAACCCACCAAGATCCCTCCTCCTTCTCCCTCCCTTCCTGCAACAAGGACTCCCTGATTTTGCAAACCTCTCTCTCCTCTCTTGTTTCTCGGCTTCTTGTCTCATGGAGCAGCTTCCAAGTAAATGGGGCAAGAGAGAGACAGGGAGGGGAAGAGAGCAATCCAATTGTGTGTGTGTGTGTATGTGTCTTTGTGTGTGTGAGGGCACCGAAACTGCTGCCAATTGTGTAGGCGACACCTGAGCAGAGAGGCAGGGTGTGTGGGTACATTCCTCCCCATTCAAGCAGGGCCTCTCATTCACCCCCCAGCATAGTTGGAGCATGGAGGCTGCTGCCCCCTAAGCACCATGATTGCCCCCTCCCCATCCAACCCCACCTGACCTGTTCCCTGCCGGCTCCTGCAAAGCCTCTTCATTCTCCTCCTCCTTTTCTTCATGTGGTTGTCCTCCTCACCCAAGTGGCAGGGGGCTCCACAGGACAGTCCCTCATTTCTGCCCTGGGGCAGCGAAGTCCAAAAGGCTGAGTGTGAATGGTGTGCCCCCCCCCCATGCTTCGTGGCTCAGTTGGAGGCTTCCTTCAGCCTTCAAACTTTGCAGGTTGGTTGGGGTTTTTTTTGCTTCCAAGTTGGTGCAGGAGGCTTCCCAGGCCCAAAATGGGGGGGGGGGAGTGGGGTGCAGAAAGTCCAGGGTTTCCCCCCCATTTTGGCCCTGCAAAGCCTCCTGCACCAACCTGGAATAAAAAAAAACAACAACCCTGCAAATGTTTGAAGGCTGGAGGAAATCTCCAACTGAGCCGGAGGGGGAGGGGGCAGACCATTCACACTCAGCCTTTTGGATTTCGCTGCCCCAGGGCAGAAATGAGAGCCTGTCCTGTGGAGCCTCCTGCCACTTGGGCCAGGAGAAGAACCACAAGAAGAAGAGGAGGAGGAGGAGAATGAAGAGGCCACCGGAGTTTCCTGTGCAATGCAAGCCCTCCCTGCCCCCCCCCTACATACTCATGCTGGCCGGCAGGAGAGGCGCCTGCATGTGGATGTGGTGGAGCTGGGCTGGGGTGGCTGGTGTGCTGGGAGAGAAGGCTCTGCATGCCTCAGTTTCTCTATCAGGGCTCTAACCCTTTCAATTCATTTTTCAGATCAATCATGCAATAGCTTCAGAGGCTCTGAGTGATAAAAGTCAATTCCCCTTTTTCCACCATGTGAAGCCCAAAGAAAGATTCCACTACCCAGCAATTGTCCAGCTGCTCCTCCATTTCAGATGGACCCTGATTGGCCTCTTTGCTTCAGACACAGAGAAGGGAGAGAATTTCATGAGGATTTTCCCTCCTGTGCTTGTCAGGAGTGGAATTTGTGTGGTTATATCACATATTTTCTCAAAGACTGGATATACTGCATATCTCAGGGATTCCCTCTCTAAATGGAGACAAGCCAACGTCTTTGTTCACTTCATGGAAATTGAGTTCATTTGAGAGAGAATTCTTCCTTTCCATTTAACACTAAGGCGTCTCCCAGGACCCATTGAAGGGAAAGTCTGGATCCTCACAACTTTTGCAGCGTATGAAATAAACAAGCGCAGACTTCTCACATACATCCATAGTATTTGGCAGTTTGGTTATCTGTTTAAACAAAGCCCAAAAGATTCTGCTTTTAAACCCTTTTTCTTTGTGGAAGAAATGTTTCAAGGTCATTATTTCCACTGTTCTCTTTCAAAGAACGTCTTTTCTGTGAAAGGTCGCAGAAGATGCACCCAGAAAGCCCCACTGGAGGCACAAAGGAAAAGGGGGAGATTAAGGGGCCAAAATTACTACCACTATTACAGTCTCATGAAGACTTTGGCCCATGCGATGAATGCCGCCTATTCCTCCAGATCAAGGAGGGGAAGGAAAGAGGGAGAAAAGATGTTGGGGTCTCCAAGGCTGCAGCCGTGGCAGGTATGGGGGTCCCGATATGGATCCATTAATCTTAGATCCTTTGGAGAAGGAATCCAGAGGAGAAGGAGGGGAACCATCTCAACAGATCTGGCCAATTTAATTACTCAGGGAATTAATGGTTTCAAAGAGTAGATTCCATGGCATTTTTATATTAAACATTTATAATTTGAAAATGCTGTATTGTTTCTTAAATAAATCCCCTTATTTGTGGGTTTGTGATGTGCCTGATGGAATTCCACCTTCCTTCCGTCCCCATTGCAGGTGGGTCTGTGTGCAGCTGGAGAGGCAGCTAAGCCCCCCTATTCTCCTCCAATGAAAGGGAGCCTGGCGTGGATCTGGATGCTTTATTGGGAGAAGAGGGCAGGTGAAACTGAGGAGATGCAAATGGTAGAAATCAAATAGAAAGACGAGATAGGCAGCATTCACTAACAGCCAGCAAAGGAGCAGCTGGAACCTCCCTAGTGATGCTCCGTGTGAGGGACGGAGGCCGTCTCCGGATGACCAGGGGTCTCCGGCTGCTTCCGTCTTCTCCAAAGGCTGACAGAAAACGGAGTCTGGCTTCAGACCATAGAGTTAAGCTTATCTGCCCCCAGCCACTGTGGGGCTGGAGCAACAACAGCACAAGAGTTCCATGTTGTGGCATGACAACCTGATGAATTGGGAGGAGACCCTGAGACCATCTAGCCCAACCCCTCCTCTCTGCAGGAATCCCAGTTGAAGCTTCTCTGACTGATGGCTGCTCAGTCTTTGCATTCAGACAATCCATGAAGAGGAGACTGAACTTCTCTGCTTTCCTGGCTCAGCTCTAAAACAGCTCATCCTTTTCTCCTGTTTTTCTCTCTCATTCGGCTAAAATCTCCTCCCTTGTAACTACTACTGACGGTTGCTCTGCGCATGTGCAGAAGGCAAGAACAATATGGCCTAGAGAACCGGTTCAGGGGTGTGGCCAGCCTGGGTGGTTGCAAGTTCCAGTGACCCAGGCCTCCAAGTTGCTACCAATTCACCTGAATACGTCCACACAGGTAGGAATCCAGCTCTGATCTGGAGGAGTTTTCCATCAGGATTACAAGGGAGAAGATTAGCCTGACAGATTTCTTCTTGATCAACCCAGCTTTCTGGGAATCAGCCTGTTGTTTTCATAGAGTTTATGGATCGTCTTTTTTTTCTCTGTTCACTTTATTTGTTATCTGCTCTAGAATGTTCCCTATAATTGACCAACTGTGTCTATTATATTTTCTCTATATTTTGATAATTTTTTCTCAAACTTTCTCATTCACTCATGAAGATAATGGCAGTATTTGTATCCTATTTAACCATATTTGGAGATGAGACAATTGTAGAAGAAAGATTCAATGTGGGATAAGATGCAAAGTTTTCTGATTTTCAAATTCCTGGATGTTCCCATTCTAGTTTCATCCGTTTCTGGAGAAGAATGAATTTTGGAATATTTCCGACTTTAAACTGTACTTGGACCAAAATGGAGAGATAAAAGCAGATCTGGGCATTTACAGCTGGTTGGGTGTCCCCAAGGAGGATCCCAGTAGAAGGATTCTGGTGTATTTTGAAAGACAGAGATTTTCTATCAGACAAGAGGCTCTTTCACAGCTAAAGATGCTCAACCATGTGGGAGAAATTTTGGTGTCTTTTCTCTGTTTGCCAAAGCCTGAGGTCCCATTTCAAGGGGGCAAAGCCTACAGCCTATGACACGCATGGCAGAAGTGGCACACATGCAGAGCCGTAACCAGTTGCTCTTCTGGGTTCAAGTGTGGCAGTCAGCTGGTCTTCACGCGCATTGGAGTGCCAGAAATTGGAAGAGGAGACCCAGTCCGCATGCGCACACCAGGAAAATGATCTTTGTTTCCAGTGCGCACATGCGCATGAGCCACTTAGTGTTTTGGTGTCTAGAGTGCATGACACTCTGAAAAACCATCAACCAAAAGAGCAGCAGCCGCGCATGTCCAAAGGCCCAGAGAGGAGATCCCGTCCGTGGCTTCTTAGCAGAGTAGAGCGGTGGTTACTGGGGCTATTTGCATGGCCCCAGGCCTCCAGCCCGTACCACTGATGTAGATCCATGGTCTGGAGTGCCTGGACAGCTCAGGCGCCCCAGAAGAGCCGGCTGACCCCCACACAGCCCCAGAAGGGCAGCAGCAGCAGCAGCCACAGGGGGAAGGGCAGGAGCGATCGGGCAGCCACCGCAACAGCGAGCCAGACCCTGGGTGGCATCTCCAACATCTGCCGCTACCAGGGGGGAAGGTGCAGCAGTGGTGAGGACAGGCGGGGCCAGGCTTCCCTCCCTCCCCACCCGAGCTGGTTTCTTGCACAGCTCCAACCCGAGGCTCTGATGAGGATCCATGGCCAGACCCTCGGCTGGAGATCTGGAGGAGCAGAGAGAGAGAGAGAGAGAGAGAGGGAGGGAGGGAGGGAGAGAGAGAGAGAGAGAGAGAGAGAGAGAGAGAGAGAGAGAGAGAGAGAGAGAGAGAGAGAGAGAAAACACACATAAAGTGCTTTTATTGCCAATAATAATAAATGGACTTCAGGGTCTCGGAGGGTCTGCGAAGCCAAGTGAGGCTCCCCTGCAGCCTTTCAGGAAACAGCCTGGTTTCATTGGTCCTTGGATGGGAGGGGTTGGGAGGGGAAGCTCCAAGGCTGCTGGGATGGGGACATGCGCTTGCCCAGCTCTGCCCCCCTGCCAGCGTCTCTCAGGTGGGACTTGGGGACGACGACACACCACCCCCTGGTCCTCTTGCCCTCCAAGTCAGCTGCCAGGATAAACATGGCTCCCCCTTCCAGATTCCCTCAAAGGCTGGGGACACATCAGATGCTCTGGTTTAACGGCCCCTGCCCACTTTGCCTCCTCCCCAATGCCCTTGCTCTGCCTTAAATCCCCCTGGCTTTCCCCCCCTCCCTCCCCCCCCCCACAAACACACGTGTATCTCACTCCAATCCGAACCATTGCAGGGCTTTGAGGGGAAGGCAGCCAAATGGCTTGGAGTGTATTCAAGGGTAACAGGCGTGTTTGATGGAGGGGGGGAGGGAATATCAATGTTGTAAAAGAAAGTATGTCCCCCTCATTCAGCCACGCCCTTCCCCTTCTTCCTCCTGCCCCCCACCCTTCCCACAGCCCCCAGCTCCCCACTGATTCCCCTGCCCTTCATTTTGCATTGGAGTTCTGCTCTTGTGGTGCCTTTGTCTTCTCCAAGGTTTAAATTACACAAGCAGGGCAGTCCCCCCCCCCAATTTTAGATTACATCAAAAGCTGCTGTCCTCCCCTCCCCCCACAGGCTGGTCCTGCTGGGTCCTTCATCCATGGGGACCATCAGACTCGCATCCACCAGCCCCCATCTCTGCAGCTCCTCACACATGGAGACTCTCCCTTGGATGAAGTGAGGGGAGAGGGGGGGGGGGTTGTGCTGGCTTCTTCCAAGGCCGTAAAGGGATTCCGGCTTTCCAGTGGAGGGAAGGGGCATTTCCCACCCAAATTTCTCTCCCTGTCCAGGGCTGCAGAACCGGATCCTCAGTGGGGACGTCCCACCACCTGAGTGAGCAGGGAAGCACGAGGACCCCCGAAATCTTGAACTGGCACTAGCACACCAGGGAGCTAATCTTTGTGTGCACATGTGTGCCAGAAACCGGCAGACCAGATGGCTGGTACTCATGCGCATGTAGAAAACCAGATGATCACCTAGTGGGGCCAAAAATGTTTGTGCGTGCTCCCGTTTTGGCACTCAGTGCCAAAAAGGTTTGCCAACACTTCTCTAGACTATTAAGTAGAAAAGTCCTTTATGGCAACGTTAAATTCCCAAAGCAAAAGGGAGGAAGTAAATGGAGAATCTGCCAGTTGTTCTACCTCCTGCATCTGTTTAGAAGGAGTCAGAGGTTTCCTATCTACCTCAGTGGAGACCAGAAGCTCCTTGTCTCCATCCATTTCTCCCTCCGTTTTCCATGGACGGAGAGTCCTAACATCTTTTCTTTGGCCTTCCTTGTTCTTCTGCTCAGTCCCTGCCTCAGTCCAGATGTGCGGAAAGTTGTCATCCTGGATTTGTCAAGAGGGCTCGAGAAGGAGAGCCAGTTTGCTGCTATGACTGCGTTCCTTGTCCGGAGGGGACCTTCTCCACTCAGGAAGGTGGGTGACCCTGAGGAAAATGGGAGGCTTTGTGGAACTGGATCCACCCAGAAGATTTTCATGAAAGTCCAAGTTAAATGATAGATCGAAGCTCACCTGCTTTTTTATATTTATTTTCAACCTGCAGAATTTCTTATCTAAAAGGAAGTAAATCAAAAGGACTTTGAAGGAGGGGCTGGGAAGAGGTGGGAGGAGGGGGTGGCAGACTGAGCAAGCTTTACTAACACCAGAGGAAATATCTCTCCTGCTTCTTAGTTTGGACTTGTGCTGCTATGTTCACCTTTCTAGGAACACCTGAGTTCTTTGGAACTTGATGAATTGTGTGAGGTCCACCTTCTGAAAGACCTTGCAGTTCACTGAGAAGGAGTCACTGGTCCATAATGTGGTGCTGTGGATAGTTATGGTGGGGAAACTCATTACACAAATATTCTGCCAGTCATGCAGATCAATCAATTAGTCAGAAGGGAGCTGGAAGGGACCTTGGAGGTCTTCTAGTCCTACCCTCTGCTCAAGCAGGAGACCCGATATCATTTCAGACAAGTGACTGTCTAGTCTATTCTTAAAGCCTCCAATGTTGAAGAACCCAAAATCTTTAGAATCAAGCTGTTCCACTGATTAATTGTTCTTACTATTAGGAAGTTTCTCCTTAATTCCAGGTTGCTTCCAGATGTTACAAGATACTCTAGGTATTCTCCAAGCACAGTATATTAACTGCCATGTGGCAAGACTCAGGATGTTTGTCTAAAAAGATTATATGATTCATTACTAATCTCTAATAATGTACAGTAGGTTCCTATGAAGATTCTACACATTATACAGGAAATAATTAGGACTTCCCTCAACTTAAATACCTAGCCACATTTTTTTAAAAAAAAATATTCTTCTCATGCTCTTTATAATGAAATTATTAAGAAATTCTTCTTGGGAAATGCCCATGGTATCAGCTGTTATCCAAAGAAAGTATTTATTGTAAGATAAAATAATGTTAAAGAATGTTAAAGAAAATTGCTTTTTGTCTTTCTCAGATGCAGAAAAATGCATCAAGTGTCCAGATGATAAATATCCAAATGAGAAGAGAGTCCAATGTATCTCCAAAATTGTAACCTTTCTGTCTTATAAGGAACATCTGAGCATCATCCTGGTCTCTTCTGCCCTTCTCTTGTTCTTAATCACAGGCCTTGTTTTAATTATCTTCATTAAATACCGAGAAACTCCCCTTGTCAAAGCCAACAACCGGGACCTCTCCTACATCCTCCTGGTCTCCCTCCTGCTTTGCTTCTTGTCTCCTTCTCTCTTCATTGGTCAACCAAGGAAAGCCACCTGCCTTCTCCGACAAACAGTTTTCAGCATCATCTTCTCAGTTGCCGTTTCTTCTCTCTTGGTCAAAACTATCACGGTGGTGCTGGCTTTTCTGGCCACAAAACCAGGAAACCGAGTGAAGAGATGGTTGGGGAAGAGCTTGGCCAACTCCATCATCCTTTCTTCTTCTGCTGTCGCACTTATCATCTGCTCCATCTGGCTGGGAGTTTCTCCCCCCTTCCCTGACTCTGACCTCCACTCCCAGCCTTGAGAGATCATCCTGCAATGCAACGAAGGGGCCTTTGTCATGTTCTACGTCACCCTCAGCTACATGGGCTTCCTTGCTGCCATCTGCTTCACGGTGGCTTTCCTGGCCAGGAATCTGCCTGGGGCCTTCAACGAAGCCAAGCTGATCACCTTCAGCATGCTGGTCTTCTGCAGCGTCTGGGTGACATTTGTGCCCACCTACCTGAGCACCAAAGGGAAATACATGGTGGCTGTCCAGGTCTTCTCCATCCTGGTCTCCATCCTGGCCTCCAGTGCTGGTCTTCATCCCCAAGTGCTACATTATCCTTCTGAGGCCAGACCTGAACACAAAGGAGAATCTCACAGCCAGAACAGATGTAAAAATATGAGGCAAAATACCATTGTGTTATTGGAAGAATTGTTAAAGTTTCTTTTATTTGAAAGGAGATATTAATTCTTTCCATTTAGATAGTATGCAGGAGTCAAAGAAAATCATATCTATATGTTTCAAAATGGGAAATATTTGAATAACTGAAACGAAGGGTCAGGAGGAAGCTGTGGGAACCAAGCACCTGCCTGGCTGCCTGAGAATGCCGGAATGATGGGAAATGCCATGTTTGACTGGCTCTCAGCTTGGGAGGGAAATCTTCATCCCTCTTATATCAGTCTTTCTTGATTTCCTGATCAAACCTCCTTTGCAGAAAAAAAATCAGCAGAAGAACTCTCTGGGATTTTAGCTGGGAATTGTTTTTATTTTGTTATGTACTTCACAGCAAAATACAAAAGTTTTAAAAAATTAAGTGCGTATAGAAATCTCCACTTTAATTTTTTTTCTTTGTTCAACCAAAGAATTAAAAGATCCGTTTTCAGATCCTTTAATTTTCAGCTCTACCGTTTGTATCTGAAGCATTTTCTCTGCTCCTCTTCCGAGCTGAGTTTGACAGGAAGAGTGTGGAAACTGTCAGTTTCTCCCTTTGAAAAGCCCGATTTCTTTTGGTGCTGAGTGCGAATGCTGCCCCTGCCCCCATCCCCCATTTATTCTGGTCTCTGTGAGTTCTGTGTGAATGTTGTGAGAAGTCAAGAAAGTGGAGGTGAATTTTTCTGTTTGTCTTTCTCTCTTTCCTATTTGCTTTCCCCTTCCCCAGACTCCAAGCCCCCTCCTCTGGATTTCACACGGTCTCCTACAACAGGCCGTTCTTGACTTATGACCACAGTGGACTCCAACATTTAATTTGCGAGGAGAGGCAGTTAAGATAATTTTGCCCCATTTTACGACCTTTCTTGCCACAGTTGTTAAGTGGATCACTGTAGTTGTTAAAGTTAGTAATCTGGTTGTTAAGTGAATCAGGCTTCCCCATTGACTTTGCTTGTCAGAAGTATCACAAAAGGGGATCATGTGACCCCCGGACACTGCGACCGTCATAAATAGGAACCTGTTGCCCAGCATCCAGATTGTGGTCACGTGACCCTGGGGATGCTGCAATGGCCGTATGTGTGAAATGGTCATAAGTCACTCTTTTCAGTGACTTCGTTTCAACTTTGAACCGTTACTAAATGAACTGTCGTAAGTGGAGGACTGTCTGTCCCTGTCTCTTGTCTGTTGGATGCCTTCATGGGAGGCCCCAAAGAGGAAGAGGAGGAGGAGGTGGAGAAGAGGAGACGCAAGGCAAGGCTTCCCCAGGGGACCTTCCTCTTTCCTTCCGTTTCCTTTTCCTAAGGCTCCCATCAGAGGTGGCTTCCTACCGGTTGGAGCACTTCGGCCGAGGAGGTAGAAACTCAGCCTGCCAGGCCCCCCAACAGGGTCTCTCGGCAGCCATGGGGTTTCTTTTGGTACTGCACATACGCATGTATCGCACATCAAGCCCACATGCAGAGCTCATCTCTGAGCAAACCAGCAGTAGCAGCAGACAGAGCCCCCCGTGGCTTCCATGCACCCCTCAAATGCCGACCTTTCCATTTGCACCGAGAGTCCACGGGATGCCTGTGCATGTGCAGAGTGCAAAGCCTGAAAGTTTCAGCCAGCAGGAATCAGGAGTCCTCGAACGGGACGAGAGGCTGAGCGAGTGAGAGGCTGAGCCAAGAGAACCGAGAGCCCCCTTGGGATCAGATGCCTCAGAGGGGAGAGAGAGGAGCCAGAAAAAGAGCCCATCGCACAAAAGGTCTCGGCCACGCTGGTCACACACAAACCCAACCACACACTCAGCCCAGAAGGAGCAACGCACCTTGGAAGGCCGGAAAGAAGATCAAGACGTTCTTATTCCACTGTCAGGTAAAGGCCTCTCAATGGTGGTGATGAACTGCTCAGATCCTGAGCCAAAGGCCTTCGCCCTCCCCAAGGATCCCTCTGCATGCAGACCAGCAAAAGCCCCAGAGATGGGAATGGGGGTCTCACAACTACACGCTTCCCTCACACAACTCAGACAAAAGAAGCGAATAGAGGAAAAGGAGTGTGGGACGATGAGAGCTGTTGGGGATATATCCGTTGGGAGAATGGAAATTGTGCAGCGGAATGTGCAGCCAGATAAACTTAGCCGTTATCCACACAAATAGTATCTCAGACACAGTTAGTAAAAATAACTTTACTGCTGTTGTAAAACTAAACTACTCCTACTTGACAGGCACAGATAGTAAATAGTGGCTCAGACACAGTCCTCAGACACAGTCCTCATCAAATACACAATTGCTTACAGTCACAATTCACAAATCATCCTTCTTCTTTCTTCTTCCTTCTTCAGTCAGTCAGTTACAGGCAATTCCTAATTCTACCTTCTTCAAACAGCCAGTTTCAGTCAATTCAGGAATCAGTGCAGTAGAGAGCAATCAGCAGAGAGAGAGAGCAAGCAAGCTGAGAATGCGCTCTCCTGACTTCCTCTTATTACAGAGATAATTACAGTCTCTAATTGCATACAAACATCTTAAAACAACAAATACCATTTATCAATGGCTTATATATGTGGACTACCCAACCCTAGGATTATACTCCTAACAAGAGCCACCGTGAGATTTTATGGACTCCTCAAGATACACAAAATACACAAAATAGGAGCCCCCCCCCCAGACCTATTGCAGCATTGTGAGAGACCCCGCCCTACAACTGGGCTAAATGGTTGGCACAACTCTTAAGCTTCTGACCCACTCTCCCCCCCCCAACAGCACAGCGACATCATCAACACCAGTTGTGAGAAAACTACAAGGCTTCAACGTGGCTCCTGGGGAGATGATGGTCACCCTTGAAGGTAGCCTCCCTGTTTCCATCCCTCCCTCCCCATCCTCCTTGCGAAGGAACAGATGGAAAAGGAGAAGAAGAGGACAACACAGCTCAGAGCAACACAAATCACAAAGCTGCTCCAGTATCGCCAACATCTCTTCTTCGCTTTCAAAAGGGAAATGTAGGAGCAAATAAAGGGGGGCCCTTGGGATCCCCAATATCAGGAGCCATTGCAGAAATTGTCCTGGGTGAACTACAACATTGTGTATTTCAAAACCACACCTACATTTTGATGCCTCTGCATGGATGACCTGTGTGTTGTCATCAAAAGAAATGCACTGAAAGGCTTCCATTTTTATTTATTTATTTATTTTATTAAATTTATACCCCACCCTTCTCCTTGTTAGGACCCAGGGCGGCGCACAGGCATTATTAAAACCACAAAAATACAATAAATATCAATTTAAAATATATTAAATTAGTTAACCCGTGCTAAAACCCATGTTAAAAACCTTCCCAAATTATAATTTATTTTTAAAAAGTCAGAAACGGGGGGCTATCCTAGGCTGGCTTGTTGAAATAAATACGTCTTAAGACGTTGGCGGAAGAGGCGGAGGTCCGAGATAGTGCGAAGGTCGGGGGGTAGGTCGTTCCAGAGGGCCGGGCCCGCCACAGAGAAGGCCCTTCCCCTGGGTGTCGCCAACCGGCATTGCCCCGCCGACGGCACCCGGAGAAGGCCCTCTCTGTGGGAGCGGATCGGACGAAGGGATGTATGGGGCAGGAGGCGGTCTCGTATATAGCTAGGCCCCGAGCCATGGAGCGATTTAAAGATGGTTGTCAACACCTTGAAGCGCACTCGAAAGGCCACAGGCAGCCAGTGCAGCTCGCGCAGGAGAGGTGTTACGTGGGTTTGCCTTGAGGCACCCATAATCACCCGCGCGGCCGCATTCTGTACTAACTGTAGCTTTCGAGGGCACCTCAAGGGGAGCCCCATGTAGAGAGCGTTGCAGTAATCCAGCCGGGATGTCACAAGCGCTTGAGTGACTGTGCTAAGGGCTCCCCGGTCCAGTAAGGGGCGCAACTGGCGTACCTGATAGAACGCCCCCCTGGCCACGGCCGCCACATGGTCCTCCATGGACAGCCGGGAATCCAGGAGGACACCCAAGTTGCGCGCCCTCTCCACGGGGGCCAGTTGTTCGCCCCCAATGGCCAGTGTTGGACTTAACTGGCTGAACCGGGGTGCCGGAAACCACAGCCACTCGGTCTTGGACGGGTTGAGCTTGAGTTTGTTACTACCCATCCAGATCCGTACGGCCTCTAGACACCGGGACAGCACTTCGACGGCATCGTAGGGGTGGTTTGGGGTGGATATGTACAACTGAGTGTCATCAGCGTACAGATGGTATTCCACCCCAAAACCACGGATGATCTCGCCCAGCGGCTTCATATAGGTGTTGAACAGAAGGGGAGAGAGGACCGACCCCTGAGGGACCCCACATATGAGGGGCCTTGGGGACGACCTCTGCCCTCCTGCCAACACCCATTGCGACCGACCAGAGAGGTAGGATGAGAACCACCGTAGAACGGTGCCTCCCAGCCCCAACCCCCCCAATCGGTGCAATAAGATACCATGGTCGATGGTATCAAAAGCTGCTGAGAGGTCTAATAGGACAAGGATAGAGGAACAACCTCTATCCCGTACCCTCCAGAGATCATCAACCAACGCGACCAATGCCGTCTCGGTGCTGTGACCGGGCCGGAAGCCGGACTGGCGCGGGTCTAGATAATCAACTTCCTCCAGATGTCGGGGAAACTGTTGAGCCACCACACTCTCAACAACCTTCACTAAAAAGTGAAGGTTGGAGACGGGACGATAGTTCTCTAATAAAGCTGGGTCCAGGGATGGCTTCTTGAGGAGGGGCCTCACCACCGCCTCTTTCAAAACGGTGGGCAAGTACCCCTCACTCAGAGATGAATTCACAATGCCCTGGAGCCAGCCTCGTGTCACCTCCCAGGATGCCAGTACAAGCCAGGAGGGGCACGGGTCCAATAAACATGTGGTGGCTCTAAGGTTCCTCCGCAACCTGTCCATATCCTCGGTAGTAACAAAGTCGAACTCCTCCCAAGGTGTTATCTCAAGACCAGCACCGGACGCGCTGACTGGGCCACTAGTGGAGGGCAACTCGTTCCGAATCTGAGTGATTTTGTCCTGCAGAAATACTCCAAATTCCTCTGCTCGACCCTGCAGAGGGGCTTCCCGCGGCCTCAAATGAAGGAGGGAGCGGGTTACCCCAAACAGGGCGGCAGGGCGGTTTTCCGTGGACGCGATAAGGGTGGCACAATACTCACGTTTGGCCACTCTTAGCGCCACTAAGTAAGTCCTAATATGGTCTCTCACTAGTGTTCGGTCAGCTTCGGATCGAGAAGATCTCCACCTACTCTCTAGGCGTCTCTTGCGGCGTTTCATCTCCCGAAGCTCCTCGGTAAACCAAGGAGCCTGGGTGACTCGACACCGCATGAGAGGCCGCAAGGGCGCGACTCGGTCCAAGGCCCCCGTGGCCGCACTATACCACGCGGCCACTAGGTCCTCAGTCGAGCCGCGGGGCAGGGATACAGATACTGGCCCAAGCTCCCTCTGGAACCTTTCCGGGTCCATCAGGCGCCTGGGGCGGAACCAACTTGGTGTTTCCGGTTCCGCCTCCCCGTGGTGAGGTGTGACGGTTGGAAAGTCTATCCGAAGGAGAGAGTGATCTGTCCATGACAAGGGTAAGATGACTAAATCCCCTGTTCCGAGATCACTAATCCAGTGTCCAGAGACAAAAATCAGATCCAGCGTGTGTCCTCCGTCGTGAGTGGGGCCCTGAACTACTTGGGTCAGGTCCATGGCCGTCATGGAAGCCATGAACTCCCGAGCTGCCTCGGATGTTTCGCCCGCCGATGGCAGGTTAAAGTCCCCCATGACTATAAGTCTGGGGGTCTCCACCGCCATCGCGGCGATCACCTCGAGTAGCTCGGGCAGGGCTGCTGTTACATAGCGGGGAGCCAGGTATACAAGCAGCAAGCCCAACTGCCTCCCTAGGCCCCATTTCACGAAGAGGGACTCACAGCCGGTCGTCTGAGGCACAGTTGTCTCCTTCGGCTCCAGACTTTCCTTAACAATAACCGCCACCCCCCCACCCCTGCCTAGGGCCCTAGGCCGATGAAATGCACGGTAGCCTGGTGGGCACATTTCCATGAGGGGTAAACCCCCCTCAGGGCCCAACCAGGTCTCCGTAATTCCCACCAGGTCCGGGTCCCCCTCTGACACAAGGTTCCTCTGAGCTCCATCTTCCCACACAGACAATTCACAACGGAGGGAGAAGCAGCCAGGTAATTGCCACTTTCAGATGTCCTTCTCCACTGGCAGAAAGTGGGGAGCCTAGAAACCATGGCTCATCACAAGCCCACCCCAGAGCCAGGGCCTGCGGCCTGCGGCTGATGTTTTGCAATGCCAGGTCCGTGGTCAACAAAGCCCCCCTCATTCATGACCTTGTGTCAGAGGGGGAGCCGGACCTGGTAGGAATTGCGGAGACCTGGTTGGGCCACGAGGGAGGACTTCCCCTCGTTGAAATGTGCCCACCAGGTTACCACGCTTTTCATCAGCCCCGGGCCCTGGGCAGGGGTGGTGGGGTAGCGGTTATCATTAGGGACGGTCTTGAGCCGAGAGAGACCATTGTGCCACAGACCACCGGTTGTGAGTCCCTCTACGTGAAGTGGGGCCTAGGGAGGCAGTTGGGCTTGCTGGTTGTATACCTGGCTCCCTGCTATGTAGCAGCAGCCCTGCCCGAGCTCCTCGAGGTGATCGCTACGATGGCAGTTGAGACCCCCAGACTTTTAGTCATGGGGGACTTTAATCTGCCATCGGTGGGCGAATCATCCGAGGTAGCTCGGGAGTTCATGGCTTCCATGATGGCCATGGACCTGACCCAATTAATTCAAGGCCCCACCCACGAGGGTGGACATACACCGGACCTCATCTTTGTCTCAGGCCAATGGAAGAGTGATCTGGGTACAGGGGATATAGTCATCACACCCTTGTCATGGTCAGACCACTCACTTCTCCGGCTCGACTTTCCAACTGCTACTCCCCACCACGGGGAGGCGGAACCTGTCACCTATCTGGTTCCACCCCAGGCGCCTGATGGACCCTGATGGGTTCCAGGCGGCGCTTGGGCCACTTCCTGGACCCCTGACCCGCGCCCCGATGGAGGACCTCGTGGCCGCATGGAATACTGCGACCACGGGAGCCTTGGATCGGGTCGCGCCCTTGCGGCCTCTCTTGCGGCGGTGAGCCACCCTGGCTCCTTGGTTCACCGAGGAGCTAAGGGTGATGAAACGCCACAAGAGATGCCTAGACAGAAGATGGAGGTCTTCCCGATCTGAATCTGACCGGACACAGGTAAGAGCCCATTTACGGACTTACATTGTGGCGCTGAGAGTGGCCAAACGTCATCATTGTGCCACTCTCATAGCATCCGCAGAAAACCGCCCTGCCGCCCTGTTTAGGGTGACCCGCTCCCTCCTTCAACAGAGGGTGCGGGAAGCCCCGCTACAGGGTAGAGCAGAGGAATTTGTGATTTTTCTGCAGGAGAAAATTGCTCAGATACAGAACGAGCTAGCCCCCATTGATGGTCCAGTGGGATGCCACGAGACAGATCCTGTTTGGGAGGAGTTTGACTCCGTTGCTTCCGAGGATATGGACAGGTTACGTGGGCGACTGCGAGCCACCACATGTTTATTGGACCCATGTCCCTCTTGGCTTATACTGGCATCCTGGGAGGTGACACGAGGCTGGCTCCAAGAGGTTGTCAACGCATCCTTAAGTGAGGGTTCCTTGCCTGCTTCCCTAAAAGAGGCTATGGTGAGGCCCCTCCTTAAGAAGCCCTCTTTGGATCCAGCTTTATTAACCAACTATCGTCCGGTCTCCAACCTTCCCTTCTTGGCGAAGGTTGTTGAGAGTGTGGTGGCACAACAGTTTCCCCGTCACTTGGAGTAAGTTGATTATCTAGACCCGCGCCAGTCCGGCTTTCGGCCCGGGCATAGCACCGAGACGGCATTGGTCGCGTTGGTCGATGATCTCTGGAGGGCCAGAGATGGGGGTTGTTCCTCCATCTTGGTCCTATTAGACCTCGCGGCGGCTTTTGATACCATGGTATCCTATTGCATCGGCTGGGGGGGTTGGGGGTGGGAGGCACTGTTTTATGGTGGTTCTCCTCCTACCTCTCTGGCCGATCGCAATTTGTGTTGACAGGGGAGCAGAGGTCGACCTCGAGACCCCTCACATGTGGGGTGCCTCAGGGGTCGGTCCTCTCGCCTCTCCTGTTTAACACATATATGAAGCCGCTGGGTGAGATCATCCGTGGTTTTGGGGTAGAGTACCATCTCTACGCTGATGATACTCAGCTGTATATATCTACCCCAAACCACCCCAACGATGCCGTAGCGGTGATGTGCCAGTGCCTGGAAGCCGTACGGATCTGGATGGGAAGAAACGGACTCAAGCTCAACCCGACCAAGACTGAGTGGCTGTGGTTTCCGGCTGCCCGATTCAACCAGCTGACTCCATCGCTGGCCATTGGGAGCGAACATCTTGCCCCAGTGGATGGGGTGCGCAACTTGGGTGTCCTCCTGGATGCCCGGCTGTCCATGGAAGATCAAGTGACAGCCGTGGCCAGGAGGGCGTTTTACCAGGTTCGCCTGGTTCGCCAGTTGCGCCCCCTATTGGATCGGAACGCCCTCCGCACAGTCACTCATGCTCTCGTGACATCCCGACTGGACTATTGTAACTCTCTCTACATGGGGCTCCCCTTGAGGTGCACCCGGAGACTTCAGCTAGTCCAGAATGCAGCCGCGCGAGCAATTATGGGAACCTCAAGGTTTACCCATGTAACACCGCTCTTGCGCGAGCTGCACTGGCTGCCTGTCGTCTTCCGGGTGCGCTTCAAGGTTCTAGTTATCATCTTTAAAGCGCTCCATGGCTCGGGACCTAGCTATTTGCGGGATCGGATCCTGCCTCATACATCCACATGGCCTATTCGCTCACACAGAGAGAGACTTCTCCGGGTGCCGTCCACTAGACTTTGTCAGCGGGCGACGCCCAGGGGAAGGGCTCTCTCTGTGGCGGGCCCAGTCCTCTGGAACGACCTTCCCCCCGACATTAGAACAACCACGGACCTCCGCTCCTTCCGTCTAAAACTAAAAACATATCTGTTCTGCTTGGCCGGCCTAGGGTAGTCTCCCTTCTATGGGGTTGTTAATAATTTTAGATGGGGATTTTAGTCATTTTTAACTGGGAATTTTTAGCGCAGGGATCTTATTTAATTTGTTTTTATTATGTGTGTATATTTATTGTTTTATTTGCCCTGTGCACCGCTCCGAGTCCCTTCGGGGAGAGGGAGCGGTCAACAAATTAAATTTATTTATTATTATTTATTACCCCACTTTAGGCATTCTCTGTTTCACCAGGAACCACCCACTGCCACACACAAAGAGTAGTGTCAGAACATTATATGGAAGGGTGAGAACCCACCGTAGTCCCCAGCAAGCTCAAGTAGCTATGTGCAAATGTGGAAATCCGGGCAGATTGGGAGCCCACAAGCATTTGTTGCAAGATAGAACACACAAGGGAGAGAAAGGAAAAAAGAAAGTTCAAGACCAACTATATGGCCCACCCTGCCATGTATCAGAACCATTTCAGAAGCAGCAGAACTTCCAAGATCTGTGACTGGACATCGCAGACCATCTAGAGGCTACCATGTGAGGACAAATTATGCATTGCAAAGTTTGCTTGGAGTTGTGAGATGTTTCTAATTAATCTACCGGATCCCCTTCATGGATTGCTCCATGGAGGACAGGCATGGAGGACCACCAGATTGCAAAAAGACAAGTGTGTGATCAAATGAGGAGACCTGAACTCATTGGTAGCCTCACATTGCAACAAACAAGGTCATACATTCAATTTTGCAGCTACTAAGATTGTTGGTGGAGATGGTACAAAAATAGCCAGGGAAATGATTGAAGCCTGGGAAACGGGCCCCTTGTCAGTCAACAGGAGTGTTGATTTACCACCAGTTTACCAGGTACTTAGGAGCTGAGAGGAACCAAAAGCCAAATGACTTAATAACTGGCCATCAATGCCCCAATCAACAAATAAAACGCCACACACACAACTAGGCCCCACATAAATGCCATCTACAGAAGAGCTCAGAGCACACATTCTGGCAGAGAGAAGTTCCCTCCGGATGGGTCCCAGCATGAGTCTGAAAGCCCAGAAGGCTCAACCTCTGGTCCCTGTGACCGACCCAGATCGGATCCTGCAATCTGAAACCTTTCAGGGGGAAAATGTGACGATTAAAAAGGTAGAATAATGTGCCGTATAAGTATTCAGGTATAGGTCATCCATGAAAATTGATTGATTTCTCCCTTTTACTGTTTCTCATATACCCAATAAATGGCTGAAGGATTGTTTCCTGTAAGGAGAAACTGCTGATTGTTATAGCAGAAATAGAAAAAAAACTGAATTGTTACACAGAGAGAGAGACACACACACAAAACACACAGTTATGTTTACTTTTTTTTATTTAAGAAAAAGTTTCATGTTTTAAGTATAAAAAAGGAGGCCAATTTCTCTCTGTTCTTCACAATTTACAGGAAGACCATGGGAATTTCAAGGCTCTTGTCAGAAAAAGTGGAGCTCCAGTGGCAGAACAAGGAGCTTTCGGGGAACAAGATCCAACTAATTGCAGAAAAGGAAGAGCTCTGCAAAGGTTATGAAGACTAGCTGAGCAAGTGAGCAATTTGAATTGAAGATTAACAACAGCAGAGATCCAAGCCCTTCCTCCCTTGCCCAGAATGTCTTCTCCTCCACCATTGGCCCTTTGATTTACGGCCATTCATTTAGCAACGGTTGAAAGTTATGACAAGGCTGAGAAACACAACTTAGAAGCAGATCTAAGTGGGCTGGCTGGGGAGTCCTTGGGCGTCCTCTCTCTCTCTCTCTCTCTCTCTCTCTCTCTCTCTCTCTCTCTCTCCATCCTTGGGAGTGCCCCTCCCCAACACCATGGGGCCCCTGCCCTCCCTCCCCCTCCCGGAAGCTTCTGCCTCTGCTGTTCTGAATGTCAATGGGGGGGGGATAAGAAGGGGGGAAGCGGGAATCGCTGGCTGAGAATCATAAAGAGAACAAAGGAAGGGGAGGGTCCTGTCTAGGGCTGCCATGAACCCCCCCTTGAACTACAGCCCCCCCAATACCGAACGGTACTCCCCTCCCAATTTCTCTGCTTCTCTCTCTGCAATGAACCCCTTCCTCCTTCAGGTGAAGCCCCAAAGGACTCTGCCTGGAGACCGATGATGCTCAAGCAGGAAGAATTCCCATTGGTGCTGCCGCTGGTTCTGGCCCCTCCCACCTCCAAAGTCCCAGATCAAAGCTTCCCCCAATTCAGAACCTCCGTGTCAGCCTCCGCTTTTTGCTTGCTTCGGCTGTCATTTTGAAACGGGGAGGGAGGGGCTGTCTGGAAAGTAAGTGAGCTGGAGAGAGATGTGGCCAGGGCCTGTTATCACCAAACCTAACGGTCTTGCATTCCACTGTGATGATGCTCCTGAACAGGAAGTGCACCTGACATCGTGAATGACTCTACATTGGATAATACACTGGGGCTTAAGGGTTGGGTTATGCTTTGATACGTATGTTACGCACCTAAATGTTTCATTCCTTGCTTGACTTTCGCTGCGGTCTTATCATATTCAGTAAAAGTAACCTTAAACTTCCCAAATGAGCTTAAGCATGGTCTTTCCTGAATTATGATGGAAGCAGATCTGACAAAAAGCAAGAAATCAAATTACACTCATCTCTGAGTTAACAGCTTCAGCAGTGAGTGAGAGAAAAACCACACGCATCTAAAAATGTCGGACCCTGAGAAAGAAGAATCCTTGGGGGCGCCCGCACCCGATACAGCCACCGCTCCTAGTGCAGACGTCCAGAAAACAGAAAAAAAAGATTCCAGGTCAGTCAATGAACTCTTAACAGATATTAGCCTGGGGGATTAACCTGAAGATAAATCAGTTTGTCACCGCTGGTCCGAGGGAGTGGGCAGAAAGGGAACGTTTGAAGAAATCCCTTTGGGAGTAAATACTAGACGCAGACGAGCCCCCTCCCCCCCCTTCTGGGAAGTGCCAGAGGAAGAATTTCTTCTAAGACAGCAAGTGCAGAAGCTATTTAGAGAAGCTGATGAGCTGAAATGCAGCAGAGAAAGCAAGGAAAAAGGGGCTCTTGACCCTCGGGATTGGTTATTACCAAGGAGGGAGGAGGAAAAACCCCTAAAGGGAGGGAACCCTATTTTTGATTTGATTTTAATTTTGATTTTATTCAATTTATATACCGCCCCCTCTCCCGAAAGGGACTTGGGGCGGTGCACAGGAAGTTTAAAAAAACATATATAAACATAACAATGTACAAAATATAAAACCAAATTAAATTAGTATCCCTGTGCTAAATATTTAAATATATTTAAAACAATATCCCTAAAACCAATTTAAAACAATTTAACTGCAGACTGTGGGCTAGGTGGTGTAAGTTAGGCCAGGCCGGCCTGTTGGAAAAAATAAGTTTTGAGGTTCTGGCGGAAGGAGCGGAGGTCCGTGATCGTTCTCAGTTCGGGGGTAAGTCGTTCCAGAGAGTTGGGCCCTCCACCGAGAAGGCCCTTCCCCTGAGCGTCACCCGCTGGCATTGTCTAGTGGACGGCACCCGGAGAAGTCCCTCTCTGTGGGAGCGAATCGGCCATAGGGATGTATGGGGCAGGATGCGATCCCGAAGATAACTAGGTCCCGTGCCATGGAGCGCTTTGAAGATGATAGTCAACACTTTGAAGCGCACCCGAAAGACCACAGGCAGCCAGTGCAGCTCGCGCAAGAACGGTGTTACATGGGAGCGTCTAGGAGCTCCCATAATTGCCCGTGCGGCTGCGTTCTGGACTAACTGAAGTCTTCGGGTGCACCTCAAGGGGAGCCCCATGTACCCCATCTACCCAGAAAGATGAGCATACACAGCGCCCAACAACAGCAAGGCAAGTTTCTCCCACTTTACGCCGAAGGAGAGAGGCAAGTCCTAGAAGGGAAGCAAGCCCCACAGCACGCAGAATGGCAACTGTCCCTCCGTTGGAAGTAAAATTTGGGGGTGATGCTAAAGAATTAGGATTTTTCCTACTGCATGTCAGCAACTTTGTGAGGCAAGCTGCTTTGGATTTGCCAGATGACGAAGCAAAAATTAGGGTTGTTTGTCTTGCTCTCAAGGCCAAAGCAGCAGATTGGATAGTGGCTCTGCATAACAATAACTCCCCTTTGACGAGAAACTTCAACAAATTTATGTCCGCCCTGAGAAGGCATTTTGAAGACCCCCTCATAGAACGTAAAGCCCGCCTAGAAATGAAGACATTACGTCTGGGAAATTTCCCAGTCCAAGAATACTCTCAACGTTTTCGTGAATTATCTGTTTACATGAGAGGTTGGAGTGAAGAGCCTCTTATCGACAGTTTCACTGAGGGCTTGCATCCTGATATATCAGAGCTGTATCAACAGACGTAACCCGCATACGCTCGAGGGTTGGTACGATTAATCTGCTGATGTGGAAATTGATTTAATCAGAAAAGCCAATATTCATTGTTGAAAGAGATATTAAAGCACCCCCATTTTCTATACTGCGTCGTGATAGCCCAAGAGAAGGGAGGGGAGGACCCTCCTACAAACAACGCGGTACTGCTTGCTTCAAATGTGGGAAGGAGGGGCATTGGGCGAATGCTTGCAGAATAAAATTGAAGCCCCGCCCCAATCCACCCTCTGAGATGAGCAGGGGCGCTAGGAGACCTGATCTACATACCAGAGCAGCGATGTCGGGAATGGAGCCACTAGACCTTACCACCGACTATTATCAACCAGGGGAGGAGCCGAATGACTGGGAGAAAGAGGCCGGGTCTGACGAGGAAACGGACAGACTTTGGGTGAGTTCCCATTCGGGCCCCATGACTATTCCCCTTAAGCTAAAAACTCCCTCTAGTGGTCATTTCTCAGAATTACTAGCCCTCTTGGATTCTGGATGTTCACGATGCCTTATAAGCCAAGATCTAGTGCAGCAACTAGGAATTCGCCTTAAGACTTTAAAAGTTCCAATCGCATTTTGTCAAATGGATGGATCGGTCATGGGGGGAGGTCCAGCACAATTTGTTACAGAACCAATTGAGTTGGTAATTTGCGATCACCGTAGAGAAATCCTTCATTTCTTTGTTGCTCCTATTGCAGACAACCCAATTATTTTGGGATTAACGTGGTTGCGAAAGTGGAACCCTATCATAGATTGGAAAGAGGGTTGTATATATATTCCCCTAAGTACAACCCCCCACACCCCTAAGTGTGGACCCTGCTCCAGTGCCCCCCAACCCCAATGAAAACGTAACAACTGACCAAGTAGCAACCGTTTTGGAACAGATACCAGGGGAGGAAAAGATCCCTAAAGAATATTGGGGCTTGAAAGAGGTTTTTAGCGAGAAGTCTTCTGATAAGCTACCACCCCACTGCTCCACAGACTGTACCATTGATTTCCTCCCAGGGGTGCAACTACCTAAACCACGCATTTATTCCATGACACCAGGGGAAATGGTAGAATTGCGCAAATCCATTGACAAAAACTTGGCAAGGGGTTTTATTTTGTTTCTTTTTTTTTTAATTGAAAAAGTTTTACACAAACAAATTTCCCCCACTTTTTACCCCCCCCAACATATAATATAAATCACATACAAATACTGTACCCCCTCCCCTCCCCCCGTCTTAAAATAAATTTCTCATTCAGATATTGTACCCCCTCACCTCCCAACAATCATAATATAAATTTCTCTTAAAGTGACAATATCCCATTAACCCCATCTTCTAAGTTAATTGAACATATATAAATCATAATATAAATTTCTCTTAAAGTAACCGTATCCCATTAATCCCATCTTCTAAATTAGTTATACATATATATTTCCCCACCCTCCACCCTAACTCTCCCCCACCTCCCAATCAAACCCACCCCCCTGACTTCCGCTAACACCACTCTAGTAATTCCAAACATCCCATATATTATTTACTCTGTTCACCTGTCAATCTAAACATTCTTACCTAAAGGCTACATAGTAATTCCTAGTCTGGTATTTATTCTGTATATAATCAATCCATTTTACCCATTCCTGTGTATAATTCTCCTGCTTCTGACCTTTTAAGAAAGCTGAAATTTTTGCCATTTCCGCAAACCCCGCCACTTTCTGAATCCATTGATCAATTGTCGGTAAAAAATCATTTTTCCAGTGTTGAGCAATCAACAACCTAGCTGCTGTAACCATATACAAAACCAATTTTGTTTCCCCTTTAGTAAAATCCTTAATTATACCCAATAAAAACATTTGCGGAATAAATTGTATTCTTTTCTTAAATACATTTTGCATAACCCACCATATTTTTATCCAAAAAGCTTTAACCTTATTGCAAGTTCACCATACATGAAAAAAAGTAGCATCTAAACACCCGCATCTCCAGCATTTTGGTTGAACATTTGGGTACATACATGATAATTTCTTAGGGTCTAAATACCATCTGTAGGCAAGGGGTTTTATTGAGCCTGCTAGACCTCGAGTAGTGGCTCCTGTTATGTTTAGAGAAAAGAAAGATGGCCAACTAGGCCTGGTTGTTGACTACAGAAACCTCAACACGATCTGCGCTGAAAATGTCTACCCCCCTCCCCCTCATGAAAGACATGCTCGCTCATCTGGCGAGGGGTAACATTTTTACAAAACTGGACCTCAGAGAAGCTTATTATAGAATTAGAATTAAAGAAGGGGATGAATGGAAAACTGCATTTAATTGTCCATTAGGCTGCTTCCAATTTAAAGTTTTGCCGTTTGGCCTACAGGGGGCACCAGCAGATTTCATGCAATTGATAAATAAAGTCTTACATCAGTACCTGTACAAAGGCGTCATTGTCTATCTTGACGATATCCTTATTTACATGGAAACACGTGAAGAACATGTGAAGCTTGTCTGCTCTGTTTTGTGCAAACTGAGGGCTGCTGAACTATATGCTAAACTTTCAAAGTGTGACTTTCATCAAAGCAAGATCGACTATCTTGGATATCGGATTTCATCAGGGGGTATTGAGATGCTAAAGTAAAGTCTGTGACTGAATGGGCCCCGCCTCGCACCCGAAAACAATTGCAAAGTTTCTTGGGATTTTCCAATTTTTATTGCCAATTTATCCCCTCTTTTGCAAGTATTGCTCTACCCATTACGAACTTACTGAAAACAAAGGGTGAAGAAAAACCACGACCTAGTAAACCCCTGAACTGGACTATGAAATACCAAGCGACCTTCGAAAAACTTAAACGGTTGTTTGCAGCGGATCCGATTTTAAAACACCCTGACATGGATGCACCTTTTGTCGTACAGGCAGATGCCAGCGATGTGGTGGTTGGAGCTGTTCTACTACAATACAACTCCAACGGGGAGTTACAGCCTTGCGCTTATACCTCTCGTAAACTCTCCAATACTGAAAGAAGATAGGCTATTTGGGAAAAGGAAGCTTTTGCGGTTCGTTGGGCCCTTATGACTTGGTGACATTTCTTGGAGGGGGCTTCTCACCCGTTCTAAGTATGGACTGATCATAAAAACTTGGAATCTTTGCGGACACCTCGCAAACTTTCTCCTAAACAGATCCGTTGGTCTCAATATTTCAGTCGTTTTAATTTTTCCATGAAATATATTCCTGGAGGGAGAAACTTTATGGCAGACGCCTTATCACGCCTTTCTCAATACAATAGTTCTAAACTTACTGTCGTCCAGCCTGTTATTCCAGTGTGTAACTTAGCTGCTCCGGTGACTACTCACAGCCATTCGACTCTACAAGCCGAAACCCCACCCGAATTAATCTCTAAAATTAAGGAGGAACTTCAGGCTGATGAACGGTTTGCTGCACATTGTGGAGACTGTACATTGCGAGATGATTTACCTTGGATGGGTTCTAAAATTTACGTCCCAGCAAAGCTCTGTACTTTTGTGCTCCAAAGGGCGCATGATTCTCGTTTGGCTGGTCATTTTGGGTTCGTGAAAGCCCTACACTTACTTAAGCGACAATTCTGGTGGCCTTCTATGAAAAAAGATGTTGAGTCTTACATTGCTAGTTGCCCAGTGTGTGCTGCATCTAAACGCCCCCCTGGCAAACCTCAAGGTCTCCTCCAATCTGTGGCACGGCCGGAGGCTCCTTGGAAGGAGATATCTATGGACTTCATTGTGGAACTTCCAAGTAGCCATGGTTTTACTGTCAGATGGGTGGTTACTGATCTGTTTTCAAAACAAGTTCATTTTGTACCGTGCTCAGGAATCCCATCGGCTAAAGCCTTAGCAAAATTGTTCCTGATTCACATTTATCGGCTACACGGAGTTCATCGACGTATTATTTCTGATAGAGGGGTTCAGTTCACGTCACGGTTTTGGAAGGAATTTTTGAAGATGATTGGCTCCTCCCAAGGTTTAAGCTCCTCCCATCACCCTCAGACTAACGGAGCTTGTGAGAGGGCTAATTCCGTCCTGGAGCAATATCTTTGGTGCTTCATTAATTACCAACAAGATGATTGGGCCGACCTGTTAATCTATGCTGAGGTAGCTTATAACAATTCCGTTCATAGCAGCACCGGTATGACTCCCTTCAAATTGATCTATGGTCAAGACTTTGTGCCTATTCCCGAACTACCTCACGAAACTCCTGCCGTTCTCTCACTCTTGGATTGGAGTAATAAGATGGCGACATTTTGGCCCGTTGCACGAAAAACATTAGATCATGCTCACAAATCTCATAAGTTGTATGCTGATAAAAAAGGGGCTGCCCCTCCGAATTACAAAGTTGGTGACCATGTGTACGTTTCTACTAGATTTTTGGAGAGCCCTCAAAAATGTAAGAAACTGGGCCCGAAATTTGTTGGCCCTTTCCCCATTGTTAAAATCATCAGTTCCGTTTCGGTCAAACTAGATTTGCCAAAAACTTATTGTCGGCTTTACCCGATTCTCCATGTTCATCTGTTGAAACCTGAATGCACTTCTTATCTTCGTCAACCGCGATCTGATCCCCCATCGCCATTATTAGTAGATGGTGAGCACCATTACGAAGTACGGGACATTTTAGACTCTAGAGTGTGGAGAAACAAGGTGTAGTACCTTGTGTCCTGGAAGGATTTCCCTCCGTCCCATACTGAATGGGTGGATAAACACCACATTAAGGCCGCTAAGATACTGAAGAAGTTTTATGCTAAATATCCTGACAAGCCTTAACCACTGTTGTTTCTGTGTGTCTGTTGTTTTGTGTTTCTCTCTGTCCCTCTCGATGTTTTTTTTTTCAGGACTGACGTCGCTTTTCTGGAGGAGGGCTGGATGTCAGCCTCCGCTTTTTGCTTGCTTCAGCTGTCATTTTGAAATGGGGAGGGGGGGCTGTCTGGATATTAAGTGAGCTGGAGAGAGATGGAGCCAGGGCCTGTTATCACCAAGGTTAATGGTCTTACATTCCACTGTGATGATGCTCCTGAGCAGGAAGCGCACGTGACATCGTGAACATCTCTACATTGGATAATATACTGGGGTCAAAGGGGCTTAAGGGTTGGGTTATGCTTTGATACATATGTTACGCGCCTAAATGTTTCATTCCTTGCTTGACATTCGCTGCGGTCTTATCAATTATTTATTATTTCAGTAAAAGTAACCTTAAACTTCCAAATGAGCTTAAGCGTGGTCTTTCCTGAATTATGATGGAAGCAGATCTGACACGCCCCCTGCTTCCTCCCCCCTCCCAACTCGCCATGCCTGCAACGGAGCTGCCTGTGCCACCCCCCTCCCCCCTTCCAACTTGATATGTCTGCAACGGAGCTGCCTGAGCCACCCCCCCTGCCTCCTCGACCCTCCCAACTCAACATGCCTGCAACGGAGCTATCTGCGCCACACACCCCCTACCTCCTCCCTCCCACCTCGCCCATCACGCCTGTGCTCCCAATGCTACACACCCCCTGCCTCCTTCTACACACACCCCTCGCCACTTGAAACACTGGCACAGGCAAAGCTGCACGCCCCTTGCCTTCCACCCCACTACCTTGCCACTCAAACGCCGTCGCCAGTGCCCCCCCTTCCAAACTCCCCCCTCCCACAAGGCTGCTGCCAAGTCAGTAGCACATCTCTCCTCTCTCTTTAGGTAGGTGCCTGAGTCACCCCCCTGCCTCCTCCCCCCTCCCCCGTCTCCATGCCTGCAAGAGAGCTCCCTGTGCCACACACCCTGCCTCCCCCCGTCCCAACTCTCCATGCCTGCAATGGAGCTCCAAGCACCACGCCCCCAGCCTCCTCCCACCTCCTAACTCTCACCTCCTGCAACGGAGCTGCTGCGCCACCCCCCCTACCTCCTCCCCCTCCCAACTCACCATGCCTGCAATGGAGCTGCCTGCGCCACATCCCATCTCCTCCCGCCTCCCAACACACCATGCCTGCAATGGAGCTACTTGCGCCATGCCCCCCATCTCCTCCCACTCTCCCCCCTCCCACCTTGCACCTCGCAACGCCTGTGCTCCCAATGCTGCACACCCCATCGCCTCCTTTTGCCCACCCCTCGCCACTCAAAACACCGGTGCAGGCAATGCTGCACGCCCCTTGCCTTCCACCCCGCCATCTTGCCACACAAATGCCACCACCAGCGCCCCCCCTCTTCCAAACTCCTCCCTCCCACAAGGCTGCTGCCAAGTCAGCAGCCCCTCTCTCCTCTCTCTATAGGTAGGTAGGGAGAGAGAGAGAGAGAGAGAGAAATATGGTAGGTAGGTAGAGGGAGAGAGAGAGAGAGAGAAATATGGTAGGTAGGTAGGTAGGTAGGTAGGTAGGTAGGTAGGTAGGGGGATGGAGAGGGAGAAATGCGGTAGGTAGGTAGGTAGGTGGAGAGGGAGAGAGAGAGAAATATGGTAGGTAGGTAGGTAGGTAGGTAGGTAGGTAGGTAGGTAGGTAGGTAGAGGGATAAAGACAGAGAGAGAGAAATATGGTAGGAAGGTAGGTAGCGGGATGGAGAGGGAGAAATACGCTAGGGAGAGAGAGAGAGAGGGAGAGAGAAATATGGTAGGCAGGTAGGTAGTGGGATCCAGAGGGAGAAGTACAGTAGGTAGGTAGGTAGAGGGATAGAGGGGGGGAAGAAATACGGTAGGTAGATAGGTAGAGTAAGAGAGGGAGATGAGGGAGAGGGTGGGGAAGGAAGGAAGGGTGTTGCTGAGAGGGTCTATGAGGGGAAACTTTTTCATTTAACCAAACTTGGCCACAGCAACGCGTGGCAGGTACAGCTAGTAATATAAAAAGGAACGAACAATTATATACTCCGAGTTATTAAATTCAGGGTGCGATCTCAAAACCATCCAGGAATTAAAACAAGAAGGAATGGATATGAATTGGTATACATATATGCATTCTAGATATAAGGAGGATCAAAAAAAGGAGGGGTCTATGATAAAATAACGGAATTAGATAAAATCTTAACAGGCGTTGATGAAAAAGTAATTAAAAAACTTTATGCCTACTTATTAGAGTTTAAACTTCAGGAAGAGCAAGTGAAAGAAACTATGATAACCTGGGGGGAAATTTTTGGGCATGGGATTGATTTAGATAAGTGGCAAAAATTGTGGACGCAAAATTATAAAATGACAATGTCAACTGCTTATAAAGAGAACTTGTATAAGATGTTTTGCAGGTGGCACTTATCACCAGCGAGAATTGCAAGAATGAACAAGAACAAATACGAAAAATTTTGGAAATGTCACCAGATGCCTGGCTCTTATTTTCATATGTGGTGGACTTGTTCGGAGGCTAAAAGGTATTGGACTATGATTCACATATGGCTGGAGAAAATGACACATAAGCACATAGACTTTAAACATGAACTTTTTCTACTTAGAATAACATCAGAAGTACTTGATAAAGACAGGAAATATTTGATTGTGAATGTTTTGACAGCCGCTAGAATTGTATTTGCAAAGAACTGAAGAAATGAGAAATTACCTTCACAAGAGGAAGTCATTCATAAGATCATGGAATGTGCAGAAATGAGTAGATTAACATTTGAAATTAGAGAGCTGGAGAATGAACAATTTTATGAAATATGGAATATGTTTTATCAATGGTTGGAAAAAAGAAAAACTTAAGGATTATATATTGTATATCTATGGAAAAAGATTGATTTGACAAAGAACAATGCTACCATATAGAAAATAAGGTGATATATATGTAATGAAAAGATAACTGACAATTATGTTTCTAATTTTAAGTACTGATGCACAAAATGCTTACCTGAATGACATGTTTTACAAAGCACAAGATTAATAATGTTTTTAATTCGTTTTTATGTTAAAAAATAAAAAAAAAACATCTTTATTAAAAAAAAGAAGAAGTGGGTCTCCACAGCTGGGAGGTCCAGAGGGTCTGGAGGGACCACAGGGACCCCCATCTTCCTCAGAGTCATGGAGGGTCTCCTCCAGGGTGAGACCACATTTTCCTCCAGGGGAACCCCAGATCCCCCTTGGAAGACTCAGCCCTGCATGGCTTCTCTCCCACAGGAGCCTCTCCTGGAAAGACACAGAGCCCAAGAGAGGCTGGAGGAACCCCCAACCTTCAACCTTGGGACCCATAAACCAGGTTGGTCTCTTCCCAGGAATGCCCCAGATCCCCTCCCCCATCCTGGCCATCCTGGGATTTCTCTGTGTGTCTGGGCTTGGCTTTCCCCTGAGTGCCCCATGTATGGAAAGAGGTGGCTGAGCAACATGGGATATGGTCTCCCACCTATTTCCAGGACTCAGAAGATGGAACCTGGAGGGGGATTTTGCAGATCTACTTCCATTCCCCAACACGAGGCTCCCCAGCTTCCTCCTCCCAAGAGGGGCTCCCCACTCAGCCAGGCAGAGTCCTGCCTGGCATCCCTGCAAGAGCCCCCTTGCCTGGCCTCTGTGTGGGAAAGGGTGGCAGGGGAACATGGGACATGGGCTTCTGCATTCTCTGAAGATGGAAGTTGGGTTTTGCAGATCAACTTTTTCATCTGCAACACGAGGGTCCTGAGCTCCCTTTCCTTCCCTTTCCTCCCTTCCTTTTTTCTTCATATGGGGTGAGAAGCAGCTTTGATTTTTCCATCTGTTTTCATTCATTTTTTTCTACCCTCTCTGTGTGTTTGTGTGATTTTGTTTATCTCTGCAAAGTTTTGGTAATTAATTTTTCATTAAAGTTGTTCTTAGAAACTGGCTACACTATTTAATCAGCCATTTTGTGCAAAGCCCTTGAGCATTAGCTTTCAAAATAAAGTAAATTTTGACTCCAACTCAACAGGCAGCTATTTCAGATTTGTGACATGATCTGGCATTAAGTGGCCTCTGCGATTTTTCTCTCTAACCACAATGCCAATAAATGTCACATTTCTTTTTTTTCTTTAGCCACAGGTGCCGTGTATTCCCTCTGGGGCCAGTTTCAAGCATGGAGACCCCCAAACCTCTCAATGCTAGATGATGGATTTAATTCCATCTCTGCCCCTGTTATTATGAGCCACATGGGGATGATTTCCCTTTCATTTCCCTCCAGAGAATTTCCCAACAACCTTTGAGTCCAAGAACTGGTTGGATTCTCCAGGGATCCCTCCTGAGAGGGAGAATTATGATCAAAGGTTCAGCTCTGCTCTTTGGCCGAATCCTCCAGGGGAGACTTTGGGCAGAGAAATAGGGAGTTTAGGGACAGGCAGGGTCTGTGCTCTTGAATGTCCGTCTCTCTCCTTTGCAGGTAAAGCTGAGTGTTTCTCTGTGTTTCAATAAGGAAAGACACTGGATCATTTTCCACCATGTTAGAATCCTTTGAATTCCTCTAATTCATCTTTAGAAACAGGAAAGGGATTCATTAATTCACCCCATGAATGATGGACCTTCTGCTTCTGCTTCTGATGCTGCTGGTGTCCCTTCCAGCCTCAGGGAAGCTGAGGATGAAATGCCCGCAGAGTTTGGAGCATCAGGATGAAAAACGACCACAGAGCTTTTACAGCCCAGGAGACCATCTCATTGCTATAGTCATCAACGGAAAGGAAAGATTGCATACAAAGTTGCTTTTCAACGTGGCTCCTTCTCTTCAGTTTGTTTTCCATGATCCGTAAGTCATTCAGAGTGATGGAGTTGCCCTCCCTCCATTCTAACACTCTCCTTCTTTTCTGTTAATATTTTTCATTTATTCCTATATTGGGGGATATGTTTAATTTCCTGAATGATTTTGATTTCCATGGCTTCTCTCTTCTGTCTGGTTTGGTGAAAGAGATCCAAAAAGGGATCTGAAAAAAAGCTGAAAGGGCTGCAGATTATTTTCCTCCCTCTATTCAATCCTTAATTTATCACTTGAATAATGAATTTTATTTAAAGTAGTGGTGGAACCAGTTTTAGTTGCCGTATCTCAGCCCATTCCCATATTTGTGTAACTGATCATTGCTTTTGGATCAATGTTGGCTTAAGGATCAGTAGGCTTTTGGAGGGTTATATATTGAAAGAAGTATTTTTTGTTGCTGTTGATTAAAATAACACTTTTTTTACAATAGGGTTTATTATGGTTTTGAAAATGGCGTACTATTCATTTTCAACATCCAAGTGGTCAACAAGAATTCCCAGCTCCCGCAGAATCTCACACTGGGCTACAAGATCCATGACAACTATTGGAGCACTTTCCACACTTCAGATGCCTTGCTGGACATTCTCTCTACAGGAGAAGCCAATGTCCCCAACTATGGCTGTGGAAGGAAGGAGAACCTTCTGGCTCTTCTTGATGGAGCTACAAGGGAAATCTCCATCCAGGCATCAACATTAGGAGGCACCTACAAAGTCCCACAGGTTTGTGTGTGTTTTTCTCCATCTGATAAAGTGAGGGGTGGGTGGTGATGGGTGAGCAATAGATGCAATCATGTCTTCTCCATGGAATTCAAGAGCTGCTTTTCTCCATATTAGCAAAAATGGTCAATATTTTACCACATTATGTTCATGTTGAGATTAGTCATAAAAGGCCTGAAATGCAAGCAATACATTCCCTAGAGAAGAAATTCTACCAACTATTTAAATGATCAAAAAATATCCCTGGTTGTTGGGTCCTCTATTGGCATCTTCATTTCTACATATAAATAATGTCTGCCCTATGTAGTTAGATTGAAGGTGGCAATTGTAGTATTTTATCTATCTAAAAAGTGGAATAAAAAGGACTCCAGCAATAATGGGCCAAATATACTAGCAGATATTGTGGCTAAAATTTATGCCATGATCCTCTTAGTTAAACTTGAGAAAAATACATTCCTTGCAAAAGAGCCAGAAGGTTTTAGGTAGTGAACAGCTATATAGATTTTATAATAAATATTGCCTGTTAATAATCTAACATTGGTAAGAAATTTGTCTTGAAATATCTCATCTATATCAGCTAAGTAAAATATGGTTTTCTGGCTTTCTAGATGTTAGTGCATTTGTCATAATTAACAGAGAATTATTATGTAGGAAATTGATTGCCCTCAAAATGGAGCTCAGCCTGTTGGCCCTGATCCAAGCTCTTTCTCCAGGTCCTTGTTTGAGAGGGAGGTTTGGGCTCAATGGAGCCATGAGAAGAAGGATTGATACTTCCCAAGGAGGAAAGGAAGGATGCATATTTGAACCCTTCTTATTCAGTCTAGATATTAATACTTCACATCTGCTCTTCAAAGAGCAGATGTGGTTCCCATCTTCAAAAAAGGAAAAAAAACAGATCCAGGAAACTATAGACCCATCAGCCTGACCTCAATACCAGGAAAGATTCTGGAAAAGATAATTAAACAACAAATAAGTGAACACCTAGAAGCAAACAAAGTAATAGCCAAAAGCCAACATGGGTTTGTCAAAAACAGATCATGCCAGACGAATCTAATTGCATTCTTTGACAAAGTAACAAAATCAGTGGACCAGAGGAATGCTGTTGATATAATTTACCTGGACTTCAGTAAGGCATTTGATAAAGTAGACCATAACCTACTATTAGATAAAGTAGAAAATTGTGGGTTAGACAGCAGCACCACCAAATGGATTCGTAACTGGCTGACCAACCGCACTCAACGTGTAGTCCTCAATGGAACTGCATCTACATGGAAGGAAGTATGCAGTGGAGTCCCCCAAGGCTCTGTTTTAGGCCCAGTACTCTTTAACATCTTCATCAACGATTTGGATGAGGGGATAAATGGGGAACTCATCAAATTTGCAGACGACACCAAGCTGGCAGGAATAGCCAACACTCCAGAAGATAGGCTTAAGATACAGAAGGATCTAGACAAACTTGAACATTGGGCACTGTCTAATAAAATGAAATTCAATTGTGAAAAAAGTAAGGTCCTACATATAGGCAAGAAAAACCAAATGCACAAGTACAGTATAGGTGGTACCTTGCTCAATAGTAGCAACTGTGAGAGGGATCTCGGAATCCTAGTGGATAACCATTTAAATATGAGCCAGCAGTGTGCAGCAGCTGCCAAAAAAGCCAACACAGTTCTAGGCTGCATCAACAGAGGGATAGAATCTAGATCGCGTGAAGTGTTAATGCCACTGTATAGTGCCTTGGTAAGGCCACACTTGGAATACTGCATACAGTTTTGGTCGCCACGATGTAGAAAAGACGTGGAGACTCTGGAAAGAGTGCAAAGAAGAGCAACCAAGATGATTAGAGGACTGGAGACTAAGACATATGAAGAACGGCTGCAGGAGCTGGGTATGTCTAGTTTGATGAAGAGAAGGACCAGGGGAGACATGATAGCAGTGTTCCGATATCTCAGAGGGTGCCACAAAGAAGAGGGAGTCAAACTTTTCTCCAAGGCACCTGGGGGCAGGACAAGGAGCAATGGGTGGAAACTAACCAAGGAGAGAAGCAACTTAGAACTAAGGAGAAATTTCCTAACAGTAAGAACAATTAACCTCTGGAACAGCTTGCCTCCAGCAGTTGTGAATGCCCCAACCCTGGAAGTCTTTAAAAAGATGTTAGACAGCCATTTGTCTGAAATGGTATAAGATTCCTGCCCATGCAGGGGGTTGGACTAGAAGACCTACAAGGTCCCTTCCAACTCTGCTATTGTATTGTATTGTATTGTAACTAATGAAGGATCCAGAAACAGATCATAAATAAAAGTTATTTCATTCTTTGACAAAAATGGCTAAATTAGAGGACCAGCGAAATGCAGTGCGCATAGTATACAGTACTTGGATTTTAGAAAGGCTTTGAGAAAATAAACCACCATCTATCTCCTTGGTAAGCTAAAAATATTTGGGATAGACAGCATCATCCCCAGATAGACTCATCCTGTGGTCCTCAATGGAACTATGTCTACATGGAGGGAGACAAGCAGTGGGGGGACCCTAAGGCTCCATTTTAGGCCTAGGACTCTTCAACATCTTCCTTAATGGTTTGGATGAGGGATAGATGGGAACTCATCATATTTACAGATGTCACTAAACTGTCAGGAATAGCCAACACCCCAGAAGATAGGCTGAAGGTCCAGGTGGATCTAGATGGACTTGAACCCAAGTCCTCTCTAACAAAATGAAATCTAATGTAGAGAAAAGGAAAGTCTTACACTGAAGCTAGAAAAACCAAATGTTCAGGTACAGATCAGGTGAAGCCTGGCTCAATAACAGGAACTGTGAGAGGGATCTGGGAATCTTAGGAGACAATCTCTCAACTGTGAGCCAACAATGTGTGGCAGCAGCCAAAAAAAGCCATTGTAATTCTAGATTGCATCAACAGAATGAGAGAATCCAAATCACGTGAAGTATTGGTACCACTTTATAAAGCCTTGGAAAAACCACCCTTGGAAGAGGGCTTGGAGGGCAAAACTTTTCGGCACTGAGTGCTCTTTTCAGGGATGGGATCTGGAAAAGGAGTTACCTAGTGTGTGCGTTCATGTGCACCAGGCATCTCCTCTTCTGGTTTCTGGCACACATGCACGCGACGATCAGCTGGCTGGGGCACATGAGCAGGGGAAACCCAGAAGACCAGCTCTTCCAGTTTCTGACACTGTCATGCAAGCAAAGGCCAGCTGATCGTCCCACACATGTATGCACCAGAAGAGTACAGGGGAAGGCCGCGTGTGCCAGGTGACATGGCTCTGTGTGCCACTTTGCCCGAGCTAAGAAGCTGAGGCAGAGGCTCCATTTTCCCCTCTTGGGGCCTCCGTACATCTCGCTTTTGGCCTCCCCTTCAGCCAGAAGAACTCTGCCAGCCAAAAACTTTGGTCTCACTTTGCAGTTTCAGTCCGTGGGGATTGCGAAGTTAAGGCCTGGGTTCAGCTGGCAGAGGGATAGCAGGAGTGTGTGTGTGATTTGGCCTTGTGGTTCTGCATGAGAGAGATTAATGGCTTCAGTGGGCTGTATCCAGCCCATGGGACGTAGTTTGAGGACCGCTGGTATAGGGTCTCCTTCTTGAGCAGTGGGTTCAAGACATCACAGACCTCAAAGACCTTTCCAACTGTTCTAATTGTTTTAAGTTCTGTTAGAGGTACATATGTTTATCTTGATAAATACCTATTCGAACATGCTGATTTATACTGTGATCTTATCATACTTACACATTGGATTATATACCCTGTTAGGAAGACTTAGGTTCTTTTGAGATAATAATTTTCTGATAATTAATGAATCAAGTTCATATTTGTGGTCTTTCGTAAATGAGCTCCTAGCCATAGATGGTCAGCCAATAGAGCAAGTAAGACCTTTTCTTACTTGGGGTTGTTTTCTCTGAGGCTGAATCTTGGCTCCCTCATCATCAAAGGAGCTGAGTTAGATCAAAGACAGGAGTGAAAGTGGTGCTTAAAAGAAAACCTCATAGCTCTCCAGCTTCCTCAGCCACAATTATTAAAGTATGTGAGGCCAAGATTTCCCCCATGTTCTTCTATCAATCTGATGTTTGGAGCTTCATAGAGAAGTCACTAGCAGATCCAACCCAATCATAGCCTCTGAGGAGGATCTTGGGGTGGACAAAAGGACTCCAACTGCTGCCCTTAGAAGTGATTTGGGAATTTAAAATGAGAAAATGTGGATATTGGCATTTAATCTATGGAAACTGACAGACTCTGAAAATTGGCTCTTAGAACAGACAAAACTTCAATTAAAAACCAATCTTGGATTGTACGACTGACAAATTGTATTAGAAACTGAGCTCTCCATGTTTCTTGTACCCCAAACCACCCCAACGATGCCGTAGCGGTGATGTGCCAGTGCCTGGAAGCCGTACGGATCTGGATGGGAAGTAACGGACTCAGGCTCAACCCGACCAAGACCGAGTGGCTGTGGTTTCCGGCTGCCCAATTCAACCAGCTTACTCCATCGCTGGCCATAGGGGGCGAACATCTTGCCCCTGTGGATGGGGCGCGCAATTTGGGTGTCCTCCTGGATTCCCGGCTGTCCATGGAAGATCAAGTGACAGCCGTGGCCAGGAGGGCGTTTTACCAGGTTCTCCTGGTTCGCCAATTGTGCCCCCTATTGGATCGGTACGCCCTTCGCACAGTCACTCATGCGCTCGTGACATCCCGACTGGACTATTGTAACTCTCTCTACATGGGGCTTCCCTTGAGGTGCACCCGGAGACTTCAGCTAGTCCAGAATGCAGCCGCGCGAGCAATTATGGGGACCGCAAGGTCTACCCACGTAACACCGCTCTTGCGCGAGCTGCACTGGCTACCTGTCGTCTTCCGGGTGCGCGTCTTCCGGGCGCATCTTCAAAGCGCTCCATGGCTCGGGACCTAGCTATCTGCGGGATCGGATCCTGCCTCATACATCCTCACGGCCGATTCGCTCCCACAGAGAGGGACTTCTCCGGGTGCCATCCACTAGACTTTGTCAGCGGGCGACACCCAGGGGAAGGGCTCTCTCTGTGGCGGGCCCGGCCCTCTGGAACGACCTTCCCCCCGATATTAGAACGACCACGGACCTCCGCTCCTTCCGTCTTAAATTAAAAACTCACTTTTTCTGTCTGGCCGGCCTGGGATAGTCTCCCTGTCTTGGGGTTTGTATTGGGTAACTTTTAGTATAGTTAGTTTTATGGGAATTTTAGCACAGGTTAAGTTTAATTTGGTTTTAGAACTGTTTGTATATTTCTTATTGTTTTTATTCTACCTGTGCACCGCCCCGAGTCCCCATGGGGAGAGGGAGCAGTTTATAAGTATTAAAATTATTATTATTATTATTATTATTATTATTATTATTATTATTATTATTATTATTATTATTATTATTATTATTATTATTATTATTATTATTATTATTATTATTAACTGGAGAAGAAGCTATAAAAAGATTTCTCGGTTTTGAAAAAGTTTTATTGGGTTTTACAATTTTTTTTATAGAAATGGGAAAAGGGTATAAGGTATTACAAAGACATTTTGAGAACTTCTATGTTGAGGTGTTGGCCCCCTCCGAGGCTTCATAAAAAAAAAAAAGCTAATACAATAAATTTTTCATTTGTTCTACAAAGTGGAAAGAGAAACAGATATATCACTTTAAAATCCATGCAATCAATCATTTATAAACATCCAAATAAAAGTTACACTAAACAGAAATAAAGTCACTTATGAGATCTAAGTATTTTGGCAATTGTGTCTTCCTCTCCCTGACCTCCAGTGGACGGAGCCGTGGCCCCCTCCGCTCCCCCATTTTCATCCTCCAGGATTGAGAAATGTTTTTTAAGAAAGGCATCCGCCTCTGCAATTGTTTTAATTCTTATTCTTCCCCCCTCCCAGAACACCAACATTCCCTCAGGCATCACCCACTTGAACCAGACCCCCTTTTTAAATAATCTTTTAGACAAGAAGGAATATTTCCTCCTTATCTCTCTAATCTTTTTCGGGATCTGTTTCGAGATGGCAATCTCGTTCTATTGATAAATTAAAGGACCGTCTCTCTGTGCTCTCAGGATCCCTTCCCTTGTTACCCTTCTCTGGGTACTTCGTTTATCCTGGCATATGCTGAATTAATTCTATAAACCAGATCAATGTCCCTCCAAATATCTTCTTTACTCTTTTTTGTATAATCTGCTAATATCGTACACATTAAATCTTTCAAGTCCTCAGTGCCTGACTCAGGGACGTTCTGAAATCTTAAAAAGTAAGACATCCTTTCAAAATCCATCCTAGACATATGATGAGCCAAATCCACTATTTCATTATGAGAATTTTTTAGCTCTTCCCTTGTCTCAGCCATCCCCCCCTCCAGTTCATCAATTTTTTGTTTATTTTCCAATAGTGCTTTGTGTGTCTCCAAAAGTTCTAATTTTGAACTGACATTGTCCTTCCTAATTTCTTTAATTTCTTTCATAATATTTTGAAGAGTTTCCTCTATTTTTGATAACTGTGAAGCTTCCACCTCTGTTTCTGTGGGTAACATTGAAGTAATCTTAGGTTGATGTAGCTGCTTTTTTGAAGCCATAATGAAAGTTTTTAGTCTTTTGTCAGTAAAATGGCGTCTGTTGGAGAGGCAGTCTGTGAGGCAAGGAGAGATTAATAACGAATGTCCAAATTCAAAGTTCCATTTGGTTATAATCCAGAGAGAAAACAAGTTCTTAAAAGCAATCGGATTAAAAAAAAACAAAGAAGGCACATCAGGGAAAGGTCCCAGTAAACAATTATATTCATCCATTAATAAAAAGAGAAAAACAGTCCCGAACACAAGGGGATGTCAGAAATTTTCCCAGAAAAGTACATCTCCTGAGAACAAAGGAACGCCATCTTCCCCTGTCCTCCTGGAAGCCGCCGAGAGCTAACAAGTCAAAGTTGTTTCATTGTTGCCAGACTTCGAAACAAAGTATCCAGAGATCGTAAAAGAAAGATTTTCACTGTAGTTTAAGAGAATCGGATGTTAATTCCTCCGCCTCCCCAAGCCTGGGGAGCATTTCTAAGCGCCGCTTTTTTTTCCTTCCGAGGGTTTTTTTTACAAACTCCCCCTCCTTCTTCTTTCAAATTTAAAGTTGAAAGCATTAGGATGTAATCACTCACAATCCACTCTGCAGCCAGGAGCCTCGGCGTTGCCTTCCACCCCGGCGTTTCAGCTCTTCTTTAAACAAAATCGCTGTTCCGTCTCTCCATCGGCAAAGGGGACGACCGCCCCCCCGCGACTCGTTCCCCTGCGCCTAGGTCGAAGCGGGGGCCACCCCCAACCACCGTCAGGATGGGGGGATTCCCTGCAAGCCGGCCATGCAGCGGGGGCTCTTTAAAAGAGCTGCCTGCCCCGTGGGGGGGCTGCAGAGGCAACCAAGCGGCGGACGAGCGCAAAAGCTCGACCGTCGCCTCCGGAAGACCGGAAGGAAGTCCCTCCGGAAGACCGGAAGGAAGTCAAAAAAGATTTCTCCACAAAGAATCTTGGCCATAGAAGCAGAAAAAGATGTAGCATTTTTCAAGTATTATAGTAGGCCCTTTATTGGAATAGAATACTTCAGTTGGCATTTGCACATGTTAACCTAATTGCAATAAATTGTAGGGGTGAAATATAGTAATATTTATTTTATTTTATTTTAATCATATTTATATCCCGCCCTTCTCCACAAAGGACCCAGGGCGGCACACAGGAATTTGGAAACATACAAAAGAATAAATACATAATTTAAAACATATTAAATTATTGTAGTAGTGCTATGCTAAAACCCAATTTTGAAATCCACAATTTAAAACTGTCTAAAAAATTGTCCCCACGGGAGGTTAGGCTAGGCCGGCTTGCTGAAAAAGATGTGTCTTGAGACACTGGTGGAAGAGGCGGAGGTCAGTGATGGTACGCAATTCAGGGGGTAGGTCGTTCCAAAGGGCAAGGCCCGCCACAGAGAAGGCTCTTCCCCTGGGTGTCGCAGACGGCATTGCCCGGTCGACGGCACCCTGAGAAGGCCCTCGCTGTGGGAGCGGATCGGCCGAAGGGATGTATGGGGCAGGAGGTGGTCTCGTATATAGCTAGGCCCCGAGCCATGGAGCGCTTTGAAGATGGTCGTCAAAACCTTGAAGCGCACCCGAAAGGCCACAGGAAGCCAGTGCAGCTCGCGCAGGATCGGTGTTATGTTGGAGTATCTGGGGGCTACCGTAATCACCCGCACGGCTGCATTCTGGACTAACTGTAGCTTTCGAGTGCACCTCAAGGGAAGCCCCATGTAGAGAGCATTACAGTAGTCAAGTCGGGATGTCACGAGAGCTTAAGTGACTGTGCGGAGGGCAGCCCGGTTCAGTAAGGGGCGCAATTGGCGCATCAGTTGTACCTGATGAAATGCCCCCCTGGCCACGGCCGCCACATGATCCTCCATGGACAGCTGGGAATCCAGGAGGATACCCAAATTGTGCGCCCTCTCCATGGGGGCCAGTGTTTCGCCCCCAATGGCCAGAGTTGGAGTAATCTGGCTGAACCGGGGTGCTGGAAACCACAGCCACTCAGTCTTGGATGGGTTGAGCTTGAGTTTGTTACTATCCATCCAGATCCGTACGGCCTCCAAACACTGGGACAGCACTTCGGCGGCATCGTTGGGGTGGTCTGGCATGACTTACATTGTTTATAATTTTTTAATTTATTCATTATTTGCCATGTTTATAATTCAAACTTGCTATAATTCTGTCTTTAATATTTTAAACAATGTCATTAACAAATTATTCTAATGCTTCTATGAGAACAAGATTGGATTTATTAAAATCTAATATTTTGGACTTGATCTGACTCTAAATATAACACAGCATTCTTCATTGTGTGAGGTTTTTGAATGCAGCTCAGAATCTGATAAGTCCAATGAAACTCTGTAGATGAGGCTACGGATTATCAGCTTTTATTTCTGCAGAAAGCAAAAGAATGGATGACCCTTTTGGTCCCCCACCTTAACAGAGAAAGCAGAGAGAGAGAAATGGGCATGCACCCAAAACTTTTCCAAACATCTTATAGCTCACACAGCTTGCACAGAACATCATTGCTATAGAAGCATAATTTGATATCACACAAATTTCATGATTTTTCTCACCGCTCTGAAAACCATAGACTTTAGAAGGGAAAAGAAATCTATTTTCTGGAGTATAACTCAGAGCTTTGTTAGGGAATGCTGAACACACATTTGAAGTTACAAGCAAGGCTACTTGGCAGAATCCACATTTTACTTTTCACAAGAAGTTACTTTGCGAGGTTAAGCTTGGCAATTCGCCTCGAAGTTTAATCTATGCAAGTTGGCATGTTAGCTTATAATGGAGCTTCTCTCAACAGCAACTTTAAAAAAAGTGAATTATGTTGCACTCTGTTTATGCTCTAAGCCAGTGATGGCAAATGGCAAATGCCCAAACTGCAACCCAAAACCCACTTATTTATTTCCAAGTGCCCTCATGGCAATTTAACCTGAATAATGAGGTTTTAGTTAAGAAAAAGAACTCATATGTGATTAATGTCTTTTCCTTCCCTCTTCATTCCTCCTTCCCCTCTTTCCTTCTTTTTGCTTCCTTGCTCTCTTTCCCTCTTTCCTTCTTTTTCTTTCTCTTTCCTGTCCCTTCTTGGATGCTCCAATGCAAAAGGGGAAACCTTCCTTGCCTTGTGATCAAATGCCACTTTTGCTAGTAGTTTGTGGCCACTGAAAAGACTGAGAACAAAGCAGGCTTAGTTTATTCCATGCTTGCATTTCATGGGGACAGACGACAGGACAGCCAAACTGTCAAAATGATGGCTCTGGGAGTTGATCAGAGCTCCTCTGTTTTTGATGGGCAACAGCTTCAGCCTTTAAGAATAGAGCTAAGTTAGTTGCTTTTCTATGAATCCATCATGATCCTTCCAAGAGCTCTTCTGTAGGGACCCTGCCATGGTCTCCCTCAGACTGGAGATAGAGCAGAGGAAACTCTTTCCCCCCACTTGCTTTGTCCTGTTTTCCCCATTGGAAAGGGCTGTTTGCAACCCACAAGGAGGGGATCCTTTCCTAAGAGCTCCTGGTTCAAGGATACCAATGTGCCCCTGAGGAATCTCAGGGTGGGGAAGGCCATGGGGGTCCTGGAGATAGAAGAGACCCTCAAGGCCTCCCCAACCCACCAAGATCCCTCCTCCTTCTCCCTCCCTTCCTGCAACAAGGACTCACTTTGCAAGCCTCTCTCTCCTCTCTTGTTTCTCGGCTTCTTGTCTCATGGAGCAGCTTCCAAGTAAATGGGGCAAGACAGAGACAGCCAGGGTAAGAGTGAGATCCAATTGTGTGTGTGTGTGTGTGTGTGTGTGTGTGTGTGTGTGTGTGTGAGGGCACCCAAACTGCTGCCAATGGTGTAGGCGACACCTGAGCAGAGAGGCAGGGTGTGTTGTTACATTCCTCCCCATTCAAGCAGGGCCTCTTATTTCCCCCCAGCACAGTCGGAGCATGGAGGTTGCTGTCCCCTAAGCACCATGGTTGCCCACTCCCCAGCCAGCCCCACCTGACCTGCTCCCTGCCGGCTCCTGCAAAACCTCTTCATTCTCCTACTCCTCTTCTTTGTGTGGTTGTCCTGCTCACCCAGGTGGCAGAGGCTCTACAGGACATGCTCTCATTTCTGCCCTGGGGCAGCAAAGTCCAAAAGCCCCCCCTTCCCCAGTGCTTCCTCGCTCTGTTTTCCTTCTTTGCTTCCAGGTTGGTGCTGGAGAATTTCCAGGGTCAAAATGGGGTGTGGAAAGCACAGGATTCTCTCCCCAGTTTTGACCCTGGAAAGCCTCCTAAACCAACCTGGAAGCAAAAATAAAAAATGAAACCCTTGCAACTGCTGAAGGAGGCCTCCAACTCAGCAAGGAAGCACTGGGGTGGGGGAGGAGGTCTAGAATTGTCTGCACAATTCTAGCGCCCCCCCCACCCCTACGCACTGCATTCTCCTGGGCATAGGCCCGAAAACCAGCTGGTCGGCAGGAGGGGGGCCTGCATGTGGCTGTTAGTGGAGCTGGGCTGGGGCGGCTGGGAGAGAGGGCTCTGAGTGCCTCAGTTTCCCCATCAGGGCTCTAATCCTTTCAATTCATTTTTCAGATCAATCATGTAACAGCTTCAGAGGCTCTGAGTGATAAAAGTCAATTCCCCTTTTTCCACCATATTTTCCCCAAAGAAGGGATCCAGTACCCAGCAATTGTCCAGCTGCTCCTCCATTTCAGATGGACCCTGATTGGCCTCTTTGCTTCAGATATAGAGAATGGAGAGAATTTCATGAGGATTTTCACTCCTATGCTTGTCAGGAGTGGAATTTGTGTGGTTATATCACAACTGTTCTCAAATACTGGATATACTGCATACCTCAGGGATTCCCTCTCTAAGTGGAGACAAGTCAACGTCTTTGTTCACTTCATGGAATATGAGCCCATTTGGGAGAGAATTCTTCCTTTCCATTTAACATTTATGCGTCTCCCAGGACCCATTGAAGGGAAAGTCTGGATCCTCACAACTTTTGCAGGGTATGAAATAAACAAAGGCAGACTTCTCAAATACATCCATAGTATTTGGAACGTTCGTTATCAGGGAAAAGAAAGGCCAAAAGATTCTGCCCTTGAACCCCTTTTCTTTGTGGAAGAAAAGTTTCAAGATCCTTATTTCCACTGTTCTCTTTCAAAGAACGTCTTTTCTGTCAAAGGCCGCAGAAGATGCACCCAGAAAGCCCCACTGGAGACCCAAAGGAAAAGGGACAGAAGAAGGGTCCAAAATAGCTACCACCATTACAGCCTCATGAAGACTCTGGCCCAGGCCTTGAATGCCGCCTATTTCTCCAGATTGAGGAAGGGAAGGAAGGAGGGAGAAAATATCTTGGGGTCTCCAAGGCTGCAGCCATGGCAGGTATGGGGCTCTTGATATGGATCGATTAATCTTAGATCCTTTGGAGAAGGAATCCAGAGGAGAAGGAGGGAAACCATCTCAACAGATCTGGCCAATTTAATTACTCAGAGGATTAATGGTTCCAAAGAGTAGATACAATCACAGTGTTTATATATTATAAATATTGCTAATTTGAAAATGCTGTATTCTTTTTTTTAATACATCCCCTTATTTGTGGGTTTGTGATGAGCCTAGTGGAATTCTACCTTTCTTCCATCCCCATTGCAGGTTGGTCTGTGTGCAGCTGCACAGGTAGCTGCACAGATAAAAGCTCATTTCTTTCGTCTTGCTGGCCTGACATAGATTAGGGACTTTTTATTTGTTATTTATATTTTTAACTATTTATTCAATTTTAGCACAGTCTTATTGATTTAATTGTTTTTTAAATTTTGTATATTGTGTGGGGGTTTTTATCTTTCTGTGCACTGCCCTGAGTTCTTTTTGGTGAAAAGGGCGGTATATAAATTGAAAATAAAGTAAAGTAAAAGTAAAGTAGCTAAGCCCCCGTATTCTCCTCCAATGAAAGGGAGCCTGGCGTGGATATGGATGCTTGATTGGCAGAACAGGGCAGGTGAAACTGAGGAGGTGCAAAGAGTGGAAATCAAATAGAAAGATGAGATAGGCAGCATTCACTAACAGCCAGCAAAGGAGCAGCTGGAACCTCTCCAGCGATGCTCTGTGTGAGGGACGGAGGCCGTCTCCGGATGACCAGGGGTCTCGGTCACAATGGTTGCTTCCGTCTTCCCCAAAGGCTGACAGAAAACGGAGTCTGGCTTCAGACCTTATAGTTAGGCTTATCTGCCCACTAAGTGGGGCCAGAGCAACAACAGCACAAGAGTTCCATGTTGTGGCATGACAACCTTTGTAAATTGGAAGGAGACCCTGAGACTATCTAGCCCAACCCCTCCTCTCTGCAGGAATCCCAGTTGAAGCTTCTCTGACTGATGGCTGCTCAGTCTTTGCATTCAGACAATCCATGAAGAGGAGACTGAACTTCTCTGCTTTCCTGGCTCAGCTCTAAAACAGCTCATCCTTTTCTCCTGTTTTTCTCTCTCATTCGCCTAAAATCTCCTCTCTTGTAACTGGATTCCTTTTTCCACCTCTGACACTCTGGAATAATAGTGAGTAGATCTTACACTTGTGTGTAACAGGAGTCAGTGATTGGAAGAGGGCTGGATCCAATGGCGGGATTCACATTTTTTTACTACTGGTTCTGTGGGTGTGGCTTGGTGGTCATGTGACTGGGTGGGCGTGGCCAACTTGACATCACTCACATCAAGGGCTACCTTGCCTGGCTTCTCCTCTCCTCAACAAGATACAATTTCTCTGTCTATTTATTTACTACTGCTGAACATCCCAAATACACAATTAAATCCTATGTATATATGCCATATGTGTACATATATATTACATAGCATAGTGCATGTATAGGCACACCTTGACCAACCTGCCCCCTCCCCCCCACATTACACCCCACTGTGAGTGTCTCTCAGCTGTTGTGTGCAGGGAAGAACTTTGCACAGTAAAGAAAAATTCCCAAGAGTTCGAGAAATTGTTAATTAACTGACACTCATGAAAAGGTTTTCTTTCCTGTGCAAGGTTTTTCCCTGCACACAACGGCTGAGAGACGCTTGCAGTGGGGGGCAATTTGGGCCTCATCCCCCACCCCAAGGGAAGGCCCACCAACCACAGTTAGACTGAATAAGCCAGGGGTTGCTCCCTCCACCGGCTCCACCCAAGATCTCTTCATCCTTTTGGAGTCCATCCGCTTTGCCGACTGGGAAACAACTGAGCCAAACTGCTCCTGCCCAGCAGCCTCCCCCAACTCCCCTTGCCCCACCATTAAGCCAACAGTTGGTGGGCAACCGGAGCCGACTGGGCACAAAGCTGGGTTGACAATGAGCCTCACTCAGAGACCTCCTACCCTCCCACTCACCCACCCCATCAACATCCTCCACCCCCACCACCCCCTGCCTGGGCACAGTCACTCAGCAGTTCTTTCTTCTTCTGTTTCCAAATTAAGCCCCGGTTGGTTGGTTGGTTGGTTGGTTGGTTGGTTGGTTGGTTGGTTGGTTGGTTGGTTGGTTGGTTAAAGAGTGGTTGGATCCTAAAGCTCCATCACTGGAGGCTTTTAAGAGGGAGAACCTTTCGGCTGCCAGCTGGCCGAGGAAGCTCTCAGCCATGACCGGCGCTGCTGTGGTTCCTGCCGGCTGGGTGGACAAAGGGAGCAGGTGGCGGCTGTGGTCTTGGTCTGGTGTGAGCTCAGGGCCTGGTCTGGGGAGGTGGGGAGTGGCTCACCTGGGCAGCTGGTGTGACAGTAAGGCTGGCCAGGTCCCATCCCATGTGTTGTGCCCCCTTTCCAGCTTTCGCCCATGCCTCCATGCTGTTTTCAGGCATGCAACACGCAGGAGATCCTAGATGCAGTTTCCTCGTGAGCAACATTGGCCGGGAGAGGCAGGGAGAAAGGCCAATGGGCCTCACGAGGAAACTAAGGCTCCTAAGTGAGATCGAGCCAGGAGTGGGTTCCGGCTGCCTCTAGTGACGGTTGCTCTGCGCATGCGCAGAAGGCAAGAACAATTTGGCCGAGAGAACCGGTTCAGGGGTGTGGCCAGCCTGGGTTGTTGCAGGTTCCAGTGACCCAGGCCTCCAAGTTACTACTAATTAAGCCGAACTGGTCCACACAGGTAGGAACCCACCTCTGATCTGGAGGAGTTTTCCATCAGGATTACAAGGGAGAAGATTAGCCTGAGAGATTTCTTCTTGATCAACCCAGGCTTTCTGGGAATCACCCTGTTGTTTTCATAGAGTTTATGGATCATCTTTTTTTCTCTGTTCATTTTATTTCTCATCTGTTCTAGAATGTTCCCTATAATTGACCAATTGTGTTGATTATATTTTCTCTATATTTTGATGAACTTTTCTCCAACCTTTTCATTCACTAATGAAGATAATGGCCGTATTTGTATCCTATTTAACCATATTTGGTGATTAGAGAATTGTAGAAGAAAGATTCAATGTGGGATAAGAAACAAAGTTTTCTGTTTTTCAAATTCCTGGATGTTCCCATTCTAGTTTCATCCCTTTCTGGAGAAGAACGAATATTGGAATATCTCTAACTTAAACGTGTACTTGGACCAAAATGGAGAGATAAAAGCAGATCTGTTCATTGACACCTTCTTGGTTTTCACCCAGGAGTTTCACATGAAAGGGACTCTGGCGCTTTTTCAAAGACAGAGACTTTCTATCAGACAAAAGGCTCTTTCACAGATCAAGTTGGCCAATAAGGTGGGAGAAATTTTGGTGTCTTTTCTCTGTTTGCCAAAGCCTGAGTTCCCATTTCAAGTGGGCAGAGCCTGTAGCCGTGATGGGGAACCTATGGCACGCATGTCAGAAGTGGCACACAGAACCATCTCTCCTGGCATGTGGAGCCATCACCAGTTGCTCTTCCGGGTTCACGCGTGGCAGTCAGCTGGTCTTCTCGCGCATTGGAGTGCCAGAAAGTGGAAGAGGAGCTACCCGGTGCGCATGCGCACACCAGGAAAATGATCTTTGTTTCCAGTGCGCACGTGCGCATGAGCCACTTAGGGTTTTGGTTTCTGGCGTGCATGCATGCGCAAAAACCATCAACCCAAAGGCAGACAGAGGAGATCCTGGCCGTGGCTTCTTAACAGAGCAGAGCTATGGTCAGGGCTTCCCTCCCTCCCCACCTAAAGGGGGTTCTTGCGTGTCCCCAGCCCTCCAGCCCATGGCTCATCTGCAGTCCAAAGTACCTGGCCAGCTCAGGTGCCCCAGAAGAGCAGCAGCAGTGGCAGCCACAACTCCCACACCAGCCAGAAGGGGCACAGGGACAGCCGCTGGGGGAGGGGGCTGCATTGGCAAGGGCAAAATAAATAAATAAATAAATAATTTAATTTATAATCCGCTCTCTCTCCCCGAAGGGACTCGAGGCGGGGCACAGGGAAATTAAAAATGCACATAAAATCACAGACAAAACAATATTAAAAAAGAATTAAACGAAATCCTGTGCTAAAATCTCAAAGCTAAAACAAACCCCTAAAAACAGTTGTCATCCCAAGCCGGCCAAGCAGAAGAAGTGTGTTTTTAATTTTTGGCGGAAGGAGCGAAGGTCCGTGGTTGTTCTGATTTCGGGGGGAAGGTCGTTCCAGAGGGTCGGGCCCGCCACAGAGAAGGTCCTTCCCCTGGGCGTCGCTCGATGGCATAGCCTAGTGGACGGCACCCGGAGAAGTCCCTCTCTGTGAGAGCGAATCGGCCGCAGGGATGTATGGGGCAGGATGCGATCCCGCAGATAACTAGGTCCCGTGCCATGGAGCGCTTTAAAGATTATAACCAACACCTTGAAGCACACCTGAAAGACGACAGGGCTTCCCTCCCTCCCCACCTGAGAGGGGCTACTTGCATGGCCCAAGCCCTCCAACCCGTGACACTGATGTGGATCGGTGGTCTGGAGTGCCTGGCCGGCTCAGGCGCCCCAGAAAAGCCAGCTGGCCCCCGCACAGCCCCAGAGGAGCAGCAGCAGCAGCCACAGGGGAAAGGGGAGGAGCGACCGGGCAGCCACTGCAACTGTGGGTAACTCACCTCCTGGCCAGCAGCTCCTCTTCCAGCATCTGGGGTATATTCAAGGGTAACAGGCATGTTTGATGGAGGCGGGGAGGGAATATAAATGTTGTTAAAGAAAGTATGTCCCCTTCACTCAGCCAGGCCCTTCCCCTTCTTCCTCCCACCCCCCACCCTTCCCTCAGCCCCCAGCCTCCCACTGATTCCCCTCCCTTCATTTTGCAATACAGTTCTGCTCTTGTGGCGCCTTTGTCTTCTCCAAGGTTTAAATTACACAGCAGGGCAGTTCCCCCCCCCCCCAATTTTAGATTATGTGGAATGCTCCTGTCCTCCCCTCCCACCATAGGCTGGTCCTGCTGGGTCCTTCGTCCGTGAGGGCCATAATACCCGCATCCACCAGCCCCCATCTCTGCAGTTCCTCACACATGGAGATTCTCCCTTGGATGAAGTGGGGGGAGAGGGGGGGGGCTGTGCTGGCTTGTTCCAAGGCCGGGAAGGGATTCTGGCTTTCCAGTGGAGGGAGGGGGCATTTCCCACCCAACTTTGTCTCCCTGTCCAGGGCTGCAGAACCGGATCCTCAGTGGGGATATCCTGCCACCCCTATGGGAATCAGGTGGGCGGTCAGAAAAGCACGAGGAGCCCCAAAATTTGGAACTGGCACATGCGTGCCAGGCAGCTGGTCTTTGTGTGCACATGCGTACCAGAAACTGGTGGACAACATGGCTGCTGTACATGTGGGGCCAAAAATGTTTGTGTGTGCTCCTGGTGCCCAAAAGTTTCGCCAACACTGCTCTAGATTATTAAGTGGAAAAGTCCTTTATTGCAACATTAAGTTCCAAAAGCAAAAGGGAGGAAGTAAATGGAGAATCTGTCAGTTGTTCTACCTCGTGCATCTGTTTAGAAGGAGTCAGAGGTTTACTATCTACCTCAGTGAAGACCAGAGGCTCCTTATCTCCATCCATTTCTCCCTCTGTTTTCCATGGACGGAGAGTCCTAACATCTTTTCTTTGGCCTTCCTTGTTCTTCTGCTCAGTCCCTGCCTCAGTCCAGATGTGGGGAAAGTTGTCATCCTGGATTTGTCAAGAGGGCTCGAGAAGGAGAGCCAGTTTGCTGCTATGACTGCGTTCCTTGTCCGGAGGGGACCTTCTCCACTCAGGAAGGTGGGTCACCCTGAGGAAAATGGGAGGCTTTGTGGAACTGGATCCATCCAGAACTTTTCCATGAAAGTGCAAGTTAAATGATAGATCGAAGCTCACCTGGTTTTTTATATTTATTTTTAAACTGCAGAATTTCTTATCCAAAAGGAAGTAAATGAAAAAGACTTTGAAGGGGGGGCTGGGAAGAGATGGGAGGAGGGGGTGGCAGACTGAGCAAGCTTTACTAACAGCAGAGGAAATCTCTCTCCTGCTTCTTAGTTTGGACTTGTGCTGCTATGTTCTCCTTTCTAGGAAGATCTGAGTTCTGTGGAACTTGTATGAATTTTGTGAGGTCCACCTTCTGAAAGACCTTGCAATTCACTGTGTATTGGATCCTCCCCTTGAGGATCACTGAGAAGGAGTCACTGGTCCGTAATGTGGTGCTGTGGATAGTTATGGTGGGGAAACTCATTGCACAAATATTCTGCCAGTCATGTAGATCAGTCAATTAGTCAGAAGGGAGCTGAAAGGGACTTTGGAGGTCTTCTAGTCCTACCCTCTGCCCAAGCAAGAGACCCGATAACATTTCAGACAAGTGACTGTCTTGTCTATTCTTAAAGCCTCCAATGTTGAAGAACCCCAAATCTTGAGAATCAAGCTGTTGCACTGGTTAATTGTTCTTACTATTAGGAAGTTTCTCCTTAATTCCAGGTTGCTTCCAGAGGTTACAAGATACTTTAGGTATCCTCCAAGCACAGAATATTAACTGCCATGTGGCAAGACTCAGGATGTTTGCCTAAAAAGATTGCATGATGCATTATTAATCTCTAATAATTTAGCTTCGAATTGGATTACACCAGAGATAATTAACACCCTAGGACTGGGATGGAGAACCTATGGTGCGTGTGTCACAGGTGGCACATGGAGCCATTTGTCAGGGCACACAAAGTGTTGCCCTGTTAGCTGCCCAGCACACATGCGCATGCTGTCCAGCTGAGTTCAGCCTTTCTTAAAGCCATTTCTCGCCCTCCCCAGGCTCCAGAGGGTTTATAGGAGTCAGGGAGGGCAAAAAGAACCCCCCCCCCAAGAGGCCCTCCGGAGGCTTCAGGAGATTCCCTGAAGACTCCAGAGTGCAAATAAACAGCCCTATGGGCAAAAAGGAAGTTCAGGAACAGATTTCCGGTTTGTTTGGAGGGTCGATTTAAGCCCTCCGGAGGCTTCAAGGACCATCAGGAGGCTTCCCTAAAGCCTCCAGAGGACTGAAAACCACAGTATGAGCAATGCAGAAGTGACTTCCAGTTTGCTCACAGGGTCCTTAGTTCCTCCGGGGGGCCTCTGGAGCCTGGGGAGGGCGAAAAAAGCATGGAAAAATGGGGGGGGGGAGTGCCTCTCATGTGTGCATGTACCCGGGGGGGGATCGCTTGTTGCATTATGGGTGTGGCATGCCCATGCACGACCCCCCTTCCCTCCCCCGCCCCAATGGCACACAAGCCAAAAAAGATTCACCATCGCTGCCTTAGGATTTCCCTCAACTTCATAGGATGATACAAAGAAGGTATTTTCTGTAAGACAAAAGGACAGAATATTTTTAAAAATTGCTTTTTGGTGTTTTAGATGCAGAAGAATGCACCAAGTGTCCAGATGACAAATATCCAAATGAGAACAGAGTCCAATGTATCCCCAAAATTATAACCTTCCTGTCTTATGAAGAACTTCTGGGCATCACCCTGGTCTCTTTTGCCCTACTGTTGTTTTTAATCACAAGCCTTGTTTTAATCATCTTCATCAAATACCGAGAAACTCCCCTTGTCAAAGCCAACAACCGGGACCTCTCCTACATCCTCCTGGTCTCCCTCCTGCTTTGCTTCTTGTCTTCTCTTCTCTTCATTGGTCAACCAAGGAAAGCCACCTGCCTTCTCCGACAAATGGTCTTCAGCATCATCTTCTCAGTTGCTGTTTCTTCTCTCTTGGCCAAAACCATCACGGTGGTGCTGGCTTTCCTGGCCACAAAACCAGGAAACCGAGTGAAGAGATGGTTGGGGAAGAGCTTGGCCAACTCCATCATCCTCTCTTCTTCTGCTGTCCAAGTGATCATCTGCTCCATCTGGCTGGGAGTTTCTCCCCCCTTCCCTGACTCTGACCTCCACTCCCAGCATGGAGAGATCATCCTACAATGCAATGAAGGGGCTGTTGTCATGTTCTACGTCACCCTCAGCTACATGGGCTTCCTGGCTGCCATCTGCTTCACGGTGGCTTTCCTGGCCAGGAATCTGCCTGGGGCCTTCAACGAAGCCAAGCTGATCACCTTCAGCATGCTGGTCTTCTGCAGCGTCTGGGTGACTTTTGTGCCCACCTACCTGAGCACCAAAGGGAAATACATGGTGGCTGTCCAGGTCTTCTCCATCCTGGCCTCCAGTGCTGGTCTGCTGGGCTGCATCTTCATCCCCAAGTGCTACATTATCCTTCTGAGGCCAGACCTGAACACAAAGGAGAATCTCACAGCCAGAACAGATGTAAAAACATGAGAAAAAACAGCATGAGTTTAAAGCAGGGGTGTCCAAACTTGGGAACTTTAAGACTTGTGGACTTCAACTCCCAGAATTCCCCAGTCAGCCATGCTGGCTGGGGAATTCTGGGAGTTGAAGTCCACAAGTCTTAAAGTTCCCAAGTTTGGACACCCCTGGTTTAAAGAATTGCAAAGCTTCCTTTTGTTTGAAAGAACAGTTTATTTTAATTTACAGATATAATCCAGGACTCAAGGAATAATATATTTATATGTTTTGAAATGGGAAATGGTTGAATTGTATTGGATTTCCCTATTCATCCAATGAATCCAGCTAAAGAGAACTCTGCGAGAGTCATTCAGATGAATTTAACATTCAGAAAATCCCAAGATCCAGAAGCATATGGAAAATAATCTGAGCAATTATTCTTACTGACAGTGGCTGAAAGTACAGAGGTGTGCCTCCTTGCTGTAGGATCCATGCTCCAAGAGTTGTAGGATAATCTTCATCAGAGCCATCCACACCAAGGGGGGGGGGGCGTCCTCAAGGCTCCCTCACTTAGAGACCCATCAGAATCCCTCTCCCGCAGCTGCCCCTCCCTTGGGAAAGAGGGTTTTTGTACCAGATCCTTCTCCCCCCCCCCCCGTCCCCTTATTGGGTGTTAAGGACCCCTCAGGCAGCCGATTCTTCCCACTAATACAATCCTCCCCAGCCCGCAGGGCTGCAACCTCAGCGAAGAGCAAACTGCTGAAATCCCCGAGGTTTCCGGGGCCAACGCTGGTCAATCCTCCGCCCTGGAGAGCCCCTTCTCCACCACCCTCCTTGCCTGCCCGGCTGGCCTCCTCTTGCGGGGAGACATCAGGTGAAGCTGCCGCTTAGAAGCCCCACTTCGGCTCCAGCCCCTCGGAGAGCTCCAGCCCGCCCGGGGCATTTCTCCCGCTGTCGGCCCTGTCCAGGGGTGGGTTTCAAAATTTTTGGAACAGGTTCTGTGGGTGTGGCCTGCTTGTGGGAGTGGCTTGCTGGCCATGTGACCGGTGGGAGTGGCTTGCCGGCCATGTGACCAGGTGGGAGTGGCTTGCCGGCCATGTGACCGGGTGGGAGTGGCTTGCCGGCCATGTGACCGGGTGGGAATGTTAGCAGCTGCTGGAATTATGTTTGTACAACAGTTTACTATAAAGTTTAATTTCTTTTGGTGAAGGTGACTTTCTCAGAAAGTTAAAAGTTTGTTCACTTTTCCTTAGATACGGCTTTTTGCTTTTATTACTTCAATGTGAAATGGATACATGAATAAATATTTCATAGCACCATTTTGCTTCCAGGGAGAGTTGACTTCCAGTCAGCATTGACTCCTGGTGACTGGACAATTCCATGAAAAATTTTCTTGGCAAGATTTTGGATCCTGGGCCCTTTTCCAATGCTGAGAGAGAGAGAGAAGGACTGGCCCAAGGCTAGTCTTCTGGTTTCTATCTTGGTGCCTTAGTTATTACTAATTATTTACTACCGGTAGTAGTTTAGTAGTAGCAGTTACTACTACGAACACTATGCGATATTAAGTAGGCTTTAAGTCAGGGATGTCCAAACTTGGGAACTTTAAGACTTGTGGACTTCAACTCCCAGAATTCCCCAGCCAGCTATGCTGAAAATATGGCAATTTTTGAATGTCTCTCCCGTTTCTTGCAAAGAATTTCCCTCTTATATGGCAACAACACCAAACTGATCTCCCCCCTCAGGCGTTTGGAGAGTCCAACCCTATATGATGGAAAGGGAGGCGGCCACTCGGAATGGTGGTGGAAAGCCTGGCGCTCAAGACCCAACTGGGTCTTGAGCGCCAGGCTTTCCGCCACCATTCCGAGTGGCCGCCTCCCTTTCCATCATATAGGGTTCTTTATGCGGTCATCGCGGGCACGGGCACATTCTGCCCACTGACCGAAATAGCTTTTCCAACGGCGCGGGGGAGATGGGAGCGGCGAGAGTCGCCCTCCTCCCTTACAAACCTTCTTGGAGGTCATCTACTCCAGCCCCCCACTCTACTCTAGTCCAAGCAGGAGATGCCATTTCTGACAAATTGAAATCCAATCTCTTATTGAAAGCCTCCAGTGATGAAGCTCCCACAACTTCTGTTCCATGGGTTGATTGTTCTCATTGTCAGAAATTTTCTTATTTCCAGGTTGAATCTCTCCTCCTTCAGTTTCCATCCATTATTCCTTGTCTGGCCTTTGGGTGCCTTGGAAAATAACTTGACCCTTATCCTCCTCTCTGGGGCAGCCCCTCAAATATCAGAAGATGCTCTCCTGTCTCCCCTGGTCCTTCTCTTCCCTAGACTAGCCAGGCTCCGTTCCTGCAACCATCTTTAGCCAGGTTGAATCTCTCCTTGATCTGTTTTCATCCGTTATTCATTGTCTGGAATACCAGGAGGATCCAGAGAAGAGAAGAGAAGAGAAGAGAAGAGAAGGGGATTAGAATACTTCTCTTACTCGCCCGTTATTTGTAGATCTGCTCCCTGTTTAGGGGCCAAAGAACCATGGAGACTCTCCCAGAGGGCTCAGCTGGGATGCGGAGGGTCTCACCTGGAAGGCAGCCAGCAGGTGTTTCCCTCCCTCTTTCGCCCAGAGAAAAGCGGGGCTCTCTGCCTTTGCCCCCCCTTCTCTAAATCCCAGCTCCTCCTTTCCCTTCGCTCTGCCCGACAGTCCCAAAATGCCGCTCCCAGACCTCCCCCCCCCCTCTCCGCCTGTCTAGCCCCACCACTGCCTGGCCCTTCGCACAGGGGGCGCGCTTCCTCCCCATTGGCCCAAGGGTTCAGCCCTCCCCCCCCAGGCTTTCTTTTTTTTAAGATTTATTTTTATTTTTAAACACACAAAGAGAAACAAAAGATAGAGAACCTTCCTTAGTTTCGTCAATCCTGTTATTTGGTTACAAGCTTTTGTGCCTCAATCTTCACAATGACATAAACAATCACTGGTTGTGTATTAAACTTAGATAAGTACATCTCCATCATTGAGCATTATGTGTTCATATTACAATTAATATCCCTTCATTTCAAACACACCTTATTTCCTTAAATCCTTAATTAACTATTTAGTAACAATAAATCTTTCTAAAATCACCTATGGAGGGAGAGGCGGCAGTGTTCTGGAAAAGGGGGAGGGGCAGCTGGATGATGGACATCGCAAGGAGAGGACCAGGAGGCTTCCATCCTCTCTGCCTCGGGGAGACGGGCAGGGACCCTCAGAGAGAGAGTGTCTCCCACCAGGCTCCTGGCCCCATCCTGTCCCTCGCCTTCCAAGCGATGGGGGGCTGCTTCCTCTCCACCAGGTCTTTCGTAGCCTCTGGGCAGGGGAGGGGCGCCTGAGTGGCCTTGCCTGACCCACCAGACGTGGGAATGGAGGGCTGTGGGGGTTGAATGAGGGACTGGGGGTCTTCCTGCTCCTTCTGGAGACCCCCCTGGTACCATAAAACCAAGGCCACGTGACCCTGTGCTGCAGCCTCTGTTAGATTAGACAAAGGAGTCCGACTCAGGCATGGTCAATCAACAGGAACATTTATTCAGCAACTATTTACAATACACAAGAATCATTACTGGCAAGGCTTCCCTGTCTGACAGCCCTTTATATAGGCTTTCAGACAGGAACCCTTGCAGCAAGCTAGCTGCAACATTGTATCTATTTCCTAGACAGTCTCCTGCCAGCTGCGTCTTAGCCAATCAGACGTGGCTGCCGGCTCCGTTCTGGAATGTGGTGATTCAGAGTTCACCAGACTTGCTGGCACTGTTGTAGACCTGAGGACTTAACACTCCTTCCCCCAAGATCAGTGCGCATGTGTCCAGTCTTTCTGTCCATCAACGTGTAGGCGCATGCGTACTCCTTCAAGTAGGCGGGGCGGTGTCGGGCCCGGCCCGAACGCCTCAGTTGCTGCGGAGAGCTCGGCGCGGTAAGTAGTTCCTGGGGAAGCTCCTCCCCTTGGGTAGCGGAGGCCCCACTCACGTCACCACGGCCTGCCCCCGGAGGTGGAGTCAGCATCGCGGGAACCGGCGATAATGGTAAGTCCATGCGAGGGGGCATGGCGGCCGGGCTTGAGGTTGTCGAAGGTTGCCGGCTGGCAGCTGGTTGGTAGGGTGGGCCTCCTAGCGGCGAGGCCCACAATTCCGTGTCGGCTTGAGTGGAGTAGTCCGGAGGGGGTCTGCAGAGTGTGTCCGATGACGAGAGGCCGGAACTGGCAAAAGTCTCCGGAGTTACCTTCTGCGGCTCGGCTTGAACAGGGAACAGTGGCCCAACAGGGGCCAACGGGCAGGAACGGCCTGGTGTGGTGAAGGCCGTCTCGGGCAGGCGGCACCTTAGTTGATCCAGGTGGCGCCGCCACTCAGATCCATCGCGTAGGCCGACCCTGTAAGAGCAGGGGCCGGTTAAGTCCAAGACGGTTGCGGGAACTCCCCTGAGAAGTTTCTTGCCCAGACTAGGTCCCCAACTTGAAATAGGCGAGGGGAGGGAACCTGCAGGTTGCTCCTCTGCACCCCGTCATAATCGGGGTGCAGTCTGTCCAGGGTAGTCCGCAAGCGTCGGCCCATCAAGAGCTCCGCGGGGCTTTTCCCTGTGGCCGGGCAAGGTGTGACATGCTGTCCCAAGAGGTACGCAGCCACCCTTGCCTGCCAGTCCCCTTTATCCAAACGGGCCAAGGCTTCCTTGGCTGAGCGGACTGCTCGTTCCGCGCGTCCATTAGACGCCGGGTGATAAGGGGCAACCGGCGCGTGGCGGATCCCTTGAGTGGCCAGAAAGTCCAAGAAGGTGGAGGACTGAAATTGGGGTCCGTTGTTGGACACAATGACGTCCGGCAACCCGTGGGTGGCGAACAGGCGGCGCAACGCGTGCACGGTGCTCTCTGCTGTGGTGGAGGCCATGACAATCACCTCCACCCAGCGGGAGAACGCATCCGCCACCACAAGGAAATTCTGGCCATGGAAGGGAACCGCGAAATCCAAGTGGAGCCTGGACCACGGGCTCCTGGGAAGGTCCCACTCCCTCGGCGGGGAGACCGGCGGGGCCGGCCGGGACGATTGGCAGGTGGAGCAGGCGGCCACCCACTCAGCCACTTCAGCGTCCATGCCAGGCCACCAGACATAGCTCCGGGCTAAAGCCTTCATACGGACTATGCCTGGGTGATTGGCATGGAGCGACTGAAGAACCATGTGTCTGAGAGGGGAAGGGACGATGACCCGATCTCCCCAACACAAGCACCCACAATGGAGCGAGAGCTCCAGCTGGCGTGACTTGTATGGCCGAAAGTCTTCGGCCACGCTGCCCGAAGGCCACCCCCTCAGCACCCAACGGCAGACTTGGGCAAGGACGTGGTCTGCGCGGGTGTGAGCGGCGACGGCGGAAGAGGACAAGGGCAAGTCCGACTCCGCGACCGTCAGAACGGAGAGGGCCGGCACAGGGGCCGCATCCGGCCCCAGGAGAGGGCAGTGGCTTAGGGCATCAGCATGCCCTATCTGCTTGTCAGGACGGTATAGCAGCGTATAGTCATACGCTGCCAGGAATTCCGTCCAACGGGTCATCCTGGGCGAAAGTATGGGGGGGGTCGGACAGTCACCGGCCAACAGCCCAAGGAGCGGCTTGTGGTCCGTGATGACAGAAAAGGTCCGGCCATAAAGGTAGTTGTGGAACTTCTTAATCCCGGACACTACAGCCAAAGCCTCCTTGTCGATTTGGCTGTAGTTTCTCTCCGTTTGAGACATTGTCCGGGAGTAAAAAGCAATGGGGGCTTCCGAGCCGTCTGGAAAGACGTGGCTCAGGACAGCCCCCAGGCCAAAAGGGGAGGCATCGCATGCAAGCGTCAGAGGAAGCCTGTCATGGTACTGGACCAGTACCGCGTCTGACGTGAGCATGGCTTTGACAGCCACGAACGCATGCGCTTCGCAGTTGCCCCAGTGCCAGGCCGCGGATCGGTCGAGCAACCGATGCAGCGGCTTGGCTAGCGATGCCTTGTGGGGAATAAATGGCGCGTAAAAATTCAAAAGGCCGAGGAATGCCTGCAGCTCTGTTTTGGAGGCAGGAGTGGGGGCCTTTTGGATGGCCTTGACCTTGGAGGGGGTGGGGTGAATTCCATGGGCATCAATCATGAAGCCCAGGAATTCCACCCTCGGCGCAGCAAATGTACATTTGCTGCGCTTCAATTTTAAACCCGCGCCCCTGAAAACTCTGAGGACCTTCCGCAACGTCTTGGCGAGCTCTGATATGCTGGCAGCAGCAATCAGGACATCGTCAAAGTACGGTACAACGCCAGGGAGCCCATGGAGCAGTCGCTCCATGAGGCTCTGGAAGATCCCTGGGGCCACGGACACGCCGAATTGGAGGCGGCGACAGCGAAAAGCCCCTCGGTGGGTGATGATGGTCTGCACCTCCGCAGCCTCGTCGTCCACCGGGAGCTGTTGGTAGGCCTGCGCCATATCCAGTTTCGCAAATACTCGACCCCGCCCCAGAGAGTGGAGCAGGTCCTGTACTACCGGAATCGGGTATGGGTTCGCCTGAAGCCCGAGGTTGATCGTCAACTTATAGTCGGCGCAGATCCTCATGGTCTCAGGAAAGAGATTCTGGCACATTTTGAAAGACAGAAACTTTCTATCAGACAAGATGCTCTTTCACGGCTAAAGTTGCTCAACAAGGTGAGATTTTTTTTTTTAATTGAAAAAGTTTTATTGAGTTTTACAAATTTTTAAGTAGGGTAGGGTAAGGTGAGTTAAAAAAATATTTTGAGAACTTTCACGTCGAGATCGTTGGTCCCTCCGGGACTTCTTAACAAAACATAGATAATACATATTTCAATGGTATTACAAGGTGAAGAGAAGTGCATACATCATTGTAAATTCCAAATTCTATGCTAGCAGTCATGTACAAACATCCAAACAAAAGTTATACTATATTAAAAAAAGTCATTTTTTATCTAAGTCTCTTGGCAATTGTGTCTTCTTGTTCTCCTCCCTGACCCCCAGTGGGCGAGGCCGTGGCCCCCTCTGCTCCTCCAGTTTCATCCCCCAGGATAGAGGAATATTTTTTAAGAAAGGCTTCCGCCTCAGCAACTGTTTTAATCCTTACTCTTCCTCCTTCCCAGAACACCAACATCCCTTCTGGCATCACCCACTTGAACCAAATCCCCTGGTTAAACAATTTTTTAGATAAGAAGGAATATTTCCTCCTCACCTCTCTAATCTTTTTTGGGATCTACTTCAAGATGGTGACTTCCTTTTGCTGGTACGTTAACGGACCCTCTCTCTGCGCCCTCAGTATTCCCTCCCTGGTAGACCTTCTAACAAATTTAATATGTATCTCTCTGGGTAGTTCATTTATCCTGGCATATGCTGAATTTATTCTGTAGGCTAGGTCAATGTCCCCCCTGATCTCCTCCTTAGGTTTGTGTAAATAGTCTGCTAAAATTGTACTCATAAGATCAGGAAGGCATTCACCAGATTCTTCAGGAATATTTTGAAATCTTAAAAAATATGACATCCTTTCAAAATCCATCCTAGACATATGACCAGTTAAATCTCCAATTTCAATATTAACATTTTTAAGTTCTCCCTTTGCCCCAGCCAGCCCCACTTCCAACTCTTCAGTCTTCTGTGTATTCTGCATCTATTTCTTCTGTGTCTCCAAAAGCTCCAACTTAGAACTGCAGTGATCCTTTCTAAGTTCTTTAATTTCCAGCACCAAAGAGTGTAACACTTCCTCCATAGCTGTCATTCTTGCTTCCAACCCTGATTGTTCTGGTTGTTTTTTAGAAGCCATGGTAAGCTGTTTAAGTCAGTGCCACTAAGATGGCGTTTTTTGGGTGCGGCCACTGGAGCAAGTCCAGAGAAAAAAGTTCAAATCTAAGTTGTAAAAAGTTATAAAAAACCAGAGAGAAAAGCAATTTTCACAATCAATTATGAAGACAAAGAAGGCACTCCATGGAAGAAATCAATTAATCACAAAAATCCTCCATTGGTAGAGAGAGACAGTCCAGGTCACAAAGGAATGTTGGAAATTTTCCATAAAGAATAGTCATTTAAGAACAAAGGGAAGCCATCTTCCCCCACCCAATCTGGCAGCCAGCAGGAGAAAGCAACAGAGAAAATTGTTCCAATAAAGCCAGACTTAGATACATTGTAGCTAGAAACAAGCCGCAAAGGACTTTCACTTCTTCAGCAATGTCACGATGAGAAATATCCGCTTCCTCACATTCGAGGAGCCATTTCCAAACGCCGTTGCTGTAAATCCGAGGGGGGGGGGTTAACAAACACTCCATCGTTTCTTTCAATCAAAGCTGCCAGCAAAAAAAAAGTCAAAGTCACTTACTCTCCACCTCGCCGCCAAAGCCCTGGCAAAGCCATCCGGCTCGAACGCTCCCGCTCTCTCCGAATCTGCTATTTGTTACCGATCTCCGTTGGCGAAGGGAACCAAGCCCCCCGCAGCATGTCTTCTTCCTCCTAGACTGAAGACAAGGGCTCTCCCCCAGCCGCCGCCAGGCTGGAAAGGTCCAGGCAAGCCGATCCTAAGGGGGGTCCCCCCAAAAAAGGGGCACCCCGCCCCGTTTGGGGCCAAAAAAAGAACAAAACGGCGGACGAGTCCCAGGACTCGTCCGTCACCGCCAGAAACAGGAACAGGAAGGTGAGATAAATTTTGATGCTTTTTTTCTGTTTTCCAAAGCCAGAGGTCCCATTTGATGTGGGCAAAGCCTAGAGTCCCCAGGGTAGCTGACCATCACTGAGAACTGAACCTGGGGAATAGAAACCGGATTGTTTTCTTAGACTGCTCGAAGGCTCCATGAAGAGGGGATGGATGGATGTTTCTTTCTTTCTAAGGATATGAGAAGGAGCCCCCTGCTTGTCCCTGAGTTCTTAAATCTTCTCTCAGTTCCATCCCTCCAGATTTTATCATGTAGAAAAAATCCTTTATTGCAATGTTACATGCCAGAAGCAGAAGGGAAGAAGGAACTAAATGAAGAATCTGCCAGTTCTTCTACCTCCTGCATCTGTTTAGAAGGAGTCAGAGGTTTCTTATTTACCTCACTGAAGACCAGAGGCTCCTTGTCTCCATCCATTTCTTCCTCCGTTTTCCATGGACAGAGAGTCCTAACATCTTTTCTTCGGCATTCCTTGTTTTTCTGCTCAGTCTCTGCCTCAGTCCAAATGTGCGGAAAGTTGTCATCCTGGATTTGTCAAGAGGGTTCGAGAAGGAGAGCCAATTTGCTGCTATGACTGCGTTCCTTGTCCGGAGGGGACGTTCTCCACTCAGGAAGGTGGGTCACAGTGAGGAAAAGGATTTGTGGAACTGGATCCCTCCAATCCTTGAAGGACAGATTGAAGCTATTTTCAAACTGCCCAATTTCTTATCTAAAGCGAAAAAGAGCAAAAAGTCTTTGAAGGGAGGGGCTGGGAAGAGATGGGAGGAGGGGGTGGCAGACTGGACAAGCTGTACTAATAGCAGAGAAAATATTTCTTCTCCTTTTGTATATATAGATTAATTGTTCTCACTGTCAGGAAATTTCTCCTCAGTTCTAAGCTGCTTCTCTCCTTGATTGCCACTCTTCTTTGTGGCAACCCCTGAGATATCGGAACAGTGCTATCATGTCTCCCCTAGTCCTTTTTTTAAAATTAAACTAGACATACCCAGTTCCTGAAACCGTTCCTCCTATATTTTAGTCTTCAGTCCCCTAATCATCTTTGTTGCTCTTCTCTGCACTCTTCCTAGAGTCTCCACGTCTTTTCTACATCATGGTGACCAAAACTGAATGCCGTATTCCAAGTGTGGAATATAGTTTTATTTATTTATTTATTAAATTTATACCCCGCCCTTCTCCAAATGGACCCAGGGCGGTGCACAGGGATGTTAAAATAGATACAAAATATATAAAATATATCAAAATTTAAAATACTTATTCTAATAAATAAACCCTGCGCTAAAAACCGAATTAAAATCCCAAATTTAAAACTATCTAATAATCAGTATGGAGGTTACGCTAGGCCGGCTAGGTGGAATAGGTGTGTCTTCAGACACTTGCGGAAGAGGCGGAGGTCGGAGATGGTGCGGAGTTCAGGGGGTAGGTCATTCCAAAGGGCAGGGCCCGCCACAGAGAAGGCTCTTCCCCTGGGTGTCGCCAGTCGGCATTGTCCAGCCGACGGCACCCTGAGGAGGCCCTCTCTGTGGGAGCGTATCGGTCTGAGGGATGTATGGGGCAGGAGGCGGTCTCGCATATAACTAGGCCCCGAGCCATGGAGCGCTTTAAAGATGGTCGTCAAGACCTTGAAGCGCACCCGAAAGACCACAGGAAGCCAGTGCAGCTCGCGCAGGATCGGTGTTATGTGGGAGCATCTGGGGGCTCCCATAATCACCCGCGCGGCTGTGTTCTGGACTAGCTGCAGCTTTCGGGTGCACCTCAAGGGGAGCCCCATGTAGAGAGCATTACAGTAGTCGAGTCAAGAGGTGACGAGTGCTTGAGTGACTGTGCGTAAGGCACCCGGTCCAGTAATGGGCGCAATTGGCGCATCAGGCGTACCTGATGAAACGCCCCCCTAGCCACGGCTGCCACATGATCTTCCATAGACAGCCGGGAATCCAGGAGGACACCCAAATTGCGCGCCCTCTCCACGGGGGCCGGTGTTTCGCCCCCAATGGCCAGAGTTGGAGTAATCTGGCTGAACCGGGGTGCCGGAAGCCACAGCCACTCAGTCTTGGACGGGTTGAGCTTGAGTTTGTTACCACCCATCCAGATCCGTACGGCTTCCAAACACCGGGACATAACCTCGACGGCATCGTTGGGGTGGTCTGGGGTGGATATGTACAACTGAGTATCATCAGCGTACAGATGATATCCCACCCCAAAACCACGGATGATCTCACCCAGCGGCTTCATATATGTGTTGAACAGTAGGGGCGAGAGGACCGACCCCTGAGGAACCCCACATATGAGGGGTCTCGAGGCCGACCTCTGCCCCCCTGCCAACACATATTGCGACCGACCAGAGAGGTAGGATGAGAACCACCGCAAAACGGTGCCTCCCAGCCCCAACCCCCCCAGTCGGCGCAATAGGATACCATGGTCGATGGTATCAAAAGCCTCTGAGAGGTCTAATAGGACTAGGATAGAGGAATATCCTCTATCCCGCGCCCTCCAGAGATCATCAACCAACGCGACCAATGCCGTCTCGGTGCTGTGCCCGGGTCGGAAGCCGGACTGGCGCGGGTCTAGATAATCAACTTCCTCCAAGTGTCGCGGAAACTGTTGAGCCACCACACTCTCAACAACCTTCACTAGAAAGTGGAGGTTGGAGACAGGACGATAGTTCTCTAATAATGCTGGATCCAGGGACGGCTTCTTGAGGAGGGGCCTTACTACCGCCTCTTTCAAGACGGCAGGCAAGGACCCCTCACTCAAAGATGCGTTGACAATGCCCTGGAGCCAGCCTCGTGTCGTCTCCCAGGATGCCAGTACAAGCCAGGAGGGACACGGGTCCAATAAACATGTGGTAGCCCTAAGTCTCTTTGACAACTTGTCCATATCCTCGGTGGTAACAAAATCAAACTCCTCCCAAGATGGTATCAGAAGAGCAGCCTCGGCCCTCTCGACTGGACCACTGTCGATGGAGGGTAGCTCGCTCCGAATCCGAGTGATTTTCTCCTGCAGATAAGTCCCAAATTCCTCTGCTCGACCCTGTAACGGGGCTTCCCGCGGCCTCTGTTGAAGGAGGGAGCGGGTCACCCCAAACAGGGCGGCAGGGCGGTTATCTGCGGATGCAATAAGAGTGGCACAATACTCACGTTTGGCCACTCTTATCGCCACTAAGTAAGTCCTAATATGGTCTCTCACTAGTGTTCGGTCGGCTTCGGAGCGAGAAGATCTCCATCTGCTCTCTAGGCGTCTCTTGTGGCACTTCATCTCCCTAAGCCCCTCGGTAAACCAAGGAGCCCAGGTGGTTCGTCGCCGCAAGAGAGGCCGCAAGGGCGCGACTCGGTCCAAGGCCCCCGTGGCCACACTTAACCATGCGGCCACTAGGTCCTCAGTCGAGTCGCGGGGCAAGTCCACAGGAATTGGCCCAAGCTCCCTTTGGAACCTTATCGGGTCCATCAGGAGCCTGGGGCGGAACCATAGTGTAGAATATAAGATATATATGAGTCCTCCTTACCTTACCTTTCTAGGAACATCTGAGTTCTTAGAAATTTGAGGAATGGTCTCTCGTCCACCTCCTGAAAGGCTCCTTGCAATGGGTTCTACATGGACCTCCCTTTGAGGATCACTGAGAAGGTGTTGCTGGTCCAGAATGAGAGGGTGTGGATTGTTATGGGTGCCACTCATTACATCCATCTTACCTTTTCTTTTCAGTGCCCATTCTGGATTATTTGCAGGAAAATATTTTTCTCCCAGCCAACTAGATTTCAAAAGATGGTATCCTAAAATCCAGCATATTAAGAAGTGCATTGTTGGAGGCTGGATTTAGGATGTTTGCCTAGAAAGATGACCTGATTCATTATTTACCTCTAATAATATAGGTTCCTATGAAGATTCTGCATATTAGACAGGAAATAACTATCATCCTACTTCAACTTCATAGATTTAGCTATATATTTTTATATATTTAAAGGAATATATTATATGTGAGACCGTCTTCTGCCCCATACATCCCTTCGACCGATCCGCTCCCAAAGAGAGGGCCTTCTCAGTGTGCCATCAGCCAGGCAATGCCGGTTGGCGACACCCAGGGGAATGGCCTTCTCTGTGGTGGGCCCTACCCTCTGGAACGACTTGCCCCCTGAATTACGCACCATCTCAGACCTCCGCCTCTTCCGCCAGCGTCTTAAAACGCACCTTTTCTAACAAGCCAGCCTAGCATAACCTACTGTTTTGACTGTTTTAGATAGATTTTAATTTGGGGGATTTTATACGATTTTAGCACAGGGCATGGATATAATAGCTTTTTAAAATTTTATATTTTTGTTATATTTGTATTGTTTTTAAATTTCCTGTGCGCTGCCCTGGGTCGTTTTTTGGAGAAGGTGCGGGGTATAAATTTTAATAAAATAAAAATAAAAAAATAAAAAAAGAATGTTAAAGAAATATTGTTTTTTCATTTTCTCAGATACAGAAAAATGTACTGAGTGTTCGAATGATAAATATCCAAATGAGAAGAGAGTCCAATGTATCCCCAAAGTTATAACCTTCCTGTCTTATGAAGAACATCTGGGCATCATCCTGGTTTCTTTTGCCCTACTCTTGTTCTTAATCACAGGGTTTGTTTTGATCATCTTCATTAAATACCGGGAAACTCCCCTTGTCAAAGCCAACAACCGGGACCTCTCCTACATCCTCCTGGTCTCCCTCCTGCTTTGCTTCTTGTCTTCTTCTCTCTTCATTGGTCAACCAAGGAAAGCCACCTGCCTTCTCTGACAGACGGTTTTCAGCATCATCTTCTCAGTTGCTATTTCTTCTCTCTTGGCCAAAACCATTCAGTATTCAGGAGTCAAAGAACATATCTACATGTTTCCAACTAAATGAATTGACTTGAGTGAATTGTTTAATTAATTGCTAACGATTTTTAACATCTGTATTTATTCCAAAACCCACCCGAATTCCATCTACATAATTTATTTGAATTTTAACCATCTATTTATAAATAATGTATACCAGAGCAAACCTACTATCGCTGCGAGAGTCCCCGCTCTCGCAGGTTTGGCCCCCTGATTTATCTAGGGCCCATCTTGATGATGGTATTGTGAATCCGAAGAGATGGGCGAAGCGCGGCCTTAGGGGATTTTTAGTTTTTAAGTTATTTAAATTATCTTTTTTTAGGGGGTTCGAGGGAGGGGGGCGGATATAGACAGATGGAGACGGAAGCAACGATCAATAGTAAGGGCCAGGATAGCAGTCGACGGAGGGAAGCGGAAGGCGAAAGGAGGGGGGATACCCGAGTCGTTCCACAGGAGGGCATACCAATTCAGAGGGTCGTGGGGAGGGGCAGGACCGAGGGGAGGCAATCTTCATCCTCCCGGTTGGTGGCACGTAGCCGTTGGTTGCAAACGGTCGGGTGCCACAACCCCCGCAGGCTAGGTGGCCAGGGAATACAGAGCCAGGGTCTGCAGCTGATGTTTTGCAACGCCAGGTCCGTTGTCAACAAAGCCCCCCTCATTAATGACCTTGTGTCAGAGGGGGAGCCGGACCTGGTAGGAATTGCGGAAACCTGGTTGGGCCACGAGGGAGGACTTCCCCTCGTTGAAATGTGCCCACCAGGCTACCGCGCATTTCATCAGCCACGGGCCCTAGGCAGGGGAGGTGGGGTAGCGGTCATTATCAAGGAAGGCCTTGAGCCGAGAGAGACCATTGTGCCTCAGACTACCGGCTGTGAGTCCCTCTGCGTGAAGTGGGGCCTAGGGAGGCAGTTGGGCTTGCTGGTTGTATACCTGGCTCCCCGCTATGTAGCAGCAGCCCTGCCCGAGCTCCTGGAGGTGATCGCTACGGTGGCAGTTGAGACCACCAGACTTTTAGTCATGGGAGACTTTAATCTGCCATCGTTGGGCGAATCATCCGAGGCAGCTCGGGAGTTCATGGCTTCCATGACGGCCATGGACCTGACCCAAGTAATTCAGGGCCCCACCCACGAGGGCGGACATACGCCGGATCTCATCTTTGTCTCAGGCCAATGGAAGAGTGATCTGGGTACAGGGGATATAGTCATCACACCCTTGTCATGGTCAGACCACTCACTTCTCCGGCTCGACTTTCCGACCGCTGCTCCCCTCCGCGGGGAGGCGGAACCAGAGTTATCAATCTGGTACCGCCCCAGGCGCTTGATGGACCCGGATGGGTTCCAGTCAGCGCTTGGGCCATTTCCTGTATCCCTGACCCGCGCCCCGATGGAGGACCTCACGGCCGCATGGAACGTTCTGAATCTGACCGGACACAGGTAAGAGCCCATTTACAGACTTACATTGTGGCGCTGAGAGCGGCCAAACGTCACCATTGTGCCACTCTCATAGCATCCACAGAAAACCGCCCTGCCGCCCTGTTTAGGGTGACCCGCTCCCTCCTCCAACAGAGGGAGCGGGAAGCCCCGCTACAGGGTAGAGCAGAGGAATTTGTGACTTTTCTGCAGGAGAAAACCGCTCAGATACAGAGTGAGCTAGCCCCCATTCATGGTCCAGTGAGATGCCACGAGAGAGATCTTGTTTGGGAGGAGTTTGACCCCGTTACTTCCGAGGATATGGACAGGCTACGTGGGCGACTGCGAGCCACCACATGTTTATTGGACCCGTGCCCCTCCTGGCTTGTACTGGCAGCCTGGGAGGTGACACGAGGCTGGCTCCCAGAGGTTGTCAACGCATCCTTGAGTGAGGGTTCCTTGCCTGCTTCCCTAAAAGAGGCCATGGTGAGGCCCCTCCTTAAGAAGCCCTCTTTGGATCCAGCTCTTTTAAACAACTATCGTCCAGTCTCCAACCTTCCCCTTTTGGCGAAGGTTGTTGAGAGTGTGGTGGCACAACAGTTTCCCCGTCACCTGGAGGAAATTGAGTATCTAGATCCGCGCCAGTCCGGCTTTCGGCCCGGGCATAGCACCGAGACGGCATTGGTCGCGTTGGTAGATGATCTCTGGAGGGCCAGAGATGGGGGATGCTCCTCCATCCTGGTCCTATTAGACCTCTCGGCGGCTTTCGATACCATCGACCATGGTATCCTATTGCATCGGCTGGGGGGGTTGGGGGTGGGAGGCACCGTTTTACGGTGGTTCTCCTCCTACCTCTCTGGCCGATCGCAATTTGTGCGGGCAGGAGAGCAGAGGTCGACCCCGAGACCCCTCACATGTGGGGTGCCTCAGGGGTCGGTCCTCTCGCCTCTCCTGTTTAATGCATATATGAAGCCGCTGGGTGAGATCATCCGTGGTTTTGGGGTAGAGTACCACCTGTACGCTGATGACACCCAGCTGTACAAATCTACCCCAAACCACCCCAACGATGCCGTAGCGGTGATGTGCCAGTGCCTGGAAGCCGTGCGGATCTGGATGGGAAGTAACGGACTCAAGCTCAACCCGACCAAGACCGAGTGGCTGTGGTTTCCGGCTCCCCGATTCAACCAGCTCTCTCCAACGCTGGCCATAGGGGGCGAACATCTTGCCCCTGTGGATGGGGCGCGCAATTTGGGTGTCCTCCTGGATACCCGGCTGTCTATGGAAGAGCAAGTGACAGCCGTGGCCAGGAGGGCGTTTTACCAGGTTCGCCTGGTTCGCCAATCGCGCCCCCTATTGGATCGGGACGCCCTCCGCACAGTCACTCATGCCCTCGTGACATCCCGACTGGACTATTGTAACTCTCTCTACATGGGGCTTCCCTTGAGGTGCACCCGGAGGCTTCAGTTAGTTCAGAATGCAGCCGCGCGAGCAATTATGGGGACCACTAGGTTCACCCACGTTACACCGCTCTTGCGCGAGCTGCACTGGCTGCCTGTCGTCTTCCGGGTGCGCTTCAAGGTACTAATTATCATCTTCAAAGCGCTCCACGGCTCAGGACCTAGCTATCTGCGGGATCGGATCCTGCCCCATACATCCTCACGGCCGATTCGCTCCCACAGAGAGGGACTTCTCCGGGTGCCGTCCACTAGACTTTGTCAGCGGGCGACGCCCAGGGGAAGGGCTCTCTCTGTGGCGGGCCCGGCCCTCTGGAACGACCTTCCCCCCGATATCAGAACGACCACTGACCTCCGCTCCTTCCGTACGAAATTGAAGACCTATTTCTTTCGACTGGCCGGCCTTGGATAGTCTCTCTGTCTATAGATTTCAAATGTATTTTAATGGGTTTTTCATTATTTTTAGCACGGGATAATATTGTTTAATTGTGTTTTAAAGTATGTATTTTTGTATTTATTGTTTATATTGTTTTTAGTTCCTCCTGTGCACCGCCCCGGGTCCCTGTGGGGAGAGGGAGCGGTTAATAAATTTGAATTTGAATTTGAATTTGAATAATTGTAATTCTTATAACTGCCTTCCTTTTCACTTCAATAAATCTTGCTAAAGAGAACTCTGTGAAAGTCATTCAGAGTAATTTGTTGTTCACCAACTGCCAATGAATTTGACATCTTTTTAAAATTATTTCAGCGATGATTCCTATTGATAGCAATGAAAGTGGATGTGTGAGAGAATGAATAGGAAAAGTGGATTCTATGGGAGACACTATGTTGTTTGAGAACCATTGGCCATCCCACCAAGCCAGAGGCCTCCAAGTCCTCTAGCTTAGATGTTCTCATCCAAGGAGACCTACTTAGCTCACCTTTCCCATAGCTGTTCCTGCCCTGTGAAAGGGGGCTTTTCCATGAGATCCACCATCCTGTCTCCATCCCCTTATTGGGTGATAAGGATACTGCAAACAGCCAGTTCTTTCCCCCAATGCATGGGCCAGGTTGAGACTGGAGTCCAGAAGATGTGGGTGGAGAAACCCCACAGGAGAGTCAGACTGCATCCTGAGGATGTTCACAGTGCCATTGTAACTTCAGTCACCAAACAAATCGTTGTAAGTCAGGGACTCCCTGTTGTCCTCAAAGCATCTCCTGCCCTTGTTCTCCACCTCCTTTTCTTCTACTCTCCTTAAGAACATAAGAACATGAGAATAGCCTTGCTGGAACAGGCCACAGCCCATCCAGTCCAGCATTGTGTCTCCCACAGTGGCTCCCCATTTGCTTCAGGGTCTTCCCAAGCAGATGTCTTCACCTGCTTATGATTCCCTGCAAATGGCATTGAGAGATCTTCTGCCTATCTCTCCATCCCGGAGGGTGTCCTTAGGCATCCATCATGATAGCCATGGATACCCTTGTTCTCCATGAACTCGTCTAAATCCTTTCTTAAAGGTGTCGAGGCTGACAGCTGTCATCACTTCCTCTGGCAGAGAGTTCCATAGACCAGTGGTCCTCTGGGCGAAAAAGTACTTCCTCTTATTTGTTTGAGGTCTAGCTTCCAAAAGTTTCATGGAGTGCCCCCTAGTTCTAGTGTTGTGCGATAGGGAAAACAGTTTTTCCTTTTCTACTTTGTCCACACCGTGCATGATTTTATAGACTTCAATCTATATTTCATATTTTTTTCAGCAAGCTGGTCTTGCGTAATAGTTTAGACCTTCGTAATATAACATCTGCCAAACACGTAAATGGATGTTAAATTTTAGGGGAATTTTAGCCTAGGCTGGGTTGTAATTTTAATGTTCTTAAATTTTAGTACAGGTTAATTTAATTCGTTTTTAACTTTGGATATATTGTATGTTTTTAGATGGTTTTTAATTTTCCTGTACACCGCCCCGAGTCCCTTCGGGGAGAGGGGGCGGTTTATAAATCTAATAAAAAAATAAAATAAAATCAGGTCACCTCTCAGGCGCCGTCGTTCTAGAGTGAAGAGGCCCAGCCGTTGCAGCCTCAGATGGTAAGGAAGGTGTTCCAGCCCCCTAATCCTTCTGGTTGCCCTCCTCTGCACCTTTTCCATTTCCATAATCTCCTTCTGAAGGTATGGTGACCAGAACTGTACACAATACTCCAGATGGGGCCTCACCATAGATTTATAAAGAGGCAAAATGACACTTGCTGACTTATTTTCTATACCCTTCCTAATGATCCCTAGCAATGAGTGTTTTTTTCACTGCTGTTGATGTTGCATCCTGGCAGACATTCAAAGCCGGCAACAGCCAGCCACGTCCTGATTGGACAGGACGCGGTTGGCTGTGGCCGGAACCGCCTAACGCGCGATTGGCCGGCTGCCTACCAGCTCCCCATAAAAGGAGCGGTAGAGCAGAAGGCGCGCACTTTTGAAATGAGTCACTATGCCTTGCCTACATTGTTCCGAATAAAAAGAGCTGTTAATCTTACCGGTCTGGACTCTCTATGCGTGCTGAGAATCTAACACTGGCGACGAAGGACTGGGGCCGGTAATGATTACACGGAACAAAGCTTTCTCGCTGCATCCGAAGAAATCCTGCACCGGACTACCTCCGCCCTCGCTACTCCTTTCAGCGAGGCCACAAGACTGCCGCCACGATGGCCACCCTGCCGCCCTTCGCCCCCTACGAGGCATCGCAAGAATCGTGGGAAGCCTTCCTAGCCCGATTCGAATGCTTCCTCCTCGCGGGTGACCACGGAGAACTCACCCCGGAGCGCCGAATGGGGCTCTTCCTGGGCTGCGGGGGCCGCACAGTTTTCGCGGTAGCACGGAATATCGCCGCGCCCGCGGCGGTCCATACCTTGGCATGGGACACGCTGCAGGCTCGCCTGAAGGCCCATTTTGCGCCTGCACCCTCGCGGATCTCTCGACGGTTCGCGTTTCGGCAATGCCGCCAGCTCCCGACGCAATCAGCGGCAGATTTCCTGCAGGCGTTGAGAACCGCGGCCATTTTGTGTGAGTTCGCAGCCCCACACCTCGACGAATCGCTACTCGAACAATTCGTCTGCGGGCTCAAAGACGTGAAACTCAGGCGCCGGCTGATGGCCCGCTCGGACGTCACCTTGGAGCAGGCCGTGGAAGAAGCCAGGGGCGCCGAGTTGGCCGAGGCCGCCTCTCCTGACCTAGGCCACGGTCAACCGGCGACGCCGTTGCCTGCCCCGCGGGCCTGCCTGGTGGATGACCACGCCCCCCTCGATCCGACGGAGGACTTCGAGGCCTACGACCAGGTGGCACGCATCCAAGCCACGAGCCAGAGCCGCGCCAGAGCACAAACACCCCGCCGCCCACCCTCAACGTGCATCGGGTGCGGCGGCGGCCACGCGAGGAACGACTGCCCTTTCCGGGCCACCATCTGCCGACGATGCGACCGCAAGGGCCACATCGCCCGCGTATGCAGAGCCAACCTTCCAGCCATGGCCCCCCCGCCGGATCATCCTGCGACGTCGGCCGCGCCATTCCGAAACTACAACCAACGCCGCCCGTCCCGAAGGCCGCAGCCGGAGGCCGACTGTTTCGCCGCGACGGAGCTCCAGGACTCCATTCCGCTTCCGACGGATGACCGTAGGCGTATTTCCACGTCCCTTCTTTTAAACGGCAGGCCTCTTACTATGGAGGTTGACTCGGGCTCGTCTCGATCCCTCGTTTCCTGGTCACAGCTGGCTAGCCTTTGCCCCGCCGTTAAGCCTGCCGATTTGTCACAGCCCGGGACTCTGTTAAAGGACTCCCAGGGCAACCCCATCGATGTGCTGGGCCAATTCCGCGCCCACGTCCGCTATGGTCGCTTTTCTGGGTTCCTGCCCATCCTGGTCATTAAGCGCCCACTGACCGCCCTCATAGGCTTAGACTGGTTTACCGCCCTGGGTCTCTCGGTCCAGCGCGTATACCGGGTGCCAACTGCCTCACCGGTGGACGCGGTCCTAGCGGACTTCCCCGATGTTTTCGACGGAACCTTGGGCACTTATAGGGGCTCCCCAGTTTCCCTTAACTTAGACCCCCAGGTGGCCCCGATCCGACTCAAGGCCCGCAGTCTGCCCTTCGCACTGAAGCCGAAGGTTGACGCGGAACTCGACCGCCTAGTGGCGCAGGGCGTACTGGAGCCGGTCGACCAGGCGAAATGGGAGACCCCCATCGTAGTTCCCATTAAGCCCGACGGTTCCATTCACATCTGCGCTGACTATAAGTCGACGATCAACCGCGGGCTCCAGGTGAACCCATATCCGGTTCCGGTGGTGCAACACCTGCTACACTCTTTGGGGCAGGGCTGCATTTTCGCGAAGCTCGATATGGCGCAGGCCTACCAACAGCTCCCGGTGGACGACGATGCGGCGGAGGCGCAGACCATCGTCACTCACCGAGGAGCTTTTCGCTGTCGCCGCCTCCAATTCGGCGTTTCCGTGGCCCCGGGGATCTTCCAGAGCCTCATGGAGCGGCTGCTCCATGGGCTTCCGGGGGTCGTTCCGTATTTTGACGACGTCCTGATAGCTGCCGCCAGCATATCAGACCTCGCCAAGGTACTGCGGAAGGTCCTCACTATTTTCAGGGGCGCGGGTTTCAAATTGAAGCTCAGCAAGTGCAAGTTCGCTGAGCCGAAGGTTGAGTTCCTGGGGTTCTTGGTGGACGCCCAGGGCATTCACCCCACCCCCTCCAAGGTTGAGGCAATTCACAACGCCCCCACCCCCACCTCCAAACAGGAGTTGCAGGCATTCCTTGGCCTACTCAATTTCTATGCGCCTTTTATTCCGCACAAGGCGTCACTAGCCGAGCCGCTCCATCGATTACTCGATCGATCGGCGGCCTGGTGCTGGGGCAGCCGTGAGGCGCAAGCGTTCGCGGCCATTAAAAACACGCTAACATCAAAGGCTGTGCTGGTTCAGTACTCTGACCGTTTGCCTTTGGCATTGGCATCCGACGCCTCTCCCTTTGGTGTAGGGGCGGTTCTGAGCCACGTCCGCCCCGACGGGTCGGAGGCTCCCATCGCCTTTTACTCCCGGACTCTGTCTCCTACGGAGCGCAACTACAGTCAGATTGACAAGGAGGCTCTGGCTGTAGTGTCCGGGATTAAAAAATTCCACGAGTACCTGTATGGCCGCCACTTCTCAGTCTTCACTGACCACAAGCCACTCCTTGGGCTGTTGGCGGGTGACCGGCCCACCCCGCCCATTCTCTCCCCTAGGATGACCAGGTGGACGGAGTTCCTGACAGCGTACGACTACACGCTGTTCTACCGCCCGGGAAAGCAGCTGGGGCATGCAGATGCCCTCAGCCGCTGCCCCCTCCCCCGGACGGATCAGACGCCGGTGCCGGCCCTGTCCGTCCTGTCAGTGGCCGATTCCGAGTTGCCCCTCACTTTATCAGACGTAGTAATGCAAACCAAGGCTGACCCCATTTTGTCCCAGGTTTCCACCTGGGTTCTGCGAGGGTGGCCCCCGGGCTCGCTGCCGGACTCATATCGGCCCTTCAGGTCCCGCCAACTGGAATTGTCACTTCACAGCGGGTGTTTGTTATGGGGAGACCGGGTCATCGTCCCCCCGCCCCTCCGCCACCAGGTTCTCAGCTCCCTCCACGCCAACCACCCAGGCATAGCTCGCATGAAGGCATTGGCCAGGAGCTATGTCTGGTGGCCACGCATGGACGACGAGGTGGCCGCCTGGGTCGGCGCTTGCCAGGTGTGCCAGGCCTCCCGCCCCGCCCCCCCCTCCGCTCCCCACAGGGACTGGGACACCCCCAGGTCACCGTGGTCAAGGGTCCACATTGACTTCGCCGGCCCATTTCATGGCCAGACCTTCATGGTGGTGGTAGACGCCTACTCTCGCTGGACCGAGGTTATCCTGATGACCTCGACCACGGACGAGAGCACCGTGCGCGCGCTCCGGCGCCTCTTTGCAACGCACGGGTTGCCGGACTCCCTGGTCTCCGACAACGGCCCGCAATTTCACTCTACCATCTTCCAGGAGTTCTTGGCTGCCCAGGGGATCCGTCACGTGCCAACGGCCCCCTACCACCCGGCCGCGAACGGCCAGGCGGAAAGAGCCGTCCGCTCCGCCAAAGAGGCTCTAGGGAGGATGGATAGGGGGGATTGGCAGACAAGGGTAGATGCTTACCTCATGGGCCAGCACTCCACGCCATGCCAGGCGACAGGCAAAAGCCCCGCGGAGCTGCTGATGGGTCGCCGCCTGCGAACCAAATTGGACAGGCTGCACCCCCAATACAATGAGGTACAGCCGTGCAACCTGGGGGTCCCCTCTTCCCGCCGTTTCTCCGTTGGCGACACAGTTTTTGCCAGGAACTTTGCGGGGGATCCGCGGTGGGTCCCCGCTGTCGTCCGCGAACTAACGGGCCCCTGTTCCTACAGGGTCGGACGACCGGATGGATCCGAGTGGCGGCGCCACCTGGATCAACTGAGGCGCCGCCCTCCGTCTCCAGCACCCCCGCCACCATCACAACCTCCGGACTCGCCGAACATCGAGACCCCAACACAGCGGAACGACTGGGCCATCTCCACACCGTCCTGGCCGCTCACCACCTTTGTCGACTACCCCGTTCCTGATCAAGCTCTGGGTCAGCCGATACCGGAGCCGTCGTTCCAGGAACAAACCGCGGCACAACACTTCCCGGGGACCCACCGTCCGGTGCTGACCGATCCAGGGTCCCCGCCAAATGGACTTGAGCGTGAAGCCAACCGACCGAACACGCCCCCGGACGACTCGCCCCCGTCGGCAGCGGTACCGGACGGCGGCTCAGACCACAACGACGCAGCTTGTCCGCCCCCACCGGCACCAGCAGAGGCAGTGCGGCGCTCAGGGCGGAATAGGCGCAGTCCCACCTATCTCAGCGAATACGTGTGCTAGGGACCACGCGGGGGGGGACTCGCTGGGGGGGAAGGAGTGTTGCATCCTGGCAGACATTCAAAGCCGGCAACAGCCAGCCACGTCCTGATTGGACAGGACGCGGTTGGCTGTGGCCGGAACCGCCTAACGCGCGATTGGCCGGCTGCCTACCAGCTCCCCATAAAAGGAGCGGTAGAGCAGAAGGCGCGCACTTTTGAAATGAGTCACTATGCCTTGCCTACATTGTTCCGAATAAAAAGAGCTGTTAATCTTACCGGTCTGGACTCTCTATGCGTGCTGAGAATCTAACAGTTGACACCTCCTTCTTCCCTTTCTTTTCTTCCGCCCTCACAGCAAAGTCTGGGCGCTGCTAAAGATTGTGGTGCCCATTGGCAGCTGGGCAGCTGTGAGGGATGCCCCAGTCCCTGAGCCCCCATTCCAGCCTTCCTTTCCCATCGGAAGAACCAACTGGGCTTCTGAAATGGAAACAGGCCGGGCGCTTCGGGCACGGAGGTTGCAGAGTCACCCGATCCCCTCCTGAGGCTTCCTGATGGGCAAAACCAAGGGGGAAGACTGCTTCACTTAACAACCCTTTTACTAGACTGAGAACTTTCATGACTCACTTAACAACTCTGGCAAGAAAGGTTGTAAAATGGTGCCAAATTCACTGCACATCTGTTTGGCTTAGTAACGGAAATTTTGGGCTCGGCTGTGGTCATAAGCCAAGGACTTCCTGCCTTTCAGTTCCTTGTTGCCAGCTCTGCTTCTGAAGGGCAGCCTAGAAATTGGACACAATGTCAAAACGTTCCAAAATTTGTCCATCAATGCTCATGACGGTCTTTAAAGTCCTCGACTTATGATGGCAATTCCCATAGGCAAGGGATGTGGATGTAAAGCTCAATCACACCCCTTAACGATGGCAATCCCTGCACCCTCAGTGACTGTCATTAAGTGAATCCCACTGTCATTAGGTGAGGCAACTTGTCCAAGATCACTGGGGAAGCCAGCAGAAAGTCTCAGGTCTGCAGGCAGTGAAGTGGGGGAGGAGAGGAGAGGACATGGGGAAGGGACAGAGTTGGGGAGGGGCTTGGGGGAGAGGGGCCAGTCATGGAAGCCCCTCCCACTGGTCTTCTACCTTCCCTGCCAGTTTCCCCCTGGACTCTCTGGGGAAGCCAAAGGGAAAGGCTGCCAATGGGGATCGTGGGACTGGACTGCAACTGGTCGTAGGGGGCCAGAACTCCAAGGGGGCCAGAACTCCAAGGACCATTTGCAAGCAGCCTTTGTTCAGTGCTGTCATAACTTGGAGCGATTGTTCACCCATGGTCGTAGATGGAGGACTTCCTGCACTGTCAGATGCTGGGTCTCCTCTCCTTCTGAGCAGTGAAGAACCCGGAGAGATCTCTTCACTTTCTGGGCCGATCAGGACCCTTCCCAAATAAGACCCCGCTCTGTGTGTGAGATGGAGTTTGTGTGTTTTGTGGACTTCCAATAAAACCACATTTATTTCGTAGGTTTTGTAAAGAGTTCCCTCTCACAGGAGGCCCACAGCAATTAAACCAAGAAAACTCAGTCAAAATAGAAATATTTGCCCAAACAGACCATCGTATTAAAAGGACCCCTGAAAGATCAATTAAAGGCAAGAGGGGACGAGGGTCAACAGGTGAAGACAACCAGGGGAAACCATTCAGGACAAGGGCTCCCTCCTCCTCCGGGACCCCCAGGCACAATGGCCAGCCTGGTCCAGGCCCTTCCCAGAGGCCAGGAGGCCAGGTTCGATAGCCAAGGGTCAGGGCAGGGACCAGGAGTCCAGGCTATGTGTCCTCTGGGATTCCCACACAATAACCACACCAGGAAATTAAGAGATTCGGAGCTTTATTATTCATTCAAGTGAATTAAACAAAAATGCACAGCCTAAAACGTGTCCATCTCAAGCAAGGTGACCCCCAATCTCCTCTAAACTGCCAGGATCTGTTTAAAGACAACAACTGAGACACCCGAAGGGCAGCCAATTTCCAGAGGACCCAGTGCAAAGCTCCATCCAGAGGCTCCCAAGAGGTCAAAGGGAACTTCGGGGCTTCCATCCCAGTCTGGACTGAGGGAGCCTCCTGCCTGTTTCCAGGGCACCTCAAGTGGGGGAGGCCAGCCTGGCTGCCTGGGGACCCTGGTGGTGGCCCCCTCCCAAATGCCTGGGAAACTACGGAGAGGAGCCGGTGCTTCTGTCCAGGATCTCGGGGTTCCCTCTTCTCCCTCCCTTCCCCCAACTTCAAGTAGAAGTGAAAGAGAAGCAGGTCAGCTCAGAAGGAGCTCTAAATTTCTGGAGTCTTCTTGGTGTGCAGAAAACATCAAAGTCTGTCATTAAACTCCCTGAACTAAGGAGGGTCTTGCGCCATTGTTACTTCAGGGGCCAAACTGGGTCCTGGGGGAGGAAGTTTCAGAGGGCCACAGAGGGTGTTGGGGTCTATTGGGGGTGAATGAGGAGCTCTTCAGGGGATCACAGACCCCCCCCAAGGAATACCCCCACCCCTTAACCCTCTTTCCACCTTCCTTCCTTCTCCCCATCAGTCGAGCACTTTCAGTGAAAGAGATTTTCTGCCTCTGGGCCAAAAAAAGACTTTGGAATCCGATCTTTCCTCCAATTCTCTCCTTCCCAGCTGCCCCGTCTGCCTCCCACCTCCCACCCCACAAAATAGGAAACCTCAAGGGAAATGAACGGAGGAGAGCCAGTTCTAAGAAAGGAGTGGGCGAGAGGATCCAGAATAGAGAAGGGAGGGAGGGGGGATGGTGGGTTGAGGGGGAGCTGAGTGATCCACTTGATCCCATTAACCTCGGAGGTAGATATTCAAAGATCATGTCTAGTGCCTGGAAGAAACTCCTGCAGTCTTCACAGCTGTTGAATAGGAAGTCAGCTGGGCCTCCCTCCCCTCCCCTCCCCTTGGTTTTCTCCTTTTCCCCTTCTTCCTTCTCTCCCTCCCGCCTCTCCTTTAATCCTATCCTCCCTCCCTCCCTCCCGCCCCTCTCCTTTCCCCCCTTCCTTTTCTTTCTCCCTCCCTCCCTCCTTACATCCTCCTCCCACCCACCCATCTCATTCAGCACTTTGAGACCCTTCTGTCTGCTCAGTTCTCCTGGGGGCCTTGGGGGGGGGTCCTCCCCTATGGCTTTCACACACAGGCCCCCCTCATTTTTTCCTTCTTTTATATTCAACAACCGTTGCCTTTCTCAGGACCCCCTCGCCCCATATTGAGAGGTCCCCAGTTGCTGAGGGGTCTAGGAGGGGGCGCCCCCAGCATCTCCCCACAGCTGGATCCAAGAGGATGGTAGAAAAGGCCAGGAAGCCTTTCCTGGGCTGATGGTGGGCTGGGGTACGGAGGTTCCCCCAACAGGGCTCCCTCTGAGGGTCTGCGGTGCTTTTGAGGGGAAGGCAACACATGGGGAGCCCCCGTCCTCATGGAAGGCTCTGAGGAGGATCCTGGCAAGGAAAACACCTCTGAAAGGGCCACCCAGGGGGTCAGAGGTCGCCTCCTGGACATTGGAAACCACACTGAGCCACAAGAGAGACCCCAGTCCCTCCTTCCTTGCCCAGAATGGCTTCTCCTCCCCCCTTGGCCCTTTCATGGGGGAGGCCGAGAGGACGGAGGCTCCTTGGAGAGGAAACCATGAGGTGGCCTCCCCAAGCCCATGTTTTCCATCAAGTCCTTCATGGAAATGAGGCTTGGACAGAGACTGGCACCCTGCTTTGCAGCCCCCCAAGTCTTGGCTACATGTTTTGCTTTCCGTATTTGGTTTTTCCATCCAAATCAGGTGGCAGAGACCTTGGTGGACGCCTGTCAAACTCCGGTTCCCAATCTCCGTCTTGGGAGGAATTGTGGGATGAATGTAGGTAACACTAGGAAGACCTCAGCTGTTCCTTGACCCCTCTTCTGACCAAACCTTGGGAGGAAAAGCTGGGAATAGCTATAAATTCAATTATTTGGATTTTAACCGACCATTTTATTTATTTATTTAATTTCTAGACTGCCCCCTCTCCCCGAAGGGACTCGGGACGGTGTACAGGAAAAATTAAAAAACATCTAAAAACATAACAATACACACATAGTTAAAATCAAATTAAATAACCCTATACAAAATTTAAAAATATTAAAAACTATATCCCATTAAAACCAAATAAAACAATTTACATTACAGACTGGGGCGAGAAGCATAAATTAGGCCAAGCCGGAAATAATGTCCATTATTGTCACTATTCTTCAATTCCTTTAAATTACAATTTGCCCTGGTTGTCCAACAATTGTTCTACAGGATCATTGAGGTTAAAAGAACTGGAAGATAAACCCATTTAGAACATTATATACTGTCCTGGATATTGCCTCTCAAAACCTAAATTTTCCAAACAAAATGTTAATGCTATTACTTTGTCTTCTGTCTGACAACTGTTACTACTTGGTGAAGGCAGGCAATTTCCTTCAGAGAATTTGACTCCATGAAATGTCACCAGAAAGAGAAAAGAATTCTTCATGGGCCACATTAGAGACTCTCAATGTCTTTAATCCGTGTCAGTAACTTTGCCTTTTTAAGTGCATTTTTTTCCGTGCTGCAGGAAGAATAATCTGGACTTCCTGCAATAACCTCTATAAAACATCTCTTGACTCAATCATAGAGGGTCGTACTTGTGGGTCAGCCAGGAGTTCTGCCTCTTGTGCATTGCATGGAAGAGCCCCAATGTGAAGCTTGCCCTGGAAAGAGGAGCCCAGGGGGTCTCTGGGGGCCCCTCCTCCCACCCAGGAGTCTTCCTGCCAGCTGCCCTGGAGAATGGAGGCAGAAAGCAGGTCAGGCTGGGATAAATCCTCTCCATTCTTGAAACCTGCGGAGACCCATCTGACTCCTTGCACACAGACTGGGCCACCCCCAACCCACCCACCATGTCCTCAGGACTGTGTGGTAGACAGGAAAAAAGGGGGTGTTGTACCCCTCCCCCTCTGTTGAGAGAGGGCAGTTTTAACCAAGATGGCTTCTTGGACCCTCTTCCAACTATGGATCTCCTCTTTGCTCTCTCCCAAGACAGCAAGATGGTCCTTTCCCCAGTTCCAAAGAGCCCCCTCCCCACTTTGCCCTCTGATGCAGGTGACCCTGAGGGGGCAGATAAACCCCCAGGTGGCCTCAAGGCCTCTCAGAGAGCTCCTGGCTGACCTTCACAATGCTGACCACCAAAGGGCTGCAAAGAGGATGAATCCTTCCATTCCCCATCATTCAGTCAGAACTGAAGAAGCCTCTTGGAGGAGAAGCGAAACATTTTCAAGGGAAAAAAACCCAAGCAATCCTAGCTGCCTTTTGAAAAGCCCCTTTGGGATGTGGGCTGAAGATGCCCCAAAGAAGGAGGGGGCTTTGGGAGTCTCTTCCGTGGCTGAAGAAGGAGAAGGGGTGGAGGGGGAGAGCCTTTCTTTTAGGCTGCCCCTCAGGTTTTCTGCAGGAGGCTCCCTTTGCAAAGAGCAGGTGAGCCTGTCAGGCCTTCTTAGCTTCCCATCCCTGAGCAGGGGGCTCACCTGTGCTTTTCTTGCCACGGCTGGTTGCTGGCGGTTTCAGAAAGACAGAATTTAACAGAACAGACTTGGAAGGGACCTTGGAGGTCTTCTAGACCAACCCCTTACTTAAGCAGGACCCCGTGGATTCCCCACTGCTGAGAGCCACTCAACTGTCAACCTTCCCTTCTGAGCTGAAGGGGGGGGGGATTCCAAGGGAGGGAGGGGTCAAGGGTTAAGTAGAGGGAGAAGTGTTGTTTGACCTCTAGGTTACCTGGATACCTGGATTCTGTTGGTACTCTTTTCCGTTGATGGGTGAGGCCACGCAGGCTTTCAAAGCTTGAGTGGATGAGAGAGAGAGAGAGAGATACACAGAGAGAGAGAGAGAGGAAAGAGGAAAGAGAAAGAGAGAGGAAAGAGAAAGAGAGAGAGAGAGACTGAGAGGTAAGCAGGATTCAGTTCTTTGTCTCGGGTATTTTGTTCCCTGCTTGGGAGTTTGACCTTGGGATGAATACAGGAGTTGTTGGGGAATCACCAACCTTTGAATCCAGAGATTGACTCTTCTTCCTCCACCCCTTGTCTCTTTCAGACATGGATCCAAACGAGGTTCTGCGGCCATCCAGCGGCAGACCCCAGAACGTCCTTGGGGAGCCCTGGAAGGTGACCTTGTTTGTCCTTGGGGTCTATGTCTTCACTGGCCTCTGCGTATTTTTCCATCTGTGCAAGTAAGTTGCTCCTGTTAAAGGAAGCATCCTCACCACCATCTGGGGAGCCCTGGGGCACTTGAAGCCCTCCAAAATGTTCCTGGAACTAATAGGAGGAAGGATAGAATCCCCCAGGGCTGGAAGGGACCTTGGAGGTCTTCTAGTCCAACCCCCAATCTTGAAAATCTGGAGCCCCCATTAAGAATTATCTTTCTTATCATTGTTAAGAAAACAATGTACCATTCAATTATATTTGATTCTTTTCTTCTTCTCCAATCCCCAGAAAAAGGTGTCTGCAAGTGTCATCAGAGCCACGAAGTGAAGATGTGGAGGCCGCCATTATCACTGTGGAACCCTACATACCTCAACCCATCTACCCCAACATCCCCATCATTGATGAGCGAAGGATGTCAGACATTCTGCCTTGCATGACAGTGTGATGGTTGGTAAGTGTTTGGACTAATTTGGTTGTCACATTTTCTTTATTTTTCTATTTTAAAGGTATTCTGTTGTTGTTGTTGTTATTCTTATTCTTATTATTTAATTCTTTTTAATTGTTGTTTTGCATTTCTTCCTTTGGGGTTTTGGGGGTGGGGTGGTTGGACTATGGAAACTAATAAGAAAGAAAACTAGGAACCTTTAATTTGGTTGCTCTGTTTTTTATTGTTTTGTTTCTTGCTTCCTATTTCATTATTATTAAAATACTCAATCTGTGTTTCTTTTGCCCCAGGACAAATTGCGGCAACCATCACATTCTTGACCAGGGCTGAACGTCTGACATCGTCTCGCATCAACGATGGTGATGTTGGGATCGATGGATTCCAGTACAGAGGTTCCACAGTGATGGCGGCCTCCTCCTCATCTTCAGCTGCAGGTTCTGGTGACAGTTGCAACACCTTCAACGCAGAGGCCAAACCACACATGGACCCCAAAGACGAACAAAGTCACTTTCCAGGGTCTCCAAGGAAGTTCTGAGGACTCTCACTGGATGGCCGCACCAGTTCTGGCAGATGGACCAGAGGGATGGAGCCGTGGCTGGATGAGTGATGGGCACAGAGGTCCACTCTGACTCAGACGCCAGCCAAGTGGAGGTGGCCTCCTCACCTGGCCTGAACCTCATTGAGATCTTGTGGGCCCCCCTTAAACGGGAGAATTGTGGTGAAGGGAAAGAGTTCCCTTCTCTGAAGAGTCTCTGGGAGGCTCTGGTGGCTGCTGCACAAACAGTGGATCCTCAAGAGATGAAGAAACGGAGAGACTCCATGAACGGAAAGATCATGGTTGTCACTGAAGAGAAGGGGGGCTGTATTGGTCCCTTATTTCTTCTTGTGGACTTTCAGAAATGTCTATTTGTACATTTTGAGTTGTTTGTTTATTATTCTATAAATAAAAGAGTGAGATGGGCAAATTTTCATTTTGTTGCGTAATAATTCTCCATACACAGATACTCTCCTAAGAAAGCCAAAACCTCACTTTTACTTTCTTCAACGTTCAGGTTTGGGGTTTATAAACATTTTGGATTGACCGAGAGCACCGGAGTTCTTCAATAACAAAATTAATCCTCCAAAATACAGCTTGCCTAAGAATTGTGCCCAGAGGGTGGGTGCCACTTGGGTGGGAAATGTGGCCTGTTTCATGCAGATGGACGGGGGGGGGGGGGCTGCCAGTGCTGGACTTGCTCGGATGGGACACCCAACTGCCAGCAGTGGTGGGAGTCAAATGATTTAACACCTGGTTCTGTGCCCTAATGACGATTTTAAGTGTAAAAAACCCAATGTTAGGTCTTATTTTAGGGGGAAGCCTTACTTTAAAGCAGATGGGGGAGGCAAGGGGGGCTATGCATAATTCAGCAACTGGTGCCAACCAAATGCCCTCGCTTGAGCTTCTGTGCATCTGACTCATCATCCCATGGACAGTAGAAATCTTGTTATCTGTGTTGAGGTCACAGAGGAGAGGAGACTTCAGGATATCAGAAGGAGGATGGGATATGCTTTATAAGGTTTGTCCTGAGAGCCTCAACCAGGCATGGCAACAGTGTCGGCTCCTCTCGGCCCCTCCAGCCAGAAGGACCTGGGAAGGGAGGCATCCAAGGGCGGGGGATCAGTTTGAGAAACTCACAGGGGCTGCCAGATTCCCCTCCCCATTGACCGCGTCAGCCACAGCTGAGGGTGAAGGGAGGCAGAAGACCCATCAGGAGAAGAGGGAAATCCTGGATATCAGAGGAGACCTTTATTCACAAAGCTACCCAGAAGTTCTCCCAAGAAAGGAGCGGAGAGCGGAGGAGAAACGGCAGAACTTTATTCCGGGTCCCGCTTTCCAAGGAATGGAATGGAATGGAATGTTTATTTGTAAACCGCTCCCTCTCCCCGAAGGGACTCGGGGCGGTGAACAGAGAATATAAAACATAAAAACATACAACAATATAAATATCTAAAATTAAATTAAATTACAATGACCCTGCACTAAAACCTAGAAAACCTAAAACCCTAAAACCCTAAAAACCCAATTAAAAATTTAAATGTACAGACCGGAGGTGTGAGAAATAGATTAGGCCAGGCTGGCCTGTTGGAAGAAATATGTTTTGAGCTTTCGGTGGAAGGAGCGGAGGTCCGGAGTTGTTCTGAGGTTGGGGGGTAGGTTGTTCCATAGGATAGGGCCTGCAACAGAGAAGGCCCTTCCCCTGGGAGTCGCCCGCTGGCATTGCCTAGTGGACGGCACCCGGAGAAGTCCCTCTCTGTGGGAGTGGATCGGCCGCAGGGATGTATGGGGCAGGATGCGATCTTGCAGATAGCTAGTTCCCGTGCCATGGAGCACTTTAAAGATGGTAATCAACACCTTGAAAGACCACAGGCAGCCAATGCAGCTCGCGCAGGAGCGATGTTATGTGGGAGTACCCTGGGGCTCCCAGAATTGCCCGCGCGGCCGCATTTTGAACTAGCTATAGTTTTCGGATGCACCTCAAGGGAAGCCCCATGTAGAGAGCGTTGCAGTAGTCTAGACGGGATGTCACAAGGGCATGAGTGACCGTGCGGAGGGTATCCCGGTGCAATAGGGGACGCAAATGGCGTACCAGGTGAACCTGGTAAAACGCCCCCCTGGTCACGGCCGTCACTTGATCTTCCATGGACAGCTGGGTATCCAGGAGGACGCCCAAGTTGCGTGCCCCATCCACAAGGGCTAGATGTTCCCCCCCTATGGCCAGTGATGGAGAAAACTGGTTGTACCGGGATGCCGGAAGCTACAGCCGTCTTAGACGGGTTGAGTCTGAGTCTGTTTCTTCCCATCCAGACCCGTACGGCTTCCAGACACCGGGACATCACTTCAATGGCATCGTTGGGGTGGTTCGGGGTAGATATATTCAGCTGCGTATCATCAGCGTAGAGGTGGTACTCTACACCGAAACCACAGATGATCTCACCCAGCAGCTTCATATAGGTGTTGAACAGGAGTGGTGAGAGGACCGACTCCTGAGGCACCCCACAAGTGAGAGGCCTCAAGGTCGACCTCTGCCCTCCTACCAACACAAATTGTGATCGACCGGAGAGGTAGGAGGAGAACTACCGTAAAATGGTGCCTCCCACCCCCAACCCCTCCAGTCGATGCAATAGGATACCATGGCCGATGGTATCAAAAGCCGCTGAGAGATCTAATAGGACCAGGATGGAGGAACAACCCCCATCCCTGGTCCTCCAGAGATCATCAACCAATGCGACCAATGCCATCTCAGTGCTGTGTCCAGGCCGGAAGCCGGATTGGCACGGGTCCAGATAATCAATCTCATCTGAAGGAGGAGGGGATTCGTGGCAGAGAGAATAGTGGGGAAAATTGGGAGGGGAGGTCTATTCGGTATTTGGGGGGTACAGCTCAAGGGGGGGTCATGGCAGCCCCAGACGGGACCCTCCGCTTCATTTGCTCTCTGAATGATTCTCAACCAGGGATTTTTGCATCCTCCACCTTCTTATCTGACATCCACAACAACGATTTTTGAACCCCAAACCGAGCTGTTATTTGTGAAGGTTCAGAAAACCCCACAGCACTGTGGGTACAAGAAGCCCTCCAGCAGCCCCTTTGCCAGGAAGGGATCAAAGGCAGAAGCTTCCAGGAGGGGGAGGGAAGGCAGGGACCCCACAGGGTTGGGGGAGGGGCACTCCCAAGGGTAAAAGTGTGTGTGTGTGTGTGTGTGTTTGTGTGTGTGTGTGTGTGTGAGTTCCCTCAAGGACCCCCAACCCTGGCAAGCTGTGGGACTGTGCTTCCCCTTCAGTCATCCAATGCAGCCCCACTCCATGTTGGATGTATTTATTTATTTATTTATTTCAAATTTATAAACCGCCCCCTCTCCCCGAAGGGACTCGGGGCGGTGTACAGGAAAATTAAAAACATCAAAAAACATACAATATATATAAAGTTAAAAACGAATTAAATTACCCTGTACTAAAAACATTAAAATGAAACCCAGCCTATACTAAAAATTCCCCCTAAAAATCTAAAATCCATTTGCGTGTTTGGCAGATACTATATAAAAAGGTCTAACTGTTATGCAAGACCAGATTGTTGGAAAAAATATGTTTTAAGTGAACGGTGAAAGAGGGGAAGGTCCGTGATGGTGCGAAGTTCGGGGGGTAGGTCATTCCAGAGAAGGCCCTGCCCCTGGACACCGCTAGCCAGCATTGACCGGCAGTTGGTACCCTCAGCAGGCCCTCTCTGTGGGAGCGTATCGTTTTCTCGTGGGGGTGGGGGGGCACACCCTCGGGAGGGGAGGGTGGGGCGGAGGCAGGCCGAGGCAATTCAGCCGGTTTTCATAACTGCTCCTACAATTCACAACCGGTTTTAGGGAACACGTGGGAACTGGCTGGATCCCTCCCTTACCTGGTTCCATGTTGGGCCATGTGATACGTCCCTCCTCCCTGCTTGTGGGCAGACCAGAGGCACCTGGGGGTCAGCGTGGATTCTAGACTGACCTTCGCCTGATCCAGCAACTCTTTTTTCTTTGAATAAAATGGAATTTGCAAAGGGATCCGAGTGGCAACCAGAATCCATTCTGAGACCTCAGTCTGACTCCTGATCCACCCACCATCTCTGTGGTTGGAAAGCAGAAGACCTTCCATGGGTGCCTCTTGCTAGAACCCTGGATCCCCCCCCCCCATTACTCCCCCTCCGCTCCCTTCTTGGACCTGGATGAATAGGAGGCCTTGAACGCTCAGGCCACAATCCAGAGCATTTGGTCAAGGAAGAGGCTGCCTCCACACAGGACATTTCACATCATTCTGGCATTCTCAGGGGACCAGACTGGTGCTTGGTTCACAAAGTTTCTTCCTGACCCCCCCTCCCCTCCCCTCCCATACACAGACTTTTAGCTGTAGGAACCAGTGCCTGAATTATTTTTTAAAGGTGTCAAATTCAGTAGCTGCTGTTGAACATCAAATTCCTCTGATTCCTTCTTCCTTTCAACTTAATAAACCTTTTAGCAAGGTTTATTAAGTTGAAAGGGAAAGGAGCTAGAACTATTCAATAATTTCCTATTTTGAAACATATACATATTTTCTTTGACTCCGGCATACTATCTAAATGTAAAAAATATCTCCTTCCAAATAAAAGAAACTTTAACAATTCTTCCAATATTATAATGGTGTTATATCTCATGTTTTTACATTTGTTCTGGCTGTGAGATGCTCCTTTGTGTTCAGGTCTGGCCTCAGAAGGATAATGTAGCACTTGGGGATGAAGATGCACCCCAGCAGACCTGCACTGGAGGCCAGGATGGAGAAGACCTGGACAGCCACCATGTATTTCCCTTTGGTGCTCAGGTAGGTGGGCACAAAAGTCACCCAGACACTGCAGAAGACCAGCATGCTGAAGGTGATCAGCTTGGCTTCGTTGAAGGCCCCAGGCAGATTCCTGGCCAGGAAAGCCACCGTGAAGCAGATGGCAGCCAGGAAGCCCATGTAGCTGAGGGTGACGTAGAACATGACAACAGCCCCTTCGTTGCATTGCAGGATGATCTCTCCAGGCTGGGAGTGGAGGTCAGAGTCAGGGAAGGGGGGAGAAACTCCCAGCCAGATGGAGCAGATGATCACTTGGACAGCAAAACAAGAGAGGATGATGGAGTTGGCCAAGATCTTCCCCAACCATTTCTTCGCTCGGTTTCCTGGTTTTGTGGCAAGGAAAGCCAGCACCACCGTGATGGTTTTGGCCAAGAGAGAAGAAACGGCAACTGAGAAAATGATGCTGAAAACTGTTTGTCGAAGAAGGCAGGTGGCTTTCCTTGGTTGACCAATGAAGAGAGAAGAAGACAAGAAGCAAAGCAGGAGGGAGACCAGGAGGATGTAGGAGAGGTCACAGTTGTTGGCTTTGACAAGGGGAGTTTCTCGGTATATAATGAAGATGATTAAAACAAGGCCTGTGATTAAAAACAATAGTAGGGCAGAAGAGACCAAGATGATGCTCAGATGTTCTTCATAAGACAGGAAGGTTATAACTTTGGGGATACATTGGACTCTTTTCTCATTTGGATATTTGTCATCTGGACACTTGGTGCATTTTTCCACATCTGAGAAAAAAACACATTCCCTTACTATTCTCTCCTTTTACCTTTCAAGCAATACCTTATTTGGACAACAAGTGAGACCAGGAGATATTGTCCAGGTCACATTTATTAGTACCTCTAGTGAGAGACAATAAGAAGTATAAGAATTTTCTTAAAAATCAAGTTTTGTTTAATCGTCTATGAAAGTGAGAGAAGAATTGGGACCCAAATAACTTCCTGTATGATGTTCAGAACCATCATAGGAACCTTTATTATTTGATGTATGTAATGAATCAGTTCCACTTCCCACCTTCCTGAGTGGAGAAGGTCCCCTCCGGACAAGGAACACAGTCATAGCAGCAAACTGGCTCTCCTTCTCGAGCCCTCTTGACAAATCCAGGATGACAACTTTCCCCACATCTGGACTGAGGCAGGGACTGAGCAGAAGAACAAGGAAGGGCAAAGAAAAGATGTTAGGACTCTCCGTCCATGGAAAACGGAGGGAGAAATGGATGGAGACAAGGAGCCTCTGGTCTTCACTGAGGTAGATAGGAAACATCTGACTCCTTCTAAACAGATGCTGGAGGTAGATTCTCCATTTACTTCCTCCCTTTTGCTTTTGGAATTTAACAGTACAATAAGTTACTTTTCTACTTAATAGTTTACAGGGATTGAATTGGGAAAAAAGATTTAAGTATAATACATTCACATTAAAACTGAGAATAAGGTTTATTGTAAAATTTTTAGGAAACTTTTATTCCATTAGATTTTTTAAGTGTAGAATAAAACTCTGATGGAGAAAGAAACCTCTGACCAGTAAGATCTTGAAAGGTTTCCATAAAACATGGCAAAGCCCCTCCACTTAGGTCCCGTCCCTTGAAGAACCTCCATTAGGTGGCATGGAAGGCCAACCACCCTGGAGACTATAAGCTTTGCCCCCTTGAAATGGGACCTCAGGTTTTGGCAAACAGAGAAAAGACACCAAAATTTCTCCCACCTTATTGAGCAACTTTAGCTGTGAAAGAGTCTTTTGTTTGATAGAAAGTCTCTCTCTTACAAAATACGCCAGAATCTCCATCCTGGGATCCTCCTTGGGGAGAACCAAGAGGCACTGAATGCCTATATCTGCTTTTATCTCTCCATTTTGGTCCAAGTACAGTTTTCTGTCAGAAATATTCCAAAATGCATTCTTCTCCAGAAAGGGATGAAACTAGAATGGGAACATCCAGGAATTTGAACAACAGAAAACTTTGTTTCTTATCCCACATTGAATCTTTCTTCTACAATTGTCTCATCTCCAAATATGATTAAATAGGATACAAATATTGCCATTATCTTCATAGGTGAATGAGAAAGTTTGAAAAAAATTTATCAAAATATAGAGAAAATATATTTGACACAGTTGGTCAATTATAGGGAACATTCGAGAGCAGATGACAAATAAAAGAAACAGGAAAAAAAAGATGATCCATAAACTCTTTGAAAACAACAGTGATTCACAGAAAGCCTGGGTTGATCAAGAAGAAATCTCTCAGGCTGATCTTCTCCCTTGTAATCCTGATGGAAAACTCCTCCAGATCACTCCTAATGGAGCCACTCCCCACCTCCCCAGACCAGGCCCAGAGCTCGCTCAAGACCGAGCCACAGCCGCGACCCAGCTAGAAGCCCCCCGCCCCCATTCTAGCCACACCCACTGAAGCAGTAGTAAAATATTTTAACCCCCCCTACTCCAGATGTTTTAGTTCTACTCGATTGTAATGCAAGATGAAGACATTTTGGAAACCCTGAAAGAAAAAATCTCCCCCCAGTTCTTTTCTCAGCCTGAGAAGTCAGTGAGGATCCTTCCTGGGTTTTTCTCTCTCCCCTTATGCAGCTGCCGGATTCTGTCTCAAAGGTCTTTGGGAGCTGCCCCCTCCCTCCCCCTCCCCTCTGCAGAATCTCCTCTGGCTGCAGAATTGGGATCCCTCCGTCTTTCCTGGCTTTGGATCTTCTCATCCCCTTATCTTCTCCTGCCCCCCCCTTCTCCCCCCTGCACAGTCTCAGTGGCTGCTTGGAGGGGGGGGGAGATTTCTGGTTTTGCAGGTCTGAGAGGAAAAGTGGAAGGAGAAACAGGCCCTCCAAGGCTGCCCCCCCTTGGCCTTTCTGCAACCAAATTCCCCGCCCCCAGACAGAGGAACCACACCCCCCACACGAATACTGCCAGGCAGAGGAGGCTGGGCCCATAAGTGGGCAGCGTGTGGGGGGAGAGGCTGCAGGAGCTCTGCTGTGAATGGAGGGAGAGAGAAAAGTTGGGATTCTTTCTGCTGCAGCCCTTGAATGCTTGAATGGCAGAGAGAAGACAAATTTCCGCCTCCATTCACAGCAGAGCTCCTGCTCCCTTTATGGCCCCCCCTGGCCATAACAGCTTCTGATTCCTCTCTCTCATTCTCTCTCATTCTCTCTCTCTCTCATTCTCTCATATTCTCTCTCTCTCTCTCTCTCTCTCTCTCTCTCTCTCTCTCTCTCTCTCTCTCTCTCTCTCTCTCTCTCTCTCTCTCTCTTTCCTCCCATTCCAACTTTGCAGTGCAAGGAAGCTGCCCACCCTTCCACCTCCCCATAAATCCCCCTCCTGTGGCTGCTCCAGAGAAAGAAGCTTGCGTGGAAGGGGCGAGAGGAAGACTGCTGCCTGCACAGTTAATTTAGTTAGTCAGCCGGACTTTCCTGGGAGGCGAGCGATGCTGCCGGGCGCTTGGAAAGGACTTTGGCGATTGGCCCACCACTGAAAGCAAACAATGAATCGAGGAGCAGAGCTGGGTGGAGGAGTGTGTGTGTGTGTGTGTGTGTGTGTGTGTGTGTGTGTAAAATGGTCGGTTTCATCCAAGGAGTTGTTGTTTCAGGTGGGTCTCCTGGCTTTGGAAGGAGGAAAGGAAGGGATACAAAGAGAGAGAAAAGAATTAAACTCATATTAACTAATGACCAAAAAACTATAACAAAGTCTTATAAGCTGATGCTACTCTGGAAGGTAGAGGAAGAAGACGTGATGAGGGAACCTCTGACTTCCTGGGCTAAAAACTTTGGGTATGAAATTGATACAATAAGTGGAGAGGAATTTGGAATAAAAATATCAAAGCCACATTGGCTTCGTCCTACAAAGAGAACCAATATAAAATGTTATATCGGTGGCATTTGCCGCCAGCCAGACTTGCTAGGATCTTTTCCAATTTATCATCGGCCTGCTGGAAGTGTGGGGCCAAGCGGGGGACCTACGACCATATGTGGTGGACCTGCCCAAAGGTGAAGGTATACTGGGATAGAGTAAGGAGACGGGTGCAGGAGATAACAGGGACTAAAGTGGATAGGAGGCCAAGAGCTCTTCCTCCTGGGAATCTTGCCAGACCCAATGAGTAAAAGAACCAAGTACCTGATCACGTATGTACTAACCGTGGCAAGGATGCTCCTTGCGCAAAGATGGAAAGACCCCAACATTCCGTCAGGAGAAAGCCTAATACACAAGATAACCGATTGTGCCGAATTAGATATGTCATATCTCAATTACTAAAAAATGAACATAAAGAGGAGGGGGAAAAATTGGGAGCTGTGGTATCAATGGTTAGAAAAAGGGGGTAAGGACTTCCTGTTCCGGCTTCTGGCGGCGACGGATGAACCTTGGGGTTCGTCCGCCGTTTTGTTCTTTTTTCTGCCCCAAACGGGGCGAGGTACCCCTTCTTTTTGGGGACCTTCCGTAGGGCTGGCTTGCCTGGACTTGTTCAGCCTGGCGGCGGCCGGTGAAAAATCCTTGTCTTCGGTCTAGGTGGAAGAAGACATGGTGCGGGGGGCTTGGTTCCCTTCGCCAACGGAGGACGGTAACAATTGATTGATCTGGAGAGAGCGGAGCGATCGGGCCGGATGGCTTTGCCGAGGCTTTAATTGCGAGGTGGAGAGTGAGTAACTTTAACTTTATTGCTGGCGGCTTTGGATGAGAGAAACGTGGAGGGGGGTGTTTGTTTGCTAAAACCCCCCTCGGATTTACAACAGCGGCGCGCAGAAATGGCTCCTGGAAAGCAGGGAGCAGATATTTCGCATCCGGACTTTTGCGGAAATAAGTGAAAGTGTTATGCGGCTTGTTTTCATACAATGTATCTAAGTCCGGCTTTACTGAAACAATTTTCTCTGCTATTTTCTCCGGCTGGCTGCCTGAGAGGGTGGTGGAAGATGGCTGTCCTTTGTTCCTGAATGCCTATTTTTGTATGGAAAATTACCAACATCCTTTAGTGATTTGGATTGCCTCCCTCTTCCAACGGAGGATTTTCTGGATTAATTGACTGATTCCTTTCCTGAAGTGCCTTCTTTTTCTTAATAATTGACAGTGGAAAGTGTCTTGCTCTCTGGACATTATAACTTTTCTACAACTTTTCTGAACTTTTTTCCCAGGATTTGCTCCAGCGGCCGCACTCAAAAAACGCCATTTTAGTGGCACGGACTTAAACAGCTCACCATGGCTCAAAAAAAAGGATTGGAAGAGAGAATGACAGCTATGGAAACAGTGTTAAACTCCTTGGTGTTGGAAATCAGAGAATTTAGAAAAGATCATACCAGCACTAAGCTTGAACTTTTGGAAACACAGGAAAAATTAATGGAGAATACACAGAAGACCGAGGAGTTGGAAGTGGGGCTGGCTGGGGCAAAGGGGGAACTTAAAAATATTAATACTGAAATTGGAGATTTGTCTGGTCATATGTCTAGGATGGATTTTGAGAGGATGTCATATTTTTTAAGATTTCAGAATATTTCTGAGGAATCTGGTGAATGCCTTCCTGATCTCATGAGTACAATTTTAGCAGACTATTTACACAAACCCAAAGAGGAGATCAGGGGGGACATTGACCTAGTCTACAGAATAAACTCAGCATATGCCAGGATAAATGAAGTACCCAGAGAGATACATATTAAATTTGTTAGAAGGTCAACCAGGGAGGGAATCTTGAAGGCACAGAGGGAGGGTCCGTTGATTTACCAACAAAAGGAAGTCGCTATCTTGAAGCAGATCCCAAAAAAGATTCGAGAGGTAAGGAGGAAGTACTCCTTCTTATCTAAAAAATTATATAAGCACGGGATTTGGTTTAAGTGGGTGATGCCAGAAGGGATGTTGGTGTTCTGGGAAGGAGGAAGAGTAAGGATTAAAACAGTTGTTAAGGCGGAAGCCTTTCTTAAAAAACATTCCTCTACCCTGGGGGAAGATTCGGGAGGGGCAGAGGGGGCCACGGCCCCGCCCACTAGGGGCCAGGAAGGAGAACAAGAAGATACAATTGCTAAGAGACTTAGATCTAAAAAATGACTTTTATTTTTATTTTTATTAATACAGCTTAATTTTTATCTGGATGTTTGTATACGACTGCCAGCATAGAATTTAGAATTTATATGTATGCATTTACTTTCACCTTGTTGTATTATTGTACAATGTATTACCAATGTCTTATTAAGAAGCCTGGGAGGGGCCAGCGTTCCCGATGTGAAAGTTCTCAAAATATCTTTTTATTTCACCTTACCCTACCCTTTTTCCTAAAAAAAATTGTAAAAGTCAATAAAACTTTTTCAATATAAAAAGAAAAAGGGGGTAAGGCTCCAGGAACAGATGGGTTGACAGCTACGTATTATAAAAATTTACAGTTAGAAATGGTGGAACCTCTTAAGGAATTATTTAGCAAAATTCAAATGGGAGGCGAGGTCCCTCCATCATGGAGAACAGCCTTTATCTCACACATCCCGAAGGATCTTAGACAACCAAAGAATTATAGGCCAATATCACTTTTAAATACGGATTATAAATTTTTTGCTAAAATATTAGCAAATAGGCTAATGATAGCAATGCAACAAATGATTCATAATGATCAATCCGGATTTATAAGTGGGAGACAAATGAGAAATAATGTAAGGCATATTGTAAATTTATTGGAATATTTGGAAAGCAACAACCAAGTCCCTGCGGTGTTTATCTTTTTGGATGCCGAGAAGGCATTTGATCGATTGAATTGGCAATTTTTATTGAAGATGATAGAAAGGATGCAGTGTGGAGAGTACTTTACACAATCTATTAGGGCAATATACCAGAGACAAACAGCACAAATAATAGTTAATAATAGTGTAACAGAGACTTTCAAAATTGAAAAAGGGACAAGACAGGGATGCCCTCTGTCTCCATTATTGTTTATTTTAACTTTAGAATATTTACTGAATAAAATACGGGGTTCAAAGGATATAAAGGGAATCAAAATTAGACACCATGATTATAGATTGAGAGCATTTGCAGACGACCTGGTTGTTATCTTATCTCAACCGGTACAATCGGTTATAAGTTAATGCAGGGGTCCCCAACCCCCGGTCCGCGGACCGGTGCCGGTCCGTGGCTGGATGGGAGCCGGGCCGCAGGGCTGGAGAGGAGGGGTAGGGAGGAGGGAGCAGCCCCCTGAACAGAGCGCGCGGGAGAACGCAGGCGCAGCTGTTCGCGCCGTTGGAGTATGGCTCTTCCTCCTCCCTCGTCGACGGAGGGACTCCGATTCCCTCCCCTGCTGGCATGCCGGCCACTCATTTTCTTCCTGGGGCTGCGGAGGCTCCGCGGACGGGGGAGGGAACTGGCGGCCATAGGGAGGTTGCTCCGGCGGCGCACAACGAGGGTGGAGGAAGAGCCCCCACCATCCTCCTGCGTTCTCCCGCGCGCTCTGCCCAATGGGCTGCCCTCTCCTCCCTCCTCCTCCTCTCCAGCCCTGCAACCCGGCTCCTACCCAGCCACGGAGCCTGACCGAGCAAACGAGTGACCAAGCACGGCGGACGGGCTGGGGGGGGGGGACGACGACGACGACAGACGCACATAGAGAGACAGAGAGAGGGAGGGAGGGAGAGAAAGATAGACAGAGAGAAAGAGACAGAAAGGAAAGAAAGACAGAAAAAGATACAGAAAGAGAGAAAGAGAGAGAAAGAAAAAGAGAGAGAAAGAGGGAAAGAGAAAAAGAAAGAGAAAGAAATAAAGAGAGAAAGGGAAAGAGAGAAAGAAAGATAGCGAGAGAAAGAAAGAAAGAAAGAAAGAAAGAAAGAAAGAAAGAAAGAAAGAAAGAAAGAAAAGAACTTATGACCACAGTTGAGGCCAAAAGTTTGATTGCTAACCAAGATCATTGTTAAGTGAGTTTCACATTTTCCAAGTTGGCCACGCCCACCCAGTCACATGACTGCTGAGCCACTCAGCCGGTCCGCAGAATTTTCTTTAAAATGAAACCGGTCCCTGGTGAAAAAAAGGTTGGGGACCCCTGGGTTAATGGACATAATCAATCAATATGGAAAGGAATTTGGCTTTAAAATAAATCAACAAAAAACAAAGATACTAACTAAAAATATGACCACGCAACATAAAGAAGAATTAGTAAGACTAACGGGATTTGAAATAGTGAAAAAGGTTAAATATTTAGGGGTATATATATCACAGCTTTGAATGGGAAATCATATAAAAATAATTACGAAGTGTTATGGTATAAAATACAGAAAGAGATCGAGACTTGGAAAAAATTACAATTGTCATTGCTGGGAAGAATAGCAGCAATTAAGATGAAAGTTTCACCCAAGTTCTTATTTTTGTTTCAAATGATACCAATACTTTAAAAAGATGTAAATTTGAAAGAATGGCAGAAGGGGCTTAATAAATTTATATGGGCAGGAAAATGACCGAGAATAAAACAAAAAATAATATAGGATACATGTGAAAGAGGAGGTCTCAAAATGCCTAATCTAAGATTATATTATGAGGCAGTTGTTTTATCAGTAATCAGTGATTGGTTTAACTTAACAGGAGAAAGAATATTGAATATTGAAGGATATGAATTGTTATATGGCTGGCATGCATATTTACTATATGGAAAAAAGTGGACAAGACTTTTAAAAGTCACATACTTAGGTATGCGCTTTTGAGAGTTTGGAAAAGGATCAATACAAGTTGAATTATAAAGTACCCATATGAGCAATACGTAGACATGCAATAGAGAACATAAGTATAGAACAAAAACAAGAGGTGATCACCTATAAAGAGCTTCTTAACATGGAAAAGGGTAAATTGCAGCTGAAGCCATTAAATGTACTGAAAGAAGAAAAGATAATGTATGCATGGTTTCAGTATGGACAGCTCCAAACCAGGTGGAAAGAAGATCAAAGAATCATGCATCATGCAGAATGAAGAAAATTTAGTAAAACAAATTAGAGACCAGAGTCAGCCACATATAAAAAGATTATATAATGTCTTAATAGAAATAGATTTGGAAACAGAATTAGTTAAGGATTGTATGATAAAATGGGCACAAAACTTTCAAGAACCAATAATGATGGAAACGTGGGGAAAAATATGGGTTAGAAACGTAAAATTTACACAAGCACAAAGCTTAAGAGAAAATGTTTATAAAATGTTTTATAGATGGCGCCTAGATCCTAAAAAATTATCGTGTGTGTACCCGAACCTCCAACCGAAATGTTGGAGATGTGAAAGTGAAGATGCTACCTATTATCATATATGGTGGACGTGTAAGAAAATCAAAGCATTCTGGATAAAAATATGGAGGATTATGCAGAATATTTTGAAAAAGAGGATCAAGTTTACCCCACAGTTGTTTTTGTTGGGCATAATAACAGATTGTACGGTTATAGAGTCCAAACTGATATTAAATTTAATAACTGCAGCTAGACTTTTGGTGGCGCAATACTGGAAGAAGGAAGATTTGGCGACTATTGAAGAGTGGACATTAAAAGTAGTCAATCTAGCAGAAATGGCAAAAATCTCAGCATACTTGAAAGATGATTTTCAAGAAAGATATTTACTGGAATGGGAAAGATGAATTGAATATATTCAAAACAAATATAAGACTAACAAGTTTAAAATAGCTTATGAATGAAGGGAACTGGAAGGTATTTATATTCACATATAATTGAAAAAAGGAGAGTTAAAGGGTTAAGAGAGGGATTGGGAACTACAGATAGTTAGCTAATGTTAGCAAATGATTGTTAGATGTTATATCCTGTATTTTGCTCTGGGAAGTCAGGGAGGGGGTGGGGGGAGGGAGGGAAATATTTGTAAAATGACAAAATGAATAAAACCTGTTGGAAACAAAAAAAAATGGTTAGAAAAAGGGGAAAAGAATGGTGAGGAACTGAAGTGAAGAAAAAGATCCTATCTAGAAGGTGGAAAAAGGGTTAATTTATTCAATCTTGCATTGTATTACTGACAGAAAGGAAAGAAACCGCAATGAAACGAGAATGGGGATATGAGGATGGTAATATGCACAAATATAGTCGATTTAAAATACTAGAATTTGCATAAATTACAGGTGACGGTGAAAGGAATGCATGGGGGAAGAAAAAATTATTTATTTATTTACTCGCTTTGTAACCAATTGATACACAGTACGTAAGGAAAGAGGGTTTTTTTTGTTTGTTTGTTTTTATTTTTTGTGTTGTGTTTGTTCTGAAAACTAAAAATAAAAAATAATTTTAAAAAGAGAGAAAGGAAGAAAGGGAGAGAGAGAGAGAAGGGAGAGACAAGAAAGAAAAAAAGAAGGAAAAGGGGAAGAAAGAAAAAGGGAAAGAAAGAAAGAGGGAGGGAGGAGAAAGTGAATGAGATATAGTTGGATGGATAGATAGATACATGGAGGGAGGGATGAAGGGAGAGAGAGAGAAAATGAGAGGAAGGAAGGACACAAACTCTGGCTTCAGAAGACTCTTTGAAACAGCACACCTGGCTGGAAGGGACCTCGGAGGTTATGTAGTCCAACCCCCTACAACCTTATATCCTATGGAATATTTTGATGAAATTGCCAGAAAAAGGAAGGGGTTTACTAGGACAAGGCTGCCATGCAGAGGAAGGCAGAGATAGTCCTTGACCTATGACAATTGAGCCCAACATTTTGGTTGCTAAGCAAGAGCGTTGTTAAGGGAGTTTTGCCACATTTTCCTCAATCCATGTCATCTCCTGGCTCTGACAGTCATGTGCAGGATAGGGAAGAGCATCTGAAGGCCTCTGTAATGTTCTCATGGGCAGAAGTTACAGTTCAATGTGTGGCAGAAAGTGGACTCTGGGTGTGTTTTTCCAAATGCAGAAAGTGAGGTTGAATGTATGGAGTTTTAGAAGAGCTGTGTGTGTGTGTGTGTGTCATTTTGTGTGCCTATACACACACAATACTATGTAATATGTATGTACACATATGGCATTTATACATGGGATTAAATTGCATATTTTGAATCATCAGTAGCAGTAAATAAATAAGAGAAATTGTATCTTGTTGAGGCAAGGAGAGACCAGGCAAGGTTCCTTTTGATGTGAGTGATGTCATGTTAGCCACACCCACCCAATCACATGACCACAAAGCCACGCCCACAGTACTGGTAGTAAACTTTTTTAAATCCCCCCACTGGATCCAGCCCTCTTCCAATCACTGACTCCTGTTACACACGAGTGTAAGATCTGCTTACTATTATTCCAGAGTGTCAGAGGTGGAAAAATGAATCCGGTTACAAGAGAGGAGATTTTAGCCGAATGAGAGAGAAAAACAGGATAAAAGGATGAGCTGTTTTAGAGCTGAGCCAGGAAAGCAGAGAAGTTCAGTCTCCTCTTCATGGATTGTCTGAATGCAAAGACTGAACAGCCATCAGTCAGAGAAGCTTCAACTGGGATTCCTGCAGAGAGGAGGAAGTGGGCTAGATGGTCTCAGGGTCTCCTCCAAATTTACAAAGGTTGTCATGCCACAATATGGAACTCTTGTGCTGTTGTTGCTCCAGCCCCACTTAGTGGCCGGGGAAGAGAAGCCTAACTCTATGGTCTGAAGCCAGACTCTGCTTTCTGTCGGCCTTTGGAGAAGACGGAAGAGGCCATTGTGACCGAGACCCCTGGTCATCCGGAGACGGCCTCCGTCCCTCACATGGAGCATCGCTGGAGAGGTTCCAGCTGCTCCTTTGTTGGCTGTTAGTGAATGCTGCCTATCTCGTCTTTCTATTTGATTTCCACTCTTTGCATCTCCTCAGTTTCACCTGCCCTCTTCTCCCAATAAAGCATCCAGATCCATGCCAGGCTCCCTTTCATTGGAGGAGAATAGGGGGGCTTAGCTGCCTGTCCAGCTGCACACAGACCCACCTGCAATGGGGATGGAAGGAAGGTGGAATTCAACCAGGCTCATCACAAACCCACAAATAAGGGGATTTATTTAAAAAAGAATACAGCATTTTCAAATTAGTAGTGTTTAATATAAAAATGCCTTGGAATCTACTCTTTGGCACCATTAATTCGCTGAGTAATTAAATTGGCCAGATTTTTTGAGAAGGTTCCCCTCCTTCTCCTCTGGATTCCTCCTCCAAAGGATCTAAGATTAATGGATCTATATCGGGATCCCCATACCAGTGGTGGGTTTCTGCAGGCTCGCACCTACTCACAAGCGCCGTATGGTGAAATTTAGAGAACCGGTGAGAGGGGGTTCCACCGACAGACCCAGAAGTAAGTCTGGCCTGCCACTGCCAGTAACCCAATGGGAAGGAAAGGAAAGGAAGGCAGAAAGTAAAAAAGGAAAGAAAGAAAGAAAGAAAGAAAGAAAGAAAGAAAGAAAGAAAGAAAGAAAGAAAGAAAGAAAGAAAGAAAGAAAGAATTTATCATCACAATTGAGCCCAACATTTTGGTTGGCCACTCCCACCCTGTCACATGACTACCAAGCCACGCCCACAAAATAGGCCACACCTAGAGAGTAGGTTCTAAAACAATTTGAAACCCACCACTGCCCCATACCTGCCATGGCTGCAGCCTTGGAGACCCCAACCTCTTCTCTCCCTCCTTCCTTCCCCTCCTCGATCTGGAGGAATAGGCGGCATTCATCGCATGGGCCAAAGTCTTTATGAAACTGTAAGGATGGTATTCATTTGGGCCCCTTAATCTCCCCCATTTCCATTGGGTCTCCAGTGGGGCTTTCTGGGTGCATCTTCTGCGGCCTTTGACAGAAAAGACGTTCTTTGAAAGAGAACAGTGGAAATAAGGATCTTGAAACTTTTCTTCCACAAAGAAATCAGGTTCAAAGGCAGAATCTCTTGGCCTTTCTTTTGGCAGATAACCAAAGTTCCAAATACTATGGATGTATGTGACAAGTCTGCGCTTGTTCATTTCATACCCTGCAAAAGTTGTGAGGATCCAGACTTTCCCTTCAATGGGTCCTGGGAGACGCATAAATGTTAAATGGAAAGGAAGAATTCTCTCCCAAATGGAATCCCATTCTATGAAGTGAAGAAAGACGTTGACTTGTCTCCACTTAGAGAGGGAATCCCTGAGGTATGCAGTATATCCAGTTGTTGAGAATCGTTGTGATATAACCACACAAATTCCACTCCTGACAAGCACAGGAGGGAAAATCCTCATGAAATCCTCTCCCTTCTCTGTGTCTGAATCAAAGAGGCCAATCAGGGTCCATCTGAAATGGAGGAGCAGCTGGACAATTGCTGGGTACTGGAATCCTTCTTTGAGGTCCATCTGGTGGAAAAAGGGGAATCGACTTTTATCACTCAGAGCCTCTGAAGCGCTATATAAATTGATCTGAAAAAGGAATTGAAAGGATTAGAGCCATGAAGGGGAAACTGAGGCATGCAGAGCCCTCTCTCCCGGCACACAGGCCGCCCCAGCCCAGCTCCACTAGCATCCACATGCAGGTCCACCTCCTGCCGGCCAGCTGGTTTTTGAGCCTCTCCCGAGGGCCAGGATCGGGGGACCTGTGAGTATGCTGTGTGTGGGATGGGGATGGGGGAGGCGCTTGCATTGCCCAGGAAACTCTGGAGGGCTGGAAGTGAGTGTTGTTAAGTCCTCAGGTCTACGACAGTGCCAGCAAGTCTGGTGAACTCTGAATCACCACATTCCAGAACGGAGCCGGCAGCTGCGTCTGATTGGCTAAGACGCAGCTGGCAGGAGACTGTCTAGAAAATAGATACAATGTTGCAGCTAGCTTGCTGCAAGGGTTCCTGTCTGAAAGTCTATATAAAGGGCTGTCAGACAGGAAAGCCTTGCCAGTAGTGATTCTTGTGTATTGTAAATAGTTGCTGAATAAATGTTCCTGTTGATTGACCATGCCTGAGTCGGACTCCTTTGTCTAATCTAACACTGGCGACGAGTATGGGATTCAGGCCTTGTCATTAGGCACAACGGGGAACGAAGCTTCGACTATACAAGTGCAGAGCGCCCACCACAGCCTCACCATGGGGACAATGCCACCGTTCGCGCCGTTCGATCCGATGAAGGAGCAATGGGCTTCCTTCTTAGCACGCTTCGAGTGTTTCATGATCGCAAGTGATTACGGCGAACTCGCACCAGCAAGGAAGCTGAGCCTCTTCCTCCAGTGTGGCGGTCCAGAATTATTCGCCACCGCTCGAACCATAAGTGCCATGGGACGATCTCCTGGGCCGCCTGAGAGCACACTACACGCCTGTGCCATCTCGCATAGCACATCGCTATGCATTCAGGCAATGTGTGCAACAACCGCAGCAATCTGTAGCTGAGTTCCTCCAAAAACTGAGAGCCACCGCAATTCCTTGCAAATTCCCCGCAGGCTTCCTGGAGGAATCTTTACTGGAGCAGTTCGTGTGCGGCGTCAAAGACATCCGCCTAAAGCGCCGCTTGCTCTCGAAAACTGTCCTGACTCTCGAGCTAGCGGTGGAAGAAGCCCGCGCGGCGGAATTGTCAGAGATTTCCACGTCTGACATGGGCCGCGCTCGCACTCCTCTTTTCCCCACTCCGCGAGCATGTCTAGTGGACGAGATAGCGCCACTAGACGAGATAGAGGATGAAGACCAAGGGGACTGCATGAGGGTGACCGGGCGCTTGCCTAATCGCGCATTCACACCTCAGCAAAATCCCGGGAGCTGCCTAGGTTGCGGAGGTGCCCACCAAAGACCCGACTGCCCCTTCAAGGCATCGGTGTGCCGCAGATGCGGCAGGAAAGGACACCTGGCAGCCGTGTGCTGTGCCGCCGCACCAACGACTACTCCAGCAGCTGCCTCCAGAGCCGCTCCACCAGGACAACAAGCGGCTCAGAAACGATCGAGACGCTGCCAGCCACAGCCGACTGACTGCTTCGTGCTGTCGGAGATGCTCCCAGCTCTGAACTTCAACCAGGCAGAGAGTATGAGATTGTCAACGGTGGTTTGTTTAGAGGGGGTGGGAGTCAAGATGGAAATAGACTCTGGGTCCTCTAGATCCCTCATTTCCTGGGCACAATTAACTAAATTGTGCCCCCATCTCCGGAAACGAGACCTCGGCCCTGCAGCGACGATCCTAAAAGACTATCAGGGTTCGCCAATTCCCATCCTAGGGCTGCATAGAGTGAGGGTAGACTATGGCTCTTTCCATGGGACCCTTCCCGTCCTAGTAGTGGCCAATTCCCTAGCTGCCTTGATTGGATTGGACTGGTTTCCAGCCTTGCGACTGTCAGTCCAAGGAGTACACAGCGTGCCAGCCAGTTCTCCAGTAGACGTAGTGATCAAAGAGTTCAGCGACGTCTTTGATGGCAGCCTAGGAACGTACAGGGGCACTCCCGTTTCCCTAAACCTGGATCCCCAGGTTGCTCCTGTCCGCTTGAAGGCCCGCAGGCTGCCGTTCGCACTGAAGCCCAAGGTTGAAGCGGAATTAGATCGATTAGTGGCGCAGGGCGTGCTCGAACCCGTCGATCAGGCGAAATGGGAGACCCCAATTGTGGTCCCCATTAAGCCCGACGGGTCCGTGAGGATCTGCGCCGACTATAAGTCGACGATCAACCTCGGGCTTCAGGCGAACCCATACCTGGTTCCGGTAGTACAGGACCTGCTCCACTCTCTGGGGCGGGGTCGAGTATTCGCGAAACTGGATATGGCGCAGGCCTACCAACAGCTCCCGGTGGACAACGAGGCTGCGGAGGCGCAGACCATCGTCACCCAGCAAGGGGCTTTTCACTGTCGCCACCTCCAATTCGGCGTGTCCGTGGCCCCGGGGATCTTCCAGAGCCTCATGGAGCGACTGCTCCATGGGCTCCCTGGTGTTGTACCGTACTTTGACGATGTCCTGATTGCTGCTGCCAGCATATCAGAGCTCGCCAAGACGTTGCGGAAGGTCCTCAGAGTTTTCAGGGGCGCGGGTTTAAAATTGAAGCGCAGCAAATGTACATTTGCTGCGCCGAGGGTGGAATTCCTGGGCTTCATGATTGATGCCCAAGGAATTCACCCCACCCCCTCCAAGGTCGAGGCCATCCAAAAGGCCCCCACTCCTGCCTCCAAAACGGAGCTGCAGGCATTCCTCGGCCTTTTGAATTTTTACGTGCCAATTATTCCCCACAAGGCATCGCTAGCCGAGCCGCTGCATCGGTTGCTCGACTGATCCGCGGCCTGGCACTGGGGCAACCGCGAAGCGCATGCGTTCGCGGCTGTCAAAGCCATACTCATGTCAGACGCGGTACTAGTCCAGTACCATGACAGGCTTCCTCTGACGCTTGCATGCGATGCCTCCCCTTTTTGCCTGGGGGCTGTCCTGAGCCACGTCTTTCCAGACGGCTCGGAAGCCCCCATTGCTTTTTACTCCTGGACAATGTCTCAAACGGAGAGAAAATACAGCCAAATCGACAAGGAGGCTTTGGCTGTAGTGTCCGGGATTAAGAAGTTCCACAACTACCTTTATGGCCGGACCTTTTCTGTCATTATGGACCACAAGCCGCTCCTTGGGCTGTTGGCCGGTGACCGTCCGACCCCCCCCGCATCCTGTCGCCCAGGATGACCCGTTGGACGGAATTCCTGGCAGCGTATGACTATACGCTGCTATACCGTCCTGGCAAGCAGATAGGGCATGCCGATGCCCTAAGCCGCTGCCCTCTTCCTGGGACGGATCCGGCCCCCGTGCCTGCCCTCTCCGTCCTGACGGTGGCGGAGTCGGACTTGCCCTTGTCCTCTTCCGCCGTCGCTGCTCACACCCGCGCAGACCTCGTCCTCGCCCAGGTTTGCCATTGGGTGCTGAGGGGGTGGCCTTCGGGCAGCGTGGCCGAAGACTTTCGGCCATACAAGTCACGCCAGTTGGAGCTCTCGCTCCATTGTGGGTGCTTGTGTTGGGGAGATCGGGTCATCATCCTTTCCCTCTCAGACACATGGTTCTTTAGTCGCTCCATGCCAATCACCCAGGCATAGTCCGTATGAAGGCTTTAGCCCGGAGCTATGTCTGGTGGCCTGGCATGGACGCTGAAGTGGCGGAGTGGGTGGCCGCCTGCTCCACCTGCCAATCGTCCCGGCCGGCCCCGCCGGTCTCCCCGCCGAGGGAGTGGGACCTTCCCAGGAGCCCGTGGTCCAGGCTCCACTTGGATTTTGCGGGTCCCTTCCATGGCCAGAATTTCCTTGTGGTGGTGGATGCGTTCTCCCGCTGGGTGGAGGTGATTGTCATGGCCTCCACCACAGCGGAGAGCACCGTGCGCGCGTTGCGCCGCCTGTTCGCCACCCACAGGTTGCTGGACGTCATTGTGTCCAACAACGGACCCCAATTTCAGTCCTCCACCTTCTTGGACTTTCTGGCCACCCAAGGGATCCGCCACGCACCAGTTGCCCCTTATCACCCGGCGTCTAATGGACGCGCGGAACGAGCTGTCCACTCGGCCAAGGAAGCCTTGGCCCGTTTGGATAAAGGGGACTGGCAGGCAAGGGTGGCTGTGTACCTCTTGGGACAGCATGTCACACCTTGCCCGGCCACAGGGAAAAGCCCCGCGGAGCTCTTGATGGGCCGACGCTTGCGGACCACCCTGGACAGACTGCACCCCGATTACGACGGGGTGTAGAGGAGCAACCTGCAGGTTCCCTCCCCTCGCCTATTTCAAGTTGGGGACCTAGTCTGGGCAAGAAACCTCTCAGGGGAGCCGCGATGGGTTCCCACAACCGTCTTGGACTTAACCGGCCCCTGCTCTTACAGGGTCGGCCTACGCGATGGATCTGAATGGCAGCGCCACCTGGATCAACTAAGGCGCCGCCTGCCCGGGATGGCCTTCACCACACCAGGCCATTCCTGCCCGTTGGCCCCTGTTGGGCCGCTGTTCCCTGTTCAAGCCGAGCCGCAGAAGGTAACTCCGGAGCCTTTTGCCAGTTCCGGCCTCTCGTCATCGGACACTCTGCAGACCCCCTCCGGACTACTCCACTCAAGCCGACACGGAATTGTGGGCCTCGCCGCTAGGAGGCCCACCCTACCAACCAGCTGCCAGCCGGCAACCTTCGACAACCTCAAGCCCGGCCGCCACGCCCCCTCGCATGGACTAACCATTATCGCCGGTTCCCGCGACACTGACTCCACCTCCGCAGGCCGCGGTGACGTGAGTGGGGCCTCCGCTCCCCAAGGGAAGGAGCTTCCCCAGGAACTACTTACTGCGCCGAGCTCTCCGCAGCAACTGAGGCATTCGGGGCGGGCCCGACACCGCCCCACCTACTTGGAGGAGTACGCATGCGCCTACACGTTGATGGACAGAAAGACTGGACACATGCGCACTGATCTTGGGGGAAGGAGTGTTAAGTCCTCAGGTCTACGACAGTGCCACCAAGTCTGGTGAACTCTGAATCACCACATTCCAGAACGGAGCCGGCAGCTGCGTCTGATTGGCTAAGACGCAGCTGGCAGGAGACTGTCTAGAAAATAGATACAATGTTGCAGCTAGCTTGCTGCAAGGGTTCCTGTCTGAAAGCCTATATAAAGGGCTGTCAGACAGGGAAGCCTTGCCAGTAGTGATTCTTGTGTATTGTAAATAGTTGCTGAATAAATGTTCCTGTTGATTGACCATGCCTGAGTCGGACTCCTTTGTCTAATCTAACAAGTGTGAATCGCCTGGACCCCCCCAGTGCTTCCTCCCTCAGTTGGAGGCTTCCTTCAGCCTTCAAACAGTTGCAAGGGCTTTATTTTTTATTTCTGCTTCCAGGTTGGTGCAGGAGGCTTTCCAGTGCCAAAATGGGTACAAAAAGTCCAGGTTTTCCTGTTTTGGACCAGGCCATTCACACTCACTTCCAGCCCACCAGAGTTCACTGCTTCAGGGCAGAAATGAGAGCCTGTCCTGTGGAACCCACTGCCACTTGGGAGAGAAGGATGTAGTTTGCTGCGCAATGCAAGCAACCCCCACTGCATACTAATGCATGCCCCACCCTGGTCCTCGTCATAGGCCCGAAAACCAGCTGGCCAGCACTTGAACAACGACATGAAGAAGAGGAGGAGGAGAATGAAGAGGCTTTGCAGGAGCCAGCAGGGAGCAGGTCGGAGGGGGGGGCTGGCTGGCTGGGGAGGGGAGAAATAGGAGGCCCTGCTTGAATGGGGAGGAATCTACCCACACACCCTGCCTCTCTGCTCAGGTGTCGCCCACACCATTGACAGCAGTTTCGGTGCCCTCACACACACAAAGTCACACAAATATACACAATTGGATTGCTCTCTTACCCTCCCTGTCTCTCTCTGGCCCCATTTACTTGGAAGCTGCTCCATGAGACAAGAAGCCGAGAAACAAGAGAGGAGAGAGAGGTTTGCAAAGTCAGGGAGTCCTTGTTGCAGGAAGGGAGGGAGAAGCAGGAGGGATCTTAGTGGGTTGGGGGGGCGTTGAGGATCTCTTCTATCACCAGGACCCCCATGGCCTTCCCCACCCTCAGATTCCTCAGGGGCACATTGGTATCCTTCAATTGGGAGCTCTTAGGAAAGGATCCCCTCCTTGTGGGTTGCAAACAGCTCTTTCCAGTGGGGGAAACAGGACAAAGCAAGTGGGGGGAAAGAGTTTCCATTGCTCTATTTCCAGTCTGAAGGAGACCCCGTCCCACGTGGGACCATAAGGCTGCCCCTCCCAAACCATTCCACCACCACCACCACCACAACGGCTCCCACCTGCCGGCTCAGCCCAGGCCTTTCCTTCTCAAGCCCCACGGACTGGAACTGCAAAGTAAGACAAAAGTTTTTGGCCAGCAGAGGGCTTCTGGAGGGGAAAAACGGGATGCACGGAGGCCCCAGGAGGGGACAATGGCGCCCTCTGCCTCAGCTTCTCAGTTCAGGCTAAGTGGCATGCAGACCCATGTCACCTGGCATGCAAGGTCTTGCCCATTTCTCTTCTGGGTTTCTGGTGCACATGTGCATGTAACAATCAGCTGGTCTTTGTGTGCACTGCAGTGCCAGAAATGGAAGAGCTGCTCTTCTTGTTTCTGTGAGCGCATACGTTCCAGCAGCTGATTGTCGCATGCATGCACGTCAGAAACCGGAAGAGGAGCTGCCTGGTGTGCATGAACACACCGACAGGCACACTGGGCAACTCCTCTTCCAGATCGCATCCGTGACAAGAGGACTCAGTGCTGAAAAGGTTTGCCCTCAATGCCCTCTTCCAAGGGAGGTTTAACCAAGGCTTTATAAAGTGGACTTCCGGGGCGTGGCGTCGCCGCGACACAGGGATTTTCTGGAGCTCTGGAATATCCCTGATCCTTGGGCTTTGGATCGGTCTAAAAATAGACCCAGCCGCCCCGTAGAGGTGGTGAGTGGGAGGGGTAGCTCCTAGTGATCTCAAGGGTACCCGCAATATCTTTGGGATCAAGGGAAAACCCCCTGCAGTCCATCGTTCAAGTGACTCCCTCCCCCCAGTGGGGGGGGAAACAAGCAGCCGACAGCCTTTAAAAACGGAGCAAGAATCAACATGCCGTTCGGTGAGAACGTTTACCTTTTCTAAGTTTATCATCTTCCAAAGAGATCACCCTGAGATGAATTAACAGTAAAATAACAAAATAACCTGAGTTTAGCAGCGAGATCTCTTGCTATTGAAAACAAACCAGGAAGTTGTATTTTCCTTTTTCTTTGCTACAAAAAAAACCCGGACTGGACTTTAATAATTGTGGATTGGCAACGTCAAGCCTTTTCTTACTGTTTAAAGGGAAAGAAGAGGCTTAAACTGAATGATTGAACATTGATCTTCCCCTTTCTTATCACTAATTTTTTGGGCTACTCCTTTTTGTTTATATCTTATTACTGGCTTTAAAAAAAAAAGTCATTCTCACTCCCTGTGACCAGATTTTCTTGGAGGAATTGTGCTATTTAAAAGATTGATTTGTCTCTGTTCTACTCGAGCTCCCCCTAGTGGCTGGAAAAGTAACAGGGAGAGTGAAGAGAGAAACCACCAAGAATTACTAAGCAGAAGTTGGAGTGACCTTGAATTAAAGAAGAAGGGAAATCTTTATCTTTCTTTTTTCTTTTTGTTTTGCTGGCCTCCCCAAGACATTGTGGACTTTTAAGAATTTGTTGCCTTACAAAGAGACACTGTTGCTTCCATTTTTTTTTTCTTTTCCCGGTTCCTTGTTCTTTTTCTTTGGAATTTTTGAATTTTGAATTTTTGAACTTTAAAACTTTTGAACTCAATTTAATACTTACTACTGTGGACTCACTTCACTTTTTTTTCTTGTCTTACTCATTTTTTCTCCCTCTACTGCTTTGTTCTTTATTCTTTCTTTGATATTCCTCTTTGATATTCTTCTTTTCTATTATTTCTCCTTTTTCTTCTCCTCTTTTCTCTTTTCTATTTTATCTTCCACCCCTGTCAATTCTATTCTATTTTACTCTGTTCTTCTCTTTGATATAAAGCATTACCAATATACTAACTTTTGATATCCTTTCTAAAATTTATCAAATTTACTAAATTTACTAAATTTATACCGTTAAATTAAAGAGGGTTCTAAGGAAGAAAGCAAAAGAGAAAGGATAGAATCTAAACATGAGTAGAAAGACAACCCCGGTTGGCTCATCAATAGGGACCCCAACATCCTCCTTAACAGGGGGACAAAAAATATACAAACAATGCTCCACCAAGAAAAAGAAAAACAAGAAAAGGAGAAGGGTGCAACACTTGATACACTTATGCAAGAGATACGGATGTTTAGAGAGAGTATGGAGCGGAAAATTGAAAATATAGAACAAAGATTAGAGGCAAAAATGGAAAATACAGAGCGGAGGTTAGAGGCAAAACTAGAAGCACTCGATAAGAAAATAGAGAATATTGAAGCTAAAACAGCCTTGACAGAAGGGAAAATGGAAAAGATACAGCAATGGATGATAAAACAGGAAGAAGCTATGGAAAAACAAGAAAAATCCATAAACGAGATGAAAGGAAGATTGGACAAAAAAGATGAAAAAGAGGAAGAGTTTGGTGCCAGGCTGAGCAATATGGAAAAAGAGAATACGGGACTAGGATGGGAAACAGACAAGGCTGAATATTTTCTAAGGTTCCAAAATGTAATTGAGGAGAAAGGAGAGGACCTCCCTATAATAATATCAGAAATGTTAACAGAGATATTAGAAACTCCACAGGAATTAATACGGGATGGAATAGATGATGCGTTCAGAGTGAATACGAGGTATGCAACCAGAAATGCTTTACCAAGAGAAATACATGTAAGGTTCACCAAAAAGATCCTGAGATTTCGAATACTACAGAAAACAAGAGACAAAAAACTGGAATATAGAGCAAAGGAAATCACAGTGTTAAAGCAAATCCCAAGAAAAGTGAGGGAAAAGAGAAGAGGATACCAGTTTTTATCTACATTTTTGATAAGAAAAGGAACCCAGTTTAGATGGCTCATACCGGAAGGTTTGATATTTACATGGGAAGGACAGAGATATAGACTAGATACTATACAAAAAGCAGAAGAGTTTTACAGAAGATATGTCAATGGAACGACGGAGAAAGAGCATTCATTGCTAATAAGATCAGAGGGACCATTAGAAGGCGCAGTAGGCGGAGTGGCCACAGAAGATGAGGCTATACCAGGACTGGAAACCAGAGAACAGAGAGAAATAAGAACAACTAGAGCTATAAATCCTAAATACAAAACATAAGATATGGAACAAAACTCAATTTTCTCAATTAATATAAATGGACTTAACTCCCCAGTTAAAAGAAAAAAAATATTCCAGAAACTAGGAAAAATAAAAACACAAATTATTTGTTTACAAGAGACACATATTCGAAAGAAAGATGCGTACTTATTAATACAACCCAAACTTGGGAATTTTTTTTCCTCATTGGCAGACTTTAAAAAAAGAGGAGTGGTCATTTACGTTAAAGATAGCATACCAACCAAGCAAATCTATGAAGATGAAGATGGAAGGATCTTGATGATTGAAATCACGGACAACAACAAAAAAATACTCTTAATAGCAATCTATGCACCAAACGAGAAACAGGATGAATTCTTTAAGAAACTACATGAAAAGACTTTGGAGTTAGAATATGCGGACATTTGTATGATAGGAGATTTTAATGGAATTCCAAACCAAAGTAGAGATTATAAAGCAACTAGGACGTCTAAAATAAAAATAAAAATATTACCGAAGTCCTTTTTCAAGATGGCAGATGAAATGAATTTAAAAGACATATGGAGAGAAAGAAATCCAAACAAAGAACAATACACGTACTATTCTTATAGACACCTATCATTTTCAAGGATAGACATGATTTGGCTCTCTTCAGAGTTAAGTGACCTAGTTCAAGAAGTGGAAATAGAAGCCAGTACCTGGGCAGACCACAATCCAATGATAATCAAGTGGAAAGGGTCAAAGATTAGATCCAGATGGACATTAAATAATGTAATATTGAAAGAGAAAAACTTTACAAGTAAAATGGAAAAAGAACTGAGGTGTTACTTTAAAGAAAACAAAAAAGAAGATACATCTATTCAGAATACATGGGATGCAATGAAAGCAGTTACTAGAGGTTTAATAATAGATTATACAAGAAGAAGAAATAAAGAGAAAAGAGGGCTACAGAAAAGATTAGAGAATGAATATAAAACACTGGAAAAAGAACTACAGAAACTACCACAGAGAAAAGATATTAGAATGAAGATGGATCTGATTAAACATAAAATAGATATTTCAGAAAAAGAAGAATTGGCTCAGAAGATAAGATCTGCAAAACAGAATTATTTTGAAAACGCAAATAAACCTGGAAGATGGTTGGCATACAAACTAAAGAAAGAGAGAGAGACAAGGAAGATTCAACAATAAAAAAATGAACAAGGACAAATACATTACTCAAATGAGGAGAAAAAAAAAATTGCTCAGGAATATTATATGAAACTATACGAAAAAGAAAATACACTAGAACAGGATGTTAAAAACTACTTACAAGAGGCAAATCTCCCGGTTATATAATATACTAAATGCAAAGATAACGATGATGGAACTAACTGAAGCTATTAAAAGACAAAAAAATGGGAAAGCCCCGGGACCGGATGGCCTCCCAGGAGAGTTTTATAAAACCTTGGAGGAAGTACTATCCTTTCCTTTATTAGAATTGATGAATGAAATTATGTCTGGTAGCAAAATGCCGAATTCTTGGTCAGAAGCCTATATTTCACTGATACCAAAGGAAGGAACAGATCTCCTGCAGGTAAAGAATTACCGACCAATTTCATTGTTAAACTCGGATTATAAATTATTTGCATCAATACTAGCAGAAAGGCTCAAAAAATACTTAAACAATTTTATACATCCAGATCAAAATGGATTTTTACCAAAGAGACAAATTAAAGACAACATGAGAATAATTTTGAATACGTTGGAATATTATGAAGCACATCCTGAAAAACAAATGGCTTTGATGTTTCTTGATGCACAAAAAGCCTTTGATAACGTGAATTGGAAGTTTATGTTGCATCAGCTAGAACAAATGGAATTTGGTCAAAATTTTATACATGTTATAAGCACTATATATCACAACCAAACAGCCAAGATAATAATAAATGGAGAGCTTTCAGATAACATCCAGATAAGAAGAGGCACAAGACAAGGTTGCCCACTATCACCTTTACTTTTCGTATTATCGCTAGAAGTGTTAAATAGAAAGATAAGAGAAGACAAAGAAATAAAGGGAATGACAATTAGGAAAGAACAATATAAATTACAAGCTTTTGCAGACGACCTAGTTTTTATCCTCGAAGAACCACTTACAACCGCGTCCAAACTGATAGGGAAAATTGAGGAATATGGGAAAATAACAGGTCTGAAAATAAATAAAGACAAGACACAAATCTTAACAAAGAATATGACAAGAAGACAGAAAGAAGAATTAACAGAAATCTTGAAAATTCAAATCACAAACAAGCTTAAATATTTAGGAATCCTTTTGACGTCGAGATGCAGCACCCTTAAAAAGGAGAATTACTCTAAGCTCATGCAACAAATAGAAGTAGATCTTACGAGATGGCAGAATTTACAACTATCATTACTAGGGAGAATAGCCACGATAAAAATGAATATTTTGCCTAAGGTACTATACTTATTCCAGACAATCCCAATTAGATTGGGCAAGGACTTTTTCGAAAAATTAAGGAAAATGGTCTTAAAGTTCATATGGCAAGGGAAAAAAGCTAGAATAAAATTAAAAAATTTACAAGATACCAAAATAAGGGGAGGTATGGGATTGCCTGATTGGGAACTATATCATCAAGCTGCGAATCTGATGTGGATTAAAGACTGGATTACACTAAGAAATACAAGATTATTAGCATTAGAGGGACATGATTTGCCATCAGGATGGCACGCAGCTCTATGGTACCGAACCACCAGGAAACATGGCATTTTCAGAAGGCACTACGTAAGGGAATTTCTGATTGTAAATTGGGAGAAGATCAAGAAATTGCATTATCTCAAAATACCAGTCTGGGTATCAATTACGGAAGCATTTACATACGCAATAATACACAAAAGGGAACGAACAATTAGATATTCGGATTTATTAAACTCAAGGGGTGATCTTAAGACTATTCAGGAACTAAAACAAGAAGGAATGGATATTAATTGGTATACATACACACAAATACACTCAAGATATAAGGAAGACCAAAAAAAAGGAGGGGTTTATGACAAAATGACAGAATTAGACAAAATATTAACAGGCATCGATGAAAAAACAATTAAAAAACTCTATGCCTACTTATTAGAGTTTAAACTCCAGGAAGAGCAAGTGAAAGAAACAATGATAATATGGGGGGAAAACTTCGGGCATGGGATCGACCTAGATAAGTGGCAAAAATTGTGGACACAGAATTACAAAATGACAATGTCAACAGCCTATAAAGAGAACCTATACAAGATGTTCTACAGGTGGCACCTATCACCCTCAAGAATCTCAAAAATGAGCAAGAACAAATCTCAAAAATGCTGGAAATGCCATCAGACGCCTGGTACTTACTACCATATGTGGTGGACTTGCTCGGAGGCCCAAAATTATTGGAATATGATCCACACATGGTTGGGTAAAATAACAGGAAAACAAATAGATTTCAAACCCGAACTCTTCCTGCTTGGACTTAATTTAGAAACATTCGACAAAAATTTGAGATACCTAATTGTGAATATTTTGACAGCTGCTAGAATCGTCTTTGCTAAAAATTGGAGAAATGACAAATTACCATCAGAGCAAGAAATTATCTATAAAACTATGGAATGTGCAGAGATGAATAAATTAACATTTGAAATTAGAGAACAAGACAATGAACAATTTTATGAAATTTGGAATAAATTTTATCAATGGCTGGAAACAAGATAGTCAAATGAAGGTTGAGGTATAATAATTGTAATATATATAAATATATTTGAACTAAAATATGTGATTTGATATGATTATGACTATGGAAGAGATCTACAGTATGTAACCAACTGACACATTTTCTACAATTTGTAATGGAAGATGGACTTTATGTTTTTTTGTTTTTTGTTATACTTATTTGTGTTTGTTTAAAAATAAAAACAAAAATTGTTTAAAAAAAAAAAAGAAACCGGAAGAGGAGCTGCCTGGTGTGCATGAACACACCGACAGGCACACTGGGCAACTCCTCTTCCAGATCGCATCCGTGACAAGAGGACTCAGTGCTGAAAAGGTTTGCCCTCAATGCCCTCTTCCAAGGGAGGTTTAACCAAGGCTTTATAAAGTGGTACCAATACTTCCCGTGATTTGGATTCTCTCCTTCTGTTGATGCAGCCTAGGATTGCAATGGCTTTTTTTGGCTGCTGCCACACATTGTTGGCTCACATTGGAGAGATTGTCCCCTAAGATTCCCAGATCCCTCTCACAGTTCCTGCTATTGAGCCAGGCTTCACCTGATCTGTACCTGAACATTTGGTTCTTCTAGCCTCAGTGTAAGAAAATGGAGAAAAACCCACACAAACCTGTGGGACTTTGTAGGTGCCTCCTAATGTTGATGCCTGGATGGAGATTTCCCTGTCAGCTGCATCAAGAAGAGCCAGAAGGTTCTCCTTCCTTCCACAGCCGTAGTTGGGGACATTGGCTTCTCCAGTTGAGAGAATGTCCAGCAAGGCATCTGAAGTGCGGAAAGTGCTGTCATAGTTGTCATGGATGTTGTAGCCCAATGTAAGATTGTGCAGGAGCTGGGAATTCTTGTTGACCATTTGGATGTTGAAAGAGAATCCTAAGCCATAATAGAACCTATTGGAATTCCTATTGTAAAAAAAATGTTATAATCAACAGCAACAAGAAATACTTTTGTTATATATAATACATATAATCCTCCAGAAGCCTCCTGAGCCTTAAGCCAACATTGATCCAAAAGCAATGATCAGTTACACAAATATGGAAATTGGCTGAGGTACAGCAAGAACAAGTGGTTCAACCACCACTTCAGATAAAATTCGTTATTCAAGTGAGAAATTAAGGATTGAACCGAGAGAGGAAAATAATCTCACAAAAGAGCTAAAAGACAAAGAGGAATCCGAGAGCTACTTAGTTTGGGACTGAGGCTACAATGGGCTAGAGGAAGGAGGGAGAAAAGGAAAGCAATAAAGGGAAGAAAAAAGATCAAGGTACCATGAAATAAATACAAAACCACAGAATTAACAAGAGGGGAAACTACAGAATAGATTGTATACACAAATAGTCCAAAATAGGAAACATGAGAGAATCAAATATATATAAAAGATGTAATGTATGGAATTAATAGAGATAACAGATATGTAAAGATAGATAGATAGATAGATAGAGAGAGAGAGAGAGAGAGAGAGAGAGAGAGAGAGAGAGAGAGAGAGAGAGAGAGAGAGAGAGAGAGAGATGAAACACAACGTAAATGTAAAAGATGTAGAATTGTTGCAAAGATTATATAAATATATAACAAAAAAAAAGAGAGAGAGGAAAATAATCTGCAGCCCTTTCAACTTTTTTTTCAGGCCCATTTTTGGATTTGAGTCTCTTCCACCAAACGAGACAAAAGAGAGAAGCCATGGAAATCAAAATCATTCAGGAAATTAGACACATCCTCCAATATAGGAACTAATAAGAAATAAAGGAGAGTGTCAGAATGGAGGGAGGGCAACTCCATCACCCTGAATGACTTACGGATCATGGAAAATAAACTGAAGAGAAGGAGCCACATTGAAAAGCAACTTTGTATGCAATATTTCCCTTCCACTGATGACTATACCAATGAGATGGTCTCCTGGGCTGTAAAAGCTCTGTGGTCCTTTTCCATCCTGGTGCTCCAAACTCTCCGGGCATTTCATCCTCAGCTTCCCAGAGACTGGATGGGACACCAGCAGCATCAGAAGCAGAAGCAGGAGGTCCATCATTCATGGGGTGAATCAATCCATCCCTTTCCTGTTTCTAAAGAAGAATTAGAAGGATTCAAAGGATTCTCACAAGGTGGAAAATGATCCAGTGTCTTTCCTGATTGAAACACAGAGAAACACTCAGCTTCACCTGGAAAGGAGAGAGACGGACATTCAAGAGCACAGACCCTGCCTGTCCCCAAACTCCCTATTTCTCTGCCCAAAGTCTCTCCTGGAGGATTCGGCCAAAGAGCAGAGCTGAACCTTTGATCATAATTCTCCCTCTCAGGAGGGATCCCTGGAGAATTCCACCAGTTCTTGGACTCAAAGGTTGTTGGGAAATTCTCTGGAGGGAAATGAAAGGGAAATAATCCCCATGTGGCTCATAATAACAGGGGCAGAGATGGAATTAAATCCATCATCTAGCCTTGAGAGGTTTGGGGGTCTCCATGCTTGAAACTGGCCCCAGAGGGAATAAACGGCACCTGTGGCTGAAGAAACAAATAAATCTGAGATTTGTTTGCATAAAGACAAAAGGGAGGGGGGGCACTTAATGCCAGAGCTTGTCACAGATATGAAATAGCTGCCTGTTGAGTTGGAACCAAAATGTTGGTTATGTTATTTTGGAAGCTAATGCTCAAGGGCATCATCACAAAAGGGCTGATGAAACAGTGCAGCCAGTTTGTAAGAACAAAATCAACTTTAGTGAAAAACTAGTTACCAGAAGTTTGCAAAGTTAAAAAAAATCATAAAGACAGAAACACAGAGAGAAGTTAGAAAAAAAACCAAGTGAAAAGAGATGATGAAATCCAGGTTGTCTCTTACCCCATGGAAGGAAGGAAGGAAGGAAGGAAGGAGAAGGGAAGGGAGAAGAGATGGGTTGCTCCTGGTATGGACTGGTATGGGCGTACCAGTAGCGGATATTGGCCATATGTTTGCCTACTGGTAGCCCACCCCCCCATACTGGCAGGGTCCCCTGGCCTGCCCCCATTTGCAAGGCCCTTCTCAAAGAGGAGGAAGCGACTGTGGGGTTTCTTCAGAGGAGCCGAGGCAAGAGCAGCGTTGAAGCCCCCTCCACTCCAGCCTCGGCTCCTCTGAAGAAGCCCTTCCTCCTCTTGGAGAATTCTTGGGGGAGTTTCCTGACCTTCTGCCCTTCTCAAAGAGGAGGAAGCGGCTGTGGGGCTTCTTCAGAGGAATGGAGGCTGGAGGGAAGGGAGATTCTCCACTCAGTCTTTCCAAGAGAATGGCCATAAACAATATCTGGAAATGTACAGCAGGCGGTCTTATGGCAGCAACATCTCATCTTAGGGACTAGCATCAAGGGGAAGATGACTTTGAAAAGGCTTCCTCTCCCACAATAGCATGCAAGGCGAGTGAGGACTGGTTGGGAGGGGAGGGGCAAGGAGAAGCCAGGCCAGGTGCCCCTCTAGATGAGTGACATTGAGTTGGCCACGCCCACCCGGTCACATGACCACCAAGCCACGCCCACAGAATAGGTAGTAAATTTTTTGAAACCCACCCCTGGCTCTGCCCCTAAGACCAGGGATGGGCAGGAGGCCAGCATTGGGCCAGGACTGGTGGGGGGACCTCCAGGCAGCCTCCAGGAGCAACCTGGCCAAGGAGAGGAAGCCCTGCAGCAGCTGCCCACAAGGAAGAGCTCAGGGAGGCTGGGCTGGGCTGGGCTGTGGGGTCCTCGGGAGCTTGTGGGCTGGGCACTCACCCTTAACTGCCTGGGGCTCTGGACAGCCTGTGTCGCCATTCTCCAAGTGGCCTGGCAGGGACGGTGAGGCTCCTCTGTTGGACGAGACTTTCGGTCTCACCCTGATTTCCCCTTCCTCCTCTGGAGACCTCTGGATCCCCCCTCAAAGCCTTCCCTGCCCCCCTCCCCCAAAGGAAGCTGAGGAGGACAGGGCTGGATGTGGAAGCCTGGAGGAGAAAGTTTGCTTCTGCCTTGAGGGATCTCTGGAGGGGAGGAGGGGGTGGGAGGGGGGGAGCTGCATGAGGGGAAGCTGCCCCAACAAGCCAGTGTTAAGTCCTCAGGTCTACGACCGAGCCAGCAAGTCTGGTAAACTCTGAGTCACCGCATTCCGGAACGGAGCCGGCAGCTGCATCTGATTAGCTAAGACGCAGCTGGCCGGATTCTGTCTAGAAAATAGATACAATGTTGCAGCTTGCTTGCTAAAAGGTTCCCCGCCTTAAAGCTGTATATAAGCAGCTGCAGACAGGGAAACCTTGCCAGTAATGATCCTAGTGTATTGTAAATAGTTGTGAATGAACGTTCCTGTTGTTTGACCATGCCTGAGTCGGAATCCTTTGTCTAATCCAACACTGGCGACGAAGGTGGGATCCAGGCCTTGTCACTAGACACAATGGGGAACGAAGCGTCAACTGTCCAAGTGCAGAGCGTTCACCACAGCTTCACCATGGCGACAATGCCACCGTTCGCTCCGTTCGACCCGATGAAGGAGCAATGGGCTTCCTTCTTAGCTCGCTTCGAGTGCTTCCTGATAGCAAATGATTACGGCGAGCTAGCACCAGCCAGGAAGCTGAGCCTTTTTCTCCAGTGCGGCGGCCCGGAATTGTTCGCCACCGCGGGGACCATCGCAGCCCCAGCAGCTGTGCACGAAGTTCCGTGGGACGACCTCCTCGGCCGCCTGAGGGCACACTATGCACCCGTGCCCTCACGCATAGCGCACCGCTATGCATTCAGACAATGTGTGCAACAACCAAAACAATCGGTGGCCGAATTCCTACAAAAATTAAGAGCCACCGCGATTCCGTGTGAATTCCCCGCAGCCTTCCTGGAGGAATTGCTGCTGGAACAATTCGTATGTGGCGTGAAAGACATCCGCCTCAAATGCCGCTTGCTCTCCAAAACTGTGTTGACTCTAGAGCAAGCGGTGGAAGAAGCCCGCACGGCGGAATTGTCAGAAATATCAACGTCTGACATGGGCCGTGCACACCCTCCTCTCTTCCCCACACCGCGAGTCTGTTTGGTGGACGAGATAGCCCCGCTAGACGAGATGTACGAAGAGGAACAAGGGGAATGCATGAGGGTGACTGGACGCCAGCCCAACCACTCATTTACGCCCCAGCCAAAGACCGGGGCCTGCCTGGGTTGCGGAGGTGCCCACCAGAGACCCGACTGCCCCTTCAAGGCATCCGTATGCCATCGATGCGGCAGAAAAGGACACCTGGCGGCCGTGTGCCGTGCCGCCGCCCCAGCGACAGCTCCAGCCGCTGCCTCCAGAGCCTCTCCGACAGGACAACAAGCGGCTCAGAAACGGACGTGATGCCGCCAGCCACAGACAACGGACTGCTTCGCGCTGTCAGAGATGCCCCCAGCTCTGAACTACGACCTGGCAGAGAGTACGAGACTGACCACGGTGGTTTGTGTAGAGGGGGTGGGAGTCAAGATGGAAGTAGACTCTGGGTCCTCTAGATCTCTCATTTCGTGGGCACACTTAGCTAAGTTGTGCCCAAAACTCCGTAAGCAGGACCTCACCCCTGCGACAACTGTCAAAAAAGATTATCAGGGCTCGGCCATTCCCATTCTAGGGCAGCACAGGGTTAGGGTAGACTACGGCCCTTTCCATGGGTCCCTTCCCGTCCTGGTAGTGGCCAATTCCCTAGCTGCCTTGATCGGACTGGACTGGTTTCCAGCCTTGGGACTGTCAGTCCAAGGAGTGAACAGCGTGCCCGCCAGTTCTCCGGTAGACACCGTACTCAAAGAGTTCGGCGACGTCTTTGATGGCAGCCTAGGAACGTATAGGGGCACCCCAGTTTCCCTGAACCTAGACTCTCAGGTTGCTCCTGTCCGCTTGAAGGCCCGCAGGCTGCCGTTCGCACTAAAGCCCAAGGTTGAAGCAGAATTAGATCGATTAGTGGCGCAGGGCGTGCTTGAACCCGTCGATCAGGTGAAATGGGAGACCCCGATTGTGGTCCCCATTAAGCCCGACGGGTCCGTGAGGATCTGCGCCGACTATAAGGCGACGATCAACCTCGGGCTTCAGGTGAATCCATACCCGGTTCCGGTAGTACAGGACCTGCTCCACTCATTGGGGCAGGGATGCGTGTTCTCGAAACTGGATATGGCGCAGGCCTACCAACAGCTCCCGGTGGACGACGAGGCTGCAGAGGCGCAGACTATCGTCACCCACCGTGGGGCTTTCCACTGTCGCCGCCTCCAATTCGGCGTGTCCGTGGCCCCGGGGATCTTCCAGACCCTCATGGAGCGACTGCTCCATGGGCTCCCTGGAGTTGTGCCGTGCTTTGATGATGTCCTGATTGCTGCTTCCAGCATATCAGAACTCGCCAAGACGTTGCGGAAGGTCCTCAGAATTTTCAGGGGCGCGGGTTTAAAATTGAAGCGCAGCAAATGTACATTTGCTGCGCCGAGGGTGGAATTCCTGGGCTTCATGATTGATGCCCAAGGAATTCACCCGACCCCCTCAAAGGTCGAGGCCATCCAAAAGGCCCCCACTCCTGCCTCCAAAACGGAGCTGCAGGCATTCCTCGACCTTTTGAATTTTTACGCGCCTTTTATTCCCCACAAGGCATCGTTAGCCGAGCCGCTGCATCGGTTGCTCGACCGATCTGTGGCCTGGCGCTGGGGCAGCCGCGAAGCGCATGCGTTCGCGGCTGTCAAAGCCATGCTCATGTCAGACGTGGTACTAGTCCATTACCATGACAGGCTTTCTCTAATGCTTGCATGCGATGCCTCCCCTTACGGCCTGGGGGCTCTCCTGAGCCACATCTATCCGGACGGTTCAGAAGCCCCCATTGCTTTTTACTCCTGGACAATGTCTCAAACTGAGAGAAACTACAGCCAAATCGACAAGGAGGCTTTGGCTGTAGTGTCCGGGATTAAGAAGTTTCACAATTACCTCTATGGGCGGACCTTTTCAGTCGTCACAGACCACAAGCAGCTCCTTGGGCTGTTGGCCGGTGACCGTCCGACCCCCCCCATCCTTTCTCCCAGGATGACCCGTTGGACGGAGTTCCTAGCAGCATATGAATATACGCTGTTATACCATCCTGGCAAGCAGATAGGGCATGCCGCTGCCCTAAGCCGCTGCCCTCTTCCTGGGACGGATCCGGCCCCCGTGCCTGCCCTCTCCGTCCTGACGGTGGCGGAGTCGGACTTGCCCTTGTCCTCATCCGCGTCGCCGCTCACACCCGCGCAGACCCCGTCCTCGCCCAGGTTTGCCGTTGGGTGCTGAGGGAGTGGCCTTCGGGCAGCGTGGCCGAAGAGTTTCGGCCTTACAAGGCACGCCAAATGGAGCTCTCGCTCCATTGTGGGTGCTTGTGTTGGGGAGATCAGGTCATCGTTCCCTTCCCCCTGAGACACATGGTCCTTCAGTCGCTCCATGCCAATCACCCAGGCATAGTCCGCATGAAGGCATTGGCCCGGAGCTATGTCTGGTGGCCTGGCATGGACGCTGAAGTGGCGGATTGGGTGGCCGCCTGCCCCACCTGCCAATCTTCCCGCCCTGCCCCACCGGTCTCCCCACCGAGGGAGTGGGACATTCCCAGGAGCCTGTGGTCCCGGCTTCACTTGGACTTTGCGGGTCCCTTCCATGGCCAGAATTTCCTTGTTGTGGTGGATGCGTTCTCCCGCTGGGTGGAGGTGATTATCATGGCTTCCACCACAGTGGAGAGCACCGTGCGAGCATTGCGCCGCTTGTTCGCCACCCATGGGTTGCCGGACGTCATTGTGTCCGACAACGGACCCCAATTTCAGTCCTCCACCTTCTTGGACTTTCTGGCCACCCAAGGGATCCGCCACGCACCGGTTGCCCCTTATCACCCGGCGTCTAATGGACGCGCGGAACGAGCTGTCCACTCGGCCAAGGAAACCCCGTTTGGATAAAGGGGACTGGCAGGCAAGGGTGGCTGCGTACCTCTTAGGACAGCATGTCACACCTTGCCCGGCCACAGGGAAAAGCCCCGCGGAGCTCTTGATGGGTCGTCGCTTGCGGACCACCCTGGACAGACTGCACCCCGATTACGACGGGGTGCAGAGGAGCAACCTGCAGGCCCCCTCCCCTCGCTTGTTTAAAACTGGGGACCTAGTCTGGGCAAGGAACTTCTCAGGGGAGCCGAGATGGGTTACCGCAACCGTCTTGGACTTAACCGGCCCCTGTTCTTACAGGGTTGGCCTATGCGATGGATCCGAGTGGCGGCGCCACCTGGATCAACTAAGATGTCGCCTGCCAGAGACGGCCTTCGCCACACCAGGCCGTTCCTGCCCGTTGGCCCCCGTTGGGCCGTTGTTGCCTGTTCAAGCCGAACCGCAGATTGTAACTTCAGAGGCTTTTGCCAGTCCAGGCCTCTCCTCATCTGACACCCCGTGCGGAACCCCTCCGGACTACTCCACTCAAGTGGACAAGGAATTGTGGGTCTCTCCTCTCGGAGGCCCTCCCTATCAAGCCGCTGCCTGCCAGCAACCTTCAGGAACCTCAAATCCGGTCGCCACGCCCCCTCGCCCGGACCTACCATTATCGCCGGTACCAGCCACGCCGACTCCACCTCCGAGGGCAGGCCGCGGTGATATAAGTGGAAGCTCCACTCCCCGCAGGGAGGAGCTTCCCCAGGAACTACTTACCTCACCGAGCTCTCCGCAGCAACTGAGGCGTTCGGGGCGGGTCCGACATCGCCCCGCCTATTTGGACGAGTACGCATGCGCTTACACTTTGATGGACAGAGAAACTGGACAAATGCGAAGGAGTGTTAAGTCCTCAGGTCTACGACCGAGCCAGCAAGTCTGGTAAACTCTGAGTCACCGCATTCCGGAACGGAGCCGGCAGCTGCGTCTGATTAGCTAAGACGCAGCTGGCCGGATTCTGTCTAGAAAATAGATACAATGTTGCAGCTTGCTTGCTAAAAGGTTCCCCGCCTTAAAACTGTATATAAGCAGCTGCAGACAGGGAAACCTTGCCAGTAATGATCCTAGTGTATTGTAAATAGTTGTGAATAAACGTTCCTGTTGTTTGACTATGCCTGAGTCGGAATCCTTTGTCTAATCCAACAGCCAGCATCCTTTTTCCACCCGTGATTGGAAACAGGGATTCCCTCTCAAGAAGGCCCAGCCTCCCTCCTGCTGCTCCCCTGCCTCCTCTTCTTCTTCCTCCTCCTCCTCCTCTTCCTCTCCAGAGACTCTCAAGGCAGAAGTCGGACTCAAGGGCTTCCTGCAAACTTTCTCCTCTGAGTTTCCAGGTGGATCAGCCTCGTCCTCTGCCTCCCAAATGTCAAGGAGGTCTGGGATTGGGAGAAGAACGGCTCCCTTGGCTAGCTATGCCACACAGACACACAGACACACAGACACACACTCACAAACATACACACATACACCCTTCCAAGCTTGGAGACTTACAATCATATCCTGGGCTTGGGGAGAAGGACCTCTCTTTCCTCTTTGTTAAAAGATGGAATGTGGTGTGTGTGTGTGTGTGTGTGTGTGTGTGTGTGTGTTTGGCTACTAGCAGTTTGGGGAGGGGAGGAGCTTGTGGGGCACTGAATTGTCCCCACATGGAGTCAGCTGGTGCAACTTATTCCACCCCGACTCAGCTGCCCTGAGACAGCCATGCCCAGTGGGGGGTGTTGAGCTGGCCACCCCCACTCAGCCACCCCTACCCAGCCATGCTCCCCAGTGGTGGGATTCCAAGTCTCTTCCTAGGGGTTCCATGAGAGGGGGCTTCCCTTGTGCTCATGCAGCCCTCCAAGAGCCCTCGGAGTCAGAGTCAGAGTCAGTGCTGGGGAGCTGAGCTGTTTCTTTAGCTCAGCTGAGGCACAGCAATGCCCTCTGCCACGCAAATGAGCTGAGCTGAGAAACAAGGGAGTCCAGGTCAGGGAACTGCGTGGGTGGGAAGGCAGAGTCAGCCAGAGGTGGTATTTGCTGCTTCTCCAAACTTCTACTACACATCAGAACCGGTCTGAACCAGCTGAATACGACCTCTGATGCCCACCCAGCCATGCCCACCTATTCCCGACAACCAGACTGGGACCCTCCAACCAGGCCCATCTGGACGCTTTGAGTCTTCATGGTTTTACCTGCTTCTGGCTCTTTGAGGGCAACCATGAGGCTGATGGGACCCTCAATGAAACTGAAAACTGAGAGCTGAAAAGTGTCTGTGTAGGAGAGAGAAAAGGTCAGAGTAGGAAAAATGGGAAGAAGCTCCAGTCATGCTGTGAGATAATCTCTGTGGGAACCCATGAAATCCCCAAATGATGAGAAATTCAGGGTTTCACCTGCTCTCAGCTGGGGAGGGAAATCTGCACAACTGTTCAATGGTTCCTTCTTGATGTCCTGATGAAACCGACTCTAGAGAAAGTGTGGATCATAACAGCTGTCTGGGATTTCACTTTGGGGTCATTGTCTAATGGATCAGACTAAGAGCAGCCTGAGATTCTCAGGGCCCACCCAGAGGATTCTGGTTCTCCCACAGGCAGAAGGAAGAGACTTTGCCCATCACCCAATGGCTGCATCTCCACAACGGAACTTTCCTCCATCCCGTGAGACAGTGTTGGAGACTCAACCGTCCCTCGATCAGATCTTCTGATGCCAGAATTGGGGATTCCCAGATGGAGGGAGGTCTGAGTGTCCAACAGTGTCCACCTGAGGTGAAGGAGGAAAGGTCAGTTCTGGGCAAAGTCTCTTCCTTCTGCATTCATAGGAGAAAATGTTTCCAAATTTAACTCCCCCAATCATAAAGTCCTAAGGCAGGACCAGAACTCAAGAGTCTCCTGGCAGTTGGCCCAAAGTCCCCCAGGAAGGTTTCATGCTTAAGGGAGGATTAGAACTCAGAGCCAGCTGGCTTTCATGCCTAAAATGAGCGAAGCGCAGGTTGAGGGGTTTTTTAGGGAGGTTTTCAATGCGTGTTTTAGGGGGTTCCAGGGAGGAGGAGGGAGGGTATGTACAGTTAGAGAGAGAGGGCCAGGCCAACAGGCGACGGAGGGAAGCGGAAGAATCCGTGAGGGGGGGAGAAACACGAGTCGTTCCTGCGGAGGGCACTTCCATTCAGAAGGTCGTGGGGAGAGGCAGGTCCGAGGGGAGGCAAGTTCCATCCTCCCGGTTGGGGACACGTAGCCGTTGGTTGCAAACGGTCAGGTGTCACAACCCCCGCAGCCTAGGTGGTCAGGGAATACAGAGCCAGGGCCTGAGGCTGATGTTTTGTAACGCCAGGTCCATTGTCAACAAAGCCCCCCTCATCCATGACCTTGTGTCAGAGGGGGAGCCGGACTTGGCTGGAATAGCGGAGACCTGGCTGGGCCACGAGGGTGGACTCCCCCTCGTTGAAATGTGCCCACCAGGCTACCGCGCTTTTCATCAGCCCCGGGCCCTAGGTAGGGGTGGTGGGGTGGCGGTCTTAATAAAGGAAGATCTTGAGCCGAGAGAGACCATTGTGCCACAGACCACCGGTTGTGAGTCTGTCTGCGTGAAGTGGGGCCTAGGGAGGCAGTTGGGCTTGCTGGTTGTATACCTAGCTCCCCGCTATGTAGCAGCAGCCCTGCCCGAGCTCCTGGAGGTGATCGCTACGGTGGCAGTTGAGACCCCCAGACTTTTGGTCATGGGGGACTTTAATCTGCCATCGGTGGGCGAATCATCCGTGGCAGCTCGGGAGTTCATGGCTTCCATGACGGCCATGGACCTGACCCAATTAATTCAAGGCCCCACCCACGAGGGTGGACATACACCGATCTCATCTTTGTCTCTGGCCAATGGAAGAGTGATCTGGGTATAGGGGATATAGTCATCACGCCCTTGTCATGGTCAGACCACTCACTTCTCCGGCTCGACTTTCCGACCGCTACTCCCCTCCGCGGGGAGGCGGAACCAGAGCCATCGATCTGGTTTCGCCCCAGGCGCCTTATGGACCCGGATGGGTTCCAGACGGCACTTGGGCCACTTCCTGTACCCCTGACCCGCGCCCCGATGGAGGACCTCGTGGCCGCATGGAACACTGCGACCACGGGGGCCTTGGATCGGGTCGCGCCCTTGCGGCCTCTCTTGCGGCGGCGAGTCGCCCCGGCTCCTTGGTTTACCGAGGAGCTGAGGGTGATGAAACGCCACAAGAGATGCCTAGAGAGAAGATGGAGGTCTACCCATTCTGAATCTGACCGGACACAGGTAAGAGCCCATTTACGGACTTACATTGTGGCGCTGAGAGTGGCCAAACGTCATCATTGTGCCACTCTCATAGCATCCGCAGAAAACCGCCCTGCCGCCCTGTTTAGGGTGACCCGCTCCCTCCTTCAACAGAGGGTGCGGGAAGCCCCGCTACAGGGCAGAGCAGAGGAATTTGTGACTTTTCTGCAGGAGAAAATCGCTCAGATACAGAACGAGTTAGCCCCCATTGATGGCCCAGTGGGATGCCACGAGACAGATCTTGTTTGGGAGGAGTTTGACTCCGTTACTTCCGAGGATATGGACAGGCTACGTGGGCGACTGCGAGCCACCACATGTTTATTGGACCCGTGTCCCTCCTGGCTTGTACTGGCATCCTGGGAGGTGACACGAGGCTGGCTCCAAGAGGTTGTCAACGCATCCTTAAGTGAGGGTTCCTTGCCTGCTTCCCTAAAAGAGGCTATGGTGAGGCCCCTCCTTAAGAAGCCCTCTTTGGACCCAGCTTTATTAAACAACTATCGTCCAGTCTCCAACCTTCCCTTTTTGGCGAAGGTTGTTGAGAGTGTGGTGGCACAACAGTTTCCCCGTCACCTGGAGGAAGTTGATTATCTAGACCCGCGCCAGTCCGGCTTTCGGCCCGGGCATAGCACTGAGACGGCATTGGTCGCGTTGGTTGATGATCTCTGGAGGGCCAGAGATGGGGGTTGTTCCTCCATCCTGGTCCTATTAGACCTCTCGGCGGCTTTTGATACCATCGACCATGGTATCCTATTGCATCGGCTGGGGGGGTTGGGGGTGGGAGGCACCGTTTTACGGTGGTTCTCCTCCTACCTCTCTGGCCGATCGCAATTTGTGTTGACAGGAGAGCAGAGGTCGACCTCGAGACCCCTCACATGTGGGGTGCCTCAGGGGTCGGTCCTCTCGCCTCTCCTGTTCAACACATATATGAAGCCGCTGGGTGAGATCATCCGTGGTTTTGGGGTAAAGTACCACCTGTACGCTGATGATACACAGCTGTGCATTTCTACCCCAAACCACCCCAACGATGCCGTAGCAGTGATGTGCCAGTGCCTGGAAGCCTTGCGGATCTGGATGGGAAGTAACGGACTCAGGCTCAACCCGACCAAGACCGAGTGGCTGTGGTTTCCGGCTGCCCGATTCAACCAGCGGACTCCATCGCTGGCCATAGGGGGCGAACATCTTGCCCCTGTGGATGGGGCACGCAACTTGGGTGTCCTTCTGGATGCCCGGCTGTCCATGGAAGATCAAGTGACAGCCGTGGCCAGGAGGGCGTTTTACCAGGTTCGCCTGGTTCGCCAGTTGCGCCCCCTATTGGATCGGGACGCCCTTCGCACAGTCACTCATGCTCTCGTGACATCGCGACTGGATTATTGTAACTCTCTCTACATGGGGCTTCCCTTGAGGTGCACCCGGAGACTTCAGATGGTTCAGAATGCAGCCGCGCGGGCAATCTTGGGTACCTCCAGATTTGCCCACATAACTCCACTTCTGCGCGAGTTGCACTGGCTGCCGTCTTCCGGGTGCGCTTCAAGGTATTAGTCATCATTTTTAAAGCGCTCCATGGCTCGGGACCTAGCTATCTGCGGGATCGGATCCTGCCTCATACATCCTCACGGCCGATTCGCTCCCACAGAGAGGGACTTCTCCGGGTGCCGTCCACTAGACTCTGTCAGCGGGCGACGCCCAGGGGAAGGGCTCTCTCTGTGGCGGGCCCAGCCCTCTGGAACGACCTTCCTCCCGACATCAGAACAACCACGGACTTCCGCTCCTTCCGTCTGAAACTAAAAACTCATCTTTTCCATTTGGCCGGCCTTGGGTAGCCTCTCTCTACAGGGTCTAGCTGTTTTAATTGGGTATTTTAGCAGGTTAAGGGGATTTTAGCACAGGCCCAGATTTAATTTGTTTTTAATTGTATTTGTATATTTATTGTATTGTGGTTTTAGTTTTCCCTGTGCACCGCTCCGAGTCCCTACGGGGAGAGGAGCGGTCTATAAATTAAATCATTCATTCATTCATAAAATAGGACTGGAACTCAAAGTCCCCTGATGATTGACTCCAAGACCCCCATGTGTCTTTTGTTGGAAGGTGGGATTAAAACTCCCGTGATTGGCACAAAGTCCATCCAGTGGCTTTGATTCCCTGTATGGTCATCAGGCCCAACTTCTCACCTCCCAGAGACCGAAGCTGCTTCCTGCCGCTGCCCCTTTGCTCCCCTTTAGCTCAGACAAACAGCCTGGCGCCCGCCCCTCACCTGCCCCGGTCCCAGGCCACCCCCTGCAGCCTCCCTCCCGCCTCCCGACCACGGCCTCCCCTTCCTCCCCTGGGGCTGGCCGAGTGAGCGGAAGGGCGCCCGGTGGGATTCCTCCCAGCTTTGCCGCAGGTAGAGAGTGGGGGCTCCCTGCGCCCCTTCCCTCCTGGGCCATCTCGGGGCTCCGTCGAGGAGAGAGGCAGAGGAGCCGTGGTGGTCGAGCGCGCCCACCCCCAGATCTGAGAGCTCGAGGGGCATCCCGGGTGGGCAGCCTCCGGAGGTCTGAGCCCACACAGGGCCTCTAGTTGTCTGCCGGGGGAGGGGATCCGCCTTTGCCCCCTCCCCGTAGAAGTCTGCAAGGCGGGCAGGGGAGGCAGGCGGACACCGGTGGAGGAGGGCAGCGTGGAAGCCGTTCTTGGGGGGAGCTGATGGCCACCACAGGGGCTCCGGGGTTGGACTTCTCTCCCTTGGGGATCGCAGCCGTTGTGGGAGGAGGGGAGGGAAACGGCCAAAGGAAGGAGAGGCCTGGATATTTGCAAGACCGTCTCCTACCGCATACCTCCCATCGACCAGTCCGCTCCCACAGAGAGAGTCTCCTCAGGGTCCCATCAATGTCGGCTGGTGACCCCTAAGGGGGGAGCCTTCTCTGTGGCAGCTCCGGCCCTCTGGAACGACCAGGGAGCAAAGGAGGGGGAGGGGGGCGTTGGGAAGGGAGGGGGGAAACGCTGGAGAAAGACGGGAGAAAAGGGAAAGTGAAGGGTGGGAAAACAGAGGGTCTCTCGGAGCGCCTTCAGGCTCAGCTGGAGTGCTGAGGGTCTCACCTGGATGGGCGACCAGGGCGCTGCTGAAAAGCCAGCCAGCAGGTAAACTTATCCCTCCCTCTTCCAAAGGAGCGGCTTCCTTTGCCCCCCCCCCATTTTTATTTTTTTAAGCAAATTTTTTCCCTTTCAAATTCATTCATAGATCAACATTCTTATAATTGCTGTTTAACATTTGTCTATTCCTCATTAGTCTCTATACTCATTTTTACATTTTACACACACACAGTTTAGATCACTTTCTTGCCACCCCAGACCTCCATCTTATTTTGCAACAACCTTACTTCTTCCACCTTCTCTACCTCCCTTCGCTACCTTCTTCTTTCCTCCTCTCCTTCCTTCTTCCCCTCTCCTCCCCTTCTCCTCTTTCTTACCCTCTCTCCTCCTCTTAACTCCCCACCCTTCCTTTCTATGCTTTAGCCTTCCTTCTTTTCCCTCCCGCCCCCCCTTCCCCAAAGCGCAGCTCCTCCTTTCTCCTCGCTCCCTCCCACCGTCCCAAAATCCCCCCTCACAGCTCCAACGCCTCTTGCCCCCCCCCCCCTTCCAGCCAGAGGAGCGCGTGCTGCCCATCAGCCGAAGGTCTCAGCCCCAGCGGGGCCCTCGGGGCAAAGATCCCTGCCGGACACGGGGCTCCTCGGAGGCGCTTTGGAAGGAGGCTCCCTGGCTGCGTTGGGCTCTCCTGCGGGGTAAGAGCTGCGGAAGGGAAGGTCACAAATCTGCCCCGGAGACTTTGGAGCAGCTGATCAGGGAGGGAAACTGCAGGGGGAAGGGAGGAGGAGGGGGCGGGAGAGGCGCAGGGGGTTGTTGGGGGGGGGGCAGAGAGAGAAGGGGTGTGTGTGAAGAGACGCCCAGGAGTGAAGGAAGCTCCGCGGGGTCCCTTCTGAAGAGAAGCCTCGTCCTTGATCCGGTCTCGGGAGTTTTAGGCAGGTGAGGCTGTTGCTCCTTCCCTCCTTTGGGGCTACAAAATTATACTAACAGAAGGAAAGGTGAAGGGATTTCTTTCCTTTTCCCCCTTTTCCCTTTCTCCTTTTTCCCCTTCCGCCTTTCCAGACAGCTGACAGAGACTGAATGCAAAGCCCTCCTTCATTGATGTTGCCTTGATTTTGTCTTCCGATGGGGAGTCGCCCAGAAGAAGCGCCGCTGCCTCTTCGGTTGTTCCAAAGGATGGCGTGGACCCCCTTCGTCCCCCGCAGATCCGCTTCTTCCGAGATCGGCGTTCCCCCCCCCCCCTCCTCTGCAGCGTCTCCCACCATTGGCCTTGCAGCGTTTGGGGGGGAGGGGCAGAGAGGCTCCCCCACCCCGTAAATGCCTGGAGGGTCTGAGGTTCCAGGACTCCGCCTGGCAAATCTGTTTTTCCCCAAAAGAAGCAAGTGGGGCCCTGAAATGGAATCAGGCTTTCTGGGACTCTCAGAGGAGGTTTGGGGGCTCCACTGTCAGCTGGGAAAGGCGGGAGGGAAATTGGGGGGGGGGAGATCAAGGGATGCCCAGAAGACTTGGGGTCCCTCCTGAAGAAGCGGCGTCCTCACTGGTTGGATCTCTGAAGTTTTCAGTAGGTGAGGCCGACACTTTTACTCGGTTATTTGTCCTTACAAAAGAATTAAAACAGGAGGGATTTTTCTCATCCCCCTTTTCCCTTTTTCCCTTTCCTTTTCCCCTCCCCCTCCTGCTTACTCCTTCCTTTCTTGCCTCTGTTTCCATTTCACTCTTTCCATTCAGGGGACGCAGAGTCAGTGCAAATCCCCCATTCATTGGGATCAGCCTGGATTGTGTCCTTGGATGGGGTCGCTCACAAACGCCTCCTCCTCCTGTCCCTCCTCCGCTTCCCTCTCGCCTTGCCCATCTATACAGCCATCCTGCCTGCCCTGCTCCCTTGCGCTTGGGGGGGGAGGGCAGCACTGACCCGCTCTGCTAAACCTCCTCGGAGCGCCTTTTGGGGAGCCTTCTGTCCCAGCCACCCCTCCAGTCTCCCACCCGGGGAGGACGCGCTCTGCTCTGCCGCCAATCAAGTGACCCCCCCCATTTTCTCCCTCCCCTCCCCTAGAGAAACAGGGTTTCTTTTAGTGACCTCATCAAAGCACCACCCCCTCCGAACAGGGCGGGGTCTCTAAATAAGTGGGAGGGGCTGCTGAATCCCTCAGTGGAAAGGGCTTCAGGGTGGGGGACTGCTGTGGGGAGGGTCTCTAATTCAGTCTCAACCGAGACAATATCGGGAGGAAGGGAAGAGCCCGGAGGCGCTCACCCTCCCTGGCTGGGGGAAAAGGAGGGGACTTCAGGGGCTTCGGCGCAACAGCCACTGGGAAAGGCGGAGGCAGGAAGGGGGCTTCTCTCTCCTGGGGAGGGGGGCAGTTCGGCTGACCCTCCACAGGCTTCTCAGCAGGCAGCTGCCCGGGAGAAGGACCCCCACCCTAGGAGTGCTGGGGGGGGGATGGAGACTAGGAAGGGATAAAATGGGGGGGGGAGTCGTTGGGCCCTTTGAGATGGGAGGGGGCAGAATAGAGAGACCTCAAATCTGCAGCTGATGAAAGGCTCCAGGTGAGGCCGGTGCTCTTGGAAGCTTCCCTGGACGCAGGTAACTAAAGAATGGACCCTGACACCCAACCAAGCTCCCCACTCCAAGAGATCCCAACTTTGCGCTGTTGCTTCTGCTGCTGCTGCTCTTGGCCTCTCCTTCCTCCGGGCCGTTTCTGCCCCGCCCAATGGCTGCCATCCCGAAGGGAGAGAAATTCATCCCTTCGCTCCTTCCAAGAACGGCTTCCCTGCTGCCCTCCTCCGCCGGTGCCCGCCTTCCCATTGCAGAATTCTGTGGGGAGGGGCCGAATGCAGATGCCTCCCCCCTGCAGACCCCTAGAGATCCTGTGTAGGCTCAGACCTTCGGAGGCTGCCCACCTGCTCACCTGGGATGCCCCTCACCTCTCAGAACTGGGAGGGGGACGACACTCTCCCTACAGCGACTCTTCTGCCACTCTCCTTGATGGAGCCCTGAGGTGGCCTTGGAGAGAAGGCAGAATTGAGAGGAAGCCCAACCGGGTGCCCTCTCGCTCCGCTCCTCCCTGGCTCAGCCAGCCCCAGGAGAGGAAGGCAAGGCCAGGGTTGGGAGATGGTGCTGGCCTAGCTGGGTGTGAGGGAGCTGGGCAGGTGAGAGGCAAGCGCCACAGCTGTCTGTTTCTGCGAGGTGAAAGGGGAGCAAGGGGGCAGCAGCAGAAAGCAGCTTTGCTCTGTGGGAAGTGAGAAGTTGTGCCTGTTGACAATTGTTGTTAGTTGCGAAGTCATGTCTGACCCATCGCAACCCCATGGACTACTTTCCTCAAGGCCTTCCTGTCTCACTCCGACTGCTTCAGTGACTCCATCCAGCTCCCTCATCCTCTGTCTGAATTGAAAGTTCAGTTCTGGGGAAAGACCCCTTTGTTGGGCAAAGTCCCTTCCTTCTGCTTGTGGGAGAACCAGAGGCCTCTCTATGCTCACTGCGAATCCTACACTGACCTCGGTCTGATCCATCAGAGCTTTTCTCCTTCAAATGGAATTTGCAAAGGGATTTCGTTCACAATTAATAGCCATTCTGAAACATAAAAAATAGTGTCTAATTAATCAGCAAACACTGTGGCTGGAAGTCCCCTTTCTCTGGGCATCTTCTCCAGCCCTTCACAGACAAGACAAGCTTGGAAAAGGAACAGCAAAATGCTTTAGGTACAAGTGGTAGAGTGGACAAGTAAGGGGCCTGAATATCATCAGATATTGCTCTTTTATTTCTTGAATAAGGAAAAAAAAATACACAACTAGACAATGACCCCAAATTGCAATCCCAGACAGCAGTTATGATCCACACTTTCTCTAGAGTCGGTTTCATCAGGACATCAAGGAGGAACCATTGAATAGTTGTGCAGATTTCCCTCCCCAGCAGAGAGCAGGTGAAACCCTGAATTTCTCATCATTTGGGGATTTCATGGGTTCCCACAGAGATTATCTCACAGCAGGACTGGAGCTTCTTTCCCACAGCTTCCATCTGGCCATTTTTTCCTACTCAGACTTTTCTCTCAAACAGACACTTTTCGGCTCTCTCAGTAGGAAAACATGCTCCAATTGTTTTTATAAAGTGTCAGTTTTATTGACTGATGCTGAACATCAAATTCTTCTGAATTCTTCTGTATGACCTTCATAGAGTTCTCTTTATTACGATTCACTGAGCTGAAAGGGAAGGGGATTAAAGAAACATAGACATATATTCCTCTATCTAATATATATATTAGATATATCTAATATACATATATACACTATCTAAGTAGAAAGAATTCATATTGTCTTTCAAATAAAAGAAAACAATTCTTCCAATATCATAATAGTCATATATCTCATATTTTCACATTTGTTCTGGACGTAAGATGCTCCTTTGTGTTCAGGTCTGGCTTCAGAAGGATAATGTAGCACTTGGGGATGAAGATGCAGACCAGCAGACCAGCACTGGAGGCCAGGATGGAGAAGACCTGGACAGCCACCATGTATTTCCCTTTGGTACTCAGGTAGGTGGGCACAAAAGTCACCCAGACACTGCAGAAGACCAGCATGCTGAAGGTGATCAGCTTGGCTTCGTTGAAGGCCCCAGGCAGATTCCTGGCCAGGAAAGCCACCGTGAAGCAGATGGCAGCCAGGAAGCCCATATAACTGAGGGTGACGTAAAACATGACAACGGCCCCTTCATTGCATTGCAGGATGATCTCTCCAGGCTGGGAGTGGAGGTCAGAGTCAGGGAAGGGGGGAGAAACTCCCAGCCAGATGGAGCAGATGATCACTTGGACAGCAGAAGAAGAGAGGATGATGGAGTTGGCCAAGCTCTTCCCCAACCATCTCTTTGCTCGGTTTCCTGGTTTTGTGGCCAGGAAAGCCAGCACCACCATGATGGTTTTGGCCAAGAGAGAAGAAACGGCAACTGAGAAGATGATGCTGAAAACCGTCTGTCGGAGAAGGCAGGTGGCTTTCTTTGGTTGACCAATGAAGAGAAAAGGAGACAAGAAGCAAAGCAGGAGGGAGACCAGGAGGATGTAGGAGAGGTCCCGGTTGTTGGCTTTGACAAGGGGTGTTTCTCGGTATTTAGTGAAGATGATTAAAACAAGGACTGTGTTTAAGAACAAGATTAGGGCAAAAGAGACCAGGATGATACCCAGATGTTCTTCATAAGACAGAAATGTTATAACTTTGGGGATACATTGTACTTTGGCCTCATTTGGATATTTATCATCTGGACACTTGGTGCATTTTTCTATATCTGAGAGGGAAAAACACATTCACTTACTATTCTCTCCTTTTATCTTTGAAGAAATACCTTATTTGGACAACAAATGATACAAGGACCTCCAGTGAGAAAAGATAAGAAATATAAGAATCTTTTAAAAAACATTTTTGTTTAATTGTCTATGAAAGTGAGAGAAGAATTGAGGCCCAAAAAATTTCCTGTGTGATGTTCAGAACCATCATAGGAACCTTTATTATTTCATGTATATAATGAATCAGTTCCACTTCATTTCCTCCAGTGTGACCCACCTTCCTGAGTGGAGAAGGTCCCCTCCGGACAAGGAATGCAGTCATAGCAGCAAACTGGCTCTCCTTCTCGAGCCCTCTTGACAAATCCAGGATGACAACTTTCCGCACATCTGGACTGAGGCAGGGACTGAGCAGAAGAACAAGGAAGGCCAAAGAATATGTGTTAGGACTCCCCGTCCATGGAAAATGGAGAAAGATGCGGACATTACCCAAGTAGCCTCTAGGATTCACTTAGGTAAATTTGAAATCTCTAAGAGATTCAAAATAATTTTAGGAGGTGTAATTACTGCAGATTCTTCATTTAATTCCTCCATTTTGCTTCTGGCATATCACATTGCAATAAAGCAGGGGTCCCCAACCCCCGGGCCACGGACCGGTGCTGGTTCGTGGCTTGATAGAAACTGGGCCACAGGGCCAGAGAGGAGGGGGGGCAGCCCCTTGGGCAGAGCGTGCACCAGATGCGGGAGAGCGCAGGCGTGGCCGTTTGCGCCGTTGGAGGCCCTAGAGGGCCGAGTGAGCCGACACCCCCCCCTGTTCCCCCTCACCCCCGCATGCACATGCGCTGTCTGTCCCCCCCCCCTCGCTCCTCCTCTACGCCAGCCGGTCCGCAGAATTTTTTTAAAAATGAAACCGGTCCCTGGTGCAAAAAAGATTGGGGACCCCTGCAATAAAGGACGTTTCTACTGAATAAAATCTGAGTGGATGGAATTGAGGAAATACTTTTTTTCAAAGAATTTTTTATTTTTTATTCTCTTACCATTTTTAGTATACATTCACATAATTGTTCTTCTTTACATTTATCATTCTTACATATTTATTATTCCATTTAATAGGGTATAATGTGCAGTTTGGGTTGCTTTATTTGCCATCTCTTACTCCTTTTGTAACACCAATTTATTTTTCTTTCTTTTCTCCCTCCTTCCCTTTTCTACTTCCTTCCTTCCCCCTCTCCTTCTCCTTTCTCCTTCCCTTCCCTTTCTCCTACTCATACTCTTCCTCTTTCCCCTCCTACCCTCTCTCCTTCTCTTAATATCCCTTCCATCGTCCTCTCCTTACCTCTTTCTTCTTTCCCCCATTTTCCCATCTTTCTCCCCTCCTCTCTCCCTTTCTTTTTCTATTATGGTTGGTGGATATTTGAAATCTCAGATTATGTTTCCTTGGGATGATATTTCCGCCAACCCAAATATAATTTAGTATCATTTCTTATTTCCTTACCTTCGCTAGTCTACCCTAGTTATGTTTCCCCCCCTTTATATCTCGCCCTTGAATATATACTTATATATTTTAACATTTTCTTTTCTGTTTTCCCCTCCCCCCCTCTTTTCATTTAACAGTGCATCGTCTGGGTACTTTATCTTCTCCCCACTTTCTTTTCTGGGTTGCTTTCTCTAGCCAGTCCATAAAATCTTCCTCACGTCTTCAAGTACTCCGATTCCTCTTTATCCTTTATTTTCATTGTCAACCTATTCATCTCTGCACAATCTAATATCTTTTTTATTATCTCTTCGTCTGTTGGCAGCTTATTTAATTTCCAATTTTGGCCAAATACAATTCTCACTGCGGTAATTACATCTATAGTCAAATAAGTATCCTCTTCCTTGAATTTCTCTGGGATAATACTTAATAGAAATATCTCTGGTCTAAATTCTATTTCTTCTTGTAACATTTTCTTTGACCATACTCTTATTTTAGTCCAATATTTCCTTGCTTCTGCGCATGTCCACCACATATGATAGTATGAATGTATTGCTTGTTGACATTTCCAACATTTCGCTGACTTGTCTTTAATCATCTTTGCTAGTTTTTCCAGTGACATGTGCCCTCTATAAAACATTTTGTATAACTTTTCTTTGTAAGCTGTTGACATGGTTAATTTATAATTCCTTTCCCACAGTTGTTGCCACTTTTCTAGTTCAACCGTATGGCCAAAATTCTTTGCCCAAGTTAACATTGTGTCTTTAACCACTTCTTTTTCTAGCATAGTTTTTAATAAGTAGCTATATAGTTCCATGATTATTCTTTCTTCAGTTCCCATAAGTATCTTATCCAACACCGAACTTCCTAAGTTAAAACCATACTCCCTTTTATCTTTTTCATATCTTCATTGTATTTGCAATTGTGAAAACCATCCTATATCAATCCCTTGTTTTTCTAATTCTTGTGTTTGTTTTAGTTTCCCTCTTTCAGTTAAGATATCTTTGTATCTAATAATATTTTTCATACTACTAATATTTGGATGTATCAAGGCTTTTGTTGAAAGCCACATTAGTATTTCTAAATAATGTTTCCCTTTCACTCTTTCCCATATTGTTAATAATCCATTCCTTACATGATGTCTTTGAAAACAGCCATGTGTGCTCTATTTTTATCATACCACAAAAAAGCATGCCAACCCAGTTGCAAATCATGACCCTCCAATGTCAATAATCTTGTATTTCTCAATAAAATCCATTCTTTCTTCCAAGCTAGTCCTGCTGCTTAGTAGTACAATTCCCAGTTTCGTGATCCAAATCCACCTCGAATCCTTGCATCTTGCAGCATTTTTATATTAATTCTTGCTTTTTTCCTCTGCCATATATATTTCCCCACTATTTTATTCATACTTTCAAAGAATTTTTTCTCTAGTTTTATTGGTGTTGTTTGGAATAGGTATAGCAATCTTGGTAATATGTTCATCTTTACTACTGCTTCTCTTCCCATCAATGATAATTGTAGGTTTTTCTATCTTTCCAAATCTATTTCTGTTTTCTCACCTTATAATAATTATCCTCCTTTAGTGTTACACACCTTGATGTCAATTGAATACCCAAATATTTCACTTTTTTCACCACCTGACCAAAATGGATTTCTGACCAAAATGGATTTTTTCCCAAGAGACAGATCAGAGACAATATGCGGATTGTAATGAATATGCTAGAATACTATGAAGCCCACCCAGAAAAGCAAATGGTGTTGTTGTTTCTGGATGCTCAAAAGGTCTTTGATAATGTGAACTGGCAATTTATGTTAATGCAACTTCAAATTTAGGGATTTGGTGAGGGATTTATAAATATGATTAAAATGATATATACTAACCAATCAGCAAAGGTAATGGTAAATGGTCATATGACAGGAAAGATAACAATTGTGAAGGGAACTGGACAAGGATGTCCACGATCACAATTATTATTCATACTGACACTAGAGATTTTGAATAGAGAAATACGATAAAATCAAATCAAATCAAATCAAATCATTTAATACTTATAAACCGCTCCCTCTCCCCATGGGGACTCGGGGCGGTACACAGGTAGAATAAAAACAGTAAAAACATACAAACAACAATAAAATATACAAACAATTTTAAAAGCCAAATTAAACTCAGCCTGTGCTAAAATTCCCATTAAACTAACTGAACTAAAATCTACCCAGTAAAACCCCAGACAGGGGGACTATCCCAAGCCGGCCAGATGGAAAAAATAGGTTTTTAATTTAAGACGGAAGGAGCGGAGGTCCGTGGTCGTCCTAATATCGGGGGAAAGGTCGTTCCAGAGGGCCGGGCCCGCCACAGAGAGAGCCCTTCCCCTGGGTGTCGCCCGCTGACACAGTCTAGTGGACGGCACCCGGAGAAGTCCCTCTCTGTGGGAGCGAATCGGCCGTGAGGATGTATGAGGCAGGATCCGATCCCGCAGATAGCTAGGTCCCGAGCCATGGAGCGCTTTAAAGATGATAATTAGCACCTTGAAGCGCACCCGGAAGACGACAGGTAGCCAGTGCAGCTCGCGCAAGAGCGGTGTTACATGGGTGGACCTTGCGGTCCCCATAATTGCTCGCGCGGCTGCATTCTGGACTAGCTGAAGTCTCCGGGTGCACCTCAAGGGAAGCCCCATGTAGAGAGAGTTGCAATAGTCCAGTCGGGATGTCACGAGCGCATGAGTGACTGTGCGAAGGGCGTCCCGATCCAATAGGGGGCGCAATTGGCGAACCAGGCGAACCTGGTAAAACGCCCTCCTGGCCACGGCTGTCACTTGATCTTCCATGGACAGCCGGGCATCCAGGAGGACACCCAAATTGCGCGCCCCATCCACAGGGGCAAGATGTTCGCCCCCTATGGCCAGCGATGGAGTGAGCTGGTTGAATCGGGCGGCCGGAAACCACAGCCACTCGGTCTTGGTCGGGTTGAGCCTGAGTCCGTTACTTCCCATCCAGATCCGTACGGCTTCCAGGCACTGGCACATCACCGCTACGGCATCGTTGGGGTGGTTTGGGGTAGATATATACAACTGAGTATCATCAGCGTATAGATGGTACTCTACCCCAAAACCACGGATGATCTCACCCAGCGGCTTCATGTATGTGTTGAACAGGAGGGGCGAGAGGACCGACCCCTGAGGCACCCCACATACGAGGGGTCTCGCAGTCGACCTCTGCCCCCCTGCCAACACAAATTGCGATCGGCCAGAGAGGTAGGAGGAGAACCACCGTAAAACGGTGCCTCCCACCCCCAACCCCCCCAGCCGATGCAATAGGATACCATGGTCGATGGTATCGAAAGCCGCCGAGAGGTCTAATAGGACCAGGATGGAGGAACACCCCCCATCTCTGGCCCTCGAGAGATCATCAACCAACGCGACCAATGCCGTCTCGGTGCTATGCCCGGGCCGAAAGCCGGACTGGCGCGGGTCTAGGTAATCAACTTCCTCCAGGTGACGGGGAAACTGTTGTGCCACCACACTCTCAACAACCTTCGCCAAAAAGGGAAGGTTGGAGACTGGACGGTAGTTGTTCAAAAGAGCTGGATCCAAAGAGGGCTTCTTAAGGAGGGGCCTCACCATCGCTTCTTTTAGGGAAGCAGGCAAGGAACCCTCACTTAAGGATGCGTTGACAACCTCTTGGAGCCAGCCTCGTGTCACCTCCCAGGATGCCAGTACAAGCCAGGAGGGACACGGGTCCAATAAACATGTGGTGGCTCGCAGTCGCCCACGTAACCTGTCCATATCCTCGGAAGTAACGGAGTCAAACTCCTCCCAAACAAGATCTGTCTCGTGGCATCCCACTGGGCCATGAATGGGGGCTAGCTCGTTCTGTATCTGAGCGATTTTCTCCTGCAGAAAAGTCACAAATTCCTCTGCTCTACCCTGTAACGGGGCTTCCCGCACCCTCTGTTGAAGGAGGGAGCGGGTCACCCTAAACAGGGCGGCAGGGCGGTTTTCTGCGGATGCTACGAGAGTAGCACAATGATGACGTTTGGCTACTCTCAGCGCCACAATGTAAGTCCGTAAATGGGCTCTTACCTGTGTCCGGTCAGATTCAGAATGGGTAGACCTCCATCTTCCCTCTAGGCATCTCTTGCGGCGTTTCATCACCCGTAGCTCCTCGGTAAACCAAGGAGCCAGGGTGTTTCGACGCCGCAGGAGAGGCCGCAAGGGCGCGACCCGATCCAAGGCTCCCATGGTCGCAATATTCCATGCGGCCACGAGGTCCTCCATCGGGGCGCGGGTCAGGGGTACAGGAACTGGCCCAAGCGCCGTTTGGAACCCATCCGGGTCCATCAGGCGCCTGGGGCGGAACCAGATTGGTGACTCAGGTTCCGCCTCCCCGCGGAGGGGAGCAGCGGTCGGAAAGTCGAGCCGGAGAAGTGAGTGGTCTGTCCATGACAAGGGTGTGATGACTATATCCCCTATACCCAGATCACTCTTCCATTGGCCTGAGACAAAGATGAGGTCCGGTGTATGTCCACCCTCGTGAATGGGGCCTTGAATTAGTTGGGTCAGGTCCATGGCCGTCATGGAAGCCATGAACTCCCGAGCCACCTCGGATGATTCGCCCACCGATGGCAGATTAAAGTCCCCCATGACTAAAAGTCTGGGGGTCTCAACTGCCACCGTAGCGATCACCTCGAGGAGCTCGGGCAGGGCTGCTGCTAAATAAAGAGGTAAAAGGGATGAGGGTCAAGAAAGAATATAAATTGCAAGCATTTGCAGAGGATCCAATAGAAACAGGGCCAAATAGTTAAAATAATAGAAGAATATGGAGAAGTAGCGGGCTTGAAGATTAATAAAGATAAAACAAAATTTCTGGTGAAAAATATAACAGAAAAACAGATAAGAAAGTTGGCAGGGAAACTGAACATACAGGAATTGAGAAAAGATTTAAGCAATAGATGCAAGCCAGGACTTCCTCATCATGGCCTGCGATGAAGAAAGAAACCAGTAGGATTTGGTAAGTTTTCTTCTGGAATATATAAAGCATTGCAAAGCTGCTCTCCTTTGAAAGCAGCCCAACACTGCCTTGAACTTACAATACAAAGGAAAGATTCCTTAGAAATTAAGACTGTCAATTTTAACAGAGATGTTCTTTGTTGATTTGCATATTTAGTTCTTCAATTTTTATGTTTGTCATACTGGAGAAGTCAGACTAAAACCGACTGCCTAGTTCCTAGAACTGGAGTGAGATGAGATGGAGGTGAGGTCATGAGAACGTGTCCCCTCAAAAAGGATCCTCTTACAAGCCAAAGGCCAATTGCAACTATTTGAAGGGGAGGCATGGATAACTCTGACCAGGTCTGGTTGATGGAAGAAGATCCCAGACTGTGAACAATTTCCGCAAGCAGGACAAGATGAAACTTCTTCCCAGTAGAATCCAAAGGACCTCCATCTCATTATGATTTAATTTTACTTGTCCAAGGCTAAATTTAGGCACTGGTCAACTGGTTTGCCTTCTTTCCTATTTGTGTACAAGAAGCAAACAAAACTAAAGCAATTAGCTACACACTCCCCAGCCCTTCGGGGTTTCTGATGGAGATACTAGATTGTAGATGGTCCACAAAATGGAACAGCACTGAAACCTCCCAAGAGGTCTAAGACAACCATCAGGTTTCTACTTCCCACATTCAATTCAACCTGAAGGTCAACCCCCTTGGGGACAAGGCTGAGCTCACTTGAAATGGGGCCTCTGGGTTTGGAAAACAGGGAAAAGACACCATAATCTCACTCACCTTGTTGAGCAGCTTAAGCTGTGTAAGAGCATCTTGTCTGATAATAACTCTCTGTCTTTCAAAATTCCCCAGAATCTCTTGCTTGGCATCTTCCTTCAGGAGAACCAAGAAGCCCTGAATGGTCAGATCTGCTGCTATTTCTCCATTTTGGTCCAAGTAGAGTTTAGCTTGGGAAAGATTGCAAAACACGTTCTTGTCCAGAAAGGGATGAAACTGGTATTAAAACATCCAAGAATTTGAAAAGCAGAACACTTTTTTTCTTGTCACAGATTTGAATATTTATTCTACAATTTTCTATCTTTCAAATACGCTTAGTTAGGAGAACATTCTCTTCATAAGCAAAGAAAAAATGTTCAGAAAGATTTGTCAATCATAGACTGAGGAGATTTATATTGGGAAAATACAATTGACACAGTTGGTCAATTATAGTAAACCTTCTAGAGCAAGTGACAAATAAAATGAATAACAGATTAAAAAGATTATAAATAATCTCAATCTCAAATTGATTGGAAACAACAGGTTGATTTTGAGAAAGCATGGGTTAGTCAACAAGAAAGTTATCAGCCTAATCTTCTCCCTGGTAGACCAGACAGGAAACATCATGAGATGAACTAATTCAGCTTTCTTGTAATGCTACTTTAACAGAAGTTTCGACATCTGATGCTGCAAATCGACCAGATTATGGCAATGATTGTAATATAAATTGATTTCAGTAATTAATAAACAATTTTGTGATGTGACTAGGAACTTAGTTAAGTAAGGGATTGATGGAATGATTAAGTGGATGAAAACTTCGTAAAAATTATACTCAAATAATTTTTCATATTTTTCATATTTTTCATAACACTGGGTTGATATGAATAATAATTTGTCCTTGGTGATTCATTTTTCTATGCTGTCATTAATACAGAAGAGTTGATAAATCACTGTAATTCAAGATTTGATGCAATATTTATAACAATTCTCACCTAAAGCTAATTTGATGTGTTTTAAAGAGTATCAAGTTTCTAAGGAATTATTTCTGATTTCCTAATTGAAAAGAGTGCATGAGTAAAAAGCGGGGGGGGGGGGTATTTTATCACCTGATAATCTATTGTATCTCATATAAGATTAATGAAGCAGTGGAAGACAGATGAGGGACACCAAACTTAATAAGTGTGTTTAGGAAAACAATATCAAATTACTAGATGATTGCAAACTGAATGTGAGTCAGCAGGAAAGAAGGCAAATGCACCCATCAGACTCCCAGGAAGTCAGCATCCTGGTTTGGAGAGACCCCAACCCAGGTCCCCTTGGAGGCCCCACACTTGGAGAAGACCTTGCCCCAAACCTGGGTCAGGCAAGGAAGCCAAGGAGGAGCTCAAAGGAGCTGCTCTTGGCCTCAAAGAAAGACAAAGAGAAGAGCCACCTTGCTCTACGGAAGTGGGAGGAAAGGAGTCTGGGAGCAGCTTCTCCAATTTAAAAAATCTGTCAGTGGGAGAAGGGAGCCTCTTTCAGTTGAACTGAAAGAGGCTCAGACAGAAGCTCAGAATCTTCCCAGGGTTGTTCCAGAGAGTCCGTCCTGGGAACATGAACTCAGGACAAGAAAGGAGATTCTGGCAGAAGGAGAAGGAGGGGAGACCCTGAAAGGAGGAGGAGCCCTTGGAGAGCTGAGCCAGTCAAGCAGAGAAGCTCAGTCTCCCCTTCACGGAGGGTCTTAAGGCAGGGGGATTAAACTCCACTTCATTGAGGGTCCCATCAGCCTCATGGTTGCCCTCAAAGGGCCAGAAGCAGGTGAGACCATGAAGACTCAAAGCAGCCAGATGGGTGTGGCTGGGTGGTCACAGTTGGGTCACCACGATTAGGTGGGCATGGCTGGGTGGTGTAGCTGGGTAGGGATGGCTGAGTGGGCATGGCCTGCTCAATGCCACCCATTGGGCATGGCTGTCTCGGGGCAGCTGGGTCGGGATGGAACAAGTTTCACTAGCTAACTCCACATGGGGACATTCAGTGTCCCACAAGCTCCTCCCCTCCCCAAACTGCTGGCAGCCAAGCATAGGCACATACACACACACCCATTCCATGTTTGGGGGCTTTTAGGCAAAGAGGAAAGAGGAGGCCCTTCTCCCCAAGCCCAGGCATGATTGGCAGTTTGTAAGATCTGATGTGGATAAAAGTCTCCAAGCATAGAATTGTCTGTCTGTCTCTCTCTGGGTGTGTGGGTGTGTGGGTGTGTGTGTGTGCATATGTGTGTGAAGGAGCCATTCTTCCCCCAATCCCAGACCTCCTTGGCATTTGGGAGGCAGAGGACGAGGCTGATGTACCTGGAAGCCCAGAGGAGAAAGTTTGCAGGAAGCTCTTTGTTGAGTCCTCGACTTGCGACCGGTCCCGACTTACGACTGGCCGCAGGTCTTCCACTCTTCCCCCGAGGACCATGGCAACAGACAGTAACTATTCTCTAACTGCCAGTCGCACCTGATTGGCTCAGACGCGGCTGGCGGGAATGGCCATAGTGATCGTACCGCAAAAGAAAGAGTAAACGGGGAAAAAAACCTTCTTCGCTAGAACTAGGCCTGGTCCCCAGCCCTCGTCGCCAATGTTAAGTTCTGAGGTAGAGAGGGAGTCCGGACACAGGCTAGTCAAAGAAGAATGCGTTTATTCGCAAGACAAGTAGAACAGCGGAGAATATGTACAGGCGGACAAAAGGCGGTAGACAGGGGCTTCCCCGTTTGACAGCTGTTTATACGCGAGCTGTCAAACGGGAAACCAATCAGGGCTCTCCCGGATCTAATTCCTTCACACACATATGCACATATATAAATAGCTGTCAAACGGGGAAGCCCCTGTCTACCGCATTTTGTCCGCCTATAAATATTCTCCGCTGTTCTACTTGTCTTGAGAATAAACGCATTCTTCTTTGACTAGCCTGTGTCCGGACTCCCTCTCTACCTCAGAACTTAATACTCTTGAGTCCAACTTCTGCCTTGAGAGTCTCTGGAGAGGAAGAGGAGGAGGAGGAGGAGGAGCAGCAGGAGGGAGGCTGGGCCTTCTTTAAAGGGAATCCCTGTTTCCAATCACGGGTGGAAAAGATTGTTGGGGCAGCTTCCCCTCTTGCAGCCCCTCCCCCACCTTTTCCTCCCCTCCAGAGATCCCTCAAGGCAGAAGGTGGACTCAGAGGAAACTGCTGTCAGGCCTGCAGCCATCTTTCCTTTTGGGTCTTTGACCTGCCACATTTTCTATTATTCTACGGTGCATTTTCTATTGTGGGAAAACGGGAGGGGGAATTATACAGAGTGAGATGCCATGTAGTGATAACAACATTCTTTCTAGAAAGCCAAGGTCATCCTATGTCTCTGAACCTCTCCACCTGATCGGAACTGGATGGGTGGAACTGCCAGCATGGCAGTGGGAGATGGGACCATGTGTTGGGCTTGTGGGTGTGCGGGTAAGATCTTGATCTTTCAACTGGGTGGGGAAAACCGGGAAACTTCCAGATTCGGGTTTTCCTAGATGTGACAACATGAATCTCTTAATAAATTGGAACTTGGAGGAATCCTTTCTTTTGGACTCTGACTTACTTTTGGATGCTATTTGGAACCTTGACAACTTCTTCCTGCAAACTTTCTCCTCCATGCTTCCACACGCACCCGTATTGTCCTCCACTTCCTGGTTGGGGGACAGGCAAGGTTTTGAGGGAGAATCCAGAGGTCTCCAGCAGAGGAAGGGATCGGCTGGGTCAATATTGCCCACTGGGCGTGGCTGTCTTGGAGCAGCTGGGTTGGGATGGAATAAGTTGTAGCAACTAACTTGAAGCTCCTCACCTCCCCAAACTGCTGGCAGCCAAGCACATGCACACATGCACACACACACACACACATGCACACACGCACACACGCACACATGCACACACGCACACACACACACACTGCATTCCAAGTTTGGGGACTTTTATACAAAGAGGAAAGAGAGGACCTTCTCCCTAAGCCCAGCCATGACTGGCATTTTGTAAGCTCTGATCTGGAAAAAAGCCTCCAAACTTGTGTGTGTGTGTATGTGTGTGTGTGTGTGTGTGTGTGTGTGTGTGAGAGAGAGAGAGAGAGAGAGAGAGAGAGAGAGAGTGAGAGAGAGAGAGAGAGAGAGAGAGCACAGCTCATCAAAGGAGGCGTTCTTCTCCCAATCCCAGGCATCATTGCCATTTCAGAGGCAGAGGAGAAAGTTTCTGCATGGGGGCTGCAGGGCCAGTGGGTGAGGCTGGGTCTGTGAGTGAGCCATGGAAGTGACGGAATCAGTGGTGGTGGCCACTGCACAACTCCTGAGGCTCTACACTGTGGGGAGCATGGCAGCATGGCAGCCACCCGATGCCAGAGCATGGTCAGCCTCTGGGGGGAGGGGGGCAAGACGGTGCTCATCACATGTCAGCTGCATGCACATGGAAGCAGGGCAGGGGGCAGTTGGGGCTGGTCCCTCACTGTATCTCGGAAGGCCCCACAGACCATATCTAACCACATTGTGGGGCAGATGTGGCCTCTGAGCCTTGAGTTTACATGCCTGTCTTAAGGCAAAGACTGACAGGCATCAGTTAGAGAAGCTTTAACTGGGATTCCTGCAGAGAGGAGGGGTTGGGCTAGATGATCTCAGGGTCTCCTCCACATTTATAAGGGTAACATTCCACTATGCTGATCACAAAACCATAAATATAGGAATTTATTTAAAAATGCATAACTGTCTTTTAAAATGAGCTATGTTGAATATGAAAGTTTATCTGTCAGGTGTCTCCTCTTTGGAGCATTCCCCCCCCTCAGCAATTAGATTGACCAAATCTGTCCAACTTTTGTAGCATAAGAAGGTTGAGGTGGTTCCCCTCCTTCTTCTCTGGACTCCTTCTCCAACAGAACTCAGATTAATGGATCGATCTCAGGACCCCCATACCTGCCACGGCTGCAGCCTTAAAGACTTCAAAGTCTTTTCTCCCTCCTTCCTTCTCTTCCTTGATCTGGAGGAATAGGCAGCATTCAAGGTGTGGGCCAGAGTCTTCATGATACTGTAATTTTCGTAGAGACTTGTGAACCTTTTTCTGTTCTTTTTCTCCTGGGTCTCCAGTGGGGCTTTCTGGGTGCATCTTCTGCGCCCTTTGACAGAAAAGACATTCTTTGAAAGAGAACAGTGAAAATAAATGTCTTCAAACTTATCTTCCACAAAGAAATGGGGTTCAAAGGCAGAATCGTTTGGGATTTCTTTTTCAAAAATATCAAAGTTCCAAATACTATGGATGTATTTGAGAAGTCTGTGCTTTTTTATTGAATACAGTTGAAAATTTGTGAGGATCCAGACTTTCCCTTCAATGGGTCCTGGCAAACGCAGAATTGCTAAATGGAAAGGAAGGATTCTGATCTTAATGGAATCAACTTCCATGAAGTGAACAAAGACGTTGACTTGTCTCCACTTAGAGAGGGAATCCCTGAGGGCTGCTGTATGTCCAGTGGTTGAGAATCGTTGTGATATAACTACACAAATTCCACTCCTGACAAGCATAGGAGTAAAAATCCTCATGAAATTCTCTCCCTTCTCTGTGTCTGAAGCAAAGAGGCCAATCAGGGTCCATCTGAAATGGAGGAGCAGCTGGACAATTGCTGGGTACTGGATCCCTTCTTTGGGGTACATGTAGTGGAAAAAGGGGAACCGACTTTTATCACTCAGAGCCTCTGAAACAAAGTTATCTCTGCACTGAAAAAAACAACAACCAATGAGGAATGTTGTAATCAGATCAAGCTTTAAATTAATCCAACTTCATTTGGATGAACATATTAGAATAGTTTGTTTAGCCATCATTTAAAATATTAAGAGAATATTAACAAGGGAGGAGCCAACATCATGACGATACGACATGCAATCTTGATGTTCTGAAACTACCTCTGACACTTTTGCCACTGGATGGTCCAATTGAACTTAAACCATCCTGCAGAGATGGTGAATAGGAAGACAAAGCCTTGCTGATCTCAGGGACACCACAAAGTCCTTGATTGATCCAAGGGAAGCTCTTCTAGCTGGTGGTAAACAGGCAGCCTATGCTGATGAAGTTGGAATGGAAGGAGGGAAAGTGAAAAGAGAAAGTGTGTCCATCTGGTGAGGTATTTTTTCTATTCCAAGAAAGACTGCCCAAAGAAACCTCTTTTAAGCGAAATTAAATCCTTCAGTAAAAGAATCAAGCGGCAAAATTAACCTGCATTGGATTGCTTTGGAAAGTGTTTTCTTTTTCTTGTAACTATACTTTGTGGATTGAAGTGCTCACGTCTTTTTTCCTCTCTTCTTAAAGTGAACGGATCAATTTTTCTTCTATTTTTTGTTACTTTATTTTTTGACTTATGGATTAAAACATTCTTCTTTAGTTTAACAATGTTTCCTATTACTTGTTATTAAACTTCATTTAAGAACATTGTTTCCTTTAAGCCTGAGATAAACATTAGAGAGTGAAAGGAAGCAACACTGCCACTCAGAGGCTAGAGGCTGGAGTTTTTGAAATAACCTACTTTCTCTTTTTCTTCTTTGATCCTATTGACTTTGTAGCTGAAGGGTCTGTAATTTGTTTATAGAAACTGATAAAGAGCCAAGGGCACAAATTGTTTACACAGATGCTCTTTGAGAACTATTCTGGCAGTGGGAGAGAAAGGGAAAAAAACAGACCCCCTTTCTTTTGAAGATCATAAAAGAACTTGGCTTAAATTAACTTAAAAAAGAAAAAGAAAAAACAGGGCCTGGAAAGCTAGAGTGGCAATGGCCATTAGTTTTTATTTTTTTAATCTTTTTAGAAATATGGATCAATACTCAGAAGAAACTTTAAAGCTGCAAAACATTTTGGCTGGACTTCAAAATTTACTGGAAGTAACTGGGAGAATTGAGAAGAAGTTGGAACTAGAGTCCTTTTCAGTAAAAAACGATGGGGTTGGAGCCCCAAAAATTGAAGGGAAGAATGAAGATAAAGATCAGATAACTGATGGTTTTACCAAGGGAGCAAACGTGGGTGAAAGTGGAAAAAGGGGGAATATGGAAAAGGGAATTTGATGAATTGGAGCCCTACCCCAGATTCCAAGATACAGAAGAAGAAGAAAGAGAAATGATGATGGATTTAAGGAGAGAAATTTTATCAGAAGCACGATTTCACAACCAAAGATAAACGAATAGCAAATGGAGGGCAACGAGACTACCTGAGAGATGCTATAAGCAACAAAGTCTATAAAAACCTTATTAAGGAGATAAATAGAAGATTAATACCACAAATGGCAAAAGAAATAAGACTGTACTGTTATCCTCCTGTCTCAGCTGATCAGGAAGAGAACCTGGTGGCTTAATGGCTAAGGCTCCTGCCTAGCATGCAACACAGCCCCGTTTCAAATCCCAGTAAGGATATGGCTAGCTGATGAGTTTGAGTTTGAGTTTATTGGGTTTTTATACCGCCCTACTCCCGAAGGACTCAGGGCGGTGTACAACCAGAATAAAAACAAATATATAAAAGTTTAAAAAGTTTTTAAAAGACATATTAAACTTTTTTTTTTTTTTTTATATTGAAAAAGTTTTATTGGTTTTACATTTTTTAACAGGGTAGGGTAATGGTTACAAAGAAATTTTGAGAGCATTCACGTCGGAGTCGTCGGACCTTCCAAGACCTCAAATTACACATTAAAAAAAGTTAACATAGAAAACATTTTCCACACCACTACAAGATGAGAGCAAGTACATTTACCTAAATTCTCCCTTCCATGCTGTCAGACATTTACAAAAAGTCCGGATAAAAATATTATGCAAAATTGTTCAAGAAAAATCAAGGCAAAGTTATTTTTTTGATCTAAGTCTTTTGGCTATTGTATCTTCTTTCTCTCCTCCCTGGCCCCCCTCGGGCGGGGCCGTGGCCCCCTCCGTCCCCCCTGGATCTTCCCCCAGGGCAGAGGAATGTTTTTTAAAAAAGGCTTCCGCCTCAGCAACTGTTTTAATCCTCACTCTTCCTCCTTCCCAGAACACCAGCATCCCTTCAGGTGTCATCCACTTGAACCAAATCCCGTGATCAAACAAGGTTTTAGACAAGAAGGAAAATTTCCTTCCTGAATCTCTAATTTTTCTAGGGATCTGCTTCAAGATAGTGACCGTTTCTCGTTGATAAGTTAAGGGTTTCTCTCTCTGTGCTTTCAGGACTTCCTCTCTGGTTGGCCTTCTAACAAATTTCACATGTATCTCTCTAGGCACTTCATTTATCCTGGCATATGCTAAGTTAATTCTGTAGGCTAGGTCAATATCCCCCCTGATCTCATCCTTAGGTTTTTGTAAATAGTCTGCTAAAATTGTGCTCATAAGATCAGGGAGGTATTCACCAGATTCCTCAGAAACATTTAGAAATCTCAAAAAGTATGTCATTCTTTCCATATCCATCCTAGACACATGCCCATTTATTTCCACAACCTCATTAGTAACATTTTTAATTTCCCCCTTGGCCCCCTCCAACCCCCCTTCCAGTTCTTTATTCTTCTGTGTGTTATCCAGCACTTGTCTTCTTGTATCCAACAGCTCTTTCTTGAAGATAATATTTTCAGCCCTCTGGGCCTTTATTTCTGATATCAAAGTTAGCATAGAGGTTTCAAGAGAAGCCATCCTTTGTTCCAAATTTACAAGTGCTGCTTCTTGTGCCATGGTTAAAAGTTAAAGTCACTGCCACCAAGATGGCGTTTTCCGGGTGGGGCTGGTGGGGCAAACCAGGAGCTCAGTTCAGTTCAGGGCTGTGAAGTTGCAAACAATTCAGAAACCAAAAGAGACACAATTTCCCAAATCAGCAAATAGTAATAACGAAGGTATTCCAGAGAAAAAGTCATAAATCCATCAAAAGAAATTTTTTTTCCAAAAATCCAGAGAGAGTCCTGCTTTCAAAGAGACGCTGGAAATTTTCCTTAGTTAAAATAGTCAGGCAGGGACAAATAGAATCCACTTCCACCGCCATCTCAGAGCCAGAGGGAGAGAGTAGCAAAAAAAAAAAAGAATTTTTTTAAACTCAGCCAGACCTAGAAACAATGTTGCTAAAAGTCACAATCCACTTTCCTTTGTTAGAGACCATCCGGAGTGAAAGTTTTCCGCTTTCTCTTTGCAGAGAAGCCATTTTAGCGCGCCGCTTAAATCCGAGGGGGGGTTTTTAAAAATAAACACCCCCCTCCCAGTCCGTTCAGCCTGGCTGACAGCAAGGTAAAAAAAGTTTTTTTAGAAACTCACTCTCTCCTCGCAGCTGAAGCCTCGGGAGCCCTTCGACTGAGCCGATCAGCCCTCCTCATTGTCATGAATGGCGCCGTCTTCCTTAGGCGAAGGGAGAACCCCCCGCTAGCATGTTCTCCCTCACCTGAGCCGCGCCGGAAGCCACTTCCTCCACCGCCGTGGGGGGGGCGCCCCCCGACGAGCCGGCCCTACGGGAGACCCTCAAAAAAGAGGAGTCTCGCCCCCGATGGGGGGGCAGAAGAAGAAACAAAGCGGCGAGCGAGCGCTAGGCTCGCCCGTCGCCGCAGGAGCCGGAACATATTAAACTTTGTCTGTTCTGATTGATACCATTTTGGGAGTCTGCCAGTTTTCATAGCTTTGATTTTAAAGCAATATAGCCTGATTTTAGGCAAAGAAGAAGTCATGTAAATTCCAAAATTGGCTCTAAGGGCAGCAGCTGAAGTCTTTAAATGAGCCCCTTGGATGATGAGGGATCCAAGATTCAGCCTCAGAGAAACCTTCCCAGGTAAGGAAAGATGTTAATTTGCTCTATTGACTCACCATTGAAGAGCCATCTGTGGCTATGATGTCATTTTTCAAAGATTAAAACTTTGGTCTTTGATTTATTAATGATCAGAGAATTATGATAATAGGATCAAAGACTCCTTAAAAGCCCATATAATCCAACATGTGTTAGCAATCTCAACATGTGATAGTAATCTCATATTATCAGTGTAAATCAGGGTGTTCTAATATGCCTTTAGCACATTAGCCGTGAGGACTTCAGGATCCTTCATTAGTGCAAGTGAGTCATTAATAGTTAGACTGAATAACAAGGATTCAAATATGCATCCTTCCCTTTGTCCTTGGGAAGTATCAATCCTTCTTCTCGTGGCTCCATTGAGCCCAAACCTCCCTCTCAAACAAGGACCTGCAAAAAGAGCTTGGATCAGGGCCAACAGGCTGAGCTCCATTTTGAGGGCAATCAATTTCCTCCATAACCTTTCTCCATTTACTGTGTCAAATGCTGCACTAATATATAGAAAGCCAGCAAAAAGTGGTTTATCCGACAAACATATTTTGCAATTATTTCAAGACAAATTTTTGTCAATATTAGATTATTAATTTATTATATAAACATATATAACTCTCCCTAAAATGTTCTTGTTCTTCTGCCCTGTTTTCTTCTACACGCTCTCACATTTAATTAAGAGAAATGTGGCATATATTTTAGCCACAATATCTGATAAACTAAGTGTTTATAGAGGGTTCCACAATGAGGGATGTTTTTTGAATAGTGGAATAACTGGTAGACACTCTTCTCCTTTGACCTTATTGCTCTTCAGGCCTTTTATGATGAATTTGAACAGGAATATAATAGGAAAAAAATTGTCAACATACTTGCTAGCATGGAGAAAAACACCTCCCAAATTCCGTGGAGAAGATATTGGACCTATTGCTCATCCCCCACCCCCCACCACTCACTTTACTAGTTAGAAAAAAGCACACACAAACCTGTGGGACTTTGTAGGTGCCTCCTAATGTTGACATCTGGATGGAGATGTCCCTGTCAGCTGCATCAAGAAGAGCCAGAAGGTTCTCCTTCCTTCCACAGCCGTAGTTGGGGACATTGGCTTCTCCAGTGGAGAGAATGTCCAGCAAGGCATCTGAAGTGCGGAAAGTGCTCAAATGGTTGTCATGGATTTTATAGCCCAGTGTGAGGTTGTACAGAAGCTTGGAATTCTTGTTCACCACTTGAAAGATGAAAATTAATTGTAAGGTGTATAAAAAATCTAAAGAAAGTATACTGTAGAAAAATGTTCAAGTTATTATCAAGAGTAACAAAACATTCTTTCTTTAAAAAAATGTAAACCTCCTTCTGATCAATTATAAAAATATTAAAATGGGCTGGTCTGAGACAACTACAACTGTTTCTATCACTACTTTAAACAGAAGTCGGAATTCAAGTGATGAGGATTGAACTGGGAAAGGAAAATCATCTGGAATTCTTTTAGGGTTTTTCAGCCCCATCTTTGGATCTTTGTCATAGAAAGATCACTCTCTCCTTCGGCTAGACTTCCCAACCACTCCACTCCACCGCGGGGAGGCGGAACCTGAAATGCTAAGTTGGTTCCGCCCCAGGCTCCTGATGGACCCAGAGAGGTTCCAGACAGAGCTTGGGCCAATTCCTGTGACCCTGACCTGTGACTAGACTGAGGACCTGGTGACCGCTTGGAATACGGCGGCCGCTGGGGCTCTGGACTGGGTCGCGCCCTTGTGGCCTCTCACTCGGTGTTGATCCACCCTGGCCCCTTGGTTTTCCGAGGAGCTGGGGGTGATGAAGCGCCGAAAGAGATGCCTAGAGAGCATTTGGAGATCCACTCGCTCCGAATCTGACCGAACACGTGTAAAGTCCCACTTGCGGACTTATCTCATAGCGATAAGGGCAGCAAAACGTAGCTATTTTGCCACCCTCACCGCATCAGCAGATAACCACCCTGCTGCCCTGTTTAGGGTGACCTGCTCCCTCCTTCAACAGAGGCCGCGGGAAGCCCCGTTACAGGGTCGTGCAGAGGAATTTGGATGTTATCTGCAGGATAAAATCGCTCAGATCCGGGATGAGCTGGCCTCCAACGAAAGTAGTCTTGGTGGACAGACGGAGATAGGCCTTGAGACCTCTTTATGGGAAGAGTTCGACCTTGTGACTCCAGATGACATGGACAGGTTGCTGGGGCGGCTGAATGCTACCATGTTTATTGGACTCGTGTCCCTCCTGGCTTGTACTGGCATCCCGGGAGGTTACACGAGGCTGGCTCCAGGAAATTGTGAACGCTTCCTTGAGTGAGGGTTTTTTACCAGCCGTCTTGAAAGAGACGATGGTGAAGTCCCTCCTCAAGAAGCCTTCCCTGGACCCAGCGGTGTTGGCTAATTATCGTCCGGTCTCCAACTTTCACTTTCTTGTGAAGGTTGTTGAGATTGTGGTGGCACAACAGCACCTGGAGGAAACTGTCTATCTAGACCTGCACCAGTCCGGCTTCCGGCCTGGGTACAGCACAGAAATGGCATTGATCGCGGTGGTCGATGATCTCTGGAGGGATCGGGATAGAGGCTGTTCCTCTATCCTGGTCCTATTAGACCTCTCAGTGGCTTTTGATACCATTGACCATTGTATCCTATTGCACTGGCTGGAGCTGTTGGGGCTGGGAGGCACCGTGTTGCGGTGGTTCTCTTCTTACCTCTCCGGCCGGTTGCAATTTGTGTTGGCAGGAGGGCAGAGATCGACACTGAGGCCCCTCACATGTGGGGTGCCTCAGGGGTCGGTTCTCTCACCTCTCCTGTTTAACACCTATATGAAGTCGCTGGGTGAGATCATCCGTGGGTTTGGGGTAGAGTACCATCAGTACGCTGATGATACTCAGCTGTACATCTCTACCCCTAACCACCCCAACGATGCCGTCAAAGTGATGTCCCGGTGTTTGGAGGCCATGCGAGTTTGGATGGGGAGGAACAGGCTCCGAATCAACCCGTCCAAGACCGAGTGGCTGTGGTTTCCGGTGCCACGACATAGCCAGTTGGTTCTATCTCTGGCTATCGGGGGCAAGTCATTAGCTCCCGCAGAGAGGGCGGGCAACTTGGGGGTCCTCCTGGACTCTCGGCTGTCTTTGGATGACCACTTGACAGCCGTAGCCAGCGGGGCCTTCTATCAGGTCTACCTGATATGCCAGTTGTGCCCCTTTCTGGATCGTGATGCCCTACGCACGGTCACTCAAGCTCTTGTCATTTCCCGCCTGGACTACTGTAATGCTCTCTACATGGGCTCCCCTTGAGGTGCACCCGGAGGCTCCAGTTAGTGCAGAATGCGGCCGCGCAGGGGATTTTGGGAGTCTTAAGATACTCCCATGTAACACCTCTCTTGTGCAAGCTGCATTGGCTGCCTATGGCCTTCCGGGTACGTTTCAAGGTCTTAGTGACCATCTTCAAAGCGCTCCATGGCATGAGACCTAGGTACTTGCAGAACCGCCTCCTACCACATACCTCCATTCGACCTGTCAGCTCCCACAGGGAGGGCCTACTTAGGATGCCGTCCACCGGACAATTCCGGCTGGCGACTCCCAGGGGAAAAGCCTTCTCTGTGGCAGGCCCCGCCCTCTGGAACGACCTGCCCCCCGACCTCCATACAATCACAGACCTTTGCCTCTTTCGTCCGGCACTAAAAACATACTTCTTTCATGCAGCCGGCCTGGCATAGCTGTTTTATGGCTGATTTTAGTTGGGTTTTAGTTATGTTTTTAGCACGGGCCCGATTTTATTTAATTCAGTTTTAACTACTTTGATTGTTTGTATATTTCATATTTTTATTGTTCCTATGCACCACCCTGAGTCCCGTCTGGGAGAGAGGGCGGTATATAAATATAATAAAGATAAAGAAGATAATGTATATACAGGTGAAACTCGAAAAATTAGAATGTTGTGCAAAATTTCATTTATTTTAGTAATACAACTTAAAAGGTGAAACTAATATATGAGATAAGAGTCATTACATGCAAAGCAGGATGATGATTATGGCTTACAGCTCATGAAAACCCAAATCCACAAACTCAGAAAATTAGAATATTACATGCAATTAATAAAACAAGGATTGTACATAGAACAATATCAGACCTCTGAAAAGTATAAGCATCATATGTACTCAGTACTTGGTTTGGGCCCCTTTTGCAGCAATTACTGCCTCAATGCAGCGTGGAATGAAGCTATCAGCCTCTGGCACTGCTGAGGTGTTATGGAAGACCAGGATGCTTCAATAGTGGCCTTCAGCTCTTCTGCATTGTTCGGTCTCATGTCTCTCATCTTTCTCTTGGCCATGCCCCATAGATTCTCTGTGGGGTTCAGGTCAGGCGATTTTGCTGGCCAATCAAGCACAGTAATCTCACGGTCATTGAACCAGGTTTTGGTGCTTTTGGCTGTGTGGACAGCTGGAAAAGTCAGCATCCCCATAAAGCTCATTTGCGGAAGGAAGCATGAAGTGCTCCAAAATCTCCTGGTAGACGGCTGCATTGACCCTGGTCTTAATGAAGCACAGTGGTCCAAAATCCTCTTTTATGTTGAGAACAACTTTTGCATCTCCTTTGAAAACCAAGGACCCAGAGTATGGAGGAAGAATGGAGAAGCACACACTTCAAGCATCTTCATGCAAGATGCTTGAAGTCCAATGTGAGGTTTCCACAGTCTGTGTTGATTTGAGGAGCCATGTCATCTGCTGGCGTTGGTCCACTGTGCATCATTAAAACCAGGGTCAACGCAGCCGTCTACCAGGAGATTTTGTTATATTTTTTATTTTTATTATAAACGAATAACAGGAAAAAAAAACAGAAAAAGGACATCAGCAAGACAAAACTACATAGATATATAGATACTGGGAGTGACTCACCCCCTCTATGTATACAGTTATAAGGTAAAATCATATGTCATCTTACTACATTTCCAGATTTTGGAGCACTTCATGCTTCCTTCTGCAGATGAGCTTTATGAGGTTGCTGACTTCATTTTCCAGCAGGACTTGGCGCCTGCTTGATTGGCCAGAAAACTAACCTGACCGGAACCCCACAGAGAATCTATGGGGCATTGCCAAGAGAAAGACGAGAGACATGAGACCGAACAATGCAGAAGAGCTGAAGGCCACTATTGAAGCATTCTGGTCTTCCATAACACCTCAGCAGTGCCACAGACTGATGGCTTCCATGCCACGCTGCATTGAGGCAGTAATTGCTGCAAAAGGTACCCAAACCAAGTACTGAGTACATATGCATGCTTATACTTTTCAGAGGTCCAATATTGTTCTATGTACAATCCTTGTTTTATTGATTGCATGTAATATTCTAATTTTCTGAGATTGTGGATTTGGGGTTTTCATGAGCTGTACGCCGTAATCCTCACAATTATGACAAATCACGGCTTGAACTATCTTGCTTTGCATGTAATGAGTCTTATCTCATATATTAGTTTCACCTTTTAAGTTGCATTACTGAAATAAATGAACTTTTGCACGATATTCTAATTTTTCGAGTTTCACCTGTAGTTATAGTTATATAGTTATATAAGAATTACATGTACAGATAAAAGAAACACGACAGTTGTGTAAAAGAAGTGAAAAGTGTTGCAAGGATGTTAAACATAAACAAAATAAAAAGTTTACCAAAAAAGGAATAAATGAAATAAGACGGAAAAGAAGGAGTTAGAACTGCAAATGGAGGGGGTGCAGCCCCATCACCCTGAATGACTTACGCATCAGACTGAATAGAAGGAACACTGTTGAAAGGCAATATTATAGGCGATGTTGTTTTTTCAGTTGTCACTATACCAATGAGATGGTCTCCTCGTTTGTAATAGCTCCATGGATTCTCTCCATCCTGTTGATCCAGACTGATCACACACTTCATTCTAAGCTTCCCAGAGACTGGCTGAGACATCAGCAGCATCAGAAGCAGGAGCAGGAGGTCCATAATTCACGGGCTGAATCAATCCCCTGACCGCTTCTAACCATGAACAAGAGTTGGAAGAATGTAGACACTCTCAGAAGGTGGAAATGCCTTTTCTGATCCAGACAGAGACCATCAGAGCTTCACCTGGAAAGGAGAGGAAGGTACATTCAAGAGCACAGACCCTGCCTCTCCTCAACCTTCTTCCCACAGAGCTTGACCTAAGGATTTTATCCTTTTCTGATGCAAGATCCCTTCCATGTTGCTTCCATATGACAGTTCCATCAAAGGTATAGAAACCTCAAAGGCCCAAATGGTCTTAATTACAAGGAGAAGCAACTTCTCCTCTTGGGATCCTGAACTTCTTCTGGGCTCCATGTGCAGAGGAGAGGCTGGAGAAAAACATGTTATAGTGAAAAATCACAGATGCATCACTGGGGTCACTGTTCTGTTGTGAGTTTGTGGTCCTTCCTATCTGCACATGTCCAGAAAGTGACGATGCAGGAAGATAAATCAATAACAAAGAGATTTGCAGCTAAGCTTGTTGAGGTGCCCACATTATTATGGATGGAGCAACTTGTTTTCTTGCCATGCCCCCCCCCAGAAGATGGTTTGGGGGCACCTGGTCTCCCTTTCTCTGGTGGTGTAGAGGCACTTGGGGGGGGGGGTCTCTTTGACATTCCCAGCTTTTCCACACCAAAAACCTCCCAAGACTTAATTGGGAGTCTCTCTCTTCCTGTTTTATCTGGATCCCTTGTGGTGAGACTAGTGGGTGGCCATAAACATTTTCTTAAATAAATACAATTAATAAATATATCCACCTTAGAAGGAGAAGTGTGGGGGGGGTGAGTGAGAGAGAGGGGTTAGGTCCCTATCCCTGGTCCACCACTTGAAAGTTCTGCCACTTAAAGTTCTACACTCCTTGCCTGGAGACCAGATCCTGGGGAGGGGGGGGGCTCTGGGTTCAGGCTGTGGCTTTTGATTGAAAAGTTGATTCATGCCAAGGCTGTTCTCCTCCATGAGGGTCTCTGCTTTGTCTCGCTAAAGTTGGGTTGTGGCCAGAGGGGAGGATGCTCCTTCTCGGTCAGAAATGAGCTCACCCCGATTTCTGGATTTCCCCCAGGGGAGACCCCAGGGGAGAGGAAGAGGGGAGGCTGTGGTTTGTGACAGGCTCTCCGGAGGCTTCACTCACACCGAGGTTTTGTCTTGCAGGGGAGCTGCAAGAAAGTTTACCTCAAGGGTGGGTTCCTACCGGTTCGCCCCGGATCGCATGAGCTGGGTCGTAAAATTTAGCGATCTGGGGCGATCCGGTTGGACCGGTGGACCCGGAAGTAACTTTCAGAACGCGTGGCTCGCTCTGTCCATAGTATCTCGCTAGCTGCCTTGCCTGACTCCACTAAACTAGCCAAACCCAATGCTTACTGATTCGCTGTACACCAGCCAATCAGTGAGCATTGGGTTTGGCTAGTTTAGTGGAGTCAGGCAAGGGAGATAGCGAGATACAATGGACAGAGCGAGCCACGCATTCCGGAAATTACTTCCGGGTGAAGGGCTGGAGGTGACCCTTTAAAAGTGTGGCCCCAATGGACAACGCTTTGATCCACCTCCCAGCAGCTTACTGCTTACTGCAGGTAAGCAACATTGCTTAGGGGGGCTGCAGGAGGCTAGGTTACGCCAGCTGGTGGCATTTGGAAGGGAAGGCCTTCCAGGTCTTACCTCCCAAAAGCCGCGAGCTGGCATAGCCACGTGGCCGAAATGTGCGCACACTGCATGGACGGGAGCTGCTGCCGCTAGCCGCTAAGCCTAAAATCTGCTGAGCGGCGGTGGCCTCGCATGTGGGGTGGAAGGGATGCCACTAAGTGCGGAGACTTCGCCCGCAGCCCCTCCCACGGCTTCCCGTCGCTGGCCGGCGCTAAATTAGCCGGCCGCGATGAGAACCAGCTGGGCGCTTCACCCGCGGCCCCCAGGCAGCTTCCCATCGCTGGCCGGTGCTAAATTAGCCGACCGCAATGAGAACCACCATGGTGCTTCGCCCGCGGCTTCCCATTGCTGGCTGGCGCTAAATTAGCCGGCCGCGATGATTACCAGTGCAGTGCTTCGCCCGCGGCCCCCACGCGACTTCCCATCGCTGGCCGCCGCTAAATTGGGGGCCGTGGGTGAAGCGCCGCGCTGGTTCTCATCGCAGCCAGCTAATTTAGCGCCGGTCAGCGATGGGAAGCTGCGTGGGGGCCGCGGGTGAAGCGCCCCGCTGGTTCTCATCGTGGTGCTTTGCCCGCAGCCCCCATGCGGCTTCCTATCGCTGGCCACCGCTAAATTAGCCGGCCGCGATGAGAACCAGCGCGGAGAGGCACCGGGACGTTTCCCTCCGTCGCCCGGCCCTAAAATCGCTGACCGGCAGGGACTTCCAGCGCAGAGCAGAGCCAAGGACGCACACGTTTCCCTCGCCCCTTCTCGTTGCACCGGGGATGCCCACCGCTGCTCCACGTTGCGCCATAGACCGTTTATTTAGGACTTACATTCTTATTTGTAAGTAAATCAATGGAAGTTGCTTGTTTATTTAAATGATTTATGTGGCCACCTATCTTGGGACTGGGACTCTGAACTTTTACCAATTAAATTAAATGAGAAAAGTATGTTTTATCCATATGAAACATACATGAAAAGTGCTGAATTTCAGGGCTTTCCTCTTTGGCAAATTGATTGGTTTTTACGCTGCTCCCCCCCCCATAGGAATAACAAAACATCTGGCATCCTTCACCTGTATTCTATTTGCTATCCACTTTGCAAACTTATAAAATATGTGAATTTCCAGTACTTCATATCTAGGAAACTGCTTTTTATATCAAAAATAGAATTGGAGTGGCTTCCTTCCGGTTCTTCAACGGTGACGGTCGAGTCCTGGGACTCGTCCGTCGTTTTGTTCTTTTCGCGGCCCCAAACGGGGCGGGGTGTGCCTTTCAAGGGACCCCCCCGTACGGTCGGCTTGCCTGGACCTTTCCTAGCCCGGCGGTGGCCGGGGGGGGTCCTTGTCTTCGATCTAGGAGGGAGAAGACATGCTGCGGGGGGCTTGGTTCCCTTCGCCAACGGAGGACGGGAGCAAATAATTAATTTGGAGAGAGCTGGATCGTTCGAGTCGGAGGGCTATGCCGGGACTCTGGCGGCGAGGTGGATTGTAAGTGACTTTGTCTTTTTTTGCTGGCAGCTTTGACTATAAGAAATGATGGAGGGGGGTGTTTGTTAACCCCCCCCCTCGGATTTACAGCAGCGCCGTTTTGAAATGGCTCCTCGAGTTCGAGGAAGCGGATATTTCTCATCCGTACTTTGCTAAAGAGTGAAAGTCCTTTGCGGTTTGTTTCCAGCTACATAGTATCGAAGTCTTGCTACAATGAAACAATTTCCTTTGTTGATTTCTCCTGCTGGCTTCCAGATTGGGTGGGGGAAGATGTGAATTTCTTTGTTCTTAAGTGACTATTCTTTATGGTAAATTTCCGACATTCCCTTATGACATGGACCGTCTCTCTCTACTAATGGATGATTTTTGATAAATGATTAATTGATTCCTTCCCTGGAGTGCTTTCTTTGTCTTCATAATTGACTGAAAAATTTGCTTTTCTCTCTGGATTTTACAACTTTTACAACTTTGAACTGAACTTTGCCTCTGGACTTGCTCCACCGGCCGCACCCAAAAAACGCCATCTTACTGTCACTGATTTAAACCACTCACCATGGCTTCCAAAAAGCAGCCAGAAAAACCAGACACAGATGCAAGATTAACAGCTATGGAAGAAGTGTTACATTCTTTGGTACTGGAAATTAAAGAGCTTAGAAAAGACCACTGCAGTTCCAAATTAGAGCTTTTGGAGACACAGAAGAAATTGATGCAGAATACACAGAAGACTGAAGAGTTAGAAGTGGGGCTGGCTGGGGCAAAGGGAGAGCTTAAAAATGTTAATACTGAAATTGGAGATTTAACTGGTCATATGTCTAGGATGGATTTTGAAAGGATGTCATATTTTTTAAGATTTCAGAATATTCCTGAAGAATCTGGTGAATGCCTCCCTGATCTTATGAGCACAATTTTAGCAGACTACTTACACAAACCTAAGGAAGAGATCAGGGGGGACATTGACCTGATTTATAGAATAAATTCAGCATATGCCAGGATAAATGAACTACCCAGAGAGATGCATATTAAATTTCTTAGAAGGTCTACCAGGGAGGAAATATTGAGGGCGCAGAGAGAGGGTCCGTTAATTTACCAACAAAAGGAAGTCGCTATCTTGAAGCAGATCCCGAAAAAGATTAGAGAGGTGAGGAGGAAATATTCCTTCTTATCTAAAAAATTGTTTAAGCAGGGGATTTGGTTCAAGTGGGTGATGCCAGAAGGGATGTTGGTGTTCTGGGAAGGAGGAAGAGTAAGGATTAAAACAGTTGTTGATAGGGAAGTCTTTCTTAAAAAACATTCCTCAATCCTGGAGGATGAAAGTGGAGGAGCGGAGGGGGCCACGGCCTCGCCCACTGGGGGCCAGGGAGGAGAACAAGAAGATACAATTGCTAAGAGACTTAGATCTAAAAATGACTTTTTTAATATAGTATAACTTTTGTTTGGATGTTTGTATACAATTGCTAGCATAGAATTTACAATGATGTATGCACTTCTCTTCACTTTGTAGTACTATTGATGACCTTGTGTCAGAGGGGGAGCCGGACCTGGTGGGTATAACGGAAACCTGGTTGGGCCTCGAGGGGGGTTTACCCCTCGTAGAAATGTGCCCACCAGGCTACCGAGCCTTCCATCAGCCTAGGGCCCTGGGGAGGGGTGGGGGGGGTGGCGATTATGATTAGGGAAGGTCTTCAGCCGAAGGAGACCACTGTCCCTCAGACGACTGGGTGCGAGTCCCTCCTCGTGAAGTGGGGCCTAGGGAGGCAGATGGGCATGTTAGTTGTATACCTGGCTCCTCGCTATACAACAACAGCCCTGTCCGAGCTCCTAGAGGTGATAGCCGAGGCGGCGGTTGAGACCCCCAGACTTTTGGTCATGGGGGACTTCAACCTGCCGTCGGCGGGCAAAACCTCTGGTGTAGCTCGGGAGTTCATGGCTTCCATGACAGCCATGGACCTGACCCAGGTAGTTTTAGGCCCTACGCATGGGGGGTGGACACACCCTGGAACTAATCTTCGTCTCGGGACAGTGGAGTCATGATCTGGGAATAGGGGATTTAGCCATCACACCCCTGTCATGGACAGATCATGCTCTCCTTTGGCTGGACTTTCCAATCGCCGCACCTCACCGCGGGGAGGCGGAGCCGACTACTCCTATATGGTTCCGCCCCAGGCTTCTGATGGACCCGGTAGGGTTCCAGAGGGAGCTTGGGCCAATACCTGTGGACTTGCCCCGTGACTCGATTGAGGACCTGGTGGCCGCATGGTTAAGTGCGGCCACGGGGGCCTTGCGGCCTCTCTTGCGGCGACGAGTCACCCAGGTTCCTTGGTTTACCGAGGAGCTGAGGGAGATGAAACGCCACAAGAGACGCCTAGAGAGCAGATGGAGATCCTCTCGCTCCGAAGCCGACCGAACACTAGTGAGAATCCATATTAGGACTTACTTAGTGGCGATAAGAGTGGCCAAACGTGAGTATTGTGCCACTCTTATTGCATCCGCAGATAACCGCCCTGCCGCCCTGTTTGGGGTGACCCGCTCCCTCCTTCACCAGAGGCCGCGGGAAGCCCCTCTGCAGGGACGAGCAGAGGAATTTGGGATTTATCTGCAGGACAAAATCACTCGGATTCGGAATGAGTTACCCTCCATCGAGAGTGGTCCAGCGAGGTTGTCCGAGGTTGGTTTTGAGGCTCCATTCTGGGAGGAGTTTGACTTTGTCACTACCGAGGATATGGACAGGTTGTCAAAGAGATTTAAGGCCACCACATGTTTATTGGACCCGTGCCCCTCCTGGCTTGTACTGGCATCCTGGGAGACGACATGAGGCTGGCTCCAGGGCATTGTCAACGCATCTTTGAGTGAGGGGTCCCTGCCTGCCGTCTTGAAAGAGGCGGTGGTAAGGCCCCTCCTCAAGAAGCCGTCCCTGGACCCAGCATTATTAGAGAACTTTCATCCCGTCTCCAACCTTCACTTTCTAGCGAAGGTTGTTGAGAGTGTGGTGGCCCAACAGTTTCCGCGACACCTGGAGGAAGTTGATTATCTAGACCCGCGCCGGTCCGGCTTCCGACCCGGTCACAGCACCGAGACGGCATTGGTCGCATTGGTGGATGATCTCTGGAGGGCGCGGGATAGAGGACATTCCTCTATCCTAGTCCTGTTAGACCTCTCAGCGGCTTTTGATACCATTGACCATGGTATCCTATTGCACCGACTGGGGGGGTTGGGGCTGGGAGGCACCGTTCTGCGGTGGTTCTCGTCCTACCTCTCTGGTCGGTCGCAATATGTATTGGCAGGGGGGCAGAGGTCGGCCTCGAGGCCCCTCGTATGTGGGGTACCTCAGGGGTCGGTCCTCTCGCCCCTCCTATTCAACACATATATGAAGCCGCTGGGTGAGATCATCTGTGGTTTTGGGGTGGGATACCATCTGTACGCTGATGACACTCAGTTGTACATCTCCACCCCAGACCACCCGAACGATGCCGTTGAGGTGATGTCCCAGTGTTTGGAAGCTGTACGGATCTGGATGGGTAGTAACAAACTCAAGCTCAACTCGTCCAAGACTGAGTGGCTGTGGTTTCCGGCACCCCGGTTCAGCCAGATTACTCCAACTCTGGCCATTGGGGGCAAAACACCGGCCCCCGTGGAGAGGGCGCGCAATTTGGGTGTCCTCCTGGATTCCCGGCTGTCCATGGAGGACCATGTGGCGGCCGTGGCCAGGGGGGCGTTTCATCAGGTACGCCTGATGCGCCAATTGCGCCCCTTACTGGACCGGGCTGCCCTTCGCACAGTCACTCAGGCCCTAGTGACATCCCGACTGGATTACTGCAATGCTCTGTACATGGGGCTTCCCTTGAGGTGCACTCGAAAGCTACAGTTAGTGCAGAACGCAGCCGCGCGGGTGATTACGGGAGCCCCTAGATGCTCCCACATAACACCGATCCCGCGCAAGCTGCACTGGCTTCCTGTGGTCTTTCGGGTGCGCTTCAAGGTCCTGACGACCATCTTCAAAGCGCTCCATGGCTCGGGACCTAGTTATATGCGAGATCGTCTTCTGCCCCATACATCCCTTAGACCGATACGCTCCCACAGAGAGGGCCTTCTCAGGGTGCCGTCGGCCGGACAATGCCGGCTGGCGACACCCAGGGGAAGGGCCTTCTCTGTGGTGGGCCCTACCCTGTGGAACGACCTACCCCCTGAACTCCGCACCATCACCGACCTCCGCCTCTTCCACCAGTGTTTAAAAACACACTTATTCCATCAAGCCGGCCTTGCATAGCCTCTGCTGCGACTAATTTTAGATAGTTTTAATTGGGGGATTTTAATTGGTTTTAGCACAGGTTTCGTTATTTAATAGATTTTAAATTATATGTTTTGTATTATTTTGTATATTGTTTTAAATTTCTATGCGCCGCCCTTGGTCCTTTTTGGAGAAGGGCGGGATATAAATTGAATAAAATAAATAAAAATAAAATAAATGTATTATCTATGTTTTGTCAAGAAGCCCCGGAGGGGGCCCACGACCTCGACGTTAAAGTTCTCAAAATATTTCCTTATCACACCTTACCCTATCCTATTTGAAAAAATTGTAAAACTCAATAAAACTTTTTCAATATAAAAAAAAAATAGAATTGGAGTATTTTTTTTACTTTGATACACCATTTGCCTTGTTTTAATTTTATTATACGGTATTGTGCACTATGCTATGCTATGCTATGCTATGCTATGCTATGCTATGCTATGCTATGCTATGCTATGCTATACTATACTATACTATACTATACTATACTACTAATGATATTAATACTATGTTATTAATTTTTAAACATTTATGGTGTCCATCTCACTGATGCAGTGACTCTGGGTGGCTTATAGTTTATTATGACTTTATATACATAATCTAACTCCTTTCTAATGTTATTTTATATTTTGCCCAATAAAATATTATTGCTTGGGATAACACAATTAATTACAAAATCATAAAATATTCAGTAGAAACTATGTTGAACTTTTTCAGGGTAAATTTTTAGAGTATTTTTCTATGTATATTTTCTTAAAAATAGACTGTTAAAGGTATATTTATGCCGAAGAAAGTACTTTTTATCTGGAAATCAGTGGCCCTTGGCTGATGTCAAAAAATGTAAGTTGCATTTGATTAGTACTTGATTGGGAGGTCACTACAAAAGGACAGGCCTATAAGTGGCTAGGCAATTAAAAATAAAAAATAAAACAGTGACAACCACTTCTGTAATGCTGCCAAGAAAACTATAGGGATGTGCCACGAACCTCATAAGCAGTGAAGCTCAATTTGACTTCACTTACAAGTTTAAGAATGGTAATTGAGGATGTAATTGATACCTAGGATGTTGGCAACAACCTCTATCAACCTTATAAAATATCTTTTTTTACATTATTTTAGGGAATTTTTTAATTGTTTATAAAATATATTTACTACATGAAATGTTATTCCTTTTTGCAAATGTTTTCTTTGAGATGCAATATGTTGCTTTTAAGTGTTCAGACCAGGTTTATAAAGTGGCTGCTTTCCTATGGGCTGCCAGGTTGGTGCAAGGCAGCTTTGCCAGAAAGAGTGTGTTTCACCCTGGTTGTCTAGGTAATTCTTAGGTGGTTGCTGGTTCTGTGAGCTTGTGTGTCCTTTATAATTTTCCACAATGCCTTTATGGTTTTTATTCCATTGGCTTTCTCTCTCGTGTCCCTAAGGTTAGGGGGGAAAAACTGGTTTCATTTTCAGTCTTTTGTAGTAGGGATTCTTATTTTTTGGTGTTTTGCTGGCACTGTCATAGTTTGCATGGGTGTGTTATGTCCCGCAGCAGTTGTACATGTTTTTTTTTTAATTGAAAAAGTTTTATTCAAACAGGTTTTCCCCTTTTTGCCCCCCCCCCCGGCATATAATATAAATCACATACAAATAGTATACCCGTATAGCAGTTGTACATGTTAATAATGTATACTACTAATATTTTAGTGACCTTTCCTTACATAATTGGTGTTGTCTTTCATACTTTTGGATTTCTATTTTCTGTTTCTCTTACTTAGCAATTGCTAAAACAAATCCCACATGAAAAAATATTCAAAGCCTTCTTGATTTTAATTGTCACTTTATTTATTCCTGCACATTGTAGTATTTATTCATTTTCATATCTGTTTTTCCACTGTTGTGCAAACATAATTCCAGCAGCTGCTAACATTCCCACCTGGTCACGTGCCTGGTAAGCCACTCCCACCTGGTCACATGGCCAGAAAGCTACTCCCACCTGGTCACATGGCCGGCAAGCCACTCCTACCCTGTCACATGGCCGGCAAGCCTGTTATGTTCTCAACCCACGCCCAGACATTCAGTCTGGGGAACTAAGATTAACCCGGAGGTCTGTTAAACACTGTAACAACCAGTTGCATCTGATTGGCCGAGACGCAGCTGGCCGGGCCAGAAGTTCTGTCTGGCTAAGGTTTTTCCTGCTTTGTGCTAAAGTATAAATAGCTATCGAAGTCTTTGCTATCTGCTCTCTTGTTACTTGTATATAGTTCTTGCTAGTTGCAAATAAACCTGTCCAAATGACTAGCCTGCCTCGGACTGAATTCCTGCAAACTTAACACTGGCGACGAAGGTTTTGGGAGCAGGCCTAGTCGCACCGTTCGATGCTACGAAAGAGCAATGGGCTTCATTCCTTGCCTGGTTTGAATGTTTCTTGATTGCTAACGATTTCGGCGAGCTGTCCCCCGCATGGAAACTCAGCATTTTCCTAGGATGCGGCGGCCCCGAACTCTTTGCAACCGCAAGAACCATCGCTGCACTGGCCGCGGTGCATGAGGTGCCATGGGACGATCTCCTCGGCCGCCTCCGTGCACACTATGCCCCGGTGCTGTCTAGAATTGCACACCGATACGCCTTCCGGCAGTGTGTGCAGCAGTCAACCCAATTGATTGCACAATTCCTCCAGGTGCTGAGAGTGACGGCGATTTCCTGTGAATTCCCTGCCGCGTTCCTCAAAGAGTCCTTGCTAGAACTATTCGTCTGTGGTGTCAGGGACGTCCGCCTGAAACGCCGGCTCCTCGCCAAAACAGCTATTATTCTCAAGCAGGCAGTGGAAGAGGCTCGTGCTGCCGAGTTGTCGGAGCTATCCATGACTGACATGGGCCGCGCTCGCCCCTCTCTTTTCCCATCTCCAAAAGCCTGCATGGTGGACGAGCTCACACCACTGGACACCTCCGACAACGACGACCAGATTGCCTGCATGCGCATAACGGGATGAAAGGCACGCCGCCCTTCCGCCAACCACCCCAGTCCCTGTTTAGGGTGCGGAGGGGATCAGCAAAGGCCAGACTGCCCTTTCAAATCCTCCATGTGTCATCGCTGCGGCCGCAAGGGCCACCTGGCTGCCGTCTGCAGAGCCGCGAATCCAGCTACACCGTCTGCTGCGTCCACAGCCACCAGACCTCCGCCCAAACAACACGCCTCTCCGCCGAAGCGTCCAAATCACCGAGCAAACCCACCTACCGACAGCTTGGCCCTCTCCAAGAATTCCCCCGCCGTCTGCTATGAATCCACAGACAGTACGCGCCTTAAAACAGTGATTTGTCTGGAGGGGGTTGGAGTGTCCATGGAGGTGGATTCCGGATCTTCCCGTTCAATTCTGTCATGGGTGCAGCTCTCAAAGTTGCGTCCTACTTTAAAGAAGAAGGATCTCTCTCCCTCCCTGACCGTCCTTAAAGACTACCAGGGTTCCGGGATTCCCACTCTGGGAAAATGGGTTGTGCGGATGGACTATGGGTCGTTTCACGGGTCCTTACCCGTACTGGTGGTGGCAAATCCCCTCTCCGCTATCATCGGACTGGACTGGTTCAAAGCCCTGGGCCTGTCAGTCCAGGGAGTGCGTAGCGTATCGGCCAAATCCCCCATTAAGGAAGTGCTGGATGAGTTCAGCGATGTTTTCAATGGGCGTTTGGGCGCCTACAAAGGCACCCCAGTATCGCTCAACATAGACCCTCAGGTTGCTCCGATCAATCTGAAGACCCGCAGGTTGCCGCCCAAGGTGGAGGCGGAGTTGGACCGTTTGGTGGCGCAGGGCATGCTCGAACCCGTTGACCAGGCAAAATGGGAGACCCCAATAGTGGTCCCCATTAAGCCCGACGGGTCCGTCCGTATATGTGCCGATTACAAATCCACCATAAACTGAGGACATCAGGCGAACCCGTATCCAGTTCTGGTTGTGCAGGACCTACTCCACTCATTAGGAAGGGGCTGCATATTCACGAAACTGGATATGGCGCAGTCCTATCAACAGCTCCCGGTGGATGACGAGGCTGTGGAAGCACTGACCATCGTCACCCACCGAGGGGCTTTTCGCTGTTGCTGCTTACAATTCGGCGTTTCCGTGGCCCCGGGGATCTTCCAGAGCCTCATGGAGCGTTTGCTCCATGGGCTCCCTGGCGTCGTTCCTTATTTTGACGACGTTCTGATAGCTTCATCTAGCGTATCAGAACTCGCCAAAGTATTACGGAAGGTCCTCTCGATTTTCAGGGGCGCGGGCTTAAAATTGAAGCGCAGCAAATGCACATTTGCTGTGCCGTGACTCGAATTCCTGGGCTTCATGATTGACGCCCAAGGAATTCACCCCACCCGCTTTAAGGTTGAGGCAATCCAAAACGCCCCCACTCCTGCTTCCAAGATGGAGCTGCAGGAATTCCTCGGCCTTTTGAATTTTTACGCGCCTTTCATCCCCCACAAGGCATCGTTAGCCGAGCCGCTCCATCGGTTGCTCGACCGATCTAGGGCCTGGCGCTGAGGCAACTGCGAAGCCCAAGCGTTTGTGGCTGTTAAAGCTATGCTAACATCGGAGGCTGTCCTAGTCCAGTATGATAACAGGCTTCCTCTGATTCTGGCATGTGATGCCTCCCCATTTGGCCTGGGGGCTGTCCTGAGCCATGTCCTGCCTGATGGCTCAGAGGCCCCCATTGCTTTTTATTCCCGGACGATGTCTCCCACGGAGAGAAACTACAGTCAGATAGACAAGGAGGCTCTGGCTGTAGTGTCTGGGATTAAAAAGTTCCACACCTATCTCTATGGTCGGACCTTTTCCGTCATTACCAGCCACAAGCCTCTCCTTGGGCTGTTGGCCGGTGACCATCCGACTCCCCCCATCCTCTCTCCCAGGATGACCCGGTGGATGGAGTTCCTAGCAGCGTATGATTATACGCTGCTATACCGTCCAGGTAAGCAGATAGGGCATGCCGCTGCCCTTAGCCGCTGCCCCCTCCCCGAGGTGGACCCCACGCCAGTTCCATCTCTCTCCGTCCTGGCAGTTGCCGAGTCCGACATTCCCTTGTCCTCTTCGGAGGTCGCTGCCCACACCCGGTCTGACCCTGTCCTGTCTCAAGTGGCCAGATGGGTGCTGCGTGGGTGGCCTTCAGGCAGCGTGGCCGATGAATTTTGGCCCTACAAAGCACGCCAGATGGAGCTTTCGCTCCATTGTGGCTGCTTGTGCTGGGGGGACCGGGTCATCATTCCTCCTCCCTTGCGACTCCAGGTCATATAGTCCCTCCATGCTACCCATCCAGGCATAGCTTGGATGAAGGCATTAGCCAGGAGCTATGTCTAGTGGCCCGGCATGGACGCGGAGGTAGCCACCTGGGTCGCTGCGTGTCCAACCTGCCAGTCATCACGTCCTGCCCCACCGGTGTCTCCCCCCAGGGAATGGGACATCCCCAAGAGCCCTTGGTCCCGAGTCCACATTGACTTCATGGGTCCCTTCCACGGCCAGTCCTTCCTGGTGGTGGTGGATGCCTACTCCCGCTGGGTGGAGGTGGTCCTCATGGCTTCTACTACACCGGAGAGCACGGTGTGGGCTTTGCGTCGCCTGTTCGCGACGCACGGATTGCCGGACTCCATTGTGTCTGACAATGGCCCGCAATTCCATTCCACCACTTTCCAGGAATTCTTGGCCGCACAAGGGATCCGCCACGCGCCAGTTGCTCCCTATCACCCGGCGTCAAAAACAGACGCGTGGAACGAGCCGTGTGCTCGGCAAAGGAGGCCTTGGCCCGGCTGGATAAGGGAGACTGGCATGCAAGGGTGGCTGCTTACCTCATGGGTCAGCATTCCACTCCTTGCCCAGCCACAGGGAAGAGCCCTGCTGAGCTCTTGATGGGTCGACGCCTGCGGACCACATTGGACAGACTGCACCCCGACTACGACGGGGTGCAGCCGAGCAACCTGGGGGACCCCCCCCCCTTCCTGCTTTTTTGCCAAGGGTGACCTGGTCTGGGCTAGGAATTATTCGAGGGATCCGCGCTGGGTGCCAGCCTCCATCATTGACCTAACCGGCCCCTGTTCCTATAGGGTTGGGCTGCCCGATGGAACTGAGTGGCGGCGCCACCTGAATCAGCTGAGGCGCCGTATTCAAGCACCGGCTGTCCCTTCTCCAGGCCAGTCCGGCTCGTTGGCTGTGTTTTGGCCACATTGGTTGGCTCAAGTCGAGGCGCAAGGGGATTTACAAATTCCAAAGTTTTTCGTTCCGGACTATCCTTTCACCCAACAGTTCGAGGCGCCGCCTTACTGCGGTGATTCCACTCACATTGCCCCGCAGGGAGAAGCTACAGAACGTTTTGAAAATAACCAACGGCCACAACCCTGTACAGGGCCGCTCTCCACTCCTCCTCGTTTCAACTCATCGGAGTTGTCTTCTTCGCCCCAGCTGTCTCCACCCCCGGGACCCAGCCACCAGGACACAACCTGGAACTCCGCTTTCCAGGGAGAGGAGCCTCACAGCCCCGTTAGCGCTCCAGCGCAGCCAAGGCGTTCCGGACGGATCAGACACTGCCCCACCTATTTAAAAGACTATGCGTACACAGCCATTCGAACTGACAGTTATCTGTAAGGCTGCACGATGACTGGGGGGAAAGGGGTGTTATGTTCTCTGGCCACGCACAGACAGTCAGTCTGGAGAACCAAGGCTGACCCGGAGGTTTGAGAAACACTGTAACAGCCAGTCGCATCTGATTGGCCGAGACGCAGCTGGCCGGGCCAGACTTTCTGTCTGGCTCAGTTTTTTTCCCGCTTTAGAGAAACCTATAACGAGCTATCAAAGTTGGGAAGTTTCAGTTGCACTGATCTCTTGTTGTTCCTGTATATAGTTCTTGCTACTTGCAATAAACCTATTTAATGACTAGCCTGACTTGGACTGGAATTCCCCCAAACTTAACAATCAAAGTGTAAAGAAAATATTTTTTCAAATAAAAGAAAGTTTAATATTTCTTCTAATATCATAATGGTGTTATATCTCATGTTTTTACATTTGTTCTGGCTGTGAGATGCTCCTTTATGTTCAGGTTTGGCCTCAGAAGGATAATGTAGCACTTGGGGATGAAGATGCAGCCCAGCAGACCAGCACTGGAGGCCAGGATGGAGAAGACCTGCACAGCCACCATGAATTTCCCTTTAGTGCTCAGGTAGGTGGGCACAAAAGTCACCCAGACGCTGCAGAAGACCAGCATGCTGAAGGTGATCAGCTTGGCTTCGTTGAATGCCCCAGGCAGATTCCTGGCCAAGAAAGCCACCGTGAAGCAGATGGCAGCCAGGAAGCCCATGTAGCTGAGGGTGACATAGAACATGACAACGGCCCCTTCGTTGCATTGCAGGATGATCTCTCCAGGCTGGGAGTGGAGGTCAGAGTCAGGGAAGGGGGGAGAAACTCCCAGCCAGATGGAGCAGATGATCACTTGGACTGAAGAAGAAGAAAGGATGATGGAGGTGGCCAAGCTCTTCCCCAACCATCTCTTCGCTCGGTTTCCTGGTTTTGTGGCCAGGAAAGCCAGCACCACCGTGATGGTTTTGGCCAAGAGAGAAGAAACAGCAACGGAGAAGATGGTGCTGAAGACAGTTTGTCGGAGAAGGCAGGTGGCTTTCCTGGGTTGACCAATGAAGAGAGAAGAAGACAAGAAGCAAAGCAGGAGGGAGACCAGGAGGATGTAGGAGAGATCCCGGTTGTTGGCTTTGACAAGGAGAGTTTCTCGGTATTTAATGAAGATGATTAAAACAAGGACTGTGATTAAAAACAAGAGTAGGGCAGAAGAGACCAGGATGATGCTCAGATGTTCTTCATAAGACAGGAAGGTTATAATTTTGGGGATACATTGGACTCTGTTCTCATTTGGATATTTATCATCCGGACACTTGGTGCATTTTTCCGTATCTGAGAAACCAAAAAGCAACTTTCTTTAATATTCTGTCCTTTTATCTTACAATAAATACCTTCTTTGGATAACAGCTGGTACCAGAGGCATTTTCCAAGAAGCATTTTTTAAACAATTTCATTAAACAATCACTCCTTTGAAATCATAGAGGGCAGGGGTGAAATGCTACCTGTTTGGGCAGTTGACTCAAACTGGTAGCAAAAAGTGCCTTAAAAAGTATAAAGAAAAGTTCCAACAATTACGCAGCACAACTGATATTCACACAGCTGATCATTAGACTTTTTTTTTACATTTTAAACCATTTTAACGACCAGTTCAGGAGAGACAGTAGTTTAAAAATGCTTTTAAAAAGTAAAAAAAAGTTGCCCTCCCCAGCAAGCCACACCCACAGAACCGTTAGGGAAAATTTTTGAATTTCACCGCTGGTACAGAGTCTCCTGCTTAAGCAGGGTGTAGGACTAAATGACCTCTAAGGTTCTTCCAGCTCTATTCTGATTTATTGATCTACATGAATGGCAGACTATTTGTGCAATGAGTTCCCCCAATAACTATCCACAGCACCACATTATGGACCAGTGGTTTCTTCTCAGTGATCCTCAAGGGGAGGATCCAATATACAGTGAACTGCAAGGTCTTTCAGAAGGTGGACCTCACACAATCCATCCAGTTCCAAAGAACTCAGGTGTTCCTAGAAAGGTGAACTTAGCAGCACAAGTCCAAACTAAGAAGCAGGAGAGAGATTTCCTCTGCTGTTAGTAAAGCTTGCTCAGTCTGCCACCCCCTCCTCCCATCTCTTCCCAGCCCCTCCTTCAAAGTCTTTTTGATTTACTTCCTTTTGGATAAGAAATTCTGCAGGTTGAAAATAAACATAAAACACCAGATGAGCTTCTGTTTTTTAACTTGCACTTTGATGAAAATCTTCTGAGTGGATCCAGTTCCACAAAGCCTCCCATTTTCCTCAGGGTGACCCACCTTCCTGAGTGGAGAAGGTCCCCTCCGGACAAGGAAGGCAGTCATAGCAGCAAACTGGCTCTCCTTCTCGAGCCCTCTTGACAAATCCAGGATGACAACTTTCCACACATCTGGACTGAGGCAGGGGCTGAGCAGAAAAACAAGGAAGGCCAAAGAAAAGATGTTAGGACTCTCCGTCCATGGAAAACGGAGGGAGAAATGGATGGAGACAAGGAGCCTCTGGTCTTCACTGAGGTAGATAGGAAACCTCTGACTCCTAAACAGATGCAGGAGGTAGAACATCTGGCAGATTCTCCATTTACTTCCTCAACTTTGCTTTTGACATTTAGTGTTGCAATAAAGGACTTTTCTACTTAATAGTCTAGAGCAGTGTTGGCGAACCTTTTTGGCAACGAGTGGCAAAACAGGAGCACGCAGAAATATTGCTTGCTCACACACTGAAAACTAGGTGATTGTCTGGTTTTCGGCATGCAGCTGCGCACCAGCCATGTGGTCTACCGGTTTCTGGCACACATGTGTGCACAAAAACCAGTTGCCTGTTGTGTCTGCACCAGTTCCAGATTTCAGAGGTCCTCATGCTTCCTTGCCCGCTCACCTGATCCCCGTCGGGGTGGCAGGACATCCCCACTGAGGATCTGGTTCTGCAGCCCTGGACAGGGAGAGAAAGTTGAGTGGCAAATGCTCCCTCCCTCCACTGGAAAGCCGGAATCCCTTCCCGGCCTTGGAACAAGCCAGCACAGCCCCCCCTCTCCCCCCACTTCATCCAAGGGAGAGTCTCCATGTGTGAGGAGCTGTGGAGATGGGGGCTGGTGGATGTGGGTCTGATGGTCCCCATGGACGAAGGACCCAGCAGGACCAGCCTATGGGGGGAGGGGAGGACAGGAGCATTCCACATAATCTAAAATTTGGGGGGGGGGAACTGCCCTGCTGTGTAATTTAAACCTTGGAGAAGACAAAGGCGCAATAAGAGCAGAACTGCAATGCAAAATGAAGGGCAGGGGAATCAGAGGGGAGATGGGGGCTGTCTGAAGAATGGGGGGAGGGAGGAAGAAGGGGAGGGGCGTGGTTGAGTGAGGGGGACATACTTTCTTTTACAACATTGATATTCCCTCCCCCTCTCCATCAAACACGCCTGTTACCTTTGAATAGACTCCAAGCCATTTGGCTGCCTTCCCCTCAAAGCCCTGCAATGCCTCGGATTGGAGTGAGATACATGCATGTTTGGGGGGGGGGGTGAAGCCAGGGGGGTTTAAGGCAGAGCAAGGGCATTGGGGAGGGAGCAAAGTTGGGGGTGTTAAGCCAGAGCATCTGAGGTGTCCCCAGCCTTTGAGGGAATCTGGAGGAAGAGGGAGCCGTGTTTATCCTGGCAGCTGACTTAGAGGGCAAGAGGACAAGGGGGTGGTCCCCCCCCCACAAGACCCACCTGAGAGACACTGGCAGGGGGGCAGTGGTGGGCAAGCGCTTGTCCCCAGCCCAGCAGCCCCCGAGCTTCCCCTCCCAACCCCTCCCATCCAAGGACCAATGGAACCAGACTGTTTCCTGAAAGGCTGCAGGAGAGCCTCGCTTGGCCTCGCAGACCCTCCGAGACCCTCAAGCACATTCATTACTGGCAATCAAGGCACCTTGTGTGTTCTTGCTCAGGCGGAAGGCAGGCAAGGGAAGCCCTTCAGAGGTTCGCCGGTGGGGTATGGCAGAGGAAGTCACTGCAGAGCCCCCAACAGGTTTCCTCCCCTCTCTCTTCCTTCCTCCCTCCCTCCCTCCCTCCCTCTCTCTCTCTCTCTCTCCAGATGGCAAGTTGACATTTTCAATTGTTGCTTAGGCGGAAGGTGGGTGCTGCTGCCTCTCCAAAGCCCCTCTGAGATTCCCGGTTGGGGTCTGGCAGAGGGGTTCACTGCAGAGCCCCCAACTGGGCTGACCCCACCCCTCCCCTCCCTCTAAGTCCTCTCCTTCCCAAATCCTCTCAAGTGGAGCATTTGTAGGAAGCTTCCCCCCAATAAGACTAGAAGAGTCCCCAGGGTTGGTGTGTGTGTGTGTGTGAGAGAGAGAGGGGGGGAGAGAAAGAGGGGGAGAGAGAGGGAGGGAGGGAGCAATCAATGGGGAGGGAGCTATGGGGTAGAGGCAAGAGAGAACCAAGTTGGGTGAAGAAAGGTGAACATTCAGAGAAGGGTGTCACTCAAAATCCCCTCCCTTGGAGGAAAGGGGGAGGCCTGAGATGGACATGGAGCCCGTAGGTGGGAGGGGGAGGGAGGAACGGCGCTCTCCTCCAGCCCTCCTGAGGCACCTCCCATCCGAACCCTAAAGAGCAACTGGTGATGGCTCCATGTGCCAGGAGAGATGGTTCTGTGTGCCACTTCTGCTACGCATGTCATAGGTTCCCCATCACGGCTCTAGGCTTTGCCCACTTGAAATGGGACCTCAGGCTTTGGCAAACAGAGAAAAGACACCAAAATTTCTCCCACCTTATTGAGCAACTTCAGCTGTGAAAGAGTCTCTTGTCTGATAGAAAGTCTCTCTCTTTCAAAATACGCCAGAGTCTCTCTCCTGGGATCCTCCTTGGGGAGAATGAATAAGCCGTCAATGGTCAGATCTGCTTTGATCTCTCCATTTTGGTCCAAGTACAGTTTCATGTCAGAAATATTCCAAAATTCATTCTTCTCCAGAAACGGATGAAACTAGAATGGGAACATCCAGGAATTTGAAAAACAGAAAACTTTGTTTCTTATCTGACATTGAATCTTTCTTCTACAATTGTCTCATCTCCAAATATGGTTAAATAGGATACAAATACTGCCATTATCTTCATAAGTGAATGAAGAAATTTGAGAAAAAATTCACCAAAATATAGAGAAAATATAATCAACACAGTTGGTCAATTATAGGGAACATTCTAGATCAGATGACAAATAAAATGAAGAGTGAAAAAAAGATGATCCATAAACTCTTTGAAAACAACAGGGTAATTCCCAGAAAGCACAGTCTAAGTGTCTGCTTGGAGGGGGAGATTTCTGGTTTTGCAGGCTGAGAAGAAAAGGGGAAGGAGGAACAAGACCCTCCAAGGCTGCCCCCCCTTTAAGGTTTCTGCAACCAAATTCTCCCCCCCAGACAGAGGAACCCCCCCCCCCCACACACACACACCTGAATACTGCAGGGCAGAGGAGGCTGGGCCCATAACTGGGCAGCGTGTGGGGGGAGAGGCTGCAGGAGCTCTGCTGTGAACGGAGGGAGAGAGAAAAGTTGGGATTCTCTCTGTTGCAGCCCTTGAATGCTTGAATGGCAGAGAGAAGCCAAACTTTCCCCCCTCCATTCACAGCAGAGCTCCTGCTCCCTTTATTCCCCCCCCTGGCCCCCTCTTCTTGGGGGGTGGAAGGGCCTGGAAGGGAGAGTCAGGCGGCTGCAGCTCCCTTCCCATCAGGCTCCCCGCCCCTTCCCTTTGCTGCGGAGGGAGGGAGGGAAGTCCAGCCAAGGGATTTCAACCGTCCCTCCTGGCTTTCCTGAGCTGCCCCAATTCCCCCCCTGGCCAGAGGCACCTCCGGCTAAAAACCCATCAGCAATTCCTCCACGCAATGCGCTCTGCCCGGTGGGGGGGGGGCGTCATCGGGAAAGGAGCGCTGGGCTCAGAGCGAATCTTCCCCCAAAGAAGTTCTGGGGAGCCCAAACCCCCCCAACACCCACCCCCACTGCCCCCCCAGAAAACTCCCAGGCAAAGCAGCTCCATCTCTCTCTCAGGAGGGGGGAGAAAGAATGGATGGGAGGAAAGGCAACCTGGGGGGAAGAGGAAGGGAGACCCAGAGGAAATGGGGGGGTCCTCTAACCCCTCCTCCCAGACGCCCCACAAGGTTTAACAGCTTCTGATTCCTTTCTCTCATTCTCTCTCTCTCTCTCATTCTTTCTCTCTCTTATTCTTTCTCTCTCCTCCCATTCTCTCTGTCTGTCTATTATTCTTTCTCTCTCTGCTCCCATTCTCTCTCTCTCTCTCCTCCCATTCTCTCTCTCTCTCTCATTCTCTCTCTCTCTTATTCTTTCTCTCTTTCTCTCTCCTCCCATTCTCTCTGTCTGTCTATTATTCTTTCTCTCTCTTTTCCCATTCTCTCTCTCTCCTCCCATTCTCTCTCCTCCCATTCTCTCTCTTATTCTTTCTTTCTCTCTCCTGCCATTCTCTCTCTCTCTCTCTCATTCTTTCTCTTTCTCTTATTTTTCTCTCTCTCTCTCACACACACACATATTCTTTCCCTTTCTTTCTTTCTTTCTTTCTTTCTTTCTTTCTTTCTTTCTTCTTTCTTTCTTTCTTTCTTTCTTTCTTTCTCTCTCTCTCTCTCTCTCTCTCTCTCTCTCTCTCTCTCTCTCTCACACTCCCTCCCTCCTCTCCCTGGAAGTCCCCCTCCTGTGGCTGAGAGAGAGAAGCTTCCTTGTGTGGAAGAGGCGCAGATCCAAGGGCGACCCAGTAAGTTCATCAGCCGGACTTTCCTGGGATGCGAGCGATGCTGCTGGGCGCTTGGAAAGGACTTCGGTCACCAGCCCTCCGCTAAAGGCAAACAATGAAGCAGGTGCAGAGCTGGTTGGAGGAGTGTGTGTGTGTGTGTGTGTGTGTCTGCGTGTGTGTAAAATGGGCAGTTTCATTCAAAGGAGTTTTTGTTTCAGGTGGGTCTCCTGGCTTTGTAAGGAGGAAAGGAAGGGATACAAAGAGAGAGAAAAGGGAGAGACAAGAAAGAAAAGGGGGAAAAAGAAAAGGGGAGAGAGAGAGAAAGAGGGAGGGATGGAAGGAAGGAAGGGAAAAACAAAGAGAGGTAGGGAGGAGTAAGTGAATGAGATATAGATGGATGGATGGGTGGGTGGGTGGGTGGGTGGAAGGAAGGAAGGAAGGAAGGAAGGTGGGTACATAGAGTGAGGGTGGAAGGGGGAGACAGAGAAAGGCAAAGAGAGAAGAAGAGAGAAGGGAGAGACAAGAAAGAAAAAAGGGAAGAAGGAAAAAGGGAGAAAGAAAGAGAGAGAGAGGGATAGAAAGAAGGAAAAGAAACAACGAAAGGGACGGAGGAGAAAGTGAATGAGATATAGTTGGATGGATGGATTGATGGATAGATACATAAAGGGAGGGAGGGAGGGAGAGAAAAAACGAGAGGAAGGAAGGCTTCAGAAGACTCTTTGAAACAGCCGAGCAATCGAGGGCTGGAAGGGACCTCGGAGGCCATCTAGTCCAACCCCCTGCTCCAGCAGGAGGCCTGATATCCTCTGCATTATTTTGGTGCCTCTAAGAGAGAGGAAAATTGCCAGAAAAGGGAAGGAGTTTACTGGGACAAGGGAGCCATGCAGAGGAAGGCAGAGATAGTCCTTGACTTATGATAATTGAGCCCAACATTTTGGTTGACAAGCAAAAGCATTGTTAAGTGAGTTTTGCCACATTTTACTCAGTCCATGACATCTCCTGGTTTAGCTGCCTGTCCAGCTGCACACAGACCCACATGTAATGGGGACGGAAGAAAGGTGGAATCCCACCAGGCTCATCACAAAGCCACAAATAAGGGGATTTATTTAAGAAACAATACAGCATTTTCATATCAGCAATGTTTAATATAAAAATGCCATGGTATCTACTCTTTGGGACCATTAATTCCCTGAGGAATTAAATTGGCCAGATCTGTTGAGATGGTTCCCCTCCTTCTCCTCTGGATTTCTTCTCCAAAGGATCGAAGATTAATGGATCCATATCGGGACCCCCATACCTGCCACGGCTGCAGCCTTTGAGACCCCAAGATCTTTTCTCCCTCTTTCCTTCCCCTCCTCGATCTGGAGGAATAGGCGGCATTCAAGGCCCGGAGCAGCGTCTTTATGAAACTGTAATATTCGTATAAATTTTGGCCCCTTAATCTCCCCCATTTCCATTGGGTCTCCAGTGGGGCTTTCTGGGTGCATCTTCTGCGGCCTTTGACAGAAAAGACGTTCTTTGAAAGAGAACAGTGGAAATAAAGATCTTGAAACTTCTCTTCCACAAAGAAATGGGGTTCAAAGGCAGAATCTCTTGGCCTTCCTTTTGGCAGACAACCAAAGTTCCAAATACTATGGATGTATGTGAGAAGTCTGCGCTTGTTTATTTCATACCCTGCAAAAGTTGTGAGGATCCAGACTTTCCCTTCAATGGGTCCTGGGAGACGCATAAATGTTAAATGGAAAGGAAGAATTCTCTCCCAAATGGGATCATATTCCATGAAGTGAACAAAAACGTTGACTTGTCTCCACTTAGAGAGGGAATCCCTGAGGGCTTCTGCATGTCCAGTTGTTGAGAATCGTTGTGATATAACCACACAAATTCCACTCCTGACAAGCACAGGAGAGAAAATCCTCATGAAATTCTCCCCCTGCTCTGTGTCTGAAGCAAAGAGGCCAATCAGGGTCCATCTGAAGTGGAGGAGGAGCTGGACAATTGCTGGTACAGGAATCCTTCTTTGGGACTCATCTGGTGGAAAAAGGGGAATCGAGTTTTATCACTCAGAGCCTCAGAAGCTGAATGAATATTGATCTGAAAAAGGAATTGAAAGGATTAGAGCCATGAAGGGGAAACTGAGGCATGCAGAGCCCTCTCTCCCGGCCCCACAGCCACCCCAGTCCAGCTCCACTTGCATCCACATGCAGGCCCACCTCCTGCCAGGCAGCTGGTTTTAGGGCCTATTTTGAGGGCCAGGGAGGGGGACGCCTGAGTATTAAGGGGAGAGGGGGCTTGCACTGTGCAGGAAACTCTGGAGGGCTGGAAGTGAGTGTGAATGGCCTACACCCCCCTCCTCCCCAGTGCTTCCTGGCTCAGTTGGAGGCTTCCTTCGACCTTCCAACAGTTGCAAGGGCTTTATTTTTTATTTCTGCTTCCAGGTTGGTGCAGGAGGCTTTCCAGGGCCAAAATGGAGGTTTTCCTGTTTTGGACCAGGCCATTCACACTCACTTCCAGCCCACCAGAGTTCACTGCTTCAGGGCAGAAATGAGAGCCTGTCCTGTGGAACCCACTGCCACTTTGGGCAGGAAGGACAATGACAATGATGAAGAGGAGGAGGAGGAGAATGAAGAGGCTTTGCAGGAGGCGGCAGGGAGCAGGTCAGGTGGGGCTGGCTGGGGAGGGGGCAATCATGGTGCTTAGGGGGCAGCAGCCTCTATGCTCCGACTGTGCTGGGGGGTGAATGAGAGGCCCTCCTTGAATGGGGAGGAAGCTACACACACACCCTGCCTCTCTGCTCAGGTGTCGCCCACACCATTGGCAGCAGTTTCGGTGCCCTCACACACACAAACACACACACACACACACACAATGGGATCGCTCTCTTACCCTCCCTGTCTCTCTCTTGCCCCATTTACTTGGAAGCTGCTCCATGAGACAAGAAGCCAAGAAACAAGAGAGGAGAGAGAGGTTTGCAAAGTCAGGGAGTCCTTGTTGCGGGAAGGGAGGGAGAAGCAGGAGGGATCTTAGTGGGTTGGGGAGGCCTTGAGGGGCTCTTCTATCACTAGGACCCCCATGGCCTTCCCCACCCTCAGATTCCTCAGGGGCACATTGGGATTCTTCCATTGGGAGCTCTTAGGAAAGGATCCCCTCCTTGTGGGTTGCAAACAGCTCTTTCCAGTGGGGGAAACAGGACAAAGCAAGTTGTTTAAAAGGGTTTCCTTTGCTCTATTTCCAGTCTGAAGGAGATCCCGTCCCACGTAGGACCACAAGGCTGCCCCTCCCAAATCATTCCACCACCACCCCGGCTCCCACCCACTGGCTGAGTGCAGGCCTTTCCTTTGCAAGCCCCATGGACTGAAACTGCAAAGTAAGACCAAAGTTTTTGGCTGGCAGAGTTCTTCTGGCTGAAGGGGAGGCCAAAAATGAGATGCATGGAGGCCCCAGGAGGGGAAAATGGAGCCTCTGCCTCAGGGGTGGGTTCCTAAGGGTTCGCACGGGATCCCGCGAGCCCTTTCGTCAAATTTCCTGATCCCGAGCGATCCCTTTGGACCGTGGACCCGGAAGTAAGTCCTCCGCATTCGTCCCCGCCCCCCCCCCTCTGCCCAGCCAACGCTAAAATTGCTGGACACCGGGGGGGGCTAACCGCCGCTGCTAACTGCTGCTCCCTCAGCTGGGGCGGGCAGGCAGGAAAGCAAGGAAGGCGGCTGCACTGTCTTCTTTTTCCCTCAGCGAAGCGCCGCCGCGGCCGCCTCCTCGCCCATCGGCTTAGTAGGGACCGGGCCGCAGCGCCAGAGAGGAGGAGGAGGGGGCAGCCCCCTGGGCAGAGCGCGCAGCCAGGCGGCCGGGGCAGGCTAAGGCGAGTGATCACGGCGGGCAGGGACGGGGGGCAGGGACGGGGACGCCAGGTTCCTTCGTCCGGGGGTGGGTGAACGAGCGAACAAGCAAGCGCGGGCGGGCAAGGAAACTTGCTGCAGCAGCGCCCAACAACCTGCCTGCCCACCGCCTGCGGTTACTTGCTTGCTCACCTACCCACCGGACGAAGGAAGCTGGCGTCCGGTGGGTGAGCGAGCGAGTGAGTAACTGTGGCCGACTGGCCGGCGGGCGGGTAAGGAAAGTTGCTGCCGCAGCACCCAACAATCCGCTGGCCCGCTGGCCGCAGTTGCTCGCTCGCTCGCTTGCTCACCCATCGGACGTCAGGTTCCTTCGTCTGGTGGATGGGTGAGAGAGCGAGCGAGTAAATACAGCCAGCGGGCTGGTGGGACGGTCAGGCTACTTCCAGGAGCTGAGGAGGTTTGTGTGGGGGGGAGACAGACAGACAGAGAGAGGCACAGACACACAGAGAGACAGGGAGGGAGGGGGGAACCAGAGAGTGACAGACACACACACAGAGACAGAGAGTGGGAGAGAGGGAGAGAAAGATAGACAGAGACACAGAATGAGTGATTTAAGTGCCTGAATGCGAGACAGACACACACACACACACACACACACAGAGTGACAGATGGGCAAACAAAGGAGAGAGAGACAGAGAGAGAGAGAAAGAAAAAAAGAAGGTGAGAGAGAGAGAAAGAAAGAGAGAAAGAAAGACAGACAGAGAGAAAGAGAGAAAAAAGAAAGAGAGACAGAAAGGAAAGAAAGAGAAAAAAGAGAGAGAGAAAGAGAGAAAGAAAAGAGACAAAAAGAGAGAAAGAGAAAAAAAGAGAAAGAGAGAGAGAAAGAAAGAAAGAGAGAAGGAGAGAGAAAGAGGGAAAGAAAGAAAGAGAAAGAGAGAGAGAGAAAGAGAAATAGGGAAAGAGAGGGGGGGAAAGAGGGAAAGAAAGAGAAAGAAAAAGAAAAAGAAAGAAAGAGAAAGAAAGAGAGAGAGAGAGAGAGAGAGAAAGAAAGAAAAAGAAAGTGGGAGAGAGAGAAAGAAAGACAGACAGAGAAAAAGAGAAAGAAAGAGACAAAGGAAAGAAAGAGAGAAAAAAAGAAAGAGAGAGAGGGAAAGAAAGAAAGAGACAGAAAGAGAGAGAGAGAAAGAGAGGGAGAGAGAAAGAGGGAAAGAAAGAAAGAGAAAGAAATAAAGAGAGAGAGAAAGAGGGAAAGAAAGAAAAAATGAGAGAGAAAGAAAGAGAGAGAAAGAGGGAAAGAGAAAGAAAGAGAGAAAGAGAAAGAAAGAGAGAAAGAGAAAGAAATAAAGAGAGAGAAAGAAAGAGGGAAGGAAAGAAAGAGACAGAGAAAGAAAGAGAGACAGAGAAAGAGAGAAAGAAAGACAGAAGGAAAGAAAGAAAAAGAAAGAGAGAGAGAGAGAGAGAACTTATGACCACAATTAAGCCCAAAAGTTTGGTTGCTAACCAAGACCATTGTTAAGTGAGGTTCACATTTTCCAAATTGGCCACTCCCACCCGGTCACATGGCTGGCAAGCCACTCCCACCCGGTCACATGGCCGGCAAGCCACTCCCACCTGGTCACATGGCCGGCAAGCCACTCCCACAAAGCAGGCCACACCCACAGAACCTGTTCCAAAAATTTTGAAACCCACCCCTGCTCTGCCTCAGCTTCTTAGCTCGGACAAAGTGGAATACAGACCCATGTCGCCTGACACACGTGGCCTTCCCCTGTAGTCTTCTGGTGCACACGTGTGTGGGACGATCAGCTGGCCTTTGCCTGCATGGCAGTGCCAGAAACTGGAAGAGCTGGTCTTCCTGAGGCAGGGCATAAAGCGAGTTTTAGACATAAGAGTGAAATGAGTTGGCGTCAGACTGGATGATCTTTAGTCATCTTTATTTTTACGCTTTTTAAGGTACAAAAATCATCTTTTTATTTTTATATTGAAAAAGTTTTATTGGTTTTTACAATTTTTCCAAAAGGGTAGGTAAGGGATACAGAAACATTTTGAGAACTTTTGCGTCGGGATCATTGGCCCTTCCAGGGCTTCATAATAAAACATTAAAAAAACATTTTTCAAACATACTACGAGGTGAAAATAAGTACATGCTACCTAAATTCTCAATTCTATGCTGGCAGTCGTGTGCAAACATCCAGATATAAAGGTTATACAATGTTAATAAAAAAGCAAAGTTATTTTTTCGATCTAAGTCTCTTGGCAATTGTATCTTCTTTTTCTCCTTCCTGGCCCCCAGCGGGCGGAGCCGTGGCCCCCCCTGCCCCCCCTGAATCTTCGCCCAGGACAGAATGTTTTTTAAGAAAGGCTTCCGCCTCAACAACTGTTTTAATCCTAACTCTCCCTCCTTCCCAGAACACCAACATCCCTTCCGGCATCGCCCACTTAAACCAAGTCCCGTGGTCAAACAATTTTTTGGATAAGAAGGAATACCTCCTTCTCATCTCTCTAATCTTTTTTGGGATCTGCTTCAAGATGGCGACTTCCTTTTGTTGGTAAATTAACGGGCCCCCTCTCTGCGCCTTCAAAATTCCCTCTCTGGTTGACCTTCTAACAAATTTAATATGTATCTCTCTGGGTAGTTCATTTATCCTGGCATATGTCGAGTTTATTCTGTAGACTAGGTCAATGTCCCCCCTGATCTCATCTTTAGGTTTATGTAAATAGTCTGCTAAAATTGTACTCATGAGTTCAGGAAGACATTCACCAGATTCTTCAGAAATATTCTGAAATCTTAAAAAATATGACATCCTTTCAAAATCCATCCTAGACATATGCCCTGCCAATTCTCCAACCTCACTGTTAACATTAAGCTCTCCCTTTGCCCCAGCCAGCCCCCCTTCCAGCTCCTCAGTCTTCTGTGTGTTCTCCAGCACTTGTTTCCGAGTTTCCAAAAGATCCTTCTTGAAGCTGCTATTATCTTCTCTCAATGCTTTAATTTCCTGCACCAAAGCTTGTAACACTGATTCCATTGATGTCATTCTTTGTTCCAAACCTGCCAATTCTGATTTTGATGCCATGGTAAGCTGTTAAAGTCAGTGTCACTAAGATGGCGTTTTTTGGGTGGGGCCGTTGAAACAGGTCAGGAGAAAACAGTTCAAATCAGGGTTGTAAAAAGTTCAAGACCCAGAAGAGAAACACTTTTCACAGTCAATAATTATAGCAGAGAAGGCACTCCAGGGAAGGAATCAATTAATCCAGACATTTCTTCATTATTAGAGAGAGGGAGTTGAAATCACAAAGAGATGTTGGTAATTTTCCATAAGTAAAAATAGTCATTCAGGAACAAAGGGCAGCCATCTTCCACCGCCCAGTCTGAGAGCCAGCAGGAGAAAGTAGCAAAGGAAAAATTGTTGCAAGCCAGCCGGACCTAGATACATTGTAAAGAAACAAGCCGCAAAACACTTTCACTTGCTTCCAAGCAATCCGGATGTGAAATGTCCGCTTCCTCGCAACGAGGAGCCCAAAAATCATCTTTGAGACAGGAAGCTCCAACTCAGGAAATTCAAGTGTCAAACCACAAACACCTGCTTGTAAGTAGGTGGAGTCAGTTGGAAGTCCAGGCCCCTTGCAAGTCAGACAGAGGGCTCAACCACATAAGTCAGGATGGAACTGGGGTTTCCTGCATGCTTCTCTGCTCAGCAACTAGGAGCTGAACCAATCAGAGAAGAGTTAAGTGTTTCCTGTGATGTTGTCTTTGACAAAGTAGAAGAATGAGTGTTTGCTATCAGAAGACTGTTCAGAAGTTCCATGCTGACCTTTGATTCGTTTTCTGAACCTGGCAGCCATAAATAAACTTTTCCTGATTCTCAGAAGTCCAAGCCTCGTTATTTCCTGCAACATTCCGGTTTCTGCCACTACATGAGCGCCAGCCAGCTGATCGTCCTGTGTGTGCGCCAGGGGTGGTTTTTATCTGGTACGCACCTCTACGGGCTTACTGAATAGTGAAATTTAATGTGCCTTCCCATTCCTTTTCTTCCGGAGGCCCCATACCCTCCCCTGGCCTGCCCCCCACTCGCTCCCCCCATCCACACCATGCTTTCCCAGCCCCACCCCCACTTCCTTTGCCCACCCAGCCGAGGCTCCGAGGCTGCAGATGACCGGGGAGGTGGGAGGGATGCTTCACGTTTGCCTGCCCCCTCCAGAAGCAACTGGACAAGCCCTGGGATGGTCAGCAGCCCTCGTGCCACTGCCATGTGACCACTCTGGGGGCGCAGCAACAGAATGCGAAAGAGGTCAGTGGTGGGCAGGGAGGTTGCACAGGGCTGGAGACAGCAGGGAGGCTGGACATCGAGGTCACCCTGGGTGCCTGCCTGGGCAGCTGCTCCTTTGTGCCCCATTGCTGGCAGCAGTTGGCTTTCTCCTGCTGATCCTTCCTCTCCTGGCATCCAGAAGGGCCCTGGGTCAGTCAGCAGCCCCCACACCACATCCATATGTTGCTCTGGGGGTGCAGCCAGGAAGGATTGCTGGGAGAATGCCAACTGCAGCTGGGAGGGTCCCCAGGTTGGTGGGGTGGGGGGCAGATTGTGGGGGGCTGGACTGGAGGCGGCAGGAAGGCAGGGGCCAAGGCTAAGCCCCCCATACCAGTGAAAAAAAGAATCTCCCACCGTTCCAGAACTGCGCCCACGAGGTAAGGGAAGCAGGTCCTGGGAGAGACCTCCCCTCCCCTTCCAGAAAGCCCAGGCCGAAAGAGAGGAGGGGGAGGGCTGGTTGAAAGGCGACTGAGCAGGTGGTTTAGTGGCCTCCTTTCTTTGCTCGGACGGGTGGAAAAAGGAAGGCGGCATGCGATATCCGAGGGCGAAGGTGGCCGGGATGCTTTCTCCCATGCCTCCTTCCTTTCTCCACTGCCCGAATGAGCAAAGGAGGTGCCGGAGCCAAACTGCCCTCTCGCCCACCTTCCAACCAGCCCTCCCCCTCCTCTCTTTCGGCCTGGGCTCCTTGGAGGGGGAGGGGAGGCTCTGTCCAAGATCGGCTTCTTTCCTTCCTTCCCTCCTGCGGCTGGCAAAAGAGGCATTTTCACAGCAGAGGCTGAAGCACAATCCCTGCGGTCAGTTCCGGCTCTCCCTTCCCCAAGCAGGTCCCGTTGCTGCTGGAGCCCCGGCCGGCTCTTGTCATTGCTGAGAGCTTTTAGCAAAGTGGATCCAGCAGCCACGGGACCTGCTTGGGGAAGGGAGAGCCGGAACTGACCGCAGGGATTGTGCTTCAGCCTCCGCTGTGAAAATGCCTCTTTTGTCAGCTGGGAGGCTGGCAAAGAAGCCTCCATTTCCCTGTCGCTGCTGAAGTCTCTGGGGCAGAAGGTCCTCCAAGCCAGGAAGGATCTCCAGGAGAAAGCCAACTGCAATGGGACACCAGGTGGCAGGAAGGTGTGGGCTGCCCTGGGCGCCTGCAATGTGACGGGGCAGCTGCCAGGGTGGGAGGTCATCATAGGTCCCCCAACTGTCCCGTGGCTCATTCGGGTCCTGCTTGAAGGAACGGCCGAAGGTTCTTCCTGCCATTGAGCACAGAAATCCCCATTGCGGTTGATTCTGCTGGGAGGACGGACCACCAAAAGCAGGAAAGATAATGAACTATAACAACTAATTTTTCTATAATGTTGACACATTAAAGATTGTGAATGATTTCATCCCTCTAAATATCAAAGGTATTTTTTGGTCCATCTGGATTCATTACAAAATTTCAAAGAATATTTCCCATGCTGGAAAATGGATTCCTCCCTCCCTCCTTCATCTGTCTGTCTGTCTGTCTGTCTGTCTATCTCTATTTACCTTCCCAGCAATCTCTGTCCAAACAGTATGAAACCTGATAGGGCCCCTGAGTTGATAAAATGCCTGTTCCTCTCCAGCTGTTCTTTTTATCCAGACAAATAAGGCACCCACAACAAAGCCTTCATATTGCATGGATACAAGAGACAAAACTATGGGCCCCTCCCTTCATCCTTTCCCCTCCCCAGTTCAGAATAACCACAATTTCAGTGGCTTTGGATGGAAAGGGAAGGTCAAGCTGGCTCTCCCCTCAGATTAACCATGCAGCCCTCTTCTGCCAGCTGATCTCTCTTTTCTCTGGTGGAAATAAAGATGTTGATGAAGCCTATAAAAGGTGGAATATTATGCAAATACAAGGAGTATTTTTTTCACAGCAGTGAAGTGTCTGTTGCTCAGTTGGGGGGTCAGCTTTGTAAGGTGCCATAACATCTAGTTAGGTCCACCTATTGTGTCCCTTTGGAAAGAAAGAAGGAGTTAGAGTAAGAAAGAGGAAAAGAGAAAGAAAGAGAAAGAGAAAAGAAAGACAAAAATGGAAAGAGAAAGAAAGCGGAAGGGAGAGAGAGAGAGACAAGAAAGAAAAGGAGTGGAGGAGAGAAAGAAAGAAGGAAAAAGAAAGAAAGAGGAAGGAAGGAAGAAAAGAAAGAGAACTCATGACCACAATTGAGCCCAAAATTTTGGTTACTAAGCAAGAACGCTGTTTAGTGAGTTTCACCACATTTTACAAGTTGACCATGCCCAGTCAGTCATATGACCATCAAGCCACTCCCACAAAACAGGCCACACCTACAGAATAGGTTCTAAAAAAAATTAAATACACCACTGGCATGGGCGCCAGAGACAGATCTACCAACATGCACCCTGGGCAACTCCTCTTCCAGATCGCATCCCTGACAAGAGGACTCTGCTGAAAAGGTTCGCCCTCCATGCCCTCTTCCAAGGGAAGTTTTGCCAAGGCTTTATAAAGGGGTGTCAGCCTCTGCTTTGTGGCTTGCTTCAGCTGCCATTGTAATGGGGGGGGGGGGGGGTTGAGGGGGTCCTTGGTATTTGGGAATGGGATTAATTGGTGCAGGAGGGAGACTGTGTATACTGTGCATACTGATGGCTGGTGCCTTGAGATGCAACACACATGACACCTGAGGGATCTGCAGATTGGACCAGAGGGGGGGGGGAATGTTGGAGGGACGGAGGGAGTTGGACATATAGTGATATGTATGATTTCACACGCTTTGGTTCAGACCTTGCTTTACTTAGCTGCTTTCTTTTCATAACCAGAAAAAGTACTCTTCATTCATCATAATGGAGTGGAGTGGTTTCCTTCTTGGTCAATGATGGAGGCAGACCTGACAAGCAGTACCAATACTTCACGTGATTTGGATTCTCTCCATCTGTTGATGCAGCCTGGGATTGCAGTGGCTTTTTTTTGGCTGCTGCCACACATTCCTGGCTCACATTGGAGAGATTCTCCCCTAAGATTCCCAGATCCCTCTCACAGTTCCTGCTATTGAGCCAGGCTTCACCTGATCTGTACCTGCACATTTGGTTATTTTAGCCTCAGTGTAAGACTTCAATTTTCTCTATATCGGATTTCATTTTGTTAGATAGGCCCAGGGTTCACCTCTATCCAGATCCACCTGGACCTTCAGCCTATCTTCTGGGGTGTTGGCTATTCCTGACAGTTTAGGGTCATCTGTAAATTTGATGAGATCCCCATCTATCTCTCATTCAAACCATTGATGAAGATGTTGAAGAGTCCTGGGCCTAAAATGGAGCCTTGGGGTCCCCCACTGCTTGTTTCCCTCCATGCAGACGTAGTTCCCTTGAGGACCACAGGCTGAGTCCATCTGGGGGTGATGCTGTCTATCCCACATATTTTTAGCTTACCAAGAAGTAGATGGTGGTTTACTTTGTCAAAGCCTTTTTAAAATCCAAGTACTGTATACTATGTTCACTGCATTTCGCTGGTCCACTAATTTAGCCATTTGTGTCAAAGAATGAAATAATATTTATTTATGATCTGTTTCTGGATCCTTCATTAGTTGAAATAAATTGTCAATATCTGGACTGAATAACAAGGGTTCAAATATGCCTCCTTCCCTTCCTCCTTGGGAAGTTTCAATCCTTCTTCTCATGGCTCCATTGAGCCCAAACCTCCGTCTCAAACAAGGACCTGGAGAAAGAACTTGGATCAGGGCCAACAGGCTGAGCTCCATTTTGAAGACAATCAATTTCCCATATAATATTTCTCTGTTAATTATGACAAATGCACTAACATCTAGAAAGCCAGCAAACCGTGTTTTACTTTGCTGATATAGATGAGATATTTCAAGACAAATTTGTTACCAATATTAGATTATTAACTTGCAACATTTATTATTAAATTTATATAGCTGTTCACTACCTAAAGGTTTCTGGTTCTTCTGCAAGGAAGACATTTTTCTCAAGTTTAACTAAGAGGATCATGGCATAAATTTTATCCACAATATCTGCTACTCTATTTGGCCTATATTTGCTATTTGAAAATTTACTATTTTATTTACTTTAAATAAATTTACTATTTGCTAGTCCTTTTTATTCCACTGTTTAGACAGATAAAATGCTGATATTGCCAACTTCAATCCAACTGGATAGAAAAGGCATTATTCATATATGGAAATGAAGACGTCAATTGAGGCCCCAACAACCAGGGATGTTTTTTGATCAGTTAAATAGTTGGTAGAATGTCTTCTCCGGGGATTGTATTGCTTGCATTTCAGGCCTTTTATGATTAATCTCAACATGAACATAATGGGGTAAAATATAGTTGACATTTTTGCTAATATGGAGAAAAGCAGCTCTTGAATTCAATGGAGAAGACATGATTGCATCTATTGCTCACCCATCACCACCCACCCCTCACTTTGCCAGATGGAGAAAAACACACACAAACCTGTGGGGCTTTGTAGGTGCCTCCTAATGTTGATGCCTGGATGGAGATGTCCCTGAAAGCTGCATCAAGAAGAGCCAGAAGGTTCTCCTTCCTTCCACAGCCGTAGTTGGGGACATTGGCTTCTCCAGTGGAGAGAATGTCCAGCAAGGCATCTGAAGTGCGGAAAGTGCTCCAATAGTTGTCATGGAGGTTGTAGCCAAGTGTGAGATTGTGCAGGAGCTGGAAATTCTTGTTGACTGTTTGGATGTTGAAAATGGATTGTAAGCCATATTGAAAACTATTAAGATCCCTATTGTAAAAAAAAAGTGTTATTTTAATCAACAGCAACAACAAATACTTCTTTCAATATATAATCCTCCATAAGCCTCCTGAGCCTTAAGACAACATTGGTCCAAAAGCAATGATCAGTTATACAAATAAGGAAATGGGCTGAGGTACAGAAACTACAACTGATTCCACCACTTCTTTAAATAAAATTCATTATTCAAGTGATAAATTAAGGGTTGAACTGAGAGAGGAAAAATAATCTGCAGCCCTTTCAGCTTTTTTTAGACCCATTTTTGGATTTGAGTCTCTTTCACCAAACCAGACAAAAGAGAAATGCTGTGGAAATCAAAATAATTCAGGAAATTAGACATATCCCCCAATAAAGGAATAAATGAAAAATAAAACAGAAAAGAAGGAGAGTGTCAGAATGGAGGGAGGGCAACTCCATCACCCTGAATGACTTACGGATCATGGAAAACAAACTGAAGAGAAGGAGCCACGTTGAAAAGCAACTTTGTGTGCAATGTTTCATCTCCAGTGGTGACTATAGCAATGAGATGGTCTCCTGGGCTGTAAAAGCTCGGTGGTTGTTTTCCATCCTGGTGCTCCAAACTCTGCGGGCATTTCATCCTCAGCTTCCCAGAGACTGGATGGGACAAAAGCAGCATCAGAAGCAGAAGCAGGAGGTCCATCATTCATGGGGTGAATCAATCAATCCCTTTCCTGTTTCTAAAGAAGAATTAGAGGAATTCAAAGGATTCTCACAAGGTGGAAAATGATCCAGTGTCTTTCCTGATTGAAACCCAGAGAAACACTCAGCTTCACCTGGAAAGGAGAGAGACGGACATTCAAGAGCACAGACCCTGCCTGTTCCTAAACTCCCTATTTCTCTGCCCAAAGTCTCCCCTGGAGGATTCGGCCAAAGAGCAGAGCTAAACCTTTGATCATAATTCTCCCTCTCAGGAGGGATCCCTGGAGAATCCAACCAGTTCTTGGACTCAAAGGTTGTTGGGAAATTCTCTGGAGGGAAATGAAAGGGAAATAATCCCCAGGTGATTCATAATAACAGGGGCAGAGATGGAATTAAATCCATCATCTAGCATTGAGAGGTTTGGGGGTCTCCATGCTTGAAACTGGCCACAAAGGGAATACACGGCACCTGTGGCTGAAAATAAAAATAAATCTAATATTTGTTTGCATAAAGACAAAACCAGGGGGATCCAGTTAATGCCAGAGCATGTCACAGATCTGAAATTGCTGCCTGTTGAGTTGGAAACAAAATTTACTTTATTTTGAAAGCTAATGCTCAAGGGCACCACACAAAAGGGCTGATCAAATAGCCAACCAGTTTCTAAGAACAAAATCAACCTCTTCTGAAAAACTAATTATTAGAACTTTGCAAAGTTAAAAAAAAGATAGAGACAGAAACACAGAGAGAAAAACCAAATGAAAAGAAATATTGAAATCAGGGCTGCCTCTCATCCCATGGAAGGAAGGAAGGAGGGAAGGAAGGAAGGAAGGAAGGAAGGAAGGAAGGAGTCCTGCAGGAGACAGGGGAAAAAGGAGGATGGTTTCTTAGGCTTTCCCCCCTTCAGTCCGGCCTTCCCTGCCACTCCCTCCTCTTCTGGGTCTCAGGGAAGGGGGGCCCACGGAGGAGGAGAAAGAAACCGGCTCCTCTGGTGACCCCCAGGAAAGGCCCAGCAAGGAGGCCTCCGGTTCTCTGGGACGGAGTCAGAAGGAAAAGAGCCTCCAAGGTCCCCCAATTCTAAGCAGAGGGGAAAATAATATTGGGGAGGGTCAAAGAAGAGACACAAATTAAGATCTCTCCTTCTTGTCCTTCAATGGGAGTTTCTCTCTTTGTCTCTGGGAGTGGAGGAGGGTCACTCAGGGCCCAATCTTGGAAGGAGCTGGACGTAACCCGGGAGGAGGGTCCCCTCCATCTCAATGGGGACCTCAAAGGTATTGGAGGAAAAGCAGCCGGAGAGCCAAGAGGAGAACCATTTCAACCCTCGGTGGGTGGAAAGAGTCCCAGGAAGAGCAGATCCCTCCCTTCCCCTCACAGGATCCCCTCAGAGGGAAACCAGATCCATGCAGGGAGGGTGGGGAGGCCTTCAGAAGGAGCCCTTCTCTTCTCTCCCAGGAAAGAGGCCGCAGTAGGGAGGAACCGTCGGAATGCGAGGACTGGGCAGGAGAGGCTTCCCAGAGGGAGAAGCCCTGAAGAGGAGACCAGGGAGGGTGGAAGGAGATTCAGAGACAGAGGAAACGGCCAAACTTTGTTCCGGGATCTTCACTCGGGGCGGCTTTGCAAGGAAAAGGGGGATCTTCCTGACCCACAGAAAGAAAGAGGGAGACAATCGGGGTTGAGGGGAGGGGATCTGAACGGGATTATTCATCCAGATGTTCTGAGCAGGAGAGACGCGTGTTTGAAGGAGGGAAATCGCCCAGGGCTTTTCTCTGTTTTCCTTTTGCTTAGGGGGTTTCTGTGACCCCACCCACCCACCCACCCATCAGTCCTCATTGGCTATGGGGGGGGGGCTCCCCTCTTCTCCTCCAGCCCAGCGCCTCTTCCGAAGGCAGAAACCTTAGTCTCTGAACTGAAACGTGGGAATCGGAGGTTCTGAATTGGGGATAGGAAGCTTTGATCTGGCACTTTGGAGGATGAGAAGGGTCAGAACCAGCGGGAGCACCAATGGGAATGCTCCCTGCTTGAGCGTCATCAGTCTCCGGGCAGAGTCCTTTGGGCTTCGTGGCAAAGAGAGAAGGGGAGAAATTGGGAGGGGGGATCTGTTCGGTATTGGGGGGGTGGATGCAGCTGAAGGGTGGGTTCATGGCAGCCCCAGACGGGATCCTCCCTTTTCTCTCTATATGCTTCTCAGCCAGGGATTCCCGCTTCTTATTCCCTCCCCCCACTCTTGACATCCACAACAGAGATTCTTGAACCCTAGATTCGAGCTGTTCTTTGCGGTGGGTCAGAAAACCCCGCAGTGCTGCGGGTACAAGCGGCCCTCCGGCAGCCCCTTTGCCAGGAAGGGATCAAAGGCAGACGCTTCCGAGAGGGGGAGGGAGGGCAGGGGCCCCACAGGGTTGGGGGAGGGGCACTCCCAAGGATGGAGAGAGGGAGGGAGGGAGGGAGGGAGAAGGCGCCCAAGGACTCCCCAGCCAGCCCACTCAGAGACCCCCAAGTCCTCACTGGCTGTGGGACTTCGCCTCCCTTTCACTCATCCACTGCAGCCCCACTCCATGCTGGATGGGGGGGAGGGCAAAAGGAAGTGCACACTCCCCTCGAAGGGCTGGCATGAACCCCCTTGAGATGTGCCCCCCCAAGACTGAGCATATTCCCCCTCCCACCCTTCCCTCTCTTCCTTCAGGTGAAGTCAAGGGAGACTCTGTCCGGAGACCGATGATGCTGCAGAAGGGAGAATTCCCTGCTTCCCTTCCTCAACACGAGGCTCCCCAGCTTCCTCCTCCCAAGAGGGGCTCCCCACTCAGAGTCCTGTCTGGCATCCCTGCTAGAGCCCCCTTGCCTGGCCTGTGCATGGGAAAGTGAGGCAGTGGAACATGGGACATAGGCTTCCATATTCCCTGGTCTCTGAAGTTGAAAAGAGGATTCTGCATATATGCTTTCCATCTGCAACACGAGGCCCCTGAGCTCCCCTTTCTCCCCCCCCCCTCATTCCTCCCTTGGGGTGAGGGGCAGCCTTGATTTCTCCATCTCTTTTTACTTGGTTTTCTCTCTGTGTTTATTGTCTTCAGCATCATCTTGACTTCCGGTTCCGCCTTCCAGCAGCAACGGACGAGTCTTGGACTCGTCCGCCGTTTTGCTCTTTTTTCTGCCCCCCATCGGGGGCGAGGCATCCCTTTTTTGGGGTCCTCCCGTAAGGCTGGCTTGCTTGGGTTTGTTTTTCTTAGTGGCAGTGGGAAAACGGCCCTTGTCTTCGGTCTAGGTGAGAGGAGGCATGCTGCGGGGGGTTTTTTCCCTTTGCCAATGGAGGACGATAACGCACGATGAATTTGGAGAGAGCTGAGTGATCGGGTCGGAAGGCTTTCCGGGACTTTGGTGGCGAGGTGGAGAGTGAGTGACTTTAAAAAATTTTTTGCTGGCAGCCTGTACTGAAAGAATGTGGAGGGGGGTGTTTGTTTGTTAAACCCCCCCTCGGAATTAAAGCGGCGCTTGGAAATGGCTCCTCGTTGTGAGGAAGCGGACGTTTCTTATCTGGACGGCTTTGAAGCAAGCGAAAGTGATTTGCGGCTTGTTTTTTCAAAATGTATCTAAGTCCGGCTGGCTTGAAACAATTTTTCCTTTGCTACTTTCTCCTGCTGGCTTTCAGTTTGGGCGGTGGAAGATGGCTGCCCCTTGTTCTTGAATGACTATTTCACTTATGGAAAATTACCAACATCCCTTTGTGATTGGGACTTCCTCTCTCTATTAATGAAGAAATTTCTGGATTAATTGATTCCACCTCTGGAGTGCCTTTTCTGCTACAACTATTGATTGTGAAAGGTGTTTTTTCTCTGGATATTGAACTTTTTAACCCTGATTTGGACTTTTCTCCTCCTGATTTGCTTCAACGGCCCCACCCAAAAAACGCCATTTTAGTGGCACTGACTTTAACAGTTTACCATGGCACAAAAATCAGAATTGGCAGGTTTGGAACAAAGGATGTCTTCTTTGGAGACAGTGTTGCAAGCTTTGGTGCAAGAAATTAAAGCTTTGAGAGAAGATAACTGCAGCTTCAAGAAGGATCTTTTGGAAACACGGAAGCAAGTGCTGGAGAACACACAGAAGACTGAGGAGCTGGAAGGGGGGCTGGCTGGGGCAAAGGGAGAGCTTAAAAATGTTAATAGTGAGGTTGGAGAACTAACTGGGCATATGTCTAGGATGGATTTTGAAAGGATGTCATATTTTTTAAGATTTCAGAACATTTCTGAAGAGGCTGGTGAATGTCTCCCTGAACTCATGAGTACAATTTTAGCAGACTATTTACATAAACCTAAAGATGAGATCAGGGGGGACATTGACCTAGTATACAGAATAAATTCAGCATATGCCAGGATAAATGAAGTACCCAGAGAGATACACATTAAATTTGTTAGAAGGTCAACCAGAGAGGGAATTTTGAAGGCGCAGAGAGGGGGCCCATTAATTTACCAACAAAAGGAAGTCGTCATCTTGAAGCAGATCCCAAAAAAGATTAGAGAGATGAGAAGGAGGTATTCCTTCTTATCCAAAAAATTGTTTGACCACAGGATTTGGTTTAAGTGGGCGATGCCGGAAGGGATGCTGGTGTTCTGGGAAGGAGGGAGAGTTAGGATTAAAACAGTTGTTGAGGCGGAAGCCTTTTTTAAGAAACATTCCTCAGTCCTGGGGGAAGATTCAGGGGGGGCAGGGGGGGCCATGGCCCCGCCCGCTGGGGGCGAGAAAGGAGAAAAAGAAGATACAATTGCCAAGAGACTTAGATCAAAAAAATGACTTTGCTTGTTTTTTTATTAATATGCTATAACCTTGTTATCTGGATGTTTGTATATGACTGCCAGCATAGATTTGAGAATTTAGGATGTATGCACTTATTTTCATCTCGTAGTACCTTTGAAAAATGTATTTCTTAATGTTTTATTGTGAAGCCCAGGAAGGGCCAATGATTCCGACACAAAAGTTCTCAAAATGTTTCTGTATCCCTTACCTTTCCCTTTTGGAAAAATTGTAAAAATCCAATAAAACTCTTTCAATATAGCATCATCTTCTCGGTTGCCGTTTCTTCTTTCTTGGCCAAAACCTTCTGAGGCCAGATCTGAACACAAAGGAGCATCTCACGGCCAGAACAAATGTAAAAACATGAGATGTATTTAGTGTTCTCACCATTAAGACATTTAAATAATTGTAGGATGTCCTTTAATTTGAAAGAAGATATAATTTATTTCCACTTATAGTATCTAGGAGTCAAAGAAAGTCATGTCTATTTGTTTCCAAATGGGGAATAGTTGAATGACTTGAATTCTTATAACTCCCTTCCCTTTCATCTCAATAAATCTTGCTAAAGAGAACTCTGTGAAAATCATTCGAAGGAATTTGCTTTTCAGCAACTGCCAATGAACGTGACACCTGTTAAGAAACCATTGGAGCAATTATTCCAACTGACAGGGGCTAAATGTGTCTATGTGTGAGAGAGCGAATAGGAAAGAGATACGATGGATGCTGTGGGAACCAAACTCCAAACAGCTTCTTTGATCATCTCCATGGAAACCATTGGAATGGCAGATTCACCTGAAATGTTTCCCTCTTCTCAGCTGGGGAAGCAAATATCCATGGTTCCTTCTTGATTTTCTGGCAAAATCCTTTGTAGGGGAGGGGCGGTTGTCGGGAACAAACACGGAGTTCATCTGGTGTTAACTGCTTATCTGAGTTCCTGGCATCCTCCTCCTTCACTTCTGGGGCTCCTCATCTTGCTTGCCCTGCCGGATTATTTACCTTCTCTTCCCTTGTTGGATTTATGGTTGGGAGTTTTCTGCTTACAACATTTGGACTGGAGAATTGTCAGCCAGAGGCTGCTGCAGGTTTGTGGGAGAGTTTTTCTCCAGGCCGGAGAGTTGAAAGGGACGTTGGGGGCACAGCTGGTGATAATAAAGGGACTCATAATGGTACTCTGACTGTGTTTCCTTTGTGCCACACCCAGGGTCATCACAATGGCCCTCAATTATGAACCCCAAATTTCTGTCACTAAGCGGGACAGTTGGTGACTTTGTCCTGTTTTACAACCTTACTCTCCACCGTTGTTAAGTAAACCACTGCAGTTGGTGAAGTTAGTAACCCGGTTGTGAAGTGAATCTGACTTTCCCCATCGTGTGATCCCAAGAGCACCCTGCAACCATCATAACTACACATTGGTTGCTAAGCGTCTACATTTCCTTGATGTAACCATGATGGGGAGAATGCATGGAAAAGTATGGAAAATGGCAATAAATCACTGTTTTGTGCCTTTTTAACTTCAAACAGTCACTAAATGAATTTTCGTAAGTTGAGAACTATCTACCTAATGTAACTGTTGTGGAGCCCTCTCTCTTTCTCTCTTTCTCCCCCTTCCCTCTTTACCCGCTCTCTTTCTCCCTCTCCCTCCTCATCAAGAGATGAGATGGATGCTGTGGGAACCAAACTCTTGTTTGATCATCTCCATGGAAACCATTGGAATGGCAGATTCACCTGAAAGGTTTCCCTCTTTTCAGCTGGGGAAGCAAATATCCATTACTATTACGTGGTTCCTTCTTCATTTTCGGGCAAAATCCTTTGTACAGAAAGTGTTGATTCCAACAGATCTCTAGGATTTCAAGTTGAGATTGTTGTTATTGTTATTTATGTGTCCACCTTTAAGAAATTCCTGTTGCTTCTCCCCCCCCCCCCCCTTTCATCGTCCAGGGAAGTCAAAGAGGAACCTCTAATGACATTCAGGCACTTTAATTTCCCACTCTACGATTTCTACCTAAAGCCCTTTCTCTGCTCCTCTTCCGAGCTTCTCTTGTCTGTGAAGGCTTGGGTGATGTCCAGAGAAAGGGGACCTTGAGATCCTCCCCTGGGACGAGATTGAAGGGATCCTGGGTGAAAGCAGGCGCATCCTTGACTGTGGCAAGAGGGCTAAATCCCCAGCATTCCTCCAGGTCCAAGGAGGGGCTGAGTCAGGGTGGGAACATCGGGGCTTTTAGGAACTTTCCTGAGCCTCCTCCCCTCCCCCCCCACTTCCCTGCCTTCAGGTCTGAGACTCCCCACTGGCTTCCCCACTGACCAAGTTGCCTCACCTAATGACGGTGGGATTCGCTTAATGACAGCAACCGTGACTGCAGGGATTGCCATTGCTGAGTGGTGGGGATGTTCTTTACAACCACACTGCTTAGCTATGGGAATTGTGGCCCAAATTGCTGTCGTAAATCGAGGAGTGCCTATACTTTAAAGACCATCAAGGGCATTAATGGACAAATTTGGAAGGTTTCCACATTAGTGTCCAATTTCCAGGTTGCCTTTTGGAAGCAGAGCTGACAGCAAAGAACTGAAAGGCAGGAAGTCCTTGCATTATGACCACAGCTGAGTCCAAAATTTCTGTTACTAAGTGAGACAGTTGTTAAGCGAGTTTCCCCCCATTTTATGACATTTCTTGCCACAGTCGTTAAAGGAGTCATTAAAGTTCTTAGGCTAGTAGCACAGTTGTTAAGTGAAACAGACTTCCCCATTGATTTTGCTTGTCAGAAAGTCACACAAAGGGATCAATGACTCTGGGACATTGCAACCGTCATAAGTACATGCCAGTTGCCAAGCCTCCGAATGTTGAACACCTGACCATGGGGATGATGTGACGGTCGTAGGTGTGAAAAATGGTAATCATTTACTTTTTTCAGAGCCGTTGTAACACCCAAAGGTCACTAAATGAATCTTTCTAAGCTGAGGTCTCTGTATGTGAAATGGGGTACATTTCCTCAGAATCTAAGGGAAGCCAAGGCCTCTGCAGTTATGAAAAAACTGTCCCACCCACCCACAAGAGTTTTCCAGGGGGCGACAGAAGGCAAAGCTCAGGAAGGGGTGGGAGAAACTGACTTGAGCTAAGGAGAGTACAAAGTTTCTAGTCCTCTGTATTAAGAGGAGCTTCCATGATTCCCCACCCCCAAGTCTGCTTCCTGGTGCCGGAAGACCCTGAACTCAGCCCACTTCAGACATGCCTCCATGCTCCCAGCCATGTCCAGGTGGGTCCTTGGCCAGCCTTCCCCTGAGAGACTCCCACCCTCCTCCCCAATAGACCAGCCGCCTTTCCTAAACGAGGATGGCCTTCCCTCTGGGGCAGAGGGGCTTCGGCTGGAGAGGAAGGAGGAGGGGCAGGACCCCTGCAGAGGGGGTCTCCTTCTGCAGCCTCAAGAAGAAGCTCCCAGGGGCTCCATTCCTGGGGTGGGGGAGGAAAACAACCTGCAGATTCTGAGCATTAAGGTTGGTCTGGAGGAAGAAGGGCTCCTTCCCACCAGGCTAAGGACCCCTTAAGCTGGGAGGGGAATGCTAGACATGAACCTGGAGAGAGAGGAACAGCGTCTGCCCTCCCCTTGGCCTGCCCCCAAGATGAACCCTCACCGTCCCCAGATGTTGCTGCCCAAAGTCGGTCTGGAGCCCCGGAGACTCTGTCGGCCACTTCCATCTTGGCAAAGGGCAGCCCTGCCTCAGTGGCCCCTTCCTCACTATCTGCAAAGGGGGCAGGGGGGTGTTTGCCCACTGGGGGGAAGGAGGAGGGGCAGCTCAAAGGGCCCAGAAGGAAACCTTCAAGCAGAGTTTGAGAAGATGAATAATGACAGAGACGAAAGGGACCTTGGAGGTCATCTGGTCCAGCCCCCTCCCTGCCCAAGCAGGAGACCCTACACAACTAGGCAACTTCCGTTCCATGGGTTGATTTGTTCTCCCTGTCAGAAAATCCCTCCTCGTTTCCAGGTTGAATCTCTCCTCCTTCAGTCTCCATCCATTGTTCCTTGTCTGGAATATGAGGAGGACCCGGAGGAGAAAAAGAGGGTGGGGCGATTCGAATCCTTCCCTCGCCCCCTTATTGGTCGACCTGTGCCTTGTTCACTGAGGTCTCCCTTCTTTAATCACATTGTTATAGCTTGTTTTTTCCCCCTTTAAAGTAGGAATTGTTGGGAGATGAGGCAATGCAGGGGAGGGGTCTTCTCTCCAAAGAGGGGCGAGGGGTTTGGGCAGTGTGGGGCAACGGCTTTAAGGTCGGGAGGAGTGGCTGGCGTGCCTTGTTCCGGCCACCCCCAGGGGCAAGGGAGGCAATGAAGGAGGCTCTTTGCCTCCACCGGCTATTCCAGCCCCATCGCTGCCTGGCCCTTCCCACAGGGGGCGCCCTTCCTCCCCATTGGCCCAAGGGTTCAGCCCCACCGAGGCTCCTTCTGGCCGCCCCCGCAGCCCCGGAGAGGCTCCAGCTCCAGGCCGTTTGCGCTCAGAGCCGGGCGGAGCTCCATTCCGCTCTGGGAATTGGGCGACGGGCCCTTCACGATGGCCGCCCAAAGAGCTCCGTCCTCGCAGGAGCCTCTTCCTCCCTCCGGCCAAACTTCTCCCACTGGCCGCCCCGCCGGATCCCTTTCCCTCCCACTGTGGCTGAGATCGAGGCTCCTCGGGATTTGGGGCTGGTGGTGGAGGGAGCCTGGCTGGAGGGGTTTTGCTCTGCTGTGTAAGGGCTGCGTAAGGACGCCACAAAGAGGCTCCGGGCACTTTATGGCAGCTGATGGGGAGAAGACGATGGAGGGAAAGATTGGGGGGGGGGGGGGGGGGAGAGAAATCAATACCTGCCCAGAAGCTTCTCATTCATTTGAGCTCTGAAGTTGTGAGTCGGTCAGGCTGAGGCTTCTCCAGTTAAGCCGCTTCAACCCAGCCAGGTAATCCAACTCAACATCCAAGGCAAAATCCCTGGGAGCTTCCATCATCCCCAGCCAGATGGAGCTCTGTGGCAGAGTGGAAGGGGGGGGGGGCGGCAGAGCCTCCTGTGAGGGGAGAGCGGAAGCCCCCCCCCCCAAGGGCAGCTCTGCGCCTCCCCAGCTTCCTTCTCACCCTTCAGCTCCGCTGGCCGAGTCCGCAAACGGCGGGGTCGGAGTCCAAAGAATGAGGGGCTTTGGCTGCGGGGGCGACAGAGGGAGCCTCGGTGGGGCCAATGGGGAGGAAGGGAGCCCCCTGTGGGAAGGGCGAGGCAGCCTCCTGGCTGGACTAGCGGAGGGGGGGAGGTCTCCTAATAGGGGGGAGTTTGGGAACTGCGGGGCAGAGCGAAGGGAAAGGAGGAGCCGGGATTTTGAGGAGGGCTGGTGGAGAAGCAAAAGGGGGGGGGGCTTTTCTTTGGGGGAAACAGGCTTCCCTCCTGGCTGGCTTTTCCGCTGGCTTTGGAGAGGAGCCTTTGGACGCCCTCTGCCACCCGCAGAAGACACGCCACGCTCCACCCATGCTCAATAATAATAATAATAATAATAATAATAATAATAATAATAATAATAATAATAATAATAATAATAATAATAATAATAATAATAATAATAATAATAATAATAATAATAATAATAATAATAATAATAATAATAATAATAACAATAACAATAACAATAACAATAACAATAATCTTTATTGTCGTTGTAAAAATTACAATGAAATTGGTTTTAACTTCACTGGTGCAAAATTATAACAAACAAAAAAGAAAAAAGAAAAAAGAAAAACTAGCGTGTGCATTGAGTGATTGTGGTTGAATTTAAAAGTCTCACAGCCCATGGATAGAAGCTACCTTTAAACCTGTTTGTTCAGCTGGCTATACTTTGATATCTTCTGCCTGATGGTAGAAGGGCAAAGAGATACCAACCAGGGTGTGAATCATCTTTGAGAATCTTCCTTGCTCTGCTAAAGCAGCGAGATCTGGCGATGTTATCCAGTGATGTCAGAGGGCAACCGATGGTTTCTTGTGCCGAATTGATCACTCTCTGTAGTGCCTTCCTCTCCGCAACTGTTAAACCAGCATACCACACTGTGATGCAATATGTGAGGACACTTTCTATGGTGGACCGATAGAAAGAGGTCATCAGCCGTTGTTCCACCTGATTTTTCCGCAGGAAATGAAGTCTCTGTTGAGCTTTTCCAATCACCAGAGACGTGTTCTTTTTCCAGATGAGATCTTGGCTAATAAGCACTCCTAAGAATTTAAAAGAGGAAACCCTCTCCACACAACCCCCCTCAATATACAGTGGGGCAGGTTCCTCTCTGTGCCTCCGGAAATCTAGCACCATCTCCTTTGTCTTGCTAGTATTTAGACCTAAGTTGTTTCTTGAGCACCATGCAGATACCTTCTGGACTTCTTCCCTGTATGCTGATTCGTCCCCTCCAGTTATGAGACCCACCACCGTTGTGTCATCTGCAAACTTTATTTTGATGTTTATTATGATTATCCCCCCCCCCCCCATTATCTCCATTTCCCAATTAGCGAGTGGGAAAACAGGCTTCCTTTTAATCACCTCATCCAAGTGCTTTGGGGGTTGAATGAGGGACTGGGGGTCTTCCTGCTCCTTTTGGAGACCCCCCCTGGTACCATAAAGCCAAGGCCACGTGACCCTGTGCTGCAGCCCCTTCCCCTAAATCCCTTCACCCGGCGGTTCCATCCTCTGCTGGTACCCAGAAGGAGTCAGGCGAGGCTCTTCCTGGGCTCTCAAAGGGGCTGGAGGGGGGGGAGGTCTGGGAGGGGAGAAAGCGGGTCTACCTGAACCCGGAGAGAAGGAAGGTTTCGGCCCACCTGGGTCTGGAGAGGGTCGTCTTTCATACCGGCTCCAAGGCAGACAGAGCCTTCCCTTCCCCAGAGGTCGCTGCCTCCAGTTGGGGGTGAGGAGAAGAAGGGCCGAGCCTCCCCCAAGAGCCCCCCCCCTCCTACAACGTCCTCGCACCCGCCAGCGCCACCCGAGGGGGCCAGGCGAGACTTAAAGGCGCAGGTCTTTCGAAGCAATGGCCGTGCGGAGACCCTGGAAGACTCCTCCGTTCCGAGCCAGCCAGAGGACCGGCGACCTGGGCCCCGCGGCGGCCCGGGAAGACCCTCTTGCCCCGGCTTTCGGGCCGTCGCCCTCCGTAGAAAGGAGCGTCGGGTGTCCCAGGCCCGCACCACGCAAAGGGCGCCCGCTTCTCCCCAAGGCGAGGCAACGAGTGTTGGAACCGGATGGCCGAGCCCTTTGGGCAGCGGCTGCCCACCGGATCCTCGCGGGAGGTGCGTGGGCTCGACACCACAAGAAGAGCTGCCTCCCCCGAGTGCTAAAATCCACGGGTTAGGGGGCGCAAATTACTTGCCTTGCCCCGGGTGCTGACAACCCACGCTACGCCACTGGCTCCACCACCGCCGTCCCCTCCGCCCTGCCTGGCTGCGTCCGGCGAGGCGGCGCTGAGCTGAAGCCCCGGGACAGCCCAGCTCTCCGCCCAGGCGCTTCTCCCGTGCAGCTCCCGGGACAGGTGCTCGCCCTGCCCGCCTCCCGGGCTCTCCTCGGCCTTTGGGAGACAGAACCCCGGCTCGGCACGGGAGGGAAGCGCCGTGGAGCTACCCGTGGCCTCATTCCCCGCAGCCCGGCGGCAGGAAGCCCCTCCTGGCTCCTCTCTCGCTCGCTGTGCCCCCACCAGCCCCAGGAGGGCATCCGCAGGGCCAAGGCGGCGGGAGGGCAGGAGGCTCGGGCAGACCGCTTGCCGGGGGTGGCCCTGCCCGACCTGGGCGCGAGGGAGCCGGGCAGGCGAGGGGCTTGAGTGACAGCTGTCTGTTCGAGGGAGGAGGGGAGCCGGGAGGCGCAGCTGCTGGAGGAGCCTTTTGTGTTGGGGGGGCGAGGAGTGCCTGGGGGGGGCAGGGAATCAAAGCCATCCGAGGGATTTTGCCCCAAACACTGGAGATTTAATCCCCCCTTCAAAACAAAAGCCATTTTGGTTCCCCTGGGGCCAATCATCAGAGGACTCTGAGTTCCAGTCCTGCTTTAGGCATGAAAGCCAACTGGGGGCCTTTGGGGCCACTGTCCAGGAGGCTCTGAGTTCTAGTTCTGCCATAGACAGGATTGCAGGTCAGGTGACTTTAGATAATTTCCAGGGGGTGGGGAGTTCTAGTCCCATCTTAAGCAAGAAAGCTGGCTGGGTTTCTTTGGGCCACTCACCAGGAGGTCCTGAGTTCCAGTCCTGCCTCAGTACTTATTGATTGGGGGTGTGAAGATTCATGTGGGATACCAGAATTGGGGATTCCTAGAGAGGGAGATGGCCGAGTGCCCAATACTGAGAGGTTTGATGGAGGAAAGTGGAATTGTGGGGAGACGCCTGTTCCATGTGGGGCAAAGCCATCAGTCTCTGCCTTCTTCTGCTTGTGGGAGAACCAGAAGGATTTGTGTGAATCTTAGACTGACCTTCATCTGATCCATCAGAGCTTTTCTTATCTCCTTAAAATGGATTTTGCAAAGGGATCCTATTTTCAATTAGGAGCCATTCTGAAACATAAAAACTGATTCCCAATTAATCAGCAATCTGTGTGGTTGGAGAGCAGAGCAGCTTCCATGGGTGGCTCTTCCTAGAAACCTCAAAGCCCCCCCTCCTTATTCTCCCCCTTCTTGGACCTGGATGGATGATTTGCAGCACTGAAGGTTTGTGACCTGGTCAATGATGCAGCTGCCTTTAGATAGGATCCCTCCAACCTCCTCCTGGGGAGAGTCTCAAGGTCCCCTTTCTCTGGGCATCTTCTCCAGCCCTTCACACACAAGAGAAGCTTGGAAGAGGAGCAGAGAAAAGGCTTTAGAAATTGTAGAGTGGGAAATTAAAGGGTTTGAATATCATTGGATATTCCTGTTTTAATTCTCTGGATGAGGAAAGAAAGAGAAAATAGAGTGGGAAGTTCTTAGAGGTAGACAACTAAGTAAAAACTACTCCAAAGTGAAACCTTAGACAGCCTTTGTAGTCAAGACTTTCTGCCAAGAGGGTTTTTATCAGGAAATCAGCAAATGAAGATTTGCTTCCCTGCTGAGAGAAAGTCAAACATGGCATTCCAGCTCATTCTCTTCTTCCAATGGTTCTCATGGAGATTAACAATTCTTGAAGTTGGTTCCCAGGCTTCCATCTTATCTCTTTTCCTAGTCTTTCTTTCACATATCTACACTTTTAGCCCTCTGTCAGTATGAAAAATGACTCAAATGATTTTTTAAAAATAAAGTGTTAGGTTCATTGACCATCTAGGAGTTCTTTTCCGCAAGATTTATTGAAATGAAAGGGAAGAGAACTACAAGAAACATATACATATATTATTCTTTTATTCCTGCATACTACCAAAGTGGAAAGAAAATATTTTTTCAAATAAAAGAAACTTTAAAAATTCTTCCAATATCACAATTCTGTTATATCTCATGTTTTTACATTTGTTCTGGCTGTGAGATGGTCCTTTGTGTTCAGGTCTGGCCTCAGAAGGATAATGTAGCCCTTGGGGATGAAGATGCAGCCCAGCAGACCAGCACTGGAGGCCAGGATGGAGAAGACCTGGACAGCCACCATGCATTTCCCTTTGGTGCTCAGGTAGGTGGGCACAAAGGTCACCCAGACGCTGCAGAAGACCAGCATGCTGAAGGTGATCAGCTTCGCTTCATTGAAGGCCCCAGGCAGATTCCTGGCCAGGAAAGCCGCCGTGAAGCAGATGGCAGCCAGGAAGCCCATGTAGCTGAGGGTGACGTAGAACATGACAACGGCCCCTTCGTTGCATTGCAGGATGATCTCTCCAGGCTGGGAGTGGAGGTCAGAGTCAGGGAAGGGGGGAGAAACTCCCATCCAGATGGAGCAGATGATCACTTGGACAGCAGAACAAGAGAGGATGATGGAGTTGGCCAAGCTCTTCCCCAACCATCTCTTCACTTGGTTTCCTGGTTTTGTAGCCAAGAAAGCCAACCCCACTGTCATGGTTTTGGCCAAGAGAGAAGAAACGGCAACTGAGAAGATGATGCTGAAGACCGTCTGTCGGAGAAGGCAGGTGGCTTTCCTTGGTTGACCAATGAAGAGAGAAGAAGACAAGAAGCAAAGCAGGAGGGAGACCAGGAGGATGTAGGAGAGGTCCCGGTTGTTGGCTTTGACAAGGGGAGTTTCTCGGTATTGAATGAAGAGGATTAAAACAAGGCCTGTGGTTAGGAAGAAGAGTAGAGCAAAAGAGACCAGGATGATGCCCAGAAGTTCCTCATAAGACAGGAAGGTTATACTTTTGGGGATACATTGGACTCTCTTCTCATTTGGATATTTATCATCTGGACACTTGGTGCATTCTCCTGCATCTGAGAAACCAAAAAGCAATTTTGTTTAATATTCTGTCCTTTTGTCTTACAAGAAACACCTTCTTTGAATCGTCCTATGAAGGAAAAACGTAAGGCAGTGATGGCGAACCTTTTTTGGCTTGTGTGCCATTGGGGGGAAGGGAAGGGGGGGTCGTGCATGGGCATGCCGCACCCATAATGCAACAAGCGATCCCCCCAGGGTGCATGCACACATGAGAGGCACTTCCTCCCCCATTTTTCCATCCTTTTTTTGCCCTCCCCAGGCTCCAGAGGCCCTCCGGAGGAACTAAGGACCCTATGAGCAAACTGGAAGTCACTTCCGGATTGCTCCTGGGGTTTGTTTTTAGTCCTCCTGAGGCTTTAGGGAAGCCTCCTGATGGTCCTTGAAGCCTCCGGAGGCCTTAAACTGACCCTACAAGCAAACCGGAAATCTGTTCCTGAACTTCCTTTTTGCCCATAGGGCTGTTTATTTGCACTCTGGAGTCTTCAGGGAATCTCCTGAAGCCTCTGGAGGGCCTCCTGGGGGGGGGTTCTTTTTGCCCTCCCTGGCTCCTATAAACCCTCTGGAGCCTGGGGAGGGCGAAAAATGGCTTTAAGAAAGGCTGAACTCAGCTGGACAGCATGCGCATGTGTGCTGGGCAGCTAACAGAGCAACACTTTGCGTGCCCTGACAAACGGCTCCATGTGCCACCTGTGACACACGCACCATAGGTTCTCCATCCCAGTCCTAGGGTGTTAATTATCTCTGGTGTAATGCAATTCGAAGCTACATTATTAGAGATTAGTAATGAATCATATTCCCAGCCCCTCGCCGCCCTGGGTCCTCTGTGGAGAAGGGCGGGATATAAATTTAAATAAATAAATATAATCTTTTTAGGCAAACATCCTGAGTCTTGCCACATGGCAGTTAATATTCTGTGCTTGGAGGATACCTCAAGTATCTTGTAACATCTGGAAGCAAACTGGAATTAAGGAGAAACTTCCTATCAGTGAGAACAATTAATCAGTGGGACAGCTTGATTCTCAAGATTTTGGGATCTTCAACATTGGAGGATTTTAAGAAGAGACTAGACAGTCCCTTGTCTGAAATTGTATAGGTTCTCCTGCTTGAGCAGGGTGTAGGACTAGATGACGTCCAAGGTACCTTTCAGCTCTATTCTGATTGATTGATTGATTGATTGATTGATTGATCTAATTGACTGGCAGACTATTTGTGTATTGAGTCACCCTGATAACTATCCACCTCACCACATTATGGACCAGTGACTCCTTCTCAGTGATCCTCAAGGGGAGGATCCAATATACAGTGAATTGCAAGGCCTTTCAGAAGGTGGACCTCACACAATTCATCCAGTTCCAAAGAACTCAGATGTTCCTAGGAAGGTGAACTTAGCAGCACAAGTCCAAACTAAGAAGCAGGAGAGAGATTTCCTCTGCTGTTAGTAAAGCTTGCTCAGTCTTCCACCTCCTCCTCCCATCTCTTCCCAGCCCCTCCTTCAAAGTCCTTTTGATTTACTTCCTTTTAGATAAGAAATTCTGCAGGTTGAAAATAAATGTAAAAAATCAGGTGAGCTTTGATCTATCATTTAACTTGCACTTTCATGAAAAGGTTCTGGGTGGATTCAGTTCCACAAAGCCTCCCATTTTCCTCAGGGTGACCCACCTTCCTGAGTGGAGAAGGTCCCCTCCGGACAAGGAAGGCAGTCATAGCAGCAAACTGGCTCTCCTTCTCGAGCCCTCTTGACAAATCCAGGATGACAACTTTCCACACATCTGGACTGAGGCAGGGACTGAGCAGAAGAACAAGGAAGGCCAAAGAAAAGATGTTAGGACTCTTCGTCCATGGAAAACGGAGGGAGAAATGGATGGAGACAAGGAGCCTCTGGTCTTCACTGAAGTAGATAGGAAACCTCTGACTCCTTCTAAACAGATGCAGGAGGTAGAACAACTGGCAGATTCTTCATTTACTTCCTCCCTTTTGCTTTTGGCATTTAATGTTGCAATAAAGGACTTTTCGACTTAATACTCTGCAGCAGTATTGGTGAAACGGGAGCACGCACAAACATTTTTGCCCCCACATGCCAATATGGGTGTGTGTGTGCACACACAATGAAAACTACTGGTTTCTGGCATGCATGTGCACACAAAACTAGCTGCCTGGTGTGCATATGCCAGTTGAAGATTTTGGGGGTCCTCATGCTTCCCTGACTGCCCACCTGATCCCCGTTGGGGTGGCTGGAGGTCCTCACTGAGGATCTGGTTCTGCAGCCCTGGACAGGGAGAGAAACGTGGGTGGGAAAGGCCCCCTCCCTCCACTGGAAAGCCGGAATCCCTTCCCTTTCCTTGGAAGAAGCCAGCACAGCCCCCCCTCTCCCCCCACTTCATCCAAGGGAGAGTCTCCATGTGAGAGGAGCTGTGGAGATGGGGGCTGGTGGATGCGGGTCTGATGGTCCCCATGGATGAAGGACCCAGCAGGACCAGCCTATGGGGGGCATGGAGGACAGGAGCGTTCCACATAATCTAAAATTTGGGGGGGGGGGGTAACTGCCCTGCTGTGTAATTTAAACCTTGGAGAAGACAAAGGCGCCAGAAGAGCAGAACTGCAATGCAAAATGAAGGGCAGGGGAATCAGTGGGGAGCTGGGGGCTGGGGGAAGGGTGGGGGCAGGAGGAAGAAGGGGAGGGGCGTGGTTGAGTGAGGGGGACATACTTTCTTTTACAACATTGATATTCCCTCCCCCCCTCCATCAAACACGCCTGTTACCCTTGAATATACTCCAAGCCATTTGGCTGCTTTCCCCTCAAAGCCCTGCAATGGCTCGGATTGGAGTGAGATACACGCATGTTTGTGGAGCGGTTGCCCGGCGGTGGGGAGGGGGGGAAAGCCAGGGGGGTTTAAGGCACAGCAAAGGCATTGGGGAGGGGGCAAAGTCGGGCAGGGGGCATTAAGCCAGAGCATCCGATGTGTCCCCAGACTTTGAGGGAATCTGGAGGAAGGGAGATCCATGTTTATCCTGGCAGCTGACTTGGAGGTCATGAGGACCAGGGGGTGGTGTGTCCCCCACCAAGTGCCACCTGAGAGAGGCTGGCAGGGGGGCAGAGCTGGGCAAGCGCTTGTCCCCAGCTCAGCAGCCCCCGAGCTTCCCCTCCCAACCCCTCCCATCCAAGGACCAATGAAACCAGGCTGTTTCCTGAAAGGCTGCAGGGGAGCCTCGCTTGGCTTCGCAGACCCTCCGAGACCCTCCAGTCCATTTATTAGTGGCCATCAAAGCACCTTGCATGTTCTCTCTCTCTCTCTCTCTCTCTCTCTCTCTCTCTCTCTCTCTCTCTCTCTCTCTCTCTCTCTCTCTGCTCCTCCATATTGCAACTTGACATTTTCAATTGTTGCTCGGGGAAGGCCGGCTCTCCAGGGAAGCCCCTCAGAGGTTCCCTGGTGGGGTCTGGCAGAGGGGGGGTCACTGCAGAGCCTCCAATCGGGCTGGCCCACCCCTCCCCTCCCTCTCAATGTCCCCCTCCCTTCCCAAATCTCCCCAAGTGAATCATTTCTAGGAAGGTCTGCGTAATTAGATAAAAGGCCCTTCAGGTTTTTTTTGGCTGCCCTGGTCAGGTTGGGGCCGGTTCATGGGAGAGGAGTGGGGGTTTGCCCTCCCCCCAGGGGAACAAGGCTAGAAGAGCCCCCAGGGTTGGTGTGTGTGTGTGTGTGTGTGAGAGAGAGAGAGAGAGAGGGAGGGAGGGAGGGAGGGAGGGATCAATGGGGAGGGAGCTATGGGGGCAAGAGAGAACCAGGTGGGGTGAAGAAAGGTGAACATTCAGAGAAGGGTGTCACTCAAAATCCCCTCCCTTGGATGAAAGGGTGGGGCTGGGATGGACATGGAGCCCGTAGGTGGGAGGGGGAGGGAGGAACTGCGCTCTCCTCTAGCCCTCCTGAGGCTCCTCCCATCCCCCATAGGGGCTTTTCCTTCTCCTGGCTGCTCCAGCACCCCAGCCAGAAAAAACACCGTGACAACTGCCGGGAGGGGGGGGACGGGTGGAGGGGCAAGGACAGGCCAGGGCTTCCCTCCCTCCCCACCCAAGTGGCCTACTTGTATGGCCACAGTCCTCCAGCCCAAGGCAGTGATCTGGATCCATGGTCTGGAGTGCATGGCCAGCTCATGCGCCCCAGGAGAGCAGCAGCAGCAGCCACAGGGGGAAGGGCAGGAGCGACCGGGAAGCCACCGCAACCACTGGTAGCTCCCCTCCTTGCCAGCAGCTCCTCTTCCAGCATCTCAGGTGGAAGCGGCGGCTGCTGGGGAAGGAGCAGCAGGCAGGGCAGCCAGACTTCCACCCAGCAAATGCTGCCCTGCTGCCACGTGTGCCCGAACGGGCCAGGCGCTCCGGACCACAGATCCTCATCAGAGCCTCGTGTTAGAGCTGTGCAAGAAACCTGCTCAGGTGGGGAGGAAGGGAAGCCTGGGCCCATCTGTCCTCGCCACCACTGCACTTTTGCCCCTGGTAGCGCCAGCTGTTGGAGATGCCGCTGAGGGTGTGGCTCACGGTTGTGGTGGCTGCCCGTTAGTTCCTGCCCTTCCCCCTGTGGCTGCTGCTGCTGCTCTTCTGGGACACCTGAACTGGCTGGGCACTCCAGACCACGGATCCACATCTGTGCCATAGGGTGGAGGGCTGGGGCCACGCAATTAGCCTACTCAGGTGGGGAGGGAGGGAAGCCCTGACCACAGCTCTGCTCTGCTAAGAAGCCACGGCCGGGATCTCCTCTCTCTGGCTTTATGCATGCACGGCCGCTGCTCTTTTTCTTGATGGTTTTTGCACATGCATGCATGCCAGAAACCAAAACACTAAGTGGCTCATGCGCATGTGCGCACTGGAAACAAAGATCATTTTCCTGGTGTGCGCATGCGCACTGGGTGGCTCCTCTTCCACTTTCTGGCTCTCCAATGCGTGTGAGGACCAGCTGACTGCCACGCCTGAACCCGGAAGAGCAACTGGTGATGGCTCCGCATGCCAGGAGAGATGGTTTTGTGTGCCACTTCTGACACGCGTGCCATAGGTTCCCCATCATGGCTACAGGCTTTGCCTCCTTGAAATGGGACCTCAGGCTTTGGCAAAGAGAGAAAAGACACCAGAATTTCTCCCACCTTATTCAGCAACTTTTGCCGTGAAAGAGTCTTTTGTCTGATAGAAAATCTCTCTCTTTCAAAATACGCCAGAGTCTCTTCCCTGGGATCCTCCTTGGGGAGAACCAGGAAGCCCAAAATGGCCAGATCTGCTTTTATCTCTCCATTTTGGTCCAAGTACAGTTTTCTGTTAGAAATATTCCAAAATTCATTCTTCTCCAGAAAGGGATGAAACTAGAATGGGAACATCCAGGAATTTGAAAAGCAGAAAACTTTGTTTCTTATTCCATATTGAATCTTTCTTCTACAATCTCCCCCCAGCTCTTTTCTCAGCCTGAACAGAGGAAAGGGGGAAGGATGAAGAGGCCCTCCAAGGCTGCCCCCCCTTGGCCTTTCTGCAACCAAATTCTCCCTCCCCCAAACAGAGTAATATACCCCCCCCCCCAACCCAAATACTGCAGGACAAAGCAAATTTAGAGAGCCGGTGAGAGGGGGTTCCACCGGCGGATCCAGAAGTAAGTCTGGCCTGCCGCTGCCAGAAACCCAATGGTAAGGAAAGGAAAGGAAGGCAGAAAGTAAGTAAGTAAGTAAGGAAGTAAGGAAGTAAGGAAGGAAGGAAGGAAGGAAGGAAGGAAAGAAAGAAAGAAAGAAAGAAAGAAAGAAAGAAAGAAAGAAAGAAAGAAAGAAAGAAAGAAAGAAAGAAAGAAAGAAAGAAAGAATTTATCATCACAATTGAGCCCAAAATGTTGGTTGTTAAGCAAGAGCGTTGTTAAACGAGTTTCACCACATTTTACAAGTTGGCCACTCCCACCCTGCCACATGACTGCCAAGCCACACCCACAAAATAGGCCACACCTAGACAGTAGGTTCTAAAAAAATTTGAAACCCACCCCTGCCCCATACCTGCCATGGCTGCAGCCTTGGAGACCCCAACCTCTTTTCTCTCGCCTTCCTTCCCCTCCTCGATCTGGAGGAATAGGCGGCATTCATTGCATGGGCCAAAGTCTTCATGAAACTATAAGGTTGGTAGTGATTTGTGATCCGGATCCTGTTCCTTTTCTCCTGGGTCTCCAGTGGGGCTTTCTGGGTGCATCTTCTGCGGCCTTTGACAGAAAATACATTCTTTGAAAGGGAACAGTGGAAATAAGGATCTTGAAACTTCTCTTCCACAAAGAATAAGCGTTCAAAGGCAGAATCTCTTGGCCTTTCTTTTGCCAGATAACAAAAGTTCCAAATACTATGGATGTATGTGAGAAGTCTGCGCTTGTTCATTTCATACTCTGTAAAACTTGTGAGGATCCAGACTTTCCCTTCAATGGGTCCTGGGAGACGCATAAATGTTAAATGGAAAGGAAGAATTCTCTCCCAAATGGAATCAATTTCCATGAAGTGAACAAAGACGTTGACTTGTCTCCACTTAGAGAGGGAATCCCTGAGGGTTTCTGCATGTCCAGTTGTTGACAATTGTTGTGATACAACCACACAAATTCCACTCCTGACAAGCACAGGAGGGAAAATCCTCATGAAATCCTCTCCCTTCTCTGTGTCTGAAGCAAAGAGGCCAATCAGGGTCCATCTGAAATGGAGGAGCAGATGGACAATTGCTGGGTACTGGAATCCTTCTTTGTGGTCCATCTGGTGGAAAAAGGGGAATCGACTTTTATCACTCAGAGCCTCTGAAGCGCTGAAATAATTGATCTGAAAAAGGAATTGAAAGGATGAGAGCCATGAAGGGGAAACTGAGGCACGCAGAGCCCTCTCTCCCGGCACACAGGCCGCCCCATCCCAGCTCCACTAGCATCCACATGCAGGTCCACCTCCTGCCGGCCAGCTGGTTTTTGGGCCTCTGCCGAGGGCCAGGATCGGGGGACCTGTGAGTATGCTGTGTGTGGGATGGGGATGGGGGTGGCGCTTGCATTGCCCAGGAAACTCCAGTGGGCTGGAAGTGAGTGTGAATGGCCTCCACCCCCCTCCTCCCCAGTGCTTCCTCCCTCAGTTGGAGGCTTCCTTCGGCCTTCCAACAGTTGCAAGGGCTTCATTTTTTATTTCTGCTTCCAGGTTGGTGCAGGAGGCTTTCCAGGGCCAAAATGGGTACAAAAAGTCCAGGGTTTCCTGTTTTGGACCAGGCCATCCACACTCACTTCCAGCCCACCAGAGTTCACTGCTTCAGGGCAGAAATTAGAGCCTGTCCTGTGGAACCCACTGCCACTTGGGAGAGAAGGATGTAGTTTGCTGAGCAATGCAAGCGACCCCCACTGCATACTCATGCATGCCCCGCCCTGGCCCTCCTCATAGGCCTGAAAACCAGCTGGTCAGCACTTGAACAACGACATGAAGAAGAGGAGGAGGAGAATGAAGAGGCTTTGCAGGAGCCAGCAGCGAGCAGGTCGGGGGGGGGGGGTGCTGGCTGGCTGGGGAGGGGAAAAATAGGAGGCCCTGCTTGAATGGGGAGGAATGTACCCACATACCCTGCATCTCTGCTCAGGTGTCGCCCACACCATTGGCAGCAATTTCAGTGCCCTACACACACAAAGACACACACACACACACTCACAGATTGCTCTCTTACCCTCCCTGTCTCTCTCTTGCCCCATTTACTTGGAAGCTGCTCCATGAGACAAGAAGCCGAGAAACAAGAGAGGAGAGAGAGGTTTGCAAAGTCAGGGAGTTCTTGTTGCAGGATGGGAGGGAGAAGCAGGAGGGATCTGAGTGGGTTGGGGAGGCCTTGAGGGTCTCTTCTATCACTAGGACCCCCATGGCCTTCCCCACCCTCAGATTCCTCAGGGACACATTGGTATCCTTCAATCGGGAGCTCTTAGGAAAGGATCCCCTCCTTGTGGGTTGCAAACAGCTCTTTCCAGTGGGGGAAACAGGACAAAGCAAGTGGGGGGAAAGAGTTTCCTTTGCTCAGTCTGAAGGAGACCCTGTCCCACGTGGGACCACAAGGCTGCCCCTCCCATATCATTCCACCACCACCACCACCACTACCCCGGCTCCCACCTGCCGGCTGAGCCCAGGGCTTTCCTTCGCAAGCCCCACGGACTGGAACTGCAAAGTAAGACCAAAGTTTTTGGGGAACAGAGGGCTTTCTGGAGGGGAAAAACGGGATGCACAGAGGCCCCAGGAGGGGAAAATGGCGCCCTTTGCCTCAGCTTCTCAGTTCTGGCTAAGTGGCATGCAGACCCATGTCGCCTGGCATGCAAGGTCTTGCCCATTTCTCTTCTGGGTTTCTGGTGCACATGTGCATGTAACAATCAGGTGGCCTCTGTGCGCGCTGCAGTGCCAGAAGTGGAGGAGCTTCTCTTCTTGTTTCTGTGAGCGCATACGTTCCAGCAGCTGATTGTTGCATGCATGCATGACAGAAACTGGAAGAGGAGCTGCCTGGTGTGCATATATGCACTGACAGGCACACTGGGAAACTCCTCTTCCAGATCGCATCCCTGACAAGAGGACTCAGTGCTGAAAAGGTTCGCCCTCCATGCCCTCTTCCAAGGGAAGTTTTTCCAAGGCTTTATAAAGTGGTACCAAGACTTCCCGTGATTTGGATTCTCTCCTTCTGTTGATGCAGCCTAGGATTGCAAAGGCTTTTTTTGGCTGCTGCCACACATTATTGGCTCACATTTGAGAGATTGTCCCCTAAGATTCCCAGATCCCTCTCACAGTTCCTGCTATTGAGCCAGGCTTCACCTGATCTGTACCTGCACATTTGGTTCTTCTAGCCTCAGTGTAAGAAAATGGAGAAAAACCCACACAAACCTGTGGGACTTTGTAGGTGCCTCCTAATGTTGACATCTGGATGGAGATGTCCCTGTCAGCTGCATCAAGAAGAGCCAGAAGGTTCTCCTTCCTTCCACAGCCGTAGTTGGGGACATTGGCTTCTCCAGTGGAGAGAATGTCCAGCAAGGCATCTGAAGTGCGGAAAGTGCTCCAATAGTTGTCATGGATGTTGTAGCCAAGTGTGAGATTGTGCAGGAAGTGAGAATTCTTGTTGACTGTTTGGATGTTGAAAAAGAATTCTAAGCCAAGAAAGAACCCATTGGAATTCCTATTGTAAAAAAAATGTTATAATCAACAGCAACAAGAAATACTTTTGTTATATATAATACATATAATCCTCCAGAAGCCTCCTGAGCCTTAAGCCAACATTGATCCAAAAGCAATAATCAGTTACACAAATATGGAAATTGGCTGAGGTACAGCAAGAACAAATGGTTCAACCACCACTTCAAATAAAATTCATGATTCAAATGAGAAATGAAGGATTGAACTGAGAGAGGAAAATAATCTCACAAAAGAGCTGAAAGACAAGGAGGAATCCGAAGACTACTTAGTTTGGGACTTAGGCTACAATGGACTGGAGGAAGGAGGGAAGAAAGGAAAGCAATAAAGGGAAGAAAAAAGATCAAGGAACCATGAAATAAATACAAAACCTCAGAATTAACAAGAGGGGAAAGTACAGAATAGATTGTATACACAAATAGTCCAAAATAAGAAACATAAGAGAATCAAATATCTATTAAAGATGTAATGTATGGAATTAATAGAGATAACAGATATGTAAAAATAGATAGATAGATAAATAGATAGATAGATAGATAGATAGATAGATAGATAGATAGATAGATAGATAGATAGATAGATGATAGATAGATGAAACACAACGTATATGTAAAAGATGTAGAGGTGTAGCAAAGATTATATAAATATATAACAAAAAGAAAGAGAGAGAGGAAAACAATCTGCAGCCCTTTCAACTTTTTTTTCAGGCCCATTTTTGGATTTGAGTCTCTTTCACCAAACGGGACAAAAGAGAAAAGCCATGGAAATCAACATCATTCAGGAAATTAGACATATCCTCCAATATAGGAACAAATAAGAAATAAAGGAGAGTGTCAGAATGGAGGGAGGGCAACTCCATCACCCTGAATGACTTACGGATCATGGAAAACCAACTGAAGAGAAGGAGCCACATTGAAAAGCAAGTTTATATGCAGTGTTTCCTCTCCATTGGTGACTATCGCAATGAGATGGTCTCCTGGGCTGTAAAAGCTCGGTGGTTGTTTTCCATCCTGGTGCTCCAAACTCTTCAGGCATTTCATCCTCAACTTCCCAGAGACTGGATGGGCCAAAAGCAGCATCAGAAGCAGAAGCAGGAGGTCCATCATTCATGGGGCGAATCAATGAATCCCTTTCCTGTTTCTAAAGAAGAATTAGAAGGATTCAAAGGATTCTCACAAGGTGGAAAGTCATCCAGTGTTTTTCCTGATTGAAACATAGAGAAACACTCAGCTTCACCTGGAAAGGAGAGAGACGGACATTCAAGAGCACAGACCCTGCCTGTCCCAAAACTCCCTATTTCTCTGCCCAAAGTCTCCCCTGGGGGATTCGGCCAAAGAGCAGAGCTGAAACTTTGATCATAATTCTCCCTCTCAGGAGGGATCCCTGAAGAATCCAACCAGTTCTTGGACTCAAAGGTTGTTGGGAAATTCTCTGGAGGGAAATGAAAGGGAAATAATCCCATGTGGCTCATAATAACAGGGGCAGAGATGGGATTAAATCCATCATCTAGTTTGAGAGGTTTGGGGGTCTCCATGCTTGAAACTGGCCCCAGAGGGAATACACAGCCATTGTGGCTGAAGAAACAAATAAATCTGAGATTTGTTTGCGTAAAGAGAAAACGAGGGGGGGCAGTTAATGACAGAGCATGTCACAGATCTGAAATAGCTGCCTGTTGAGTTGGAAGCAAAATTTACTTTATTTTGAAAGCTAATCCTCAAGGGCACCACCGAAAAGGGCTGATGAAACAGTGCAGCCAGTTTCTAAGAACAAAATCAACTTTACTGAAAAACTAATTATCAAAAGTTTGCAAAGTTAAAAAAAAACCATAGAGACAGAAATTCAGAGAGAAGTTAGGAAAAAACCAAGTGAAAAGAGATGATGAAATCAGGGCTGCCTCTCATCCCATGAAAGGAAGGAAGGAAGGAAGGAAGGAAGGAAGGAAGGAAGGGAAGGGAGCAGAGGTGGGTTGCTCCTGGTATGGACTGGTATGGGCGTACCAGTAGCAGAAATCGGCCATATGTTTGCATACTGGTAGATACCCCCCCCCCACATACTGGCAGGGTCCCCTGGCCTGTCCCCATTTGCAAGGCCCTTCTCAAAGAGGAGGAAGGGGGTGTGGGGCTTCTTCAGAGGAGCCGAGGCAAGAGCAGCGTTTAAGCCCCCTCCACTCCAGCCTCGGCTCCTCTGAAGAAGCCCTACGCCCCCTTCCTCCTCTTGGAGAATTCTTGGGGGAATTTCCTGCCCTTCTGCCCTTCTCAAAGAGGAGGAAGCGGCTGTGGGGCTTCTTCAGAGGAATGGAGGCTGGAGGGAAGGGAGGCTGGAGGGAAGGGAGGCTCTCCACTCAGTCTTTCCAAGAGAATGGCCATAAACAAGATTGGGAAATGGACAGCAGGCGGTCTTCTGGCAGCAACATCTCATCTTAGGGACTAGCATCAAGGGGAAGATGACTTTGAAAAGGCTTCCTCTCCCACCATAGCATGCAAGGCGAGGCGAGGACTGGCTGGGAGGGGAGGGGCAAGGAGAAGCCAGGCCAGGTGCCCCTCCAGGTGAGTGACATTGAGTTGGCCACTCCCACCCAGTTACATGACTGCCAAGCCACTCCCACCTGGTCACATGACTGCCAAGCCACGCCCACAGAATAGGTAGTAAAAGATATTTGAAACCCACCGCTGGCTCCACCCCTAAGGCCAGGGATGGGCAGGAGGCCAGCATTGGGCCAGGACTGGTGGGGGGACCTCCAGGCAGCTTCCAGGAGCAACCTGGCCAAGGAGAGGAAGCCCTGCAGCAGCCGCCCACAAGGAAGAGCTCAGGGAGGCTGGTCTGGGCTGTGGGGTCCTTGTGAGCTTATGGGCTGGGCTGGACACTCGCCCTTAACTGCCTGGAGCTCTGGGCAGCCTGTGCCGCCATTCTCCAAGTGGCCTGGCAGGGATGGTGAGGCTCCTCTGTTGGACTTTGGGGCTCACCCTGATTTCCCCTTCCTCCCCTGGAGACCTCTGGATCCCCCCTCAAAGACTTCCCTGTCCCCCCCCCCCAAGGAAGCTGAGGAGGACAGGGCTGGATGTGGAAGCCTGGAGGAGAAATTTTGCTTCTGCCTTGAGGGATCTCTGGAGGGGAGGAGGGGGTGGGAGGGGGGAGCTGCATGAGGGGAAGCTGCCCCAACAAGCCATCATCCTTTCCACCTGTGATTGGAAACAGGGATTCCCTCTCAAGAAGGCCCAGCCTCCCTCCTGCTGCTCCCCTGCCGCCTGCTCCTCTTCTTCTTCCTCCTCCTCCTCCTCCTCCTCTCTCTCAAGGCAGAAGTTGGACTCAAGGGCTTCCTGCAAACTTTCTCCTCTGGGCTTCCAGGTGCATCAGCCTCGTCCTCTGCCTCCCAAATGACAAGGAGGTCTGGGATTGGGAGAAGAATGGCTCCTTTGGCTAGCTGTGCCACACAGACACACACACACAGACACGCACACACAGACACACACAAACATACACACATACACCCTTCCAGCTTGGAGACTTTTTTCCAGATCGGAGCTTACAATCATATGCTGGGCTTGGGGAGAAGGACCTCTCTTTCCTCTTTGTTAAAAGCCCCCAAACATGGAATAATAATAATAATAATAATAATAATAATAATAATAATAATAATAATAATAATAATAATAATAATAATAATAATAATAATAATAATAAATTTTATTTATAAACCGCGTCCTCTCCCCGAAGGGACTCGGAGCGGTGCACAGGGAAAATTAAAACTACAATACAAAATACATAAATAGATAAAATAAGAATTAAATAGTTATCCCTGCGCTAAAACCACAATACTAAAATTAAAACTACAATTCCTTAAACCCAGTTAAAAACAGCAGACTAACCTAGGCCGGCCAAGCAGAAGAAGTGTGTTTTCAATTTTTGGCGGAAGGAGTTGTTCCAATTTCGGGGGGAAGGTCGTTCCAGAGGGCTGGGCCCGCCACAGAGAAGGCCCCTCCCCTGGGTGTCGCCAACCGGCATTGCCCCGCCGACGGCACCCGAAGAAGTCCCTCTCTGTGGGAGCGAATCGGCTGCAGGGATGTATGGGGCAGGATCCGATCCCGCAGATAACTAGGTTCCGTGCCATGGAGCGCTTTAAAGATGGTAACTAACACCTTGAAGCGCACCCAAAAGACGACAGGTAGCCAGTGCAGCTCGCGCAAGAGCGGTGTAACGTGGGTAAACCTAGGGGTTCCCATTATTGCTCACGCGGATGCATTCTGAACCAACTGAAGCCTCCGGGTGCACCTCAAGGGGAGCCCCATCTAGAGAGAGTTACAATAGTCCAGTCGGATGTCACGAGAGCGTGAGTGACTGTGCAAAGGGCATCCCATTCCAATAGGGGGCGCAACTGGCGTACCAGGCGAACCTGGTAAAATGCCCTCCTGGCCATGGCTGTCACTTGATCTTCCATGGACAGCCGGGTATACAGGAAGACACCCAAGTTGCGCGCCCCATCCACAGGGGCAAGATGTTCGCCCCCTATGGCCAGCGATGGAGTCAGCTGGTTGAATCGGGCGGCCGGAAACCACAGCCACTCGGTCTTGGTCGGGTTGAGCCTGAGTCTGTTACTTCCCATTCAGATCCGCACGGCTTCCAGGCACTGGCACATCACCGCTACGGCATCGTTGGGGTGGTTTGGGGTAGATATATACAGCTGAGTATCATCAGCGTAGAGGTGATACTCTACCCCAAAACCACGGATGATCTCACCCAGCGGCTTCATATATGTGTTGAACAGGAGAGGCGAGAGGACAGACCCCTGAGGCACCCCACATGTGAGGGGTCTCGAGATCGACCTCTGCTCTCCTGTCAACACAAATTGCGATCGACCGGAGAGGTAGGAGGAGAACCACCGTAAAACGGTGCCTCCCACCCCCAACCCCCCCAGCCGATGCAATAGGATACCATGGTCGATGGTATCGAAAGCCGCTGAGAGGTCTAATAGGACAAGGATGGAGGAACAACCCCCATCTCTGGCCCTCCAGCGATCATCTACCAACGCGACGAATGCCGTCTCGGTGCTATGCCCGGGCCGAAAGCCGGACTGGCGCGGGTCTAGATAATCAACTTCCTCCAGGTGACGGGGAAACTGTTGTGCCACCACACTCTCTACAACTTTTGCCAAAAAGGGAAGGTTGGAGATGGGACGATAGTTGGCTAATAAAGCTGGGTCCAAAGAGGGCTTCTTCAGGAGGGGCCTCACCATGGCCTCTTTAAGGGAGGCAGGCAAGAAACCCTCACTTAAAGAAGCGTTGACAACCTCTTGGAGCCAGCCTCGTGTCACCTCCCAGGACGCCAGTACGAGCCAGAAAGGACACGGGTCCAATAAACATGTGGTGGCTCGCAGTCGCCCACGTAACCTGTCCATATCCTCGGAAGTAACAGAGTCAAACTCCTCCCAACCAAGATCCGCCTCGTGGCATCCCACTGGGCCATCAATGGAGACTAACTCGTTCTGGATCTGAGCGATTTTCTCCTGCAGATAAATCACAAATTCCTCTGCTCTACCCTGTAGCGGGGCTTCCCGCATCCTCTGTTGAAGGAGGGAGCGGGTCACCCTAAACATGGCGGCAGGGCGGTTTTCTGCGGATGCTATGAGAGTGGCGCAATGATGACGTTTGGCTACTCTCAGCGCCACAATGTAAGTCCGTAAATGGGCTCTCACCTGTGTCCGGTCAGATTCAAATCGAGTAGACCTCCATCTTCTCTCTAGGCATCTCTTGTGGCGTTTCATCACCCTTAGCTCCTCGGTAAACCAAGGAGCCAGGGTGGCTCGCCGCCGCAAGAGAGGCCGCAAGGGCGCGACCCGATCCAAGGCTCCTGTGGCCGCAGTATTCCATGCGGCCATGAGATCCTCCATCGGGGCGCGGGTCAGGGGTACAGGAAATGGCCCAAGCGCCGCCTGGAACCCATCAGGGTCCATCAGGCGCCTGGGGCGGAACCAGATAGGTGACTCAGGTTCCGCCTCCCCGCGGTGGGGAGTAGCGGTTAAAAGTTATTGGAGTACAATTTTATGGAGTACTTTTTTATCCACTTAATCGTCCCATCAATCCCTCACTTAACTAAGTTTCTAGTCATCACAAAATTGTTTATACTTTTACTAAAATCAATTTATATTACAATCGTTGCCATAATCTGGGAGATTTGCAGCTTCAGATGTCGAAACCTGTTAAAGTAGCATTAGAATAAATTTGAATTAGTTCATCTGGTGATGTTTCCTGTCTGGTCTACCAGGGAGAAGATTAGCCTGATAACTTTCTCATTGACTAATCCATGTTTTCTGATAATCAACCTGTGGTTTCCAAGGAGTTTATGAATAATCTCTTTTTATATGTTATTCATTTTATTTGTCACCTACTCTAGAAGGTTCACTTTAATTGACCAACTGTCAATTGTATTTTCCCAATATATATCTTCTCAGTCTATGATTGACAAACCTTGTTGAACATTTTTTCTTTGCTTATGCAGAGAATGTTCTCCTAACTCAGTGGTTCTCAATTATTTTCTGTCAGGCCCCCCCTAGGAAGAAGAAAACATTTCGCGCCCCCCGCGCGACTGTAAATAGTATCATTTGTCTATAAAATTGTTAGTACACCTCTGCATAACACTGTATCCTTATTAACGTATAAGAGAATAAAAAAAAGAAAGAAATGTGGATCAATTTACAACAAAGAATAGCTTTATTAACTGTAGCAGAAAAGATTTAAAGTGCATTAAATCCTTAATTAAACTATAAACATTTTTTGATTGGACATGTCAAACCATGTGAGCGGGTGGGAGTGGCCAATTTGGAAAATGTGAAACTCACTTAACAATGGTCTTGGTTAGCAACCAAACTTTTGGGCTTAATTGTGGTCATAAGTTCTCTCTCTCTCTCTCTCTTTCTTTTTCTTTCTTTCCTTCTGTCTTTCTTTCTCTCTTTCTCTCTCTGTCTCTTTCTTTCCTTCCCTCTTTCTTTCTCTCTTTCTTTCTTTCTCTTTCTCTTTCTTTCTTTCTCTTTCTCTCTTTCTTTCTCTTTCTCTCTTTCTTTCTCTCTCATTTTTTCTTTGTTTCCCTCTTTCTCTCTCTCTTTATTTCTTTCTCTTTCTCTTTCTTTCTTTCCCTCTTTCTCTCTCCCTCTCTTTCTCTCTCTCTTTCTGTCTCTTTCTTTCTTTCCCTCTCTCTCTTTCTTTTTTTCTCTTTCTTTCCTTTGTCTCTTTCTTTCTCTTTTTCTCTGTCTGTCTTTCTTTCTCTCTCTCCCACTTTCTTTTTCTTTCTTTCTCTTTCTCTCTCTCTCTTTCTTTCTCTTTCTTTCTTTTTCTTTTTCTTTCTCTTTCTTTCCCTCTTTCCCCCCCTCTCTTTCCCTATTTCTCTTTCTCTCTCTCTCTCTCTCTCTCTCTCTCTTTCTTTCTTTCCCTCTTTCTCTCTCCTTCTCTTTCTTTCTTTCTCTCTCTCTTTCTCTTTCTTTCTCTTTCTTTCTGTCTCTTTTCTTTCTCTCTTTCTCTCTCTCTTTTCTCTTTCTTTCCTTTCTGTCTCTCTTTCTTTTTTCTCTCTTTCTCTCTGTCTGTCTTTCTTTCTCTCTTTCTTTCTTTCTCTCCCACCTTCTTTTTTTCTTTCTCTCTCTGTCTTTCTCTCCTTTGTTTGCCCATCTGTTACTCTGTGTGTGTGTGTGTGTCTGTCTGTCTCGCATTCAGGCACTTAAATCACTCATTCTGTGTCTCTGTCTATCTTTCTCTCCCTCCCTCCCACTCTCTGTCTCTCTGTGTGTGTCTGTCACTCTCTGGTTCCCCCCTCCCTCCCTGTCTCTCTGTGTGTCTGTGCCTCTCTCTGTCTGTCTGTCTCCCCCCCCCCACACAAACCTCCTCAGCTCCTGGAAGTAGCCTGACCGGCCCGCCAGCCCGCTGGCTGTATTTACTCGCTCGCTCTCTCACCCATCAACCGGACGAAGGAACCTGGCGTCCGATGGGTGAGCAAGCAAGCGAGCGGATTGTTGGGCGCTGCCGCAACTTTCCTTACCCGCCCGCCGGCCAGTCGGCCACAGTTACTCACTCGCTCGCTCACCCACTGGACGCCAGCTTCCTTCGTCCGGTGGGTAGGTGAGAGAGCGAGTAACCGCAGGCGGTGGGCAGGCAGGTTGTTGGGCGCTGCTGCAGCAAGTTTCCTTGCCTGCCCGCGCTTGCTTGTTCGCTCGTTCACCCACCCTCGGACGAAGGAACCTGGCGTCCCCGTCCCCGCCCGCCATCCCCGCCCGCCCGCGATCACTCGCCTTAGCCTGCCCCGGCCGCCTGGCTGCGCGCTCTGCCATGGGGCTGCCCCCTCCTCCTTCGACCTCACCTTTCCACGCTGATTGGCCCGAAGCACATCCCCTTCCTTATCCCCGCGTCCGCTTTCTGCCTCGTCCAGCCTAGTGGTGCTCAAGAGGCACGGCTTCCGGCTGCTCCTTCTCTGACGCCTTTCTCAATCGCCTTCGGGCTTTACCTACAGCCGCTGCCGCCGCCGCCACGGAGTGGGCCTGGGATGCCAAGACGGCGGCGGCGGCGGCAGTATCGGTCTTTCCGGGTGTGCGGCTCCTGACTATCAAACGCGCCCCCCTTTACGGAGCCTCGCGCCCCCCTGGGGGGGCGCGCCCCACTATTTGAGAAACGCTGTCCTAACTAAGCATATTTGAAAGTTAGAAAATTGTAGAAGAAATATTCAAAACTGTGACAAGAAACAAAGTTTTCTGTGTTTCAAATTCTTGGACGTTTCAATACCAATTTCATCCCTTTCTGGACAAGAACGAGTTTTACAATCTTTCCCATCTTAAACTCTACTTGGACCAAAATGGAGAAAGAGCAGCAGGTCTGTTCATCTTGGGCTCCTTGGTTCTCCCGAAGGAGGCTTCCAGGCAAGAGACTCTGGGGATTATTCAGGTACAGAATTTTTTTATCAACCCAAAAGTTCTTTCACAGCTTAAGCTGCTCAACAAGGTGGGTGAAACTATGGTGTCTTTTCCCTGTTTTCCAAACTCTGAGGTCCCATTTCAAGTGAGCTCAGCCTTGTTCCCAATGGGTTGACCTTCAGTTGAATTGAATGTGGGGAGTAGAAACCTGATGGTTTTCTTAGACCTCTTGGGAGGTTTCAGTGCTATTCCATTTCATGGACCTTCTACAATTCAGTATCTCCATCAGAAACCCAGAAGGGTTGGGGATTGTATTGCTAATTGCTTTAGGTTTTGTTTGCTTCTTGTACACAAATACCAAAGAAGAAGGCAAGCCAGTTGACCGGGGCCTGAATTTAGGTTTTGAGAAGTAAAATTAAATCATGATTGGATGGAGGTCCTTTGGGCTCCACTGGAAAGAAGCTTCACCTTGTCCTGTTTGGGGAAATTGTTCGTGAAAGGGCAGCTTCATGGTCAGAGTTATCCATGCCTCCCTTTCAGAGACACTCAATGGCATAGAGCAATGGCAGCAGGATTTCCTCCCTGACAAATCAGGCCCACAAAGTTCCCCTCCCAAGGTTGGAGGTCAAAAGGCAGAGAGGCCATTTCTGTGCTCTCTCCATCAGGATCCAGAGAACGGAGGGGCCCTTAAAGAAGGGAGGGGCCTGGGCAATGACTGGGAGCTCCCGGTTCAAGCGAAAGTCCAAGGATCTGGTCACAATGTTGATTTTTCCCCTTTTATTTTAGGTCTCCCAGAGCTGCAGCATCAACAGACACAACATCAAAGGTTCGGTCTCCGGTCTACAAATGGAGCCACACCAGTGTTGGCAAACACACCTGGGTCCCCTTTCTTGGAGGAAGGTGGCCTTATTTGTTGCCAAGCATGAATCCTGAGGATGCATGAATGAACCTCCGGAGGCCACCAGATTGGGGCAGGCTGTTCTCATTCATTATCCACAATTGACAGAGTCTTAACAGCCATGAATCAACAGGTGGAAGGCCCCTGTCCAGTGATTAATGGTCGGTTCTGTCCTATTGTTTAGATATAACTGCAACCTCTGTGTGATGGAGCATTTCTTGAAGACACATGAATGGTTCCTGCATGGGGAACAGTCAACTCTGTCATAGGCCTTTTGAGGTCCCCTTCTTGGTAAATGGAATTGCATCAACTCAAATCACGTTTATTGCAGTCAAAGACCAGAACAAATAAAAACACTCAAGGAATATGCAGTTAAAAGTTCTAGAATGAAATAATAAACCACAGATGAAATCTATATTAAAATCTCAATTGGGCATCCAATCTCTCAGTTACACATGGCCTAAAGATACTATAATATCAGTCCTTAACCTGGGAGGCCCATTTAGCCATTAAATACTAAAAGGCAAAGGAGTAGAAATGCAAAAGGGTTTCCTACATCGGTTGTGTAAAAGAGCCATGGTGGATTAATCCCGTGTTTTCCATGGATCCTCAGAGCTGCTGTGGAGAATCGAGCCACCTTTGCTGCAACCACAGTCTGTTGGGCCTTAAGCAGCCCCTGGAGCTGAGCAGAGTTGGAATGGCCAGGATGCCTATCGGTTATTGGGAGGACGTGGTTCTTTCTAATCTCTCCATAGAAATTGCATCGAAGGAGTCTCTGTCCAACTGTCTATCCAGGAGAGGAGGGAGGATTGGGGGAGGGAGGGGGAGGGAGGGAGGGAGGGTGACTTGCTACCTCGTGTGCCAGGTGAGTCTGGCCAGAGCTGGATCTGGGAACCAGAACCGAGCAGCCAAATGGGCTGAGCAGTCGGGGGCTGAACATCCCACAGGAGAGGAGGGGAGAGGAGAGCAGCCAGAAGCTGAAGGGGAGCCCAGGGGTCCCCAGGAGAGGCCTTGGGGGAGCAGAGAGCCCCAAGGCAGCAAGGCTGAGGGAGCTGGGGGGCAGAGCGGGAGGACAGGGCTGGGGGGAGGGACTTGGGGGCAGGCAGAAGCTCCTGCTGCTCCAGAGCCTCTCAGGGGGAAGGAAGAGAAGGAGGAGGCCATGCCTAACATCTACCTCTACTTTCACTCCCCCCCCTCCCCATGCATCCCCCCATCCCACCCCATAGATGGCCTCTCCCACCGGTCAGACAAGCACATCCACCCCACACCAGACCCAACTCTCCCCCCATAAAGAAACTGGCAAACATCCCATTCAGCCCCTCTGGCTCTCAGCCTCTGGGGAGCCCCCCAAACATTCTCCATCAAGCACAGGGAACTTCACCAACCATAACAGTCTGAGAGAGTTGAAAGGGACCTTGGAGGCCATCTAGTCCAAGCTCTGCTTAAGCAGGCTAACAGTGAAGTCTTTCAGAGAGTTCTGACTTCAACCAGCTAAGAGAGATCTAACAGAATTAAATTCAAAGTAGAGAAAAGTCTTAAATTTAGGCTAGAAAAGCCGAAGGACAGATATAGACTGGGTGAAACCAGGCTTAATACCAATAAGTATGAGAGGAACCCTGGAGTCTTAGTGGAGAACCAAGTAAATAGGAGCCAGCAGTGTGCGGCAGCAGCCAAAAAAGCCAATGCAATCCTAAATTGCATTCATGGAGGGATACAATCAAGATCAAGGGAGGTCGTAATATAAAGCTTTAGTAAGGCCACACCTAGACTACTGCATCCAGTTTTGGTCACCACAATATTAAAAAAATGTTGAGACTCGAACGAGTGCAGAGAAGAGCCACCAAGAATATGATGAGCCGTGGTGGCACTGGGGTTAGAGTGCAGAACTGCAGAATACTTCAGCTGACTGCTAGCTGCAGTTTGGCAGTTCAAATCCCACCAGGCTCAAGCCTTCCATCCTTTCGAGATAGGTAAAATGAGGACCCAGACTTGGGGGCAAGAGGCTGACTCTGTAAACTGGTTAGGGAGGGCTGTAAAAGCACTATGAAGCGATATATAAGTCTAGGTGCTGTTACTATTAGGGGATTGAAACCTAAAACAGAAGAACAGTTACAGGAACTGGGCATGGCTGATCCAGTGAAGAGAAGGACCAGGGGAGACAGGAGAGCATCTTCCAATATTTGAGGGGCTGCCAAAGAGAGAAAGGGGTCAAGCTATTTTCCAAAGCACCTGAAGGCCGGGAAGGAATAATGCATGGGAACTGAACAAGGAGAGATTCAACCTAGAACTAAGGAGAAATTTCCTGACAATGAGACCAATCAACCCATGGAACAGAAGTTGCCTTCAGAAGAAGTTGCCTTGGGAGCTTCATCCCTGGAAGCTTTGAAGAAGAGCCTAGACTGCCATCTGTCAGAAATGGTGTAGGCTCTCCTGCTTGGGTGGGGGTGTTGGACCAGATGACCTACAAGCTCCTTTCCAACTCTTGTTCATCTTTTCTAGTTTCTAGAGAGGCTGGGAAGGATTCCACACGTGGATTCCCACAACTGTGAAAGTAGAAAGGCTTCATTCCTTCTTTGAATCTCTTTTTAGGCACAAAGGAAAAAAACAAAATATGAAAAGAACAACTAGAGAGATAGAATAAGGATACAATTCCAAAAGGGCACAAAATTTGTAACTATTGAGAGGGGTACTTAAAGTTTCTGCCTTGGGCCCCGGACTCTTCCGATCTATGTGAGGGGACAGAAAGGGAACTCATCAGGCTTTTAGAAGGCACCAAGGTGGTGGGAATTACGAGAAGATAAGCTCAATATCCAGAAGACGTAAACATTGGAGGCTACCTAACAAGATGCAGCTCACAGGTGAGAAAAGCCAGGATCTGCACTGAGGAGACCCCAATGCCCAGGTATAGAACAGGGGGGACCTGGCTCAGCAGTGGCACCTGTGGAAGGATCTCCTGGCAAAGCACTGAAGGACCAGCCAGGACTCTGCTGCAGAGGACAAAATAGGCCCCGGCAGTCTTAGACAGCCATAAAAGAGGGGCAGATTCAAGAGGGAGAGAAGGGCTGGTAGAGCTTTCTGTCTCCCTGGTCAGACCATCCTTGGAATCCTTGGTCCAGTTCTGGTCGCTCCAGAAAAGAAAAAGTTGTGGAGATTCTGGACAGTGTGACGAGAAGAGGAACAAAGATGATTTGAGGTCTAGAGGCCAAATCGTTTGATGAACGGTTGAGGGAGTTTGCTATGTCCAGCTGAGAGAAGGTGGGAAGGGTTGGGCAGCCATGTTAGAATCTTCTGTCACTTTCAGGTGATCCCACAGAGAAGAGGGGAGGGACTTTGTCTCCAGGGCCCTGGAGGGGAGAAGAAGAGGAAATGGGTGGGAGTTTGATAAAAAGAGACCCAATCTAGAAGTCGGGAGACGTTTTCAGACCGAAGGAACAATGAAGCCATGGAATAAGTGGCCTCCCAAAGTAGGGAGTGCTCCATCTCTGGAAGTTCTCAAAGTGGACAAGAGAACCATTTGACTGAGATGGAATGAAGTTCCTGCCTTGAGCAGAGGGTTGGACTAGAAGACCTCCAAAGACCCTGTCAGCCCTATAAATCTACCTCCTGTGTTCTACCATCGCTAAGGCTCCTTCACCACCCACCACCCAACAGCCACTGACCAGCTCCAGTTCACATTGGTGGCCCCTGGCTTCCCCCTCCGGTTGCTTCTCTCTTGCAGCCTCTGGAGCATCAGGAGTTTTGGCCTGCCCCCGTGACCCTCACCCCAGCCCTGTCTTCCAGCTCTGCCACCAGCTCCGTCAGCCTTGCGGCCTCCAGGGGTCTCTGCTGCCTCAAGGTGTCTCCTGCAGACCCCTCGGCTCCCAGTTCGACTTCTAGCTGTTCTCCTCTCTTCTCCTCTCCTGTGGGCTGCCCAGATCCCATCTGCTCGGCTTCTTTGACTGCTCGGTTCTGGCTCCCAGTTCTGGCTCTGGCCAGACTCTCTGCCCTCCCCACAGCAGAGCCCTCACCCTCCTCACTGCTGCCCCTCGGCCTCAGATGGTGCTCCGAGGCTCACCACTGTCACAGCCATCACCTCCCCCCTCCTTCTTGCCTCGGAGCCCTGGGATTCCTCCGTGCTCTCAGGCCCTGATGCTCGGTGGCTGGGAGGCTTTCAGCTCAGCTGACAGTCCTGCAGTGACTGGTAAGGTGGGGGTAAGGGAGGGGCTCCAGCTGCGTAAGGGTGGGGCTCTCCTGACTCCCCTGGCACACTGGGTGGCAAGTCAAGGGAAGGGAGGGGTAGAATCTCTTTTCTCTTTCAAATGGGTAAAAGGCCGCCATTCCTCCATTCCAGGGATGGGGAGAGAGAGTGTCAGCAAAGTGGTTCCATGTGCTGGTCACTCAGGAGTGTCAACATTGTTTCTGAAGAGGCCACTTGGCTGGTGACCTCCCTGTGGAGACCTTCCCTGCCTTTCTCCAAACACCTGTTCTGCACCTCTAATTCCTGGATGGCCATTCTGACATGGGTCAGTCCTTCTCTGTTGCCCTCCAGAGTTTTCTGCAGGTCTTCCATTCCGGCCTGGTAAACACAGGTCTGCCGCTGCTGCAGATGGTTGAGGGGCTTCTTCTCATCTCCCCTCACATTCTGAAGAAAGGTGACTTTCTGCTTCAGTTGGCTGGAGTGGCTTTTCTCCACAAAGTGGAACTTTGGTCCATCTCAGCCAATTCATGCTGCAGACTCCGGAGGTGCTTTTTGAGTTCTTAAGAAAGTTCCAGACCTCTTTGAGGAGCTTCTCAGAGGTTCTAAGGCAGCCTTGTCAAGTTTTAGGAAGGCCACTTGGCTAGTAACCTCAGACATTTCTTTCTGGAGTTCTTCAGTGTGTTTCACTAAAGATTCTTTCTCTAGTTTTAACTGTTGGATCATCATGTTGGCATGGTCCAAACTTCTTTTGTGGTCCAGAAGAGTTTTCTGCAGGTCTTCTGTTGTGGTCTGAAGTTGACCCACTGTCTGCTTGAGACAACTATGTTGCTCTTTCATCCCTTGTTTGTCTTTCATGGATTCCTGGATCTGAAAGTCAATGGAATCTGGTTAATCTGGAGATCATGGAGGCCATCACTGCTCATTGAGAAAATAGACCAAGGATATTCCCTAAAGGACTATTTCTTCCCTGCTGCTGACCTGTTTGGAAAATGGATAGACACAGTCACTTCCTCTCCCAGTTCAGGAGACATTTTGTTAACAGGCCTAAAGTCCACAGATGCCTCCAAGTGTTTGAGAAACTCTGACTTCATCCATCACAACTGATCTCCCTTCAAACCATCCTGACTTCCCATCTGATTCTGACTCCAATTGGAGGCTCATCTTCTATCAAGACTCTCCAAAGGAGTCAGAATCTGTGATCGGTCAATTCTGCCCCCTCTGGCTCTGCTAGGGGGTTTCTCATAAGAGCGAAAGGGGGGAACCATTTGGATTAGGAAAGAGCACCCCCTCCAAGGACTTACCAGTCCCATCCAAGGCATGAAATCCTGGTGGGTCCCCTTGAGCCCCTCCCTCTCTCTCGGCCACAGACTCTGTCTCAAGCATGTTGTTGTGAGGACGATGGAGTCTTCAGGATGTTCACTGCCTTGAGCTATTGAGAGAAAGAATAAAGGTGAATGAAACTCTGAGTAATAAAAAATAAAAGTAAATAAATAAATAAGCAGGATGAGTCTGTTGGGGAAATAGCTACATCTGGCCAATGGAATCTCTTTTTAGGTTAATTATCCCAGATCAGCTTCTACCTTTGGGGTCTCAATGCCTCTCCAACTGGGATATCCTGAAGCCAGCTTTTTTCATAGATCTCATTGCAGACCCCCAGCCGGCTGCTCCCAGCCCCTTTCCAGAGACAGGAACCTTTGACCTGTTGGGTGAGGAGTTTGGTGACAGGTATGGAGGCTGCAGACATGGCAGGTATCAGCACATTTCTCAGATTTGCTCGAATCCCCATTTTCTAATCTCTCCCCCTTAATTCTGCCTTAAAGGGGAGAGTCTCTCTGTCCCTCCTGAGGAGCCCAGGCAAGGGAGACCCCCTCTGGCTCTGCTAGGCGGTTTCTCATGAGAGGGAAAGGGGGGAACCATTTGGATTAGAAAAGAGCCCCCCTCCAAGGACTTACCAGTCCCATCCAAGGCAGGAAACCCTGGTGGGTCCCCTTGAGCCCCTCCCTCTCTCTCAGCCACAGCCTCCCTCGCAAGCATGTTGTTGTGAGGATGATGGAGCCTTCAGGATGTTCACTGCCTTGAGCTATTGAGAGAAAGAATAAAGGTGGATAAAACTCTGAGTCATAAAAGATAAAAATATACCAATAAGTCAACCAGCACGATGAGTCTGTTTGGGAAATAACTACATCTGGCCAATGGAATCCCTTTTTAGGTTAATTTCCCCAGTTCAGCTTCTACCTTTGGGGTCTCAATGCCTCTCCAACTGGGACATCCTGAAGCCAGTTTTTTTTCCATAGGTCACATTGCTGACCCCCAGCCGGCTGCTCCCAGCCCTTATCCAGAGACAGAAACCTTTTATATGATGGATGAGGAGTTTGGTGACAGGTATGGAGGCTGCAGAGACAGCAGGAATAAGCACGTCTGTCATGTTTGGTTGAACCCCACTTTTTTAATCTCTCTCCCCCCTTAGTTCTGCCTTAAAGGGTGGGGGGTCTCTCCCTCCTGAGGAGCCCAGGTGAGGGAGACCCTGCGATGCCCCCAGTGCCATCCATCCAATCCAGCCACTTTCCAGGGAGGTTGAGCAGAGCCTCCATTATGTGGTCCAGACTCCCCAAGGATGCTGCAGGTTGCCATGGTGAGCTCCAGCCAATGAGCTCAGGAGGAGCCTCTGACATCACAAGCCAAGGCTTTGATTGGCCTGGATCTGAGATTTGAATAATTATGGCCAACCAGCTGCCTTCCCGTGCAGGAGAGGCTTATCCATTGATGAGCCAATCTTGAAGAGGCTTCGAGCCCGAATTGGCTTCAGCCAGAGTGGCTCCCTCTGAAGGGGGAACCCTCGGTCGCCTGGAGAGGTTGGGGAGCCCCAGATTCCGCCCCTTCTCTGGAGGTGAAGTCTAGATTGAAATCTTGTCCTTTGGATCTGGAATGTGCTATTAACCAATTTCATTGGAAACAAGTACAATGACAATAAAGACTATTATTATTAGGGAAGTAAGAGGGAAATATGCATAAAGGATCAGATATTATTTATATCCAAAAGGACTTGTGGGAATGTGACAATGGATTCAATTTTGTACAATCCCAAACCAAATATCCTACAGGAAGTCTTCAGTTTATAGCCATTCATTTAGCGACAGTTCCAAGTTTCACGGTCATTAAAAAAGCGATGTATGATCGGTCCTCACAATTATGACTATTGCAGCATCCCCATGGTCACATAATAACAATGTGGGTGCCTGCCAATAAGTATGGATTTATGACAAGTAAAATCAGTGGGGGAAACAGCATTTGCTTCATGACTGCTGGATTCACTCAACAACCGCAGTGATTCACTTAAGAACTGTGGCAATAAACATTGTAAAATGTAGCACAACTCACTTAATGACCGCCTAGCTTCTCAATGGCATTTCTGGTCCCAGTTCCGGTCGTGAGTTGAGGACTACCTGTAGGATGCAGGAGCAGGATGGTTTGGAGAAGCTGAAGTGCCTAAGGACTCTGCCCGGAGACCGATGACGATCAAGCAGGGAGACTTCTCATTGGTGCTGACCTTTATTATGGCCCCTCCAATCTCAACAGTTTTCAGCCTTCGCTAATTCTGCTTAGCTGCCATGGAAACGGGGAGGGTGGGGCGCTGGGATTCAATTGTTCTGCTGGTGGAAGATGTTGACGGCTGGTGTTATCTCTCGACTAACGGTCTCACATTCCATGCTGGTGATGACCTGCTCACCTGATGTCGGAGAAGAAAGTATATTGGACAATGCTAAGAGGGGGGGTTAGGGATTGGGATGGGCTTAAGCTTTAATACTCTATGTTCGCGCCTAAACTATTCACTTCCTGCTTTACCTGGTCTGTTCACTTTCGTTACTTAGTAAAAGTAGCCTGATTCATTTCAAACAATGTCTAAGTGTGGTCTTTCTTGAGTACTCGAAGAAACAGATCTTGACATTTAAGCAGAAAGTCTTTAATAAGTCACACCTGATGTCGGACCCCGAAAAAGAGGAGCTTCCGCTGGTGGAGGTTCTGCCTGAAACTGAAATGGGAGCAGAAGCATCAAACATTCCTCTTCCAACTGAAGATCCGAGGTCAGTGTTGGATTGTTTAGCCGGCCTAGATCTAAACCTGCCAGCCGAAGATTCAGCCAAATCTCAATGCTGGTCTGAGGGGGTGGGAATGACTGGAGGCATAGGCCCAGGAGCTAACGTCACCAGACGTCGCCCTCCCCCCAAGCCATTCATTCCGAATCTTTTAAGAGAAGAAAGGGAATTAAAAGAGATGGCCCAAGAATTGCTTCGCCAGGCAGGCGAGAAGCGGGAGGCCTTGGATAAACTCTGGGGGAGGGGACATCAGCAGGAACGCAAACAGTTAAAAGAACTGGCTTCGGCAGCTGCTAAAGAAAGCAGAAGCTCAACACCATCCCCCCCTCCCCGAGCCAGCAGGGTTTTGCAGAGAGAAGTCCGCCCCGCCTCCCCCCGTCGACTTGCAAAGCTCCCTCCCCTGGGTGTTAAATTCGACGGTAGCGCCGACAACTTAGCATTTTTTCTAATTCACGTCGATAACTTTGTGCAGTTTTACGCAGCTGATTTCGAATACCTTTGTTATTACCTGAACATACCTCTCTACCTTCAGAGGACAATCATGTTTCACTCATTAACTTAGCCCCTGTAACGGAACCCGCTGCTCCCTTATTGGCTCTCCCTTCTCCTGAATTCATCCCTGGCGAGGAGAAGATTCCCAAGGAATATTGGGACCTGAAGGAAGCCTTCAGTGAAAGATCTTGTGATTCACTTCCTCCTCATGGGGCTACTGATTGTTCCACTGATTTCCTCCCTGGTGTGCAGTTGCCTAAACCTCGCCTTTACTCTATGACTCCACGTGAAATGGAAGAGTTACGTAAGTTCATCGATAAAATTTTTCAAAGGGGTTTCATTGAACCGGCTAGGCCACGCGTAGCTGCACATGTTATGTTTAGAGAAAAGAAAGATGGCACTCTCAGATTAGTGCAGGATTACTCTTATCTCAACACCATTTGCGAGCACAACGTCTACCCACTCCCACTTATGAAAGACATGCTTGCTCATCTGGCTACTGGCAAGATTTTTACTAAACTGGACTTGCGTGAAGCTTATTATAGGGTCAGAATTAAAGAGGGGGACGAATGGAAAACTGCTTTTAACTGTCCTCTTGGATGTTTTCAATTTAAGGTTCTCCCCTTTGGTCTTCAGGGTGCTCCTTCTGTATTTATGCAACTGATCAATGAGGTTCTCCACGAGCACCTTTACAAGGGGGTTTTAGTTTATATTGATGACATTGTCGTATACTCACAAACACGCGATGAACATATTAGACTTGTGCGTTCCGTCCTTCAAAAACTCCGCTCCGCCGAGCTATACGCCAAATTGTCCAAATGTGAGTTTCACCAAGAAAAAATTGATTATTTGGGTTACCGCATTTCTTCTGAAGGAATTGAAATGGATCCTGCAAAGGTGAAGGCTGTAACAGAGTGGGCACCACCCCGAACTCGTAAACAGCTCCAAAGTTTTTTGGGCTTTGCAAACTTTTACCGCCAATTTATTCCATCATTCGCTAGCATTGCCTTGCCCATTACAAATCTTCTCAAGACGAAGGGTGAGGGTAAACCTCGACCAGGAACTCCCCTCAAATGGACCATGGAATGCCAAGCCGCTTTCGAAAAACGTAAGCGTTTATTTGCGGCTGAACCTGTCCTTAAACATCCCGATGTTAGCTCCCCTTTTGTGGTTCAGGCAGATGCCAGTGATGTCGCTGTGGGAGCAGTCTTGCTACAACTCAACCACCATGGCCAATTGCAACCATGTGCCTACACCTCTCGCAAACTCTCCACAACCGAACGTGGATGGGCCATTTGGGAGAAAGAAGCTTTTGCTGTTCGTTGGGCCCTCATGACTTGGCGTCATTTTCTTGAAGGTGCTCCCCATCCATTTGAGATCTGGATGGACCATAAAAATTTGGAGGCTCTCACCTCTTCTCGTAAACTGTCCCCGAGACAACTTCGCTGGGCACACTACTTCCATCGCTTCAATTTCCGTCTTAAATATATTCCTGGTGGAAAGAATTTCATGGCTGATGCCCTCTCCAGACTACCCCAATATGATGTTTCTAAACTTACAATTGTACAGCCCATCATGCCGCTTACTTTACCAGCTTCTCCTGTATCTACTCGAAGCCATTCCGCAGTCCAAACTACTCCACCTGCTGAGCTGATTGCTCGTATTAAAACTGAACTACTTACTGATGAATGGTATTCCGCACATTCGGGTGATTGTACTATTAGGGACGATCTTCCCTAGATTGGTTCCAAGATCTTTGTCCCTGTTACTATATGACCTTTTGTATTGCAACGTGCACACGACTCACGTCTAGCAGGTCATTTCGAGTTCGTTAAGACTGTACACCTTGTTAAACGACAATTCTGGTGGCCCTCACTTAAGAAGGATGTTGAATCGTATATTGCCAGTTGCCCTGTTTGTGCTGCGTCTAAACGTACGCCGGGAAAACCACATGGCCTTCTCCAGTCCGTGGCGACACCAGAGGTACCTTGGAAGGAAATTTCAATGGACTTTATTGTTGACCTTCCACCCAGCCAAGGCTATACCGTCATTTGGGTTGTTACAGATCTTTTCTCCAAACAAGTTCATTTTGTGCCCTGTTCGAAGATTCCATCTTCCAAGTCATTGGCTAGGTTATTCGTTAACCATATTTACCGTTTTCATGGTGTTCCCCAGCGTATCATTTCAGATAGGGGCACTCAATTTACGTCTCTCTTTTGGAAGGAATTTTTGAAGTTGATTGGCTCCGCCCAAGGCTTAAGCTCCTCCTACCATCCCCAGACGAATGGTTCTTATGAGAGGGCCAATTCCGTTTTGGAACAATACCTGCGTTGTTTCATTAATTTTCAACAGGATGATTGGGCTGATCTCCTGATACATGCCGAAGTGGCCTATAATAACTGTTCACTCCAGTACAGATATGACCCCTTTTAGAATCATCTATGGACAGGACTTTGTGCCCATCCCCGAATTGCCTCACGACGCACCAACAGTTCCCTCTTTGGCCGATTGGTCCTCCAGACTGTCTTCAATTTGGCCGATCATACGTAAGACTTTGAACGATGCTCACCAATCACATAAATTGTATGCTGACAAGAAACGGGCAGTCCCCCCGGCCTACAAAGTTGGTGATAGGGTATATGTCTCTACGAAGCATTTGGATAGCCCGCAAAAATGCAAAAAACTGGGGCCCAAATTTGTTGGTCCATTCACCATAACAAAAATCATCAGTTCTGTATCCGTCCGTTTGGATCTCCCAAAAACCTACCGTCGCCTGTATCCGGTGTTCCATGTTCACCTGTTGAAGCCTGAACGCACTTCGCATCTCCGCAAACCTTTTCCTGATACCCCTGCGCCTACAATGGTGGACGGTCACCAGCATTATGAAGTTCGTGACATTTTGGATTCCAGAGTCCGTAGGAATAAAACTCAGTTCTTAGTCATGTGGAAAGACTTTCCCCCTTCTCACAACGAATGGGTGGATAAAGAGCATCTCAAAGCTCCTAAGCTGATACGCCAGTTTTATGCCAAATATCCGCACAAACCTTGACCCTTTCCCTCTCTCCTATATGTTGTTTTGTCTTTTCTTGTCTGTTTTACAGGTCTAGCATCTCGTTTTCTGCAGGATGTCCGGGGTTTCTCGCTGCTCTTGGAGGAGGTCCGGATGTCAGCCTTCGCTAATTCTGCTTAGCTGCCATGGAAACGGGGAGGGTGGGGCGCTGGGATTCAATTGTTCTGCTGGTGGAAGATGTTGACGGCTGGTGTTATCTCTCGACTAACGGTCTCACATTCCATGCTGGTGATGACCTGCCCACCTGATGTCGGAGAAGAAAGTATATTGGACAATGCTAAGGGGGGGGGGTTAGGGATTGGGATGGTCTTAAGCTTTAATACTCTATGTTCGCGCCTAAACTATTCACTTCCTGCTTTACCTGGTCTGTTCACTTTCGTTACTTAGTAAAAGTAGCCTTATTCATTTCAAACAATGTCTAAGTGTGGTCTTTCTTGAGTACTCGAAGAAACAGATCTTGACAACAGTCCAAAATAAGGGGGGGGGAGAAACAGAGAAGCGCTCCTAAAACAAAAGGCTTATTATTGTTGTTGTTCTATTGTTGTTGTTATTGTTATATTAAGATTATCATGGCATAAAATAGAAAATGAAATTAGTGAAGAAACGGGAAGGGGAAAGAAAGGGAAAGGAGAAGGGTGGAATAAAGGGGGAAAGAAAAGAAAGGAAATGGAAATGGAAAAGAAAAGGAAAGGAGAAGGACAGAAAGGAGAAGGAGTGGAGTGGAGTTCATTGGTTCTGCTCAAAAACCAAGTCTCAAGATCCCAACCAATTTCCTTGCATTTATTTTGCACAATGACAATAAAGATTAAACTCTACTATCCCGTGGATCCCTTTGGCTCAGGCAGTCCAATTCCATGCCGCTTCCCTCTCTCCGCAAAGCGAATAGAATAGAATAGAATAGATTTTATTTTTCTATACCGCGTCCTCTCCCCAGGGGGACTCGGAGCGGTGCACAGGGAAAATTAAAACAACATAAAATATATACATAAATAAATACAATAAAACAGATTAAATCAACTGTCCCTGCACTAAAATCCCCATTTTTTAAAATTAACATTCCCTAACCCCTGAGGTAGAGATTAACCTAGGCCGGCCAAGCAGAAGAAGTGAGTTTTTAATTTCTGACGGAAGGAGCGGAGGTCCGTAGTTGTTCTAATGTCGGGGGGAAGGTCGTTCCAGAGGACTGGGCCCGCCACAGAGAAGGCCCTTCCCCTGGGCGTCGCCCGCTGACAAAGTCTAGTGGACGGCACCCGGAGAAGTCCCTCTCTGTGGGAGCGAATCGGCCGGGAAGATGTATGGGGCAGAATCCGATCCCGCAGGTAGCTAGGTCCCGAGTCATGGAGCGCTTTAAAGATGATAATTAACACCTTGAAGCGCACCCGGAAGACGACAGGCAGCCAGTGCAGCTCGCGCAAGAGCGGTGTTACATGGGTAAACCTGGCGGTTCCCATAATTGCTCACGCGGCTGCGTTCTGGACTAGCTGAAGTCTCTGGGTGCACCTCAAGGGGAGCCCCATGTAGAGAGAGTTACAATAGTCCAGTCGGGATGTCACGAGCGCATGAGTGACTGTGCGAAGGGCGTCCCGATCCAATAGGGGGCGCAATTGGTGAACCAGGCAAACCAGTGCGAAGGGATCCCAGAAAGACTGCCGAATCCAGAACGGGGCTTCAGACGACACAACGCCTGAGAAACGTCTGATGTGCAGAGAAATGGAGGCTACAACCAGCCAATCCCGTTTTCCCAGGAACCTATGAAGCCCCAGAGGACCAATAGTTATTCTCCTGCATCGTCATCGGTCTCTGAGCAGAGTCTCCCTTGACTTCACCCGATGGAGGAGAGAATTAGGAGCAGAGACAGGTGGGAGGGAGGGGGATATTTTCAGTATTGGGGGGGGGCGCATCTCAAGGGGGGTTATGCCAGGCCTGGAGGGGAGGGTGGACTTCTGTTGACCCCCCCATCTGACATGGAGTGGGGCTGCAGTGGATGACTGAAGGGGAGGCGCAGCCCCACAGCCTGCTTGGTTTGGGGTTCAAGAATCTCTGTTGTGGATGCCAATTCGGGGGGGAGGGGTATAAGAATATAGGAAGCAGGAATCCCTGGCTGAGAAGCGTGAAGAGGGCAAAGGAAAGGGAGGGTCCCAGCTGCATCCCCCCCCCAAATACCGAATGGATGCCCCCTCCCTCCCAATTTCTCCGCTTCTCTCTCTGCCACGGACCCCCTCCCCCTTCAGGTGAAGCCCCAAAGGACTCTGCCTGGAGACCGATGACACTCAAGCAGGGAGAAATCCCATTGGTGCTTCCGCTGATTCTGGCTTTTCCCATCCTCCGAGATCAAAGCTTCCTCCCCCAATTCCTCCCCCATTTCCTTCTTGAAACACACGTCTCTCCTGCTCATAACGTCTGGACGAAGCAGCCCCTTCCGATCCCCCCAACCCCGATTGTGTTGAAATCTCCCGCATTCTGATACCGATAACTCTTCTATTCTCTATAACCCTAACCCAGATAATAAGATTCATACTGTCCACGGGATGAGTCAAATGTACAGAAGCTTCAGCGAGGGCATCTGGGCACCAGGCACTGAATTATGTGCACCCACACCCCACACTGCCTGCTGTAACGTAAGACATTCCCCCAAATAAGATTTAATATCATTTTTAGTACTTAAAGTGGTCATTAGGACACAGAACTGGTTGTTAGATTATTTGAATTCAACCATTGACTCAAACATGTTACACATGTTACCCAGCCAGATTCCTCCAGCCGATGTGTTTTCCCCGCCCCCAAGCATCCCAGCCATGTTGGCATGGAAACCATCCCCACTCCCCCCCATCTCTCCAAAGTGGGGGTGAAAAAGGATCAGACAGACGGAATGGGAGGTTTAGGGACCTGTCAAGTGGCTCAACGGATGGCAGACACGAAGGGAAAGGAGGGAGGGAGGGAGGGAGGGAGCAGGGAGCAGCAGCAGAGCTCCTGCCAAGGCTCTGGGGGTGGTGGGGGGAATGCCCCAAGGGAAGACGGGCGAAGAAGGTCATAAGGTGAAGCCGGAGGGGCTGCAAGGGCAGGGCTGGGAAAGTGACCAATAAACTCTCAGCTCTCTTGTCCAGGGGCAACCAAAGAAGCAACTGGGGGCTATGAAAACAGGAACGGAATAGGCAAAATTATGCCGATCTTCCCATGGCGCATTGCACAAAGACCCCAAGGGAACCGGAACAACCAGGCAGGGCAAGAGTGCAGGGTTGGAAAAATGAATAAAAGTGTTAAAAGCAGTAAAAGTCTGGCTCTAGGAGACTTTTGATCATCTGGAGCATTAAAAAAAACATCTTGTAATTGACTTAGGAATGGCCGAATCAGAAACCTTCTAGCTGGCAGAACCCAACTTTCCTTCCCGATCTAAAGGGACCTTTTGTGCAGCCCAAGATTCAGAGTCTTTCAAAGGAATCTCAAAGGGGCGTTGAACTAACCCCCTCAAAAGCTCTTTTCATGGCCAGAAAACCTGCATTGAAGAGGAGCTTCTCAAGGGGCATCGAGAGCCCCAGGGAGGATCCCACCCACAGGCGCCTCTGGGAAAGTCAGGCTCCTCTCGGCCCCTCCAGCCGGAAGGACCTGGGGAGGGAGGCATGACGCCGCTTTCCAAGGAAAAGGGGGATCTTCCTGACTCCCAGAAAGAAAGAGGGATGCTCCGATACAATAGGTATTGAGGGGGGGGGATCGGAAGGGGCTGCTTCGTCCAGATGTTCTGAGCAGGAGAGAAGGAAGGAAATGGCGTTTTCTTCCATGAAGGGGAGTCTTTGCCGAGAGAGCCCAGCAGAGGATTCCCTCGGGAGGGGCTGGGTGGGTGGGTGAAGCTGGGATTAGATCCCTGAGGATCCTCTCCGCCTCTTCCTGGTGTAGCTGTGGGCTTTCCGTAGCTTCCCTTTGGATTTGGGGGGAGGTGGTTTCTGTGACCCCCAAGTCCTCCCTGGCAATGGGGTGCCCCTCTCCTCTTCTCATCCAGCGCAGTGTCTCTTCCGATAGCAGAAACCTTCATCTCTGAACTGAAACGTGGGAATCGGAGGTTCTGAATTGGGGGGAGAAGCTTTGATCTCGGACTTTGAAGGATGGGAAGAGCCAGAACCAGTGGAAGCACCAATGGGAATTCTCCCTGCATGAGCGTCATCGGTCTCCGGGCAGAGTCCTTTCTCCGGTCTCCACCTGAAGGAGGAGAGATTTGTGGCAGAGAGAAGGGGAGAAATTGGGAGGGGAGATCCGTTCGGTATTGGGGGGGACTGCAGCTCAAGGGGGGGGTTCATGGCAGCCCTAGACGGGACCCTCCCCTTCCTTTGCTCTCTTTATGATTCTCAGCTAGGGATTCCCGCTTCCCACCTTCTTATCCCCCCCCCAAATGACAGTCAGAACAGCGATTCTTGAACCCCAGATTCGAGCTGTTATTTGCGGTGGGTGAGAAAACCCCACAGCGCTGCGGGTACAAGCGGCCCTCTGGCAGCCCCTTTGCCGGGAAGGGACCAAAGGCAGAAGCTTCTGGGAGGGGGAGGGGGGGCAGGGGCCCCACGTGGTTGGGGGAGGGACACTCGGCGGAGCGAAGGGAAAGAGGGGAGTCGGAGAAAAGACGCCCCCGCCCTCCGCATCCCCGCTGAGCCCCGCAGAGACTCCGGGCTCCGGGCGGCTCTCTGGGCCCCTTGAATGCGCTTGTCCCGCAGCGCCTCCGCCGCCTTTCTCGGGCGCTTTGCCCGCTCCTCTCCCGCTGCTCCCGCTCCCCCTCCCCCCCTCACCCGCCCCCCCTCTGCCCTGGCCCCAGAAAGGCTGCTCCCCCCGCCCACCTTCCGCGCTTCCCACTGGGGCTCCCCTGCCCTCGGAGGGGCCCTGCAGCCGCTGCAGACGGAGCCCCCACGTGGCCCGGGGGAGGAAGCAGCATTGACCTGGCCGCCCCCTCGAGGCCCGCAGCCCAGCTGGGAGGAAGCCCGTCCAGGCGCCTCGGCAGGGCTCCTCTCCCTCCTGCCGCTTCCCTGCAGGGGCTCCGGGGCAGCCTCCGAGGGCGAGGGGAGGTGGAGGCCGTCAAGTCAAGGCAAAGAAAGGGGGAGATGGGAGGGAAATGGACAAGAAGAGGGGGAGGAGAGGATCCCGGCCTCCCCCGCTTTTTTCACCCCCCAGCCTCTGCCGCCCCCGTCAAAGGACTCCGCAGCCCCCAAGGGCCCCGCTTGAGTGTCCCCCCCCCTTTGGACTTCAGCCACTCGGTTCAGACGGAGCTGAAGGGCCCGAAAGAAGCTGGGAAGGTTTAGTTTTAGTTTTATTTGATTTATATCCCGCACCGATCTCCTAAAATAGGACCCAAGGCGGCGAAGATGAGCCCTTCCTGAAGGCCATTCCAAGAGTCCCAGGAGAGCCTCTCTTCCCCGGCCCTCCCGCTGGATCTCTTCCCCTTCAATGGTTGGATCTGGCCGGGGATGATGGACAGTGCCTGGGTATTTGGGGCCGGTTGTTGAGGGAGCCTGGCTGGGTGGGTTTTTCTCAAGGGTGTAAGGGAAGGCCACAAATAGGCTGCAGGCCCTTTGTCACAGAGGATCAGGGAGGAAGACTCCGATGAAGGAAAAGAGGGGAGGGATAGAGGGTGGGGGGAAGGGGGAAGAGAGAGGGAGGAAGGGGGAGAGAAGGGGAGGGAGAGATATAAAGGGAGACTAGTATACATCTATTTCAAGCTGTTTAGCTCTCATCAGCTAGCCATATACTTACTGGGATTTGAATCTGGACAGGATTACATATCAGGCAGTTGTATTAGCCACTAAGCCACAGGCTCTCCTCCTTTATCAGCTGAGGGTATGGCTAGCTGAGGAGAGCTAAATAGCTTGAAATGCATCTATACTCGTCTCCCTTTATTTATTTATCAGCACAAATCCAACACAAATATAACAAAGGCAACATAAAAAATAGCTTTCTGCCTGGATGGCTCCTGGGGTGAGCCAAGACAGATAAGGGAAGCAGTAGGCTCCCTCCCATATTTGGGTGTGTGTGTGTGATACGTTTTTGTGCTGATAAATAAATAAATAAATAAGGGAGACTAGTATACATCTATTTCAAGCTATTTAGCTCTCATCAACTAGCCATACTGGGATTTGAACTGGGGCTGTTTTACATGTGAGGCAGTTGTAATTGCCACTAGGCCACAGGTTCTCATCGGGAGCCAGGGGAACAAGTATATATACTGTGTCATATATCTCAACAGATGCCCAGGATCAAAGCCCCCTCTGGGGGATCCCTGGTGAAGAAGGAGCCTTCTGATGTGTTGGAGCTCTGAAGATCCGAGTATGTCAGGCTGATGTGTATCCAGTTATTTGTAGCTACAAGACAATCCAAAGGGAAGGAGAGGGGAGGGGATCTTTTTCTCCTCCCCCTTCAAGGCAGGAGACAGAGACTGAATGCAGATCCCTCCTTCATTGGGAAGATCACTTGGATTTTGTCCCCGGACAGGAGATCCTGCAGAACCAACACCTTCTCTTCATTTATTCACAGACTATTCCAGAGACCTCATGTGCAACATCCCTGGGCAGGTGGGTGCATAAGAATAAAACATAAAACCCAACAAAACGATAGTAACCATCAAAAGGAGCCCATGTGGGACCCCCCAGAACACCTATTCCTCAAAGCTTGCAGCCAGTCAGCCTACCTCAATAACAAAAGCATTTGCATAGGAGGATACAACTTTTTAAATAACACAACATTATATCTCATGATTTTACATTTGTTCTGGCTGTCAGTTGCTCCTTTGTGTTCAGGTCTGGCCTCAGAAGGATAATGTAGCACTTGGGGATGAAGATGCAGCCCAGCAAACCAGCACTGGAGGCCAGGATGGAAAAGACCTGGACAGCCACCATGAATTTCCCTTTAGTGCTCAGGTAGGTGGGCACAAAAGTCACCCAGACACTGCAGAAGACCAGCATGCTGAAGGTGATCAGCTTGGCTTCATTGAAGGCCCCAGGCAGATTCCTGGCCAGGAAAGCCACCGTGAAGCAGATGGCAGCCAGGAAGCCCATGTAGCTGAGGGTGACGTAGAACATGACAACGGCCCCTTCGTTGCATTGCAGGATGATCTCTCCAGGCTGGGAGTGGAGGTCAGAGTCAGGGAAGGGGGGAGAAACTCCCAGCCAGATGGAGCAGATGATCACTTGGACAGCAGAAGAAGAGAGGATGATGGAGTTGGCCAAACTCTTCCCCAACCATCTCTTCGCTCGGTTTCCTGGTTTTGTGGCCAGGAAAGCCAGCACCACCGTGATGGTTTTGGCCAAGAGAGAAGAAACGGCAACTGAGAAGATGATGCTGAAGACTGTCTGTTGGAGAACGCAGGTGGCTTTCCTTGGTTGACCAATGAAGAGAGAAGAAGACAAGAAGCAAAGCAGGAGGGAGACCAGGAGGGTATAAGAGAGGTCCCGGTTGTTGGCTTTGACAAGGGGAGTTTCTCTGTATTTAATGAAGATGATTAAAACAAGGCCTGTGATTAAAAACAATAGTAGGGCAGAAGAGACCAGGATGATGCCCAGATGTTCTTCATAAGACAGGAAGGTTACAACTTTGGGGATACATTGGACTCTGTCCTCATTTGGATATTTATCATCTGGACACTTGGTGCATTTTTCTGCATCTGAGAAACCAAAAAGCCATTTCCTTTAACATTCTGTCCTTTTATCTTACAATAAACACTTTCTTTGGATAACAGCTGATACCATGGGCATTTTCCAAGAAGAATTTCTTAATGATTTCATTATAAAGAGCATAAGGACATAATTTTTTTTTTTTAAATGTAGCTAGGTATTTAAGTTGAGGGAAGTCCTAATTATTTCCTGTATCTTTTTAGGCAAACATCCTGAGTCTTGCCACATGGCATTAATATACTGTGCTTGGAGGATAACTAAAGTATCTTGTAACATCTGGAAGCAACCTGGAATTAAGGAGAAACTTCCTAATAGTAAAAACAATTAACCAGTGGAACAGCTTGATTCTAAAGATTTTGGGTTCTTCAACATTGGAGGATTTATGAATAGATTAGACCAGTGGTTCCCAAACTTTTTCAGTCCACCGCCCCCTTGGTGCTACAAACTGATCCTCAGTGCCCCCCACCAGTGGTGGGTTTCAATTTTTTTTAGAACCTATTCTGTAGGTGTGGCCTATTTTGTGGGTGTGGCTTGGCAGTCATGTGACCGTGTGGGAGTGGCCACCTTGTAAAATGTAGTGAAACTCATTTAACAACGCTCTTGCTTAGCAACTAAAATTTTGGGCTCAATTGTGATAATAAATTCTTTCTTTTTCATTCTTTCTTTCCTTCCTTCCTTCCTTCCTTCCTTCCTTCCTTCCTTCCTTCCTTCTTTCTTTTCACTCTCCCCCTCTTTCTTTTTTTCTTTCTTTCTTTCCTTCCCTGTGTCACTCTCCCTGACTTTCTTTCTTTTTTTCTTTCTTTCTTCCTTTCTCTTCCCCTTCCTTCTTTCTTGTGTCACTCTCCCCCTCTTTCTTTCTTTCCTTCCTTCCTTGTGTCACTCTCCCCCTCTTCCTTCCTTCCTTCCTTCCTTCCTTCCTTCCTTCCTTCCTTCCTTCCTTTTTTTCTTCCTTTTTCTTCCTCTTCCTTCCTTTCCTTTCCTTCCTTTTTTCCTTTCTTGTGTCATTCTCCCTTCCTTCCTTCCTTCCTTCCTTCCTTCCTTCCTTCCTTCCTCCCTCCCTCCCTTCCTTCCTTCCTCTCTCTCTCTCTCCCCCCCCCCTCTCTCACACATACTTTCCAGTTGGTGAAAATTTCTGTTTTGCCAGCTGGGAGGCTAGCAAAGAAGACTCATTTTCCCTGCTGCCCGCAGCTCTCAGAGGCAGGAGGCAGGGAAGTGAGCCCTAGGCCTCATTTCTGCCTCCTTCTTCGAGAGCTGGCTTCAGGGATGGCCAGCCTCTCCCACCACTGCACCCTTCATTCACCTTCCACCCGGAGGCTCTGCCGGCAGTCGCCTCCCAAGACGGCTGCGAGCCTTCCAAGGAGGATGCTGGACATTGGGGGTGGGGGTGGCATCTGCTGTTTCTGCTGCTGCTGCAACTGGTAATGCAGGCTTCTCGCATTAAGTTGCAGGCGCACCGATTCCAGCAGCTGCGTTTTGCTTTGAAACTTGCTGTCCCAGCAACCCAAAGGGGACATTCTCCCAGCAACTTTCTCTCTTGCAAAACAGGTGCGCGAGGCCCCCAATGATCTGATGGGAACCGTGAAGAGCCAAACTGTGCCCAGCTATCCTTACTCACTCCCAGCTAAGGGTGGGAGCACCTGAGATGCCGCTGGAAGAATGTCCTCTTTGGATTGCTAGGAAAGCAAGTTTCAAGGCAAAACGCAGCTGCTGGAATCGCCCCGTTTCCAATGTGGGGGGGGGGGAAATCCATGTTTTTCCTCCATCTCCATGGATCCCCCCCTATTGGAAATGAGGTGGCCGTGAAAGGGAAGGGAGCACCCCCCCTGCGTGTCTTCTTGAAACAGCAGGAGGAGGAACGGGGGGGAGACACGCGGGGGGCGCTGTTTGAAGACACACGGGGGGCGCTCCCTTCCTTTCACAGCCACCTCATTTCCAATTGGGGGAGATCCATGGAGATGGAGGAAAACATGGATTTCTCCCCCCCACCTCATTGGAAACGAGGCGGCTGTCAAAGCAAGGCAATGCCCCCCCCCAGAAGAAGAAACAGAAGGGGAGTTAGCGTCAGCCCTCCGCCCGCCCGCCAAGCGGTAGTTGGGTTGGGTGGGTGCTGGGCCCCCTGTCCTGGCCAAGTGGCGCCCCGGGCTGCCTGCTGAGGAGGAGGAGGAGGAGGCAGGGGCGTGTTGTTGGCAGTGGGCAGGGGTGGGGTGGGTGCAGCACTGCAGCCCTTGCCCTTGGGGCTCTTCTTAAGGGACATGCTGGCTGGCGCTGCTTCAGGGGGGCTCGGCTGCCGCACCTGCCTGGTTCTGCCCGCCCCGCCCACCACCGCGCTCCAGCCGGGCTCTCCCCCCAAAGCCGCCCCGCACCCCTTGCCTCTCACGTGGGGAGGTTGCAAGACATGCACCGGATCTTCCGCACCGCTTCCCCAGATGCATGGAGGGGCCAAAAGCGGCCGCACTGGAGCTCCATCCCCGGAGACTTTTCAGAAGGAAGGAGGCAGCCCTTGATCTGGACTAGCGGAGGCTCTAGTCCTGCTTGAGCAGGGGCTGGACTAGAGGACCTCCGACCTCTCTTCCAGCTCCCTCCGGTTCACTTTGGGGCTGGAGCAGAGGCTTCCTTCCTCACAGGAGAGGCGTGCGCGCATGCGCGCTGCTTCAATCTCCATCCCCGACCGGCTCTGGGGTCCCCTCCTCCCTCCGCAAAAGCCCCTGCCAGGCCAGCAAAGATTCCATCTGGACCAGGTGGCGCTGGGACCCCCTGTGCCCTCCGCGCCCTCGCAGTGGCTCCCTTGCTCTGAGCTGCGTTTTGGAGTGGGCAGCGATCCCTCGAAAGCCCCCAAGTTGGTCCTCCTCCTCGCCCGGATCCAGAGCGGCGCTCCCCGCCTGGCCTTTGTCCCTGCTGGCTGACTAGAGGACCTCCGAGCTCTCTTCCAGCTCTCTCTGGTTCACTTTGGGACTGGAGCAGCAGCTTCCTTGGGGCCAGCAGGGACAAAGGCCGGGTGGCGAGCACCGCGCTGGATCCGGGTGAGGAGGAGGACCAACCTGGGGGCTTTCAAGGGATCGCTGCCCGCTCCAAAGCGCAGCTCAGAGCAAGGGAGCTGTGGGGGCGCAGGGGACCAGCGCCGCCTGGTCTGGATGGGATCTTTGCTGGCCTGGCAGGGGCTTTTGTGGAGGGACGAGGGGATGCTGGAGCTGGTCGGGGACAGGAGATTGAAGCAGCGCGCGCACACGCCTCTCCTGGGAGGAAGGCGGTGATTGGAGGGGAGGGTGGTGACGTTGCTTAAAGGGAAACCCGCTATTTCCAGGTTTGTTTTAATGATGTCGTCCTTCTGCCCACGCCGATAGGCTTTAACAGCCCATCTTCCGATCGGCAAGTTTCTTCCTCACCCTCAGCGCCTCCCTGTTGCCTCCTAGTGCCCCCCTGCAGCCGTTTGGCCTCCTAGCGCCCCCCTAACGCAGGCCACCGCCCCCTGGGGGGCGTTACCGCCCACTTTGGGAACCACTGGATTAGACAGTCACTTGTCTGAAATGATATTGGGTCTCCTGCTTGGGCAGAGGGTAGGACTAGAAGACCACCAGGTTCCCTTCCAGCTCCATTCTGACTAATTGATTGAGCTACATGACTGGCAGAATATGTATAATGAGTTCCCCCCATAACTATCCACAGCACCACATTATGGACCAGTGACTCCTTCTCAGTGATCCTCAAGGGGTGGATCCAATATACAGTGAATTGAAAGGTCTTTCAGAAGGTGGACCTCACACAATTCTTCAAGTTCCAAAGAACTCAGATGTTCCTAGAAAGGTGAACATAGCAGCACAAGTCCAAACTAAGAAGCAGGACAGAGATTTCCTCTGCTGTTAGTAAAGCTTGCTCAGTCTGCCACCCCCTCCTCCCATCTCTTTCCAGCCCCTCCTTCAAAGTCCTTTTGATTTTCTTCCGTTTAGATAAGAAATTCTGCAGGTTGAAAATAAATATAAAAAACCAGGTGAGCTTCGATCTATCATTTAACTTGCACTTTCATGAAAATCTTCTGGGTGGATCCAGTTCCACAAAGCCTCCCATTTTCCTCAGGGTGACCCACCTTCCTGAGTGGAGAAGGTCCCCTCCGGACAAGGAACGCAGTCATAGCAGCAAACTGGCTCTCCTTCTCGAGCCCTCTTGACATATCCAGGATGACAACTTTCCACACATCTGGACTGAGGCAGGGACTGAGCAGAAGAACAAGGAAGGCCAAAGAAAAGATGTTAGGACTCTCCGTCCATGGAAAACAGAGGGAGAAATGGATGGAGACAAGCAGCTTCTGGTCTTCACTGAGGTAGATAGGAAACCTCTGACTCCTTCTAAACAGATGCAGGAGGTAGAACATCTGGCAGATTCTCCATTTACTTCCTCCCTTTTGCTTTTGGAATTTAACATTGCCATAAAGGACTTTCCTACTTAATAGTCTTGGCAATAGTGTTGGCAAAACATTTTGGCACCGAGTGCCAAAACGGGAGCACGCACAAACATTTTTGGCCCCACTAGGTGATCATCTGGTTTTCTACATGCGCATGAGTACCAGCCATCTGGTCTGCCGGTTTCTGGCACACATGTGCACACAAAGATTAGCTGCCTAGTGCGCAGGCACCAGTTCAAGATTTCGAGGGTCCTCGTGCTTCCCTGCCCGCCCAGGTGGTTGGACGTCACCACTGAGGATCCGGCTCTGCAGCCCTGGACAGGGAGAGAAAGTTGGGGAGAAATGCCCCCTCCCTCCACTGGAAAGCTGGAATCTCTTCCCGGCCTTGGAATAAGCCAGCACAGCCCCCCCTCTCGGCCCACTTCATCCAAGGGAGCGTCTCCAACTGTGAGGAGCTGTGGAGATGGGGGCTGGTGGATGTGGGTCTGATGGTCCCCATGGATGAAGGACCCAGCAGGAGCACCCTATGGGGGGAGGGGAGGGGAGGAGCATTCAACGTAATCTAAAATGGGGGGGGGGAACTGCCCTGCTGTATAATTTAAACCTTGGAGAAGACAAAGGCGCAACAAGAGCAGAACTGCAATGCACAATGAAGGGCAGGGGAATCAGTGGGGAGCTGGGGGCTGAGGGAAGGGTGGGGGGCAGGAGGAAGAAGGGGAGGGGTGTGGTTGAGTGAGGGTGACATACTTCCTTTTACAACATTGATATTCCCTCCCCCCCTCCATCAAACACGCCTGTTACCCTTGAATATTCTCCAAGCCATTTGGCTGCCTTCCCCTCAAAGCCCTGCAATGGCTCGGATTGGATTGAGATACCCGTGTGTTTGTGGAGGGGTTGCCCGGTGGTGGGGAGGGGGGGAAGCCAGGGGGGTTTAAGGCAGAGCAAGGGCATTGGGGAGGGGGCAAAGTCGGGCAGGGGGTGTTAAGCCAGAGCATCCGAGGTGTCCCCAGCCTTTGAGGGAATCTGGAGGAAGGGAGAGCTGACTTGGAGGGCAAGAGGACCAGGGGGTAGTGTCCCCCCCCACAAGTCCCACATGAGAGACACTGGCAGGGGGGCAATGCTGGGCAAGTGCTTTTCCCCATCCCAGCAGCCCCTGAGCTTCCCGTCCCAATCCCTCCCATCCAAGGAGCAATGAAACCAGGCTGTTTCCTGAAAGGCTGCAGGGGAGCCTCGCTTGTCTTCACAGACCCTCCGAGACCCTCCAGGACATTTATTATTGGCAATAAAAGCAGCTTGTGTTTTTTTCTCTCTACCTCCCTCCCTCTTTCTATCTCTCTCTCTCTCTCTTTCTCTCTCTCCCTTCCTCTCCCCCCCTCTCTCTGCCCTTCCAGATCGCAACTTGGCATTTTCAATTGTTGCTCAGGAGGAAGGCAGAAGCTGCTGGCTCTGCAGGGAAGCCCCTCAGAGGTTCCCCTGTGGGGGTCTGGCAGAGGCGGTCACTGCAGAGCCCCCAACCTGGCTGACCCCACCCCTCCCCTCCCTCTCAGTCTCCCCCCCTTCCAAATCCCCCCAAGTGGAACATTTCTAAGAAGCTCTGCATAATTAGATGAAAGGCGATTGGGATTGTTTTGGCTGCCCCAGTCGCGTTGGGGCTGGTTTATGGAAGGAGAGTGGGGGTTGCCCCCGGGGGAACAAAACTAGAAGAGTCCCCAGGGTTGGTACTTGTGTGTGAGAGAGAGATGGGGGGAGGGAGGGAGGGAAAGAGCAATCCATGGGGAGGGAGCTATGGGGTAGAGGCAAGAGAGAACCAGGTGGAGTGAAGAAAGGTGAACATTCAGAGAAGGGTGTCACTCAAAATCCCCTCCTTGGAGAAAAGGGGGGGGGCCTGGGATGGACATGGAGCCCGAGGGTGGGAGTGGGAGGGAGGAACTGCGTTCTCCTTCAGCCCTCCTGAGGCCCCTCCCATCCCCCATGGGGGCTTTTCCTTCTCCTGGCTGCTCCAACACCCCAGGCAGAAGATACACCATGACAGCCACCGGGGGGGGGGGCAAGGGAGTGGTAGTGGAAAGGACAGGCCAGGGTTCCCTCCCTCCCCACCTGAGCAGGCCCTCCAGCCCATGGCACCGATGTGGGTACCTCGCCTCCTCACCAGCAGCTCCTCTTCCTGCATCTCAGCTGCTGGGGAAGGAGCAGCAGGCAGGGCAGCCAGACTTCCACCCAGCAAAAGCTGCCCTGCTGCTACGTGTACCTGAACCAGCCAGGTGCTACAGACTGCGGATCCTTATCAGAGCCTCGGGTTGGAGTTGGCCAAGAAATCTGCTTGGGTGGGGAGGGAGGGAGGGAAGCTCTTTTTGTTGATAGTTTTTGTGCGTGTCATGCACGCCAGAAACCAAAACACAAAGTGGCTCATGCACATGTGTGCACTAGAAACAAAGATCACTTTCCTGGTGTGCACATGCGCTCTGGGTGGCTCCTCTTTCACTTTCCGGCACTCCAATGCACATGAAGACCAGCTGACTGCCACTCCTGAACCCATAAGAGCAACTGGTGATGGCTCCGTGTGCCAGGAGAGATGGTTCTGTGTGCCACTTCTGCCATGCGTGTCTTAGGTTCCCCATCACGGCTATAGGCTTTGCCCACTTGAAATGGGACCTCAGGCTTTGGCAAACAGAGAAAAGACACCAAAATTTCTCTCACCTTATTGAGCAACTTTAGCTTTGAAAGAGTCTTTGGTCTGACATAAAGACTCTGTCTTACAAAATCCCCCAAAATCTGTTTCCTGGGATCCTCCTTGGGGAGAACCAAGAAGATATAAATGAACAGATCTACTTTTATCTCTCCATTTTGGTCCAAGTACAGTTTAAAGGGAGAAATATTCCAATATTCGTTCTTCTCCAGAAAGGGATGAAACTAGAATGGGAACATCCAGGAATTTGAAAAACAGAAAACTTTGTTTCTTATCCCACATTGAATCTTTCTTCTACGATTGTCTCATCTCAATATAATTAAATAGGATACAAATACTGCCAGTATCTTCATAAGTCAATGAAAAAGTTTGAGAAAAAATTCATCAAAATATAGAGAAAATATAATCAACACTGTTGGTCAATTATAGGGAACATTCTAGAGCAGATGACAAATAAAATGAACAGAGAAAAAAAAACATGATCCATAAACTCTTTGAAAACAATAGGGTGATTCCCAGAAAGCCTGGGTTGATCAAGAAGAAATCTTCTCCCTTGTAATCCTGATGGAAAACTCCTCCAGATCAGAGGTGGATTCCTACCTGTGTGGACCAGTTTGGCTGAACCAGTAGCAACTTGGCGGTCTCGGTCACTGGAACCTACAATGACCCAGGCTGGCCACCCCCCTGAATCGGTTCTCTCGGCCATATTGTTCTTGCCTTCTGCACATGCGCAGAGCAACCGTCAGTAGAGGCAGCCAGAACCCACCCCTGGCTCAATCCCACTTAGGAGCCTCAGTTTACTCCTGAGCCCCATTGGCCTTTCTCCCTGCCTCTCCCGACCAATGTTGCTCACAAGGAAACCGCAGCTAGGATCTCCCCCGTGTTGCACGCCTGAAAACGGCATGGAGGCCTGGGCGAAAGCTGGTAGGGGGACACAACACATGAGATGGGACCTGGCGAGTCTTACTGTCACAGCAGTAGCCACTCCCCACCTCCCCAGACCAAGGCCACAGCCCCAACCAGCTCCCTTTGTCCACGCAGCTGGCAGGAGCCACAACAGCACCAGTCATGGCTGAGAGCTTCCCTTGCCAGCTGGCAGCCCAAAGGTTCTCCCTCTTAAAAGTTACAATTACAATCTACAATCTACTCGATTGTAATGGGAGATGAAGACATTTGGGAAACCCTGAAAGAAGAAATGTCCCCCCAGTTCTTTTCTCAGCCTGAGAAGTCAGTGAGGATCCTTCCTGGGCTTCTCTCTCTCCCCTTATGCAGCTGCCGGATTCTGGCTCCAAGGCCTTTGGGAGCTGCCCCCTCCCTCCCCCTCCCCTCTGCAGAAACTCCCCTGGCTGCAGAATTGGGATCCCTCCGATCTTCTCCTCTTGTCCCCTTATCTTCTCCTGCCCCCCCTTCTCCCCCCTGCACAGTCTCAGTGGCTGCTTGGAGGGTTGGGGGGGGGGGAGATTTCTGGTTTTGCAGGGCTGAGAGGAAAAGGGGAAGGAGGAAGAGGCCCTCCAAGGCTGCCCCCCCTTTGGCCTTTCTGCAACCAAATTCTCTCCCCAAACAGAGGAACACCCCCCCACCCAATACTGCAGGGCAAAGCAGGCTGGTCCCATAACTGGGCAGTGTGTGGGGGGAGAGACTGCAGCAGTTATGGTTGGAAGTGAGTGTGTGTGTGTGTGTGTGTGTGTGTGTGTGTGTGTGTGTGTGTGTGATGGCCGATGTCATCTAAAGGAGTTTTTGTTTCAAGTGGGTCTCTTAGCTTTGGAAGGAAGAAAGGAAGGGATAGAATGACAGAGAAAGAGAAGAAAGAGAGAGAGAGAAGGGAGAGAGAAGAAAGAAAAGAAAAAGGAAAGGAAAGGAGAAGAAAGAAAAAGGGAGAGAGAAAGAAAGAGAGGGATGGAAGGAAGAGAAAGGGAGGGAGGGAGGGAGAAGAAAGTGAAAGAGTTATAATTGGATGGATGGATAGATACATGGAGGGAGGGATGAAGGGAGAGAGAGAAAAAAAGAGAGGAAGGAAGGACACAAACTCTGGCTTCAGAACTTGAAACAGCACAGCTGGTTGGAAGGGACCTCAGAGGTCATCTAGTCCAACCCCCTATTTCCAGCAGACGACCTTATATATCCGTGATAGGGAACCTAGGGCGGCACATGGAGCCATTGGTCAGGGCACACAAGACGCTGCCCTGTCAGCTGGTTAGTGGTCATGCATGCACTGGCCAGCTGAATTCACCCTTTTTTGAAGCCATTCTTCACCCTCCCAAGGCTCCAGAGGCTTTATAGGAGCCTGGGGAGAGTGAAAAGAGCCCCCCCCCCGAGGCCCTCCGGAGGCTTCATGAGCTTCCCTGAAGCCTCCAGACCACTCAAAACGACGCTCCGAGCAAATCGGACATCACTTCCGGTTCCGTCAGAGCGTCATTTGGAGTGAGGCCTCCTGAAGGTCCCTGAAGCCTCCGGAGGGCCTCTTGTTGGGGGGCGGAGGCTGTTTTCGCCCTCCCCAGGATCCTATAAAGCCTCTGGAGCCTGGGGAGGGTGAAAAGAGCATGTAAAAAATGGGGGGAGGGCCATGGCCAGCCAGTCACATGACCACCAAGCCATGCCCACAGAACCAATAGTAAAAAATATTTGACTCCCACCCCTGGATCCATCCCTCTTCCAATCACTGACTCCTGTTACACACAAGTGTAAGATCTGCTCACTATTATTCCAGAGTGTCAGAGGTGGAAAAAGGAATCCAGTTACAAGAGAGGAGATTTTAGCCGAATGAGAGAGAAAAACAGGATAAAAGGATGAGCTGTTTTAGAGCTGAGCCAGGAAAGCAGAGAAGTTCAGTCTCCTCTTCATGGATTGTCTGAATGCAAAGACTGAGCAGCCATCAGTTAGAGAAACTTCAACTGGGATTCCTGCAGAGAGGAGGGGTTGGGCTAAATGGTCTCAGGGTCTCCTCCAAATTTACAAAGGTTGTCATGCCACAACATGGAACTCTTGTGCTGTTGTTGCTCCAGCCACACTTAGTGGCTGGGGGCAGATAAGCCTAACTCTGTGGTTTGAAGCCAGACTCCGTTTTCTGTCAGCCTTTGGAGAAGACGGAAGAGGCCATTGTGACTGAGACCCCTGGTCATCTGGAGATGGCCTCCGTCCCTCACATGGAGCATTGCTGGAGAGGTTCCAGCTGCTCCTTTGTTGGCTGTTAGTGAATGCTGCCTCTCTCTTCTTTCTATTTGATTTCCACTCTTTGCATCTCTTCAGTTTCACCTGCCCTCTTCTCCCAATAAAGCATCCAGATCCACGCCAGGCTCCCTTTCATTGGAGGAGAACAGGGGGACTTAGCTGCCTGTCCAGCTGCACACAGACCCACCTGCAATGGGGATGGAAGAAAGGTGGAATTCCACCAGGCTCATCACAAACCCACAAATAAGGGGATTTATTTAAGAAAGAATACAGTATTTTCAAATCAGCAATGTTTAATATAAAAATGCAATGGAATCTACTCTTTGGAACCATTAATTCCCTGAGCAATTAAATTGGCCAGTTCTGTTGAGATGGTTCCCCTCCTTTTCCTCTGGATTCCTTCTCCAAAGGATCTAAAATTAATGGATCCATATCGGGACCCCCATACCTGCCACGGATGCAGCCTTTGAGACCCCAAGATCTTTTCTCCCTCCTTCCTTCCCCTCCTCGATCTGGAGGAATAGGCGGCATTCAAAACCTGGGCCAGAGTCTTCATGAGACTGTACTGGTGGTAATCATTTTGGGCCCATATTGTCTCCCTTTTCTTCTGGGTCTCCAGTGGGGCTTTCTGGGTGCATCTTCTGCGGCCTTTGACAGAAAAGATGTTCTTTGAAAGAGAACAGTGGAAATGATGACCTTTAAACTCTTTTTGCACAAAGAAAAAGGGTTCAAAGGCAGAATCTTTTGGCCTTTCTTTTTCCAGATTAGCAAAGCTCCAAATACTATGGATGGATGTGAGAAGTCTGCGCTTGTTCATTTCATAGGCTGCAAAACTTGTGAGGATCCAGACTTTCCCTTCAATGGGTCCTGGGAGACGCATAAATGTTAAATGGAAAGGAAGAATTCTCTCCCAAATGGACTCAACTTCCATGAAGTGAACAAAGACGTTGACTTGTCTCCACTTAGAGAGGGAATCCCTGAGGGCTTCTGCATGTCCAGATGTTGACAATCGTTGTGATACGACCACACAAATTCCACTCCTGACAAGCACAGGAGGGAAAATCCTCATGAAATGCTCTCCCTTCTCTGTGTCTGAAGCAAAGAGGCCAATCAGGGTCCATCTGAAATGGAGGAGCAGCTGGACAATTGCTGGATACTGGAGTCCTTCTTTGGGATTCATCTGGTGGAAAAAGGGGAATCGACTTTTATCACTCAGAGCCTCTGAAGCTGTTTGAAAATTGATCTGAAAAAGGAATTGAAAGGATTAGAGCCCTAATGGGGAAACTGAGGAATGCAGAGCCCTCTCTCCCGGCCCCCCAGCCGCCCCAGCCCAGCTCCACTAGCATCCACATGCAGGCGCCCCTCCTGCCGTCCAGCTGGTTTTCAGGCCTATTTTGTGGGTCAGGGAGGGGGATGCCTGAGTAAGAAGTGGGGGGGGGGAGGGGGTTTGCATTGTGGAGAAAACTCTGGAGGGCTGGAAGTGAGTGTGAATGGCCTCCACCCCCCTCCTCCCCAGTGCTTCCTGGCTCAGTTGGAGGCTTCCTTCGGCCTTCCAACAGTTGCAAGGGCTTTATTTTTTATTTCTGCTTCCAGGTTGGTGCAGGAGGCTTTCCAGGGCCAAAATGGGTACAAAAAGTCCAGGTTTTCCTGTTTTGGACCAGGCCATTCACACTCACTTCCAGCCCACCAGAGTTCACTGCTTCAGGGCAGAAATGAGAGCCTGTCCTGTGGAACCCACTGCCACTTGGGCAGGAAGGACAATGACAATGATGAAGAGGAGGAGGAGGAGAATGAAGAGGCTTTACAGGAGCCAGCAGGGAGCAGGTCAGGTGGGGCTGGCTGGGGAGGGGGCAATCATGGTGCTTAGGGGGCAGCAGCCTCCATGCTCCGACTGTGCTGGGGGGGTGAATGAGAGGCCCTGCTTGAATGGGGAGGAATGTACCCAGACACCCTGCCTCTCTGCTCAGGTGTCGCCCACACCATTGGCAGCAGTTTCGGTGCCCTCACACACACAAAGACACAAACACACACACACACAATTGGATTGCTCTCTTACCCTCCCTGTCTCTCTCTTGCCCCATTTACTTGGAAGCTGCTCCATGAGACAAGAAGCCGAGAAACAAGAGAGGAAAGAGAGGTTTGCAAAGTCAGGGAGTCCTTGTTGCAGGAAGGGAGGGAGAAGCAGGAGGGATCTGAGTGGGTTGGTGAGGCCTTGAGGGTCTCTTCTATCACTAGGACCCCCATGGCCTTCCCCACCCTTAGATTCCTCAGGGGCACATTGGGATCCTTCCATTGGGAGCTCTTAGGAAAGGATCCCCTCCTTGTGGGTCGCAAACAGCTCTTTCCAGTGGGGGAAACAGGACAAAGCAAGTGGGGGGAAAGAGTTTCCATTGCAATATTTCCAGTCTGAAGGAGACCCCGTCCCACGTGGGACCACAAGGCTGCCCCTCCCATATCATTCCACCACCACCACCACCACCATGGCTCCCACCCACCCGCTGAGTGCAGGCCTTACCTTTGCAAGCCCCACGGACTGAAACTGCAAAGTAAGACCAAAGTTTTTGGCCATCAGAGTTCTTCTGGCTGAAGGGGAGACCAAAAACTAGATGCCCCAGGAGGGGAAAATGGAGCCTTTGCCTCAGCTTCTTAGCTCGGACAAAGTGGAACACAGAGCCATGTCTCCTGGCACACGCGGCCTTCCCCTGTACTCTTCTGGTGCACACATGTATGGGATGATCAGCTGGCCTTTGCATGCATGGCAGTGGCAGAAACTGGAAGAGCTGGTCTTCCTGAGGCAGGGCATAAAGCGAGTTTTAGACATAAGAGTGAAATGAGTTGGGGTCAGACTGGATGATCTTTAGTCATCTTTATTTTTTTCGTTTTGTAAGGCACAAAAAGCATCTTTGAGACAGGAAGCTCGAACTCAGGAAATTCAAGTGTCAAACCACAAACACCTGCTTGTAAGTAGGTGGAGTCAGTTGGAAGTCCAAGCCCTTTGCAAGTCAGACAGAGGGCTTAACCACATAAGTCAGAATGGAACTGGGGTTTCCTGCATGCTTCTCTGCCCAGCAATAAGGAGCTGAACCAATCAGAGAGGAGTTAAGTATTTCCTGTGATGCTCTCTTTGTCAAAGTATAAGAATGAGTGTTGCTATCAGAAGACTGTTCAGAAGTTCCATGCTGGCCTTTGATTCGCTTTCTGAACCTGGCAGCCATAATAAACTTTTCCTGATTCTGAGAAGTCCAAGCCTCGTTATTTCCTGCAACATTCCGGTTTCTGCCAGTACATGAGCGCCAGCCAGCTGATCGTCCTGTGTGTGCGCCAGGGATGGGTTTTAGCTGGTATGCACCGGTACGGGCTTAGTGGATGGTGAAATTTAATGTGCCTTCCCGCATCCATTCTTCTGGAGGCCCCATACCCTCCCCTGGCCTGCCCCCCACTCTCTCCCCCCGCCTGCCTGGTTGCCACTCCCTCACACCATCCATCCACCCCATGCTTTCCCAGTCCCCCCCCCACTTCCTTTGCCCACCCAGCCGAGGTTCTGAGCCTGCAGGCAGCCGGGAAGGTGGGGGAGATGCTGCCCGTCTGCCTGACCCCCTCCAGAAGCAACTGGGGAGGCCCTGGGATGGTCAGCAGCCCTCGTGCCACTGCCATTTGACCATTCTGGCGGCACAGGAACAGGATGCGAAGGATTGCTGGAGTAATGACAACTGCAGCTGGGAGGATCCCCAGGTGGGTGGGGTGGGGGGCAGAAAGGCAGGGCGGAGGCGAAAAAAAGAATCTCCCACCATCCCGGAACTGCGTCCGCGAAATAAGGAAGCAGCCCTGGGAGAGACCTGGGAGCATCCCGGCCACCTTCGCCCTCTGCTATCACGTGCCTCCTTCCTTTCTCCACCCGTCCAAGCAAAGAAAGGGGGCCATTAAACCGCCTGCTCGCCTGCCTTTCAACCAGCCCTCCCTCTCCTTTCTTTCGGCCTGGGCTCTCTGGAGGGGGAGGGCTGGTTGAAAGGCAGGCGAGCAGGCGGTTTAATGGCCCCCTTTCTTTGCTCAGGTGGGCGGAGAAAGGAAGGAGGCACGCGATGGCCGAGGGTGAAGGTGGCCGGGATGCTTTATCCCACGCCCCCTTCCTTTCTCCGCCTGCCTGAACGAGCAAAGGAGGCTCTGGTGCCAAACTGCCCCCTTGCCTGCCTTCCAACCAGCCCTCCCCCTCCTCTCTTTCGGCCTGGGCTGCCTGGAGGGGGAGGGGAGGCTCTTCCCAAGACCGGCTTCTTTCCTTCCCTCCTGCGGCTGGCAAAAGAGGCATTTCCACAGTGGAGGCTGAAGCACAATCCCTGTGGTCAGTTCCGTCTCTCCCTTCCCCAAGCAGGTCCCATGGCTGCTGGAGCCCCGGCCGGCTCTTGTCATCGCTGAGAGCTTTCACCAAAGCGGCTCCAGCAGCCACAGGACCTCCTTGGGGAAGGGAGAGCAAGAAATGACTGCAGGGATTGGGCTTCAGCTGCCGCTGTGAAAATGCCTCTTTTTCCAGCTGGGAGGCTGGCAAAAAAGCCTCCATTTCCCTGTCGCTGTCAAACTCTCTGGGGTGGAAGGTCCCTCCCAGCCAGGAAGGATCTCCAGGAGAAAGCCAACTGCAATGGGACGCCAAGGGCCCCTCCCTTCATCCTTTTCCCTCCACAGTTCAGAATAACCACAATTTCACTGGCTTTGGATGGAAAGGGAAGGTAAAGCTGGCTCTCCCCTCAGATTAACCATGCAGCTGATTCTGCCAGCTGATCTCCTTCTTCTCTGGTGGAAATAAAGATGTTTATGAAGCCTATAAAAGGTGGAATATTATGGAAATACAAGGAATGTTTTTTTCACAGCAGTGAAGTGTCTGTTGCTCAGTTGGGGGGTCAGTTTTGTAAGGTGCCATAACATCTAGTTAGGTCCACCTGTTGTGTCCCTTTGGAAAGAAAGAAAGAGTAAGAGTAAGAAAGAAGAAAAGAGAAAGAAAGAGAAAGGGAGAGAGAGAGAAGGAAGGAAGGAAGGAAGAAAGGAGAGAAAGAAAGGGAAACAAAGAAAGAGGAAAGAAAAAGAACTCATTACTTCAATTTATCCCAAAATTTTAGCTACTAAGCAAGAGTGTTGCTTAGTGAGTTTGACCACATTTTACAAGTTGACCATGGCCAGCCAATCACATGACCACCAAGCCACGCTCACCAGTCACATGGCCACCGAGCCACTCCCACAAAACAGGCCACACCTACAGAATAGGTTCTAAAATTGTTTGAAACCCACCACTGGCATGGGCGCCAGAGACAGAGCTGCCAACATGCACACTGGGCAACTCCTCTTCCAGATCACATCCCTGACAAGAGGGCTGAAAAGGTTCTCCCTCCATGCCCTCTTCCAAGGGAGGTTTAACCAAGTCTTTATAAAGCAGTACCAATACTTCCCGTGATTTGGATTCTCTCCTTCTGTTGATGCAGCCTAGGATTGCAATGGCTTTTTTTGGTTGCTCTCACACATTCCTGGCTCACATTTGAGATATTGTGCCCTAAGATTCCCAGATCCCTCTCACAGTTCCTGCTATTGAGCCAGGCTTCACTTGAGCCGGCCTAGCGTAGCCCCCCGTTTCTGACCATATTTATAAATTTTAATTTTTTGGGTTTTAAAGGGTTTTTAGCACGGATTTTAATTTAATTTAATATGTTTTTAATAGTATATATTGTTTTGTAATGGTTTTTAATAATGTCTGTGCGCCGCCCTGAGTCCTAACAAGGAGAAGGGCGGGGTATAAATTTGAAAAATAATAATAATAATAATCTGTACCTGCACATTTGGTTCGTCTAGCCTCAGTGTAAGACTTTACTTTTCTCTACATTGGATTTCCTTTTGTTAGTAAGGCCCAGGGCTCAAGTCTATCTAGATCCACCTGGACCTTGAGCCTGTCTTCTGGGGTGTTGGCTATTCCTGCCACTTCGGTGTCCTCTGTAAATGTGATGAGTTCCCTCATCCAAACCATTGATGAAGATGTTGAAGAGTCCTGGGCCTAAAATGGAGCCTTGGGGTCCCCCACTGCTTGTTTCCCTCCATGTAGACTGAGGACCACAGGCTGAGTCCATCTGGGGGTGATGCTTTCTATCCCACATATTTTAAGCTTACCAAGAAGTAGATGGTGGTTTACTTTGTCAAAGCCTTTCTAAAATCCAAGTACTGGATACTATGCGCACTGCATTTCGCTGGTCCACTAATTTAGCCATTTTTGTCAAAGAATGAAATAATATTTATTTATAATCTGTTTTTGGATCCTTCATTAGTTGAAGTAAGTTGTCAATATCTAGACTGAATAACAATAATAATAACCAATTTCATTGTAATTTTTACAATGACAATAAAGATTATTATTAAGGGTTCATATATGCATCCTTCTCTTCCTCCTTGGGAAGTTTCAATCCTTCTTCTCATGGCTCCATTGAGCCCAAACCTCCCTCTCAAACAAGGACCTGGAGAAAGAGCTTGGATCAGGGCCAACAGGCTGAGCTCCATTTTGAGGGCAATCAATTTCCCATTTAATATTTCTTTGTTAATTATGACAAATGCTGAACTAACATCTAGGAAGCGAGCAAACCTTTGTTTACTTTGCAGTTAAAGATGAGATATTTTATTTCAAATTTGTTACTAATATTATATTATTAACATGCAATATTTATTATAAAATCAGTCACAATATCTGCTAGCTTATTTTGCCCATAATTGCTAGAACCCTTTTTATTCCACTTTTTAGATAGATAAAATGCTACTTTTACCAACTTCAATCCGACTGGATAGGCATTACTTATGTGAGAAAATGAAGATGTCAATAGAGGCCACAACAACCAGGGATATTTTTTGATCATTTAAATAGTTAGTAGAATTTCTTCTCTAGGGAATGTATTGCTTGCATTTCAGGCCTTTTATGATTAATCTCAACATGAACATAATGGGGTAAAATATTGACAATTTTTGCTAATATGGAGAAAAGCAGCTCTTGAATTCCATGGAGAAGACATGATTGCATCTATTGCTCACCCACCACCACCCACCCCTCACTTTACCAGATGGAGAAAAACACACACAAACCTGTGGGACTTTGTAGGTGCCTCCTAGTGTTGATGCCTGGATGGAGATGTCCCTTTTAGCTCCATCAAGAAGAGCCAGAAGGTTCTCCTTCCTTCCACAGCCGTAGTTGGGGACATTGGCTTCTCCAGTGGAGAGAATGTCCAGCAAGGCATCTGAAGTGCGGAAAGTGCTCCAATAGTTGTTATGGATGTTGTAACCCAGCGTGAGATTGTGCAGGAGCCGGGAATTCTTGTTGACCGTTTGGATGTTGAAAATCAACCTTAAGCCATATTGCAAATCATAAACATCCCTATTGTAAAAAAGGGATTATTTTAATTAGCAACAAGAAATTTTTCTTTTTAATATATTATCTTCCAGAAGCCTCATGAGCCTTAAGCCAACATTGATCCAAAAGCAATTATCAGTTACACAAATATGGAATTTAGCAACTACAACAATTCCACCACTACCTTAAATAATATTCATTATTCAAGTGATAAATTAAAGATTGAACTGAGGGAGGAAAATAATCTGCAGCCCTTTCAGCTTTTTTTCAGACCTGTTTTTGAGTCTCTTTCACAAAATCAGACAAAAGAGAGAAACCATTGAAATCAAAATCATTGAGGAAATTAGACATATCCTCCAATAAAGGAATAAATGAAAAATAAAAAACAGAAAAGAAGGAGAATGTCAGAATGGAGGGAGGGAAACTCCATCACCCTGAATGACTTACTGATCATGGAAAACAAACTGAAGGGAAGGAGCCACATTGAAAAGCAACTTTGTATGCAGTGTTTCCCTTCCAGTGATGACTATAGCAATGAGATGGTCTCCTGGGCTGTAAAAGCTCTCTGGTCCTTTTCCATCCTGATGCTCCAAACTCTTCGGGCATTTCATCCTCAGCTTCCCAGAGACTGGATGGGACACCAGCAGCATCAGAAGCAGAAGCAGGAGGTCCATCATTCATGGGGTGAATCAATGAATCGCTTTCCTGTTTCTAAAGAAGAATTAGAAGAATTCAAAGGATTCTCACAAGGTGGAAAATGATCCAGTGTCTTTCCTGATTGAAACATAGAGAAACACTCAGCTTCACCTGGAAAGGAGAGAGACGGACATTCAAGAGCACAGACCCTGCCTGTCCCTAAACTCCCTATTTCTCTGCCCAAAGTCTCCCCTGGAAGATTTGGCCAAAGAGCAGAGCTGAACCTTTGATCATAATTCTCCCTCTCAGGAGGGATCCCTGGAGAATCCAACCCGTTCTTGGACTCAAAGGTCGTTGGGAAATTCTCTGGAGGGAAATGAAAGGGAAATTATCCCCATGTGGCTCATAATAACAGGGGCAGAGATGGGATTAAATCAATTTTCTAGTATTGAGAGGTTTGGGGTCTCCATGCTTGAAACTGGCCCCAGAGGGAATAAAGGGCACTTGTGGCTGAAGAAAAAAAAGAAATGTGACCTTTGTTGGCATTGTGGTTAAAGAGAAAAATCCCAGGTGGGCAGTTAATGCCAGAGCATGTCACAAATCTGAAAAGCTGCCTGCTGAGTTGACATCAAAGTTTATTTTATTTGAAAGTTAATGCTCAAGGGCACCACCACAAAAGGGTTGATGAAATAGTGCAGGCAGTTTCTAAGAACAGAATGAATTTTAGTGAAAAAATAGTTATCAGACCTTTGCAGAGTTTTAAAAAAATCACACAAACACACAGAGATGTAAGAAAAATGAGTGAAAATAGATGGAGAAATCAAGGCTGCTTCTCACCCCATGTGAGGAAAGAAGGAAGGAAGGAAGGAAGGAAGGAAGGAAGGAAGGAAGGAAGGAAGGAAGGAAGGAAGGAGAGCTCAGGAACTTCCTGTTGCAGATGAAAAAACTGATCTGAAAAATCCAACTTCCATCTTCAGAGACTTGAGAATGCAGAAGCCCATATCCCATGTTCCCCTGCCCCCCTTTCCCATGCAGAGGCCAGACAAGGAGGCTCTTGCAGGGATGCCAGACAGGACTCTGCCCGGCTGAGTGGGGAGCCCCTCTTGGGAGAAGGAAGCTTGGGAGCCTTGTGTTGGGGAAGGGAAGCAGATCTGCAAAATCCCCCTCCAGGCTCCATCTTCTGAGTCCTGGAAATAGGTGGGAGGCCATATCCCATGTTGCACAGCCACCTCTTTACATGCATGGGGCATTGTACGAAAAAGCCAAGCCCAGACCCACAGAGAAGGCCCAGAATGGCCAGGAAGGGGGAGGGGATGTGGGGCATTCCTGGGAAGGGGCCAACCTGGTTTATGGGTCCCAGGGTTGAAGGTTGGTGGTTCCTCCAGCCTCACTTGGCCTCCGTGTCTTTCCAGGAGAGGCTCCTGGGGGGGAGAAGCCATGCAGGGCTGGGTCTTCCAAGGGGGATCCGGGGTTGCCTGGGAGGAAAGGGTGGGTGGTCCCACCATGGAGGGGACCCTCCATGACTCTCAGGAAGATGAGAGTCCCTGTGGCCCCTCCAGACCCTCCAGAGCCCCCAGCTGAAGAGACTTCCTCATTGCAGCCTTTACTGGGGAAGGGGATTAAGCCCCCCTCCCTCTGCAATCCTGGGAGATTTTGCCTCTTTCTCACCCCCTCACCTTTGAATGTTGCTCTTTATTTGACACCCCCCCCCCTTTGGCTTGGCTAAGGGAAGGGAAGCTCCCCGGAAACTGAAATTGTCTCTGACTTTTTCAGCAACCTGTGAATTAGCCAAGTTTTGGTGCAAGGCTTTAATTCCTGACAGAAGGGAAGAATGTCGACCAGCATTTTTCAAATTTGGAACTTGAAGATGATCAGACTTTAATTCCCAAAATCTCATGCACAGCATGGTGGGCAGTGAATCCTGGGAGATGAAGTCTATGCATTGTTGGGTGGGGAATTCTGGGGACTGAAGTCCATTCATCTTAAGGTTTGAAAAACACGGATGCAGACCAACAACTCTCCACAGGTGACCTCCATTTTGGAAAACAACAAACGCCACTGAAGAGACCACCAGTCATTGGCCGGCTTGCATAAGGCAGAAACCATGATTTGTTGAATTAATTGGACTGACATCTAACTCTAAGATCCTGATGCTGGCTTGGAAGCCATCCTTGTTGGTTCTGAGAAGCCAACATTGAGCAAAGCATGGGACGCCCTGTGAATCCAGCCCCTTCCTGACCCTTCAGACTCAGGCAGAATCACAAACCCTTCCCACTCTCCAGATGCTAAGAACCTCACTGGACCAGGGATGACATCGGACCTTTCCAGGACTATCTCCTTCGCCCTTTCCATCTGGTTGGAACCACTGAGGCCAAGAACAGCCTTCTCTGAAGCTCCATCTTTGGCATCTGCTAATTGTTTCTGCTAACTGCATAGCTGCGGCTGAGGATGATGGGAGCTGGGGACCATGCATTTGGAAGGTGCACATGGGAAGGCTGCCTGTGGCTGTTCAGGCAGGACAGAGACCCATAAACAGGACTTGGAAAAAGACTCTTGAAAGCAAGCAGCCTCCATTCTTTCTCCCAACATTGAAGCCAACCCAGTGAGGGTAATAACCACATTCCCCTTTTCAATTTGGCTCCATAAAGACCCAGCCTTTCTGCTCTGGGGAACAACCCCAGTATCCTGAGGCCTGGCCTAACTGGGAATTCTGGAAACCAGCATCCAAAAACATCTGGGAGGCTCCAAGCAGGAGAAAGAGCCTCAAAGTCCCCAGTTGATCCTCTGAAGACACACGGAGATCTCTCTGCAAGTCTCCATCGAGCTTTGTCCAGGCATTGTGGGAAACCTCTGACCCCCTCCATCCACACAGGTTCCCTTCTGCCTCTCTCCCATCATCCCAGCTCTGTTGCCCGAATGCCAGACCTGGAGTCGGTTCACACAATGTGCTAAGCAATGTATGACTTTTTAAATTTCCTTTTAATTCAGGAAGAGATTTTCTGGATACCTGCAGGCTCCAACCTCCAGGAAGGCCCGTTTCTTCCTGCAGGGATCAGGCTGAGCCCCACGTGCAATGCAGGCACATCTCTTGGCCCCACAGCGCTGCACCATCCCCCAGAATACAAAACTCTCACTGGGTCAGGGACAGGGACAGTGTGTGTGTGTGTGTGTGTGTGTGTACATGCTGCCCAGTGGGAGAGACCCCTTCTGGGGTGGGAGAGATGGGGGGCTGGGAGCTCCTTCTAGTGCTGAGGCTAATGTGAAAGAATTGCAGGGCTTCCTCCCCTCACATCCCCCATCCCCCCAACTGAGTGATGGAACTGAGAGCCACAGACCGGGACCCGCATGGCCATGAACTAGGGAGGGGGGAGGGCTCCAGAGGAGCCAGAGAAGGCCAGAAGATCCCAATAGCCATGGGGAGAGGGGAAAATACGGGGAGGGTTGAGAAACAGGCCACTCACAGAGATCGAGTGATCCCAGCGATCTTGTTCAACGGTGGGTTCCTACTGGTTCAGACTGCTTCAGCTGAGCCAGGAGTGGTTTGGCGGCCTGGGTTGGTGGAACTAGCAGTGACCCAGTCCTTCCATGCCCACAAACTGCTTCTCTAGGCGCCTCCGTAAGAATCCCCATCTTGTTTTCTGCTTCCTCACTTTCCTTGCCCTGTGCTTGAGCATGAAGTGCGCACTCACGGCGTTCCCACAAATGAAGCGGCAGTAGTGCCTGCTGGAACACCCCCCCCCCAATCTTCTTCCTGGGGCACCGCCTCTCGCACTCCAACCCAAGTCCTGGATGGGAGGTTCTGAAGGCCCTGGACCAGTGGTGGGATTCAAAAAGAATTTGCTAGCACTTCTGTGGGTGTGGCTTGGTGGGCGTGGCAGAGGAAGGATCCTGCAAAATCCCCCTTCCCTCCCCAGCCCCCCCACCTGCTTCCCAGCTCCGTCCTCCTGTTGAGGCCAACAGAAGGAGAACAGCTGGGAGGCTGGGAGGCAGAGGGGGTGGGGCCCCTCTATTTGCCCGTTCTCCGAACTACTCGAAACTTCTGCTACTGGTTCTCCAGAACCTCTCAGAACCGGCTGAATATGACCTCTGCCCTGGAGCCTTGGTGAAGGCCAGGGCAGTCTGCCATAAAGCTCCCTGTTAGGAGTAGACACCTAGAGTTGGGTAGACAATATATAATACCATGATGATATATGGTCATTGTGGCTTTAAGGATGTTGGAATGTTAGAGTGCAATTAGGAAGTGCAATTATCTCTCACTATAAGAGGAAGCCAGCAGAGCGCATCTCTCTCTCTCTGCTGGATTTGCTGTTTGATAACTGAATTGCTCGTGCGTCGTGAATTGTCAATTACTTGAGAAGAAAGAAAGAAGGAAGATTGTGTTTGCTGACTGTAAGCAATTTTATATTTGTTGAGACTTTGATTTTGAATTGCTTTAACATCCTGCTTGTTAAGCAGTAGTTTAGTTTAGTAGTTTTTACAACTTCAGTAAAAGCTATTTTATTTTACTTAACAGTGTCTGGTCTACTAATTGTGTGTACATTAGCAACATCCTTCTAGCTGCATACTCAGCTGCACACCCTTTTGCTGTCTCCCAACGGAGAGATCACCTAACCTTCCCTTCATCCGGGACTTCAGGGTGGAGGAAACAGCTGCTCTGGCGTCCATCACTCAGACTCAGCTGGGACCGGAGGGGGCGATTCTGCCCACGGAGCTCAGCCTGGAGGGTTTCTGGCTTTGGCACCAGCTGAGGCTCCAGGGGAGGGGAGGGGAGGTGGGGGTGCTGGGGGGGGGCATGCAGGGCCCTTGCCCCACAGACGGCCAGAGGAGAGAGGCTGTCTCTTCAGTTGGGCACCAGGAGGGGTCAGTGAGGGCTGCTGTTCTTGCACCAGGCTCCCTGCCTGACCTCCGGGGCTGGGAGGGCGGTGGAGTCCCCTGGGCTTATGGTGCTGGGGGGCTCCAGATGGTCATCCCCAGGTGGGAGGTCAGAGGCAGCTCAGGAGCTTAAAGCAGCCCTGGGCCCAAATCACCCAGGACCAACTCCTAGCAAGGGTAAAAGGAGTCTTTAACTTACAACCATTTCTCTATTGACCACTGGAAGTCATAATGGCACCAGAAAAAGCGATTTACGACCATTTTTCTCTCTTACGACCATTGCAACATCCCTATGGTTACAGGATCAAAATTCGGATGCTTGGCAACTGGCATGGACGTATGAGGGTTGCAGAGTCTCTGAGGGGTCATGTGATCCCCTTTTCTGACCTTCTGACAAGCGAAGTCAGTGGGGAAGGAAGATCTACCTATTTCTTAATCAATCGGTTTGTCTATTAATCCACAGGAGGATTAATAGCCCAGGAGGGAACCGGCGCAGGAAGCGGCAGAGCTGGGAGGAAGCCCCAGGGGAGGAAGGCGAGACCTTGGTTGGGAGACAGGATGGGGGCTGCAGGGGACTGCCTGGCTGACCTGGGTGCGAGGGAGTGGGGCAGGTGAGGGGCGGGCGCCAGGCTGTTTGTCTGGGCTAAAGGGGAGCAAAGGGGCAGCAGCAGAAAGCAGCTTCGGTCTGTGGGAAGTGAGAAGTTGCACCTGATGACCATACAGGGAATCAAAGCCACTGGATGGATTTTGTGCCAATCACGGGAGTTTTAATCCCACCTTCCAACAAAAGCCACATGGGGGACTTGGAGCCCATCATCAGGGGACTTTGAGTTCTTAGTCCTATTTTAGGCATCAAAGCCAGCTGGCTCTGAGTTCTAATCCTCCCTTAGGCATGAAAACCTCCTGGGGGACTTTGGGCCAACTGCCAGGAGAATCTTGAGTTCCGGTCCTGCCTCAGGGCTTTATGATTGGGGGAGTGAAACTTAGAACCATTTTCTCCTATGAATGCAGAAGGAAGAGACTTTGCCCAGAACTGAGCTTTCCTCCTTCACCTCAGATGGACACTGTTGGACACTCAGACCTCCCTCCATCTTGGAATCCCCAATTCTGGCATCAGAAGATCTGATCGAGGGATGGCTGAGACTCCAACACTGCCTGGTGTGATGGAGGAAAGTTCTCTTGTGGGGATGCAGCCATTGGGTGATGGGCAAAGCCTCCTCCTCCTGCCTGTGGGAGAACCAGAATCCTCTGTGTGGGCCCTGAGAATCTCAGGCTGATCTTAGTCTGATCCATCAGAGCTTTTCTTGTCTCCTTAAAAGGGAATTGGCAAAGGGATCCTATTCGCTATTAGGAGCCATTCTGAGACCTGAATCAATTCCCAATTGATCAGCAATCTCTGTGGTTGGAGAGCAGAGCAGCTTCCATGGGTGCCTCTTCCTAGAAACCCAGATGTTCCCATCCTTGCTCACCCCTTCCTGGACCAGGATGAAGATGCAGCATTGAACCTTCATGCCACAGTCCGTGATGCGGCTGCCTTTAGACAGGATCCCTCCAACCTCCTCCTGGGGAGAGTCTCAGGGTCCCCTTTCTCTGGGCATCTTCTCCAGCCCTTCACAGACAAGAGAAGCTTGGAAGAAGAGCAGAGAAAAGGCTTCAGGCACAAGTGGTAGAGTGGACAATTAAAGGACTTGAACATAGTCAGATATTTCTCTTTTATTTCTTGAATAAGGAGAGAAAGAAAAACACAGAGCTACACAATGACCCCAAAGTGAAATCCCAGACGGCTGTTGTGATCCACACTTTCTCTAGAGTCGGTTTCATCAGGACATCAAGGAGGAACCATTGAACAGTTGTGAAGATTTCCCTCCCAAGCAGAGAGCAGGTGAAACCCTGAATTTCTCATCATTTGGGGATTTCATGGGTTCCCACAGAGATTATCTCACAGCATGACTGGAACTTCTTTCCCACAGCTTCCATCTGGCCATTCTTCCTACTCTGAGCTTTTCTCTCTCACACAGAGACACTTTTCAGCTCTCAGTTTTCAGTTTCATTGAGGGCCTCATCAGCCTCATGGTTGCCCTCAAAGGGCCAGAAGCAGGTAAGACCATGAAGACTCACAGCGTCCAGATGGGCCTGGCTGGAGGAGAACAGTCTGGTCACTGGGACTAGGTGGCTGGGTGGGCACCAGAGGTCACATTCAGCTGGTTCAGACCGGTTCTGACATAGTGGAAGTTGGGAGAAGTTGGGAGAAGCAGCAAATACCACCTCTGGCTGACTCTACCTTCCCACCCACACAGTTCCCTGCCCTAGATTCCCTGGTTTCTCAGCTCAGCTCATTTGCGTGGCAGAGGGCATTGCTGTGCCTCAGCTGAGCTAAAGAAACAGCTCAGCTCCCCAGCATTGACTCTGACTCTGACTCCGAGGGCTCTTGGAGGGCTGCATGCGCACAAGGGAAGCCCCCTCTCATGGAACCCCTAGGAAAAGACTTGGGATCCCACCACTGGGGAGCATGGCTGGGGAGGGGTGGCTGAGTGGGGGTGGCCAGCTCAACACCCCCCACTGGGCATGGCTGTCTCGGGGCAGCTGGGTTGGGATGGAATAAGTTGCACCAGCTGACTCCACGTGGGGACAATTCAGTGCCCCACAAGCTCCTCCCCTCCCTAAACTGCTGGCAGCCAAACACACACACACACACACACACACAAACAAACACACACTACATTCCATGTTTGGAGGCTTTTAAAGAAAGAGGAAAGAAAGGCCCTTCTCCCCAAGCCCAGGATATGATTGGCAGTTTGTAAGCTCCAATCTGGAAAAAAGTCTCCAAGCTTAGAAGGGTGTATGTGTGTATGTTTGTGTGTGTCTGTGTGGCACAGCTAGCCAAAGGAGCCATTCTCCCCATCCCAGACCTCCTTGGCATTTGGGAGGCAGAGGACAAGGCTGATGCACCTGGAAGCCCAGAGGAGAAAGTTTGCAGGAAGCCCTTGAGTCCGACTTCTTCCTTGAGTGTCTCTGGAGAGGAAGAGGAGGAGGAGGAGGAAGAAGAAGAAGAGGAGGAGGAGGAGGACGCAGGGGAGGAGCAGGAGGGAGGCTGGGCCTTCTTGAGAGAGAATCCTTGTTTCCAATCACAAGTGGAAAGGATGCTGGCTTGTTGGGGCAGCTTCCCCTCATGCAGCTCCCTCCTCCCACCCCCTCCTCCCCTCCTGTGATCCCTCAAGGCAGAAGCAAACTTTCTCCTCCAAGCTTCCACATCCAGCCCTGTCCTCCTCCGCTTCCTTTGGGGGAGGGGGGCAGGGAAGGCTTTGAGGGGGCATCCAGAGGTCTCCAGAGGAGGAAGGGGAAATCAGGGGGAGACCGAAAGTCTCGTCTGTTAAGTCCTCAGGGTTGTGACCGTGCCATCAAGTCTGGTAAACTCTGAGTCACCGCATTCCGGAACGGAGCCGGCAGCTGCGTCTGATTGGCTAAGATTCTGTCTAGAAAGCTGATACAATGTTGCAAGTTAAGTGCTGAGAGGTTTCCCGCCTGAAAGCCTATATAAACGGCTGTCAGACAGGGAAACCTTGCTAGTAATGATTCTTGTGTATTGTAAATAGTTGCTGAATAAATGTTCCTGTTGCTTGAGTCGGAATCCTTCATCTAACTTAACATCGTCCAACAGAGGAGCCTCACTATCCCTGCCAGGCCACCTGGAGAATGGCGGCACAGGCTGTCCAGAGCCCCAGAGTTAAGGGCGAGTGTCTAGCCCACAAGCTCCCGAGGGCCCCACAGCCCAGCCCAGCCCAGCCCAGCCTCCCTGAGCTCTTCCTTGTGGGCGGCTGCTGCAGGGCTTCCTCTCCTTGGCCAGGTTGCTCCTGGAGGCTGCCTGGAGGTCCCCCCACCAGTCCTGGCCCAATGCTGGCCTCTTGCCCATCCCTTGCCTTAGGGGCGGAGCCAGGGGTGGGTTTCAAAATCTTTTACTACCTATAATGTGGGTGTGGCTTGGCGGTCATGTGACCGGGTGGGAGTGGCTTGGCAGTCATGTAACTGGGTGGGCGTGGCCAACTCGATGTGACTCATCTGGAGGGGCACCTGGCCTGGCTTCTCCTTGCCCCTCCCCTCCGAGCCAGTCCTCGCCTCGCCTTGCATGCTATGGTGGGAGAGGAAGCCTTTTCAAAGTCATCTTCCCCTTGATGCTAGTCCCTAAGATGAGATGTTGCTGCCAGAAGACCTCCTGCTGTCCATTTCCCAATCTTGTTTATGGCCATTCTCTTGGAAAGACTGACTGGAGAGTCTCACTTCCCTCCAGCCTCCCTTCCTCTGAAGGAGCCCCACAGCTGCTTCCTCCTCTTTGAGAAGAGCCTTGCAAATGGGGGCAGGCCAGGGGTCCCTTCCTCTGAAGGAGCCCCACAGCTGCTTCCTCCTCTTTGAGAAGAGCCTTGCAAATGGGGGCAGGCCAGGGGTCCATGCCAGTATGGGGGGGGGTGTCTACCAATATGCAAACATACGGCCGAATTCCGCTACTGGTATGCCCATACCAGTCCATACCAGGGGCAACCCACCTCTGCTCCTTTCCCTTCCTTCCTTCCTTCCTTCCTTCCTTCCTTCCTTCCTTCCTTCCTTCCTTCCTTCCTTCCTTCCTTCCTTCCTTCCTTCCTTCCTTCCATGGGGTGAGAGGCAGCCTGGATTTCATCATCTCTTTTCACTTGGTTTTTCCTTCTCTCTATATTTCTTTCTCTATGTTTTTTATAACATAGAGAAATGTTTCATCAGCCCTTTTGTGGTGGTGCCCTTGAGGATTAGTTTTCAAAATAACATAACCAACATTTTGGTTCCAACCCAACAGGCAGCTATTTCAGATCTGTGACATGCTCTGTCATTAAGTGCCCCCCCTCCCTTTTGTCTTTACGCAAACAAATCTCAGATTTATTTGTTTCTTCAGCCACAGGTGCTGTGTATTCCCTCTGGGGCCAGTTTCAAGCATGGAGACCCCCAAACCTCTCAAACTAGAAGAGGGATTTAATTCCATCTCTGCCCCTGTTATTATGAGCCACATGGGGATTATTTCCCTTTCATTTCCCTCCAGAGAATTTCCCAACAACCTTTGAATGCAAGAACTGGTGGAATCCTCCAGGGATCCCTCCTGAGAGGGAGAATTATGATCAAAGGTTCAGCTCTGCTCTTTGGGCGAATCCTCCAGGGGAGACTTTGGGCAGAGAAATAGGGAGTTTAGGGACAGGCAGGGTCTGTGCTCTTGAATGTCCGTCTCTCTCCTTTCCAGGTGAAGCTGAGTGTTTCTCTGGGTTTCAATCAGGAAAGACACTGGATCACTTTCCACCTTGTGAGAATCCTTTGAATCCTTCTAATTCTTCTTTAGAAACAGGAAGGGGATTGATTGATTCACCCCATGAATTATGGACCTCCTGCTTCTGCTTCTGATGCTGCTGGTGTCCCATCTAGTCTCTGGGAAGCTGAGGATGAAATGCCTGAAGAGTTTGGAGCACCAGGATGGGAAACAACCACAGAGTTTTTACAGCCCAGGAGACCATCTCATTGCTATAGTCACCAGTGGAGATGAAACATTGCACACAAAGTTGCTTTTCAATGTGGCTCCTTCTCTTCAGTTTGTTTTCCGTGATCCGTAAGTCATTCAGGGTGATGGAGTTGCCCTCCCTCCATTCTAACACTCCCCTTTATTTCTTATTTGTTCCTATATTGGAGGATGTGTCTAATTTCCTGAATGATTTTGATTTCCATGACTTCTCTCTTTTGTCTCGTTTGGTGGAAGAGACTCAAATCCAAAAATGGGCCTGAAAAAAAAGTTGAAAAGGCTGCTTTCTTTTTATTATATATTTATATAATCTTTACAACAATTCTACATCTTTTACATATACCTTGTGTTTCATCTATCTATCTATCTATCTATCTATCTATCTATCTATCTATCTATCTATCTATCTATCTTTACATATTTTTTATCTCTATTAATTCCATACATTACATCTTTCATATATATTTGATTATTTTATGTTTCTTATTTTGGACTATTTGTGTATTTTATTCTATACTTTCCCCTCTTGTTAATTCTGAGGTTTTGTATTTATTTCATGGTTCCTTGATCTTTTCTCTTCCCTTTATTGCTTTCCTTTTTTCCCTTCTTCCTCTAGCCCATTGTAGCCTAAGTCCCAAACTAAGTAGCCCTCGGATTCCTCTTTGTCTTTTAGCTCTTTTGTGAGATTATTTTCCTCTCTCGGTTCAATCCTTCATTTCTCACTTGAATCATGGATTTTATTTGAAGTGGTGGTTGAACCATTTGTTCTTGCTGTATCTCAGCCAATTTCCATATTTGTGTAACTGATTATTGCTTTTGGATCAATGTTAGCTTAAGGCTCAGGAGGCTTCTGGAGGATTATATGTATTATATATAACAAAAGTATTTCTTGTTGCTGTTGATTATAACATTTTTTTTACAATAGGAATTCCAATGGGTTCTTTCTTGGCTTACTATTCTTTTTCAACATCCCAACAGTCAATAAGAATCCCCAGCTCCTGCACAATCTCACACTGGGCTACAACATCCATGACAACTATTGGAGCACTTTCCACACTTCAGATGCCTTGCTGGACATCCTCTCCACTGGAGAAGCCAATGTCCCCAACTACGGCTGTGGAAGGAAGGAGAACCTTCTGGCTCTTCTTGATGCAGCTCCCACGGACATCTCCATCCAGATGTCAACACTAGGAGGCACCTACAAAGTCCCACAGGTTTGTGTGGGTTTTTCTCCATTTTCTTACACTGAGGCTAGAAGAACCAAATGTTCAGGTACAGATCAGGTGAAGCCTGGCTCAATAGCAGGAACTGTGAGAGGGATCTGGGAATCTTAGGGGCAATCTCTCAAATGTGAGCCAGGAATGTGTGGCAGCAGCCAAAAAAAGCCATTGCAATCCTAGGCTGCATCAACAGAAGGAGAGAAGCCAAATCACGGGAAGTGTTGGTACCGCTTTATAAAGCCTTGGAAAAAGGGCATGGAGGGAGAACCTTTTCAGCACTGAGTCCTCTTGTCAGGGATGCGATCTGGAAGAGGAGTTGCCCAGTGTGCATGTCAGTGTTTATATGCACACCAGGCAGCTCCTCTTCTGGTTTCTGTCATGCATGCATGCGACAATCAGCTGCTGGAACGTATGCGCTCACAGAAACAAGAAGAGCAGCTCTTCCACTTCTGCCACTGCAGTGCGTGCAAAGGCCAGCTGATTGTTACATGCACATGCGCACCAGAAACCCAGAAGAGAAACAGGCAAGGCTATGCATGCCAGACGACATGGGTCTGCATGCCACTTAGCCCGAACTGAGAAGCTTCCTGGGGCCTCTGTGCTCCCCAAAAACTTTTGTCTTACTTTGCAGTTCCAGTCCGTGGGGCTTGTGAAGGAAAGGCCTGGGCTCAGCCAGTGGGTGGGAGCCATGGTGGTGGTGGTGGTGGAATGATATCGGAGGGGCAGCCTTGTGGTCCCACGTGGGACGGGGTCTCCTTCAGACTGGAAATAGAGCAAAGGAAACTCTTTCCCCCCACTTGCTTTGTCCTGTTTCCCCCACTGGAAAGAGCTGTTTGCAACCCACAAGGAGGGGATCCTTTCCTAAGAGCTCCCAATTGAAGGATCCCAATGTGCCCCTGAGGAATCTGAGGGTGGGGAAGGCCATGGGGGTCCTAGTGATAGAAGAGACCCTCAAGGCCTCCCCAACCCACTCAGATCCCTCCTGCTTCTCCCTCCCTTCCTGCAACAAGGACTCACTGACTTTGCAAACCTCTCTTTCCTCTCTTGTTTCTCGGCTTCTTGTCTCATGGAGCAGCTTCCAAGTAAATGGGGCCAGAGAGAGACAGGGAGGGTAAGAGAACAATCCAATTGTGTGTGTGTGTGTGTGTGTGTGTGTCTTTGTGTGTGTGAGGGCACCGAAACTGCTGCCAATGGTGTGGGCGACACCTGAGCAGAGAGGCAGGGTGTGTGGGTACATTCCTCCCCATTCAAGCAGGGCCTCCTATTTTTCCTCTCCCCAGCCAGCCCCCCCCCCCCAACCTGCTCCCCGCTGGCTTCATGTTCAACTGCCAGCCAGCTAGATTTCGGGTGTATGATGAGGGCCAGGGCGGGGCACGCATGAGTATGCAGTGGGGGTTGCTTGCATTGTGCAGCAAACTACATCCTTCTCTCCCAAGTGGCAGTGGGTTCCACAGGACAGGCTCTCATTTCTGCCCTGAAGCAGTGAACTCTGGTGGGCTGGAAGTGAGTGTGAATGGCCTGGTCCAAAACAGGAAAACCTGGACTTTTTGTACCTATTTTGGCCCTGGAAAGCCTCCTGCACCAACCTGGAAGCAGAAATAAAAAATAAAGCCCTTGCAACTGTTTGAAGGCCGAAGGAAGCCTCCAACTGAGGGAGGAAGCACTGGGGGGGTCCAGGCGATTCCCACTCACTTCCAGCCCACTGGAGTTTCCTGGGCAATGCAAGCGCCACCCCCATCCCCATCCCACACACAGCATACTCACAGGTCCCCCGATCCTGGCACTCGGCAGAGGCCCAAAAACCAGCTGGCCAGCAGGAGGTGGACCTGCATGTGGATGCTAGTGGAGCTGGGCTGGGGCGGCCTGTGTGCTGGGAGAGAAGGCTCTGCGTGCCTCAGTTTCCCCTTCATGGCTCTCATCCTTTCAATTCCTTTTTCAGATCAATTTTGGACCAGCTTCAGAGGCTCTGAGTGATAAAAGTCGATTCCCCTTTTCCCACCAGATGGACCACAAAGAAGGATTCCAGTACCCAGCAATTGTCCATCTGCTCCTCCATTTCAGATGGACCCTGATTGGCCTCTTTGCTTCAGACTCAGAGAAGGGAGAGGATTTCATGAGGATTTTCCCTCCTGTGCTTGTCAGGAGTGGAATTTGTGTGGTTATATCACAACTGTTCTCAAAGACTGGATATACTGCATACCTCAGGGATTCCCTCTCTAAGTGGAGACAAGTCAACGTCTTTGTTCACTTCATGGAATTTGATTCCATTTGGGAGAGAATTCTTCCTTTCCATTTAACATTTATGCGACTCCCAGGACCCATTGAAGGGAAAGTCTGGATCCTCACAAATTCTGCAGGGTATAAAATGAACAAGCGCAGACTTCTCACATACATCCATAGTATTTGGAAGTTTGTTTATCTGGGAAAAGAAAGGCCAAAAGATTCTGCCTTTGAACCTTATTTCTTTGGGAAAGAGAAGTTTCAAGATCTTTATTTCCACTGTTCTCTTTCAAAGAACGTCTTTTCTGTCAAAGGCCGCAGAAGATGCACCCAGAAAGCCCCAATGGAGACCCAGGAGAAAAGGAACAGGATCCGGATCACAAATCACTACCAACCTTATAGTTTCATGAAGACTTTGGCCCATGCGATGAATGCCGCCTATTCCTCCAGATCGAGGAGGGGAAGGAAGGAGGGAGAAAAGAGGTTGGGGTCTCCAAGGCTGCAGCCATGGCAGGTATGGGGCAGTGGTGGGTTTCAAATTTTTTTAGAACCTACTGTCTAGGTGTGGCCTATTTTGTGGGTGTGGTTTGGCAGTCATGTGACAGGGTGGGAGTGGCCAACTTGTAAAATGTGGTGAAACTCATTTAACAACGCTCTTGCTTAACAACCAAAATTTTGGGCTCAATTGTGATGATAAATTCTTTCTTTCTTTCTTTCTTTCTCTTTCTTTCCTTCTTTCTTTCTTTCCTTCTTTCTTTCTTTCTTTCCTTTCTTTCCTTTCTTTCCTTTCTTTCCTTTCTTTCCTTTCTTTCCTTTCTTTCCTCTCTTTCCTTTCTTTCCTTTTTTACTTTCTGCCTTTCTTTCCTTTCCTTCCCATTGGGTTACTGGCAGCGGCATGCCAGGCTTACTTCTGGGTCCGTCGATGGAACCCCCTCTCACCGGTTCTCTAAATTTCACCATCCGACTCTTGTGAGTAGGTGCGAGCCTGCAGAAACCCACCACTGGTATGGGGGTCCCAATATGGATCCATTAATTTTAGATCCTTTGGAGGAGGAATCCAGAGGAGAAGGAGGGGAACCTTCTCCAAAGATCTGGCCAATTTAATTACTCAGGGAATTAATGGTTCCAAAGAGTAGATTCCATTGCATTTTTATATTAAGCACTGCTAATTTGAAAATGCTGTATTCTTTCTTAAATAAATCCCCTTATTTGTGGGTTTGTGATGAGCCTGGTGGAATTCCACCTTCCTTCCGTCCCCATTGCAGGTGGGTCTGTGTGCAGCTGGAGAGGCAGCTAAGCCCCCCTATTCTCCTCCAATGAAAGGGAGCCTGGCGTGGATCTGGATGCTTTATTGGGAGAAGAGGGCAGGTGAAACTGAGGAGATGCAAAGTGTGGAAATCAAATAGAAAGATGAGATAGGCAGCATTCACTAACAGCCAGCAAAGGAGCAGCTGGAACCTCTCCAGTGATGCTCCGTGTGAGGGATGGAGGCCGTCTCTGGATGACCAGGGGTCTCGGTCACAACAGCTGCTTCCGTCTTCTCCAAAGGCTTCCAGAAAACTGAGTCTGGTCTCTCCTTGCCTCAACAAGATACAATTTCCCTGTTTATTTATTTACTGCTATTTAACATCCAAAATTTTATCCTATGTATATATGCTATATGTGTACATCCATATTACATGGTATAGTGTTATAGACACACAAAAAATACGTTATCTACTATATATAGTGTATGTGTGTTTGTATACACACAAACACACACACAGCTTTTCTAAAACTATACACATTCAACCTCACTTTCTGTGTTTGGAAAAACACACCCAGAGTCCACTTTCTGCCACACATTTAACTGTAACGTCTGCCCAGAGGCGTAGCGTGGGAGGTGCAGGGGGGGCCGGCCGCACCGGGCGCAACATCTGGGGGGGGCGCGCTCCAGAGACCCGACTCGGAAGCTCTCCTCTGCGGGTCTCTGGAGTTGGCGGCGGCGGCGCCTGGGCACTCCTGGGCCGGCGAGAGTCGGGGAGCGAACAGCGGCCAGTAGGGGCCAAACCCTCCCGGGCCATCCCCCGGCTGAGGCCAGCGCCGGCTCCTCGCACCCGCCAGCGCCACCCGAGGGGGCCAGGCGAGACTTAAAGGCGCAGGTCTTTCGAAGCAACGGCCGTGCGGAGACCCTGGAAGACTCCTCCGTTCCGAGCCAGCCAGAGGAGCGGCGACCTGGGCCCTGCGGCGGCCCGGGAAGACCCTCTTGCCCCAGCTTTCGGGCCGTCGCCCTCCGTAGAAAGGAGCGTCGGGTGTCCCAGGCCCGCACCACGCAAAGGGCGCCCGCTTCTCCCCAAGGCGAGGCAACGAGTGTCGGACCCGGATGGCCGAGCCCTTTGGGCAGCGGCTGCCTGCCGGATCCTCGCGGGAGGTGCGTGGGCTCGACACCAGAAGAAGAGCTGCCTCCCCTGAGTGCTAAAATCCACGGGTTAGGAGGCGCAAATTACTTGCCTTGCCCCGGGTGCTGACAACCCACGCTACGCCACTGCGTCTGCCCATGTGAACATTACAGAGGCCTTCAGATGCTCTTCCCTAGCCTGCACATGACTGTCAGAGCCAGGAGATGTTGTGCATTGAGGAAAATGGGGCAAAACTCACTTAACAACCCTCTTGCTAAGCAATCAAAATGTTGGCCTCAATTGTCATAAGTCAAGGACTATCTATGCCTTCCTCTGCATGGCAGCCTTGTCCTAGTAAACTCCTTCCCTTTTCTGGCAATTTTCTTCTCTGTTAGAGGCCCCAAAATCATCCAGAGGATATAAGGTCTCCTGAGGGAGCAGGGGGTTGGACTAGATGGCCTCCAACGTCCCTTACAGCCCTAGGTTACTCTGCTGTTTCAAAGAGTCTTCTGAAGCCTTCCTTCCTCTCTTTTTTTTCTCTATCTCCCTCCCTCTGTCTTTCTTTTTCTTTCTTTTTTCTTTTCTTTCTTGTTTTTCCCTTCTTTCTTTCACTCCCTTTCACTCCCTTTCTTTCTTTCCCTCTCTTTGTATCCTTTCCTTTCCTCTTTCCAAAGCTAGGAGATCCTTTGGATGAAAGCGGACATTGCACACACTCCCTCCCCCCTCTCCCCCCTCCCCGCCATCTCTCTTCCAACCAGCTCTGCTCCTTGTTTGCTTTTAGAGGTAGACTGATTGCAGAAATCTTTTGCAAGGGTGCTCTGGGGATTCCTCCCCCCCAACCCACCCCCCCACCAAGGTTGCTTCTGGAGGTGGCAGGCAGAGGCATTTTTTAAAAAGAAAAGCCCACCAAAAGATCTGGAGCTGCCAGCCTGGCCCATCCACTACTGTACCTGCCCCTCCCACTTTGCCCCCCACTATGAGGTTCTTTTGGCCGTTGTGTGCAGGGAAAAACCTTGCAGGGAAAAACCTTGCACAGTAAAGAAAAACTTCCCAAGAGTTTGAGAATTAACTCACACTCACGAGAAGGTTTTCTTTACTGTGCAAGGTTTTCCCTGCAAGGTTTTTCCCTGCACACAACGGCTGAGAGACACTTGCAAGGGGGTGCAATTTGGGCCCACCCCCCACCCCAAGGCAAGGCCTATCAACCACAGTTATACTCAATAAACCAGGGGTTGCTCCCTCGACCGGCTCCACCCAAGATCCCCTTCATCCTTTCGGAGTCCGTCCGCTTTGCTGCCTGGGAAACAACTGAGCAGAACCGCTCCTGCCCAGTGGCCTCCCCCAACTCCCCATTCCAGACCATTAAGGCAACCAATGGTTGACAACCGAAGCCAACTGGGCGCAAAGCTGGGTTGACAATGAGCCTCCGAGGTCTCCCTCCTGCTTGCTTGCCCAGTGCTTGTTCAGCTGTCCCCTCTGATCCCCTGGCTGGATGCAGCCACTCTCTGGAGACTGGAAAGTGAGGTTGTCCACCTGCCTGTTTGCCCACCGCTCACTCAGAGACCCTCCCCCCCAAAATCCCCCCCAACACCTGCCTTCTTGGCCAGCACTCACTCAGAGACCTCCTACTAACCCACCCACCCAGTCACTCAGACCCCCCATCTTCCCATCCTGCCTGGGCCCAGCCACTCACTGGTTCTTTCTTCTTCTGTTTCTAAATGAAGTCCTGGTTGGTTGGTTGGTTGGTTGGTTGGTTGGTTGGTTGGTTGGTTGGTTGGTTAAAGAGCAGTTGGATTCCAAAGCTCCATCACTGGAGGCTTTTAAAAGGGAGAACTTTTCGGCTGCCAGCTGGCAAAGGAAGCTCTCAGCCATGACTGTAGCTGCTGTGGCTCCTGCTGGCTGGATGGACAAAGGGAGACCTCCTACCCTCCCGCTCAATGTGGGATAAGAAACAAAGTTTTCTGCTTTTTAAATTCCTGGATGTTCCCATTCTAGTTTCATCCCTTTCTGGAGAAGAATGAATATTGGAATATTTCTGAGAAGAAGCTGTACTTGGATCAAAATGGAGAGATAAAAGCAGATCTGGGTATTGCGGGCTTTTTGGTTCTCCCCAACGAAGATGCCAGGATGGAGTTTTTGGCGTTTTTTGTAAGACAGAGACTTTCTATCAGCCAAAAGACTCTTTCACAGCTGAAGCTGCTCAATAAGGTGGGAGAAATTCTGGTGTCTTTTCTCTGTTTGCCAAAGCCTGAGGTCCCATTTCAAGTGGGCAAAGCCTAGAGTCTCCAGGGTGGTTGGCCTTCCATGCCAGTTGGTGTCATCTAATGGAGGTTCTTCAAGGGATGGGACCTATGTGGAGGGGTTTGCCATGTTTTATGGAAACCTTTCAAGATCTTACTGGTCAGAGGTTTCTTTCTTCATCAAAGTTTTATTCTAGATTTTAAAAATCTAATGGAATAAAAGTTTCCTAAATCTTTTACAGTAAACTTTATTCTCCATTTTAATATGAACATAACTTCATATGTAAATCGTTTTATCAATTCCATCCCTCTGTTAAGTGGAAAAGTACCTTATTATAATGTTAATTTCCAAAAGCAAAAGGGAGGAGCTAAATGAAGAATCTGCCATATTCTTCATATTTACCTCAGTGAAGACCAGAGGCTCCTTGTCTCCATCCATTTCTCCCTCCGTTTCCCATGGACGGAGAGTCCTAACATCTTTTCTTTGGCCTTCCTTGTTTTTCTGCTCAGTCCCTGCCTCAGTCCAGATGTGCGGAAACTTGTCATCCTGGATTTGTCAAGAGGGCTCGAGAAGGAGAGCCAGTTTGCTGCTATGACTGCGTTCCTTGTCCGGAAGGGACCTTCTCCACTCAGGAAGGTGGGTCACCCTGAGGAAAATGGGAGGCTTTGTGGAACTGGATCCACCCAGAACCTTTTCATGAAAGTGCAAGTTAAATAATAGATCGAAGCTCACCTGGTTACTTACATTTATTTTTAACCTGCAGAATTTCTTATCTAAAAGGAAGTAAATCAAAAAGACTTTGAAGGAGGGGCTGGGAAGAGATGGGAGGAGGGGGTGGCAGATTGAGCAAGCTTTACTAACAGCAGAGGAAATCTCTCTCCTGCTTCTTAGTTTGGACTTGTGCTGCTAAGTTCACCTTTCTAGGAACACCTGAGTTCTTTGGAACGATGAATTGTGTTAGATCCACCTTCTGAAAAACCTTGCAATTCACTTTATATTGGATCCTCCCCTTGAAGATTACTGAGAAGGAGTCACTGGTCCATAATGTGGTGCTGTGGATAGTAATGGGGGGGACGGGACTCATTACACAAATAGTCTGACATTCATGTAGATCAATCAATCAATCAGAAGAGAGATGGAAGGGACCTTAGAGGTCTTCTAGTCCTACTCCTTGATCAAAGCAGGAGGCCCTATACCATTTCAAAGGAGAGATTGTTTAATGAAATTGTTAAGAAATACTCCTTGGAAAATGCCTTTATCTGAAAATGCTGTTATCTGAAGAAGGTATTTTCTGTAAGATAAAAAGACAGTATATTTTTTTTTTAAAAATTTTTTCCTTTCTCAGATACAAAACAATGCACCAAATGTCCAGATGATAAATATCCAAATGAGGACAGAGTCCAATGTATCCCCAAAATTATAGCCTTCCTGTCTTATGAAGAACTTCTGGGCATCATCCTGGTCTCTTTTGCCCTACTCTTCTTCCTAACCACAGGCCTTGTTTTAATCATCTTCATTAAATACAAAGACACTCCCCTTGTCAAAGCCAACAACCGGGACCTCTCCTACATCCTCCTGGTCTCCCTCCTGCTTTGCTTCTTGTCTTCTTCTCTCTTCATTGGTCAACCAAGGAAAGCCACCTGCCTTCTCCGACAAACAGTTTTCAGCATCATCTTCTCAGTTGCCGTTTCTTCTCTCTTGGCCAAAACCATCATGGTGGTGCTGGCTTTCCTGGCCACAAAACCAGGAAACCGAGCAAAGAGATGGTTGGGGAAGAGCTTGGCCAACTCCATCATCCTCTCTTCTTCTGCTGTCCAAGTGATCATCTGTTCCATCTGGCTGGGAGTTTCACCCCCCTTTCCTGACTTTGACCTCCACTCCCAGCCTGGAGAGATCATCCTGCAATGCAACGAAGGGGCCGTTGTCATGTTCTACGTCACCCTCAGCTACATGGGCTTCCTGGCTGCCATTTGCTTCACAGTGGCTTTCCTGGCCAGGAATCTGCCTGGGGCCTTCAACGAAGCCAAGCTGATCACCTTCAGCATGCTGGTCTTCTGCAGCGTCTGGGTGACTTTTGTGCCCACCTACCTGAGCACCAAAGGGAAATACATGGTGGCTGTCCAGGTCTTCTCCATCCTGGCCTCCAGTGCTGGTCTGCTGGGCTGCATCTTCATCCCCAAGTGCTACATTATCCTTCTGAGGCCAGACCTGAACACAAAGGAGCATCTCACAGCCAGAATAAATGTAAAAGCATGAGATGTAACACCACATTATTTAAAGAAGTGGAAAGATTCCTTTTACTTGAAAGAAGACATTATTTCCACTCTTTTAGAGGCAGGAATCAGAAAAAAATGATATGTGTATATTTCTCTATGGGAAATGTTTGAATGACTGGAATTCTTGTATCTCCCTGTTCATCACAATAAATCTAGCTACAGAGAATAGCTCTGTGAAAATCATTCAGAGGAATTTAATGTTTAGCAACTACCAATGAAACATAATTTGAGCAATATTTTTCATTGACAGTGGCTGAAAGTGTATGCTGAAGGTGGTCAAGGTATTTTTCGGACTATAAGAAGCACCTAGATTTAGAGGAGGAAAAAAAGAAAAAAAAAGGTTTTGGCCTCCGCTTGTCCCATTTTTGCCCGGTCACCAGAAACACATTGCAGGCCTGTTTTTGGCCTCCAGAACCCTCCATGCATCCTGCTTTCACCAAGAAAAAAATTGCCTATTTTTGGCTGCAGAGTGCCTGTATTCAGCCAATAAGGCACGCTGAAGTTTTCACCCACTTTTAGTGGTGGTGGTGGGAGTGCATTTTATACTCCGAGAAATACGCTATGTGTGTGAGTGAGAGAGAGATTAAGATCCTAAGAGGTCAGATGGGAGCTGTAGGAGCCCTGCTCTAACCCTGTTGCTGGATCATCTCCAGGAGAAGCCTTGGAAAGGCAGAATGACCTGGAATGCAGGGATTGACCTGATCTCCATCACTATTATGTCCTTCTTTCTTCATTTCCTGATAAAACCCCTTTCACAGAAAGCATCGACTGGAACAGCTGTCTGAGTTTCATTTGGGTTTTTTTTTTTTTATTGCAAAAGTTTTATTCAGACAAGTTTTCCCCCCTTTTACCCCCCCGACATATAATATAAAATCACATACAAAAAGTATACCCCTCACCTCCCCCCATCTTAAAATAAAGTTCTCATTCAAATATTGAGTATTATACCCCCGACCAACATGATATAAATTTAGTATAAAATACATCAATCTCTCCCTGACACCCTTTCTAAGTTAATTCAGCATCATAACATGACCATATCCCATTATACCCATCTCTATATTGCTTATCCACTTATATTTCCCCACCCTCCACCCTAACCCACCCCCACCTCCCAGTCAATCCCACCCCCCCTGAGTTCCGCTGTACACCACTTTAAACATTCCAAACATCCCAGATATTGTTTAATCTATTCACCTATCAATCCAAACATTCCTACCTAAAAGCTACATGATATTTCCCAGTCTGATATTTATTCTGTATATAATTAATCCATTTTGCCCATTCCTGTGTGTAGCTCTCCTGCTTCTGGTCTTTTAGGAAAGCTGAAAGTTTTGCCATTTCCGCAAACCCCGCCACTTTTTGAATCCATTGAGCAATTGTCGGTACAAAATCTTTCTTCCAATGTTGAGCAATCAACAACCTAGCTGCTGTAACCATATACAAAAACAATTTTGTTTCCCCTTTACGAAAATCCTTAGTTATGCCCAATAGAAACATTTGCGGGGTAAATTCTAATCTTTTCTTAAATACGTTTTGCATAACCCACCATATTTTTATCCAAAAAGCTTTGACCTTATTGCAAGTCCACCATACATGGAAGAAAGTAGCATCTAAACACCCGCATCTCCAGCATTTAGGTTGAAAATTAGGATACATACATGATAATTTCTTAGGATCCAAATACCATCTATAAAACATTTTATAAAAATTCTCCCTTAAACTTTGTGACTGTGTAAATTTAATATTTTGAACCCATATTTTTTCCCACGTATCCAACATAACGGGTTCATCAAAATTCTGAGCCCATTTAATCATACAATCCTTGACCAACTCGCTTTCTGAATCCCTTTCTAACAGTACATTATATATTCTTTTAACATGTTTTGGGCCAGTCTCTTTTATCTGCTTGATCAACTCCACTTCTTTCTCCATAAAACCAATCCTGCGATCTTCTTTCCATCTCTTCTGTAACTGTGTGTAGTGTAACCAATTTAAAGTAATTCCTGCCTCCAACAGTTGTTCCAAAGTTTTCATCTGCCATTCGCCCCTGTCAAAAGTAAGCACATCTTTATATAAACACCCCCCGAGTGACTTAGTATTTGTAATCCACATGGTGTCTGCAAGATCCAACCAAAGCGGTATTTTATAATCCCAATTAGGCCGGTGCTTCCTCCAAATTCTCATCAGGGCACTTCGGAGAACATGATTGTTAAATACTTTATCCACCTTTTCTTCATAAAACAGATATGCATGCCAACCCAACACAAGATCATGACCTTCTATATTCAATAGTTCAGATTTTGTTTTCCCAAACCAATCTGCCACGCACGTCAATGCCGCCGCTTCATAATACAATCGGAGGTTTGGGAGTCTAAGGCCACCTCTTTCACGAGTATCTTGCATAATCTTCATCTTTACTCTCGGCTTTTTCTCCTTCCAAACAAATTTATTTAATGTTGCTTGCCAATCTGACAAGATTTTATCTGATTTAAGCACCGGTATCATCTGAAATAAAAAAATGAATCTAGGTAGAATATTCATTTTAATTGCTGAAATCCTTCCAAGCAGAGATAGTTGTAGCTTATTCCAAGCTTGAAAATCCTTCTGTATCTGTTGCCACAACACTTCATAATTATTTGAAAAAAGTATTTATTTCTGCAATTTGTATTCCTAAATATTTAACTTTAGAAACTATTTCAAAACCTGCCAAGCTTTCAAGTGACTTCCTCTGAGTCTCTGACATATTTTTAACCATCATTTTCGTTTTGCCTTGATTCAGTTTAAACCCCGACACCACACCAAATTCTACTATGATATTTTTCATCTGAATTACTGAGTTCATAGGATGTGAGAGGGTAACAACCAGATCATCGGCAAATGCCCTAGTTCTGTATTCTTTTTGCCTAATAATTATACCACTTAAAGTGTTAGAGTCCCGAATTGTATTCAACAAGACTTCCAGGGTTAAGATAAATAACAATGGAGATAATGGGCACCCTTGTCTTGTACCTTTTTGTATTTCAAAAGTTGTAGTCAAACTTCCATTAATAATAAGTTGTGCATATTGCTGCTGATAAATTGCACCAATCGCTTGTCTCATTCGTGGTCCCATATCCATCTTTTCCAAAGTCTTGGTTAGAAAGTTCCAGTTCATTCGATCGAAGGCCTTCTCCGCGTCCAAAAAGACCAGCACTGCAGAGATCTGCTTATTCTTATCAAGATAGTCAATTAAATCTATAATTTGTCTTACATTCTCCTTCATATGTCTCCCTTCAATAAATCCTGCTTGGTCATAGTGAATAACCTCTTGGATAACTGGCATCAATCTGTTGGCAAGTACTTTAGCATATATTTTATAATCCGTATTTAGAAGAGATATCGGTCTGTAATCCTCTGGTTTCTTAGGGCCGTCTTTGTCCTTAGGTATCAATGATATAAAAGCCGCTTCCCATGAAGAAGGTATTTTACCCCCTTGCTGTATATTACAAAATAACTGTGTAAGATATTCAATCATTTCCAATTGTAAAGTTTTATAGTAGACTGCGGTCAATCCATCAGTCCCTGGAGCCTTGGCTAGTTTAAGTTGATTTATAGCTAAAGCAATCTCCTCTGCAGTTATCAAACATTCCAGATTTGCCTTTTGGAGCACATTTATTTTGGTCACCCTTTTTCCTTCCAGAAAGTCATCTATTGAGTTACTCTGTATATTATCCTGTAAATATAACTTGGTGTAATAATCAACAAATGATTTTTTAATCGAGTCCTGTTGATATACCGTTTTCCCTCCATATTCAATTCTGTCAATAATTCTATTATTCGTATTTTTTCTCAAGGTGTAGGCCAACCACCTACCAGGTTTATTCGCATTAGCAAAGGTGTTATGTTTAGCAAATTGTAAGTTGGTTGCTGTTTGTTCTGATATAAGCATTTGAAATTGATCTTTCAACAACTTTATCGCCATCTGGAGTGACTCATCTTTTGGATTTACTATAAGTAGCTGCTCCTTTTTCTTGATTTCGTTTTCCATTTCCATTCTTTTTTTCTGCCTGCTTTGTTTATGTTTAAAATTCATATGTATCAAAACCCCCCGCATATAAGCTTTACTCGCATCCCATACTATTTCAATAGAGGTACCTTTATTCATGTTAAAACTGAAAAATTCCTTCATGTGTTTTTTAAGTTCTTCAACATTTTTTTCATATCTAAATAAGTTTTCATTTACTCTCCATGACCTTCTTAACCTCTTCCCTAGATCGATCTCTAACCACACCGGGCTATGATCAGTTAATGTCCTGGGGAATATCTTAGTTTTCTTAGCTTTAGGAAGTAAATCCGGTGTTAACAAAAAAAAGTCAATCCTTGAAAAAGATTTGTGCCTATCCGAGTAAAAAGAAAAGTCCATCTCTTTTGGGTGTTGTATCCTCCAAACGTCTTTTAACTCCAAATCATTTTTAAAATCAAAAAAACCCCGTGGTAATTGGGTGGAGACTTTAGTCATTGTTCTCTTATCTATCCTTGGAGAGATCACACCATTCCAATCTCCCATAATTAAAACACTCTTAAAATTCCAATCCAAAATTTTCAAGTGAAGCATCCTGTAAAAGCTGTCTTGTTGTTGGTTAGGTGCATATATTCCTACCAGCAAGATAGGACCAAAATCTGTATCAAGTTCAATTGCTATAAATCTACCACTGTCATCCGCCTCTATAATTTTAGCTGAAAATCTTTTGTTAATATATATTACCACACCATTTTTCTTTACTAAACTGGAGGCTGCATAAAATGTTCCCAATCTTGGGCTCATTAAATACTTCTGATCTTGCAGCCTGATATGAGTTTCTTGAAGGCAGACCACATCATTATTAAATTGCTTCAAGTAATTAAATATTTTTCTCCTTTTTTGTGGAGAGTTCAATCCATTCACATTCCAGGATAATAGTTTAAACATCTTTAGGCCTAGTCTGAAACATTGAGAACATTTGCTGAAGATCTCTCTCCACCAGACTAGTCTTCGGCTCTGCTCCTCCCACAGCTTCAGTTTCCTTCTTGTCTTTGCCTTTGTTCCTCTTGGTACCTTGTCCTTGTGGCTGCCCCTGCTTCTGAGAATCCAGCAATTGTCTAGTCGTAGATCTAGTAACACGTTGTTCCACAGGCTCAAGTAATGGCATTTCAATAAATGTCTTAGACGGTTCCTCCAAAGAGGAACTTAGAGGGAGCCGAGAAGAATCCAATTGAGATCCACCTGTAGCACCCTGGGCTTCTCTCTCTTTTTGCGTCTGCAATATCTGTTCTTCTGTCTCTTTCTCAAATAACCTCTGCTCCAAAGCTTCCAGGTCTGCTGGTGTAGGTGTAGATGTACGTGGGGGCGCTGCAGTTGCCATCAGTATTCCATGGTAAAATTCTCTTGCCTTGTCTATAGTGTTCAAACGATACCTCACCCCTTCATATCTGAATATAACACCCATTGGTGCGTCCCACCTAAACGGTATCTCTCTTTTCTTCAACTCCACTACCAAAAATCCAAAATCCCTTCTGAATTTTAACATTGCCGGAGGCAACTCCTTGAAGACACTAATCCGATGTTCGTCTACGTGAATAGAGGAGTAGTAAGACTTCTGTACAATATCATTTCTGTAATTTCTCTCAGTAAAATATATCACAACATCTCTTGGCAATTGTCTTTGTAAAGCTATACGTGAGTTTACTCTGTAGATTTTATCCATCTTATCAGAAATTTCATCAGGAGCAACTCTTAATAATTTAGCTAAAGCATCGGCACAAGCTTTTCTTAAATCTTCTTTAGGTTTTTCTCTGAGTCCCCTCAGCCTAATAGCATACTCCATGGAACGAAATTGTATCATAATAATCTCGTTATCTATCCTGCGCATGTTCCCTTCCATCTCCACAAATTTCAGGTCCGTTTCCTTTGCTTTGGCTTCCACACCTAGGGCCAGGTCTTCAATTTTGTTGTCGATTTTAATCATAATTTCAGACAGACCCTTAGCCACAGCTTGCATATTTTTATCCGATTGTTCAAATTTATCCTGAACCATTCTCTTAATCTCTTTATTCTCATTAGCCAAAAAGCTCATTAATTCTTTAAAATCCTGAGGAGTTACTGCACCAGCTTGTTCCGTTGCCATGTTGTTAAACTTTCCCAAAGAGAGTTCTCTTCAAAATGTCAAAATTAGACAATAAATCATGTAATGCGTTTAACTTTATAGCTCTGCTCCCCCTTCGCCTCGAACTCCAGAGGTTACACAGAGACTACAATCCACAAGTCAGTTAACAGTTAATAGTTTAGCTTTCGTTTCGTCTCATCTGGTAATTAACGCCATCTTGGTTCCTTCATTCTAAAAGCTGTGTCTAAAATTTACTGTTTTCTGGTGAAATCACCAAGTTTAATTACTTGCGTTTGCGATGAGATGCCAAGAAATTTCCTTTGAAGTACGAAGTATCTTGGAATGTAGATATAAAGGTAAAAGCAGTTTGCTTTGTCGTGCTAATTAGCACGAGCTCCTCACCCTCCTGGAGAAGATCGCAGCCTATGAAGGGTGGGGCCTCTCCTTACTCGCTCCACAGAGGAAACTAACCCTCTGGGGGCTTCGCAAGTGGGCCCCTCCCTGGCAGCAAAAACTCCCTCGCAGGTTCCTTGAGAACTTGGAGTTCAGAGACGCTTTGATGGTATAAAAAACGCCTCCACGGGGGGGTGGGATGGCAGGCTTGAAAAAAACCTGCCGGCAGCAAGTTTGTTATTATTTAAGTATCGACCTTTTAGAAATCCCCTCTCTGTTTTTTTCTTCCTCATCCAGAGAATGAAAATAGCAACATCCAATCTGTCCCTTTAATTTCCCCCTCTGATCATTTGTCCATCAAGCCTTTCCCTGCTTCTGTCCCAAGTGGGCTTGTGTGTGTGAAGGGCTGGAGAAGAGGCCCAGGGGGAAAAGCCCTCCAGACTCTCTCTGGGAGGAGGTTGAGGGAATCCTGTGTGGAGGCAGCCTCTTCCTTGACCAAATGCTCTGGATTGTGGCCTGAGAGTTCAGGGCCTCCTATTCATCGAGGTCCAAGAAGGGAGGGGAGGGGGAGTAAGGGGGGGCATCCAGGGTTCTAGCAAGAGGCACCCATGGAAGGTCTGCTTTCCAACCAGAGATGGTGAATGGATCAGGAGTCAGCCTGAGGTCTCAGAATGGCTTCTGGTTGCCACTCAGATCCCTTTGCAAATTCCATTTTAAGCAAATAAAAAAGATTTGCTGGATCAGGCGAAGGTCAGTCTAGAATCCACGCTGACCCCCAAGTGCCTCTGATCTGCCCACAAACAGGGAGGGGGGAACGTATCACTTGGCCCAACGTGGAATCAGATAAGGGTGGGATCCAGCCAGTTCCCATGGCTTCCCTAAAACCTTATGAGAATCAACTTAATTGCCTCGGCCTGCCCCCAACCCCTCCTGAGGGTGTGCCCCCACCCCGGGAAAACAACCTGTCTCAAGATCCAATGTATCACTTGGCTCAGGCAGTGGAATCCCCCTCTGGTTTCCTTTATCCGCAAAGCAGAGGGATAGCAGAAACTCTGCTGAGCCCAGACTGGGGCTTCCTCGAACTTCGGGGTTGGGTGGGTACAGAAAGGACAACCAATGGGAAACCTCCCTTTTTCAGCATCATCGGTCTCCGGGCAGAGGCTCCCTTGACTTCCCCCAGTGCAGGAGAGCGTTTCAAGCAGAGAAGGAGCCCCAGTTGGTTCTTCAGGCCAAGATCCCCCCTCCCCCTCTACACCCCCATCTCTCCGCAGAACTGGCTCTCCTCCTTCAACTGAAGTCCCCAAGGACTCTGCCCGGAGACCGATGACGCTCACGCAGGGAGAATTTCAATTGGTGCTTCTGCTAGTTCTGGCTCGGCCCTCCCACCTCCGAAATCCGAGACAATCGCTTCCCCCCCCCCTCCAGATTCCTTCTCTGGGGCAGGGAGCATCAGGGGAGACACAGGCAGGCGCTGCCGAGCCCAGAACGGGGATTCAGACGACGCAACGCCTGAAAAACACTGGATGTGCCAAGAAATGCAGGCTACAACCAGCGAATCCCGTTTTTCCAGAAATCGACGAAGCCCTAGAGGACCAATGGAAATTCTCCCCCCTCTAGCGTCATCGGTCTCCGGGCAGATTCTCCCATGACTTTACCCGATGGAAGAGTTTGGTGCCGAGAGAAAAGGGAGGGGGGGGGAATATATTCAGTCGGGCGGGGGGGGGCGCAGCTCAAGGGGTTCATACCAACCCTGGACGGGAGGGTGGACTCCCCCCCCCCCATCCAGCATGGAATGGGTCTCTCTCTCTCTCTCTCTTCATCCTTGGGAGTGCCCCTCCCCCAACCCTGTGGGGTCCCTGCAGTGGCGTAGCGTGGGTTGTCAGCACCCGGGGCAAGGCAAGTAATTTGTGCCCCCTAACCCCTGGATTTTAGCACTCGAGTCTCTTCCACTCCATCGCCCGCCGCAGGGCCCCCGCCCGCCGCCGCCCCCTCCTCGGCAGCGGCTGTGGCACCCGGCGGCGAGGCAACCCCTTCGCTCATCCTTCTCGGTGCCTTTCTAGCCCTCCCCCGGGGGAAGCAGCGGCATCGAGGACGGGTAGGGCGCAGCATGCGGAGCGGCGGGGAAGCGAGAAACGGGAAGGGGGGAGAGGAGGGGTGCAGGAAGATCCGACGGCAGCAGGGTAGGGGAGGCAGCCGCAGCCGGCAGGTACCCGAAAGAGCTGGCCTCCCTTCGATCCGGAGAGCAGGACGCCTCTCCCGCCCTGTCAGCTACATCTCCGCGCATTCACAAGACCGCTGCTGAATCAGCTGGAACGCGCGAGCTCTCCCCACCTTCCGCCCGCCGAGCTCTCTTCCTTTTCCCTGCGATTTCCCGCCCCCTCCCGGTTTCCTGGATTCTGGATCCCCCCTCCCCCGCCCGAGAAATAATACTAATAAAAATAGGAAAAATCCCCTAAGATCCTTTCCCCAAGGAAGAAGACGGGGCGACGGGGAGAAAACGCCTCCTCTTGCAGCCGCTCTTGCTTCGGGCGACGCTTCTCCGGTCCCCGCGGCGGTGGCCACATTCCCCGGCTGCCGCTGTTCCTGCCTTACTCAATCCCCTTTCCCGAAGCGACGGGGAGCTGCGAGTGCGAGCGCGCCCCCCCAGATGTTGCGCCCGGTGCGGCCCGCACCCCCTGCACCCCCCACGCTACGCCACTGGGTCCCTGCCTTTCCTCCCGGAAGATTCTGCCTTTGGTCCCTTCCTGGTAAAGGGGCTGCCAGAGGGCCGCTTGTACCCGCAGCGCTGTGGGCTTTTCTGACCCACCGCAAATAACGCGGTTTGGGGTTCAAGAATCGCTGTTGTGGGTGTCAAGGGTGGAGGGGATAAGAAGGGGGGAAGCGGGAATCCCTGGCTGAGAAGTGTGAAGAGAGCAAAGGAAAGGGAGGGTCCAGTCTGGTGCTGCCATGAACCTCCTTTGAGCTGCAACCCCTCCCAATTTCTCCACTTCTCTCTCTGCCACAAACCCCCTCCTCCTTCAGCTGAAGCACCAGGGAACTCTGCCCCGAGACCGATGACGCTCAAGCAGGAAGAATTCCCATTGGTGCTGCCGCTGGTTTTGGGTCCTTCCCATCCTCCAAAGTCCGAGATCAAAGCTTCCTTTCCCCAATTCGGAACCTCCGATTCACATGTTTCGGTTCAGAGATGAAGGTTTCTGTCGTCGGAAGAGGGGCTGCGCTGGAGGAGAAGAGAGGAGGCTCCCCCCATAGCCAGAGAGGACTTGGGGGTCACAGAAACCCGCCAATCCGAAGGGAAGCTACGGAAAGCCCTCAGCGGTTTCCCTCCCTCAAACACGCGTTTCTCCTGCTCAAAACGTCTGGACGAAGCAGCCCCTTCAGATTTCCCGCCCCCCAACCCCAATTGTGTTGGACTCTCCCTCTTTCTTTCTGTGGCTCAGGAAGATCCCCCTTTTCCTTCCAAAATTAGAATTTTGAAGATCTAAGATCTTTTTGTGTATAAGAAGAGAGGACGCGGTATATAAAATAAATATATTATTATTATTATTATTATTAAGAAAGGAAACTGCACCCTTGAGTTTGGTAGAACTTTCCTACCAAGTCCCTTGCACATGTGTGTGGAGATTCTCACCCAGAACTTTAACTTTGATCAAAGAATAAAGTGTTTTCTCTGCTATTCCAGCCTCCGTTTAAGTCTTCTTTTGATTCATGTTTGGCTTAAGCGTTAGCCAAACCTTACAGTATTTTATAGCATGATCCGAAATCCACGGGAAGCCTCTCCTGGATCCCGTGGGGTCGGGTAGAGAGCACGTGGTGATCCTCCCGCTTTGGCGGCCGCCAGGGGGTTCAGCCCCCTTCACCAGGCTGGCTTCCTCCTTACCTTCTCCATTAACCACGCCCCCTTGCCTTAGGCCACACCCAAACGATATAAAAGGCCCCGCCCGGGGTTGCGTCAGCCCAAATGAAGTTTTGACTCACCTGCAGCTTTTTAAAAGGGGCAGATTAGTGAGGAAGGCTCTCGACTCCTTTTCATTGGAGGTGCTTTCTCAGTTTCAAGGAACCATGGTGAGTGAACAAAGGATTCCCCAAATGGGTTTTTAAAAATATATCTTTTAAATCTAATGGGAAAACTTTTCCGACTTTGGGTGATTTGGGGGGGGCAGTGAAAGTGAATTCGAGGGAGAAAAGGGGGGTCCTATCCAGCTTTCACAACACGTGGTGGGAGGGAGGGAAGGAGGGAGGGAAGGAGGGGTGAGGATGGACCTAAAGGGCTACTTCACAGTTACAGATAAAGTGCGGGGAGCGATAAAAGTAAACGTTGTCCTGGTTTGTTCCTCCGGAGTAGCGCTACTACGCCTTTCACTTTCTCCCCGTGGGTGACTCACTTCAACTCTGGCGGGAGGTAATCCGGACGCCGGTTGGTCTACTAAATAGCTCAATCCCACTTCGTTGGGGCATGACACCCTCCAAAAGTATCTCCCCTCTCCTGCCTTCTCGGCTTTACATCTTTTTCGTGGCCAGAAGAGTGGAGCTCTATCGTTGGTTTGCCTGTTGCTGCAAGGCTGCTCCAAGAGAACAGTCAATCATCCATGATATTTAGAGATAAGCAGCTGGAGGTTTGGAGCTGATAAAAACAGACCGACCTCTATTGGACCGTTTTGAATATGGTTTGTGTGTGGATTAGCGGACTGGGTAAATCTTGTTTTTTATGGATTATTTCACAATGCATTATTGCTTACTGTGATGTCTGAAAGTTGCTGAGGATTTATGTATGAGGTTGTCTTCCTTCAATCTGGACAAAGACTTTTGGAGAACTCCAGGTCAGTTCCTACTCTTCTCTGCCAGCAGCATAGTCATTGGTCATGCCTGGAGGTTATAGACTATAATTACTCATTATAGGTCTGATTTGATTAACCTGGGGTTGAATAAATCACAGTTAGGCAGATCACACAATAGCTTAAACCATGCACTTAGGTTTACAAACCACAATGTTTGTTAATATGTTAAATCGCAATGTGTGTTCCTTGGTTTTTTGCAAAGCATCTTGAAGGAGATTGACTGTCATCCATTGTATCTGGAAGACTTCAGATTAAGAAAGGTTGACTCGATTTGCACACAAACACATTCACATGTATTAGAGCTTGGTTGTTAGGTTGTTGTTTTTTTTTTTGTCTTATCTCAATTAGAGTAGTTTCCTCCCATTTCTCTCCATGTTTAGCTGAATAAGATCCATAGCATTCATCCTGAATTAACCCATGTGTAAAAATATTCTTCAGAAGACCAGGAGGACAAAGATGTAATTCCAGCATTCGCTGCTGCCAGTTTTAACCCCGGTTTGCTTATCCTCAAAAAGTATTTAAAGCCATAATTGGACTAAAATTAAGGTGCTTTCCTAAATATTTTGGAAACAGTTTTAAATATCAGTACTCTGGTGTGCCAGTTTTAAAGACTGACATTTGAGGTGGGTGGACTCTACTCCTCAAGAGCTTCTATATCAGAGGTCCCCAAACTTGGCAACTGTAAGACTTGTGGACTTCAACTCCCAGAATTCTCCAGCCAGCCTTGATGATTTCCCTTGGCTTTTCCAAGCAGCTTCTCATCTCCTCATTTGTCCTTTCAAACATTTCTCATCTCAATGCTAACAACTATCTAGTCTTAATTCACAGGGATGGTTAAGTGCCAGTCATTGAAACAGTTAAAATTTTCTACCCCCGTTTCTCGATATGTGTCTTTTTTTCACTTGCTTCTGCAACTTCTGGAAATGAAGGAAAGTTGTATGAAGTACAGGAATCACCCATTCAGAACATCCTTCTAAATTATTTAATGACTGGCCAGCAAGTAAACAACCCAACAGACTTTTGATCACCAGTTCAGGGAGATGCAGTCAAAAGAGTTGGTGAGGGGGATTATGTAAGGTCCATTGAACAGGTATTATATTTTGCCCTCTTGCACACAGGAAAGCATCCTTTGGGAGATCAAGTTGAAGTGCTTGCAGCTCCCATATTTAAGGCAGTTGATGAATATAGCTGAAGCAGCTGCACCCCCCCCTCCCCAGAAGTATGTCATAAAGAGCAGCTACTTTTGGGATGCTGCATCTTTTAAAAATTAAGCTCATGGCATTTTTAAACTTTCCTGCCCACTGACCTGAGTTTGAATCCTGGTTTCTGTGCTTTTCATGGTTGAAAAATAAACTGGAGTCCAACCTCATAGTTAATGAATTTGCTGCTTTAAGAAAATGCCAAGCTAGGTAAATAGGAAGTTCATTCTGAACCTTCACAACGCCTCCTTCTGCCCATTGCCAAATACAAAGTTGGCATCTAAAAGAGTTCCTTAGATCAGGCTTCCCCATCCTGACCTTGTCCAGGTGTGCTGGACCATAACTCCCATAATCCCCATCACCAACTCTTTTTCATGCTGGGTAGGCCACATTACTGCATCTACCTGAACCGGTGATCAAAAGTCTGCTGGGTTTTTTACTTGCTGGCCAGTCATTAAATAATATAGAAGGATATTCTGAACGGGTGGCACTTAACCATCCCCGTGAATTAAGACTAGGTAGTTGTCACATTGAGATGGGAAATAATTGAAATGAGAAATGAGGAGGTGATAAGCCACCTGGGAAAGCCAAGGGAAATCATCAAAACTATAAAAAAAACCTGAAAGTTAGAATATTTTGGACATATGATGTGACACCCAGAAAAATACGACACACCTCACTTGAAATTGAATGAAACGAGGTCCAGACAGAAAAACAATAACCATGGCCTCAGAATCTAAGGGACTGGTTTGGACAAAACTCAACAACACTTTTTCATGTGGCTGTTGATAAAAATAAGATCACCAACATCCAATGACGGATATGGCAGAAGACGAAGAAGTTGTTAGCATTGGCTTGCACCAAACTTTCAGCCGTAGCTGCACTTTCACTGCATCCAGACAAAGCTAACAATTTCTAGCACAGCCATGCCCTTAAGTTTTGTTAATAGCTCCTGCTTCATGTTGCATGAAAATAGATGATTATTTATTGCTGGTTGGGACTTTCCTCAACTGGTGAATGGCTTAATCATTGCAGCCAATTTCTACTTATGGTTTGCTTGTTCTAGAATAAATATAATGGTATTGGTTTCTCTCCACAGCGTGAATGTATCTCCATCCATGTTGGCCAAGCCGGTGTCCACATTGGCAATGCTTGCTGGGAGCTCTACGGCCTAGAACATGGCATCCAACCAGATGGGCAGATGCTCAGCGATAAGACCATTGGGGGAGGAGATGACTCCTTCAATACGTTCTTCAGCGAGACTGGAGCTGGCAAATACGTCCCCAGGACTGTGTTCATAGACTTGGAGCCAACGGTGATAGGTAAGCTATTTGCAGTAATATTAACATTTTAGAAATTCTCAGTGGCAGGAAAGGTTAGAGGTCCATAGAAAAACAACCATTTCTTGTTCAAGTCGGAGGTCCAGTTCCTTGCATTTCAAGTAAGGGAAAGTAGGTTAAAAAAATAAATGAGGCTTAGATCCCGAAGAACAACGTGACATATCTGAATAGACTCAATTGAACTTTTTGACTGGATATATGATAGATTCTTGTTTTGCTATAAGGAATTAATTTGTGCTAGCATGAACCTTTAACCTATTCAATCATGACTTTTTAATTTAATTTAACTTAATGCTCTTAATATAAATATCAAAAAGAAAAAAAATTAATAGAAACAAATTAGAAAAGGGACAAACCCAGACAGGCTAATAAAGAAAAACAAAGGCACGTTGTATTTTATACTTTTAGTACTTGTTGATTTACTAATAAATATGCCGCTACATTATAAGTAAGGTAACTTTTATTGTCATTTTTTTTCTGTAGGCACTCTGGCATACATTAAAAATGAAATTCTCTTGCCTGCTCTCAAAAGTGTACACGTACAAAACACACATATGCTATATACATACAAATGTATATACCTACAACATAACAGTGGAAAGAAGAAGCTTGAGAGTTCACAAGGTTGATACTGTATGGAACAAAATTGTGGCTGAATCTGGATGTTCTGCTTATAAATACAAAATATTGTTAAATATCACACAATCTGTGACATACCGTATTTTTCAGAGTATAAGACGCACCAAGGTTTTGAAGAGACAAATAAAAAAAAGTTTTTGCGCTCAGTAAACCCCAAAATGGCCGGTTTTTCACGAAATCACGCTCATTTTTTTTAAAGGGCATGAATAGCCCCTAGGAGGCTTGTAGAGTGTTCCTTGGGGGGGGGGAGCAAAAGTCAACCAGGTTTTCACAAAAATGCCCCTTTTTTGTAAAAAAAAAGGGGGATTAAGAAGTTTGTAGAGCGTTTCTGAAGGCTGGGGGGGGGAATTGAGCAAAAAAGACTCATTTTTTGCTCATTTCTGCCCTCCCCAGCCCCCAGGAGCTCTCTGGAAGGCTCCTAAAGGCTCTGCACAACCATTTTGTGAAGGGGGGCGGGGTTTCAGGAGGCAAAAAAAATGCTGTCTTTAGTGTATAAGATGCAACCAGATTTTGAGCCTCTTTTTTGAGGAAAAAAGGTGAATCTTATAGGCCAAAAAGTACCATAATAACATTACTGCTGCATCTGATTAGTATAAAATATTAGTTTTTCCCCCACAACATATCACTTAGTTCTTGCAGCCATTTCTTAATATCTGGAATAATACCAGATTTCCAATTTCTCAACATTCTTTTACCTACTCCCATCTATATAATTAAAAATGTAAAATAGTTTGTGCAAAGCCACTAATCTCAAAAACTACTGGACCGTTTTACACCAATTTTTCACACAATGTTCCAAAGGACTTCTGATAATATAATACATACTTATTTTGTGGCTAGTACACGTGCGTCATGTGCAAGGTACACAAATGTAAAATGTACCCACTGATCAGGTTTGCACCTCCCTGTAGCTCCACCCACCAGGCATTTCCAACAGTCATTTCCTCAGCAACACTGTATGGGCCAAAACAAGGCACAGAGGATAGCAAACTCCCAGGTGGTCCATAGAGAGAGAGAGGGAGAAATACAGTAGGTAGGTAGATAGGGGGATAGATAGAGGGAGAAATACAGTAGGTAGGTAGGTAGGTAGGTAGGTAGGTAGGTAGGTAGGTAGGTAGGTAGGTAGATGGAGGGAGAAAGGAAAAAATACAGTAGGTAAGTAGGTAGATAGGATAGCGAGAGAGAGAAATACAGTAGGTAGGTAAAGGAATAGGGAGAGAAAGAAAGAAATGCAGTAGGTAGGTAGAGGGATAGATATATAGGGAGAAATACAGTAGGTAGGTAGGTAGAGGGAGAAAGGACGAAATACAGTAGGTAGGTGGGTATGTAGGTAGAGGGATAGAGAGAAGGAGAAATACAGTAGGTAGGTAGGTAAGTAGCTAGAGGGATAGATAGAGAGGGAGAAATACAGTAGGTAGGTAGAGGAATAGAGAGAGAGAGGGAGAAATACAGTAGGTAGGTAGGGGGATAGGGGCATAGATAGAGAGGGAGAAATACAGTAGATAGGTAGGTAGGTAGAGGGAGAAAGGAAGAAATACAGTAGGAAGGTAGGAAGATAGGGGGATAGATAGAGATGGAGAAATACAGTAGGTAGGTAGAGGAATAGAGAAAGAGAGGGAGAAATACAGTAGATAGGTAGGTAGGTAGGTAGGTAGGTAGAGGGATAGATAGGGAGAAATACAGTAGGTATGTAGGTAGAGGAATAGAGGGAGAGAGGAGAAATACAGTAATGTAGGTAGAAGGATAGATAGAGAGGGAAAAATACAGTAGGTAGGTAGGTTGGGGGTTATACGGTGGTTGTGTGTATGTCTGCAGGTGTAGATCTACACACAGATTGGTTGGCTATTTAACCAGACTGGGCCAGAGCAATGCGTGGCCGGGCACAGCTAGTGTTCAATAAAACCATAATTCCTGATAAGCACTTATATTCTAAAACTTTGGCATATACAGTAGTTCAACATTTTATTTATCAAATTTATATAGCTGCTCATCCTCTCCCAAAGGGGACACTTGTGTTGTGAACAGTGATAAAGATTTAAATGCTGTATTTTCCTATAAACCAATTTCATTGTAATTTTTAAAATGACAATAAAGATGATGATGATGATAAGTCTACTTATACTACATTACAGGTTGTCCTCAACATGACTGTAATGAAGTCTGCCCATTCTGGTCATAAGTTGTAGTGGTTGTAAAGCAAGTCATCATGTAACTGACTTGATTTTACAATTTTTTTTGTGATGGTCATTAAGTGAATTAATGATAGGTTAAAGAAAGGAGAAGAATCCTGAATGAAGAAGAGTTGTGCAATTGAACAATGCAATTTGAGAGCAAATGGAATACACTGAAATTAATATTTAAGGTGCCTTTATTCTTCACTCATGCAGAAAGACTTGGTCATTTCCACAACTCTTCTTCATTCTGAATTCTTGTCCTTTGCAATCATCTCTTAGTTTACCCCAGAAGTTCAATTCTTCAGAAGACAAATCACTCTGGAAGCTTTCTCGGTAGATCCATTTTTGAACAAACATCATGGGTTCTTGATCACAGAACGTCACAACAAACTAAATACCTTTTTCATTAATTCTTTTCACAGATGAAGTGCGCACTGGTACTTACCGCCAGCTATTCCACCCTGAGCAACTGATCACTGGCAAAGAAGATGCCGCTAACAACTATGCCAGGGGACACTACACCATTGGCAAAGAGATCATTGACTCGGCCCTTGACAGGATTAGGAAATTGGTGGGTAATTTCTGCTGCTGAAGGAGCCCTGGGCTTGGAAATGTGAAATAAAGTGGAGATGACTAGTTCTAAAAATAAAAACCCAAATATTAAGTGGGATAGGATCCCCTGATGCATCTCCTAGTTTTACAGTACAGCATCATCTGCTGCTTCTAATGTGACTCAACTGAATGTTTCCAACTTTACCTTCTGTTTGCTGGCAAACCATTTATTCTCTTTTTAGCCATGATTGAGTTTTGAACAGCAAATGTGATGAGTGAATGAGTTAAGAGTGAAGTCACAAAGAAACCGTAGGGTATTTGCAACACGTTTGTGGGAAATTAGTTTGAAATTAGCTGGATTTGAACTATCAGGTAAGTCATAAAATGTGGTTTTATTTTTGGTATAGTTATGTTTGAACTTAGTTTTTGACTTCTAAACCACTGCTTGTGGTTTTGCATCATGGGAGTTGTCACACGTTTACTGTACAAAATAAAATGTAGTAAAAATTGTCTTAAATCATGTTTTTTAAAAAGAGGTGGATCATCTGAGTCCCCAAAAGAATGAAAAGAATTGCATCTTAGATCAGGAATGATTATGTGGGGGAGAAATACAAAGACTTGTATTACCAGGAAGCAAATGAGAAGTCAGGGTAATTCCCGAGTAACCTTCTAAATGGGATTCAGTCCTATTGAAGTGGTTGGATTTAAGCTACCTCATTCATGATAATTGTCAGGGGCTGTAGAATTTGGCATTCACCATCATCTGGAAGGCTGGATCTTATGGTCTGTAGCTCTTTGGAAGTTCCAATAGGCTACCGAATATTCTCAAACAACTGGAAGGGATTGAATTTCTTCTGGTATTTTCTTAAGAGTTAAGGATGTTTATTTTAAATGCTTGAAAATCAATGAGAGAAAAATCAGGTTCTTATAATTGACACTGAATCCACTTGGCTTTTTCCCAACAGGCCGACCAGTGCACAGGTCTCCAGGGTTTTCTGGTCTTCCGCAGCTTTGGTGGTGGCACCGGCTCTGGCTTTACCTCCTTGCTGATGGAGCGCCTGTCCGTTGACTATGGCAAGAAGTCCAAGCTGGAGTTCTCCATCTACCCAGCTCCCCAAGTATCCACAGCTGTCGTTGAGCCCTACAACTCCATCCTGACCACCCACTCAACCCTGGAGCACTCCGACTGTGCCTTCATGGTAGACAACGAAGCCATCTTTGACATTTGCCGATGAAACCTTGACATTGAGCGCCCCACCTACACCAATTTGAACAGGTTGATAGGCCAGATTGTGTCCTCCATCACAGCTTCCCTGCGATTTGATGGTGCCCTGAATGTAGATCTGACAGAATTCCAGACCAACTTGGTGCCCTACCCTAGAATCCATTTCCCTCTGGTGACCTATGCTCCAGTCACCTCTGCTTTAAAAGCCTACCATGAGCAGTTGACTGTAGCAGACATCACTAATGCATGCTTTGAACCATCTAATCAGATGGTGAAATGTGACCCTCGTCATGGTAAATACATGGCTTGCTGCCTGTTATACCGTGGTGACGTTGTTCCCAAAGATGTCAATGCTGCTATTGCCACCATCAAGACGAAACGCAGCATCCAGTTTGTAGACTGGTGTCCCACCGGTTTCAAGGTTGGTATCAACTACCAGCCCCCAACCGTGGTCCCCGGAGGTGACCTGGCCAAAGTGCAGCGTGCCGTCTGCCTGCTGAGCAACACCACAGCCATTGCTGAGGCCTGGGCCCGCCTGGACCATAAGTTTGACCTGATGTATGCCAAGCGTGCCTTTGTCCACTGGTACGTTGGGGAAGGGATGGAAGAAGGGGAGTTCTCAGAGGCTCGGGAGGATATGGCTGCTTTGGAGAAGGATTATGAAGAGGTAGGGGCCGATAGTGCTGATGGGGAAGATGAGGGAGAAGAATACTGATTCTTTATTGTGTTAATTTCTCCATTCAGCACCCCTGCCTTCTTCTGGATTCATATAAATGTCTATTGTATTAAAGCTTATTAAAAGTCTGTTTCAGCTGAAAGCAGTTTTGTTTCTTTCTTTAGAGAACAAACTCTGCCCTCTCCAGTGTTCTGTTGTCAGCTGGGAGTGTGTTTGTTAAATGAATAAATGGTCTGGTCTGTTAGTTTGGCAAAGCTTGAATGGTGACACAGCAGCGTACATTAAAAATGGACAATCAAGTGAAGAGTGTAAACGTAGCAGACCCAGGGATTTTGAGCCCTGAGCCCTCACTGCAAAAAAATTATGTTCTCTGCAAATGCCATCCTGAACATTGTTTTGGGATTCCCTGGTAAAATTCCATAGAGAGAGAAATTCCTGATTCCGCTTTGAGTATGTGAGGGAGAGTAGATATCTGGTATGAGAGGAGCTGTCTTTTATAAGGGCAGGCTGGAGGTCCTTTGTACTTCCAGGCGGAAGATAAAATGTCCCCCTACTCTTTCTTTAGCAGAGCTTACTTCCATGAATTTTCCCAAGAAGGAAATTCTTTGCGCAATTCCTTTATATGTTGCTACATTCTGTAGATCAGGGTAATTACCTTTTGGACTGCTAGTAGGGACTTGGGGATTCTGGAAAAAATAATCAAGCAACGAATTAACGAATACCTAGAAGCAAACAAAATAATAACCAAAAGCCAACATGGTTTGTCAAAAACAGATCATGCCAGACTAATCTTATTGCATTTTTTGATAATGTGACAAAATTAGTGGACCAGAGGAATGCCTTCGATATAGTTTACTTGGACTTCAGTAAGGCATTTGACAAGGTAGACCATAACCTACTACTAGATAAAGTAGAAGAATGTGGGTTAAAGAGCATCACCACCAGATGGATTCGTAACCGGCTGACCAACCACACTCAACATGTAGTCCTCAATGGAACTGCATCTACATGGAGGGAAGTATGTAGTGGAGTACCCCGAGGCTCTTTTTTAGGGCCAGTACTCTTCAACATCTTCATCAATGATTTGGATGAGGGAATAAATGAGGAACTCATCAAATTTGCAGATGACACCAAGCTGGCATGAATAGCCAACACTCCAGAAGATCGGCTTAAGATACAGAAGGATCTTGACAAACTTGAACATTGGGCACTATCTAATAAAATGAAATTCAATGGTGAAAAGAGTAAGGTTCTACATTTAGGCAAGAAAAACAAAATGCACAGGTACAGTATAGGTGGCACCTTGCTCAATAGTAGCAACTGTGAAACGAATCTTGGAGTCCTAGTGGACAACCATTTAAATATGAGCCAGCAGAGTGCAGCAGCTGCCAAAAAAGCCAAGTTCTAAGCTGCATAAATAGAGGGATAGAATCAACATCACAGGAAGTGTTAATACCACTTTATAATGCCTTGGTAAGGCCACACTTGGAATATGGCATCCAGTTTTCGTCGCCATGATGTAGAAAATATGTGGAGAGTTTGCTCAGTGTACAAAACTGAGTGTCAGGTGCTCTGGTTATGCATTCAAAGATAAACACACACACACACACACACACACCACTATGGCCCTTACTGGATGACACCTAAGAAATTAGCAGCAGCTGCTTTGCAAATCAGTTGGTGAGAAGTGTGGCCAAAGTTGCTGAAGAGCAAAAATCTCGCCTTGCCCATGGAAAGAGAAAATCAATGTTTAAAAACTTGGGATTCCTATAAGTTTCTAAAAACTCAACAGAACTGAAAGATAAAAACATTTTAGTATTTTCCCAGCGGCCATTTTGTTACCTTTTTAATGGCTAAAGCCTCTCACCCTTGACCATCGAACTCTGTGTTGTGGTTCCATCCCATCCATGCATATATGAAGAAGTAAAGAGAAAGGATTGGAAATGGAATTGGAAGAGTTTCACAGGGACATTCACCTTGCTCAGGAGCAACTGATGCACGTGTTTCTCTCTAGACTCTTGATGATTTGGGCCTATATTTCCATAGGAAGCTTATGCAAATTGCACTCCGTAATAAGCTCGTCATGTATAATTCCCAGTTGGACGTGCAATTCCAGAAGCTATGCTAGAAGAACAAAATGTGCATTTGCATAGTTAAAAGGAGATATATTAATAAGAGTTGGAATAAAAACGAATTGAATTCAGTGCCAAAAGCTATGTAGGAAACGGATAAAACAGAAAAAAAAAGTATTTTAATCATAGAATGTACAAAGGGTTTTTTTTGTACAATGATCAAGATACAGCACTAATTTTTACAAATATCTGTAGATATGTATCTCCAAAAATAATGCCTCTCAAACCTTGAGAGTTTTTCAGGAGCTTTCTGTAAGAACAAGCTTTTTTATACTGCTCAGAAAGAATGAGTCTTTTGTGGATGAACCATTGCAGAAGACTTGTGGAAGCTCCACTGTTGAGATGCCTATACTTGCCTAGGTCAGTAATCTTCTAGTCTATTCTAGAAGAGCCTTCTCTAGGCTCATAAACAGGGAAAATGGAATGGGTAAGAGCAGAGTAGTTTTCTTGACAACAATCAAGTGGTTTATCATAGCCCATTTGCTGGAATATTTTTGTAGGATGAATGTAGATATTCCAATCTAGTCTACAGCCTTGAGATTTCATGGTGGCATAGTTTCCCGATCAACCAGGATTTGGTCCTATTTTGCTTCTGAATCCAGATACAGTTGGGTGAGAAACCGCAGAATAAATGTTGTTTAGTCATAACTGCTAAAATCTGTGTGGATTACAGCAGGCTTATTATGCCACACTTCAACCTCTAGATGCCACTCAAGGACATCTGCTGCTGAATCCCTCCTTTGTGAAGGCTCTTCTGGTAGTCAACCTTCCATCCTCTCTCTCTAACTTCTTCGTTTGAGATTCTTCCTGAGCGCTGCAGATCCTGGATTAAGGGGGAAACTCTGAAGACGGTGGGATGAGAAGGCAAATCTCCCAACGGGAAGGAGAAACTCAATAAACAGACGAGGATCCATCCTGCCGTTCGGTCAGGACCTTAACGGTGGCGGACGCATAAGAAGGGACAGAGAGAGAGAGAGAGAGAGAGAGAGAGAGAGAGAGAGAGAGAGAGAGAGAGAGAGAGAGAGAGAGAGAGAGAGAGAGAGAGAGAGAGAGAGAGCAATGAAGTTGAGGCGTCTGTTATTATTGACAACCCAAAGGAAGGAAAAACAACGTGAAATCGGCAGAGAAGGGGAGCTGAACAGAAAGAGACTCAGTGACGGAGACTCTTTGGACACTCGGGGACTTTGCCGAAAGGAGCGAGAGCGGAGACGCTGCATTGGAACTGACAGCGCGAAGAACTGGAAAGGAAAGCCGCCACGAGAGGCAGGAGAAAGGACGAGGAGGGGGTTATAGTAGCTGTTGAGAAGACTGGGAAGGCTTGGAAAACGCCAAAGGATGACATAACAGTTGGGGGGGGGGGGGTTGTTGATGATCGTTCCTTTCTTCTCCCCCGACTCTTCCTCCCTCTCCTCTGTCTTGCCAAAGAATCGTTGAATTTGGAACTGCGAGAAGCTTCAATCGTCAACATCCTTTTGGAGGGGACACTTTGCAAATATGCAACATCTGCTCTCTTTGGGAGTTAAAACAGTCCCAGAGACAGTCAGGGGAGAGTCGCTCTGGAAAGGTTGGAGGGCTTCCTCAACACACACACACACACACACACACACACACACACACACACAAACCCGTTTTGACTTTGCCTCTGGGTTTGCGTTGTTAATTAAGAGCGACTGATAGAAGGGACAGTGATTCTGAGGAGAGGGTGACCTCTAGTGGATTATAATTTTGAACCCCGAAGGCTGATGTAAGAAAACCAACGGTGACATAACTTGGAGGATAACAGCATAACCGAGAGACATTTATTTGTAAAAGATAACAGTATGATATAGAACTCTATGGCATATAATAATTAATAATAATAATGAAGGATTAAAAACAAAATAGAACAATAGAAGGTTAATTATTGTTAAATAGCGATAGTTATTGATACCGTTGAAACGGTGGATATTTTCGATAGGGTTGATAAGAGAACTTGCATGCGATTGTGCGCAAGGTTAGAGAGAGAGAGAAAGATGACAACTTCAGGGAGGGAAACACCTGCTGGCTGCCTTCCAGGTGAGACCCTCCGCATCCCAGCCGAGCCCTTGAAGCAGCTCCTGGAGAGTCTCCGCGGTTCTTTGGCCCCTGGAACTCTGCAGCCGCTGTTTCCTATTGTGCCCCCCCCTGCTTCGTCTTCCTCTCCCTGGACACAAAAGGCTCCTTCGGCAGCTGCATCTCCCTGCCCTCACCCCCCCTGCCTTGCCCCAATATAGATATCCTCCCCTCGCTGGTCCCTTTCCCTTGCCCCCCGGGGCTGGCTGGAACAAGGCACACCAGCCACACACCAGCCCTCCTCCCTCCCACACACACACTCTCCCCCCTCCAACCTTGAAGCCATTGCCTCAATGGGCCCAAAGCCCTCGTCCCTCTGCAGAGAGGACCCAGAGGACCCTCTTCAACCTCTCACCCTTGGAGGATAAGCCACCTTCTGCCGCCAATCAGTTGCCCCCCCCCCTCATTTTCCCATCTTCCAATTATCTCCGTCTTAAAAAAAAAGCTTTAATAATGTGATTAAACAACATTTCCGTAAACAGGGTGCAGATCTATAAATAAGGAACGAGTAAGAGAAGTATTTGAATCTTCTTCTCTTCTCCTTTCCTTTCCTTTCCTCTCCTCTCCTCTCCTCTCCTCTCCTCTCCTCTCTTCTCTTCTCTGGATCCTCCTGGTCTTCCAGATAATGAATAGTGGATGAAAACGGATCCAGGAGAGATTCAACCTGACTGATGAAGGTTGCAGGAACTGGGCCTGGCTAGTCTAGGGAAGAGAAGGACCAGGGGAGACAGGAGAGCATCTTCCGATACTTGAAGGGCTGTCACAGAAAGAAAGGGGTCAAGCTATTCTCCAAAGCACCCGAAGGCCAGACAAGGAATCATGGATGGAAACTGAAGGAGGAGAGATTCAACCTGGAAATAAAAAGAAAATTTCTGACAATGAGAACCATCAATCAAAGAAACAGAAGTTGTGGGAGCTTCATCACTGGAGTTTTTCAATAAGAGATTGGACTGCAATTTGTCAGAAAAGGTGTCTCCTGCTTGGACTAGAGTAGAGTGGGGGGTGGAGTAGATGACCTCCAAGGTCCCTCCCAACTCTGTTATTCATCTTCCCAAACTGTGCTTCAAGTTTTCCTTCTGGACCCTTTGAGCCTCCCATCCCCATCTCCCCTTGTGTTCACCCCCCCTTTGCAGATAGCGAGGAAGGGGCCACTGAGGCAGGGCTGCCCTTTGCCAAGATGGAAGTGGCCCGCAGAGTCGCCTGGGCTTCAGACCAACTTTGGGCAGCAACATGTGAGGGTTCATCTCCCTCGGGGAAAGAGGCAGAAGGTGAGGCCTCTCCAGATCCAGGTGGGCCAACAGATGTCTTTTGTTGGGGTTGGGTGGGTTCCTCCCCATCCGGACCTTCACAGCCTCCAGGCACCCTGTAAGCCCCGGAGGGAGCAGCCTCCCACGTTTCCCTGGACGCCAAATATGGAGGTTGAGGAAATGAGGAGGGGGAGTTGATTGACAGCAGAGCGTGGCGGCTCCTCTGTGGGTGGGAGGTCAAAGGGGCGAGGAAATGGAGCCTGTGATTCCTCTCCCAAGAGCAGTGGGGGTTGGGCAATGCAGGGCAAGGAGGAGAAGGTCGGTGTGTGTGTGTGTGTGTGTGTATTGCTGGTCCGTGGCTGGTGGGGCTCATCACCTGCATTTTGGCAAAGGAAGCCCCGCCTGGGTGGCTCCTTCCCTCCTTCTCCTTCCTCTCCCAGAGGGAAACCTTCAGTCCGAGTTTGGGGAGATCCAGATCCAGAGAAGGGAAGACAGTGGGATCCACTCATTGCTCTTCTGAATCCACCTCAGTGTGGAGGGTTGTGTCTTCATCACAGCTGCACAAAGGCTGACAGGGAACTTCTGGGACCAGTGATTGGCCCAGAGGCCCCCAGGCGACTTCCACGCAGAAGGTGGGATTCGAACCCTGAATCTCTCCGTCTCTAGGCTACTGAGCCGTGATGGTGCAGTGGTTAGAGTGAAGGACTGCAGGCGCCTTCTGCTGACTGCCTGCAGTTCAAATCCCACCAGGCTGAAGGTTGACTCAGCCTTCCCTCCTTCCCAAGTGGGTCAAAGGAGGACCCGGATTGCTGTGGGCAAGAGGCTGACTCTGTCAACCGCTCAGAGAGGCTCTGGAGCCCTATATAAGTCTAAGGGCTATTGCTGTTCTTTGACCACTAGGCCTCCTCAGGCAGACTCAGCCCAGGGAGGGTGAGCAGCCCCTCCTCCCCCACGGAAGCTCCAGGCAGGTGGGGGGGGGGGTCGAGGTTTCCCGGAAGGTCTGGCTCTACCCGGGGAGGAAAACCCCCCAGGAGTGATGACCCGATAAGGTTCCAGAGGGAGCTTGGGCCAATTCCTGTGGACTTGCCCCGCGACTCGACTGAGGACCTAGTGGCTGCATGGTTAAGTGCGGCCACGGGGGCCTTGGACCGAGTTGCGCCCTTGCGGCCTCTCTTGCGGCGACGAACCACCTGGGCTCCTTGGTTTACCGAGGGGCTTAGGGAGATGAAGCGCCACAAGAGACGCCTAGAGAGCAGATGGAGATCTTCTCACTCCGAAGCCGACCGAACACTAGTGAGAGACCATATTAGGACTTACTTAGTGGCGATAAGAGTGGCCAAACGTGAGTATTGTGCCACTCTTATTGCATCCGCAGATAACCGCCCTGCCGCCCTGTTTGGGGTGACCCGCTCCCTCCTTCAACAGAGGCCGCGGGAAGCCCCTTTACAGGGTCGAGCAGAGGAATTTGGGATTTATCTGCAGGAGAAAATCACTCGGATTCGGAACGAGCTACCCTCCATCGACAGTGGTCCAGTCGAGCAGGCCGAGGCTGTTCTTATGACACCATCCTGGGAGGAGTTTGATTTTGTTACCACCGAGGATATGGACAAGTTGTCAAAGAGACTTAGGGCTACCACATGTTTATTGGACCCGTGTCCCTCCTGGTTTGTACTGGCATCCTGGGAGACGACACGAGGCTGGCTCCAGGGCATTGTCAACGCATCTTTGAGTGAGGGGTCCTTGCCTGCCGTCCTGAAAGAGGTGGTGGTGAGGCCCCTCCTCAAGAAGCCATCCCTGGATCCAGCATTATTAGAGAACTATCGTCCCGTCTCCAACCTCCACTTTTTAGTGAAGGTTGTTGAGAGTGTGGTGGCTCAACAGTTTCCGCGACACTTGGAGGAAGTTGATTATCTAGACCCGCGCCAGTCCGGCTTCCGACCCGGGCACAGCACCGAGACGGCATTGGTCGCGTTGGTTGATGATCTCTGGAGGGCGTGGGATAGAGGATATTCCTCTATCCTAGTCCTATTAGACCTCTCAGCGGCTTTTGATACCATCGACCATGGTATCCTATTGCACCGACTGGGGAGGTTGGGGCTGGGAGGCACCGTTCTGCGGTGGTTCTCATCCTACCTCTCTGGTCGGTCGCAATATGTGTTGGCAGGGGGGCAGAGGTCGGTCCTCTCGCCCTTACTGTTCAACACATATATGAAGCCGCTGGGTGAGATCATCCGTGGTTTTGGGGTGCAGAGGCGTAGCGTGGGGGGTGCAGGGGGGGCCGGCCGCACCGGGCGCAACATCTGAGGGGGCGCGCTCGCACTCGCAGCTCTCTGCCCCTGCCTGGCTTACTCACTCTCTCTGCAGTGCTGGCTGTGCGAATCCGATCCGAGCCGCCGGGTCGCCGCCCCTTTCTCTCTCTTCCATCAGTCAACGGGGACTCTGCCTGGAGACCGATGACCCTACAGAATGGAGAATTCCTATTGGTCCTCTGGGGCTTCCTCAGATCCTGGGAAAATATGATTCGCTGGTTGTAGCCTGCATTTCTCGGCCCATCCCGTGTTTCTCAGGCGTTGCGTCGTCTGAAGCCCCGTTCTGGGCTCCGCAGCGCCTGCCTGTGTCTCCCCTGATGCACCCAGCCCCAGAGGGGGAATCTGGAAGGGGGGGGGAGCGTTCATCTCGGATTTCGGAGGTGGGAAGGAGGGCTGGGCTAGAATGAGGGTCAGCACCAATTGAAATTCTCCCTGATTGAGCGTCATCGGTTTCCGGGCAGAGTCCTTGGGGGCTTTAGCTGAAGGAGGAGAGCCAGTTCTGCGGAGAGAGAGGGGGGAAGTGGGAGGGGGGATCTTGGCCTGAAGAACCAACTGGGGCTCCTTCTCTGCTGGGAACGCTCTCCTGCACTGGGGGAAGTCAAGGGAGACTCTGCCCGGAGACCAATGACGTTCAAGAAGGGAGGTTTCTCATTGGTTCTCTTACCTTCTGGAACCTCCCAATCCCAAAGTTGGAGGAAGCCCCACAACGAGGGCGAGTGGGCTGAGGTTTGTCCCAGGACAAAACAACCCCCCCCCCTAAAAAAAGGTAAAGGGGGAAGAGGGAAGGGCTGGCCAGGGCCAGGCCTTGTTTTCTGGTTCCTGTTCCCAAATCGGGCTGGGACCCTGCTCCCCCCATCCTCTGGGCCAGTGGTGGGTTCTGCCGAACTTTACTGCCGGTTCGTGTGTGTGCTGGATGCGCAGTTGAATTAAAACTGTTCTGCGCATGCGCAGGACTAAAAAGCAAAATGGCGACAATGACGAGGGAACCGGTTTGCCTGAGGGAGGGAGAAAAAAGTGAGAGAAAGAGGGAGAAAGGGAGGGTGATAAAGTGGGAGGGAGGGAGAGAGGGAAAAAGAGAGAGAAAGAGAGGGGGAGAAGGAGAGATGAAGGGGGAGAGAGAATGTTGGGGAGGGGAAGATGGGGAGGAGAGAGGGAGAAAGAGAGAGAGCTCTGCAACAGTTAAATTAGGTGATCCAGATAATTCTCAATTTACGAGAATTCATTTAGTGACTGAAGTTGCAAAGGCAATGAAAACAGTGATTTTTTGCCACTTTCCATACTTTGCATTCTCCCCATCATGGTTGCGTCAAGGAAATTTAGGCGCTTAGAAACCAATATGTAATTATAACAGTTGCACGGTGCCCCCCCCTTGGGGGGGTTGTCACATGACCCCTTTTGATGACCTTCTGACAAGCAAAGTCGATGGGAAAGCCATTTCACAACCAGGTTACAAACTTCACCAACTGCAGTGGTTTCACTTAGCGACAGAAATTTGGGGTTCATAATTGAAGGCCATTGTGATGACCCTGGGTGTGGCACAAAGGCAACACAGCTGGAGAACTGTTATGAGTCCCTATATTGTCACCAGCTGTGCCCCCAACGTCCCTTTCAACTCTCCTGCCTGGAGAAAAACTCTCCCACAAACCTGCAGCAGCCTCTGGCTGACAATTCTCCAGTCCAAATGTTGTAAGCAGAAAACTTCCAACCATAAATCCAACAAGGGAAGAGAAGGTAAATAATCAGGCAGGGCAAGCAAGATGAGCAGCTCCAAAAGCCAAAGTAGCATGGCAGTAAATCAAACCAGTTGGGAGGATGTCAGGAACTCAGATAACAGCAGATGAACTCCGTGTTTGTTCCAGACAACCGCCCCTCCCATTCGCCTCTCCTTTAAACTCCATCCCCAGGTGTGCCTTGTGAAGGGAATCAGGGACGTTTCTTCCCTCGTAAGCCACCCAACCCTGTTGCTCTCTTCTATGTTCTTCCCTGTGTGACCTTGGATGAAGAGGGGGTGGGCCTTGGTCTTCCTCTGAGCCCCCTCTCCCTTGTCCTCCTTCCCCCCTGGTCTGCCCAGTCTGATGTTGCCCTTCCCCAGTTTCCTCCACAGCCAACGGAGCCATCCTCTCGCTCCCTGTCAGCCGTTGGAAGATCCTGGGAAGGTCCTGCCCCAGATGCTGCGATTTTCCCTTTCCAATGAAAGAGCTGGAAGTTTGATTACCCGCACGGAAGGCCTCACCTGGCCACAAAAGCAAGACAGAGAGCAAAATCAACACAGCTTCTCCTTTTGAGCCCGCCTGATGGTGTCAAAAGCCGGACCGATTCCCTCTTGCTGTACACACAGCCATAACAAGCTGGAAGGGGTCTTGGAGGTCCTCTAGTCCAACCCCCTGCTTGAGCAAGCGACCACAGGGGGCACGCGGAACCATTTGCTAGAACATTCGAGGCGTTGTTCTGTCAGCTCCAGCGCACATGCGCACAGTGGCCAACTGACTTTGGCCTTCTTTTGAGGCTGTTTTTCACGCTCCGGAGGCTTCCTTGAAGGCGGCTCTATGGGCAACCCAGAGGTTCAGGAACGAAATTCTGGTTTGCTCATAGGGCCATTTCGCCCTCCAGAGGGTCTCCGGGGGGGGGGGCTGTTTTCACCTTACCCAGGCTCCTAGAAAGGGGGGGGAGGGTTGTTCACCTGCGCATAGCATTATGGGTGTGGCACGCCCATGCATGAACCCCCTGCGCTCCGCCCCCCTGCCCCCCACCCCGCTTTTGGCATGGGAGCCCAAAAAGGTTACCCCCAGAGGCGTAGCTGCTCCAGCTCAACATAAGTTGATGTAAGCCAGTGGGTCTAGCAACCTTTAATTTATTTTTATTTTTTTGCTGAAAGAGTAAGGCAATAGGCATGAAGGTGAATAAACATTATGTTAAGAGTAAAGAAATGGTTATACAATGAAGGGGTGCTAAAAGTGCAGCAAGGCAAGAAAGTGATTTTCTTTTTTTTCTTTTTTTAGAATTTTAGCAGAATACTACACCTATATCATGCCATACAAAAAAGAATCTGGTGCACAAGGCAGGAAAAGGAGAAAGATAGAGGCAGAGCAACAAGCTAAGTTAGCTGGAAGCCTTCACCGGTTTTTGGTGAGTACTGCTGAAATTACAGCAGGACCATCAGCAGCACCACAGGAGACTCATAATCCTGATCCTGTGTCGGTAGACATTCCTGTTCCTGCATTAGAAGCAGAGACAGTTTCATCTAAGGATGTTTAGACTCAGCCAAATCTGCCAGAAAATATTGACCAAAAAGTTTATACTGATATTGGCTATTGGCCTGAAACCATGGATGAAACCTTGAAAACTGAACTTGTCAGGCGAGGGACAGAGGAACTGCAGAATAAGGATGCATGGTTTCCAAGAGACAGTAATGGCAGGTCATTTTCCAAGGATTGGTTCTACATACATTTGGACAATGGTGAGACTATGTTAAGGACATGGTTGGTGTTTTCTCCTGTAAACAATGCTACATATTGCTTTCCTTGCATGCTTTTTCAGAAGGCTAAAGGGAAAAGTTCATTTGGAAAGTCAAGTGGATTCAATGCATGGAGAAAGTTAAGCCCTAGATTACTAGAGCATGAGCGCAGTTCATATCACTTGAGTGCATTTACAATATGGAAAGAATTAGAAATGCGGCTGCATAAACAGGAGACTATTGATGCTGCTGCCCAGCTTGCACAACAGAGGTCATTTGAAAAATGGAAGGCAATCTTAGTCAGAATACTTGATTGTGTTCTGTATCTAGCCAGGCAAACCTTACCCTTACGTGGTCACTCTGAAGATTTAAATACAGATGGTAACTGTGGAAATTTCTTAGAAACTTTCAAGTTACTCGCCAAATGTGACCCAGTTGCCAAACAACATCTTCACAGAGTACAACGCACAGATGGTTACATTGTGTCCTATCTCTCTCCACAGAGCCAGAATGAGTTTATTAGCCTGCTCGGCGATCACATTCGAACAGTCATCTTTCAAAATATCATAAAGGCCAAGTATTTTGCTATGATGTTTGATAGCACTCCTGATATTGCACACACTGACCAAATGTCCCAAGTGATTCGATATGTGCATATTGAAGATTCAGGAGTCCATGTGACAGAGTCTTTCATTGACTTTATTCAGTTATATGGGAAATCAGCTGATGTCATTACAAAACAAATTTGTGACAAGTTGCAAGCTGATGGCCTTAAACTAGAGCATTGCTACGGCCAGGGATACGACAATGCTGCGACTATGGCTGGACACATTGGTGGTGTACAAAAACGTATTTTGGATATGAATCCCAAAGCAATGTTTGTGCCATGTAACAATCACTCGCTCAATCTTGCTGGGATGCATGCAGTTGGTGTTGGGACAAAGTCTGTTACTTTCTTTGGCACTGTGGAAAAGATGTATTCATTTTTCTCAAGCTCCACCCACAGGTGGGATATCCTTAAGAAACATGTACCAATTCGTGTAAAGCGATCGTGTAACACAAGATGGAGTTCAACGCATGAAGCTGTATGCGTACTTGCTGAACACACTGAGAAAATAATAGACGTTTTGGAAGCGTTGAGAGATGGGCCGGAAGAAACCTCTGAAACCAGGGGTGATGCAGGAAGTCTTTTAGTTTGCATAATGACATATGTTTTTTTCTCTTTCTTGCATTTTTGGAACCCAGTACTAACCGAAGTAAATGATACTCAGATCTACCTGCAGCAAGAAGGACTTGCGCTTGATCAATGCGTGCAAAAGTTAAAAGCATTGACTTTATTTTGTCATGAAAAACGGGATAGTCTAGTGTCAAAGGCAACTGAGAAAGCTCTGCAGGTATGCAAAACCTATTGCATACCTACAGAGAGAAGAGTTGGAAGACGCAAGAAGATGGATGATGAGAACAGTTGCGATGCTGGCTTGACCTTAATACAGGAAACAAGCAGAGAACAACTGGAAGCAATTGATCAGCTTCAGGCAGAAATTAAAAAACGTACTACGCAGATGAATACGCTGCACCAGCGATTTGCTTTTTTGCAAATCCAAACATTGTTGGATACTAAAAAAGATGATTTTATTAAGAAACAAATTCAGCACACGTGTGCTCAGTACACGGAATTGAATGCTGCATCTGTTCACCGAAATAACTAGACTTCGGCACCACATTATCTTGTATAAGGAGGTCAATCCTGATGAGCAGGTTGCAAACTGGTCAGCTTTAGATCTGCTTCGCTGGGTGTATAAGTGGAAGCTGCAAGAAAGTTTAACTAACTTTGTTGTCACATTAAGAATCTTTCTTACTATCACTGTTTCTACAGCGAGTTGTGAAAGAAGTTTCTCAAAACTTAAACTAATTAAAACATATCAGAGATCTACAATGAGCCAAGAAAGACTGAGTAATCTAGCAATACTGTCCATTGAGAGAGACTTTAATGTAGATTTCAATTCCGTTGTTGAAAAATTTGCGCTAATTAAAAGCAGGCGAATTTAAATTAATCTGTATATTATATACAGATTGATATCTTGCACTTCTATTAAAGAATTACAATTAGAGGTACAGGATTGAGGAAGTTGGCTCCATCTAGCCCAGTCTTGGATCATCTCCAGGGTATGGTTCCATTTTGATGTTTAGTTTTTGTTCTTGATATTGATATCATCTTGATATGATGATTGTGAGACGACATATAATAGCATGGCCCATGGTAGGTTACTACATTTGTAGATTTGTATTCATAGACCTGCTGAAAATGTGGAGAATGTGTAATGCAGGTTCGCACTCAATAAAATATTTGAAAATAAACTTGTATTTAGATGCATTTTACTTTAATTACATCAGTATTTTCCATAACAAACAATACATGTGCTTAGGGGGTAAGGGTTTCTTTAACTAATCTAGTGGAAGAGACTCGAGTGCTAAAATCCACGGGTTAGGGGGCGCAAATTACTTGCCTTGCCCCGGGTGCTGACAACCCACGCTACGCCACTGGCCGGTTCTTTTCCCCAGTGCATGGGCCAGGCTGAGACCGGAGTCCAGAAGATGTGGGTGGAGAAACCCCACAGGAGAGTCGGTCTGCATCCTGAGGAGATGGGGCTCCTTGTGGCTGCACCAGGTGAATAGCTGCAAGCAGGAGATCAGGTATGTCTCAACCTCCATCAGAGGAAAGAAAGAGGTTTTTTCTCTCTCTCTCTCTCCAAGGTGGGAAGCCCAGCAGTGCAACCCTTGAAGGCCTCACCTGGTGGGTTCCCCTCAGTCATCCCAGGCGGCTTCCAGCCCCTGAAGCCCCAGAAATAAGCCCTCCAGAAGGACTTTGCTCCAGGCTCCCAGGAAGCGAGCAGAAGGGAGAAGGAAGGGGAAGTTCTGATTATGAGATCCTGAACGTCTCTGGAGATAAATTCCAATGGACTATCAGGCAATAAAGGTAGTCCTCCACTTATGACCACAATTTCTGTTACTAAGTAAGATGGTTGTTAACAAAGTTCTGCCTTATTTTACAACCTCGTTTGCCACAGTTGCTAAGCAAATGACTGTGGATGTTAAGTAAATCATGCAGTTGTTAAGCAAGTCTTATGGTGATCCCATGACCTCCAGGTATTGTGAGTGCCATGAATATACACCAGCTCCCAAGTGCCTGAATGTGGATCTCATGACTGAGGGGGGGGGGGGGGCTGCAATGGTCGTAAGTGTGGAAACTGGTCACGATTCACTTTTCTCAGAGCCGTTGTAATTTCAGTCCCTAAACAAATTGTCATAAGTCGAGGACTCCCTGTTGTCCTGAAAGCAGTTTTGGAGAAGATTGTTTTCTCCTCCTCTCCTCCTTTCCTTCTTTTTCTTCTGTCCTCACAGCAAAGTCCGGGCGTTGCTAAAGATTTGTCCTCCTGTTGGGAACTCTGGTCCAGCCCAACAGTCCCTGAGCTGCCCGTCTGTGGATCCCTCGGGTGGAGCCTCCGTCCCTCCCAGGATTCCGCCTGGCAATTGTTTCTTTGTGACTGGGTTCAAAACAGGCTTTATGGGGCTGTCAGAGCAGCTTTTGGGGGAGGGGGGTTCCACGGTCAGCTCCCCCAACCCCCAACCCCCTCAGCCTCCATCACTAAAGGCGACTCCCTCAGTGGGCAGAGAAGGGCAAGGAAGAGGGTGGGGGGTCCAGAGGGTGAACGAGGAGATGACCGATGGAGGGTCCAGGAATGTCCGCTCTAAGGAAGAGAAGGGCTGCAGGGGATGGGAGAGCAACCCATGGAGAAGAGGGGGCTCCATTCATCCTCTGAAGCCCCTGGAGGCAAGAACAGAAGCAATGGAGAGAAGCCCAGCAGAGAAGCCAGGAGAGATTTTCTAACAGGGGAAAATCTATTCATCAGTGGAAGAGTTTGAATCCCGGAGGTTGTGGCTGCTCCATTGAGGGAGGTTTTCAAGAAGAGATTGGAGAAGCCTTTCTCTGAAATCCTTTAGCATCTCCGGCTTCAGCAGGGCTGGGTGGCCGAGGGTCAGGGCAGGGACCAGGAGTCCAGGCTATGTGTCCTCTGGGATTCCCACACAATAAGCACACCAGGAAATAAAGAGACTTTAAGCTTTATTATTAATTCAAATGAATTAAACAAAAACACACAGCCTGAAAAGCGTCCATCTCAAGCAAGGCGACCCCCAATCTCCCCTAAACTGCCAGGATTTGCTTAAAGGCGACAACCGAGAGACCCAAAGGGTGGCCAATTTCCAGAGGACCCAGAGCCAAGCTCCATCCAGAGGCTCCCAGGAGGTCAAAGGGAACTTCGGGGCTTCCATCCCAGTCTGGACTGAGGGGGGCCTCCTGCCTGTTTCCAGGGCACCTCAAGTGGGGGAGCCCAGCCTGGCTGCCTGAGGACCCTGGTGGTGGCCCCCTCCCAAACGCCTGGGAACCTACGGAGAGGAGCCGATGCTTCTGTCCAGGATCTCGGGGTTCCCTCTTCTCCCTGCCAACCCCCAACTTCAAGTAGAAGTGAAAGACAAGCAGGTCAGCTCAGAAGGAGCTCAGAACTCCTGGAATCTTCTTAGTGAGCAGAAAATATGAAAGTCCATCATTAAACTCCCTGAATTAAGGAGGGTCTGGCACAAGAGTTCCCACTCCCCCCAAGGAATGCCCCCCCCCTGCCCTTCTCCCCCCTGCCCCCCCCCTTCTTTCCTTCCTTCTCCCCATCACTTGGGCACTTTCAGGAAAGGAGATTTTCCACCTCTGGGCCAAAAGGACTTTGGAATCCCATCTTCCCTCCGATTCTGGGCCGGACAGACTCTCTCCTCCCCAGCTGCCCCGCCTGCCTCAAAGCTTCCACCTCCAAAGGGAATCGAGTGGAGCCACTTCCATCCAAGAAAAGGAATGGGCTGGAACTAGAGGATCCAAGATAGGGAAGAGAGGGAGGGGAGAGGTGGATTGAGAGGGAGCTGAGTGATCCACTTGATCCCTTTGACCTAGGACAGAGAGAGAGTCAAAGGTCATTTTAGCACCTTCAACAAACTACTGAAATCTTCACTATTTATTTATTTTTTATTTTATTTCATTGAGTTTGTCAAACATGTACAAGATGACAGATATAAACAGGAACATGGATCTGAATGAAGGAAATGGATTCAAGCAGCTGGAAGTCTTTCTCTGCAACTGGAGGGGGGGGGTTCCCTTCACTTGGCTCTGATTGACAGCTCTGAGCTCTTGTGTGACAACTGGCACTTGCATTGGCTGAGTTTGGCTCTCCTGGGCAAGAGCTGCGGAAGGGGACGTCACAAAGACGCGGCAGACACTTCGTGGCAGGTGACGGGGAGGGAAAAGGGGAGGGGGAGGGAAGGGGAGGGAGAGACGCCCAGAAGCCAAGAGAGCTGCGTGGGATCCCTTCTGAAGAGAGCAGCCTTCTCTGATTGGCTTGATCGCTGAGGCTTATGAGTCAGTTGCGCGGATCCTTTTCCCGTCATTGGTCCTTACAAAACGATCCAGAGAGAGGGAAAGGGGGAGGGGCTTATTTCCTTTCACTTTCCTCCCTTCTCCTCCTCCCCCTCCCTTCCCCCTTTGAAGCGCCCTTCCCCTCCGCCCGGCTGTCTCCGCAAAGGGCGCGGCTGAAGGCGAAGGGCAGCGGCGGGGTCGCAGGGAAGGGAAAGGGCGCCCACTGGGGGGAGGCCGAGGCAGCGCTCCGGCTGGACCAGGAGGGGGCGCCCAGAGGCCCCGGGAGCGCTGGGAGGTTGGGGACCGTCGGGCGGAGCGAAGGGAAAGGGGGGAGTCGGAGAAAAGACGCCGCCACCCTCCGCATCCCCGCTGAGCCCCGCAGAGGCTCCGGGCTCCGGGCGGCTCTTTGGGCCCCTTGAAGGCACTTCTCCCGCAGCTCCTCCGCCGCCTTTCTCGGGCGCTTTGCCCGCTCCTCTCCCGCTGCTTCCGCTCCCCCCCCGCCCCCCCTCTGCCCTGGCCCCAGAAAGGCTGCCCCCCCCGCCCACCTTCCGCGCTTCCCCCTGGGGCTCCCCTGCCGTCGGAGGGGCCCTGCAGCCACCGCAGACGGAGCCCCCACGTAGCCCGGGGGAGGAAGAAGCGTCGACCTGGCCGCCCCTTCGAGGTCAGCAGCCCAGCTGGGAGGAAGCCTGTCCAGGCGCCTCGGCGGGGCTCCTCGTCCTCCTGCGGCTTCCCTGCAGGGGCTCCGGGGCAGCCTCCGAGGGCGAGGGGGGGGGCGGAGGGGAGGCGGAGGCCGTCAAGTCCATGCAAAGAAAGGGGAAATGGAGGGAAATGGACGAGAAGGGGGGGGGGAGGAGAGGACCCCGGTCTCCCCCGCTTTCTTCCGCCGCTTCCCAAGGCTGCCTGGCCCTTCCTCCCCATCAGCCCCCCCCCCCCCGCAGCCTCTGCCGCCCCCGCCAAAGGACTCCGCAGCCCCCAAGGCCCCCGCTTGAGTGTCTCCCCCCCCTTTGGACTTCAGCCACCCCGTTCAGACGGAGCTGAAGGTGCAGCTGAGCCCCTGGAGTCCCAGGAGAGCCTCTCTTCCCCTTCCACGGTTGGATCTGGCCGGGAATGATGGACAGCGCCTGGGGATTTGGGGCCGGTTGTTGAGGGAGCCTGGCTGGGTGGGTTTTGCTCAACCGTGTAAGGGGTGTGTAAGGGAAGGTCACAAATAGGCTGCAGGCCCTTTGTCACAGGGGATCCGGGAGGAAGACTCCAATGAAGGAAAAGAGGGGAGGGGTAGAGGGTGGGTGGAAGGGGGAAGAGAGAGGGAGGGAGGGGGAGAGAAGGGGAGGGAGAGATATAAAGGGAGACTAGTATACATCTATTTCAAGCTATTTAGCTCTCATCAGCTAGCCATACCCTTACTGGGATTTGAATCGGGACAGGATTACATATCAGGCAGTTGTATTAGCCACTAAGCCACAGGCTCTCCTCCTTTATCAGCTGAGGGTATGGCTAGCTGAGGAGAGCTAAATAGCTTGAAATACATCTATACTAGTCTCCCTTTATTTATTTATCAGCACAAATGCAACACAAATATAACAAAGGCAACATAAAAAATAGCTTTCTGCCTGGATGGCTCCTGGGGTGAGCCAAGACAGAAAAGGGAAGCAGTAGGCTCCCTCCCATATTTGGGCGTGTGTGCGTCTGTGTGTGTGTGTGTGTGAGAGAGAGAGAGAGAGACGTTTTTGTGCTGATAAATAAATAAGAAAGACTAGTATATTTAGCTCTCATCAACTAGCCATACTGGGATTTGAACCTGGGCTGTTTTACATGTGAGGCAGTTGTAACTGCCACTAGGCCACAGGTTCTCATCCTGATCAGCTGAGCCAGGGGAACAAGTATATATATACTGTGTCATATATCAAAGTCCCCTCTGTAGAGTCCCTTGTGAAGAAGGAGCCTTCTGATGGGTTGGAGCTCTGAAGATCTGAGTATGTCAGGCTGATGTGTATCCAGTTATTTGTAGCTACAAGACAATCCAAAGGGAAGGAGAGGGGAGGGGATCTTTTTCTCCTCCCCCTTCAAGGCAGGGGGCAGAGGCTGAATGCAGATCCCTCCTTCATTGAGAAGATCACCTGGATTTTGTCCCCAGACAGGAGATCCTGCAGAAGCGACACCTTCTCTTCATTTATTCCAGACACTGATGGGGATGCCTACCTCATGTGCAACAACATCGCTGGACAGGTGGGTGCATAAGAATAAAACATAAAACTCAACAAAACAATAGTAACCATCAAAAGGAGCCCATGTGGGGGCCCCCAAACCATCCATTCCTCAAAGCTTGCAGCCAGCCAGCCTACCTCAATAACAAAAGCATTTGCATAGGAGGATACAACTTTTTAAATAACACAACATTATATCTCATGTTTTTACATTTGTTCTGGCTGTGAGATGCTCCTTTGTGTTCAGGTCTGGCCTCAGAAGGATAATGTAGCCCTTGGGGATGAAGATGCAGCCCAGCAGACCAGCACTGGAGGTCAGGATGGAGAAGACCTGGACAGCCACCATGTATTTCCCTTTGGTGCTCAGGTAGGTGGGCACAAAAGTCACCCAGACGCTGCAGAAGACCAGCATGCTGAAGGTGATCAGCTTGGCTTCGTTGAAGGCCCCAGGCAGATTCCTGGCCAGGAAAGCCACCGTGAAGCAGATGGCAGCCAGGAAGCCCATGTAGCTGAGGGTGACGTAGAACATGACAACGGCCCCTTCGTTACATTGCAGGATGATCTCTCCAGGCTGGGAGTGGAGGTCAGAGTCAGGGAAGGGGGGAGAAACTCCCAGCCAGATAGAGCAGATGATAATTTGGACAGCAGAAGAAGAGAGGATGATGGAGTTGGCCAAGCTCTTCCCCAACCACCTCTTCGCTCGGTTTCCTGGTTTTGTGGCTAGGAAAGCCAGCACCACCGTGATGGTTTTGGCCAAGAGAGAAGAAATTGCAACTGAGAAGATGATGCTGAAAACCGTTTGTCGGAGAAGGCAGGTGGCTTTCCTTGGTTGACCAATGAAGAGAGAAGGAGACAAGAAGCAAAGCAGGAGGGAGACCAGGAGGATGTAGGAGAGGTCCCGGTTGTTGGCTTTGACAAGGGGAGTTTCTCTGTATTTAATGAACATAATTAAAACAAGGCCTGTGATTAAAAACAATAGTAGGGCAGAAGAGACCAGGATGATGCCCAGATGTTCTTCAAAAGGCAGAAAGGTTATAAATTTGGGGATGCATTGGACTCTGTTCTCATTTGGATATTTATCATCCAGACACTTGGTGCATTTTCCTGCATCTGAGAAAAAGAAACATATTCCCTTACTATTCTCTCTTTTAACCTTTCAGGAAATACCTTATTTGGACAACAAGCGATACCAGGAGATATTGTCCAGGTCACATTTATTAGTACTTCTAGTGAGAGACAATAAGAAGTATACTACTTTTTTTAAAAAACAAATTTTTGTTTAATCATCTATGAAAATGAGAGAAGAATTTGGACCTAAATAATTTCCTGTGTGATGTTCAGAACCATCATAGGAACCTTTATTATTTGATGTATGTAATGAATAAGTTCCACTTCCTTTCCTCCAGTGTGACCCACCTTCCTGAGTGGAGAAGGTCCCCTCCGGACAAGGAACGCAGTCATAGCAGCAAACTGGCTCTCCTTCTCGAGCCCTCTTGACAAATCCAGGATGACAACTTTCCGCACATCTGGACTGAGGCAGGGACTGAGCAGAAGAACAAGGAAGGCGAAAGAAAAGATGTTAGGACTCTCCGTCCATGGAAAACGGAGGGAGAAATGGATGGAGACAAGGAGCCTCTGGTCTTCACTGAGGTAGATAGGAAACCTCTGACTCCTTCTAAACAGATGCAGGAGGTAGAACAACTGGCAGATTCTCCATTTACTTCCTCCCTTTTGCTTTTGGAATTTAACATTGTAATAAAGTACTTTCCTACTTAATAGTCTAGAGGAATAGAATTGAAAAAAAGATTTAAGTATGATGATATATTCTTATTAATACTGAGAATAAAGTTTACTGAGAATAAAGTTTTATTCCATTAGAATTTTTAATGTAGAATAAACCTGTGGTGAAGAATGAAACCTCTGACCAGTAAGATCTTGACAGGGTTCCATAAAACATGGCAAAGCCCCTCCACTTAGATCCCGTCTGTTGAAGAACTTCCATTAGATGACACCAACTGGCATGGGAGGTCAACCACCCTGGAGACTCTAAGCTTTGCCCACTTGAAATGGGACCTCAGGCTTTGGCAAACAGAGAAAAGACACCAAAATTTCTCCCACCTTGTTGAGCAACTTTAGCTGTGAAAGAGCCTCTTGTCTGATAGAAAGTCTCTCTCTTTCAAAATATGCCAGTCTCTCTCGCCTGGGATCCTCCTTGGGGAGAACCAAGAAGCCATCAATGCCGACACCTGCTCTTATTTCTCCATTATGGTCCAAGTACAGTTTAAAGAGGGAAATATTCCAATATTCGTTCTTCTCCAGAAAGGGATGAAACTAGAATGGGAACATCCAGGAATTTGAAAAACAGAAAACTTTGTTTCTTATCCCACATTGAATCTTTCTTCTACAATTGTCTCATCTCCAAATATGGTTAAATAGGATAGAAATACTGCCATTATCTTCATAAGTGAATGAAGAAGTTTGAGAAAAAATTATCAAAATATAGAGAAAATATAATCAACACAACTGGTTCTCTTGCCCATATTGTTCTTGCCTTCTGCACATGCGCAGAGCAACTGGCAGTAGAGGCAGCCGGAATCCACCCCTGGCTCGATCCCACTTAGGAGCCTCAGTTTACTCCTGAGCCCCATTGGCCTTTCTCCCTGCCTCTCCCGGCCAATGTTGCTCACGAGGAAACTGCAGCTAGGATCTCCCGCGTGTTGCACACCCGAAAACAGCATAAAGGCATGGGCGAAAGGGGGGAGCAACACACGGGGTGGGACCTGTCCAGTCTTCCTGTCACAGCAGCTGTCTGGTCGAGCCACTCCTGAGCTCCCCAGACCAGGCCCACAGTTCTCGCCAGACCGAGGCTGCAGCCACCTCCCGCTTCCTTTTTTTTTTTTTTATATTTTCAACATAAAAGCAAGTAAAAACATTCATCTTAACCTTTGTACAACATGTCGTTCGGTCATAGGTTTTGTGCATCAATGCTTAAAATTGTAAAAATATCAATTTTCCTTCCAGTACATATATATCACCTCATCTCTCAGAATCAATCCTTTTCTATAGTCATTCAATATATAAAACAGATAGTAAAAAATCTTCAAAAAATCCTGTTTTATAACATTATTCTCAATTGTCTCTAGAATACACTTTACTACTAGAAAGTACATACCCATAATGTTTTTTTCCTTCTAAAACCAAGAGTTTATCCAAATTTTCCATTATCTATGGATCTCATTATTATTCTAGTTAATATACAAAGCCTCCCGCTCCCTTTGTCCACTCAGCCTGTGGGAGCCACAGCAGCTCCCGTCATGGCTGAGAGCTTCCTTTGCCAGCTGGCAGCCAAAAGGTTCTCCCTCTTAAAAGCCTCCAGTGATGGAGCTTTAGGATCCAAACACACTTTAACCAACCAACCAACCGAGGCTTAGTCGGGAAACAGAAGAAGAAAAAAACCAGTAAGTGATTGCGCTCAGGCGGGGAGGGGACGTTGGGGGGGTGAGTGGGAGGGGAGGAGGTCTCTGAGCAAGTGCTGGATAAACAGGCAGGTGGAGGACCTCGCTTTCCAGTCTCCGGTGAGTGGCTGCATCCAGCCGGGGGATTGGAGAGGGCAGCTGAGCAAGCGCTGGGCAAACCGGCAGGAGGGAGACCTCGGAGGCTCATTGTCAACCCAGCTTTGCGCCCAGTCGGTTCCATTTGTCCACCATCGGTTGCCTTAACAGTGGGGCACAGGGAGTTGGGGGAGTCCGCTGGGCAGGAGCGGTTTGGCTCGGTTGTTCCCCAGGCAACAAAGCGGACGGACTCCAAAAGGTTGAAGGGGATCTTTGGTGGAGCCGGTGGAGGGAGCAACCCCTGGCTTATTCAGTCTAACTGTGGTTGGTGGGCCTTGCCTTTGGGTGAGGGATGGGCCCAAATTGCCCCCCACCGCAAGTGTCTCTCAGCCATTGTGTGCAGGGAAAAACCTTGCACAGTAAAGAAAACCTTCTCTTGAGTGTCAGTTAAATAACAATTTCTCAAACTTTTGGGGAATTTTTCTTAACTGTGCAAGGTTTTTCCCTGCACACAACGGCTGAGAGATGCTCACTGTGGGGTGCAATGTGTGTGTGTGTGTGGGGGAATAGGTGGGGCAGGGGATGGTCCACAAGATGCACATCTTACTGGAGATTGGCAGTTCCGGATCTTGCAGCTTGGGGGAGGGGGGGCGGTTCTTGCCTCTGCAGAGGAGTTGAAAACCTCCAAGGTTGCTTTGGGAGAGGGAAGAGCCCACCCCCGGTGCCTGCAGCCTTGGAGCAACTCTGGGCCTTTGCACAGTAAAGAAAACCTTCTTGGGAGTGAGAGAAGTTGTTAATGGACTCCACTGTGCAAGGGCCAGGAGTTGCTGCAGGCTCTGAGGCTTCAGACGCCCAGGGAGGGGGGAATGCTGCCCGTCGGCCTGCCCCCTCTGCCAGGGATTGGGGTGGGAATGGGGCAGGCACCATGTGGATGTGGACATTGCGCACAAGGGCACAAGCCACGCCCACTAAACCGGTAGTAAACATTTTTGGACACCCCCCCCCCCGCTCCAGATGTTCTACTTCTACTTGAATCTAATGGGACATTAATGCATTTTGGAAAGCCTGAGAGAAGAAATCTCCCCCCAGCTCTTTTCTCAGCCTGAGAAGTCAGTGAGGATCCTTCCTGGGTTTCTCTCTCTCCCCTTATGCAGCTGCCGGATTCTGTCTCAAAGGCCTTTGGGAGCTGCCCCCTCCCTCCCCCTCCCCTCTGCAGAAACTCCCCTGGCTGTAGAATTGGGATCCCTCCATCTTTCCTGGCTTTCGGATCTTCTTCTCTTGTCCCAAGATCTTCTCCCCCACTCCTCCCACATAATCTGCTTAGGGGTGGGGAGAGATTTCTGGTTTGCAGGGCTGAGAGGAAAAGGGGAAGGATGAAAAGGCCCTCCAAGGCTGCCCCCCCCTTGGCATTTCTGCAACCAAATTCTCCCCACAAACAGAGGAACACCCCCCCCCAATACTGCCGGGCAGAGGAGGCTGGGCCCATAACTGGGCGGCATGTGGGGGGAGAGGCTGCAGGAGCTCTGCTGTGAAGGGAGGGAGGGAGAAAAGTGGGGATTCTCTCTGCTGCAGCCCTTGAAGGCTTGAATGGCAGAGAGAAGCCAAACTTTCCCCCCTCCATTCACAGCAGAGCTGCTGCTCCCTTTATGGCCCTCCCTGGCCCCCTCTTCTTGGGAGCTGGAAGGGCCTGGAAGGGAGAGGCAGGCGGCTGCAGCTCCCTTTCCATCAGGCTCCCCGTCCCTTCCCTTTGCTGCGGAGGGAGGGAGGGAAGTCCAGCCAAGGGATTTCAACCCTCCCTCCTGACTTTCCTGAGCTGCCCCAATTCCCCCCCTGGCCAGCTAAACGCCCCTCATCGGACCCTCCACGCAATGCACTCTGCCCATGGGGGGGGCATCGGGAAAGCAGCGCTGGGCTCAGAGCGAAGCTTCTCCCAAAGAAGTTCTGGGGAGCCCAAACACCCCAACATCCCCCTCCCCCACTGCCCCTTCGAGAGCCCAGAAAACTCCCAGGCAAAGCAGCTCCATCTCTCTCTCAGGATGGGGGGAGAAAGAATGGACGGGAGGAAAGGCAACCTGGGGGGAAGAGGAAGGGAGACCCAGAGGAAACCGAGAGGGGGTCTCCATCCCCTCCTCCCAGGCAGCCTACAAGGTTTAACAGCTTCTGATTCTCCCCCCCCCTTTCTCATTCTTTCTTTCTCTCATTCTCTCTCTCATTGTTTTTTTCTTTATTTCTCTCTCTCTTTCTCTCTCTCACTCTCTCATTCTTTCTCTCTCTCTCCTCCCATTCTCCCTCTCTCTTTCTCTCTCTCATTCTTTCTCTTTCTCTCTGTTTCTCCCTCTTTCTCTCTTTTCTCTCTTTCTCTCTCTCACACACACTCACTCCTATCCCTGCAAGTCCCCCTCCTGTGGCTGAGAGAGAGAAGCTTCCTTGTGCGGAAGAGGCGCAGATCCAAGGGCGCCCCAGTAAATTAATCAGCCGGACTTTCCTGGGATGCGAGCGATGCTGCTGGGCACTTGGAAAGGACTTCAGTCACCAGCCCTCCGCTAAAGGCAAACAATGAAGCAGGTGCAGAGCTGGTTGGAGGAGAGAGAGAGAGAGAAATGGGCAGTTTCATCCAAAGGAGGTTTTGTTTCAGGTGGGTCTCCTGGCTTTGGAAGGAGGAAAGGAAGGGATACAAAGAGAGAGAGAGAGAAAGGGAGAGAGAGAGAGAGAGAGAAGGGAGAGACAAGAAAGAAAGAAAAAAGAAAGAAAAGTTACTACCGAGGATATGGACAAGTTGTCAAAGAGACTTAGGGCTACCACATGTTTATTGGACCCGTGTCCCTCCTGGCTTGTACTGGCATCCTGGGAGACGACACGAGGCTGGCTCCAGGGCATTCTCAACACATCTTTGAGTGAGGGGTCCTTGCCTGCCATCTTGAAAGAGGAGGTAGTAAGGCCCCTCCTCAAGAAGCCGTCCCTGGATCCAGCATTATTAGAGAACTATCGTCCTGTCTCCAACCTTCACTTTTTAGTGAAGGTTGTAGAGAGTGTGGTGGCTCAACAGTTTCCGCGACACTTGGAGGAAGTTGATTACCTAGACCCGCGCCAGTCCGGCTTCCACCCGTGCACAGCACCGAGACGGCATTGGTCGCATTGGTTGATGATCTCTGGAGGGCACGGGATAGAGGATATTCCTCTATCCTAGTCCTATTAGGCCTCTCAGCGGCTTTTGATACCATCGACCATGGTATCCTATTGCGCCGACTGGGGGGGTTGGGGCTGGGAGGCACCATTTTGCGGTGGTTCTCGTCCTACCTCTCTGGTCGGTTGCAATATGTGTTGGCAGGGGGGCAGAGGTCGGCCTCGAGACCCCTCATATGTGGGGTTCCTCAGGGGTCGGTACTCTCGCCCCTACTGTTCAACACATATATGAAGCCGCTGGGTGAGATCATCCGTGGTTTTGGGGTGGGATATCATCTGTACGCTGATGATATTCAGTTGTACATATCCACCCCAGACCACCCCAACGATGCCGTCGAGGTTATGTCCTGGTGCTTGGAGGCCGTACGGATCTGGATGGGTAGTAACAAACTCAAGCTAGGCTTCCGGTTCCGCCTTCCAGCGGCGACGGACGAATTTTGGGACTCGTCCGCCACTTTGTTCTTTTTTCTGCCCCCCATCGGGGGCGAGGCACCCCCTTTTTGGGGGGCCTCCCATAGGGCTGGCTCGCCTGGGTCCGTTTATCCCTGCGGCAGCGGGAAAACGGCCCTTGTCTTCGGCCTAGGTGAGGAGAGACATGCTGCGGGGGGTTTTCTCTTCGCCAATGGAGGACGGCAACGAACGATGAATTTAAAAAGAGCTGAGTGTTCGGGTCGGAAGGCTTCCCGTGGCTTTGGCGGCGAGGTGAAGAGTGAGTGATTTCAATCTTGTTTGTGCTGGCAGCCTGGACTGAAAGAACGTAGAGGGGGTGTTTGTTTGTTAAACCCCCCCTCGAATTTAAAGCGGCGCTTGGAAATGGCTCCTCGTTGCGAGGAAGCGGATATTTCGCGTCCGGATTGTTTTGAACCAAGGGAAAGTGATTTGCGGCTTGTTTCTTTACAATGTATCTAAGTCCGGCTGGCTTGAAACAATTTTTCTCTTGTTACTTTCTCCTGCTGGCTCTCAGACTGGGCGGTGGATGGCTTCCCTTTGTTCCTGAATGATTATTTTTACTTATGGAAAATTACCAACATCTCTTTGTGATTTGGACTCCCTTTCTCTACCATTGAAGAAATTTATGGATTAATTGATTCCTTCCCTGGAATGCCTTCTCTGCTATAATTATTGATTGTGAAAAGTGTTTCTCTTCTGGGTCCTGAACTTTTTACAATTCTCATTTGAACTGTTTTTCTCCTGACTTGCCTCAACGGCCCCACCCAAAAAACGCCATCTTAGTGGCACTGACTTTGGCATCAAAATCAGAACTGGCAGGATTGGAACAAAGAATGTCATCTATGGAATCAGTGTTACAAGTTTTGGTGCAGGAAATTAAAGCTTTGAGAGAGGACAATTGCAGCTTCAAGAAGGATCTTTTGGAAACACGGAAGCAAGTGCTGGATAACACACAGAAGACTGAGGAGCTGGAAGGGGGGCTGGCTGGGGAAAAGGGAGAGCTTAAAAATGTTAACAGTGAGGTTGGAGAACTGACTGGGCATATGTCTAGGATGGATTTTGAAAGGATGTCATATTTTTTAAGATTTCAGAACATTTCTGAGGAATCTGGTGAATGTCTTCCTGAACTCATGAGTACAATTTTAGCAGACTATTTACATAAACCTAAAGATGAGATCAGGGGGGACATTGACCTAGTCTACAGAATAAATTCAGCATATGCCAGGATAAATGAAGTACCCAGAGAGATACATATTAAATTTGTTAGAAGGTCAACCAGAGAGGGAATTTTGAAGGCGCAGAGAGGGGGGCCCTTAATTTACCAACAAAAGGAAGTCGCCATCTTGAAGCAGATCCCAAAAAAGATTAGAGAGATGAGAAGGAGGTACTCCTTCTTATCCAAAAAATTGTTTGACCACGGGATTTGGTTTAAGTGGGCGATGCCGGAAGGGATGCTGGTGTTCTGGGATGAAGGAAGAGTAAGGATTAAAACAGTTGCTGAGGCGGAAGCCTTTCTTAAAAAACATTCCTCTGTCCTGGGGGAAGATTCAGAGGGGGCAGGGGGGGCCACGGTCCCGCCTGCTGGGGGCCAGGAAGGAGAAAAAGAAGATACAATTGCCAAGAGTCTTAGATCGAAAAAATAACTTTGCTTTTTTTTATATTAATATTGTGTAACCTTTATATCTGGATGTTTGTATACGACTGCCAGCATAGAATGGAGAACTTAGGAAACATGTACTTATTTTCACTTTTCAGTATTTTTGGAAAATGTTTTTTTTAATGTTTTATTATGAAGCCCTGGAAGGGCCAATGATCCCGACGCGAAAGTTCTTAAAATGTTTCTGTATCCCTTACCCTACCCTTTTTGGAAAATTGTAAAAACCAATAAAACTTTTTCAATATAACAAACTCAAGCTCAACCCGTTCAAGACTGAGTGGCTGTGGCTTCCGGCATCCCGGTTCAGCCAGATTATTCCAACTCTGGCCATTGGGGGCGAAACACCGGCCCCCGTGGAGAGGGCGCGCAATTTGGGTGTCCTCCTGGACTCCCAACTGTCTATGGAGGACCATGTGGCAGCCGTGGCCAGGGGGGCGTTCCATCAGGTACGCCTGATGCGCCAATTGCGCCCCTTACTGGACCGGGATGCCTTACGCACAGTCACTCAAGCACTCGTCACCTCTCGACTCGACTACTGTAATGCTCTCTACATGGGGCTTCCCTTGAGGTGCACCCGAAAGCTGCAGTTAGTTCAGAATGCAGCCGTGCGGGTGATTACGGGAGCGCCTAGACACTCCCACATAACACAAATCCTGCGCGAGCTGCACTGGCTTCCTGTGGTCTTTCGGGTGCACTTCAAGGTTCTGACGACCATCTTTAAAGCGCTCCATGGCTCGGGGCCTAGTTATATGCGAGACCGCCTCCTGCCCCATACATCCCTCAGACCAATACGCTCCCACAGAGAGGGCCTCCTCAGGGTGCCGTCGGCTGGACAATGCCGACTAGCGACATCCAGGGGAAGAGCCTTCTCTGTGGCGGGCCTAGCCCTTTGGAACGACTTACCCCCTGAACTTCGCACCATCTCCGACCTTCGCCTCTTCTGCAAGTTTCTGAAGACACATCTGTTCCATCTAGCCGGCCTAGCGTAACCGCCATTACTGAATTTTAGATAGTTTTAAATTTGGGGATTTTAATTTGGTTTTTAGCGCAGGATTTTATTGGAATAAGTTTTTTAAAATTTTATATGTTTTTGTATGTATTTTAGTATTCCTGTGCGCCGCCCTGGGTCCGTTTGGAGAAGGGCGGGGTATAAATTTAATAATAAAAAAAAAAGACAGGGAAATTGTATCTTGTTGAGGTGAGGAGAGGCCAGGTAAGGTACCCTTTGATGTCAGTGATGTCATGTTGGCCATGCCCACCCAATCATATGACCACCAAGCCACGCCCACAGAACCAGTAGTAAAAAATATTTGAGTCCCACCCCTGGATCCAGCCCTCTTCCAATCACTGACTCCTGTTATACACGAGTGTAAGATCTGCTCACTGTTATTCTAGAGTGTCAGAGGTGGAAAAAGGAATCCAGTTACAAGAGAGGAGATTTTAGCCGAATGAGAGAAAAATAGGATAAAAGAATGAGCTGTTTTAGAGCTGAGCCAGGAAAGCAGAGAAGTTCAGTCTCCTCTACATGGATTGTCTGAACGCAAAGACTGAGCAGCCAATAATAAATGGAGAATTATCAGGTAATATTGAGATAAAAAGAGGTACAAGACAAGGCTGCCCGCTATCACCTTTACTCTTTGTATTAACAATAGAAGTGTTGAATAGAAAGAGAAGAGAAAGGAATAAAGGGAATAACAATTAGAAAAGAACAATATAAATTACAAGCATTTGCAGATGACTTTATTCTTGAGGAGCCACTCGAAACTGCATCTAAATTAATAGAAAAAATTGAAGACTATGGAAAAGTAGCAGGGTTGAAAATAAACAAAGGCAAAAATATTGACAAAGAATATGTTAACAAGACAGAAAGAAGAATTAGCAGAAAGCTTGAAAATTCAAGGCACAAATAAGGTTAAATATTTAGGAATTTATTTGACATCTAGATGCAGCACGCTTAAAAAGGATAATTATTCTAAACTTATACAACAAATATCAGTAGATTTAATGAAATGGCAGAATTTACACTTGTCATTGATAGGTAGAATAGCCACAATAAAAATGAATGTTTTACCCAAAGTATTATACTTATTCCAGACAATCCCAATCAGACTGGGTAAAGAATTTTTTAAAGAATTTAATAAAATAGTCTCAATGTTTATATGGCAGGGGGGAAAAGCAAGAATAAAATTAAAAATTCTACAAGATGCTAAAATGAGGGGAGGTATGGGATTACCTGATTGGGAACTATACTACCAAGCCACAAATTTAATGTGGATTAAAGATTGGATAACATTAAGAAACATTAGACTCTTAGAATTAGAAGGACATGATCTACTATCGGGCTGGCACGCATTTCTATGGTATATCTATGGTTATTTTAGAAGGCATTACATAAGAGAATCTTTGATTTTAAATTAGGAAAAGATTAAGAGATTGCATTATCTTAAAATACCAGTCTGGATTTCAACTATTGAAGCATTTTCATATGCAATAACATACAAAAAGGAATGAACAATTAGATACTCCGAGTTATTAAATTCAGGGGGCGATCTCAAAACCATCCAGGAACTAAAACAAGAAGGAATGGCTATGAATTGGTTTACATATATGCAAATACGTTCTAGACATAAGGAGGATCAAAAAAAAGGAGGGGTCTATGATAAAATAATGGAATTAGATAAAATCTTAACAGGTGTTGATAAAAAAGTAATTAAAAAACTTTATGCCTACTTATTAGAGTTTAAACTTCAGGAAGAGCAAGTGAAAGAAACAATGATAACCTTGGGGGGGGAATTTTGGGCATGGGATTGATCTAGATAAGTGGCAAAAATTGTGGACGCAAAATTATAAAACGACAATGTCAACTGCTTATAAAGAGAACTTGTATAAGATGTTTTACAGGTGGCATTTATCACCAGTGAGAATTGCAAGAATGAACAAGAATAAATCCGAAAAATGTTGGAAATGTCATCGGACTCCTGGCTCTTATTACCATATGTGGTGGAGTTGTTTGGAGGCTAAAACGTATTGGACTATGATTCACATATGGCTGGAGAAATTGACACATAAGCACATAGACTTTAAACCTGAATTTTTTCAACTTGGAATAACATCAGAAGTACTTGATAAAGATGTAAAATATTTGATTGTGAACGTTTTGACAGCCGCTAGAATTGTATTTGCAAAGAACTGGAGAAATGAGAAATGACCTTCACAAGAGAAAGTTATTTGTAAGATCATGGAATGTGCAGAAATAAGCAGATTAACACTGGAAATTAGAGAGCAGGAGAACGAACAATTTTATGAAATATGGAATATGTTTTATCAAAGGTTGGAAAAAAGAAAAATTTAAGAACTATATATTGAATAACTGGGAAAAGATTGAATTGACAAAGAACAATGCTACTATATAAAAAATAAGGTGATATATATGTAATGAAAAGATAACTGACAATTATGTTTGTAAGTTTAAGTACTGATGCACAAAATGCCTACCTGAATGACATGTTTTACAACGCACAAGATGAATAATGTTTTTTATTTGTTTTTTATGTTAAAAAATAAAATATTCTTTATAAACAAACAAACAAACATGGAACTCTTGTGCAGTTGTTGCTCTACCCCCACTTAGTGGCCGGGGGCAGAGAAGCCTAACTCTATGGTCTGAAGCCAGACTCCATTTTCTGTCGGCCTTTGGAGAAGACGGAAGCAGCCGTTGTGACCGAGACCCCTGGTCATCCGGAGACGGCCTCCGTCCCTCACACAGAGCATCGCTGGAGAGGTTCCAGCTGCTCCTTTGCTGGCTGTTAATTAATGTTGCCTATCTCGTCTTTCTATTTGATTTCCACTCTTTGCATCTCCACAGTTTCACCTGCCCTGTTCTCCCAATAAAGCATCCAGATCCACGCCAGGCTCCCTTTCATGGGAGGAGAATAGAGGGGCTTAGCTGCCTCTCCACCAGGCTCATCACAAACTCACAAATACGGGAATTTATTTAAGAAAGAATAGAGCATTTTCAAATTAGCAGTGCTTAATATAAAAATGCCATGGTATCTACTCTTTGGAACCAATAATACCCTGAGTAATTAAAATGGCCAGATCTGTTGTTCCCCTCCTTCTCCTTTGGATTCCTTCTCCAATTGATCTAAAATTAATGGATCCATATCCGGACCCCCATACCTGCCATGGCTGCAGCCTTGGAGACCCCAAAATCTTTTCTCCCTCCTTCCTTCTCCTCTTCGATATGGAGGAATAGGCGGCATTCAAGGCATGGGCCAGAGTCTTCATGAGACTGTAAGGTTGGTGGTCATTTTGACCCCTTAATCTGTCCCATTTCCATTGGGTCTCCAGTGGGGCTTTCTGGGTGCATCTTCTGCGACCTTTGACAGAAAAGATGTTCTTTGAAAGAGAACAGCAGAAATAAGGATCTTGAAACTTTTCTTCCACAAAGAAATTAGGTTCAAAGGCAGAATCTTTTGGTCTTTTTTTCCCCAGATAACCAAAGTTCCAAATACTATGGATGTATGTGAGAAGTCTGCGCTTGTTTATTTTATACTCTTTAAAGTTTGTGAGGATCCAGAGTTTCCCTTCAATGGGTCCTGGGAGACGCATAAGTGTTAAATGGAAAGGCAGAATTCTCTCCCAAATAGAATCAAATTCCATGAAGTGAACAAAGACATTGACTTGTCTCCACTTAGAGAGGGAATCTCTGAGGGCTTCTGCATGTCTAGTCTTTGAGAACAATTGTGATACAATCACACAAATTCCATTCCTGACAAGCACAGGAGTAAAATTCCTCATGAAATTCTCTCCCTTCTCTGTGTCTGAAGCAAAGAGGCCAATCAGGGTCCATCTGAAATGGAGGAGCAGCTGGACAATTGCTGGGTGCTGGAATCCTTCTTTGGGGAGAATGTGGTGGAAAAAGGGGAATCGACTTTTATCACTCAGAGCCTCTGAAGCTGTTCCATCATTGATCTGAAAAAGCAATTGAAAGGATTAGATGGGGAAACTGAGGTATGCAGAGCCCTCTCTCCCTCCTGCTGACCAGCTGGTTTTCGGACCTATGTGGAAGGCCAGGGTGGGGTACGCCTGAGTATGCAGTGTGGGGAGGAGGAGCTCACATTGCGAAGGAAACTCTGCTGGGCTGGAAATTATATTATAATGGGAGACAGTGAAGGTGTGAGGTAAATCCTGCCTTAGCACTTGATCACCAGCAGCCCTATTGCCTTTTACCACCTCCTTGTCCCCTCCTCCTGACCTCTCCTGGTGGTCTCCCATCCTATCATTGAGGATGCGAATGGGTGGATAAATGCCACGTTCGAGCCCCTAAAGTGCTTAAGAAATTTTATGCTAAATATCCTGACAAGCCTTAACCACTGTTATATTTTTGTGTGGGTATTGTCTGTTTGTCTCTGTCCCTCTTGGTGTTTTTGTATGTTTCTGTTTTATTCCAGGACTGACGCCACATTTTCTGGAGGAGGAGCTGATGTCAGCCTCTGCTTTTGCCTGCATAGCCTGACATAGTGAAACGGGGGGAGGGCTGGGGTTGCTAAGCTACTAAAGGGGCAGGAGGGAGAGAGACGGCTACAGTTCTTATCAGCTACCAGCCTGCATTCCATTCTGATGATGACCCTGGGAAGGAACTGCACCTGATGTTGTGGCCGGCTTCGCATTGGACAATCTGCTGGGGTCACTGGGATTAAGGGTTGGGTTATGCTTTGTTGCGTATGTTGCACGCCTAAATGTTTCATTCCTTGCTTGACTTTCGCTGAAGTCTCATCATTTTCAGTAAAAGTAACCTTAAACTTTCCAAATGAGTTTAAGTATGTTCTTTCTTGATTTATGATGGAAACAGTCATGACAGATGCTTTGGTTACATAAGTCAAGTCAAGTCAAGTTTAATTTGTAAACCGCTCCCTCTTCCCAAAGAGACTCGGGGCGGTGCACAGGAAATTAAAAAGCATACAAACATAGAAACATTATAAATATATAATATATTTATAAAATCGAATTAAACCAACTATATCCATAAGGAGAGGAAGTGGGCCTCCCTCTGACCCACATGCTTTGCCCTCCTGCACACACCATGGGCAACCAAGGAGAGGGAGCAGAGGAGCTGTGGGAGCAGGCCCACAATGGCCACCGAAGTCAACCACGATGGGGCCCTCATTGTAATTGAGTTTGACAACCCTGGACAAAAGTCACATTAATCAAAAGCATCCCAAATACAAACATTTCCCTTTCAATAAAAGGGTGTTTGTATCATTGAAAGCGCTATTATTGTGGGGGGGGGGGGGGGTTCCAGAGAAAAGACCTTAATCACGTATGAGTTGTTATTTCTAAACTAAAACCTCATTATTCAAGTTAAATTGCCATGTTGGCACTCTGAGATAAATAAAAGGGTTTGGTGTTGAGGTTTGGACTTTTGGTCTCTAAAAGGTTTGCTATCACTGGATTAAATCATACACAGAGTGTAACTTAATACAGCTTTTGTTAAATTGCTGTTGAGAGAACCTCCATTGTAGTCTAAGGTGCCAACTGCATAGATAAAACTTCGAAGCCAATTGCCAAGCTGAGCCTAGCAAAGTAACTTCTTGTGAAAAGTAAAATGTGGATTCTGCCAAGTAGCCTTGCTTGTAACTTAAAATGTGTGTTCTGCATTCCCTAACAAAGATCTGAATTATACGTCAGAAAATGGATTTATTTTCCCTTCTAAAGTCTATTGTTTTCAGAGCACTGAGAAAAGTCATGAAATTCGTGTGATATCAACTTATGTTTCGATAGCAATGACATTTTGTGCAAGTTGTGTGAGCTGTAAGATGTTTGGAAACGTTTTTGGCGCATGCCTGTTTTTCTCTCTCTGCCTGCTCTGTTAAGGTGGGAGACCAAAATGTCATCCAGTCTTTTGCTTTCTGCAGAAATAAAAGCTGATAATCCGTAGCCTCATCTTCAGAGTTTCATTGGACTTATCAGATTCTGACCTGCATTCAAAAACTTTACACAATGAAGAATGCTGTGTTATATTTGGGGTCAGATCAAGTCCAAACTATTAGATTTTATTGAATCCAATCTTGTTCTCATGAATGCATTAGAATAATTTGTTAATTAGATATCATTTAAAATGTTAAAGACAGAATATTAACAAGACTGTATTATAAAAGTGGAAAATAATAAATAAAATAAAAAAACTATAAACAATATAAATCATATTACTGTATCTCACCTCTACAATTTATTGCAATTAGGTTAAAATGTGCAAATACCAACTGAAGTATTCTAATCCAATAAAGGACCTTTTATAATTTTTGAGGATTGCCGCATATTTTAATGCTTCTATGGCCCAGATTCTTTGTGGAGGAATCTTTTTAGCTTCTTCTCCAGTGGTACAAGAAACAGGGAGACCACAGTTCCTAATTCAATTTGTCAGTAGTACAATCCAAGTTTGGTCTTTAATTGAAGTTTTGTCTGTTGGAAGAGCCACAATTTTCAGTCTGTCAGTTTCCATAGATTAAATTTTATTCCAATATCCACATTTTTTGATTTTCGAAAAATAGAAATTGTGTAAATCCCTAAATCAGCTCTGAGGCAGCAGCTGGAGTCCTTTTGTCCACCCCAAGATCCTCCTCAGAGGCTGGGATTGGGTTGGTTCTGCTAGTGGATTCTCTGTGAAGCCACAAAAATCAGATTGACAGAAGAACATGGGGGAAACCTTGGCCTCACATACTTTAATATTTGGGGCTGAGGAAGCTGGAGAGCTTTGAGGTTTTTATTTAAGCTCCACTTTCACTCCTGTCTTTGCTCTAACTGAGTGATGATGAGGGAGCCAAGATTCAGTCTCAGAGGAAACAACCCCAGGTAAGGAAAGGTCTTACTTGCTCTATTGGCTGACCATCTATGGCTAGGAGGTCATTTCCCAAAGACCATAAATATGAACTTGATTTATTAATTATCAGATAATTATTATGATAAAAAAAACCAAGTCTTCTTCACAGGGTATATAATCCAATGTGTAAGTATGATAATATCACAGTGTAAATCAGCATGTTCCAATAGGTATCTAGAATGCTAAGCATATGTACCCATAACAGAACTTAAAATAAAAGGGTTGGAAGGGACCTTTAAGGTCTTCTAGTCCAACCCCCTGATGAAGAAGGAGACCCTATACAAGGGGTCCTCAAACTACGACCCATGGGCTGGATACAGCACATCAAAGCCATTAATCTGGCCCATGTGGGACCATGAGGCTGCCCTGCCCAAATCACCCACCCACCTGCCAGCCTTCACCTGCCAGCTAAGCGCAGGCCCTGCCATGGACTGAAACTGCCAAGTAAGACCAACGTTTTTGCACAGGAGGGGAAAATGGCATCCTCTGCCTCAACTTCTTAGCTCGGGCTAAGTGGCATTCAAAGCCATGTTGCCTTGCCCGTTTCTCTTCTGGGTTCCTGTTAATTATGACAAATGCATTAACATCTAGAAAGCCAGCAAACTGTGTTTTATTTTGCTGATATAGATGAAATATTTGAAGACAAATTTGTTGCCAATATTAGATTATTAACCTATGCATTATTTATTATAAAATCTATATAGCTGTTCACTACCTAAAACCTTCTGGTTCTTCTGCAAGGAATGCATTTCCCTCAAGTTTAACTAAGAGGATCATGGAATAAATTTTAGCCACAATATCTGCTATTCTATTTAGCCTATAACTGCTAGAGTCCTTTTTATTCCACATTTTAGATAAAATGCTACTATTGCCAACTTAAATCTGACTGGATAGGGCAGAGCATTATTTATATGTGAAAATAAATATCCAATAGAGGCCCCAACAACTAGGGATAAATTTTGATCAGTTAAATAGTTGGTAGAATGTCTTCTCCAGGGAATGTATTGCTTGCATTTCAGGCCTTTTATGATTCATCTCAATATGAACATAATGGGGTAAAATATTGACATTTTTGCTAATATGGAGAAAAGCAGCTCTTGAATTCCATGGAGAAGACATGATTGCATCTATTGCTCACCCACCACCACCCACCCCTCACTTTACCAGATGGAGAAAAACACACACAAACCTGTGGGACTTTGTAGATGCCTCCTAATGTTGACACCTGGATGGAGATCTCCCTGTCAGCTGCATCAAAAAGAGCCAGAAGGTTCTCCTTCCTTCCACAGCCGTAGTTGGGGACATTGGCATCTCCAATGGAGAGAATGTCCAGCAAGGCATCTGAAGTGCGGAAAGTGCTCAAATGGTTGACATGTATGTTGTAGCCGAGTGTGAGATTGTGCAGGAGCTGCGAATTCTTGTTGACCATTTGGATATTGAAAATAAACCGTAAGCCGTTTGAAATATCAAAAGCATCCCTATTGTAAAAAAAATGTTAATATAATTATCAGCAATAACAAACAAATATATTATTTTAAAATATATAATCCTCCAGAAGTCTCCTGAGTCTTAAGCCAACATTGATTCAAAACCAATGATCAGTTACACAAATATGGGAATGGCCTGAGATACAGCAACTACAACTGGTTCCACCACTACTTTAAATAAAATTCATGATTCAAGTGATAAATTAAGGATTTAACTGAAAGAGGAAAATAATCTGCAGCTCTTTCAGATTTTTTCAGACCCTTTTTGAGTCTCTTTCACAAAATCAGACAAAAGAGAGAAGCTGTGGAAATCAAAATCATTTAGGAAATTAAACATATACCCCAATATAGGAATAAATGAAAAATAAAAAACAGAAAAGAAGGAGAGTGTTAGAATGGAGGGAGGGCAACTCCATCACCCTGAATGACTTACAGATCATGGAAAACCAACTGAAGAGAAGGAGCCACGTTGAAAAGCAACTTTACGTGCAATATTTCCTTTCCACTGGTGACTATAGCAATGAGATGGTCTCCTGGGCTGTAAAAGCTCTGTGGTTGTTTTCCATCCTGGTGCTCCGAACTCTGTGGGCATTTCATCCTCAGCTTCCCAGAGACTGGATGGGACACCAGCAGCATCAGAGGCAGAAGTAGAAGGTCCATCATTCATGGGGTGAATCAAACAATCCCCTTCCTGTTTCTAAAGAAGAATTAGAAGAATTCAAAGGACTCTCACAAGGTGGAACATGATCCAGTGGCTTTCCTGATTGAAACACAGAGAAACCCTCAGCTTCACCTGAAAAGGAAAGAGATGGACATTCAATAGCACAGACCCTGCCTGCCCACAAAGCTCCCTCTTTCTCTGCCCAAAGCCTCCCCTGGAGGATTCGGCCAAAGAGCAGAGCTGAAACCTTTGTCATAATTCTCCCTCTCAGGAGGGATCCCTGGAGAATTCATCCCATTCTTGGACTCAAAGGTTGTTGGGAAATTCTCTGGAGGGAAATGAAAGGGAAATAATCCCCATGTGGTTACTAATAACAGGGGCAGAGATGGAATTAAATCCATAGCTAGAATTGAGACATTTGGGGTCTCCATGCTTGAAACTGGCCCCAGAGGGAATACACAGCACCTGTGGCTGACGACAAAAAGAAATGTGACATTTGTTGGCATTGTGGTTAAAAGAGAAAAATCCCAGAGGCCAGTTAATGCTGGAGCATGTCACAGATCTGAAATAGCTGCCTTCTGAGTCGGAGCCAAAATTTACTTTATTTTGAAAGCTCTTTGCACAAAAGGGCTGATGCAATAGTGCAGCCATACATGGCACCTGCAGTTGAAGAAAGAAATGAATTGTTTGCATAATGACTAAAGAGTAAACTCTGGGGTCCAGTTAATGCCTGAGCATGTCACAGACCTGAAATATTTGCCAGTTGAGTTGGAAACTTTATTTTGAAAGCTAATCCTCAAAGGCACCATGCAAAAGGGCTGATGAAATAGTGCAACCAGTTTCTAAGAACAAAATCAACTTTAGTGAAAAATAGTTACTTTGCAGAGTTAAAAAAAACATAGAGACAGAAACACAGAGAAAAGTTAGAAAAAAAACCAAGTGAACAGAGATGATTAAATCAGGGCTGCCTCTCAAACCATGGAAGGAAGGAAGGAAGGAAGGAAGGAAGGAAGGAAGGAAGGAAGGAAGGAAGGAAGGAAGGAAGGGGAGGTAGGGAGAGAGAGACAGACAGAAACACACACAGAGAGAGTGAGAGAGAGAATGAAAAGAGATGGAGAAATCAAGGCTTCCTCTCACCCCATTTAAGAAAGGAAGAGAGGGGAGGGAGGGAGGGATGAAGGGGAGCTCAGGGCCCTCCTGTTGCAGATGAAAAAGCTGACCTTCAAAATCCAACTTCCATCTCCAGAGGCTGGGAATGCAGAAGCCCATATCCCATGTTCCCACACCACCCTTTCCTAAGCAGAGGCCAGGCAAGGGGGCTCTTGCAGGGATGCCAGACAGGACTCTGCCCGGCTGAGTGGGGAGCCCCTCTTGGGAGGAGGGGAGCCTCGTGTTGGGGAAGGGAAGGAGATCTGCAAAATCCCCCTCCAGGTCCCATCTTCTGAGTCCTGGGAAGGGGGGAGACCATATCCCATGTTACACTGCCACCTCTTTCCATGCATGGGGCTTTGTAGGGGAAAGCAAAGCCCAGACCCACAGTGAAAGCCCAGGATGGCCAGGAAGGGGGAGGGGATCTGGGGCATTCCTGGGAAGAGGCCAACATGGTTTATGGGTCCCAGGAATGACCTGCGCATGCGCGACATGGCGGTCGCACTCTGAGAGCCGGAGAAGCCTCGGGGGTGGTTTTTACCCCAGGAAGATGCTGCCAGCCCTCATTTACCATCGCGGAAGGCTGGTTTGACAAGCCAATCCTCCCGTCGTCGCGCTGAGCCGCCCGGAGTTGAAGGGCGAGCCGTTTGGGCGACGGGAGAGCAGAGAAGATCGGCTCGGCCTGTTCGCGGCCCAGAGCGTCCCGGCGCAGCCGGAAGAAGAGAGGCAGGCCGCAAGCCGGGATGCGGATTACACCACGGGCGGCGAGAAAGGCTCGTCTGCGGCCCAGAGCGTCCCGGCGCGGCCGGAAGGTGAGAGGCAGGCCGCAAAGCCGGGACGTGGATTACACCACGGGCGGCGAGAGGGGCCCAGGGGCCCAGGCCAGGAGAGTTACCATCGGGCCGCACGACTAGTGACAGGTCGTGCGGTCATACCCTGGTCCTGGGCCCGAAATACCCATCACCCACTGGCAAGGACTGCTCCTGAGAGAGGAAGGGTGGAAGAAAGTAGAAGATGGATGAGAGAAGGTGTGGAGGTATGAAACGATGGAAACGTTGGAGGAGTTGGAGGAAGCAGAAGGAGATGGAGGAGGAGGAGGTGAAAGAGAGAGATGGAGAGATGGAGAGGGAGAGAGATGGAAGGAGATGGAAGGAGATGACGGAGTGAGAGAGAGACGGATGTAGAGAGATGTAAGGAGAGATGGATGGAGAGAGATGGATGGAGAGAGACGGACGGAGATGGACGGAGATGGCGATGAGCTGGAGGCGATGGAAAAGGATGACGCTGAGATGGAAAAGAGCTGGTGATGGAGGATGGAGTTGGCGAAGGTTGAAGGAGAAGGAGAAGGTCGGAGATGGAGTATGGATTGGCTGAAAGTGGTATGTTTGGCTTGAGCAGCCCGGCGTGAAACACCTGCAGCCGGTTGGGGAAAGATGGATTTGGCCGAGGACGATCCAGGAAGATCGCAAAGAACATCTTGGAGAGAGTGCACGGGACTGGAGGAGGCTGGCTGGTAATATCTGGGCCATTAGAGGGCTGTATCTTACATCAGGCCGCATGATGGACTAATTAGCCATGCGGCACTAAATACGAACTAAGTCCCTTTTGGTCGGAAGGACAGATGGATGGGGCCTGTAATGGGACTGGATTCGATCTCCCCATCCATAAGACTCTGGATTCTGACTTTACCCCCCATCCTGAACAACATTCTGCACTTAGCCACTTATTTGCTTTCGGACTTGTGTTTTTGCCTTCCTGGACCGGGACTACCCTGAGGTTTTTATCGTGTACTCTAGGCGCGACCTCCTTGGCCTGCGGGAGTCTCCCCTCTCGCAGGCCTGGCCCTCCTGTCTAACACGGGCCCACCTCGAGGACGGATTTATTATTCCTGAGAGGTGGGCGAAGCGCAGGTTGAGGGGTTTTTTAGGGAGGTTTTTAATTCGGATTTTAGGGGGTTCCAGGGAGGAGGGGGGAGGGTATAAACAGTTAAAGAGAGAGGGCCAGGCCAGCAGGCGACGGAGGGAAGCGGAAGGATCCGTGAGGGGGGGGGAAACACGAGTCGTTCCGACAGAGGGCATTCCCATTCAGAAGGTCGTGGGGAGAGGCAGGTCCGAGGGGAGGCAAGTTCCATCCTCCCGGTTGGGGACACGTAGCCGTTGGTTACAAACGGTCAGGTGTCACAACCCCCGCAGGCTAGGTGGTCAGGGAATACAGAGCCAGGGCCTGAGGCTGATGTTTTGCAACGCCAGATCCATTGTCAACAAAGCCCCCCTCATCCATGACCTTGTGTCAGAGGGGGAGCCGGACCTGGCAGGAATAGCGGAGACCTGGTTGGGCTACGAGGGTGGACTCCCCCTCGTTGAAATGTGCCCACCAGGCTACCGCGCTTTTCATCAGCCCCGGGCCCTAGGTAGGGGTGGTGGGGTGGCGGTCATAGTAAAGGAAGGTCTTGAGCCGAGAGAGACCATTGTGCCACAGACCACCGGTTGTGAGTTCCTCTGCGTGAAGTGGGGCCTAGGGAGGCAGTTGGGCTTGCTGGTTGTATACCTGGCTCCCCGCTATGTAGCAGCAGCCCTGCCCGAGCTCCTGGAGGTGATCGCTACGGTGGCAGTTGAGACCCCCAGACTTCTAGTCATGGGGGACTTTAACCTGCCATCGGTGGGCGAATCATCCGTGGTAGCTTGGGAGTTCATGGCTTCCATGACGGCCATGGACCTGACCCAATTAATTCAAGGCCCCACCCACGAGGGTGGACACACACCGGATCTCATCTTTGTCTCTGGCCAATGGAAGAGTGATCTGGGTATAGGGGATATAGTCATCACGCCCTTGTCATGGTCAGACCACTCACTTCTCCGGCTCGACTTTCCGACCGCTACTCCCCTCCGCGGGGAGGCGGAACCAGAGTCACCGATCTGGTTCCGCCCCAGGCGCCTTATGGACCCTGATGGGTTCCAGACGGCGCTTGGGCCACTTCCTGTACCCCTGACCCGCGCCCCGATGGAGGACCTCGTGGCCGCATGGAATACTGCGACCACGGGAGCCTTGGATCGGGTCGCGCCCTTGTGGCCTCTCTTGCGGCGGCGAGCCACCCCGGCTCCTTGGTTTACCGAGGAGCTGAGGGTGATGAAACGCCACAAGAGATGCCTAGAGAGAAGATGGAGGTCTACCCGTTCTGAATCTGACCGGACACAAGTAAGAGCCCATTTACGGACTTACATTGTGGCGCTGAGAGTGGCCAAACGTCATCATTGTGCCACTCTCATAGCATCCGCAGACAACCGCCCTGCCGCCCTGTTTAGGGTGACCCGCTCCCTCCTTCAACAGAGGGTGCGGGAAGCCCCGTTACAGGGTAGAGCAGAGGAATTTGTGACTTTTCTGCAGGAGAAAATCGCTCAGATACAGAACGAGTTAGCCCCCATTGATGGCCCAGTGGGATGCCACGAGACAGATCTTGTTTGGGAGGAGTTTGACTCCGTTACTTCCGAGGATATGGACAGGCTACGTGGGCGACTGCGAGCCACCACATGTTTATTGGACCCGTGTCCCTCCTGGCTTGTACTGGCATCCTGGGAGGTGACACGAGGCTGGCTCCAAGAGGTTGTCAACGCATCCTTAAGTGAGGGTTCCTTGCCTGCTTCCCTAAAAGAGGCTATGGTGAGGCCCCTCCTTAAGAAGCCCTCTTTGGATCCAGCTTTATTAACCAAATATCGTCCAGTCTCCAACCTTCCCTTCTTGGCGAAGGTTGTTGAGAGTGTGGTGGCACAACAGTTTCCCCGTCACCTGGAGGAAGTTGATTATCTAGACCCGCGCCAGTCCGGCTTTTGGCCCGGGCATAGCACCGAGACGGCATTGGTCGCGTTGGTCGATGATCTCTGGAGGGCCAGAGATGGGGGTTGTTCCTCCATCCTGGTCCTATTAGACCTCTCGGCGGCTTTCGATACCATCGACCATGGTATCCTATTGCATCGGCTGGGGGGGTTGGGGGTGGGAGGCACCGTTTTATGGTGGTTCTCGTCCTACCTCTCTGGCCGATCGCAATTTGTGTTGACAGGAGAGCAGAGGTCGACCGCGAGACCCCTCACATGTGGGGTGCCTCAGGGGTCGGTCCTCTCGCCTCTCCTGTTCAACACATATATGAAGCCGATGGGTGAGATCATCCATGGTTTCGGGGTAGAGTATCACCTCTACGCTGATGATACTCAGCTGTATATATCTACCCCAAACCACCCCAACGATGCCGTAGCAGTGATGTGCCAGTGCCTGGAAGCCGTGCGGATCTGGATGGGAAGTAACGGACTCAGGCTCAACCCGACCAAGACCGAGTGGCTGTGGTTTCCGGCTGCCCGATTCAACAAGCTGACTCCATCGCTGGCCATAGGGGGTGAACATCTTGCCCCTGTGGATGGGGCGCGCAACTTGGGTGTCCTCCTGGATGCCTGGCTGTCCATGGAAGATCAAGTGGCAGCCGTGGCCAGGAGGGCGTTTTACCAGGTTCGCCTGGTTCGCCAGTTGCGCCCCCTATTGGATCGGGACGCCCTTCGCACAGTCACTCATGCTCTCGTGACATCCCGACTGGACTATTGTAACTCTCTCTACATGGGGCTTCCCTTGAGGTGCACCCGGAGACTTCAGATGGTCCAGAACGCAGCCGCGGGGGCAATTCTGGGAACCTCCAGGTTTACCCACATAACACCGCTCTTGCGCGAGCTGCACTGGCTGCTTGTCGTCTTCCGGGTGCGCTTCAAGGTATTAGTCATCATTTTTAAAGCGCTCCATGGCTCGGGACCTAGCTATCTGCGGGATCGGATCCTGCCTCATACATCCTCACGGCTGATTCGCTCCCACAGAGCGGGACTTCTCCGGGTGCCGTCCACTAGACTTTGTCAGCGGGCGGCGCCCAGGGGAAGGGCTCTCTCTGTGGCGGGCCCAGCCCTCTGGAACGACCTTCCCCCCGACATTAGAACGACCACGGACTTCCGCTCCTTCCGTCTAAAACTAAAAACACATCTTTTCTGCTTGGCCGGCCTAGGGTAGTCTCTCTCTATGGGGTTTTAGTTGTTTTAACTGGGAATTTTAGTATTTTAATGGGGTATTTTAGCACAGGTATATGTTTAATTTGTTTTTAATGTGTCTGTATATTTATGGTTTTAGTTTTCCCTGTGCACCGCTCCGAGTCCCTATGGGGAGAGGAGCGGTCAACAAATTAAATTATTGATTATTGATTATTGATTGAGGGTTGAAGGTTTGGGGTTTCTCCAGCCTCTCTTGGCCTCTGTGTCTTTCCAGGAGAGGCTCCTGTGAAGCCATGCAGGGCTGGGTCTTCCGAGGGGGATCTGGGGTTGCCCGGGAGGAAAACACAGGGGCCTCACTCTGGAGGGGCCCTTCTGTGACTCTGAGGAAGATGGGGACCCCTGTGGCCCCTCCAGAGTGGTCTGAAGATGTTGAATGATTTTGAAAGCAGACCTAAAGAGATCATTAGTTATTGACCAATTTTGTGTAATGCACAAACTATAAATTCTTATTGACATCAGAAGTAAAACATTCCACAATTAATTGGAGTTATGTATAACCCTAAGACACTGATCCTGGTTTGGGAGCCTGGCTGGTTCTGAGGCTGCCCTAAGCCACCCCTGAGCGAAGCCTGGGAAGCCCTGCGAATTCGGCCCCTTCCTGGCCCTTCAGACTCGAGTCGAGTCTCAAAACCTTCCCAGATTCTGAGGCTCTCAGGCCCAAAACCTCCCTGAACCAGGAATGACTGGCAGGACCTTCCAGGAGAGCCTCCTTGGCTGCTTCTCTCCAGCTGTAACCACTGGCTCCTCCTCTGAACCTCCTTTTTTGGCCTCTGCTAACATCATAGCTGTGGCTGAGGATGATGGGAGCTGGTGTCCATGCATTGGGAAGGGGTGGATCATGGGAAGGCTCCTTAGGGGTGTCCACTCAATTTGGGTGGGGCAGAGACCTATAAGCAGGTCTTAGGCTGCTCTATGGGGAAATTTGCAGCAGTGACCCAGACTGACCTCCCCTCCCTCCTGGACCCCACCTGGCTCACCTGGCTTCCAGGTGCTCAGGGCTCACCTGGGAGTGGCCCCCACCCCCACATGTGACATCAGAGCTGTGCTCCCATCCAGCCATGCACAAGTAGGGCCCCTCCCTAGAGAGGAAACAGTGGAGGGGAGGCTCCCCCTGCCTCCCTCTCCTCCGGCTCCCCTCCTCGCCTGCCCTTGCCAGGAAGGGATACCTGTGCCTGCCTGGCCCTGCAGGAAGCCTGCTTGCCCCCCGCCCCCTGCACAGCCCAACTAACTTCCAAACTCCCCCCTATTCGGTGAGTGGGTGGCTGCTGGTCTGGGCTTATCCGAGTGAAGCCAGGTGCAGCAAGGGCCCCCCAGACCCTCAGGCAGCAGTGTGTGTGTGAAGAGGTGTCAGAAAGGCCCCAGGTGGAGCTGATCCTGAGATCTTGCAGAGGATTGTTCAGAAGGGATTTGCCCTTGTCTTTTTCCTGGGGCTTGGAGAGAGTGGCCGGCCCGAGGTCACCCAGCCAAGTTTGTGCCCAAGGCAGGACTCAAATTCATGGTCTCCTCCTGGTACTTAACCACTGAACCAAACTGTCTCCAGGTCTCTTCATAAACGTAACCTTCAGTTCAACAATGGCTGCATTCACACTTGCCACTTTGGACCCTGCTTTGTTTTCTGAGGATGAAGCAGCTGGCCAGTGGTCGTGAATTGGGGGAACCCAAAGCTTATTAAATCAGTGGAGACAAGCAGAACCTTAGTTGGTGACCAAAATAAGCTGAGGACATTTTTCTTTGTGCAAGAATTACAGTATATTCACACAACTTCCAGGCCAGGGAAATGTTCTCGCAGCCACCTGGCGACAAGACCAGGTCTCAGTGCAGCCTCCTGAGAGCCTTTAACAAACCACGGATGACAAACCACTGTCCTTCTGGGAAATGGGCCTGGGGGGAAGCTCTGGCCAAGCCTCAGGACAAGCAACCCCCAGAGTTTTGTTGGTCTGCATAACATCCCCACTTCAGGGAGTTGTGTTACCCAGAGGGACCCTGGGGAAACAGCAGCTGCATCCACCATCCTTTGTGGCTAAAAGGCCCCAGGAGCTCAGATGGGGGTCCTGGGGGTCCTGGAGGATCTCCTGTCCCTCCTGTCCCTGGAGACCAGAGCTGGGCTTGAGGCAGAGGAGGGGAGACCTTCCCAGGCAGAAGGCATCTTCCTGAGCCCAGAAGAGGGGAAGAGCTGAAGGGGGAGGATTCCCAACAGGGCAAAAGAGCTGGTGGGTTTCCCTGCCTTTTCCATGGCTCCCGGCTGGTCTTTTCTGGGAGGGAGACTGGAAGGAGACGGTCCCTCTTCCCCTTTGCTTTGCCCGGAGGATCCTTTCCCTTCAGAGCTGGCAAAAGGGAGAGAGAGAGAGAATTCGGTCCTTCTGGACTGCTGCCCCCCCCTCCCCCTTCTCTTGGCCTCCGGGTGGAATAGAGGCTGTCATGGAAGGAAACTCCCCCCCCCCCCGGCAAGAGGGAACCTACACAGCCCCCCCCCCAACAGCCTCTGTGTGTGTGTGTGTGTGTGTGTGTCTCCCTAAGATCTAACTGGGGTCTCATCCCAGGTGAGGAAGGGGCTCCATCTGAAGGCATCCAAGTCCCAGGAGTTCCCACCTGCCTCCATTCAGCCCCTTCTGTCACAGTCACACTCTGGCCCTTTGTGTGGGCAGTTGTGGGTCTTTGTGTTGAATGTCGCTTCACCATTTGGTGGGGAGGCTTCCAAATAAGTCTATAGACGGTCTTCGTCTTATGGTCACAATGGAGCCCAGTCTCATTTAGCACCTTGGTCCTGGGGAAATTTTATTTCATCTCACTGTGTACTGTACTGTATATTGTTGAAATGACAATAAAACTTACTTGACTTGACTTGACATTTCTGTTGGTAAATAAGACATTCATTAAGTGAGTTTTGCCCCCATTTTACGACCTTTCTTGCCACAGTTGTTAAGTGAATCTGGCTTCTCCACTGACATTCCTTGCCAGAAAGTCCCAAAAGGCCACCCCATGAGTCCGGGACACTACGACCGTCATAAATATGAGACAGTTGCCAAATGTTTGGCTTCTGATCATGTGACCATGGGGATACTGCAGTAATTGCAAGGGTGAAAAATGGTCATGTCCCTTTTTTCCGTACTGTTGTTAACTCTGACCGAAAAGAACTGTCGTAAGTGGAGGACCTCCTGTTCTTTGTCCAGGGCTGTTTAGGCAGAGACACAACTGTCCTGGCAGCTGCCTTCTGCCTCAGCCGGAGCCCCCGGATGCTCTCCAAGGGCAGCCCCATGGAGAGAGCCCTGCGGTAGTCCATCCTGGGGGAGGGCAGGGCCTGAGTGGCCGTGAAGGGAGCCAGGTGGCCCAAGAAAGGGAGCAACTGGGGGGGGGCGAGACCCCAAACTCTGCCATGGCCCCTCCTGACCACGGCTGCCCCCCTGCTCCTCAGGCAGGAGTTGTGGATCCAGAAGGACCCCCAGATCAGGCCCTGGGGGAGATCTAGGCTGTTGCCCCCATCCATCCATCCATCCATCCTCAGAGGAGATAAAGTCCCAGAGGCAAAAGGGGGAAAGAACTGAGGCCCCCCATTCCCTCCTTCCAGGTTCAGCCGAAGGTTTTGCCCCCCATCCAAAGCGCCTGGAGAAGGACCCCCGTCTCTCTTCCTGCGACGCCTTTGTCTCCCCAGAGAGAGAGAAGCTGAGTCTCCCCTTGTGGAGGGGCAGAGAGAAGGGAGGAGGGGGCTTTCCAGAAGCAGGAGGGGCTCCTGGAGGGAAAAGGAGCATTTCTCTGCCCTCTGCAGGAGACGGGAAAAAGGAGGGGGGTTTCTTAGGCTTTCCCCCCTTCAGTCCGGCCTCCCCTGCCCCTCCCTCCTCTTCTGGGTCTCAGGGAAGGGGGGCCCACGGAGGAGGAGAAAGAAACCGGATCCTCTGGTGACCCCCAGGAAAGGCCCAGCAAGGAGGCCTCCGGTTCTCTGGGACGGAGTCAGAAGGAAAAGAGCCTCACTCAGGGCCCAATCTTGGAAGGAGCTGGACGTAACCCAGGAGGAGGGTCCCCTCCATTTCAATGGGGACCTCAAAGGCATTGGAGGAAAAGCAGCTGGAGAGCCAAGAGGAGAAGCCATTTCAACCCTTGGTGGGTGGAAAGAGTCCCAGGAAGAGCAGATCCCTCCCTTCCCCTCAAAGGATCCCCTCAGGGGGAAACCAGATCCATGCAGGGAGGGTGGGGAGGCCTTCAGAAGGAGCCCTTCTCTTCTCTCCCAGGAAAGAGGCTGCAGGAGGGAGGAACCGTCAGAATGTGAGGACTGGGCAGGAGAGGCTTCCCAAAGGGAGAAGCCCTGAAGAGGAGACACAGGGAGGATGGAAGGAGCTTCAGAGACAAGGGATCTCTGGATCACCATATAAGGGGAGCAGTTGAGTGCAGTGTTCCATCCGTCGCTTTCTTTCTGACCCCCAATGACCATCAAGGTCTTGGCTGATCATCGCAGGCCTCCCCCTCTCCTAGCCACTCGGGAGGGTCTCCTTCCCTTGGAGCTCTTCTGTATCTCCTCAGCCTTCCAGCTCCTCCTGGTGACTCTCCTGAAGGAGACATCTCATGCAGGGTCCCCACCTTTCTCTAGAGGTGAGTTCAGAGGAGGAGGGGGCGTTTGAGTCAGCAGAGAAGAAGCAGGGAGTCGAGTGTTGGTCAGGATGGGGGCTCGGAGGGTGCTGGCCTGATGGAGCAGCCTCAGCTGGGTCATCGGATGAGTAAAGGTTGAGGACCAGGAGCAACTGCTGCCCATCAGCAATGAGGGGGATGTGGAGTCCCACCTCATCCTGATCCAAGGACACGTAGAGCAGACGAGGGCAGGGGGGGGGGGGACAGGTACAATGCCAGTCAGCCAGGCTACTTGTGAGGATTTCTCCCCTTCTCTCTCTGCCAATCCCTCCTCCTTCAGGTGAAGCCCCAAAGGACTCTGCCCGGAGACTGATGACGCTCAAGCAGAGAGACTTCCCATTCCGCTCGTTCTGGCTCCTCCCATCCTCCAAAGTCAGAGATCAAAGCTTCCTTCCCCCAATTCAGAACCTCCATTCACAGATTTCAGTTCAGAGATGAAGGTTTGTGGAAGAGATGCTGTTGGAAGAGGAGCTGCGCTGGAGGAGAAGTGGGGAGGCGTCCCCCATAGCCAGGGAAGACTTGGGGGTCACAGAAACCCCCCAATCCGAAGGGAAGCTATGAAAAGCCCTCAGCTAAACCAGGAAGAGGCGGAGAGGATTCTCAGGGATCTAATCCTTCTGGATCATCTCCCCACCTTCCCCCACCCACCCCTTCACGGGGGAATCCTCGGCTGGGCTCTCTGGTGGAAGAGAAACGCCATTTCCTTCCTTCCTTCCTTCCTTCCTTCCTTCCTTCCTTCCTTCCTTCCTTCCTTCCTTCCTTCCTTCCTTCCTTCCTTCCTTCCTTCTCTCCTGCTCAGAACGTCTGGATGAAGCAGCCCCTTTCGATTCCCCCCCTCAACCCCGATTGTGTCAGAATCTCCCTCTTTCTTTCTGTGTGTCAGGAAGTACCCCCTTTTCCTTGGAAAGCGGCCCCGACCTTGGAAGGGATGCATGGGGGGCGAGAAACAGCCAAACTTTATTCCTGGACCTTCATTCGGGGCTGCTTTGCAAGGAAAGGGGGGTCTTCCTGATCCCCCAGAAAGAAAGAGGGAGACAATCGGAGTTGAGGGGGTGGATCTGAACTGGGTGAATAAAGTTAGCGAAGAAACGGAAAAGGGAAAGAAAGGGAAAGGAGAAGGATGGAATAAAGGGGGAAAGAAAAGAAAGGAGCAAGGAAAGGGAGATAGAAGAAGGACAGAAAGGGAAAGGAAAGGAGTGGAATGGAAGGGCTCAAAAACCAAGTCTCAGGATCTCGTGGATCCCTTTGGCTCAGCCAGTCCAATTCCAGGCTGCTTCCCTCTCTCCGCAAAGCGAAGGGGTCGCCGAAAGGCTGCGGAGCCCAGAACGGGGCTTCAGACGCCTGAGAAACGCCGGATGTGCAGAGAAATGGAGGCTACAACCAGCGAATCCCGTTTTCCCAGGAACCGAGGATGCTCCAGAGGACCAATGGGAATTCTCCCTTCTGCAGCGTCATCGGTCTCCGGGCAGAGTCTTCCTTGACTTCACCCGAGGGCGGAGAGAATTAGGCGGAGAGAGAGGAGGGAGGGAGGGAGGGGGAGGGGGAATATTTTCAGTCATGCGGGGGGGGGGGGGCAGCTCAAGGGGGTTCATGCCATCCCTGGAAGGGAGGGGAGACTTCTTTGGCCCTTCCCCCCCCCCCCATCCAACATGGAGTGGGGCTGCATTGGATGACTGAAGGGGAAGCGCAGCCCCACAGCCTGCCAGGACTTGGGGGTCCTTGAGGGAACTCACACACACACACACACACACACACACACATACACACACACACACGCACACACTTCACCCTTGGGAGTGCCCCTCCCCCAACCCTGTGGGGTCCCTGCCTTCCCTCCCCCTCCTGGAAGCTTCTGCCTTTGATCCCTTCCTGGCAAAGGGGCTGCTGGAGGGCTTCTTGTACCCGCAGCGCTGTGGGGTTTTCTGAACCTTCACAAATAACAGCTCGGTTTGGGGTTCAAAAATCGTTGTTGTGGATGTCAGATAAGAAGGTGGAGGATGCAAGAATCCCTGGCTGAGAATCATTCAGAGAGCAAATGAAGGGGAGGGTCCCGTCTGGGGCTGCCATGACCCCCCCCCCCCTTGAGCTGTACTCCCCAAATACCGAATAGACCTCCCCTCCCAATTTCCCCCCCTATTCTCTCTGCCACGAACCCCCTCCTCCTTCAGATGAAGCCACAAGGAATTCTGCCCGGAGACCGATGACGCTCAAGCAGGGAGAATTCCCATTGGTGCTTCCCCTGGTTCTGGCCCTTTCCACCGTCCATAGTCCCAGATCAAAGCTTCCTTCCCCCAATTCAGAACCGCCGATTCATCTCAGTTCAGAGATGAAGGTTTCTGCCGTCGGAAGAGGCGCTGCGCTGGAGGAGAAGAGGGAAGGCGCCCCCCTTAGCCAGGGAAGACTTGGGGGTCACAGAAACCCCCCAATCTGAAGGGAAGCTACGGAAAGCCCTCAGCTAAACCAGGAGAAGGCAGAGAGGATCCTCGGGGATCTAATCCTGCTGGATCCTCTCGCCAAGGAGGGGGAGGGTTTTTGGAGGATTAATTTTGCTATTGAAGAACTCCGGTGTTTTATTTATTTATTTATTTTATTTTATTTTATTCAATTTATATCCCGCCCTTCTCCAAAAGACCCAGGGCGGCGCACAGGAATTTAAAAAACAGCATACAAAAATAATACCAAAACATATAAATTTAAAAATCTATTAAATGGCAACCTGCGATAAAACCAATTAAAATCCCCCAATTAAAACTATCTAAACTTCGTCGCAGTAGAGGCTATCCTAGGCCGGCTTGATGAAATAAGTGTGTTTTTAAACACTGGCGGAAGAGGTGGAGGTCGGTGATGGTGCGGAGTTCAGGGGGTAGGTCGTTCCACAGGGTAGGGCCTGCCACAGAGAAGGCCCTTCCCCTGGGTGTCGCCAGCCGGCACTGTCCGGCCGACGGCACCCTGAGAAGGCCCTCTCTGTGGGAGCGTATCGGTCTAGGGGATGTATGGGGCAGAAGACGGTCTCGCATATAACTAGGTCCCGAGCCATGGAGCGCTTTGAAGATGGTCGTCAAGACCTTGAAGCGCACCCGAAAGACCACAGGAAGCCAGTGCAGCTCGTGCAGGATTGGTGTTATGTGGGAGCATCTAGTAGCTTCCGTAATCACCCGCGCGGCTGCGTTCTGCACTAACTTTAGCTTTCGAGTGCACCTCAAGGGAAGCCCCATGTAGGGAGCATTGCAGTAGTCCAGTCGAGATGTCACGAGGGCCTGAGTGACTGTGCGAAGGGCAGCCCGGTCCAGTAAGGGGCGCAATTGGCGCATCAGGCGTACCTGATGAAACACCCCCCTGGACACGGCCGCCACATGGTCCTCCATGGACAGCCGGGTATCCAGGAGGACACCCAAATTGCGCGCCCTCTCCACGGGGGCCGGTGTTTCGCCCCCAATAGCCAGAGTTGGAATAATCTGGCTGACCCAGGGTGCCGGAAACCACAGCCACTCAGTCTTGGACGGGTTGAGCTTGAGTTTGTTACTACCCATCCAGATCCGTACGGCTTCCAAACACCGGGACATCACCTCGACGGCATCGTTGGGGTGGTCTGGGGTGGAGATGTACAACTGAGTATCATCAGCGTACAGATGATATCCCACCCCAAAACCACGGATGATCTCACCCAGCGGCTTCATATATGTGTTGAACAGAAGGGGCGAGAGGACCGACCCCTGAGGGACCCCACATACGAGGGGCCTCGAGGCCGACCTCTGCCCCCCTGCCAGCACATATTGCGACCGACCAGAGAGGTAGGACGAGAACCACCGCAAAACAGTGCCTCCCAGCCCCAACCCGCCCAGTCGGTGCAATAGGATACCATGGTCGATGGTATCAAAAGCCGCTGAGAGGTCTAACAGGACTAGGATAGAGGAATGTCCTCTATCCCGCGCCCTCCAGAGATCATCCACCAACGCGACCAATGCCGTCTCGGTGCTGTGACTGGGTCGGAAGCCGGACTGGCGCGGGTCTAGATAATCAACTTCCTCCAGGTGTCGCGGAAACTGTTGGGCCACCACACTCTCAACAACCTTCGCTAGAAAGTGAAGGTTGGAGACAGGACGAAAGTTCTCTAATAATGCTGGGTCCAGGGACGGCTTCTTGAGGAGGGGCCTTACAACCGCCTCTTTCAAGACAGCAGGCAGGGACCCCTCACTCAAAGATGCGTTGACAATGCCCTGGAGCCAGCCTCGTGTCGTCTCCCAGGATGCCAGTACAAGCCAGGAGGGACACGGGTCCAATAAACATGTGGTGGCCTTAAGTCTCTTTGACAACCTGTCCATATCCTCGGTAGTGACAAAGTCAAACTCCTCCCAGAATGGAGCCTCAAGATCAACCTCGGACAATCTCGCTGGACCACTCTCGATGGAGGGTAACTCATTCCGAATCCGAGTGATTTTGTCCTGCAGATAAATCCCAAATTCCTCTGCTTGTCCTTGCAGAGGGGCTTCCCGCGGCCTCTGGTGAAGGAGGGAGCGGGTCACCCCAAACAGGGCGGCAGGGCGGTTATCTGCGGATGCAATAATAAGAGTGGCACAATACTCACGTTTGGCCACTCTTATCGCCACTAAGTAAGTCCTAATATGGATTCTCACTAGTGTTCGGTCGGCTTCGGAGCGAGAGGATCTCCATCTGCTCTCTAGACGTCTCTTGTGGCGTTTCATCTCCCTCAGCTCCTCAGTAAACCAAGGAGCCTGGGTGACTCATCGCCGCAAGAGAGGCCGCAAGGGCGCGACTCGGTCCAAGGCCCCCGTGGCCGCACTTAACCATGCGGCCACCAGGTCCTCAGTCGAGTCACGGGGCAAGTCCACAGGTATTGGCCCAAGCTCCCTCTGGAAAGTTACCGGGTCCATCAGGAGCCTGGGGCGGAACCATATAGGAGTAGTCGGCTCCGCCTCCCCGCGGTGAGGTGCGGCGATTGGAAAGTCCAGCCGAAGGAGAGCATGATCTGTCCATGACAGGGGTGTGATGGCTAAATCCCCTATTCCCAGATCATGACTCCACTGTCCCGAGAAGAAGATTAGATCCAGGGTGTGTCCACCCTCATGCGTAGGGCCTAAAACTACCTGGGTCAGATCCATGACTGTCATGGAAGCCATCAACTCCCGAGCTACACCAGAGGTTTCGCCTGCCGACGGCAGGTTGAAGTCCCCCATGACCAAAAGTCTGGGGGTCTCAACTGCCGCCTCGGCTATCACCTCTAGGAGCTCGGGCAGGGCTGTTGTTGTATAGCGAGGAGCCAGGTATACCACTAACACGCCCATCTGCCTCCCTAGGCCCCACTTCACGAGGAGGGACTCGCACCCAGTCGTCTGAGGGACAGTGGTCTCCTTCGGCTGAAGACCTTCCCTAATCATAATCGCCACCCCCCCACCCCTCCCCAGGGCCCTAGGCTGATGGAAGGCTCGGTAGCCTTGTGGGCACATTTCTACGAGAGGTAAACCCCCCTCGAGGCCCAACCAGGTTTCCGTTATACCCACCAGGTCCGGGTCCCCCTCTGACACAAGGTCACGAATGAGGGGGGCTTTGTTCACCACGGACCTGGCGTTGCATAACATCAGCCTAAGGCCCTGGCTCTGTGGTCCTTGCCCACCTAGTCTGCGATGGGAGCATGGGGAGTCGGAGCGCGTGACCGCCTGTAACCAGCAGCCACAGTCCTCTGGCCCTATCCGTCTCCCACCGCCCCTGCCCCTCCCCAGAACCGAACTAATGGTTAAAACCTCAGTGGAAACGACCCCCCCCTCTCGGTCAATCCAAAATGTTTATAAACCCCAAACCTGAACGCTGAAGAAAGTAAAAGTGAGGTTTTGGCTTTCTTAGGAGAGTATCTGTGTGGGCCCAATTATTGGGCAAGTATTTAGTGTGGAGAATTATTACGCAACAAAATGAAAATTTGCCCATCTCACTCTTTTATTTACAGAGTAATAAACAAACAACTCAAAATGTACAAATAGACATTTCTGAAAGTCCACAAAAAGAAATAAGGGACCAATACAGCCCCCCTTCTCTTCAGTGACAGCCGTGACCCTTCCGTTCATGGAGTCTCTCCGTTTCTTGATCTCTTGAGGATCCACTGTTTGTGCAGCAGCCACCAGAGCCTCCCAGAGACTCTTCAGAGAGGGGAACTCTTTCCCTTCACCACAATTCTCCTGTTTAAGGAGGACCCACAAGATCTCAACGGGGTTCAGGCCAGGTGAGGAGGCCACTTCCACCTGGCTGGCATCTGTCGGAGTGGAGCTCTGTGCCCGTCACTCATCCAACCACGGGTCCATCCCTCTGGTCCATCGGTCAGAACTGGTGCGGCCATCCAGTGAGAGTCCTCAGAACTTCCTTGGAGACCCCGGAAAGTGACCTTGTTCATCCTTGGGGTCCATGTGTGGTTTGGCCTCTGCATTGAAGGTGTTGCAAGTGTCACCAGAACCTCCAGCTGAAGATGAGGAGGAGGCCTCCATCACTGTGGAACCTCCATACCGGAATCCATCGACCCCAACATCACCATCATTGATGGGAGACGATGTCAGACATTCAGCCCTGGTCAAGAATGTGATGGTTGCCGCAATTTGTCCTGGGAAAAAGAAACACAGATTGAATATTTTAAGAATAATGAAATAGGAAGCAAGAAACAAAACATGAGAAAACAGAGCAACCAAATTAAAGGTTCCTATTTTTTTTTCCTTTTAGTTTCCGTAGTCCAACCATCCCCACCCAAAACCCCAAAGCAAGAAATGCAAAACAACAAAAGGTAGGGGAAGGAGAAGGAGAGGGGAGAGGGAGAGGGAGGGAGGGATAAAAAGAGGGAGGGGGAGAGAAAGGGAGGGATAGAAAAAGGAAGATGGAGGGATAGAAAGGGAGAGAGAGGACTTGGGAGAGAGGGAGAGAGGGAGTGATAGAAAGAAGGAAAAGGAGAGGGAGATGGGGAGAGGAAGAGAGAGGGAGGGAGAGAGGGGGAGGGATAGAAAGGGAGACTGAGGGAGAAAGAGGGAGAGAGGAAGAGAGGGATCAAGGGAGGGATAGAAAGAGGGAGGGGGAGAGAGGGAGGCATAGAAAGAAGAAAAGCGAGAATGAGGGATAAAAAGAGGGAGAGAGAGAGAAGGGGGGAGAGGGAGAAAGAGAGCGGGGAGAGAGGGAAGGGGGAGTAGCAGTGAGAGAGAGAGAAGGAGGGAGAGAGAGAGAAGGAGGGAGAGGGAGAAAGAGAGCGAGGAAAGAAGGAAGGGGGAGTAAGAGAGAGAGGGGGAGGGGGAGAAAGGGAGAGAAAGAGAGAGAGAGATCCACAACAGTTACATTAGGTAATGCAGATAGTTCTCAACTTACGACAATTCATTTAGTGACTGTCTGAAGTTAAAAAGGCACTGAAAACAGTGATTTATTGCCATTTTCCATACTTTTCCATGCATTCTCCCCATCATGGTTACATCAATGGAATTTAGACGCTTAGCAACCAATGTGTAGTTATGATGGTTACATGATGCTCTGTGGATCACACGATGGGGAAAGTCAGATTCACTTCACAACCGGGTTACTAACTTCACCAACTGCAGTGGTTTACTTAACAACGGTGGAGAGTAAGGTTGTAAAACGGCACAAAAGTCACCAACTGTCTCGCTTAGTGACAAAAATTTGGGGTTCATAACTGAAGGCCATTGTGATAACCCTGGGTGTGGCACAAAGGCAACACAGCTGGAGAACCGTTATGAGTCCCTTTCTTATCTCCAGCTGTGCCCCCAACGTCCCTTTCAACTCTCCGGCCTGGAGAAAAACTCTCCCACAAACCTGCAGCAGCCTCTGGCTGACAATCCTCCAGTCCAAATGTTGTAAGCAGAAAACTTCCAACCATAAATCCAACAAGGGAAGAGAAGGGAATTAATCCGGCAGGGCAAGCAAGATGAGGAGTTCCAGAAGTGAAGGAGGAGGATTCCAGGAACTCAGATAAGCAGTTGACACCAGATGAACTCCGTGTTTGTTCCCGACAACCGCCCCTCCCATTTGCCTCTCCTTTAAACTCCATCCCCAGGTGTGCCTTGTGAAGGGAATTCCTTCCTCGTAAGCCACGCAACCCAGGATGCTCCCTTCTCCATTCTTCCCTGCATGCCCTAAGAGGAGGAAGAGGTCCTTGGTCTTCCTCTGAGCCCCCCCTCCCTTCTTCTCCCTCTCCCCTGCTCTGCCCAGCCTGACTTTGCCCTTCCCCAGTTTCCTCCACAGCCAACGGAGCCCCTCTCCCGCTCTCTGCCAGCTGTTCGTCTCCCATCTGAGAGTCAGACTCCCAACAGGGGCAGGACATTGTCTTTCCCATGGCTTATATCTGTAATGGCCATCCTATGGCATGTGTGTCACAGGTGGCAGGCGGAGCCATTTCTGCCCACATGCAAGCTGTCGCCCAGGTCAGTTGCACTGCACATACGCACACGCCTCCCACTGGCCAGCTGATTTTCAGGTCTCTGCTGGGAGAAGCGTGCGCATTCACAGGGGCTGGTGGGATGTGTTCCCTCCTCCCCATGCACTGTTTTTGGTCCTCGGAGGTTTCAAAATGGGGGTCATGCATGCATGTGGGATGTGTGTGTGGGGAATGCAGGGGGATTGGATTATGGGTGTTGGCACGCCCACCAAGCCATGCCACGCCCATCAAGCCACACCCACAGAATCAGTAGAAAAAATGAATCCCCCCACTGGTCGCCTTGTGGCTCCGTGTCATAATGGGCTTCAGGAGGAGAATCTTATCTCCCCCACTAGGAAGCAGGAGAGTGAAAAAATTCAATCAATTCCAACTTCATGAGATCTTTTTCTTTCACAGGAAATTGATTGCGTGAAACCCGAGGGAGCTGGGCTGGGTCCCCACAGAGAAGGTTCTGTGTAGCCCTTGTGGCACAAGTGCCATAGCTTCACCCCCACGGCCCTGTCCCATTTCAGACAGGTGGCTGCCCAATCTCTTCTCAAAACCCTCCAGTGATGGAGCACCCACGACTTCTGGTGGCAAGCTGTTCCACTGGTTTCTCCTTAAGTCCAGGTTGCTTCTCTCTTGGATTACCTCTTAGGTTTATATCGAACCTAAATCTGTTAATTTTATAAGGTCTAAACCAGGGGTAGTCAACTTTTTTATACCCTCCGACCACTTTTGTATCTCTGTTAGTAGTAAAATTTTCTAACCGCCCACCAATTCCACAGGAATGGTGATTTATAAAGTAGGGAAGTCAATTAAATTAAAAAAAGGAAAGTGCTTCAGTATCGGACAAAACCCTTAACGCCTATCATGAAAGCCGGAACACCCACTAGTGGGCGGTAGAGACCACGTTGACTACCACTGGTCTAAACACATGCAAGGGCTTGATGGATGATCAGGAAAGAATATCATGCAGCATTTCTCATAATTAGCAATGTTATACGTACAGTTGTTTTTCTTATTATATCTGGCAATTTTTTAACATCACCTGCCATATTCAAAATGGCCCCGTGGTGGCAGGCTATTGTGATGCAATTTCCCATTAGGCTTTTAAAGCAAAGATTGTCATTTACATTGATGGGTTTTGCACCCCGTTTCTGCCTCTAGTGAGACAGGGGGTCCAGAGCCCAACTCCATGTCCTACTTGCCCCCTTCTGTAACCCCATTACTTATATTTATCTTAAAGCTCTTGCGATCGGCAGTCTCCACCTGCCATACTCAAAATGGCCACAAGAAGGCAGTCAATTTCCCATAGACTTTTAAACGTGGTGGGGTGGAGCTCTCATCTCATAATCAGGAGGCTGAGATCCCAGGTAGAGGCAGTTATTTCTATCTCTGGCTACAATGGGAATATATCTGCTGGACAAAACTCCACATTGGTGACATGAAGGGCATCAGGCCAGGAAACACTCAGCTCCATTCATTTGCCCAGATTCCACCCTGCAAGGGATCATGGGGTTGTTAAAAGAGGATGAATTTCCCAGAGACTTTTAAAAGCAATGGTTTTCATTTAATTTGAAGGACCCCATTTTCACAGCTAGCTAAATGTGGGGTGGTTCACAGCCCCACGATCGGTCCCTTGATGACTTTTATTTACTATATTTTGTGGAGTATAAGATTGACCAGAATATGAGACACACCAAGATTTTGAAGAGGCAAATTTTAAAAAAAGTGTTTGCACTCTGCAGACCCCCCAAAAATGACCCGTTTTTCACAAAAATAGGCCCGCTTTTTTTTTTCAAAAAAGCCTTCCTTTAGGAGGCTTGTAGAGTGCTCCTGTGGGGGTGCCCCCCCAATGAGCAAAAAATGGCCCATTTTCTGTCAATAAAGGGGCACACATAGCATTCAGGAGGCTCATAGAGAGCTCTTGGGGAATGGGGGGGGGCACAATTGAGCAAAAAACGGCCTGTTTTCTGGAAGCCTCCTAAAGGCTCTGCACCACCATTTTGGTGAAGGGGGAAGAGTTTTGGGAGGCAAAAAATGCTGTATTCAGTGTATAAGACAGTGTATAAGACCCAAATTTTCAGCGTCTTTTTTGAGGGAAAATACTCTGAAAAATTCGGTACATTAATCTTTTCAATGGCCTCTGCCTGCAATATTCAAAATGGCCAGGAGGTGGCAGGTTATTATTATTTCCACAATTTCCAGTGGATTTTTTTTTAAGCAATTATTTTTATTACTTATTCTTATTTATTTTACATTTTGAGATGACTGCTGCCAGTCTGTCATACACAAAATGGCCACGAGATGGCAACCCAAACACAAAACGAATGCCAGGAGAAGATTCAGGGTCCAATTTTGTGGTTGAAAATGGTGCTAGTTGCTGTTTTTAAAATTAAGACACGTAATCATGTTCAAAGGAAAACCAGGAAGTCCATTTGCCTCTTGAAAAATCACCTTTGGGACATTTTCCATTGAGGATTTTTTTCCATATTAGTACCCAGTTGATTGCTCATTGGTTGCAATAAGAATTGATTGACAAGCATGAATTGATCAGCTGGTTGTTGCTTGAACCTGGAATTCTGGGGTGAGAGTGACTGTAATAATAATAATAATAATAAATTTTAATTTATAACCCGCGCTCTCTCCCCGAAGGGACTCGAGGCGGGGCACAGGGAATTTAAAATACATATTAAAATACAATCATAATACAATATAAAATTAAATTAAACTAACCCTGCACTAAAATCCCATATAAAGCTAAAAATTAATCATTAAAAACCCTAAAAACAGTTGATTATCCTAGGCTGGCCAAGCAGAAAAAGTGTGTTTTTAATTTTTGACGGAAGGAGCGGAGGTCCGTAGTTGTTCTAATGTCGGGGGGAAGGTCGTTCCAAAGGGTCGGGCCTGCTACAGAGAAGGCCCTTCCCCTGGGCGTCGCCCGCTGGCACAGCCTAGTGGACGGCACCCGGAGAACTCCCTCTCTGTGGGAGCGAATCGGCCGCAGGGATGTATGGGGCAGGATGCGATCCCGCAGATAGCTAGGTGAAGCGCACCCGAAAGACGACAGGCAGCCAATGCAGCTCGCGCAGGAGCGGTGTTACATGGAAAAACCTAGAAGTTCCCATAACTACCTGCGCAGCTGCATTCTGGACAAGCTGAAGCCTTCGGGCGCACCTCAAGGGGAGCCCCATGTAGAGAGCATTGCAGTAGTCCAGTCGGGATGTCACGAGGGCATGAGTGACTGTGCAGAGGGCACCCCAATCCAATAGGGGACGCAACTGGCGTACCAGGCGAACCTGGTAAAACGCCCTCCTGGCCACGGCCGTCACTTGATCTTCCATGGACAGCCGTGCATCAAGGAGGACGCCCAAGTTGCGTGCCCCATCCACAGGGGTTAGATGTTCACCCCCTATGGCCAGTGATGGAGTCAACTGGTTGTACCGGGATGCCGGAAACCACAGCCACTCGGTCTTGGACGGGTTGAGTCTGAGTCTGTTCCTTCCCATCCAGGCCCGCACGGCTTCCAGGCACTGGCACATCACCTCTACGGCATCGTTGGGGTGGTTTGGGGTAATAATAATAATAATAATAATTTAATTTTATATCCCGCTCTCTCTCCCCGAGGGGACTCGAGGCGGGGCACAGGCAATTAAAATACAAATAAAACCACTGACAAATACAAAAGACAAAGTTAAAAATAAATTAAATTGATCCTGCGCTAAAACCCATAAACTAAGCTAAAAATTACCCCTAAAAACCCCTAAACTAAAAAGAGACTACCCAAGGCCGGCCAGACGAAAAAAGTGCGTCTTTAATTTTAAACGGAAGGAGCGGAGGTCCGTGGTTGTCCTAATATCGGGGGGAAGGTCATTCCAGAGGGCTGGGCCCGCCACAGAGAAGGCCCTTCCCCTGGGCGCCGCCCGCTGACAAAGTCTAGTGGACGGCACCCGGAGAAGTCCCTCTCTGTGGGAGCGAATCGGCCGTGAGGATGTATGGGGCAGGATCCGATCCCGCAGGTAGCTAGGTCCCGAGCCATGGAGCGCTTTGAAGATGGTAATTAACACCTTGAAGCGCACCCGGAAGACGACAGGTAGCCAGTGCAGCTCGCGCAAGAGCGGTGTTACGTGGGCAAACCTAGACGTGCCCATAATTGCTCGCGCGGCTGCATTCTGGACCAACTGAAGCCTCCGGGTACACCTCAAGGGGAGCCCCATGTAGAGAGAGTTGCAATAATCCAGTCGGGATGTCACGAGAGCATGAGTGACTGTGCGAAGGGCGTCCCGATCCAATAGGGGGCGCAACTGGCGTACCAGGCGAACCTGGTAAAACGCCCTCCTGGCCACGGCTGTCACTTGATCTTCCATGGACAGCCGGGTATCCAGGAGGACACCCAAGTTGCGCGCCCCATCCACAGGGGCAAGATGTTCGCCCCCTATGGCCAGCGTTGGAGAGAGCTGGTTGAATCGGGCAGCCGGAAACCACAGCCACTCGGTCTTGGTCGGGTTGAGCCTAAGTCCGTTACTTCCCATCCAGATCCGCACGGCTTCCAGGCACTGGCACATCACCGCTACGGCATCGTTGGGGTGGTTTGGGGTAGATATGTACAGCTGGGTGTCATCAGCGTACAGATGGTACTCTACCCCAAAACCACGGATGATCTCACCCAGCGGCTTCATGTATGCGTTAAACAGGAGAGGCGAGAGGACCGACCCCTGAGGCACCCCGCATGTGAGGGGTCTCGGGGTCGACCTCTGCTCTCCTGCCCGCACAAATTGCGATCGGCCAGAGAGGTAGGAGGAGAACCACCGTAAAACGGTGCCTCCCACCCCCAGCCCCCCCAGCCGATGCAATAGGATACCATGGTCGATGGTATCGAAAGCCGCCGAGAGGTCTAATAGGACCAGGATGGAGGAACATCCCCCATCTCTGGCCCTCCAGAGATCATCTACCAACGCGACCAATGCCGTCTCGGTGCTATGCCCGGGCCGAAAGCCGGACTGGCGCGGATCTAGATAGTCAACTTCCTCCAGGTGACGGGGAAACTGTTGTGCCACCACACTCTCAACAACCTTCGCCAAGAAGGGAAGGTTGGAGACTGGACGGTAGTTGTTCAAAAGAGCTGGGTCCAAAGAGGGCTTCTTGAGGAGGGGCCTCACCATGGCCTCTTTTAGGGAGGCAGGCAAGGAACCCTCACTCAAGGATGCGTTGACAACCTCTTGGAGCCAGCCTCGTGTCACCTCCCAGGATGCCAGTACAAGCCAGGAGGGGCACGGGTCCAATAAACATGTGGTGGCTCGCAGTCGCCCACGTAGCCTGTCCATATCCTCGGAAGTAACGGAGTCAAACTCCTCCCAAACAAGATCTCTCTCGTGGCATCCCACTGGGCCATGAATGGGGGTTAGCTCACTCTGTATCTGGGCGGTTTTCTCCTGCAGAAAAATCACAAATTCCTCTGCTCTACCCTGTAGTGGGGCTTCCCGTTCCCTCTGTTGAAGGAGGGCGCGGGTCACCCTAAACAGGGCGGCAGGGCGGTTTTCTGCGGATGCTATGAGAGTGGCACAATGATGACGTTTGGCCACCCTCAGCGCCACAATGTAAGTCCGTAAATGGGCTCTTACCTGTGTCCGGTCAGATTCAGAGCGGCTAGCCCTCCATCTTCTCTCTAGGCATCTCTTGCGGCGTTTCATCACCCGCAGCTCCTCAGTGAACCAAGGAGCCAGGGTGGTTCGCCGCCGCGAGAGAGGCCGCAAGGGCGCGACCCGATCTAAGGCTCCCACGGCCGCACTATTCCATGCGGCCGTGAGGTCCTCCATCGGGGCGCGGGTCAGGGATACAGGAAATGGCCCAAGCGCTGTCTGGAACCCATCCGGGTCCATCAAGCGCCTGGGGCGGTACCAGATTGGTGACTCTGGTTCCGCCTCCCCGCGGAGGGGAGCAGCGGTCGGAAAGTCGAGCCGGAGAAGTGAGTGGTCTGACCATGACAAGGGTGTGATGACTATATCCCCTGTACCCAGATCACTTTTCCATTGGCCCGAGACAAAGATGAGGTCCGGCGTATGTCCACCCTCGTGAGTGGGGCCCTGAATTACTTGGGTCAGGTCCATGGCCGTCATGGAAGCCATGAACTCCCGAGCTACCACGGATGATTCGCCCAACGATGGCAGGTTAAAGTCCCCCATGACTATAAGTCTGGGGGTCTCCACTGCCACCGTAGCGATCACCTCCAGGAGCTCGGGCAGGGCTGCTGCTACATAGCGGGGAGCCAGGTATACAACCAGCAAGCCCAACTGCCTCCCTAGGCCCCACTTCACGCAGAGGGACTCACAGCCGGAGGTCTGGGGCACAATGGTCTCTCTCGGCTCAAGGCCTTCCTTAATAATGACCGCTACCCCACCACCCCTGCCTAGGGCCCGCGGCTGATGAAATGCACGGTAGCCTGGTGGGCACATTTCAACGAGGGGATGTCCTCCCTCGTGGCCCAACCAGGTTTCCGCAATTCCTGCCAGGTCCGGCTCCCCCTCTGACACAAGGTCACTAATGAGGGGGGCTTTGTTGACCACGGACCTGGCGTTGCAAAACATCAGCCGCAGACCCTGGCTCTGAATTCCCTGGCCACCTAGCCTGCGGGGGTTGTGGCACCTGACCGTTTGTAACCAACGGTATGTAGATACATACAGCTGCGTATCGTCAGCGTACAGGTAGTACTCTACCCCAAAACCACGGATGATCTCACCCAGCGGCTTCATATATGTGTTGAACAGGAGAGGCGAGAGGACCAACCCCTGAGGTACCCCACAAGTGAGGTGCCTCTCCTCTCCTGTCAACACAAATTGCGATTGACCGGAGAGGTAGGAGGAGAACCACTCACCCCCAACCCCTCCAGTCGACGCAATAGGATACCATGGTCGATGGTATCAAAAGCCGCTGAGAGGTCTAATTGGACCAGGATGGAGAAACAACCCCCATCTCTGGCCCTCCAGAGATCATCCATCAACGCGACCAATGCCGTCTCGGTGCTGTGCCCGGGCCGGAAGCCGGACTGGCGCGGGTCCAGATAATCAATTTCCTCCAGATGGCAGGGGAACTGTTGTGCCACCACACTCTCTACAACCTTCGCCAGAAAGTGAAGGTTGGAGACCGGACAGTAATTTACCAACAATGCTGGATCCAGAGAGGGCTTCTTGAGGAGGGGTCTCACCACCGCCTCTTTAAGGGAGGCCGGCAAGAACCCCTCACTCAAGGAAGCGTTGACCACCTCCTGGAGCCAGCCTTGTGTAACCTCCCAGGATGCCAGTACAAGCCAGGAGGGACACGGGTCCAATAAACATGTGGTAGCTCGCAGTTGCCCACGTAACCTGTCCATATCTTCGGAAGTAACAGAGTCAAACTCTTCCCACAAAACTGTCTCAAGACCCACCTCGGGACATCCCATTGGGCCACTTTCGATGGAGGCTAACTCGCTCCGAATCTGAGCGATTTTATCCTGCAGATAATCCCCAAATTCCTCTGCTCTACCCTGTAAAGGGGCTTCCCGCACCCTCTGTTGAAGGAGAGAGCGGGTCACCCTAAACAGGGCGGCAGGGTGGTTATCTGCGGATGCGATGAGAGTGGCACAATGATGACGTTTAGCCACTCTCAGCGCCACAAGGTAAGTCCGTAAATGGGCTCTGTGTTCGGTCAGATTCAGACCATGTGGATCTCCATCTCCTCTCTAGGCGTCTCTTGTGGCGCTTCATCACCTTCAGCTCCTCGGTAAACCAAAGAGCCTGGGTGATTCGTCGCCGCAAGAGCAGCCGCAAGGGCGCGACCCGATCTAAGGCCCCCGTGGCTGCAGTATTCACTCAAAAGCCCAGTTGGGCATGCACTCAAAAGCCCAGTTGGGCTTATTATCTGGGGAGGTCTCATTTTCAGGGTGAATAGTGTATAGTTGTCAGTTGAAGTTCTCATTCTGGTCCTTTGTTGAAGTGGGAAAACGCTCCCTCCTGATTGGTTTTTTGGGTGATCAGTTTCCTTTAAAAGGAGCCGTGTCAGCCAGAGAGTTCAGCTGCCTCGCAGGTAGGATTGAATAAAATGATGTTGGAATTCACTCTGGCCTCACCTCCATTCTTCTCCCAGAACATCACAGGAGAATTAGGGTTCCTCTAATTCTCCTTTAGAAACAGGAAGCGGAATTCAATGATTCACCCCATAAATGATGGACCTCCTGCTTCTGCTTCTGATGCTGCTGGTGTCCCATCCAATCTCTGGGAAGCTGAGGATGAAATGCCCTCAGAGTTAAGAGCACCAGGATGGAAACAATCTATGGAGCTCTTCCAGGCCAGGAGACCTTCTCATTGGGAAAATCCTCAGTTTAACACAGGAAGATCCCATAAAACAAGGACTTCCAACCAGGCTCCTCCTGGTCAGTTTCCTCCCTCAGCCATTCCCTGTGCTGGAGTTTTCTTCCCTCTGTTTAGATTCCTCTGAACACTTTCCTCCTTTTCTCTTTATCCCACTTTCTCCTATAGGAAAGGACCTGTCTCTAATTTCCTGCATGGTTGTGAACCGAGGCAGAGTTCGTGAACCGAGGCGGAGTTCATGAACAGAAGCGGAGTTCGTGAACCGGAGCATATTTTTATGAACTTTTCTGTTCGTGAACCGAGTTGTTCGTGAACAGAGGCGTTCGTGAACCGAGGTACCACTGTACTTTTATGATAGATCTATTTTAATGATTAAATTATTTTGAATCCCCTTTAGTAGCCGGGTAAAAATTAGTACTTTTACAAATAATGGTGTGTTTGTGACTCTTAATATCTCATGTTTTTACATTTGTTCTGGCTGTAAGCTGCTCCTTTGTGTTCAGGTCCGGCCTCAGAAGGATAATGTAGCCCTTGGGGATGAAGATGCAGCCCAGCAGACCAGCACTGGAGGCCAGGATGGAGAAGACCTGGACAGCCACCATGTATTTCCCTTTGGTGCTCAGGTAGGTGGGCACAAATGTCACCCAGACGCTGCAGAAGACCAGCATGCTGAAGGTGATTAGCTTGGCTTCGTTGAAAGCCCCAGGCAGATTCCTGGCCAGGAAAGCCACTGTGAAGCAGATGGCAGCCAGGAAGCCCATGTAGCTGAGGGTGACGTAGAACATGACAACAGCCCCTTCGTTGCATTGCAGGATGATCTCTCCAGGCTGGGAGTGGAGGTCAGAGTCAGGAAAGGGGGGAGAAACTCCCAGCCAGATGGAGCAGATGATCACTTGGACAGCAGAACAAGAGAGGATGATGGAGTTGGCCAAGCTCTTCCCCAACCATCTCTTCGCTCGGTTTCCTGGTTTTGTGGCCAGGAAAGCCAGCACCACCGTGATGGTTTTGGCCAAGAGAGAAGAAACGGCAACTGAGAAGATGATGCTGAAGATCGTTTGTCGGAGAAGGCAGGTGGCTTTCCTTGGTTGACCAATGAAGAGAGAAGAAGACAAGAAGCAAAGCAGGAGGGAGACCAGGAGGATGTAGGAGAGGTCCCGGTTGTTGGCTTTGGCAATAGGAGTTTCTCGATATTTAATGAAGGTGATTAAAACAAGGCCTGTGATTAAAAACAATAGTAGGGCAGAAGAGACCAGGATGAATCCCAGATGTTCTTCATAAGACAGGAAGATTATAATTTTGGGGATACATTGGACTCTCTTCTCATTTGGATATTTATCATCTGGACACTTGGTGCATTTTTCCGCATCTGAGAAACCAAAAAGCAACTTTCTTTAATATTCTGTCCTTTTATCTTACAGAAAATACCTTCTTTGATATCCTTCTTTGGATAGCAGCTGATACCATGGGCATTTTCCAAGAAGCATTTTTTAAACGATTCATTAAACAATCTCTCCTTTGAAATGATACAGGGCAGGAGGGAAATGCTACCGGTTGGGGCAGTTCACTCGAACTGGTAGTAAAAAGTGCTTTAAGAAATATAAAGAAAAGTTCTGACGATTACGCAGCACAGCTGGTTTTCACACAGCTGATTGTTAGACTTTTAAAAAAAAAACTTTTTAAAGCATTTTTAATTACCAGTTCAGGAGAAACAGTTTTTTTTTACTTTTTAAAAGATGCTTTTAAAAAGTAAAAAAAAAGTTGTCCATGCCCACTCAGTCAAATGCCCCCCCCCAAGCCACACCCACAGAACCGTTTTTGAATTTGAAATTTTGAATTTCACCACTGGTACAGGGTCCCCTGCTTAAGCAGGGTGTAGGACTAAGTGACCTCTAAGGTTCCTTCTAACTCTATTCTGATTGATTGATTTACATGAATGGCAGAATATTTGTGCAATGAGTTCCCCATCATAACTATCCACAGCACCACATTATGGGCCAGTGACTCCTTCTCAGTGATCCTCAAGGGGAGGATCCAATATACGGTGAATTGCAAGGTCTTTCAGAAGGTGGACCTCACACAATTCATCCAGTTCCAAAGAACTCAGATATTCCTAGAAAGGAGAACATAGCAGCACATCTATAAATTAAGAAGCAGGAGAGAGATTTCCTCTGCTGTTAGTAAAGCTTGCTCAGTCTGCCACCCCCTCCTCCCGTCTCTTCCCAGCCCCTCCTTCAAAGTCTTTTTGATTTACTTCCTTTTGGATAAGAAATTCTGCAGGTTAAAAAAAAACAGGTGAGCTTCTGTCTTTCAACTTGGACTTTCATGAAAATGTTCTGGGTGGATCCAGTTCCACAAAGCCTCCCATTTTCCTCAGGGTGACCCACCTTCCTGAGTGGAGAAGGTCCCCTCCGGACAAGGAACGCAGTCATAGCAGCAAACTGGCTCTCCTTCTCGAGCCCTCTTGACAAACCCAGGATGACAAGTTTCCGCACATCTGGACTGAGGCAGGGACTGAGCAGAAGAACAAGGAAGGCCAAAGAAAAGATGTTAAGACTCTCCGTCCATGGAAAACGTAGGGAGAAATGGATGGAGACAAGGAGCCTCTGGTCTTCACTGAGGTAGATAGGAAACCTCTGACTCCTTCTGAACAGATGCAGGAGGTAGAACATCTGGCAGATTCTTCATTTACTTCCTCCCTTTTCCTTTTGGAATTACAATACAATTACATTACAATAAAGTACTTTTCTACTTAATAGTCTAGAGCAGTGTTGGTGAATCTTTTTGGCACTGAGCGCCAAAACAGGAACAAACATTTTTGGCCCCATGTGCTAATAAGGGTGTGAGCCTGCGCACACACTGAAAACTAGGTGATCATATGGTTTCCAGCATGCGCACCAGCCATGTGGCATGCATGTGCGTATGAAGACCAGCTGCCTGGTGTGCATGCACCAGTTTCAGATTTCAGGGGTCCTCGTGCTTCCCTGTCTGCCCACCTGATTCCCATAGGGGTGGCAGGACGTCCCCACTGAGGATCCGGTTCTGCAGCCCTGGACAGGGAGAGAAAGTTGGGTGGGAAATGCCCCCTCCCTCCACTGGAAAGCCGGAATCCATTCCCTTTCCTTGGAATAAGCCAGCACAGCCCCCCCTCCCCCCACTTCATCCAAGGGAGGGTCTCCATGTGAGAAGAGCTGTGGAGATGGGGGCTGGTGGATGTAGGTCTGATGGTTCCCATGGACGAAGGACCCAGAAGTACCAGCTTATGGGGGGAGGGGAGGACAGGAGCATTCCACACAAATCTAAAATGGGGGTGGGGAACTGCTCTGCTGTGTAATTTAAACCTTGGAGAAGACAAAGGCGCCAGAAGAGCAGAACTGCAATGCAAAATGAAGGGCAGGAGAATCAGAGGGGAGATGGGGGCTGTGGGAAGGGTGGGGGGTGGGAGGAAGAAGGGGAGGGGAGGGGATGAGTGAGGGGGACATACTTTCTTTCACAACATTGATATTCCCTCCCCCCCCTCCATCAAACACGCCTGTTACCCTTGAATAGACTCCAAGCCTGCCTTCCCCTCAAAGCCCTGCAATGGCTCAGATTGGATTGAGATACACGTGTGTTTGTGGAGGGGTTGCCCGGTGGTGGGGAGGGGGGGAAGCCAGGGGGGTTTAAGGCAGAGCAAGGGCATTGGGGAGGAGGCAAAGTTGGGGGCGTTAAGCCAGAGCATCCGAGGTGTCCCCAGCCTTAGAGCGAATCTGGAGGAAGGGAGATCCATGTTTATCCTGGCAGCTGACTTGGAGGGCAAGAGGACCAGGGGGTGGTATCCCCCCCCCCCCAAGTCCCACCTGAGAGACGCTGGCAGGGGGGCAGTGGTGGGTAAGCGCTTGTCCCCAGCCCAGCAGCCCCCCAGCTTCCCCTCCCAACCTCTCCCATCCAAGGACCAATGAAACCAGGCTGTTTCCTGAAAGGCTGTGGGGGAGGCTCACTTGGCCTCGCAGACCCTCCGAGACCCTCAAGTCCATTTATTACTGGCAATCAAAGCACCTTGTGTGTTCTTGCTCAGGCGGAAGGCAGGCAAGGGAAGCCCTTCAGAGGTTCCCTGGTGGGGTCTGGCAGAGGAAGTCACCGCAGAGTCCCCAACCGGGCTGACCCCACCCCTCCCTTCCTTCTCATTCTCCCCCCTTCCTAAATCCCCCCAAGTGCTTGGGCAGGGAGGGAGGGAAGCCTGGGCCCACCTGTACTCACCACAGCTGCACCTTCGCCCTTGGTAGCAGCAGCTGTTGGAGACACCGTCCGTGGTGGTGGGCCTGTCGCTCCTGCCCTTCCCATTGTGGCTGCCACTGCTGCTGCCCTTCTGGGGCACCTGAACTAGCCAGGTACTTCAGACCGCAGATGAGCCATGGGCTGGAGGGCTGGGAACATGCAAGGAGCCCCCTCAGGTGGGGAGGGAGGGAAGCCCTGACCACAGCTCTGCTCTGCTAAGAAGCCACGGCTGGGATCTCCTCTCTGGGCCTTTGGGCACGCACGGCTGCTGCTCTTTTTGTTGATGGTTTTTGCACATGCATGCATGCCAGACACCAAAACAGTAAGTGGCTCATGCGCATGTGTGCACTGGGAACAAAGATTATTTTCCTGGTGTGCAGATGTGCACCGGGTGGCTCCTCTTCCACTTTCTGGCACTCCAATGCGTGTGAAGACCAGCTGACTGCCATGTCTGAACCCAGAAGAGCAACTGGTGATGGCTCCACATGCCAGGAGAGATGGTTCTGTGTGCCACTTCTGCCATGTGTGCCATAGGTTCCCCATCACGGCTATAGGCTTTGCCCACTTGAAATGGGACCTCAGGCTTTGGCAAAGAGAGAAAAGACACCAAAATTTCTCTCACCTTATTGAGCAACTTTAGCTGTGAAAGAGTCTTTTGTCTGATAGAAAGTCTCTGTCTTTGAAAATCTGCCAGAACCTCTTTCCTGGGATCCTCCTTGGAAAGAAGAAAGTAGCCCAAAATGCCCAGATCTGCTTTTATCTCTCCATTTTGATCCAAGTACAGTTCTATCTCAGAAATATTCCAATATTCGTTCTTCTCCAAAAAGGGATGAAACTAGAATGGGAACATCCAGGAATTTGAAAAACAGAAAACTTTGTTTCTTATCCCACATTGAATCTTTCTTCTACAATTGTCTCATCTCCACATGTGGTTAAATAGGATACAAATACTGCCATCATAAGTGAATGAAAAAGTTTGAGAAAAATTCATACAATATAGAGAAAATATAATTGACAAAGTGGATGTGGACATTGCGCGCAAGGGTACAAGCCCCCCCTCATCTAGCCACGCCCACCAAACCCACCAAATTTTTTTTGAAACCTCCCTGCTCCAGATGTTCTAGTTCTACTTGAATCTACTTTAATGGGACATTAACACATTTTGGAAAGCCTGAAAGAAGAAATCTCCCCCCAGCTCTTTTCTCAGCCTGAGAAGTCAGTGAAGATCCTTCCTGGATTTCTCTCTCTCCCCTTATGCAGCTGCCGGATTCTGGCTCCAAGGCCTTTGGGAGCTGCCCCCTCCCTCCCCCTCCCCTCTGCAGAAACTCCCCTGGCTGCAGAATTGGGATCCCTCCCATCTTCTTCTCTTGTCCCCTTATCTTCCCCTGCCCCCCCTTCTCCCCCCTGCACAGTCTCAGTGGCTGCTTGGAGGGGGGGGGAAGAGGCCCTCCAAGGCTGCCCCCCCTTAGGGTTTCTGAGACCTAATTTCCCCCCCCCCCAGACAGAGGAACCCCCCCCCCACCCAAATACTGCAGGGCAGAGGAGGCTGGGCCCATAAGTGGGCAGCGTGTGGGGGGAGAGGCTGCAGGAGCTCTGCTGTGAATGGAGGGAGAGAGAAAAGTGGGGATTCTCTCTGCTGCAGCCCTTGAATGCTTGAATGGCAGAGAGAAGCCAAACTTTCCCCCCCTCCATTCACAGCAGGGCTCCTGCTCCCTTTATGGCCCCCCTGGCCCCCTCTTCTTGGGGGATGGAAGGGCCTGGAAGGGAGAGACAGGCGGCTGCAGCTCCCTTCCCATCAGGCTCCCCGTCCCTTCCCTTTGCTGCGGAGGGAGGGAGGGAAGTCCAGCCAAGGGATTTCAACCGTCCCTCCTGGCTTTCCTGAGCTGCCCCAATTCCCCCCCTGGCCAGAGGCGCCTCCAACTAAACGCCCCTCAGCAGACCCTCCATGCAATGCGCTCTGCCCGGGGGGGGGGCATCTGGAAAGCAGTGCAGGGCTCAGAGTGAAGCTTCTCCCAAAGAAGTTCTGGGGAGCCCAACACCCCCAACACCCCCCAACACCCACCCCCCCACTGCCCCTTCCAGAGGCCAGAAAACTCCCAGGCAAAGCAGCTCCATCTCTCTCTCAGGAGGGGGGGGGGAGAAAGAATGGATGGGAGGAAAGGCAACCTGGGGGGAAAGGAGACCCAGAGGAAATGGGGAGAAGGTCTCTATCCCCTCCTCCTCCCAGGCGCCCCACAAGGTTTAACAGCTTCGGATTCCTCTCTCTGTCTCCCCCCTCTCTCATTCTCTCTTTCCTTCTTTCACTCATTCTTTCTTTTTCTTTCTCTCTTTTTCCTCCCATTCTCTCTCTCTCTCTCTCTCTTTCCTCCCATTCCAATGTGCAGTGCAAGGAAGCTGCCCACCCTTCCACCTCCCCATAAATCCCCCTCCTGTGGCTGCTCCAGAGAGAGAAGCTTGCGTGGAAGAGGCGAGAGGAAGACTGCTGCCTGCACAGTTCATCTACTTAGTCAGCTGGACTTTCCTGGGAGGCGAGCGATGCTGCCGGGCGCTTGGAAAGGACTTTGGCAATTGGCTCACCACTAAAAGCAAACAATGAATTGAGGAGCAGAGCTGGTTGGAGGAGTGTGTGTGTGTGTGTGTGTGTGTGTGTGTGTGTGTGTGTGTAAAATGGTCGGTTTCATTCAAGGAGTTTTTGTTTCAGGTGGGTCTCCTGACTTTGGAAGGAGGAAAGGAAGGGATACAAAGAGAGAGAAAAGAACTAAACTCATATTAACTAATGACCAAAAAACTATAACAAAGTCTTATAAGCTGATGCTACTCTGGAAGGTGGAGGAAGAAGACGTGATGAGGGAACCTCTGACTGCCTGGGCTAAAAACTTTGGGTTTGAAATTGATACAACTAAATGGAGAGGAATTTGGAATAAAAATATCAAAGCCACATTGGCTTCGTCCTATAAAGAGAACCAATATAAAATGTTATATCGGTGGCATTTGCCGCCAGCCAGACTTGCTAGGATATTTTCCAATTTATCATCGGCCTGCTGGAAGTGTGGGGCCAAGCGGGGGACCTATGACCATATGTGGTGGACCTGCCCAAAGGTGAAGGTATCCTGGGATAGAGTAAGGAGATGGGTGCAGGAGATAACAGGGATTCAAGTGGATAGGAGGCCAGAGCTCTTCCTCCTGGGAATCCTGCCAGGCCCAATGAGTAAAAGAACCAAGTACCTGATCACGTATGTGCTAACCGTGGCAAGGATGCTCCTTGCGCAAAGGTGGAAAGACCCCAACATTCCGTCAGGAGAAAGCCTAATACACAAGATAACCGATTGTGCCGAATTAGATACGTTACCTAAATTACTAAAAAATGAACACAAAGAGGAGGGGGAAAAATGGTTAGAAAAAGGGAAAAAGAACGATGAGGAACTGAAGTGAAGAAAAAGATCCTAACTAGAAGGTGGAAAAAGGGTTAATTTATTCAATCTTGCATTGTATTACTGACAGAAAGGAAAGAAACCGCAATGAAACGAGAATGATGATATGAGGATGGTAATATGTCCAAATATAGTCGATTTAAAATACCAGAATTTGCATAAATTACGGGTGACAGTGAAAGGAATGCATGGGGGAAGAAAAAAAGAATTATTTATTTACTCGCTTTGTAACCAATTGATACACAGTACGTAAGGAAAGAGGGGTTTTTTGTGTGTTTTTTTGTTTTTATTTTTTGTGTTGTGTTTGTTCTGAAAACTAAAGATAAAAAAAAATTAAAAAAGAGAGAAAGGAAGAAAGAGAGAGAGAGAGAAAGGGAGAGAGAGAGAAGGGAGAGACAAGAAAGAAAAAAAAAAGGGAAGAAAGAAAAAGGGAAAGAAAGAGGGAGGGAGGAAAAAGTGAATGAGATATAGTTGGATGGATAGATAGATACATGGAGGGAGGGATGAAGGGAGAGAGAGAGAAAATGAGAGGAAGGAAGGACACAAACTCTGGCTTCAGAAGACTCTTTGAAACAGCACAGTTGGCTGGAAGGTACCTCGGAGGTCATCTAGTCAATCCCCCTACAACCTTATATCCTCTGGATTATTTTGGTGAAATTGCCAGAAAAGGGAAGGAGTTTACTAGAACAAGGCTGCCATGCAGAGGAAGGCAGAGATAGTCCTTGACCTATGACTAGAATTGAGCCCAACATTTTGGTTGCTAAGCAAGAGTGTTGTTAAGTGAGTTTTGCCACATTTTACTCAATCCATGACATCTCCTGGCTCTGACAGTCATGTGCAGGATAGGGAAGAGCATCTGAAGGCCTCTGTAATGTTCTCATGGGCAGAAGTTACAGTTAAATGTGTGGCAGAAAGTGGACTCTGGGTGTGTTTTTCCAAATGCAGGAAGTGAGGTTTAATGTGTAGAGTTTTAGAAGAGCTCTGTGTGTGTGTGTGTCAGCCTTCGCTAGTTCTGCTTAGCTGCCATGGCAACGGGGAGGGTGGGGGGCGTTGGGATACAAATGTTCTTCTGGTGGACAATGTTGATGGCTGGTGTTATCTCTCGGCTAACGGTCCCGCATTCCAGGCTGGTGAAGACCTGCCCACCTGATGGTGGAGAAGAAAGTATATTGGACAATGCTAAGGGGGGGGGGGTTGGGGATTGGGATGGGCTTAAGCTTAATACTCTATGTTCGCGCCTAAACTATTCACTCTGAGCTTTACTTGGTCTGTTAACTATCGTTACTTAGTAAAAGTAGCCTTATTCATTTCAAATAATGTCTAAGCGTGGTCTTTCTTAAGCAAACGAAGAAACAGGCCTGACAAAAAGCTGAGAGTCACAAAAACCGCACCTGATGTCGGACCCTGCACAAGAGGAGCTTCCGTTGGTGGAGGTTCTGCCTGAAACTGATATGGGAACAGAGGCATCGCACCTTCCTGTTCAATCTGAAGATACCAGGTCAGTGATGGACTGTTTGGCTGGCCTAGATCTTAATCTGCCAGCCGAAGATTCAGTCAAACCCAAACGATGGTCCGAAGGGGTAGGAATGACTGGAGTAAATGTCACCAGGCGTCGCCTTTCCCCCAAGACAGTCATTCCGGAACTTTTAAGAGAAGAAAGGGAGTTAAAAGAAATGGCCCAAGAATTGCTTCGCCAGGCAGACGAGAAGCGGGAGGCTCTGGATAAACTCTGGGGGAGGGAGCAGGAACGCAGACAGTTAAAAGAAACGCATTCAGCAGCTGCCAAACAAAGCAGGAGCTCAACACCATCCCCCCCTCCCCGAGCCAGCAGGGAATTGCGGAGAGAAGCCAATCCCACCTCCCCCCGCCGACTTGCAAAACTCCCCCCCTTGGGTGTTAAATACGACGGTAGTGCCGACAAACTGGCGTTTTTTCTAATTCACGTCGATAATTTCATGCAGTTTTACGCAGCTGATTTAGATGATTAAATCAAAATTAGAATTGTCTCAATGGCTCTGGAAGATCAAGCTTCCAGATGGCTGGTCTCCCTGCATAATAGCCGCTCACCCGCGTTGCGGGATTTCGATCGTTTTATGAATGCTCTTAGAAGGCGTTTTGAAGATCCCCGTGTTGAAAGGAAAGCTAAAATGAAAATGAAAACCTTACAACAGGGGAGTATGACGGTCCAGGAGTACACGCAAATTTTTCAGGAGTTATCGGTGTTTATGACTGGTTATAGTGACCAGGCCTTAATGGACCTCTATGTTGAAGGGCTTAATAAGGACATTTATCAAACATGTGTGAACAGATTTCGCCCCGAAACTTTAAATGAATGGATAGATCTCGCTGGGGATGTTGAACTGGATCAGGCCCACTTGCAGGATCCAGTCCGTCTTGAAAAAAACCCACAGAAGGACAGCCTCAAATCTCGCTCCCCAGAGAAAGATTCCCACTTGCAAAGGGGGGGGCGGAAAACAACTCAACCTCGCTCAGGCAATTGTTATCGCTGCGGAAAGGAGGGGCACTGGGCTGACAAATGCAGATCAAGGCAACCTCCATGCCCACATTCCTCTTCGGAAGGAAAGCCTCCAAAGACTCCGAACGTGCGCAGTAGACCGGCCATGAGTGGGGTGGAGCCTCTGAACCTCTCTACTGACCAGCCCAGCACCCACCCTGATGATTGGGAGGCGTCTTCAAACTCTTCTGACGACAATTTGGTGAGTCACCGCTCCGGGCCCCTTTATATTAATTTAAAGCTTTTGGCTCCATCTACTGGACGTACTTGCAATGTGCAAGCCCTCATTGATTCTGGTTGTTCAAAATGTCTCATAAGCCAAGAATTAGTGTCTTCAATGGGCTTCCATTTAAAGACCCTGAAAACTCCCATAGCCTTTTGCCAAATGGATGGTTCTGTAGCAGGGGGAACCCCGGCATCTTTTATCACCGAACCAATTCATGTCTCTATTGGCACAGCTCATACTGAGACCATCAACTTCATCGTAACTGCCATTTCCGAAAATGCTGTAATTTTGGGGGTCAATTGGCTTCGTAAATGGAATCCTCTAATAAATTGGAGAGAGGGTTGGGTACGCATACCTTTGTCATTACCTGAACATACCTCTCTACCATCAGAGGACAATCACTTCCCGCCCAGTAACTCACCTCTTATAACTGAACCCGCTGGGCCCTTATTGGATTTTCCTTCACCTGAAGTCATACCAGGCGAGGAGAAGATTCCCAAAGAATATTGGGACCTAAAGGAGGCTTTCAGTGAGAGATCTTGTGATTCCCTTCCTTCTCATAGAGCTACTGATTGTTCAATTGATTTCCTCCCTGGGGTTCAATTGCCAAAACCTCGCCTTTACTCCATGACCCCACGGGAGATGGAGGAATTGCGTAAGTTCATCGATAAAAATCTTCAAAGGGGTTTCATTGAGCCAGCTAGGCCACGTGTAGCTGCGCCTGTTATGTTTAGGGAAAAGAAAGATGGCACTCTTAGACTAGTACAAGACTACTCTTATCTGAACACCATTTGCGAACACAACGTCTACCCACTCCCGCTTATGAAGGACATGCTTGCTCACCTGGCTACTGGTAAAATTTTTACTAAACTGGACTTACGTGAGGCCTATTATAGGGTCAGGATTAAAGAAGGGGACGAATGGAAAACCGCCTTTAACTGTCCCCTTGGATGTTTTCAATTTAAGGTCCTCCCCTTTGGTCTTCAGGGTGCTCCTTCTGTGTTTATGCAACTGATTAATGAGGTTCTCCACGAGCACCTTTACAAAGGAGTTTTAGTCTATATTGATGACATCGTTGTTTACTCACAACACATGATGAGCATGTTAAATTGGTACGTTCTGTCCTTCAAAAACTACGTTCCGCTGAACTATACGCCAAACTGTCCAAATGTGAATTTCACCAGGAAAAAATTGATTATTTGGGTTACCGCATTTCTTCTGAGGGAATTGAGATGGATCCTGCAAAGGTTAAAGCTGTGACGGAGTGGGCTCCTCCCCGAACTCGTAAACAACTGCAGAGCTTTTGGGGATTTGCTAACTTTTACCGCCAATTTATTCCGTCATTCGCCGACATTGCCTTGCCCATTACAAACCTTCTTAAAACGAAAGGGGAGGGTAAACCTCGACCAGGGTCTCCCCTCAAATGGACCATGGAATGCCAAGCCGCTTTCGAAAAGCTTAAACGATTATTTGCGGCCGAACCTGTCCTTAAACATCCCGATGTTGGTTCCCCATTTGTAGTTCAGGCGGATGCCAGTGATGTCACTGTGGGTGCAGTCTTATTACAACTCAACCACCGTGGCCAATTACAACCTTGTGCCTACACCTCTCGGAAACTCTCTACAACCGAGCGTGGATGGGCCATTTGGGAGAAAGAAGCTTTTGCTGTTCGTTGGGCTCTCATGACTTGGCGTCATTTTCTTGAGGGTGCTCCCCATCCGTTTGAAGTCTGGACGGACCATAAGAATTTAGAGGCTCTTACCTCCTCTCGTAAATTGTCCCCGAGACAACTTCGTTGGGCCCACTACTTCCATCGCTTCAATTTCCATCTTAAATATATTCCGGGCGGCAAGAATTTCATGGCTGATGCTCTCTCCAGACTACCACAATATGACGTTTCTAAACTTACTATTGTACAGCCCATCATGCCACTTACTTTACCGGCTTCTCCGGTTTCTACTAGAAGCCATTCCACAGTCCTAACTACTCCACCTGCTGACCTAATTGCTCGTATTAAGAATGAACTGCTTACTGACGAATGGTATTCCGCACATTCAGGTGACTGTACTATTAGGGACGATCTTCCCTGGATTGGCTCTAAGATTTATGTCCCTAGTACTATACGGCCTTTTGTTTTGCAACGCGCACACGACTCACGTTTGGCTGGCCATTTCGGTTTCGTTAAGACTGTACACCTTGTTAAACGACAGTTCTGGTGGCCCTCACTAAAGAAGGATGTTGAATCATATATTGCCAGTTGCCCTGTTTGTGCGGCTTCTAAACGTGCACCGGGAAAACCGCGTGGCCTCCTCCAGTCCGTGGCGACACCAGAGGTGCCTTGGAAGGAGATTTCAATGGACTTTATAGTTGACCTTCCGCCCAGTCAAGGCTATACCGTCATTTGGGTCGTTACCGATCTCTTCTCCAAACAGGTTCATTTTGTCCCCTGTTCGAAGATTCCCTCTTCCAAATCTTTGGCTCGATTATTCGTTACCCATATTTATCGTTTTCATGGAGTTCCACAGCGTATCATTTCTGATAGGGGCACTCAATTTACGTCTCTTTTTTGGAAGGAATTTTTGAGACTGATTGGCTCCGCCCAAAGCTTAAGCTCCGCCTACCATCCCCAGACGAATGGCTCTTGTGAGAGGGCCAATTCCGTTTTGGAACAATACTTGCGCTGTTTTATAAATTTTCAACAAGATGACTGGGCTGATCTCCTGATACATGCTGAGGTGGCCTATAATAACTCTGTTCACTCCAGTACAAATATGACCCCTTTTAAAATCATCTATGGACAGGACTTTGTACCCATCCCCGAATTGCCTCATGACTCGCCGACAGTTCCCTCTTTGGCTGATTGGTCCTCTAGGCTGTCTTCGGTTTGGCCAATCTATACACACACTATACTATGTAATATGTATGCACACATATGGCATTTATACATAGGATTAAATTGCATATTTTGAATGGTCAGTAGCAGTAAATAAACAGACAGGGAAATTGTATCTTGTTGAGGCAAGGAGGGACCAGGCAAGGTTCCCTTTGATGTGAGTGATGTCATGTTGGCCAAGCCCACCCAGTCACATGACCACAAAGCCACGCCCACAGTACTGGTAGTAAACTTTTTTAAATCCCCCCACTGGATCCAGTCCTCTTCCAATCACTGACTCCTGTTACACACGAGTGTAAGATCTGCTCACTATTATTCCAGAGTGTCAGAGGTGGAAAAAGGAATCCAGTTACAAGAGAGGAGATTTTAGCTGAATGAGAGAGAAAAACAGGATAAAAGGATGAGCTGTTTTAGAGCTGAGCCAGGAAAGCAGAGAAGTTCAGTCTTCTCTTCATGGATTGTCTGAATGCAAAGACTGAGCAGCCATCAGTCAGAGAAGCTTCAACTGGGATTCCTGCAGAGAGGAGGGATGGGCTAGATGGTCTCAGGTTCTCCTCCAAATTTACAAAGGTTGTCATGCCACAACATGGAACTCTTGTGCTGTTGTTGCTCTAGCCCCACTTAGTGGCCAGGGCAAAGAAGCCTAATTCTATGGTCTGAAGCCAGACTCCGTTTTCTGTCGGCCATGGGAGAAGACGGAAGCAGCCGTTGTGACCAAGACCCCTGGTCAGCCGGAGATGGCTTCCGTCCCTCACACGGAGCATCACTGGAGAGGTTCCAGCTGCTCCTTTGCTGGTTGTTAGTGAATGCTGCCTATCTCGTCTTTCTATTTGATTTCCACCCTTTGCATCTCCTCAGTTTCCCCTGCCCTGTTCTCCCAATAAAGCCTCCAGATCCACGCCAGGCTCCCTTTCATTGGAGGAGAATAGGGGGGGCTTAGCTGCCTCTCCAGCTGCACACAGACCCACCTGCAATGGGGACAGAAGAAAGGTGGAATTCCACCAGGCTCATCACAAACCCACAAATAAGGGGATTTATTAAAAAAAAGAATACAGCATTTTCAAATTAGCAGTGTTTAATATAAAAATGCAATGGAATCTACTCTTTGGAACCATTAATTCCCTGAGTAATTAAATTGGCCAGATCTTTTGAGAAGGTCCCCCTCCTTCTCCTCTGAATTCCTCCTCCAAAGGATCTAAGATTAATGGATCCATATTGGGACCCCCATACCAGTGGTGGGTTTCTGCAGGCTCGCACCTACTCGCAAGAGCCGGATGGTGAAATTTAGAGAACCGGTGAGAGGGGGTTCCATCTATGGACCCAGAAGTAAGCCTGGCCTGCCGCTGCCAGTAACCCAATGGGAAGGAAAGGAGAGGAAAGGAAGGCAGAAAGTAAAAAAGGAAAGAAAGGAAAGAAAGAAAGAAAGAAAGAAAGAAAGAAAGAAAGAAAGAAAGAAAGAAAGAAAGAAAGAAAGAAAGAAAGAAAGAAAGAAAGAAAGAAAGAAAGAAAGAATTTATCATCACAATTGAGCCCAACATTTTGGTTGCTAAGCAAGAGCGTTGTTAAATGAGTTTCACCACATTTTACAAGTTGGCCACTCCCACCCTGTCACATGACTGCCAAACCACGCCCACAAAATAGGCCACACCTAGACAGTAGGTTCTAAAACAATTTTAAACCCACCACTGCCCCATACCTGCCATGGCTGCAGCCTTGGAGACCCCAACCTCTTTTCTCCCTCCTTCCTTCCCCTCCTCGATCTGGAGGAATAGGCGGCATTCATTGCATGGGCCAAAGTCTTCATGAAACTGTAAGGTTGGTAGTGATTTGGGATCCGGATCCTGTTCCTTTTCTCCTGGGTCTCCAGCGGGGCTTTCTGGGTGCATCTTCTGCGGCCTTTGACAGAAAAGACGTTCTTTGAAAGAGAACAGCGGAAATAAGGATCTTGAAACTTTTCTTCCACAAAGAAATAAGCTTCATAGGCAGAATCTCTTGGCCTTTCTTTTGGCAGATAACCAAACTTCCAAATACTATGGATGTATGTGAGAAGTCTGCGCTTCTTCATTTCATACCCTGCAAAAGTTGTGAGGATCCAGACTTTCCCTTCAATGGGTCCTGGGAGACGCATAAACGTTAAATGGAAAGGAAGAATTCTGTCCCAAATGAACTCAATTTCCATGAAGTGAACAAAGACGTTGACTTGTCTCCACTTAGAGAGGGAATCCCTGAGGGCTTCTGCATGTCCAGTTGTTGAGAACAGTTGTGATACAACCACACAAATTCCACTCCTGACAAGCACAGGAGGGAAAATCCTCATGAAATCCTCTCCCTTCTCTGTGTCTGAAGCAAAGAGGCCAATCAGGGTCCATCTGAAATGGAGGAGCAGCTGGACAATTGCTGGGTGCTGGAATCCTTCTTTGGGCTTCATCTGGTGGAAAAAGGGGAATCGACTTTTATCACTCAGAGCCTCTGAAGCTGTGAAATAATTGATCTGAAAAAGGAATTGAAAGGATTAGAGCCATGAAGGGGAAACTGAGGCACACAGAGCCCTCTCTCCCAGCATACAGGCCACCCCAGCCCAGCTCCACTAGCATCCACATGCAGGTCCACCTCCTGCCGGCCAGCTGGTTTTTGGGCCTCTGCCGAGGGCCAGAATCAGGGGACCTGTGAGTATGCTGTGTGTGGGATGGGGATAGGGGTGGCGCTTGCATTGCCCAGGAAACTCCAGTGGGCTGGAAGTGAGTGTGAATCGCCTGGACCCCCCCAGTGCTTCCTCCATCAGTTGGAGGCTTCCTTCGGCCTTCAAACAGTTGCAAGGGCTTTATTTTTTATTTCTGCTTCCAGGTTGGTGCAGGAGGCTTTCCAGGGCCAAAATGGGTACAAAAAGTCCAGGCTTTCCTCTTTTGGACCATGCCATTCACACTCATTTCCAGCCCACCAGAGTTCACTGCTTCAGGGCAGAAATGAGAGCATGTCCTGTGGAACCCACTCCCACTTGGGAGAGAACGACCGTTGACTTACCTGAACGGTCCTTCTATGTGTGCTGCGAAGGGGAATCCAAAGCATGGGTTTAACATAGCCCTCTAGCCTAGAGACGACTGAGTTATTTGAATTGATGGCCACACCTCCTCCTTCCGCACATGCTCAGTTTATTTATACGAAGGTAAGCCGTCCAAGAGCCCAACAGTTCTGAACGACAATGAGACAAGTCCGGTGATCAGTCACAGTCAGGTAAGGAAGGTTCCGAACAGCCGAAGCCGAACGGGCGGGGTTGGATTCCCCTTCGCAGCACACATAGAAGGACCGTTCAGGTAAGTCAACGGTCGTTCTCCTGTGTGCTGCTTTGGGGAATCCAAAGCATGGGACATGCCAAAGCTGTAGACGTCAGGGGCGGGATCGAGGCTGTTCAGGAACTGCAGGTGTGGCCACAACCCTCTGGAGCACTCTTCGCCCAAATGCAGCCTCCGCCGAGGCATAAGAGTCAATCCGATAATGACGTATAAAGGGTGAGGGAGACGACCATGTCGCCGCCCTGCAAATGTCCTCTACAGATGCCTGCGCCGCCCATGCCGCAGACGTGGCAGCGCTCCTGGTGGAATGCGCAACGATGCGCCTGGGAGGTGGACGAGAGCGGCTGTCGTAGGCAAGGGCAATACACGCCTTGATCCAGCGCCCTATTGTGCTGGATGACACTTTCAGACCCATGGAAGTCAGCTGGAACGATACGAACAAGGCCTCTGAACGACGGAAGGAAGCAGTGCGTTTAATATACCGACAAAGCGCCCTACGAACGTCCAAGTGATGCCATTGGCGCTCCTGTTGCCGTGACGGTTGCAGAGAAAAGTCCGGGAGAACAAGTTCCTGCGCCCTGTGGAACGGTGTGTTAATCTTCGTGAGGAAGGCCGGGTCAAGACGAAGCACAACTGTGTTCGGATGGAAAATACAAAGGTCTTCACGAACTGACAACGCGGCCAGTTCCGAAACCCTCCGTGCGGATGTAACAGCCACTAGGAACGCTGTTTTCAGAGTCAGCAGTCGAAGACTGACAGTTCGAAGTGGTTCGAACGGAGTCGCAGTGAGAGCTTGGAGCACGAGTGGCAGATCCCATGTGGGATATCGGTGCACAACGGGCGGCCTGATGTGGATTCTGGGGTGATGAGCTAGAGACCGAGACCCACCGCAGAGCATCACTGTGGCCAAGGCCGCCGTCTGCCGACGGAGCGTGTTGGGAGCGAGTCCTTTGTCCAACCCCATCTGGAGGAAATCCAGCACTCGCGGGATGGTCGCCCGCAATGGGTCCACGCCTACCATGTGACACCAAGAGCAAAAGGTGCGCCAGGTGGCCTCGTATATGCGAAGTGTGGACGGGCGTCTGGCCGCTTGTATTGTTGCAATGACCTTGTCTGAAAAATGTTGCTTCAGGAGGAGAGCCCGCTCACATGCCACATGGCTAGTTGCAGAAGTTGAGGATCCAGGTGGACTAGAGGCCCCTGGGATAGGGAGATCTGGTCGTCCGGTGTGCGCCATGGGGGAGATACGGACAGATGCACCAGATCCGCATACCACGGGCGTCTGGGCCACATTGGGGCGATGAGAAGGACCTCCGCCCGTTCCACTAGGATCTTTTGGATGACGACGGGCACTAGAGGAAGCGGAGGGAAGGCATAAAGCAGTGTCTCCGGCCATGGACTGCAGAGTGCATCTGTGGCCTCCACTCCTGGCGTTCTGAACCTGGTGAAGAACCGCTCCAGCTGCGCATTGTGAGGCTGAGCAAACAGGTCCACTTGTGGCTGGCCGAACCTGCTCGAGAGTTCCCGGAAGAGAGAGGGGTGCAGTTGCCACTCCCCCTGATCGACCGTAGCCCTGCTCAGCCAGTCCGCCTGTGCGTTGGAGGCACCCGAAATGTGTTCCGCCTTGAGGGACAGCAGATTTTTTTCCGCCCAGTGAAGAAGAAGTTCGGACTCCTGTAGAAGGGCCCTGGAATGGGTTCCCCCCTGGTGATTCACATGGGCCTTGGATGCCACATTGTCCGTCAGGACCAGAACGTGAGAGGCTGACACCGTCGGACGGAACTCACGAAGGGCCAGGCGAATGGCGCGGAGCTCCAGCCAGTTTATGCTGTTGCGTAGTTCCTGTGGCGACCATCTGCCCTGCACCACCCGGCCTTCGGAATGGGCCCCCCAACCGAAGAGGCTCGCATCGGTCGTCACCATGACCCGTTCCGGCTCCTTGAACAAACACCCCTTGGTGAGGCTGGAGGACGTCCACCACCGCAGAGATCGCAGGACCTTGGGTGGGAGGCGTGTCTTGGCGTTGGAATGGCTGGTGTGATTCCTCTGGAAGGGAAGCAGGAACCACTGCAGTGGGCGTGCGTGGAATCGGGCCCAGGGAACGCCGTCGATACAAGATATCATCTTCCCGAGGAGATTTGACAGGGAAGCCAGAGAGGGTGATCTCAGGCGAAGAATCTGCGAGACTAAGGCCTGGAGGCTTCGACGCCGCTCCTGGGAGAGGGAGACGATGCAACTGTTTGAGTCGAGGATCGTGCCCAGGTGAAGAAGGGACCTGGTCGGGTGTAGGTGGCTCTTCGGAAAGTTCAAGACAAACCCGTGGAGCTGAAGGGACTCTATGGTGATTTGGAGGTCTTGTTTTGAAAAAGTTTTATTGAGTTTTAACAATTTTCTAGAGGATAAGGTATGGGTTACAGAAACATTTTGAGAACCTTTGCATCAGAGTCCTTGGCCCATCCCGGGCTACATAATAAAACAATAGTAAAGAAATTTATCCAAAAAAATACTACAAGATAAAGACAAGTGAATACATAATACATTTCCAATTCTCAGATGGCAGACATGTACAAACATCCTGGTACAAAAGGAATAAAAAAAAAGTTAGTAAAAAAAAAGAAAAACAAGCAAAATCATTTTTTTGATCTGTCTTTTGGCAATTGTATCTTCTTTTTCTCCCGCCTGGCCCCCAGTGGGCGGGGCCGTGGCCCCCTCCGCCCCCCCTGGATCTTCCCCCAGGACAGAGGAATGTTTTTTAAGAAAGGCTTCCGCCTCAGCAACTGTTTTAATCTTCACTCTTCCTCCTTCCCAGAACACCAGCATCCCTTCGGGCATCGCCCACTTGAACCAAATCCTGTGGTCAAACAATTTTTTGGATAAGAAGGAAAATTTCCTTCTCATCTCTAATTTTTTTTGGGACCTGCTTCAAGATAACGACCACCTTTTGTTGGTAAATTAAAGGACCCCCTCTCTGCGCCCTCAAGATTCCCTCCCTGGTTGACCTTCTAACAAATTTAATGTGTATCTCTCTGGGTACTTCATTTATCCTGGCAAATGCAGAGTTTATTCTGTAGACTAGGTCAATGTCCCCCTTGATCTCATCTTTAAGTTTATGTAAATAGTCTGCTAAAATTGTGCTCATGAGATCAGGCAGGCATTCACCAGATTCTTCAGAAATATTCTGAAATCTTAAAAAATATGACATCCTTTCAAAGTCCATCCTAGACATATGCCCAGTTAGTTCCCCCACCTCACTGTTAACATTTTTAAGCTCTCCCTTTGCCTCAATTAGCCCCCCTTCCAGATCTTCAGTCTTCTGTGTATTCTCCTGCACTTGTTTCCGAGTTTCCAAGAGTTCCTTCTTAAAGTTGCTGTTTTCTTCTCTCTGGGCCTTAATTTCCTGCACCAAAGTTTGTATAACAGATTCCAGAGATGACAATCTTTGTTCCAAACCTGCCAATTCTGATTTTTGTGCCATGGTTGGCTGTTAAAGTCAGTGCCACTAAGATGGCGTTTTTTGGGTGGGGCCGCTGAGGCAAATCAGGAGGTAAAAGTTTCAAATCAGGGTTGTAAAAAGTTCAGAAACCAGAAGAGAAACACTTTTCCAAATCAATAGTTATAGTAAAAAAAGGCACTCCAGACAAGGAATCAATTAATCCAAAAAAATTCTTCATTGATAGCAAGAGGAAGTCCAAATCACAAGGAGATGCTGGTAATTTTCCGTAAATACAATAGTCATTCAGGAGCATAGAGAAGCCATCTTCCACCGCCCAAGCTGGGAGCCAGCCGGAGAGAGTAACAAAAAAAAAATTGTAACAAGCCAATCGAACTTAGAAACATTGTTGCAAGCCGCTAATCACTTTCACTCACTTTCACTAAGTTCCAGGCAGATTGCATAGAAAAAAAAACCGTTCCTCGGAACGAGGAGCCATTTCAAAGCGCCGCTTTAAATCTGAGGGGGGGTTTAACGAAAAAACACCCCCCTCCAAGCTTTTTAGTCCAGCGCTGCCATCGGAGATAAAATAGCAAATAAAAATACACTCACTCTTCGCCCTGCAGCCGAGCCTCGGGAGAGCCTTTCGACCCGAACGTCCGGCTCTCTTCACAATTAAAAAGTTTTTCCGATCTCCATTGGCGAAGGCGGAGACAGGCGTCTCCCCCCCGCAGCCAGCCTTTCCTCACCTAGGCTGAAGACAAGGGTCGCTTTCCCACCGCCATGGGAAGTACACGACCCCAGCAAGCCAACCCTACGGAAGACCCCCAGGATGGGGCGTCTCGCCCCCGTCGGGGGGCAGAAAAAAGGACAAAGCGGCGGACGAGTCAAGGACCCATCCGTCGCCATTGGAGGGCGGAAGCGGAAGTCATGATTTGGAGGTCTTGATGGGCGAGATGTTGAGACGACGAAAGGACCAAGATGTCGTCCAGGTAACAATTGACTCTTACCGGCACCGCTCGTAGGGAAGCCGCAACCACCGCCAGCAATTTGGTAAAGGTGCGCGGGGCCGAGGAAAGGCCGAATGGGAGGGCCCGATACTGATAGTGTCGGCCGGCAAACTGGAACCTGAGGAACCTCCGGTGCGCTGGATGAATAGGCACGTGGAGGTAGGCCTCCTTGATGTCTATAGACGTCATGTAGTCTCCTTGGCGTATAGACAATAAAATGCTTTTTAGTGACTGCATTTTGAATTTGCGATATTTTAGGTAATAATTGAGCCGTTTCAAATCGAGAATAGCTTGCCATCCCCCCGAGCTCTTTGGTACCAGGAACAGGATTGAGTAAAAACCCGATCCTGCCTGACCCTGAGGCACCTGCTCGATGGCAGCGATGTCCAAGAGATGTTTGATTTCGGCTTCCATGAGTCGCCGCTTGGACGGGCACCTGGGTACTGGGCACCTGATGAAGCGTCTCGGGGGGAGAGAGATAAATTCCAGGGTGAGACCCTGGGTCACAGTTTGAAGGGCCCAGGCGTCTGAGGTAGTCTCGGCCCATTGGCGAGCGAATGCTGATAGGCATCCGCCAATAGAGCCGGCCCCGGGGGAGTCACCGGTAACGGCGAAAGGATCGATTGCCGGATCCTCGAAGTGGCCGTCTGTGCAAGGCCTGACTGGGCTGCTGTCTGTTCCGGTCTCGGTTTGCAGGCCTGTCCGGACCCCTGTCCGGAGCTGGGGCGTATGGCCTAGCATAGGGCTGATGGTAGGGTGCTGTGGAAAACCCAGAGTCGCCCCTCCGAAAGGATTGCCTCCTAGGGAAGGGCTGATGCCTACGCTCAGGTCGCCTAGCTACCGAGGGAAGCACCTTCCGCTTATCCCTTGTCTCAATTAGAATAGGGTCCAAGGCCGCTTCAAACAGAGACCCCCCTTTGAAAGGGGTAGAGGCCAGGCGCCACTTAGAGCGGACATCCGCCTGCCAGTGGTGAAGCCAAAGAAGCCGGCGGGAAGCCATGTTGGACACCACCGCCCTGGAGGCGAACTTGGCCGCCGTGAGGGTGGCATCCGCAGAGAACTCCAAGGTTGCCACCAGTTTGTTGACATCCTGGTGCAGGCGGAGATCCTCTGGGGCCAATCTGTCCTGCAATTGCCTAAGCCATAAAAGTGAAGTTCTATTGAAGAAAGAGGCTGCAGTAGCAGCCTTCAAGGCCCAGGCCGAAGCCTGATGAGTCTTGCGAATAACTATCTCAGCCTTGCGGTCCTCAGCTTTAAGGCCTTCAGAGATCTCTGAAGGGATCAATGCAGGGGAGGCTAAGGCCGCCACAGGCGGATCAACCGTCGGGAATTGAAGAAGGTTGTCTAGATCCGTGGCTGAGGCATACAGTTTCCTGTCACCATTGCTTGAGGGAGAAATGGCAGTGGGATGTTCCCATTGTTTCTGGATGAGATCCATGAATAGTTTGGGACAGGGAACCAAATCCTGTTCCTGGATCTGCTCTGCAAAAACACGATCCGTGGCTTCCAGGCCCACATCGGTGCCAGGTTGGGATGAAGCCCCTCCCATGTGCGCAGTGGTCTTGGCCTTAAACAATAATGATTTAAACAAGGCCGGGCTAAAAAGACCAGAGTGAATAGCAGATCCCTGCTCTAACCCCTCATCCTCAGACAGATCGTATTCAGGAAGCTCTCCTTCCTCCACCAACTCAAGGCCTTCACTTAGTAGGGAATGGCTGGGAGAGGCGGGATCAGCAGGGGAAACAGAAGGTTCCTTAGCCAAGGCCGAGGTCGGGGGGCGGTGGGCCCTGCGCAGCAGCTCTGCGTCCACGCCCTGAGAAATGGCGGCAGCAATCATGCTGCGGATGCTAGGGGAGAGGTCTTCCCTTGAACCCTCAGATTCCCGTAGGCCCGCAGCCGTAGGCGTAAATGTGGCCGGGGCACCTGGCCTGAAAGGCCCGGGCCCAGAAGGAGCTCCGGTAGGCCCTGTGCCCCCCGAAGGAACCGGAGGAAGGCCCTCAACCTGGGCTTCCAGCATCGGCGGGGCATCTGGAGACCACCCCCGCACCTGAGAAGAGACGATGGGCAAGCCCGGGGTAGACACTTCGGGCAAGAGAGATGGCGGGGCCCTTGGAGTCACGCGCGCCGCTGCGCTCGATTTCCCCCTATCCGGGCATTTTGCGGTCTTCCCAGAGGTCGCGGCCGAAGCACGCGGTGGCAAGGAAGAGGCCCTAGTTGTGGCTCTACTTGCCCGAGAGGTGGACGGGAGGGGAGGAGAGGGAGAAGGAACAGGGCTTCCCCTGGCGGCAGATTGCTCAGCCATAAGGTGGTTTGAAAAGGCTCAATCACAAACCGCAACACAATCCAATCGAGACAAATAGCCAGCCGAAGCAAGGCCGAACAGTCACAAGCAGAAAGGCGAGAAGGCGAACCAACTCCTCCGACGGCAGGCGCGACAATGAGGCTGCACGGGCGGCAAAGCGGAGTCGCGCCTGCGCAGTCCCAATCGACGCGAAAAATCGGCCACCAATGGCTCAAAGTGGCGGCAATTTCAAATGAGCAGGCAAAATGGCCGCGCCCAAGATCGCGGACCGAAGCCCGAAATCCCGGCACGAACGGCCGCTACAACAGATTGCTGGAATCGCTCGCTGGCCGCCTGAACTGGCCGCTCGAACAACGGCGCCAAAACCAAGCCGCCCAACCGCAGCCGTGAGGAGGCGAAGACAGACCGCCAGGCATGCTCCGAAAGCCGCAGCCCGCTCGGCTGGGAAACGCCCGAACTTGAAGGTGGCGAACCAGCCTTCTAACGCGGGGAAAACTGCAGGCGGCGCACCAGCCTGTCACGGAGCCAGGATCGGGAGGATTCAACGACCCCCCCCCTTTGACCGCTGGAGGGGGAACGCGGGAAATAGAAACAAACACTTACATTCCAATAAACATCAGAACAATCCAACCAAAACCGGAAAATTCAGAAGGAAAATAAGAAAAAACTCATATGCAATCTAAATCCTCTCGGAGAGGAGTTAAAACGTGTCTCTTAAGGCTGGACTGAGTTAATAAACTGAGCATGTGCGGAAGGAGGAGGTGTGGCCATCAATTCAAATAACTCGGTCGTCTCTAGGCTAGAGGGCTATGTTAAACCCATGCTTTGTATTCCCCAAAGCAGCACACAGGAGAAGGATGTAGTTTGCTGCGCAATGCAAGCAACCCCCACTGCATACTCATGCGTGCCCCGTCCTGGCCCTCGTCATAGGCCCGAAAACCAGCTGGCCGGCACTTGAATAACGACATGAAGAAGAGGAGGAGGAGGAGAATGAAGAGGCTTTGCAGGAGCCAGCAGGGAGCAGGGGGGGGGGGCTGGCTGGCTGGGGAGGGGAGAAATAGGAGGCCCTGCTTGAATGGGGAGGAATGTACCCACACACCCTGCCTCTCTGCTCAGGTGTCGCCCACACCATTGGCAGCAGTTTCGGTGCCCTCACACACACAAAGACACAAACACACACACACACACACAAAATTGGATTGCTCTCCTACCCTCCCTGTCTCTCTCTTGCCCCATTTACTTGGAAGCTGCTCCATGAGACAAGAAGCCGAGAAACAAGAGAGGAGAGAGAGGTTTGCAAAGTCAGGGAGTCCTTGTTGCAGGAAGGGAGGGAGAAGCAGGAGGGATCTGAGTGGGTTGGGGAGGCCTTGAGGGTCTCTTCTATCACTAGGACCCCCATGGCCTTCCCCACCCTCAGATTCCTCAGGGGCACATTGGGATTCTTCAATTGGGAGCTCTTAGGAAAGGATCCCCTCCTTGTGGGTTGCAAACAGCTCTTTCCAGTGGGGGAAACAGGACAAAGCAAGTGGGGGGAAAGAGTTTCCTTTGCTCTATTTCCAGTCTGAAGGAGACCCCGTCCCACGTGGGACCACAAGGCTGCCCCTCCCATATCATTCCACCACCACCACCACCACCACCACCTGTCGGTTAAGCCCAGGCCTTACCTTTGAAAGCCTCACGGACTGGAACTGCAAAGTAAGACCAAGGTTTTTGGCCAGCAGAGGACTTCTGGAGCGGAAAAACGGGATGCACGGAGGCCCCAGGAGGGGAAAATGGCACCCTCTGCCTCAGCTTCTCAGTTTGGGCTAAGTGGCATGCAGACCCATGTCCCTGGCATACAAGGTCTTGCCCATTTCTCTTCTGGGTTTCTGGTGTGCATGTGCATGTAACAATCAGCTGGCCTTTGTGTGCACTGCAATGCCAGAAATGGCAGAGCGGCTCTTCTTGTTTCTGTGAGCGCATACGTTCCACCAGCTGATTGTCGCATGCATGCATGACAGAAACCAGAAGAGGAGCTGCCTGGTGTGCATATAAACACTGACATGCACACTGGGCAACTCCTCTTCCAGATCGCATCCCTGACAATAGGACTCAGTGCTGAAAAGGTTCTCCCTCCATGCCCTCTTCCAAGGGAGGTTTTTCTAAGGCTTTATAAAGTGGTACCAAGACTTCACGTGATTTGGATTCTCTCCTTCTGTTGATGCAGCCTAGGATTGCAATGGCTTTTTTTGGCTGCTGCCACACATTCCTGGCTCACATTTGAGAGATTCTCCCCTAAGACTCCCAGATCCCTCTCACAGTTCCTGCTATTGAGCCAAGCTTCACCTGATCTGTACCTGCACATTTGGTTCTTCTAGCCTCAGTGTAAGAAAATGGAGAAAAACCCACACAAACCTGTGGGACTTTGTAGGTGCCTCCTAATGTTGACATCTGGATGGAGATGTCCCTGGGAGCTGCATCAAGAAGAGCCAGAAGGTTCTCCTTCCTTCCACAGCCGTAGTTGGGGACATTGGCTTCTCCAGTGGAGAGAATGTCCAGCAAGGCATCTGAAGTGCGGAAAGTGCTGTCATAGTTGTTATGGATGTTGTAGCCCAGTGTGAGATTGTGCAGGAGCCGGGAATTCTTGTTGACCGTTTGGATGTTGAAAAAGAATTTTAAGCCATGATAGAACCCATTGGAATTACTATTGTAAAAAAAATGTTATAATCAACAGCAACAAGAAATACTTTTGTTATATATAATAAATATAATCCTCCAGAAGCCTCCTGAGCCTTAGGCCAACATTGATCCAAAAGCAATGATCAGTTACACAAATATGGAAATTGGCTGAGTTATGGCAACAAATGGTCCAACCACCACTTCAAATAAAATTCATGATTCAAGTGAGAAATGAAGGATTGAACTGAGAGAGGAAAATAATCTCACAAAAGAGCTAAAAGACAAAGAAGAATCCGAGGGCTACTTAGTTTGGGACTGAGGCTACAATGGGCTAGAGGAAGGAGGGAAAAAAGGAAAGCAATAAAGGGAAGAAAAAAGATCAAGGAACCATGAAATAAATACAAAAATACAGAATTAACAAGAAGGGAAAGTATAGAATAGATTGTATACACAAATAGTCCAAAATAAGAAACAAGAGAATCAAATAGATATAAAAGATGTAATGTATGGAATTAATAGAGATAAAAGATATGGATAGATAGATAGATAGATAGATAGATAGATAGATAGATAGATAGATAGATAGATAGATAGATAGATAGATAGATAGATAGATAGATAAATGAAACGCAACGTAAATGTAAAAGATGTAGAATTGTGCAAAGATTATATAAATATATAACAAAAAGAAAGAGAGAGAGGAAAATAATCTGCAGCCCTTTCAACTTTTTTTTCAGGTCCATTTTTGGATTTGAGTCTCTTCCACCAAATGAAACAAAAGAGAGAAGCCAAAGAAATCAAAATCATTCAGGAAATTAGACATATCCTCCAATATAGGAACAAATAAGAAATAAAGGAGAGTGTTAGAATGGAGGGAGGGCAACTCCATCACCCTGAATGACTTACGGATCACGGGAAACAAACTGAAGAGAAGGAGCCATATTGAAAAGCAACTTTGTGTGCAATGTTTCAATTCCACTGATGACTATAGCAATGAGATGGTCTCCTGGGCTGTAAAAGCTCTGTGGTTGTTTCCCATCCTGGTGTTCCAAACACTTTGGGCATTTCATCCTCAGCTTCCCAGAGACTGAATGGGACAAAAGCAGCCCCAGAAGCAGAAGCAGGAGGTCCATCATTCATGGGGTGAATCAATCCATCCCTTTCCTGTTTCTAAAGAAGAATCAGAAGGATTCAAAGGATTCTCACAAGGTGGAAAATGATCCAGTGTCTTTCCTGATTGAAACATAGAGAAACACTCAGCTTCACCTGGAAAGGAGAGAGATGGACATTCAAGAGCACAGACCCTGCCTGTCCCTAAACTCCCTATTTCTCTGCCCAAAGTCTCCCCTGGAGGATTCGGCCAAAGAGCAGAGCTGAACCTTTGATCATAATTCTCCCTCTCAGGAGGGATCCCTGGAGAATCCAACCAGTTCTTGGACTCAAAGGTTGTTGGGAAATTCTCTGGAGGGAAATGAAAGGGTAATAATCCCCATGTGGCTCATAATAACAGGGGCAGACATGGAATTAAATCCATCATCTAGAATTGGGGGGTTTGGGGGTCTCCATGCTGGAAAGTGGTCCCAGATGGAATACACGGCACCTGTGGCTGAAGAAAAAATAAATGGTTTGGATAGCGACTAAAGAAAAACTGGGGTCCAGTTAATGCCAGAGCATGTCACAGATCCGAAATAGCTCTCAGCTGAGTTGAAGCCAAAATTTACTTTATTTTGAAAGTTAATAACCAAGCAGAAAATGGCTTATGCAATAGTGCAGCCTGTCTATTGAACAAAATCAACTTTAGTGAAAAATTAATTACCAGAACTTTGCATAGTTAAAAAATAAAGAGAGAGAGAGAACTTATAAAACCTAGTGAAAAGAGATGGAGAAATAAAGGAAGCTTTTTTTTTTTTTTGCGCTTGCGCTTGCGCGAAGATGGTGGTCTAGCTCCGAGCTCCGCATGGGCCATGGAGCTCGTTGGCCGATTTTTCTGTGCCCGAGCCCATTACTTACTATTCTGAGGGCTGGGATCGGTGGGTGACCCACCCTGGATTTCCAGGGTGAGGTTTGTGCTGAGGCGGCGGCGAAGACGGCGGCGGTGGCGGCGGCGGTGGGAGCGCCGGAGCGGAGGTCGGCGTCCTCGGCGTCCCTGTGATGGCGGCAGACGCCGGCCGCGCGCCGTGGATGCCTGGAGGGTCTGGTGGGCCTGGAGGACAGCCGTAGGTGCGGAGGCAGTGGTGTGAGCGCCGGAACAGAGACCAGTGGCGAAACGGCGGTGGAGGCGGCGGTGAGAGCGCCGGAGTGGAGGTCGGTGCCCTGGTGCCCTGGGGATAGTTGCTAACGGCGGTGGGAGCGCCAGAACGAGGATGGCGGGGACGGCGGCGGTGATGGCGGTGGGAGCGCCAGAGTGGAGGCCGGTCGCCCTCCGCGTCCTTGCGGTGGCAGTGGAGGCCGACCGGGCCGTCGGATGTCTGGCGAGCCTGGCGAGCCTGTCGGAGGCCAGAAGGCACTGAGAAGCTCCGGCCGGGAGAGGAGGGAGTCTACCCCAAGACCCTGTGATCGGTCGCAGGGAGAGGCCTATGAGAACAGGCCGAGGCTGGAGAGAAGAGTGTTGGTGATGGTGTCTCCAGCTGTCGGACCGGGCTGGCCGTGAGGAGGAAGTGTGGTTGGCTCTAGGCCTTACGAGGACTTTTCAACTGGGAGGATAGATTCTCTGCCAGCGCTGATGGCGCCAAATGTGTGATCCTGCCTTAAAGACCTTTTAAGAACTTGGAAGCAACTTTTAACATCTTTTCGACCTATGGACATTTAAGACCTTTAAGACCTTTAAGACCTTTTTAGTCCTCTAAAAGATCTATAGCACGCAGCAGCCGGACTACGTTCCTCACTGATGCACTTTGAAATTCTTAACTTACATATTTAATATCTATTTATTATGGTTATTATATTTTACATCTTAAAATTGCGGCCAATGATGCCTTTTAAAATCTTTATGACCCATGCCTTTTCCATGTATTTAAATCTTTTTATATTGTATTTATATATAATTATTTATTTATTTAATTAATTATCTATTAATATTAATATTAATATGTACTCTAACCTAGACCTACTACGACTGCGAGAGTCCCCGCTCTCGCAGGTTTGGCCCTCCGCTCTAACGAGGGCCCGCCTTGATGAGGGATTTATTAATCCGGAGAGGTGGACGAAGCGTGGTCTCAGGGGTTTTTTAATTTGTAAATTATTGTCCATTTTAGGGGGTACCAGGGAGGTGGGAGGGTATAGACAGGTAGAGACGGACGAGGAAAGAGAGGGCCAGGCTAACAGGCGACGGAGGGAAGCGGAAGGATCCGTTAGGGGGGGGGGAAATGCGAGTTGTCCCGATGGAGGGCACTTTCATCCAGAAGGTCGTGGGGAGAGGCAGGTCCGAGGGGAGACAAGTTCTATCCTCCCGGTTGGGGGCACGGAACCGTTGGCTGCAAACGGTTAAGTGCCACAACCCCCGCAGGCTAGGTGGTCAGGGAGTACAGAGCCAGGGCCTGCGGCTGATGTTTTGCAACGCCAGGTCCGTGGTCAACAAACCCCCCCTCGTCCATGATTTTGTGTCAGAGGGGGAGCCGGACCTGGTAGGAATTGCGGAGACCTGGTTGTGCCACGAGGGTGGACTTCCCCTCGTTGAAATGTGCCCACCAGGTTACCATGCTTTTCATCAGCCCCGGGCCCTAGGTAGGGGTGGTGGGGTAGCGGTTATTGTTAGGGAAGGTCTTGAGCCGAGAGAGACCATTGTGCCACAGACTACCGGTTGTGAGTCCCTCTGCGTGAAGTGGGCCTAGGGAGGCAGTTGGGCTTGCTGGTTGTATACCTGGCTCCCCGCTATGTAACAGCAGCCCTGCCCGAGCTCCTTGAGGTGATCGCTACGGTGGCAGTTGAGACCCCCAGACTTGTAGTCATGGGGGACTTTAACCTGCCATCGGCGGGCGAATCATCCGAGGTAGCTCGGAAGTTCATGGCTTCCATGATGGCCATGGACCTGACCCAACTAATTCAAGGCCCCACCCACGAGGGTGGACATACACCGGATCTCATCTTTGTCTCAGGCCAATGGAATAGTGATCTGGGTATAGGGGATATAGTCATCACGCCCTTGTCATGGTCAGACCACTCACTTCTCCGGCTCGACTTTCCAACCGCTGCTCCCCACCGCGGGGAGGCGGAACCAGAGTTGCCTATTTGGTTCTGCCCCAGGCGCCTGATAGACCATGATGGCCACTTCCTGTACCCCTGACCCGCGCCCCGATGGAGGACCTCGTGGCCACATGGAATACTGCGACCACGGGAGCCTTGGATCGGGTCGCGCCCTTGCGGCCTCTCTTGCGGCAGCGAGCCACCCTGGCTCCTTGGTTCACTGAGGAGCTAAGGGTGATGAAGCGCCACAAGAGATGCCTAGAGAGAAGATGGAGGTCTACTCGATCTGAATCCGACCGAACACAGGTAAGAGCCCATTTACGGACTTACATTGTGGCGCTGAGAGTGGCCAAACGCCATCACTGTGCCACTCTCATAGCATCTGCAGATAACCGCCCTGCCGCCCTGTTTAGGGTGACCCGCTCCCTCCTACAACAGAAGGTGCGGGAAGCCCCATTACAGGGTAGAGCAGAGGAATTTGTGATTTATCTGCAGGAGAAAATCGCTCAGATTCAGAATGAGCTAGTCTCCATTGATGGCCCAGTGGGATTGCACGAGGCGGATCTTGGTTGGGAGGAGTTTGACTCTGTTACTTTCGAGGATATGGACAGGTTACATGGGCGACTGCGAGCCACCACATGTTTATTGGACCCGTGTCCTTCCTGGCTTGTACTGGCATCCTGGGAGGTGACACGAGGCTGGCTCCAAGAGGTTGTCAACGCTTCTCTAAGTGAGGGTTTCTTGCCTGCCTCCCTTAAAGAGGCCATGGTGAGGCCCCTCCTGAAGAAGCCCTCTTTGGACCCAGCTTTATTAGCCAACTATCATCCCGTCTTCAACCTTCCCTTTTTGGCGAAGGTTGTAGAGAGTGTGGTGGCACAACAGTTTCCCCGTCACCTGGAGGAAGTTGATTATAGAGACCCGCGCCAGTCCGGCTTTTGGCCTGGGCATAGCACCGAGACCGCATTGGTCGCGTTGGTATATGATCTCTGGAGGGCCAGAGATGGGGGTTGTTCCTCCATCCTGGTCCTATTAGACCTCTCAGCGGCTTTCAATACCATCGACCATGGTATCCTATTGCATCGGCTGGGGGGGTTGGGGGTGGGAGGCACCGTTTTACGGTGGTTCTCCTCCTACCTCTCCAGTCAATCGCAATTTGTGTTGGCAGGAGAGCAGAGGTCGACCTCGAGACCCCTCACATGTGGGGTGCCTCAGGGGTCGGTCCTCTCGCCTCTCCTGTTCAACACATATATGAAGCCGCTGGGTGAGATCATCCGTAGTTTTGGGGTAGAGTACCATTTCTACGCTGATGATACGCAGTTGTATATATCTACCCCAAACCACCCCAACGATGCCGTAGCGGTGATGTGCCAGTGCCTGGAAGCCGTGCGGATCTGGATGGGAAGTAACAGACTCAGACTCAACCCGTCCAAGACCGAGTGGCTGTGGTTTCCGGCCGCCCGATTCAACCAGTTGACTCCATCACTGGCCATAGGGGGCGAACATCTTACCCCTGTGGATGGGGAGCGCAACTTGGGTGTCCTCCTGGATACCCGGCTGTCCATGGAAGACCAAGTGACAGCCGTGGCCAGGAGGGCGTTTTACCAGGTTCGCCTGGTACGCCAGTTGCGCCCCCTATTGGATCGGGATGCCCTTTGCACAGTCACTCATGCCCTCGTGACATCCCGACTGGACTATTGTAACTCTCTCTACATGGGGCTCCCCCTGAGGTGCACCCGAAGACTGCAGCTGGTCCAGAATGCAGCCGCGCGAGCAATAATGGGGACCGCTAGGTACACCCATATAACACCTCTCTTGCGCGAGCTGCACTGGCTGCCTGTCGTCTTTTGGGTGCGCTTCAAGGTGCTAGTTGTCATCTTTAAAGCACTCCATGGCACAGGACCTAGCTATCTGCGGGATCGGATCCTGCCCCATACATCCTCACGGCCGATTCGCTCCCACAGAGAGGGACTTCTCCGGGTGCCGACCACTAGACTTTGTCAGCGGGCGACGCCCAGGGGAAGGGCCTTCTCTGTGGCGGGCCCTGCCCTCTGGAACGACCTTCCCCCTGACATCAGAACAACCACGGACCTCCGCTCCTTCCGTCAAAAATTAAAAACATACTTTTTCTGCTTGGCCGGCCTAGGTTAGTCTCTACCTTTAGGGCGTTAGGGAATGCTAGTTTTAATATGGGGATTTTAGTGCAGGGACAATCAAATTTAATTCGTTTTTATCCTATTGTATTTATTCTTGTATGTATGTTTTATAGTGTTTTAATTTTTCCCTGTGCACCGCTCTGAGTCCCCCTGGGGAGAGGACGCGGTATATAAAATAAATATTATTATTATTATTATTATTATTATTATTATTATTATTATTATTATTATTATTATTATTATTATTATTATTATTATCACCCCATGGATTGATGGATAGATGGATGGAAGGAAGGAAGGAAGGAAGGAAGGAAGGAAGGAAGGAAGGAAGGAAGGAAGGAAGGAAGGAAGGAAGGAAGGAAGGAAGGAAGGAAAGGGAGCTCAGGATCCTCATGTTGCAGATAAAAGCTGATCTACAAAATCCAACTTCCATCTCCAGAGTCTGAGGAATGGAGAAACCCATGTCCCATGTTCCCCTGCCACCCTTTCCCATGCAGAGGCCAGACAAGGGGGCTCTTGCAGGGATGCCAGATAGGACTCTGCCCGGCTGAGTGGGGAGCCCCTCTTGGGAGGAGGAAGCTGGGGAGCCTCGTGTTGGGGAAGGGAAGCAGATCTGCAAAATCCCCCTCTAGATTCCATCTTCTGAGTCCTGGGAAGGGGGGAGACTGCTTCTCACATTTAAAAAAATCCTCTTTTTAGTTCTATTTTAATGGATTATTTTGAATCTACTTTACTGGCCAGATAAAATTCAGCCCTTCTACAAATAATGGAGTGTTTGCGACTCTTAACTCTGGTGGAGAAATGTCTCCATCTCACCTTCTCAACACTCATCCAAATGTCCAGGTGAGGGTGACTATCATTTGCCTCTGGTTTTGGATCAGGGCTCGATTGAGACTCAGTCAGCAGGTGAAGACAAAGAGGATTAAATTGGTGGAAAAAGAGGATTTTCTTGTTTCTATTCATGATGATGTAATAATAACATGAACATTTTTTTATAAAGGAGTTTCTCTATTAGTGACTTTAATATACTATATGGTGTATTTTTGCCACTCAATTGGTCAGTAAGACTATCCAGCTCCTGCACAATCTCACCCTTGGCCACAACCTCCCTGACACCTAAGAGGAAACCCTTGGCCCTTCAGAGGCCTTGCTGGACATGCTCTCTCCTGGAGAAGCCCATGTTCCCAATGAGGGTGGTGGGAGGAAGGACCACTTCCTTTGGCTCTTCTTCATGCAGCTGACAGGGACTTCTCCATCCAGATGTCCACATTAGGAGGCACCTACAAAGTCCCTCAGGTCCCTGTGTGTGTTTCTTTATTCGGCAGGCTGAGTGGGGTGTGGATGGACGAGTGATGGATCCAACCACGTCTTCTCCATGGAATTCAAGAGCTGCTTTTCACTGTTGTAGACGTCCTGGCTGGGGAAGGGGATCCAGAGGGGGGAGGGGGGAGGTCAAAACAGACCTGTATTACCATGACAACAATCCCATTGCTTTGGTGTCTTCTGCTGCACACTTGTGAAATGGTCAGACAAGAGTACACACATGAATCACTGTTGGACACTTTGGTCATTCAAGACTTTCCAGGATTAATGAAGGATCCTGAAGGAATCAGATCCAAAGAGCATTTCAATTCAATTCAGTGTTTATTATAGTGACATGCCAAAAGCATTAACGACAACAAAAAAAATAACAATAATGACAATAAAAACAATAACAACAGTAAGAATAACAATAACAATAATGATGGCAAGAATAGTCCCTTTTCTTTTTCCGAAATAGAAGAGACTGAACTGGTGAGGCCATCCAGGGAGAGACCCCCAAAGTTCCTTGGAGACCCTGGAAAGTGACCTTGTTCATCTTTGGGGTCCATGTGTGGTTTGGCCTCTGTGTTGAAGGTGTTGCAAGTGTCACCAGAACCTCCAGCTGAAGATGAGGAGGAGACCTCCATCACTGTGGAACCTCCGTACTGGAATCCATCAATCCCAACATCACCATAGTTGATGGAAGAAGATGTCAGACGTTCAGCCCTGGTCAACAATGTGATGGTTAGCATTGTGAAGCCATGAGCTCTCTGGGAAGGGTTGAGGCCACCCGGGGGTTTATCTGCCCCCTCAGGGTCACCTGAATCAGAGGGTAAATATGCGGGGGGGGGGGCTCATTGGAACTGGGGAAAGGACCCTGTTGCTGTCTTGGGAGAGAGCAAAGTCCACCCTGTGGACAGAGGAGACCCCTGGTTGGAAAGAGGGGCTCCCAAGAGGCCATCTAGGTTGAAACTGAACATCCCTCTCTCAACAGAGGGTGGGGGGGGGCTATGACCCCCTCCTCCTGTCTCCCACACAGTCCTCCTCTATCCACCATCTCCCCTTCCTCCTTTCTCTATCCTGGATCCTCTCGCCCACTCCTTTCTTAGAACTGACTCTATTCCTTTAAATTTCCCTGGAGATTCCCTGTTGTGTGGGGTGGGAGGCAGAGGGGGCAGCTGGGGAGGTCCAAAATTGGAGGAAAGATCAGATTCCAAAGTCTTTTTGGCCCAGAGGCAGAAAACCTCTTTCCCCCAAAGGGCCCAACAGATGGAAAGAGGGCTTCACTCTGCCCCACATATCCTAAACTCTCCCACTGAGATGACTCCCACTTGCCCCTGCGCAGCCCCCTCCCTCTCCTAGCCAGAGGCCTGCCCTCCCCTCCGCAGAGGGTCTGGGAGGTCTCAAGGGTTATGGAGCCCTTTGTGGGGAGCCTCCGTGGCAGCTGGCGAGTCTCCTGGTCCTCTTCCCAGCCTTCCAAGAGACACGGAGCTGGTTCCTCTCCTTCAGGACCCTCATAGACTCTGGGCACAGGGGATCATCTGAATGGAGCCCTGGAGTCATAGTCGTGTGGAAATGGTCCTGAGAGGCCATGTGGGGAGTCCTGCTGCTCCTTTTTTTATATCTCTGATCCATATTTTTTATAAGGCTCTGAAATGTTGATGGATCTCATCACTCTGTTAAATGAAGAAGGCGAAGGTGTCATTTCTGTGTGGTCTCCTGTCCATGGAGATAATGGAGGTTATCCTAATGGTTGAGGGATTTGCATGAACTCTGTGTCAGCTGAATGGAGGGGGGAGGGGGAGTTGGGAGGAGGGGAAGGCAAAAGAGAGAGACAGAGGAAGGGAAGCAGAGAGCAAAAGGGAAGGAAACAGGAGGAGAAAGGAGAAAAAGAAGCAGAAGGGGAATTGGAAGAAGAGAAAGGGGAAAAGGGAAACAGAAAGGAGAAGAAAAGAGAACGGAAATAAACCCCTTCACTTTTCCTTCCCTTTGGAGTATTTTGCAACCACCAACAACTGGAGAACAACCAGCCAGACCCCCCCCCCATACCTTCAGAGAGCCAACCAATCAGAAGGCCTCTTCAGAAGGGACTCCCACAGCTGGGCCTCCCCCTCCCTCCCTCCCTCCTCCTCTTTTCCTTCCCCAGAGTTTCCCTCCCTGGTCAGCTGCCAGTGTCCGGTCAGTGTCTGCAGCCTATTTGTGATCTCATCTTATTACTTAGCTTTTACACCACAGAGCAACGCCCACCTAGCTAAGTCTTGTCTGAAGAAGCAACCCCAAAATCCCCGGGAGCCTCGATCTGCCCCGGGAAGACGGAGATCCCAGCCGCACTAGAAGGGAAAGGGATCTAGTGGGATCCCAGCTACTTTGAAAAGTCGGGCAGAAGGAAGGAAGAGGCTCTTGTGACGGAGGAGATGAATGCCCACCAGGAAGGGCCCATTGCAGAGTCCCCCCAGGGGCCCTTCAGGCTGCTTGGCTGGGGTCCAAAGGGCGCTGGGACCGGAGCGTCTCGGGGGCTGTGGAGTCCCCTCGGGGGCTGCAGAGTCCTTTGGTGGGGCCGAAACCTCCGGCTGAAGGAGAGGAAGAGGGGGGGAGGGTGACCCAACCCCCGGCCTTCAGTCTCGGCAGCTTCTCAGAGCTTTGGGCCTCCTTGGCTGGGCGAAGGGGAGGGAGGGGCTGGGAGTCTGAGAAGGGGGGGGATGCAGAGAGCCCTGCTTTCCTTTGGGGGGGAGGGAGAAAGGGGCAGGGAAAGCCCCCCCTGGCTTCTCTGCAGCGCTCGCCCTGGTCGCCCCTCCAGATGGGACCCTCCGCACCCCTGCTGAGCCCCGGAGACGCTGCGGGAGAAGGGCGGTTCTTTGGCCCCTTGAACTCCCGCTTCTCTCGGGGCTCCCCTGCCGCCTTTCTCGGGCGCTTTGCCCGCTGCTCTCGCTTTCCCTCTCCTTCCCTCCCTGGCTTTAAGCCCCCCCTTCCTCCTCCTCCAATGCTCTCCTTCCCCCCCCCCACGCCCCCCCCCAAACAGCCCCTGCAACCTCCCTCCCACCCAGAATACTCCGCCCTCACCAAATAGAAACACCCCCCCTCGCCTCGCTCGTTTGTCCCTCCCCAAGCACAAAAGTCTCCTTTTGCCGCTGCCCCCCCCCCCCCCCCCCGCTATCCTCGCCCTGCCCGGAACTCCATCCGTCGCGCCCGCCCCTCGCTGCCCCGCTCCCGGCAGGGAGAAGCCATGCGCGCCCCTCTGCCCGACAGTGAAGCCACACTTTGGGGAGGAGCCCGGTAGTCGCCCCTTCAACCTCCACCGCCCTTTAATCCACTCACGCCTCATTTTCTCAGCTTCCCCCGCTCCTGGCCCTGGTGGTGTTACCTCGCTGGGTCATGAAATGTCTGCAAGAAAAAAAGGAAGCTCCGAGAGCCCCAAGGAGCCTCCGGTCAGCCTTGAGCTACAAATGGTCTCCTTTATTGGCTCCCAGTTTCGCCTCTAGGAAAACTCGCTTTCTTTTAATACCCTCATCAGATCCCCCGACAGCACTGAGGAGGGCAGAAGCCTCTAAAGAATGGGGGGGGGGGGCTGCTGTTGAAAAGGGAGGAGAGGAGGCAGCCCCCCCTCACTTAGTGTGATAAACGGGGAGCCTCAGAGAGAGGGGGTCTCCGCAAGTCTCCCGGCCCCTCCCGTTGAAAGCAATGGGGAGCTGCATCCCCTCCATCCGGACCCTCTCAGCCTCCGGGGGGTCGTCTGAGGGGCCTCGCCTGACGGACCAGGCCTGGGAATGGGGGGGCATGTGGGGCATCTCCGCCATTGGGGTCTCCCTGCTTCTTTCTGATACCCTCACCTGAAGGTCCCATCTGCCGCCGGTGTTCAAGAGAAGCCCCAGGGGACCCCGGTGGGTCGGTCAGGGCCACTCAGGAGCCTCCATGGTGCCCGGAGGCTGGGAAGGTCTGGAGGGGGAGGAAGCGGCCCCTCCTCACCCCAAAGAGAAGGGAAGTTTCTCCCCTCCTGGATCAGGTCTCCTGTCCTTTTCCTCTCTCCCCCAGGTCAGACGGAGCCCCTCCTTCCCCAGCTGTGGCTGTTTAGATTTGGGGGAGGCTGCTTCAATCTCTCCCCCCCTCCCCGCACCTTCCCAAGCAACAGAAGAGGGGGCTGGGGTCCGGGGAGTCTCTGCTGAATTGCTGCTGGAAAAAGCAGAGGCAGAAAGGGGGGGTTTCTTTCCTTGGGGGGGAGCACCCCTTGGCTGCCCCTTGGGGGGGGGGGGCTTCTCAGCAGGCAGCTGCCAGCAGAAGGACCGGAGCCCTTGCAGTGCCAGGTCGGGAAGTGATTAACGGGGTGGGGGATGGGGAGAAATCTTCTCCCACATTTTTCTTTTACATGGTTTTTTTTATCTAGCCACTGATAAAAAAAGTCCCAAACCTTATAAAATTGTTCATCTTCTTGTTCTCTAAGTTCAAATGTCAATTTACTCATTTCAGCACATTCCATTATTTTTCGAATAACTTCCTCCTGCCTTGGTATTTTCTCATTTTTCCAATTGTTTGCAAATACCATTCTAGCTGCTGTTAAAACATTTACAATCAAATATTTCAAATCTTTATTATATGTTTCTGCTATAATTCCCAATAAAAAAAATATTTGGTTTAAGGTCTATGTGTTTCTGTATCATTTTTCTCCAACCACCTGTGGATTTTAGTCCAGTATCCTTTAGCTTCAAGGCAAGTCCACCACATGTGGTCATAGGAGCCTGGTGTCTGATGACATTTCCAACACTTTTCCGAATTGTTCTTGAATATTCTTGCTATTCTCGTTGGGGGTGGGTGCCACCTGTAAAACATCTTATACAAATTTTCCTTATATGCGGTTGACATTATCATTTTATAATTCTGAGGCCACAATTTCTGCCTTTTCTCTAATTCAATCCCATGTCCAAAATTTCCCCCCCCAAGCTATCATAGTTTATTTGATTTGTTCTTCTTTTAGCTTAACCTTTAGTAGGTGTCCATATACATTTTTTATTATTTTTTCATCAGTATCTGTCAAAACTGTATCTAATTCAGTCATTTTATCATAAAAACCTTCCATTTTACGATCATATCCAATAATTTATAAAGAGGAACAAACAGATATGGTGAAATATTGAATGCAGAGGGTGAACTTAAATCTATGCAAGAGTTGGAAAAGAAGGAATAGGAATGAGTTGGTTTCATTTGTGCAAATACAATCTAGATATGATAAAGGTCGTAAAAGGGTTCTTTGGCCCCTTGAACTCTGCAGCCGCTGCTTCCTATTGCCCAGCCCCCTCCCAGCTCACAGCCTTCCTCTCCCCAGACACAAAACGCCCCTTGGGCAGCTGCGCCTCCCTGCCCCCCCCCTCTCCTTGCCCAACCCTTCCCTTCCCTGGCCTGTCCCACTGCATCGCCCCCGGGGAGCCGGAACAAGGCCCCCCAGCCACACCCAGCCCCCCTCCCCCTCCGACCTTGAAGCCATTGCCCCCCTCCCTTTGGAGAGGAGCTGGAGCAGGCAGCCTTCCCCTGCGGTCCCCCCTTCAACCTCTCACCCACGTAGGACAACCGCAGCCTTCCAGCACCAATCAATTGCCCCCCTCTTCACCCCCCCCCTCATTTTCTCATCTCCCAACAATTCCCCCCCTTAAAAAAACAAGTTCTAACAATGTGATGAAACAAGGAAGACCTCCGTAAAATGGCACAGGGCTACAAATAAGGGGCGAGGGGAGGAGTAAGAGAAGTATTGGAATCCCAGTTTAATTTAATTTTATTTTCCTCTCTGGATCCTCCTCGTATTCCAGGCAAGGAAGAAGGGATGGAAACTGACCAAGGAGAGATTCAACCTGGGAATAAGGAGAAAATGTCTGACAATGAGAACCATCAATCAAAGAAACAGAAGTTGTGGGAGCTTCACCCCTGGAGGCTTTCAAGACTCCACTGCCATTTGTCAAGAACGTGTCTCTTGCTTGGTGGGGGTTGGACTAGATGACCTCTAAAGTCCCTTCCAACTTGTTGTGTCCTCGACCTGCGACCGGCCGCAGGTCTTCCAGGCTGCCACTTGAAGCCATGGAGACAGGCTGTAGCAAGCCGGCTAACCGCTAGTCGCGCCTGATTGGCTAAGGCGCGCCTGGCGGGAAGCCGGCTCTTGCCGCAGCCTGATTGGCTTCCCGTTTGACAGCTCCATATATAAAGAGCTGTCAAACGCGGGAGCCCCTGTCTACCGCTCCTATTCTGTACTTGTATATAGTTGACTTTTCTTGCTGCCTGAAATAAACGGCTATTGTTTTCCTGAGCAAACCTGGCTGGACTCCCTCTATTCTCTACAACTACAGAGAATCTAACACTGGCGACGAGGCTGGGGCCAGGCACAGCTCTACTTGCGGAGGGAAAAATTATTTCCTCACGAAAATTTTCTTTTCCCTCTTCCCTTTTTTTCGTTAGCGGTACGATCCACCATGGGATCAGTCCCTCCCTTCGCTCCTTTTGACTCTTCAAAGGAGACCTGGGTCTCGTTTATGGCACGTTTCGAATACTTTATCCTGGCCAATGATTACGGGGCGCTGCCTCCGGCCAGGAAATTGGGGCATTTCTTGGGCTGCGGCGGCCCGGAGCTCTTCGCAACCGCCCGTACCGTGGCCGCGCCGACAGAAGTGTACGAAGTCCCGTGGGACACCCTGATCAAGCGGCTCCGGGCCCACTATGCCCCGGTGCCGTCACGGATGACCCATCGCTTCGCCTTTCGGAAGTGCCTGCAGAAACCAAACCAGTCGGTGGCCGATTTCCTTCAGGCACTCCGAGTAGCCGCCATCCCATGCGATTTCGCCTCCGCCTTCCTAGGCAAATCGCTGCTCGAACAGTTTATCTGGGGCCTAAGTGAAATCCGCCTCAGAAGGCGCCTGCTGGCCCGCACGGAGCTAACGCTGGAGCAGGCGGTAGATGAGGCTCGGGCGTTCGAAAAGTCCGAGTCCTCGGTCTTTGACCGGGACCTGGACCGCCAACCGGCTGCCCGCACCTGCCTGGTGGAAGACTCCGACGACCTGGACGAGGAAGACCGGGTCGCCTACGTGCGGTCGGCCGCCCGCAGGCCTCTTCATCAGCAGTCCTCCAACAAATGCTTGGGCTGCGGGGGAAAGCACCCCCGAACCGATTGCCCGTTCCGGACCTCCACCTGCCGCCGCTGCGGCCGAAAAGGCCACCTGGCTGCCGTCTGCCGTGCCGCAGCGCCTACCGACTCACCGCCCACCCCGGAGCCCCAACGGCGCACCGGAGATGACCGGAGGGGACAGGCGACCCAACAACCCGGCCAGCGACGCCAGGGCCGACGCCAACAGCCGCAGCCATCCGGCTGCTTCGCCTTGACGGACGCACCCGCCCCACAGGAAGCCTTGCCCGAATGTATGCGGCTTCAAATGACTGTAAAACTGGAGGGGGTGGGGTCCGCATGGAGGTGGACTCGGGATCCTCTAGGTCCATCATCTCCCAGGCACAGGATCCACCCCGGCCTCCCCCTGGACGTTTTGTCCCCTCCTCTGACAGTCCTGCGGGACTACCAAGGGACTTCTATTCCCACCTTAGGCCAGATATCCCTGGGGGTGGAGTATGGGGCTTTCAAGGGACGGTTGCCTATCTTAGTGGTCTCCGACCCCCTAGCAGCCATCATCGGCCTAGATTGGTTTCCTGCACTGGGCCTGTCAGTGCAAGGGGTCCATTCCGTCCCTGCCACCTCCCCCGTCTCCGGGGTTTTGGAGGAGTTCGCCGACGTGCTAGATGGCCGGCTAGGCTCCTACACAGGCACCCCTGTCTCCTTGAACCTTGAACCTCAGGTTGCACCTATTAGGCTCAAGGCCCGCAGGCTGCCGTTCGCCCTGAAGCCCAAGGTCGAGGCCGAACTTGACCGCTTAGTGGCGCAGGGCGTACTCTAGCCCGTTGATCAGGCGATATGGGAGACCCCCATAGTGGTCCCCATCAAGTCCGACGGGTCAGTACGGATCTGCGCCGACTATAAGTCGACCATCAACCGTGGGCTCCAGGCGAACCCATATCCAGTCCCGGTAGTTCAGGACCTGCTCCATTCCCTGGGGCAAGGCCGCATATTTGCGAAGCTGGATATGGCCCAGGCCTATCAACAGCTCCCGGTGGACGACGCGGCTGCGGAGGCGCAGACCATTGTCACCCACCGAGGGGCTTTCCGGTGTCGCAGATTACAATTCAGAGTGTCCGTCGCCCCAGGGATCTTCCAGAGCCTCATGGAGCGCTTGCTCCACGGGCTCCCAGGCGTGGTCCCATATTTTGACGATGTTCTGATAGCTGCTTCCAGCGTCTCAGAACTCGCCAAAGTGCTAAGGAAGGTCCTCAGTATTTTCAGGGGCGCGGGATTAAAACTGAAGCGCAGCAAATGCGTTTTTGCTGTGCCGGAGGTGGAGTTCCTGGGCTTCTTGATCGATGCCCGGGGCATCCACCCCACCCCCAAGAAGGGTCATTATTCATCTTCCCAAACTCTGGTTTCCTTCTGGGCCCTTTGAGCCTCCCGTCCCTATCTCCCCTTGTGTGCCCCCCCTTTGCAGATAGTGAGGAAGGGGCCACTGAGGCAGGGCTGCCCTTTGCCAAGAGGGAAGCAGCCGACAGAGTCTTTGGGCCGCAACGTCTGGGGAAGATGGGGGTTCGTCTCCCTCGGGGGAAGAGGCAGAAGGTGAGGCCTCTCCAGATCCAGGTGGACCAACAGGCATCTTTTGTTGGGGTTGGGTGGGTTCCTCCCCATCTGGACCTTCACAGCCTCCAGGCACCCTGTAAGCCCCGGAGGGAGCAGCCTCCCACATTTCCCTAGGCGCAAAATAGGGAGGTTGGGAAAACGGGGGGGGGGGGGAGTTGATTGACGGCAGAGTATGGAGGATCCTCAGTGGGTGGGAGGTCGAAGGGGAGATGGAAACGGGGGCTGCGGTTCCTCTCCCAAGAGCAGTGGGGGTTGGGCAGTGCAGGGCAAGGAGGAGAAGGTCGGTGGTGTGTGTTTGTGTGTGTGTGTGTGTGTGTGTTGCTGGTCCATGGCGGTTGGGCTCATCACCTGCATTTTGGCAAAGGAAGCCCCGCCTGGGTGGCTCCTTCCCTCCTTCTCCTTCCTCTCCCAGAGGGAAACCTTCAGTTCGGGATTGGGGTGATCCAGATGCAGAGAATAATAATAATAAATAATAAATTTTATTTGTATACCGCTTCCTCTCCCCAAAGGGACTCGGAGCGGTGCACAGGGAATAAAAAACCAATATAAAATACATAGAAAAATAAATAGTTAAAATACGAATTAAACAATTGTCCCTGCGCTAAAATCCCCTAAATTAAATTACACTAAAAACCCCTAAAACCCTATCGAAAGCAGAAGAAGTGTGTTTTCAATTTTTGACGGAAGGAGCGGAGGTCCGTGGTTGTTCTAATTTCGGGGGGAAGGTCGTTCCAGAGGGCTGGGCCCGCCACAGAGAAGGCCCTTCCTCTGGGCGTCGCCCGCTGGCATAGCCTAGTGGACAGCACCCGGAGAAGTCCCTCTCTGTGGGAGCGAATCAGCCGCAGGGATGTATGGGGCAGAATCCGATCCCGCAGAAGCAAAGACAGTGTGATCCACTCATTGCTCTTCTGAATCCACCTCAGTGTGGAGGGTTGGGTCTTCATCACAGCTGCACAAAGGCTGACAGGGAACTTCTGGGACCAGCGATTGGCCCAGAGGCCCCCAGGTGACTTCCACGCAGAAGGTGGGATTCGAATCCGGAATCTCTCTGTTTCTAGGCTACTGAGCCATGGTGGTGCAGTGGTTAGAGTGGAGGACTGCAGGCGCCTTCTGCTGACTGCCTGCAGTTCAAAGCCTTCTCTCCTTCCCAAGTGGGTGAAAGGAGGACCCGGATTGCTGTGGGCAAGAGGCTGACTCTGTCAACCGCTCAGAGAGGCTCTGGAGCCCTATATAAGTCTAAGGGCTATTGCTCTTCTTTGACCACTAGGCCTCCTCAGGCAGACTCAGCCCAGGGAAGGTGAGCAGCCCCTCCTCCCCCACGGAAGCTCCAGGCAGGTGGGGGGGTCGAAGCTTCCCAGAAGGTCTGGCTCTGCCCAGTGAGGAAACCCTCCCCCCAGGATGGTGACCTGAGCAGCCTGCACACCCAGCGCAGAAGCCCCGGAGTGAAAGGGATCCTGGGCCTCAGTTCCTCTGGGGAGCCCCCGGCAGAGACGTCCCAGATTGCCCGCCTGTGGAAATGCCCCCCCCCCAAAGACCCGAAGAGAAAGGAAGAGACCGGATCTCCCTCCGGAGGGAGCCACCAAGAGGAGGCCAGGCAAGGGAGCTCAGCCCAGGGAGGGGCCTTTCCGCAGCCCCCACCAGAAGGGCCCCATCCCCTCGGGGGAAGACCAGGCACCGTTGCTCAGCTGACAGGCAGGTGGATGGGTGACGTCATGGCTTTCCTGGGCCATTTAGGCTCAAGAGGGACCCCCACGCCTGGCAAAAGCCCCTCCCCCCTTGCTTCTCTTTGGAAGCCGGTGAAGAAAGGGAGGGGCTTCCTCCCCCCCCCCCCCTCTCTTTTCTCTACTTCCTCTATTTTATCGCTTTCACTTTCAGGCTCTCGACCTGAACCCCCCCCCTGCCCGCCCCCCTCCCACTGCCTTGGCCCCCCAGAGCGCACGCGCGCGCGCACACACACACACACACACACACACACAGCCTCGGGGCTGGCCGAGAGCCTCTCTGGGAAGCCGGGAGCGCAGCGGGCGAGGAAGCAGCGGAGCCGACGGGCACCTGCATCACCTTCCTCCCAGCTTGGCTGCAGAGACGGAGGGCTCACCGGGCGCCTCTGCGCCTCTTCCTTCCTGGCACCGTCGGAGCTCAGAGGCTGAGGGAGCCCCGGCAAAGAGGCTGCCCGAGGGACAGGGCCGACAGCGGGAGAAATGCCCTGGGCGGGCTGGAGCTCTCCGAGGGGCTGGAGACAAAGTGGGGCTTCTAAGCGGCAGCTTCACCTGGTGTCTCCCCCCCCTGCAAGAGGAGGCCAGCCGGGCAGGCAAGGAGGGCGGCGGGGAAGGGGTTCTCCAGGGCGGAGGATTCACCAGCGTCAGCCCCGGGGAGACCTCGGGGATTTCAGAAGTTTGCTCTTCGCTGAGGTTGCAGCCCTGAAGGCTGGGGAGAATTGTATTAGTGGGAAGAATCGGCTGCCTGAGGGGTCCTTAACACCCAATAAGGGGAGGGGGTAGGGGAGAAGGATCTGGTACAAAAACCCTCTTTCCCAAGGGAGGGGCAGCTGTGGGAAAGGGATGCTGATGGGGGTCTCTAAGGGAGGGAGCCTTGAGGACCCCCCCCCCCCCGGGTTCTGATGAAGATTATCCTACAACTCTTGGAACATGGATCCTGCAGCTTCCATCTTACCTCTTTTCCTTCTCTCTCTCTCTCTCCCCCTCCCTCTCTCTCTCTCACACACCCCTCTATACTTTCAGCCACTGTCAGTAAGAATAATTCCTCAGATTATTTTCCATACGCTGTCTGGCTCTTGGGAGTTTCTGAATGTTAAATTCCTCTGAATGACTTTCACAGAGTTCTCTTTAGCTGGATTCATTGGATGAATAGGGAAATCCAATACAATTCAACCATTTCCCATTTCAAAACATATACATAGATTATTCCTTGACTCCTGCATGATATCTATAAGTTAAAATAAAGTGTTCTTTCAAACAAAAGGAAGCTTTACAATTCTTTAAACTCATGATGTTTTTTCTCATGTTTTCACATTTGTTCTGGCTGTGAGATGCTCCTTTGTGTTCAGGTCTGGCCTCAGAAGGATAATGTAGCACTTGGGGATGAAGATGCAGCCCATCAGCCCAGTACTGGAGGCCAGGATGGAGAAGACCTGGACAGCCACCATGTATTTCCCTTTGGTGCTCAGGTAGGTGGGCACAAAAGTCACCCAGACGCTGCAGAAGACCAGCATGCTGAAGGTGATCAGCTTGGCTTCGTTGAAGGCCCCAGGCAGATTCCTGGCCAGGAAAGCCACCGTGAAGCAGATAGCAGCCAGGAAGCCCATGTAGCTGAGGGTGATATAGAACATGACAACGGCCCCTTCGTTGCATTGCAGGATGATCTCTCCAGGCTGGGAGTGGAGGTCAGAGTCAGGGAAGGGGGGAGAAACTCCCAGCCAGATGGAGCAGATGATCACTTGGACAGCAGAAGAAGAGAGGATGATGGAGTTGGCCAAGCTCTTCCCCAACCATCTCTTTGCTCGGTTTCCTGGTTTTGTGGCCAGGAAAACCAGCACCACCGTGATGGTTTTGGCCAAGAGAGAAGAAACGGCAACTGAGAAGATGATGCTGAAAACTGTCTGTCGGAGAAGGCAGGTGGCTTTCCTTGGTTGACCAATGAAGAGTAAAGAAGACAAGAAGCAAAGCAGGAGGGAGACCAGGAGGATGTAGGAGAGGTCCCGGTTGTTGGCTTTGACAAGGGGAGTTTCTCGGTATTTAGTGACGATGATTAAAACAAGGTCTGTGATTAAAAACAATAGTAGGGCAGAAGAGATCAGGATGATGCCCAGAAATTCTTCATAAGACAGGAAGGTTATAATTTTGGGGATACATTGGACTCTGTCCTCATTTGGATATTTATCATCTGGACACTTGGTGCATTTTCCTGCATCTGAGAAACCAAAAAGCAATTTTGTTTAATATTCTGTCCTTTTGTCTTACAGAAAATACCTTCTTTGTATCGTCCTATGAAGTTGAGGGAAATCCTAAGGCAGCGATGGTGAATCTTTTTTGCCTTATGTGCCATTGGGGGAAAGGGAAGGGGGGTCGTGCATGGGCATGCCGCACCCATAATGTAACATGCCACACCCCATGAGAGACGCTTCCCCCCGCCCATATTTCCATGGTTTTTTTCGCCCTCCCCAGGCTCCAGAGGCTTTATAGGAGTCTTGGGAGGGGGAAAAAAGCCTCCCCAGCCCCATCCCTGAGGCCCTCCGGAGGCCTAAGGACCCTACGAGCAAACCCAAAGTCACTTACGGATTGCTCCTGGGGTTTGTTTTTAGTCCTTCCCCTTCAGGGAAGTCTCCTGATGGTCCTTGAAGCCTCCGGAGGCCTTAGACTGACCCTCCGAGCAAACCGGAAGTCTATTCCTGAACTTCCTTTTTGCCCATAGGGCTGTTTTTTGCATTCCGGAGTCCTCAGGGAAGCTCCTGAAGCCTCCGGAGGGCCTCTGGAGGGTGGAGGAGGCTCTTTTTGCCCTCCCCAGGCTCCTATAAACCCTCTGGAGCCTGGGGAGGGCGAAAAATGGCTTTAAAAAAGGCTGAACTCAGCTGGCAAGCATGCACGTGTGCACTGGCCAATTGACAGGACAATGCTTTGCGTGCCCTGACAAATGGCTCCATGTGCCACCTATTAGATGCATGCCATAGGTTCGCCATCCCAGTCCTAGGGTGTTAATTATTTCTGATGTAATGCAATTCGTAGGAAGCTGCATTATTAGAGGTTAGTAATGAATCAGATAATCTTTTTAGGCAAACAATCTGAGTCTTGCCACATGGCAGTTAATATACTGTGCTTGGAGGATACCTAAAGTATCTTGTAACATCTGGAAGCAACCTGGAATTAAGGAGAAACTTTCTAACAGTAAGAACAATTAACCAGTGGAACAGCTTGATTCTCAAGATTTTGGGATCTTCAACATTGGAGGTTTTTAAGAAGAGACTAGACAGTCCCTTGTCTGAAATGGTATAGGTTCTCCTGCTTGAGCAGGGTGTAGGACTAGATGACCTCCAAGGTACCTTTCAGCTCTATTCTGATTGATTGATCTACATGACTGGCAGACTATTTGTGTATTGAGTCACCCTGATAACTATCCACCTCACAACATTATGGACCAGTGACACAGCTGATTGTTATACTTTTTTTTTCTTTTTAAAGCATTTTAAACTACCAGTTCATGAGAAACAGTTGTTTAAACATGTTTTTAAAAGGTAAAAAAAAAAAAAGTTGTCCATGCCCACCCAGTTTTGAATTTTGAATTTCACCACCGGTACAGGGTCTCCTGCTTAAGCCGGATGTAGGACTAAATGGCCTCTAAGGTTCCTTCCAGCTCTATTCTGATTGATTGATCTACATGAATGGCAGAGTATTTGTGTAAAGAGTTCCCCACCATAACTATCCACAGTGCCACATTATGGACCAGTGACTCCTTCTCAGTGATCCTCAAGGGGAGGATCCAATATACAGTGAATTGCAAGGTCTTTCAGAAGGTGGACCTCACACAATTCATCCAGTTCCAAAGAACTCAGATGTTCCTAGAAAGGTGAACTTAGCAGCACAAGTCCAAACTAAGAAGCAGGAGAGAGATTTCCTCTGCTGTTAGTAAAGCTTGCTCAGTCTGCCACCCCCTCCTCCCATCTCTTCCCAGCCCCTCCTTCAAAGTCTTTTTGATTTACTTCCTTTTAGATAAGAAATTCTGCAGGTTGAAAATAAATATAAAAACCCCGGTGAGCTTGATCTATCATTTAACTTCCACTTTCATGGAAATCTTCTGGGTGGATCCAGTTCCACAAAGCCTCCCATTTTCCTCAGGGTGACCCACCTTCCTGAGTGGAGAAGGTCCCCTCCGGACAAGGAACGCAGTCATAGCAGCAAACTGGCTCTCCTTCTCGAGCCCTCTTGACAAATCCAGGATGACAACTTTCCGCACATCTGGACTGAGGCAGGGACTGAGCAGAAGAACAAGGAAGGCCAAAGAAAAGATGTTAGGACTCTCCGTCCATGGAAAATGGAGGGAGAAATGGATGGAGACAAGGAGCCTCTGGTCTTCACTGAGGTAGATAGGAAACCTCTGACTCCTTCTAAACAGATGCAGGAGGTAGAACAACCTATGTTCTCTCTAAGGTGTATGGGTGTGCAGACACACACGTGTCTAGAAATCACCACGCAGCAGTTTCCAGCTGCATGCAGAGATTTCACATAGCTGGGGCTCCCAGCCTGGGAGATCCTTTGGGTGGCCAATCCTAGCCGCTTGTGCCTGGCGCTGGGGCTGAGTTGAAGCCACCAAAGCCCCCGCCAGCATGCCTGCCCATGGCAGTGGTGGTGGGCGCCTCTCCCTCTTTCCGAAGCACCTCAGCTGAGCTTCCCATTACCCCTGCCGCCTGCTCCGCCGGCCCCCACCATGGCCCCCACCATGCCTCGCTGTGCCATGGTTTGGCTGGGAATCTGCCAGGCGGAACTGCGCTGGCCTTGAGGTGCTTCTCTTGCCTCCTTAGCCCTGATTCACAGAAGGTGTCAGCCGGCTGGGCGTCCTTTTAGCCTGCTTGCTCATTGGCCTCCGCCAGAGGAGTTCTAAATCTGATCTTTGTAGTAACTCTTCATTAATGACATGGCCTCTGTGTATCTGGAGGATTCTCCTCAAGCAGCGTTCTTGGAAAACACGTCAGCTTTTATTCCTCTTGGTTGTAACCTTCCATGTTTCCTCAGCATACGTTGCAATTGGTATAACGATCCTCTTGAAAACTTTGTGGTAATCCTTACAGCTGCTGGAGACCAACTTGGGCACATGCACTGAAACAAGGTCTCTGCCACTCCAATTTGAGGGTTAATGTCATTCTCTGTAGCTCCCTTACTAGACCTAATGCTACCAAAGTAAGTCAACTGTTGGACTCCTTCTATGGCCTGACCACTGACTGTTATAGGCCTTTTATCCTGAGCACTTCTGACTTCATGGCTTTTCAGAATTTATGCATAAGCCAATCTTTTTGGCTTCATTGTCTAAGCTGAGGGTCATTTCTTGCAAGTTTCTTTGTTTCACCCAGCAGTGCGATGCCATCGGCTAAATCTAAACCTCTCGGGCTATTCTCCATGGGATGCCAAAGGTAGGGTCATCTATTTTGGTTGCTAAGCAGGAGCGTTGTTAAGTGATACTGATATTATATAACACTTTTAATTAAGCAGGTACCTTGAATAAACATAACTTTGAATTTCTAATAATACTGATTTCTTTGTTGTCTTAGGTGACATCTGAGAAAAAAATTCAGGCACTCAGGCATGGAAATGTCCTACTCAGACAGTATACTTTTCCGCCCACACTGAAAAAAAATTAGAGGGAACATTGATAACCTGGCAGATTCTTCATTTACTTCCTCCCTTTTGCTTTTGGAACTTAACATTACGATAAAGGACTTTTCTACTTAATAGTCTAGAGCAGTGCTGGCGAAACTTTCTGGTACCTAGTGCCAAAACAGGAGCATGCACAAAGATTTTTGGCCCCACGTTCCAATATGGGTGCGGGCGTGTGCACACACTGAAAATTAGATGATCATCTGGTTTTTGACATGCGCATGAGCACCAGCCTTGTGGTCTACCAGTTTCTGGCATGCATGTGCGCATAAAGACCAGCTGTCTGGTGCCCATGCATCGGCCCCAGATATCCGGGGTCCTCGTGCTTCCTTGCCCGCCCACCTGATCCTCGTCCAGGTGCAGGAACGTCCTCAGTGAGGATCCGGTTCGGCAGCCCTGGACAGGAAGAGAAAGTTGGGTGGGAAATGCCCCCTTCCTCCATTGGAAAACCAGAATACTACCTCCAAGCCATTTGGCTGCCTTCCCCTCAAAGCCCTGCAATGGCTCAGATTGGAGAGAGATACACGCGTGTTGTGGAGCGGTTGCCCAGCGGTGGGGAGGGGGGAAATGCCAGGGGGGTTTAAGGCAGAGCAAGGGCATTGGGGAGGGGGCAAAGTTGGGCAGGGGGCGTTAAGCCAGAGCATCTGAGGTATCCCAAGCCTTTGTGGGAATCTGGAGGAAGGGGGAGCCGCGTTTATCCTGGCAGCTGACTTGGAGGGCAAGAGGACCAGGGGGTGGTGTGTTCCCCCCATAAGCCCCACCTGAGAGACGCTGGCAGGAGAGCAGAGCTGGGCAAGCACTTGTCCCCAGCCCAGCAGCCCCCCCGACCTTCCCCTCCCAACCCCTCCCATCCAAGGACCAATGAAACCAGGCTGTTTCCTGAAAGGCTGTGGGGGAGCCTCACTTGGCTTCGCAGACCCTCCGAGACGCTCAAGTCCATTTATTAGTGGCCATAAAAGCACCTTGTGTGTGTTTTCTCTCTGTTTCTCTCTCTCTCTCTCTCTCTCTCTCTCTCTCTCTCTCTCTCTCTCTCTCTCTCTCTCTCTCTCTCTCTCTCTCTCTCTTTCTTTCTCTCTCTCTTTCTCTCTCTTTCTCTCTCTCTTTCTCTTTCTCTCTCTCTCTCTTCCTACTGACATCCACTCTCAGGGCTAAGAAGGGCTCTGCTAAGAAGGCACGGCCAAGATCTCCTCTCTGTGCCTTTGGGCACACATGGCCGCTGCTCTTTTTATTGATGGTTTTTGCACATGCATGCACGCCAGAAACCAAAACACTAAGTGGCTCATGCGCATGTGCGCACTGGAAACAAAGATCATTTTCCTGGTGTGCGCATGTGCACCAGGTGGCTCCTCTTCCACTTTCTGGCACTCCAATGTGTGTGAAGACCAGCTGACTGCCACGCCTGAACCAGGAAGAGCAACTGGTGATGGCTCCGCATGTCAGGAGAGATGGTTCTGTGTGCCACTTCTGCCATGCGTGCCATAGGTTCCCCATCACGGCTCTAGGCTTTGCCCACTTGAAATGGGACCTCAGGGTTTGGCAAACAGAGAAAAGACACCAAAATTTTTCCCACCTTATTGAGCAACTTTAGCTGTGAAAGAGTCTTTTGTCTGATATAAAGTCTCTGTCTTACAAAATATGCCAGAATCTCTTTCCTGGGATCCTCATTGGGGAGAACCAAGAAGCCGTGAATGGCTATATCTGCTTTTATCTCTCCATTTTGGTCCAAGTAGAGTTCAAAGTCAGAAATATTCCAATGTTCATTCTTCTCCAGAAAGGGATGAAACTAGAATGGGAACATCCAGGAATTTGAAAAACAGAAAACTTTGTTTCTTATCCAACATTGAATCTTTCTTCTACAATTGTCTCATCTCCAAATATGGTTAAATAGGATACAAATACTGCCATTATCTTCATAAGTGAATGAAAAAGTTTGAGAAAAATTCACCAAAATATAAAGAAAATGTAATCAACACAGTGGGTTGATTATAGGGAACCTTCTAGAGCAGATGACAAATAAAGTGAACAGAGGAAAAAAAGATGATCCATAAACTCTTTGTAAACAACAGGGTGATTCCCAGAAAGCCTGGGTTGATCAAGAAGAAATCTCTCAGGCTAATCTTCTCCCTTGTAATCCTGATGGAAAACTCCTCCAGATCAGAGCTGGGTTCCTACCTGTATGGACCAGTTCGGCTCAACCAGTAGCAACTTGGAGGCCTGGGTCTCTGGAACCTGCAAAACCCAGGCTGGCCACACCCCTGAACCGGTTCTCTCAGCCATATTGTTCTTGCCTTCTGCGCATGTGCAGAGCAACCGGCAGTAGCGGCAGCCAGAACCCACCCCTGGCTCGATCCCTCTTAGGAGCCTCCGTTTACTCCTGAGCCCCATTGGCCTTTCTCCCTGCCTCTCCCGGCCAATGTTGCTCATGAGGAAACTGCAGCTAGGATCTCCCGCGTGTTGCATGACTTAAAATGGCATGGAGGCATGGGCGAAAGCTGGAAGAGGGGAGTAATATATGGGATGGGACCTGGCCAGCCTTACTGTCACAGCAGCTGCCCAGGTGAGCCACTCCCCACCTCCCCAGACCAGGCCAGGAGCCGCCTCCTTTGTCCACTCAGCCTGTGGGATCCACAGCAGCTCCAGTCATGGCTTTAACCAACCAACAAACCAAGCAACCAAGTTTGGAAACAAAAGAAGAAAGAACCAGTGAGTGCCTGCCCCCATTCAGGAGGGGGGGATGTTGGAGGAGTGAATAGGAGGGTAGGAGGTCTCTGACCAAGTGCTGGGCAAAAAGGCAGGTGGACAACCTTGCTTTCCAGTCTCCGGTGAGTGGCTGCATCCAGTCGGGGGATCCGAGGGGGCAGCTGAGCAAGCGCTGGGCAAGCAGGCAGGAGGGAGACCTCGGAGGCTCATTGTCAACTGAGCTTTGCACCCAGTCAGCTGTGGTTGCCCACCATCGGTTGCCTTAATGGTGGGGCACAGGGAGTTGGGGAGGCCACTGGGCAGGAGCGGTTTGGCTCGGTTGTTCCCCAAGTGGCAAAGTTGACGGACTCAACAAGGATGAAGGGGATCTTGGGTGGAGCCGGTCGAGGGAGCAACCCCTGGCTTATTCAGTCTAACTGTGCCTGATGGGCCTTGTCTTGGGGGGGGGCCCAAATTGCCCCCCACTGCGAGCGTCTCTCAGCCGTTGTGTGCAGGGAAAAACCTTGCACAGTAAAGAAAACCTTCTCATGAGTGTCAGTTAAATAATTTCTCAAACTCTTGCGAAGTTTTTCTTTACTATACAAGGTTTTTGGGGGGTGGCACGTGGGGCAGGGGATGAGCCAGAATGGAGCAACTCTGGGCCTTTGCACAGTAAAGAAAACCTTCTTGTGAGTAAAGAAAACCCCCACCCCAAATACTGCAGGGCAGAGGAGGCTGGGCCCATAACTGGGCAGCGTGTGGGGGAAGAGGCTGCAGGAGCTCTGCTGTGAACGGAGGGAGAGAGAAAAGTGGGGATTCTCTCTGCTGCAGCCCTTGAATGCTTGAATGGCAGAGAGAAGCCAAACTCCCCCCCCCTCCATTCACAGCAGAGCTCCTGCTCCCTTTATGCCCCCCCTGGCCCCCTCTTCTTGGGGGGTCGAAGTGTCTGGAAGGGAGAGGCAGGCAGCTGCAGCTCCCTTCCCATCAGGCTCCCTGTCCCTTCCCTTTGCTGTGGAGGGAGGGAGGGAGGGAAGTCCAGCCAAGGGATTTCAACCATCCCTCCTGGCTTTCCTGAGCTGCCCCAATTCCTCCCCTGGCCAGAGGCGCCTCCAGCTAAATGCCCCTCAGCAGATCCTCCACGCAATGCGCTCTGCCTGGGGGGGGGGCATCTGGGAAGCAGTGCTGGGCTCAGAGTGAAGCTTCCCCCAAAGAAGTTCTGGGGAGCCCAAACCCCCCCAACCCCTCCCCCTCCCCCACTGCCCCTTCCAGAGCCCAGAAAACTCCCAGGCAAAGCAGCTCCATTTCTCTCTCAGAATGGGGGGAGAAATAATGGATGGGAGGAAAGGCAACCTGGGGGGAAGAGGAAGGGAGACCCAGAGGAAATGGGGTCTCTATTCCCTCTTCCTCCCAGGCGCCGCACAAGGTCTAACAGCTTCTGATTCCTCTCTCTCTCATTCTCTCTCATTCTTTCTTTCTCTCTCCCTCTCTCTCTCTTTCCTCCCATTCCAACGTGCAGTGCAAGGAAGCTGCCCATCCTTCAAACTCCCCATAAATCCCCCTCCTGTGGCTGCTCCAGAGAGAGAAGCTTGCGTGGAAGAGGCGAGAGGGAGACTGCTGCCTGCACAGTTAATCTAGTTAGTCAGCCGGACTTTCCTGGGAGGCGAGCGATGCTGCCGGGCACTTGGAAAGGACTTTGATGATTGGCTCGCCATTAAAAGGAAACAATGAATCGAGGAGCAGAGCTGGTCGGAGGAGTGTGTGTGTGTGTGTGTGTAAAATGGTCGGTTTCATACAAGGAGTTTTTGTTTCAGGTGGGTCTCCTGGCTTTGGAAGGAGGAAAGGAAGGGATACAAAGAGAGAGAAAGTTAGAAAGAAAGGGAGAGAGAGAAAGGGAGAGAGAGAGAAGGGAGAGACAAAAAGAAAAGAAAAAAGAAAGAAAAAGGGAAGAAAGAAAAAGGGAGAGAAAGAAAGAGGGAGAGATGGAAAGAAGGAAAAGAAAAAAGGAGGAAGGAGAAAGTGAATGAGATATAGTTGGATGGATAGATAGATACATGGAGGGCGGGATGAAAGGAGAGAGAGAGAGAAAATGAGAGGAAGGAAGGACACAAACTCTGGCTTCAGAAGACTCTTTGAAACAGCACACCTGTCAGCCTTCGCTTTGCTGCATGCTTGGCTGCCATGGAAACGGGGAGGGTGGGGGTTGGGTTAACTATGTGTGCTGGAGGAAGATGGAGCGAGTCGGTGATATCGCAAACCTAACGGTATCACATTCCATTCTGATTACTGCTCTGGACGTGATGCCCACCTGACATCCTGGAGGATATTGCATTGGACACTATTGTGGGGGTCATGGGTTATTGGGGTTGGCTTATGCTTTGATATACACGCTTTGCGCCTAAACTAGTCACTCCCTGCTTGACCTTCGTTTGCTGTTCTTCTGTATTCAGTAAAAGTAACCTTAAACATTCTGAAATATGCTTAAGTGTGGTCTTTCTTGAGTAATAGAAGAGGCGAACCCTGACATAAAGCAGGGAGTCATTTTTCACACTCATCGCTGAGCTAACAACTTCTGTAGTGAGTGTAATAAAACAATAAACCCCGGAACCAGATGTCGGAGCCTGGGAAAGAAGAACCACTGGGAGCGGCAGCCCCCCACCCAACTGTCCTGAAAGAAGAAGAACCAAGGTCAGTAATGGAATTATTAGCTGATCTTAGCATGGAACCTAAACCCGAAGAAAGATCAAGTCGCCATCGTTGGTCCGAGGGAGTGGGAATGAAGGGAATTGCTTTTGAAGACATTGCCCCCGGGGTCACAACCACCAGACGCCGGCAAGCTTACTCCCTCCCCCCTTGTGCGAAATGATAAAGGAAGAGAGGAACTTGAGAGAGATGGCAAGAGATCTAATCCGTCAAGCGGATGACAGTAAGGAAGCCCGAGAGAAAATGTGGGGGAGGGATCCTAATCCTTCGGAATGGGAAGGGAAGATACAACAGCAAGGGACACCCCCCCAGGAAAAAGAGAGGGAGAGCCGCCAACCACCCGCTGATACTCCTACGGGAGGTACCCCAAGAGCAGCTCAACAGAGAGATCCAAGTCCTGCACCACACAGAGTTGCAAGACTCCCCCCCCTTGGAATTAAGTTTGGGGGAAACTCTACCGAGTTGGGATTTTTTTTACTGCAAGTCAGCAACTTCGTTAAACAATTTGCCGACGACTTGCGAGATGATGAATCAAAGATAAGAATTGTGTCTCTGGCTCTGGAGGGTAGAGCAGCTGATTGGATAGTATCATTGCATAATGATAATTCCCCTTTAATGGAGGACTTTGATAGATTTATGACCGCTCTTAGAAGGCGGTTTGAAGACCCCCTCCTTCATAGAAAGGCATGGATTGAAATGAAAAATCTGCGCCAGGGAAGCAGATCAGTTCAAGTTTACACTCAACGTTTTTGTGAGCTGGCCATTTATATGCGCGGCTGGAGCGTTGAAGCTCTTATCGATAATTATACTGAAGGCTTAAACCCGACTATATATCAAAGCTGCATCAACAGACGTGCGCCCGATACCCTTGAGGATTGGTTTCAACTTTCCGCTGATGTAGAAATAGATCTAGCTAGAAGAAAACCCCTATTAGATCTTGAAAAAGAAAGAGAATATGGGTTCCCCCCCCCCCTCAACCTCTTGGGCGGGATTACCAAAGGGAAAGTAAAGAACGGAGATCTGTTAAGTCTCGTTCTAGTGCTTGCTTTCGCTGTGGAAAGGAGGGGCATTGGGCCAATAACTGCAAAATGAAACAGAAACCCCGCCCGCAGTCGTCGACTGAAGGAAAAAAGCCCCCGAAACCCCCAAGCATGCGCACGAAGCAAGTGATGTTTGGAGCGGAGCCTCTGGATCTAACTACCAACGATCAACAGCAGAAGGTGGAGCCTGATGACTGGGAGAAGGATACATCCTCCTCTGACGAGAACTGGGTGAGTTCCCATTCTGGGCCCCTTTTTTAATACAATACAATAGCAGAGTTGGAAGGGACCTTGTAGGTCTTCTAGTCCAACCCCCTGCGTGGGCAGGAACCTTATACCATTTCAGACAAGTGGCTATCTAACATCTTTTTAAAGACTTCCAGGGTTGGGGCATTCACAACTTCTGGAGGCAAGCTGTTCCAGAGGTTAATTGTTCTAACTGTCAGGAAATTTCTCCTTAGTTCTAAGTTGCTTCTCTCCTTGATTAGTTTCCACCCATTGCTTCTTGTCCTGCCCCCGGGTGCCTTGGAGAATAGTTTGACTCCCTCTTCTTTGTGGCACTCTCTGTGATATCGGAACACTGCTATCATGTCTCCCCTGGTCCTTCTCTTCATCAAACTAGACCAGTGCTTCTCAATTATTTTCTGTCATGCCCCCCCTAGGAAGAAGAAAACATTTCGCGCCCCCCGCGCGACTGTAAATAGTATCATTTGTCTATAAAATTGTTATAAGTACACCTCTGCATAACACTGTATCCTTATTAACGTATAAGAGAATAAAAAAAGAAAGAAATGTGGATCAATTTACAACAAAGAATAGCTTTATTAACTGTAGCAGAAAAGATTTAAAGTGCATTAGAAATTAAAAAAAAATTAAATCCTTTGCCAAGGTCAAACGCGCCCCCCTTTACGGAGCCTCGCGCCCCCCCTGGGGGGCCCGCCCCACTATTTGAGAAGCACTGAACTAGACATACCCAGCTCCTGCAACCGTTCTTCATATGTTTTAGTCTCCAGTCCCCTAATCATCTTGGTTACTCTTCTCTGCACTCTTTCCAGAGTCTCCACGTCTTTTCTACATCGTGGCGACCAAAACTGTATGCAGTATTCCAAGTGTGGCCTTACCAAGGCACTATACAGTGGCATTAACACTTCACGTGATCTAGATTCTATCCCTCTGTTTATGCAGCCTAGAACTGTGTTGGCTTTTTTTGGCAGCTGCTGCACACTGCTGGCTCATATTTAAATGGTTGTCCACTAGGGTTCCAAGATCCCTCTCACAGTTGCTACTATTGAGCAAGGTACCACCTATACTGTACCTGTGCATTTTGTTTTTCTTGCCTAAATGTAGAACCTTACTTTTTTCACAATTGAATTTCATTTTATTAGATAGTGCCCACTGTTCAAGTTTGTCAAGATCCTTCTGTATCTTAAGCCTATCTTCTGGAGTGTTGGCTATTCCTGCCAGCTTGGTGTCGTCTGCAAATTTGATGAGTTCCCCATTTATCCCCTCATCCAAATCATTGATGAAGATGTTGAAGAGTACTGGGCCTAAAACAGAGCCTTGGGGGACTCAACTGCATACTTCCTTCCATGTAGATGCAGTTCCACTGAGGACTACACGTTGAGTCCTTACTATCCCTTTGCATCTTTTGGCTCCATCTAGTGGCCGCAATTGTAAAATACTTGATCTTTTAGATTCTGGCTGTTCTCGATGCCTCATCAGTCAAGACTTAGTGCAGCAAATGGGTTTTCACCTTAAAAATTTAAAGGTTCCAATTGCTTTCTGCCAAATGGATGGTACTGTAGCAGGTGGTAATCCTGCACTATGTGTAACTGAACCAATTCAAGTATCTATTGGGGACACCCATCAGGAACTCATTAACTTTATTGTAGCCCCCATTGCTGACAACCCAGTCATTTTGGGTCTGAATTGGCTACGGAAATGGAACCCACTAATTGACTGGCAGGAGGGGTGGGTGCGCATTCCTTTACCTTTGCTTCCTACTACACCCACCCAATCAACCCCGCAACACCCCAACGTGCAACCTCTGGCTGAACCAATACCCCTCAAAGAACCAGTTAACACAGGCCAGCAGGTACCCAATCTGGAAGTAATACCAGGAGAAGAAAAGATCCCAAAAGAGTATTGGGACCTTAAAGAGGTTTTTAGTGAGAAATCCTGTGATACGCTACCCCCCCCCCCCCCCACCGTGCTACAGACTGCTCCATTGATTTCCTCCCGGGGGTGCAACTTCCCAAACCGCGTATTTACTCTTTGACACCCCGCAAAATGATTGAACTTTGCAAATTTATTGACAAAAACTTGGAAAGGGGTTTCATTGAACCTGTTAGACCACAGGTAGCCGCCCCTGTAATGTTTAGAGAAAAGAAGGATGGCTCTCTCCGTCTTGACAGACTGCGCATGTGCGAAGATGGCGGGCTGCCTCTGAGCTCCGTTGGGTCTTGGAGCTCGTTGGCTTAAAAAAACATGCTGCCCGGCCTGTTACCCATTCTTAAGGGCCGGGCCCAGTGAGCTGCTTACCCTGGCAGCAGATCGAGACCTGGATGGTTCTCCAGGGTAAGATAGCGGCGGAGAATATTGCTGAGGAAGCCGGGTGTGGATGGCGGCCGGAACGCCGGCCGGATGAGAGGGAGGCCGATGCGAATACCGATTCTAGGCCGGATTTCGAGCTGGAGGCCAGGAGGATGTGGAGGCCGGGGCTGGAGCGGCGTTGGGATGACCTGTTGAGCTGCGACTGCCGGGGAGGCTTGGAAATTGAGGAGAGGCCGGACCGGGCCGGGCTGGGAGAGGAGCGGCCGGCCCGAGGCCTCTAGGAGGAGGTGAGACTCTCTTTTTCGGGCGCTGGAGAGAACGGCTGGCTTGTTGGCGGCATGGCCGTGGCCTGCGCGTCCTGCTGGTCATCGCCCGGCCACCGGAGCCTTTGGATGGGCTGGACTGGGCTGGACCGAGGGCTTCACTGGTTGTGGGGAGGCCGGGCCTGGGAGATAGTGGAGAGGTCGGCCCAAGGCCTCCAGGAGGAGATGAGTCCAGGCGGCCGGAAGGACCTTGAGAATTTAACAACAGCATGGCCGAGGCCTATAAGAACTTTTATCCGGGTCGACCAGGAGAAGGAAGAGCGTCCGGGCCTGGTCTTTTCTGAGAAGACGCAAGGCCAGAAGAGCCCTATCAAAATCTGGGCTCCAGAGACTGCCCACTCCTCCCCCCCTCAAAAGTATACCCCAAATTATATCTATGATACCCCACCAGGACAGACTATTTTTAACACCCACAATGAATTTTAAGATCAGAGCTGGACTATATCTCACGGGAGCATTTTTAGTAATTTAAATTGGGAATTTTAGCGCAGGGATAATTGTTTAATTTGCCTTTTAGTTATTTATGTATATTTATTGTATTTTTAACTTCCCTGTGCACCGCTCCGAGTCCCCCTGGGGAGAGGGAGCGGTCTATAAATTAAATTTATTATTATTATTATTATTATTATTATTATTATTATTATTATTATTATTATTATTATTATTATTATTAGCATGTGAATTTATTATTTTAAACATCTATTTTAACTATTTACACTGCCAACGATGCTCCCTATAATCAACTGTATGACCCATTTTATATCTTGTATTTGTTTTTGTATTATATTTATATATCTATATATTTATGTATTTATATATTTATATACTTATGTGTGTATGTACTTATATATTTATATTTATATATTATAATTACAATTATGTACTCAAAGGCAGACCTTATGCTATTGCGAGAGTCCCCTATCTCGCAGGTCTGGCCCTCCGCTTTAACGAGGGCCCGCCTTGATGAGGGATTTATTAATCCGGAAAGGTGGGCGAAGCGTGGTCTTAGGGGTTTTTTAGCCAGGAATTTGTTGTCTATTTTAGGGGGTACCAGGGAGGGGGGAGGATATAGACAGGTTGAGACTAGCAAGAAGGGAACGGGCCGAGCCAGCAGACCGCGGAAGGAGGCGGATGGACCCACTAAGAGGGGGGATACACGGGTCGTTTCCATGGAGGGCCTACCCATCGAGAGGGTGCCAGGGAGAGGCAGATCCGATGGGAGACAGGTTCTATCCTCCCGGTTGGGGGCGCGTGGCCGATGGTTGCAGACGGTCAGGTGCCACAACCCCTGCAGGCTAGGTGGTCAGGGATTACAGGGCCAGGGCCTGCGACTGATGTTTTGCAATGCCAGGTCCGTGGTCAACAAAGCCCCCCTCGTCCATGACCTTGTGTCAGAGGGGGAGCCGGACCTGGTGGGAATTGCGGAGACCTGGCTGGGCCACGAGCGAGGACTCCCCCTCATTGAAATGTGCCCGCCAGGTTACCGCACTTTTCATCAGCCCTGGGCCTGAGGCAGGGGTGGAGTGGTAGCGGTTATTGCTAGGGAAGGTCTTGAGCCGAGAGAGACCATTGTGCCACAGACCACTGGCTGTGAGTCCCTCTGCGTGAAGGGGGCCTAGGGAGGCAGTTGGGCTTGCTGGTTGTATACCTGGCTCCCCGCTATGTAACAGCAGCCCTGCCCGAGCTCCTTGAGGTGATCGTTACGATGGCAGTTGAGACCCCCAGACTGGTAGTCATGGGGGACTTTAACCTGCCATCGGTTGGCGAATCATCAGAGGTAGCTCGGGAGTTCATGGCTTCCATGACGGCCATGGACCTGACCCAAGTAATTCAGGGCCCCACGTACGAGGGTGGACATACGCCGGATCTAACTTTCGTCTCTGGCCAATGGAAGAGTGATCTGGGTATAGGGGATATAGTCATCACACCCCTATCATGGTCAGATCACTCACTTCTCCGGCTCGACTTTCCAATCGCTACACCCCACCGCGGGGAGGCGGAACCTGAGTCATCTATATGGTTCCGCCCCAGGTGCCTGATGGACCCTCATAGGTTCCAGACGGCGCTTGGGCCACTTTCTGTATCCCTGACCTGCGCCCCGATAGAGGACCTCGTGGCCGCATGGAATACTGCGGCCACGGGAGCCTTGGATCGGGTCGCGCCCTTGCGGCCTCTCTTGCGGCGACGAACCACCCTGGCTCCTTGGTTCACCGAGGAGCTAAGGGTGATGAAGCGCCACAAGAGATGCCTAGAGAGGAGATGGAGATCCACTCGGTGTGAATCTGACCGAACACAGGTGAGAGCCCATTTACGGACTTACCTTGTGGCACTGAGAGTGGCCAAACGTCATCATTGTGCTACTCTCATCGCATCCGCAGATAACCGCCCTGCCGCCCTGTTTAGAGTGACCCGCTCCCTCCTTCAACAGAGGGTGCGGGAAGCCCCTTTACAGGGTAGAGCAGAGGAATTTGGGATTTTAATTAAACTATTATTATTATTATTATTATTATTATTATTATTATTATTATTATTATTATTATTATTATTATTTATCTGCAGGATAAAATCGGATAAAATCGCTCAGATTCAGAGCGAGTTAGTCCCCATCGATAGTGGCCTAGTGGGATGCCCCGAGGCAGATCTTGAGACAGTTTTATGGGAAGAATTTGACTCTGTTACTTCCGAAGATATGGACAGGTTATGTGGGCGACTGCGAGCTACCACATGTTTATTGGACCCGTGTCCCTCCTGGCTTGTACTGGCATCCTGGAAGGTTACACGAGGCTGGCTCCAGGAGGTTGTCAACGCTTCTCTTAGTGAGGGTTTCTTGCCTGCCTCCCTTAAAGAGGCGATGGTGAGGCCCCTCCTGAAGAAGCCCTCTCTGGACCCAGCATTGTTGGTAAATTACCGTCCGGTCTCCAACCTTCACATTTTGGCGAAGGTTGTAGAGAGTGTGGTGGCACAACAGTTTCCCCGTCATCTGGAGGAAGTTGATTATCTGGACCCGCGCCAGTCCGGCTTCCGGCCCGGGCACAGCACCGAGACGGCATTGGTCGCGTTGGTGGATGATCTCTGGAGGGCCAGAGATGGGGGTTGTTCCTCCATCCTGGTCCTATTAGACCTCTCAGCGGCTTTTGATACCATCGACCATGGTATCCTATTGCATCGGCTGGAGGGGCTGGGGGTGAGGGGCACCGTTTTACAGTGGTTCTCCTCCTACCTCTCCGGTCGATCGCAATTTGTGTTGGCAGGAGAGCAGAGGTCGACCTCGAGAGCCCTCACTTGTGGGGTGCCTCAGGGGTTGGTCCTCTCGCCTCTCCTGTTCAACACATATATGAAGCCGCTGGGCGAGATCATCCGTGGTTTTGGGGTAGAGTACCACCTCTACGCTGATGACATGCAGCTGTATATATCTACCCCAAACCACCCCAACGATGCCATAGCGGTGATGTGCCAGTGCCTGGAAGCCGTGCGGGCCTGGATGGGAAGTAACAGACTCAGACTCAAGACCGAGTGGCTGTGGTTCCCGGCATCCCGGTACAACCAGTTGACTCCATCACTGGCCATAGGGGACGAACACCTTACCCCTGTGGATGGGGCACGCAACTTGGGCGTCCTCCTGGATACCCGGCTGTCCATGGAAGATCAAGTGACAGCCGTGGCCAGGAGGGCATTCTACCAGGTTCGCCTGGTATGCCAGTTGCGTCCCCTATTGGATCGGGATGCCCTTTGCACAGTCACTCATGCCCTCGTGACATCCCGACTGGACTACTGCAATTCTCTCTAAATGGGGCTCCCCTTGAGGTGCACCCGAAGACTTCAGCTTATCCAGAATGCAGCCGCACGAGCAATTATGGGAACCTCGAGGTTTACCCATGTAACACCGCTCTTGCGCGAGCTGCATTGGCTGCCTGTCGTCTTTCGGGTGCGCTTCAAGGTGTTAGTTATCATCTTTAAAGCGCTCCATGGCACGGGACCTAGCTATCTGCGGGATCGGATTCTGCCCCATACATCCCTGCGGCCGATCTGCTCCCACAGAGAGGGACTTCTCCGGGTGCCGTCCACTAGGCTATGCCAGCGGGCGACGCCCAGGGGAAGGGCCTTCTCTGTGGCGGGCCCAGCCCTCTGGAACGACCTTCCCCCCGAAATTAGAACAACTACGGACCTCCGCTCCTTCCGTCAAAAATTGAAAACACACTTTTTCTGCTTGGCCGGCCTAGGTTAGTCTTCCATTTTTAACTGGGTTCTTAGGGGATTGTAGTTTAGTTTTAGTATAGTGGGTTTTAGCGCAGGGATAATTTGTTTAATTCTTATTTTAACTATTTATGTATTTTATATTTGCTTTTTAAACTTTCCTGTGCACTGCTCCGAGTCCCTTTGGGAAGAGGAGGCAGTCTATAAATAAAATTATTATTATTATTATTATTATTATTATTGTTGTTGTTGTTGTTGTTGTTGTTGTTGTTGTTGTTGTACATGATTATAATTTTTTGAACACAATATGTGAGCACAACGTCTACCCCCTACCTCTCATGAAGGACATGTTAGCGCATCTAGCTACAGGCAAAATCTTTACTAAGCTCGATCTCAGGGAAGCTTATTACAGAATAAGAATGAAAGAAGGAGATGAGTGGAAAACTACATTTAACTGCCCTTTAGGTTGCTTTCAATTTAAAGTATTACCTTTTGGCCTCCGGGGGCGCCATCTGTTTTTATGCAACTAATCAATGAAGTATTGCATGAGCACCTGTACAAGGGCGTTATCGTCTATCTTGATGACATCGTCATCTGCACGAAAACACGTGAGGAACACGTGAAACTAGTCCATTCTGTTTTGCGTAAACTCAGAGCAGCTGAACTTTATGCTAAACTTTCGAAGTGCAAATTTAACCAGGAGAAAATAGACTACCTAGGGTATCGCATCTCGGCGGAAGGAATTGAGATGGATCCTGGAAAGGTCAAAGCTGTAACAGAATGGACCCCTCCTCGTACCCGTAAGCAATTACAAAGTTTCTTGGGTTTTGCCAACTTTTACCGCCAGTTTATCCCTTCTTTTGCTAGCATTGCTCTGCCTATCACGAATCTGCTCAAAACGAACGGGGAAACCAAACCACGACCGGGTTCACCTTTGAACTGGACTATGGAGTGCCAAGCTGCATTTGAGAAGCTGAAACATTTGTTTGCAGCGGAACCGGTACTGAAGCATCCAGATGTCAATGCACCTTTCGTGAATCAAGCTGACGCTAGCGACGTGGCTGTTGGAGCTGTCTTATTGCAATACAACCAACAAGGCCAACTACAACCCTGTGCTTACACGTCCCGTAAATTATCCAACACTGAGAGGAGATGGGCGATTTGGGAAAAAGAGGCATTTACTGTTCGTTGGGCACGTATTTCTTGGCGCCATTTTCTAGAAGGAGCCCCTCACCCGTTTGAGGTATGGACTGATCACAAAAATTTGGAGTCGCTGACGACGTCCCGTAAACTGTCCCCAAAACAAGTGCGCTGGTCTCAATACTTTCATCGTTTCAACTTTACTCTTAAATACATCCCTGGAGGGAAAAACTTTATAGCTGATACCCTATCCAGGCTACCTCAATATGACAGTTCTAAACTCTTGGTTATTCAACCTGTAATTCCGCTGTGTAGCATGGCGACCCCAGTTGTAACCAGGAGTCACTCCATTCTCCAAACTGAACCACCTGCGGAATTGATAGCTAGGATTAAGACGGAACTTCTCACCGATGATTGGTATTCCACACACTCTGGGGATTGTACCTTGAGAGATTATCTACCCTGGATTGGATCGAAGATTTATGTCCCCGCTACTCTGCGACCATTTGTATTGCAAAAAGCTCATGATTCCAGGCTTGTTGGACATTTTGGATTTGTAAAGACTATACATTTAGTGAAGCGCCAGTTTTGGTGGCCTTCCCTCAAAAAGGACATTGAATCCTATATTGCCAGTTGCCCAGTTTGTGCCGCATCTAAACGTTCTCCTGGAAAACCCCACGGTCTCCTCCAATCTGTAGCGAGGCTCCTTGGAAAGAAATTTCTATGGACTTTATTGTTGATCTCCCAAGTAGCCAAGGCTCTACTGTTATATGGGTGGTTACAGATTTGTTTTCCAAACAAGTTCATTTTGTGCCATGTTCCAAAATCCCATCGGCTAAATCTTTGGCTAAGCTCTTTCTTACTCATATCTATCGCTTACATGGCGTCCCGAAGCGTATCGTCTCAGATAGGGGTACTCAATTTACATCGCAATTTTGGAAGGAATTTCTGAGACTGATTGGCTCCGCCCAGGGCTTAAGCTCCTCCCACCATCCGCAAACTAATGGAGCTTGCGAACGGGCTAATTCCGTTCTGGAACAATACTTGCATTGTTTTATAAACTTCCAACAGGATGACTGGGCTGACCTCCTGATTCATGCTGAGGTGGCGTACAATAACTGTGTTCATAGTAGTACCGGCATGTTCAAAATAATCTATGGTCAGGATTTTGTACCAATCCCCGAGCTCCCTCATGACCCTCCCACAATTCATTCACTCGCGGATTGGAGTGCTAAATTGTCTTCTGTCTGGCCCATTATACAAAAAACATTGGATGATGCTCATCAATCTCACAAGCTCTACGCCGACAGAAAATGAGCTGTACCTCCGCAATACAAAGTTGGTGATCGGGTATACGTCTCTACTAGATACCTGGACAGTCCTCAGAAATGCAAGAAACTAGGTCCTAAGTTTGTAGGACCTTTTACGATCACTAAGATAATCAGCTCTGTTTCTGTAAAATTAGACCTCCCTAAAACCTATCGACGCCTCTATCCAATTTTCCATGTCCACTTGTTGAAACCTGAACGTTTGTCACACCTTCGCAAGCCTCACTCTGATGCTCCTGCACCCCTAGTGGTGGATGGACAACAACATTATGAAGTCCGTGACATTTTAGACTCCAGAGTGCATAGAAATAAAATACAGTACCTTGTAGTTTGGAAGGATTTTCCTCCCTCCCATAACGAATGGGTGGATAAACAACACGTTAAAGCCCCGAAGTTACTGAGACAATTCTATGCCAAATATCCTAACAAACCTTAACCTCTCTCGTTTCATTTTCTGTGTTGTTGTGTGGTTTTGTCTTTTCCGTCTGTTTTACAGGACTGAACTCCCTTCTTCCGGAGGAGGTCTGGATGTCAACCTTCGCTTTGCTGCATGCTTGGCTGCCATGGAAACGGGGAGGGTGGGGGTTGGGTTAACTATGTGTGCTGGAGGAAGATGGAGCGAGTCGGTGATATCGCAAACCTAACGTTATCACATTCCATTCTGATGACTGCTCTGGACGTGATGCCCACCTGACGTCCTGGAGGATATTGCATTGGACACTATTGTGGGGGTCATGGGTTATTGGGGTTGGCTAATGCTTTGATATACACGCTTCGCACCTATACTAGTCACTCCCTGCTTGACCTTTGTTTGCTGTTCTTCTTTATTCAGTAAAAGTAAACTTAAACATTCTGAAATATGCTTAAGTGTGGTATTTCTTGAGTAATGGAAGAAGCGAACCCTGACAACACCTGGCTGGAAGGGATCTCAGAGGTCATCTAGTCCAACCCCTTACAACCTTATATCCTCTGGATTATTTTGGTGAAATTGCCAGAAAAAGGAAGGGGTTTACTAGGACAAGGCTGCCATGCAGAGGAAGGCAGAGATAGTCCTTGACCTATGACTAGAATTGAGCCCAACATTTTCCTTGCTAAGCAAGAGCGTTGTTAAGTGAGTTTTGCCACATTTTCCTCAATCCATGACATCTCCTGGCTCTGACAGTCATGTGCAGGATAGGGAAGAGCATCTGGAGGCCTCTGTAATGTTCTCATGGGCAGAAGTTAAAGTTAAATGTGTGGCAGAAAGTGGACTCTGGGTGTGTTTTTCCAAATGCAGAAAGTGAGGTTTAATGTGTGGAGTTTGAGAAGAGCTGTGTGTGTGTGTGTGTGTGTGTATCATTTTGTGTGCCTATACACACACAATACTATGTAATATGTATGTACACATATGGCATTTATACATGGGATTAAATTGCATATTTTGAATGGTCAGTAGCAGTAAATAAATAAGAAAAATTGTATCTTGTTGAGGCAAGGAGACACCAGGCAAGGTTCCCTTTGATGTGAGTGATGTCATGTTGGCCACACCCACCCAGTCACATGACCACCAAGCCACGCCCACAGTACTGGTAGTAAACTTTTTTGAATCCCCCCACTGGATCCAGCCCTCTTCCAATCACTGACACCTGTTACACATGAGTGTAAGATCTGCTCACTATTATTCCAGAGTGTCAGAGGTAGAAAAATGAATCCAGCTACAAGAGAGAAGATTTTAGCCAAATGAGAGAGAAAAACAGGATAAAAGGATGAGCTGTTTTAGAGCTGAGCCAGGAAAACAGAGAAGTTCAGTCTCCTCTTCATGGATTGTCTGAATGCAAAGACTGAGCAGCCATCAGTCAGAGAAGCTTCAACTGGGATTCCTGCAGAGAGGAGGGGTTGGGCTAGATGGTCTCAGGGTCTCCTCCAAATTTACAAAGGTTCTCATGCCACAACATGGAACTCTTGTGCTGTTGTTGCTCTGGCCCCACTTAGTATCCGGGGGCAGAGAAGCCTAATTTCTATGGTCTGAAGCCAGACTCAGTTTTCTGTCGGCCTTTGGAGAAGATGGAACCAGCCGTTGTGACTGAGACCCCTGGTCATCTGGAGACGGCCTCCGTCCCTCACATGGAGCAGCCCTGGAGAGGTTCCAGCTGCTCCTTTGCTGGCTGTTAGTGAATGCTGCCTATCTTGTCTTTCTATTTGATTTCCACCCTTTGCATCTCCTCAGTTTCACCTGCCCTCTTCTCCCAATAAAGCATCCAGATCCACGCCAGGCTCCCTTTCGTTGGAGGAGAACAGGGGGGCTTAGCTGCCTGTCTAGCTGCACACAGACCCACCTGCAATGGGGACGGAAGAAAGGTGGAATTCCACCAGGCTCATCACTAACCTACAAATAAGGGGATTTATTTAAGAAAGAATACAGGATTTTTGAATCAGCAGAGTTTAATATAAAAATGCCATGGAATCTACTCTTTGGAACCATTAATTCCCTGAGTAATTAAATTGGCCAGATCTGTTGAGATGGTTTCCCTCCTTCTCCTCTGCATTCCTCCTCCAAAGGATCTAAGATTAATGGATCCATATCGGGACCCCCATACCAGTGGTGGGTTTCTGCAGGCTCGCACCTACTCACAAGAGCCGGATGATGAAATTAAGAAAGCCGGTGAGAGGGGGTTCCATCAATGGACCCAAAAGTAAGTCTGGCCTGCTGCTGCCAGTAACCCAATGGGAAGGAAAGGAAAGGAAGGCAGAAAGTAAGAAGGGAAAGAAAGGAAGGAAGGAAGGAAAGAAAGAAAGAAAGAGAGAGAGAGAGAGAGAGAAAGAAAGAAAGAAAGAAAGAAAGAAAGAAAGAAAGAAAGAAAGAAAGAAAGAAAGAAAGAAAGAAAGAAAGAGAATTTATCATCACAATTGAGCCCAAAATTTTGGTTGCTAAGCAAGAGCGTTGTTAAATGAGTTTCAGCAAATTTACAAGTTGGCCACTCCCATCCTGTCACATGACGGCCAAACCACACCCACAAAATAAGCCACACCTGGACAGTAGGTCCAAAAATTTTTTGAAACCCACCACTGCCCCATACCTGCCATGGCTGTAGCCTTGGAGACCCCAACCTCTTTTCTCTCGCTTTCCTTCCCCTCCTTGATCTGGAGGAATAGGCGGCATTCATCACATGGGCCAAAGTCTTTATGAAACTGTAAGGATGGTAGTGATTTGTGAACCGGATCCTGTTCCTTTTCTCCTGGGTCTCCAGTGGGGCTTTCTGGGTGCATCTTCTGCGGCCTTTGACAGAAAAGACGTTCTTTGAAAGAGAACAGTGGAAATAAGGATCTTGAAACTTCTCTTCCACAAAGAAATCAAGTTCAAAGGCAGAATCTTTTGGCCTTTTCTTTGTCAGATAACCAAAGCTCCAAATACTATGGATGTATGTGAGAAGTCTGCGCTTGTCTGTTTTATACCCTGCAAAATTTGTGAGGATCCAGACTTTCCCTTCAATGGGTCCTGGGAGACGCATAAATGTTAAATGGAAAGGAAGAATTCTCTCCAAAATGAACTCATGTTCCATGAAGTGAACAAAGACGTTGACTAGTCTCCACTTAGAGAGGGAATCCCTGAGGTATGCAGTATATCCAATCTTTGACAACACTTGTGATATAACCACACAAATTGCACTCCTGACAAGCACAGGAGGGAAAATCCTCATGAAATCCTCTCCCTTCTCTGTGTCTGAAGCAAAGAGGCCAATCAGGGTCCATCTGAAGTGGAGGAGCAGCTGGACAATTGCTGGGTACTGGAATCCTTCTTTGAGATCGATCTGGTAGAAAAAGGGGAATCGACTTTTATCACTCAGAGCCTCTGAAGCTCTGAAATAATTGATCTGAAAAAGGAATTGAAAGGATTAGAGCCATGAAGGGGAAACTGAGGCACGCAGAGCCCTCTCTCCCGGCACACAGGCCGCCCCAGCCCAGCTCCACTAGCATCCACATGCAGGTCCACCTCCTGCCGGCCAGCTGCTTTTTGGGCCTCTGCCGAGGGCCAGGATCGGGGGATCTATGAGTATGCTGTGTGTGGGATGGGGATGGGGGTGGCGCTTGCATTGCCCAGGAAACTCCAGTGGGCTGGAAGTGAGTGTGAATCGCCTGGACCCCCCCAGTGCTTCCTCCCTCAGTTGGAGGCTTCCTTCAGCCTTCAAACAGTTACAAGGACTTCATTTTTTATTTCTGCTTCCAGGTTGGTGCAGGAGGCTTTCCAGGGCCAAAATGGGTACAAAAAGTCCAGGTTTTCCTGTTTTGGACCAGGCCATTCACACTCATTTCCAGCCCACCAGAGTTCACTGCTTCAGGGCAGAAATGAGAGCCTGTCCTGTGGAACCCACTGCCACTTGGGAGAGAAGGATGTAGTTTGCTGCGCAATGCAAGCAACCCCCACTGCATAGTCATGCGTGGCCCGCCCTGGCCCTCGTCATAGGCCCGAAAACCAGCTGGCTGGCACTTGAACAAAGACATGAAGAAGAGGAGGAGGAGAATGAAGAGGCTTTGCAGGAGCCAGCAGGGAGCAGGTGGGGGGTTTGGGGGAGCTGGCTGGCTGGGAAGGGGAGAAATAGGAGGCCCTGCTTGAATGGGGAGGAATGTACCCACACACCCTGCCTCTCTGCTCAGGTGTCGCCCACACCAATGGCAGCAGTTTCGGTGCCCTCACACACACAAACACACACACACACAATTGGATTGCTCTCTTACCCTCCCTGTCTCTCTCTTGCCCCATTTACTTGGAAGCTGCTCCATGAGACAAGAAACTGAGAAACAAGAGAGGAGAGAGAGGTTTGCAAAGTCAGGGAGTCCTTGTTGCAGGAAGGGAGGGAGAAGCAGGAGGGATCTTAGTGGGTTGGGGAGGCCTTGAGGGTCTCTTCTATCACTAGGACCCCCATGGCCTTTCCCACCCTCAGATTCCTCAGGGGCCCATTGGGATTCTTCAATCGGGAGCTCTTAGGAAAGGATCCCCTCCTTGTGGGTTGCAAACAGCTCTTTCCAGTGGGGGAAACAGGACAAAGCAAGTGGGGGGAAAGAGTTTTCTTTGCTCTGTTTCCAATCTGAAGGAGACCCCGTCCCACGTGGGACCACAAGGCTGCCCCTCCCATATCATTCCACCACCACCACCACCACTCTGGCTCCCACCCACTGGCTGAGCCCAGGCCTTTCCTTCGCAAGCGCCACGGACTGGAACTGCAAAGTAAGACCAAAGTTTTTGGGGAGCAGAGGGCTTTCTGGAGGGGAAAAATGGGATGCACGGAGGCCCCAGGAGGGGACAATGGCGCCCTTTGCCTCAGCTTCTCAGTTCAGGCTAAGTGGCATGCAGACCCATGTCACCTTGCATGCAAGGTCTTCCCCATTTCTCTTCTGGGTTTCTGGTGCGCATGTGCATGTAACAATCAGCTGGCCTTTGTGCGCACAGCAGTGCCAGAAATGGAAGAGCTGCTCTTCTTGTTTCTGTGAGTGCAAACGTTCCAGCCAGCTGATTGTCGCATGCATGCATGACAGAAACCGGAATAGGAGCTGCCTGGTGTGCATATACGCACTGACAGGCACACTGGGCAACTCCTCTTCCAGATCGCGTCCCTCACAAGAGGGCTGAAAAGGTTCTCCCTCCATGCCCTCTTCCAAGGGTGGTTTAACCAAGGCTTTATAAAGTGGTACCAAGACTTCACGTGATTTGGATTCTCGCCTTCTGTTGATGCAGCCTAGGATTGCAATGGCTTTTTTTGGCTGCTGCCACACATTGTTGGCTCACATTGGAGAGATTGTCCCCTAAGATTCCCAGATCCCTCTCCCAGTTCCTGCTATTGAGCCAGGCTTCACCTGATCTGTACCTGCACATTTGGTTCTTCTAGCCTCAGTGTAAGAAAATGGAGAAAAACCCACACAAACCTGTGGGACTTTGTAGGTGCCTCCTAATGTTGACATCTGGATGGAGATGTCCCTGTCAGCTGCATCAAGAAGAGCCAGAAGGTTCTCCTTCCTTCCACAGCCGTAGTTGGGGACATTGGCTTCTCCAGTGGAGAGAATGTCCAGCAAGGCATCTGAAGTGCGGAAAGTGCTCTCATAGTTGTTATGGATGTTGTAGCCCAGTGTGAGATTGTGCGGGAGCTGGGGATTCTTGTTGACCGTTTGGATGTTGAAAAAGAATTGTAAGCCATAAACGAACCCATTGGAATTCCTATTGTAAAAAAAATTGTAATAATCAACAGCAACAAGAAATACTTTTGTTATATATAATACATATAATCCTCCAGAAGCCTCCTGAGCCTTAGGCCAACATTGATCCAAAAGCAATGATCAGTTACACAAATATGGAAATTGGCTGAGGTACAGCAAGAACAAATGGTTCAACCACCACTTCAAATAAAATCCATGATTCGAGTGAGAAATGAAGGATTGAACTGAGAGAGGAAAATAATCTTACAAAAGAGCTAAAAGACAAAGAGGAATCCGAGGGCTACTTAGTTTGGGACTGAGGCTACAATGGGCTAGAGGAAGAAGGGAAAAAAGGAAAGCAATAAAGGGAAGAAAAAAGATCAAGGAACCATAAAATAAATACAAAACCACAGAATTAACAATAGGGGAAAGTACAGAATAGATTGTATACACAAATAGTCCAAAATAAGAAACATAAGAGAATCAAATATATATAAAAGATGTAATGTATGTAATTAATAGAGATAAAAGATATGTAAAGATAGATAGCTAGATAGCTAGATAGCTAGATAGCTAGATAGCTAGATAGCTAGATAGCTAGATAGATAGACAGACAGACAGACAGACAGACAGACAGACAGACAGATAGATAGATAGATAGATGAAACACAACGTAAATGTAAAAGATGTAGAATTGTTGCAAAGATTATATAAATATATAACAAAAAGAAAGAGAGAGAGGAAAATAATCTGCAGTCCTTTCAACTTTTTTTTCAGGCCCGTTTTTGGATTTGAGTTTCTTTCACCAAACAAGACAAAAGAGAGAAGCCATGGAAATCAACATCATTCAGTCAATCAATCAATCATCATTCAGGAAATTAGGCATATTTCCCCAATAAAGGAATAAATTAAAAATAAAAACCAGAAAAGAAGGAGAGTGTTAGAATGGAGGGAGGGCAACTCCATCACCCTGAATGACTTACAGATCACGGAAAACAAACTGAAGAGAAGGAGCCATGTTGAAAAGCAACTTTGTATGCAGTGTTTCCCATCCATTGGTGACTATAGCAATGAGATGGTCTCCTGGGCTGTAAAAGCTCTGTGGTTGTTTTCCATCCTGGTGCTCCAAACTCTGTGGGCATTTCATCCTCAGCTTCCCAGAGACTGGATGGGACAAAAGCAGCATCAGAAGCAGGAGGTCCATCATTCATGGGGTGAATCAATTGATCCCTTTTCTTTTTCAAAAGAAGAATTAGAAGGATTCAAAGGATTCTAATAAGGTGGGAAATGATCCAGTGTCTTTCCTGATTGAAACCCAGAGAAACACTCAGCTTCACCTGGAAAGGAGAGAGACGGACATTCAAGAGCACAGACCCTGCCTGTCCCTAAACTCCCTATTTCTCTGCCCAAAGTCTCCCCTGGAGGATTCGGCCAAAGAGCAGAGCTGAAACTTTGATCATAATTCTCCCTCTCAGGAGGGATCCCTGGAGAATCCAACCAGTTCTTGGACTCAAAGGTTGTTGGGAGATTCTTTGGAGGGAAATGAAAGGGAAATAATCCCCATGTGGCTCATAATAACAGGAGCAGAGATGGAATTAAATCCATCTTCTAGCATTGAGAGGCTTGGGGGTCTCCATGCTTGAAACTGGCCCCAGAGGGAAGACACGGCACCTCTGGCTGAAGAAACAAAGAAATCTGAGATTTGTTTGTGTAAAGACAAAAGGGAGGGGAGGCACTTAATGACAGAGCATGTCACAGATATGAAATAGCTGCCTGTTGAGTTGGAACCAAATGTTGGTTATGTTATTTTGAAAGCTAATCCTCAAGGGCACCACCACAAAAGGGCTGATGAAACAGTGCAGCCAGTTTCTAAGAACAAAATCAACTTTAGTGAAAAACTAGTTAACAGAAGTTTGCAAAGTTAAAAAAAAAACCCATAAAGACAGAAACACAGAGAGAAGTTAGAAAAAAAACCAAGTGAAAAGAGATGATGAAATCCAGACTGCCTCTCACCCCATGGAAGGAAGGAAGGAAGGAAGGGAGGGAGGGAGGGAGGGAGGGAGGGAGGGAGGGTGGGAGGGAGGGAAGGAAGGGAGCAGAGGTGGGTTGCGCCTGGTATGGACTGGTATGGGCGTACCAGTAGTGGAAATCGGCCATACGTTTGCATACTGGTAGATACCCCCCCATACTGGCAGGGTCCCCTGGCCTGCCCCCATTTGCAAGGCCCTTCTCAAAGAGGAGGAAGCGGGTGTGGGGCTTCTTCAGAGGAGCCAAGGCCAGAGCAGCGTTGAAGCCCCCTCCACTCCAGCCTCGGCTCCTCTGAAGAAGCCCTGCACCCCTTCCTCCTCTTGGAGAATTCTTGGGGGAATTTCCTGACCTTCTGCCCTTTTCAAAGAGGAGGAAGCGGCTGTGGGGCTCCTTCAGAGGAATGGAGGCTGGAGGAAAGGGAGGCTCTCCACTCAGTCTTTCCAAGAGAATGGCCATAAACAAGATTGGGAAATGAACAGCAGGCAGTCTTCTGGCAGCAACATCTCATCTTAGGGACTAGCATCAAGGGGAAGACGACTTTGAAAAGGCTTCCTCTCCCACCATAGCATGCAAGGCGAGACGAGGACTGGCTCGGAGGGGAGGGGCAAGGAGAAGTCAGGCCAGGTGCCCCTCCAGGTGAGTGACATCGAGTTGGCAACACCCACCCAGTTACATGACTGCCAAGCCACTCCTACCTGGTCACATGACCGCCAAGCTACGCCCACAGAATAGGTAGTAAAAGATGTTTGAAACCCACCCCTAGCTCTGCCCCTAAGGCCAGGGATGGGCAGGAGGCCAGCATTGGGCCAGGACTGTGGGGGGACCTCCAGGCAGCCTCCAGGAGCAACCTGGCCAAGGAGAGGAAGCCCTGCAGCAGCCGCCCACAAGGAAGAGCTCAGGGAGGCTGGGCTGGGCTGTGGGGCCCTCGGGAGCTTGTGGGCTGGGCTGGACACTTGCCCTTAACTGCCTGGGGCTCTGGACAGCCTGTGCCGCCATTCTCCAAGTGGCCTGGCAGGGATGGTGAGGCTCCTCTGTTGGACGAGACTTTGGGGCTCACCCTGATTTCCCCTTCCTCCCCTGGAGACCCCTGGACCCCACCCTCAAAGCCTTCCCTGCCCCCCCTATAGGAAACGGAGGATGAGACTGCAGGGTGTGGAAGCCTTGAGGAGAAAGTGTGCTTCTGCCTTGAGGGATCTCAGGAGGGGAGGAGCAACCTGGCCAAGGAGAGGAAGCCCTGCAGAGGGGAGAAGGCCCCTTCTTTCATCTTTGTTTAAAAGCCCCCAAACATGGAATGTGCTTTGTGTGTGTGTGTTTGGCTGCCAGCAGTTTGGGGAGGGGAGGACCTTGTGGGGCACCGAATTGTCCCCATGTGGAGTCAGCTGGTGCAACTTATTCCATCCCAACCCAGGTGCCCCGAGACAGCCATGCTCCCCAACTGCGACCAAAACTGTATGCAGTATTCCAAGTGTGGCCTTACCAAGGCACCATACAGTGGCATTAACACTTCACGTGATCTAGATTCTATCCCTCTGTTTATTCAGCCTAGAACTGTGTTGGCTTTTTTGGCAGCTGCTGCACACTGCTGGCTCATATTTAAATGGTTGTCCACTAGGATTCCAAGATCCCTCTCACAGCTGCTACTATTGAGCAAGGTGCTGTTGCATCCTGAAGAGACACGGGAAGCCCCGGCAGCCGCCAGCCGCGTCCTGATTGGACGGGAGTAGACGGGACGCGGTTGGCTGTGGCCGAGGGCGTCGGTTGCGCTGATTGGCCGGCCACCCTCCAGCCGCGGTTGGCTGTGGCTGGAGGGCGTGGTCGTACTGATTGGCCGGCTGCCCTCCAGCAGCTCCATAAAAGGAGCTGCAAGGCAGAAGGCGCCACCTTTGAAAATTGGTCACTTGCTATGTCTTTCTCCTTGCAATAAAGAACTGCTAAATCATACCGGTCTGGACTCCCTTTTCTCTGCCGAGAATCTAACACTGGCGACGAAGGACTGGGGCCGGTACTGACTACTCAGAGCGAAGTCACTCACCGATCGAAGAATCTTCGTCTGACCACTCGTCCTCGCTAGTTCTTCAGCGAGCCTACAAGACTGCAGCCAAGCCGATGGCCAACCTGCCGCCGTTCGCTCCCTACGATGCTTCGCAGGAATCATGGGAAGCCTTCCTGGCCAGATTTGAATGTTTCCTCCTCGCGGGAGATCACGGCGAACTCACCCAGGAACGTCGCCTGGGACTCTTCCTGGGCTGTGGAGGCCGCACAGTCTTTGCCGTTGCGCGGAATATCGCCGCGCCTGCACCGGTCCACACCCTGGATTGGGACACGCTGCAGGCCCGCCTGAAGGCCCACTTCGCCCCCGCACCCTCGCGAATCTCTCGACGGTTCGCGTTCCGACAATGCCGGCAGCAGCCCACACAGTCAGCAGCAGATTACCTGCAAGTCCTGAGAGCCGCGGCCATCTTATGTGAGTTCGCCGCCACGAGCCTCGACGAGTCACTGGTCGAGCAATTCGTCTGCGGACTTAAAGACACGAAGCTCAGGCGCCGACTGATGGCCCGCTCAGACATCACCCTGGAGCAGGCCGTGGAGGAAGCTAGGGGCGCCGAGCTGGCCAAGGCCACGTCCCCTGACCTAGGCCCCGGCCAACAGACAACGCCATCGACCGCCCCACGGGCCTGCCTGGTAGATGACCACGACCTCGTCGACCCGACGGATGACTTCGAGGCCTACGACCAGGTAGCGCGCATCCAAGCCTCAGGCCGAAGCCGCGCCAGAGCTCAGCCACCCCGCCGGCCACCCACAACTTGCATCGGGTGCGGCGGTGGTCACCCAAGGAACGACTGCCCTTTCCGGGCCACCATTTGCCGTCGTTGCGACCACAAGGGCCACATCGCACGCGTCTGCAGAGCCAACCTCCCGACCCTGGCCCCCCCGCCGACGTATCCTGCAACCGCCACGCCGTTCCGGAATTTCAGCCAATGCCGCCCATCCCGCAGACCACAGCCGGAGGCAGACTGTTTCGCCATGACGGAGCGCCAGGACTCGATTCCGCTTCCAACGGATGACCGTAGGCATATTTCCACGTCCCTTCTTTTAAACGGCAGGCCCATTACTATGGAGGTTGATTCGGGCTCGTCTCGATCCCTCGTTTCCTGGCCACAGCTAACCAGCCTTTGCCCCACTATTAAGCCTGCCGATTTGGCACAGCCCGGGACTCTGTTAAAAGACTACCAGGGAAACCCCATTGATGTGTTGGGCCAACTCCGCGCCCACGTCCGCTATGGTCGCTTCGCCGGGGTTCTCCCGATCCTGGTCGTCAAGCGCCCCCTAGCCGCCCTCATAGGGTTAGACTGGTTCACCGCCCTGGGTCTTTCAGTCCAGCGGGTACACCGGGTGCCCACTGCCTCACCAGTGGACGAAGTCCTGGCAGACTTCCCCGATGTGTTTGATGGCACTCTGGGCACTTACAAGGGTTCCCCAGTTTCCCTCAACTTAGATCCCCAGGTCGCCCCAATCCGGCTTAAGGCCCGTAGACTGCCCTTCGCCCTGAAGCCAAAGGTGGACGCGGAGCTCGACCGATTAGTAGCGCAGGGCGTCCTGGAGCCGGTCGACCAGGCTAAATGGGAAACCCCCATCGTGGTTCCCATTAAGCCCGACGGGTCCATACGCATATGCGCCGACTATAAGTCGACAATAAACCGCGGGCTCCAGGCAAACCCCTACCCGGTTCCGGTAGTGCAGCACCTACTACACTCCTTAGGGCCTTCGCAAAGCTAGATACCAGCAACTTCCGGTGGACGACGACGCAGCTGAAGCACAGACCATCGTCACCCACCGGGGTGCTTTTCGCTGCCGCCGCCTCCAATTTGGCATGTCCGTGGCCCCGGGGATCTTCCAGAGCCTCATGGAGCGGCTGCTCCATGGGCCTCCGGGGGTCGTACCGTATTTCGACGATGTCCTGATAGCTGCCAACAGCGTATCAGACCTCGCCAAAGTACTACGGAAGGTCCTCACCATTTTCAGGGGCGCGGGTTTCAAATTGAAGCTCAGCAAATGCAAATTCGCTGAGCCTAAGGTCGAATTCCTGGGATTCATGGTAGACGCCCAGGGCATTCACCCCACCCCCTCCAAGGTCGAGGCAATCCACGCTGCCCCCACCCCCACCTCCAAACAGGAGCTACAAGCATTCCTCGGCCTGCTCAATTTTTACGCGCCATTCATTCCACACAAGGCGTCACTAGCCGAGCCGCTCCATCGATTACTCGATCGATCTGCGGCCTGGCGCTGGGGCGACCGCGAGGCTCAGGCATTCACGGCAATTAAAGATATGCTGACATCAAAGGCCGTGTTGGTACAGTACTCTGACCGTTTGCCTTTAGCGTTGCCATCAGACGCCTCCCCCTTTGGAGTGGGGGCCGTCCTGAGCCACGTCCGCCCTGACGGCTCGGAGGCCCCCATTGCCTTTTATTCCCGAACGCTGTCTCCTACGGAGCGCAACTACAGTCAGATTGACAAGGAGGCCTTGGCTGTAGTGTCCGGGATTAAGAAATTCCACGAGTACCTGTACGGCCGCCACTTCTCTGTCTTCACCGACCACAAGCCGCTCCTGGGGCTCTTGGCCGGCGACTGCCCCCCCCCCCGATCCTCTCCCCCAGAATGACCAGGTGGACAGAGTTCCTGACAGCGTATGACTACACGCTGTTCTATCGCCCGGGGAAACAGCTAGGACACGCAGACGCCCTCAGCCGTTGCCCCCTCCCCCGGACGGATCCGGCGCCGGTGCCGGCCCTATCCATCCTGTCCGTGGCCGAGTCAGACTTACCCCTCACCTCGTCCGACGTCGCAGCGCAGACCAAGGCCGACCCTGTCCTGTCGCAGGTCTCCATGTGGGTCCTGCGAGGGTGGCCCCCGGGCTCGCTGCCGGACGTATACCGGCCCTTCAGGTCCCGCCAGCTGGAACTGTCGCTCCACAGTGGGTGCTTGCTCTGGGGAGACCGGGTCATCGTACCCCCACCCCTCCGCCACCAGGTACTCGACTCCCTCCATGCCAACCACCCAGGCATAGCCCGCATGAAAGCATTGGCCAGGAGCTATGTCTGGTGGCCGAGTATGGATGACGTGGTGGCCGCCTGGGTTGGCGCTTGCCAGGCGTGCCAGGCCTCCTGCCCCGCCCCCCCCCACCGCTCCCCATCGGGATTGGGACGCCCCCAGGTCACCATGGTCCAGGGTTCACATCGATTTCGCCGGACCTTTCCATGGCCAGACTTTCATGGTAGTGGTAGACGCTTACTCTCGCTGGACCGAGGTCATTCTGATGACCTCTACCACGGCCGAGAGCACCGTGCGGGCGCTCCGGCGCCTTTTCGCGACGCACGGGTTGCCGGACTGCCTAGTCTCCGACAACGGGCCCCAATTTCACGCCACCGGGTTCCAGGAATTCTTAGCCTCACAGGGGATCCGACACGCACCAACGGCGCCCTACCACCCGGCCGCAAACGGCCGGGCGGAAAGAGCCGTCCGCTCAGCAAAAGAAGCTCTCGGGAGGATGGATAGGGGGGACTGGCAGTCTAGAGTAGATGCTTATCTCATGGGACAGCACTCCACACCTTGTCAGGCGACAGGCAAAAGCCCCGCAGAGCTGCTGATGGGCCGCCGCCTGCGGACCAAACTGGACAGGCTGCACCCACAATACAATGAGATGCAGCCGTGCAACCTGGGGACCCCATCGCCCCGCCGTTTCTCCGTCGGCGACGCCGTTTTTGCCAGAAACTTTGCTGGGGATCCACGGTGGGTCCCCGCTGTCATCCGCGAACTAACGGGCCCCTGTTCCTACAGGGTCGAACGACCGGATGGATCCGAGTGGCGGCGACACGTGGATCAACTGAGACGTCGCATCCCGTCTCCAACCCCGCTGCCACCATCACGACCGTCAGACTCGCCGACCATCGAGGCCTCAACCCAGCGGGACGACTGGCCCAGCCCCGTATCTTCTGGGCCCGCCGACACCTTTACCGACTATCCTCTCCAGGGACAATCCCCGGGACTGCTCTTGCCAGAACCAACGTTCCGGGAACCACCTGCCGTACAGCACACCCCCGGGACACCACGTCCGGGTCTGGCCGACCCGGGAACATCACCCAACGGACTTGAACAAGACACCTCATCACAGGACACACCCCCGGACGACGCACCACCAGCGGCACCGGGCGACGGCGCAGACCATGACAACCCAGCACGCCCTCTTCCAGCGGCCCCGACGCAGGCATTGAGACGCTCGGGGCGGAACAGACGTAGTCCCACATACCTCAGCGAATACGTATGTTAGGACCACGGACGGACTCCCTCGGGGGGAAGGAGTGTTGCATCCTGAAGAGACACGGGAAGCCCCGGCAGCCGGCAGCCGCGTCCTGATTGGACGGGAGTAGACGGGACGCGGTTGGCTGTGGCCGAGGGCGTCGGTCGCGCTGATTGGCCGGCTACCCTCCAGCCGCGGTTGGCTGTGGCTGGAGGGCGTGGTCGCACTGATTGGCCGGCTGCCCTCCAGCAGCTCCATAAAAGGAGCTGCAAGGCAGAAGGCGCCACCTTTGAAAATTGGTCACTTGCTATGTCTTTCTCCTTGCAATAAAGAGCTGCTAAGTCATACCGGTCTGGACTCCCTTTTCTCTGCCGAGAATCTAACAGGTACCACCTATACTGTACTTGTGCATTTGGTTTTTATTGCCTATATGTAGGACCTTACTTTTTTCACAATTGAATTTCATTTTATTAGATAGTGCCCAATGTTCAAGTTTGTCTAGATCCTTCTGTATCTTAAGCCTATCTTCTGGAGTGTTGGCTATTCCTGCCAGCTTGGTGTCGTCTGAAAATTTGATGAGTTCCCCATTTATCCCCTCATCCAAATCGTTGATGAAGATGTTAAAGAGTACTGGGCCTAAAACAGAGCCTTGGGGGACTCCACTGCATACTTCCTTCCATGTAGATGCAGTTCCATTGAGGACTACACGTTGAGTGCGGTTGGTCAGCCAGTTGCGAATCCATTTGGTGGCGGTGCTGTCTAACCAACAATTTTCTACTTTATCTAATAGTAGGTTATGGTCTACTTTATCAAATGCCTTACTGAAGTCCAGGTAAATTATATCAACAGCATTCCTCTGGTCCACTGATTTTGTCACTTTGTCAAAGAATGCAATTAGATTCGTCTGGCATGATCTGTTTTTGACAAACCCATGTTGGGTTTCCCATGGCTTATATCCGTAATGGCCATCCTATGGCATGCGTGTCACAGGTGGCAGGCGGAGCCATTCCTGCTGGCATGCGAGCCATCGCCCAGGTCAATCACACTGCACATACGCACACGCCTCCCATTGGTCAGATGATTTTCAGGTCTCTGCTGGGAGAAGCATGCGCATGCACAGGGGCTGGTGGGATACATTGCCCCCCATGGACTGTTTTTCATCCCCAGAGGCTTCAGGGAGGCCTGCTAGCACCAAAATGGGGGTCGTGCATGCACGTAGGATGTTCATACGGGGAACACAGGGGGATTGGATTATGGGTGTTGGCACACCCACCAAGCCATGCCACTCCCACCAGGTCATGCCACGCCCACCAAGCCACACCCACAGAACCAGTAGAAAAAATGAATTCCACCACTGGTCGCCTTGTGGCTCCGTGTCGTAATGGGCTTCAGGAGGAGAATCTTATCTCCCCCACTAGGAAGCAGGAGAGTGAAAAGATTCAATCAATTCCAACTTCGTGAGATTTTTTTCTTTCACAGGAAATTGATTGAGTGGAACACGAGGGAGCTGGGCTGGGCCCCCACAGAGAAGGTTCTGTGTAGCCCTTGTGGCACAAGCGCCATAGCTTCACCCCCACGGCCCTATCCCATTTCAGACAGGTGGCTGCCCAATCTCTTCTCAAAATCCTCCAGTGATGGAGCACCCACGACTTCTGGTGGCAAGCTGTTCCACTGGTTTCTCCTTAATTCCAGGTTGCTTCTCTCTTGGATTACCTCCTATCGAACCTAAATGAGTTTTATAAGGTCTAAATGCATGCAAGGGCTTGATGGATGATCAGGAAAGAATATCATGCAGTATTTCTCATAATTAGCAATGCTATATGTAGAATTGTTTTTCTTATTATATCTGGTGATTTCTTTACATCACCTGCCATATTGAAAATGGCCACAAGGGGGCAGGCTATTGTGATGCAATTTCCCACAGACCAGTGGTAGTCAACCTGGTCCCTACCGCCCACTAGTCACCATTCCTGTGGAACCGGTGGGTGGATAGAAAATTTTACTACTAACAGATACAAAAGTAGGCGGTAGGTATAAAAAGGTTGACTACCCATCCCACCGGGAAAATGAATTATTTCCCTCCATTTGAAAATCATGACTATTCCAGATTCCTGTCCATGAACTCTATAGACTATATAAATTTTGCAATCTAGGTCCTTCCTCTATGCCCTTGGTCCCTCCCTTCCCTCCCCCCTGGTCGTTAGATCTTCCTTCCCTTATTTATTATATATTTATATATTTATTTTATGACATCTCTATTTATATATTTATATATTTATACTTATGACATCTCTCCTGGCTACTTACCGCCTAATGTATAAAACCTTTACTGTACCTTCCATCTTAGTCCTGTCCCATTAGAACCTCATATGTCATCAGAGTGCCTTGTGGGGGATAGGGTTGCCTGGAATGTTATCCTATTCTAGCTTCAATCTCCTCTGCCTGCGAGAGTGTCCCCTCTCGCAGCCCTGGCCCCCTGAATTAACACGGACCCACCTCGAGGATGGATTGATCAATCCTGAGAGGTGGGCGAAGCGCAGGCTCAGGGGGTTCCTGTGTAAATATCTAATTCGGCTTTTAGGGGGTCCCAGGGAGGGGGGGAGGAGGAGTCAGATGAGGGAACGCCAAGAGAGAAGGCCTGCAGGAAGCGGAAGCAGAGAAACAGAGGAGGGTGAAGGGAGGGTCGTTTCCACTGAGGTATTTACCATCAATACGGTCTTGGGGAGGGGCAGGGGCAGTGGGAGAGGGGATGGACGCTATCAGTTGGAGGACCGTGGCCGATGGTTACAGGTGGTCACGCACTCCAACTCCCCTTGTCCCCATCGCAGACTAGGTGGGCAGGAACCACAGACCCGGGGCCCTAGGCTGATGCTATGCAACGCCAGGTCCGTGGTACAAAAAGCCCCCCTCATTCATGACCTTGTGTCAGAGGGGGACCCGGACCTGGTAGGTGTTACGGAAACCTGGTTGGGCCACGAGGGAGGACATCCCCTCGTAGAAATGTGCCCACCTGGATACCGAGCCTTCCATCAGCCTAGGGCCCTAGGGAGGGGTGGGGGAGTGGCGATTATGGTTAGGGAAGGTCTTGAGCCAAAGGAGACCACGATCCCTCAGATGACCAGGTGCGAGTCCCTCCTTGTGAAGTGGGGTCTAGGGAGGCAGTTGGGCGTGTTAGTTGTATACCTGGCTCCTTGCTATGCAACAACAGCCCTGCCCGAGCTCCTAGAGGTGATAGCCGAGGCGGCGGTTGAGACCCCCAGACTTCTAGTCATGGGGGACTTTAACTTACCGTCAGCAGGCAAAACATCTGGGGTAGCTTGGGAGTTCATGGCTTCCATGACAGCCATGGACCTGACCCAGGTAGTTGTAGGCCCTACCCACGAGGGTGGACACACCCTGGATCTAATCTTCGTCTCGGGACAGTGGAGTAGTGATCTGGGAATAGGGGATCTAGTCATCACACCCCTGTCATGGACAGATCACGCTCTCCTTTGGCTCGACTTTCCGATCGCTGCACCTCACTGCGGGGAGGCGGAACCGGACATTCCTATATGGTTCTGCCCCAGGCTCCTGATGGATCCGATAAGGTTCCAAAGGGAGCTTGGGCCAATTCCTGTGACCCTGCCTCGTGACTCGACTGAGGACCTAGTGGCCGCATGATTAAGTGGGGCCATGGGGGCCTTGGACTGAGTCGCGCCCTTGCGGCCTCTCTTGCGGCGTCGAACCACCTGGGCTCCTTGGTTTACCGAGGGGCTCAGGGAGATGAAGCGCCACAAGAGACGCCTAGAGAGCAGATGGAGATCATCTCACTCCAAAGCCGACCGAACACTAGTGAGAGACCATATTAGGACTTACTTAGTGGCGATAAGAGTGGCCAAACGTGAGTATTGTGCCACTCTTATTGCATCCGCTGATAACCGCCCTGCCGCCCTGTTTGGGGTGACCCGCTCCCTCCTTCAACAGAGGCCGCGGGAAGCCCCTTTACAGGGTCGAGCAGAGGAATTTGGGATTTATCTGCAGGAGAAAATCACTCGGATTTGGAGCGAGTTACCTTCCATCGACAGTGGTCCAGTCGAGCGTACCGAGGCTGTTCTTGTGACACCATCATGGGAGGAGTTTGATTTTGTTACTACCGAGGATATGGACAAGTTGTCAAAGAGACTTAGGGCCACCACATGTTTATTGGACCCGTGTCCCTTCTGGCTTGTACTGGCATCCTGGGAGACGACACGAGGCTGGCTCCAGGGCATTGTCAACGCATCTTTGAGTGAGGGGTCCTTGCCTGCCGTCTTGAAAGAGGCGGTAATAAGGCCCCTACTCAAGAAGCTGTCCCTGGATCCAGCATTATTAGAGAACTATCGTCCCGTCTCCAACCTTCACTTCTTAGTGAAGGTTGTTGAGAGTGTGGTGGCACAACAGTTTCCGCGACACTTGGAGGAAGTTGATTATCTAGACCCGCGCCAGTCCGGCTTCCGACCCGGGCACAGCACTGAGACGGCATTGGTCGCGTTGGTTGATGATCTCTGGAGGGCACGGAATAGAGGATTTTCCTCTATCCTAGTCCTATTAGACCTCTCAGCGGCTTTTGATACCATCGACCATGGTATCCTATTGCACTGACTGGGGGGGTTGGGGCTGGGAGGCACCGTTTTGCGTTGGTTCTCGTCCTACCTCTCTGGTCGGTCGCAATGTGTATTGGCAGGGGGGCAGAGGTCGACTTCGAGGCCCCTCATATGTGGGGTACCTCAGGGGTCGGTCCTCTCGCCCCTACTGTTAACACATATATGAAGCCGCTGGGTGAGATCATCCGTGGTTTTGGGGTGGGAAATCATCGGTACTCTGATGATACTCAGTTGTACATATCCACCCCAGACCACCCCAACGATGCCGTCGAGGTTATGTCTTGGTGTTTGGAGGCCGTACGGATCTGGATGGGTAGTAACAAACTCAAGCTCAACCCATCCAAGACTGAGTGGCTGTGGCTTCCGGCACCCCGATTCAGCCAGATTATTCCAACTCTGGCCATTGGGGGCGAAACACCGGCCCCCGTGGAGAGGGCGCGCAATTTGGGTGTCCTCCTGGACTCCCGGGCTGTCTATGGAGGACCATGTGGCAGCCGTGGCCAGGGGGGCGTTCCATCAGGTACACCTGATGCGCCAATTGCGCCCCTTACTGGACCGGGGTGCCTTACGCACAGTCACTCAAGCACTCGTCACGTCTCGACTCGACTACTGCAATGCTCTCTACATGGGGCTTCCCTGAGGTGCACCCGAAAGCTACAGCTAGTCCAGAACGCAGCCACGCGGGTGATTACGGGAGTGCCTAGACACTCCCATGTAACACCAATCCTGCGTGAGCTGCACTGGCTCCCTGTGGTCTTTCGGGTGCGCTTCAAGGTTCTAACGACCATCTTTAAAGCGCTCCATGGCTCGGGGCCTAGTTATATGCAAGACCGCCTCCTGCCCCATACATCCCTTAGACCGATACGCTCCCACAGAGAGGGCCTTCTCAGGGTGCCATCGGCCGGACAGTGCCGACTGGCGACACCCAGGGGGAGAGCCTTCTCTGTGGCGGGGCCAGCCCTTTGGAATGACTTGCCCCCTGAACTCCGTACCATTTCTGATCTCCGCCTCTTCCGCAAGTGTCTGAAGACACACCTATTCCAACTAGCAGGCCTTGCGTAGCCTCCAATACTGACTCGTAGATAGTTTTAAAATGGGGATTTAAATTCGGTTTTAGCGCAGGCCTTTAGTTGAATAAGTTTTTTAAAAAATAAAAGTTTTTATATGTTTGTATGTTTTTAATGTTCCTGTGCGCCGCCCTGCGTCTGTTTGGAGAAGGGCGGGGTATAAATTCAATAAATAAATAAAATAAATAAATAAATAGACTTTTAAAAGTGGTGGGGTGGAGCTCTCATCTCATAATCAGGAGGCTGAGATCCCAGATAGAGGCAGATATTTCTCTCTCTGGCCACAATGGGAATATATCTGCTGAACAAAACTCCACATTGGCGACATGAAGGGCATCCGGCCAGGAAACACCCAGCTCCATTCAATTGCCCAGACTCTACCCTGCAAGGGATCAGATGAATAAAAGAGTATGAATTTCCCTTGAGAATTATTGTGTGTTATGTGAATGTATAGTCACTTCGACTCTGCCGTACTACATTGTTTTTAAATGTTAAAATAATATGTTTGCCCGCAAAAATCAGTTCCTGTAATTCTCCTTTAGCAACAGGAAGGGGATTGATTGATTCACCCCATGAATGATGGACCTCCTGCTTCTGCTTCTGATGCTTCTGGTGTCCCATCCAGTCTCTGGGAAGCTGAGGATGAAATGCCTGCAGAGTTTGGAGCACCAGGATGGAAACAATCCATGGAGCTCTTCCAGGCCAGGAGACCTTCTCATTGGGAGAATCCTCAGTTTAACACCGGAAGATCCCATAAAACAAGGACTTCCAACCAGGCTCCTCCTGGTCAGTTTCCTCCCTCAGCCATTCCCTGTGCTGGAGTTTCCTTCCCTCTGTTTGGATTCCTCTTAACACTTTCCTCCTTTTCTCTTTATCCTACTTTCTCCTATAGGAAAGGACCTGCCTCTCATTTCCTGCATGGTCTGGATTTCCAAAGCTTTTCCCTTTTTCCCTTATTTTGTGGAAGTCGCTGAAATCCAAAGATGGGATGGAATAAAAACCGTAACATCTCCAGATTATTTTCCTCTCTCCCAAACTTCACTTCATCCCTTGAATGCTAACTTTTGTTTAAAGTAGTGATTTTAACTGGTTATACTGGCCCCTGCCCACCCCAGTTCCTTATTTTTTTTTATAATTGTTGATAGATATTACAATTCCTGATCATTGTAGAAACAATTGGGTTTTTTTTTAGAATTGGTAAATGTTTTGCACAGTAAAAGAATCCTCGTACTTTTATGATAGATCTATTTTAATGATTATTTTGAATCCCCTTTAGTAGCCGGGTAAAAATTAGTACTTTTACAAATAATGGTGTGTTTGTGACTCTTAATATCTCATGTTTTTACATTTGTTCTGGCTGTAAGTTGCTCCTTTGTGTTCAGGTCTGGCCTCAGAAGGATAATGTAGCACTTGGGGATGAAGATGCAGCCCAGCAGACCAGCACTGGAGGCCAGGATGGAGAAGACCTGGACAGCCACCATGTATTTCCCTTTAGTGCTCAGGTAGGTGGGCACAAAAGTCACCCAGACGCTGCAGAAGACCAGCATGCTGAAGTTGATCAGCTTGGCTTCGTTGAAGGCCCCAGGCAGATTCCTGGCCAGGAAAGCCACCGTGAAGCAGATAGCAGCCAGGAAGCCCATGTAGCTGAGGGTGACGTAGAACATGACAACAGCTCCTTCGTTGCATTGCAGGATGATCTCTCCAGGCTGGGAGTGGAGGTCAGAGTCAGGGAAGGGGGGAGAAACTCCCAGCCAGATGGAGCAGATGATCACTTGGACAGCAGAAGAAGAGAGGATGATGGAGTTGGCCAAGCTCTTCCCCAACCATCTCTTCACTCGGTTTCCTGGTTTTGTGGCCAAGAAAGCCAGCACCACCATGATGGTTTTGGCCAAGAGAGAAGAAATGGCAACTGAGAAGATGATGCTGAAAACCGTTTGTCGGAGAAGGCAGGTGGCTTTCCTTGGTTGACCAATGAAGAGAGAAGGAGACAAGAAGCAAAGCAGGAGGGAGACCAGGAGGATGTAGGAGAGGTCCCGGTTATTGGCTTTGACAAGGGGAGTTTCTCGGTATTTCGTGAAGAGGTTTAAAACAAGGCCTGTGATTAAGAACAAGAGTAGGGCAAAAGAGACCAGGATGATGCTCAGATGTTCTTCATAAGACAAGAAGGTTACAACTTTGGGGATACATTGGACTCTCTTCTCATTTGGATATTTATCATCTGGACACTTGGTGCATTTTTCCACATCTGAAAAACCAAAAAGCAACTTTCTTTAATATTCTGTCCTTTTATCTTACAATAAATTCCTTCTTTGGATAACAACTGATACCAGGGGCATTTTCCAAGAAGCACTTTTTAAGCCATTCATTAAACAATCACTCCTTTGAAATGATACAGGGCTTCCGGTTCCGGCTCCAGCGGCGACGGGCGAACTTAGGGTTCGCTCGCCGCTTTGCTCCTTTTCCTGCCCCCCCGCGGGGGCGAGAAGCCCCTTGTTTGGGGCTTCTCCCGTAAAGCCGGCTCGACAGGGAAGCCCCCCCCCCACGGCAGTGGGGAAAGCGACCCTGCTCCTCGGCTTAGGCGGAAGAGGACATGCTGCGGGGGGCTTTCCCTTCGCCAAAGGTTGGCGGCACCATTTAATTCTATGAAGAGAGATGATCGGAAGAGTCGGGAGGCTTTTCGGGACCTCAGCTGCGAGCAGAGAGTGAGCGATTAAAACTTTTTTTCTTGTACTGTCAGCAGGGCTGAAAGGGACTGGAGGGGGGTGTTTGTTTCTAAAAAACCCCCCTTGGACTAAAAGCGGCACTTGGAAATGCCTCGTTGCGAGGAATCGGAAACCTTTAATCCGGACGGTCTTTAACAAGGGAAAGTACTCTGTGGTCTGTTTGCAATTATGTTTCTAGGTCTGGCTGAAACAGTTTTTTTTTTCCTTTAACCACTCTCTCCCTCGGGCTCTGAGTTTGGGCGGTGGAAGATGGCTTCTCTTTGTCCCTGACTGACTATGACCTATGGAAAATTACCAGTGCCTCTTTGTGACTTGGACTTCCTCTAATTATTGATGAAGAATTTTTTTCTTTTGGATTTGTGTTTTCTTTTCTGGATTACCTTCGTTATTACACCTATGGAGTTGGAAAAGTGTTTCTCTTCTGGTTTCTGAATTCTGCAGCTCTACAACTCTGAGAACTTTGGACTCCTGATCTGCCTTACCAGCCCCACCCCAAAAACGCCATTTTACTGGCACGGATTTCAATAGCTAATCATGGCACAAGAAGCAACGCTGGCAAGCCTTGAACAAAGAATGACTGCCCTTGAATCTGTTATACAAAATTTGGTATTAGAAATTAAGGCCCAGAGGGCAGAAAATATCAATTTTAAAAAGGAATTACTGGACACTCGAAAACAAGTGCTTGAGAACACACAGAAGAATGAAGAATTGAAAGGGGGGCTGGAGGGGGCTAAGGGAGAGATTAAAAATGTTTCTAATGAGGTTGTGGAAATAAATGGGCATGTGACTAGGATAGATATGGAAAGGATGACATATTTTTTGAGATTTCAGAATGTTTCTGAGATGGATGGTGAATGTCTCCCTGATCTTATGAGTACAATTATTGCAGACTATTTACATAAACCTAAAGATGAGATCAGAGGGGACATTGACCTAGTCTACAGAATAAATTCTGCATATGCCAGGATGAATGAAGTACCCAGAGAGATACATGTTAAATTTGTCAGAAGGTCAACCAGAGAGGAAATCTTGAAGGCGCAAAGAGGGAGTCCTATGATTTACCAACAAAAGGAGGTTACCATCTTGAAGCAGATCCCAAGAAAGATTAGAGAAGCCAGGAGGAAATTTTCCTTCTTGTCTAAAACATTGTTTGATCATGGGATCTGGTTCAAGTGGGTGATACCCGAAGGGATGCTGGTGTTCTGGGAAGGAGGAAGAGTGAAGATTAAAACAGTTGCTGAGGCGGAAGCCTTTCTTAAAAAACATTCCTCTGTCCTGGGAGAAGATCCAGGGGGGGCAGGGGGAGCCATGGCCCCGCCCGCTGGGGGCCCGGGGGAGAGGGTGGAAGATACAATTGCCAAAAGACTTAGATCTAAAAAATAACTTTGCCCTGGTTTTTTTTTTGAGTAATATTGTGTGATATTTGTATCTGGATTTTTGTAATCGACTGACAGTATATAACTGAAAAATTTAGGAATATGTACTTGCTCCCAGCTTGTAGTGTTATGTGAAATGTTTCTTTTCTTTCTTTTTAATAATGTAACTTGAGGTCCCGGAGGACCCGACGACTTTGACGTGACCACTCTCAAAATTTCTATGTATCCCTTACCCTACCCCACGAAAAAAATGTAAACTCAATAAAACTCTTTTAATATAAAAAAAAAAAGAAATGATACAGGGCAGGGGGAAATGATAAATGATTTATCATCTGGACACTTGGTGCATTTTTCCTTATCTGAGAAACCAAAAAGTAATTTTTTTTAACATTCTGTTCTTTTATCTTACAATAAAAACTGACCTCCGAGGTCCCTTCCAGCTCCCTTCTGACTAATTGATTGATCTACGTGAATGGCAGAGTATTTGTGTAATGAGTTCCCCCCATAATTATCCACAGCACCACATTATGGACCAGTGACTCCTTCTCAGTGATCCTCAAGGGGAAGATCCAATATACAGTGAATTGCAAGGTCTTTCAGAAGGTCTCCTTCTCAGTGATCCTCAAGGGGAAGATCCAATATACAGTGAATTGCAAGGTCTTTCAGAAGGTGGACCTCACACAATCCATCCAGTTCCAAAGAACTCAGATGTTCCTAGAAAGGTGAACTTAGCAGCACAAGAAGCAGGAGAGAGATTTCCTCTGCTGTTAGTAAAGCTTGCTCAGTCTGCCACCCCCTCCTCCCATCTCTTCCCAACCCCTTCAAAGTCCTTTTGATTTACTTCCTTTTAGATAAGAAATTCTGCAGGTTGAAAATAAAAGTAAAACACCAGATGAGCTTCTGTTTTTTAACTTGGACTTTCATGAAAATTTTTTGGGTTGATCCAGTTCCAGAAAGCCTCCCATTTTCCCTCAGGGTGACCCACCTTCCTGAGTGGAGAAGGTCCCCTCCGGACAAGGAACGCAGTCATAGCAGCAACCTGGCTCTCCTTCTCGAGCCCTCTTGACAAATCCAGGATGACAACTTTCCCCACATCTGGACTGAGGCAGGGACTGAGCAGAAGAACAAGGAAGGCCAAAGAAAAGATGTTAGGACTCTCCGTCCATGGAAAACGGAGGGAGGAATGGATGGAGACAAGGAGCCTCTGGTCTTCACTGAGGTAGATAGGAAATCTCTGACTCCTTCTAAACAGATGCAGGAGGTAGAACAACTGGCAGATTCTCCATTTACTTCCTTCCTTTTGATTTTGGAATTTAACGTTGCCATAAAGGACTTTCCTATTTAATAGTCTAGAGAAGTGTTGGCGAACCTTTTTAGCACCCAGAGCCAAAACGGGAGCATGCACAAACATTTTTGACCCCTAGGTGAAAACTAGGTGATCATCTGGTTTCTGGCATGCATGTGCACACAAAGACCAGCTGCCTGGTGCGCATATGCCAGTTCCAGATTTTGGGAGTCCTCGTGCTTCGTTGCCCCCCTCCTGATCCCCGTCAGTGTGGCGGGACATCCCCACTGAGGATCCGTTTCTGCAGCCCTGGACAGGGAGGGAAAGTTGGGTGGGAAATGCCCCCTCCCTCCACTGGAAAGCCAGAATCCCTTCCCAGCCTTGGAACAAGCCAGCACAGCCCCCCCTCCCCCCACTTCATCCAAGGGATAGTCTCCATGTGTGAGGAGCTGTGGAGATGGGGGCTGGTGGATGCGGCTCTGATGGTCCCCATGGACGAAGGACCCAGCAGGACCAGCCTATAGAGGAAGGGGAGGACAGGAGCATTCCACATAAATCTAAAATGGGGGGGGGGGCTGCTCTGCTGTGTAATTTAAACCTCGGAGAAGACAAAGGCACAACAAGAGCAGAACTGCAATGCAAAATGAAGGGCAGGGAAATCAGTGGGGAGCTGGCGGCTGTGGGAAGGGTGGAAAGGGAGGAAGAAGGGGAAGGGCGTGGCTGAGTGAGGGGGACATAATTTCTTTTACAACATTGATATTCCCTCCCCCCCTCCATCAAACACGCCTGTTACCCTTGAATCTTCTCCAAGCCATTGGGCTGTCTTCCCCTCAAAGCCCTGCAATGGCTCGGATTGGAGTGAGATACTGTTTGTGGAGCGGTTGCCTGGTGGTGGGGAGGGGGGAAAAGCCAGGGGGGTTTAAGGCAGAGCAAGGGCATTGGGGAGGGGGCAAAGTCGGGCAGGGGGCATTAAGTCAGACCATCCGAGGTATCACCAGCCTTTGGGGGAATCTGGAGGAAGGGGGAGCCGTGTTTATCCTGGCAGCTGACTTGGAGGGCAAGAGGACCAGGGGGTGGTGTCCCCCCCCCAAGTCCCACCTGAGAGACGCTGGCAGGGGGGCAGTGCTGGGCAAGCGCTTGTCCCCAGCCCAGCAGCCCCCGAGCTTCCCCTCCCAACCCCTCCCATCCAAGGACCAATGAAACCAGGCTGTTTCGTGAAAGGCTGTGGGGGCGCCTCGCTTGGCTTCTCAGACCCTCCGAGACCCTCCAGTCCATTTATTACTGGCAATGAAAGCATCTGTCACTGTCTCTGTCTCTCTCTCTTTCTCTCTTTCTCCCTCTCCATCCCTCCTTCCCTCCTCTCTCTCTCTTTCTCTTTCATCTCTCTTCCTCTCTCTCTCTCTCTCTCTCTCTGCTCCTCTCCCTCCCACCCTTCCTCCCTCTCTTTCTCTCTCCCTTCCTCTCCATGCCTCTCTTTTCTCTTCCCTTCCAGATCATGTTGACATTTTCAATTGTTGCTCAGGAGGAAGGCAGAAGCTGCTGGCTCTCCAGGGAAGCCCCTCAGAGGTTCCCCTGTGGGGTCTGGCAGAGGGGGGGGGGTCACTGCAGAGCTCCCAACCGGATTGACCCCACCACTCCCCTCCCTCTCAGTCTCCTCCATTCCCAAATCCCCCCAAGTGGAGCATTTCTAGGAAATGTGTGTGTGTGTGTGAGAGAGAGAGAGGGAGAGAGAGGGGGGGGGAGGGAGGAATCCATGGGGAGGGAGCTATGGGGTAGAGGCAAGAGAGAACCAGGTGGGGTGAAGAAAGGTGAACATTCAGAGAAGGGTGTCACTCAAAATCCCCTCTCTTGGATGAAAGGGGGAGGCCTGGGATGGACATGGAGCCCATAGGTGGGAGGGGGAGGGAGGAACTGCGCTCTCCTCCAGCCCTCCTGAGGCCCCTCCCATCCCCCATGGGGACTTTTCCTTCTCTTGGTTGCTCCAGCACCCCAACCAGAAGCGACACCCTGACAGCCACCGGGGTGGAGGGTGGGCAAGGGGATGGTAGTGGCAAGGACAGGACAGGGCTTCCCTCCCTCCCCACACAAGTGGGCCCTCCATCCCATGGCACTGATGTGGATCAGTACCAGAAGAGCAGCAGCAGCAGCCATAGGGGGAAGGGCAGGAGCGACTGGGCAGCAGCTCGACTCCTCACCAGAAGCTCCTCTTCCAGCATCTCGGCTGGAAGCGGCAGCTGCTGGGGAAGGAGCAGCAGGCAGGGCAGCCAGACTTCCACCCAGCAAATGCTGCCGTGCTGCCACGTGTGCCTGAACCAGTCAGGTGCTCCAGAACATGGATCCTCATCAGAGCCTCCGGTTGGAGCTGTGCCAGAAACCTGCTCAGGAGGGGAGGGAGGGAAGCATGGGCCCGCCTATCCGCGCCACCACTGTACCTTCACCCCTGGTAGCGGCAGCTGTTGGAGACACCGCTGAGGGTCTGGCTCCTGTTTTCAGTGGCTGCCCGGTCGCTCCTGCCCTTCCCCCTGTGGCTGCTGCTGTTGCTCTTCTGAGGCTGTGCGGGGACGAGGCAGCTCTTCTGGGGCACCTGAGCCAGCCAGGCACTCCAGACCACGGATCCACATCTGTGCCATGGGCTGGAGGGCTGGGGCCATACAAGTAGCCCACTCAGGTGGGGAGGGAGGGGAGCCCTGGTCTCTCCTTGCCACAACCATCCCCTTGCCCCCGACGGCTGTCACAGTGCTGCTTCTGGCTGGCGTGGAAGTGACAGCAGTGGTGGGCCTGTCGCTCCTGCCCTTCCCATTGTGGCTGCCACTGCTGCTGCTCCTCTGGGGTGCCTGAACTGGCCAGGTACTTCAGACCGCAGATGAGCCATGGGCTGGAGGGCTGGGAACATGCAAGAAGCCCCCTCAGATGGGGAGGGAGGGAAGCCCTGACCTCAGCTCTGCTCTGCTAAGAAGCCACAGGAAGGGCAGGATCTCCTCTCTGTGCCTTTGGGCATGCATGGCTGCTGCTCTTTTTGTTGATAGTTTGTGCAAATGCATGCACACTGGAAACCAAAACACTAAGTGGCTCATGTGCACTGGAAATAAAGATCATTTTTGTGGTGTGCGCATGCGCACCAGGTGGCTCCTCTTCAATTTTCAGGCACTCCAATGCGTGTAAAGACCAGCTGACTGCCATGTCTGAACCCGGAAGAGCAACTGGTGATGGCTCCACATGCCAGGAGAGATGGTTCTGTGTGCCACTTCTGCCATGTGTGCCATAGGTTCCCCATCACGGCTCTAGGCTTTGCCCACTTGAAATGGGACCTCAGGCTTTGGCAAACAGAGATAAGACACCAAAAGTTCTCCCACCTTATTCAGCAACTTTAGATGTGAAAGAGTCTCTTGTCTGATAGAAAGTCTCTGTCTTTTAAAATACGCCAGAAAATAGATCACGTGATCGTCCTTGGGGAGAACCAATGAGCCTGCAATGACCACATCTCCTTTTATCTCTCCATTTTGGTCCAAGTACAGTTTTTTCTCAGAAATATTCCAAAATTCGTTCTTCTCCAGAAAGGAATGAAACTAGAATGGGAACATCCAGGAATTTGAAAAACAGAAAACTTTGTTTCTTATCCCACATTGAATCTTTCTTCTACAATTGTCTCATCTCCAAATATGATTAAATAGGATACAAATATTGCCATTATCTTCATAAGTGAATGAGAAAGTTTGAGAAAAATTCATCAAAATATAGAGAAAATATAATTTACGCAATTGGTCAATTATAGGGAACATTCTAGAGCAGATGACAAATAAAATGAACAGAGAAAAAAAGAGGATTCATAAACTCTTTGAAAAGAACAGGTAGATTCCCAGAAAGCCTGGGTTGATCAAGAAGAAATCTCTCAGGCTGATTCTCTCACTTGAAACCCTGATGGAAAACTCCTCCAGATCAGATGTAGGTTCCTTACACTTTGGACCAGTTTGGCTGAACCGGTAGCAACTTGGAGGCCTGGGTCACTGGAACCTTTAACACCCCATGCTGGCCACATCCCTCAACCGGTTCTCTCGGCCATAGTGTTCTTGCCTTCTGCACATGTGCAGAGCAACCGGAAGTAGAGGCAGCCGGAACCCACCCCTGGCTCGATCCCACTTAGGAGCCTCACTTTACTCCTGAGCTCCATTGGCCTTTCTCACTGCCTCTCCCGGCCAATGTTGCTCACAAGGAAACGGCAGCTAGGATCTCACGTGTGCTGCACGCCCGAAAATGGCATGAAGTCATGGGTGACAGCTGGGAGGGGGGCGCAACACATAGGATGAGAACTGGATAGCCTTACTGTCACAGAAGCTGCCCGGGCAAACCACTCCCCACCTCCCCAGACCAGGCCCAGAGCTCATACCAGACTGACACATGGAGTGAGATCTGTTGCAGCAGCTACCCAAGTGAGCCACTCCCCACCTCCCAGACCAGGCCTGGAGCTTGAGCCAGACCAAAGCCACAGCCGCCTCCTGCTCCCTTTGTCTACCCATCCAGCAGGAGCCATAGCAGCTCCGGTCATGGCTGAGAACTTCCTTTGCCAGCTGGCAGCCGAAAAGTTCTCCCTCTTAAAAGCCTCCAGTGATGGAGCTTTAGGATCCCTCACTTTAACCAACCAACTGAGGCTTAGTTTGGAAACAGAAGAAAAAAGAACTGCTGAGTGGCTGTGCCCAGCAGGGGTGGGGGAGACGATGGGGGTGGTTGTGCAGGAGGGGAGGAGGTCTCTGAGCAAGTGGTGGACAAGAAGGCAGGTGGACAACCTCGCTTTCCAGTCTCCAGTGAGTGGCTGCATCCAGCCAGGGGATCGGAGGGGGCAGCTGAGCAAGCGCTGGACAAGCAGGCAGGAGGGAGACCTCGGAGGCTCATTGTCAACCCAGCTTTACCCCCAGTCAGCTCCGGTTGCCCACCATCGGTTGGCTTAATGGTGGGGCAAGGGGAGATGGGGAGGAGTGGTTTGGCTCGGTTGGTCCTAGGATGGCAAAGTGGACCGACTCCAAAAGGACGAAGGGGATCTTGGGTGGAGCCGGTCGAGGGAGCAACCCCTGGCTTATTCAGTCTAACTGTGGCTGATGGGGCTTGTCTTGGGGTGGGGGGGTGAGCCCAAATTGCCCCCACTGCAAGTGTCTCTCAGCCATTGTGTGCAGGGAAAAACCTTGCACAGTAAAGAAAACCTCCTCCTGAGTGTCAGTTAATTAACAATTTCTCAAACTCTTGGGAAGTTTTTCTTTACTGTGTGAGGTTTTTCCCTGCGCACAATGGCTGAGAGACGCTCACACTGGGGGGCAATGTGTGCACATCTTAATGGAGACTGGCAGCTCCAGATTTTGCAGCTTTTGGGGGTTTCTTTTAAAAAACTCCCTCTGCAGAGGAGCAGAAAACCTCCGAGGTTTCTTTGGGGGAGGGAAGAGGGGCAGCATCCTCCCCCCCCTCCCTGGGTGCCTTCAGCCTTGGAGCAACTCTGGGCCTTTACACAGTGAAGAAAACCTTCTTGGGAGTGTGAGAAGTTGTTAATGGCCTCCACTGTGCAAGGGCCGGGAGTTGCTGCAGGCTCCGAGGCTTCAGGTGCCCAGGGAGGGGGGAATGCTGCCCATCTGCCTGCCCCCTCCAGAAGCAACCTTGGTGGGGGGGTTTTGGGGGGAGGAGTCACCAGAGGACCTTTATTTTGTTTCGAGGGCTCCTTCACAGGCAGCTTCTCTTTCTGGCCCCCAAGCAGAGAACAAGGCTGTTACTTGGCCCCCCTTCCCTCAGTCTCTGCATGGACAACTTGACTCCACCCAGAGAGGGCTGCGGAGGGGGCCATAAGCCAGGCTGATCAGGGGGGCAATGCTGCTCCGAGAAGCCCCACTCGGCCAGATCCCACCAATGGTCAGCAGCTGAAGTGGTCTGGGTGCAGAGAGCGCTGCAGGGCCAGGAAAGGTCCAGGGAGAAGCTGTGAGGGCAGCCCAGCATCCCGAAGAGGCAGCCGCGCCCGGCCATCTGGGATTGGGGTGGGAATGGGGTGGGCACCTGTCTGACAGCTGGAGTGGATGTGGAGGTGGACATTGCGCACAAAGGTACAAGCCCCTCCCCATCTAGCCACACCCACAGAACCGGTAGTACATTTTTTGAAACCCCCCCCCCCACTCCAGATGTTCTAGTTCTACTCGATTGCAATGCGAGATGAGGACATTTTGGAAAGCCTGAAAGAAGAAATGTCCCCCCAGCTCTTTTCTCAGCCTGAGAAGTCAGTGAGGATCCTTCCTGGGTTTCTCTCTCCCCCCTTATGCAACTGCCGGATTCTGGCTCCAAGGCCTTTGGGAGCTGCCCCCTCCCTCCCCCTCCCCTCTGCAGAAACTCCTCTGGCTGCAGAATTGGGATCCCTCTGATCTTCTCCTCTTGTCCCCTTATCTTCTCCTGCCCCCCCCTTCTCCCCCCTGCACAGTCTCAGTGGCTGCTTGGAGCTGGGGGGGGGGGGATTTCTGGTTTTGCAGGGCTGAGAGGAAAAGGGGAAGGAGGAACAGACCCTCCAAGGATGCTCCCTCTTTCTGCAGCCAAATTCTCTCCCCAAACAGAGGAACCCCCCCCCACCTGAATTCTGCAGGGCAGAGGAGGCTGGGCCCATAACTGGGCAGCGTGTGGGGGGAGAGGCTGCAGGAGCTCTGCTGTGAACGGAGGGAGAGAGAAAAGTGGGGATTCTCTCTGCTGCAGCCCTTGAATGCTTGAATGGCTGAGAGAAGCCAAACTTTCCCCCCTCCATTCACAGCAGGGCTGCTGCTCCCTTTATGCCCCCCCTGGCCCCCTCTTCTTGGGGGTGGAAGGGCCTGGAAGGGAGAGGCAGGCGGCTGCAGCTCCCTTCCCATCAGGCTCCCCGTCTCTTCCCTTTGCTGCGGAGAGAGGGAGGAAAGTCCAGCCAAGGGATTTCAACCGTCCCTCCTGGCTTTCCTGAGCTGCCCCAATTCCCCCCCTGACCAGAGGCACCTCCAGCTAAACGCCCCTCAGCAGATCCTCCACGCAATGCGCTCTACCTGGGGGGGGGGGCATTGGGAAAGCAGCGTTGGGCTCTGAGCGAAGCTTCTCCCAAAGAAGTTCTGGGGAGCCCAAACACCCCAACATCTCCCCCTCCCCCACTGCCCCTTCCAGAGCCCAGAAAACTCCCAGGCAAAGCAGCTCCATCTCTCTCTCAGGAGGGGGGAGAAAGAATGGATGGGAGGAAAGGAAACCTGGGGGGAAGAGGAAGGGAGACCCAGAGGAAATGGGGGGGGGGGTTAACAGCTTCTGATTCCTCTCTCTCTCTCTCATTCTTTCTCATTTTCTCCCTCTTTCTCTCTCCTCCCATTCTCTCTCTTTCTCTCATTCTCTTTCTCTCTTATTCTTTCTTTCTCTCTCCTCACATTCTCTCTCTCTCTTATTCTTTTTCTCATTCTCTTTCTCTCTTATTTTCTCTCTCTCTCTTATTCTTTCCCTCTTTCTCTCTCCTCCCATTCTCTCTCTCATTCTTTCTCTCATTCTCTTTTTCTCTTATTCTTTCTTTCTCTCTCCTCCCATTCTCTCTCTCATTCTTTCTCTCATTCTCTTATTCTTATTTTCTCTCTCTTATTTTTCTCTCTCACACACACACATATACATATTCTTTCTCTTTCTTTCTTTCTTTCTTTCTTTCTTTCTTTCTTTCTTTCTTTCTTTCTTTCTTTTCTCTCTCTCTCTCTCTCTCTCTCTCACACACACACACACACACACACACTCCCTCTATCCCTGCAAGTCCCCCTCCTGTGGCTGAGAGAGAGAAGCTTCCTTGTGCGGAAGAGGCGCAGATCCAAGGGCGCCCCAGTAAATTAATCAGCCGGACTTTCCTGAAATGTGAGCGATGCTGCTGGGCGCTTGGAAAGGACTTCGGTCACCAGCCCTCCACTAAAGGCAAACAATGAAGCAGGTGCAGAGCTGGTTGGAGGAGTGTGTGTGTGTGTGTGTGTGTGTGTGTGTGTGTGTGTGTTTGTGTGTAAAATGGGCAGTTTCATCCAAAGGAGTTTTTGTTTCAGGTGGGTCTCCTGGCTTTGGAAGGAGGAAAGGAAGGGATACAAAGAGAGAGAGAAAGGGAGAGACAAGAAAGAAAAGGAAAAAAAGAAAAGGGGGGAGAGAGAGAAAGAAGGAGGGAAGGAAGGAAGGAAGGAAGGGAAAAACAAAGAGAGGTAGGGAGGAGTAAGTGAATGAGATATAGATGGATGGATGGATGGATGGATGGATGGATGGATGGAAGGAAGGAAGGAAGGAAGGAAGGAAGGATGGGTACATAGAGTGAGGGTGGAAGGGGGAGAGAGAAAGGCAAAGAAAGTAGGGAGAGACAAGAAAGAAAAACAGAAAAAATGGGAAGAAAGAAAAAGAGAGAGAAAGAGAGAGGGAGGGATAGAAGGAAGGAAAAGAAACAATGAGAGGGAGGGAGGAGAAAGTGAATGAGATATAGTTGGATGGATGGATTGATGGATAGATACATAAAGGGAGGGAGGGAGGGAGAGAAAAAATGAGAGGAAGGAAGGCTTCAGAAAACTCTTTGAAACAGCCGAGCAATCGAGGGCTGGCAGGAACCTGGGAGGCCATCTAGTCTAACCCCCTGCTCCAGCAGGAGGCCTGATATCCTCTGCATTATTTTGGTTCCTCTAAGAGAGAAGAAAATTGCCAGAAAAGGGAAGGAGTTTACTGGGACAAGGGAGCCATGCAGAGGAAGGCAGAGATAGTCCTTGACTTATGACAATTGAGCCCAACATTTTGATTGCTAAGCAAGAGTGTTGTTAAGTGAGTTTTGCCACATTTTACTCAATCCATGACATCTCCTGGTTTAGCTGCCTGTCCAGCTGCACACAGACCCACCTGCAATGGGGACGGAAGGAAGGTGGAATTCCACCAGGCTCATCACAAACCCACAAATAAGGGGATTTATTTAAGAAACAATACAGCATTTTCAAATCAGCAATGTTTAATATAAAAATGCCATGGAATCTACTCTTTGGAACCATTAATTCCCTGAGTAATTAAATTGGCCAGATCTGTTGAGAAGGTTCCCCTCCTTCTGCTCTGGATTCCTTCTCCAAAAGATCTAAGATTAATGGATCCATATCAGGACCCCCATACCTGCCATGGCTGTAGCCTTTGAGACCCCAACATCTTTTCTCCCTCCTTCCTTCCCCTCCTCGATCTGGAGGAATAGGCGGCATTCATCGCATGGGCCAGAGTCTTCATGAGGCTGTAATAGTGGTAGCCATTTTGGCCCCTTAATCTCCCCCATTTCCATTGTCCATCCAGTGGGGCTTTCTGGGTACATCTTCTGCGGCCTTTGACAGAAAAGACGTTCTTTGAAAGAGAACAGTGGAAATAAGGATCTTGAAACTTTTCTTCCACAAAGAAAAAGGGTTCAAAGGCAGAATCTCTTGGCCTTTCTTTCTCCAGATTACCAAAGTGCCAAATACTATGGATGTATGTGAGAAGTCTGCGCTTGTTCAGTTGATACCCTTCAAAGGTTGTGAGGATCCAGACTTTCCCTTCAATGGGTCCTGGGAGACGCCTAAGTGTTAAATGGAAAGGAAGAATTCTCTCCCAAATGGAATCAAATTCCATGAAGTGAACAAAGACGTTGACTTGTCTCCACTTAGAGAGGGAATCCCTGAGGGCTTCTGCATGTCTAGTCTTTGAGAATTGTTGTGATATAACCACACAAATTCCACTCCTGACAAGCAAAGGAGGGGAAATCCTCATGAAATTCTCTCCCTTCTCTGTGTCTGAAGCAAAGAGGCCAATCAGGGTCCATCTGAAATGGAGGAGCAGCTGGACAATTGCTGGGTACTGGAATCCTTCTTTGAGATTCATCTGGTGGAAAAAGGGGAATCGACTTTTATCACTCAGAGCCTCTGAAGCTGTTTCACAATTGATCTGAAAAAGGAATTGAAAAAGGAATTGAAAGAGCCCTGATGGGGAAACTGAGGCACGCAGAGCCCTCTCTCCCCACATGCCAGCCATCCCAGACCTGCTCCACTAGCATCCATATGCAGGCGCCCCTCCTGCTGACCAGCTGGTTTTCCGGCCTCTGAAGCTGAATGAAAATTGATCTGAAAAAGGAATTGAAAGGATTAGAGCCATGAAGGGGGAACTGAGGCACGCAGAGCCCTCTCTCCCAGCACACAGGCCACCCCAGCCCAGCTCCACTAGCATCCACATGCAGGTCCACCTCCTGCCGGCCAGCTGGTTTTTGGGCCTCTGCCGAGGGCCAGGATCGGGGGACCTGTGAGTATGCTGTGTGTGGGATGGGGATGGGGGTGGCGCTTGCATTGCCCAGGAAACTCCAGTGGGCTGGAAGGGAGTGTGAATCGCCTGGACCCCCCCAGTGCTTCCTCCCTCAGTTGGAGGCTTCCTTCGGCCTTCAAACAGTTGCAAGGGCTTTATTTTTTATTTCTGCTTCCAGGTTGGTGCAGGAGACTTTCCAGGGCCAAAATGGGTACAAAAAGTCCAGGTTTTCCTGTTTTGGACCAGGCCATTCACACTCACTTTCAGCCCACCAGAGTTCACTGCTTCAGGGCAGAAATGAGAGCCTGTCCTGTGGAACCCATTGCCACTTGGGCAGGAAGGACAATGACAATGATGAAGAGGAGGAGGAGGAGAATGAAGAGGCTTTGCAGGAGCCGGCAGGGAGCAGGTCAGGTGGGGCTGGCTGGGGAGGGGGTAATCATGGTGCTTGGGGGGGCAGCAGCCTCCATGCTCCGACTGTGCTGGGGGTTGAATGAGAGGCCCTGCTTGAATGGGGAGGAATATACCCACACACCCGGCCTCTCTGCTCAGGTGTCGCCCACACCATTGGCAGCAGTTTTGGTGCCCTAACACACACACAAAGACACACACACACACAATTGGATTGCTCTCTTACCCTCCCTGTCTCTCTCTGGCCCCATTTACTTGGAAGCTGCTCCATGAGACAAGAAGCCGAGAAACAAGAGAGGAGAGAGAGGTTTGCAAAGTCAGGGAGTCCTTGTTGCAGGAAGGGAGGGAGAAGCAGGAGGGACCTGAGTGGGTTGGGGAGGCCTTGAGGGTCTCTTCTATCACTAGGACCCCCATGGCCTTCCCCACCCTCAGATTCCTCAGGGGCACATTGGTATCCTTCAATTGGGAGCTCTTAGGAAAGGATCCCCTCCTTGTGGGTTGCAAACAGCTCTTTCCAGTGGGGAAAACAGGACAAAGCAAGTGGGGGGAAAGAGTTTCCTTTGCTCTATTTCCAGTCTGAAGGAGACCCCATCCCACATGGGACCACAAGGCTGCCCCTCCCAAATCATTCCACCACCACCACCACCACCATGGCTCCCACATGTCGGTTAAGCCCAGGCCTTTCCTTCTCAAGCCCCACGGACTGGAACTGCAAAGTAAGACCAAAGTTTTTGGCCAGCAGAGGACTTCTGGAGGGGAAAAACGGGATGCACGGAGGCCCCAGGAGGGGAAAATGGCGCCCTCTGCCTCAGCTTCTCAGTTCAGGCTAAGTAGCATGCAGACCCATGTCGCTTGGCATGCAAGGTCTTCCCAATTTCTCTTCTGGGTTTCTGGTGCGCATATGCTTGTAACACTGCAGTGCTATCTGCTCTTCTTGTTTCTATGAGTGCATGCGTTCCAGCAGCTGATTGTCGCATGCATGCATGACAGAAACCGGAAGAGGAGCTGCATGGTGTGCATATATGCACTGACAGGCACACTGGGCAACTCCTCTTCCAGATCGCATCCCTGACAAGAGGACTCAGTGCTGAAAAGGTTCTCCCTCCATGCTCTCTTCCAAGGGAGGTTTTTCCTAGGCTTTATAAAGTGGTACCAATACTTCACGTGATTTGGATTCTCTCCTTCTGTTGATGTAGCCTAGGATTGCAATGGCTTTTTTTGGCTGCTGCCTCACATTCCTGGCTCACAGTTGAGAGATTGTCCCCTAAGATTCCCAGATCCCTCTCACAGTTCCTGCTATTGAGCCAGGCTTCACCTGATCTGTACCTGCACATTTGGTTCTTCTAGCCTCAGTGTAAGAAAATGGAGAAAAACCCACACAAACCTGTGGGACTTTGTAGGTGCCTCCTAATGTTGATGCCTGGATGGAGATGTCCCTGAAAGCTCCATCAAGAAGAGCCAGAAGGTTCTCCTTCCTTCCACAACCGTAGTTGGGGACATTGGCTTCTCCAGTGGAGAGAATGTCCAGCAAGGCATCTGAAGTGTGGAAAGTGCTCCTATAGTTGACATGGATGTTGTAGCCCAGTGTGAGATTGTGCAGGAGCCGGGAATTCTTGTTGACCTTTTGGATGTTGAAAAAGAATAGTAAGCCAAGAAAGAACCCATTGGAATTCCTATTGTAAAAAAAATGTTATAATCAACAGCAACAAGAAATCCTTTTGTTATATATAATACATATAATCCTCCAGAAGCCTCCTGAGCCTTAAGCTAACATTGATCCAAAAGCAATAATCAGGTATACAAATATGGAAGTTGGCTGAGGTACAGCAAGAACAAGTGGTTCAGCCACCACTTCAAATAAAATTCATGATTCAAGTGAGAAATTAAGGATTGAACCGAGAGAGGAAAATAATCTCACAAAAGAGCTAAAAGACAAAGAGGAATTCGAGGGCTACTTAGTTTGGGACTGAGGCTACAATGGGCTAGAGGAAGGAGGGGAAAAAGGAAAGCAATAAAGGGAAGAAAAAAGATCAAGGAACCATGAAATAAATACAAAACCACAGAATTAACAAGAGGGGAAAGTACAGAATAGATTGTATACACAAATAGTCCAAAATAAGAAACATAAGAGAATCAAATATATATAAAAGATTTATAATGTATGGAATTAATAAAGATAAAAGATATGTAAAGATAGATAGATAGATAGATAGATAGATAGATAGATAGATAGATAGATAGATAGATAGATAGATAGATAGATAGATAGATAGATAGATAGATAGACAGACAGACAGACAGAGAGAGAGAGACAGAGAGAGACAGAGACAGAGAGAGAGAGAGAGATGAAACACAACATATATGTAAAAGATGTAGAAGTGTAGCAAAGATTATATAAATATATAATAAAAAGAAAGAGAGAGAGGAAAATAATCTGCAGCCCTTTCAACTTTTTTTTCAGGCCCATTTTTGGATTTGAGCCTCTTTCACCAAACGAGATAAAAGAGAGAAGCATGGAAATCAAAATCATTCAGGAAATTAGACAAATCCTCCAATATAGGAACAAATAAGAAATAAAGGAGAGTGTTAGAATGGAGAGAGGGCAACACCATCACCCTGAATGACTTACATATGATCATGGAAAACAAACTGAAGAGAAGGAGCCACGTTGAAAAGCAACTTTGTATGCAGTGTTTCCCTTCCAGTGAGGACTATAGCAATGAGATGGTCTCCTGGGCTGTAAAAGCTCTGTGGTCCTTTTCCATCCTGATGCTCCAAACTCTGTGGGCATTTCATCCTCAGCTTCCCGGAGACTGAATGGGACACCAGCAGCATCAGAAGCAGAAGCAGGAGGTCCATCATTCATGGGGTGAATCAATCGATCCCTTTCCTGTTTCTAAAGAAGAATTAGAAGGATTCAAAGGATTCTCACAAGGTGGGAAATGATCCAGTGTCTTTCCTGATTGAAACCCAGAGAAACACTCAGCTTCACCTGGAAAGGAGAGAGACGGACATTCAAGAGCACAGACCCTGCCTGTCCCTAAACTCCCTATTTCTCTGCCCAAAGTCTCCCCTGGAGGATTCGGCCAAAGAGCAGAGCTGAACCTTTGATCATAATTCTCCCTCTCAGGAGGGATGTCTGGAGAATCCAACCAGTTCTTGGACTCAAAGGTTGTTGGGAAATTCTCTGGAGGGAAATGAAAGGGTAATAATCCCCATGTGATTCATAATAACGGGGGCAGAGATGGAATTAAATCCATCATCTAGCTTTGAGACGTTTGGGGGTCTCCATGCTTGAAACTGGCCCCATAGGGAATACACGGCCATTGTGGCTGAAGAAACAATTAAATCTGAGATTTGTTTGCCTAAAGACAAAACGAGGGGGGGGGGCACTTAATGACAGAGAATGTCACAGATATGAAATAGCTGCCTGTTGAGTTGGAACCAAAATGTTGGTTATGTTATTTTGAAAGCTAATCCTCGAGGGTTTTGCACAAAAGGGCTGATGAAACAGTGCAGCCAGTTTTTAAGAACAAAATCAACTTTAGTGAAAAACTAGTTACCAGAAGTTTGCAAAGTTAAAAAAAATAGGGAAAAAATATAGAGAGAAGAAAAAACCAATTGAAAAGAGATGATGAAATCCAGGCTGCCTCTCACCCCATGGATGGATGGATGGATGGAAGGAAGGAAGGAAGGAAGGAAGGAAGGAAGGAAGGAAGGAGGGAGGGAGGGAGGGAGGGAGGGAATGCGGGCAAGAGAGAAGTGTGTAAAGAAATGGAGAAAACAGGGCTGCCTCTCACCCCATGGAAGGAAGGAAGGAAGGAAGGAAGGAAGGAAGGAAGGAAGGAAGGAAGGAAGGAAGGAAGGAAGGAAGGGAGCAGAGGTGGGTTGCTCCTGGTATGGACTGGTATGGGCGTACCAGTAGCAGAAATCAGCCGTACGTTTGCATACTGGTAGCCCCCCCCCCCCACATTGGCAGGGTCCCCTGGCCTGCCCCCATTTGCAAGGCCCTTCTCAAAGAGGAGGAAGCGGCTGTGGGGCTTCTTCAGAGGAATGGAGGCTGGAGGGAAGGGAGGCTCTCCACTCAGTCTTTCCAAGAGAATGGCCATAAACAATATCTGGAAATGTACAGCAGGCGGTCTTCTGGCAGCAACATCTCATCTTAGGGACTAGCATCAAGGGGAAGATGACTTTGAAAAGGCTTCCTCTCCCACCATAGCATGCAAGGCGAGGCGAGGACTGGTTGGGAGGGGAGGGGCAAAGAGAAGCCAGGCCAGGTGCCCCTCCAGGTGAGTGACATCGAGTTGGCAACGCCCACCCGGTCACATGACCACCAAGCCACTCCCACCTGGTCACATGACCGCCAAGCCACACCCACAGAATAGGTAGTAAAATATGTTTGAAACCCACCCCTGGCTCTGCCGCTAAGGCCAGGGATGGGCAGGAGGCCAGCATTGGGCCAGGACTGGTGGGGGGACCTCCAGGCAGCCTCCAGGAGCAACCTGGCCAAGGAGAGGAAGCCCTGCAGCAGCCGCCCACAAGGAAGAGCTCAGGGAGGCTGGGCTGGGCTGGGCTGTGGGGTCCTCGGGAGCTTGTGGGCTGGGCTGGGCCCTTGGCCTTAACTGCCTGGGGATCTGGGCAGCCTGTGCCGCCATTCTCCAAGTGGCCTGGCAGGGACGGTGAGGCTCCTCTGTTGGACGAGACTTTGGGGCTCACCCTGATTTCCCCTTCCTCCCCTGGAGACCCCTGGATCCCCCCTCAAAGACTTGCCTGCCCCCCCAAAGGAAGTGGAGGAGGACAGTGCTGGGTGTGGAAGCCTGGAGGAGAAAGTTTGCAGGAAGCCATTTCCTCCCTCTTCCACCTTCTGCCTTGAGGGATAGTTATATAGAGAGATAGAGAGAGAAATAGAGAGAGATAAAGAGAGAGAAATACAGTAGATAGGCAGGGAGAGAAAGAGAGTAGATAGGTTGGTAGGTAGAGTGATAGAGAGAGAAAAATAGAGAGAGAGAAATATAGTAGATAGGTGGGGGAGAGAGAGAGTGAGTAGGTAGGTAAGTATATAGGTATATAGAGGGGGAAGAGACAGAGGGAAAAATACAGTAGGGAGGGAGGAGAGAGTAAGTAGGTAGATATTTCCAGGTGTATTTATCCATGTGCTGGAGAAGGAAATCGCTGACAACCTGTAGACATAAATCTTTGTGTCTGCAGGCACAGCACTTGACCAACGTAATTCTCATCAATCCCTCTTAGTAAACAGCTTTCAGAAAAGGAAAAAAAGGTTTTGCACTCTGCAAACCTCCCCAAAACGGGCCGGTTTTTTCCAAATAAAAGGCATGAATAGCCTTGGGGAGGGGCTTGCAGAGTGCTCTGGATGGGGGGGGGAGAGCAAAACACTTTTTTGTCAAAAAAATTGCATGCAGAGCCTTATGGAGGCTTATAGATTTCCACCCTGAATATTTTTATTGATATTAACTTTTGTGATTTCTTGTCCCCGACCTGCCATACGCAAAATGGCCACCAGATGGCAGGGTGTTGTTGCTAATGAAATTTCCCCTAGACTTTGAAAACTGCTGTTTTCATTTAATTTGAGGTCTATTTCACCCTGTTTTCCACTCAAGAGAGATTGGGGGCTCAGAGGTGGAACCCATTTCGGATTTTGCCCGATCTCCACCCTGATAATTTTAATTTATATTACCTTTTACGATTTCTTGTCTAAGAGAGAGTGGGGGCTTCAGAGCACGATCCCACTCGGACATTGCAAGATCTGTACCCTAATTATTTTTATTTCTATTAATTTTTGGGATTACCAGTCCTCACCTGCCATACCATAAATGACCACGGGGTGGCAGTCTGTTATTGGTATCTTTAATGGCTTCGGTTTTCATTTAATTTGAATGGATTTAGCATCTCATTTCGGCCACTAAAGTAATCAGCTGTTTCAGAATACAATCCTATGTCAGATTTACCTTGCTCTGTTCCCTGATTATTTTATTTATATTATTTACTAGCTATACCCGGCCACGCGTTGCTGTGGCCCAGTCTGGTTAAATGGCCAACCAATCTGTGTGTAGATCTACACCTGCACACATACACACAACCACCATATAAGCCCCAACCTACCTACCTACTGTATTTTTCTCTCTCTCTCTCTCTCTCTCTCTCTCTCTATCTATCTATCTATCTATCTATCTATCTATCTATCTATCTATCTATCTATCTATCTATCTCTGTACCTACCTACCTACTGTATTTCTTTCTTTCTCCCTCTACCTACCTACCTACCTACCTACCTACTATATTTCTGACTCTATCTATCCCCCTATCTACCTACCTGCCTACCTACTGTACTTCTCCCTCTCTGTCTATCCCTCTACCTACCTACCTACTGTATTTCTTTCTTTTTCCCTCTATCTACCTACCTACCTACTGTATTTCCCCCCCTCTATCCCTCTACCTACCTACCTACTGTATTTCTCCCTCTCTGTCTATCCCTCTACCTACCTACCTACTGTATTTCTTTCTTTTCCCCCTCTATCTACCTACCTACTGTATTTCCCCCACTCTATCCCTCTACCTACCTATCTACCGTATTTCTTGCTATCTATACACCTACCTACATACGGTATTTCTCCCTCTCTGTCTATCCCTCTACTTATCTACCTATTGTATTTCTTGCTTTCTCCCTCCACCTACCTACCTACCTACCTACCTACCTACCTACCTACCTACCTACTGTATTTCTCCCTCTCTATCTATCCCCCTATCCATCTACCTGCCTATCTACTGTATTTCTCCCTCTCTGTCTATCCCTCTACCTACCTATCTACTGTATTTCTCCCTATCTATCTATCTATCCACCCACCTACGTACCTACCTACCTACCTACCTATCTTATTTCTGCCTCTCTATCTATCCCTTGGGGGTCATCTAGTCCAACTCCCTGCTAGGCAGGAAGCCCTATACCCATGATGGCGAACCTATGGCACGGGTGCCACAGGTGGCACACGAAACCATTTCTTAGGCCACTTAAGGCATTGCCCTGTCAGCTTCAGTTTGTATGTGTGCCCTGGCCAGCTGATTTAGGCCTTCTTTTGAGGCCATTTTTTTGCCCTCTGGAGGTGGGGGAAGGCTGTTTTCACCCTACCCGGGCTCCTATAAACCCTCTGGAGCCTGGGGATGACGTAAAAAGCATGCCAAATGCAGGGGGTCATGCACATAGTATTATGGATGTGGCACACATGTGCACATCGCCCCTGCACTCCCCCTGCTATTGGCACGTGAGCCAAAAAAGGTTAGCCATCACTGCCCTATACCATTTCAGACTAATGGCTATCCAACATCTTCTTGAAGACTTCCAGTGTTGGGGCATTCACAACTTCTGGAGGCAAGCTGTTCCACTGATTAATTGTTCTAACTGTCAGGAAATTTCTCCTCAGTTCTAAGTTGCTTCTCTCCTGGATTAGTTTCCACCCATTGCTTCTTGTTCTGCCCTCAGGTGCCTTGGTGAATAGCTTAACTCCCTCTTCTTTGGGGCAACCCCTGAGATATTGGAAGGCTGCTATCATGTCTTCCCTAGTCCCTCTTTTATTAAACTGTATTTCTCCCTGTCTCTCTATTCCCCTATCTACATACCTACTGTAATACAATAATACAATAGCAGAGTTGGAAGGGACCTTGGAGGTCATCTAGTCCAACCCCGCCGCTCAAGCAGGAGACCCTATGCTGTTTAAGACAAATGGTTTTCCAGTCTCTTCTCTCTTCAGTGTTGGGGCATCCATAACTTCTGGTGGCAAGATATTCCACTGGTTAATAGTTCTCACTGCCAGGAAATTTGCCCTCAGTTCTAGGTTGCTTCTGTCCTTGATTACTTTCCACCCATTGCTTCTTGTCCTGTCCCTCAGGTGCCTTGGTGAATAGCTTGACTCCCTCTTCTTTGGGGCAACCCCTGAGATATTGGAAGGCTGCTATCATGCCTTCCCTAGTCCCTCTTTTATTAAACTGTATTTGCTGTCAGATGGGTGATTCTTTGTTACAGTTTGGTTCAGTTAGTATTAAACAGTTTAAAGCAGCTGCCTGCCTCCTTTTTTTTTACCTCAGAGAACAGTCCTGAGCAGAATTTCTCCCCCCCCCCCTCTATGGGCCACCTGGGAGTTTGCTATCCTCTGTGCCTTTTTGGCCCCAAGAGGCCGCCGTATGAGTCCTTTTCCAACACTCACAGTTGAAAAGCAGTTTGATGGGCATGGCTACAGGGATGTTAAATCACATTTCAGTGAGTACATTTTTTTTGTGTAATTTGTACACAACACATGCGTGCTAGGCACAAAATGATTAGCTATTCTATTATCGGAAGTCCTTGTCTACGTTGTCTGAAAGTTTCGTTTAAATCGGCCCAGTAGTTTTTGAGATTAGTGGATTCGTACAAACTATTTTACATTTTTATTTATATAGATTGTGATTTTTCTTTCTCAACCTGCAATGTAAGATGTGGCCACCAGGGGCAGGTTTTCCTGCCCCTTGCAATTTTCCAGACTTTTTCAAGGATGGTTTTAGCTTAATTTCAGGGGGGGGTTGCACCTCTAAGACATAAGGGGCCTCGGACAACTATCTGACATGCATCCTCCTGATTATGTTTATAAATGTTGTTTCCTGCAAATTCTCCTCTTTTACTGGCAGTTGAATATATGAAGGTGACTCAGTGGCTGACCTTGTCGATCATAAAGGTCCATAGAGCTGCATAATGGAGTGAGCTCCCATTACTTGTCGCAGCTTCTGCCATCTATCTGAACACCAAAGGGAAATACATGGTGGCTGTGCAGGTCTTCTCCATCCTGGCCTCCAGTGCTGGTCTGCTGGGCTGCATCTTCATCCCCAAGCGCTACATTATCCTTCTGAGGCCACACCTGAACACAAAGGAGCATCTCACAGCCAGAACTAATGTAAAAACATGAGGTACAACACCAGTATGATAGTTAAAGAATTGTAAAATTTCTTTTTATTTGGAATAAGACATTAATTAATTCCATTTAGATAGTATGTGGAAGTCAGAGGAAATGTTTCCAAATGGAAAACGGTCTAATGACTGTAATTCTTGTAACTCCCTTCCCTTTCATCTCAATAAAGATGTCCCTGAGCTGGCTGTCTACCAATAACTGGGATTTAACCTTTGTCCATTCCATAACTTCATCTGGCAAATCTTCCTTTATTGTTAAAAGAACAAATAGGGATTCTCAATTGAAAACATGCTTTAGAGGACTGTCAGAACAGTTGAGGGAGATCCACTGTCAACTACCCCAACATATAAACCTCTCAGCCTCAAATGCTAAGGGCAACTCCCTTGGTGGACAGAGAAGAGCAGCAGAGATGATAAGGGGGCTGGAGGCTAAGCCATATGATAATCAATTGAGGGACTGGATATGTCTAATCTAATGAAGAGAAGGACTACAAGGCAGGAGTGAAATGCTACCGGTTCAAGCTGGTTCGCCCCAACTGGTAATAAAAATGCTATTGGTTTGCCTGAACCAATAGTAAAAAAAATGCTTTAAAAAGTTTTTAAAAAGTTCAGACAATCAGCTGTGACTTGGAACATTTTAAAAACTTTTTTGAGCATTTTTAACTAAATGACCACTAGATGGCAGCAAAGGCTTAGACTTTTTCAGCAGCTTCATCCCAGGGATATAGAAGAAGAGGGGTCTTCCATCCCATTTGCACCAGCCATCTTGACTTTTTTGACCTTAATGAGGACACCTTCCCATTGTTGAGAGGCTTGGGGACCCCCACCCTCAGTTTTGGCCCCTCTGACTTGGGATTGTAGCCCGACAGCCGTCCCAGAGCTGCTCTGATTGAGATTCTGAGAAAATCAGCCCTAATCCATCAGCTGGATTGCTCAGCTCAGGGCAGGAATCAGCTCTGCCTGCGGGTGGAATTTTCTCCTTCGGATCCAATGATTCCTTTCAAGCAGCCACTTCTCAAATACCTTTGTTGGGATTTTCGCCTCTGTAGATAATTAAATGGCATTGACTCCACAAAGAACCCTATTATAATGACCCTATGAGACTGGGCGTCCTCAACACGCTATGCACACGCATGCACATGGCACTGTCCAGCGACACTCAGCTGCTTGGCAAAGATCATGCAGGCGCCATACGCTGTGCACACGTGTGCAATTGGCCCATTTGCCTTGAAAAGCACTAAGGAAAGGCCCACCATTCCAGTACGGTAGCCACTGCTCCCAGCTACCACCAGAACGCCCGTACCGAGCCATACCGCCCGGAACCCACCACTGGTCTGGCTGCCTTTGGGTGCTTGATGGGAGAAAGTGGGGGAAACTTCCCCTCCTCCAGTGGGAAGGATGAAAGAGAAAGCATGATAATACTGCACAGGTGGTCCTCCACTTATGACCGCAAGGGAGCCTGTCCATGGCAGACATAGGTTTGTAACCATCCAATATCGGAGTGAGCCCCACGCAGAAGAGCCGGAGGATTCCTTTCCCAAAGCCCCCGAAGGCAGGAGCAAAAGCAACGGGTAGAAGGTCAGGGAAGGGAGATGCAACCGGGAGTAATTTTCTGGCAGGGAGACCCATTCCTCAGGGGAAGAGTTTCCATCCTGGGAGTTGAGTTTCTCCTTTAGGGAAAATATAATATTCTGCCTTTTTCATGTTTCCTAAAACATTTCATTCTTCTGGGAGAGGAGGGGGGGGCTAACCTTCTACCTGAGATATGGAGACAAAGGCTTCTATTTATTTATTTTTTATTTTATTTTATTAAATTTATACCCCGCCCTTCTCCTTGTTAGGACCCAGGGCGGCGCACAGGCATGATATAAAACCATAAATACAATATACATCAATTAAAAATATATTAAATTAATTCACCCGTGCTAAAACCCATTATTAAGACCATAACCAAATTATAATTTATATTTAAAAGTCAGTTCTGCTCTAAGGGGCAGCTGAATAAATGTCAGAAAACCCCCACGTGCTCAATAGCCAGCCCCCACCCACCCCCTGACCCCCGTCTTTGGTTTCGGGAGGCTTCAGGGAGGCCTGCTAGGCCCAAAGCAGGGCTTAGGGGGTCGGGTGCATGAGCTGGGAGAACACGGGGGGAGCAAGGGGGAGTCCCATGCATGTGGGGAGGAGCAGAGGGGGGTGCGCGCATGTGCATGGGGCAGGGCGCATAGCCTTATGGATGTGGGTGCAGGTTCGACACGTGAGGAGAAGAAGGTCAGCCATCCCTGTTATAGGTTAAATGAAAGGAAGAAGCACTCAGAAGTGATTTATCTTGGTCTGGTTTTTTATTTTGCATTTCCAAAACGTGGCTTTTTAACAGGGGTATGTAGACGTCTTTGCTAAATACGGAAGTAAAAAAGCATCAAGTAATCCATCTCTTATAAGCATAGGGATGCTAACCTTAATACTTAAGTCAAATCCCTTCAGACTCTCCTGGAAAATGTACCTGTTAGATTCTCAGAAGGGTTGAGAATAGAGGGAGTCCAGCCAGGTTTGCTCAAAAACAACAGCCTTTTATTTTAGGCAGATTAAAACAAACAGCAAGAACAAGTACAGAAAAATAGGCGGTAGACAGGGGCTCCCGCGCTTTGACAGCTCTTTATATCGGAGCTGTCAACGGGGGAACCAATCAGACTGCGGCAAGAGCCGGCTTCCCGCCAGGCGCGCCTCAGCCAATCAGGCGCGTCTGTCGGTTAGCCTACTTGCTACAGCCAGTCTCCATGGCTTCTCGGAGGCAGCCTGGAAGACCTGCAGCCGGTCGTAACTCGAGACCGGTCGCAGGTCGAGGATATAACACCACCGATTTCCCACTTTTCCTGAGCCTTTCTAAAAAACCCAATGAATGATTACAGCAAAGTTTCCTGCAAGGAGAGATTTCTGATTGTTTGCTAACAGGAATCACAAACACTGAATTAACACACACAGAAAGGTATTTTCAGTACATAAAGGAATTTTTAATATTTCTCAATTGAAGAAAAAGTGCCAAGTAAAAATAATCAGGGGGCCAATTTCTCTCTGGTCCTCGTATTTACGACCACACAGAACAGTCGAATGAGGAGCTCCTGAAGCAAAACTCTCCTCTTGTCAATAACACCCCAGAGCTCTGCAGGGAGCTGGAGAGGAAGGAGAGGAGGGGAGCCATTCCCTGGCAGCAGGCCTGACTTGGGCAAAGGGTAGAAGGAGACCCCTTAGCAAGGAAGGGAGAGGAAGAGCAGGGGGGGGGGGTTTAGGGAGTTTTCACTTTAAATAGGTTGGAGGGTTTGGGGGGGTTGGGGGGAGACTGGAGGGGGCCAATGTCTCTCTTGTCTTCCTCTTTCACAGGATTATGGGGCTGGAGATGCAGCTCCAGGGGGAGAAAGGAGAAGATGGCAGCCTCCTCTGCAGAGTTCTGGAGGCAGCTGGGGAGAAACGGGAGCTCCTCATCCAGAGGTTGTGGGCTCTCCTTCCCTGGAGGATTTGAAGAAGAGAGCAGAGAGCCCCTTGTCTGACAGGATGGAGGCTCTCCTGCTTGAGCAGGGGGCTGGACTAGAAGACCTCCAGGGTCCCTTCCAGCTCTCCTTTCTCTTTTCTTTTCTTTTCTTCTCTTTTCTTTTCTTTCTTCTTTTCTATCCTATTCTATCCTATCCTATGATGGATGTTGTCCTGTTTGAGCTGGACTAGAAGACCTCCAGGGACCCTTCCAGCTCTCTTTTCTTTTCTTCTCTCCTCTCCTCTTCTATTCCATCCTATCCTATCCTATCCTATCCTATCCCAGAGAAGAAGGCCTCAGAGACAACCGGAGCCCCATTTTCTGGGCTGCTCCTTCAGGAAGATCACGGCCGTTAACACAGAAAGGCCTCTAAGAGTTTCAAGAGTTGGTACATTCCAACGACTCTCTGCCTGCCCAGAATCCCCCTGTCCAAGTGGATCAGACCGAAGAAGCCATTGGGAGGAGCAGCAAAAGCTCTCAGCCAATGGAAAATAAATAAACCCCGTTGCCATGACTACATTTCTAGGCATCCATCTTGAGGTTGTCAAAGGGAGAATAGAATAAAAATAGAAATAGGAATAGAATAGAATAGAATAGAATTTAGGATAGGATAAAATAGAAAGAAGAGAAGAGAAGAGAGAAGAGAAGAGAAGAGAATGGAGGATAGGATAGGATAACTTTATTGTCTCTTAAAATGTACACTAATCAGCATCCATTCAAATGAAATTTTGTTGCCTGGAGCTCTCAAAGGGTTTCCACCTCCAATACACACGACATACATGTGACTAAATAAGTGAATAAATAAACGTTATGTGTATAACCACACACACACCTATATTAGATGACCCAGGGAAACAACCCAGTCTAGTTTTGGTGTCTAGATGGACGTGGGGAGGAAAAGGAATCCGGAGCTTGCCAGACGGAGGGAATGAAGCCCTGAGAGAATCCGGGGGTCCTGCTGGAAACCCTTGGGAACCCCCTCCCGGAGGGAGCAACCGCAGGCATGTGGGGTCTCCAACAATGCTTTGAGGTCTAAATGCAGATGCCCTCAGCCGCTGTCCCCTCCCCCGGACGGATCAGACGCCGGTGCCGGCCCTGTCCGTCCTGTCAGTGGCCGATTCCGAGTTGCCCCTCACTTCATCAGACGTAGCCATGCAGACTAAGGCCGACCCCATTTTGTCCCAGGTTTCCACCTGGGTTCTGCGAGGGTGGCCCCCGGGCTCGCTGCCGGACTCATATCGGCCCTTCAGGTCCCGCCAACTGGAATTGTCACTCCACAGCGGGTGTTTGTTATGGGGAGACCGGGTCATCGTCCCCCCGCCCCTCCGCCACCAGGTTCTCAGCTCCCTCCATGCCAACCACCCAGGCATAGCTCGCATGAAGGCATTGGCCAGGAGCTATGTCTGGTGGCCGCGTATGGACGATGAGGTGGCCGCCTGGGTCGGCGCTTGCCAGGTGTGCCAGGCTTCCCGCCCCGCCCCCCCTCCGCTCCCCACAGGGACTGGGACACCCCCAGGTCACCATGGTCAAGGGTCCACATTGACTTTGCCGGCCCATTTCATGGCCAGACCTTCCTGGTGGTGGTAGACGCCTACTCTCGCTGGACCGAGGTTATTCTGATGACCTCGACCACGGCCGAGAGCACCGTGCGCGCGCTCCGGCGCCTCTTTGCAACGCACGGGTTGCCGGACTCCCTGGTCTCCGACAACGGCCCGCAATTTCACTCTACCATCTTCCAGGAGTTTTTGGCCGCCCAGGGGATCCGTCACGCGCCAACGGCACCCTACCACCCGGCCGCAAACGGCCGGGCGGAAAGAGCCGTCCGCTCCGCCAAGGAGGCTCTAGGGAGGATGGATAGGGGGGATTGGCAGACAAGGGTAGACGCTTACCTCATGGGCCAGCACTCCACGCCTTGCCAGGCGACAGGCAAAAGCCCCGCGGAACTGCTGATGGGTCGCCGCCTGCGAACCAAACTGGACAGGCTGCACCCCCAATACAATGAGGTGCAGCCGTGCAATCTGGGGGTCCCCTCTTCCCGTCGTTTCTCCGTGGGCGACCCAGTTTTTGCCAGGAACTTCGCGGGGGATCCGCGGTGGGTCCCCGCTGTCGTCCGTGAACTAACGGGCCCCTGTTCCTACAGGGTCGGACGACCGGATGGATCCGAGTGGCGGCGCCACCTGGATCAACTGAGGCGCTGCCCTCCGTCTCCAGCACCTCCGACACCATCCCGATCTCCGGACTTACCGAACATCGAGACCCCAACTCAGTCGGACGACTGGCCCATCCCCACACCGTCCTGGCCGCTCACCACCTGTGTCGACTACCCCGTTCCTGATCAAGCTCCGGGTCAGCCGATACCGGAGCCGTCGTTCCAGGAACAAACCGTGGCCCAACACTCCCCGGGGAGCCATCGTCCGGTGCTGACCGGTCCAGGGTCCCCGCCAAAGGGACTTGAGCGCGAAACCAACCGGCCGGACACACCCCCGGACGATTCGCCCCCGTCGGCAGCGGTACCCGACGGCGGCTCAGACCACAACGACGCAGCTTGTCCGCCCCCACCGGCACCAGCAGAGTCAGTGCGGCGCTCGGGGCAGAATAGGCGCAGTCCCACCTACCTCAGCGAATACGTGCGCTAGGGACCGCGTGGGGGACTCGCTGGGGGGGAAGGAGTGTTGCATCCTGGCAGACATGCAAAGCCGGCAGCAGCCAGCCACGTCCTGATTGGACAGGACGTGGTTGGCTGTGGCCGGAACCACCTAACGCGCGATTGGCCGGCTGCCTACCAGCTCCCCATAAAAGGAGCGGTAGAGCAGAAGGCGCGCACTTTTGAAATGAGTCACTATGCCTTGCCTACATTGTTCCGAATAAAAAGAGCTGATAATCTTACCGGTCTGGACTCTCTATTCTTGCCGAGAATCTAACAGTGTTGGCTGCCTCCAGCCCCAGGGAGGAGAGCGGCTGGCCGTCTGCGTGTCGCCTACAGCCTCCCCTTTGCCAGAGAGCACAGTCCCAGCTCGCCCGAGTGGCGCGAATCTTGCCCGCCTCACGGGCTCCGAGAGGGAGCTGGCACGCGCTTCGGTCCCCCTCTGAGCAGCGCCGCAGAGAGCGCTCTCCCCGCCCGCTCGCCGAGTGTCGTTGCTGGAGTTGATAAAAGAAAAGAATGTGCTGCCAATTTAAAAGCAAAAAGGACAAATGGCGTGCATGGTTTTGCAACCTTTATATCTTAAAAGGCCATAGGTTTGTATTGTAAATGTCACTGTAACTTAGTAAGTAGAGGGGATGTGATCATACATTTTGTAAATCCCCTGTAATAACAGAATAAAAAAAGAAAGGTCACGTGTCCACTGGAGACACATTAGTATACATTGAACACACATGTGTTTTAGATAGATGACAGATGAAATAAGTTTCTGTAGTTTTTGCATTTGGAAAGGCAACAGTAAATGTGCTGATTAGAAACCACTGTTTCTAACTTAAGATGTTAAACCAAAATCATCAATTTACAACTTCTCATGATTTGGACCACCCCAGGGAGACCTTTCTCTGCACGTCCACTCAGTACTCACAGAAAATACCCATCACCACCTCTGTTTAGATTGCAACTTTCTGTTATGTTAAAATTTCAAGCATTTCAAGAGGTAGTGGGTCACCTATTTTGCATTATTCTCCTGCTTGTGTTTTAGTTTATCTCCGTATGCCTCTTTGTCAGATCACATCTAATTAGAGGATCAAGCACTACTCTTTAACACTAAGAACATAATGTAATCTTGATATGATGGTTGTGAGATGACATATAATAGCATGGCACATGCTAGGTTACTACATTTGTAGATTTGTATTCATAGACCTGCTGAAAATGTGGAGAATGTGTAATGCATGTTCGCACTCAATAAAGTGTTTGAAAAGAAACTTGTATTTAGATGCATTTTACTTTAATTACATCAGTATTTTCATAACAAACAATACATGTGCTTAGGGGGTAAGGGTTTCTTTAACTAATCTAGTGGAAGAGACTCGAGTGCTAAAATCCATGGGTTAGGGGGCGCAAATTACTTGCCTTGCCCCGGGTGCTGACAACCCACGCTACGCCACTGCCCCCAAGTCTTCCCTGGGTATGGGGGGAGCCTTCCTTCTTCTCCTCCAGCGCAGCACCTCTTCCCACGGCAAAAACTTTCATCTCTAAAATGAAACGTGTGAATCAGCGGTTCTGAATTGGGGAAAGGAAGCTTTCTCGGACTTTTCTCGGACTTTGGAGGATGGAAGGGCCAGAACCAGCGGAAGCACCAATGGGAATTCTCCCTGCCTAAGCGTCATCAGTCTCCGGGCAGAGTCTTTTGGGTCTTGCCCAGAAGGAGGAGGGATTCGTGGCAAGAGACAGAAGGGGAGAAATTGGGAGGGGGGATCCGATGGGTATTGGGGGGAGAGGCTACAGCTCAAGGGGAGTTCATGGCAGCCCCAGACGGGACCCTCCCCTTTTTGCTGAGCCAGGGATTCCCCCTTTCCGCCCCCCTTCTTATTTCCCCCCCATTGGCCTCCACAACAGCGATTCCTGAACCCAAAATCCACGTGGGCTCCCACAGGGTCTTCAAACGTCACCCGCCCCTGGGTGCAGAACCCAACCATCCAGGGGTGGGCTGGCCTGCATGAGCGGTGGAGTCAGAAGAAGGATGATGAGTCCCACCTTTTCACTCTCTCTCTAGAAATCAACCTGAAGAGCTGGCGTTGTGCCAGAAAAACCAGGAACTGCTCAAAAGTCCCTTCAAAGGTATCAGGCAGAGATCCTGGTCACTTCCTTCGAGGGTCAGCTGAAGCAGCTGCCTGCGTTTGGGGCAACTGGGAGGAGAGCTGGGCCATTGGCTGGGCTAACTGCACGTTGACCCCTAGAAGTCCTTCCAGGCTCCCATAGGCCAAGCAGGGCTGGGGGGAGGGGAAGGTAGAGGCTGGAGCAAACTATGCTGCCCTCTTACACGGACACACACACACACACACACACACACCAAGAATCTACAGGTGTTCATTCAAACTCCCCAAAGAGGCCCCCAGAAATCTTCCCTGTTGATGATAAAGAGAATGCAGATTGCAGGACCTGCCCAATTTCCGTACTACTTTGGAAAAAAATACAAAATTGGCTCATGGAAATAACAGGCACTAATTTCCCCCTTAAACCTGAGCTATACTTGCTCGGTATCAAGCCACAAGAAATCCCAAATCAGGACTGGTACCTCTTTACACACATCACAACAGCGACCAGAATGGCCATTGCACAGCAGCGGAAAAATAACAACCCACCAACTGAAAGCTTAATCATATCTAAAATCTTCAGCTGTGCGGAATCGGATAAATTAACGTATATCTTAAAGGACAAGTCAACCTCAATCTATGCCCAATCCTGGGAGAAATGGTACAGATGGTATGGTAAGAGAATGACGGATAACAAAGAAACTAACTAGATAGAATAACAGCGAAACAGATATAAGGAGTTATAAGACAATACTATACTTAAGACAATGTTATAGATTCAAATGTAAGCATCCAAATATGATTATAAATAACAATTGATGTTAGACTGGGACAAATATACTTCTTAAATCAGGGGAGTAGATATATCCCCGGTTTGCCTCCCCCTCTCCCCATCCTTCCCCCTCTCTCTTTACCCTTGTACGTCCTCTCCAATACCCCCCCCCTGTACTTGTTACATGTTTAACTTTTATATTTATATTAATAAAGATTATTTTAAAAAAAATAAGTTGCAAGATCCTCTTTGATGATGTGTGTGTGTGTGTGATATCTGGCCTGTGTGATTTCACTCCCTCCCTCTTTCCTCCTCTTCCCTCTGAGTTATTCTTCGGAGGGAAGCAGGCAAGGGGTGGGGGAGAGTGGGCAAAGGGGAGTGTGGGTACCTGCTCCTTTTAACTCTGTGTGTGTGAGAGAGAGAGAGAGATGCCCCAGTGAGAGCATCCCCCCTTCTTTTCCATTAAGGGGGGCCACGTTTTCCTGCTCATTTTAAAACCATTTTTTTCTCTCTTCTGAAGAAATTCAGGGCAAATGGGTGACTTTTTTGCCTTTCACTGTTTTGATTTTCACCCGCATACAAAAGCTATGATTTTGATATTTCTTTTTTCTGCTTTGACAACAATTTTGATTTTTCTTTTGGAAATTTTGTTTGAGCTTTAAAAAGCTTAATTGAACTTATAAGAAGAAATGATTTTGAGATATTTTGCCTACATTTGTAAATGTTTTAACATACTTAATGAGAATTACCTAGCTTCCATCTGAATGAAGCTGATTTTTTCTACCTCCTTCTTTGATGTCAGGGTTAAAGTGCTCCATCCTATGTCATTTTTGTTTCTTTGACTCTGATATCTGCCTTTGGAGAATTTGCTTCCCTCGGAATTGATTCTGATTTTTTGGAGTGTTGACTCAAAGTGCTTTTTTTGATAGCTTTGTTTTATTTTGACCTTTTGAAGCTGTTCTCTTTCCCTTGAGTGCATTTGTTTAAATCAGGCATGTCCAAAGTCCGGCCCGGGGGCCATTTGCGGCCCGGGGGTCGGTTTAATACGGCCCTCCAACAGCCCTCCCTGCTCTCTGTAAATGTGGCCCTCCCTTCCTCCCTCTGTCTCTGGGGCTGTGTGGCTGGGAGGGAGGTGGACGCGCGGTCCCAGAACGTGCGCTTGGTGCCTGCCGGAGGGAGCCGCGATGGAGACACGACTGGCTTCCCTGCCTGATGCCCCTGCCGGGCGACCTGCCGGGCGACAGCCTCGGTGGTGCGTAAGATGACAGTAGCCTTGGGTGCTCACACAAGGTTGCCCGGCAGGTCGCCCGGCAGGGGCGTCAGGCAGGGAAGCCGGTGGCGTCTCCATCGCGGCTCCCTCCGGCGGGCACCACGGCTTACGTTCTGGGGCCGCGCGTTCACCTCCCTCCCAGCCACGCAGCCCCAGAACATGCAGCTCCCACCACACAAGGTCACCCAGCAGGGGCGTCAGGCAGGGAAGCCGGACGCACGGCCTCAGAACGTAAGCCGTGGTGCCTGCCGGAGGGAGCCGCGATGGAGACGCGACCGGCTTCCCTGCCTGACGCCCCTGCCGGGCGACAGCCTCGGTGGTGCTTAAGATGATGGTAGCCTTGGGTGCTCACCCCGACAGAGACAGAGAGAAAGAGAGGGAGGGAGAGAGACACAGGTAGAGAATAACACAGGGAGGGATTGAATTGGAGACAGACGGGGAAAGAGGGAGAGACAGACATACAGAGAGAGGGAGGGAGGGAGAGAATCAGAGAGAGTGACACACACAGAGACAGGGAGAGACAGAGAGAGGGAGAGACAGATAGATAGAGACTGATTAAGTGAGTGAGAGACAGACAGACAGACAGACACACACAGAGAGTGACAGAGATAAAGAGAGAAAGAGAAAGAAAGAGAAAGAAAGAGAAAGAAAGAGAGAGACAGAAAGAGAGACAGAAAGAGAAAAAAAGAGAGAGAAAGGAAGAGAAAGAGAGAAAAATGGAAAGAAAGAAAGAGTGAAAGAGACAGAGAGAAAGAGAGAGAAAGAAAGAGAAAGAGAGAGAGAGAGAGAAAGAGAGAAATGGAGAGAGAGAGAGGAAGAAAGAGAGAGTGAGTGAGAGAGAAAGGGAGAAAAAGAAAGAGAAAAAGAGAGAAAGGAAGAGAAAGAGAGAAAAAGGGAAAGAAAGAAAGAGCGAAAGAGAGAGAGAGAGAAAGAAAGAAAGAGACAGAAAGAAAGAAAGAGAAAGAGAGTGAGAGAGAAAGGGAGACAGAAAGAAAGAGAAAAAGAGAGAGAGAAAGAAAGAGAGAGAGAGAAATGGAGAGAGAGAGAGAGGAAGAAAGAGAGAGAGAGAGAGAAAGAAAGAGAGACAGAAAGAAAGAGAAAAAGAGAGAGAAAGAAAGAGAGAAAGCGAGAGAAATGGAGAGAGAGAGAGGAAGAAAGAGAGAAAGAGAGAAAGAGGTAGGTAAGTTTTTTAAAAATTTATTTTCAATACATTGTGAAAACTCAACTGTCAGTTGATCTTAATGTTATGAAATGAAAAGTATGTCATTTGCAATTAACTTTGCATAAAATAATTTATTTGCATTTAATTGTAATGGTTCAAAGAATGTTCGGAAAAATGTTCGGCCCTCCACCATGTTCACTTCATCCAATCTGGCCCTCTTTGAAAAAAGTTTGGACACCACTGGTTTAAATGCTTATGAATCAAGGTGCTCCACTCCATATGTTATTTTATTTTATTTTGTTTGTTTGTTTGTTTGCAACACAAGTTGTTGTCCTTTTTGGAATTATTACAGATAATCATTCATCATGATAGAAAAAATTCTATCCTTTGAGAAAAAGGGAGGAAAAAAGACAACAATAAAAAGTAATGAGTATTATTACATGAAGTAGAAACCTGTTATTTAAATAGGCATTTGTTCAATTGTAACATGTATATGTGTTGTGCTGCTGTAAAAGTGTTTTCCTTTTGAGCATTTGTTTTTGAGCATTTGTGGTGCATCTATCTCTGCGAAAGCAATTGTATCCTTTTCCTTCTACAAATATTGGATGTTGGAGAGCCATTTGTCTGAAATGGTATAAGGTTTCCTGCCTGGGCATGGGTTGGACTAGAAGACCTCCAAGGTCCCTTCCAACTCTGCTATTGTATTGTATTGTATTGTATTGTAAATGCCATTCCTTTCCTTCAGGAATTGGCAGGTAACTATACTCTTATCTACTACCAAATCTATTCTCACCACCTTTTGTGCTCTTAATAGGCCAATCAAGAATAACAAAAAATAAACTGCCAGAAAGGAATCTGTCTGATAAATCCAAGTTAGGGAATATGACTTAAATTTGCAAATCTGAGTTAGGAAATATGACTTAAATTTTACAATGTAGTTAGAATAAGATGTGATTTGTTTTTGAATACTTCTGGATGCTGTGAATTGTGACAAATATTTGAAATTTACTCATTCTACTGCAAAAGTGTTTCAATTATAGAGACAGTGGGAATTTCCATGAAATTTAAATCGTCTGCCTTCTGAAATAATGTTTGGATTTCCACACTTGGACAGAATGGGAGAAATTCCACCAGATGAGACTAAAGGGATGCCTGTAGAGAACTGTATTCTTGGCCTCTCTTCTCTTCTTTCCCTCAGAAACAAAGGACTGCTAGCTCAAACCATCTCTCTCAAATTTGCTGCTGGTGACTCAAACCTGACTGGGAAAGATCCTTGATAGTTAGCCCTGCTAACCACTGAAGCCCTGTAAACCATTGAAGCAACAGCCAAATCGTGGAGAAAAAGGGCAAATCGCTACACCTGTGAAAGTGTTTCCTGGAGAAGATCTACTGAGAATGAACATTTCCAAATAACTGATGTAGTCATTGTGCTTTGCAAAGATTTTGTTTGTGATTTTTTCTCATTGCAGGAGTAGCAACTTTCTGGCCTCTTTTATTCTACCTGAAGATCCTAAGAGCATCTGTACAACTTTGCACTCTACAGATTGTGTGGATTTTGTGATTGTAACTGTATCCCTGAATGTTACTGTGGTTATATTGTACTTGTAACCTGATACACACCTGTGGGGGTAATGGGACACTATAATTGTGATTGCTCCCATATAAACTACATATGTTGGGGCATTGAATCAGATCAACCTGACTTGAACACAGTGGTCCCAAGAGATGGTGATTTCATAATCCCTGAAGATATAAGATGTATTGATGTAATGCAGTGGTTCGATATTCTGCAATAATTTTCTTATGCATAGGACAAATTGAAGGAGAATGTAATTCCCGAAGAGACAACTGTGAAAACATATATTCCAAGCAAAGATGTTTTCTTCGCTTATTGTCACCTTGCAGCCTGGAATTAACCTGACACAACCTAGTAACTCACTTGGAAAATAACTGGACAGAGTGGGTTATGGACGGATGTGGTAACTCTTAATTAGCATCCTCCAGATGGCTTAGAAGGTTTGCCTATGTGCCTAGCCGATGGTATAAAGCATGTGTATATGCTGAATGTACCTGCTAAGTGCTCTAACTTTTACAACAACCATATCCCAGAATATGTTTGCTTCATATGATTTGATAGCAAAAGGATATATCTGTGGAAAATTTATCTCACAAATTTTGGTCACAAAACTGATGACCAGGAAAAGCCATACAGAGAAAAAACTGCCTGAACTGGGGTGTTGTCTTCACCTGATTTGGCAAATATCTTCACTACAATAGAAAGCATTCTATTTTATTTTTAAAGGGAGGAATGTAGAGTTATGGTAATAATGATACAAAGTTGTCGATTAATAGAAACATTTGCTTTCTGTAACACAAGCATTCTATGCTGTGAATTCCTTTTGTCCCCTGCAATTGATTGGGGGCTGTAAGATATCTGGCAAATGCCAAATCCTGTGATAAGATCTGAAATCTTCATATGCCACCTCTGCTTCATTCAGGAAAAGAGAAAGTAACAATGCTCTCCTCAAATACCAGAGCAATCTTCACACCTTTTGTGCTGCTAAATGGGCAATTAAGCAAACAGAAAAGGGAAAAGATAACAAAACACAGTTGCAGGAAGGATGTATATCTGAAGTTGGGATATATGACTTGGAGGTTTACAATGTTGCTAGATATATGGCTAGGGAGTAATTAGCATTGTGAAGATCTAAGATCTTTTTGTGTATAAGAAAGGACACTGCACCCTTGAGTTTGGTAGAACTTTCCTACCAAGTCCCTTGCACATGTGTGTGGAGATTCTCACCCAGAACTTTAACTTTGATCAAAGAATAAAGTCTGTTTTCTCTGTTATTCAAGCCTCCGTTTAAGTCTTCTTTTGATTCATGTTTGGCTTAAGCGTTAGCCAAACCTTACAGTATTTTATAGCATGATCCGAAATTCACGGGAAGCCTCTCCTGGATCTCGTGGGGTCGGGTGGAGAGCGGGTGACCCACCTGCTTTGGGGGCCGCCAGGGTGTGCAGCCCCCTTCACCAAGCTGGCTTCCTCCTTACCTTCCCCATTAACCACGCCCCCTTGCCCTAGGCCACGCCCAAACGATATAAAAGGCCCCGCCCGGGGTTGCGTCAGCCCAAATGAAGTTTTGGCTCACCTGCAGCTTTTTAAACGGGGCAGATTAGTGAGGGAGGCTCTCGACTCCTTTTCATTGGAGGTGCTTTCTAAGTTTCAAGGAACCATGGTGAGTGAACAAAGGATTCCCCAAATGGGTTTTTAAAAATATATCTTTTAAATCTAATTGGAAGGGAAAACTTTTCCGACTTTGGGTGTTTTGGGGGGGGTGCAGTGAAAGTGAATTCGAGGGAGAAAAGGGGGGTCCTATCCAGCTTTCACGACACGTGGAGGGAGGGAGGGAGGGAGGGAAGGAGGGGTGAGGATGGACCTAAAGGGCTACTTCACAGTTACAGATCAAGTGCGGGGAGCGATAAAAGTAAACGTTGTCCTGGTTTGTTCCTCCGGAGTAGCGCTACTACGCCTTTCACTTTCTCCCCGTGGGTGACTCACTTCAACTCTGGCGAGAGGTAATCCGGACGCCGGTTGGCCTACTAAATAGCTCAATCCCACTTCGTTGGGGCATGACACCCTCCAAAAGTATCTCCCCTCTCTTGCCTTCTCGGCTTTACATCTTTTTCGTGGCCGGAAGAGTGGAGCTCTATCGTTGGTTTGCCTGTTGCTGCAAGACTGCTCCAAGAGAACAGTCAATCATCCATGATATTTAGAGATAAGCAGCTGGAGGTTTGGAGCTGATAAAAACAGACCGACCTGTATTGGACCGTTTTGAATATGGTTTGTGTGTGGATTAGCGGACTGGGTAAATCTTGTTTTTTATGGATTATTTCACAATGCATTATTGCTTACTGTGATGTCTGAAAGTTGCTGAGGATTTATGTATGAGGTTGTCTTCCTTCAATCTGGACAAAGACTTTTGGAGAACTCCAGGTCAGTTCCTACTCTTCTCTGCCAGCAGCATAGTCATTGGTCATGCCTGGAGGTTATAAACTATAATTACTCATTATAGGTCTGATTGGATTAACCTGGGGTTGAATAAATCACAGTTAGGCAGATCACACAATAGCTTAAACCATGCACTTAGGTTTACAAACCACAATGTTTGTTAATATGTTACATTGCAATGTGTGTTCCTTGGTTTTTTGCAAAGCATCTTGAAGGAGATTGACTGTCATCCATTGTATCTGGAAGACCTCAGATTAAGAAAGGGTGACTCGATTTGCACACAAACACATTCACATGTATTGGAGCTTGGTTGGGTTTTTTTTTTTTTTTTGTCTTATCTCAATTAGAGTAGTTTCCTCCCATTTCTCTCCATGTTTAGCTGAATAAGATCCATAGCATTCATCCTGAATTAACCCATGTGTAAAAATATTTTGAGTCCCTTTTCCTAGCTGGGACATTGCAAGCAATTGGTGGGGAAATGATGTGCTTTATTTCTTCAGAAGACCAGGAGGACAAAGATGTAATTCTAGCATTTGCTGCTGCCAGTTTTAACCCTGGTTTGCTTATCCTCAAAAAGTATTTAAAGCCATAATTGGACTAAAATTAAGGTGCTTTCCTAAATATTTTGGAAACAGTTTTAAATATCAGTACTCTGGTGTGCCAGTTTGAAAGACTGACATTTGAGGTGGGAGGGGGGGTCGACTCTACTCCTCGGGAGCTTCTATATCAGGGGTCCCCTAACTTGGCAACTGTAAGACTTGTGGACTTCAACTCCCAGAATTCTCCAGCCAGCCTTGATGATTTCCCTTGGGCTTTCCAAGCAACTTCTCATCTCCTCATTTCTACTTTCATACATTTTTCATCTCAATGCTAACAACCACCTAGTCTTAATTCACGGGGATGGTTAAGTGCCAGTCATTGCAACAGTTACAATTTTCTACCCCTGTTTCTCGATATGTGTCTTTTTTTCACTTGCTTCTGCAACTTCTGGAAATGAAGGAAAGTTGGATGAAGTACAGGAATCACCCGTTCAGAACATCCTTCTATATTATTTAATGACTGACCAGCAAGCCAGCAGACTTTTTTATATTGAAAAAGTTTTATTGGTTTTACAGTTTTTCAATAGGGTGGGGTAAGGGATACAGAAAATTTTTTGAGAGCATTCACGTCAAAGTCGTCGGCCCTTCTGGAACTTCAATATAAATCAATAACAAAACATTGTTCATAACACTACAAAGTGAAAACAAGTACATGTTTCTAAGTTCTCAATTCTATGCTGTCAGTCATTTACAAAAATCCAGATACACATGTTATACAATATTACTCAAAAATCAAAGCAAAGTTATTTTTTTGATCTAAGTCTCTTGGCTATTGGGTCTTCTATCTCACCCTCCAGGCCCCCAGCGGGCGGGGCCGTGGCTCCCTCCGTCCCCCCTGAATCTTCCCCCAGGGCAGAGGAGTGTTTTTTAAGAAAGGCTTCCGCCTCAGCAACTGTTTTAATCCTCACTCTTCCTCCTTCCCAGAACACCAGCATCCCTTCGGGCGTCACCCACTTGAACCAGATCCCGTGATCAAACAACTTTTTGGACAAGAAGGAAAATTTCCTTCTCGATTCTCTAATCTTTCTAGGGATCTGCTTCAAGATGGTAACCTCCTTTTGTTGGTAAATTAACGGACCCCCCCTTTGCACTTTCAGGATTTCCTCTCTGGTCGACCTTCTAACAAATTTAACATGTATCTCTCTAGGTACTTCATTTATCCTGGCATATGCAGAATTTATTCTATAGGCTAGGTCAATGTCCCCCCTAATCTCATGCTTGGGTTTCTGTAAATAGTCTGCTAAAATTGTGCTCATGAGATCAGGGAGACATTCACCAGATTCCTCAGAAACATTCTGAAATCTCAAAAAATATGTCATCCTTTCCATATCCATCCTAGACACATGCCCATTTATTTCCACAACCTCATTTGTGACATTTTTAATCTCTCCCTTAGCCCCCTCCAGCCCCCCCTCCAATTCTTCATTCTTCTGTGTGTTCTCCAGCACTTGCTTCCACGTATCCAATAACTCCTTTTTAAAGTTGATATTTTCTGCCCTCTGAGCCTTGATTTCTTGTACCAAAGTTTGTATAACCGATTCAAGAGAAGCCATCCTTAGTTCTAAGCTTGCCAGTGCTGATTCTTGTGCCATGATTAGCTGTAAAAGTTGGTGCCACTAAAATGGTGTTTTTAGGGTGGAGCTGTTAAGGCAGATCAGGAGCCAAAAGTTCAGTTCAAAGTTGTAAAGTTCAGGAACCAAGAGAGAAACAATTTTCCAAATCAATAAGTATAATAACGAAGGCACTCCAGAAAAGAAATCACAAATCAAAAAAAAATTTTTTTTACTTTAGTAACCAGAGGAAGTCCAAGTCACAAAGAGACGCTGGAAATTTTCCATAAGTAAAATAGTCACTCAGGGACAAAGAGAAGCCATCTTCCGCTGTCCAAGCTCAAAGCCCAAAGGGGAGAGTGGTTAAAGAAATTGTTTCAGCCAGACCTAGAAACTCTGTTGCAAATCAAGCCGCAAATCACTTTCCCTTGTACAAACAGTACGGATTGAAAATATCCGCTTCCTCGCAGCAAGGAGCCATTTTCAAGCGCCGCTTAAATCCGAGGGGTTTTTTTACAAGCAAACACCCCCCCTCCAAGTCCTTTTAGCCAGGCTGACAGCAGAAAAAAAAGTTTTAAATCACTCACTCTCCTGAAGAGGAGGGGGGGCAGAAAAAGCAACAAAACGGCGAGCGAGCACTAGGAACCGGAAGTCAGCCCAGCAGACTTTTGATCACCAGTTCAGGTAGATGCAGTCAAAAGAGTTGGTGATGGGGATTATGTAAGGTCCATTGAACAGGTATTATATTTTGCCCTCTTGCACACAGGAAAGCATCCTTTGGGAGATCAAGTTGAAGTGCTTGCAGCTCCCCTATTTAAGGCAGTTGATGAATATAGCTGATGCAGCTGCCCCCTCCCTCCCCAGAAGTATGTCATAAAGAGCCGCTACTTTTGGGATGCTGCACCTTTTGAAAATTAAGCTCATGGCATTTTTAGTCTTTCCTGCCCACTGACCTGAGTTTGAATCCTGGTTTCTGTGCTTTTCATGGTTGAAAAATAAACTGGAGTCCAACCTCATAGTTAATGAATTTGCTGCTTTAAGAAAATGCCAAGCTAGGTAAATAGGAAGTACATTCTGAACCTTCACAGCGCCTCCTTCTGCCCATTGCCAAATACAAAGTTGGCATCTAAAAGAGTTCCTTAAATCAGGCTTCCCCCTCCTGACCTTGTCCAGGTGTGCTGGACCATAACTCCCATAATCCCCATCACCAACTCTTTTTCATACTGGGTAGGCCACATTACTGCATCTACCTGAACTGGTGATCAAAGGTCTGCTGGATTGTTTACTTGCTGGCCAGTCATTAAATAATATAGAAGGATGTTCTGAATGGGTGGCACTTAACCATCCCCGTGAATTAAGACTAGTTAGTTGTCAGCATTGAGATGGGAAATAATTGAAATGAGAAATGAGGAGGTGATAAGCCACCTGGGAAAGCCAAGGGAAATCATCAAAACTATAAAAAACCTGAAAGTTAGAATATTTTGGACATATGATGTGACACCCAGAAAAATACGACACACCTCACTTAATCCTCCAGGGAAAAATTGAATGCAAACGAGGTCCAGACAGAAGAAAAAAACATGGCTTCAAAATCTAAGGGACTGGTTTGGACAAAACTCAACAACCCTTTTTCATGTTGATAAAATTAAGATCACCAACATCCAATGACGGATATGGCACAAGACGAAGAAGTTGTTAGCATTGGCTTGCATCAAAATTTCAGCCATAGCTGCACTTTCACTGCATCCAGACAGAGCTAAGAATTTCTAGCACAGCCGTGCCCTTAAGTTTTGTTAATAGCTCCTGCTTCATGTTGCATGAAAATAGATGATTATTTATTGCTAGTTGGGACTTTCCTCAACTGGTGAGTGGTTTAATCATTGCAGCCAATTTCTACTTATGGTTTGCTTGTTCTAGAATAAATATAATGGAATTGGTTTCTCTCCACAGCGTGAATGTATCTCCATCCACGTTGGCCAAGCCGGTGTCCAGATTGGCAATGCCTGTTGGGAGCTCTACTGCCTAGAACATGGCATCCAACCAGATGGGCAGATGCTCAGTGATAAGACCATTGGGGGAGGAGATGACTCCTTTAATACGTTCTTCAGTGAGACTGGAGCTGGCAAATATGTCCCCAGGACTGTGTTCATAGACTTGGAGCCAACGGTGATCGGTGAGCTACTTGCAGTAATATTAACATTTTAGAAATTCTCAGTGGCAGGAAAGGTTAGAGGTCCATAGAAAAACAACCATTTCTTGTTCAAGTCGGAGGTCCAGTTTCTTTCATTTCAAGTAAGGGAAAGTAGGTTAAAAAAAATAAATGAGGCTTAGATCCCAAAGAACAACGTGACATATCTGAATAGACTCAATTGAACTTTTTGACTGGATATATGATAGATTCTTGTTTTGGTGTAAGGAATTAATTTGTGCTAACATGAGCCTTTAACCTATTCAATCATGACTTTTTAATTTAATTTAACTTAATGCTCTTAATATAAATATCAAAAAGAAAAAAAATTAATAGAAACCAAAACAAATTGGAAAAGGGACAAACCCAGACAGGCTAATAAAGAAAAACAAAGGCTTGTATTTTATACTTTTAGTACTTGCTGATTTACTAATAAATATGCCGCTATATTATAAGTAAGATAACTTTTATTGTCATTTTTTTCTGTGGGCATTCTGGCACACATTAAAAATGAAATTCTCTTGCCTGCTCTCAAAAGTGTACACATACACAACACACATATGCTGTATACACACATATGTATATACCTACAACATAACAGTGGAAAGAAGAAGCTTGAGAGTTCACAAGGTTGATACTGTATGGAACAAAATTGTGGCTGAATCTGGATGTTCTGTTTATAAATACAAAATATTGTTAAATATCACACAATCTGTGACATACCGTATTTTCCAGAGTATAAGACGCACCAAGGTTTTGAAGAGGAAATTTTTTAAAAAAGTTTTTGCACTCAGTAAACTTCCCCAAAATGGCCCGCTTTTCACGAAATCACGCTCATTTTTGAGGGGCTTGTACAGTGTTCCTCGGCGGGGGGGGGGGGGGGGGATCAACCAGTTTTTCACAAAAATGTCAATTTTTTGGTAAAAATGGGGGGGGGGTTAGGAAGCTTGTAGAGCGTTCCTGAGGGCTGGGTGGGGGGAATTGAGCAAAAAAGACCCATTTTTGGCTCATTTCTGCCCTCCCCAGCCCCCAGGAGCTCTCTGGAAGGCTCCTAAAGGCTCTGCACAGCCATTTTGTGAAGGGGGGCGGGGTTTCAGGAGGCAAAAAAAAATGCTGTCTTCAGTGTATAAGATGCAACCAGATATTTAGCCTCTTTTTTGAGGAAAAAAGGTGAGTCTTATAGGACAAAAAGTACCGTAATAACATTACTGCTGCATTTGATTAGTGTAAATTATTGGTTTTGTTTCCACAACATATCACTTAGTTCTTGCAGCCATTTCTTAATATCTGGAATAATACCAGATTTCCAATTTCTCAACATTCTTTTACCTACTCCCATCTATATAAATAAAAATGTAAAATAGTGTTTGCAAAGCCGCTAATCTCAAAAACTACTGGACCGATTTACACCAAATTTTCACACAATGTTCCCAAGGACTTCCGATAATATAATATCGGAATATAATACAATATTTTGTGGCTAGCACACATATGTCATGTGCAAGGTACTCAAATGTAAAATGTACCCACTGATCAGGTTTTCACCTCCCTGTAGCTCCACCCACCCAGCATTTCCAACAGTCATTTCCTCAGCAACACTGTATGGAGGCCTAAAAGGGCCAAAACAAGGCACAGAGGATAGCATACTCCCAGGTGGCCCATAGAGAGAGAGGGGGAGAAATACAGTAGGTAGGTAGATAGGGGGATAGATAGAGAGGGAGAAATACGGTAGGTAGATAGATAGATATTGGGAGAAAGGAAAAAATACAGTAAGTAAGTAGGTAGATAGGATAGAGGGAGGGAGGGAGAAATACAGTAGGTAGTAGGTAAAGGAATAGAGAGAGAAAGAAAGAAATACAGTAGGTAGGTAGAGGGATAGATAGATAGGGAGAAATACGGTAGACAGACAGACAGACAGACAGAGAGACAGACAGACAGACAGACAGATAGATGGAAATAGGAAGAAATATGGTAGGTAAGTAGGTAGGAAGGAAGATAGGAAGATAGGGGGATAGATAGAGAGGGAGAAATACACTAGGTAGGTAGGTAGGTAGGTAGAGGGATAGATAGAGAGGGAGAAATACAGTAGGTAGGTAGGTAGGTAGGTTGATAGAGAGGGAAAATATGGTCGGTAGGTAGAGGAATAGAGGGAGAGAGGGAGAAATACAGTAGGTAGGTAGGTAGATAGATAGGGGAGTAGATAGGGGGTAGATAGGGGGGTAGATAGAGAGGGAGAGATACAGTAGGTAGGTAGGTTGGGGGTTATACGGTGGTTGTGTGTATGTGTGCAGGTGTAGATCTACACACAGAATGGTTGGCTATTTAACCAGACTGGGCCACAGCAATGCATGGCCGGGTACAGCTAGTGTTCAATAAAACCATAATTCCTGATAAGCACTTAGATTCTAAAACTTTGGCATATACAGTAGATTCTAAAACTTTGGCATATACATTTTATTTATCAAATTTATATAGCTGCTCATCCTCTCCCAAAGGGGACACTTGTGTTGTGAACAATGATAAAGATTTAAATGCTGTATTTTCCCATAAGTCTACTTATACTACATACTACTTTTACAGGTTAAAGAAAGGACAAGAATCCAGAATGAAGAAGAGTTGTGCAATTGAACAATGCAATTTGAGAGCAATTGGAATACACTGAAATTAATATTTAAGGTGCCTTTTATTCTTCACTCATGCAGAAAGACTTGGTCATTTCCACAACTCTTCTTCATTCTGAATTCTTGTCCTTTGCAATCATCTCTTAGTTTACCCCAGAAATTCAATTCTTCAGAAGACAAATCACTCTGGAAGCTTTCTCGGTAGATCCATTTGTGAACAAACAACTTGGGTTCTTGATCACACAATGTCACAACAAACTAAATACCTTTTTCATTAATTCTGTTCACAGATGAAGTGCGCACTGGTACTTACCGCCAGCTATTCCACCCTGAGCAACTGATCTCTGGCAAAGAAGATGCGGCTAACAACTATGCCAGGGGACACTACACCATTGGCAAAGAGATCATTGACTTGGCCCTTGACTGGATTAGGAAATTGGTGGGTAATTTCTGCTGCTGAAGGAGCCCTGGGCTTGGAAATGTGAAATAAAGTGGAGATGACTAGTTCTTAAAATAAAAATCCAAATATTACAATAATACAATACAATACAATACAATAGCAGAGTTGGAAGGGACCTTGTAGGTCTTCTAGTCCAACCCCCTGCGTGGGCAGGAACCTTATACCATTTCAGACAAATGGCTGTCTAACATCTTTTTAAAGACTTCCAGGGATGGGGCATTCACAACTGCTGGAGGCAAGCTGTTCCAAAGGTTAATTGTTCTTACTGTTAGGAAATTTCTCCTTAGTTCTAAGTTGCTTCTCTCCTTGGTTAGTTTCCACCCATTGCTCCTTGTCCTGCCCCCAGGTGCCTTGGAGAAAAGTTTGACTCCCTCTTCTTTGTGGCACCCTCTGAGATATCGGAACACTGCTATCATGTCTCCCCTGGTCCTTCTCTTCATCAAACTAGACATACCCAGCTCCTGCAGCCGTTCTTCATATGTCTTAGTCTCCAGTCCTCTAATCATCTTGGTTGCTCTTCTTTGCACTCTTTCCAGAGTCTCCACATCTTTTCTACATCGTGGCGACCAAAACTGTATGCAGTATTCCAAGTGTGGCCTTACCAAGGCACTATACAGTGGCATTAACACTTCACGCGATCTAGATTCTATCCCTCTGTTGATGCAGCCTAGAACTGTGTTGGCTTTTTTGGCAGCTGCTGCACACTGCTGGCTCATATTTAAATGGTTGTCCACTAGGATTCCAAGATCCCTCTCACAGTTGCTACTATTGAGCAAGGTACCACCTATACTGTTCTTGTGCATTTGGTTTTTCTTGCCTATATGTAGGACCTTACTTTTTTCACAATTGAATTTCATTTTATTAGACAGTGCCCAATGTTCAAGTTTGTCTAGATCCTTCTGTATCTTAAGCCTATCTTCTGGAGTGTTGGCTATTCCTGCCAGCTTGGTGTCGTCTGCGAATTTGATGAGTTCCCCATTTATCCCCTCATCCAAATCGTTGATGAAGATGTTAAAGAGTACTGGGCCTAAAACAGAGCCTTGGGGGACTCCACTGCATACTTCCTTCCATGTAGATGCAGTTCCATTGAGGACTACATGTTGAGTGCGGTTGGTCAGCCAGTTGCGAATCCATTTGGTGGTGCTGCTGTCTAACCCACAATTTTCTACTTTATCTAATAGTAGGTTATGGTCTACTTTATCAAATGCCTTACTGAAGTCCAGGTAAATTATATCAACAGCATTCCTCTGGTCCACTGATTTTGTTACTTTGTCAAAGAATGCAATTAGATTCGTCTGGCATGATCTGTTTTTGACAAACCCATGTTGGCTTTTGGCTATTACTTTGTTTGCTTCTAGGTGTTCACTTATTTGTTGTTTAATTATCTTTTCCAGAATCTTTCCTGGTATTGAGGTCAGGCTGATGGGTCTATAGTTTCCTGGATCTGTTTTTTTTCCTTTTTTGAAGATGGGAACCACATCTGCTCTTTTCCAGTCTTCTGGCAGTTCCCCGGTGCTCCAGGATCTCTGAAAGATATAGTTCAGTGGTTCTGAGATCTCATCTGCCAGTTCCTTCAGAACCCTGGGGTGTAATCCATCCGGTCCTGGTGATTTGAACTCGTCCGGGGCAGACAGGTGCTCACTTACCATTTTCTTCCCTATTTCAACTTGTGTTCCTAATCTGATATTTGTGGTGCTGTTTTTGATTGGTTGGACTGTTTTATCCCTTTGTGTAAAGACAGATGCAAAAAAAGAGTTAAATAGTTCTGCTTTCTCCCTGTTGCTTATCACCTTCTTGCCATTTTCTCCCAGCAGTGGACCAATTGTTTCCTTAACTTTTTTCTTATTTTTAACATGTTGGAAGAAGCTTTTTTTGTTATTTTTTACTTTTTTGGCAAGCCTTTCTTCATTGCGAGCCTTAGCTTTCCTCACTTCATCTTTACAGGCTCGGGCTATTTGCTGATATTTTGCCTTGGTTATGTCCCCCTTTTTCCACTTTTTATATTTATCCTTTTTGTCTTTCAATTTGTCAGAGAGTTCTTTATGCAGCCATGCTGGTTTCTTTTGGGAACTGTTATTTTTCTTCTTCATTGGTATTGCGCTGGACTGGGCTTTTATAATCTCATTTTTCAAAATTTCCCAAGCTTCTTGAGTTGTTTTCCCCTTGAGGATTCTCATCCATGGAATCCTTCCCAAGCTCTCTCTGAGTTTATTGAAATTAGCTCTATTGAAGTCTAAGACTCTAGTTTGACTTTGTTCAACTACTTTTGTTTGCATAATGTTGAATTCCAGTATTTCATGATTGCTTGCCCCCAAAGTTCCTGTAGCTTCTACACCTTCTATCATTTCCTCTCTGTTAGTGAGAATTAAGTCCAATATTGCTGATCCCCTTGTTCCCTTCTCTACCTTTTGGGAAACAAAGTTGTCTGCTAGGTTTGTTAGGAACCTGTTGGATCTTCCACTTGGTGCAGAGTTTGTTCCCCAATTGATGTCAGGGTAGTTAAAATCTCCCATTACTATTGCAGTGTGCTTCCTACATACCTTAGTTAGCTGGTTAGCAAAAAGTACATCCACTTCCTCTGCTTGGTTGGGTGGCCTGTAGTATAGACCTATGACAATATCATCCCCCCCCCCCAACCTTTAATATTGACCCAAATACATTCAAGATAGTTCTCATCATTGTTGTGCTCTATTTCTGTAGAGATGTAATTATTTCTTATATATAGTGCAACTCCACCTCCTCTTTTATTTGGTCTATTTCTTTTAAATAATTTAAATCCTTCTAGCTGTATGTTCCATTTGTGGGTTTCATCCCACCAAGTTTCTGTAATGGCAACAATATCGTATCTGCCCTCATTTACTTGAATTTCTAATTCACCCTGTTTATTCCTCATACTCTGCATTGGTGTATAGACATTTGAGTCCATTTTGATTGACCCTGTGTTTTCTGTCTACGAAACCTGTGTTATGCCTGACTATGGTTCTCTTTGCCCCTATTTCTTTGCCACTTGTATGGTTCATGTACATGGTATGGCACTCACTGTTAATTGTTTGGTTTTGCTTGACAGCAGTGTTAATAATATTACCTGCACACATATCTATGTTACACGCACTGATAACCCTATGAATTTTAGTTTGCTGGGGACAGAAATATTCTTTATCTATTGATTCTCTGTCCCCACTATTCAGTTTAAATGTTTAGCCAGGAAATCTGTGAATTTAGTGCCAAGTAACTCAGTCCCTTTCTTGGATGGGTGCAAACCATCTCTTTTGTACAGTTTATCATTGGACCAGCTGCAGGCATCATGACTAATAAGACCAAAGCCTTCCTTTTTACACCACTCCTTTAGCCACACATTAAACTCTGCTATGCGCTGGCCCTTTCCTTTTTGTTCCTTGTATACTGGTATGATCTCTGAGAAGATAAGCCTACAACCTGTACTACTAAGTTCGTACCCCAAACTCTGGAAATCATTCTGCACAGAAGCTACATCTTTTTGGGACAGATCATTTGTGCCAAGATGTATAATAGCATCAACTTTACAGTCCTTACTTGCATTCTTGACTATCTTAAGAATACGCCTCTTGTCTCTGCTGGCTGTAGCACCCGGTAAACATCTGACATCTTTCAAAACCTCCATATCCTTACCTAAGTTTACATCTCTTATGATTGAGTCACCAATCAGGAGGTGACTTCTCTTTTTGGGTACCTTACTCTTGTTGTGTGACTGATGCATGATCCCTGGTTCACACTTTTGCATTTCTGAAGTAGGTTCTTCACTTTGGACCACAATCCGCTGCTTATTTGAGTCGTCATTATTACCTTGACCTGTCACTTTAGTGTCCCCATTAAGATCAGCAAGGGCGCTATATCTGTTATGCTGGGACACAGCAAAAGTTTTGTGTTTGTGGGTCACAGCTCTCACCCTGCCAGATCCCACAGTTGTCCAGGCTGCTCTTTTTCTGTGGGATCTTTGCGGTAGAGGAGGCTGGTAGTGTGGCATCTCCACAGGGTGGAGTGGCCGAATTGGACACTTAATTTCTGCCTGGAGAGCACAAATTACAGATTCAAGATATGTGATGTGTCTATGTAATCTATTAATTTGTCTGCAAGGGGGACAGTATCCAAATTTGAAAAGAGTGCTGCGGAAGACAGGTGCAAAACAGTTATTACATTGAACTAAGCCAGTCATTTTGAAATAAAATACAATCACAGTCTTAAGCGCACAAATCTAGAATGTATTATTTCTTTTACCTTTCTCTTTCCCCCCTCCACACAGCCAGAAGCTCCTCCCTTTAGCTTCAAGAAGTTCAAAATGGGGAAATCTTTTACCTTTCTCTTTCCCCCCTCCACACAGCCAGAAGCTCCTCCCTTTAGCTTCAAGAAGTTCAAAAAAAAAAAAGTGGGATAGGATCCCCTGATTAAGTGGGATAGGATCCCCTGATGCATCTCCTAGTTTTACAGTACAGCATCATCTGCTGCTTCTAATGTGACTCAACTGAATGTTTCCAACTTTATCTTCTGCTTGCTGGCAAACCATTTATTCTCTTTTTAGCCATGATTGAGTTTTGAACAACAAATGTGATGAGTGAATGAGTTAAGAGTGAAGTCACATAGAAACCGTAGGGCATCTGCAACACATTTGTGGGAAATTAGTTTGAAATTAGCTGGATTTGAACTATCAGGTAAGTCATAAAAAGTGGATTTATTTTTGGTATAGTTATGTTTGAACTTAGTTTTTGACTTCTAAACCACTGCTTGTGGTTTTGCATCATGTGAGTTGTCACAGGTTTACTGTACAAAATAAAATTTAGTAAAAAATGTCTTAAATCATGTTTTTTTTTCAAAAAAAAGTTTTATTGGTTTTTACAAAGTTTTTTTTAAAAATAGGAAAAGGGTATAAGGCAGTACAAAGATATTTTGAGGACATATATGTCGGAGGTGTCGGCCCCCTCCGAGGCTTCTTACAAAAAAAAAAAGATAATACAAATCATTTTTCATTTCCCTACAAAGTGGAAAGAGATACAAATATATCAGTTTATATTCATGCAATCAATCGTTAATTCTATAAACATCCAGATAGAGGTTATACTATATAGAAAAAAGTCATTTGTGAGATCTAAGTCTTTTAGCAATTGTATCTTCCTCTCCCTGACCTCCAGTGGGCAGAGCCGTGGCACCCTCCGCTCCCCCATTTTCATCCTCCAGGATTGGGGAATGTTTTTTTAGAAAGGCTTCCGCCTCTGCAATTGTTTTGATTCTTACTCTCCCCACTTCCCAGAACACCAACATTCCCTCTGGCACTTGAACCACACCCCCTTTTTATATAATCTTTTTGATAAGAAGGAATATTTCCTCCTTATTTCTCTAATCTTTTTCGGGATCAGTTTCAAAATGGCAATCTCAGTCTGTTGGTATATTACGGGACCATCTCTCTGTGCTCTCAGGATCCCATCCCTCGTTGACCTTCTTACAAATTTAATATGCATCTCTCTGGGTACCTCATTTATTCTGGCATATGCTGAGTTAATTCTATAAATCAAATCGATGTCCCCACAAATATCTTCTTTGCTCTTTTTAGTATGGCCTGCTAACATCGTACACATCAATTCTTTTAAATCTTCAGAGGCAACTTCAGGAACATTTTGAAACCTTAAAAAGTAAGACATCCTTTCAAAATCCATCCTAGACATATGACCAGCTAAATCCACAATTGCCCTTTGAGAATTTTTTATCTCTCCCTTCATCTCAGCCGTCCCCCCCCTCCAGTCCATCAATTCTTTGTTTGTTTTCCATTAGTGCTTTCTGTGTCTCCAAAAGTTCCAATTTTGAACTAACATTGTCTTTCTGGATTTCTTTAATTTCTTTCATGATGTTTTGAAGAGTATCCTCTATTGCTGATAGCTGTGTAGCTTCCACCTCTGTTTCTTTGGATAACATTGAAGTGATCTTGGGTTGATGTGGCTGCTTTTTTGAAGCCATAATGAAAGTAATAAGTTCTTGTCACTAATATGGTGTCTGTTGGAGAGGTAGTCCGTGAGGTGAAGAGAGAGCAAAAGTCAATATCCAAATTCAAAGTTCAATTTGCTTACAGTCCAGAGAGAGAACAATTTTTAGAAGCAATCAAATAAGAAGAAGAAAAGAAGGCACATCTGGGAAAGGTCCTAATAATCAATTAATTCAATCCACTGTTAAAGAGTTCAGTCCCAAAGACGAGGAAGTGTCAGCAAATTTCAAAAGAAAACATTTCCTGCTGAGAACAAAGGAACGCCATCTTCCCCGCCCCTCTGGAAACCGCGGAGATCTAGTGAAAGTTCATTTCAGTTGTTGCCAGACAGAGATAACAAGTATCATTGAAATTCTTAAAGTAAAAGACTTTCACTTGTAGTTTAAAAGTTGGATGTTGATTCCTCCACCTCCCCAAGCTTGGGGAACATTTCAAAACGCTGCTTTGTTTTCCTTTCCGAGGAGGGGTTTTACAAATTCCCTCCTCCTTCTTCTTTTAAAGTGAAAGTTGAAAGCATTAAGTGAAAATCACTCACAATCCACTCTGTAGCCATTAGCCTCAGCGTTGCCTTCAGCCCCGGCTTTCAGCCTGCCTTGAATCTCAGCAGCTGTTCCGGCTCTCCATCGGCGAAGGGGACGAAAGAGGAACTCCCCCCCGTGACTCATTCTCCTGCGCCTAGGGCGAGGCGGGAGCCCCCCGACTGCCATTGAGAGCCCCCTGCCCCTGAAGGCGCCGCAGGAGCAAGCAAGCGGCGGACGAGTGCAAGACCCGACCGTCGCCTCTGACTAACCGGAAGGAAGTCAATTTTTAGCACAGTTCTTAATTTAATTTGGTTTTAGTGGTATGAGTGTATTTATTCAGGTGTATGTATTATTTGTATTTTTATCAGCTGTGCACCGCCCGAGTCCTATCCGGAGAGGGGGTGGTCTAAAAGTCTGAATGAATGAATGAATGAATAAATAGATAGATAGATAGATAGATAGATAGATAGATAGATAGATAGATAGATAGATAGATAGATAGATACATACATACATACATACATACATACATACATACATACATACATACATACATACATACAATAATCCCTAATTAGGTTTCCTCCTTTTTAAGCTTTTGTTTTCTATCTCTGCTTTTTATCTTTTTCTCCCCCCTTGGAAGACCCAGCCCTGCATAGCTTCTCCCCCATAGGAGCCTCTCCTAGAAAGACACGGAGCTCAAGTGAAGCTGGAAAAAATCTGGGGGCTGCATTCACCCCTCCCCAAATTCAGTCCTGGGACCGATAAACCAGGATAGGCTCCACCAAGGAATCATTGGTGGGGGCAGCTGCCCCAGTTCCCCTCCTCCTTTCTGGCCATCTTGGGCCTTCTCTTTGGGTCTGGGCTTCACATTCCTGAGTGCCTTATGCATGGAAAGAGGTGGCAGTGGAACATGGGACTTGGGTTTCCTCCTTCCCAGGACTCAGAAGATGGACCTTGGAGGGGGCTTTCCATCTGCAACCTGAGTCTCCATAGCTCCCCTTTTCTTGCCCCCCCTCATTCTTCCTATGTGGTGAGGGGCAGCCTTGATTTCTCCATCTCTTTCCACTTGGCCTCCTCTGACTTCTCCCTCTCTGGGTGTTGATTTGTGGGTGTGATTTTTTTCCAACTAGGCAAACTTCTGAGAACTACTTTTCCATTCAAGTAGATTTTATTCTTGCAGTCTGGCCACACTGTTGCATCAGCCCTTTTGTTGAGCTTTGACTTTCAAAAGAAAGCAGATGTTGGCTTAGACTCAGCAGGCAGCTACTTCAGATCTGTGACATGTTGGGGCATTAATTGCCTCCCAGGGTTTTCTTTCCAAACACAATGCCAACAAATGTCACATTTCTAGTTAGCTTCAGCCACAGGTGCCGTGTGTTCCCTCTGGGGCCAGTTTCAAGCATGGAGACCCCAAACATCTCAAAGTTAGAGGATGGTTTTAATTCCATCTCTGCCCCTGTTATAATGAGCCACATGGGGATTATTTCCCTTTCATTTCCCTCCAGAGAATTTCCCAACAACCTCTGAGTCCAAGAACTGGTTGAATCCTCCAGGGATCGCTCCTGAGAGGGAGAATTATGATCAAAGTTTCAGCTCTGCTCTTTGGCCGAATCCTCCAGGGGAGACTTTGGGCAGAGAAATAGGGAGTTTAGGGACAGGCAGGGTCTGTGCTCTTGAATGTCCGTCTCTCTCCTTTCCAAGTGAAGCTGAGTGTTTCTCTGGGTTTCAACCAGGAAAGACACTGGATCATTTCCCACCCTGTGAGAATCCTTTGAATCCTTCTCATTCTTCTTTAGAAACAGGAAGGAGATTGATTGATTCACCCCATGAATGATGGACCTCCTGCTTCTGCTTTTGTCCCATTCAGTCTCTGGGAAGCTGAGGATGAAATGCCCACAGAGTTTGGAGCACCAGGATGGGAAACAACCAGAGAGCTTTTACAGCCCAGGAGACCATCTCATTGCTGTAGTCCTCACTGGAATGGAAACACTGCATATAAAGTTGCTTTTCAATGTGGCTCCTTCTATTCAGTTTGTTTTCCCTGATCTGTAAGTCATTCAGAGTAATGGAGTTGTCTTCCCTCCATTCTAACACTCTCCTTTTTATTTTTTTTTATTTTTCATTTATTCCTTTATTGGAGGATATGTCTAATTTCCTCAATGATTTTTATTTCCATGGCTTCTCTCTTTTGTGAAAGAGATTTTGTGAAAGACATTTTGTGAAAGAGACTCAAAAACAGGTCTGAAAAAAAGCTGAAAGGGCTGCAGATTATTTTCCTCTCTCAGTTCAATCCTTAATTTATCATTGGAATAATGAATTTTATTTAAAGTAGTGGTGGAATCAGTTGCAGTTTCTGTACCTCAGCCCATTTCCTTATTTGTATAATTGATCATTGCTTTTGAATCAATGTTGGCTTAAGGCTCATGAGACTTCTGGAGGATTATATATATATTTTAAAGTATTTGTTGTTGCTGTTGATTAAAATAACACTTTTTTTACAATAGGGATCTTCGTGGTTTTGGAAATGGCTTATTGTTCATCTTCAACATCCAAACGGTCAACAAGAATTCCCAGCTCCTGCACAATCTCACACTTGGCTACAACCTCCATGACAACTATTGGAGCACTTTCCGCACTTCAGATGCCTTGCTGGACATTCTCTCCACTGGAGAAGCCAATGTCCCCAACTACGGCTGTGGAAGGAAGGAGAACCTTCTGGCTCTTCTTGATGCAGCTTTCAGGGACATCTCCATCCAGGCATCAACATTAGGAGGCACCTATAAAGTCCCACAGGTTTGTGTGTGTTTTTCTCCATCTGGCAAAGTGAGGGGTGGGTGGTGGTGGGTGAGCAATAGATGCACTCATGTCTTCTCCATGGAATTCAAGAGCTGCTTTTCTCCATATTAGCAAAAATGTCAACTATATTTTACCCCTTTATGTTCATGTTGAGATTAATCATAAAAGGCAATTCATTCCCTGGAGAAGACATTCTACCAACTATTTAACTGATCAAAAAATATCCCTGGTTGTTGGGGCCTCTATTGGCATCTTCATTTTCACATATAAATAATGCCCGTCCTGTCCAGTCAGATTTAAGTTAGCAATAGTAGCGTTTTATCTATCAAATGAACAGGTACAGATCAGGTGAAGCCTGGCTCAATAGCAGGAACTGTGAGAGGGATCTGGGAATCTTAGGGGACAAACTCTCAAACGTAAGCCAGGAATGTGTGGCAGCAGCCAAAAAAAGCCATTGCAATCCTAGGCTGCATCAACAGAAGGAGAGAATCCAAATCACGTGAAGTCTTGGTACCACTTTATAAAGCCTTGGAAAAACCTCCCTTGGAAGAGGGCATGGAGGGAGAACCTTTTCAGCCCTCTTGTCAGGGATGCGATCTGGAAGAGGAGTTGCCCAGTGTGCATGTTGGCAGGTCTGTCTTTGGCGTCCATGCCAGTGGTGGGTTTCAAACAATTTTAGAACCTTTTCTGTAGGTGTGGCATGTTTTGTGGGAGTGGCTCAGTGGCCATGTGATCTGTGGGCGTGGCTTGATGGTCATGTGATTGGCTGGCCATGGTCAACTTGTAAAATGTGGTCAAATTCACTAAGCAACAGTCTTGCTTAGTAACTAAACTTTTGGGCTAAATTGAAGTCATGAGTTCTCTTTATTTCCTCTTTCTTTCTTTCCCTTTCTTTCTTTCTCTCCTTCCTTCCCTCCTTGCTTCCTTCTCTCTCTCTCCCTTTCCTCTTTCTTTCTTTTCTCTTTCTTTCTCTTTTCTTCTTTCTTACTCTTACTCTTTCTTTCTTTCCAAAGGGACACAACAGGTGGACCTAACTAGATGTTGTGGCACCTTACAAAGCTGACCCCCCAACTGAGCAACAGACACTTCACTGCTGTGAAAAAAATGTTCCTTGTATTTCCATAATATTCCACCTTTTATAAACATCTTTATTTCCACCAGAGAAGAGAGAGATCAGCTGGCAGAAGAGGGCTGCATGGTTAATTTGAGGGGAGAGCCAGCTTTACCTTCCCTTTCCATCCAAAGCCGGTGAAATTGTGGTTATTCTGAACTGGGGAGGGAAAAGGATGAAGGGAGGGGCCCATAGTTTTGTCTCTTGTATCCACGCAATATGAAGGCATTGTTGTGGGTGCCTTATTTGTCTGGATAAGAAGAACAGCTGGAGAGGAACAGGCATTTTATCAACTCAGGGGCCCTATCGGGTTTCATACTGTTTGGACAGAGATAGCTAGGCAGGTAAGTAGAGATAGATAGATAGATAGATAGATAGATAGATAGATAGATAGATAGATAGATAGATAGATAGATAGGACAGAGGGAGCAAGTTCCATCTTCGGAATCCATTTTCCAGCATGGGAAATATTCTTTGAAATTTTGTAATGAATCCGGATGGACCCAAAAATACCTTTGATATTTACAGGGATGAAACCATCCACTATCTTTAATATGTCAACATTATAAAAAAATTAGTTGTTATAGTTCATTATCTTATATCCAGAAAGGATCCTGAGATCAATTATATTTCCCCAAAGACTCTATCCTTCCTTCCTTTCTTCCCTCCCTCCCTCCCTCCCTCTCCCCCCCACTCCCACCCCCCTCTCTCTCACACACAGACAGTCTGTCAAGCTCCCAAGAGAAACTTCAAATGATTCACGGCCTCACGTAAAAGTTCAAAGAAATGTCCGTTTATTGAATGTAACATCATGGCGAGTCTCGTTTGTAGCCAGAACTGGCAATAATTGGATGGCTTCTGCCCTTTACCCCCTTATGCCCCCTCCCCTCTGCTTGTCATCAATCACGTTCCCCAATTACATTTAAAATAATTGCATGCATGCGCAGTCACAGGCTGTCTTGAGAATCCTTTCCTGCCACAGGAATGTCAAGAATTTTCAGTTCGTTAAGGCCAACAGATAAGGTCCATGGCAACATCGGGATGTTGACATCCGGCTCCCCTTACTTCTCGAAAGCAACCTATGGGAAACAAAACAATCTAAATGCAGGTATATGACTTAGGGATGCGTCCCCCTCCCCCCCGGCTTGCTTGGGTTTTCTGCATGGAATTTTGCTATAAGGCGGTCAGCTTGGATGTTTCTATGTTTCTATGTTTCACCCATGATGCTTCCGATAGGGGATAACCCTTCCACTTGATTAGGTATTGGAGTTGTCTTCTGTGCCACCTCGAATCAAGAATTCGTTGGACTTCATAATGGGTTTATCCCCCTATGACCATAGGGCCTGGGGGTGCACGGGGTAGTGGTCTCAGAGTGGAACCGATCACAGGTTTCAAAAGGCTATGATGAAACGATTGGTGTGTCTTCCCCAGCAATCGAGGCAGTTTCAATATCACTGTGACTGGGTTGATGATTTTTATTATGGGGAATGGCCCCATAAATTTTGGCCCCAGTTTTTTGCTGGGCAGTCTTAGTCTCAAGTATTTTGTGGAGAGGTAAACCTTGATTATCTAGACCCGCGCCAGTCCGGCTTTCGGCCCGGGCATAGCACCGAGACGGCATTGGTCGCGTTGGTGGATGATCTCTGGAGGGCCAGAGATGGGGGTTGTTCCTCCATCCTGGTCCTATTAGACCTCTCAGCGGCTTTTGATACCATCGACCATGGTATCCTATTGCATCGGCTGGGGGAGTTGGGGGTGGGAGGCACCGTTTTACGGTGGTTCTCCTCCTACCTCTCTGGTCGATCGCAATTTGTGTTGGCAGGAGAGCAGAGGTCGACCTCGAGACCCCTCACATGTGGGGTGCCTCAGGGGTCGGTCCTCTCGCCTCTCCTGTTCAACGCATATATGAAGCCGCTGGGCGAGATCATCCGTGGTTTTGGGGTAGAGTATCACCTCTACGCTGATGATACGCAGTTGTATATATCTACCCCAAACCACCCCAACGATGCCGCCGAGGTGTTGTCCCGGTGTTTGGAGGCCATACGGATCTGGATGGGAAGTAACAGACTCAGGCTCAACCCGGCCAAGACCGAGTGGCTGTGGTTTCCGGCCGCCCGATTCAACCAGTTGACTCCATCACTGGCCATGATCACCTTGCCCCTGTGGATGGGGCGCGCAACTTGGGTGTCCTCCTGGATACCCGGCTGTCCATGGAAGATCAAGTGACAGCCGTGGCCAGGAGGGCATTTTACCAGGTTCGCCTGGTACGCCAGTTGCGCCCCCTATTTGATCGGGATGCCCTTTGCACAGTCACTCATGCCCTCATGACATCCCGACTGGACTATTGTAACTCTCTCTACATGGGGCTCCCCTTGAGATGCACCCAAAGACTTCAGCTGGTCCAGAATGCAGCCGCGCGAGCAATAATGGGGACCGCAAGGTATACCCACATAACACCGCTCTTGCGCGAGCTGCACTGGCTGCCTGTCATCTTTCGGGTGCACTTCAAGGTGCTAGTTATCATCTTCAAAGCGCTCCATGGCTCGGGACCTAGCTATCTGCAGGATCGGATCCTGCCCCATACATCCTCACGGCCGATTCGCTCCCACAGAGAGGGACTTCTCCGGGTGCCGTCCACTAGACTTTGTCAGTGGGCGACGCCCAGGGGAAGGGCCTTCTCTGTGGCGGGCCCAGCCCTCTGGAACGACCTTCCCCCCGACATTAGAACAACCACCGACCTCCGCTCCTTCCGTCAGAAATTAAAAACACACTTTTTCCGTTTGGCCGGCCTAGGTTAGTCTCTACCTTTAGGGTTTTGGGATTATTAGTTTTAATTAATGGGAATTTTAGTGCAGGGACAATTGAATTGAGTTTAATTTGGTTTTTAACTTAGTGTATTTATTGTATATGTATTTTATGCGTTTTAATTTTTTCCCTGTACACCACTCCGAGTCCCCGTGGGGAGAGGACGCGGTTTATAAAAATAAAATTATTATTATTATTATTATTATTATTATTATTATTATTATTATTATTATTATTATTATTATTATTATTATTATTATTATTATTATTATTATTATTATTATTATTATTATTCTCTCCTACCTGGAACGGCCGTTGCGGAGCCCGGTGTTTATCTGCCTGTTTCTTGTAGGTTTGTGTCGCTTTGGCTAGGGCTTTCTTGACATTTTCCCAAGCTGCTTTCAGCATCGACATCCAATCAGTCAAGCTGACTGAGGAGGGGGGGTCTCTTGGATACTCAGGCATTGGGATGAAGTCCATGCCGCTCACTACTTTGAACGGTGTGAGTCCTGTGCTGCTGTGAACAGCATTATTGTATGCAACCTCAGCGAAAGATAAAAGGTCTGCCCAATTAGACTGCTGATAGTTCACGTAGCACCGCAGGTACTGCTCTATCATGGCGTTCAGTCTTTCTGCTGCCCCATTAGTGCTCGGATGAAAAGCTGAACTAAGACCCTGAGATGATCCAATGGACCGCAGGAACTCCCTCCAAAATTTAGCCGTGAACTGGACCCCTCTGTCTGAGATGATTCTTCGAGGTACTCCATGCAGTCGGTAGATATGCTTCACAAACAGTTTAGCCAGTTTGTGAGCCGAGGGCAGTCCGCTACAGGGAATGAAGTGTGCCTGCTTGGAGAACAGGTCTATTACAGTCCAAATCACTGTGTTCCCCCCACTTTTTGGCAACTCTACTATAAAGTCCATTGCAATCTCCTCCCATGGCCTCGTTGGTTCTGCCACTGTTTGCAGTAGTCCCGGGGGTTTTCCTGGTCGTATTTTCATTGTAGCACAGACTGTGCAACTTTTTACATAGCTATCCACATCTTTCTCCATTCCGGGCCACCAGAATTGCCTCCGGGCTAGGTGTAAAGTCTTTAGGAACCCAAAATGGCCTGCCAATTTGGCGTCGTGGCTCCTCTGGAGAACTAGGATACGTAGAGATTCTGGAAGGTAGAGTTTCGTCCCCTTCCAGGCGAGGTCATCACTCTTCGTCAAGATGTGTTGGTTGTTTTGGAACCAAGGGTCTGTTAGCAGCTCAGTTTTGAGTCTTGTGGTTAGATCGCTTGTGGTTTGACTCCGTCGGTCACGGTGTTGCCGCCTGGTGGTTACTTGGGCAGTGGGTTGAGTAGAAGGAATAATGGCGTCCACTACGTGCTCCCGTTCGCATTTGTACTGAGGCATGCGGGAGAGGGCATCAGCTAGAAAGTTCATCTGCCCTGGAATGTGCTTTAGTATGAAGTCGAAACGGTTGAAGTATTGAGCCCATCGGACTTGTTTGGGTGATAGTTTCCATGGGGTTCTGAGAGCTTCCAGATTTTTGTGGTCGGTCCAAACTTCAAACGGTTTCTGGCTCCCTTCTAGCAGGTGTCCCCAGGTTAGTAGTGCCCATCGCACTGCAAAAGCCTCCTTTCCCCATGCGGCCCATCGTCTCTCCGTGTCTGTGAGTTTGCGGGAGGTATAGGCACAGGGTTGTAAATTTCCTTGGTTGTTTCTTTGGAGTAGTACTGCTCCTACGGCCATGTCGCTGGCATCTGCCTGGATCACGAAAGGTTGCTCAGGGTCAGGATGCTTCAGTACCGGCTCCTTTGCAACCATTTCTTTCAGTGTTTCGAATGCCTCCTGGCAGGTTAGGCTCCACTGTAGGGGTTGTCCCGGACGAGGTTTCGTTCCTGGTCTTCAGGAGGTCTGTCAGGGGTTTGGCAATCTTCGCAAAGGAGGGAATGAACTGCCTGTAGAAGTTTGCGAACCCTAGGAAACTTTGTAGCTGTCTGCGAGTGCGAGGGGGTTGCCAGCTTAGGATGGCTTGCACTTTAGCTGGGTCCATCTCTATTCCCTCATTTGACACTCGGTAGCCTAGATAGTCTAGTCACTCACGGTGGAATTCACATTTTGATAGTTTGACATACAGGTTGGCTGCCAGAAGTTTTTCCAGTACTTGGCGAACCAGTACGGGTCATCGACGGTCTCGGTGTAAAGAAGAATGTCATCTAGAAAAACAAGGACACCCTTGTAGAGGTGCTCATGCAGTACCTCATTTATTAACTGCATGAACACTGCTGGGGCTCCCTGTAATCCAAAAGGCATCACTTTGAATTGGAAGCTTCCTAAAGGGCAGTTGAATGCTGTTTTCCATTCATCTCCTTCTCTGATCCGTATTCGGTAGTATGCTTCTCTGAGGTCTAATTTGGTAAAGACTTTTCCCTTGGCCAAGTGAGACAGCATATCTTTCATGAGGGGAAGCGGGTATAGGTTGTGTACGCACACCCCATTTATCCCTCGAAAGTCTACGACCAGGCGCATAGTTCCATCTTTTTTCTCTTTGAAAAGGACTGGTGCCGCAATCCGTGGCTTGGCTGGCTCGATGAACCCTCTTGCTAGGTTTTTATCTATGTATTCACGCATTTCTTGCATCTCTCGAGGCGTCATGGCATACAGCTTGGGTTTGGGTAGTTTTGCCCCAGGGATGATTTCAATGGCACAATCTGTTTCACGGTGGGGGGGCAGGATGTCGCATTCTGTCTCACTGAACACTTCTGCGAGGTCCTGGTATTCCACTGGAATCAGTTCAGCCTCTGGGGGTTTGTCAGATGTGGTTGCCAGTTGTTCTCATGGGCTCTCTTGGGGGGCTCCCAATGTGAGTGGTATTTCTGCTTGCTCATGAGGGAGGGGTTGAGGACCCGGTGATATCCTAAGTCTGTGGCTGCCCCCTTGCCACCAGATGGTTGGTCCCCACTTGTCTAACCAGGAAAGTCCAAGTATAACTGCCTCTGTCATTTTGGGGGCTATTATGAATCGAATTATTTCCCAGTGATCTGCCAATTCTAGTCTCACTGGTTCAGTTAGGTGAGTGGCATAGGCTCCGCCCATTAGGGATCCGTCAACCTGCTCGAATCGAATCGGGTGGGCCAATCTTTTCGCTCTGATCCCCAGTTTCTGAACTGTGGTTAAGTTGATCAAGCACCTAGTGCAGCCTGAGTCTACAAGAGCCTGAAAATCCCCCTGTTTTCCCGTTTTTGGGGTTGTGAGGCGTATTGGGAAAAGGAAAGGGTAAATTGATTCACTCACCATTGGGTCGTTTTCTCCCTCGTCCTCACTGTCATAGGGTTCGATTGACTGGTCATCATTGCCTGGGGTTTCACCACTTTCGCCTGGGAGGGAGGAGATCCCTGCAGCTTGAAGAGCCCTCCTGGAAGTGTTGATAGCCCGTCGGGGCCCTCGTTCTTGTCGGGCCCTGGGTGGTAGGTCTGGCCTTGGTTTCGGGGATGGGGATGGGCATGCAGCTACCATGTGGCCCATCCCTCCGCATCTGTAACACCTCACGGAACTTCAAGGGAGGGCTGGTCTCAGGTCTCGCTCTGGTGCCATTTCTTTCTTTTGGCGGGGTGGTTTCAGATTAGGTTGACCCCTCTCCTTTGTGTCTGGTTCCTTCCTTGTGTCGTTGGCACATAGTCCACTGTCGACTTTTGTTGCCACTCGGAACCACTCAGAGAGTTGGTTTGGGATGTCACGATATGCAGTTACTTGGGCAATACGTTTATCCAGGCTTATTCTGAAAAAATGCACCAGCAACCGTTCTGGAAGGGGAGGTAGTCTTCCAACTATCCTCCTGAATTCACGGATGTGCTCTTTAATGGGGCGGCCTCTTTGCTTTAGGTTGCTGAGTTCCTCCTCTGCATATGGGTCCTCCTCCCCCTCTTTAAACCTGGTCTCTAGCACTTGCAGGAAGTCATCTATGTCTCTCAGTTGAGGAGCCCTCCGCTTATGGAGGGCTGCTAGCCATTCTTTTGCTTCCCCCTCAAAACCCTCTGCAATGGCATTCACCATGACTCTGGGGGATGGGTAGAGGTGTCCATAGCGTTCTAAGTGGATATCAGCTGAATCAAGGAATAGAGCTAGCTGGTCTGAGTCACCATCAAACTTTCCCCTGAATCGGGGTGGATCGTTTAGTTCCCTCCCTCCTCTGTCTTCCTCCCGGCCTCTATATGCTCGTGCTTGATATGGCCGGTCATCTTCTTCAGCTCTAGGAGGGGGAGAGGGAGGGAGTTGTCTGCTCTTGGCAGCACGCTTGCATCGTGGGAGGGGTGCTGGCTGCTGTTTTGGGCTTCTTCCTCTTGGGTTGAGTGGGGGAGGGGGGCTATGCTCCAGCCTGCGTCTCCTCCCTTCAGCAGGATCAGATATGCCTCCTCTCTCTTTCGGACGGCAGGCTGGCCCCTCGTCATGAAGAGTGGCTTGTTCAAAATCCTCCCTCAGCTTCTCTACTGCACCCCCCAGGGGTCCCATCTGGAGCCGTGGGCACCTGGCTTGTTCCCAATCCCACATCCAGTCCACCCTTGCTAGTTCACTGGAGATTCCCCCTTTTTTCTGGGAATTGGGGTAAGGAAATTCGAGCTCAGCTGCTTTAGGAGTCAGATCCCACCGGTACTTATCTTCCCTTGCTCCTGCTGCTGGGAAAGGTTTTACAGGCTGGACGTCTGAAGCTCCGCTGTTCAGGGGGGTTGTCTGGCCTCCAGCTGAAATGAGGCTTTCTTCGGATAGCCCACCTTCTGCCATGGTGGCCTGATCCCTCCAGGCGTTCCAGATATTAGATGATGCCTGGAGGAGACGGGATTCAGGTTGCCCGGAAATCTTGATAGATTTCTTTAGAGTTCTGGCTATCTGTCAAGCTCCCAAGAGAAACTTCAAATGATTCACGGCCTCACGTAAAAGTTCAAAGAAATGTCCGTTTATTGAATGTAACATCATGGCTAGTCTCATTTGTAGCCAGAACTGGCAATAATTGGATGGCTTCTGCTCTTTACCCCCTTATGCCCCCTCCCCTCTGCTTGTCATCAATCACGTTCCCCAATTACATTTAAAATAATTGCATGCATGCACAGTCACAGGCTGTCTTGAGAATCCTTTCCTGCCACAGGAATGTCAAGAATTTTCAGTTCGTTAAGGCCCACAGATAAGGTCCAAGGCAACATCGGGATGTTGACACAGACAGGCTGTCATGGTAGAGTTTGCGCCTGACAGCAGTCCCAGCCAAAACAACCGCAATGGGGATTTCTGTCCGGAGGCTCCCGTGGGTGGTGTGCTCAATGGCAGGAAGAGGCAGCGCCCATTTCTTCAAGCGGGACCCGAATTGGCCACAGGGCAGGTGGGGGACCTCTGACAACCTCCCACCCCGGCAGCTGCCCCATCACATTGCGGGTGCCCAGGGCAGCCTCGACCCCCACCTTCCTGCCGCCTCCAGCCCCCGGCTCTGCTGGGCAGCCGCTCCTTCGCATCCCATTGCAGTTGGCTTTCTCCTGGAGATCCTTCCTGGCTGGGAGGGACCTTCTGCCCCAGAGAGTTCGGCAGCAACAGGGAAATGGAGGCTTCTTTGCCAGCCTCCCAGTTATCTGCTGGATCCACTTTGCTGAAAGCTCTCAGCGATGACAAGAGCCGGTGGGGACTCCAGCAGCCACGGGACCTGCTTCGGGACGGGAGAGACGGAACTGACCACAGGGATTGTGCTTCAGCCTCCGTTGTGAAAATGCCTCTTTTGCCAGCCGCAGGAGGGAAGGAAAGAAGCCGGTCTTGGGAAGAGCCCCCCTTCCCCCTCCAGGGAGCCCAGGCCGAAAGAGAGGAGGGGGAGGGCTGGTTGGAAGGCAGGCGAGTGAGCAGTTTGGCTCCGGGGCCTCCTTCGCTCATTCGGGCAGGCGGAGAAAGGAAGGAGGCGTAGGATAAAGCATCCCGGCCACCTTCGCTCTCGGCCATTGCGTGCCTCCTTCCTTTCTCCACCCACCCAAGCAAAGAAAGGGGGCCACTAAACCACCTGCTCACCTGCCTTTCAACCAGCCCTCCCCATCCAGAGAGCCCAGGCCGAAAGAGAGGAGGGGGAGGGCTGGTTGAAAGGCAGGCGAGCAGGCGGTTTAGTGGCCCCCTTTCTTTGCTTGAGTGGGTGGAGAAAGGAAGGAGGCACGTGATGGCCGAGGGCAAAGGTGACTGGGATCCTCCCAGGTCTCTCCCAGGGCTCAGTTCTGGGATGAAGGAGATTCTTTTTTTCACGTCGGCCCCTGCCTTTCTGCTGTCTCCAGTCCAGCCCCCCACTATCTGCCCCCCAACCCGCCCACCTGGGGATCCTCCCAGCTGCAGTTGGCATTCCTCCAGCAATCCTTCGCATCCTGTTGCTGTGCCCCCAGAGAGGTCATGGCAATGGCACTAGGGCTGCTGACCATCCCAGGGCCTCCCCAGTTGCTTCTGGAGGGGGCAGGCAGACGGGCAGCATCTCCCCCACCTTCCCGGCTGCCTGCAGCCTCAGAGCCTCCGCTGGGTGGGCAAAGGTAGTGTGTGTGTGTGTGGGGGGTGAACTGGTGGATGGGTGGTGTGAGGGAGTGGCAACCAGGCAGGCGGGGGGAGCGAGTGGGGGGCAGGCCAGGGGAGGGTATGGGGTCTAGGAAGAACGGGTAGAGGAAGGTACACTAAATTTCACCATCCAGTAAGCCCGTACCGGTGCATACCAGCTAAAACCCACCCCTGGCGCACACACAGGACGATCAGCTGGCTGGCACTCATGTACTGGCAGAAAAAGGAATGTTGCAGGAAATAACGAGGCTTAGACTTCTCAGAATCAGGAAACGTTTATTTACGGCTGCCAGGTTCAGAAAGCGAGTCAAAGGCCAGCATGGAACTTCTGAACAGTCTTCTGATAGCAAACACTCATTCTTCTACTTTGACAAAGAGAGCATCACAGGAAATACTTAACTCCTCTCTGATTGGTTCAGCTCCTTATTGCTAGGCAGAGAAGCATGCAGGAAACCCCAGTTCCATCCTGACTTATGTGGTTAAGCCCTCTGTCTGACTTGCAAGGGACTTGGACTTCCAACTGACTCCACCTACTTACAAGCAGGTGTTTGTGGTTTGACCATTGAATTTCCTGAGTTCGAGCTTCCTGTCTCAAAGATGTTTTTTGTTCCTTACAAAGCGTAAAGATAAAGATGACTAAAGATCATTCAGTCTGACCCCAACTCATTTCACTCTTATGTCTAAAACTCGCTTTATGCCCTGCCTCAGGAAGACCAGCTCTTCCAGTTTCTGCCACTGCCATGCAGGCAAAGGCCAGCTGATCTTCCCACACACGTGTGCACCAGAAGAGTACAGGGGAAGGCCGCGTGTGCCAGGCAACATGGCTCTGTGTGCCACTTTGCCCGAGCTAAGAAGCTGACGCAGAGGGCACCATTTTCCCCTCCTGGGGCCGCCGTGCATCTGGTTTTTGGCCCCCCTTCAGCCAGAAGAACTCTGCCAGCCAAAAACTTTGGTCTTACTTTTCAGTTTCACTCCATGGGGCTTGAGAAGTTAATGCCTGCACTCAACTGACAGGGGGGAGCCGGGGTGGTGGTGGTGGTGGTGGAATGATATGGGAGGGGCAGCCTTGTGGTCCCACGTGGGACGGGGTCTCCTTCAGACTGGAAATAGAGCAGAGGAAACTCTTTCCCCCCACTTGCTTTGTCCTGTTTCCCCCACTGGAAAGAGCTGTTTGCAACCCACAAGGAGGGGATCCTTTCCTAAGAGCTCCCAATGGAAGGATACCAATGTGCCCCTGAGGAATCTGAGGGTGGGGAAGGCCATGGGGCTCCTAGTGATAGAAGAGACCCTCAAGGCCTCCCCAACCCACTAAGGTCCCGCCTGCTTCTCCCTCCCTTCCTGCAACAAGGACTCCCTGACTTTGCAAACCTCTCTCTCCTCTCTTGTTTCTCGGCTTCTTGTCTCATGGAGCAGCTTCCAAGTAAATGGGGCAAGAGAGAGACAGGGAGGGTAGGAGAGCAATCCAATTGTGTGTGTGTGTGTGTGTGTGTGAGGGCACTGAAACTGCTGCCAATGGTGTGGGCGACACCTGAGCAGAGAGGCAGGGTGTGTGGGTACATTCCTCCCCATTCAAGCAGGGCCTCTCATTCACCCCCCAGCACAGTCAGAGCATGGAGGCTGCTGTCCCCTAAGCACCATGATTGCCCCCTCCCCAGCCAGCCCCACCTGACCTGCTCCCTGCCGGCTCCTGCAAAGCCTCTTCATTCTCCTCCTCCTCTTCATCATTGTCATTGTCCTTCCTGCCCAAGTGGCAGTGGGTTCCACAGGACAGGCTCTCATTTCTGCCCTGAAGCAGTGAACTCTGGTGGGCTGGAAGTGAGTGTGAATGGCCTGGTCCAAAACAGGAAAACCTGGACTTTTTGTACCCATTTTGGCCCTGGAAAGCCTCCTGCACCAACCTGGAAGCAGAAATAAAAAATAAAGCCCTTGCAACTGTTGGAAGGCCGAAGGAAGCCTCCAACTGAGGGAGGAAGCACTGGGGAGGAGGGGGGTGGAGGCCATTCACACTCACTTCCAGCCCTCCAGAGTTTCCTGCACAATGCAAGACCCCTCCCCCCCACTTCATACTCAGGCGTCCCCCTCCCTGGGCCTCAAAACAGGCCCGAAAACCAGCTGGCTGGCATGAGGGGCACCTGCATGTGGATGCTAGTGGAGCTGGGCTGGGGCGGCCTGTGTGCCGGGAGAGAGGGCTCTGCATGCCTCAGTTTCCCCTTCATGGCTCTAATCCTTTCAATTCCTTTTTCAGATCAATTTTCATTCAGCTTCAGAGGCTCTGAGTGATAAAAGTCGATTCCCCTTTTTCCACCAGATGAAACCCAAAGAAGGATTCCAGTACCCAGCAATTGTCCAGCTGCTCCTCCATTTCAGATGGACCCTGATTGGCCTCTTTGCTTCAGACACAGAGAAGGGAGAGGATTTTATGAGGATTTTTCCTCCTGTGCTTGTCAGGATTGGAATTTGTGTGGTTATATCACAACGATTCTCAACACCTGGATATGCAGAAGCCCTCAGGGATTCCCTCTCTAAGTGGAGACAAGTCAACGTCTTTCTTCACTTCATGGAATTTGATTTCATTTGGGAGAGAATTCTTCCTTTCCATTTAACATTTATGCGTCTCCCAGGACCCATAGAAGGGAAAGTCTGGATCCTCACAAATTTTAAAGGGTATGAAATAAACAATCGCAGACTTCTCACATACATCCATAGTATTTGGAGCTTTGGTTATCTGGCAAAAGAAAGGCCAAACGATTCTGCCTTTGAACCTGATTTCTTTGTGGAAGAAAAGTTTCAAGATCTTTATTTCCACTGTTCTCTTTCAAAGAACGTCTTTTCTGTCAAAGGCCGCAGAAGATGCACCCAGAAAGCCCCACTGGAGACCCAATGGAAACAGGAGAGATTAAGGGCCCAAAATCACTACCAACATTACAGTTTCATAAAGACTTTGGCCCATGCGATGAATGCCGCCTATTCCTCCAGATCGAGGAGGGGAAGGAAGGAGGGAGAAAAGAGGTTGGGGTCTCCAAGGCTGCAGCCATGGCAGGTATGGGGGTCCCGATATGGATCCATTAATCTTAGATCCTTTGGAGAAGGAATCCAGAGGAGAAGGAGGGGAACCATCTCAACAGATCTGGCCAATTTAATTACTCAGGGAATTAATGGTTCCAAAGAGTAGATTCCATGGCATTTTAATACTAAACACTACTAATTTGAAAATGCTGTATTCTTTTTTTTAATAAATCCCCTTTTTTGGGTTTGTGATGAGCCTGGTGGAATTCCACCTTCTTTCCGTCCCCATTGCAGGTGGGTCTGTGTGCAGCTGGACAGGCAGCTAAGCCCCCCTATTTTCCTCCAATGAAAGGGAGCCTGGCGTGGATCTGGATGCTTTATTGGGAGAAGAGGGCAGGTGAAACTGAGGAGATGCAAAGGGTGGAAATCAAATAGAAAGACGAGATAGGCAGCATTCACTAACAGCCAGCAAAGGAGCAGCTGGAACCTCTCCAGTGATGCTCCATGTGAGGGACGGAGGCCGTCTCCGGATGACCAGGGGTCTCGGTCACAACGGCTGCTTCCGTCTTCTCCAAAGGCTGACAGAAAACGGAGTCTGGCTTCAGACCATAGAGTTAGGCTTCTCTTCCCCGGCCACTAAGTGGGGCTAGAGCAACAACAGCACAAGAGTTCCATGTTGTGGCATGACAACCTTTGTGAATTGGGAGGAGACCCTGAGACCATCTAGCCCACCCCCTCCTCTCTGCAGGAATCCCAGTTGAAGCTTCTCTGACTGATGGCTGCTCAGTCTTTGCATTCAGACAATCCATGAAGAGGAGACTGAACTTTTCTGCTTTCCTGGCTCAGCTCTAAAACAGCTCGTCCTTTTATCCTGTTTTTCTCTCTCGTTCAGCTAAAATCTCCTCTCTTGTAACTGGATTCCTTTTTCCACCTCTGACACTCTGGAATAATAGTGAGCAGATCTTACATTCGTGTGTAACAGGAGTCAGTGATTGGAAGAAGGCTGGATCCAGTGGGGGATTGAAATATTTTTTACTATTGGTTCTGTGGGTGTGGCTTGGTGGTCATGTGACTGGCTGGCCATGGCCCTCCCCCCATTTTTTACATGCTCTTTTCGCCCTCCCCAGGCTCCAGAGGCTTTATAGGATCCTGGGGAGGGCAAAAACAGCCTCCACCCCCAACCAAGAGGCCCTCCGGAGGCTTCAGGGACCTTCAGGAGGCCTCACTCCAAATGGCGTTCCGACAGAACCAGAAGTGATGTCCGATTTGCTCGGAGCATCATTTTGAACGGTCTGGAGAGTTCAGGGAAGCTCATGAAGCCTCTGGAGGACCTCGGGGGGGGGCTTTTTTCACCCTCCCCAGGATCCTATAAGGCCTCTGGAGCCTGTGGGAGGGTGAAGAATGGCTTCAAACAAGGGCGAATTCAGCTGGTCAGGGCATGCATGACCACTGACCAGCTGACCACATCTTATGTGCCCTGACCAATGGCTCCACGATAGATTCACTATCACGGATATATAAAGTGGTCTGCTGGAAATAGGGGGTTGGACTAGATGACCTCCGAGGTCCCTTCCAGTGAGCTGTGCTGTTTCAAGGAGTCTTCTGAAGCCAGAGTTTGTGTCCTTCCTTCCTCTCTTTTTTCTCTCTCTCCCTTCATCCCTCCCTCCATGTATCCATCCATCCATCCAATTATAACTCTTTCACTTTCTTCTCCCTCCCTCCCTCCCTTTCTCTTCCTTCCATCCCTCTCTTTCTTTCTCTCTCCCTTTTTCTTTCTTCTTTTCTTTTCTTTTCTTTTCTTTCTTCTCTCTCCCTTCTCTCTCTCTCTTTCTTCTCTTTCTCTGTCATTCTATCCCTTCCTTTCCTCCTTCCAAAGCTAAGAGACCTACTTGAAACAAAAACTCCTTTAGATGACACCGGCCATTACACACACACACACACACTCTCTCTCTCTCTCACTCACTCACTCACTCACTCACTCACTCACTCACTCACTCACTCACTTCCAACCATAACTGCTGCAGTCTCTCCCCCCACACACTGCCCTGTTATGGGGCCAGCCTGCTTTGCCCTGCAGTATTGGGGGGGGATTTCCTCTGTTTGGGGGAGAGAATTAGGTCGCAGAAACCCTAAAGGGGGGGCAGCCTTGGAGGGCCTCTTCCTCCTTCCCCTTTTCCTCTCAGCCCTGCAAAACCAGAAATCTCCCCCCCTCCAAGCAGCCACTGAGACTGTGCAGGGGGGAGAAGGGGGGGCAGGGGAAGATAAGGGGACAAAAGGAGAAGATCGGAGGGATCCCAATTCTGCAGCCAGAGGAGTTTCTGCAGAGGGGAGGGGGAGGGAGCCAGAATCCGGCAGCTGCATAAGGGGAGAGAGAGAAGCCCAGGAAGGATCCTCACTGACTTCTCAGGCTGAGAAAAGAGCTGGGGGGAGATTTCTTCTTTCAGGGTTTCTAAAATGTCTTCATCTCCCATTACAATCGAGTGGAACTAGAACATCTGGAGTAGGGGGGGGTTAAAAAATGTTCACTACCACTTCAGTGGGTGTGGCTAGATGGGGGGCCTTCTGCCCTTGTGCAAGGGAAGGGAAGTCCTTTCCAAGGGTGCTCTGGGGATCCCCCCCCAAAAGACCAAGGTTCCTTCTGGAGGGGGCAGGCAGATGGACAGCCTTCCTCACTCCCTGGAGGAAATTAACAACTTCTCACACTCGCAAGAATTGAATTTGAATTTGAATTTATTTATATTTATATCCTGCCCTTCTCCACAGAGGACCCAGGTGGGCGCACAGGAAATTTAAAAACATACAAAAATAAATACATAATTTAAAATATATATTAAACTATCCTAATTCTATGCTAAAAACCAAATTTTAAAATACCCAATTAAAAACTTTCTAAAAAGTCCCCATGGGAGGTTAGGCTAGGCCAGCTTGTTGGAAAAGGTATGTCTTTAGACATTGGCGGAAGAGGCGGAGGTCGTTGATGGTGCGTAATTCAGGGAGTAGGTCGTTCCACAGGGCAGGGCCCGCCACAGAGAAGGCTCTTCCCCTGGGTGTCGCCAGTCGGCATTGTCCGGCCGACAGCACCCTGAGAAGGCCCTCTCTGTGGGTACGTATCGGTCTAAGGGATGTATGGGGCAGGAGGCGGTCTCGCATATAAAGCTTTTCTTTACTGTGCAAAGGCCCAGAGTTGCTCCACGGCTGCAGACACCCAGGGAGGGAGGGGGGGTGCTGTCCCTCTTCCCTCCCCCAAAGAAACCTCAGAGGGTTTCAGCTCCTCTGCAGAGGGATTTTTAATAAAGAACCCCCCCCCCCCCAAATGCTGCAAGATCTGGAGCTGCCATTCTCCAGTAAGATGTGCATCATGTGGCCAGGCCCGCCCACCCCCTACCCTACTCCTGCCCAGCAGCCTCCCCCAACTCCCCTTGCCCCACTGTTAAGCCAACCGAAGCCAACTGGGCACAAAGCTGGGTTGACAATGAGCCTCCGAGGTCTCCCTCCTGCCTGCGTGCCCAGCACTTGCTCAGCTGCCCCCTCCGATCCCCCGCCACTCACCGGAGACTGGAAAGCGAGGTTGTCCACCTTCCTGTTTTCCCAGCACTTGGTCAGAGACCTCCTACCCTCCTACTCACCCCCCCCAAACATCCCCCCCCCCAGCCTGGGCACAGTCACTCACCGGTTCTTTCTTCTTGGGTTTCGAAACTAAGCCTCAGTTGGTTGGTTAAAGTGTGTTTGGACCCTAAAGCTCCATCACTGGAAACTTTTAAGAGTGAGAACTTTTTGGCTGCCAGCTGGCAAAGGAAGCTCTCAGCCATGACTGGTGCTGTTGTGGCTCCTGCAAGCTGTGTGGACAAAGGGAGCGGGTGGGGGCTGTGGCCTTGATCTGGGGAGGTTGGGAGTGGCTACTGCTGTGACAGTAAGGCTGGCCAGGTCCCATCTCATGTATTGCGTCCCCCTCCCAGCTTTCGCCCAGGCCTCTGTTTTTGGGCATGCAACATGAGGGAGATCCTAGTTGCAGTTTCCTCGTGAGCAACATTGGCCGGGAGAGGCAGGGAGAAAGGCCAATGGGGCTCAGGAGTAAACTCAGGCTCCTAAGTGAGATCGAGCCAGGGGTGGGTTCCGGCTGCCTCTACTGCCGGTTGCTCTGCGCATGTGCAGAAGGCAAGAACAATATGGCCGAGAGAACCGGTTCAGGGGGGTGGCCAGCCTGGGTCATTGTAGGTTCCAGTGACCGAGGCTGCCAAGTTACTACTGGTTCAGCCAAACCAGTCCACAGAGGTAGGAACCCAGCTCTGATCTGAAGGAGTTTTCCATCAAGATTACAAGGGAGATTTCTTCTTGATCAACCCAGGCTTTCTGGGAATCACCCTGTTGTTTTCAAAGAGTTTCTGGATCATGTTTTTTTTTTCTCTCTTCATTTTATTTCTCATCTGCTCTAGAATGTTCCCTATAATTGACCAACAGTGTTGATTATATTTTCTCTATATTTTGATGATTTTTTTCTCAAACTTTTTCATTCACTTATGAAGACAATGACTGTATTTGTATCCTATTTAACCATATTTGGAGATGAGACAGTTGTAGAAGAAAGATTCAATGTGGGATAAGAAACAAAGTTTTCTGTTTTTCAAATTCCTGGATGTTCCCATTCTAGTTTCATCCCTTTCTGGAGAAGAATGAATTTTGGAATATTTCCCACTTAAAACTGTACTTGGACCAAAATGGAGAGATAAAAGTAGATCTGTTCATTTATATCTTCTTGGTTCTCCCCAAGGAGGATCCCAGGAAAGAGATTTTGGGGGATTTTGTAAGACAGAGTCTTTATGTCAGACCAAAGACTCTTTCACAGCTCAAGTTGCTCAATAAGGTGAGAGAAATTTTGGTGTCTTTTCTCTGTTTGCCAAAGCCTGAGGTCCCATTTCAAGTGGGCAAAGTCTATAGCCGTGATGGGGAACCTAAGACACGCATGGCAGAAGTGGCACACAGAACCATCTCTCCTGTCATGTGGCGCCATCACCAGTTGCTCTTCCGGGTTCAGGAGTGGCAGTCAGCTGGTCTTCATGCGCATTGGAGTGCCGGAAAGTGAAAGAGGAGCCACCCAGTGCGCATGTGCACACCAGGAAAATGATCTTTGTTTCCAGTGCACACATGCGCATGAGCCACTTAGAGTTTTGGTGTCTGGCATCCATTCACGCACAAAAACCATCAACAAAAAGAGCAATGGCCAACGGGTGCCCAAAGGCCCAGAGAGGAGATCCCGGCTGTGGCTTCTTAGCAGAGCAGAGCTGTGGTCAGGGCTTCCCTCCCTCCCCACCTGAGCTTCTTGCATGTCCCCAGCCCTCCAGCCCACGGCTCATCTGCGGTCCGAAGTACCTGGCCAGTTTAGGTGCCCCAGAAGAGCAGCAGCAGTGGCAGCCACAACGGGAAGGGCAGGAGCAACCTGGCAGCCACTGCAACCGTGACCTGACCCTTGGCGGTGTCTCCAACAGCTGCCACTACCAATGGCGAGGGTGCAGAGGCGGTGAGGACAGACGGGCCCAGGCTTCCCTCCCTCCCCGCCTGAGCAGGTTTCTTGCCCAGCTCCAACCCGAGGCTCTGATAAGGATCCGCAGTCTGGAGCACCTGGCCGGTTCAGGTACACGTAGCAGCAGGGCAGCTTTTGCTGGGTGGAAGTCTGGCTGCCCTGCCTGCTGCTCCTTCCCCAGCAGCTGAGATGCAGGAAGAGGAGGTGCTGGCGAGGAGGCGAGCTACCCACATCGGTGCCATGGGCTGGAGGGCCTGCTCAGGTGGGGAGGGAGGGAACCCTGGCCTGTCCTTTCCACTACCACTCCCTTGCCCCCCCCCCTCGGCGGCTGTCAGGTGTTGCTTCTGGCTGGGGTGCTGGAGCAGCCAGGAGAAGGAAAAGCCCCCATGGGGGATGGGAGGGGCCTCAGGAGGGCTGGAGGAGAACGCAGTTCCTCCCTCCCTCTCCCACCTACGGGCTCCATGTCCATCCCAGCCCCCCCTTTCATCCAAGGGAGGGGATTTTGAGTGACACCCTTTTCTGAATGTTCATCTTTCTTCACCCCACCTGGTTCTCTCTTGCCTTTACGCCATAGCTCCCTCCCCATGGATTGCTCTTTCCCTCCCTCCCCCCATCTCTCTCTCACATGCACATACACACAGCCACAAGTACCAACCCTGGGGACTCTTCTAGTTTTGTTCCCCCGGGGACAACCCCCACTCTCCTTCCATAAACCAGCCCCAACGCGACTGGGGCAGCCAAAACAATCCCAATCGCCTTTCATCTAATTATGCAGAGCTTCTTAGAAATGTTCCACTTGGGAGGATTTTGGAAGTGGGGAGACTGAGAGGGAGGGGAGGGGTGGGGTCAGCCAGGTTGGGGGCTCTGCAGTGACCGCCTCTGCCAGACCCCCACAGGGGAAGCTCTGAGGGGCTTCCCTGGAGAGCCAGCAGCTTCTGCCTTCCTCCTGAGCAACAATTGAAAATGCCAAGTTGCGATCTGGAAGGGCAGAGAGAGAAAGAGAGAGATAGAAAGAGGGAGGGAGCTAGAGAGAAAAAAACACAAGCTGCTTTTATGGCCACTAATAAATGTCCTGGAGGGTCTTGGAGGGTCTGCGAAGCCAAGTGAGGCTCCCTGCAGCCTTTCAGAAAACAGCCTGGTTTCATTGGTCTTTGGATGGGAGGGGTTGGGAGGGGAAGCTCGGGGGCTGCTGGATTGGGGACAAGCGCTTGCCCAGCACTGCCCCCCTGCCACTGTCCCTCAGGTGGGACTTGTGGGGGGGGCACAAGCCCCTGGTCCTCTTGCCCTCCAAGTCAGCTCTCCCTTCCTCCAGATTCCCTCAAAGGCTGGGGACACCTCGGATGCTCTGCCTGAAACCCCCTGGCTTCCCCCCCCTCCTCACCACCGGGCAACCCCTCCACAAACACGCGTGTATCTCCCTCCAATCCGAGCCATTGCAGGGCTTTGAGGGGAAGGCAGCCAAATGGCTTGGAGTATATTCAAGGGTGGCAGGAGTGTTTGATGGAGAGGGGGAGGGAATATCAATGTTGTAAAAGAAAGTATGTCCCCCTCACTCAGCCACGCCCCCTCCCCTTCTTCCTCCTGCCCCCCACCCTTCCCTCAGCCCCCAGCTCCCCACTTATTCCCCTGCCCTTCATTTTGCATTGCAGTTCTGCTCTTGTGGCACCTTTGTCTTCTCCAAGGTTTAAATTACACAAGCAGGGCAGTTCCCCCCCACAATTCTAGATTACATCAAAAGCTGCTGTCCTCCCCCCCCCCCACAGGCTGGTCCTGCTGAGTCCATTGTCCATGGGGACCATCAAACCCGCATATACCAGCCCCCATCTCTGCAGCTCCTCACACATGGAGACTCTCCCTTGGATGAAGTGGGGGGAGGGGGGCTGTGCTGGCTTATTCCAAGGAAAGGGAAGGAATTCCGGCTTTCCAGTGGAGGGAGGGGGCATTTCCCCCCCAACTTTCTCTCCCTGTCCAGGGCTGCAGAACCGGATCCTCAGTGGGGACGTCTTGCCACCCCTATGGGAATCAGGTGGGCAGACAGGGAAGCACGAGGACCCCCGAAATCTGAAACTGGTGCATGCACACCAGGCAGCTGGTCTTCATGCGCACATGCATGCCACATGGCTGGTGCGCATGCTGGAAACCATATGATCACCTAGTTTTCAGTGTGTGCGCAGGCTCACACCCATATTAGCACATGGGGCCAAAAATGTTTGTGTGTGTTCCTGTTTTGGCGCTCAGTGCCAAAAAGATTCACCAACCCTGCTGTACACTATTAAGTAGAAAAGTACTTTATTGTAATGTAATTGTATTGTAATTCCAAAAGGAAAAGGGAGGAAGTAAATGAAGAATTTGCCAGATGTTCTACCTCCTGCATCTGTTTAGAAGGAGTCAGAGGTTTCCTATCTACCTCAGTGAAGACCAGAGGCTCCTTGTCTCCATCCATTTCTCCCTCCGTTTTCCATGGACGGAGAGTCCTAACATCTTTTCTTTGGCCTTCCTTGTTCTTCTGCTCAGTCCCTGCCTCAGTCCAGATGTGCAGAAACTTGTCATCCTGGATTTGTCAAGAGGGCTCGAGAAGGAGAGCCAGTTTGCTGCTATGACTGCGTTCCTTGTCCGGAGGGGACCTTCTCCACTCAGGAAGGTGGGTCACCCTGAGGAAAATGGGAGGCTTTGTGGAACTGGATCCACCCAGAAGATTTTCATGAAAGTCCAAGTTAAATGATACATCGAAGCTCACCTGGTTTTTTACATTTATTTTTAATCTGCAGAATTTTTTATCTAAAAAGAAGTAAATCAAAAATACTTTGAAGGAGGGGCTGGGAAGAGATGGGAGGAGGGGGTGGCAGACTGAGCAAGCTTTACTAACAGCAGAGGAAATCTCTCTCCTGCTTCTTAGTTTGGACTTGTGCTGCTAAGTTCACCTTCCTAGGAACACCTGAGTTCTTTGGGATGAATTTTGTGAGGTCCACCTTCTGAAAAACCTTGCAATTCACTGTATATTGGATCCTCCCCTTGAGGATCACTGAAAAGGACTCACTGGTCCATAATGTGGTGCTGTGGATAGTTATGGTGGGGAACTCATTACACAAATATTCTGCCAGTCATGTAGATCAATCAATTAGTCAGAAGGGAGCTGGAAGGGACCTTGGAGGTCTTCTAGTCCTACCCTCTGCCCAAGCAGGAGACCCGATATCATTTCAGACAAGTGACTGTCTAGTCTTTTCTTAAAGCCTCCAATGTTGAAGAACCCAAAATCTTTAGAATCAAACTGTTCCACTGGTTAATTGTTCTTACTATTAGGAAGTTTCTCCTTAATTCCAGGTTGCTTCCAGATGTTACAAGATACTTTAGGTATCCTCCAAGCACAGAATATTAACTGCCATGTGGCAAGACTCAGGATGTTTGCCTAAAAAGATTATATGATTCATTACTAATCACTAATAATGTAGGTTCCTATGAAGATTCCTCACATTACAGAGGAAATAATTAGGACTACCCAGCTACATTTAAAAAAAAAAAATATTATTCTTATGCTCTGTATAATGAAATCATTAAGAAATTCTTCTTGGAAAATGCCCATGGTATCAGCTGTATTAAATTAGCTATATAATTTTTAGGAAAATATATTTTCAATTTCCCCCCCTAAAATTATTAATTAATCCATCTTGAAAAATGTCCCTCTTACCAGCTATTATCCCAAGAATGGATTTTGTGAAATGCAAAGGGCAGAATGTTAAAGAAATGTTTTTTTGTCTTTCTCAGATACACAAAAATGCACCAAATGTCCAGATGACAAATATCCAAATGAGAACAGAGTCCGATGTATCCCCAAAGTTGTAACTTTCCTGTCTTATGAAGAACATCTGGGCATCATCCTGGTCTCTTCTGCCCTACTATTGTTCTTAATCACAGGCCTTGTTTTAATCATCTTCATTAAATATCGAGAAACTCCCCTTGTCAAAGCCAACAACCGGGACCTCTCCTACATCCTCCTGGTCTCCCTCCTGATTTGCTTCTTGTCTTCTTCTCTCTTCATTGGTCAACCAAGGAAAGCCACCTGCCTTCTCCGACAAACGGTCTTCAGCATCATCTTCTCAGTTGCCGTTTCTTCTCTCCTGGCCAAAACCATCACTGTGGTGCTGGCCTTCCTGGCCACAAAACCAGGAAACCGAGCAAAGAGATGGTTGGGGAAGAGCTTGGCCAACTCCATCATCCTCTCTTCTTCTGCTGTCCAAGTGATCATCTGCTCCATCTGGCTGGGAGTTTCTCCCCCCTTCCCTGACTCTGACCTCCACTCCCAGCCTGGAGAGATCATCCTGCAATGCAATGAAGGGGCCGTTGTCATGTTCTACGTCACCCTCAGCTACATGGGCTTCCTGGCTGCCATCTGCTTCACGGTGGCTTTCCTGGCCAGGAATCTGCCTGGGGCCTTCAACGAAGCCAAGCTGATCACCTTCAGCATGCTGGTCTTCTGCAGCGTCTGGGTGACTTTTGTGCCCACCTACCTGAGCACCAAAGGGAAATACATGGTGGCTGTCCAGGTCTTCTCCATCCTGACCTCCAGTGCTGGTTTGCTGGGCTGCATCTTCATCCCCAAGTGCTACATTATCCTTCTGAGGCCAGACCTGAACACAAAGGAGCATCTCACAGCCAGAACAAATGTAAAAGCATGAGAAAAAATACCATGACTTTAAAGAATTGTAAAGCTTCCTTTTATTTGAAAGAACACATTATTTCCACTTACAGATATCATGCAGGAGTCAAGGAATAATATATGTATATGTTTTGAAATGGGAAATGTTTGAGTTGTATTGTATTTCCCTATTCATCCCAATAAATCCAGCTAAAGAGAACTCTGTGAAAGTCATTCAGAGGAATTTAATATTCAGCAACTCCCAAGAACCAGACAGTGTATGGAAAATAATCTGAGCAATTATTCCTACTGACAGTGACTGAAAGTATAGGTGTGTATGTGTGTGTGTGTGTGAGAGAGAGAGAGGGAGGAGGAAAAGAGGTAAGGTGGAAGCTGCAGGATCCATGCTCCAAGAGTTGTAGGATAATCTTCATGGGGACCCTTCATACCAAGCCAGGTAGGGGGGCGTCCTTGAAGGCTCCCTCCCATAGAGACCCCGTCAGCAGCCCTTTCCTGCAGCTGCCCCTCCCTTGGGAAAGAGGGTTTTCTACCAGATCCTGCATCCCCCCCATCCCCTTATTGGGTGTTAAGGACCCCTCAGGCAGCCGATTCCTCCCCCCTAATAAAATTCTCCTCAGCCTGTGGGGATGCAAGCTGGGCGAAGGGCGAACTGACAAGAGAAATCCCCGAGGTTTCCCAGTGGTGGATCCCAGCGTTGATGGATCCTCAGCCCTGGAAAGCAACTTCGACATCCTCCTCCTCCTCCTCTTCGCTTGCCTGCCTGCCTGGCCGCCTCTTGTGGGGAGGCGTCGGGTGAAGCGTCCGCTTCGGCTCCAGCCTCCCAGAGACCTCCAGCAATCCCCAGGCGGTTCTCCCGCTCTCGGATCCAGGCAGCACCCCTTCCATGCCCCAGTCCCTGGGGCAGCCTCTTTGGTGGGGCTCCCGCAGCCTCTGAGCCCTCCGTCCCTGCAGCCGGGCTGGGAGAAAGGCGCTGCAGGAGCCCGCCAGCTCCGTTGTTTCCTCGCCCGCTGCCTTCCCCCTCCTGGCTTCCCAGAAGCTCTCCAGCGGCCCTGAAGGGGGGGGGGGGGTTCTGCAGGGCCAAGGCAGCAGGGGGGGGGGCAGGGAGGGGACCCAGAAAGCGAAAGTGATTAAGTAACAGAGGTAGAAAAAGTAGAGAGAAAAAAGAAGAGGGGCTTCCAAAGGTCCACTGAGCAAGGGAGGGCCCCCCAGTTGCCTGACCTTTCCCACAGGGGGCGCTCTTCTCAAGGGTTCAGCCCTGCCGAGGCTTTTTTTAAAAAAGATTTTTCTTTATTTTTAAGCACACAAAGAAAAACAAAACATAGAGAACCTTCCTCGGTTTCATCAATCATGTCGTTTGGTTGCAAGATTCTGTGCCTCAATCTTTACAACGACATAAACGATCACTGGATGTCCATCAAACATAGATTGCATCTCCATCATTGAGCATTACGTGTTCAAATTACAATTAAGGTCCCTTCGTTTCAATCACACCTTATTTCCTTAAATCCTTAATTAACTAATTAGTAACAATAAATCTTTCTAAAATCACCCATCTCTTTCTATTGTTCTTACAGAATAAATTTTTCCCATCAATTCATGTTGTACATCATTATTTTCAATTATCAATAATATCACCAATCACCCATAGAATGTACAATATTTATGTATCTCGTGTTCAAACTCCGATAATATTTTTCCATTGTTAATCCAAGTAGTTCCTGAGTATTTCAATTCCTATGAGTATCAATTATTCATGACGTCATTGTTAATCTATTTAACATACAGAATATCTGTCTAATGTAGCATAATCACTACTTACAATCATACATAGTATTCAGATCATCCCACTCTTATACATTAGGTTCATTATTGTCCTTTATGCATCATATATTCAATCACTCCATTTCATAACAAAATAGCCATAACTCTCATTTTCTAGGAATACGTAAATAAACAATTTCATTACCAAGGTTTTTTCTTCTTAACCATTGATAAAATGAATCCCGCCGCCTCTGCCTCTGCCCCCCACCCCCACCCCACCCCCAAGGACTCCGCAGCCCCGGAGAGGCTCCCGCTCCACCTCTCCGTTTGCGCTCAGAGCTGGGCAGGAGTCCAGGAGGGGAAGGGCCGCTCAGGGGATTGGCCGGCCAGCCCTTCCCGATGGCCGTTGGAAGAGCTCCGTGGTCAGAGGGCGCCTCTTTCTCCTCCCTTTGGCCTACCTCTGGGTCCCTCTCTCTTCAACGGCGGCTGGGCCCTCGCTCTTCCCGGGGCTGATGGAGGCTCCCGGGGATTTGGTGGAGGAAGCCTGGCTGGGTGGGTTTTGCTCCGTTGTTTAAGGGCTGCGTAATAGGAGGATGCCACAAAGAGGTTCCAGGCACTTCATGGCAGCTGATGGGGAGAAGAGGATGGGAGGGAAAGATTGGGGGGGGGGGGGGGGAGAGAAATCAATACCTGCCCAGAAGCTTCTCATTCAGTTGAGCTCTGGAGTTGTGAGTCGGTCAGGCTGATGCTTCTCCAGTTAAGCCACTTCAACCCAGCCAGGTAATCCAACCCTACATCCGAGGCAAAATCCCTGGGAGCTTCCATCCTCCCTGGCCAGATCCATCATCCCCAGCCAGAGGGAGCTCCGTGGCAGAGTGGAAGAGGGGGGGGGGTGTCCCGAGGGAGAGCCAGGCTGAGAAGAGGGAAGGGTGGAAGGCAGAGCCTCCTGTGACGGGGGAGCGGAAGGGCCCCCACCAAGGGCAGCTCTGCACCTCCCCAGCTTCCTTCTCGCCCTTCAGCTCCGCTGGCCGAGTCCGCAACCAGCGGGGTCGGAGTCCAAAGAGCGAGGGTGGAACTGGAGCCTCTGCGGGGCTGCGTAGTCCTTTCGCTACAGGGGCGGCAGAGGGAGCCTCGGTGAGGCCAATGGGGGGGAAGGGCGCCTCCTGTGGGAAGGGCGAGGCAGCCTTCTGGCTGGACTAGCAGAGGATGGCGGAGTTCTCCAAATAGGGGGGAGTTTGGGAACTGCGGGGCAGAGCGAAGGGAAAGGAGGAGACGGGATTGTGAGGAGGGCTGGTGGGGAAGCGAAGGGGGGGGCTTTTCTTTGGGGGAAACAGGCTTCCCTCCTGGCTGGCTTTTCCGCTGGCTTTGGAGAGGAACCATTGGATGCCCTCTGTCACGCGCCCCCTCCATTGTCCCTTCCCCCCATTACCTCCATTTCCCCCAATTAGGGAGTGGGAAAACAGGCTTCCTTTTAATCACCTCATCAAAGTGCAAGAAACCCCCCAAAGGTCCTCAAGGGAGATCCCTAAATGATGGAGGGAGAGGCGGGGGTGCTGGGGAAGAGGGGGAGGGGCAGCTGGATCTCCCTGGGTGACGTTATTGGAAGGAGAGGACCAATGGAGGGGGCGCATCACCCCACCGGCTTGGGGAGACGGACAGGGACCCTCAGAGAGAGGGGGGTCCCACAAGGCTCCTGGCCACGTCCTCTCCCTGGTCTTCCAAGCGATGGGGGGTGCTTCTTCTCCATCTGGACCCTCCCAGCCTCTGGACACTGGGTGGGCGGGTCGCCTGGATGCCCTTGCCTGACCCACCAGACGAGGGAATGGAGGACTCCATGGGGGTTGAATGAGGGATTGGGGGTCTTCCTGCTCCTTTTGGAGACCCCCCTGGTACCATAAAGCCAAGGCCACGTGACCCTGTGCTGCAGCCTCTTCCCCTAAATCCCCTCATCCGGCGGTTCCATCCTCTGCTGGTACCCAGGAGGAGCCGCGAGGGTCCCTGGTCGGACAGGCGAGGCTCTTCCTGGGTTCCTAAAGGGGCTGGAGGGGGGAAGGTCTGGGAGGGGAGGAAGCGGGTCTACCTGAACCCGGAGAGAAGGAAGATTTCAGCCCACCTGGGTCTGCAGAGGGTCGTCTTTGATACCGGCTACAAGGCAGACAGAGCCTCCCCTTCCCCAGAGGTCGCTGCCTCCAGTTGGGGGAGAGAAGAAGGGCCGAGCCTCCCCCAACAGCCCCCCCCCTCATACAACGTCCACATAGGCAGAAGATCGGGCTTGGGGTGGGGGGAGCGGCAAAGTGGCCGAAGGGGGTCGGGGCCCTTTGGCTGCCCTTCCAGTGAGCTCTCAGCGGGCAGCTGACAGGCAGGAGGACCGCCGCCCAGTCGGACCAAGATGGGGGGAGCGACATGGGGGGAGAGAAGGGAAGCCGGGGCGTCCTCTGAGGTCGTGGGGAGGGGAAGAGTTCGAATCCGCAGCTGCATTCAAAGCACCGCGGAGGCAGACAAAAAAAAAGGGGGTGATTTGACCCATACCCTCTCCCCCCCCCAGAGGAGCCACCTGGGGCAGCCGCTGCTCTTCCCCTCCCCGAAGTGCCGGCAACGAAGCCCCCAGCTGGAGCCCTGCGGGGGCCCATCCGCTCCCCCTCCCCCAGAAGGACTCCACCACCACCGTCCCCTCCGCCCTGCCTGGCTGTGTCCGGCAAGGCGGCGCTGAGCTGAAGCCCCGGGACAGCCCACCTCTCCGCCCAGGCGCTTTTCCCACACAACTCCCGGGACAGGTGCTCGCCCTGCCCACCTTCTAGGCTCCCCTGCAGCTCTCCTCGGCCTTTGGGAGACGGAGCCCCGGCTTGGCCCGGGAGGGAAGCGGCGTGGAGCTGCCCGTGGCCTCGTTCCTCACAGTCCGGCTGGCAGGAAGCCCCTCCTGGCTCCTCTCTCGCCCGCGGCGCCCCCAGCAACCCCAGGAGGGCATCGGCAGGGCCAAGGCGGCGGGAGGGCAGGGGGCTCAGGCAGACCGCCTGCCGGGGATGGCCCTACCCGACCTGGGCGCGAGGGAGCAGGGAGGCGAAGAACTTGAGTGACAGCTGTCTGTTTGGGCAAGGTGAGGGGGTAGCCGTGTGGCACAGCTGCAGGAGGAGCCTTTTGTGTGTGTGGGGGGGGGGGGGGGAATCAAAGCCATCCGAGGGATTTTGCCCCAAACACTGGAGATTTAATCCCCCCTTCGAAATAAAAGCCATTGTGGTTCCCCTGGGGCCAATCATCAGAGGACTCTGAGTTCCACTTCTGCTTTAGGCCTGAAAGCCAACTGGGGGCCTTTGGGGCCACTGTCCAGGAGGCTCTGAGTTCTAGTTCTGCCCTAGATAGGATTGCAGGTCAGGTGACTTTAGATAATCTCCAGGGGGTGGGGAGTTCTAGTCCCATCTTAAGCAAGAAAGCTGGCTGGGTTTCTTTGGGCCACTCACCAGGAGGCCCTGAGTTCCAGTCCTGCCTCAGTACTTATTGATTGGGGGTGTGAAGATTCATGTGGGATACCAGAATTGGGGATTCCTAGAGAGGGAGATGGTCGACTGCCCAATACTGAGTGGGTTGATGGAGGAAAGTGGAATTGTGGGGAGACGCCTGTTCCATGGGGGGCAAAGCCATCAGCCTCTGCCTTCTTCTGCTTGTGGGAGAACCAGAAGGATTTGTGTGAATCTTAGACTGACCTTCATCTGATCCATCAGAGCTTTTCTTCGCTCCTTAAAATGGATTTTGCAAAGGGATCCTATTCGCTATTAGGAGCCATTCTGAAACATAAAAATTGATTCCCAATTGATCAGCAATCTCTGTGGTTGGAGAGCAGAGAAGCTTCCATGGGGGCCTCTTCCTAGAAACCTCAAAGTCCCCCCCCCCCCTTATTCTCCCCCTTCTTAGACCTGGATGGATGATATGCAGCATTGAAGGTTTGTGACCTGGTCAATGATGAGGCTGCCTTGAGACAAGATCCCTCCACCCTCCTCCTGGGGAGAGTCTCAAGGTCCCCTTTCTCTGGGCATCTTCTCCAGCCCTTCACACACAAGACAAGCTTGGAAGAGGAGCAGAGAAAATGCTTCAGGTAGGAATTGTGGAGTGGAAAATTAAAGGGTCTGAATATCATTAGATATTCCTGTTTTAATTGGATGAGGAAAGAAAGAGAAAATAGAGTGGGAAGTTCTTAGAGGTAGACAACTAAGTAAAAACTACTCCAAAGTGAAACCTTAGACAGCCTTTGTAGTCAAGACTTTCTGCCAAGAGGGTTTTTATCAGGAAATCAGCAAATGAAGATTCCCTTCCCTGCGGAGAGAAAGTCAAACATGGCATTCCAGCTCATTCTCTTCTTCCAATGGTTCTCATGGAAATTAACAATTCTTGAAGTTGATTTCCAAGGCTTCCATCTTATCTCTTTTCCTAGTCTTTCTCTCACATATCTACACTTCTAGCCCTCTGTCAGTAGGAAAAATGACTCAAATGATTTTTTTAAATAAAGTGTTAGGTTCATTGACCATCTAGGAGTTCTTTTCAGCAAGATTTATTGAAATGAAAGGGAAGGGAACTACACAAAACGTATACATATATTATTCTTTTATTCCTGCAATACTACCAAAGTGGAAAGAAAATATTTTTTCAAATAAAAGAAACTTTAACAATTCTTTCAATATCACAATTCTGTTATATCTCATGTTTTCACATTTGTTCTGGCTGTGAGATGCTCCTTTGTGTTCATGTCTGGCCTCAGAAGGATAATGTAGCCCTTGGGGATGAAGATGCAGACCAGCAGACCAGCACTGGAGGCCAGGATGGAGAAGACCTGGACAGCTACCATATATTTCCCTTTGGTGCTCAGGTAGGTGGGCACAAAAGTCACCCAGACGCTGCAGAAGACCAGCATGCTGAAGGTGATCAGCTTGGCTTCGTTGAAGGCCCCAGGCAGATTCCTGGCCAGGAAAGCCACCGTGAAGCAGATGGCAGCCAGGAAGCCCATGTAGCTGAGGGTGACGTAGAACATGACAACGGCCCCTTCGTTGCATTGCAGGATGATCTCTCCAGGCTGGGAGTGGAGGTCAGAGTCAGGGAAGGGGGGAGAAGCTCCCAACCAGATGGAGCAGATGATCACTTGGACAGCAGAAGAAGAGAGGATGATGGAGTTGGCCAAGCTCTTCCCCAACCATCTCTTCGCTCGGTTTCCTGGTTTTGTGGCCAGGAAAGCCAGCACCACCGTGATGGTTTTGGCCAAGAGAGAAGAAATGGCCACTGAGAAGATGATGCTGAAGACCGTTTGTCGGAGAAGGCAGGTGGCTTTCCTTGGTTGACCAATGAAGAGAGAAGAAGACAAGAAGCAAAGCAGGAGGGAGACCAGGAGGATGTAGGAGAGGTCCCGGTTGTTGGCTTTGACAAGGGCAGTTTCTCGGTATTTAATGAAGAGGATTAAAACAACCCCTGTGATTGAAAACAATAGTAGGGCAAAAGAGACCAGGATGATGCCCAGAAGTTCTTCATAAGACAGGAAGGTTAAAACTTTGGGGATACATTGGACTCTCTTCTCATTTGGATATTTATCATCTGGACACTTGGTGCATTTTTCTGCATCTGAGGGAAAAAATATTTTTTCTTTCTATTCTCTCCTTTTACCTTTCAGGAAATATTTTATTTGGACAACAAGCGATACCAGGAGACATTTTCCAGGTCACATTTATTACTACCTCTAGTGAGAGAAGATAAGAAATATAAAACTTTTTTAAAAAATAAAATTTTTGTTTAATTGTCTATGAAAGTGAGCGAAGAATTGGGACCTGAAATAATTTCCTGTGTGATGTTCAGAACCATCCTAGGAACCTTTATTATTTGATGTATGTAATGAATCAGTTCCACTTCCTTTCCTCCAGTCTCACCTACCTTCCTGAGTGGAGAAGGTCCCCTCCGGACAAGGAACGCAGTCATAGCAGCAAACTGGCTCTCCTTCTCGAGTCCTCTTGACAAATCCAGGATGACAACTTTCCACACATCTGGACTGAGGCAGAGACTGAGCAGAAGAACAAGGCAGGCCAAAGAAAAGATGTTAGGACTCTCCGTCCATGGAAAACGGAGGGAGAAATGGATGGAGACAAGGAGCCTCTGGTCTTCACTGAGGTAGAAAGGAAACCTCTGACTCCTAGGACGTAGAACAACTGGCAAATTCTTCATTTACTTCCTCCCTTTTGCTTTTGGAATTTAACATTACAATAAGTTACTTTTCTACTTAATAGTTCACAGGGATTGAATTGAAAAAAAAGATTTAAGTATGATAATACATTCATATTAAAACTGAGAATATGGTTTATTGTAAAAATGTTAGGAAACTTTTATTCCATTAGATTTTTTTAAGTGTAGAATAAAACTCTGATGGAAAAAGAAACCTCTGGCCAGTAAGATCTTGAAAGGTTTCCATAAAACATGTCAAAGCCCCTCCACTTAGGTCCCGTCTGTTGAAGAACTTCTATTAGGTGACACTGGGCTTTGCCCACTTGAAATGGGACCTCAGGCTTTGGCAAACAGAGAAAAGACCCCAAAATTTCTCCCACCTTATTGAGCAACTTTAGCTGTGAAAGAGTCTCTTGTCTGATAGAAAGTCTCTCTTTTTTAAAATACGCCAGAATCTCTTTCCTGGGATCCTCCTTGGGGAGAATCAAGAAGCCGTGAATGCCTATATCTGCTTTTATCTCTCCATTTTGCTCCAAGTACAGTTCATATTCAGAAATATTCCAAAATTCGTTCTTCTCCAGAAAGGGATGAAACTAGAATGGGAACATCCAGGAATTTGAAAAACAGAAAACTTTGTTTTTTATCCCACATTGAATCTCTCTTCTACAATGGTCTCATCTCCAAATATTATTAAAGAGGATACAAATACTGCCATTGTCTTCATAGGTGAATGAGAAACTTTGAAAAAAAATTATCAAAATATAGAGAAAATATATTTGACACAGTTGGTCAATTATAGGGAACATTCTAAAGCAGATGACAAATAAAAGAAACAGGAAAAAAAAAGATGATCCATAAACTCTTTGAAAACAACAGGCTGATTCCCAGAAAGCCTCGGTTGATCAAGAAGAAATCTCTCACGCTGATCTTCTCCCTTGTAATCCTGATGGAAAACTCCTCCAGATCACTCCTAATGGAGCCACTCCCCACCTCCCCAGACCAGGCCCATAGCTCACTCAAGACCGAGCCACAGCCGCCACCGAGCCAGAAGCCCCCCCCCCCATTCTAGCCACACCCACTGAAGCTGTAGTAAAATAGGAAGGGAAGGGAAATCCAGAGGAAATCCTCCCAGGCGCTGCACAAGGTCTAACAGCTTCTGATTCCACTCTCTCTCTCTCTCATTCTTTCTCTCTCTCTCTCTCTCTCTCTCATTCTTTCTCTCTCCCTCTCTCTCTCTTTCTTTCTCTCTCTCTCCCTCTCTCATTCTCTCTCTCTCTCTCTCATTCTTTCTCTCCCCCTCTCTCTCTCATTCTTTCTCTCTCCCTCTCTCTCTCTCTCTCTCTCATTCTTTCTCTCTCTCTCTCATTCTCTCTCTCTCCCTCTCTCTCTCTCTCATTCTTTCTCTCTCCCTCTCTCCCGCTCTCATTCTCTCTCTCTCTCTCTGTCTCTCATTTTCTCTCTCTCTCTGTCTCTCATTCTCTCTCTCTCTCTCTCTTTCCTCTCATTCCAACGTGCAGTGCAAGGAAGCTGCCCACCCTTCCAACTCCCCATAAATTCCCCTCCTGTGGCTGCTCCAGAGAGAGAAGTTTGCGTGGAAGAGGCGAGAGGAAGACTGCTGCCTGCACAGTTAATCTACTTAGTCAGCCAGACTTTCCTGGGAGGCGAGCGATGCTGCCGGGCGCTTGGAAAGGACTTTGGCAATTGGCCCACCACTAAAAGCAAACAATGAATCGAGGAGCAGAGCTGGTTGGAGGAGTGTGTGTGTGTGTGTGTGTGTGTGTGTGTGTGTGTGTGTAAAATGGTCGGTTTCATCCAAGGAGTTGTTGTTTCAGGTGGGTCTCCTGGCTTTGGAAGGAGGAAAGGAAGGGATACAAAGAGAGAGAAAAGAACTAAACTCATATTAACTAATGACCAAAAAAACTATAACAAAGTCTTATAAGCTGATGCTACTCTGGAAGGTAGAGGAAGAAGACGTGATGAGGGAACCTCTGACTGCCTGGGCTAAAAACTTTGGGTATGAAATTGATACGACTAAGTGGAGAGGAATTTGGAATAAAAATATCAAAGCCACATTGGCTTCGTCCTATAAAGAGAACCAATATAAAATGTTATATCGGTGGCATTTGCCGCCAGCCAGACTTGCTAGGATCTTTTCCAATTTATCATCGGCCTGCTGGAAGTGTGGGGTCAAGCGGGGGACCTACTACCATATGTGGTGGACCTGCCCAAAGGTGAAGCTATACTGGGATAAAGTAAGGAGACGGGTGCAGGAGATAAAAGGGATTCAAGTGGATAGGAGGCCAGAGCTCTTCCTCCTGGGAATCCTGCCAGACCCAATGAGTAAAAGAACCAAGTACCTGATCACGTATGTGCTAACCGTGGCAAGGATGCTCCTTGCACAAAGGAGGAAAGACCCCAACATTCCGTCAGGAGAAAGCCTAATACCCAAGATAACCGATTGTGCCGAATTAGATACATTATCTAAATTACTAAAAAATGAACACAAAGAGGAGGGGGAAGAAAATTGGGAGCTGTGGTATCAATGGTTAGAAAAAGGGAAAAAGAATGGTGAGGAACTGAAGTGAAGAAAAAGATCTTATCTAGAAGGTGGGAAAAGGGTTAATTTATTCAATCTTGCATTGTATTATTGGCAGAAAGGAAAGAAACCGCAATGAAATGAGAATGGGGATATGAGGATGGTAATATGCACAAATATAGTCGATTTAAAATACTAGAATTTGCATAAATTACAGGTGACGGTGAAAGGAATGCATGGGGGAAGAAAAAAATTATTTATTTATTTACTCGTTTTGTAACCAATTGATACACAGTACTCATTTCATTCATTTTAATACTTATAAACCGCGCCCTCTCCCCATGGGGACTCGGGGCGGTGCACAGGTAGAATAAAAGCAGTAAAAAACATACAAATATCAATAAAATATACAAACAATTTAAAAGCAAATTAAACACAGCCTGTGCTAAAATCCCATTTAACTAACTAAACTAAAATTTACCCAGTAAAACCCCTAGACAGGGGGACTATCCCAAGCCGGCCAGACGGAAAAAGTAAGTTTTTAATTTAAGACGGAAGGAGCGGAGGTCTGTGGTCGTCCTAATATCGGGGGGAAGGTCGTTCCAGAGGGCCGGGCCCGCCACAGAGAGAGCCCTTCCCCTGGGTGTCGCCCGCTGACACAGTTTAGTGGACGGCACCCGGAGAAGTCCCTCTCTGTGGGAGCGAATCGGCCGTGAGGATGTATGAGGCAGAATCCGATCCCGCAGATAGCTAGGTCCCGAGCCATGGAGCGCTTTAAAGATGATAATTAACACCTTGAAGCGCACCCGGAAGACGACAGGTAGCCAGTGCAGCTCGCGCAAGAGCGGTGTTACATGGGTAGACCTTGCGGTCCCCATAATTGCTCGCGCGGCTGCATTCTGGACTAGCTGAAGTCTCCGGGTGCACCTCAAGGGAAGCCCCATGTAGAGAGAGTTGCAATAGTCCAGTCGGGATGTCACGAGCGCATGAGTGACTGTGCGAAGGGCGTCCCGATCCAATAGGGGGCGCAATTGGCGAACCAGGCGAACCTGGTAAAACGCCCTCCTGGCCACGGCTGTCACTTGATCTTCCATGGACAGCCGGGCATCCAGGAGGACACCCAAATTGCGCGCCCCATCCACAGGGGCAAGATGTTCGCCCCCTATGGCCAGCGATGGAGTGAGCTGGTTGAATCGGGCGGCCGGAAACCACAGCCACTCGGTCTTGGTCGGGTTGAGCCTGAGTCCGTTACTTCCCATCCAGATCCGCACGGCTTCCAGGCACTGGCACATCACCGCTACGGCATCGTTGGGGTGGTTTGGGGTAGATATGTACAGCTGGGTGTCATCAGCGTACAGGTGGTACTCTACCCCAAAACCACGGATGATCTCACCCAGCGGCTTCATGTATGTGTTGAACAGGAGGGGCGAGAGGACCGACCCCTGAGGCACCCCACATACGAGGGGTCTCGCGGTCGACCTCTGCCCCCCTGCCAACACAAATTGCGATCGGCCAGAGAGGTAGGAGGAGAACCACCGTAAAACGGTGCCTCCCACCCCCAACCCCCCCAGCCGATGCAATAGGATACCATAGTCGATGGTATCAAAAGCCGCCGAGAGGTCTAATAGGACCAGGATGGAGGAACATCCCCCATCTCTGGCCCTCCAGAGATCATCAACCAACGCGACCAATGCCGTCTCGGTGCTATGCCCGGGCCGAAAGCCGGACTGGCGCGGATCTAGATAATCAACTTCCTCCAGGTGACGGGGAAACTGTTGTGCCACCACACTCTCAACAACCTTCGCCAAAAAGGGAAGGTTGGAGACTGGACGGTAGTTGTTCAAAACAGCTGGATCCAAAGAGGGCTTCTTAAGGACGTAAGGAAAGAGGGTTTTTTTGTTTGTTTGTTTTTATTTTTTGTGTTGTGTTCTGAAAACTAGAAATAAAAAATAATTTTAAAAAGAGAGAAAGGAAGGAAGAAAGAGAGAAAGGGAGAGAGAGAGAAGGGAGAGACAAGAAAGGAAAGAAAAAAGAAAGAAAAAGGGAAGAAAGAAAAAGGGAAAAAGAAAGAGGGAGGGAGGAGAAAGTGAATGAGATATAGCTGGATGGATACATAGATACATGGAGGGAGGGATGAAGGGAGAGAGAGAGAAAATGAGAGGAAGGAAGGACACAAACTCTGGCTTCAGAAGACTCTTTGAAACAGCACAGTTGGCTGGAAGGGACCTCAGAGGTCATGTAGTCCAACCCCCTAAAACCTTATATCCTCTGGAATATTTTGGTGAAATTGCCAGAAGAAGGAAGGGGTTTACTAGGACAAGGCTGCCATGCAGAGGAAGGCAGAGATAGTCCTTGACTTATGACTAGAATTGAGCCCAACATTTTGGTTGCTAAGCAAGAGCGTTGTTAATTGAGTTTTTCCATATTTGACTCAATCCATGACATCTCCTGGCTCTGACAGTCATGTGCAGGGAAGAGCATCTGAAGGCCTCTGTAATGTTCTCATGGGCAGAAGTTACAGTTAAATGTGTGGCAGAAAGTGGACTCTGGGGGTGTTTTTCCAAATGCAGGAAGTGAGGTTGAATGTGTAGAGATTTAGAAGAGTTGTCTGTGTGTGTGTGTGTATCATTTTGTGTGTCTATGCACACACAATACTACGTAATATGTATGCACACATATGGCATTTATACATGGGATTAAATTGCATATTTTGAATGGTCAGTAGCAGTAAATAAATAGACTGGGAAATTGTATCTTGTTGACGCAAGGAGACACCAGGCAAGGTTCCCTTTGATGTGAGTGATTTTTTTAAAAAAATTAAATTTATGCTCGACCCTGCAGAGGGGCTTCCCGCGGCCTCAAATGAAGGAGGGAGCGGGTCACCCCAAACAGGGCGGCAGGGCGGTTTTCCGCGGGTGCGATAAGGGTGGCACAATACTCACGTTTGGCCACCCTTAGCGCCACTAAGTAAGTCCTAATGTGGTCTCTCACTAGTGTTCGGTCAGCTTCAGATCGAGAAGATCTCCACCTACTCTCTAGGCGTCTCTTGCGGCGTTTCATCTCCCGAAGCTCCTCGGTAAACCAAGGAGCCTGGGTGACTCGACGCCGCATGAGAGGCCGCAAGGGCGCGAGTCGGTCCAAGGCCCCCGTGGCCGCACTATACCATGCGGCCACTAGATCCTCAGTCGAGCCGCGGGGCAGGGACACAGGTACTGGCCCAAGCTCCCTCTGGAACCTTTCCGGGTCCATCAGGCGCCTGGGGCAGAACCAACTCGGTGTCTCCGGTTCCGCCTCCCCGCGGTGGGGTGTGACGGTTGGAAAGTCTATCCGAAGGAGAGAGTGATCTGTACATGACAAGGGTAAGATGACTAAATCCCCTGTTCCGAGATCACTAATCCAGTGTCCAGAGACAAAAATCAGATCCAGCGTGTGTCCTCCCTCGTGAGTGGGGCCCTGAACTACTTGGGTCAGGTCCATGGCCGTCATGGAAGCCATGAACTCCCGAGCCACCTCGGATGTTTCGCCCGCCGATGGCAGGTTAAAGTCCCCAATGACTATAAGTCTGGGGGTCTCCACCGCCATCGCGGCGATCACCTCGAGTAGCTTGGGCAGGGCTGCTGTTACATAGCGGGGAGCCAGGTATACAATCAGCAGGCCCAACTGCCTCCCTAGGCCCCACTTCACGAAGAGGGACTCACAGCCGGTCGTCTGAGGCACAGTGGTCTCCTTTGGCTCCAGACTTTCCTTAACAATAACCGCCACCCCCCCCACCCCTGCCTAGGGCCCTAGGCTGATGAAATGCATGGTAGCCTGGTGGGCACATTTCCACGAGGGGTAAGCCCCCCTCGGGGCCCAACCAGGTCTCCGTAATTCCCACCAGGTCCGGGTTCCCCTCTGACACAAGGTCATTTATGAGGGGGGCTTTGTTCACCACGGACCTGGCGTTGCAGAACATCAGCCTAGGGCCCCGGCTCTGTAATCCCTGACCGCCTAGCCCACGAGTTGAGCACGGGGTTGGGGCAAGCGATCGCTCGTAGCCAGCGACCACGAGCCTCCAACCCATGATGGACATCCTGTCTCCCACTGCCCCTGCCCCTCCCTAAGACCAACCGAATGGGACGGCCCTCAACAGAGACGACCCCTGATCCCCCCTCCCTAGTGGACTCCTCCTTTATCCTACTTCCGCCAGCCGGCCCTATATCTTGACCCCCCTCTGACTGAATAAACCCTCCCCCCACCCCGGAACCCCTTAAAAGCCGAATTAAAAATTTGCATAAAACCCCCCTTAGTTTGCGCCTCGCCCACCTCTCTGGATCTATCAATCCATCCTCAAGGTGGGCCCGTCTTAGACCGGGGGGCCAGGCCTGCGAGAGTGGAAGCTCCCGCAGGCGGAGAAGGTCTAACCTAGAGTACAATGGCATGTCATACTGGCCACGCCCACCTAGAGTACAACGGTGATGTCATGCTGGCCACGCCCACCCAATCACATGACCACCAAGCCACGCCCACAGAACCGGTAGTAAATTTTTTGAATCCCCCCACTGGATCCAGCCCTCTTCCAATCACTCACTCCTGTTACACACGAGTGTAAGATCTGCTCACTATTATTCCAGAGTGTCAGAGGTGGAAAAATGGATCCAGTTACAAGAGAGGAGATTTTAGCCGAATGAGAGAGAAAAACAGGAGAAAAGGATGAGCTGTTTTAGAGGTGAGCCAGGAAAGAAGAGAAATTCAGTCTCCTCTTCATGGATTGTCTGAATGCAAAGACTGAGCAGCCATCAGTCAGAGAAGCTTCAACTGAGATTTCTGCAGAGAGGAGGGGATGGGCTAGATGGACTCAGGTTCTCCTCCCAATTCACAAAGGTTGTCAAGCCACAACATGGAACTCTTGTGCTGTTGTTGCTCCAGCCCCACTTAATGGCCGGGGGCAGATAAGCCTAACTCTATGGTCTGAAGCCAGACTCCGTATTCTGTCAGCCTTTGGAGAAGACGGAAGCAGCCGTTGTGACCGAGACCCCTGGTCATCTGGAGACGGCCTCCGTCCCTCACACGGAGCATCCCTGGAGAGGTTCCAGCTGCTCCTTTGCTGGCTGTTAGTGAATGCTGCCTATCTCGTCTTTCTATTTGATTTCCACTCTTTGCATCTCTTCAGTTTCACCTGCCCTGTCCTCCCAATAAAGCATCCAGATCCACGCCAGGCTCCCTTTCATTGGAGGAGAATAAGGGGGCTTAGCTGCCTCTCCAGCTGTACACAGACCCACCTGCAATGGGGACGGAAGGAAGGTGGAATCCCACCAGGCTCATCACAAACCCACAAATAAGGGGATTTATTTAAGAAAGAATACAGCATTTTCAAATCAGCAGTGTTTAATATAAAAATGCCATGGTATCTACTCTTTGGAACCATTAATTCCCTGAGTAATTAAATTGGCCACATCTGTTGAGAAGGTTCCCCTCCTTCTCCTCTGGATTCCTCCTCCAAAGGATCTAAGATTAATGGATCCATATCGGGACCCCCATACCAGTGGTGGGTTTCTGCAGGCTTACACCTACTCGCAAGAGCCGGATGGTGAAATTTAGAGAACCGGTGAGAGGGGGTTCCATCGATAGACCCAGAAGTAAGTCTGGCCTGCCGCTGCCAGTAACCCAATGGGAAGGAAAGGAAAGGAAAGGAAGGCAGAATGTAAGAAAGGAAAGAAAGAAAGAAAGAAAGAAAGAAAGAAAGGAAGGAAGGAAGGAAGGAAGGAAGGAAGGAAGGAAGGAAGAAAGAAAGAAAGAAAGAAAGAAAGAAAGGAAGGAAGGAAGGAAGGAAGGAAGGAAGGAAGGAAGGAAGGAAGGAAGGAAGGAAGGAAGGAAGAAAGAGAATTTATCATCACAATTGAGCCCAAAATTTTGGTTGTTAAGCAAGAGCGTTGTTAAATGAGTTTCAGCACATTTTACAAGTTGGCCACTCCCACCCTGTCACATGACTGCCAAACCACACCCACAAAATAGGCCACACCTAGAGAGTAGGTTCTAAAACAATTTGAAACCCACCACTGCCCCATACCTGCCATGGATGCAGCCTTGGAGACCCCAACCTCTTTTCTCTCGCCTTCCTTCCCCTCCTTGATCTGGAGGAATAGGCGGCATTCATCGCATGGGCCAAAGTCTTCATGAAACTGTAAGGTTGGTATTCATTTCGGCCCCTTAATCTCCCCCGTTTCCTTTGGGTCTCCAGTGGGGCTTTCTGGGTGCATCTTCTGCGGCCTTTGACAGAAAAGACGTTCTTTGAAAGAGAACAGTGGAAATAAGGATCTTGAAACTTTTCTTCCACAAAGAAATCAGGTTCAAAGGCAGAATCTTTTGGCCTTTCTTTTGGCAGATAACCAAAGTTCCAAATACTATGGATATATGTGAGAAGTCTGCGCTTGTTCATTTGATACCCTGCAGAATTTGTGAGGATCCAGACTTTCCCTTCAATGGGTCCTGGGAGACGCATAAATGTTAAATGGAAAGGAAGAATTCTCTCCCAAATGGAATCCATTTCCATGAAGTGAACAAAGACGTTGACTTGTCTCTACTTAGAGAGGGAATCCCTGAGGGCTTCTGCATGTCCAGTCTTTGAGAATCTTTGTGATACAACCACACAAATTCCACTCCTGACAAGCACAGGAGGGAAAATCCTCATGAAATCCTCTCCCTTCTCTGTGTCTGAAGCAAAGAGGCCAATCAGGGTCCATCTGAAATGGAGGAGCAGCTGGACAATTGCTGGGTACTGGAATCCTTCTTTGAGGTCCATCTGGTGGAAAAAGGGGAATCGACTTTTATCACTCAGAGCCTCTGAAGCTGGTCCAAAATTGATCTGAAAAAGGAATTGAAAGGATTAGAGCCATGAAGGGGAAACTGAGGCACGCAGAGCCCTCTCTCCCGGCACAAAGGCTGCCCCAGCCCAGCTCCACTAGCATCCACATGCAGGTCCACCTCCTGCCGGCCAGCTGGTTTTTGGGCCTCTGCCGAGGGCCAGGATCAGGGGACCTGTGAGTTTGCTGTGTGTGGGATGGGGATGGGGGTGGCGCTTGCATTGCCCAGGAAACTCCAGTGGGCTGGAAGTGAGTGGGAATCGCCTGGACCCCCCCAGTGCTTCCTCCCTCAGTTGGAGGCTTCCTTCGGCCTTCCAACAGTTGCAAGGGCTTTATTTTTTATTTCTGCTTCCAGGTTGGTGCAGGAGGCTTTCCAGGGCCAAAATGGGTACGAAAAGTCCAGGTTTTCCTGTTTTGGACCAGGCCATTCACACTCACTTCCAGCCCACCAGAGTTCACTGCTTCAGGGCAGAAATGAGAGCCTGTCCTGTGGAATCCACTGCCACTTGGGAGAGAAGGATGTAGTTTGCTGCGCAATGCAAGGAACCCCCACTGCATACTCATGCGTGCCCCGCCCTGGCCCTCGTCATAGGCCTGAAATCTAGCTGGCTGGCACTTGAACAACGACATGAAGAAGAGGAGGAGGAGAATGAAGAGGCTTTGCAGGAGCCAGCAGGGAGCAGGTCGGGGGGGGGGGGGGCTGGCTGGTTGGGGAGGGGAAAAATAGGAGGCCCTGCTTGAATGGGGAGGAATGTACCCACATACCCTGCCTCTCTGCTCAGGTGTCGCCCACACCATTGGCAGCAGTTTCGGTGCCCTCACACACACAAAGACACACACACACACACACACACACAATGGATTGCTCTCTTCCCCTCCCTGTCTCTCTCTAGCCCCATTTACTTGGAAGCTGCTCCATGAGACAAGAAGCCGAGAAACAAGAGAGGAGAGAGAGGTTTGCAAAGTCAGGGAGTCCTTGTTGCAGGAAGGGAGGGAGAAGCAGGAGGGACCTGAGTGGGTTGGGGAGGCCTTGAGGGTCTCTTCTATCACTAGGACCCCCATGGCCTTCCCCACCCTCAGATTCCTCAGGGGCACATTGGGATCCTTCAATCGGGAGCTCTTAGGAAAGGATCCCCTCCTTGTGGGTTGCAAACAGCTCTTTCCAGTGGGGGAAACAGGACAAAGCAAGTGGGGGGAAAGAGTTTCCTTTGCTCTATTTCCAGTCTGAAGGAGACCCCATCCCACGTGAGACCACAAGGTTTCCCCACCCAAATCATTCCACCACCACCACTCCGGCTCACACCTGCCGGCTGAGCCCAGGCCTTTCCTTCGCAAGCCCCACCGACTGGAACTGCAAAGTAAGACCAAAGTTTTTGGCCAGCAGAGGGCTTCTGGAGGGGAGAAACGGGATGCACAGAGGCCCCAGGATGGGAAAATGGAGCCCTCTGCCTCAGCTTCTCAGTTCGGGCTAAGTGGCATGCAGACCCATGTCGCCTGGCATGCATAGCCTTGCCTGTTTCTCTTCTGGGTTTCTGGTGCGCATGTGCATGTAAAAATCAGCTGGTCTTTGTGTGCACTGCAGTGGCAGAAGTGGAAGAGCTGCTCTTCTTGTTTCTGTGAGCGCATGCGTTCCAGCAGCTGATTGTCGCATGCATGTATGACAGAAACCGGAAGAGGAGCTGCCTGGTGTGCATATACGCACTGACATGCACACTGGGCAACTCCTCTTCCAGATCGCATCCCTGACAAGAGGACTCAGTGCTGAAAAGGTTCTCCCTCCATGCCCTTTTTCCAAGGCTTTATAAAGCGGTACCAACACTTCCCGTGATTTGGATTCTCTCCTTCTGTTGATGCAGTCTAGGATTGCAATGGCTTTTTTTGGCTGCTGCCACACATTCCTGGCTCACATTTGAGAGATTGTCTCCTAGGATTCCCAGATCCCTCTCACAGTTCCTGTTATTGAGCCAGGCTTCACCTGATCTGTACCTGCACATTTGGTTCTTCTAGCCTCAGTGTAAGAAAATGGAGAAAAATCCACACAAACCTGTGGGACTTTGTAGGTGCCTCCTAATGTTGACATCTGGATGGAGATCTCCATTCTAGCTCCATCAAGAAGAGCCAGAAGGTTCCCTTTCCTTCCACAGCCGTAGTTGGGGACATTGGCTTCTCCAGTGGAGAGAATGTTCAGCAAGGCATCAGAAGTGTGGAAAGTGCTCCTATAGTTGTCATGGATGTTGTAGCCCAGTGTGAGATTGTGCAGGAGCCGGGAATTCTTGTTGACCGTTTGGATGTTGAAAGAGAATCGTAAGCCATCAAAGAATCCAATGGAATCCCTATTGTAAAAAAAAATGTTATAATCAACAGCAACAAGAAATACTTTTTTATATATATAATAAATATAATCCTCCAGAAGCCTCCTGAGCCTTAGGCCATTGATCCAAAAGCAATAATCAGTTATACAAATATGGAAATTGGCTGAGGTACAGCAAGAACAAGTGGTTCAACCACCACTTCAAATAAAATTCATGATTCAAGTGAGAAATTAAGGATTGAACCGAGAGAGGAAAATAATCTCACAAAAGAGCTAAAAGACAAAGAGGAATCCGAGGGCTACATAGTTTGGGACTGAGGCTACAATGGGCTAGAGGAAGGAGGGAAGAAAGGAAAGCAATAAAGGAAAGAGAAAAGATCAAGGAACCATAAAATAAATACAAAACTACAGAATTAACAAGAGGGGAAAGTACAGAATAGATTGTATACACAAATATTACAAAATAAGAAACATAAGAGAATCAAATAGATATAAAAGATGTAATGTATGGAATTAATAGAGATAAAAGATATGTAAAGATAGATAGATAGATAGATAGATAGATAGATAGATAGATAGATAGATAGATAGATAGATAGATAGATAGATAGATAGATAGATAGATAGATAGATGAAACACAACGTAAATGTAAAAGATGTAGAATTGTTGCAAAGATTATATAAATATATAACAAAAAGAAAGAGAGAGGAAAATAATCTGCAGCCCTTTCAACTTTTTTTTCAGGCGCATTTTTGGATTTGAGTCTCTTTCACCAAACAAGACAAAAGAGAAAAGCCATAGAAATCAAAGTCATTGAGGAAATTAGGCATATTTCCCCAATATAGGAATAAATGAAAAATAAAAAACAGGAAAGAAGGAGAGTGTTAGAATGGAGGGAATGCAATTCCATCACACTGAATGACTTACAGATCAGGGAAAACAAACTGAAGTGAAGGAGCCACATTAAAAAGCAACTTGGTTTGTGATGTTTCGTGTCTATTGGAGATCACTATAGCAATGAGATGGTCTCCTGGGCTGTAAAAGCTCTGTGGTCCTTTTCCATCCTGATGCTCCAAACTCTGTGGGCATTTCATCCTCAGCTTCCCGGAGACTGAATGGGACACCAGCAGCATCAGAAGCAGAAGCAGGAGGTCCATCATTCATGGGGTGAATCAATCGATCCCTTTCCTGTTTCTAAAGAAGAATTAGAAGGATTCAAAGGATTCTCACAAGGTGGGAAATGATCCAGTGTCTTTCCTGATTGAAACCCAGAGAAACACTCAGCTTCACCTGGAAAGGAGAGAGACGGACATTCAAGAGCACAGACCCTGCCTGTCCCTAAACTCCCTATTTCTCTGCCCAAAGTCTCCCCTGGAGGATTCGGCCAAAGAGCAGAGCTGAACCTTTGATCATAATTCTCCCTCTCAGGAGGGATGTCTGGAGAATCCAACCAGTTCTTGGACTCAAAGGTTGTTGGGAAATTCTCTGGAGGGAAATGAAAGGGTAATAATCCCCATGTGATTCATAATAACGGGGGCAGAGATGGAATTAAATCCATCATCTAGCTTTGAGACGTTTGGGGGTCTCCATGCTTGAAACTGGCCCCATAGGGAATACACGGCCATTGTGGCTGAAGAAACAATTAAATCTGAGATTTGTTTGCCTAAAGACAAAACGAGGGGGGGGGGCACTTAATGACAGAGAATGTCACAGATATGAAATAGCTGCCTGTTGAGTTGGAACCAAAATGTTGGTTATGTTATTTTGAAAGCTAATCCTCGAGGGTTTTGCACAAAAGGGCTGATGAAACAGTGCAGCCAGTTTCTAAGAACAAAATCAACTTTAGTGAAAAACTAGTTACCAGAAGTTTGCAAAGTTAAAAAAACCCTTAGGAAGGAAGGAAGGAAGGAAGGAAGGAGAAGGGAAGGGAGCAGAGGTGGGTTGCTCCTGGTATGGACTGGTATGGGCGTACCAGTAGCAGAAATAGGCCATATGTTTGCATACTGGTAGATACCCCCCCCCCCATACTGGCAGGGTCCCCTGGCCTGCCCCCATTTGCAAGGCCCTTCTCAAAGAGGAGGAAGAGGGTGTGGGGCTTCTTCAGAGGAGCCGAGGCAAGAGCAGCATTGAAGCCCCCTCCACTCCAGCCTCGGCTCCTCTGAAGAAGCCCTGCACCCCCTTCCTTCTCTTGGAGAATTCTTGGGGGAATTTCGTGACCTTCTGCCCTTCTCAAAGAGGAGGAAGCGGCTGTGGGGCTTCTTCAGAGGAATGGAGGCTGGAGGGAAGGGAGGCCTCCACTCAGTCTTTCCAAGAGAATGTCCATAAACAAGATTGGGAAATGGACAGCAGGAGGTCTTCTGGCAGCAACATCTCATCTTAGGGACTAGCATCAAGGGGAAGATGACTTTGAAAAGGCTTCCTGTCCCACCATAGCATGCAAGGCGAGGACTGGCTGGGAGGGGAGGGGCAAGGAGAAGCCAGGCCAGGTGATCCTCCATGTGAGTGACATCGAGTTGGCCACGCCCACCCAGTCACATGACCGCCAAGCCACACCCACAGAATAGGTAGTAAAAGATGTTTGAAACCCACCCCTAGCTCCGCCCCTAAGACCAGGGATGGGCAGGAGGCCAGCATTGGGCCAGGACTGGTGGGGGGACCTCCAGGCTGCCTCCAGGAGCAACCTGGCCAAGGAGAGGAAGCCCTGCAGCAGCCGCCCACAAGGAAGAGCTCAGGGAGGCTGGTCTGGGCTGGGCTGTGGGGTCCTGGGGAGCTTATGGGCTGGGCATTCACCCTTAACTGCCTAAGTCTCTGGACAGCCTGTGCTGCCATTCTCCAAGTGGCCTTGCAGGGACAGTGAGGCTGCTCTGTTGGACGAGACTTTCGGTCTCACCCTGATTTCCCCTTCCTCCCCTGGAGACCTCTGGATCCCCCCTCAAAGCCTTCCCTGCCCCCCTCCCCCAAAGAAAGCGGAGGAGGACAGGGCTGGATGTGGAAGCCTGGAGGAGAAAGTTTGCTTCTGCCTTGAGGGATCTCTGGAGGGGAGGAGGGGGTGGGAGGGGGGGAGCTGCATGAGGGGAAGCTGCCCCAACAAGCCACCATCCTTTCCACCTGTGATTGGAAACAGGGATTCCCTCTCAAGAAGGCCCAGCCTCCCTCCTGCTCCTCCCCTGCCTCCTCCTCTTCCTCTCCCTCTCCAGAGACTCCTGCAAACTTTCTCCTCTGGGCTTCCAGGTGCATCAGCCTTATCCTCTGCCTCTCAAATGCCAAGGAGGTCTGGGATGGGTAGAAGAACGGCTCCTTTGGCTAGCTGTGCCACACAGACACAAACACACATACATACACACCCTTCCAAGCTTGGAGACCTTTTCCAGATTGGAGCTTACAAACTGCCAATCATGCCTGGGCTTGGGGAGAAGGGCGTCTCTTTCCTCTTTGTTAAAAGCCGCCAAATATGGAATGTGGTGTGTGTGTTTGTGTGTGTGTGTGTGTGTGTGTGTGCGCGCGCTTGGGTGCCAGCAGTTTGGGGAGGGGAGGAGCTTGTGGGGCACTGAATTGTCCCCATGTGGAGTCAGCTGATGCAACTTATTCCATCCTGACCCAGCTGCCCCGAGACAGCCATGCCCAGTGGGGGGTGTCGAGCTGGCTACCCCCACTCAGCCATCCCTACCCAGCCATGCTCCCCAGTGGTGGGATCCCAAGTCTTTTCCTAGGGGTTCCATGAGAGGGCGCTTCCCTTGTGCGCATGCAGCCCTCCAAGAGCCCTCGGAGTCAGAGTCAGAGTCAGTGCTGGGGAGCTGAGCTGCTTCTTTAGCTAAGCTGAGGCACAGCAATGCCCTCTGCCACACAAATGAGCTGAGCTGAGAAACAAGGGAATCCAGGTCAGGGAACTGTGTGGGTGGGAGGGCAGAGTCAGCCAGAGGTGGTATTTGCTGGTTTTCCAAACTTCTCCAGACTTCCACTACGTCAGAACCGGTCTGAACCAGCTGAATACAACCTCTGATGCCCACCCAGCCATGCCCACCTAGTCCCGGTGACCAGACTGTTCTGCTCCAGCCAGGCCCGTCTGGACGCTGTGAGTCTTCATTGTCTTCCCTGCTCCTGGCCCTTTGAGGGCAACCATGAGGCTGATGGGACCCTCAATGAAACTGAGAACTGAGAGCTGAAAAGTGTCTGTGTAGGAGAGAGAAAAGGTCAGAGTAGGAAAAATGGCCAGATGGAAGCTGTGGGAAAGAAGCTCCAGTCATGCTGTGAGATAATCTCTGTGGGAATCCATGAAATCCCCAAATGATGAGAAATTCAGGGTTTCACCTGCTCTCTGCTGGGGAGGGAAATCTGCACAACTGTTCAATGGTTCCTCCTTGATGTCCTGATGAAACCGACTCTAGAGAAAGTGTGGATCACAACAGCCGTCTGGGATTTCACTTTGGGGTCATTGTGTAGCTCTGTGTTTTTCTTTCTCTCCTTATTCAAGAAATACAAGAGAAATATCTGACTATGTTCAGGCCCTTTAATTGTCCACTCTACCACTTGTGCCTGAAGCCTTTTCTCTGCTCCTCTTCCAAGCTTCTCTTGTCTGTGAAGGGCTGGAGAAGATGCCCAGAGAAAGAGGACCTTGAGACTCTCCCCAGGAGGAGGTTGGAGGGATCCTGTCTAAAGGCAGCCGCATCACGGACTGTGGCATGAAGGTTCAATGCTGCATCTTCATCCAGGTCCAGGAAGGGGTGAGGAAGGATGGGAACATCTGGGTTTCTAGGAAGAGGCACCCATGGAAGCTGCTCTGCTCTCCAACCACAGAGATTGCTGATCAATTGGGAATCCATGTTTAGGTCTCAGAATGGCTCCTAATAGCGAATAGGATCCCTTTGCCAATTCCTTTTTAAGGAGACAAGAAAATCTCTGGTGGATCAGACTAAGATCAGCCTGAGATTCTCAGGGCCCACACAGAGGATTCTGGTTCTCCCACAGGCAGAAGGAGGAGACTTTGCCCATCACCCAATGGCTGCATCCCCAGAATGGAACTTTCCTCCATCACACCAGGCAGTGTTGGAGTCTCAGCCATCCCTCGATCAGATCTTCTGATGCCAGAATTGGGGATCCCCAGATGGAGGGAGGTCTGAGTGTCCAACAGTGTCCATCTGAGGTGAAGGAGGAAAGCTCAGTTCTGGGCAAAGTCTCTTCCTTCTGCATTCATAGGAGAAAATGTTTCTAAGTTTCACTCCCCCAATCATAAAGTCCTAAGGCAGGACCGGAACTCAAGAGTCTCCTGGCAGTTGGCCCAAAGTCCCCCAGGAAGGTTTCATGCTTAAGGGAGGATTAGAACTCAGAGCCAGCTGGCTTTCATGCCTAAAATAGGACTGGAACTCAAAGTCCCCTGATGATTGGCTCCAAGTCCCCCATTTGGCTTTTGTTGGAAGGTGGGATGAAAACTCCTATGATTGGCACAAAGTCCATCCAGTGGCTTTGATTCCCTGTATGGTCACCAGGCACAACTTCTCACTTCCCACAGACTGAAGCTGCTTCCTGCCGCTGTCCCTTTGCTCCCCTTTAGCCCAAACAGACAGCCTGGCACCCACCCCTCACCTGCCCTGCTCCCAGGCCACCTCCAGCAGCCTCCCTCCCGCCTCCCGACCGCGGCCTCCCCTTCCTCCCCTGGGGCTGGCCGAGTGAGCGGAAAGGCGCCCGGTGGGCTTCCTCCCAGCTTTGTCGCAGATAGAGAGTGGGGGCTCCCTGCGCCCCTTCCCTCCCGGGCCACCTCGGGGCTCCGTCGAGGAGAGAGGCAGAGGAGCTGCGGTGGGCGAGCGCCCCCCCCCCAGATCTGAGAGCTTGAGGGGCATCCCGGGTGGGCAGGTGGGCAGACTCTGGAGGTCTGAGCCCACACAGGGCCTCTAGTTGTCTGCGGGGGGGGGGAATTCGCCTTCGCCTCCTCCCCGTAGAAGTGTGCAAGGTGGGCAGGGGAGGCAGGCGGACACCGGTGGAGGAGGACGGCATGGAAGCCGTTCTTGGGGGGAGCTGATGGCCACCACCGGGGCTCCCGGGTTGGACTTCTCTCCCTTGGGGATCACAGCCGTTGTGGGAGGAGGGGAGGGAAACGGCCAAAGGAAGGAGAGGCCTGAATATTTGGAAGACCGTCTCCTACCGCATACCTCCCATCGACCAGTCCGCTCCCACAGAGAGAGTCTCCTCAGGGCCCCATCAATGTCGGCTGGTGATCCCTAGGGGGAGAGCCTTCTCTGTGGCAGCTCCGGCCCTCTGGAACGACCAGGGAGCAAAGGAGGGGGGAAGGGGGCTTTGGGAAGGGAGGGGGGAAACGCTGGAGAAAGACGGGAGAAAAGGGAAAGTGAAGGGTGGGAAAACAGAGGGTCTCTCGGAGCGGCTTCCATGGCTCAGCTGGAGTGCTGAGGGTCTCACCTGGATGGGCGACCAGGGCGCTGCGGAAAAGCCAGCAGATAAGGCTTTCCCTCCCTCTTCGAAAGGGGCCGCTTCCTTCACCCCCCCTTTAATTGTTTTTAATTTTTTTAAGCAAATAGTTCATTTTCCCTTTCAAATTCATTCATAGATCAACATTCTTATAATCGCTGTTTAATATTTGTCTATGTATCATTAGTCTCTATACTCATTTTTACATTTTACACACACACACAAACAGAGAGAGAGAGAGGAGAGTTTAGATCACTTTCTTGCCTCCCCATACCTCCATCTTATTTTGCAACAACCTTACTTATTCCACCTTCTCTACCTCCTTTCTCTACCTTCTTCTTTCCTCCTCTCCTTCCTTCTTACCCTCTCCTCTTTCTTCCCCTCTCTCCTACTCTTCATTCCCCATCCTTCCTTTCTCTGCTTTACCCTTCCTTCTTTTCCCTTCCTCCCCCCCTTCTCCAAAGCGCAGCTCCTCCGTTCTCCTCGCTCCCTCCCACCGTCCCAAACGCCCCCCCCCCACAGCTCCAAGGCCTCCTGCCCCCCTCCCCCCGCTCTTCCAGCCAGAGGGGCGCGTGCTGCCCATCAGCCGAAGGTCTCAGCCCCAGCAGGGCCCTCGGGGCCAGGATCCCTGCCGGACACCGGGCTCCTCGGGGGCGCTTTGGAAGGAGGCTCCCTGGCTGCGTTGGGCTCTCTTACGGGGCAAGAACTGCGGAAGGGAAGGTCGCAAATCTGCCCCGGAGACTTTGGAGCAGCTGATCAGGGAGGGAAACTGCGGGGGGGGGAGGGAGGGAGAGGAGCGGGGGTTGGGCTGGAGGGGGGCAGAGAGAGAGAAGGGGGGGGTGAAGAGACGCCCAGGAGTGAAGGAAGCTCCGCGGGGTCCCTTCTGAAGAGAAGCCTCGTCCTTGATCCGGTCTCGGGAGTTTTGGGCAGGTCAGGCGGTTGCTCCTTCCCTCCTTTGGGGCTACACAATTATACTAACAGAAGGGAAGGTGAAGGGATTTCTTTCCTTTTCCCCCTTTCCCTTTCTCCTTTTTCCCCTTCCGCCTTTCCAGACAGCTGACAGAGACTGAATGCAAAGCCCTCCTTCACTGATGTTGCCTTGATTTTGTCTTCTGACGGGGAGTCGCCCAGAAGAAGCGCCGCCGCCTCTTCGGTTGTTCCAGAGGATGGCGTGGACCCCCTTCGTCCCCCGCAGACCCGCTTCTTCCGAGATCGGCGCCCCCCCTTTCCCCCCCGTTGGCCTTGGAGCGTTTGGGGGGGAGGGGCAGAGAGGCTCCCCCACCCTGTAAATGCCTGGAGGTCCCGCTGGGTCTCCGGTTCCAGGACTCCGCCTGGAAAATCTGTTTCCCCCCCAAAGAAGCAAGTGGGGCCCTGAAATGGAAAGAGGCTTTCTGGGACTCTCAGAGGAGGTTTGGGGGCTCCGCTGTCAGCTGGGAAGGCTGGGAAGGTCCGGCCTAAGGAAGAGAAGGACTGTGGGGGATGGGATGACCTCCTCCAACACTTGAGCGGCTGTCCCGGAGAAGAGGGGCTCCATTCACCCTCCGGAGCCCCTGAAGGCAGGAATAGAAGCAACGGATGGGAGCCCAGTGAAGAGAGATCCAACCGAGAAGCCAGGAGAGATTTTATAACAATGAACATCTATTAACCAGTGGAAGAGTTTGCATCCCGGAAGTTGTGGCTGCTCCATTGAGGGAGGTTTTCAAGAAGAGATTGGAGAAGCTTTTCTCTGAAATCTCCAACTTGAGAAGCAGGTTGGACTAGAAGACCTCCAAGGTCCCTTCCAACTCTGTTGCTTTTGTTATTCTGATTCAGTCCAAACATGAATTCAGAGACTGGTCAACAGAATTGCTTATTAAAAACAATTTTATACACCTGTGACAATTTATCCAGTGTCAAATACCAAGAAGTAATCATTTTATAAAAGTTCTCTTTTAGGCTAAAATTCAGCCTAAATTTTAATATAGACCACATATTTTCCCATTGCTCCAATATTATGACCAAAATCCCTCATCCAGTGAATCATGCAACCTTTAACCTATTCACTGTTAGTGGATTCACCATCTACTTCTCTCTCTCTTTAGCCTTTTCATATTCTTCCTCTTCTGATTGGTTTTGCATTTGGATTTTGTGTCTTATATTGTCATCTGGAATCATTCTGGAATCTGGCAGAATCTAAATGGAATAAACAAAAAAAAGGATGTTTTCTTGACTTAGGTATTAGATGCTCATCTATTAAAGAGTTAATCTTTCAAATGAAAAGTGTCTGGTGGTGGATAAATAGACAAACCGATTGATTGAGAAATAGGTAGATCTTCCTTCCCCACTGACTTCGCTTGTCAGAAGGTCAGAAAAGGGGATCACATGACCCCTCAGAGACTCTGCAACCCTCATAAGTCCATGCCAGTTGCCAAGCATCCGAATTTTGATCCTGTGACCATGGGAATGCTGCAATGGTCTTAAGAGAGAAAAATGGTCATAAATCTCTTTTCTCAGTGCCATTATTATTTAAAAATAAATAAATAAAAATAAATAAATAAATAGAGAAACGGTTGTAAGTTAAAGACTCCTTTTACCCTTGCTAGGAGTTGGTCGTGGGTGATTTGGGCCCAGGGCTGCTTTGAACTCCTGAGCTGCCTCTGACCTCCCACCTGGGGATGGCCATCTGGAGCCCCCCAGCTCCATAAGCCCAGGGGACTCCACTGCCCACCCAGCCCCAGAGCCCCGGAGGTCAGGCAGGGAGCCTGGTGCAAGAACAGCAGCCCTCACTGACCCCTCCTGGTGCCCAACTGAAGAGACAGCCTCTCTCCTCTGGCTGTCTGTGGGGCAAGGGCTCTGCATGACCCCCCAAAGCACGCCCCTCCCCTCCCCTGGAGCCTCAGCTGGTGCCAAAGCCAGAAACCCTCCAGGCTGAGCTCCGTGGGCAGAATCGCCCCCTCCGGTCCCAGCCGAGTCTGAGTGATGGACGCCGTTTCCTCCACCCTGAAGTCCCAGATGAAGGGAGTGTTATGTGATATCTCTGTTGGGAGACAGCAAAAGGGTGTGCGGCTGAGTATGCAGCTAGAAGAATGTTGCTAATGGACATACAATTAGTAGACCAGACACTGTTAAGTAAAATAAAATAGCTTTTACTGAAGTTGTAAAAACTACTAAACTCCTGCTTAACAAACAGTGATGTTAAAGCGATTCAAAATCAAAGTCTCAACAAATATCAAATTGCTTACAGTCAGCAAACACAATCTTCCTTCCTTCTTTCTTCTTCAGTAATTCACAGTTCACGACACACGAGCAACTCAGGTATCAAACAGCAAATCCAGCAGAGAGAGAGAGAGAGAGAGATGCGCTCTGCTGGCTTCCTCTTATAGTGAGAGATAATTGCACTTACTAATTGCACTCTAACATTACAACATCCTTAAAGTCACAATGACCATATATTATCATGGTATTATATATTGTCTACCCAACTCTAGGAGTCTATTCCTAACAGGGAGCTTTATGGCAGACTGGCCTGGCCTTCACCAAGGCTCCAGGGCAGAGGTCATATTCAGCCGGTTCTGAGAGGTTCTGGAGAACCGGTAGCAGAAGTTTTGAATAGTTCGGAGAACTGGAAAATAGAAGGGCCCCACCCCCTCTGCCTCCCAGCCTCCCAGCTGATCTCCTTCTGTTGTCCTCAACAGGAGGACGGAGCTGGGAAGCAGGTGGGGGGGCTGGGGAGAGAAGGGGGATTTTGCAGGATCCTTCCTCTGCCACGCCCACCAAGCCACGCCCACAGAAGTGCTAGCAAATTCTTTTTGAATCCCACCACTGGTCCAGGGCCTTCAGAACCTCCCGTCCAGGACTTGGGTTGGAGTGCGAGAGGCGGTGCCCCAGGAAGAAGATTGGAGGGTGGGGGATGTCCAGCAGGCACTACTGCTTCGTCTGTGGGAACGCCGTGGGTGCAATGAAAGTGAGGAAGCGGAAAACAAGATGGGGATTCTTATGGAGGCGCCCGGAGAACCGGTTTGGGGGCATGGCAGGCCTGGGTCACTGCCAGTTCCACCAACCCAGGCCGCCAAACCACTCCTGGCTCAGCTGAAGCAGTCCAAACCAGTAGGAACCCACCATGGAACAAGATCCCTGGGATCACTCGGTCTCCGTGAGTGGCCTGTTTCTCAACCCTCTCCGTATTTTCCTCTCTCCCCATGGCTATTGGGATCTTCTGGCCCCCTCTGGCCCCTTTGGAGCCCTCCCCCCTCCCCAGTTCATGGCCATGAGGGTCCCGGTCTGTGGCTCTCAGTTCCATCACTCAGTGGGGGGGGATGTGAGGGGAGGAAGCCCTGCGGTTCTTTCACATTAGCCTCAACACCAGAAGGAGCTTTCAGCCCCCCCATCTCTCCCACCCCAGAAGGGGTCTCTCCCACTGGGCAGCATGTACACACACACACACACACACACACACACACACACACACACACTGTCCCTGACCCAGTGAGAGTTTTGTATTCTGGGGGAGGGTGCAGAGCTTTGGGGCCATGAGATGTGCCTGCATTGCATGGGGGGCTCAGCCTGATCCCTGCAGGAAGAAACGGGCCCTCCTGGAGGTTGGAGCCTGCAGGTATCCAGAAAATCTCTTCCTGAATTAAAATTAAAAGGAAATGTAAAAAGTAATACATTGTTTAGCACACTGTGTGAACCGATTCCAGGTCTGGCATTCAGGCAACAGAGCTGGGATGATGGGAGAGAGGCAGATGTGTGGATGGAAAGGAGAGAGACGGACATTCAAGAGCACAGACCCTGCCTGTACCCAAACTCCCTATTTCTCTGCCCAAAGTCTCCCCTGGAGGATTCGGCCAAAGAGCAGAGCTGAACCTTTGATCATAATTCTCCCTCCCAGGAGGGATCCCTGGAGGATTCAACCAGTTCTTCGACTCAAAGGTTGTTGGGAGATTCTCTGGAGGGAAATGAAAGGGAAATAATCCCCATGTGGCTCATAATAACAGGGGCAGAGATGGAATTAAATCCATCATCTAGCCTTGAGAGGTTTGGGGGTCTCCATGCTTGAGACTGGCCCCAGAGGGAATACACGGCACCTGTGGCTGAAAACAAAAAGAAATGTGACATTTATTGGCATAGTGGTTAGAGAGAAAAATCCCAGAGGCCAGTTAATGCTGGAACAGGTCATAAATCTGAAATAGCTGCCTGTTGATGTGGAGCCAAAATTGACTTTATTTTGAAAGCTAATGCTCAAGGGCATCATCACAAAAGGGCTGATAAATTAGTGCAGCCAGTTTCTAAGAACAACTTTAGTGAAAAACTAGTTACCACAACTTTGCAGAGTTAAAAAAACACACAGAGAGGGTAGAAAAAATGAGGGAAAATAGATGGAGAAATCAAGGCTGCTTCTCACCCTATGTGAGGGAAAAAGGAAGGGAGGGAGGGAGGGAGGAGAGGGAGGAGAGGGAAGGAAAGGGAGCTCCTGTTGCAGATGAAAAAGCTGATCTGCAAAATCCAACTTCCACCTTCAGAGACCTGGGAATGCAGAAGCCCATATCCCATGTTCCCCTGCCCCCTTTCCCATGTAGAGCCCAGGCAAGGGGGCTCTTGCAGGGATGCCAGACAGGACTCTGCCTGGCTGAGTGGGGAGCCCCTCTTGGGAGGAGGAAGTTGGGGAGCCTCGTGTTGGGGAAGGGAAGCAGATCTGCCAAATCCACCTCCAGGTTCCATCTTCCGAGGAAGAGAAGACTATATCCCATGTTGCACTTCCACCTGTTAACATGCATGGGGCATCCAGAGGAAAGCAAAGCCCAGACCCATGGAGAAAGCCCAGGATGGCCAAGAAGGAGGAAGGGATGTGGGGCATTCCTGGGAAGAGGCTAACCTGGTTTATGGGTCCCAGGGTTGAAGGTTGGGGGTTCCTCCAGCCTCATTTGGCCTCCGTGTCTTTCCAGGAGAGGCTCCTGGGGGGGAGAAGCCATGCAGGGCTGGGTCTTCCGAGGGGGATCCGGGGTTGCCTGGGAGGAAAGGGTGGGTGGCCAGGTTAATCCAAATGATAAATGGTTTACAGTGCTGGACTTGAAGGATGCTTTCTTTTGCATCCCATTAGCAGAAGAGAGCCAGCCCATCTTTGCCTTTGAATGGCAAGACCCCACGTCAGGCACTCCTGTTCAATACCCATGGACTAGATTACCCCAAGGATTTAAAGCTAGTCCCACTATCTTTGGCCAATGCTTGGCCAAGGACCTGTATAAACCATCTTGGGTCAAGGAGTATTCAGTTGTACAGTATGTGGATGATTTGCGTTTAGGTGCTGATACAAGGGGCTACACTGCTCTTAAATTGGCTGGCAACCTGTGGCTATAAGGTATCTAAAGCAAAAGCCCAAATTGCACAGCAGGAGGTTAAATACTTAGGATATGGCATCTCAGCAGGACAGCGGAGACTGCTAGCCCCAAGGAGGGAAGCAATATGTCAATTAAAGCCCCCTGTTAACAGAAGACAACTACGGGGATTCTTGGAGATGGCTGTTTTTTGTAGAATTTGACCAGGCCTGGGAATGGGGGAGGGGGCATGAGGGGCGTCTCCACCATTGGGGTCTTCCTGCTTCTTTTGATATCCGAAGGTTCCATCTGCCCCCCCAGGGGACCCTGGTGGGTCAGTCAGGGCCACTCAGGAGCCTCCACGATGCCCAGAGGCTGGGAAGGTTTGGAGGGGGAGGAAGCGGCCCCACCTCCCCCCCCCCATGCAGGATCAGGTCTGTTGAGTCCCCAAGCCTATGTCCCAGACAGCTCGTCTGGTAACCTATGAGTCACCGCATTCCGGAGCTGAGCCAGCAGCTGCAGTGATTAACAGAGACAAGCTGTCTGGAATCTGTCTGGAAAGGAGTTACATTGTTGCAATTGCATTGCTAGGAGTTTCCTGCCTGGTAACTCTATATAAGAGGTTGCCAGAGAAGAAACCTTGCCAGTTGAATCTTGTGTGTGTTGTAAATAGTGTGAATAAACGTTCCTGTTGTTTTGACCATGCCTGAGTCGGAATCCTTTGTCTGATCTAACACTGGCGACGAAGGTGGGATTCAGGCCGTGGCCTTAGAACGCAACGGGTAACGAATACTTCAACAACAGAGCGCAGCGCGACGCACAGCCTCACCATGGCTACGGCGACAATGCCTCCGTTTGCACCATTCGACCCGATGAAGGAACAATGGGCTTCCTTCTTAGCCCGGTTCGAGTGCTTCTTGATAGCCAGCGACTACGGCGAACTCGCGCCTGCCAGGAAGCTGAGCCTATTCCTCCAGTGCGGCGGCCCTGAATTGTTTGCTACCGCCCGAACCATAGCAGCACCCGCAGCGGTGCACGAAGTGCCGTGGGACGATCTCCTGGGCCGCCTGAGAGCACACTACGTGCCGGCGCCTTCCCGCATAGCGCATCGCTATGCATTCAGGCAATGTGTGCAACAGCCGCAACAGTCGGTAGCCGAGTTCCTGCAGAAATTGAGAGCGACCGCAATCCCCTGCGAGTTCCCTGCTGGCTTCCTGGAGGAATCCCTACTGGAGCAGTTTGTATGCGGCGTAAGAGACATCCGCCTAAAGCGCCGCTTGCTTTCAAAAACTGTCCTGACTCTCGAGCAAGCGGTGGAAGAAGCACGCGCGACAGAATTGTCGGAGATCTCCACATCCGACATGGGCCGCGCGCGCCCTCCTCTTTTCCCCACTCCGCGAGCGTGTCTGGTAGACGAAATAGCGCCGCTGGATGAGCTGGAGGAGGAAGACCATGGGGACTGCATGAGGGTGACCGGGCGCGTGCTGAATCGCGCATTCACACCGCAGCAGAAGTCCGGGAACTGCCTAGGCTGCGGAGGGGCCCACCAGAGACCAGAGTGCCCATTCAAGGCATCGGTGTGCCGCAGATGTGGCAGGAAAGGACACCTAGCAGCTGTGTGCCGTGCTGCCACTCCAGCGACAACGCCAGCTGCCGCCTCCAGAACCGTTCCACCAGGACAACGAGGGTCGCAGAAGTGTTCAGGACGCTACCAGCCACAGCCGACCGACTGCTTCGCGCTGGCGGAGATGCCCCCAGCTCTAAGCTACGACCAGGCAGAGAGTAGGAGACTGTCAACAGTGGTTTGCTTAGAGGGGGTGGGGGTAAAAATGGAAATAGATTCAGGGTCCTCTAGATCACTCATGTCCTGGGCGCATTTAGTTAAGCTTTGCCCCAAGCTCAGGAAGCGGGATCTCGGCCCCACAGCGACGATCCTGAAAGATTACCAGGGCTCACAAATTCCCATTCTAGGCCTGCACAGAGTGAGAGTAGACTACGGCCCCTTCCACGGATCCCTTCCCATCCTGGTAGTGGCCAAACCCCTAGCTGCCTTGATCGGATTGGACTGGTTTCCAGCCTTGGGACTGTCAGTCCAAGGAGTACACAGCGTGCCAGCCAGTTCTCCGGTAGACGAAGTAATCAGAGAGTTCAACGACGTCTTTGATGGCAGCTTAGGAACGTACAAAGGCACTCCAGTTTCCCTAAATTTGGACCCCCAGGTTGCTCCAGTCCGCTTGAAGGCCCGCAGGCTGCCGTTCACGCTGAAGCCCAAGGTTGAAGCGGAATTGGATCAATTGGTGGCGCAGGGCGTGCTCGAACCCGTCGATCAGGCGAAATGGGAGACCCCAATTGTGGTCCCCATTAAGCCCGACGGGTCCGTGAGGATCTGCGCCGACTATAAGTCGACGATCAACCTCGGGCTTCAGGCGAACCCATACCCGGTTCCGGTGGTGCAAGACCTACTCCACTCATTGGGACGAGGTCGAGTGTTCGCGAAACTGGATATGGCGCAGGCCTACCAACAGCTCCCGGTGGATGACGAGGCTGCGGAAGCGCAGACCATCGTGACCCACCGTGGGGCTTTCCGCTGTCGCCGTCTCCAATTCGGCGTGTCCGTAGCCCCGGGGATCTTCCAGAGCCTCATGGAGCGACTGCTCCATGGGCTCCCTGGCGTTGTACCGTATTTTGACGACGTCCTGATTGCTGCTTCCAGCATATCAGAACTCGCCAAAACGTTACGGAAGGTCCTCAGAGTTTTCAGGGGCGCGGGTTTAAAGTTGAAACGCAGCAAATGTACGTTTGCTGCGCCTAGGGTGGAATTCCTGGGTTTCATGATTGACGCCCAAGGAATTCACCCAACCCCCTCCAAGGTCGAGGCCATCCAAAAGGCCCCCACTCCTGCCTCCAAAACGGAGCTGCAGGCATTCCTCGGCCTTTTGAATTTCTACGCGCCGTTTATTCCCCATAAGGCATCGCTAGCCGAGCCGCTGCATCGGTTGCTCGACCGATCCGCGGCCTGGCACTGGGGCAGCTGCGAAGCACACGCGTTCGCGGCTGTCAAAGCCATGCTCACGTCAGATGCGGTACTAGTCCAGTACCATGACAGGCTTCCTCTGACGCTTGCGTGTGATGCCTCCCCTTTTGGCCTGGGGGCTGTCCTTAGCCACGTCTTTCCAGACGGCTCGGAAGCCCCCATTGCTTTTTACTCCCGGACAATGTCTCAAACGGAGAGAAACTACAGCCAAATCGACAAGGAGGCTTTGGCTGTAGTGTCCGGGATTAAGAAGTTCCACAATTACCTCTATGGGCGGACCTTTTCTGTTGTCACGGACCATAAGCCGCTCCTTGGGCTATTGGCCGGTGACCGTCCGACACCCCCCATCCTGTCGCCCAGGATGACCCGCTGGACGGAATTCCTGGCAGCGTATGACTATACGCTGCTATACCGTCCTGGCAAGCAGATAGGGCATGCTGATGCCCTAAGCCGCTGCCCTCTCCCGGGGCCGGATCCGGCCCCTGTGCCTGCTCTCTCTGTCCTGATGGTCGCGGAGTCGGACTTGCCCCTGTCCTCTTCCGCCGTTGCCGCTCACACCCGCGCAGACCCCGTCCTCGCCCAGGTCTGCCGATGGGTGCTGAGGGGCTGGCCTTCGGGCAGTGTGGCTGAAAACTTTCGGCCTTACAAGTCACGCCAGCTGGAGCTCTCGCTCCATTGCGGGTGCTTGTGTTGGGGAGATCGGGTCATCGTCCCTTCCCCTCTCCGGCACATGGTTCTTCAGTCGCTCCATGCCAACCACCCAGGCATCGTCCGTATGAAGGCATTGGCCCGGAGCTATGTCTGGTGGCCCGGCATGGACGCTGAAGTGGCGGAATGGGTGGCCGCGTGCTCCTCCTGCCAATCGTCCCGGCCGGCCCCGCCGGTCTCCCCGCCGAGGGAGTGGGACGCCCCCAGGTGCCCATGGTTCAGGCTCCACTTGGATTTCGCGGGTCCCTTCCATGGCCAGAATTTCCTCGTGGTGGTGGATGCGTTCTCACGCTGGGTGGAGGTGATTCTCATGGCTTCCACCACAGCGGAGAGCACGGTGCGTGCCTTGCGCCGTCTGTTCGCGACCCACGGGTTGCCGGACGTCGTTGTGTCCGACAACAGACCCCAATTTCAATCCTCCACCTTCTTGGACTTTCTGGCCACCCAAGGGATCCGCCACGCGCCGGTCGCCCCTTATCACCCGGCGTCTAATGGACGCGCGGAACGAGCCGTGCGCTCAGCCAAGGAAGCCTTGGCCCGTTTGGATAAAGGGGACTGGCAGGCAAGGGTGGCCGCGTACCTTTTGGGACAGCATGTCACACCTTGCCCAGCCACAGGGAAAAGCCCCGCGGAGCTCTTGATGGGCCGACGCTTGCGGACCACTCTGGACAGACTGCACCCCGATTACGACGGGTTGCAGAGGGGCAACCTGCAGATTCCCACTCCTCGTTTATTTGAAATTGGGGACTTGGTTTGGGCAAGGAACTTTTCAGGGGAGCCGCGATGGATTGCCGCAACCATTTTGGACGTAACCGGACCCTGTTCTTACAGAGTCGGCCTTCAGGATGGATCCGAGTGGCGGCGCCACCTGGATCAACTGAGGCGCCGCCTGCCCGAAACAGCAGTCACCACGCCAGGCCGTTCCTGCCCGTTGGCCCCCGTTGGGCCGTTGTTCTCTGCTCAAGCCGAGCAGTTGTTTGGAACCCCGGAGTCCCTAGCCGGTCCAGACCTCGTATCGGCGGGAACAGCACGGGGAGACTGCCAGGACCTCACAGCCCAATCTGACTCTCAGCTGGGGGCCTCGCCCATCGGGGAACCACCCTACCAGAATAATACTCGCCAGCAAATGCCAACTACCTCAAGCCCGGTCGCCACGCCCCCTCACCCGGACTTGCTAGGGTCGCCATTGCCGCCTACGGCGACTCCACCTCCGAGGGCAGGCCGCGATGACGTAGGCGAAGGCTCCGTGTCCCACAGGGAGGAGCCTCCTCAAGAACTAAGGCGGTCAGGGCGGACCCGACACCGCCCCGCCTATCTGAACGACTACGCGTGCGCATGTACTGTGTTGGACAGAGAACCTAGACACATGCGCACTGACTATGGAGGAAGGAGTGTTGAGTCCCCAAGCCTATGTCCCAGACAGCTCGTCTGGTAACCTATGAGTCACCGCATTCCGGAGCTGAGCCAGCAGCTGCAGTGATTAACAGAGACAAGCTGTCTGGAATCTGTCTGGAAAGGAGTTACATTGTTGCAATTGCATTGCTAGGAGTTTCCTGCCTGGTAACTCTATATAAGAGGTTGCCAGAGAAGAAACCTTGCCAGTTGAATCTTGTGTGTGTTGTAAATAGTGTGAATAAACGTTCCTGTTGTTTTGACCATGCCTGAGTCGGAATCCTTTGTCTGATCTAACAAGGTCTCCTGCCCTTCCCCCACCCCCAGTCACGAGGGAACCCCCTCCTTCTTCAGATGTAGCTGTCTAACTTTGGGGGAGGGAAGGAGGGTCGGGCTGTTTCGACCATCGCCCCCACCTGCACCTTCCAAAGAAAGTGACATTCGGGCTCAGGGCAATTGCCGCCGGGAAAAGCAGAGGCCGAAAGGGGGCTTTTCTCTCCTTGGGGGGGGCAGCGTCCCTCGGCCGTCCCTCCTGGGGCTTCTCAGCAGGCAGCTGCCAGGAAGAAGGGCCGCCGCCCTGCAAGGGCTGGGTCGGACAAAGACCGGGAAGGGGTTAAGGGGAGGGGGTGAGGAGGTTGGAGGGGAAGAAAGCCTGGAGGGATCTGGGCGCTGTTTCTCCCCCGCGAGAGACTGCGCCTCTCCCACCCAGCAACCTAAGATCCCGTGGGGGCTCCGAGCCCCAGAGGCCGCCTGTCCCCCCCGGGCTTCTCCCGCTCTTAGATCCGGGGGCCACGCTCGCCTCCCGCGGGTCCTTCAGCCGCTCTCCCCGAGACGAAGGGGCGTCGGAATCCCCCGCCTGGCATCCCTGCAGCCCGGCTGGAGGAAGCCCGTCCAGGCGCTCCCCTGCCCACCCTCCCTCCTCTCTGCCACGCTGCGCCCCCACCGGCTCCCTGGCGAGGCTCCCGGACAGCCCCGAAGCGGCTCCTGCGGGGACGAGGCGGCAGGACGGGAGCTTCTCAGGTAGAGCGCCTGCGGGCGGTTGGGTTGGCACTGCCTGATCTGGGCGCGAGGGGGCGTGGCAGGACCGTTGCTTGAGTGACAGCTGTCTGTTCGGGCGAGTGGGGGGAGGGGAGCCGGGAAGCGCAGCGGCAGAAGGAGCCAAAGGCAGCCGGGGGACTTTGTGGCCCTCCCTAAAGTTTCAATCCCACCTTCACAATAAAAGGCAAAAGGGAGACTTTGGGACAACCATCAGGAGATTGGGAGTTCGAGTCCTGCCTTCGTACTTTTCCATTGGGGGGGGGGGGGGTCTGAAACTAGAAAAAACTTTCTCAGATTTCTGTTGGATACCAGAATTGGGGATTCCCAGCATGTGGGATGGCTGAGTGTCCAATATTGTGTGGTGTGATGGAGGAAAGTGAAATTGTGGCGAAAAGGCCTGTTCCATGTTGGGCAAAGCCGTCAGTCTCTTCTTTCTGCTCGTGGGAGAACCAGAGGGATTTGTGTGAATCTGAGACTGACCTTCATCTGATCCATCAGAGCTTTTCTTATCACCTTAAAATGGATTTTGCAAAGGGATCCTATTCCCAATTAGGAGCCATTCTGAGACCTAAACATTGATTCCCAGTTGATCAGCAATCTCTATGGTTGGAGAGCAGAGCAGCTTCCATGGGGGCCTCTTCCTAGAAACCTCAAAGCCCCCCCCCCCTTATTCTCCCCCTTCTTGGACCTGGATGGATGATATGCAGCATTGAAGGTTTGTGACCTGGTCAATGATGTGGCTGCCTTTAGACAGGATCCCTCCAACCTCCTCCTGGGGAGAGTCTCAGGGTCCCCTTTCTCTGGGCATCTTCTCCAGCCCTTCACACACAAGAGAAGCTTGGAAGAGGAGCAGAGAAAATGCTTTAGGTAGGAATTGTAGAGTGGGAAATTAAAGGGTCTGAATATCATTGGATATTCCTGTTTTAATTCTCTGGATGAGGAAAGAAAGAGAAAATAGAATGGGAAGTTCTTAGAGGTAGACAACTAAGTAAAAACTACTCCAAAGTGAAACCTTAGAAAGCCTTTGTAGTCAAGACTTTCTGCCAAGAGGGTTTTTATCAGGAAATCAGCAAATGAAGATTTCCTTCCCTGCTGAGAGAAAGTCAAACATGGCATTCCAAGCTCATTCTCTTCTTCCAATGGTCCTCATGGAGATTAACAATTCTTGAAGTTGGTTCCCAGGCTTCCATCTTATCTCTTTTCCTAGTCTTTCTCTCACATATATACACTTTTAGCCCTCTGTTAGTAGGAAAAATGACTCAAATGATTTTTTAAAATAAAGTGTTAGGTTCATTGACCATCTAGGAGTTCTTTTCCGCAAGATTTATTGAAATGAAAGGGAAGGGAACTACAAGGAATGTATATATATATTATTCTTTTATTCCTGCATACTACCAAAGTGGAAAGAAAATATTTTTTCAAATAAAAGAAACTTTAACAATTCTTTCAATATTATAATGGTGTTATATCTCATATTTTAATATGTGTTGTGGCTGTAAGCTGTTCCTTTGTGTTCAGGTCTGGCCTCAGAAAGAGAATGTAGCCCTTGGGGATGAAGATGCAGCCCAGCAGACCAGCACTGGAGGCCAGGATGGAGAAGACCTGGACAGCCACCATGTATTTCCCTTTGGTGCTCAGGTAGGTGGGCACAAAAGTCACCCAGACGCTGCAGAAGACCAGCATGCTGAAGGTGATCAGCTTGGCTTCGTTGAAGGCCCCAGGCAGATTCCTGGCCAGGAAAGCCACAGTGAAGCAGATGGCAGCCAGGAAGCCCATGTAGCTGAGGGTGATGTAGAACATGACAACAGCCCCTTCGTTGCATTGCAGGATGATCTCTCCAGGCTGGGAGTGGAGGTCAGAGTCAGGGAAGGGGGGAGAAACTCCCAGCCAGATGGAGCAGATGATCACTTGGACAGCAGAAGAAGAAAGGATGATGGAGTTGGCTAAGCTCTTCCCCAACCATCTCTTCGCTCGGTTTCCTGGTTTTGTGGCCAGGAAAGCCAGCACCACCGTGATGGTTTTGGCCAAGAGAGAAGAAATGGCGATGGAGAAGATGATGCTGAAGACCGTTTGTCGGAGAAGGCAGGTGGCTTTCCTTGGTTGGCCAATGAAGAGAGAAGAAGACAAGAAGCAAAGCAGGAGGGAGACCAGAAGGATGTAGCAGAGGTCCCGGTTGTTGGCTTTGACAAGGGGAGTTTCTCGGTATTTAATGAAGAGGATTAAAACAAGGTCTGTGATTAAAAACAATAGTAGGGCAGAAGAGACCAGGATGATGCCCAGAAGTTCTTCATAAGACAGGAAGGTTAAAACTTTGGGGATACATTGGACTCTCTTCTCATTTGGATATTTATCATCTGGACACTTGGTGCATTTTTCTGCATCTGAGGGAAAAAATATATTTTCTTTCTATTCTCTCCTTTTACCTTTCAGGAAATATTTTATTTGGACAACAAGCGATACCAGGAGACATTTTCCAGGTCACATTTATTACTACCTCTAGTGAGAGAAGATAAGAAATATAAAACTTTTTTTAAAAATAAAATTTTTGTTTAATCGTCTATGAAAGTGAGAGAAGAATTGGGACCTGAAATAATTTCCTGTGTGATGTTCAGAACCATCCTAGGAACCTTTATTATTTGATGTATGTAATGAATCAGTTCCACTTCCTTTCCTCCACTGTGACCCACCTTCCTGAGTGGAGAAGGTCCCCTCCGGACAAGGAATGCAGTCATAGCAGCAAACTGGCTCTCCTTCTTGAGCCCTCTTGACAAATCCAGGATGACAAGTTTCCGCACATCTGGACTGAGGCAGGGACTGAGCAGAAGAACAAGGAAGGCCAAAGAAAAGATGTTAGGACTCTCCGTCCATGGAAAACGGAGGGAGAAATGGATGGAGACAAGGAGCCTCTGGTCTTCACTGAGGTAGAAAGGAAACCTCTGACTCCTAAACAGATGCAGGAGGTAGAACAACTGGCAAATTCTTTATTTACTTCCTCCCTTTTGCTTTTGGAATTTAACATTACAATAAGTTACTTTTCTACTTAATAGTTCACAGGGATTGAATTGGGGAAAAAAGATTTAAGTATGATAATACATTCATATTAAAACTGAGAATAAGGTTTATTGTAAAAATGTTAGGAAACTTTTATTCCATTAGATTTTTTAAAGTGTAGAATAAAACTCTGATGGAAAAAGAAACCTCTGGCCAGTAAGATCTTAAAAGGTTTCCATAAAACATGTCAAAGCCCCTCCACTTAGGTCCCATCTGTTGAAGAACTTCCATTAGGTGACACCAACTGGCATGGAAGGCCAACCAACCTGGAGACTCTGGGCTTTGCCCACTTGAAATGGGACCTCAGGCTTTGGCAAACAGAGGAAAGACCCCAAAATTTATCCCACCTTATTGAGCAACTTTAGCTGTGAAAGAGTCTCTTGTCTGATAGAAAGTCTCTCTTTTTTAAAATACGCCAGAATCGCTCTCCTGGGATCCTCCCTAGGGAGAACCAAGAAGCCGTGAATGCCTATATCTGCTTTTATCTCTCCATTTTGCTCCAAGTACAGTTCATATTCAGAAATATTCCAAAATTCGTTCTTCTCCAGAAAGGGATGAAACTAGAATGGGAACATCCAGGAATTTGAAAAACAGAAAACTTTGTTTTTTATCCCACATTGAATCTCTCTTCTACAATTGTCTCATCTCCAAATATGATTAAAGAGGATACAAATATTGCCATTGTCTTCATAGGTGAATGAGAAAGTTTGAAAAAAAATTATCAAAATATAGAGAAAATATATTTGACACAGTTGGTCAATTATAGGGAACATTCTAAAGCAGATGACAAATAAAATGAACAGAGAAAAAAAAAGATGATCCATAAACTCTTTGAAAACAGGCTGATTCCCAGAAAGCCTCAGTTGATCAAGAAGAAATCTTCTCCCTTGTAATCCTGATGGAAAACTCCTCCAGATCACTCCTAATGGAGCCACTCCCCACCTCCCCAGACCAGGCCCATAGCTCACTCAACACCGAGCCACAGCCGCGACCGAGCCAGAAGCCCCCCCCCCCATTCTAGCCACACCCACTGAAGCGGTAGTAAAATAGGAAGGGAAGGGAAATCAAGAGGAAATCCTCCCAGGCACCGCACAAGGTCTAACAGCTTCTGATTCCTCTCCCTCTCTCTCTCATTCTTTCTCTCTCTCTCTCTCTCTCTCTCTCTCTCTCTCTCTCTCATTCTTTCTCTCTCCCTCTCTCTCTGTCTCATTCTTTCTCTCTCCCTCTCTCTCTCATTCTTTCTCCCTCTCTCATTCTCTCTCTCTCTCTCTCTCATTCTTTCTCTCTCCCCCTCTATCTCTCATTCTTTCTCTCTCTCTCTCTCTCTCTCTCACATTCTTTCTCTCTCTCTCTCTCTCATTCTTTCTCTCCCTCTCTCTCTCATTCTTTCTCTCTCCCTCTCTCATTCTCTCTCTCTCTCTCTCTCATTCTCTCTCTCTCTCATTCTCTCTCTCTCTCTCATTCCTTCTCTCTCTCTCTCTCATTCTTTCTCTCTCTATCTCTCATTCTTTCTCTCTCCCTCTCCCTCTCTCATTCTCTCTCTCTCTCTCTTTCTTTCTCTCTCTTTCTCTCTCTTTCCTCCCATTCCAACGTGCAGTGCAAGGAAGCTGCCCACCCTTCCAACTCCCCATAAATCCCCGTCCTGTGGCTGCTCCAGAGAGAGAAGCTTGCGTGGAAGAGGCGAGAGGAAGACTGCTGCCTGCACAGTTAATCTACTTAGTCAGCCAGACTTTCCTGGGAGGCGAGCGATGCTGCCGGGCGCTTGGAAAGGACTTTGGCAATTGGCCCACCACTGAAAGCAAACAATGAATCGAGGAGCAGAGCTGGTTGTAGGAGTGTGTGTGTGTGTGTGTGTGTGTGTGTGTGTGTGTGTGTGTACAATGGTCGGTTTCATCCAAGGAGTTTTTGTTTCAGGTGGGTCTCCTGGCTTTGGAAGGTGGAAAGGAAGGGATACAAAGAGTGGAGAGGAATTTGGAATAAAAATATCAAAGCCACATTGGCTTCGTCCTATAAAGAGAACCAATATAAAATGTTATATCGGTGGCATTTGCCGCCAGCCAGACTTGCTAGGATCTTTTCCAATTTATCATCGGCCTGCTGGAAGTGTGGGGCCAAGCGGGGGACCTACGACCATATGTGGTGGACCTGCCCAAAGGTGAAGGTATCCTGGGATAGAGTAAGGAGATGGGTACAGGAGATAACAGGGATTAAAGTGGATAGGAGGCCAGAGCTCTTCCTCCTGGGAATCCTGCCAGGCCCAATGAGTAAAAGAACCAAGTACCTGATCACGTATGTGCTAACCGTGGCAAGGATGCTCCTTGCGCAAAGGTGGAAAGACCCCAACATTCTGTCAGGAGAAAGCCTAATACACAAGATAACCGATTGTGCTGAATTAGATACGTTACCTAAATTACTAAAAAATGAACACAAAGAGGAGGGGGAAGAAAATTGGGAGCTGTGGTATCAATGGTTAGAAAAAGGGAAAAAGAATGGTGAGGAACTGAAGTGAAGAAAAAGATCCTAACTAGAAGGTGGGAAAAGGGTTAATTTATTCAATCTTGCATTGTATTATTGGCAGAAAGGAAAGAAACCGCAATGAAATGAGAATGGGGATATGAGGATGGTAATATGTCCAAATATAGTCGATTTAAAATGCTAGAATTTGCATAAATTACAGGTGACAGTGAAAGGAATGCATGGGGGAAGAAAAAATTATTTATTTATTTACTCGCTTTGTAACCAATTGATACACAGTACGTAAGGAAAGAGGGTTTTTTTGTTTGTTTTTATTTTTTGTGTTGTGTTTGTTCTGAAAACTAAAACTAAAAAATAATTTAGAAAAGAGAGAAAGGAAGAAAGAAAGAGAGAAAGGGAGAGAGAGAGAAGGAAGAGACAAGAAAGAAAAGAAAAAAGAAAGAAAAAGGGAAGGAAGAATAAGGGAAGAAAGAAAGAGGGAGGGAGGAGAAAGTGAATGAGATATAGCTGAATGGATAGATAGATACATGGAGGGAGCGATGAAGGGAGAGAGAGAGAAAATGAGAGGAAGGAAGGACACAAACTCTGGCTTCAGAAGACTCTTTGAAACAGCACAGTTGGCTGGAAGGGACCTCGGAGGTCATGTAGTCCAACCCCCTACAACCTTATATCCTCTGGAATATTTTGGTGAAATTGCCAGAAAAAGGAAGAGGTTTACTAGGACAAGGCTGCCATGCAGGGGAAGGCAGAGATAGTCCTTGACTTATGACAATTGAGCCCAACATTTTCATTGTTAAGCAAGAACGTTGTTAAGTGAGTTTTGCCACATTTTCCTCAATCCATGACATCTCCTGTCTCTGACAGTCATGTGCAGGATAGGGAAGAGCATCTGAAGGCCTCTGTAATGTTCTCATGGGCAGAAGTTACAATTAAATGTGTGGCAGAAAGTGGACTCTGAGTGTGTTTTTCCAAATGCAGAAAGTGAGGTTGAATGTGTAGAGTTTTAGAAGAGCTGTGTGTGTGTGTGTGTATCATTTTGTGTGCCTATACACACACTATACTATGTAATATGTATGCACACATATGGCATTTATACATAGGATTAAATTGCATATTTTGAATGGTCAGTAGCAGTAAATAAATAGACAGAGAAATTGTATCTTGTTGAGGCAAGGAGACACCAGGCAAGGTACCCTTTGATGTGAGTGATGTCATGTTGGCCATACCCACCCAGTCACATGACCACAAAGCCACGCCCACAGTACTGGTAGTAAACTTTTTAAAATCCCCCCACTGGATCCAGCCCTCTTCCAATCCCAGCTTCAACTGGGATTCCTGCAGAGAGGAGGGGTTGGGCTAGACGGTCTCAGGGTCTCCTCCCAATTCACAAAGGTTGTCATGCCACAACATGGCACTCTTGTGCTGTTGTTGCTCCAGCCCCACTTAGTGGCCGGGGGCAGATAAGCCTAACTCTATGGTATGAAGCCAGAGTCCGTTTTCTGTCGGCCTTTGGAGAAGACGGAAGAGGCCATTGTGACCGAGACCCCTGGTCATCCGGAGACGGCCTCCGTCCCTCACACGAAGCATCGCTGGAGAGGTTCCAGCTGCTCCTTTGCTGGCTGTTAGTGAATGCTGCCTATCTCGTCTTTCTATTTGATTTCCACTCTTTGTATCTCCTCAGTTTCACCTGCTCTGTTCTCCCAATAAAGCATCCAGATCCACACCAGGCTCCCTTTCATTGGAGGAGAATAGGGGGGCTTAGCTGCCTGTCCAGCTGCACACAGACCCACCTGCAATGGGGACGGAAGGAAGGTGGAATTCCACCAGGCTCATCACAAACCCACAAATAAGGGGATTTATTTAAGAAAGAATACAGGATTTTCAAATTAGCAGTGTTTAATATAAAAATGCCAAGGAATCTACTCTTTGGAACCATTAATTCCCTGAGTAATTAAATTGGCCAGATCTGTTGAGATGGTTCCCCTCCTTCTCCTCTGGATTCCTTCTCCAAAGGATCTAAGATTAATGGATCCATATCGGGACCCCCATACCTGCCATGGCTGCAGTCTTGGAGACCCCAAGATCTTTTCTCCCTCCTTCCTTCTCCTCTTCAGTCTGGAGGAATAGGCGGCATTCAAGGCCTGGGAAAGAGTCTTTATGAGACTGTAAGGGTGGTAGTCATTTTGGGCCATTAATCTCCCCCATTTCCTTTGGGTCTCCAGTGGGGCTTTCTGGGTGCATCTTCTGCGGCCTTTGACAGAAAAGATGTTCTTTGAAAGAGAACAGTGGAAATGTTGATCTTGAAACTTTTCTTCCACAAAGAAATAAGGTTCAAAGGCAGAATCTCTTGGCCTTTCTTTTCCCAGATAACCAAAGTTCCAAATACTATGGATGTATGTGAGAAGTCTGTGCTTTTTTATTTCATACCCTGCAAAATTTGTGAGGATCCAGACTTTCCCTTCAATGGGTCCTGGGAGACGCATAAATGTTAAATGGAAAGGAAGAATTCTCTCCCAAATGAACTCATATTCCATGAAGTGAACAAAGACGTTGACTTGTCTCCACTTAGAGAGGGAATCCCTGAGGTATGTAGTATATACAGTCTTTGAGAACATTTGTGATATAACCACACAAATTCCACTCCTGAGAAGCACAGGAGGGAAAATCCTCATGAAATCCTCTCCCTTCTCTGTGTCTGAAGCAAAGAGGCCAATCAGGGTCCATCTGAAATGGAGGAGCAGCTGGACAATTAATGGGTACTGGGATCCTTCTTTGAGGTCCATCTGGTGGAAAAAGGGGAATCGACTTTTATCCCTCAGAGCCTCTGAAGCTGGTCTATAATTGATCTGGAAAAGGAATTGAAAGGATTAGAGCCATGAAGGCGAAACTGAGGCACGCAGAGCCCTCTCTCCCGGCACACAGGCCGCCCCAGCCCAGCTCCACTCGCATCCACATGCAGGTCCACCTCCTGCCGGCCAGTTGGTTTTTGGGCCTCTGCCGAGGGAAAGGATCGGGGGACCTGTGAGTATGCTGTGTGTGGGAAGGGGATGGGGGTGGCGCTTGCATTGCCCAGGAAACTCCAGTGGGCTGGAAGTGAGTGGGAATCGCCTGGACCCCCCCAGTGCTTCCTCCCTCAGTTGGAGGCTTCCTTCGGCCTTCCAACAGTTGCAAGGGCTTTATTTTTTATTTCAGCTTCCAGGTTGGTGCAGGAGGCTTTCCAGGGCCAAAATGGGTACAAAAAGTCCAGGTTTTCCTGTTTTGGACCAGGCCATTCACACTCACTCCCAGTCCACCAGAGTTCACTGCTTCAGGGCAGAAATGAGAGCCTGTCCTGTGGAACCCACTGCCACTTGGGAGAGAAGAATGTAGTTTGCTGCGCAATGCAAGGAACCCCCACTGCATACTCATGCATGCCCCGCCCTGGCCCTCGTCATAGGCCCGAAAACCAGCTGGCCAGCACTTGAACAACGACATGAAGAAGAGGAGGAGGAGAATGAAGAGGCTTTGCAGGAGCCAGCAGGGAGCAGGTCAGGGGGGGGGTGGCTGGCTGGGGAAGGGGAAAAATAGGAGGCCCTGCTTGAATGGGGAGGAATGTACCCACACACCCTGCCTCTCTGCTCAGGTGTCGCCCACACCATTGGCAGCAGTTTCGGTGCCCTCACACACACAAAGACACACACACACACAATTGGATTGCTCTCTTCCCCTCCCTGTCTCTCTCTTGCCCCATTTACTTGGAAGCTGCTCCATGAGAGAAGAAGCCGAGAAACAAGAGAGGAGAGAGAGGTTTGCAAAGTCAGGGAGTCCTTGTTGCAGGAAGGGAGGGAGAAGCAGGAGGGACCTGAGTGGGTTAGGGAGGCCTTGAGGGTCTCTTCTATCACTAGGACCCCCACCCTCAGATTCCTCAGGGGCACATTGGGATCCTTCAATTGGGAGCTCTTAGGAAAGGATCCCCTCCTTGTGGGTTGCAAACAGCTCTTTCCAGTGGGGGAAACAGGACAAAGCAAGTGGGGGGAAAGAGTTTCCTTTGCTCTGTTTCCAGTCTGAAGGAGACCCCATCCCATGTGGGACCACAAGGCTGCCCCTCCCATATCATTCCACCACCACTATCACCACCATGGCTCCCACCTACCGGCTGAGTGCGGGCCTTTCCTTCGCAAGCCCCACGGACTGAAATTGCAAAGTAAGACCAAAGTTTTTGGCTGGCAGAGTTCTTCTGGCTGAAGGGGAGGCCCAAAACGAGATGCACAGAGGACACAGGAGGGGAAAATGGAGCTTTTTAGCTTCAGCTTTTTAGCTCGGGCAAAGTGGAACACAGAGCCATGTCGCCTGGCACACGCAGCCTTCCCCTGTACTCTTCTGGTGCACACGTGTGTGGGACGATCAGCTGGCCTTTGCATGCATGGCAGTGGCAGAAACTGGAAGAGCTGGTCTTCCTGAGGCAGGACATAAAGCGAGTTTTAGACATAAGTGTGGAATGAGTTGGGGTCAGACTGGATGATCTTTAGTCATCTTTATTTTTATGCTTTGTAAGGAACAAAAACCATCTTTGAGACAGGAAGCTGGAACTCAGGAAATTCAAGAGTCAAACCACAAACACCTGCTTGTAAGTAGGTGGAGTCAGTCGGAAGTCCAAGCCCCTTGCAAGTCAGACAGAGGGCTCAACCACATAAGTCAGAATGGAACTGGGGTTTCCTGCATGCTTCTCTGCCCAGCAATAAGGAGCTGAACCAATCAGAGAGAAGTTAAGTATTTCCTGTGATGCTCTCTTTGTCAAAGTAGAAGAATGAGTGTTTGCTATCAGAAGACTGTTCAGAAGTTACATGCTGGCCTTTGACTCGCTTTCTGAACCTGGCAGCCATAAATAAACTTTTCCTGATTCTGAGAAGTCCAAGCCTCGTTATTTCCTGCAACATTCCAGCCAGCTGATCGTCCTCTGTGTGTGCCAGGGGTGGGTTTTAGCTGGTACACACCGGTACGGGCTTACTGGATGCTGAAATTTAGTGTGCCTTCCTGTACCCGTTCTTCTGGAGGCCCCATAGCCTCCCCTGGCCTGCCCTCCCCATTCACTCCCTCCACCTGCCTGGTTGCCACTCGCTCGCAGCGCCCCCCCACCCCATGCTTCCCCAGCCCCCCCCCCCAATTCTTTTGCCCACCCAGCAGAGGCTCCGAGGCTGCAGATGGCTGGGGATGTGGGGGGGATGCTGCCCGTCTGCCTGCCCCCTCCAGAAGCAACTGGGGAGGCCCTGGGATGGTCAGCAGCCAATGTACCACTGCCATGTGTCCACTCTGGGGGTGCAGCAACAGGATGCGAAGGAGAGGCCGTCCAGCAGAGGCCAGTGGGTTGGTAGGGAGGTTGCGCAGGGCTGGAGACGGCAGGGAGGCTGGACATCGAGGTCACCCTGGGTTCCTGCCTGGGCGGCTGCTCCTTTGTGCCCCATTGCTGGCAGAAGTTGGCTTTCTCCTGCCGATCCTTCTTCTCCGGGAATCCAGATGGGCCCTGGGTCAGTCAGCAGCCCCCACACCGCCTCCATGGGGGGCTCTGGGGGTGCAGCCAGGAAGGATTGCTGGGAGAATGCCAACTCCAGCTGGGAGTATCCCCAAGTAGGCGGGGTGGGGTGGGGTGAGATTGTGGGGGGCTGGAATGAAGGTGGCTGGAAGGCAGGGGTGGAGGCTAAGCCCCCCATACCGGTGAAAAAAAGAATCCCCCACCGTCCTGGAACTGCACCTGTGAGGTAAGGGAAGCAAGTCCTGGGAAAGACCTCCCCTCCCCCTCCAGAGAGCCCAGGCTGAAAGAGAGGAGGGGGAGGGCTGGTGGGAATGCGGCTGAGCAGGAGGTTTAGTGGGCCCCTTTCTTTACTCGGGAGGGCGGAGAAAGTAAGGAGGGATGCGATGGCCGAGGGCGAAGGTGGCCGGGATGCTTTATCCGATGCCTCCTTCCTTTCTCCTGCCCGAACGAGCGAAGGAGGCGCCGGAGCCAAACTGCCCACTCGCCCACCTTCCCACCAGCCCTTCCCCTCCTCTCTTCGGCCTGGGCTACCTGGAGGGGGAGGGGAGGCTCTTCCCAAGACCGGCTTCTTTCCTTCCCTCCTGCGGATGGCAAAAGAGGCATTTTCACAGCGGAGGCTGAACCACAATCCCTGCGGTCAGTTCCGTCTCTCCCTTCCCCAAGCAGGTCCCGTGGCTGCTGGACCCCTGGCCGGCTTTTGTCATCACTGAGAGCTTTAGGTTTTTTAGTTTATTTTCAATTTATATACCGCCGTTTTCACCAAAAAGGGGCTCAGGGAGGTGCACAGAAAGATAAAACCCCACAATATACAAAATTTAAAAAACAATTAAACCAATACGACTGTGCTAAAATTGAATAAATTGTTAAAACCATAAATAACTAATTAAAATAGTCCCTAATCTATGTCAGGCCGGCAAGATGAAAGAAATGAGCTTTTACCATCCGACGGAAGAGTCGTAGGTCCGTGATGGTACGGATATCGGGGGGGGGGGAGGTCATTCCAGAGTGTCGGACCCGCCACAGAGAAGGCAAAGACCGGCTGATGGCACCCTGAGAAGGCCAACTCTGTGAGAGCGGACAGGTCAAAGGGAGGAATGTGGTAGGAGGCGGTCTCTCAAGTAACCAGGACCCGAGCCATGGAGCGCTTTGAAGATGGTAACTACGACCTTGAAGCGCACCCGGAAGACCACAGGCAGCCAGTGCAGCTCGCGCAGGAGAGGTGTTACATGGGAGTAACGAGAGACTCCCAGAATCCCCCGCACGCCTGCATTCTGCACTAGGTGGAGCCTCCAGGTGCACCTCAGGGGGAGCCCCATGTAGAGGGCGTTGCAGTAGTCTAGGCGGGAAATAACGAGGGCTTGAGTGACCATGCGTAGGGCATCTCGATCTAGAAAGGGACGCAACTGACGCCCCCCTGGCCATGGCCGTCACATGGTCATCTAAGACAGCCGTGAGTCCAGGATGACACCCAAGTTACGAGTCCTTTCCGCGGGAGCCAATCTCTCGCCCCTGATAGCCAGCGATGGAGTTAGTTGGCTATATCGAGATGCCAGAAACCACAGCCACTCGGTCTTGGATGGGTTGAGTTTGAGTTTGTTCCTCCCCATCCAGAGCCGCATGGCCTCCAGACACCGAGACAGCACTTCCATGGCATCATTGGGGTGGCCAGGGGTAGAAATGTACAGCTGCGTGTCATCAGCGTACTGATGGTATTCTATCCCAAAGCCATGGATGATCTCACCCAGCGGCTTCATGTAGATGTTAAACAGGAGGTGAGAGAACCGAACCTGAGCTACCCCACACAAAAGGGGCCTCAAGGTCGATCTCTGCCCTCCTGTCAGTACACACTGCGACTGGCCAGAGAGGTAGGAAGAGAACCACTGCAATACAGTGCCTCTCAATCCCAGCCCCTCCAGCCGGTGCAGGAGGATACCATGGTCGATGCTATCAAAAGCCGCTGAGAGATCTAATAGGGCCAGGACAGAAAAACAACCTCTGTCTTGGGCCCTCCAGAGATCATCAACCAACGTGACCAATGCCGTCTCCGTGCTGTGCCCGGGACGGAAGCGGGACTGGCGCGGGTCTAGATAGACGGTTTCCTCCAGGTGTCGGGAGAACTGTTGAGCTACCACACTCTCTACAACCTTAGCCAGAAAGCTAAGGTTGGAGACTGGACGGTAGTTGGCCAATAATGCTGGGTCCAGGGAGGGCTTCTTGAGAAGGGGTCTCATCACCGCCTCTTTCAAGGTGGACGGAAGAGACCCCTCACTCAGAGACGTATTCACTATCTCCTGGAACCAGCCTCGTGTAACCTCCCGGGAGGCCAGTACTAGCCAGGAGGGAGACGGGTCCAATAAACGTGGTAGCATTCAGTCGTCCCAACAACCTGTCCATGTCATCAGGAGTCACAAAGTCAACGTCTTCCCATAAAACAGTCTCAAGACCTGCCCCCGATTGCCCGCCCGGATCTACCTCATTGGAGATCAGCTCGCTCTGGATCTGAGCGACTTTGTCCAGCAGATATTGACCGAACTCCTCTGCACGACCCTGTAAAGGAACTTCCCGCGGCCCCTGTTGCAGAAGGGAGCGGGTTACTCTAAACAGGGCGGCAGGGCGGTTATCTGCGGATGCGATAAGGGCGGCAAGATAGTTACGTTTTGCCGCCCTTATCGCCACGAGGTAGGTCCTTAAGTGGGATCTAGCGCGTGTTCGATCAGATTCGGCATGAGTGGATCTCCAAATACCCTCCAGGCATCTCTTGCATTACTTCAATGCCCTTAGCTCCTCAGAGAACAAAGGGGCCAGGGCAGATTGGCGACGTGTGAGAGGCCGCAAGGGCGCGATCCGGTCCAGGGCCCCAGTGGCTGCGTTATTCCAGGCGGCCACCAGGACCTCAGTCGAGTCGCGGGTCAGGGTTCCCAGTATTGGCCCAAGCTCCACCTGGAATCCATCAGGAGCCTGGGGCGGAACCATTGTGGAATATCCGGTTCCGCCTCCCTGCAGTGGGGTGTAGCGGTTGGGAAGTCTAGTCGCAGGAGAGAGTGATCTGACCATGACACGGGAGTGATCATTAAGTCCCCTACTCCCAGATCACTCCTCCACTGGCTGGAGATAAAGACAAGATCCAGCGTGTGGTCTCCGGTGTGGGTGGGGCCCTGAATTACTTGGGCCAGGTTCATGGCCGTCATGGAAGGCATGAACTCCCGAGCTAGCTCAGAGGTTTCACCTACCGATGGCAGATTAAAGTCCCCCATGACTAAGAGCCTGGGGGTCTCAACAGCCATCTCGGCTATCACCTCGAGGAGCTCGGGCAGGGCTGCTGAGACGTAGTGGGGAGCCAGGTACACAATCAGCAAGCCCAGCTGCCTCCCAAGGCCCCACTTCACACCTAAGGCCTCACAGCCGGCGATCTGCGGCACAGCGGTCTCCCTCGGAACTAGGTCCTCCCTCATAATAACCGCCACCCCCCCACCCCTGCCTAGGGCTCGTGGCTGATGGAATGCCTGGTAGCCTGGCGGGCACATTTCCACGAGGGGCACCCCTCCTCGGAACTCAGCCAGGTTTCCATGACACCTACCAGGTCCGGCTCCCCCTCTGAAATCATGGATGAGGGGGGCCTTGTTGATAACGGACCTGGCGTTGAGCAGGGAACTCCGACCTCCTGGGTTGAGAGAAGAGCTATGGAGATCGGAGCGCGCAACCTCTTGTAAACAGCGAGTGCGCGCTCCCGACAGCTGATTTGGTCTCCGGCTCCCGCCATACCTACCCCTCCCACACACTGTCCTGATAGAATGGCACTCTGGTTGAATGACCTTCTTACCCCCCCTTGAAATGGACACCACGTCCTCCCCGTTGGGATTACCAGCCGGCCTGTACACAATACCCTGTGGGTTATACCCCCCACCCACCTCCCTAGTTACTACCAACCCATCTACAACCCCAGAACCCCTTAAAACTCTACATAAAAAACCCCCTAGAAACCCTCTGAACTTACGCTTCCTCCACCTCTCGGGATTTATCCATCCGTCATTGAGGTGGGCCCTTGTTAATGCTGAGGGCCACACCTGCACGAGGGGAGACTCTCGCAGGGCGAGGAGGTCAGCCGAGGAATACATATAATAGAATAAGCTGCCTTACTGGCCCTGAAAAGGGCTAAGATGGTAATTGGCTACAAGTAGGCTAGGATGGAAATAACACATATGGTGATGCAGTTACAGGTCAGATGGTCAGGAGAGATGATAGAATAGAATCACATGGGATGGAGGAGATCCAACCTCCAGGGGGGGGAGGGGGGAATGAGAATGGAACATATAAATAATATGATCTAGCATAGTCCAGTGAATATGCCTGGGTATCTAGGCAGAGGGAGGATGGTCCAAAAAACCCTCAGAAGTTGATAAATGAGTCGCTGTCTATGTTATAGTCATAGTCGTAGTCTTTCACCCACGATAGTCTTTCACCTCCAGTAGTCTTTCATCCCCGATCACCCAGGGCCTCGCTCCTCGGCTGGTTGATGTTGTTGTAGCCAGCTAACTATTATTGCCGGTCGCAGGCCGCACCCAGCCGCACCAGGGCTGCCCCAAGCTGGTCCATTGCTCCAGGCCTACCTCCCCTGCTGGGCTCGCCATTCCTGCTGGGCCGGCCAGGCTCGCTGTTCCTGTAGCCGGGCTCGCTGATCCCGCTGGTCGCGTCCCGCCGGCCATTCCTGGCTGCGCCCAGCCACACAGGCCACACCAAGGGCGTCAATGTCGGCCGGGCCTGCTGTTCCTGCCGGGCTTGCTGTTACTGGGCCGGCAGGGCTCGCTACTCCTGTGGCTCCTGTGGCTACTCCTGCTCGTTCCTGCGGCCAGGTTCGCTGTTCTCGCCGTCCACTGTTCCCACCGGCCGCTGACCGCGCCCCGCTGGCCATTCTCCTGTGGCTACTCCTGCTTGTTCCTGCGGCCAGGTTCGCTGTTCCCGCCGGCCGCTGTTCCCGCCGGCCGCTGACCGCGCCCCGCTGGCCATTCTCCTGTGGCTACTCCTGCTCATTCCTGTAGCCAGGTTCGCTGTTCCCGCCGGCCGCTGTTCCCGCCGGCCGCTGACCGCGCCCCGCTGGCCATTCTCGGCTGCGCCTGACTGTGCCCAGCTGCGCCGGTCGCCACCAAAGGCGTCCTAGGCTGAGCAGCCGCCCCAGCCGAGTCGCCACTCCCTCCGTTCCTGCCACTGTCGCCACACCGTCCGACTCCAAAAACTCCTCGGTGTGACAGCGGGTTGCCTAACCTGCCGGGCCAGCCCTCGTAGATGGTCAAAGAGGGCTGGCAGTGCCCTCCGGGGCCATTCGAGGATCTCAGCCTCTACGGCCTCCGGAAACGTGGCGCCATTCCTCGCGCATGCTCAGAAGCTTTCAGCAAAGCAGCTCCAGCAGCCACGGGACCTGCTGGGGAAAGGGAGGCTGGCAAAGAAACCTCCATTTCCCTGTCACTGCTGAACTCTCTGGGGCAGAAGGTCCCTCACAGCCAGGAAGGATCTCCAGGAGAAAGCCAACTGCAATGGGACACCAAAGAGTGGCTGCCCAGCAGAGCCGGGGGCTGGAGGCAGCAGGAAGGCAGGGGTCGAGGCTGTCCTGGGCACCTGCAATGTGATGGGGCAGCTGCTGGGGTGGGAGGTCGTCGCTTGAAGGAACGGGCGCTGGTTCTTCCTGCCATTGAGCACACCGCCCCCGGGAGCGTCCGCACAGAAATCCCCATTGTGGCTGATTCGGCTGGGAGGACGGACCCCCGAAAGCAGGGTTTGCTCTGCCTCTGCTGGTCCAGCTGCTGCTGTCAGGCTCATCCATGCAGGAGAACTCCCCAGCGTGGCTCAGTTCTGGGATGGCAGAGAACTAAAGCAAGACTCTACCACCACCACCATCTCTCTCTCTCTCTCTGTGTGTGTGTGTGTTTGTGTGTGTGAGAGAGAGAGAAAGGGAGAGAGAGAGAGAAGGAGAGGGAGGTAGAGGGAGAGAAGGAAGGAGAGACTCTTTGGGGAAATATAATTGATCTCAGGATCCTTTCTGGATATAAGATAATGAACTATAACAACTAATTTTTCTAGTTATTTATTTATTTATTTGGATTTATTGACCGCCCCCTCTCTCCGAAGGGATTCGAGGCGGTGTGCAAGAATTTAAGAGCATATACATAAAACAATTTTAAATAATTAAAACTAAATTAAATGTTTTACCCTGTGTTAAAATATCTCATTTAAATTTATAGCTTAAAAACCCAATTAGGTAATATTTACTACAACTAGGTTGGTACGGTAGATTAGGTTAGGCCAGGCCGGCCTGCTGGAAAAGATGGGTCTTTAATTATTGACATTAAAGATTGTGGATGGTTTCATCCCTCTAAATATCAAAAGTATTTTGGGTCCATCTGGATTCATTTCAAAATTTCAAAAAATATTTCCCATGCTGGAAAATGGATTCAGAAGATGGAACTTCCTCCCTCCCTCCCTCCCTCCCATCCATCCATCCATCCATCCATCCATCCATCCATCCATCCATCCATCTCTATTTACCTGCCTGGCTATCTCTGTCCAAACAGTATGAAACCTGATAGGGCCCCTGAGTTGATAAAATGCCTGTTCCTCTCCAGCTGTTCTTCTTATCCAGACAAATAAGACACCCACAACAATGCCTTCATATTGCGTGGATACAAGAGAGAAAACTATGGGCCCCTCCCTTCATCCTTTTCCCTCCCCAGTTCAGAATAACCACAATTTCACCGGCTTTGAATGGAAAGGGAAGGTCAAGCTGGCTCTCCCCTCAGATTAACCATGCAGCCCTCTTCTGCCAGCTGATCTCTCTCTTCTCTGGTGGAAATAAAGATGTTTATGAAGCCTATAAAAGGTGGAATATTATGTAAATACAAGGAATGTTTTTTTTCACAGCAGTGAAGTGTCCGTTGCTCGGTGGGTCAGTTTTATAAAGTGCCATAACATTGAGTTAGGTCAGGGGTCTGCAAAGTTGGCTCTTTTAAGACTGGTGGACTTCAACTCCCAGAATTCTCCAGCCACCAGTCTTAAAAGAGCCAACTTTGCAGACCCCTGAGTTAGGTCCACCTATTGTGTCCCTTTGGAAAGAAAGAAAGAGTAAGAGTAAGAAATAGGAAAAGAGAAAGAAAGACAAAGAGAGAAAGAAAGAAAGAAAAAGAAAGTGGAAAGAGAAAAAAAGAGGAAGGGAGAGAGAGAGAGAGAGACAAGAAAGGAAGGAAGGAGGGAAGGAAGGAAGGAGAGAAAGAAAGAAAGGGAAAGAAAGAGGAAGGAGGGAGGGAGGGAAGGAAGGAAAGAAAGAAAGAAAACTCATGACTTCAATTTAGCCCAAAATTTTCGTTACTAAGCAAGTGCATTCTTTAGTGAGCTTCACCCCATTTTACAAATTGGCCATGCCCAGTCAGTCACATGATTGCCAAGCCACTCCCACCCAGTCACATGGCCACCGAACCACTCCCACAAAACAGGCCACACCTACAGAATAGATTCTAAAAAAAATTGAAACCCGCCACTGGCATGGGCGCCATTAACAGACCAGCCAACATGCACACTGGGCAACTCCTCTTCCAGATCGCATCCCTGAAAAGAGGACTCAGTGCTGAAAAGGCTCCATGCCCTCTTCCAAGGGTGGTTTTACCAAGGCTTTATAAAGTGGTACCAATACTTCCCGTGATTTGGATTCTCTCCTTCTGTTGATGCAGCCTAGGATTGCAATGGCTTTTTTTGGCTGCTGCCACACATTGTTGGCTCACAGTTGAGAGATTGTCCCCTAAGATTCCCAGATCCCTCTCACAGTTCCTGCTATTGAGCCTGACTTCACCTGATCTGTACCTGAACATTTGGTTCTTCTAGCCTCAGTGTAAGTCTTTACTTTTCTCTACAATGAATTTCATTTTGTTAGATAGGCCCAGGGTTCAAGTCTATCTAGATCCACCTGCATCTATTGCTCACCCACCACCACCCACCCCTCACTTTACCAGAGAGAGAAAAACACACACGAACCTGTGGGACTTTGTAGGTGCCTCCTAACGTTGATGCCTGGATAGAGATGTCCCTGTCAGCTGCATCAAGAAGAGCCAGAAGGTTTTCCTTCCTTCCACAGCCGTAGTTGGGGACATTGGCTTCTCCAGTGGAGAGAATGTCCAGCAAGGCATCGGAATTGCGGAAAGTGCTCCAATGGTTGTCATGGATGTTGTAGCCCAGTGTGAGATTGTGCAGGAGCCGGGAATTCTTGTTGACTGTTTGGATGTTGAAAATAAACTTTAAGCCATATGAAAAACCATTAGCATCCCTATTGTAAAAAAAAGTGTTATTATAATCAACAGCAACAACAAATACTTTTTTAAAAAGATATAATCCTCCAGAAGCCTCCTGAGCCTTAAGCCAACATTGATCCTAAAGCAATGATCAGTTATACAAATAAGGAAATGGGCTGAGGTACAGCAACTACAACTGATTCCACCACAACTGTAAATAAAAATCATTATTCGAGTGAAGAATTAAGGATGGAACTGAGAGAGGAAAATAATCTGCAGCTGTTTCAGCTTTTTTTCAGACCATTTTTGAGTCTCTTTCACAAAATCAGACAAAAGTTCAGTTCAGTTCAGTTATCTCCAAATGGACTCAGGGCGGTGCACAGGGAATTAAAATACCACAACAATAAATACAATACAATTATAAAATACGATTCAATTAGATAGCCTGTACTAAAAGTTAAACTAAAAATGTTAAAATCTCTACCAAACCACTAAAAATATCCTCAAATCTAAAATCTAAGCTAAAATATAGACTAAAATCTAACTCTAAGCTAGGTGGAAAAAGTGAGTTTTTAGTGAACGGCGAAAAAGGCGAAGGTCTGTGATGGTGCGAAGTTCGGGGGGTAGGCCATTCCAGAGGATCGGACCCGCCACAGAGAACCCGCAGAGAACCCACAGAGAACCCTCACATGGAAATTTTGATTTCCATGTGAGAAGACATGGAAATCAAAATCATTGAGGAAATTAGACATATTCCCCAATATAGGAATAAATGAAAAATAAAAAACAGAAAAGAAGGAGAGTGTTAGAATGGAGGGAGGGCAACTCCATCACCCTGAATGACTTACAGATCACGGAAAACAAACTGAAGAGAAGGAGCCACATTGAAAAGCAACTTTGTATGCAATGTTTCCTCTCCAGTGATGACTATAGCAATGAGATGGTCTCCTGGGCTGTAAAAGCTCTTTGGTTGTTTCCCATCCTGGTGCTCCAAACTCTGTGGGCATTTCATCCTCAGCTTCTCAGAGACTGGATGGGACAAATTCAGCATCAGAAACAGAAGCAGGAGGTCCATCATTCATGGGATGAATCAATCAATCCCCTTCCTGTTTCTAAAGAAGAATTAGAAGCATTCAAAGGATTCTCACAAGGTGGGAAATGATCCAGTGTCTTTCCTGATTGAAACCCAGAGAAACACGCAGCTTCACCTGGAAAGGAGAGAGACGGACATTCAAGAGCACAGACCCTGCCTGTCCCAAACCTCCCTATTTCTCTGCCCAAAGTCTCCCCTGGAGGATTCGGCCAAAGAGCAGAGCTGAACCTTTGATCATAATTCTCCCTCTCAGGAGGGATCCCTGGAGAATTCAACCCGTTATTGGACTCAAAGGTTGTTGGGAGATTCTCTGGAGGGAAAAGAAAGGGAAATAATCCCCATGTGATTCATAATAACAGGGGCAGAGATGGGATTAAATCCGTCCCCTACAATTGAGAGGTTTGGGGTTTCCATGCTTGAAACTGGCCCCAGAATTAATACATGGCACCTGTGGCTGAAGACACAAATAAATTGTTTGCATAGTGACTAAAGAAAAAACTCTAGGGTCTAGTTAATGTCAGAGCATGTCACAGATCCTAAATAGCCTTCAGCTGAGTTGAAGCCAAAATTTACTTTATTTTGAAAGTTAATAACCCAGCAGAAAATGGCTTATGCAATAGTGCAGCCTGTCTATTGAACAAAATCAACTTTAGTGAATAATTAATTGCCACAACATTGCATAGTGAAAAAATAAAGAGAGAACTTATAAAACCTAGTGAAAAGAGATGGAGAAATAAAGGAAGTTTCTCACCCCATGGAAGGAAGGAAGGGAGGAAGGAAGGAAGGAAGGAAGGAAGGAAGGAAGGAAGGAAGGAAGGAAGGAAGGAAGGAAAAAGGAAGGAAGGAAGGGGAGCTCAGGACCTTCGTGTTGCAGATAAAATCTGATCTACAAAATCCAACTTCCATCTCCAGAGTCTGAGGAATGGAGAAGCCCATATCCCATGTTCCCTTGCCACCCTTTCCTATGCAGAGGCCAGGCATGGGGGCTCTTGTAGGGATGCCAGACAGGACTCTGCCCGTCTGAGTGGGGAGCCCCTCTTGGGAGGAGAAAGCTGGGGAGCCTCATGTTGCGGAAGGAAAGCAGATCTGCAAAATCTTCCTCCAGTTTCCATCTTCTGAGTCCTGGAAATAGGTGGGAGACCATGTTTCTCACATTTTAAAAAATCTTTTTTTTAGTTCTATTTTAATGGATTATTTTGAATCCACTTTAGTGGCCAGATAAAATTCAGTCCTTCTACAAATAATGGAGTGTTTGTGACTCTTAACTCTGGTGGAGAACTGTCTCCATCCCACCTTCTCAACACTCATCCAAATGTCCAGGTGATGGGTAACTATCGTATGTCTCTGGTTTTGGATCAGGGCTCGATTGAGACTCAGTCAGCTGGTGGAGACAAAGAGGATTTAATTGGGGGGAAGAGGATTTTCTTGTTTCTATTCATGATGATCTAATAACAACATGAGCATTTTTTGTAAAGGAGTTTCTCTATTAGTGACTTTAATATACTGTATGGTGTATTTTTGCCACTCCATTGGTCAGTAAGACTCTCCAGCTCCTGCACAATCTCACCCTTGGCCACAACCTCCCTGACAGCTAAGAGGAAACCCTTGGCCCTTCAGAGGCCTTGCTGGACATGCTCTCTCCTGGAGAAGCCCATGTTCCCAATGAGGGTGGTGGGAGGAAGGACCACTTCCTTTGGCTCTTCTTCATGCAGCTGACAGGGACTTCTCCATCCAGATGTCCACATTAGGAGGCACCTACAAAGTCCCTCAGGTCCTTCGGTGTGTTTCTTTATTCGGCAGACTGAGTGGGGTGTGGATGGATGAGTGATAGATCCAACCACATCTTCTCCATGGAATTCAGGAGCTGCTTTTAACTGTTGTAGATGTCCTGGCTAGTGAGGAAGATCCAGAGTGGGGAGGGGGAAGGGTCAAAACAGACCTGTCTTACCATGACAACAATCCCATTGCTTTGGGGTCTTCTGCTGCACACTTGTGAAATGGTCAGACAAGAGAGCATCCATGAAGCACTGTTGGACACTCAAGATTAATGAAGGATCCTGAAGGAATCAGGTCCAAAGAGCAATTCAATTCAATTTAATTCAACATTTATTATGGTGACATGCAAAAAGCATTAAAGATAACAACAACAGCAATAATGACAATAAAAAGAGTAAGAACAATAAGAATAACAATAACAATAATGATGGCAATAATAGTCCCTTTTCTCTTTCCGAAATGGAAGAGACTGAACTGGTGAGGCCATCCAGGGAGAGACCCCCAAAGTTCCTTGGAGACCCTGGAAAGTGACCTTGTTCGTCCTTGGGTCCATGTGTGGTTTGGCCTCTGCGTTGAAGGTGTTGCAAGTGTCACCAGAACCTCCAGCTGAAGATGAGGAGGAGGCCTCCATCACTGTGGAACCTCCGTACTGGAATCCATCGATCCCAACATCACCATAGTTGATGGGAGACGATGTCAGACATTCAGCCCTGGTCAACAATATGATGGTCAGCATTGGGAAGATCAGATATGAGCTCTCTGAGAGGCCCTGAGGCCACCCGGGGGTTTATCTGCCCCCTCAGGGTCACCTGAATCAGAGGGTAAATATGGGGGGGGGGGCTCCTTGGAACTGGGGAAAGGACCCTGTTGCTGTCTTGGGAGAGAGCAAAGTCCACCCTCTGGACAGAGGAGACCCCTGGTTGGAAAGAGGGCTCCCAAGACGCCATCTTTCTTAAAACTGAACATCCCTCTCTCAACAGAGGGTGGGGGGCTATGACGACACCCCCTCTCTCCTGTCTACCACACAGTCTTCCTCCATCCACCATCGTCCCTCCCTCCCTTCTCTACCCTGGATCCTCTCGCCCACCCCTTTCTTAGAACTGGCTCTCTTCTTTTAATTTCCTTTGAGGTTTCCTATTTTGGGAGGTGGGAGGCAGAGGGGGCAGCTGGGGAGATCCAGAATTGGAGGGAAGATCAGATTCCAAAGTCTTTTTGGCCCAGAGGCAGTAAACCTCTTTCCCCCAAAGGGCTCAACAGATGAAAAGAGGGCTTCGCTCTGCCCCACAGATCCTAAACTCTCCCACTGAGACGGCTCCCACTTGCCCCTCCCCAGCCCCCTGCCCTCCCCCTCGTAGGCAGAGGCCTGTCCTCCCCTCCCCAGAGGGACTGGGAGGTCTCAAGGGTTACGGAGCCCTTTGTGGGGAGCCTCCATGGCAGCTGGCGAATCTCCTGGTCCTCTTCCCAGCCTTCCAAGAGACACAGAGCTGGTTCCTCTCCTTCCGGACCCTCATAGACTCCGGGCACAGGGGATCGTCTGAATGGAGCCCTGGAGTCATAGCCGTGTGGAAAGGGTCCTCAGAGGCCGTGTGGGGAGTCCTGCTGCTCCTTCTTTTATATCTCTGATTCATATTTTTATAAGGCTCTGAAATAATAATAATAATAATAATAATAATAATAATAATAATAACAACAACAACAACAACAACAATAATAATTTTTATTTATATCCCGCTCTCTCTCCCCGAAGGGACTCGAGGCGGGGCACAGGGAAATTAAAAACAAATTACAACAAACAAAGTACAAGATTAAAATCAAATTAAACTTACCCTGCGCTAAAAACTTCTATAAAAATAAAAACTATCCCTAGAAAACCCCTTAATATTTTAAAATTAAAATTAAAATTACCCTAGGCCAGCCAAATGGAAGAAGTGAGTTTTTAATAGCTGTCGGAAGGAGCGAAGGTCCGTGGTTGTTCTGATTTCGGGGGGAAGGTCGTTCCAGAGGGTCGGGCCCGCCACAGAGAAGGCCCTTCCCCTGGGCGTCGCCCGCTCGCACAGCCTAGTGGAGTCCCTCTCTGTGGGAGCGAATCGGCCGCAGGGATGTATGAGGCAGGATGCAATCCCGCAAATAGCTAGGTCCCATGCCATGGAGCGCTTTAAAGATGGTAACTAACACCTTGAAGCGCACCTGAAAGATGACAGGCACCGCTCCAAGTCCCTTTGGGGAGAGGATGCGGTATATAAATAAAATTATTCTTATTCTATTCTATTCAGTGCAGCTCACGCAGGAGCGGTGTTACATGGGAGAACCTAGAGGTTCCCATAATTGCTTGCGCGGCTGCATTCTGGACTAGCTGAAGCCTTCGGGTGCAATACAATACAATACAATAGCAGAGTTGGAAGGGACCTTGTAGGTCTTCTAGTCCAACCCCCTGCATGGGCAGGAACCTTATACCATTTCAGACAAATGGCTGTCTAACATCTTTTTAAAGACTTCCAGGGTTGGGGCATTCACAACTGCTGGAGGCAAGCTGTTCCAGAGGTTAATTGTTCTTACTGTCAGGAAATTTCTCCTTAATTCTAAGTTGCTTCTCTCCTTGGTTAGTTTCCACCCATTGCTTCTTGTCCTGCCCCCAGGTGCCTTGGAGAAAAGTTTGACTCCCTCTTCTTTGTGGCACCCTCTGAGATATCGGAACACTGCTATCATGTCTCCCCTGGTCCTTCATCAAACTAGACATACCCAGCTCCTGCAGCCGTTCTTCATATGTCTTAGTCTCCAGTCCTCTAATCATCTTGGTTGCTCTTCTCTGCACTCTTTCCAGAGTCTCCACGTCTTTTCTACATCGTGGCGACCAAAACTGTATGCAGTATTCCAAGTGTGGCCTTACCAAGGCACTATACAGTGGCATTAACACTTCACGTGATCTAGATTCTATCCCTCTGTTGATGCAGCCTAGAACTGTGTTGGCTTTTTTGGCAGCTGCTGCACACTGCTGGCTCATATTTAAATGGTTGTCCACTAGGATTCCAAGATCCCTCTCACAGTTGCACCTCAAGGGGAGCCCCATGTAGAAAGCATTGCAGTAGTCCAGTCGGGATGTCACGAGGGCATGAGTGACTGTGCAAAGGGCACCCCGATCCAATAGGGGACGCAACTGGCGGACCAGGCGAACCTGGTAAAATGCCCCCCTGGCCACGGCTGTCACTTGATCTTCCATGGACAGCCGGGCATCGAGGAGGACGCCTAAGTTGCGTGCCCCATCCACAGGGGTAAGGTGATCGTCCCCTATGGCCAGTGATGGAGTCAACTGGTTGTACCGGGATGCCGGAAACCACAGCCACTCGGTCTTGGACGGGTTGAGTCTGAGTCTGTTACTTCCCATCCAGGCCCGCACGGCTTCCAGGCACTGGCACATCACCGCTACGGCATCATTGGGGTGGTTTGGGGTAGATATATACAGCTGTGTATCATCAGCGTAGAGATGGTACTCTACACCAAAACCATGGATGATCTCACCCAGCGGCTTCATATATGTGTTGAACAGGAGTGGCGAGAGGACCGACCCCTGAGGCACCCCACAAGTGAGGGGCCTAGAGGTCGACCTCTGCCCTCCTGTCAACACAAATTGCGATCGACCGGAGAGGTAGGAGGAGAACCACCGCAACACGGTGCCTCTCACCCCCAACCCCTCCAGCCGATGCAATAGGATACCATGGTCGATGGTATCAAAAGCCGCTGAGAGGTCTAATAGGACCAGGATGGAGGAACAACCCCCATCTCTGGCCCGCCAGAGATCATCTACCAACGCGACCAATGCCGTCTCGGTGCTGTGCCCGGGCCGGAAGCCGGATTGGCGCGGGTCTAGATAATTAACTTCCTCCAGATGACGGGGAAACTGTTGTGCTACCACACTCTCGACAACCTTCGCCAAAAAGCGAAGATTGGAGACCGGACGGTAATTCACCAATAATGCCGGGTCCAGAGAGGGCTTCTTGAGGAGGGGTCTCACCATCGCCTCTTTAAGGGAGGCCGGCAAGAACCCCTCACTCAAGGAAGCCTTGACCACCTCCTGGAGCCAGCCTCGTGTAACCTCCCAGGATGCCAGTACAAGCCAAGAGGGACACGGGTCCAATAAACATGTGGTAGCTCGCAGTTGCCCACGTAACCTGTCCATATCTTCGGAAGTAACAGTCAAACTCTTCCCACAAAACTGTCTCAAGATCTGCCTCGGGGCATCCCACTGGGCCACTTTCGGTGGGGACCATCCATGTTGATGGATCTCATCACTCTGTTAAATGAAGAAGGCGAAGGTGTCATTTCTGTGTGGTCTCCTATCCATGGAGATAATGGAGGTTATCCTAATGGTTGAGGGATTTGCATGAACTCTGTGTCAGCTGAATGGAGGGGGGAGGGGAAGTTGGGAGGAGGGGAAGGCAAAGGAGAGAGAGAGAGACAGAGGAAGGGAAGCAGAGAGCACAAGGGAAGGAAACAGGAAGAGAAAGGAGAAAAGGAAGCAGAAGGGGAATTGGAAGAAGAGAAAGGGAAAAAGGGAAACAGAAAGGAGAAGAAAAGAGAACGGAAATAAACCCCTTCACTTTTCCTTCCCTTTGGAGTATTTTGCAACACCAACAACTGGAGAAGAACCAGCCAGACCCCCTCACACCTTCAGAGAGTGAGCCAATCAGAAGGCCTCTTCAGAAGGGACTCAACCAGCTGGGCCTCCCCCTCCCTCCCTCCCCCCCTCCTCCTCTTCTCCTTCCCCAGAGTTTCCCTCCCTGGTCAGCTGCCAGTGTCCGGTCAGTGTCTGCAGCCTATTTGTCTTATTACGGAGCCTTTACACCGCAGAGCAAAGCCCACCTAGCTAAGTCTTGTCTGAAGGAGCAACCCCCAAATCCCCCAAATCCCCAGGAGCCTCGATCTGCCCCGGGAAGACGGTGATCCAAGTAACAGTAGAAGGGAAAGGGATCTAGTGGGATCCCAGCTACTTTGAGAAGTGGGATCGGAGGAAGGAAGGGGCTCCTGTGAGGGTGGAGCTGAATTCCCCGCAGGAAGGGCCCATTGCAGAGTCCCCCAGGGGCCCTTCAGCTCCGCTCTTCAGGCTGCTTGGCTGGAGCCCAAAGGGCGCTGGGACCGGAGCGTCTCGGGGCTGCGGAGTCTTTGGCGGGGGCGGCCGAGGGGGCCTCAGTGGGGCCGAAACCTCCGGCTGAAGGGGAGGAAGAGGGGGGGGAGGGCGACCCAACCCCCGGCCTTCAGTCTCAGCGGCTTCTCAGACCGTTGGGCCTTCTGGGATGGGCGAAGGGAAGGGAGGGGCTGGGAGGCTGAGAAGGGGGAGGGATGCAGACAGCCCTGCTTTCCTTTGGGGGGGGGGAGAAAGAGGCAGGGAAAGCCCATCTGGCTTCTCCACAGTGCTCGCCCTGGTCGCCCCTCCAGGTGGGACCCTCTGCATCCCTGCTGAGCCCCGAAGACGCTGCGGGAGAACGGCGGTTTTTTGGCCCCTTGAACTCCGACTTCTCTCAGGGCTCCCCTGCCGCCTTTCTTGGGCGCTTTGCCCGCTGTTCTCCCTTTCCCTCCCCTCCCTGGCTTTAAGCCCCCCCTTCCTCCTCCTCCATTGCCCTCCTTCCCCCCTCCACATGCCCCCCAAAACAGCCCCCACTACCTCCCCCCCACCCAGAATGCTCCGTCCTCACCAAAGAGAGACCCCCCCACCCTTCCCTCGCTCCTTTGTCCCTCCCCAGGCACAAAAGGCTCCTCCTGCCACTGCGCCCCGTGGCCCCCTCGCCCTGCCTGGACTTCCAGCCGCTGCGCCGGCCCCTCGCCTGCCCCGCTCCCTCGCACCCGGGGTCGGCAAGGAGAAGCCATGCGCACCCCTCCGCCGACGGTGAAGCCGCCCTTTGGGGAGGAGCCCGGCAGTCGCCCCTTCAACCTCCCACCCTTGGAGGAGACGCCACACTCCACCGCCCGTTAATCCACTCACGGCTCATTTTCTGGGTTTCCCTCGCTCCTACCCCTGGTGGTGTTACCTTGCTGGGTCATGAAACGTCTGCAAGAAAAGAAGGAAGCTCTGAGAGCCCCAAGGAGCCTCCGGTCAACCCTCAACTACAACTGGTCTCCTTCATTGGCTCCCACGCTTCGCCTCTAGAAAAAAAACAGGCTTTCTTTTCATGCCCTCCTCAGACCCCCCAAGAGCATTCAGGAGGACAGAGGCCTCTAAAGGATGGGGGGGGGGAGCTGCTGAACCCTATGGGGAAATAATGGAGGGAGAAAGGCGAGACTGCTGTGGAAAAGGGGAGGCAGCTGGATCACACCTAGGACAAGATTGGCAGGAGAGAACCTGGAGGCAGCCTCTCCTCCCCCCCCCCGCCACGCGCTTGGTGTTATAGACGGGGACCGTCAGAGAAGGGGGGGCAAGAATAAAGCTAAAAAATTTACAAGATGCCAAAAGAAGGGGAGGAAGGGGTTACCTGATTGGGAATTATACTATCAAGCTGCAAATTTGATGTGGATTAAAGATTGGATAACATTAGGAAACACTAGGCTCTTAGAACTAGAAGGACATGATTTGTTATCAGGATGGCACGCATTCCTATGGTGTAGAAATGCCAGGGAACATGGTTTCTTTAGAAGGCATCACATAAGAAAATCTTTGATTTTAAACTGGGAAAAGATTAAGAGGTTGCCATATCTTAAAATGCCAGTCTGGGTATCAACTATTAAAGCATTTTCATATGCAATAATATATAAAAAGAAATGAACAATCAGATACTCGAGTTATTGAACACAGGGGGTGATCTTAAAACTATCCAGGAATTAAAACAAGAAGGAATGGCTATTAATTGGTATATATATATGCAAATAATTCTAGATCTAAGGAGGATCAAAAAAAGGAGGGGTTTATGATAAAATGATGGAACTAGATAAAATTTCAACAGGTGTCGATAAAAAAGTAATTAAAAAACTTTATGCCTACCTATTAGAGTTTAAACTTCAGGAAGAGCAAGTGAAAGAAACTATGATAATCTGGGGGGGGGGGGAATTTTGGGCAGGGGATTGATTTAGATAAGTGGCAAAAATTGTGGACGCAAAATTATAAAATGACAATGCTTATAAAGAGAACTTGTATAAGATGTTTCACAGGTGACACATCACCAGCGAGAATTGCAAGAATGAATAAGAATAAATCCGAAAAATGTTGGAGATGTCATCAGATGCCTGGCTCTTATTACCATATGTGGTGGACTTGTTCGGAGGCGAAAAGTTATTGGACTATGATTCACATATGGTTGGAGAAAATGACACACAAACACATAGACTTTAAACCTGAACTTTTCCTACATGGAATTACGTCAGAAATGCTTGATAAAAACTTGAAATATTTGATTGTGAATGTTTTGACAACAGCTAGAATTGTATTTGCAAAAAACTGGAGAAATGAGAAATTGCCTTCATAAGAGGAAGTTATTCGTAAAATTATGGAATGTGCAGAAATGAGCCGATTAACATTTGAAATTAGAGAGCAGGAGAATGAACAATTTTATGAAATATGGAATAAGTTTTATCAATGGTTGGATGAAAGAAAAACCTAAGATATATAATATACATATTATATTATTATAAAACTTGAGATAAATTTTTGTCTTCAGAAGGAGAAAATATTTTAGGTATTTTATAATGGGAAAGTGACTTCTAGAGACAATTGTGAGCAATGTTATAAAATGGGAAAATTTCTCTTTTAATATCCTTATATATTGAATAATTGTGGGGAAAAGATTGATCGGATAAATGAAAATGCTGTTATGTGAAACAAAGGTGATATATATGTGATGAAAGGAAAATGGATAAATATGTTTGTGATTTTAAGTACTGATGCACAGAACGTTTGCCCAAACGACATGTTGTACAAAGCACGAGATGAATGATGTTTTTTACCTGTTTTTATGTTAAAAATAAAAATTTTCTTATTAAAAAAAAATAGAGAAGGGGGGGGGGGTGTCCCGCAAGTCTCCCGGCCCCGTCCTCTCCCTTCCGTTGAAAGCGATGGGGAGCTGTGTCCCCTCCATCCGGATCCTCCCAGCCTCCAGGGGATCGCAAGGGGCCTCACCTGATGGAGCAGGCCTAGGAATGGGGGGGGCGTGTGGGGCGTCTCCGCCATTGGGGTCTCCCTGCTTCTTTCTGAGATCCTCACTCGAAGGTCCCATCTGCCGCCGGTGTTCAAGAGAAGCCCCAGGGGACTCTGGTGGGTCAGTCAGGGCCACTCAGGAGCCTCCACGGTGCCCGGAGGCTGGGAAGGTCTGGAGGGGGAGGAAGCGGCCCCACCTCACCCCGAAGAGAAGGGACGTTTCTCCCCTCCTGGATCAGGTCTCCTGTCCTTTTCCTCCCCCCCCCCCCCAGGTCAGAGAGAAGCCAGGGGTGGCTGCCTAGAGTTGGGGGAGGCTGCTTCAATCTCTGCCCCCACCTGCAACTTCCCAAGGAACAGAAGACGTGGCTGGGGGTCCTTGGAGACTCAGCGCAATTGCCGCTGAGAAAGGCAGGAAGGGGGCTTTTCTCTCCTGGGGGGAGGGGGGGAGAAAAGCCCCTCCAGGGGCTTCTCAACAGGCAGCTGCCAGCAGAAGGACCGGAGTGGCAGGTCGGGAAGTGATTGAAGGGGTGGGGGTGATTGAAGGGGTGGGGGTGGGGACAAAGTCGGGCGTCCTTTCAGATCATTGGGGGGGGGGGGGGATTGAGAACTCAGAACTGCAAAGATGCGGAGGCTCCAGGCAAGAAAAGCGGCTGCTGACACCCCTACCCCACCCCAAGAGAGGCTCCCCCCACCCACTTCAGCTGCAGTTGCTCCTCGCCTCTCCTGCTCCCTGCGTGGATCCGGGCGCAGCTCCTCTCCGTTTAACGGCTGGAACCTCGGAGAGAGAGAAACCCTGGCCGGAGCCAGCCGATGCCCGATTCGCTCTTAAGACCGGCTTCCCTGCCGCCCTCCCGCACGGCACACGCCCGCCTCCTCCACCTGCCTTGCTGCGGGGAGGGGGGGGGCGACAGAGGCTGCCCTCCAATTGCTGCCACGAGGTCCCGCCTGCGCTCCGAGCCCCAGAGGCCGCCCGCCTGCCCTCCCTCGGCGCTTCTCCCCCTCTCTTAGGTCCGAGCGCCACGCTCGTCCCCCCCCCCCCCCGCGCGAGTCTTTAAGCCGCTCTCCTTAGCGGGGGCTCAGGATCCTCTGGAGCTGCAGCCCCAACGTGGCCTGAGGGAAAGAGGCGCAGAGACCACTGCCCGCCACCCCCGCAGCCCCCCCGGGAGGAAGGCCGTCCGGTGTGGCCCTCGGCTCCTCTCCGCCCCTGGCGAGGCTCCCGGCCTGCCCGAGGAGGCGTCTGCAGGGTCGAGGCTGCGGGAGCGGAGGGGGCAGGACAGGGGCTTGAGTGACAGCTGTCTGTCTGGTGAGACGAGGGAGGAGCCAGAAGGCAACGGCAAAAGGAGGCTTTGTGTTGGGGGGGGAGGAGGGCCTGGTGGGGGGTGCGGGAATGAGAACCAGGTGGGGGACTTTCTGCCAATCACTGGAGGTTTTTTGGTCCCACCTTCAAGCTAAAAGTCAGGCGGCCATCAGGAGGGAAGGATTCGCCCCCCTCTTTCTCCCCCCCCCAAAGAATAAGAGGAGCCCCCTCTCCCCGTTACCCTGCCAGAATCCCAGCCCCTCCCTTCCCTCCGCTCTGCCCGACGCCCCCGAAATCCCCCCCCCCCTCGAGAGGAGCCCCGGGGCCCCTTCCCCTCCCCCGCCGGTCCAGTCAGAGCGCTGCCTCGCCCGGCCCACAGGGGGCGCTCTCTCACACCGTTAGCAGGAGGTCTCCGCCCACCCACCCCGGCGCTCTCCCCCCCCCTCCCCAAAAGGACTCCGCAGCCCCGGAGACGCTCCAGTTCCAGCGCCCTTTGGACTTCGGCCACACCGTTTGCGGAGGCAGGCAGCCAGGCGGAGCTGAAGGGCCAGAAGGGCCCCTCTGGGAACGTCCAGGCGGCCTCTTCGTCCAAGTTGAAACTCCTCCTTCCGAACTCCCCAAGCCGTCCCTCGGGAAGCCCCCCTCCCCACCTGGGGCGGATTTCGGGAGGGGGCCTGGAGTGAGGCTGCTTGGCTGGGCTTTGCTCCGCTGAGTAGGAGCTGCGGGAGGGAACGTCACAAACAGGCTGGAGGGGGGGGGATCCGGGAGGAAAAGACGGGAGGGGGCGAGGGGGAGAGGTTGGGGGCGAGAGACCCAGAGAGGCCAAGACTGGGCTCCCTTCCCAAGAGGGCAGCGTTCCCATGGCTTTGAACTCATGGGCTTTGAGCAGGTCAGGCTGAGACTGACTCAGTTGCAGTGAGAGAGTCACCCACAGAGAAGGAAAGGGGCAGGGATCCCTCCCCCCTCCCCCTCCCCAGGAGACTGGCAGGGCCTGGGTGCAGATCCCTCCTCCCCTGGGATCTCCTGCTTATGTCCAGAAAGGACGTCTCTGTATGAACTTAACAGAGGGATCTGAAGACCCACCGAAGTCTCAGGAATAAAAGATATCAGAGAGATTAAAGAAAAGGAGACCCCAGACCCTGAGACTCCCCACGCAGACCTCCGTTCCTAGGCCTGGCACTTCAGGAGAGGCCACGCAGGAGGTCACCTGGTGCCTGGAGGCTGCGAGGGTCCGGATGGAGAGGAGCCAGCTCTCCGTCTCCGCTAAGGCTCTTTGGGGAGAGAGTCAGGAGTCTCACAAGCTGCCCCTGCTGCTCCTGGCAATGGGCTCCCCTTGTTACGTCACTCCTTTCAGTTATGCATAGCAGGGGTCCCCAACCTTTTTTGCACCAGGGACCGGTTTCATTTTAAAGAAAATTCCACGGACCGGCTGGTGTAGAGGGGGAGCGTGGTGGGAGGGGGAACAGGCGGCGCATGCGCACGCGGGGGGGGGGGGGGGGGAGAGTCGGCTCACTTGCCACTCTAGGGCCCCAACGGCGCAAGCAGCCGCGCCTGTGCTCTCCCGCCCCCGGTGTGTGCTCTGCCCAGGAGGCTGCCCCCTCCTCCCTCCTCCTCTCCGGCCCTGTGGCCCGGTTCCTATCAAGTCACAGACCAGCACCAGTCTGCGGCCTGGGGGTTGGGGACCCCTGATGTATAGAATCACAGATTATCCTTCTAGTCTACATAGGGACATTGTTATCATTGTACATCATATGTTCCACTACAATTGTTCCTTCATTTTAAACAAAATGTTCTAAATATTCAATTCATGTGTATACCAATATTCCATTGCATCATTATTAGTCTATTTAAAAATAAAAAGTCTTTATAGTATCACCTATCTCATTCTATTCTTCTTACAATGTGAAAAGCTTCTCCCACATTTTTCATTTACATGGTTTTTTTTATCCAGGCACTGATAAAACAAGTCCCAAACCTTATAAAATTGTTCATCTTCTTGTTCTCTAATTTCAAATGTCAATTTACTCATTTCAGCACCTTCCATTATTTTTTGAATAACTTCCTCCTGCGTTGGTATTTTCTCATTTTTCCAATTTTTTTGCAAATACAATTCTAGCAGCTGTTAGAACATTTACAATCAAATATTTCAAATCTTTATTATATGTTTCTGGTATAATTCCCAATAAAAACCTCTGGTTTAAGGTCTGTGTGTTTCTGTTTCATTTTTTCCAACAACCTGTGGATTTTAGTCCAGTATCCTTTAGCTTCAGGGCAAGTCCACCACATGTGGTCATAGGAGCCTGGTGTCTGATGACATTTCCAACACTTTTCTGAATTGTTCTCCAACATTCTTGTTATTCTCTTGGGGGGGGGGGGTGCCACCTTTAAAACATCTTATACAAATTTTCCTTATATGCTGTTGACATTGTCATTTTATAATTCTGAGGCCACAATTTCTGCCTTTTCTCTAATTCAATCCCATGTCCAAAATTTGCCCCCCAGGCTATCATAGTTTCTTTGACTTGCTCTTCTTTTAGCTTAACCTCTAGTAGGCGTCCATATAACCTTTTAATTACTTTTTCAACAGTACCTGTCAAAATTGTATCTAATTCAGTCATTTTTATCACAAAAACCTTTTGTTTTATGATCATATGCAATAATATATAAAGAAGAACAAACAGATATGGCGAAATATTGAATGCAGAGGGTGAATTTAAATCTATGCAAGAGCTGGAACAGGAAGGAATAGGAATGAGTTGGTATTCATTTGTGCAAATACAATCTAGATATGATAAAGGTCGTAAAAGGGTTCTTTGGCCCCTTGAACTCTGCAGCCGCTGCTTCCTATTGCCCAGCCCCCTCCCAGCACACAGCCTTCCTCTCCCCGGACACAAAACACCCCTTCGGCAGCTATGCCTCCCTGCCCCCCCCCTCGCCTTGCCCAACCCTTCCCTTCCCTGGCCTGTCTCACTGCTTCGCCTCTGGGGGAGCCGGAACAAGGCCCACCAGCCACACCCAGCCCCCCTCCCCCTCTGACCTTGAAGCCATTGCCCCCCACTGCCCAAAGCCCCCCCCTTTGGAGAGGAGCCTGAGCAGGCAGCCTTCCCCTGCAGTTGCCCCTTCAACCTCTCACCTGCAGAGGACAACCACAGCCTTCCAGCGCCAATCAATTGCCCCCCTCTTCACCCCCCCCCCATGTTCTCATCTCCCAACAACGTCCCCCTTTAAAAAAACAAGTTCTAACAATGTGATGAAACAAGGAAGACCTCCAATGGCACAGGGCTGCAAATAAGGGGCAAACGAAGGAGTAAGAGAAGTATTAGAATCCCGTTTTAATTTTATTTTATTTTCCCCTCTGGATCCTCCTCGTATTCCAGACAAGGAATAAGGGATGGGAACTGAACAAGGAGACATTCAATCTGGCTAAAACATAGGAAGAAGGTTGCAGGAACTGGGCCTGGCTGGTCTAGGGAAGAGAAGGACCAGGGGAGACAGGAGAGCATCTTCTGATACTTGAGGGGCTGCCCCAGAGAGGAGGAAGATATTTTCCAAAGCACTTGAAGGACAGACAAGGAACAATGGATGGAAACTGAAGGAGAAGAGACTCAACTTGGAAATAAGGAGAAAATCTCTGACAATGAGAACCATCAATCAAAGAAACAGAAGCTGTGGGAGCTTCATCATTGGAGGCTTTCAAGAAGAGACTGGACTCATTTGTCAGAATCGTGTAGGGTCTCTTGCTTGGGGCAGCAACATCTGGGGAAGGTGGGGGTTCGTCTCCCTCGGGGAAGAGGTAGAAGGCGAGGCCTCTCCAGATCCAGGTGGGCAGACAGGTATCTTTTGTTGGGGGTTGGGGGGTGGTTCCTCTCCATCCGGACCTTCACAGCCTCCAGGCACCCTGTAAGCCACAGAGGGAGCAAGGGGGGGAGGGGGAGTTGATTGACAGCAGAGCATGGAGGATCCTCCATGGGTGGGAGGTCAAAGGGGAGATGGAACCGGGGCCAGTGGCTCCTCTCCCAAGAGCAGCGGTGGTTGGGCAGTGCAGGGCACACTGTGTGTGTGTGTGTGTGCGCGTGTGTGTGTGTGTGTGTGTTGCTGGTCCGTGGCTGGTGGGGCTCATCACCTGCATTTTGGCAAAGGAAGCCCCGCCTGGGTGGCTCCTTCCCTCCTTCTCCATCCTCTCCCAGAGGGAAACTTTCAGTCCGAGTTTGGGGAGATCCAGATCCAGAGAAGCAGAGAAAGCGGGATCCACTCATTGCTCTTCTGAATCCACCTCAGTGTGGAGGGTTGTGTCTTCATCACAGCTGCACAAAGGCTGACAGGGAACTTCTGGGACCAGCGATTGGCCCAGAGGCCCCCAGGCGACTTTCACACAGAAGGTGGGATTCGAACCCTGAATCTCTCCGTCTCTAGGCTACTGAGCCATGGTGGTGCAGAGGTTAGAGTGAAGGACTGCAGGCGCCTTCTGTTGACTACCTGCAATTCGGCAGTTCAAATCCCACCAGGCTGAAGGTTGGCTCAGCCTTCCCTCCTTCCCAAGTGGGTCAAAGGAGGACCCGGATTGCTGTGGGCAAGAGGCTGACTCTGTCAACCGCTCAGAGAGGCTCTGGAGCCCTATATAAGTTTAAGGGCTATTGCTGTTCTCTGACCACTAGGCCTCCTCAGGCAGACTCAGCCCAGGGAGGGTGAGCAGCCCCTCCTCCCCCATGGAAGCTCCAGGCAGGGGGGGTGTTGAGGCTTCCTGGAAGGTCTGGCTCTGCCCAGTGAGGAAACCCCCCCCCCCAGTAGCCTCTGATGGTGACCTGAGTGGCCTCCACACCCAGCGCAGAAGCACCGGAGTGAAAAGGATCCTGGGTCTCAGTTACTCTGGGGAGCCCCCGGCAGAGACAACTCGGATCCCCCACCTGTGGAATTGGGGGCCCCAGAGACCCGAAGAGAAAGGAAGAGACCGGATCTCCCTCTGGAGGGAGCCGCCAAGAGGAGGCCGGACAAGGGAGCTCAGCCCAGGGAGGGGCCTTTCCACAGCCCCCGCCAGAAGGGTTTGATCCCCTCCGGGGAAGACCAGGCACCAGGCAGGTGGACAGGTGACATCACCGCTTTCCTGGGTCATTTTGGCTCAAGAGGGAACCCCACACCTGGCAAAAGCCCCAACTAGTCTGCCCCTTGCTCAGTGGACTCCTCTCCTCCCCCTCTTCTTTTTTCTCTTCTTTCTCTACCTCCTTTCTTTGACTACTTTCACTTTCTGAGCCCCCCTCCCCCTCCCGCTGCCTTGTCCCCGCAGAAACCCCCCCTCTCCCATCAGGGCCGCTGGAGAGCCTCTGGGGAGCCGGGAGGGGGAAGGCAGCAGCCGAGGAAGCAACGGAGCTGCTGCAGCACCTTCCTCCCAGCCCGGCTGCAGGGACGGAGGACTCTGAGGCTGCGGGAGCCCCACCAAAGAGGCTGCCCGGGGGACCAGGGCAGAGAGGGGCGCCGCCCGGATCTGAGAACGGGAGAACCGTCTGGAGATTGCTGGAGGTCTCTGGGGGGCTGGAGCCGAAGCGGACGCTTCACCCAATGCCTCCTCGCAAGAGGCAGCCAGGCAGGCAGAGGAGGAGGAAGATGGTGAAGTTGTTCTCCAGGGCTGAGGATCCACCAGCACTGGGCTCCACCACTGGGAAACCTCGGGGATTTCTCTTGGCAGTTCGCCCTTCGCCCAGGTTGCATCCCCACAGGCTGAGGAGAATTGTATTAGGGGGAAGAATCGGCTGCCTGAGGGGTCCTTAACACCCAATAAGGGGACGGAGGGGGGGAGATGAAGGATCTGGTAGAAAACCCTCTTTCCCAAGGGAGGGGCAGCTGCGGGAGAGGGCTGCTGACGGGGTCTCTAAGGGAGGGAGCCTTCAAGGATGCCCCCCTATCTGGCTTGGTATGAAGGATCCTCATGAAGATTATCCTACAACTCTTGGAGCATGGATCCTGCAGCTTCCACCTTACCTCTTTTCCTTCTCTCTCTCCTTCTCTCTTTCTCTCTCCCTCCCTCCCTCACACACACACCTATACTTTCAGCCACTGTCAGTAGGAATAATTGCTCAAATTATTTTCCATGCGCTGTCTGGATCTTGGGAGTTGCCAAATATTAAATTCCTCTGAAGGACTTTCACAGAGTTCTCTTTAGCTGGATTTATTGGGATGAATAGGGAAATACAATACAATTCAACCATTTCCCATTTCAAAACATATACATACATTATTCCTTGACTCCTGCATGATATCTGTAAGTGAAAATAATCCGTTATTTCAAATAAAAGGAAGCTTTGCAATTCTTTAAACTCATGGTATTTTTTCTCATGCTTTTACATTTGTTCTGGCTGTGAGATGCTCCTTTGTGTTCAGGTCTGGCCTCAGAAGGATAATGTAGCACTTGGGGATGAAGATGCAGCCCAACAGACCAGCACTGGAGGCCAGGATGGAGAAGACCTGGACAGCCACCATGTATTTCCCTTTGGTGCTCAGGTAGGTGGGCACAAAAGTCACCCAGACGCTGCAGAAGACCAGCATGCTGAAGGTGATCAGCTTGGCTTCGTTGAAGGCCCCAGGCAGATTCCTGGCCAGGAAAGCCACCGTGAAGCAGATGGCAGCCAGGAAGCCCATGTAGCTGAGGGTGACGTAGAACATGACAACGGCCCCTTCGTTGCATTGCAGGATGATCTCTCCAGGCTGGGAGTGGAGGTCAGAGTCAGGGAAGGGGGGAGAAACTCCCAGCCAGATGGAACAGATGATCACTTGGACAGCAGAAGAAGAGAGGATGATGGAGTTGGCCAAGCTCTTGCCCAACCATCTCTTTGCTCGGTTTCCTGGTTTTGTGGCTAGGAAAGCCAGCACCACCATGATGGTTTTGGCCAAGAGAGAAGAAACGGCAACTGAGAAGATGATGCTGAAGACCGTTTGTCGGAGAAGGCAGGTGGCTTTCCTTGGTTGACCAATGAAGAGAGAAGAAGACAAGAAGCAAAGCAGGAGGGAGACCAGGAGGATGTAGGAGAGGTCCCGGTTGTTGGCTTTGACAAGGGGAGTTTCTTGGTATTTAATGAAGATGATTAAAACAAGGCCTGTGATTAAGAACAAGAGTAGGGCAGAAGAGACCAGGATGATGCTCAGATGTTCCTCATAAGACAGGAAGGTTATAACTTTGGGGATACATTGGACTCTGTTCTCATTTGGATATTTATCATCTGGACACTTGATGCATTTTTCTGTATCTGAGAACCCAAAAAGCAATTTTGTTTAACATTCTGTCCTTTTATCTTACAATAAATACTTTCTTTGGATAACAATTGATACCACAGGCATTTTCCAAGAAGAATTTCTTAATGGTTTCATTATAAAGAGCATAAGAAGAATATTTTTTTAAAAAAGAAAATGTAGCTAGGTATTTAAGTTGAGGGAAATTTCCTGTATAAAGTGTAGAATCTTCATAGGAACCTACATTATTAGAGATTAGTAATGAATCATATAATCTTTTTAGGCAAACATCCTGAGTCTTGCCACATGGCAGTTAATATACTGTGCTTGGAGGATACCTAAAGTATCTTGTAACATCTGGAAGCAACCTGGAATTCAGGAGAAACTTCCTAATAATAAGAACAATTAACCAGGGGAACAGCTTGATTCTCAAGATTTTGGGATCTTCAACATTGGAGGCTTTAAGAATAGACTAGACAGTCACTTGTCTGAAATGATATCAGGTCTCCTGCTTGGGCAGAGGATAGGACTAGAAGACCTCCGAGGTCCCTTCCAGCTCCCTTCTGACTAATTGATTGATCTACATGAATGGCAGAATATTTGTGTAATGAGTTCCCCCCATAATTATCCACAGCACCACATTATGGACCAGTGACTCCTTCTCAGTGATCCTCAAGGGGAGGATCCAATATACAGTGAATTGCAAGGTCTTTCAGAAGGTGGACCTCAAACAGTTCAACAAGTTCCTAAGAACTCAAATGTTCCTCAGAAGGTGAAGTTAGCAGCACAAGTCCAAACTAAGAAGCAGGAGAGAGATTTCCTCTGCTGTTAGTAAATCTTGCTCAGTCTGCCACCCCCTCCTCCCATCTCTTCCCAGCCCATCCTTCAAAGTCTTTTTGATTTACTTCCTTTTAGATAAGAAATTCTGCAGGTTAAAAATAAATGTGAAAAACCAGGTGAGCTTCGATCTATCATTTAACTTGCACCTTCATGAAAATCTTCTGGGTGGATCCAGTTCCACAAAGCCTCCCATTTTCCTCGGGGTGACCCACCTTCCTGAGTGGAGAAGGTCCCCTCCGGACAAGGAACGCAGTCATAGCAGCAAACTGGCTCTCCTTCTTGAGCCCTCTTGACAAACCCAGGATGACAAGTTTCCGCACATCTGGACTGAGGCAGGGACTGAGCAGAAAAACAAGGAAGGCCAAAGAAAAGATGTTAGGACTCTCCGTCCATGGAAAACGGAGGGAGAAATGGATGGAGACAAGGAGCCTCTGGTCTTCACTGAGGTAGAAAGGAAACCTCTGTCTCCTTCTAAATAGATGCAGGAGCTAGAATGACCTATGTTCCCTCTAAGGTGCGTGGCTGCGTGGCCACACACGTGTCTAGAAATCACCACACAGCAGTTTCCAGCTGCATGCAGAGATTTCACATAGCTGGGACTCCCAGGCTGGGAGGTCCTTTGGGTGGCCAGCTTCTCTGTAGCTCCCTCACTAGACCTAATGCTATCAAAGTAAGTCAACTGTTGGACTCCTTCTATGGCCTGACCACTGACTGTTATGGGCCTTTTATCCTGAGCACTTCTGACTTCATGGCTTTTCAGAATCTATGCATAAGCCAATCTTGTTGGCCTCATTGTCTACGCTGAGGGTCATTTCTTGCAAGCTTCTTTGTTTCACCCAGCAGTGCAATGCCATCGGCTAAATCTAAACCTCTCGGACTATTGTCCATGGGAGGCCAAAGGTAGGGCCATCTATTTTGGTTGCTAAGCAGAAGCGTTGTTAAGTGATACTGATATTATATAACACGTTTAATTAAGCTTGAATAAACATAACTTTGAATTTCTAATAATACTGATTTCGTTGTTGTCTTAGGTGACATCTGTGAAAAAATTCAGGCACTCAGGCATGAAAATGTCCCACTTAGACACTATACTTTTCCTCCCACACTGAAAAAAAATTAGAGGGAACATTGATAACCTGGCAGAGGATCCGGTTCTGCAGCCCTGGACAGGAAGAGAAAGTTGGGTGGAAAATGCCCCTCCCTCCATTGGAAAGCCAGAATACTACCTCCAAGCCATTTGGCTGCCTTCCCCTCAAAGCCCTGCAATGGCTCAGATTGGAGTGTGTTGTGGAGCGGTTGCCCGGCGGTGGGGAGGGGGGAAAAGCCAGGGGGGTTTAAGGCAGAGCAAGGGCATTGGGGAGGGGGCAAAGTCGGGCAGGGGGCCTTAAGCCAGAGCATTCGAGGGGTCCCCAGCCTTTGAGGGAATCTGGAGGAAGGGAGAGCCGCGTTTATCCTGGCACCTGACTTGGAGGGCAAGAGGACCAGCGGGTGGTGTGTTCCCCCCACGAGCCCCACCTGAGAGACGCTGGCAGGAGAGCAGAGCTGGGCAAGCACTTGTCCCCAGCCCAGCAGCCCCCCCGACCTTCACCTCCCAACCCCTCCCATCCAAGGACCAATGAAACCAGGCTGTTTCCTGAAAGGCTATAGGGGAGCCTCGCTTGGCTTCGCAGACCCTCAAGTTCATTTATTACTGGCAATAAAAGCACCTTGTGTGTGTTTTCTCTCTGTTTCTCTCTCTCTGTTTCTCTCTCTCTCACACTCTCTCCCCCTTCCTCTCTCTCTCTCTCTCTCTCTCTCTCTCTCTCTGTTTCTCTCCCTTTTTCTCTTTTTCTCTCTCTCTCTTCCTACTGACAGCCACTCTCAGGGCTAAGAAGGGCTCTGCTAAGAAGCCACGGCCGAGATCTCCTCTCTGGGCCTTTGGGCACACATGGCTGCTGCTCTTTTTCTTGATGGTTTTTGCACGTGCATGCACGCCAGAAACCAAAACACTAAGAGGCTCATGCGCATGTGTGCACTGGAAACAAAGATCACTTTCCTGGTGTGCGCATGCGCACTGGGTGGCTCCTCTTCCACTTTCTGGCACTCCAATGCACATGAAGACCAGCTGACTGCCATGCCTGAACCCAGAAGAGCAACTGATGATGTCTCCGTGTGCCAGGAGAGATGGTTCTGTGTGCCACTTCTGCCATGCGTGCCATAGGTTCCCCATCACGGCTCTAGGCTTTGCCCACTTGAAATGGGACCTCAGACTTTGGCAAACAGAGAAAAGACACCAAAATTTCTCCCACCTTATTGAGCAACTTTAGCTGTGAAAGAGCATCTTGTTCGATAGAAAGTCTCTGTCTTTCAAAATACGCCAGAACCTCTCTCCTGGGATCCTCCTTGGGGAGAACCAAGAAGCCATGAATGCCTATATCTGCTTTTATCTCTCCATTTTGGTCCAAGTACAGTTTATTATCAGAAATATTCCAAAATTCATTCTTCTCCAGAAAGGGATGAAACTAGAATGGGAACATCCAGGAATTTGAAAAACAGAAAACTTTGTTTCTTATCCCACATTGAATCTTTCTTCTACAATTGTCTCATCTCCAAATATGGTTAAATAGGATACAAATACAGTCATTGTCTTCATAAGCGAATGAAGAAGTTTGAGAAAAATTTATCCAAAAATCGAGAAAATATAATCAACACAGTTGGTCAATTATAGGGAACATTCTAGAGCAGATGACAAATAAAATGAACAGAGGAAAAAAAGATGATCCATAAACTCTTTGAAAACAACAGGCTGATTCCCAGAAAGCCTCGGTTGATCAAGAAGAAATCTGTCAGGCTAATCTTCTCCCTTGTAATCCTGATGGAAAACTCCTCCAGATCAGAGCTGGGTTCCTACCTGTGTGGACCAGTTCGGCTCAACCGGTAGTAACTTGGAGGCCTGGGTCACTGGAACCTGCAACAACCCAGCTGGCCACACCCCTGAACCGGTTCTCTCGGGCATGCGCAGAGCAACCGGCAGTAGAGGCAGCCGGAACCCACCCCTGGCTCGATCCCACTTAGGAGCCTCGGTTTACTCGTGAGCCCCATTGGCCTTTCTCCCTGCCTCTCCTGGCCAATGTTGCTCACGAGGAAACTGCAGCTAGGATCTCCCGTGTGTTTCACGTCTGAAAAGAAGGATGGAGCCATGGGCGAAAGCTGGGAGGGGGAAGTAACACATGGGATGGGACCTGCCCAGCTTTACTGTCACAGCAGCTGCCTGAGTGAGCCACTCCCCACCTACCCAGACCAGGCCCGGAGGTCACGCCAGACCCAGGCCAAAGCCCCCACCAGCTCCCTTTGTCCACTCAGCCGGCAGGAGCCACAGCAGCTCCGGTCATGGCTGAGAAATTCCTTGGCCAGCTGGCAGTCGAAAAGTTTTCTCTCTTAAAAGCCTCCAGTGATGGAGATTAAGGATCCAACTGCTCTTTAACCAACTAACCAACCAAGGCTTAGTTTGGAAACAGAAGAAGAAAGAACCGATAAGTGGCTGTGCCCAGGCTGGAGGGGCTGTTGGGGCGGACTGGGTGGATGGGGGGGGGGGTGAGTGGGAGGGTGGGAGGTCTCTGAGTGACAAGAAGGCAGGTGGAGGACCTCGCTTTCCAGTCTCCAGTGGGTGGCTGCATCCAGCCAGGGGATCGGAGGGGGCAGCTGAGCAAGCGCTGGGCAAGCAGGCAGGAGGGAGACCTCGGAGGCTCATTGGAACCCAGCTTAGCACCCAGTCGGCTCTGGTTGCCCACATTCGGTGGGGCATGGGGAGTTGGGGGAGGCCGCTGGGCAGGAGCGGTTTGGCTCAGTTTTTTTCCCTGGATGGCAAAGTGGACGGACTCCAAAAGGATGAAGGGGATCTTGGGTGGAGCCGGTCGAGGGAGCAACCCCTGACTTATTCAGTCTAACTGTGGTTGGTGGGCCTTGTCTTGGGGTGGGGGGTGCGCCCAAATTGCCCCCCACTGCAAGCGTCTCTCAGCCGTTGTGTGCAGGGAAAAACCTTGCACAGTAAAGAAAACTGTTAAGTCCTCAGGTCTACGACAGTGCCAGCAAGTCTGGTGAACTCTGAATCACCACATTCCAGAACGGAGCCGGCAGCTGCATCTGATTGGCTAAGACGCAGCTGACAGGAGACTGTCTAGAAAATAGATACAATGTTGCAGCTAGCTTGCTGCAAGGGTTCCTGTCGGAAAGCCTATATAAACGGCTGTCAGATGGGGAAGCCTTGCCAGTAGTGATTCTTGTGTGTTGTAAATAGTTGCTGAATAAATGTTCCTGTTGATTGACCATGCCTGAGTCGGACTCCTTTGTCTAATCTAACAGGTATCCTTTCCTAAGAGCTCCCAATTGAAGGATACCAATGTGCCCCTGAGGAATCTGAGGGTGGGGAAGGCCATGGGAGTCCTAGTGATAGAAGAGACCCTCAAGGCCTCCTCAACCCACTCAGATCCCTCCTGCTTCTCCCTCCCTTCCTGCAACAAGGACTCCCTGACTTTGCAAACCTCTCTCTCCTCTCTTGTTTCTCGGCTTCTTGTCTCATGGAGAAGCTTCCAAGTAAATGGGGCCAGAGAGAGACAGGGAGGGTAGGAGAGCAATCTGTGAGAGTGTGTGTGTGTGTGTGTATGTGTGTCTGTCTTTGTGTGTGTGAAGGCACCGAAACTGCTTCCAATGGTGTGGGTGACACCTGAGCAGAGAGGCAGGGTGTGTGGGTACATTCCTCCCCATTCAAGCAGGGCCTCTCATATCCCCCCAGCAGAGTCAGGGCATGGAGGCTGCTGCCCCCTAAGCACCATGATTGCCCCCTCCCCAGCCAGCCCCACTTGACCTACTCCCTGCCGGCTCCTGCAAAGCCTCTTCATTCTCCACCTCGTCCTCCTCTTCATCATTGTCATTGTCCTTCCTGCCCAAGTGGCAGTGGGTTCCACAGGACAGGCTCTCATTTCTGCCCTGAAGCAGTGAACTCTGGTGGGCTGGAAGTGAGTGTGAATGGCCTGGTCCAAAACAGGAAAACCTGGACTTTTTGTACCCATTTTGGCCCTGGAAAGCCTCCTGCACCAACCTGGAAGCAGAAATAAAAAACAAAGCCCTTGCAACTGTTTGAAGGCCGAAGGAAGCCTCCAACTGAGCCAGGAAGCACTGGGGAGGAGGGGGGTGGAGGCCATTCACACTCACTTCCAGCCCACCTGAGCTTCCTGTACAATGCAAGACCCCTCCCCACCCCACTTCATACTCAGGCGCCCCCCTCCCTGGCCCTCAAAATAGGCCTGAAAACTGGCTGGCCAGCAGGAGGGGCACCTGCATGTGGATGCTAGTGGAGCTGGGCTGGGGCGGCTGATATGCTGGGAGAGAGGGCTCTGCATTCCTCAGTTTCCCCATCAGGGCTCTAATCCTTTCAATTCCTTTTTCAGATCAATCATATAAGTGCTTCAGAGGCTCTGAGTGATAAAAGTCTATTCCCCTTTTTCCACCAGATGCTCCCCAAAGAAGGATTCCAGTACCCAGCAATTGTCCAGCTGCTCCTCCATTTCAGATGGACCCTGATTGGCCTCTTTGCTTCAGACACAGAGAATGGAGAGGATTTCATGAGGATTTTCCCTCCTTTGCTTGTCAGGCATGGAATTTGTGTGGTTATATCACAACGATTGTCAACAACTGGACATGCAGAAGACCTCAGGGATTCCCTCTCTAAGTGGAGACAAGTCAACGTCTTTGTTCACTTCATAGAAGTTGATTCCATTTGGGAGAGAATTCTTCCTTTCCATTTAACATTTATGCGTCTCCCAGGACCCATTGAAGGGAAAGTCTGGATCCTCACAACTTTAGCAACATATGACATGAAGAAGCGCAGACTTCTCACATACATCCATAGTATTTGGCTCTTTGGTTATCTGGCAAAAGGAAGGCCAAAAGATTCTGCCTTTGAACCCTTTTTCTTTGTGGAAGAAAGGTTTCAAGATCAACATTTCCACTGTTCTCTTTCAAAGAACGTCTTTTCTGTCAAAGGCCGCAGAAGATGCACCCAGAAAGCCCCACTGGAGACCCAATGGAAATGGGGGAGATTAAGGGTCCATAATGAGTACGATGATTACAGTCTCATAAAGATGCTTCTCCAGGCCTTGAATGCCGCCTATTCCTCCAGATCGAGGAGGGGAAGGAAAGAGGGAGAGAAGATCTTCGTGTCTCCAAGGCTGCAGCCATGGCAGGTATGGGGGTCCCGATATGGATCCATTAATCTTAGATCCTTTGGAGAAGGAATCCAGAGGAGAAGGAGGGGAAGGAGGGGAACCATCTCAACAGATCTGGCCAATTTAATTAAACACTGCTGATTTGAAAATGCTGTATTCTTTCTTAAATAAATCCCCTTTTTGTGGGTTTGTGATGAGCCTGGTGGAATTCCACCTTTCTTCCATCCCCATTGCAGGTGGGTCTGTGTGCAGCTGGACAGGCAGCTAAGCCCCCCTATTCTCCTCCAATGAAAGGGACCCTAGCGTGGATCTGGATGCTTTATTGGGAGAACAGGGCAGGTGAAACTGAGGAGATGCAAAGAGTGGAAATCAAATAGAAAGACGAGATAGGCAGCATTCACTAACAGCCAGCAAAGGAGCAGCTGGAACCTCTCCAGTGATGCTCCATGTGAGGGACGGAGGCCGTCTTCAGATGACCAGGGGTCTCGGTCAATGGGTTGAGGTATGTAGGGTTCCACAGTAATAATGGCGGCCTCCACATCTTCACTTCGTGGCTCTGATGACACTTGCAGACACCTTTTTCTGGGGATTGGAGAAGAAGAAAAGAATCAAATATAATTGAATAGTATGTTGTTTTCTTAACAATGATAAGAAAGATAATTCTTAATGGGGGCTCCAGATTTTCAAGATTGGGGGTTGGACTAGAAGACCTCCAAGGTCCCTTCCAGCCCTGGAGGATTCTATCCTTCCTCCTATTAGTTCCAGGAACATTTTGGAGGGCTTCAAGTGCCCCAGGGCTCCCCAGGTGGTGGTGAGGATGCTTCCTTTAACAGGAGCAACTTACCTGCACAGATGGAAAAACACGCAGAGGCCAGTGAAGACATAGACCCCAAGGACGAACAAAGTCACCTTCCAGGGCTCCCCAAGGACGTTCTGGGGTCTGCCGCTGGATGGCCACAGAACCTCGTTTGGATCCATGTCTGAAAGAGACAAGGGGTGGAGGAAGAAGAGTCAATCTCTGGATTCAAAGGTTGGTGATTCCCCAACAACTCCGGTATTCATCCCAAGGTCAAACTCCCAAGCAGGGAACAAAATACCCGAGACAAAGAACTGAATCCTGCTTACCTCTCAGTCTCTCTCTCTCTCTTTCTCTTTCCTCTTTCCTCTTTCTCTCTCTCTGTGTATCTCTCTCTCTCTCTCATCCACTCAAGCTTTGAAAGCCTGCGTGGCCTCAACCATCAACGGAAAAGAGTACCAACAGAATCCAGGTATCCAGGTAACCTAGAGGTCAAACAACACTTCTCCCTCTACTTAACCCTTGACCCCTCCCTCCCTTGGAATCCCCCCCTTCAGCTCAGAAGGGAAGGTAGACAGTTGAGTGGCTCTCAGCAGTGGGGAATCCACGGGGTCCTGCTTAAAGGGGTTGGTCTAGAAGACCTCCAAGGTCCCTTCCAAGTCTGTTCTGTTAAATTCTGTCTTCCTGAAACCGCCAGCAACCAGCCGTGGCAGGAAAAGCACAGGTGAGCCCCCTGCTCAGGGATGGGAAGCTAAGAAGGCCTGACAGGCTCACCTGCTCTTTGCAAAGGGAGCCTCCTGCAGAAAACCTGAGGGGCAGCCTAAAAGAAAGGCCTCCACCCCTTCTCCTTCTTCAGCCACGGAAGAGACTCCCAAAGCCCCCTCCTTCTTTGGGGCATCTTCAGCCCACATCCCAAAGGGGCTTTTCAAAAGGCAGCTAGGATTGCTTGGGGTTTTTTCCCTTGAAAATGTTTCGCTTCTCCTCCAAGAGGCTTCTTCAGTTCTGACTGAATGATGGGGAATGGAAGGATTCATCCTCTTTGCAGCCCTTGAAAATGTTTCGCTTCTCCTCCAAGAGGCTTCTTCAGTTCTGACTGAATGATGGGGAATGGAAGGATTCATCCTCTTTGCAGCCCTTTGGTGGTCAGCATTGTGAAGGTCAGCCAGGAGCTCTCTGAGAGGCCTTGAGGCCACCTGGGGGTTTATCTGCCCCCTCAGGGTCACCTGCATCAGAGGGCAAAGTGGGGGGGGGCTCTTTGGAACTGGGGAAAGGACCGTCTTGCTGTCTTGGGAGAGAGCAAAGAGGAGATCCATAGTTGGAAGAGGGTCCAAGAAGCCATCTAGGTTAAAACTGCCCTCTCTCAACAGAGGGGGAGGGGTACAACACCCCCTTTTCTCCTGTCTACCACACAGTCCTGAGGACATGGTGGGTGGGTTGGGGGTGGCCCAGTCTGTGTGCAAGGAGTCAGATGGGTCTCTGCAGGTTTCAAGAATGGAGAGGATTGATCCCAGCCTGACCTGCTTTCTGCCTCCATTCTCCAGTGCAGCTGGCAGGAAGACTCCTGGGTGGGAGGAGGGGCCCCCAGAGACCCCCCTGGGCTCCTCTTTCCAGGGCAAGCTTCCCACTGGGGCTCTTCCATGCAATGCACAAGAGGCAGAACTCCTGGCTGACCCACAAGTACGACCCTCTATGATTGAGTCAAGAGATGTTTTATAGAGGTTATTGCAGGAAGTCCAGATTATTCTTCCTGCAGCGCTGAAAAAAATGCACTTAAAAAGGCAAAGTTACTGACACGGATTAAAGACATTGAGAGTCTCTAATGTGGCCCATGAAGAATTCTTTTCCCTTTCTGGTGACATTTCATGGAGTCAAATTCTCTGAAGGAAATCGCCTGCCTTCTCCCAATAGTGACAGTTGTCAGACAGAAGACAAAGTAATAGCATTAACATTTTGTTTGGAAAATTTAGGTTTTGAGAGACAATATCCAGGACAGTATATAATGTTCTAAATGGGTTTATCTTCCAGTTCTTTTAACCTCAATGATCCTGTAGAACAATTGTTGGACAACCAGGGCAAATTGTAATTTAAAGGAATTGAAGAATAGTGACAATAATGGACATTATTTCCGGCTTGGCCTAATTTATGCTTCTCGCCCCAGTCTGTAATGTAAATTGTTTTATTTGGTTTTAATGGGATATAGTTTTTAATATTTTTAAATTTTGTATAGGGTTATTTAATTCGATTTTAACTATGTATGTATTGTTATGTTTTTAGATGTTTTTTAATTTTTCCTGTACGCCGCCCCGAGTCCCTACGGGGAGAGGGGGCAGTCTAGAAATTAAATAAATAAATAAAATGGTCGGTTAAAATCCAAATAATTGAATTTATAGCTATTCCCAGCTTTTCCTCCCAAGGTTTGGTCAGAAGAGGGGTCAAGGAACAGCTGAGGTCTTCCTAGTGTTACCTACATTCATCCCACAATTCCTCCCAAGACGGAGATTGGGAACCGGAGTTTGACAGGCGTCCACCAAGGTCTCTGCCACCTGATTTGGTGGAAAAACCAAATACGGAAAGCAAAACATGTAGCCAAGACTTGGGGGGCTGCAAAGCAGGGTGCCAGTCTCTGTCCAAGCCTCATTTCCATGAAGGACTTGATGGAAAACAGGGGCTGGGGGAGGCCACCTCAGGGCTTCCTCTCCAAGGGGCCTCCGTCCTCTCGGCCTCCCCCATGAAAGGGCCAAGAGGGGAGGAGAAGCCATTCTGGGCAAGGAAGGAGGGACTGGGGTCTCTCTTGTGGCTCAGTATGGTTTCCAATGTCCAGGAGGCGACCTCTGACCCCCTGGGTGGCCCTTTCAGAGGTGTTTTCCTTGCCAGGATCCTCCTCAGAGCCTTCCATGAGGAGGGGGTCTCCCCATGTGTTGCCTTCCCCTCAAAAGCCCCACAGACCCTCAGAGGGAGCCCTGTTGGGGGAACCTCCGTACCCCAGCCCACCATCAGCCCAGGAAAAGCTTCCTGGCCTTTTCTACCATCCTCTTGGATCCAGCTGTGGGGAGATGCTGGGGGAGCCCCCTCCTAGACCCCTCAGCAACTGGGGACCTCTCAATATGGGGCGAGGGGGTCCTGAGAAAGGCAACGGTTGTTGAATATAAAAGAAGGAAAAAATGAGGGGGGCCTGTGTGTGAAAGCCATAGGGGAGGACCCCCCCCCCAAGGCCCCCAGGAGAACTGAGCAGACAGAAGGGTCTCAAAGTGCTGAATGAGATGGGTGGGTGGGAGGAGGATGTAAGGAGGGAGGGAGGGAGAAAGAAAAGGAAGGGGGGAAAGGAGAGGGGCGGGAGGGAGGGAAGGAGGATAGGATTAAAGGAGAGACGGGAGGGAGAGAAGGAAGAAGGGGAAAAGGAGAAACCCAAGGGGAGGGGAGGGAAGGGAGGCCCAGCTGACTTCCTATTCAACAGCTGTGAAGACTGCAGGAGTTTCTTCCAGGCACTAGACATGATCTTTGAATATCTGCCTCCGAGGTTAATGGGATCAAGTGGATCACTCAGCTCCCCCTCAACCCACCATCTCCCCTCCCTCCCTTCTCTATCCTGGATCCTCTCGCCCACTCCTTTCTTGGAACTGGCTCTCCTCCCTTCATTTCCCTTGAGGTTTCCTATTTTGTGGGGTGGGAGGGGGGAGGCAGACGGGGCAGCTGGGAAGGAGAGAATTGGAGGGAAGATCGGATTCCAAAGTCTTTTTTGGCCCAGAGGCAGAAAATCTCTTTCACTGAAAGTGCTCGACTGATGGCGAGAAGGAAGGAAGGTGGAAAGAGGGTTAAGGGGTGGGGGTATTCCTTGGGGGGGGGTGTCTGTGATCCCCTGCAGAGCTCCTCATTCACCCCCAATAGACCCCAACACCCTCTGTGGCCCTCTGAAACTTCCTCCCCCAGGACCCAGTTTGGCCCCTGAAGTCACAATGGCGCAAGACCCTCCTTAGTTCAGGGAGTTTAATGACAGACTTTGATGTTTTCTGCACACCAAGAAGACTCCAGAAATTTAGAGCTCCTTCTGAGCTGACCTGCTTGTCTTTCACTTCTACTTGAAGTTGGGGGAAGGGAGGGAGAAGAGGGAACCCCGAGATCCTGGACAGAAGCACCGGCTCCTCTCCATAGTTTCCCAGGCATTTGGGAGGGGGCCACCACCAGGGTCCCCAGGCAGCCAGGCTGGCCTCCCCCACTTGAGGTGCCCTGGAAACAGGCAGGAGGCTCCCTGAGTCCAGACTGGGATGGAAGCCCCGAAGTTCCCTTTGACCTCCTGGGAGCCTCTGGATGGAGCTTTGCACTGGGTCCTCTGGAAATTGTCTGCCCTTCGGGTGTCTCGGTTGTTGTCCTTAAACAGATCCTGGCAGTTTAGAGGAGATTGGGGGTCACCTTGCTTGAGATGGATACTTTTTAGGCTGTGCATTTTTGTTTAATTCACTTGAATGAATAATAAAGCTTCGAATCTCTTAATTTCCTGGTGTGGTTATTGTGTGGGAATCCCAGAGGACACATAGCCTGGACTCCTGGTCCCTGCCCTGACCCTTGGCTATCGAACCTAGCCTCCTGGCCTCTGGGAAGGGCCTGGACCAGGCTGGCCAGTGTGCCTGGGGGTCCCGGAGGAGGAGGGAGCCCTTGTCCTGAATGGTTTCCCCTGGTTGTCTTCACCTGTTGACCCTCGTCCCCTATTGCCTTTAATTGATCTTTCAGGGGTGCTTTTAATACGGTTGTCTGTCTGGGCAAATATTTCTATTTTGACTGAGTTTTCTTGGTTTAATTGCTGTGGGCCTCCTGTGAGAGGGAACTCTTTATAAAACCTACGAAATAAATGTGGTTTTATTGGAAGTCCACAAAACACACAAACTCCATCTCACACACAGAGCGGGGTCTTATTTGGGAAGGGTCCTGATCGGCCCAGAAAGTGAAGAGATCTCTCCGGGTTCTTCACTGCTCAGAAGGAGAGGAGACCCAGCATCTGACAGTGCAGGAAGTCCTCCATCTACGACCATGGGTGAACAACCGCTCCAAGTTATGACAGCACTGAACAAAGGCTGCTTGCAAGTGGTCCTTGGAGTTCTGGCCCCCTTCAGCCACCCCACCCCCATTCAGCCACACAATGGCTCTCTGGATGCCTCACCATCAGCTCCCAGTTACGACCAGTTGCAGTCCAGTCCCACGATCCCCATTGGCAGCCTTTCCCTTTGGCTTCCCCAGAGAGTCCAGTGGGAGACTGGCAGGGAAGGTAGAAGGCCAGTGGGAGGGGCTTCCGTGACTGGCCCCTCTCCCCCAAGCCCCTCCCCAACTCTGTCCCTTCCCCATGTCCTCTCCTCTCCTCCCCCGCTTCACTGCCTGCAGACCTGAGACTTTCTGCTGGCTTCCCCAGTGATCTTGGACAAGTTGCCTCACCTAATGACAGTGGGATTCACTTAATGACAGTCACTGAGGGTGCAGGGATTGCCATCGTTAAGGGGTGTGATTGAGCTTTACATCCACATCCCTTGCCTATGGGAATTGCCATCATAAGTCGAGGACTTTAAAGACCGTCATGAGCATTGATGGACAAATTTTGGAACGTTTTGACATTGTGTCCAATTTCCAGGCTGCCCTTCAGAAGCAGAGCTGGCAACAAGGAACTGAAAGGCAGGAAGTCCTTGGCTTATGACCACAGCCGAGCCCAAAATTTCCGTTACTAAGCCAAACAGATGTGCAGTGAATTTGGCACCATTTTACAACCTTTCTTGCCAGAGTTGTTAAGTGAGTCATGAAAGTTCTCAGTCTAGTAAAAGGGTTGTTAAGTGAAGCAGTCTTCCTCCTTGGTTTTGCCCATCAGGAAGCCTCAGGAGGGGATCGGGTGACTCTGCAACCTCCGTGCCCGAAGCGCCCGGCCTGTTTCCACTTCAGAAGCCCAGTTGGTTCTTCCGATGGGAAAGGAAGGCTGGAATGGGGGCTCAGGGACTGGGGCATCCCTCACAGCTGCCCAGCTGCCAATGGGCACCACAATCTTTAGCAGCGCCCAGACTTTGCTGTGAGGGCGGAAGAAAAGAAAGGGAAGAAGGAGGTGTCAACAGTTAGATTCTCAGCACGCATAGAGAGTCCAGACCGGTAAGATTAACAGCTCTTTTTATTCGGAACAATGTAGGCAAGGCATAGTGACTCATTTCAAAAGTGCGCGCCTTCTGCTCTACCGCTCCTTTTATGGGGAGCTGGTAGGCAGCTGGCCAATCGCGCGTTAGGCGGTTCCGGCCACAGCCAACCGCGTCCTGTCCAATCAGGACGTGGCTGGCTGTTGCCGGCTTTGAATGTCTGCCAGGATGCAACATCAACAGCAGTGAAAAAAACACTCATTGCTAGGGATCATTAGGAAGGGTATAGAAAATAAGTCAGCAAGTGTCATTTTGCCTCTTTATAAATCTATGGTGAGGCCCCATCTGGAGTATTGTGTACAGTTCTGGTCACCATACCTTCAGAAGGAGATTATGGAAATGGAAAAGGTGCAGAGGAGGGCAACCAGAAGGATTAGGGGGCTGGAACACCTTCCTTACCATCTGAGGCTGCAACGGCTGGGCCTCTTCACTCTAGAACGACGGCGCCTGAGAGGTGACCTGATTTTATTTTATTTTTTTATTAGATTTATAAACCGCCCCCTCTCCCCGAAGGGACTCGGGGCGGTGTACAGGAAAATTAAAAACCATCTAAAAACATACAATATATCCAAAGTTAAAAACGAATTAAATTAACCTGTACTAAAATTTAAGAACATTAAAATTACAACCCAGCCTAGGCTAAAATTCCCCTAAAATTTAACATCCATTTACGTGTTTGGCAGATGTTATATTACGAAGGTCTAAACTATTACGCAAGACCAGCTTGCTGAAAAAAATATGAAATATAGATTGAAGTCTATAAAATCATGCACGGTGTGGACAAAGTAGAAAAGGAAAAACTGTTTTCCCTATCGCACAACACTAGAACTAGGGGGCACTCCATGAAACTTTTGGAAGCTAGACCTCAAACAAATAAGAGGAAGTACTTTTTCGCCCAGAGGACCACTGGTCTATGGAACTCTCTGCCAGAGGAAGTGATGACAGCTGTCAGCCTCGACACCTTTAAGAAAGGATTTAGACGAGTTCATGGAGAACAAGGGTATCCATGGCTATCATGATGGATGCCTAAGGACACCCTCCGGGATGGAGAGATAGGCAGAAGATCTCTCAATGCCATTTGCAGGGAATCATAAGCAGGTGAAGACATCTGCTTGGGAAGACCCTGAAGCAAATGGGGAGCCACTGTGGGAGACACAATGCTGGACTGGATGGGCTGTGGCCTGTTCCAGCAAGGCTATTCTCATGTTCTTATGTTCTTAAGGAGAGTAGAAGAAAAGGAGGTGGAGAACAAGGGCAGGAGATGCTTTGAGGACAACAGGGAGTCCCTGACTTACAACGATTTGTTTGGTGACTGAAGTTACAATGGCACTGTGAACATCCTCAGGATGCAGTCTGACTCTCCTGTGGGGTTTCTCCACCCACATCTTCTGGACTCCAGTCTCAACCTGGCCCATGCATTGGGGGAAAGAACTGGCTGTTTGCAGTATCCTTATCACCCAATAAGGGGATGGAGACAGGATGGTGGATCTCATGGAAAAGCCCCCTTTCACAGGGCAGGAACAGCTATGGGAAAGGTGAGCTAAGTAGGTCTCCTTGGATGAGAACATCTAAGCAAGAGGACTTGGAGGCCTCTGGCTTGGTGGGATGGCCAATGGTTCTCAAACAACATAGTGTCTCCCATAGAATCCACTTTTCCTATTCATTCTCTCACACATCCACTTTCATTGCTATCCATAGGAATCATCGCTGAAATAATTTTAAAAAGATGTCAAATTCATTGGCAGTTGGTGAACAACAAATTACTCTGAATGACTTTCAGAGTTCTCTTTAGCAAGATTTATTGAAGTGAAAAGGAAGGCAGTTATAAGAATTACAATCATTCAAATTCAAATTCAAATTCAAATTTATTAACCGCTCCCTCTCCCCACAGGGACCCGGGGCGGTGCACAGGAGGAACTAAAAACAATATAAACAATAAATACAAAAATACATACTTTAAAACACAATTAAACAATATTATCCCGTGCTAAAAATAATGAAAAACCCATTAAAATACATTTGAAATCTATAGACAGAGAGACTATCCAAGGCCGGCCAGTCGAAAGAAATAGGTCTTCAATTTCGTACGGAAGGAGCGGAGGTCAGTGGTCGTTCTGATATCGGGGGGAAGGTCGTTCCAGAGGGCTGGGCCCGCCACAGAGAGAGCCCTTCCCCTGGGCGTCGCCCGCTGACAAAGTCTAGTGGACGGCACCCGGAGAAGTCCCTCTCTGTGGGAGCGAATCGGCCGTGAGGATGTATGGGGCAGGATCCGATCCTGCAGATAGCTAGGTCCTGAGCCATGGAGCGCTTTGAAGATGATAATTAGTACCTTGAAGCGCACCCGGAAGACGACAGGCAGCCAGTGCAGCTCGCGCAAGAGCGGTGTAACGTGGGTGAACCTAGTGGTCCCCATAATTGCTCGCGCGGCTGCATTCTGAACTAACTGAAGCCTCCGGGTGCACCTCAAGGGAAGCCCCATGTAGAGAGAGTTACAATAGTCCAGTCGGGATGTCACGAGGGCATGAGTGACTGTGCGGAGGGCGTCCCGATCCAATAGGGGGCGCAATTGGCGAACCAGGAGAACCTGGTAAAACGCCCTCCTGGCCACGGCTGTCACTTGCTCTTCCATAGACAGCCGGGTATCCAGGAGGACACCCAAATTGCGCGCCCCATCCACAGGGGCAAGATGTTCGCCCCCTATGGCCAGCGTTGGAGAGAGCTGGTTGAATCGGGGAGCCGGAAACCACAGCCACTCGGTCTTGGTCGGGTTGAGCTTGAGTCCGTTACTTCCCATCCAGATCCGCACGGCTTCCAGGCACTGGCACATCACCGCTACGGCATCGTTGGGGTGGTTTGGGGTAGATTTGTACAGCTGGGTGTCATCAGCGTACAGGTGGTACTCTACCCCAAAACCACGGATGATCTCACCCAGCGGCTTCATATATGCATTAAACAGGAGAGGCGAGAGGACCGACCCCTGAGGCACCCCACATGTGAGGGGTCTCGGGGTCGACCTCTGCTCTCCTGCCCGCACAAATTGCGATCGGCCAGAGAGGTAGGAGGAGAACCACCGTACAACGGTGCCTCCCACCCCCAACCCCCCCAGCCGATGCAATAGGATACCATGGTCGATGGTATCGAAAGCCGCCGAGAGGTCTAATAGGACCAGGATGGAGGAGCATCCCCCATCTCTGGCCCTCCAGAGATCATCTACCAACGCGACCAATGCCGTCTCGGTGCTATGCCCGGGCCGAAAGCCGGACTGGCGCGGATCTAGATACTCAATTTCCTCCAGGTGACGGGGAAACTGTTGTGCCACCACACTCTCAACAACCTTCGCCAAAAGGGGAAGGTTGGAGACTGGACGATAGTTGTTTAAAAGAGCTGGGTCCAAAGAGGGCTTCTTAAGGAGGGGCCTCACCATGGCCTCTTTTAGGGAAGCAGGCAAGGAACCCTCACTCAAGGATGCGTTGACAACCTCTTGGAGCCAGCCTCGTGTCACCTCCCAGGCTGCCAGTACAAGCCAGGAGGGGCACGGGTCCAATAAACATGTGGTGGCTCGCAGTCGCCCACGTAGCCTGTCCATATCCTCGGACGTAACGGGGTCAAACTCCTCCCAAACAAGATCTCTCTCGTGGCATCTCACTGGACCATGAATGGGGGCTAGCTCACTCTGTATCTGAGCGGTTTTCTCCTGCAGAAAAGTCACAAATTCCTCTGCTCTACCCTGTAGCGGGGCTTCCCGCTCCCTCTGTTGGAGGAGGGAGCGGGTCACCCTAAACAGGGCGGCAGGGCGGTTTTCTGTGGATGCTATGAGAGTGGCACAATGGTGACGTTTGGCCGCTCTCAGCGCCACAATGTAAGTCTGTAAATGGGCTCTTACCTGTGTCCGGTCAGATTCAGAACGGCTAGACCTCCATCTTCCCTCTAGGCATCTCTTGCGGCGTTTCATCACCCGCAGCTCCTCAGTAAACCAAGGAGCCAGGGTGGTTCGCCACCGCAAGAGAGGCCGCAAGGGCGCGACCTGATCCAAGGCTCCCACGGCCGCAATGTTCCATGCGGCCGTGAGGTCCTCCATCGGGGCGCGGGTCAGGGATACAGGAAATGGCCCAAGCGCTGACTGGAACCCATCCGGGTCCATCAAGCGCCTGGGGCGGTACCAGATTGATAACTCTGGTTCCGCCTCCCCGCGGAGGGGAGCAGCGGTCGGAAAGTCGAGCCGGAGAAGTGAGTGGTCTGACCATGACAAGGGTGTGATGACTATATCCCCTGTACCCAGATCACTCTTCCATTGGCCTGAGACAAAGATGAGATCCGGCGTATGTCCGCCCTCGTGGGTGGGGCCCTGAATTACTTGGGTCAGGTCCATGGCCGTCATGGAAGCCATGAACTCCCGAGCTGCCTCGGATGATTCGCCCAACGATGGCAGATTAAAGTCCCCCATGACTAAAAGTCTGGTGGTCTCAACTGCCACCGTAGCGATCACCTCCAGGAGCTCGGGCAGGGCTGCTGCTACATAGCGGGGAGCCAGGTATACAACCAGCAAGCCCAACTGCCTCCCTAGGCCCCACTTCACGCAGAGGGACTCACAGCCGGTAGTCTGAGGCACAATGGTCTCTCTCGGCTCAAGGCCTTCCTTGATAATGACCGCTACCCCACCTCCCCTGCCTAGGGCCCGTGGCTGATGAAATGCGCGGTAGCCTGGTGGGCACATTTCAACGAGGGGAAGTCCTCCCTCGTGGCCCAACCAGGTTTCCGCAATTCCTACCAGGTCCGGCTCCCCCTCTGACACAAGGTCATTAATGAGGGGGGCTTTGTTGACAACGGACCTGGCGTTGCAAAACATCAGCCGCAGACCCTGGCTCTGTATTCCCTGACCACCTAGCCTGCGGGGGTTGTGGCACCCGACCGTTTGCAACCAACGGCTACGTGCCACCAACCGGGAGGATGAAGATTGCCTCCCCTCGGTCCTGCCCCTCCCCACGACCCTCTGAATTGGTATGCCCTCCTGTGGAACGACTCGGGTATCCCCCCTCCTTTCGCCTTCCGCTTCCCTCCGTCGACTGCTATCCTGGCCCTTACTATTGATCGTTGCTTCCGTCTTCATCTGTCTATATCCGCCCCCCTCCCTCGAACCCCCTAAAAAAAGATAATTTAAATAACTTAAAAACTAAAAATCCCCTAAGGCCGCGCTTCGCCCATCTCTTCGGATTCACAATACCATCATCAAGATGGGCCCTAGATAAATCGGGGGGCCAAACCTGCGAGAGCGGGGACTCTCGCAGCGATAGTAGGTTTGCTCTGGTATACATTATTTATAAATAGATGGTTAAAATTCAAATAAATTATGTAGATGGAATTCGGGTGGGTTTTGGAATAAATACAGATGTTAAAAATCGTTAGCAATTAATTAAACAATTCACTCAAGTCAATTCATTTAGTTGGAAACATGTAGATATGTTCTTTGACTCCTGAATACTGAATGGTTTTGGCCAAGAGAGAAGAAATAGCAACTGAGAAGATGATGCTGAAAACCGTCTGTCAGAGAAGGCAGGTGGCTTTCCTTGGTTGACCAATGAAGAGAGAAGAAGACAAGAAGCAAAGCAGGAGGGAGACCAGGAGGATGTAGGAGAGGTCCCGGTTGTTGGCTTTGACAAGGGGAGTTTCCCGGTATTTAATGAAGATGATCAAAACAAACCCTGTGATTAAGAACAAGAGTAGGGCAAAAGAAACCAGGATGATGCCCAGATGTTCTTCATAAGACAGGAAGGTTATAACTTTGGGGATACATTGGACTCTCTTCTCATTTGGATATTTATCATTCGAACACTCAGTACATTTTTCTGTATCTGAGAAAATGAAAAAACAATATTTCTTTAACATTCTTTTTTTATTTTTTTATTTTTATTTTATTAAAATTTATACCCCGCACCTTCTCCAAAAAACGACCCAGGGCAGCGCACAGGAAATTTAAAAACAATACAAATATAACAAAAATATAAAATTTTAAAAAGCTATTATATCCATGCCCTGTGCTAAAATCGTATAAAATCCCCCAAATTAAAATCTATCTAAAACAGTCAAAACAGTAGGTTATGCTAGGCCGGCTTGTTAGAAAAGGTGCGTTTTAAGACGCTGGCGGAAGAGGCGGAGGTCTGAGATGGTGCGTAATTCAGGGGGCAAGTCGTTCCAGAGGGTAGGGCCCACCACAGAGAAGGCCCTTCCCCTGGGTGTCGCCAACCGGCATTGCCTGGCTGATGGCACCCTGAGAAGGCCCTCTCTTTGGGAGCGGATCGGTCGAAGGGATGTATGGGGCAGAAGACGGTCTCACATATAATATATTCCTTTAAATATATAAAAATATATAGCTAAATCTATGAAGTTGAAGTAGGATGATAGTTATTTCCTGTCTAATATGCAGAATCTTCATAGGAACCTATATTATTAGAGGTAAATAATGAATCAGGTCATCTTTCTAGGCAAACATCCTAAATCCAGCCTCCCACAATGCACTTCTTAATATGCTGGATTTTAGGATACCATCTTTTGAAATCTAGTTGGCTGGGAGAAAAATATTTTCCTGCAAATAATCCAGAATGGGCACTGAAAAGAAAAGGTAAGATGGATGTAATGAGTGGCACCCATAACAATCCACACCCTCTCATTCTGGACCAGCAACACCTTCTCAGTGATCCTCAAAGGGAGGTCCATGTAGAACCCATTGCAAGGAGCCTTTCAGGAGGTGGACGAGAGACCATTCCTCAAATTTCTAAGAACTCAGATGTTCCTAGAAAGGTAAGGTAAGGAGGACTCATATATATCTTATATTCTACACTATGGTTCCGCCCCAGGCTCCTGATGGACCCGATAAGGTTCCAAAGGGAGCTTGGGCCAATTCCTGTGGACTTGCCCCACGACTCGACTGAGGACCTAGTGGCCGCATGGTTAAGTGTGGCCACGGGGGCCTTGGACCGAGTCGCGCCCTTGCGGCCTCTCTTGCGGCGACGAACCACCTGGGCTCCTTGGTTTACCGAGGGGCTTAGGGAGATGAAGTGCCACAAGAGACGCCTAGAGAGCAGATGGAGATCTTCTCACTCCGAAGCCGACCGAACACTAGTGAGAGACCATATTAGGACTTACTTAGTGGCGATAAGAGTGGCCAAACGTGAGTATTGTGCCACTCTTATTGCATCCGCAGATAACCGCCCTGCCGCCCTGTTTGGGGTGACCCGCTCCCTCCTTCAACAGAGGCCGCGGGAAGCCCCGTTACAGGGTCGAGCAGAGGAATTTGGGACTTATCTGCAGGAGAAAATCACTCGGATTCGGAGCGAGCTACCCTCCATCGACAGTGGTCCAGTCGAGAGGGCCGAGGCTGCTCTTGTGATACCATCTTGGGAGGAGTTTGATTTTGTTACCACCGAGGATATGGACAAGTTGTCAAAGAGACTTAGGGCTACCACATGTTTATTGGACCCGTGTCCCTCCTGGCTTGTACTGGCATCCTGGGAGACGACACGAGGCTGGCTCCAGGGCATTGTCAACGCATCTTTGAGTGAGGGGTCCTTGCCTGCCGTCTTGAAAGAGGCGGTAGTAAGGCCCCTCCTCAAGAAGCCGTCCCTGGATCCAGCATTATTAGAGAACTATCGTCCTGTCTCCAACCTCCACTTTCTAGTGAAGGTTGTTGAGAGTGTGGTGGCTCAACAGTTTCCGCGACACTTGGAGGAAGTTGATTATCTAGACCCGCGCCAGTCCGGCTTCCGACCCGGGCACAGCACCGAGACGGCATTGGTCGCGTTGGTTGATGATCTCTGGAGGGCGCGGGATAGAGGATATTCCTCTATCCTAGTCCTATTAGACCTCTCAGAGGCTTTTGATACCATCGACCATGGTATCCTATTGCGCCGACTGGGGGGGTTGGGGCTGGGAGGCACCGTTTTGCGGTGGTTCTCATCCTACCTCTCTGGTCGGTCGCAATATGTGTTGGCAGGGGGGCAGAGGTCGGCCTCGAGACCCCTCATATGTGGGGTTCCTCAGGGGTCGGTCCTCTCGCCCCTACTGTTCAACACATATATGAAGCCGCTGGGTGAGATCATCCGTGGTTTTGGGGTGGGATATCATCTGTACGCTGATGATACTCAGTTGTACATATCCACCCCAGACCACCCCAACGATGCCGTCGAGGTTATGTCCCGGTATTTGGAAGCCGTACGGATCTGGATGGGTGGTAACAAACTCAAGCTCAACCCGTCCAAGACTGAGTGGCTGTGGCTTCCGGCACCCCGGTTCAGCCAGATTACTCCAACTCTGGCCATTGGGGGCGAAACACCGGCCCCCGTGGAGAGGGCGCGCAATTTGGGTGTCCTCCTGGATTCCCGGCTGTCTATGGAAGATCATGTGGCAGCCGTGGCTAGGGGGGCGTTTCATCAGGTATGCCTGATGCGCCAATTGCGCCCATTACTGGACCGGGTGCCTTACGCACAGTCACTCAAGCACTCGTCACCTCTCGACTCGACTACTGTAATGCTCTCTACATGGGGCTCCCCTTGAGGTGCACCCGAAAGCTGCAGCTAGTCCAGAACACAGCCGCGCGGGTGATTATGGGAGCCCCCAGATGCTCCCACATAACACCGATCCTGCGCGAGCTGCACTGGCTTCCTGTGGTCTTTCGGGTGCGCTTCAAGGTCTTGACGACCATCTTTAAAGCGCTCCATGGCTCGGGGCCTAGTTATATGCGAGACCGCCTCCTGCCCCATACATCCCTCAGACCGATACGCTCCCACAGAGAGGGCCTCCTCAGGGTGCCGTCGGCTGGACAATGCCGACTGGCGACACCCAGGGGAAGAGCCTTCTCTGTGGCGGGCCCTGCCCTTTGGAATGACCTACCCCCTGAACTCTGCACCATCTCCGACCTCCGCCTCTTCCGCAAGTGTCTGAAGACACACCTATTCCACCTAGCCGGCCTAGCGTAACCTCCATACTGATTATTAGATAGTTTTAAATTTGGGATTTTAATTCGGTTTTTAGCGCAGGGTTTATTTATTAGAATAAGTATTTTAAATTTTGATATATTTTATATATTTTGTATCTATTTTAACATCCCTGTGCGCCGCCCTGGGTCCATTTGGAGAAGGGCGGGGTATAAATTTAATAAATAAATAAATAAAACTATATTCCACACTTGGAATACGGCATTCAGTTTTGGTCACCATGATGTAGAAAAGACGTGGAGACTCTAGGAAGAGTGCAGAGAAGAGCAACAAAGATGATTAGGGGACTGAAGACTAAAACATAGGAGGAACGGTTTCAGGAACTGGGTATGTCTAGTTTAATTTAAAAAAAACGACTAGGGGAGACATGATAGCACTGTTCCGATATCTCAGGGGTTGCCACAAAGAAGAGTGGCAATCAAGGAGAGAAGCAGCTTAGAACTGAGGAGAAATTTCCTGACAGTGAGAACAATTAATCTATATATACAAAAGGAGAAGAAATATTTTCTCTGCTATTAGTACAGCTTGTCCAGTCTGCCACCCCCTCCTCCCATCTCTTCCCAGCCCCTCCCTTCAAAGACTTTTTGCTCTTTTTTGCTTTAGATAAGAAATTGTGCAGTTTGAAAATAGCTTCAATCTGTCCTTCAAGGATTGGAGGGATCCAGTTCCACAAATCCTTTTCCTCACTGTGACCCACCTTCCTGAGTGGAGAAGGTCCCCTCCGGACAAGGAACGCAGTCATAGCAGCAAATTGGCTCTCCTTCTCGAACCCTCTTGACAAATCCAGGATGACAACTTTCCGCACATTTGGACTGAGGCAGAGACTGAGCAGAAAAACAAGGAATGCCGAAGAAAAGATGTTAGGACTCTCTGTCCATGGAAAACGGAGGAAGAAATGGATGGAGACAAGGAGCCTCTGGTCTTCAGTGAGGTAAATAAGAAACCTCTGACTCCTTCTAAACAGATGCAGGAGGTAGAAGAACTGGCAGATTCTTCATTTAGTTCCTTCTTCCCTTCTGCTTCTGGCATGTAACATTGCAATAAAGGATTTTTTCTACATGATAAAATCTGGAGGGATGGAACTGAGAGAAGATTTAAGAACTCAGGGACAAGCAGGGGGCTCCTTCTCATATCCTTAGAAAGAAACAAACATCCATCCATCCCCTCTTCATGGAGCCTTCGAGCAGTCTAAGAAAACAATCCGGTTTCTATTCCCCAGGTTCAGTTCTCAGTGATGGTCAGCTACCCTGGGGACTCTAGGCTTTGCCCACATCAAATGGGACCTCTGGCTTTGGAAAACAGAAAAAAAGCATCAAAATTTATCTCACCTTCCTGTTCCTGTTTCTGGCGGTGACGGACGAGTCCTGGGACTCGTCCGCCGTTTTGTTCTTTTTTTGGCCCCAAACGGGGCGGGGTGCCCCTTTTTTGGGGGGACCCCCCTTAGGATCGGCTTGCCTGGACCTTTCCAGCCTGGCGGCGGCTGGGGGAGAGCCCTTGTCTTCGGTCTAGGAGGAAGAAGACATGCTGCGGGGGGCTTGGTTCCCTTCGCCAACGGAGATCGGTAACAAATAGCAGATTCGGAGAGAGCGGGAGCGTTCGAGCCGGATGGCTTTGCCAGGGCTTTGGCGGCGAGGTGGAGAGTAAGTGACTTTGACTTTTTTTTTGCTGGCAGCTTTGATTGAAAGAAACGATGGAGTGTTTGTTAACCCCCCCCTCGGATTTACAGCAACGGCGTTTGGAAATGGCTCCTCGAATGTGAGGAAGCGGATATTTCTCATCGTGACATTGCTGAAGAAGTGAAAGTCCTTTGCGGCTTGTTTCTAGCTACAATGTATCTAAGTCTGGCTTTATTGGAACAATTTTCTCTGTTGCTTTCTCCTGCTGGCTGCCAGATTGGGTGGGGGAAGATGGCTTCCCTTTGTTCTTAAATGACTATTCTTTATGGAAAATTTCCAACATTCCTTTGTGACCTGGACTGTCTCTCTCTACCAATGGAGGATTTTTGTGATTAATTGATTTTTTCCATGGAGTGCCTTCTTTGTCTTCATAATTGATTGTGAAAATTGCTTTTCTCTCTGGTTTTTTATAACTTTTTACAACTTAGATTTGAACTTTTTTCTCTGGACTTGCTCCAGTGGCCGCACCCAAAAAACGCCATCTTAGTGGCACTGACTTAAACAGCTTACCATGGCTTCTAAAAAACAACCAGAACAATCAGGGTTGGAAGCAAGAATGACAGCTATGGAGGAAGTGTTACACTCTTTGGTGCTGGAAATTAAAGAACTTAGAAAGGATCACTGCAGTTCTAAGTTGGAGCTTTTGGAGACACAGAAGAAATTGATGCAGAATACACAGAAGACTGAAGAGTTGGAAGTGGGGCTGGCTGGGGCAAAGGGAGAACTTAAAAATGTTAATATTGAAATTGGAGATTTAACTGGTCATATGTCTAGGATGGATTTTGAAAGGATGTCATATTTTTTAAGATTTCAAAATATTCCTGAAGAATCTGGTGAATGCCTTCCTGATCTTATGAGTACAATTTTAGCAGACTATTTACACAAACCTAAGGAGGAGATCAGGGGGGACATTGACCTGGCCTACAGAATAAATTCAGCATATGCCAGGATAAATGAACTACCCAGAGAGATACATAATAAATTTGTTAGAAGGTCTACCAGGGAGGGAATACTGAGGGCGCAGAGAGAGGGTCCGTTAACGTACCAGCAAAAGGAAGTTACCATCTTGAAGTAGATCCCAAAAAAGATTAGAGAGGTGAGGAGGAAATATTCCTTCTTATCTAAAAAATTGTTTAACCAGGGGATTTGGTTCAAGTGGGTGATGCCAGAAGGGATGTTGGTGTTCTGGGAAGGAGGAAGAGTAAGGATTAAAACAGTTGCTGAGGCGGAAGCCTTTCTTAAAAAATATTCCTCTATCCTGGGGGATGAAACTGGAGGAGCAGAGGGGGCCACGGCCTCGCCCACTGGGGGTCAGGGAGGAGAACAAAAAGACACAATTGCCAAGAGACTTAGATCTAAAAAATGACTTTTTTAAATATAGTATAACTTTTGTTTGGATGTTTGTACACGATTGCTAGCATAGAATTTGGAATTTACAATGATGTATGCACTTCTCTTTACCTTGTAATACCATTGAAATATGTATTATCTATGTTTTGTTAAGAAGTCCCGGAGGGGCCAACGATCTCGACGTGAAAGTTCTCAAAATATTTTTTTAACTCACCTTACCCTACCCTACTTAAAAATTTGTAAAACTCAATAAAACTTTTTCAATAAAAAAAAAATTATCTCACCTTGTTGAGCAACTTTAGCCGTGAAAGAGCATCTTGTCTGATAGAAAGTTTCTGTCTTTCAAAATGTGCCAGAATCTCTTTCCTGAGACCCTCCTTGGGGAGTATCAACCAATTGCCAATGCTCAGATCTGCTTTTATTTCTCCATTTTGGTCAAAGTACAGTTTTCTCTCAGAAATATTGAGAAATTCATTCTTCTCCAGAAAGGGATGAAACTAGGATTGAAATCCAAGAATTTGAAAAGCACAAAACTTCATTTCTTATCACAAATTTGATTTATCTTCTTCTACGGTTATCTAACTTGCAAGTTTGCTTAATTAGGAGAAAAGGTATTGCCACTATCTTCACAGGTGAACAAAAAAAGATTTAAAAATTGTCAATCATATACTGTGTATATTGAGAAAATACAATAAACACAAAATTTGTTTTATTATTGGTAACATTGTAGAGCAGGTAACAAACAAATTGAAAAAGAGAAGAAAGAGATTTTTAAAATCCTTGCAAGGAACAATTTGATGACCAGAAAGGATGGATTTGTCAAGAACATAGTTGCCAAGCTAATCTTCTCCCTGGTAATCCAGATGGGAAACACAACCAGATGTGCTGATTCTATTTTATTGTAATCCTTTCTGGGTGCATCTTCTGCGGCCTTTGACAGAAAAGACGTTCTTTGAAAGAGAACAGTGAAAATAATGATCTTGAAACTTTTCTTCCACAAATAAATAAGGTTTAAAGGCATCATCTGGTATTTCACCGGCGGCCCGGGCGGGCCTCCCACTTATTCTACGCCTCTCATGTCTCTTCACAGGGCCAGACTAGAGTCAAGCTCAACAGGGTCTTCTTTCCCCGCTGATTCCGCTAAGCCCCTTCCCTTGGCTGTGGTTTCGCTAGATAGTAGGTAGGGACAGTGGGAATCTCATTCATCCATTCATGCGTGTCACTAATTAGATGGCTTTGAACCAGGAAATTAAAATGAAGGAAGTTGATCTAAAGCTTGTGAACGTTGCTGGAGAAATACATAGGTTGGATAATGAAATAGTTATGTTGCAATTTAGGTCTATGGGAACAGCTATCAGACTCAGAGAAATTCGGGAGAATCCTAAAGAAGATATTAAAAGAATCTGTGGAGATGCACTGTCTATATTGTTGAAACTGGATTCTGATCAAAAAAATTTAACATTGATAAAATATACAGAGTAAACTCACAAGCAGCACTACAAAGACAACTGCCAAGAGATGTGGTTGTATATTTTATTGATAGATCTTAGAAATGATATTTTGCAGAAGTCTTTTCACTCTCTTCTCCAAATAGATGGAAACCAGATTGGTGTTTTCAAGGAGCTACCACCAGCAATGTTGAAGTCTAGAAGGGATTTTGGATTTTTGATAGCAGAATTGAAGAAAAGAAAGATACAATATAGATGGGATGTGCCAATGGGTATTATACCGAGATATGAAGGTGTGAGCTATCGTTTGAATACTTTAGAGAAAGCTGAAGGATTTTATTACACAGTTTTGAAGGCAGGCGTCACACCTTCACGCACACCTACACCACCAGATATTGAGATGGAGCAGAAGCAGTTTGGAAAAGAGATGGAAGAACATACTCAGTTGGATTCTCCTGGACCTTTTTTAAGCTCTACTTTGGAGGAATTGTCGAAGACTGCTATAGGGGGATCTGTTGGAATACCAATGTTCAAATTAGAGGAGCAATGTGAGGCCAGGCCTAGCGCCAGACAAATTCAGAAACCGCAGAAGCAGAGGAGGTCTCAATCCCAGCGAGTTAAGAAAGATAAAAGGATAAAAGGAAGAAGCAACTAACCAACAGATTGATGCCAGTTGATTTATTGAAGATGGATATATGAAGGAGAATACGAGGCAATTCATAGTTTTAATTGACTATCTAGACAAAACTATGCAGATCTCTGCAATGCTGGTTCTCTTGGATGTGGAAAAGGCTTACGAGTGAACGAACTGGATCCGGAGCATTTGCAGTTGATCTGGTTGTTACCCTATCACGTTTTTGGAACTTAATAATTCTGATGAAAAGTCACTCAGGGGTTGTTTATATAAAGGTGTTTTTTCCTTACTTATGGGGGCAGCTGATACGAATTTGGAATATCTGTTAGAAGAAGGAGTTATCTTAAATTGGTTGTATTATAAACAGTTTCAGAAGAGATGGAAACAGACCTGAACAGTGGGACTTATGAACATTGAAGCGGAAAGGATTAATATCATGTTGGTGTTCTGGGGAAAACTTGGGTTGAACTTTTAAAGTTAAATGCTAAATCTGTATAGATATAGAATTCATGGGAGAATCTTTATAATATATCTTATAGATGGTATCTAGATCCGAAGAAATTATCATCATGTATGTAATCTAATGGTTAATTAAAATGTTGGCAGGGAGAATTTAGCAGGGATGGGTGTTTACTCCAACAGATTGATGCCAGTTATTTAAGAGGTAATTTATGAGGGAGAATGTAAGGCAACTCATAGTTTTATTTGACTATCTAGATAAAAATATGTAGATCTCTGCAATGCTGTTTTTTTTTGGATGTGGAAAAGGCCTACGAGTGAATGAACCGGAACTCTCTAATCAAGACTTGGGGGGAGGGGGGGGGGATGGATAAGGGATTTGGACAAGGTTTATTATCTTTAATGTTATATATTTTATCTTTAGAAGTCTTGCTGAATATAATTTGGGACCTGAACTTCTTAAATGGCATAGCTATAAGGCAAAAGGTATAGAGCATTCGCAGTCGATCTGGTTGTTATTCTATTACGTTTTTGGTTTGGAACATCTGTTGGAAGAAGTTTATAATACATTTTATAGATGGTATCTAGATCCTAAGAAATTATCATCATGTATGTATTGAAGTAGAAATTAGTTATTTCACATATTTGCTGCATTTAACTAGAAACTTGCTATCTGTTATGTTCTAGCATCTTATATTGTTGTGGAGATATATGCCTGCAATCCACTGCATCCTTCCTGTGATAGGATTTAAAATCCTTCTATACCACCTCTGTTTCCTTTATGTAAGGAGAACGTAACTTTGCTCTTTTTAAATACCAGAGCAATCTTTACATCTTTTGTGTTGTTAAGTGGGCAATTAAGCAAATGGAGAGGGGGGGAAAAATAATAAACCTTTTGAACCAGGAAGGATGCAAATTTGAGTTAGGATATATGGTTTAAGTTCTACAATGTGTTAGGTTATATGACTTAGAAGATAATATCTGGGTTGTTTGGAATTATCAGAGTGGTGTATAGTGGAAGTCAGGGGGGTGGGTTGGATTGGGAGGTAGGGGGAGGGTTAGGGTGGTCAGGGGAGGGAAATATATTTGCATAATTAGTTTAGAAGATGGGGATATTTGGATAATACTATTTTGTGAGTAATTCATATTAGGAGGGTTGGGATGAGGGGGGGTATAGTACTTGTATTTGATTTATTTTACATGTATGGGGAGGGGGGGAAAGGGGAAATGTATGTTTTTGTAAAACTTTTTCAATTAAAAAAAAAGAAGAGACAAAATGAAACATATCAGAAGGGGAAATAACATAAGGAGAACTGTTACCGATTTGAAACTGCTATAAGAAGGAACACGAAGTTCCAATGTATTGTGTAAATGTAGCCTATGTGTACGTTTTGGTTTTGTGTATTTTGTATGCTTGAAAAGAAAAAAGAAAAAAAAGAAACTGAGGTCTCCCTGTTTCTTGTACAACTGGAGAAGAAGCTATAAAAAGATTTCTCCACAAAGAATCTTGGCCATAGAAGCAGAAAAAGATGTAGCATTTTTCAAGTATTATAGTAGGCCCTTTATTGGAATAGAATACTTCAGTTGACATTTGCACATGTTAACCTAATTGCAATAAATTGTAGGGGTGAAATATAGTAATATGACTTACATTGTTTATAATTTTTTAATTTATTCATTATTTTCCATGTTTATAATTCAAATTTGCTATAATTCTGTCTTTAATATTTTAAACAATGTCATTAACAAATTATTCTAATGCTTCCATGAGAACATGATTGGATTTATTAAAATCTAATATTTTGGACTTGATCTGACCCCAAATATAACACAGCATTCTTCATTATGTAAGGTTTTTGAATGCAGCTCAGAATCTGATAAGTCCAATGAAACTCTGAAGATGAGGCTACGGATTGTCAGCTTTTATTTCTGCAGAAAGCAAAAGACTGGATGACCCTTTTGGTCTCCCACCTTAACAGAGAAAGCAGAGAGAGAAAAACGGGCATGCACCCAAAACTTTTCCAAACATCTTATAGCTCACACAGCTTGCTATAGAAGCATAATTTGATATCACACAAATTTCATGATTTTTCTCACCGCTCTGAAAACAATAGCGCCGCATCATTGACCAAATGGTCTGGACTTTGGGAGGAGGCTTCAGTGCTGCGTATTCATCCAGGGGTGAGAAGAAGGTGGGGTTAAGGGTGGGAACATCCAGGTCTTTAGGAATCCATGGAAAGAATCCCGCTTTCCAAAACACAGAGATTGCTGGTCAATTAGCCCTGAATTTGAGGTCCCACAAAGGCTTCTGATGGCAAATGAAGCCCGTGGTGAATCCCATTCTGAGCAGGTAAAAAAGGCTTTGATGCATAAGACCAAGATTCCTAGTGAGCATTTTCACACCCGGAATCAATAAGTACTAAGGCAGGACTGGAACTCAGAGTCTCCTGGTGTGTGTGTGTGTGGGGGGGGGGGGTTCCAAAGAAACACAGCCAGCTTTCTTGCTTAAAACAAGACTAGAACTCACCATCGGTGGTCACTGGTCCAAAGTCAGCCAACCTGCAATCACTTCTAAGTCAGAACTAGAACTCAGAGCCTCCTGGATATTGGCCCCAAACTTTCCCCAGCTGGCTTTCATGCCTAAATTAGGACTAGAACTCCCAGTCCCCTGATTGGCCCCTGGTCGCCCATGTGGCTTTTATGTTGAAGGTGGCATTAAAAGTCCAAAGTCCCTCAGCTGCCTTTGATCCCCGCACCCTCCTTGCCCCTCCCCCAAGCCCCAAGGCTCCTTCAGCCGCTGCGCCTCCCGGCTCCCCTCCCCCAAACAGACAGCTGTCACTCAAGCCCCTCGCCCCCAGGACAGGCAGGGCCACCCCCTGCGGTCGGTCACTCTGAGCCCCCTGCCCTCCCGCAGTCTTGGCCTGCGGATGCCTTCCTAGGGCTGCTGGGGGCGCAGCTGGTGAGAGAGGAGCCGGGAGGGGCTTCCTGCCAGTCGGACTGCGGGGAACGAGGCCATGGGGGGGGGGGGGGGGTTCCACGCCGCTTCCCTCCCGGGCCGAGCAGGGGCTCCGTCTCCCAAAGGCCGAGGAGAGCCCGGGAGGCGGGCAGGGCGAGCACCTGTCCCAGGAGCTGCGCGGGAGAAGCGCCTGGGCGGAGAGGTGGGCTGCCCTGGGTATTTAGCTCAGCGCCGCCTCGCCGGACGCAGCCAGGCAGGGCGGAGTGGGTGGTGGTGGCAGCGGAGCCCTTCTGGGGGAGGGGAGCAGATGGGCCCCCGCAGGGCTCCACTTTGGGGCTCCGGGGAGCCTCCCGCCTTTCTCTCCCTTCCAGGTTGCGACGCATCGGGCCGAGAAACTTGGTTGCCGGCACTTAGGGGAGGGGAGGAGCAGCGGCTGCCCCAGATGGCACCTCTCGGGAGGGGGGAGGGGAGGGTTTGTGTCAAATCACCCCCCCCCTTTTTTTTGTCTGCCTCCGAGGTGCTTTTAACACAGCTGCAGATTGGAACTCTGCCCCCTTCCCCTTCCCCTCCCCAGGACCTCCGAGGACGCCCCGGCTTCCCTTCTCTCCCCCCATGACGCTCCCCCCCATCTTTGTTTGACCGGGCGGCAGTCCTTCTGAGCAGCTGCCCGCTGAGAGCTCAGTGGAAGGGCAGCCAAAGGGCCCCGATCCCCTTCGGCCACTTTGCCGGCTCCCCACCCCCCCTCCAAGCCCGATCTTCTCCTATGTGGACGTTGTAGGAGGGGGGGCTGTTGGGGGAGGCTCGGCCCTTCTTCTCCCCGCCCCCAGCGACCTCTGGGGAAGGGAAGGCTCCGTCTGCCTTGGAGCCGGTAAGAAAGACAGCCCTCTGCAGACCCAGGTGGGCCAAAGTCTTCCTTCTCTCCGCGTTCAGATAGATCCGCTTCCTTCCCTTCCAGACCTTTCCCGCTTCCCGTCCCTTTGGGAGCCCCGGAAGAGCCTCGCCTGGCCGACCAGGGACCCTCGCGGCAGTGGCGTAGCGTGGGGGGTGCAGGGGGTGCGGGCCGCACCGGGCGCAACATCTGGGGGGGCGCGCTCGCACTCGCAGCTCCCCGTCGCTTCGGGAAAGGGGATCGAGTAAGGCAGGAACAGCGGCAGCCGGGGAATGTGGCCACCGCCGCGGGGACCGGAGAAGCGTCGCCCGAAGCAAGAGCGGCTGCAAGAGGAGGCGTTTTCTCCCCGTCGCCCCGTCTTCTTCCTTGGGGAAAGGATCTTAGGGGCTTTTTCATATTTTTATTAGTATTATTTCTCGGGCGGGGGAGGGGGGATCCGGAATCCAGGAAACCGGGAGGGGGCGGGAAATCGCAGGGAAAAGGAAGAGAGCTCGGCGGGCGGAAGGTGGGGAGAGCTCGCGCGTTCCAGCTGATTCAGCAGCGGTCTTGTGAATGCGCGGAGATGTAGCTGACAGGGCGGGAGAGGCGTCCCGCTCTCCGGATCGAAGGGAGGCCAGCTCTTTCGGGTACCTGCCGGCTGCGGCTGCCTCCCCTACCCCGCTGCCGTCGGATCTTCCTGCACCCCTCCTCTCCCCCCTTCCCGTTTCTCGCTTCCCCGCCGCTCCGCATGCTGCGCCCTCCCCGTCCTCGATGCCGCTGCTTCCCCGGGCTAGAAAGGCACCGAGAAGGATGAGCGAAGGGGTTGCCTCGCTGCCGGGTGCCACAGCCGCTGCCGTGGAGGGGGCGGCGGCGGGCGGGGGCCCTGCGGCGGGCAATGGAGTGGAAGAGACTCGAGTGCTAAAATCCAGGGGTTAGGGGGCGCAAATTACTTGCCTTGCCCCGGGTGCTGACAACCCACGCTACGCCACTGCCTCGCGGCTCCTCCTGGGTACCAGCAGAGGATGGAACCGTCGGGTGGGGGGAATTAGGGGAAGAGGCTGTTAAGTCCTCAGGTCTACGACAGTGCCAGCAAGTCTGGTGAACTCTGAATCACCACATTCCAGAACGGAGCCGGCAGCCGCGTCTGATTGGCTAAGACGCAGCTGGCAGGAGACTGTCTAGGAAATAGATACAATGTTGCAGCTAGCTTGCTGCAAGGGTTCCTGTCTGAAAGCCTATATAAAGGGCTGTCAGACAGGGAAGCCTTGCCAGTAATGATTCTTGTGCATTGTAAATAGTTGCTGAATAAATGTTCCTGTTGATTGACCATGCCTGAGTCGGACTCCTTTGTCTAATCTAACAGAGGCTGCAGCACACGGTCACGTGGCCTTGGTTTTATGGTACCAGGGGGGTCTCCAGAAGGAGCAGGAAGACCCCCAGTCCCTCATTCAACCCCCACAGCCCTCCATTCCCACATCTGGTGGGTCAGGCAAGGCCACTCAGGCGCCCCTCCCCTGCCCAGAGGCTGCGAAAGACCTGGTGGAGAGGAAGCAGCCCCCCATCGCTTGGAAGGCGAGGGACAGGATGGGGACAGGAGCCTGGTGGGAGACACTCTCTCTCTGAGGGTCCCTGCCTGTCTCCCCGAGGCAGAGAGGATGGAAGCCTCCTGGTCCTCTCCTTGCGATGTCCATCATCCAGCTGCCCCTCCCCCTTTTCCACAACACTGTCGCCTCTCCCTCCATAGGTGATTTTAGAAAGATTTATTGTTACTAAATAGTTAATTAAGGATTTAAGGAAATAAGGTGTGTTTGAAATGAAGGGATATTAATTGTAATATGAACACATAATGCTCAATGATGGAGATGTACTTATCTAAGTTTAATACACAACCAGTGATTGTTTATGTCAGGGGTCTGCAAAGTCGGCTCTTTTAAGACTGGTGGACTTCAACTCCCAGAGTTCCCCAGCCAGCATAGCTGGCTGGGGAATTCTGGGAGTTGAAGTCCACCAGTCTTAAAAGAGCCGACTTTGCAGACCCCTGGTTTATGTCATTGTGAAGATTGAGGCACAAAAGCTTGTAACCAAATAACAGGATTGACGAAACTGAGGAAGGTTCTCTATCTTTTGTTTCTCTTTGTGTGTTTAAAAATAAAAATAAATCTAAAAAAAAAGAAAGCCTGGGGGGGGGGGGGGCTGAACCCTTGGGCCAATGGGGAGGAAGCGCGCCCCCTGTGCGAAGGGCCAGGCAGTGGTGGGGCTAGACAGGCGGAGAGGGGGGGGAGAGGTCTGGGAGTGGTCGGCGTTTCGGGACAGTCGGGCAGAGCGAAGGGAAAGGAGGGGCTGGGATTTAGAGAAGGGGGAGCAAAGGCAGAGAGCCCCGCTTTTCTCTGGGCGAAAGAGGGAGGGAAACACCTGCTGGCTGCCTTCCAGGTGAGACCCTCCGCATCCCAGCTGAGCCCTCTGGGAGAGTCTCCATGGTTCTTTGGCCCCTAAACAGGGAGCAGATCTACAAATAACGGGCGAGTAAGAGAAGTATTCTAATCCCCTTCTCTTCTCTTCTCTTCTCTTCTCTTCTCTTCTCTTCTCTTCTCTTCTCTTCTCTTCTCTTCTCTTCTCTTCTCTTGATCTTCCTGGTATTCCAGACAATGAATAACGGATGAAAACAGATCAAGGAGAGATTCAACCTGACTAAAGATGGTTGCAGGAACGGAGCCTGGCTAGTCTAGGGAAGAGAAGGACCAGGGGAGACAGGAGAGCATCTTCTGATATTTGAGGGGCTGCCCCAGAAAGGAGGACGGGGGTCAAGTTGTTTTCCAAGGCACCCAAAGGCCAGACAAGGAATAATGGATGGAAACTGAAGGAGGAGAGATTCAACCTGGAAATAAGAAGAAAATTTCTGACAATGAGAACAATCAACCCATGGAACAGAAGTTGTGGGAGCTTCATCACTGGAGGCTTTCAATAAGAGATTGGATTTCAATTTGTCAGAAATGGCGTCTCCTGCTTGGACTAGAGTAGAGTGGGGGGCTGGAGTAGATGACCTCCAAGGTCCCTCCCAACTCTGTTATTCATCTTCCCAAACTGTGCTTGAAGTTTTCCTTCTGGGCCCTTTGAGCCTCTCCTCCCTATCTCCCCTTCTGTGCACCCCCCCCCCTTTGCAGATAGTGAGGAAGGGGCTACTGAGGCAGGGCTGCCCTTTGCCAAGATGGAAGTCGCCGGCAGAGTCGCCTGGGCTTCAGACCAACTTTGGGCAGCAACGTCTGGGGAAGGTGAGGGTTCGTCTCCCTCGGGGGAAGAGGCAGAAGGTGAGGCCTCTTCAGAGCCAGGTGGGCCGACAGGCGTCTTTTGTTGGGGTTGGGTGGGTTCCTCCCCATCTGGACCTTCGCAGCCTCCAGGCACCCTGTAAGCCCCAGAGGGAGCAGCCTCCCACGTTTCTCTGGACACCAAATATGGAGGTTGAGAAAATGGGGAAGGGAGTTGATTGACGTCAGAGCCTGGTGGGTCCTCCATGGGTGGGAGATTGAAGGGGCAACAGAAATGGGGGCTGCGGTTCCTCTCCCAAGAGCAGCGGAGGTTGGGCAGCACAAGGCAAGGAGGAGAAGGTCGTGTGTGTGTGTGTTGGTGGTCCGTGGCTGGTGGGGCTCATCACCTGCATTTGGGCAAAGGAAGCCCCGCCTGGGTGGCTCCTTCCCTCCTTCTCCTTCGTCTCCCAGAGGGAAACCTCCAGTCGGGGTTTGGGGAGATCCAGATCCAGAGAAGCAAAGACAGCGGGATCCACTCATTGCTCTTCTGAATCCACCTCAGTGTGGAGAGTTGTGTCTTCATCACAACTGCACAAAGGCTGACAGGGAACTTCTGGGACCAGCGATTGGCCCAGAGGCCCCCAGGCGACTTCCACGCAGAAGGTGGGATTCGAACCCCGAATCTCTCCGTCTCTAGGCTACTGAGCCATGGTGGTGCAGTGGTTAGAGTGAAGGACTGCAGGTGCCTTCTGCTGACTGCCTGCAATTTGCCAGTTCAAATCCCACCAGGCTGAAGGTTGACTCAGCCTTCCCTCCTTCCCAAGTGGGTGAAAGGAGGACCCGGATTGCTGTGGGCAAGAGGCTGACTCTGTCAACCGCTCAGAGAGGCTGTGGAGCCCTATATAAGTCTAAGGGCTATTGCTGTTCTTTGACCACTAGGCCTCCTCAGGCAGACTCAGCCCAGGGAGGGTGAGCAGCCCCTCCTCCCCCACAGAAGCTCCAGGCAGGGGGGGGGGGTTCGAGGCTTCCCAGAAGGTCTGGCTCTGCCCAATGAGGAACCCCCCCCCAGGAGTCTCCTCTGATGGTGACCTGAGCGGCCTCCACACCCAGCGCAGAAGCCCCGGAGTGAAAGGGATCCTGGGCCTCGGTTCCTCTGGGGAGCCCCCGGCAGAGACGGCCCAGATCCCCCAACTGTGGAAATGGGGGCCCCAGAGACCCGAAGAGAAAGGAAGAGACGGGATCTCCCTCCGGAGGGAGCCGCCAAGAGGAGGCTGGGCAAGGGAGCTCAGCCCAGGGAGGGGCCTTTCTGCAGGGATTCTGATGGGTCTCTAAGTGAGGGAGCCTTGAGGACGCCCCCCCCCCCATGGTGTGGAGGGTTCTGATGAAGATTATCCTACAACTCTTGGAGCATGGATCCTGCAGCTTCCATCTTACCTCTTCCCCCCCCCCCCCTCTCTCTCTCTCCCCCATGCCCGCCCCCCTCCCGCCGCAGAACACACACACACACAAACACCCTCGGGGCTGGCCGAGAGCCTCTCTGGGAAGCCGGGAGCGCAGCGGGCGAGGAAGCAGCGGAGCCGATGGGCGCCTGCATCACCTTCCTCCCAGCTTGGCGGCAGAGACGGAGGGCTAACCGGGCGCCTCTGCGCCTCTTCCCTCCTGGCGCCATCGGAGCTCAGAGGCTGCGGGAGCCCCGGCAAAGAGGCTGCCCGAGGGACAGGGCCGACAGCGGGAGAAATGCCCCGGGCGGGCTGGAGCTCTCCGAGGGGCTGGAGCCGTAGTGGGGCTTCTAAGCGGCAGCTTCACCTGATGTCTCCCCGCAAGAGGAGGCCAGCCGGGCAGGCAAGGAGGGTGGTGGAGAAGGGGCTCTCCAGGGCGGAGGATTGACCAGCGTTGGCCCCGGAAACCTCGGGGATTTCAGCAGTTTGCTCTTCGCTGAGGTTGCAGCCCTGCGGGCTGGGGAGGATTGTATTAGTGGGAAGAATCGGCTGCCTGAGGGGTCCTTAACACCCAATAAGGGGACGGGGGGGGGGGAGAAGGATCTGGTACAAAAACCCTCTTTCCCAAGAGAGGGGCAGCTGCGGGAGAGGGATTCTGATGGGTCTCTAAGTGAGGGAGCCTTGAGGATGCCCCCCCCCTTGGTGTGGATGGCTCTGATGAAGATTATCCTACAACTCTTGGAGCATGGATCCTACAGCAAGGACGCACACCTCTGTACTTTCAGCCACTGTCAGTAAGAATAATTGCTCAGATTATTTTCCATATGCTTCTGGATCTTGGGATTTTCTGAATGTTAAATTCATCTGAATGACTCTCGCAGAGTTCTCTTTAGCTGGATTCATTGGATGAATAGGGAAATCCAATACAATTCAACCATTTCCCATTTCAAAACATATAAATATATTATTCCTTGAGTCCTGCATTATATCTGTAAGTTAAAATAAACTGTTCTTTCAAACAAAAGGAAGCTTTGCAATTCTTTAAACCAGGGGTGTCCAAACTTGTGAACTTTAAGACCTGTGGACTTCAACTCCCAGAATTCCCCAGCCAGCATGGCTGACTGGGGAATTCTGGGAGTTGAAGTCCACAAGTCTTAAAGTTCCCAAGTTTGGACACCCCTGCTTTAAACTCATGCTGTTTTTTCTCATGTTTTTACATCTGTTCTGGCTGTGAGATGCTCCTTTGTGTTCAGGTCTGGCCTCAGAAGGATAATGTAGCACTTGGGGATGAAGATGCAGCCCAGCAGCCCAGCACTGGAGGCCAGGATGGAGAAGACCTGGACAGCCACCATGTATTTCCCTTTGGTGCTCAGGTAGGTGGGCACAAAAGTCACCCAAACGCTGCAGAAGACCAGCATGCTGAAGGTGATCAGCTTGGCTTCGTTGAAGGCCCCAGGCAGATTCCTGGCCAGGAAAGCCACCGTGAAGCAGATGGCAGCCAGGAAGCCCATGTAGCTGAGGGTGACATAGAACATGACAACGGCCCCTTCGTTGCATTGCAGGATGATCTCTCCAGGCTGGGAGTGGAGGTCAGAGTCAGGGAAGGGGGGAGAAACTCCCAGCCAGATGGAGCAGATGATCACTTGGACAGCAGAAGAAGAGAGGATGATGGAGTTGGCCAAGCTCTTCCCCAACCATCTCTTCACTCGGTTTCCTGGTTTTGTGGCCAGGAAAGCCAGCACCACCGTGATGGTTTTGGCCAAGAGAGAAGAAACAGCAACTGAGAAGATGATGCTGAAGACCATTTGTCGGAGAAGGCAGGTGGCTTTCCTTGGTTGACCAATGAAGAGAAGAGAAGACAAGAAGCAAAGCAGGAGGGAGACCAGGAGGATGTAGGAGAGGTCCCGGTTGTTGGCTTTGACAAGGGGAGTTTCTCGGTATTTGATGAAGATGATTAAAACAAGGCCTGTGATTAAGAACAACAGTAGGGCAAAAGAGACCAGGATGATGCCCAGAAGTTCTTCATAAGACAGGAAGGTTATAATTTTGGGGATACATTGGACTCTGTTCTCATTTGGATATTTGTCATCTGGACACTTGGTGCATTCTTCTGCATCTAAAACACCAAAAAGCAATTTTTAAAAATATTCTGTCCTTTTGTCTTACAGAAAATACTTTTTTGTATCATCCTATGAAGTTGAGGGAAATCCTAAGGCAGCGATGGTGAATCTTTTTTGGCTTGTGTGCCATTGGTGGGGCGGGTGAGGGAAGGGGGGTCGTGCATGGGCATGCCACACCCATAATGCAACAAGCGATCCCCCCCCCCCGGGTACATGCACACATGAGAGGCACTCCCCCCCCCATTTTTCCATGCTTTTTTCGCCCTCCCCAGGCTCCAGAGGCCCCCCGGAGGAACTAAGGACCCTATGAGCAAACTGGAAGTCACTTCTGCATTGCTCATACTGTGGTTTTCAGTCCTCTGGAGGCTTTAGGGAAGCCTCCTGATGGTCCTTGAAGCCTCCGGAGGGCTTAAATCGACCCTCCAAGCAAACCGGAAATCTGTTCCTGAACTTCCTTTTTGCCCATAGGGCTGTTTATTTGCACTCTGGAGTCTTCAGGGAATCTCCTGAAGCCTCCGGAGGGCCTCTGGGGGGGATTCTTTTTGCCCTCCCTGACTCCTATAAACCCTCTGGAGCCTGGGGAGGGCGAGAAATGGCTTTAAGAAAGGCTGAACTCAGCTGGACAGCATGCGCATGTGTGCTGGGCAGCTAACAGGGCAACACTTTGTGTGCCCTGACAAATGGCTCCATGTGCCACCTGTAACACACGCACCATAGGTTCTCCATCCCAGTCCTAGGGTGTTAATTATCTCTGGTGTAATCCAATTCGAAGCTACATTATTAGAGATTAATAATGCATCATGCAATCTTTTTAGGCAAACATCCTGAGTCTTGCCACATGGCAGTTAATATTCTGTGCTTGGAGGATACCTAAAGTATCTTGTAACCTCTGGAAGCAACCTGGAATTAAGGAGAAACTTCCTAATAGTAAGAACAATTAACCAGTGGAACAGCTTGATTCTCAAGATTTGGGGTTCTTCAACATTGGAGGCTTTAAGAATAGACAAGACAGTCACTTGTCTGAAATGTTATCGGGTCTCTTGCTTGGGCAGAGGGTAGGACTAGAAGACCTCCAAGGTCCCTTTCAGCTCCCTTCTGACTAATTGACTGATCTACATGACTGGCAGAATATTTGTGCAATGAGTTTCCCCACCATAACTATCCACAGCACCACATTACGGACCAGTGACTCCTTCTCAGTGATCCTCAAGGGGAGGATCCAATATACAGTGAATTGCAAGGTCTTTCAGAAGGTGGACCTCACAAAATTCATACAAGTTCCACAGAACTCAGATCTTCCTAGAAAGGAGAACATAGCAGCACAAGTCCAAACTAAGAAGCAGGAGAGAGATTTCCTCTGCTGTTAGTAAAGCTTGCTCAGTTTGCCACCCCCTCCTCCCATCTCTTCCCAGCCCCTCCTTCAAAGTCTTTTTCATTTACTTCCTTTTGGATAAGAAATTCTGCAGTTTAAAAATAAATATAAAAAACCAGGTGAGCTTTGATCTATCATTTAACTTGCACTTTCATGGAAAAGTTCTGGATGGATCCAGTTCCACAAAGCCTCCCATTTTCCTCAGGGTGACCCACCTTCCTGAGTGGAGAAGGTCCCCTCCGGACAAGGAACGCAGTCATAGCAGCAAACTGGCTCTCCTTCTCGAGCCCTCTTGACAAATCCAGGATGACAACTTTCCCCACATCTGGACTGAGGCAGGGACTGAGCAGAAGAACAAGGAAGGCCAAAGAAAAGATGTTAGGACTCTCCGTCCATGGAAAACAGAGGGAGAAATGGATGGAGACAAGGAGCCTCTGGTCTTCACTGAGGTAGATAGTAAACCTCTGACTCCTTCTAAACAGATGCAGGAGGTGGAACAACTGACAGATTCTCCATTTACTTCCTCCCTTTTGCTTTTGGAACTTAATGTTACAATAAAGGACTTTTCCACTTAATAATCTAGAGCAGTGTTGGCGAAACATTTGGGCACCAGGAGCACACACAAACATTTTTGGCCCCACATGTACAGCAGCCATGTTGTCCACCAGTTTCTGGTACGCATGTGCACACAAAGACCAGCTGCCTGGCACGCATGTGCCAGTTCCAAATTTTGGGGCTCCTCGTGCTTTTCTGACCGCCCACCTGATTCCCATAGGGGTGGCAGGACATCCCCACTGAGGATCCGGTTCTGCAGCCCTGGACAGGGAGACAAAGTTGGGTGGGAAATGCCCCCTCCCTCCACTGGAAAGCCAGAATCCCTTCCCGGCCTTGGAACAAGCCAGCACAGCCCCCCCTCTCCCCCCACTTCATCCAAGGGAGAATCTCCATGTGTGAGGAACTGCAGAGATGGGGGCTGGTGGATGCGGGTATTATGGCCCTCATGGACGAAGGACCCAGCAGGACCAGCCTATGGGGGGAGGGGAGGACAGGAGCATTCCACATAATCTAAAATGGGGGGGGGGGAACTGCCCTGCTGTGTAATTTAAACCTTGGAGAAGACAAAGGCGCCACAAGAGCAGAACTGTATTGCAAAATGAAGGGAGGGGAATCAGTGGGAAGCTGGGGGCTGAGGGAAGGGTGGGGGGTGGGAGGAAGAAGGGGAAGGGCCTGGCTGAGTGAAGAGGACATACTTTCTTTAAGAACATTTATATTCCCTCCCCGCCTCCATCAAACATGCCTGTTACCCTTGAATATACCCCAGATGCTGGAAGAGGAGCTGCTGGCCAGGAGGTGAGTTACCCACAGTTGCAGTGGCTGCCCGGTCGCTCCTCCCCTTTCCCCTGTGGCTGCTGCTGCTGCTCCTCTGGGGCTGTGCGGGGGCTAGCTGGCTTTTCTGGGGCGCCTGAGCCGGCCAGGCACTCCAGACAACCAATCCACATCAGTGTCACGGGTTGGAGGGCTTGGGCCATGCAAGTAGCCCCTCTCAGGTGGGGAGGGAGGGAAGCCCTGTCATCTTTCAGGTGCGCTTCAAGGTGTTGGTTATCATCTTTAAAGCGCTCCATGGCACGGGACCTAGTTATCTGCGGGATCGCATCCTGCCCCATACATCCCTGCGGCCGATTCGCTCTCACAGAGAGGGACTTCTCCGGGTGCCGTCCACTAGGCTATGCCATCGAGCGACGCCCAGGGGAAGGACCTTCTCTGTGGCGGGCCCGACCCTCTGGAACGACCTTCCCCCCGAAATCAGAACAACCACGGACCTTCGCTCCTTCCGCCAAAAATTAAAAACACACTTCTTCTGCTTGGCCGGCTTGGGATGACAACTGTTTTTAGGGGTTTGTTTTAGCTTTGAGATTTTAGCACAGGATTTCGTTTAATTCTTTTTTAATATTGTTTTGTCTGTGATTTTATATGCATTTTTAATTTCCCTGTGCCCCGCCTCGAGTCCCTTCGGGGAGAGAGAGCGGATTATAAATTAAATTATTTATTTATTTATTTATTTTGCCCTTGCCAATGCAGCCCCCCCCCCCCCCAGCGGCTGTCCCTGTGCCCCTTCTGGCTGGTGTGGGAGTTGTGGCTGCCACTGCTGCTGCTCTTCTGGGGCACCTGAGCTGGCCAGGTACTTTGGACTGCAGATGAGCCATGGGCTGGAGGGCTGGGGACACGCAAGAACCCCCTTCAGGTGGGGAGGGAGGGAAGCCCTGAACACAGCTCTGCTCTGCTAAGAAGCCACGGCCAGGATCTCTTCTGTCTGCCTTTGGGTTGATGGTTTTTGCGCATGCATGTACGCCAGAAACCAAAACCCTAAGTGGCTCATGCGCACGTGCGCACTGGAAACAAAGATCATTTTCCTGGTGTGCGCATGCGCACCGGGTAGCTCCTCTTCCACTTTCTGGCACTCCAATGCGCGTGAAGACCAACTGACTGCCACGTGTGAATCCGGAAGAGCAACTGGTGATGGCTCCACATGCCAGGAGAGATGGTTCTGTGTGCCACTTCTGACACACGTGCCATAGGTTCCCCATCACGGCTACAGGCTCTGCCCACTTGAAATGGGACCTCAGGCTTTGGCAAACAGAGAAAAGACACCAAAATTTCTCCCACCTTATTGGCCAACTTGATCTGTGAAAGAGCCTTTTGTCTGATAGAAAGTCTCTGTCTTTGAAAAAGCGCCAGAGTCCCTTTCATGTGAAACTCCTTGGTGAAAACCAAGAAGGTGTCAATGAACAGATCTGCTTTTATCTCTCCATTTTGGTCCAAGTACACGTTTAAGTTAGAGATATTCCAATATTCGTTCTTCTCCAGAAAGGGATGAAACTAGAATGGGAACATCCAGGAATTTGAAAAACAGAAAACTTTGTTTCTTATCCCACATTGAATCTTTCTTCTACAATTCTCTAATCACCAAATATGGTTAAATAGGATACAAATACGGCCATTATCTTCATTAGTGAATGAAAAGGTTGGAGAAAAGTTCATCAAAATATAGAGAAAATATAATCAACACAATTGGTCAATTATAGGGAACATTCTAGAACAGATGACAAATAAAAAGAACAGAGAAAAAAAGATGATCCATAAACTCTTTGAAAACAACAGGGTGATTCCCAGAAAGCCTGGGTTGATCAAGAAGAAATCTCTCAGGCTAATCTTCTCCCTTGTAATCCTGATGGAAAACTCCTCCAGATCAGAGGTGGGTTCCTACCTGTGTGGACCAGTTCGGCTTAATTAGTAGTAACTTGGAGGCCTGGGTCACTGGAACCTGCAACAACCCAGGCTGGCCACACCCCCGAACCGGTTCTCTCGGCCATATTGTTCTTGCCTTCTGCGCATGCGCAGAGCAACCGTCAGTAGAGGCAGCCGGAACCCACTCCTGGCTCCATCCCACTTAGGAGCCTTAGTTTCCTCGTGAGGCCCATTGGCCTTTCTCCCTGCCTCTCCCGGCCAATGTTGCTCACGAGGAAACTGCATCTAGGATCTCCTGCGTGTTGCATGCCTGAAAACAGCATGGAGGCATGGGCGAAAGCTGGAAAGGGGGCACAACACATGGGATGGGACCTGGCCAGCCTTACTGTCACACCAGCTGTCCAGGTGAGCCACTCCCCACCTCCCCAGACCAGGCCCAAAGCTTATGCCAGACCGAGGACACAGCCGCCACCTTCTCCCTTTGTCCACCCAGCCGGCAGGAACCACAGCAGCGCCGGTCATGGCTGAGAGCTTCCTCGGACAGCTGGCAGCCGAAAGAGGTTCTCCCTCTTAAAAGCCTCCAGTGATGGAGCTTTAGGATCCAACCACTCTTTAACCAACCAACCAACCAACCAACCAACCAACCAACCAACCAACCAACCAACCAACCAACCAACCAACCAACCGGGGCTTAATTTGGAAACAGAAGAAGAAAGAACTGCTGAGTGACTGTGCCCAGGCGGGGGTGGGGGGTGGAGGATGTTGGTGGGGTGGGAGGGTAGGAGGTCTCTGAGTGAGTGCTGGGCAAGCAGGCAGGACGGAGACTTCAGAGGCTCATTGTCAACCCAGCTTTGTGCCCAGTCGGCTCCGGTTGCCCACCAACTGTTGGCTTAACGGTGGGTCAAGGGGAGTTGGGGGAGGCTGCTGGGCAGGAGCAGTTTGGCTCAGTTGTTTCCCAGTCGGCAAAGCGGATGGACTCCAAAAGGATGAAGGGGATCTTGGGTGGAGCCGGTCGAGGGAGCAACCCCTGGCTTATTCAGTCTGACTGTGGTTGGTGGGCCTTGCCTTGGGGTGGGGGATGAGGCCCAAATTGCCCCCCACTGCAAGCGTCTCTCAGCTGTTGTGTGCAGGGAAAAACCTTGCACAGGAAAGAAAACCTTCTCATGAGTGTCAGTTAATTAACAATTTCTCGAACTCTTGGGAATTTTTCTTTACTGTGCAAAGTTCTTCCCTGCACACAACAGCTGAGAGACACTCACAGTGGGGTGTAATGTGGGGGGGAGGGGGCAGGTTGGTCAAGGTGTGCCTATACATGCACTATGCTATGTAATATATATGTACACATATGGCATTTATACATAGGATTTAATTGTGTATTTGGGATGTTCAGCAGTAGTAAATAAATAGACAGAGAAATGGTATCTTGTTGAGGAGAGGAGAAGCCAGGCAAGGTAGCCCTTGATGTGAGTGATGTCAAGTTGGCCACGCCCACCCAGTCACATGACCACCAAGCCACACCCACTAACCAGTAGTAAAAAAATGTGAATCCCACCATTGGATCCAGCCCTCTTCCAATCACTGACTCCTGTTACACACAAGTGTAAGATCTCCTCACTATTATTCCAGAGTGTCAGAGGTGGAAAAAGGAATCCAGTTACAAGAGAGGAGATTTTAGCCGAATGAGAGAGAAAAACAGGATAAAAGGATGAGCTGTTTTAGAGCTGAGCCAGGAAAGCAGAGAAGTTCAGTCTCCTCTTCATGGATTGTCTGAATGCAAAGACTGAGCAGCCATCAGTCAGAGAAGCTTCAACTGGGATTCCTGCAGAGAGGAGGGGTTGGGCTAAATGGTCTCAGGGTCTCCTTCCAATTTACAAAGGTTGTCATGCCACAACATGGAACTCTTGTGCTGTTGTTGCTCCAGCCCCACTTAGTGGGCAGATAAGCCTAACTATAAGGTCTGAAGCCAGACTCCGTTTTCTGTCAGCCTTTGGGGAAGACGGAAGCAACCATTGTGACCGAGACCCCTGGTCATCCGGAGACGGCCTCCGTCCCTCACACGGAGCATCGCTGGAGAGGTTCCAGCTGCTCCTTTGCTGGCTGTTAGTGAATGCTGACTATCTCATCTTTCTATTTGATTTCCACTCTTTGCACCTCCTCAGTTTCACCTGCCCTGTTCTGCCAATCAAGCATCCATATCCACGCCAGGCTCCCTTTCATTGGAGGAGAATACGGGGGCTTAGCTACTTTACTTTTACTTTACTTTATTTTCAATTTATATACCGCCCTTTTCACCAAAAAGGACTCGGGGCAGTGCACAGAAAGATAAAAAACCCCACACAATATACAAAATTTAAAAAACAATTAAATCAATAAGACTGTGCTAAAATTGAATAAATAGTTAAAAATATAAATAACAAATAAAAAGTCCCTAATCTATGTCAGGCCGGCAAGACGAAAGAAATGAGCTTTTACCTGTGCAGCTACCTGTGCAGCTGCACACAGACCAACCTGCAATGGGGATGGAAGAAAGGTAGAATTCCACCAGGCTCATCACAAACCCACAAATAAGGGGATTTATTTAAGAAACAATGCAGCATTTTCAAATTAGCAATATTTATAATATATAAACACTGTGATTGTATCTACTCTTTGGAACCATTAATCCCCTGAGTAATTAAATTGGCCAGATCTGTTGAGATGGTTTCCCTCCTTCTCCTCTGGATTCCTTCTCCAAAGGATCTAAGATTAATCGATCCATATCAAGAGCCCCATACCTGCCATGGCTGCAGCCTTGGAGACCCCAAGATATTTTCTCCCTCCTTCCTTCCCTTCCTCAATCTGGAGAAATAGGCAGCATTCAAGGCCTGGGCCAGAGTCTTCATGAGGCTGTAATGGTGGTAGCTATTTTGGACCCTTCTTCTGTCCCTTTTCCTTTGGGTCTCCAGTGGGGCTTTCTGGGTGCATCTTCTGCGGTCTTTGACAGAAAAGACGTTCTTTGAAAGAGAACAGTGGAAATAAGGATCTTGAAACTTTTCTTCCACAAAGAAAAGGGGTTCAAGGGCAGAATCTTTTGGCCTTTCTTTTCCCTGATAACGAACGTTCCAAATACTATGGATGTATTTGAGAAGTCTGCCTTTGTTTATTTCATACCCTGCAAAAGTTGTGAGGATCCAGACTTTCCCTTCAATGGGTCCTGGGAGACGCATAAATGTTAAATGGAAAGGAAGAATTCTCTCCCAAATGGGCTCATATTCCATGAAGTGAACAAAGACGTTGACTTGTCTCCACTTAGAGAGGGAATCCCTGAGGTATGCAGTATATCCAGTATTTGAGAACAGTTGTGATATAACCACACAAATTCCACTCCTGACAAGCATAGGAGTGAAAATCCTCATGAAATTCTCTCCATTCTCTATATCTGAAGCAAAGAGGCCAATCAGGGTCCATCTGAAATGGAGGAGCAGCTGGACAATTGCTGGGTACTGGATCCCTTCTTTGGGGAAAATATGGTGGAAAAAGGGGAATTGACTTTTATCACTCAGAGCCTCTGAAGCTGTTACATGATTGATCTGAAAAATGAATTGAAAGGATTAGAGCCCTGATGGGGAAACTGAGGCATGCAGAGCCCTCTCTCCCAGCCGCCCCAGCCCAGCTCCACTAACATCCACATGCAAGCCCCCCTCCTGCCGACCAGCTGGTTTTCGGGCGTATGCCCAGGAGAATGCAGTGCGTAGGGGTGGGGGGTGGGGCGCTAGAATTGTGCAGAAAACTCTGGTGGGTGTGAATGGAGTGTGAATGGCCTAGACCTCCTCCCCCACCCCAGTGCTTCCTTGCTGAGTTGGAGGCCTCCTTCAGCAGTTGCAAGGGTTTCATTTTTTATTTTTGCTTCCAGGTTGGTTTAGGAGGCTTTCCAGGGTCAAAACTGGGGAGAGAATCCTGTGCTTTCCACACCCCATTTTGACCCTGGAAATCCTCCAGCACCAACCTGGAAGCAAAGAAGGAAAACAGAGCGAGGAAGCACTGGGGAGGGGGAGGGCTTTTGGACTTTGCTGCCCCAGGGCAGAAATGAGAGCATGTCCTGTAGAGCCTCTGCCACTTGGGTGAGCAGGACAACCACACAAAGAAGAGGAGTAGGAGAATGAAGAGGTTTTGCAGGAGCCGGCAGGGAGCAGGTCAGGTGGGGCTGGCTGTGGAGTGGGCAACCATGGTGCTTAGGGGACAGCAACCTCCATGCTCCGACTGTGCTGGGGGGAAATAAGAGGCCCTGCTTGAATGGGGAGGAATGTAACAACACACCCTGCCTCTCTGCTCAGGTGTCGCCTACACCATTGGCAGCAGTTTGGGTGCCCTCACACACACACACACACACACACACACACACACACACATGCAATTGGATCTCACTCTTACCCTGGCTGTCTCTGTCTTGCCCCATTTACTTGGAAGCTGCTCCATGAGACAAGAAGCCGAGAAACAAGAGAGGAGAGAGAGGCTTGCAAAGTGAGTCCTTGTTGCAGGAAGGGAGGGAGAAGGAGGAGGGATCTTGGTGGGTTGGGGAGGCCTTGAGGGTCTCTTCTATCTCCAGGACCCCCATGGCCTTCCCCACCCTGAGATTCCTCAGGGGCACATTGGTATCCTTGAACCAGGAGCTCTTAGGAAAGGATCCCCTCCTTGTGGGTTGCAAACAGCCCTTTCCAATGGGGAAAACAGGACAAAGCAAGTGGGGGGAAAGAGTTTCCTCTGCTCTATCTCCAGTCTGAGGGAGACCATGGCAGGGTCCCTACAGAAGAGCTCTTGGAAGGATCATGATGGATTCATAGAAAAGCAACTAACTTAGCTCTGTTCTTAAAGGCTGAAGCTGTTGCCCATCAAAAACAGAGGAGCTCTGATCAACTCCCAGAGCCATCATTTTGACAGTTTGGCTGTCCTGTCGTCTGTCCCCATGAAATGCAAGCATGGAATAAACTAAGCCTGCTTTGTTCTCAGTCTTTTCAGTGGCCACAAACTACTAGCAAAAGTGGCATTTGATCACAAGGCAAGGAAGGTTTCCCCTTTTGCATTGGAGCATCCAAGAAGGGACAGGAAAGAGAAAGAAAAAGAAGGAAAGAGGGAAAGAGAGCAAGGAAGCAAAAAGAAGGAAAGAGGGGAAGGAGGAATGAAGAGGGAAGGAAAAGACATTAATCACATATGAGTTCTTTTTCTTAACTAAAACCTCATTATTCAGGTTAAATTGCCATGAGGGCACTTGGAAATAAATAAGTGGGTTTTGGGTTGCAGTTTGGGCATTCGGTCTCTAAAAGGTTTGCCATCACTGGCTTAGAGCATAAACAGAGTGCAACATAATTCACTTTTTTTAAAGTTGCTGTTGAGAGAAGCTCCATTATAAGCTAACATGCCAACTTGCATAGATTAAACTTCGAGGTGAATTGCCAAGCTTAACATAGCAAAGCAACTTCTTGTGAAAAGTAAAATGTGGATTCTGCCAAGTAGCCTTGCTTGTAACTTCAAATGTGTGTTCAGCATTCCCTAACAAAGCTCTGAGTTATACTCCAGAAAATAGATTTCTTTTCCCTTCTAAAGTCTATTGTTTTCAGAGCGGTGAGAAAAATCATGAAATTTGTGTGATATCAAATTATGCTTCTATAGCAATGATGTTCTGTGCAAGCTGTGTGAGCTATAAGATGTTTGGAAAAGTTTTGGGTGCATGCCCATTTCTCTCTCTCTGCTTTCTCTGTTAAGGTGGGGGACCAAAAGGGTCATCCATTCTTTTGCTTTCTGCAGAAATAAAAGCTGATAATCCGTAGCCTCATCTACAGAGTTTCATTGGACTTATCAGATTCTGAGCTGCATTCAAAAACCTCACACAATGAAGAATGCTGTGTTATATTTAGAGTCAGATCAAGTCCAAAATATTAGATTTTAATAAATCCAATCTTGTTCTCATAGAAGCATTAGAATAATTTGTTAATGACATTGTTTAAAATATTAAAGACAGAATTATAGCAAGTTTGAATTATAAACATGGCAAATAATGAATAAATTAAAAAATTATAAACAATGTAAGTCATGCCAGACCACCCCAACGATGCCGCCGAAGTGCTGTCCCAGTGTTTGGAGGCCGTACGGATCTGGATGGATAGTAACAAACTCAAGCTCAACCCATCCAAGACTGAGTGGCTGTGGTTTCCAGCACCCCGGTTCAGCCAGATTACTCCAACTCTGGCCATTGGGGGCGAAACACTGGCCCCCATGGAGAGGGCGCACAATTTGGGTATCCTCCTGGATTCCCAGCTGTCCATGGAGGATCATGTGGCGGCCGTGGTCAGGGGGGCATTTCATCAGGTACAACTGATGTGCCAATTGCGCCCCTTACTGAACCGGGCTGCCCTCCGCACAGTCACTTAAGCTCTCGTGACATCCCGACTTGACTACTGTAATGCTCTCTACATGGGGCTTCCCTTGAGGTGCACTCGAAAGCTACAGTTAGTCCAGAATGCAGCCGCGCGGGTGATTACGGTAGCCCCCAGATACTCCAACATAACACCGATCCTGCGCGAGCTGCACTGGCTTCCTGTGGCCTTTCGGGTGCGCTTCAAGGTTTTGATGACCATCTTCAAAGCGCTCCATGGCTCGGGGCCTAGCTATATACGAGACCACCTCCTGCCCCATACATCCCTTCGGCCGATCCGCTCCCACAGCGAGGGCCTTCTCAGGGTGCCGTCGACCGGGCAATGCCGTCTGCGACACCCAGGGGAAGAGCCTTCTCTGTGGCGGGCCCTGCCCTTTGGAACGACCTACCCCCTGAATTGCGTACCATCACTGACCTCCGCCTCTTCCACCAGTGTCTCAAGACACATCTTTTTCAGCAAGCCGGCCTAGCCTAACCTCCCGTGGGGACAATTTTTTAGACAGTTTTAAATTGTGGATTTCAAAATTGGGTTTTAGCATAGCACTACTACAATAATTTAATATGTTTTAAATTATGTATTTATTCTTTTGTATGTTTCTAAATTCCTGTGTGCCGCCCTGGGTCCTTTGTGGAGAAGGGCGGGATATAAATATGATTAAAGTAAAATAAAATAAATATTACTATATTTCACCCCTACAATTTATTGCAATTAGGTTAACATGTGCAAATGCCAACTGAAGTATTCTATTCCAATAAAGGGCCTACTATAATACTTGAAAAATGCTACATCTTTTTCTGCTTCTATGGCCAAGATTCTTTGTGGAGAAATCTTTTTTGACTTCCTTCCGGTCTTCCGGAGGGACTTCCTTCCGGTCTTCCGGAGGCGACGGTCGAGCTTTTGCGCTCGTCCGCCGCTTGGTTGCCTCTGCAGCCCCCCCACGGGGCAGGCAGCTCTTTTAAAGAGCCCCCGCTGCATGGCCGGCTTGCAGGGAATCCCCCCATCCTGACGGTGGTTGGGGGTGGCCCCCGCTTCGACCTAGGTGCAGGGGAACGAGTCGCGGGGGGGCGGTCGTCCCCTTTGCCGATGGAGAGCCGGAACAGCGATTTTGTTTAAAGAAGAGCTGAAACGCCGGGGTGGAAGGCAACGCCGAGGCTCCTGGCTGCAGAGTGGATTGTGAGTGATTACATCCTAATGCTTTCAACTTTAAATTTGAAAGAAGAAGGAGGGGGAGTTTGTAAAAAAAACCCTCGGAAGGAAAAAAAAAGCGGCGCTTACAAATGCTCCCCAGGCTTGGGGAGGCGGAGGAATTAACATCCGATTCTCTTAAACTACAGTGAAAATCTTTCTTTTACGATCTCTGGATACTTTGTTTCGAAGTCTGGCAACAATGAAACAACTTTGACTTGTTAGCTCTCGGCGGCTTCCAGGAGGACAGGGGAAGATGGCGTTCCTTTGTTCTCAGGAGATGTACTTTTCTGGGAAAATTTCTGACATCCCCTTGTGTTCGGGACTGTTTTTCTCTTTTTATTAATGGATGAATATAATTGTTTACTGGGACCTTTCCCTGATGTGCCTTCTTTGTTTTTTTTTTATCCGATTGCTTTTAAGAACTTGTTTTCTCTCTGGATTATAACCAAATGGAACTTTGAATTTGGACATTCGTTATTAATCTCTCCTTGCCTCACAGACTGCCTCTCCAACAGATGCCATTTTACTGACAAAAGACTAAAAACTTTCATTATGGCTTCAAAAAAGCAGCTACATCAACCTAAGATTACTTCAATGTTACCCACAGAAACAGAGGTGGAAGCTTCACAGTTATCAAAAATAGAGGAAACTCTTCAAAATATTATGAAAGAAATTAAAGAAATTAGGAAGGACAATGTCAGTTCAAAATTAGAACTTTTGGAGACACACAAAGCACTATTGGAAAATAAACAAAAAATTGATGAACTGGAGGGGGGGATGGCTGAGACAAGGGAAGAGCTAAAAAATTCTCATAATGAAATAGTGGATTTGGCTCATCATATGTCTAGGATGGATTTTGAAAGGATGTCTTACTTTTTAAGATTTCAGAACGTCCCTGAGTCAGGCACTGAGGACTTGAAAGATTTAATGTGTACGATATTAGCAGATTATACAAAAAAGAGTAAAGAAGATATTTGGAGGGACATTGATCTGGTTTATAGAATTAATTCAGCATATGCCAGGATAAACGAAGTACCCAGAGAGATACATATTAAATTTGTAAGAAGGGTAACAAGGGAAGGGATCCTGAGAGCACAGAGAGACGGTCCTTTAATTTATCAATAGAACGAGATTGCCATCTCGAAACAGATCCCGAAAAAGATTAGAGAGATAAGGAGGAAATATTCCTTCTTGTCTAAAAGATTATTTAAAAAGGGGGTCTGGTTCAAGTGGGTGATGCCTGAGGGAATGTTGGTGTTCTGGGAGGGGGGAAGAATAAGAATTAAAACAATTGCAGAGGCGGATGCCTTTCTTAAAAAACATTTCTCAATCCTGGAGGATGAAAATGGGGGAGCGGAGGGGGCCACGGCTCCGTCCACTGGAGGTCAGGGAGAGGAAGACACAATTGCCAAAAGACTTAGATCTCATAAGTGACTTTATTTCTGTTTAGTGTAACTTTTATTTGGATGTTTATAAATGATTGATTGCATGGATTTTAAAGTGATATATCTGTTTCTCTTTCCACTTTGTAGAACAAATGAAAAATTTATTGTATTAGCTTTTTTTTTTATGAAGCCTCGGAGGGGGCCAACACCTCAACATAGAAGTTCTCAAAATGTCTTTGTAATACCTTATACCCTTTTCCCATTTCTATAAAAAAAAATTGTAAAACCCAATAAAACTTTTTCAAAACCGAGAAATCTTTTTATAGCTTCTTCTCCAGTTAATAATAATAATAATAATAATAATAATAATAATAATAATAATAATAATAATAATAATAATAATAATAATAATAATAATAATTTTAATACTTATAAACTGCTCCCTCTCCCCATGGGGACTCGGGGCGGTGCACAGGTAGAATAAAAACAATAAGAAATATACAAACAGTTCTAAAACCAAATTAAACTTAACCTGTGCTAAAATTCCCATAAAACTAACTATACTAAAAGTTACCCAATACAAACCCCAAGACAGGGGAGACTATCCCAGGCCGGCCAGACAGAAAAAGTGAGTTTTTAATTTAAGACGGAAGGAGCGGAGGTCCGTGGTCGTTCTAATATCGGGGGGAAGGTCGTTCCAGAGGGCCGGGCCCGCCACAGAGAGAGCCCTTCCCCTGGGCGTCGCCCGCTGACAAAGTCTAGTGGATGGCACCCGGAGAAGTCCCTCTCTGTGGGAGCGAATCGGCCGTGAGGATGTATGAGGCAGGATCCGATCCCGCAGATAGCTAGGTCCCGAGCCATGGAGCGCTTTGAAGATGATGATTAACACCTTGAAGCGCACCCGGAAGACGACAGGTAGCCAGTGCAGCTCGCGCAAGAGCGGTGTTACGTGGGTAGACCTTGCGGTCCCCATAATTGCTCGCGCGGCTGCATTCTGGACTAGCTGAAGTCTCCGGGTGCACCTCAAGGGAAGCCCCATGTAGAGAGAGTTACAATAGTCCAGTCGGGATGTCACGAGCGCATGAGTGACTGTGCGAAGGGCGTACCGATCCAATAGGGGGCGCAATTGGCGAACCAGGAGAACCTGGTAAAACGCCCTCCTGGCCACGGCTGTCACTTGATCTTCCATGGACAGCCGGGCATCCAGGAGGACACCCAAATTGCGCGCCCCATCCACAGGGGCAAGATGTTCGCCCCCTATGGCCAGCGATGGAGTAAGCTGGTTGAATTGGGCAGCCGGAAACCACAGCCACTCGGTCTTGGTCGGGTTGAGCCTGAGTCCGTTACTTCCCATCCAGATCCGTACGGCTTCCAGGCACTGGCACATCACCGCTACGGCATCGTTGGGGTGGTTTGGGGTACAAGAAACATGGAGAGCTCAGTTTCTAATACAATTTGTCAGTCGTACAATCCAAGATTGGTTTTTAATTGAAGTTTTGTCTGTTCTAAGAGCCAATTTTCAGAGTCTGTCAGTTTCCATAGATTAAATGCCAATATCCACATTTTCTCATTTTAAATTCCCAAATCACTTCTAAGGGCAGCAGCTGGAGTCCTTTTGTCCACCCCAAGATCCTCCTCAGAGGCTGTGATTGGGTTGGATCTGCTAGTGACTTCTCTATGAAGCTCCAAACATCAGATTGATAGAAGAACATGGGGGAAATCTTGGCCTCACATACTTTAATAATTGTGGCTGAGGAAGCTGGAGAGCTATGAGGTTTTCTTTTAAGCACCACTTTCACTCCTGTCTTTGATCTAACTCAGCTCCTTTGATGATGAGGGAGCCAAGATTCAGCCTCAGAGAAAACAACCCCAAGTAAGAAAAAGTCTTACTTGCTCTATTGGCTGACCATCTATGGCTAGGAGCTCATTTACGAAAGACCACAAATATGAACTTGATTCATTAATTATCAGAAAATTATTATCTCAAAAGAACCTAAGTCTTCCTAACAGGGTATATAATCCAATGTGTAAGTATGATAAGATCACAGTATAAATCAGCATGTTCGAATAGGTATTTATCAAGATAAACATATGTACCTCTAACAGAACTTAAAACAATTAGAACAGTTGGAAAGGTCTTTGAGGTCTGTGATGTCTTGAACCCACTGCTCAAGAAGGAGACCCTATACCAGCGGTCCTCAAACTACGTCCCATGGGCTGGATACAGCCCACTGAAGCCATTAATCTCTCTCATGCAGAACCACAAGGCCAAATCCCACACACACACCTGCTATCCCTCTGCTAGCTGAACCCAGGCCTTAACTTCGCAATCCCCACGGACTGAAACTGCAAAGTGAGACCAAAGTTTTTGGCTGGCAGAGTTCTTCTGGCTGAAGGGGAGGCCAAAAGCGAGATGTACGGAGGCCCCAAGAGGGGAAAATGGAGCCTCTGCCTCAGCTTCTTAGCTCGGGCAAAGTGGCACACAGAGCCATGTCACCTGGCACACGCGGCCTTCCCCTGTACTCTTCTGGTGCATACATGTGTGGGACGATCAGCTGGCCTTTGCTTGCATGACAGTGTCAGAAACTGGAAGAGCTGGTCTTCTGGGTTTCCCCTGCTCATGTGCCCCAGCCAGCTGATCGTCGCGTGCATGTGTGCCAGAAACCAGAAGAGGAGATGCCTGGTGCACATGAACGCACACACTGGGCAACTCCTTTTCCAGATCCCATCCCTGAAAAGAGCACTCAGTGCCGAAAAGTTTTGCCCTCCAAGCCCTCTTCCAAGGGTGGTTTTTCCAAGGCTTTATAAAGTGGTACCAATACTTCACGTGATTTGGATTCTCTCATTCTGTTGATGCAATCTAGGATTACAATGGCTTTTTTTTGGCTGCTGCCACACATTGTTGGCTCACAGTTGAGAGATTGTCTCCTAAGATTCCCAGATCCCTCTCACAGTTCCTGCTATTGAGCCAGGCTTCACCTGATCTGTCCCTGAACATTTGGTTCTTCTAGCCTCAGTGTAAGATTTTCCTTTTCTCTACATTAGATTTCATTTTGTTAGAGAGGACTTGGGTTCAAGTCCATCTAGATCCACCTGGACCTTCAGCCTATCTTCTGGGGTGTTGGCTATTCCTGACAGTTTAGTGACATCTGTAAATATGATGAGTTCCCATCTATCCCTCATCCAAACCATTAAGGAAGATGTTGAAGAGTCCTAGGCCTAAAATGGAGCCTTAGGGTCCCCCCACTGCTTGTCTCCCTCCATGTAGACATAGTTCCATTGAGGACCACAGGATGAGTCTATCTGGGGATGATGCTGTCTATCCCAAATATTTTTAGCTTACCAAGGAGATAGATGGTGGTTTATTTTCTCAAAGCCTTTCTAAAATCCAAGTACTGTATACTATGCGCACTGCATTTCGCTGGTCCTCTAATTTAGCCATTTTTGTCAAAGAATGAAATAACTTTTATTTATGATCTGTTTCTGGATCCTTCATTAGTTACAATACAATACAATACAATAGCAGAGTTGGAAGGGACCTTGTAGGTCTTCTAGTCCAACCCCCTGCATGGGCAGGAATCTTATACCATTTCAGACAAATGGCTGCCTAACATCTTTTTAAAGACTTCCAGGGTTGGGGCATTCACAACTGCTGGAGGCAAGCTGTTCCAGAGGTTAATTGTTCTTACTGTTAGGAAATTTCTCCTTAGTTCTAAGTTGCTTCTCTCCTTGGTTAGTTTCCACCCATTGCTCCTTGTCCTGCCCCCAGGTGCCTTGGAGAAAAGTTTGACTCCCTCTTCTTTGTGGCACCCTCTGAGATATCGGAACACTGCTATCATGTCTCCCCTGGTCCTTCTCTTCATCAAACTAGACATACCCAGCTCCTGCAGCCGTTCTTCATATGTCTTAGTCTCCAGTCCTCTAATCATCTTGGTTGCTCTTCTTTGCACTCTTTCCAGAGTCTCCACGTCTTTTCTACATCGTGGCGACCAAAACTGTATGCAGTATTCCAAGTGTGGCCTTACCAAGGCACTATACAGTGGCATTAACACTTCACGCGATCTAGATTCTATCCCTCTGTTGATGCAGCCTAGAACTGTGTTGGCTTTTTTGGCAGCTGCTGCACACTGCTGGCTCATATTTAAATGGTTGTCCACTAGGATTCCGAGATCCCTCTCACAGTTGCTACTATTGAGCAAGGTACCACCTATACTGTACTTGTGCATTTGGTTTTTCTTGCCTATATGTAGGACCTTACTTTTTTCACAATTGAATTTCATTTTATTAGACAGTGCCCAATGTTCAAGTTTGTCTAGATCCTTCTGTATCTTAAGCCTATCTTCTGGAGTGTTGGCTATTCCTGCCAGCTTGGTGTCGTCTGCAAATTTGATGAGTTCCCCATTTATCCCCTCATCCAAATCGTTGATGAAGATGTTAAAGAGTACTGGGCCTAAAACAGAGCCTTGGGGGACTCCACTGCATACTTCCTTCCATGTAGATGCAGTTCCATTGAGGACTACACGTTGAGTGCGGTTGGTCAGCCAGTTACGAATCCATTTGGTGGTGCTGCTGTCTAACCCACAATTTTCTACTTTATCTAATAGTAGGTTATGGTCTACTTTATCAAATGCCTTACTGAAGTCCAGGTAAATTATATCAACAGCATTCCTCTGGTCCACTGATTTTGTTACTTTGTCAAAGAATGCAATTAGATTCGTCTGGCATGATCTGTTTTTGACAAACCCATGTTGGCTTTTGGCTATTACTTTGTTTGCTTCTAGGTGTTCACTTATTTGTTGTTTAATTATCTTTTCCAGAATCTTTCCTGGTATTGAGGTCAGGCTGATGGGTCTATAGTTTCCTGGATCTGTTTTTTTCCCTTTTTTGAAGATGGGAACCACATCTGCTCTTTGAAGAGCAGATGTGAAGTATTAATATCTAGACTGAATAAGAAGGGTTCAAATATGCATCCTTCCTTTCCTCCTTGGGAAGTATCAATCCTTCTTCTCATGGCTCCATTGAGCCCAAACCTCCCTCTCAAACAAGGACCTGGAGAAAGAGCTTGGATCAGGGCCAACAGGCTGAGCTCCATTTTGAGGGCAATCAATTTCCTACATAATAATTCTCTGTTAATTATGACAAATGCACTAACATCTAGAAAGCCAGAAAACCATATTTTACTTAGCTGATATAGATGAGATATTTCAAGACAAATTTCTTACCAATGTTAGATTATTAACAGGCAATATTTATTATAAAATCTATATAGCTGTTCACTACCTAAAACCTTCTGGCTCTTTTGCAAGGAATGTATTTTTCTCAAGTTTAACTAAGAGGATCATGGCATAAATTTTAGCCACAATATCTGCTAGTATATTTGGCCCATTATTGCTGGAGTCCTTTTTATTCCACTTTTTAGATAGATAAAATACTACAATTGCCACCTTCAATCTAACTACATAGGGCAGACATTATTTATATGTAGAAATGAAGATGCCAATAGAGGACCCAACAACCAGGGATATTTTTTGATCATTTAAATAGTTGGTAGAATTTCTTCTCTAGGGAATGTATTGCTTGCATTTCAGGCCTTTTATGACTAATCTCAACATGAACATAATGTGGTAAAATATTGACCATTTTTGCTAATATGGAGAAAAGCAGCTCTTGAATTCCATGGAGAAGACATGATTGCATCTATTGCTCACCCATCACCACCCACCCCTCACTTTATCAGATGGAGAAAAACACACACAAACCTGTGGGACTTTGTAGGTGCCTCCTAATGTTGATGCCTGGATGGAGATTTCCCTTGTAGCTCCATCAAGAAGAGCCAGAAGGTTCTCCTTCCTTCCACAGCCATAGTTGGGGACATTGGCTTCTCCTGTAGAGAGAATGTCCAGCAAGGCATCTGAAGTGTGGAAAGTGCTCCAATAGTTGTCATGGATCTTGTAGCCCAGTGTGAGATTCTGCGGGAGCTGGGAATTCTTGTTGACCACTTGGATGTTGAAAATGAATAGTACGCCATTTTCAAAACCATAATAAACCCTATTGTAAAAAAAGTGTTATTTTAATCAACAGCAACAAAAAATACTTCTTTCAATATATAACCCTCCAAAAGCCTACTGATCCTTAAGCCAACATTGATCCAAAAGCAATGATCAGTTACACAAATATGGGAATGGGCTGAGATACGGCAACTACAACTGGTTCCACCACTACTTTAAATAAAATTCATTATTCAAGTGATAAATTAAGGATTGAATAGAGGGAGGAAAATAATCTGCAGCCCTTTCAGCTTTTTTTCAGATCCCTTTTTGGATCTCTTTCACCAAACCAGACAGAAGAGAGAAGCCATGGAAATCAAAATCATTCAGGAAATTAAACATATCCCCCAATATAGGAATAAATGAAAAATATTAACAGAAAAGAAGGAGAGTGTTAGAATGGAGGGAGGGCAACTCCATCACTCTGAATGACTTACGGATCATGGAAAACAAACTGAAGAGAAGGAGCCACGTTGAAAAGCAACTTTGTATGCAATCTTTCCTTTCCGTTGATGACTATAGCAATGAGATGGTCTCCTGGGCTGTAAAAGCTCTGTGGTCGTTTTTCATCCTGATGCTCCAAACTCTGCGGGCATTTCATCCTCAGCTTCCCTGAGACTGGAAGGGACACCAGCAGCATCAGAAGCAGAAGCAGAAGGTCCATCATTCATGGGGTGAATTAATGAATCCCTTTCCTGTTTCTAAAGATGAATTAGAGGAATTCAAAGGATTCTAACATGGTGGAAAATGATCCAGTGTCTTTCCTTATTGAAACACAGAGAAACACTCAGCTTTACCTGCAAAGGAGAGAGACGGACATTCAAGAGCACAGACCCTGCCTGTCCCTAAACTCCCTATTTCTCTGCCCAAAGTCTCCCCTGGAGGATTCGGCCAAAGAGCAGAGCTGAACCTTTGATCATAATTCTCCCTCTCAGGAGGGATCCCTGGAGAATCCAACCAGTTCTTGGACTCAAATGTTGTTGGGAAATTCTCTGGAGGGAAATGAAAGGGAAATCATCCCCATGTGGCTCATAATAACAGGGGCAGAGATGGAATTAAATCCATCATCTAGCATTGAGAGGTTTGGGGGTCTCCATGCTTGAAACTGGCTCCAGAGGGAATACACGGCACCTGTGGCTAAAGAAAAAAAAGAAATGTGACATTTATTGGCATTGTGGTTAGAGAGAAAAATCGCAGAGGCCACTTAATGCCAGATCATGTCACAAATCTGAAATAGCTGCCTGTTGAGTTGGAGTCAAAATTTACTTTATTTTGAAAGCTAATGCTCAAGGGCTTTGCACAAAATGGCTGATTAAATAGTGTAGCCAGTTTCTAAGAACAACTTTAATGAAAAATTAATTACCAAAACTTTGCAGAGATAAACAAAATCACACAAACACACAGAGAGGGTAGAAAAAAATGAATGAAAACAGATGGAAAAATCAAAGCTGCTTCTCACCCCATATGAAGAAAAAAGGAAGGGAGGAAAGGGAAGGAAAGGGAGCTCAGGACCCTCGTGTTGCAGATGAAAAAGTTGATCTGCAAAATCCAACTTCCATCTTCAGAGAATGCAGAAGCCCATGTCCCATGTTCCCCTGCCACCCTTTCCCACATAGAGGCCAGGCAAGGGGGCTCTTGCAGGGATGCCAGGCAGGACTCTGCCTGGCTGAGTGGGGAGCCCCTCTTGAGAGGAGGAAGCTGGGGAGCCTCGTGTTGGGGAATGGAAGTAGATCTGCAAAATCCCCCTCCAGGTTCCATCTTCTGAGTCCTGGAAATAGGTGGGAGACCATATCCCATGTTGCTCAGCCACCCCTTTCCATACATGGGGCACTCAGGGGAAAGCCAAGCCCAGACACACAGAGAAATCCCAGGATGGCCAGGATGGGGGAGGGGATCTGGGGCATTCCTGGGAAGAGACCAACCTGGTTTATGGGTCCCAAGGTTGAAGGTTGGGGGTTCCTCCAGCCTCTCTTGGGCTCCGTGTCTTTCCAGGAGAGGCTCCTGTGGGAGAGAAGCCATGCAGGGCTGAGTCTTCCAAGGGGGATCTGGGGTTCCCCTGGAGGAAAATGTGGTCTCACCCTGGAGGAGACCCTCCATGACTCTGAGGAAGATGGGGGACCCTGTGGTCCCTCCAGACCCTCTGGACCTCCCAGCTGTGGAGACCCACTTCTTCTTTTTTTTAATAAAGATGTGTTTTTTTAATTTTTAACATAAAAACGAATTAAAAACATTATTAATCTTGTGCTTTGTAAAACATGTCGTTCAGGTAAGCATTTTGTGCATCAGTACTTAAAATTAGAAACATAATTGTCAGTTATCTTTTCATTACATATATATCACCTTATTTTCTATATGGTAGCATTGTTCTTTGTCAAATCAATCTTTTTCCATAGATATACAATATATAATCCTTAAGTTTTTCTTTTTTCCAACCATTGATAAAACATTTTCCATATTTCATAAAATTGTTCATTCTCCAGCTCTCTAATTTCAAATGTTAATCTACTCATTTCTGCACATTCCATGATCTTATGAATGACTTCCTCTTGTGAAGGTAATTTCTCATTTCTTCAGTTCTTTGCAAATACAATTCTAGCGGCTGTCAAAACATTCACAATCAAATATTTCCTGTCTTTATCAAGTACTTCTGATGTTATTCTAAGTAGAAAAAGTTCATGTTTAAAGTCTATGTGCTTATGTGTCATTTTCTCCAGCCATATGTGAATCATAGTCCAATACCTTTTAGCCTCCGAACAAGTCCACCACATATGAAAATAAGAGCCAGGCATCTGGTGACATTTCCAAAATTTTTCGTATTTGTTCTTGTTCATTCTTGCAATTCTCGCTGGTGATAAGTGCCACCTGCAAAACATCTTATACAAGTTCTCTTTATAAGCAGTTGACATTGTCATTTTATAATTTTGCGTCCACAATTTTTGCCACTTATCTAAATCAATCCCATGCCCAAAATTTTCCCCCCAGGTTATAATAGTTTCTTTCACTTGCTCTTCCTGAAGTTTAAACTCTAATAAGTAGGCATAAAGTTTTTTAATTACTTTTTCATCAACGCCTGTTAAGATTTTATCTAATTCCGTTATTTTATCATAGATCCCTCCTTTTTTTGATCCTCCTTATATCTAGAATGCATATATGTATACCAATTCATATCCATTCCTTCTTGTTTTAATTCCTGGATGGTTTTGAGATCGCACCCTGAATTTAATAACTCGGAGTATATAATTGTTCGTTCCTTTTTATATTACTAGCTGTACCCGCCACGCTTTGCTATGGCCAAGTTTGGTTAAATGAAAAAGTTTCCCCTCATAGACCCTCTCAGCAACCCCCTTCCTTCTCTGCCTCGGTTTCCCCACCCTCTCCCTCACCTCCCTCTCTTACTCTACCTACCTACCTACCATATTTCTTCCCCCCCTCTATCCCTCTACCTACCTACCTACTGTACTTCTCCCTCTGGATCCCACTACCTACCTGCCTACCATATTTCTCTCTCCCCCTCTCTCTCTCTCCCTAGCGTATTTCTCCCTCTCCATCTCGCTACCTACCTTCCTACCATATTTCTCTCTCTCTGTCTTTATCCCTCTACCTACCTACCTACCTACCTACCTACCTACCTACCTACCTACCATATTTCTCTCTCTCTCCCTCTCCACCTACCTACCTACCTACCGCATTTCTCCCTCTCCATCCCCCTACCTACCTACCTACCTACCTACCTACCTACCTACCTACCTACCATATTTCTCTCTCTCTCTCTCCCTCTACCTACCTACCATATTTCTCTCTCTCTCTCTCTCTCTCCCTACCTACCTATAGAGAGAGGAGAGAGGGGCTGCTGACTTGGCAGCAGCCTTGTGGGAGGGAGGAGTTTGGAAGAGGGGGGGGGCGCTGGTGGTGGCATTTGTGTGGCAAGGTGGCGGGGTGGAAGGCAAGGGGCATGCAGCATTGCCTGCACCGGTGTTTTGAGTGGCGAGGGGTGGGCGGAAGGAGGCGATGGGGTGTGCAGCATTGGGAGCACAGGCGTTGCGAGGTGCAAGGTGGGAGGGGGGAGAGTGGGAGGAGGTGGGGGGCATGGCGCAAGTAGCTCCATTGCAGGCATGGTGAGTTGGGAGGGGGAGGAGGTAGGGGGGGTGGCGCAGCAGCTCCATTGCAGGAGGTGAGAGTTAGGAGGTGGGAGGAGGCTGGGGGCGTGGTGCTTGGAGCTCCATTGCAGGCATAGAGAGTTGGGACGGGGGGAGGCAGGGGGTGTGGCACAGGGAGCTCTCTTGCAGGCATGGAGACGGGGGAGGGGGGAGGAGGCAGGGGGGTGACTCAGGCACCTACCTAAAGAGAGAGGAGAGATGTGCTACTGACTTGGCAGCAGCCTTGTGGGAGGGGGGAGTTTGGAAGGGGGGGCACTGGTGGCGGCATTTGAGTGGCAAGGTAGTGGGGTGGAAGGCAAGGGGCATGCAGCTTTGCCTGTGCCAGTGTTTCAAGTGGCGAGGGGTGTGTGTAGAAGGAGGCAGGGGGTGTGTAGCATTGGGAGCACAGGCGTTGTGATGGGCGAGGTGGGAGGGAGGAGGTAGGGGGGGCATGGCGCAGATAGCTCCGTTGCAGGCATGTTGAGTTGGGAGGGTTGAGGAGGCAGGGGGGGTGGCTCAGGCAGCTCCGTTGCAGGCATGTCAAGTTGGAAGGGGGGAAGGGGGAGGGGGGTGGCACAGGCAGCTCCGTTGCAGGCATGGCGAGTTGGGAGGGGGGAGGAAGCAGGGGGCGTGTCAGATCTGCTTCCATCATAATTCAGGAAAGACCACGCTTAAGCTCATTTGGAAGTTTAAGGTTACTTTTACTGAAATAATAAATAATTGATAAGACCGCAGCGAACGTCAAGCAAGGAATGAAACATTTAGGCGCGTAACATATGTATCAAAGCATAACCCAACCCTTAAGCCCCTTTGACCCCAGTATATTATCCAATGTAGAGATGTTCACGATGTCACGTGCGCTTCCTGCTCAGGAGCATCATCACAGTGGAATGTAAGACCATTAACCTTGGTGATAACAGGCCCTGGCTCCATCTCTCTCCAGCTCACTTAATATCCAGACAGCCCCCCCCTCCCCATTTCAAAATGACAGCTGAAGCAAGCAAAAAGTGGAGGCTGACATCCAGCCCTCCTCCAGAAAAAAAGTCCTGGAAAAAAAAACATCGAGAGGGACAGAGAGAAACACAAAACAACAGACACACAGAAACAACAGTGGTTAAGGCTTGTCAGGATATTTAGCATAAAACTTCTTCAGTATCTTAGCGGCCTTAATGTGGTGTTTATCCACCCATTCAGTATGGGACGGAGGGAAATCCTTCCAGGACACAAGGTACTACACCTTGTTTCTCCACACTCTAGAGTCTAAAATGTCCCGTACTTCGTAATCGTGCTCACCATCTACTAATAATGGCGATGGGGGATCAGATCGCGGTTGACGAAGATAAGAAGTGCATTCAGGTTTCAACAGATGAACATGGAGAATCGGGTAAAGCCGACAATAAGTTTTTGGCAAATCTAGTTTGACCGAAACGGAACTGATGATTTTAACAATGGGGAAAGGGCCAACAAATTTCGGGCCCAGTTTCTTACATTTTTGAGGGCTCTCCAAAAATCTAGTAGAAACGTACACATGGTCACCAACTTTGTAATTCGGAGGGGCAGCCCCTTTTTTATCAGCATACAACTTATGAGATTTGTGAGCATGATCTAATGTTTTTCGTGCAACGGGCCAAAATGTCGCCATCTTATTACTCCAATCCAAGAGTGAGAGAACGGCAGGAGTTTCGTGAGGTAGTTCGGGAATAGGCACAAAGTCTTGACCATAGATCAATTTGAAGGGAGTCATACCGGTGCTGCTATGAACGGAATTGTTATAAGCTACCTCAGCATAGATTAACAGGTCGGCCCAATCATCTTGTTGGTAATTAATGAAGCACCAAAGATATTGCTCCAGGACGGAATTAGCCCTCTCACAAGCTCCGTTAGTCTGAGGGTGATGGGAGGAGCTTAAACCTTGGGAGGAGCCAATCATCTTCAAAAATTCCTTCCAAAACCGAGACGTGAACTGAACCCCTCTATCAGAAATAATACGTCGATGAACTCCGTGTAGCCGATAAATGTGAATCAGGAACAATTTTGCTAAGGCTTTAGCCGATGGGATTCCTGAGCACGGTACAAAATGAACTTGTTTCGAAAACAGATCAGTAACCACCCATCTGACAGTAAAACCATGGCTACTTGGAAGTTCCACAATGAAGTCCATAGATATCTCCTTCCAAGGAGCCTCCGGCCGTGCCACAGATTGGAGGAGACCTTGAGGTTTGCCAGGGGGGCGTTTAGATGCAGCACACACTGGGCAACTAGCAATGTAAGACTCAACATCTTTTTTCATAGAAGGCCACCAGAATTGTCGCTTAAGTAAGTGTAGGGCTTTCACGAACCCAAAATGACCAGCCAAACGAGAATCATGCGCCCTTTGGAGCACAAAAGTACAGAGCTTTGCTGGGACGTAAATTTTAGAACCCATCCAAGGTAAATCATCTCGCAATGTACAGTCTCCACAATGTGCAGCAAACCGTTCATCAGCCTGAAGTTCCTCCTTAATTTTAGAGATTAATTCGGGTGGGGTTTCGGCTTGTAGAGTCGAATGGCTGTGAGTAGTCACCGGAGCAGCTAAGTTACACACTGGAATAACAGGCTGGACGACAGTAAGTTTAGAACTATTGTATTGAGAAAGGCGTGATAAGGCGTCTGCCATAAAGTTTCTCCCTCCAGGAATATATTTCATGGAAAAATTAAAACGACTGAAATATTGAGACCAACGGATCTGTTTAGGAGAAAGTTTGCGAGGTGTCCGCAAAGATTCCAAGTTTTTATGATCAGTCCATACTTAGAACGGGTGAGAAGCCCCCTCCAAGAAATGTCACCAAGTCATAAGGGCCCAACGAACCACAAAAGCTTCCTTTTCCCAAATAGCCTATCTTCTTTCAGTATTGGAGAGTTTACGAGAGGTATAAGCGCAAGGCTGTAACTCCCCGTTGGAGTTGTATTGTAGTAGAACAGCTCCAACCACCACATCGCTGGCATCTGCCTGTACGACAAAAGGTGCATCCATGTCAGGGTGTTTTAAAATCGGATCCGCTGCAAACAACCGTTTAAGTTTTTCGAAGGCCGCTTGGTATTTCATAGTCCAGTTCAGGGGTTTACTAGGTCGTGGTTTTTCTTCACCCTTTGTTTTCAGTAAGTTCGTAATGGGTAGAGCAATACTTGCAAAAGAGGGGATAAATTGGCAATAAAAATTGGAAAATCCCAAGAAACTTTGCAATTGTTTTCGGGTGCGAGGCGGGGCCCATTCAGTCACAGCCTTTACTTTAGCATCTCAATACCCCCTGATGAAATCCGATATCCGAGATAGTCGATCTTGCTTTGATGAAAGTCACACTTTGAAAGTTTAGCATATAGTTCAGCAGCCCTCAGTTTGCACAAAACAGAGCAGACAAGCTTCACATGTTCTTCACGTGTTTCCATGTAAATAAGGATATCGTCAAGATAGACAATGACGCCTTTGTACAGGTGCTGATGTAAGACTTTATTTATCAATTGCATGAAATCTGCTGGTGCCCCCTGTAGGCCAAACGGCAAAACTTTAAATTGGAAGCAGCCTAATGGACAATTAAATGCAGTTTTCCATTCATCCCCTTCTTTAATTCTAATTCTATAATAAGCTTCTCTGAGGTCCAGTTTTGTAAAAATGTTACCCCTCGCCAGATGAGCGAGCATGTCTTTCATGAGGGGGAGGGGGGTAGACATTTTCAGCGCAGATCGTGTTGAGGTTTCTGTAGTCAACAACCAGGCCTAGTTGGCCATCTTTCTTTTCTTTAAACATAACAGGAGCCACTACTCGAGGTCTAGCAGGCGCAATAAAACCCCTTGCCTACAGATGGTATTTAGACCCTAAGAAATTATGATGTATGTACCCAAATGTTCAACCAAAATGCTGGAGATGCGGGTGTTTAGATGCTACTTTTTTCATGTATGGTGAACTTGCAATAAGGTTAAAGCTTTTTGGATAAAAATATGGTGGGTTATGCAAAATGTATTTAAGAAAAGAATACAATTTATTCCACAAATGTTTTTATTGGGTATAATTAAGGATTTTACTAAAGGGGAAACAAAATTGGTTTTGTATATGGTTACAGCAGCTAGGTTGTTGATTGCTCAACACTGGAAAAATGATTTTTTACCGACAATTGATCAATGGATTCAGAAAGTGGCGGGGTTTGCGGAAATGGCAAAAATTTCAGCTTTCTTAAAAGGTCAGAAGCAGGAGAATTATACACAGGAATGGGTAAAATGGATTGATTATATACAGAATAAATACCAGACTAGGAATTACTATGTAGCCTTTAGGTAAGAATGTTTAGATTGACAGGTGAACAGAGTAAATAATATATGGGATGTTTGGAATTACTAGAGTGGTGTTAGCGGAAGTCAGGGGGGTGGGTTTGATTGGGAGGTGGGGGAGAGTTAGGGTGGAGGGTGGGGAAATATATATGTATAACTAATTTAGAAGATGGGATTAATGGGATACGGTTACTTTAAGAGAAATTTATATTATGATTTATATATGTTCAATTAACTTAGAAGATGGGGTTAATGGGATATTGTCACTTTAAGAGAAATTTATATTATGATTGTTGGGAGGTGAGGGGGTACAATATCTGAATGAGAAATTTATTTTAAGACGGGGGGAGGGGAGGGGGTACAGTATTTGTATGTGATTTATATTATATGTCGGGGGGGGGGTAAAAAGTGGGGGAAATTTGTTTGTGTAAAACTTTTTCAATTAAAAAAAAAAGAAACAAAATAAAACCCCTTGCCAAGTTTTTGTCAATGGATTTGCGCAATTCTACCATTTCCCCTGGTGTCATGGAATAAATGCGTGGTTTAGGTAGTTGCACCCCTGGGAGGAAATCAATGGTACAGTCTGTGGAGCAGTGGGGTGGTAGCTTATCAGAAGACTTCTCGCTAAAAACCTCTTTCAAGCCCCAATATTCTTTAGGGATCTTTTCCTCCCCTGGTATCTGTTCCAAAACGGTTGCTACTTGGTCAGTTGTTACGTTTTCATTGGGGTTGGGGGGCACTGGAGCAGGGTCCACACTTAGGGGCGTGGGGGGTTGTACTTAGGGGGATATATATACAACCCTCTTTCCAATCTATGATAGGGTTCCACTTTCGCAACCACGTTAATCCCAAAATAATTGGGTTGTCTGCAATAGGAGCAACAAAGAAATGAAGGATTTCTCTACGGTGATCGCAAATTACCAACTCAATTGGTTCTGTAACAAATTGTGCTGGACCTCTCCCCGCGACCGATCCATCCATTTGACAAAATGCGATTGGAACTTTTAAAGTCTTAACGCGAATTCCTAGTTGCTGCACTAGATCTTGGCTTATAAGGCATCGTGAACATCCAGAATCCAAGAGGGCTAGTAATTCTTAGAAATGACCACTAGAGGGAGTTTTTAGCTTAAGGGGAATAGTCATGGGGCCCGAATGGGAACTCACCCAAAGTCTGTCCGTTTCCTCGTCAGACCCGGCCTCTTTCTCCCAGTCATTCGGCTCCTCCCCTGGTTGATAATAGTCGGTGGTAAGATCTAGTGGCTCCATTCCCGACATCGCTGGTCTGGTATGTAGATCAGGTCTCCTAGCGCCCCTGCTCATCTCAGAGGGTGGCTTGGGGCGGGGCTTCGATTTTATTCTGCAAGCATTCGCCCAATGCCCCTCCTTCCCACATTTGAAGCAAGCAGTACGGCGTTGTTTGTAGGAGGGTCCTCCCCTCCCTTCTCTTGGGCTATCACGACGCAGTATAGAAAATGGGGGCGCTTTAATATCTCTTTCAACAATGAATATTGGCTTTTCTGATTAAATCAATTTCCACAACAGCAGATTAATCGTACCAACCCTCGAGCGTATGCGGGTTATGTCTGTTGATACAGCTCTGATATATATCAGGATGCAAGCCCTCAGTGAAACTGTCGATAAGAGCCTCCTCACTCCAACCTCTCATGTAAACAGATAATTCATGAAAACGTTGAGAGTATTCTTGGACTGGCAAATTTCCCTGACGTAATGTCTTCATTTCTAGGCGGGCTTTACATTCTATGAGGGGGTCTTCAAAATGCCTTCTCAGGGCGGACATAAATCTGTTGAAGTTTCTCGTCAAAGGGGAGTTATTGTTATGCAGAGCCACTATCCAATCTGCTGCTTTGGCCTCGAGAGCAAGACAAACAACCCTAATTTTTGCTTCGTCATCTGGCAAATCCAAAGCAGCTTGCCTCACAAAGTTGCTGACATGCAGTAGGAAAAATCCTAATTCTTTAGCTCACCCCCAAATTTTACTTCCAACGGAGGGACAGTTGCCATTCTGCGTGCTGTGGGGCTTGCTTCCATTCTAGGACTTGCCTCTCTCCTTTGGCGTAAAGTGGGAGAAACTTGCCTTGCTGTTGTTGGGCGCTGTGTATGCTCATCTTTCTGGGTAGATGGGGTACATGGGGCTCCCCTTGAGGTGCACCCGAAGACTTCAGTTAGTCCAGAACGCAGCCGCACGGGCAATTATGGGAGCTCCTAGACACTCCCATGTAACACCGCTCTTGCGCGAGCTGCACTGGCTGCCTGTGGTCTTTCGGGTGCGCTTCAAAGTGTTGACTATCATCTTCAAAGCGCTCCATGGCACGGGACCTAGTTATCTTCGGGATCGCATCCTGCCCCATACATCCCTATGGCCGATTCGCTCTCACAGAGAGGGATTTCTCCGGGTGCCGTCCACTAGACAATGCCAGCGGGTGATGCCCAGGGGAAGGGCCTTCTCTGTGGAGGGCCCAACTCTCTGGAACGACTTACCCCCAAACTGAGAACGATCACGGACCTTCGCTCCTTCCGCCAGAACCTCAAAACTTATTTTTTCCAACAGACTGGCCTGGCCTAACTTACACCACCTAGCCCACAGTCTGCAGTTAAATTGTTTTAAATTGGTTTTAGGGATATTGTTTTAAATATATTTAAATATTTAGCACAGGGATACTAATTTAATTCGGTTTTATATTTTGTACATTGTTATGTTTATATATGTTTTTTTAAACTTCCTGTGCACCGCCCCGTGTCCCTTTCGGGAGAGGGGGCGGTATATAAATTGAATAAAATCAAAATTAAAATCAAATCAAAAATAGGGTTCCCTCCCTTTAGGGGTTTTTCCTCCTCCCTCCTTGGTAATAACCAATCCCGAGGGTCAAGAGCCCCTTTTTCCTTGCTTTCTCTGCTGCGTTTCAGCTCATCAGCTTCTCTAAATAGCTTCTGTGCTTGCTGTCTTAGAAGAAATTCTTCCTCTGGCACTTCCCAGAAGGGGGGGAGGGGGCTCGTATGCGTCTAGTATTTACTCCCAAAGGGATTTCTTCAAACGTTCCCTTTCTGCCCATTCCCTCGGACCAGCGGTGACGAACTGATTTATCTTCAGGTTAATCCCCCAGGCTAATATCTGTTAAGAGTTCATTGACTGACCTGGAATCTTTTTTTTCTGTTTTCTGGACGTCTGCACTAGGAGCGGTGGCTGTATCGGGTGCGGGCGCCTCCAGGGATTCTTCTTTCCCAGGGTCCGACATTTTTAGATGCGTGTGGTTTTTCTCTCACTCACTACTGAAGCTGTTAACTCAGAGATGAGTGTAATTTGTTTCCTTGCTTTTTGTCAGATCTGCTTCCATCATAATTCCGGAAAGACCACGCTTAAGCTCATTTGGGAAGTTTAAGGTTACTTTTACTGAATATGATAAGACCGCAGCGAAAGTCAAGCAAGGAATGAAACATTTAGGTACGTAACATACGTATCAAAGCATAACCCAACCCTTAAGCCCCAGTATATTATCCAATGTAGAGTCATTCACGATGTCAGGTGCACTTCCTGTTCAGGAGCATCATCACAGTGGAATGCAAGACCATTAGGTTTGGTGATAACAGGCCCTGGCCACATCTCTCTCCAGCTCACTTACTATCCAGACAGCCCCTCCCTCCCCGTTCCAAAATGACAGCCGAAGCAAGCAAAAAGCGGAGGCTGACACGGAGGTTCTGAATTGGGGGAAGGAAGCTTTGATCTGGGACTTTGGAGGTGGGAGGGGTCAGAACCAGCGGCAGCACCAATGGGAATTCTCCCTGCTTGAGCGTCATCGGTCTCCGGACAGAGTCCTTTGGGGCTTCACCTGAAGGAGGAGGGGGTTCATTGCAGAGAGAGAAGCGGAGAAATTGGGAGGGGAGATCCGTTCAGTATTGGGTGGGGCTGTAGCTCAAGGGGGGGTTCATGGCAGCCCTAGACAGGACCCTCCCCTTCTTTTGTTCTCTTTATGATTCTCAGCCAGCGATTCCCGCTTCCCCCCTTCTTATCCCCCCCCCAATTGACATTCAGAACAGCAGAGGCAGAAGCTTCCGGGAGGGGGAGGGAGGGCAGGGGCCCCATGGTGTTGGGGGAGGGGCACTCCCAAGGATGGGGAGAGAGAGAGAGAGAGAGAGGACGCCCAAGGACTCCCCAGCCAGCCCACTTAGATCTGCTTCTAAGTTGTGTTTCTCATCCTTGCCATAACTTTCAACCGTTGCTAATTGAATGGCTGTAAATCAAAGGGCCAATGGTGGAGGAGAAGACATTCTGGGCAAAGGAGGATGGGCTTGGATCTCTGCTGTTGTGAACCTTCAATTCAAATTGCTCTCTTGCTCAGTTTGTCTTCATAACCTTTGCAGAGCTCTTCCTTTTCTGCAATTAGTTGGATCTTGTTCCCTGAAAGCTCCTTGTTCTGCAACTGGAGCTCCACTTTTTCTGACAAGAGCCTTGAAATTCCCATGGTCTTCCTGTGAATTGTGAAGAACAGAGAGAAATTGGCCTCCTTTTTTATACTTAAAACATGACACTTTTTCTTAAATTAAAAAAAAGTAAACATAATTTTGTGTGTTTTGTGTGTGTGTGTCTCTCTCTCTGTGTAACAATTCAGTTTTTTTCTATTTCTGCTATAATAATCAGCAGTTACTCCTTACAGGAAACAATCCTTCAGCCATTTATTGGGTATATGAGAAACAGTAAAAGTGAGAAATCAATCAATTTTCATGGATGAGCTTTTACCTGAATACGTATACAGCACATTATTCTACCTTTTTAATCGGTACATTTTTCCCCTGAAAGATTTCAGATTGCAGGATCCGATCTGGGTCAATCACAGGGACCAGAGGTTGAGACTTCTGGGCTTTCAGACTCATGCTGGGACCCATCCGGAGGGAACTTCTCTCTGCCAGAATGTGTGCTCTGAGCTCTTCTGTAGATGGCATTTATGTGGGGCCTAGTTGTGTGTGTGGCTTTTTATTTGTTGATTGGGGTATTGATGGCCAACTACTAAGTCATTGGCTTTTGGTTCCTCTCAGTACCTGGTAAACTAGTGGTAAACTAGTGGTAAAGTAGTAGACTAGTGGCACTTCTGTTGACTGACAAGGGGCCTGTTTCCCAGGCTTCAATCATTTCCCTCGCTGTTTTTGTACCTTCTCCACCAACAATCTTAGTAGGTGCAAAATTGAATGTAAGACCTTGTTCTTTGCAATGTGAGGCTACCAATGAGTTCAGGTCTCTTCAACTGACCGCTCTCTTGTCTTCTTGCAGTCTGGTGATTAACTTCCTCCCTGTCTGTCCTACGTGATCACAGGAGCAATCCATGCAAGGAATCCCGCAGATTAATTAGACGTTTCTCCCACTTCCAAGGAAACTCTGCAATACGTGATTTGTCCTCAGATGGTAACTCCTGGACGGTGTGCGATACCCACTTGCAGATCTTGGAAGCTGCGTTCTGCTGCTTCTGAAGTGTTTTTGATGTAGGACAGGGTGTGCCATATAGTTGGTCTTGTACCTTCTTCATTTCTCTCCTTTGTTGTGCAGGCAACTTGTAACAAATGCTCGTGGACACCCAATATGCCAGAATTGTTCAGGTAGGAACCTGATCTCCAGTTGTTTAGCTTACTGGGTGCTACAGAGGGTTCTCGCCCTGCCATATAATGTGCTGACACCACTCTTTTTGTGTGGCAGTGGGTGGTTCCTGTTGAAACTAAGAATGCCTAGAGTGGGGTGGGCTTGTGATGAGCCCTGGTTTCTAGGCTTCCATCCCGCTGTTTCTCCCTCCGTTGTGAATTGTCTGTGTGGGAAGATGGAGCTCAGTGGGGCATGGAAGCCTTTCAGTGCATTTCTTTTGATGACGACACACAGGTCATCCATGCAGAGGCACCAATATTTAGGTGTGGTTTTGAAATGCACACGGGACAGTTTCTGCAATGACTCCTGATATTGGGGATCCCAAGGGCCCCCCTTTATTTCCTCCTACATTTCCCTTTTGAAAGCGAAGAAGGGATATTGGGGACCCTGGAGCAGCTTTCTGATTTGTGTTGTTCTGATCTTCTCCTTTTCCATCTGTTCCTTCGCATGGAGGATGGGGAGGGAGGGAGGGATGGAAACAGGGAGGCTACCTTCAAGGATGACCATCATCTCACCAGGAGTCACGTTGAAGCCTGGTAGTTTTCTCACAACTGGTGTGGATGATGTGACTGTGATGTTCAAGGGAGGGGGGGGTCCAGAAGCTTAAGAGTTGTGTCAGTCATTTAGCCAGGTTGTAGGGAGGGGTCTCTCACAATGCTGCAATAGGTTTGAGGGTGTGTGTGTGTCCTATTTTGTGTGTTTTGTGTCTCTTGGGGAGCCCATGAAATCTCACGGGGGCTCTCATTGTCCCACCCTCCTTTTCTGTCATTCGCTTCTTTTGTCTGAGTTGTGTGAGGGAAGCATGTAACTCAGGGGTGGCTTCCTGTACCGGTTGGTGCTGGTTCACTGCGCTCACGTTTTGCTTGTCAAACAGACAAGACAAACAGTGCCGGCAGTCCTTGAGTTACAACAGTTCATTTAGTGACTGTTCAAAGTTGCAGCATCAATGACAAAAGTGACTTATGGCTGTTTTTCACACTTATGACCATTGCAGCATCCCCATGGTCATGTGATCAAAATCTGGATGCTGGGCAACGGGTTCCTATTTATGACGGTCGCAGTGTCCCCGGGTCATATGATCTCCTTTTGTGACCTTCTGACCAGCAAAGTCAATGTGGAAGCCAGATTCACTTAACAACTGTCTTACTAACACAGCAACTGCAGTGATCCACTTAACAACGGTGGCAAGAAAGGTCATAAAATGGGACGAAATTTACTTAACTGTCTCACTTAGCAACAGAAATTGTGGAGTCAACTGTGGTCATAAATCGAGGACTGCCTGTTATAGGACATCTCATAAAACCCAGAGGAGGGGGCTTGGGGGAAGGCCAAAGCGAACAGAAAAGAGAGAAAGAAAATTAAAAAAATAATGATGAAAAAATGAAAATAACAGAAAAGAAACAAACATCCTCCACTTTCTTGACTCATCACAACATTCACACAAAACTCGCACAGACCAGGATAAATGGGGGATGGGGGCAGAGCAGGGGTTAGGGTTCCTGCCAGTTCTAAGCTCTTCTATAGAAAAGGTTCCCCAAACCTCCAGGGCCCTTTAGAACCCGTTCCAGCTCCCTCCCTCCCCCCACCCATCTGCCCATCATCCAGAGGAAGAGCGAGAGGAGGGATTCTAGGAGTTGGAATCCACACATCTTCAAGCTGTCAAGTTTGAACATCCCTGGGGTTTTTTCTTTTTCTGAAGGGTCAGGGGTGTTACAAGGATCTGGTAACCTGGCAGCTTTAAGACTTGGATGCTTCAAATGCCAGAGTTCCTGAGCCAACATTTTGGTTGCGAAGCAAGAGCGTTGTTAAGTGAGTTTCACCACATTTTACAAGTTGGCCACGCCCATCCAGTCACATGACCGCCAAGCCTTTCCTACTTGGTCACATGGCTGGCAAGCCACTCCCACCCATTCACATGACTGCCAAGCCACTCCCACTCGGTCACATGGCTGGCAAGCCACTCTCACCCATTCACATGACTGCCAAGCCACTCCCACTCGGTCACATGGCTGGCAAGCCACTTCACATGACTGCCAAGCCACTCCCACTCGGTAACATGGCTGGCAAGCCACTCCCACAAAGCAGGCCACACCTACAGAAGAGGTTCTAAAAAATATGGAAACCCACCACTGGGGCAGGGGCAGCATTCGCACTCAGCGCCAAAAGAAATCCGGCTTTTTAAAGGGAGAAACTTACAGTTTCCAGACTGTTCCTGTAAAACTCAGCAGGTTTGGACAGTTTGTTCTGTGTACCTGCACACCCAATTTTAGATGGGCAAATAAACAAGGAAAACCCACCGAACCTCCCTGGTTGTGTCTGCAGGGACTTTTGTCATCCTCGCAGCCCTGCAGAGACCCCCGATTTCCCCCCCTCTGCTTCTCAGCTGAAGAAGGAAATTCCGCTTGTGTGGAATCCAATTGACGGGGAGGCAGAGCGATTAAAAAAAAACCTCTTCGGTCTCTGATATTTGTAATGGCCTGGAGGTCTTTGTCCGCTTCTCATCAGCCTCGGGGGCTTCGGATCAGAGTCTCCCAAGAGAAATTCATCCAAAGGAAACTTCTCAAGCAGAAACAAGGCCCCCAGAGCCCCTCCCAGCCCTGGGCCACAGCGGGCTTCTCTCTTTCTTTGGGAACGGTTCCTTCCCCACCCAGAGCCTGCCTGAGCCCCATCATCCCCTCCCCTCCCTGCCTAGGATCCGCTCAGGCCATCCCTCCCTTCAGACAAAGGAAAAAGTCACTCTCCATTCTTCTACACGGAATGGTCACACTGAACCCCCTCCGCCCCCCCCCCCCGGGTTTCTTGCACGCTTCTGACCATCACTTAGCTGAGGTCACATCAGGGCCAGGATGGCTGGGAATTGGGATGGAGGGGACCACATAAACCCAACAACCCTCCCCAGCCACAATGAGGCTCAGACTGTGGCCTCCTAAATGGTGCCTTCATGTTGCATCAGGGAAGCACAAGGGATCAGTCATCTTACAGTCATCCCCACTTTTGCTCCTGGTTGCTGAACAAAGGCTGGGAATCCCACTCCTGACACCAGTTTTTCTGGAATAAAGTGCAGGAGCCAAAAAAGCAATAATCAAGGCTCCCTGCAGTTATGATTTATTCCTTGTCTAGAAGAGGAACTTTCCTCCATAAAATAGTGGATGAAATCCCACAGACAAAAGGAAGCACTCATATTTATATATTTCATGAAAGAAGGAACAAAATGAGAATCCTACATATGCATATTTAATAGATAAGGTAAGTATGAATATTCATAATTAGCAAGCCTCAGTTCTTTCCAAGAATATGTTGCTGAATAAATTTTTTAAAAAAACAGTTTCATTTCCATCACAATTTTTATGAAATGGATCTCAGGGTTGGCCTATGCATTCCTTCTTTATTTTTATCTTGTTAACACACATTCAAATTCCTTCAACAAACTGGTTTCCCTCACAATCTTTCAGCAGCTCTTCAACTATTTCAGGAAAAATCAACGGCCCACTCATGAATAGAGAACAGCTTGGATCATTTTCTATGTTTTGCCTCTTGGAACATGTTGAGACTTGAAATTCATTTGCTCACATCTCTACATTTCTTCTGGTCCTAAGTTGCTCCTTTGTGTTCAGGTCTGGCCTCAGAAGGATAATGTAGCACTTGGGGATGAAGATGCAGCCCAGCAGACCAACACTGGAGGCCAGGATGGAGAAGACCTGGACAGCCACCATGTATTTCCCTTTGGTGCTCAGGTAGGTGGGCACAAAAGTCACCCAGACGCTGCAGAAGACCAGCATGCTGAAGGTGATCAGCTTGGCTTCGTTGAAGGCCCCAGGCAGATTCCTGGCCAGGAAAGCCACCGTGAAGCAGATGGCAGCCAGGAAGCCCATGTAGCTGAGGGTGACGTAGAACATGACAACGGCCCCTTCGTTGCATTGCAGGATGATCTCTCCAGGCTGGGAGTTCAGGTCAGAGTCAGGGAAGGGGGGAGAAACTCCCAGCCAGATGGAGCAGATGATCACTTGAACAGCAGAAGAAAAGAGGATGATGGAGTTGGCCAAGCTCTTCCCCAACCATCTCTTCCCTCGGTTTCCTGGTTTTGTGGCCAGGAAAGCCAGCACCACCATGATGGTTTTGGCCAAGAGAGACGAAATGGCAACTGAGAAGATGATGCTGAAAACCGATTGTCGGAGAAGGCAGGTGGCTTTCCTTGGTTGACCAATGAAGAGAGAAGGAGACAAGAAGCAAAGCAGGAGGGAGACCAGGAGGATGTAGGAGAGGTCCCGGTTGTTGGCTTTGACAAGGGGAGTTTCTCTGTATTTAATGAAGAGGATTAAAACAAGGCCTGTGATTAAAAACAATAGTAGGGCAGAAAAGACCAAGATGATGCCCAGATGTTCTTCATAAGACAGGAAGGTTACAACTTTGGGGATACATTGGATTCTGTTCTCTTTTGGATATTTATCATCCGGACACTTGGTGCATTTTTCCGTATCTGAGAAAACAAAACAAAACAAAAAATCCTTTATTATCCTATTATTTTATTTTTCAAGATATACCTTCTTCATACAATAAGTGATACCAGGAACATACCAGGAACACAAGGAATTGTATCTGAGAAAGCCAAAAACCAGTATTTCCTTAATACTCTATTGTTTTAAATTTCAAGAAATATACCATATTTTTCAGAGTATAAGACACACCTTTTTTCCTCTAAAAAGAGGCTGAAAATCTGGGTCCGTCTTATACACCAAATACAGCATTTTTGCCTCCTGAAACCCCATCTCTTCACCAAAATGGCCACATGCATACCCTTATGGAGGCTTCCAGAGAGCTCCTGGGGGCTGGGAGGGCAGAAATGAGCAAAAAACAGGGCGTTTTTACCCCCCAAGCCCCCAGCAGCACTCTATAAGCTTCCATAGGGCTATGCATGCAATTCTTTTGACCAAAAAATGGCCCCTTTTGACGAAAAAACAGGCAATTTTTCCTCGTTTTGCCCCTCCCCCCAGGAGCACTCTGCAAGCCCCCCCAAGGCTATTCATGCCTTTTAGTTGAAAAAAAAAACAGGCCCATTTTCGCAAAAAACGGGCCTTTGGGGAAGGTTTGCAAAGTAGAAAAAGGTTTTTCCCCCCTTTTGGAAAGCTGTTTAGTTAGAGTGGTTGATGAGAATTACGATGGTCAAGTACTGTGCCTGCAGAAAGAAAGGTTTGTTCCAAAGATGGTCAGTGATTTCCTTTTCCAGCACATGGGTAAATACACCTGGAAACATCTACCTACCTACCTACCTACCTACCTACCTACCTACTCCCTCTCTCTCTACCTACCTACCTATCTATTGTATTTCTCTCTCTCTCTATTTCTCTCTCTCTATCCCTCTACCTACTTATCTACACACTCTCTCTCTTCCTACCTATCTACTGTATTTCTCTCTCTCTATCTCTATTTCTCTCTATCCCTCTACCTACCTACCTACTTTTTTTAAAAAAATTGCCTCTTCAAAACCTGGGTGCGTCTTATACTCCAAAAAATACGGTACTCTTGGTACAAAAACTGATAACATGGACATTTTCCAAGATGCATTACTTAACAAGTCCAAGAAAAAAAATGGAAACATTATTTTCTAAAAATATTATAGCTAAGGTGTATGAAATGGGGGAAAGTCTAAAGATCTAAAGCATTTCCTGGTTAATAAGAAGAACTCTCATAGAAACCTGCTTTATTAAAGGTAAATAACGAATCTGATCATCTTTCTAGGAACACTTCCTGGGTCCTTCCAGGTGGCCTTTGCCAATCCACTGAACCCAGAGGATCCCTTTGCTCTGAAATCTCTTTTGGTGGTAGATCCCATTAAATATGAAATTGTGCATTTTGAAAATAAACAAGAAAACAGTTAAGCTTCAAAGTATTTTTTCCACATGTACATTCACAAAAATCCTCCAGCTAACTCCATTACCACCAGGCCTTCCTTTCCTCCAGTGTGGCCCACCTTCCTGAGGGGAGAAGGTCCCCTCTGGACAAGGAACGCAGTCATAGCAGCAAACTGGCTCTCCTTCTCGAGCCCTCTTGACAAATCCAGGATGACAACTTTCCCCACATCTGGACTGAGGCAGGGACTGAGCAGAAAAACAAGGAAGGCCAAAGAAAAGATGTTAGGACTCTCCGTCCATGGAAAACAGAGGGAGAAATGGATGGAGACAAGGAGCCTCTGGTCTTCACTGAGGTATATAGGAAACCTCTGACTAGTTTCAAATGGTTGTAGGAGATACTACTAGTGGTAGATTCTTCGTTTAATTCCTAAAGTTTTGCTTCTGGCATATCACATGACAAGAAAGGACTTTTCTACTTAATAAGGTTTGGAGGATTGGAATTGAAAAAAGATTTTAAGCATTAAGTGCTAACCAGTCAGTTCCTCCTCCTGACCCTGTTAATGTGCATTCTTCCATTTTTCATATAGCCATACTATTTAATTACAATTATCTTATACATATTAAAATTTGTATTTATTTATTCTAAATTTAATAAATGCTTAAATCTAATATGAATATATAATGGTATTTTAAAATTATGGGTATCTGAAGAATGGAGGAAAGTATATTAATACATTTTATTCTAAATTTGAGACTTACTGAATTTTTACTGCATTATATTTATTGAAATAGAGATAAACTGAGGAAGAAAGAAACCTCTGACCAAGAGGTTCGGATTTCTTCTGGACTCTCCAATGTAACATACAAAGGAGAATTTCCTTTCAAATTAGGACTCTTGTCAGTTTTAAATAAGATATTTCTTGTTTATTTGTATATTCATTTTTTAAATTCTGCTGTACTGCTGAAAGAAGAATAAAATGGACTTTTTAGTTTCTAGAATTGTAATGAGATGAGATGGAGGTGAGGTCATGTCCCTCAAAAAGGGCAGTGGGCATCTTTTTTTTTTGTGAAACATGGGTCATGAGTCCTGTGTCAGAAGGTGGTATTTGTAAAACCCATCTAGGTATCCAAGAAAAGGTCCTTTCTCTTGAACAGCCACAATTAGGTGACAGAAACTGTCATGGAAAGAAAGACCCACATTTAGTGTCTATGGAGATTCTCAGTCTCCAGGTCATGGATGTCCCAAAGGTGCTTTTTCAACTATTTCATATCATAACATTTGAAGGACACTTTCTTCAATACTAGTGAAGCCTCCCAAGCAGTCCAAGAAAATTATGATTCCACACATTTAATTCCCAGTGAAAATCACCCTCCATGGTGATTAGGCTCAGTCCAGTGAAAATGGTTCCTAAAGCTTTGGAAAACAGAGAAAATCACCAATATTTCACACACTTCGTTGTGCAACTTTAGCTCTGAAAGAACATCTGGCTTGACATTAAGTCTTCCTCTTTCAAAACTCCCTGGATGCTGATAGATGTGATCCAAGTTGGGGAGAACCCTCCAGATCCTGATGTTCAAATCTGCTGCTATGTCTCCCTTTTGGTCCAAGTATAGTTTCCTCGCAGAAAGATTGCAAAACTCATTCTTTGCCAGAAAAAGATGAAACTAAAATGGAAACTCCAGGAATGTTAAAAGCCAGAATTTTGGTTTCTTATCTAATGTGGTCCTTTCACGTTTGAATGTTTAAAATATTTATTTGACCTGCTAATATTCTTAGTTGGGAGAACAAGAGTTACCATTATCTTCAAAAAGAAAAAAACCCACAAAGATTTAGCAAAATATGTTAATCTAAGGTGACCAGATGTCCCGCTTTTGGCGGGACAGACCCGCATTTCAAGCATCTGCCCTGCGTCCCGTAGCCTCTTAAAAATATCCCGTTTTTGGGCGGCGGGGGCCGGGCGGACGGCGGGCGCTCTGCATGCACTCAGAGGTGCGGGGCGGGGGCAGGAAGCGGCAGGCTGGCGGGCAGGTGGAAGGGGAGGGCCAGCGAGGGAGGAGCCAGGCCCAGGCAGGCAGCAGGCGCCGGAAGAGGAGGACAGCCTGCCGGAGCCCGCACAGCCCTGAACTTCTTTGCGCCGTGCTGCGATGCACTGAGAGCAGCCGGACGGAAGCCCCACTGCCACCGCCTCCTCGCCTGGTCGTCCCGGGCGCCAGCGAGGGAAGTGGGTGGCGAGGCTGCAGAGCTGGGAAAGGCCGCTGCCCCCCCCCCCCCCCCATCGATGGTGTCCTGCTTTGTGAGTTTGAAAATCTGGTCACCTTATGTTAATCACATATTGATAAAATAACATTGACAAAATTTGACAATTATATAGAATATTGTAGAGCAGTCACCCCACAATTGAATGAACAATCCAATAATGAGATTATTTGTGAACTCCTTGAAAACAACAGGGTGATTATTAATAATAATATATTTGTCTAGAAGTAAGTTCCCAGGTTAATCTTCTCCCAGGTAAACAGGCAGGAAACTTGACCAGAGGAGTTAATTCTAATTTATTGTAAGGCTACAATAACTGAACCTTGAAGTCTAAAAGTACAAATCCCCCCCTCAACACACCACACACGTTATTTCTGCAGCCTGAAAAGTTAGGCAGGATTCTTTCTGAATTTCTTTTCCTACCTGTTACGCAGCTGAAGGCTCTCCTCCCTCCCATCTACAGAATACAGAATAATAGATTTGGAAGGGGCTCTGGTGGTCTTCTAGTCCAGCCCCCGGCTCAAGGAGGAGACCCTATACTACTTCAGACAAGTGGCTGTCAAGTCTCTTTTTTAAAATCTGATTATTTCTAATCAGCATGTATTCCTCCATCCCCAAGGTCATTTCCATATATCATTAGACTTTGTTAATAGATTGTGGGAATACTTTTGATATAACAGGATTTCATCAAAGTATTAACAAACATCTTCATGAAATCATGATCAGAAACCAAGTTAATTGAGGGTTAGTAGATGTGATAATTAAGTGGGAAAAGACTATAAAATTGTACTCAAATAATGTTCAGTTTTTCATAAAAAAGTTAATCTTTTATCATTTATTCTTCAATATATTCATTAATTCAGGCAGATTGAATTGATAAATCATGATATTTTGATGCATGACTTATTCCAGTTCTTAGATAAAGCTAACTAAGCTAACTTTTAAAAAACTCGCAGCCTTCAACAAGACATTAAAAAGAAAAATGTGCATTAAAAAATGACTTATTCCTTTTTCAATGCACCTTTTTATTATCTTGTTTTTAATATCTTTTGTTGTGCTTTGTTTTTTAAAAAAACATTTTGGGGTTTATTTTTGAACTTTTTTACAAATAAAATAAAATGATAAGTAAAACATTCCCAGCTTCCAGAAAAAAATGTAATTTCTCAATAGTGAAAGGTGCATACATTAAAGAAAAATATCTGAAAAATATATTTAGCAATTTGGAGTTCACAGACTAAAGTATCTCATATAAGAGCAGATGGATGAGAACTCTACCGTGTGTAGGTCTATATACTGGTCACTGATTATGATAAATTGGTGGTAGCAACTAATTTAGTAGATGAATAATTGTATAATTACAAGGAGAAGAACTGAAGATCAGGAGGAATCTGGGAGCCCCTTTTCTAACTAACATAATGTCTCCTAGCCCTCTTCCTATCACTGAAAGATTGCAGACAGAAGCTTAAGATGGGCTCACTGTGTCAGGCATGGAAACATGAATTCAGTTTCAAGAGGAGATTCTGGGTGAATGAGAGGAAAACAGCTGTTTTAGAGCTGAGCCAGTGAATTGATTGGGATTCCTGCAGAGAGGAGGGGTTGGATTAGATAGCCTCAAAGACTCCTTCAGATTTATGAGGGCAAGAAATCGAAACAATCTAATCATAAACCCATAAAGATACAAATTAATTTAAAATGCACCCACCTTTTTTAAAATTAGCAGTTTTTAATATCAAAATAATGTCATGATGCCTTCTCTTAAGAACATTACCCTCTGAGTGATCTTTGGAATATTAGGCCATGAATGATTAAATTGGCCAAACTCTTTTCCTTTTATGGTACAAAGAGAATCAGAGGATTCTCCACATCTCCTTTGGATACTGTCTAAAAATATCTAACTTTGATGGATCCTTATCAGCACCATTTACCTGCCAAGGCTGCAGCCTCCAATCCTCTAATCTTTCTTCTCCCTCCTTCCTTCTCCTCCTTCTGGAGGAATAGGCAGCATTCAAGGCCTGGGCTAGAGTCTGAATGATACTGTAGAGATGGGGGTAATTTGTGATCTGCAACCTGTTCCTCTTCCACTGGGTGTCCAGTGGGGCTTTCTGGGTGCATCTTCTGCGGCCTTTAACAGAAAGGACATTCTTTGAAAGAGAACAGTGGAAATAACGATCTTCTACTTGGGGTTCCAAAAATAAACTGGGTTCAAATGAATTATATATTTGCTTAGATTTCTTCTGCAAACCAAAGGCCCAAAAACTGTGGACATATTTGAGAAGTTTGTGCCTTCTAATTGTGAAATGGCCCATGACTGTCAAGATCCAGACTTTCCCTTCAATGGGTCTTGGCAAACGCCTGAGTGCTAAATGGAAAGGAAGAATTGTGGCCCAAAGAGAATCATATTCTATGAACTGAACAAAGACGTTGACTTGTCTCCATTTAGAGAGGGCCTCCCTGAGGGCTGCTGTATGACCAGTTGTTGAGAATTGTTGTGATATAACAACACAAATTCCATTCTGGACAAGCATAGGAGTGAAAGCCTTCATGAAATGTGCTCCCTCCTCTGTGCCTGAAGCAAAGAGGCCAATGAAGGTCCATCTGAAGTGGAGGAGCAGCTGGACAATGGCTGGGTACTGGAACATTTGTGTGGGGAGCATCGGATGGAAAAAGGGGAATTTGCTTTTATCACTCAGAGTCTCTGAAACGGGTTCAACACTGATCTGAAAAAGCAATAAAAAATGCTGTTATATTTGGGGGCAGATTAAGTCCCAAATATTAGTTTTTAATAACTCCTTATTTGTTCTCATGAACATATTAGAATAATTCATTGTTGACTAGCTATTAAGTCATATCAAATGCATAATGTAGAACACAGACCTTTAATAAGTCTGTTTATAAAACAGAATGCAAGAATAAACTAAGAAAGAATAAGAAAGAATCTAAATTATTTCTGTATCATCCCCACAATTTACTACAATCAGACCCACATATCCATATCTCAACAAGATATGGATATGTGGGTGTTTTGCTCACACAATGGGCTGTATTATATGCAGATACTCATCTCTCTCTTTCTTAGACAATTGGCATTCCAATAATAGAAGTATTCCCCAGTTGTACAAGACAAAGGGAGAACACACCTCCCAATAAAATTTGTCAATTATACAATCTTAGATGCCTTTAACTGAAATATTACAGTTCTAGCACAGAGAATATTGCGAGTCTGGCAGGTTCCACAGTTTTAATTGTACACTAATAACTATATACACTTATTTTAGACAAAGGATAAATTGCATAAATTTCCAATTCAGCTCTGAGGGCAATACCTGAAGTCCTTTTATTCATCCTTAAGATAATTCTGAAATGTGGTCATTGGATTTGTTCCAGTAGTGTTGTATATTAAACCTTAAACGTCAATTTGATATAAGGGCTTAGGCGTTAGGGTAAGTTTGGCATTATATACTTTAATAAATGGAAAGAAAGCTGAATGGATATGTGTTTTTTAAACACTAAATTTCCTTGTGCCTTATCTCTCCGTGGCTCCTTTGATGATGTGGGAAGCAATATCCAGTCTCAGTGAAAATTACCCCAGGTAAGGACAGGTGTTAGTGGCTCTGTTGGCTCACAATCCAGTAGAAATCTATGACTATGATGTTTACCATAAATTTTGACTTTGATTTATCAATAATCATTGAATCATTATCAATGGGAGCAAAGATTTTTAACAGCCTACAGAATGCAATTTATAGTATGATAAAAATAAATTATCAGAATAAACCAATGTACCATTTCGTATTTAGCACATTAAACTTATGTTCTTCAGGGTCCTTCATTACTCCGGGCATGCTGGATCTGATTTTTGACTCTGGACACTGGATTAGTGATCTTGGAACAGGGGATTTAGCCATCTTACCCTTGTCATGGACAGATCACTCTCTCCTTCGGATAGACTTTCCAACCGTCACACCCCACCGCGGGGAGGCGGAACCAGAGACATCGAGTTGGTTCCGCCCCAGGCGCCTGATGGACCCGGAAAGGTTCCAGAGGGAGCTTGGGCCAGTACCTGTGTCCCTGTCCCACGGCTCGACTGAGGATCTAGTGGCCGCATGGTATAGTGTGGTCACGGGGGCCTTGGACTGAGTCACGCCCTTGCGGCCTCTCATGCGGCGTCGAGTCACCCAGGCTCCTTGGTTTACCGAGGAGCTTCGGGAGATGAAACGCCGCAAGAGACGCCTAGAGAGTAGGTGGAGATCTTCTCGATCCGAATCTGACCGAACACTAGTGAGAGACCATATTAGGACTTAGTGGCGCTAAGAGTGGCCAAACGTGAGTATTGTGCCACCCTTATCGCGTCCGCGGAAAACTGCCCTGCCGCCCTGTTTGGGGTGACCCGCTCCCTCTTGCATTTGAGGCCGTGGGAAGCCCCTCTGCAGGGTCGAGCAGAGGAATTTGGAGTTTTCCTGCAGGACAAAATCACTCAGATTCGGAACGAGCTGCCCTCCACTAGTGGTCCGGTCGAGGTGTCCGGTGCTGGTCTTGCGATAACACCTTGGGAGGAGTTCGACTTTGTTACTACCGAGGATATGGACAGGTTGCGGAGGAACCTTAGAGCCACCACATGTTTATTGGACCCGTGCCCCTCCTGGCTTGTACTGGCATCCTGGGAGGTGACACGAGGCTGGCTCCAGGGTATTGTGAATTCATCTCTGAGTGAGGGGTCCTTGCCTACCGTCTTGAAAGAGGCGGTGGTGAGGCCCCTCCTCAAGAAGCCAGCCCTGGACCCAGCTTTATTAGAGAACTATCGTCCCGTCTCCAACCTTCACTTTTTAGTGAAGGTTGTCGAGAGTGTGGTGGCTCAACAGTTTCCCTGACATCTGGAGGAAGTTGATTATCTAGACCCGCGCCAGTCCAGCTTCCGGCCCGGTCACAGCACTGAGACGGCATTGGTCGCGTTGGTGGATGATCTCTGGAGGGCACGGGATAGAGGTTGTTCCTCTATCCTTGTCCTATTAGATCTCTCAGCGGCTTTTGATACCATCGACCATGGTATCTTATTGCACCGATTGGGGGGGTTGGGGCTGAGAGGCACCGTTTTACGGTGGTTCTCGTCCTACCTCTCTGGTCGGTCGCAATGGGTGTTGGCAGGAGGGCAGAGGTCGTCTCCAAGGCCCCTCACATGTGGGGTTCCTCAGGGGTCGGTCCTCTCACCACTCCTGTTCAACACCTATATGAAGCCGCTGGGCGAGATCATCTGTGGTTTTGGGGTGGAATACCATCTGTACGCTGATGACACTCAGTTGTACATATCCACCCCAAACCACCCCAACGATGCCGTCGAGGTGCTGTCCCGGTGTCTGGAGGCCGTACGGATCTGGATGGGTAGTAACAAACTCAGGCTCAACCCGTCCAAGACCGAGTGGCTGTGGTTTCCGGCACGCCGGTTCAGCCAGATAAGTCCAACACTGGCCATTGGGGGCGAACAACTGGCCCCCGTGGAGAGGGCGCGCAACTTGGGCGTCCTCCTGGATTCCCGGCTGTCCATGGAGGACCATGTGGCGGCCGTGGCCAGGGGGGCGTTCTATCAGGTACGCCTGATACGCCAGTTGTGCCCCTTACTGGACCGGGGAGCCCTTCGCACAGTCACTCAAGCGCTTGTGACGTCCCGGCTGGATTACTGTAACGCTCTCTACATGGGGCTCCCCTTGAGGTGCACTCGAAAGCTACAGTTAGTACAGAATGCGGCCGCGCGGGTGATTATGGGTGCCTCAAGGCAAACCCGCGTAACACCTCTCCTGCGCGAGCTGCACTGGCTGCCTGTGGCCTTTCGAGTGCGCTTCAAGGTATTGATGACCATCTTTAAACCGCTCCATGGCTCGGGGCCTAGCTATATACGAGACCGCCTCCTGCCCCATACATCCCTTCGTCCGATCCGCTCCCGCAGAGAGGGTCTTCTTCGGGTGCCGTCGGCGGGGCAATGCCGGTTGGCGACACCCAGGGGAAGGGCCTTCTCTGTGGCGGGCCCAGCCCTCTGGAACGACCTACCCCCCGACCTTCATACTATCTCGGACCTCCGCCTCTTCCGCCAACGTCTTAAGACGTATTTATTTCAACAAGCCGGCCTAGGATAGCCCCTGTTTCTGACTTTTTAAAGAAAAATTTATAATTTGGTAAGGGTTTTAATATTGGGTTTTAGCACGGGTTTATTAATTTAATACATTTTAATTGATATTTATTGTATTTTGTGTTTTTAAATAATGCCTGTGCGCCGCCCTGGGTCCTAACAAGGAGAAGGGCGGGGTATAAATTTAATTAAAAAAAAAAGTCATTAATATCTAGAGAGAATGGTTTAAATATCCCCCCTTCCCTCCCCGGCTAGAAAGGCTCAATCCTTCACCAGGCCCAGATGAATTACGCCCCGGTGTTCTGAAGGAACTGGCAGAATAGATCTCAGAATGCTGAACTATATCTTTCAGAGATCTTGGAGCACCAGGAAACTGCCAGAGGACTGGAAAAGAGGTGATGTGGTTCCCATCTTCAAAAAAGGGGAAAAATAACAGACCCAGGAAACTACAGACCTATCAGCCTTCCCTACCAGGGAAGATTCTGGAAAAGATACTCAAGAAATGAATCAGCGAACACCTAGAAGCAAACAAAGTAATAACCAAAAGCCAATATGGGTTTGTCAAAAACAGATCATGCCAGACTAATCTTATTGCATTCTTTGACAAAGTGGCAAAATTAGTGGACCAGAGGAATGCTGTTGATATAATTTACTTGGACTTCAGTAAGGCGTTTGATAAAGGAGACCATAACTTTATTGTTGTTAGTTGTAAAGCCATGTCCAACCCATCATGCCATGGACAACACTGTCCATGGGTTTTTCATGGCAAAGATACTGGAGTGGATTGCCATTTCCTTGTTCAGTGGATCACATTTTGTCACAGCTCTCTGATATGACCTGTTCATCTTGGGTTGCCCTGCATGGCATAGATCATAGCTTCATTGAGCTACACAAACCTCTTCGCCATGAAAAGGCAGTAATCCGTGAAGGGGAGACCATAACCTATTACTAGATAAAGTAGAAAAATGTGGGTTGGACAGCATCACCACTAAATGGTGACTGACCAACCACACTCAACGTGTAATCCTCACTGGAAGTGCATCTACATGGAGGGAATTATGCAGTGGAGTCCCCCAAGGCTCTGTTTTAGGCCCAGTACTCATCAACATCTTCATCAATGATTTGGACGAGGGGATAGATGGGGAACTCATCAAATTTGCAGATGACATCAAGCTGGCAGGAATAGCCAACACTCCAGAAGATAGGCTTAAGATACAAGCTTGACAAACTTGAACATTGGATGCTATCTAACAAAATGAAATTCAATGGTGAAAAAAGTAAGGTTCTACATTTAGGCAAGAAAAACAAAATGCACAGGTATAATATAGGTGGTACCTTGCTCAATAGTAGTAACTGTGAAAGGAATCTTGCAGTCCTAGTGGACAACCATTTAAAAAGGAGCCAGCAGTGTGCAGCAGCTGCCAAAAAGGTCAACACAGTTCTAGGCTGCATCAACAGAGGGATAGAATCAAGATCATGTGATGTGATATTTACCACTTTACCACTTTATAATGCCTTGGTAAGGCCACACTTGGAATATTGAATTCAGTTTTGGTCACCACGATGTAGAAAAAATGTGGAGACTCCGGAAAGAGTGCAGAGAAGAGCAACAAAGATGATTAGGGGATTGGAGGCTAAAACATATGAAGAACGGTTGCAGGAACTGGGTATGTCTACTTTAATGAAAAGAAGAAGTAAGAGAGATGTGATAGCAGTCTTCCAATATCTCAGGGGTTGCCCCAAAGAAGACGGAGTCAAACTATTCTCCAAAGCACCTGAGGGCAGAACAAGAAGCAATGGGTGGAAACTAATCAAGGAGAGAAGCTAGAACTAAGAAGAAATTTCCTGACAGTTAGGACAATTAATCAGTGGAACAGCTTGCCTCCAGAAGTTGTGAATGCCCCAACACTGGAAGTCTTCAAGAAGATGTTGGATAGCCATTTGTCTGTCTGTCTGTCAGTTTCATATTTACCTCAGTGAAGACCAGAGGCTACTTGTCTCCATCCATTTCTACCTCCATTTTCCACAGATGGTGAATCCTAACATCTTTTCTTTGGCATTCCTTGTTTTTTCTGCTGTAATTGCATGAGGTGTGCGCACGCCTATCTTTTCCATGGCATAGAGGAGGGCAAGTCTCTGTATGGCTGCTGATGACTCCGGACGCCATCTGGGAAGATGAGGAACATGAGGGGGACCCTGCCCCCTGCGGATGGCCTCGCTGGCAGCGCAGAGCCTCCCTCGCTGCTCCTCCACGTGATATATTGGACAGAGACAGTGATAGTCAGACAGAGAGAGGCACAGAGAGAGAGAGAGAGGAAGGGAATCAGAGAGACACTGACAGATACTGTACAAAGAGAGAGACAGACAGGGGGAGGGAGGGAGGGAGGGACAGACAGACAGAGACACACACACAGAGAGACACACACACAGAGTGACTGAGTGAGTGAGAGACAGATAGACACACACATACACACACAGTGACAGAGAGAGAGGAAGGGAGGGGAGAGGATCACAGACAGAGAGAGGGAGGGAGGGAGGGAACCAGAGAGAGAGACTGAGAGACAGAGAGAGAGACAGAGAGAAGGCGGGAGGGAGACAGAGAGAGAGAGAGAGAGAGGGAGGGAGGGAGAGACAGACAGACAGAGACAGAGAGGGAGGGAGGGAATCAGAGAGAGACTGACAGACACACACACAGAGACAGTGAGAGACAGAGAGAGGGGAGGAGGGAGAGACAGACAGACAAACACACAACACACAGAGAAGGGGAGAGGGAGGAGAGAGAGACAGAGAGACAGAAAAAAAGAGAGAAAGAGAAAGAAATAAAAAAGAAAAAAGTGGGAGAGAGAGAGAGAAAGAAAGAAAGAAAGAAAGAAAGAAAGAAAGAAAGAAAGAAAGAAAGAAAGAAAGAAAGAAAGAAAGAAAGAACTTATGACCACAATTGAGCCCAAAATTTTGGTTGCTAAGCAAGACCGTCGTTAAGTGAGTTTCACCACATTTTCCAAGTTGGCCACGCCCACCCAGTCACATGACCGCTGAGCCACTCCCACAAAACAGGCCCACCTTCCTCTGGCTCTCAAAAGAAATTTCAATCGTTGTATTGTTGATATTTGGCTCTGTTGACTAATGAGTTTGCCCACCACTGGTCTAACCTGTAATTGCTGGAGTCCTTTTTATTTCATTTTGCATATACACACAAAACACATACCCACAGAAGCACTACTTGTTGCCGACTTCAACCCCACTAGATATGAAAGGTATTATATACTAGCTGAATACCTGTGCTCCACTACAAAACTATCTGATCGAGCTTGATAAATCAACACTTACAGCTTGAAAATGAATGAGTAGTTACGATTGGCCTCCCCTCCCATTCTCTCCTCACGCTGGCCCCAATGATCCCCTCCTCTCCCCTTCTCTCCCTCAGATTTGGCCCACAGAAGTCTCTCCTCTCCTGTCCCCCTTCTCTCCCTCAGGCTGGCCCCATTGATTCTCTCCTATGCCCTTCTCTCCCTTAGGCTTGCCCCACAGAGGCCTCTCCTATCTTATTTCCTTCTGTCCCTCAGGCTTGCCCCACACAGGCCTCTTTTATCTTATCTCCATCTCTCCCTCAGGCTGGCCCCACAGAGGCCAAACTCCCAACCTGCAAGTTATATGAGTCACGTTCTGGCCATGTCCAAGTGGCATTGGAACAGAGTTATTTTCAGGTTGGGAGGGGGAGTAGAATGTCTAACTCCTTAGCATCAGAGGGTGTTAATAATAATATAAGAAATACTAATGATCTGATGGTCATTATGAAAAATCTTTTCTTAGCAAGCACCTAAAGCCAAGAGGAACATATGCGCCAAATTTCAAGTTTGTAGGCTTTATGGTTCTGGAGATTTCATAAAGTCACGTGCGTGCATTTCACTTTTATATAGATATACAGTAATCCCTCGTTATTCGCGGCTTCGTTTTCCGCGGCTTCAGTCCTCCGCGGATTTGTAAAAAATACCAAAAAAAAAAAATTGCATTGGTAGGAGGCAAGCGCCCCCTAGTGGTTGCTTTAAACATGTCCACCAATTCAAGTTTCCTATAGAAACCCACTTCGCGGATTTCCGGTTTTCGCGGACGGGTGCGGTCCCGATTGCCGCGAACAACGAGGGATTACTGTATAGGTATATAGGTATATAAATATATAGATATATGAAATAAACATACATATAAAGGGCCCCATTAGTAGGAATATTATTTAATATCTGAATGTCCATTGGAAAGTCTTCTCCGGGGACTTTATTGGCCTTCAGGATATTTATGATGAATTTGAACATGAACATAGAACATAATTGACGTATTCTCTAATATGGAGGAAAGCAGTTCGACTTCCATAGAAAAGACATGGTTGGATCTATTGCTCATCCAACACCATCCCACTCAGATAAAGGAGCACACACACACAAACCTGTGGGACTTTGTAGATGCCTATTAAAGTTGACACCTGGATGGAGATGTCCCTGCTAGCTCCATCAAGAAGAGCCAGAAGGTTCTCCTTCCTTCCACAGCTGTAGTTGGGGACATTGGCTTCTCCAGTGGAGAGAATGTCCAGCAAGGCATCGGAAGTGCGTAAAGTACTAAAAGAATTGTCATGGATGTTGTAGCCAAGTGTGAGATTATGCAGGATCTGGGCATTCTTATTGATCACTTGAATAGCAAAAATGAAGCGTAGGGTTTCTGAATAACCAAAAGAAAGCTTACTGTAAAAAAAAAGTTTATGTTAGTATTATTTTATTTTTTAATTTTATTTTTTCAAATTTATACCCCACCCTTCTCCTTGTTAGGACCCAGGGCGGTGCACAGGCATTATTAAAAAACCATAACAAAATGACAAAATACATTATTAAAAACAATTAAATTAAGTCCCATGCTAAAAACCCATTTAAAACCCTGAGAATTAAAATTTATAGATAAAAGTCAGAAACGGGGGGCTACGCTAGGCCGGCTTGTTGGAATAAATACATCTTAAGACGCTGGCGGAAGAGGCAGAAGTCCGAGGTGGTGCGTAGGTTGGGGGGGTAGGTCGTTCCAGAGGGCCGGGCCTGCCACAGAGAAGGCCCTTCCCCTGGGCATCACCAACCGGCATTGCCCGGCCGACGGTACCCGGAGAAGACCCTCTCTGTGGAAGCGGATCGGACGAAGGGATGTATGGGGCAGAAGGCGGTCTCGTATATAGTTGGCCCCGAGCCATGGAGCGATTTAAAGATGATCGTCAACAGCTTGAAGCGCACTCGAAAGGAACAACAAAAGGAACATCAATGTCTTTCTTTTAAATCAATCCTCTTTGTTTGCAGAGTCTTAAGGCAACATTGATCTACAACCAAAGATCAATTAAGTGATGGAGCCAGGATTCTACTGAGAGAGGAAAAGGATGTCAACTTCCTTCAGGTTTTTTCTGGCCCCTTTTTTTGGTTTGTGTCTTCCACAAAATAAGACAAAAGAGGAAAACTATGATGGGAATCAAAATCATTCAGGAAATTAAACATGTCCTGTAATATAGAATTAAGTGAAATAAAAAGAAAAAGAGAGTGTTAACATTGCAAATGGAGGGAATGCAACTCAATCCCTCTGAATGACTTACGAATAAGATGGATCAGAAGGAGGACTCTTGAAAGGAAACGTTGTATGAGATATTTCTGTTGCAGTGTTGATCATAGTAATGAGATGGTCTCCTGAGCTGTAGTAGCTCCATGGATTCTTTCCATCCTGATGCTCCAAACTCAGCGGGCATTTCGTTCTAAGCTTCCCAGAGACCGGATGGGACACCAGAATCATCAGCATCAGAAGCAGGAGGTCCATCATTCTGAGGTCTGATTCAGTTCTTATCAAAAAGAACAAGATGAGTTAGAGGAATTCAAAGCATTCTCCCAAGAAGGAAACGTGGGTGGCTTTCCTGATCCAGACAGAGACAATCCAAGCTTCCCCTGGAAGAGAAACCTCTTGTCTGTCTGAAAACTTGAGCCACACAGAAAGTGACCTAAGGCGTTTATCCTTTCCTGATGCAAGATTTCTTCCGTGTGGCTTCCGTCTGATGTTTACATCAAAGGCAGCCAAAATAGCATAGCAAAGTCTCGGATGGTCATAATTCTAAGGAGAGGCAATTGGTCCCTTGGGGATCCTGAGCTTCTCCTGGGCTCCGTATGGAGAGGAGAGGCTGGAGAAAAGCACCTTAGCAAAAAGTTACAGATACACCCCTGGGGGTTCTGTTCAGTTGTGGTTGTTGGTCTTTCCTGTCAGGACACATCCAGAAAGTGAGGCTTGAGGAAGATAGTTCAACACCAGGGAACTGAATTCTGTGGTCCTTCAACATGGCCTCTTGTCTCCAGAGTCTGCTGGGGAAGGTTCACCCAGAGCTACGGAGTTTGGGGCCACTCTAGGTTGAGGTCCCTTAACTCTAGTTGCTGCCTGTCTCCTTGGAATACCAAGGAAGCCATCAGGACTTTTGAACATGCCTCATGTTAAGAGGAGGGCCAGCCTGAGATTTTCTTTTCTGTCAGGTCTCCAGATATCAGCCCTAAACAGGAGCTAATTTGATAAACGGCTGGTGCTTGGAATGAAGTTGGCGTTCCCGTTTGTCTTAGAAGTATCTCGCTTTGGAACGAGAGCTCTCTGGACTTCAGGAAAGTGACCGCCTGTTCATCGCACTGTTGGGACGCACAAATAGGGACAGAGAAGAAGTGAAAGAGTAGACAGAAGTTTTCCTGATTTCTTCCTTGAAACTTTCTCTCTTCCTCTTCTGTCTTTGCATGAGACACTCTGATCCTTCCTAGGTTGACCTTCCTTAGTTGACAAAATAAAGAGCCTCCTGCTACGAGGCTTGCAGTGAGGTTGTGACCCTCCCTATCAGTAGTGGTGGCTTTCAAGCACTTTTAGAACCTCTTCTGTAGGTGTGGCCTGCTGTTAGCCTTCGCTTTCCTGCATGCTTGGCTGCCATAGAAACGGGGAGGGTGGGGGGGATGTTGTTCTTAAGCGTGCTGGAGGAGGATGGGGCTAGGAGGTGATATCTCTAAGCATAACGGTATCACATTCCATTCTGATGACAGCTCTGAACGTGTTACCCATCTGACAATGAAGAAGACACTGTATTGGACATTGGGGTGGGGGTCATGGGTGATTGGGATTTGGCTTATGCTTTGATATGTATGCTTCGCGCCTAAAGTAGCCACTTCTGGCTTAACCTTTGATGCTGTCTTTTCCTTATTCAGTAAAAGTAACCTTTATCATCTTGAATATGCTTAAGTGTGTTCTTTCTTGAATGGAGGTAATAGCAATCATGACATAAAGCCAGAAGTCACTTCGCACTTATCTCTGAATTAACAATTTCAGCAGTAAGTCTCATAAAACAATAAAACCGAGGACAAATGTCGGAGCCAAAGAACGAACAACTGCTGGGGGCAACATCACTCGACCAGACGTGCCTGACAGAAGACACAAGGTCAGTAATGGAATTATTGGCTGATGTTACTCTGGACTCGAAGCCCGAAGATACATCAGTTCGCCATCGCTGGTCCGAGGGAGTGGGGTTGAAGGAAGTCGCCCTTAAAGAAATTGCCCCTGGGTTAACCACCACCCGACGCAGACGGGCTCACTCCCCCTCTGTGTGGGATCACTGGGAGGAAGAGAACCATTTAAGAGAGGCCGCTAGATCATTACTCCGCCAAGCTGATGATATACAGAGTTTAAGAGAACAGAAGTGGGGGAGGGACCCTATCCCCTCAGAGTGGGAACAGAAGGACTCTGGGCAGAAACCACCACCCCGGGCGAAGGAGAAAGAGCAGCCACCCCCACGCGGTGAAACCTCAAGAGAAAGCGGCCTAGAAACTGTTCAACAGAGAGAACCAAGTCCTGCACCACGTAGAAAGAGACTCCCCCCCCCTGGGAATTAAGTTTGGGGGGGAACCCAAAGAGCTAGGATTTTTTCTACTGCAAGTTAGCAACTTCGTAAAAGAATTTGCTTCTGATCTACCAAGTGATGAATCTAAGATAAGAATTATTACTCTGGCTCTCGAGGGGAGAGCTGCAGAATGGGTGGTCTCCCTTCATAATGAGCATTCACCATTAATGAGAGACTTCGACAGATTTATGACCGCTCTAAGAAGACGGTTCGAAGACCCTCTCCTCCATAGAAAAGCAAGGCTTGAAATGAAAACGTTACGCCAGGGGAACAGACCAGTTCAAGAATACAGTCAACGTTTTCGTCAGCTGGCATGTTATATGAGGGGGTGGAGCGTTGAGGCCCTTATTGATGAATACACTGAAGGCCTAAACCTCACTTTATATCAAAGTTGTGTAAACAGAAATTCGCCCGAAACCCTAGAAGATTGGTTTGATTTAGCCGCTGATGTTGAAATAGATCTCCTGCGTAACAATCCGCTGCCTGAGTTCGAAAGGGAAAGAAAGAAAGAATCCCCCCCCTGGTTTTGGTCGTGATTACCAGAAGGGATTTAGAAAGGGGAAACCGACTTCTCCCCGATCAAATGCTTGTTTCCGTTGTGGAAAGGAGGGCCATTGGGCAAATGATTGCAAAGTGAAAGAAACACCCCGACTGCAGCCGTCCGCGGAAGTGAAAAAACGCGCGAAAACCCCGAGCATGCATATGAAGCAAGCGATGCGCGGAGCTGAGCCCCTTGATCTCACCACCGATCGTCACCAGCAGAGGGTGCTAGACAACTGGGAGAAGGACTCGGACTCGAATGACGAGAATTGGGTGAGTCCCCTCTCAGGGCCTCTTAATGTTCCTTTGCATCTTTTGGCTCCATCTAGTGGCCGCAATTGTAAAGTCCTTGCACTTTTAGATTCTGGTTGTTCACGATGCCTTATTAGCCAAGAATTAGTACAGCATATGGGGTTTCATTTAAAGAATCTAAAAGTTCCCATAGCTTTTTGCCAAATGGATGGTACCGTAGCGGGTGGTAACCCAGCACAGTTTGTAACAGAACCAATTCAGATGTCGATTGGTGACCACCATCAGGAACTCATTAACTTTATTGTTGCCCCAATTGCTGATAACCCAGTCATATTGGGCTTAAATTGGCTACGGAAATGGAACCCACTAATAGACTGGAAAGAAGGTTGGGTTCGCATCCCTTCACCTATGCCACCTGATCCGGGAGCGGACCTAGTTCCGCAAGCCCCCGACATACATTCTCTAGATAAGCCCCTACCTATCCAGGAACCTGTCAACATAAGCCAAATTGCTCCTATATTGGAAGTTATACCGGGGGAGGAAAAAATTCCTAAGGAATACTGGGATCTGAAAGACGTTTTTAGTGAGAAATCTTCTGACACTCTTCCCCCCCACAGGGACACTGACTGTTCTATTGATTTCCTCCCTGGGGTGCAACTTCCCAAACCACGTATTTACTCTATGACACCTCGTGAAATGGTTGAACTTCGCAAATTTATTGATAAGAACTTGGGAAGAGGTTTCATTGAACCTGCTAGACCACGGGTAGCAGCCCCTGTGATGTTTAGAGAAAAAAAAGATGGGTCTCTTCGTCTTGTGACGGACTACAGATTTCTGAACACCATATGCGAACACAACGTCTACCCCTTACCTCTCATGAAGGACATGTTAGCGCATTTGGCCAAGGGCAAAATCTTCACTAAACTTGACCTCAGGGAGGTGTATTACAGGATAAGGATTAAGGAAGGCGATGAGTGGAAAACTGCATTTAACTGCCCTTTAGGGTGCTTTCAATTTAGTGTTACCTTTTGGCCTACAGGGGGCGCCATCGGTTTTTATGCAACTAATCAACGAAGTATTGCATAAGCATCTGTACAAGGGCGTTATCGTTTATCTTGATGATATCGTCATATACACAAAAACACGTGAGGAACACGTGAAACTGGTCCGTTCTGTTTTGAATGAACTAAGAGCAGCAGAACTTTATGCTAAACTTTCTAAGTGTGAATTTAATCAACATAAAATAGATTACCTGGGATATCGTATCTCAGCGGAGGGTATTGAAATGGACCCCGGGAAAGTCAAAGCTGTTACAGAGTGGGCCCCTCCTCGGACTCGTAAACAATTGCAAAGTTTTTTAGGGTTTGCTAACTTTTACCGCCAATTTATACCTTCTTTTGCTAGTATCGCTCTACCTATCATGAATCTCCTCAAGACCAATGGAGAAGCCAAGCCTTGGCCAAATTCTCCCCTCAACTGGACCATAGAGTGCCAGGCCGCTTTTGAGAAATTGAAGCGCTTATTTGTGGCTGAACCTGTGCTTAAACACCCAGATGTTAATACTCCTTTCGTCATCCAAGCAGATGCTAGCGATGTGGCTGTGGGAGCTGTCTTGTTACAATATAACCAGCAAGGTCTACTACAACCCTGCGCTTACACCTCTCGTTAGTTGTCCAATACCGAGAGGAGATGGGCTATCTGGGAGAAGGAGGTGTTTGCTGTTCGTTGGGCACTCATGTCTTGGCGACATTTTCTGGAAGGTGCCCCTCACCCATTTGAGGTCTGGAGTGATCACAAGAATTTGGAGTACCTCACAATTTCTCGTAAACTATCTCCGAAGCAAGTACGCTGGTCTCAGTATTTCAATCGTTTCAACTTTACTTTGAAATATATCCCCGGGGGAAAAAACTTTATGGCTGACGCCTTATCCAGACTTCCTCAATATGACACTTCTAAACTTCCGGTGGTTCAGCCGGTTCTTCCCCTATATAGCATGGCTAACCCGGTGGTTACCAGGAGTCATTCCGTCCTGCAAACCGACACCCCACCTGAATTGCTCTCTAGAATTAAGACTGAACTTCTCACCGATGAATGGTACTCCACCCACTCAGCTGATTGTATTGTAAGGGATGGTCTACCTTGGATTGGTTCCAAACTTTATGTACCTGCAACACTTCGGCCATTTGTCCTACAGAGAGCACATGATTCTAGATTGGCTGGTCATTTCGGATTTGTAAAGACTATGCATTTGGTTAAACGCCAGTTCTGGTGGCCCTCACTTAAAAAGGACATTGAATCTTATATCGCTAGTTGCCCATCATATGCTGCTTCGAAACGCCCTCCCGGCAAACCTCACGGTCTTTTCCAATCCGTAGCGCGGCCGGAGGCTCCTTGGAAGGAGATATCTATGGACTTTATTGTTGATCTTCCAAATAGCCAAGGTTTTACAGTTATATGGGTTGTTACAGATTTATTCTCCAAGCAAGTTCACTTTGTACCATGTTCGAGGATACCATCGGCTAAGACTTTGGCAAAACTATTTCTGACTCATATTTATCGCTTGCATGGTGTTCCGAAGCGCATCATCTCTGATCGAGGCGTTCAGTTCACTTCGAAATTTTGGAAGGAATTTTTGACACTGATTGGCTCCGCCCAGGGCTTAAGCTCCTCCCACCACCCGCAGACGAATGGGGCTTGTGAGAGGGCTAACTCGGTTCTAGAGCAGTATTTGCGCTGCTTTATAAACTTCCAGCAGGATGACTGGGCTGATCCCCTTATTCATGCTGAGGTAGCTTATAACAATTCAGTTCATAGTAGTACTGGTATGACCCCATTCAAAGTAATTTATGGTCAGGACTTTGTACCCATCCCTGAGCTTCCTCATGAACTTCCTACAATTGTTTCCCTCTCAGAGTGGACTGAAAAGCTGTCGGATGTTTGGCCTATTATCCGCAAAACTTTGGATGATGCGCATGAATCGCATAAGTTGTATGCAGATAGGAAACGGGCAGTACCTCCGATGTACAAAGTTGGTGATCGAGTTTATGTGTCTACTAAGTATTTGGATAGTCCTCAAAAATGCAAGAAGTTAGGTCCTAAGTTTGTGGGTCCTTTTACGATCACCAAGATAATAAGTTCTGTTTCCGTTAAGCTGGATCTCCCTAAATCCTATCGACGCCTTTACCCAATTTTCCATGTCCACCTATTGAAGCCTGAATGCTCTTCACATCTTCGCAAGCCATACCCTGGTTCTCCTAAGTCTGTGTTGGTTGACGGAGAACAACACTATGAGGTTCGAGATATTTTGGATTCCAGAATGCATAGGAACAAAGTACAGTACCTAGTACTTTGGAAGGACTTCCCCACCTCCCATAACGAATGGGTTGATAAATGCCACGTTAAGGCCCCGAAGTTACTGAGACAATTTTATGCCAAGTACCCCAATAAGCCTTGAACTCTATTTTGTCTTCATTGTGTGTCTTATTATGTTGTCTTGTCTTTTTCGTCTCTTTTACAGGGTTGAACACTTTCTTTCTGGAGGAGGGCCTGCTGTCAGCCTTCGCTTTCCTGCATGCTTGGCTGCCATAGAAACGGGGAGGGTGGGGGGATGTTGTTCTTAAGCGTGCTGGAGGAGGATGGGGCTAGGAGGTGATATCTCTAAGCATAACGGTATCACATTCCATTCTGATGACAGCTCTGAACGTGTTACCCATCTGACAACGAAGAAGACACTGTATTGGACATTGGGGTGGGGGTCATGGGTGATTGGGGTTTGGCTTATGCTTTGATATGTATGCTTCGCGCCTAAAGTAGCCACTTCTGGCTTAACCTTTGATGCTGTCTTTTCCTTATTCAGTAAAAGTAACCTTAATCATCTTGAATATGCTTAAGTGTGTTCTTTCTTGAATGGAGGTAATAGCAATCATGACACCTGCTTTGTGGGAGTGGCTCTCTGGCCATGTGACTGGGTGGGAGTGGCTTGCTGGCCATGTGACTCAGTGGGAGCGGCTTGGCAGTCATGTGACCGGGTGGGCGTGGCCAACTTATAAAATTTAGTGAAACTGACTTAACAACACTCTTGCTTAGCAACCAAAATGTTGGCTCAGAAACTCTGGCATTTGAAGCATGCAAGTCTTAAAGCTGTCAATTTACAAGACCCTTGGACCCCTCACCCTTTAGGAAAATACCCCAGGGGTGTTCAAACTTGACAGCTTTAAGACTTGTGGACGTCAACTCCCAGAATTCCTCCTCTCACTCTTCCTCTGGATGATGGGCAGGCGGGGGTGGGGAGGGAGCTGGAACCGGTTCTAAACGGCCCTGGAGATTGGTGGAACCTCTTCTATAGAAGAGGCTAGAACTGGCAGGGACCCACCCCTGGTACCTCTAGTGTGGTGGGTGGTGTGATCTGGTTTCTTGCCACACCCACACAGAAAATGATTTTGGGGCACCTTCTTTGATGACCCTGAAGGTGTCCTGGGTGGAGCCATATTTGATTGCAGCCTTTGCGTTCTTTTTCTATTAACTTTGAGGTTTGTGAGTAAATGGATCTAAGAATACTCCAGGCTCCCCACTTTCTAACTCTGGAAAGAGGGGTTGCAAAGACAAAGGGGGAATGTTATGCCCAGGTGGCTTTCCTTCTCCTGGGAGAAGGTGCCTGCAGCTGGACGGAGGTGGAGTTTGGAGCCATTGGGCAGCTGGACTGAGGGTTGATTGGAGATTGTGACTCAGGGGGGAAGTTTCATACTATGGCTTTCATTGGGTGGAATTCCGGATCCCGTTCAGAGTCGGAATTACACCAAGTCCTTGTCAATTTAATGTGTTCCTAATAAACAGACTTTGAAAGGAAGATGGGTGCCTTGGAGTTTGTTTTTTGGGACATGTTACTTGGGGGCTTGACATGTTTCCCTCCGATTCCTCATCCAGGATCGCTATCCAGGCTCCTGAGCTCACCTGGCCTATTTTAGTCGGGCAGCAGAAGAGACTCAGGGAGGATGGAGAAGACACGGAAGCCCAAGGAAGGCGCCCCAGAGTGTAAACTTTGTGGAGGGCCTTGCGTGAGGCTGCTGACCCCCCCACCCGGAGACCCTGCAAGTAACGGTGGTGATAGAGGACTTCCTCCAGGTGGACATCCGTCCCAAGATCCAAGCCGACTGGGGAGCCACAGGGGGACCCAGCTGATGGAGAAGAACTGCTGGGAGAAGCTCCCCCTGAATCCACCCTCTCCCCTCCCTCCCTTCTCTACCCTGGATCACCTCCCCCACTCCTTTCTTAGAACTGACTCTCTTCCCTTATTTTCCCTTGAGGTTTCCTACTTTAGGAGGTGGGAGGCAGAGGGAGCAGCTGGGGAGGAGAAACTCTGTCTGGTCCAGAATTGGAGGGAAGATGGGATTCCAAAGTCTTTTAGGCCCAGAGGTGGAAAAAAATCTCTTTCCCCAAAAGCTCCCAACTGATGGGGAGAAGGGAGGGAGGTAGAAAGGCCAGGGGGAGGGGAGGCTCTTCCTTGGGGGTGGGGGAAGGTCTGTGGCCCCTGCAGACCTCTCCATTCACTAAAATGGACCCCAACACCCTCTGTGGCCCTTTGGAACTTTCTCCCCCCCAGAACTCAGATGGGCCCCTGGAGTAACAATTGTGCAAACCCCAAAGCTCCTCCTGAGCTGCCCTGCTTCTTTTTCCCTTTCTGAAGTTTTGGGGAAGGAGGGAGAAGAGGGAACCCCGAGATCCTGGACAGAAGCACCGGCTCCTCTCCGTAGTTTCCCAGGCATTTGGGAGGGGCCACCACCAGGGTCCCCAGGCAGCCAGGCTGGGCTCCCCCACTTGAGGTGCCCTGGAAACAGGCAGGAGGCTCCCTCAGTCCATACTCGGATGGAAGCCCTGAAGTTCCCTTTGACCTCCTGGGAGCCTCTGGATGGAGCTGGGCCCTGGGTCCTCTGGAGATTGGCTATCATTTGGGTCTCTCGGTTGTCGTCCTTAAGCAGATCCTGGCAGTTTAGGGGAGATTGGAGGGTCACCTTGCTTGAGATGGATGCTTTTCAGGCTTTATGTTTTTGTTTAATTTGCTTGAATGAATAATAAAGCTTGAAATCTCTTTATTTCCTGGTGTGGTTATTTATTTATTTTATTTATTTTTATTTTATTACATTTATATCCCGCCCTTCTCCGAAGAGGACCCAGGGCGGCGCACAGAAGATTTAAAATATACAAAATAGAAAATGGATAAATAATTTAAAATACATATTAAATAATCCCAGTCCTATGCTAAAACCAATTATTAAAAACCCAATTTAAAACTTTTCTAAAAGTCCCCATGGGAGGTTAGGCTAGGCCGGCTTGATGAAAAAAGTATGTCTTTAGACATTGGCGGAAGAGGCGGAGGTCGGTGATGGTCCAGAGTTCAGGGGGTAACTTCAGGGGGTTACTGTGTGGGAATCCCAGAGGACACAGAGCCTGGACTCCTGGTCCCTGCCCTGACCCTTGGCCATTGAGCCCAGACATCTAGCCTTTGGGAAGGGCCTGGACCAGGCTGGCCATTGTGCCTGGGAGTCCCAGGGGAGGAGGGAACCCTTGTCCTGAATGGTTTCCCCTGGTTGTCTTTGCCTTTAATTGATCTTTCAGGGGTGCTTTTAATACGATGGTCTGTTTGGGCCAATATTTCTATTTTTACTGAGTTTCCATGGTTTTAATTGCTGTGGGCCTCCTGTGAGAGGGAACTCTTTATAAAATCTATTAAATAAATCTGTTTTACTGGAAGTCCACAAAACACACAAATTCCCTCTCACACACAGAGTGGGGTCTTATTTGGGAAGGGTCCTGATTGGCCCAGAAAGTGAAGAGTTCTCTCCAAGTTCTTCACTGCTCAGAAGGAGAGTTGACCCAGCATCTGACAGTGCAGGAAGTCCTGCATCTACGGCCATGGGTGAGCAAGCGCTCCAAGTTATGACAGCACTGAGCAAAGGCTGTTTGCAAGTGGTCCTTGGAGCTCTGGCCCCCTTCAGCCCCCCCCTCCCCCCCTTCAGCCACACAATGGCTCTCTGGATGCCTCACCATCAGTTCCCAATTACGACCAGTTGGAGTCCAGTCCCACAATCCCCATTTGCAGCCTTTCTCTTTGGCTTCCCCAGAGAGTTCAGGGGGAGACTGGCAGGGAAGGTAGAAGGTCAGTGGGAGGGGCTTCCTTGACTGTCTCCTCTCCCCCAGGCCCTCCTCCCTCCCTGTCCCTCCCCCATGTCCTCTCCTCCCCCGCTTCTCTCCCTGCAGACCTGAGACTTCCCGCTGGCTTCTCCAGTGACCTTGGACAAGTTGCCTCACCTAATGACTGTGGGATTCACTTAATGACAGCCACCATGGCTGCAGGGATTGCCATCGCTAAGGAGTGTGTTTGAGCTTTACGTCCACATCGCTTAGCTATGGGAATTCTGCTTTAAATTGCCATCAGAAGTCGAGAACTTTAAAGACCTTCAAGGGCATTGATGGGCAAATTTGGAAGGTTTCGACATTGTGTCCAATTTCCAGGCTGCCCTTCGGAAGCAGAGCTGGCAACAAGGAATTGAAAGGCAGGAAGTCCTTGCATTAAGACCACAGCCAAGCCCAACATTTCCGTTACTAAGCCAGACAGTTGTTAAGTGAGTTTGTCCTCATTTTATGACCTTTCTCACCAGAGTCGTTAAGTGAATCATGAAAGTTCTTAGGCTAGTAAAAGGGTCGTTAAGTGAAGCAGGCTTCCCCCTGGGTTTTGCCCATCAGGGAGTCGCAGGAGGGGATCGGGTGACTCTGCATCCTCCGTGTCCGAAGCGCCCGGCCTGTTTCCACTTCAGAAGCCCAGTTGGTTCCTCCGATGGGAAAGGAAGGCTGGCCAGACGGGGCCAGAATGGGAGGGACCTGGGTTGAATGGGGACTCAGGGAATGGAGCACCCCACACGGCTGCACAGCTGCCAATGGGCCCCACAATCTTTGCTGCGAGGACGGAAGAAAAGAAAGGGAAGGAGAGGAGAAGAAAAGGAGGTGGAGAACGAGGGCAAGAGATGCTGTGAGGACAACAGGGAGTCCCCGACTTACAACGATTTGTTTGGTGACTGAAGTTACAACGGCACTGAGAACAGTGACACAGGACCAGCATTCAGACTTACGACCATTGGTCACATGATCCACATTCAGGCACTTGGGAACTGGTGTTTATTCATGTCACTTGCAGTACCTGGAGGTCATTGGGAATCCCATAAGACCTACTTAACGACCACATGATTTACTTAACAACTGCACTCATTTGCTTAAGGAAAAAGGCAAAAAAGATTGTAAAATGGGATAGAACTTGGTTAACAACCCCCTTGCTTAGTAACAGAAATTGTGGTCATAAGTGGAGGACTACCTTGATTGCAATTTATCTCCAGAGATGTTCAGGATCTCATAAATAGAACTTCCAATTTCTTCTTCCTTCTGCTCTCTTCCTGGGAGTCTGGAGCAAAGTCCTTCTGGAGGGCTTATTTCTGGAGCTTCTGGGGCTGGAAGCCGCCTGAGATGACTGAGGGGAACCCACCAGATCAGGCCTTCAAGGGCTGCACTGCTGGGCTTCCCACCTTGGAGAGAGAGAGACCTTCTTTCTCTCTTCTGATGGAGTTTGAGACATGCCTGATCTCCTGCTTGCAACTATTCACCTGGTGCAGCCACAAGGAGCCCCATCTCCTCAGGATGCAGTCTGACTCTCTTGTGGGGTTTCTCCACCCACATCTTCTGGACTCTGGTCTCAGCCTGGCCCATGCACTGGGGGAAAGAACTGGCTGTTTGCAGTGTCCTTATCACCCACTAAGTGGATGGAGACAGGATGGTGGATCGAATGGAGAAGCCTCTTTCACAGGGCAGGAGCAGCTATGGGAAAGGTGCTCTAACTAGGTCTCATTGGATGATGACATCTAAGCAAAAGGACCTGGAGGCCCCCACCTTCTCTGGCCTGATGGGATAGCCAATGGTTCTCTTAGAGATTGCCAAACAACACAGTTGGAGCTTGACTCCCTTAGAATCCATCTTACCACTTTTCTTATTCATTCTCTCACACATAAACTTTTACTGCTGTCCATAGGAATCATTCTGAAATCATTTTTTAAAAGGTGTCAAATTCATTGGCAGTTGATGAACAGCAAATTCCTCTAAATAACTTTCACACTTCTCTTTAGCAAGATTTATTGAGGTGAAAAGGAAGGGAGTTATAAGAATTAAAATCATTCAACTGTTTCCCATTTGGAAAGAAGTAGATATATTCTTTGACTCCTGAATACTCTCTAAGTGGAAATAATTCAGGAATTCTTTCAAATAAAAGGACTTTATACAATTCTTATAATATTGTGGTGTTTTTTCTCATATTTTAACATTTGTTCTGGCTGTGAGGTGCTCCTTTGAGTTCAGGTCTGGCCTCAGAAGGATAATGTAGCACTTGGGGATGAAGATGCAACCCAGCAGACCAGCACTGGAGGCCAGGATGGAGAAGACCTGGACAGCCACCATGTATTTCCCTTTGGTGCTCAGATAGGTGGGCACAAAAGTCACCCAGACGCTGCAGAAGACCAGCATGCTGAAGGTGATCAGCTTGGCTTCGTTGAAGGCCCCAGGCAGATTCCTGGCCAGGAAAGCCACCGTGAAGCAGATGGCAGCTAGGAAGCCCATGTAGCTGAGGGTGACGTAGAACATGACAACAGCCCCTTCGTTGCATTGCAGGATGATCTCTCCAGGCTGGGAGAGGAGGTCAGAGTCAGGGAAGGGGGGAGAAACTCCCAGCCAGATGGAGCAGATGATTACTTGGACAGCAGAAGAAGAGAGGATGATGGAGTTGGCCAAGCTCTTCCCCAACCATCTCTTCACTTGGTTTCCTGGTTTTGTGGCCAGAAAAGCCAGCACCACCGTGATGGTTTTGGCCAAGAGAGAAGAAATGGCCACTGAGAAGATGATGCTGAAGACCGTTTGTCGGAGAAGACAGTTGGCTTTCCTTGGTTGACCAATGAAGAGAGAAGAAGACAAGAAGCAAAGCAGGAGGGAGACCAGGAGGATGTAGGAGAGGTCCCGGTTGTTGGCTTTGACAAGGGGAGTTTCTCGGTATTTAATGAAGATGATTAAAACAAGGCCTGTGATTAAAAACAATAGTAGGGCAGAAGAGACCAGGATGATGCCCAGAAGTTCCTCATAAGACAGGAAGGTTACAACTTTGGGGATACATTCGATTCTGTCCTCATTTGGATATTTATCATCTGGACACTTGGTGCATTTTCCTGCATCTGAGGGGGAAAAACATATTTCCTTACTATTCTCTCCTTTTATCTTTCAGGAAATACCTTATTTGGACAACAAGTTATACCAGGAGATATTGTCCAGCTCACATTTATTAGTACCTCTAGTGAGAGACGATAAGAAGTATAAGACTTGTTTAAAAATCAAGTTTTGTTTAATCGTCTATGAAAGTGAGAGAAGAATTGGGACCCAAATAATTTCCTGTGTGATGTTCAGAACCATCCTAGGAACCTTTATTATTTCATGTATGTAATGAATCAGTTCCACTTCCTTTCCTCCAGTGTGACCCACCTTCCTGAGTGGAGAATGTCCCCTCCGGACAAGGAACGCAGTCATAGCAGCAAACTGGCTCTCCTTCTCGAGCCCTCTTGACAAATCCAGGATGACAACTTTCCAAACATCTGGACTGAGGCAGGGACTGAGCAGAAGAACAAGGAAGGCCAAAGAAAAGATGTTAGGACTCTCCGTCCATGGAAAACGGAGGGAGAAATGGATGGAGACAAGGAGCCTCTGGTCTTCACTGAGGTAGATAGGAAACCTCTGACTCCTTCTAAATAGATGCAGGAGGTCGAACAACTGGCAGAGTCTTAATTTACTTCCTCCCTTTTGCTTTTGGAATTTAACATTACAATAAGTTACTTTTCTACTTAATAGTTTACAGGGATTGAATTGAAAAAAAAGATTTAAGTATGATAATACATTCATATTAAAACTGAGAATAAGGTTTATTGTAAAAATGTTAGGAAACTTTTATTCCATTAGATTTTTTAAGTGTAGAATAAAACTCTGATGGAGAAAGGAACCTCTGGCCAGTAAGAACTTGAAAGGTTTCCATAAAACATGGCAAAGCCCCTCCACTTAGGTCCCATCCCTTGAAGAACTTCCATTAGGTGGCATGGAAGGACAACCACCCTGGAGACTATAGGCTTTGCCCACTTGAAATGGGACCTCAGGCTTTGGCAAACAGAGAAAAGACACCAAAATTTCTCTCACCTTATTGAGCAACTTTAGCTGTGAAAGAGCCTTTTGTCTGATAGAAAGTCTCTCTCTTTCAAAATACGCCAGTTTCTCTCTCCTGGGATCCTCCTTGGGGAGAACCAAGAAGCCATGAATGCCTACATCTGCTTTTATCTCTCCATTTTGCTCCAAGTACAGTTTTCTGTCAGAAATATTCCAATATTCGTTCTTCTCCAGAAAGGGATGAAACTAGAATGGGAACATCCAGGAATTTGAAAAACAGAAAACTTTGTTTCTTATCCCACATTGAATCTTTCTTCTACAATTGTCTCATCTCCAAATATGGTTAAATAGGATAGAAATATTGCCAATTGTCTTCATAGGTGAATGAGAACGTTTGAGAAAAAATTATCAAAAATTATCAAAATATAGAGAAAATATATTTGACACAGTTGGTCAATTATAGGGAACATTCTAGAGCAGATGAGAAATAAAAAGAACAGAGAAAAAAAGATGATCCATAAACTCTTTGAAAACAACAGGGTGATTCCCAGAAAGCCTGGGTTGATCAAGAAGAAATCTCTCAGGCTGATCTTCTCCCTTGTAATCCTGATGGAAAACTCCTCCAGATCACTTCTAATGGAGCCACTCCCCACCTCCCCAGACCAGGCCCATAGCTCACTCAAGACCGAGCCACAGCCGCGACCGAGCCAGAAGCCCCCCACCCATTCCTGCCACACCCACTGAAGCGGTAGTAAAATATTTTAACCCCCCCTGCTCCAGATGTTCTAGTTCTACTCGATTGTAATGCGAGATGAAGATATTTTGGAAACCCTGAAAGAAGAAATCTCCCCCCAGCTCTTTTCTCAGCCTGAGAAGTCAGTGAGGATCCTTCCTGGATTTCTCTCTCTCCCCTTATGCAGCTGCCGGATTCTGGCTCCAAGGCCTTTGGGAGCTGCCCCCTCCCTCCCCCTCCCCTCTGCAGAATCTCCTCTGGCTGCAGAATTGGGATCCCTCCGTCTTTCCTGGCTTTGGATCTTCTCGTCCCCTTATCTTCTCCTGCCCCCCCTTCTCCCCCCTGCACAGTGTCTGCTTGGAGGGGGGGGAGATTTCTGGTTTTGCAGGGCTGAGTGGAAAAGGGGAAGGAGGAACAGGCCCTCCAAGGCTGCCGCTCCTTGGCCTTTCTGCAACCAAAGTCTCCCCCCCCCAGACAGAGGAACCCCTTCCCCACCTGAATACTGGAAGGCAGAGGAGGCTGGGCCCATAACTGGGCAGCGTGTGGGGGGAGAGACTGCAGGAGCTCAGCTGTGAACGGAGGGAGAGAGAAAAGTGGGGATTCTCTCTGCTGCAGCCCTTGAAGGCTTGAATGGCAGAGAGAAGCCAAACTTTCCCCCCTCCATTCACAGCAGAGCTCCTGCTCCCTTTATGGCCCCCCCTGGCCCCCTCTTCTTGGGGGGTGGAAGGGCCTGGAAGGGAGAGGCAGGTGGCTGCAGCTCCCTTCCCATCAGGCTCCCCGTCCCTTCCCTTTGCTGCGGAAGGAGGGAGGGAAGTCCAGCCAAGGGATTTCAACCGTCCCTCCTGGCTTCCCTGAGTTGCCCCAATTCCCCCCCTGGCCAGAGGCGCCTCCAGCTAAACGCCCCTCAGCAGATCCTCCACGCAATGCGCTCTGCCTGGGGGGGGGCATCGGGAAAGCAGCACTGGGCTCAGAGTGAAGCTTCTCCCAAAGAAGTTCTGGGGAGCCCAAACCCCCAACACCCTCCCTTCCCGCTGCCCCTTCCAGAGCCCAGAAAACTGCCAGGCAAAGCAGCTCCATGTCTCTCTCAGGAGGGGGGAGAAAGAATGGATGGGAGGAAAGGCAACCTGGGGGGGGGAAGAGGAAGGGAAATCCAGAGGAAACGGAGTGTGTGTGTCTCTATCCCCTCCTCCTCCCAGGCGCCGCACAAGGTCTAACAGCTTCTGATTCCTCTCTCTCCCTCTCTCTCTCTCTCATTCTTTCTCTCTCTCATTTTTTCCTCCCATTCCAACGTGCAGTGCAAGGAAGCTGCCCACCCTTCCAACTCCCCATAAATCCCCCTCCTGTGGCTGCTCCAGAGAGAGAAGTTTGCGTGGAAGAGGCGAGAGGAAGACTGCTGCCCGCACAGTTAATCTAGTTAGTCAGCTGGACTTTCCTGGGAGGCGAGCGATGCTGCCGGGCGCTTGGAAATGACTTTGGCGCTTGGCTCACCACTAAAAGCAAACAATGAATTGAGGAGCAGAGCTGGTTGGAGGAGTGTGTGTGTGTGTGTGTGAAATGGTCGATTTCATCCAAGGAGTTGTTGTTTCAGGTGGGTCTCCTGGCTTTGGAAGGAGGAAAGGAAGGGATACAAAGAGAGAGAAAAGAACTAAACTCATATTAACTAATGACCAAAAAACTATAACAAAGTCTTATAAGCTGATGCTACTCTGGAAGGTAGAGGAAGAAGACGTGATGAGGGAACCTCTGACTGCCTGGGCTAAAAACTTTGGGTATGAAATTGATACAAATAAGTGGAGAGGAATTTGGAATAAAAATATCAAAGCCACATTGGCTTCGTCGTATAAAGAGAACCAATGTAAAATGTTATATCGGTGGCATTTGCCACCAGTCAGACTTGCTAGGATCTTTTCCAATTTATCATCGGCCTGCTGGAAGTGTGGGGCCAAGCGGGGGACCTTCGACCATATGTGGTGGACCTGCCCAAAGGTTAAGGTATACTGGGATAGAGTAAGGAGGTGGGTGCAGGAGATAACAGGGATTAAAGTGGATAGGAGGCCAGAGCTCTTCCTCCTGGGAATCTTGCCAGACCCAATGAGTAAAAAAACCAAGAACCTGATCACGTATATGCTAACCGTGGCAAGGATGCTCCTTGTGCAAAGGTGGAAAGAGCCCAACATTCCGTCAGGAGAAAGCCTAATACACAAGATAACCGATTGTGCAGAATTAGATATGTTATCTAAATTACTAAAAAATGAACACAAAGAGGAGGGGGAAAAATTGGGAGCTGTGGTATCAATGGTTAGAAAAAGGGGATAAGGCTCCAGGAACAGATGGGTTGACAGCTACGTATTATAAAAATTTACAGTTAGAAATGGTGGAACCTCTTAAGGAATTATTTAGTAAAATTCAAATGGGAGGTGAGGTCCCTCCATCATGGAGAACAGCCTTTATCTCACTGACCCTGAAGGATCTTAGACAACCAAAGAGTTATAGGCCAATATCACTTTTAAATACGGATTATAAAATTTTTGCTAAAATATTAGCAAATAGGCTAATGATAGTAATGCAACAAATGATTCATAATGATCAATCCAGATTTATAAGTGGGAGACAAATGAGAAATAATGTAAGACATATTGTAAATTTATTGGAATATTTGGAAAGAAACAACCAAGTCCCTGCGGCGTTTATCTTTTTGGATGCCAAGAAGGCATTTGATCGATTGAATTGGCAATTTTTATTGAAGATGATAGAAAGGATGCAGTGTGGAGAGTACTTTACACAATCTATTAGGGCAATATACCAGAGACAAATAGCACAAATAATCTATATAAATAAAAATGTAAAATAGTTTGTACGAATCCACTAATCTCAAAAACTACCAGACCGATTTACACCAAACTTTCACACAATGTTGACAAGGACTTCTGATAATAGAATACCAAATCATTTTGTGCCTAGCACACGTGTATCGTGTGCAAGGCATGCACAAATAAAAGTTACTCACTGAACACGGTTTAAGCTCCGTGTAACTCCTCCCATCCGGTTGATACGTCAAGGGCACGTAACGGCAGAAAACCGCCTTGAAGGAACGTTGCCAGGGGCAACGTGGAAAGCAACGCATTCGCCTCCCTGTCTGCCTGCAGCAGCTCTCTTCCACACACGCGCACACGCACACGCACGCAGGGCCACAGGATCAGAAGCGTCCGAGCCCCATGTGGTAGTCGCCTGGCGGGCGTGTCGGGCGGGGTAGCCGGGCGCGTCTCCACCAGCTCTCTTCGATGGCCACCGAGGTGCACTTTCTGGAGCCGTTGGAGAGAGCTGGTGGGGGCATGGCTGGCTGTCCTGCCTGGTGCGCCTGCCGGGCAGCCGGGGCGGCGTGTTGTGGGGCTTGGGGCGGCGGCAGCGCGGGGCTGGTGGGGGTGGGCATGCGGTGCCCGGACGGCCATGCTCACTGCGGGAGGAGGCAGCCCTAGCCTCCCCAGCCCGACATGCTGGCCTTTTCACTGCTTGCGGAGGGGGGCGGGGAGACTGATACACAGAGAGACAGAGACAGAGAGGGAGGGAGAGACGAACAGAGAGATAATGAATGAGAGAGATCGACAGGCACACACACAGTGACAGAGAGAAAGGGAGGGGAGAGAGACAGACACACAGAGAGAATGAGTGAGGGAAAGATAGACAGGCAATCATATGCAAACAGAGTGACAGAGATGGGGGAGGAAGGAGAGAGAGAGAGAGAGAGAATGACAGAGAAAGACAGAGAAGGAGGGAGGAACAGAGGGACAAAGAGACTAATGACTTTGCCCACCACTGTATTAGGCACAAGGGAGGGAGGAAGGGAGGGGGGGCCTGGAGGGGGTTGACTGAGGGGTGGTGGTCTGGGGAGGGGAGGGCTATTTATTTAGGTAGAGGAATATAGAGAGAGGAAGAAATACAGTAGGTAGTTAGGTAAGTAGAGGGATAAACGAGAGGGATGAATACAGCAGGTAGGTAGATAGGTACAGGTATATAGAGATAAATACAATAGGTAGGTAGAGGGAGAGAGGGAAGAATACAGTAGGTAGGGAGGGAGGGAGGTGGATACAGAGAGGGGGAAATATGGTAGGTAGGTAGGTAGAGGGATAGAGGGGAGAAATACAATAGGTAGGTAGGTAGAGGGATAGATAGTGGGAGAAATACAGTAGGTAGGTAGGTAGGTAGGTAGGTAGGTAAGTACAGGGATAGATAGAGAGGGAGAAATACAGTAGGTAGGTAGGTAGGTAGGTAGGTAGGTAGGTAGGTAGAGGGATAGATAGAGGGAGAAATACAGTAGGTAGGTAGATAAATAGAGGGATAGAGAGTAAAAAAATACAGTAGGTGGATAGGTAGGCAGGTACAGGGATAGATAGGGAGAAATACAATAGGTAGGTAGGGGGATAGATAGATAGGGAGAAACACAGTAGGTAGGTAGGTAGATAGAGGGATAGATAGGGAGAAATACAATAGGTAGGTAGGTAGAGGGATAGATAGGGAGAAATACAGTAGATAGGTAGGTTGGGGGTTATACGGTGGTTGTGTGTATGTGTGCAGGTGTAGATATACACACAGATTGGTTGGCCATTTAACCAGACTGGGCCACAGCAACGCGTGGCCGGGTATAGCTAGTAATTAATAATAGTGTAACAGAGACTTTCAAAATTGAAAAAGGGACAAGACAGGGATGCCCTCTGTCTCCATTATTGTTTATTTTAACTTTAGAATATTTACTGAATAAAATATTGGGTTCAAAGGATATAAAGGGAATCAAAATTAGACACCATAATTATAGATTGAGAGCATTTGCAGAAGACCTGGTTGTTACCTTATCTCAATCGGTACAATCGGTTATAGGTTTAATGGACATAATCAATCAATATGGAAAGGAATCTGGCTTTAAAATAAATAAACAAAAAACAAAGATACTAACTAAAAATATGACCACGCAACATAAAGAAGAATTTGTAAGACTAACGGGATTCGAAATAGTGAAAAAGGTTAAATATTTAGGGGTATATATATCACAGCTTCGAATGGGAAATCATATAAAAATAATTATGAAGTGTTATGGTATAAAATACAGAAAGAGATGGAGGCTTGGAAAAAATTACAATTGTCATTGCTGGGAAGAATAGCAGCAATTAAGATGAATGTTTTACCTAAGTTTTTATTTTTGTTTCAAATGATACCAATACTTTAAAAATATGTACATTTGAAAGAATGGCAGAAGGGGCTTAATAAATTTATATGGGAAGGGAAAAAACCGAGAATAAAACAAAAAATAATAAAGGATACATGTGAAAGAGGAGGTCTCAAAATGCCTAATCTAAGATTATATTATGAGGCAGTTGTTTTATCAGTAATCAGTGATTGGTTTAATTTAACAGGAGAAAGAATATTGAATATTGAAGGATATGAATTGTTATATGGCTGGCATGCATATTTACTATATGGGAAAAAAGTGGACAAGACTTTTAAAAGTCACATACTTAGGTATGCGCTTTTGAGAGTTTGGAAAAAGGATCAATATAAGTTGAATTATAAAATACCCATATGAGCAATACGTAGACATGCAATAGAGAATAGAAGTATAGAACAAAAACAAGAGGTGATCACCTATAAAGAGCTTCTTAACATGGAAAAGGGTAAATTGCAGCTGAACATTAAATGTATTGAAAGAAGAAAAGATAATTTATACATGGTTTCAGTATGGACAGCTCCAAACCAGGTGGAAAGAAGATGTGGAGAAAGAAAAGACGTGGAGACTCTGGAAAGAGTGCAGAGAAGAGCAACCAAGATGATTAGGGAACTGGAGACTAAAACATATGAAGAACGGCTGCAGGAGCTGGGTATGTCTAGTTTGATGAAGAGAAGGACCAGGAATATATTCAAAAGAAATATAAGACTAACAAGTTTAAAATAGCTTATGATAGCAGTGTTCCGATATCTCAGAGGGTGCCACAAAGAAGAGGGAGTCAAACTATTCTCCAAGGCACCTGGGGGCAGGACAAGAAGCAATGGGTGGAAACTAATCAAGGAGAGAAGCAACTTAGAACTAAGGAGAAATTTCCTGACAGTTAGAACAATTAACCTCTGGAACAGCTTGCCTCCAGAAGTTGTGAATGCCCCAACCCTGGAAGTCTTTAAAAAGATGTTAGATAGCCATTTGTCTGAAATGGTATAAGGTTCCTGCCCACGCAGGGGGTTGGACTAGAAGACCTACAAGGTCCCTTCCAACTCTGCTATTGTATTGTATTGTATTGTAAGATCAAAGAATTGGCATTATGCAGAATGAAGAAAATTTAGTAAAACAAATTAGAGACCAGAGTCAGCCACATATAAAAAGATTATATAATGTCTTAATTGAAATAGATTCAGAAACAGAATTAGTTAAGGATTGTATGTTAAAATGGGCACAAAACTTTCAAGAACCAATAATGATGGAAACGTGGGAAAAAATATGGGTCAGAAACGTGAAATTTACACAAGCACAAAATTTAGGAGAAAATGTTTATAAAATGTTTTATAGATGGCGCCTAGATCCTAAAAAATTATCGTGTGTTACCCGAATCTCCAACCGAAATGTTGGAGATGTGAATGTGAAGATGCTACCTATTATCATATATGGTGGACGTGTAAGAAAATCAAAGCATTCTGGATAAAAATATGGAGGATTATGCAGAATATTTTGAGAAAGAGGATCAAGTTTACCCCACAGTTGTTTTTGTTGGGCATAATAACAGATTGTACGGTTATAGAGTCCAAACTGATATTAAATTTAATAAAAGTAGTCAATCTAGCGGAAAATACAAAAATCTCAGCATACTTGAAAGATGATTTTCAAGAAAGATATTTACTAGAATGGGAAAGATGGATGGAATATATTCAAAAGAAATATAAGACTAACAAGTTTAAAATAGCTTATGAATGAAGGGAACTGGAAGGTATTTATATTCACATATAATTGAAAAAAGGAGAGTTAAAGGGTTAAGTGAGGGACTGGAAACTATAGATAGTTAGCTAATGTTAGCAAATGATTGTTAGATGTTATATCCTGTATTTTGCTCTGGGAAGTCAGGCAGGGGGTGGGGGGAGGGAGGGAAATATTTGTAAAATGACAAAATGAATAAAACCTGTTGGAAACAAAAAAAATGGTTAGAAAAAGGGAAAAAGAATGGTGAGGAACTGAAGTGAAGAAAAAGATCCTATCTAGAAGGTGGGAAAAGGGTTAATTTATTCAATCTCGCACTGTACTACTGGCAGAAAGGAAAGAAACCGCAATGAAACGAGAATGGGGATATGAGGATGGTAATATGTCCAAATATAGTCGATTTAAAATACTAGAATTTGCATAAATTACAGGTGACGGTGAAAGGAATGCATGGGGGAAGAAAAAAATTATTTATTTATTTACTCGCTTTGTAACCAATTGATACACAGTATGTAAGGAAAGAGGTTTTTTTTTCTTTGTTTCTTTTTATTTTTTGTGTTGTGTTTGTTCTGAAAAATAAAAATAAAAAATAATTTAAAAAAGAGAGAAAGGAAGAAAGAAAGAGAGAGAGAAAGGGAGAGAGAGAGAGAAGGGAGAGACAAGAAAGAAAAGAAAAAAGAAAGAAAAAGGGAAGAGAGAAAAGGGGAAAGAAAGAAAGAGGGAGGGAGGAGAAAGTGAATGAGATATAGTTGGATGGATAGATAGATACATGGAGGGAGGGATGAAAGGAGAGAGAGAGAAAATGAGAGGAAGGAAGGACACAAACTCTGGCTTCAGAAGACTCTTTGAAACAGCACAGTTGGTTTGAAGGGATCTCAGAGGTCATCTAGTCCAATCCGCTACAACCTTATATCCTCTGGATTATTTTGGTAAAATTGCCAGAAAAAGGAAGGGGTTTACTAGGACAAGGCTACCATGCAGAGGAAGGCAGAGATAGTCCTTGACTTATGACAATTGAGCCCAACATTTTCATTGCTAGGCAAGAGCATTGTTAAGTGAGTTTTGCCCCATTTTACTCAATCCATGACATCTCCTGGCTCTGACAGTCATGGGAGGGATAGGGAAGAGCATCTGAAGGCCTCTGTAACTTCTAATGGGCAGAAGTTACAGTTAAATGTGTGGCAGAAAGTGGACTCTGGGTGTGTTTTTCCAAATGCAGAAAGTGAGGTTGAATGTGTAGAGTTTTAGAAGAGCTGTGTGTGTGTGTGTGTGTGTGTATCATTTTGTGTGCCTATACACACACAATACTATGTAATATGTATGCACACATATGACATTTATACATAGGATTAAATTGCATATTTTGAATGGTCAGTAGCAGTAAATAAATAGACAGAGAAATAGTATCTTGTTGAGGCAAGGAGACAATGTGAGTGATGTCATGTTGGCCATGCCCACCCAATCACATGACCACCAAGCCACGCCCACAGAACCAGTAGTAAACTTTTTTTAATCCCCCCACTGGATCCAGCCCTCTTCCAATCACTGACTCCTGTTACACACGAGTGTAAGATCTGCTCACTATTATTCCAGAGTGTCAGAGGTGGAAAAATGAATCCAGTTACAAGAGAGGAGATTTTAGCCGAATGAGAGAGAAAAAGAGGAGAAAAGGATGAGCTGTTTTAGAGCTGAGCCAGGAAAGCAGAGAAGTTCAGTCTCCTCTTCATGGATTGTCTGAATGCAAAGACTGAGCAGCCATCAGTCAGAGAAGCTTCAACTGGGATTCCTGCAGAGAGGAGGGGTTGGGCTAGATGGTCTCAGGGTCTCCTCCCAATTCACAAAGGTTGTCATGCCACAACATGGAACTCTTGTGCTGTTGTTGCTCCAGCCCCACTTAGTGGCCTGGGGTAGAGAAGCCTAACTCTATGGTCTGAAGCCAGACTCCGTTTTCTGTCAGCCTTTGGAGAAGACGGAAGCAGCCGTTGTGACCGAGACCCCTGGTCACCCCTGGCCTCCGTCCCTCACACGGAGCATCGCTGGAGAGGTTCCAGCTGCTCCTTTGCCGTCTGTTAGTGAATGCTGCCTATCTCGTCTTTCTATTTGATTTCCACTCTTTGCATCTCCTCAGTTTCACCTGCCCTCTTCTCCCAATAAAGCATCCAGATCCACGCCAGGCTCCCTTTCATTGGGGGAGAATAGGGGGCTTAGCTGCCTGTCCAGCTGCACACAGACCCACCTGCAATGGGGACGGAAGAAAGGTGGAATCCCACCAGGCTCATCACAAACCCACAAATAAGGGGATTTATTTAAGAAACAATACAGCATTTTCAAATTAGCAGAGTTTAATACAAAAATGCCATGGAATCTACTCTTTGGCACCATTAATTCCCTGAGTAATTAAATTGGCCAGATCTGTTGAGAAGGTTCCCCTCCTTCTCCTCTGCATTCCTCCTCCAAAGGATCTAAGATTAATGGATCCATATCGGGACCCCCATACCAGTGATGGGTTTCTGCAGGCTTGCACCTACTCACAAGAGCCGGATGGTGAAATTTAGAGAACCGGTGAGAGGGGGTTCCATCGACGGACCCAGAAGTAAGTCTGGCCTGCTGCTGCCAGTAACCCAATGGGAAGGAAAGGAAAGGAAGGCAGAAAAAAAGAAAGGAAAGAAAGGGAAGAAAGGAAGAAAGAAGGAAGGAAGGAAAGAAAGAAAGAAAGAAAGAAAGAAAGAAAGAAAGAAAGAAAGAAAGAAAGAAAGAAAGAAAGAAAGAAAGAAAATTTATCATCACAAGTGAGCCCAAAATTTTGGTTCCTAAGCAAGAGCGTTGTTAAATGAGTTTCACCACATTTTACAATTTGGCCACTCCCACCCTGTCATGTGACTGTCAAAGCACACCCACAAAATAGGCCACACCTAGAGAGTAGGTTCTAAAAAAATTTGAAACCCACCACTGCACCATACCTGCCATGGCTGCAGCCTTGGAGACCCCAACCTCTTTTCTCCCTCCTTTCTTCCCCTCCTCGATCTGGAGGAATAGGCGGCATTCATCGCATGGGCCAAAGTCTTTATGAAACTGTAAGTTTTGTAGTGATTTGTGATTTGGAGCCTGTTCCTTTTCTCCTGGGTCTCCAGTGGGGCTTTCTGGGTGCATCTTCTGCGGCCTTTGACAGAAAAGACGTTCTTTGAAAGAGAACAGAGGAAACAAAGATCTTGAAACTTTTCTTCCACAAAGAAATCAGGTTCAAAGGCAGAATCTTTTGGCCTTTCTTTTGTCCGATAACCAAAGTTCCAAATACTATGGATGTATGTGAGAAGTCTGCGCTTGTTCATTTCATACCCTGTAAAACTTGTGAGGATCCAGACTTTCCCTTCAATGGGTCCTGGGAGACGCATGAATGTTAAATGGAAAGGAAGAATTCTCTCCCAAATGAACTCAGATTCCATGAAGTGAACAAAGACGTTGACTTGTCTCCACTTAGAGAGGGAATCCCTGAGGGCTTCTGTATGTCCAGTCTTTGACAATCGTTGTGATATAACCACACAAATTCCACTCCTGACAAGCACAGGAGGGAAAATCCTCATGAAATCCTCTCCCTTCTCTGTGTCTGAAGCAAAGAGGCCAATAAGGGTCCATCTGAAATGGAGGAGCAGCTGGAGAATTGCTGGGTACTGGAATCCTTCTTTGAGAGTCATCTGGTGGAAAAAGGGGAATTGACTTTTATCCCTCAGAGCCTCTGAAGCTCTGAAATAATTGATCTGAAAAAGGAATTGAAAGGTTAGAGCCCTGATGGGGAAACTGAGGCACACAGAGCCCTCTCTCCTGGCACACAGGCCGCCCCAGCCCAGCTCCACTAGCATCCACATGCAGGTCCACCCCCTGCCGGCCAGCTGGTTTTTGGGCCTCTGCCGAGGGCCAGGATCAGGGGACCTGTGAGTATGCTGTGTGTGGGATGGGGATGGGGGTGGCGCTTGCATTGCCCAGGAAACTCCAGTGGGCTGGAAGTGAGTGTGAATCGCCTGGACCCCCGCAGTGCTTCCTCCCAACAAAGACATGAAGAAGAGGAGGAGGAAAATGAAGAGGCTTTGCAGGAGCCAGCAGGGAGCAGGTCGGGGGTGGAGGGGTGGCTGGCTGAGGAGGGGAGAAATAGGAGGCTCTGCTTGAATGGGGAGGAATGTATCCACACACCCTGCCTCTCTGCTCAGGTGTCGCCCACACCATTGGCAGCAGTTTTTGTGCCCTCACACACACAAAGACACACACACACACACACACACTCTTACCCTCCCTGTCTCTCTCTTGCCCCATTTACTTGGAAGCTGCTCCATGAGACAAGAAGCCGAGAAACAAGAGAGGAGAGAGAGGTTTGCAAAGTCAGGGAGTCCTTGTTGCAGGAAGGGAGGGAGAAGCAGGAGGGACCTGAGTGGGTTGGGGAGGCCTTGAGGGTCTCTTCTATCACCAGGACTCCCATGGCCTTCCCCACCCTCAGATTCCTCAGGGGCACATTGGGATTCTTCCATTGGGAGCTCTTAGGAAAGGATCCCCTCCTTGTGGGTTGCAAACAGCTCTTTCCAGTGGGGAAAACAGGACAAAGCAAGTGGGGGGAAAGAGTTTCCTTTGCTCTATTTCCAGTCTGAAGGAGACCCCGTCCCACGTGGGACCACAAGGCTGCCCCTCCCATATCATTCCACCACCACCACCACCACCATGGCTCCCACCTACCGGCTGAGCCCAGGCCTTACCTTTGCAATCCCCACAGACTGGAACTGCAAAGTAAGGCCAAAGGTTTTGGCTGGCAGAGTTCTTCTGGCTGAAGGGGAGGCCAAAAACAAAATGCACGGAGGCCCCAGGAGAGAAAAATGGAGCCCTCTGCCTCAGCTTCTCAGTTCAGGCTAAATGGCATGCAGACCCATGTCACCTGGCATGCATAGCCTTGCCCATTTCTCTTCTGGATTTCTGGTGCGCATGTGCATGTAACAATCAGCTGGCCTTTGTGTGCACTGCAGTGCCAGAAATGGAAGAGCTGCTCTTCTTGTTTCTGTGAGCGCATACGTTCCAGCCAGCTGATTGTCGCATGCATGCATGACAGAAACCGGAAGAGGAGCTGCCTGGTGTGCATATATGCACTGACATGCACACTGGGCAACTCCTCTTCCAGATCGCATCCCTGACAAGAGGACTCAGTGTTGAAAAGGTTCACCCTCCATGCCCTCTTCCAAGGGAGGTTTAACCAAGGCTTTATAAAGCAGTACCAAGATTTCCCGTCATTTGGATTCTCTCCTTCTGTTGATGCAGCCTAGGATTGCAATGGCTTTTTTTGGCTGCTGCCTCACATTGTTGGCTCACAGTTGAGAGATTGTCCCCTAAGATTCCCAGATCCCTCTCACAGTTCCTGCTATTGAGCCAGGCTTCACCTGATCTGTACCTGCACATTTGGTTCTTCTAGCCTCAGTGTAAGAAAATGGAGAAAAACCCACACAAACCTGTGGGACTTTGTAGGTGCCTCCTAATGTTGACATCTGGATGGAGATGTCCCTGTGAGCTGCATCAAGAAGAGCCAGAAGGTTCTCCTTCCTTCCACAGCCGTAGTTGGGGACATTGGCTTCTCCAGTGGAGAGAATGTCCAGCAAGGCATCTGAAGTGCAGAAAGTGCTCCAATGGTTGTCATGGATGTTGTAGCCCAGTGTGAGATTGTGCAGGAGCTGAGAATTCTTGCTGACCGTTTGGATGTTGAAAAAGAGTTGTAAGCCATAAACGAACCCATTGGAATTCCTATTGTAAAAAAAATGTTATAATCAACAGCAATAAGAAATACTTTTGTTATATATAATACATATAATCCTCCAGAAGCCTCCTGAGCTTTAGGCCAACATTGATCCAAAAGCAATGATCAGTTACACAAATATGGAAATTGGCTGAAATTGGCTTTCGAGATACAAAAAGGTACAAGACAAGGTTGCCCGTTATCTCCATTGTTATTTATTTTAACCTTGGGAGTCTTATTGAATACAATTCGGAACTCAAAATCCTTAAATGGCATAGCTATTAGGCAAAAGGAATACAGAACTAGAGCATTTGCTGATGATCTGGTTGTTACCCTTTCACATCCTTTGAATTCAATAATTCAGATGAAAAATATCATAGCAGAATTTGGCATGGTGTCCGGGTTTAGACTAAATCAAAATAAAACGAAAATGATGGTTAAAAACATGACAGAGACACAAAGAAAGAGACTTGCAAGTTTGGCAGGTTTCGAAATAGTTTCCAAGGTCAAATATTTAGTAATACAAATTGCAGAATCAAATACAAAACTTTTTTCAAATACAAAGTGTTGTAGCAAAAGATACAGAAAGACCTTCAAGTATGGAAAAAGTTACAACTATCTTTGCTAGGAAGGATTTCAGCAATTAAAATGAACATTCTACCCAGATTTATTTTTTTATTCCAGATGATACCGGTGCTTAAATCAGATAAAATTTTGTTAGAATGGCAAGCAACATTAAATAAATTTGTTTGGAAGGAGAAAAAACCGAGAGTAAAGATGAAGATTATGCAAGATATTCGTGAAAGAGGTGGCCTCAGACTCCTAAACCTTCGATTGTATTATGAAGCTGCGGTATTGACACATGTAGCAGATTGGTTTGGGAAAACAAAAACTGAACTGTTGAATATAGGAGGTCATGACCTTGTTCTGGGATGGCATGCATATCTTTTTTATGAAGATAGGGTGGATAAAGTGTTTAACAATCATGTTCTCCGAAGTGCCTTGATGAGAATATGGAAGAAGCACCGGCCTAATTGGGATTATAAAATACCGCTTTGGTTGGATCTTGCAGACACCATGTGGATTACAAATACTAAGTCACTCGGGGGGTGTTTATATAAAGACATGCTTATTGCTGATGGGGACGAATGGCAGTTGAAAACTTTGGAACAACTGTTGGAAGAAGGAATTATTCTAAATTGGTTACATTATATACAGCTACAGAAGAGATGGAAAGAAGATCGTAGGGTTGGTTTTATGGATAAAGAAGTGGAACTGATCAAGCAGATAAAAGAGACTGGCCCAAAACATGTTAAAAGAATATATAATGTATTGTTAGAAAGAGACTCAGAAAGTGAATTGGTTAAGGATTGTATGATTAAATGGGCTCAGAATTTTGATGAATTGGTTATGTTAGATACGTGGGAAAAAATATGGGTTCAGAACGTTAAATTTACACAGTCACAGAATTTAAGGGAGAATTTTTATAAAATGTTCTACAGATGGTATTTAGACCCTAAGAAATTATCATGTATGTACCCAAATGTTCAACCAAAATGCTGGAGATGTGGGTTTTTAGATGCTACTTTTTTCATGTATGGTGGACTTGCAACAAGGTTAAAGCTTTTTGGATAAAAATATGGTGGGTTATGCAAAATGTATTTAAGAAAATAATACAATTTATCCCGCAAATGTTTTTATTGGGTATAATTAAGGATTTTACTAAAGGGGAAACAAAATTGGTTTTGTATATGGTTACAGCAGCTAGGTTGCTGATTGCTCAATACTGGAAAAAAGATTTTTTACCGACAATTGATCAATGGATTCAGAAAGGTTTGCGGAAATGGCAAAAATTTCAGCTTTTTTAAAAGGTCAGAAGCAGGAGAATTATACACAGGAAGGGGCAAAATGGATTGATTATATACAGAATAAATATCAGACTAGGAAGTATTATGTAGCCTTTAGGTAAGAATGTTCAGATTGACAGATGAACAGAGTAAATAATATATGAGATGTTTGGAATTACTAGAGTGGTGTATAGCGGAAGTCAGGGGGGTGGGTTTGTTTGGGAGGTGGGGGAGGGTTAGGGTGGTGGGCGGGGAAATATATATGTATAACTAATTTAGAAGATGGGATTAATGGGATACGGTTACCTCAAGAGAAATTTATATTATGATTTATATATGTTTAATTAACTTAGAAGATGGGGTTAATGGGATATTGTTACTTTAAGAGAAATTTATATTATGATTGCTGGGAGGTGAGGGGGTACAATATCTGAATGGGAAATTTATTTTAAGACGGGGGAGGGGAGGGGGTACAGCATTTGTATGTGATTTATATTATATGTCGGGGGGTAAAAAGGGGGAAAATTTGTTTGTGTAAAACTTTTTCAATAAAAAAAAAAAGAAATTGGCTGAGATACAGCAAGAACAAGTGGTTCAACCACTTCAAATAAAATTCATGATACAAGTGAGAAATTAAGGGTTGAACCGAGAGAGGAAAATAATCTCACAAAAGAGCTAAAAGACAAAGAGGAATCCGAAGTTTGGGACTGAGGCTACAATGGGCTAGAGCAGGGGTCCCCAACCTTTTTTGCACCGGGGACCGGTTTCATTTTAAAGAAAATTCTGTGGACCGGCTGAGGGGCTCAGCAGTCATGTGACTGGGTGGGCGTGGCCAACTTGGAAAATGTGAAACTCACTTAACAATGATCTTGGTTAGCAACCAAACTTTTGGCCTCAACTGTGGTCATAAGTTCTTTCTTTCTTTCTTTCTTTCTTTCTTTCTTTCTTTCTTTCTTTCTTTCTTTCTTTCTTTCTTTCTCTTTCTTTCTCTCGCTATTTCTTTCTTTCTCTCTTTCTCTCTCTTTCCCTTTCTCTCTTTATTTCTTTCTCTTTCCCTCTTTCTCTCTCTTTTTCTTTCTCTCTTTCTCTCGTTCTGTATCTTTTTCTGTCTTTCTTTCCTTTCTGTCTCTTTCTCTCTGTCTGTCTTTCTCTCTCTCCCACTTTCTTTCTCTTTCTTTCTCTCTGTCTCTCTCCTTCATCCGCCCATCTCTGTCACTCTGTGTGTGTGTGTGTCTGTCTGTCTGTCTTGTATTCATTCAATCACTAATTCTGTGTCTCTGTCTATCTTTCTCTTCCTCCCTCCCTCTCTCTGTCTCTCTATGTGTGTCTGTCGTCGTCATCGTCGTCCCCCCCCCAGCCTCCTCAGCCCGCCTGCCGCGCTTGGTCGCTCGTTCGCTCGCTCGTTCAGGCTCCGTGGCTGGGTAGGAGCCGGGCTGGAGGGGAGGAGGAGGGAGGAGGGGGCAGCCCATTGGGCAGAGCGCGCGGGAGAACGCAGGAGGATGGTGGGGGCTCTTCCTCCACCCTCATCGACGGAGGGACTCCTGTGTGCCGCCGGAGCAACCCTCCCTACGGCCGCCAGTTCCCTCCCCCGCCCGCGGAGCCTCCGCAGCCCCTGGAAGAAAACGAGTGGCTGGCATGCCAGCAGGGGAGGGAATCGGTGGCCGGTCCGGCGGCCCCCAGGAGTCCCTCCGTCAACGAGGGAGGAGGAAGAGCCACACTCCAACAGCGCGAACAGCCGTGCCTGCGTTCTCCCGCGTGCTCTGCTCAGGGGACTGCCCCCTCCTCCCTCCTCCTCCTCTCCAGCCCTGGGCCCAGCCCCCACCCAGCCACGGACCGGCACCGGTCCGCGGCTCGGGGGCTGGGGACCCCTGGGCTAGAGGAAGGAGGGAAAAAAGGAAAGCAATAAAGGGAAGGAAAAAGATCAAGGAACCATAAAATAAATACAAAACCTCAGAATTAACAAGAGGGAAAGTATAGAATAGATTGTATACACAAGTAGTCCAAAATAAGAAACATAAGACAATCAAATGTATATGAAAGATGTAATGTATGGAATTAATAGAGATAAAAGATATGTATAGATAGATAGATAGACAGATAGATGAAACACAATGTATATGTAAAAGATGTAGAAGTGTAGCAAAGATTATATAAATATATAACAAAAAGAAAGAGAGAGAGGAAAATAATCTGCAGCCCTGTCAACTTTTTTTTCAGGCCCATTTTTGGATTTGAGTCTCTTCCACCAAACAAGATAAAAGAGAAAAGCCATAGAAATCATAATCATTCAGGAAATTAGACATATTTCCCCAATATAGGAACAAATAAGAAATAAAGGAGAGTGTTAGAATGGAGGGAGGGCAACTCCATCACCCTGAATGACTTACTGATCATGGAAAACAAACTGAAGAGAAGGAGCCACGTTGAAAAGCAACTTTGTGTGCAATGTTTCCTCTCCACTGGTGACTATAGCAATGAGATGGTCTCCTGGGCTGTAAAAGCTCTGTGGTCCTTTTCCATCCTGGTGCTCCAAACTCTTCAGGCATTTCATCCTCAACTTCCCAGAGACTGGATGGGCCAAAAGCAGCATCAGAAGCAGAAGCAGGAGGTCCATCATTCATGGGGCGAATCAATGAATCCCTTTCCTGTTTCTAAAGAAGAATTAGAAGGATTCAAAGGATTCTGACAAGGTGGAAAATGATCCAGTGTCTTTCCTGATTGAAACATAGAGAAACACTCAGCTTCACCTGGAAAGGAGAGAGACGGACATTCAAGAGCACAGACCCTGCCTGTCCCCAAACTCCGCCCTGGGTCCTCTGTGGAGAAGGGCGGGATATAAATTTAAATAAATAAATAAAATAAATAAAACTCAGCAGGTTTGGGCACCCAATTTTAGGTGGGCAAATAAACAAGCCAAACCCACCGACCCTCCCTGGTTGTTTCTGCAGGGACTTTTGTCATCCTCGCAGCCCTGCAGAGACCCCCAATTTCCCCCCCTCTGCTTCTCAGCTGAAGAAGGAAATTCCGCTTGTGTGGAATCCAATTGACGGGGAGGCAGAGCGATAAAAACACCCCTCTTCGGTCTCTGATGTTTGTAATGGCCTGAAGGTCTTTGGCCGCTTCTCATCAGCCTCGGGGGCTTCGGATCAGAGCCTCCCAAGAGAAATTCATCCAAAGGAAACTTCTCAAGCAGAAACAAGGCCCCCAGAGCCCCTCCCAGCCCTGGGCCATAGCTGGTTTCTCTGTTTCTTTGGGAAAGGTTCCTTCCCCACCCAGAGCCTGCCTGAGCCCCATCGTCCACTCCCCTCCCTGCCTAGGATCAGCTCAGGCCATCCCTCCCTTCAGACAAAGGAAAAAGTCACTCTCCATTCTTCTACACAGAAAGGTCACACTGAACCCCCTCCGCCCCCCCCTGGGTTTCTTGCACGCTTCTGACCATCACTTAGCTGAGGTCACATCAGGGCCAGGATGGCTGGGAATTGGGATGGAGGGGACCACATAAACCCAACAACCCTCCCCAGCCACAATGAGGCTCAGACTGTGGCCTCCTAAATGGTGCCTTCATGTTGCATCAGGGAAGCACAAGGGATCAGTCATCTTACAGTCATCCCCACTTTTGCTCCTGGTTGCTGAACAAAGGCTGGGAATCCCACTCCTGACACCAGTTTTTCTGGAATCAAGTGCAGGAGCCAAAAAAGCAATAATCAAGGGTCCCTGCAGTTATGATTTATTCCTTGTCCAGAAGAGGAATTTTCCTCCATAAAATAGTGGATGAAATCCCACAGACAAAAGGAAGCACTCATATTTATATATTTCATGAAAGAAGGAACAAAATGAGAATCCTACATATGCATATTTAACAGATAAGGTAAGCATGAATATTCATAATTAGCAAGCCTCAGTTCTTTCCAAGAATATGTTGTTGAATAAATAAATAAAAAAAACAGTTTCATTTCCATCACAATTTTTATGAAATGGATCTCAGTGTTGGCCTATGCATTCCTTTGTTTATTTTTATCTTGTTAACACACGTTCGAATTCCTTCAACAAATTGGTTTCCCTCACAATCTTTCAGCAGCTCTTTAATTATTTCAAGAAAAATCATTGGCCCACTCATGAATAGAGAACAGCTTGGATCATTTTCTATGTTTTGCCTCTTGGAACATGTTGAGACTTGAAATTGCAATGTTATAATGGTGTCATGTTTTTACATTTGTTCTGGCTGTGAGATGCTCCTTGGTGTTCAGGTCTGGCCTCAGAAAGATAATGCAGCCCTTGGGGATGAAGATGCAGCCCAGCAGACTAGCACTGGAGGCCAGGATGGAGAAGACCTGGACAGCCACCATGTATTTCCTTTGGTGCTCAGGTAGGTGAGCACAAAAGTCACCCAGATGCTGCAGAAGACCAGCATGCTGAAGGTGATCAGCTTGGCTTCGTTGAAGGCCCCAGGCAGATTCCTGGCCAGGAAAGCCACCGTGAAGCAGATGGCAGTCAGGAAGCCCATGTAGCTGAGGGTGACGTAGAACATGACAACGGCCCCTTCATTGCATTGCAGGATGATCTCTCCAGGCTGGGAGTGGAGGTCAGAGTCAGGGAATGGGGGAGAAGCTCCCAGCCAGATGGAGCAGATGATCACTTGGACAGCAGAAGAAGAGAGGATGATGGAGTTGGCCAAGCTCTTCCCCAACCATCTCTTCACTCGGTTTCCTGGTTTCGCGGCCAGGAAAGCCAGCACCACCGTGATGGTTTTGGCCAAGAGAGAAGAAACGGCAACTGAGAAGATGATGCTGAAGACCGTTTGTCGGAGAAGGCAGGTGGCTTTCCTGGGTTGACCAATGAAGAGAGAAGAAGACAAGAAGCAAAGCAGGAGGGAGACCAGGAGGATGTAGGAGAGGTCCCGGTTGTTGGCTTTGACAAGGGGAGTTTCTCGGTATTTAATGAAGATGATTAAAACAAGACCTGTGATTAAAAACAAGAGTAGGGCAGAAGAGACCAGGATCTTGCTCAGATGTTCTTCATAAGACAGGAAGGTTATAACTTTGGGGATACATTGGACTCTGTTCTCATTTGGATATTTATCATCTGGACACTTGGTGCATTTTCCTGCATCTGTGAAACCAAAAAGCAACTTTCTTTAATATTCTGTCCTTTTATCTTACAGAAAATACCTTCTTTGGATAACAGCTGATATCAGGGGCATTTTCCAAGAAGCATTTTTGAAACAATTTCATTAAACAACCACTCTGTTGAAATGATACAGGGCAGGGGTGAAATGCTACCGGTTGGAGCAGTTCACTCGAACTGGTAGCAAAAAGTGCTTTAAAAAGTAAAAAGTTCCTACGATTACGCAGCACAGCTGATTTTCACACAGCTGATCATTAAGACTATTTTCTTTTACTTTTTAAAGCATTTTTAAACTACCAGTTCAGGAAAAACAGTAGTTTAAAAATGGTTTTAAAAAGTAAAAAAAAGTTGTCCATGCCCACCCAGTCACATGACCCCCAAACCAAGCCACACCCACAGAACCGTTAGAGAAAAAAATTGAATTTCACCGCTGGTACAGGGTCTCCTGCTTAAGCAGGGTGTAGGACTAAATGACCTATAAGGTCTCTTCCAGCTCTATTCTGATTGATTGATCTACATGTCTGGCAGACTATATGTGCAATGAGTTCCCCCCATTATTATCCACAGAACCACATTATGGACCAGTGACTCCTTCTCAGTGATCCTCAAGGGGAGGACCAATATACAGTGAATTTCAAGGTCTTTCAGAAGGTGGACCTAACACAATTCATCCAGTTCCAAAGAACTCAGATGTTCCTAGAAAGGTGAACTTAGCAGCAGAAGTCCAAACTAAGAAGCAGGAGAGAGATTTCCTCTGCTGTTAGTAAATCTTGCTCAGTCTGCCACCCCCTCCTCCCATCTCTTCCCAGCCCCTCCTTCCAAGTCTTTTTGACTTACTTCCTTTAGATAAGAAATTCTGCAGGTTGAAAATAAATATAAAAAACCAGGTGAGCTTCGATCTATCATTTAACTTGCACTTTCATGAAAAGGTTCTGGGTGGATCCAGTTCCACAACCCCCCCCCCCATTTTCCTCAGGGTGACCCACCTTCCTGGGTGGAGAAGGTGCCCTCCGGACAAGGAACGCAGTCATAGCAGCAAACTGGCTCTCCTTCTCGAGCCCTTTTGACAAATCCAGGATGACAACTTTCCCCACATCTGGACTGAGGCAGGGACTGAGCAGAAAAACAAGGAAGGCCAAAGAAAAGATGTTAGGACTCTCTGTCCATGGAAAACGGAGGGAGAAATGGATGGAGACAAGGAGCCTCTGGTCTTCACTGAGGTAAATTAGAAACCTCTGACTTCTTCTAAACAGATGCAGGAGGTAGAACATCTGGTAGATTCTTCATTTACTTCCTCCCTTTGAGTTTTGGCATTTAATGTTGCAATCAAGGAATTTTCTATTTAATAATGTAGAGCAATGTTGGCGAACCTTTTGGGCATCGAGTGCCAAAACGGGAGCACCCACAAATATTTTTGGCCCCATTTGGGTGCTTGCATAAGCACACACTGAAAACTAGGTGATCATCTGGATTTCAGCATTCGCATGCACACGAGCCATGTGGTCTACCGGTTTCTGGCACGCATGTGCACACAAAGGACCAGCTGCCTGGTGTGCATGCACCAGTTCCAGATTTCAGAGGTCCTCGTGCTTCCCTGCCGGCCCACCTGATCCCCGTTGGGGTGGCGGGACGTCCCCACTGAGGATCCGGTTCTGCAGCCCTGGACAGGGAGAGAAAGTTGGGTGGGAATTGCCCCCTCCCTCCACTGGAAAGCCAGAATACCTTCCCGGCCTTGGAACAAGCCAGCACAGCCCTCCCTCCCCCCACTTCATCCAAGGGAGAGTCTCCATGTGTGAGGAGCTGTGGAGATGGGGGTTGGTGGATGTGGGTCTGATGGTCCCCATGAAAGAAGGATCCAGCACAAAAAGCCTATGGGGGGGGGGGCGGGGAGCACCGGAGCGTTCCACATAATCTAAAAAAAATTTTTTTGGGGGGGAAACTGCCCTGCTGTGTAATTTAAACCTTGGAGGAGACAAAGGTGCCACAAGAGCAGAGCTGCAATGCAAAATGAAGGGCAGGGGAATCAGTGGGGAGCTGGGGGCTGTGGGAAGGGTGGGGGGCGGGGGGAAGAAGGGGAGGGGCATGGCTGAGTGAGGGGGACAAACTGTCTTTTACAACATTGATATTCCCTCCCCCCCCTCCATCAAACACGCATGTTACCCTTCAATATACTCCAAGCCATTTGGCTGCCTTCCCCTCAAAGCCCTGCAGTGGCTCGGATTGGAGTGAGATACACGCGTGTTTGTGGAGGGGTTGCCCGGCGGTGGAGAGGGGGGGAAAAGCCAGGGGGGTTTAAGTAGAGGAAGGGAATTGGGGAGGGGGCAAATCAGGCAGGGGGTGTTAAGCCAGAGCATCGAGGGGTCCCCAGCCTTTGAGGGACTCTGGAGGAAGGGGGAGCCACGTTTATCCTGGCAGCTGACTTGGAGGGCAAGAGGGCCAGGGGGTGGTGTCCCCCCCCACAAGTCCCACCTGAGAGATGCTGGCAGGGGAGCAATGCTGGGTAAGCGCTTGTCCCCAGCCCAGCAGCCTCCGAGCTTCCCCTCCCAACCCCTCCCATTCAAGGACCAATGAAACCAGGCTGTTTTCTGAAAGGCTGTGGGGGAGCCTTGCTTGGCTTTGCAGACCCTCCAGGACATTTATTACTGGCAATCAAAGCACCTCATGTCTGTCTGTCTGTCTGTGTTTTCTCTCTCTCTCTCTCTGCTCCTCCAGATCTCCAGTAGGGGCTGCCTGGTCACTCCTGCTCTTCCCCCTATGGCTGCTGCTGCTGCTCTTCTGGGGCGCCTGAACTGGCCAGGTACTTCAGAGCACAGATGAGCCATGGGCTGGAGGGCTGGGGACATGCAAGAAGCCCCCTCAGGTGGGGAGGGAGGGAAGCCCTGACCACAGCTCTGCTCTGCTAAGAAGCCACGGCTGGGATTGCCTCTCTGTGCATTTGGGCATCCATGGCTGCTGCTCTTTTTGTTGATGGTTTTTGCACATGCATGCATGCCAGACACCAAAACACTAAGTGGCTCATGTGTATGTGCAACCTGGAAACAAAGATCATTTTCCTGGTGTGTGCATGCACATCAGGTGACTCCTCTTCAAATTTCCTGGACCCCTATGCGCGGGAGGACCAGCTGACTGCCACGCCTGAACCTGGAAGAGCAACTGGTGATGGCTCCATGTGCCAGGAGAGATGGTTCTGTGTGCCACTTATGGAATGCGTGTCATATATTCCCCATCATTCAGGTAGCAGCAACAGTTTCTTTGGCAAGACACATGCACACACAGCCATCAGCCGTCATGCACTAAAGAAGCTGGGGGGCACCAGGGGAGTTGACCAGCCAAGCCTGCAAAACAAGGCATCCCATGAAATCGCCCCCTCTCTCCCCACCCCCCGTGTGTCTCTTGGGCTGATGGCCGTGGCTGGAACTGTAAGGGGAAAGCCTGGCCTTCCCTAAGAAATGGCTCCACCTGACATAGGTTCCCCATCACGGCTCTAGGCTTTGCCCACTTGAAATGAGATCTCAGGCTTTGGCAAACAGAGAAACAGCTGACCTCTCAGCGGCTTTTGATACCATCGACCATGGTATCCTATTGTGCCGACTGGGGGGGTTGGGGCTGGGAGGCACCGTATTACGGTGGTTCTCGTCCTACCTCTCTGGTCGGTCGCAATGTGTGTTGGCAGGGGGGCAGAGGTCGGCCTCGAGACCCCTCTTATGCGGGGTTCCTCAGGGGTCGGTCCTCTCACCCCTCCTGTTCAACACCTATATGAAGCCGCTGGACGAGATCATCCGTGGTTTTGGGGTGGGATATCATCTGTACGCAGATGATACTCAGCTGTACATATCCACCCCAGACCACCCCAATGATGCCGCCGAGGTGTTGTCCCGGTGTTTGGAGGCCGTACGGATCTGGATGGGTAGTAACAAACTCAAGCTCAACCCGTCCAAGACTGAGTGGCTGTGGCTCCCGGCACCCCAGTTCAGCCAGATTACTCCAACTCTGGCCATTGGGGGCGAAACACCGGCCCCCGTGGAGAGGGTGTGCAATTTGGGTGTCCTCCTGGATTCCCGGCTGTCCATGGAGGACCATGTGGTGGCCGTGACCAGGGGGGCATTCTATCACGTACCCCTGATGTGCCAATTGCGCCCCTTACTGGACCAGGCTGCCCTTCGCACAGTCACTCAAGCACTCGTGACATCCCGACTTGACTACTGTAACACTCTCTACATGGGGCTTCCCTTGAGGTGCACTCAAAGGCTACAGCTAGTCCAGAATGCGGCCGCGCGGGTGATTATGGGCACCTCTAGGTTCTCCCACGTAACACCTCTCCTGCGCGAGCTGCACTGGCTGCCTGTGGCCTTTCAGGTGCACTTCAAGGTTTTGACGACCATCTTCAAAGCGCTCCATGGCTCGGGGCCTAGTTATATGCGAGACTGTCTTCTGCCCCATACATCCCTTCGTCCGATCCGCTCCCACAGAGAGGGTCTTCTCAGGGTGCCGTCAGCCGGGCAATGCCAGTTGGCGGCACCCAGGGGAAGGGCCTTCTCTGTGGCGGGCCCAACCCTCTGGAACGACTTACCCCCCGGAACTACGTACCATCTCAGACCTCCGCCTCTTCCGCCAGCGTCTTAAGAAGCATCTTTTCCAACAAGCCGGCCTAGCATAACCTCCCGTTTTGACTGTTTTTAGATAGTTTTAATTTGGGGGATTTTATACATATTTTAGCACAGGGTATCGATTGATTTAATAGCTTTTAAATTTTTGTACTTATTTATATTTGTTATGTCTTTTAAATTTCCTGTGTGCCGCCCTGGGTCCTTTTTTGGAGAAGGTGCGGGGTACAAATTCTAATAATAATAATAATAATAATGATGATGATGATGATGACGATGATGATGATGATGATGATAATAATAATAATAATAAAAGACACCAAAATTTATCCCACCTTATTGAGCAACTTTAGCTGTGAAAGAGCCTCTTGTTCGATAGAAAATCTCTGTCTTTGAAAATCCACCAAAATCTTCATCCTGGGATCCTCCTTGGGGACACCCAACCATCTGTAAATGCCCATATCTGCTTTTATCTCCCCATTTTGATCCAAGTAAAGTTTAAAGTCAGAAATATTCCAAAATTCGTTCTTCTCCAGAAAGGGATGAAACTAGAATGGAAACATCCAGGAATTTAAAATCAGAAAACTTTGTTTTTCCCCCCATATTGAATCTTTCTTCTACAATTGTCTCATCTCCAAATATGGTTAAATAGAACATAAATATTGCCATTATCTTCATAAGCGAATCAAAAAGTTTGCGAAAAAATGATCAAAATATAGAGAAAATATAATCAACACAGTTGGTCAATTATTTGGAACATTCTAGAACAGATGATAAATAAAATGAACAGAGAAAAAAAGATGATCCATAAACTCTTTCAAATAACAGGGTGATTCCCAGAAAGCCTGGGTTGATCAAGAAGAAATCTCTCAGGCTGATCTTCTCCCTTGTAATCCTGATGGAAAACTCCTCCTGATCAGAGGTGGGTTCCTAACGGTTTGCACCAGTTTGGCTGAACCAGTAGCATCTTGGCAGCCTGGGTCACTGGAACCTGCAACAATCCAGGCTGGCCACACCCCTGAACCGGTTATCTTGGCCATATTGTTCTTGCCTTCTGCACATGCACAGAGCAACCCGCAGTAGAGGCAGCTGGAACCCACCCCTGGCTCGATCCCACTTAGGAGCCTCAGTTTACTCCTGAGCCCCATTGGCCTTTCTCCCTGCCTCTCCCGGCTAATGTTGCTCACGAGTAAACTGCAGCTAGGATCTTCCGCGTGTTGCGTGCCCGGAAACAGATGGAGGCATGGGCTAAAGTTGGGAAGGGGGAGTAACACATGGGGTGGGACCTGGCCAGCCTTACTGTCACAGCTCACGATAGACCGAGGCCACAGTTGCCCTTTGTCCATCCAGCCAGCGGGAACCACAGCAGCTCCAGTCATGGCTGGAGCTTTCTTTTCCAGCTGGCAGCTGAAAAGTTCGCCCTCTTAAAAGCCTCCAGTGATGGAGCTTTAGGATCCAACTGCACTTTAAACAACCAACCAACCAACCAACCAACCAACCAACCAACCAACCAACCAACCAACCAACCAGGGCTTAGTTTGGAAACAGAAGAAGAAACAACCAGTGAGTGACTGCGCCCAGGCTGGGGGGGGGGTGTTGGGGGGGCACTGGGAGGGGAGGTAGGAAGTCTCTGAGTGAGTGCTGGACAAGGGCTTACTTTGGAAACAGAAAAAGAAAGAATGGCTGAGTGGCTGGGCCTAGGTGGGGTCCGGGCTGTTGTGGGATGGGTGGGAGGATAGGAGGTCTCCGAGCAAATGTTGGGCAATCAAGCAGGTGGACAACCTCTCTTTCCAGTCTCCGGTGAATGGCTGCATCCAGCCAGGGGATCAGAGGGGGCAGCTGAGCAAGCACTGGGCAAGCAGGCAGGAGGGAGACCTCGGAGGCTGTCAACCCAGTTTTGTGCCCAGTCAGCTCCAGTTGCCCACCACCATGGTCAGGCATGGGGAGTTGGGGGAGACCGCTGGGCAGGAGCGGTTTGGCTCCTGCCCAGAAAGAAGGGAAAGAAAGATAGGGAGGCAGGGGGAAGAAAGTGAAACATATATTTGGATGGATAGATGGATACATAGAGGGAGGGATGAAAGGAGAGAGAGAAAAAATGAGAGGAACGAAGGACACAAACCCTGACTTCAAAAGACTCTTTGAAACTGCACAGGTGGCTGGAAGGGACCTTGGAGGTCATCTAGTCCAACCCCATATTTCCAGCAGACCACCTTATATATCCGTGATAGGGAACCTAGGGCGGCACGTGGAGCCATTTGTCAGGGCACACAAGATGCTGTCCTGTCAGCTGGTCAGTGCGTATGCATGTGCTGGCCAGCTGAATTCGCCCTTGTTTGAAGCCATTCTTCACCATCCCTGGGTCCTTTTGGAGAAGGGCGGGATATAAATCAAATAAATAAATAAATAAATCCCCAGGCTTCAGAGGCTTTACAGGAGTCTGGGGAGGGTGAAAAGTGCCCCCCGCAGGCCCTCCGGAGGCTTCATGAGCTTCCCTGAAGACTCCAGACCATTCAAAACGACGCTCCGAGCAAATTGGACATCACTTCCGGTTCCGTCGGAGCGTCATTTGGAGTGAAGCCTCCTGAAGGTCCTGTTTTCGCCCTCCCCAGGCTCCGATAAAGCCTCTGAAGCCTTGGGAGAGTGAAAAGAGCATGTAAAAATGGGGGGGGGGTCTTGCCTGTAGTGCGTGCATGTGCACTGGGGGGTGGGCATGCATTGCATTATGGATGATGCACGCCCATTCAAGTCCCCCCTGCGCTCTCCCCACTTATGTCACACGAGCCAAAAAAAGGTTCGCCATCACTGTCAGGGTTAGAAGGGGCCTTGGAGGCCATCTAGTCCAACCCCTTGCTCCAGCAGGAGACCTTATATCCTCTGGATGATTTTGGAGCGTCTAACAGACAGGAAAATTGCCAGAAAAGGGAAGGCTGCCATGCAGAGGAAGGCAGAGATAGTCCTTGTGTGTGTGTATATGTCTGTACATACAGTATATATGATATTGTAAAAGATAATATATCTTTTTGTATGCCTATACACACACTATACTATGTAATATGGATGTACGCATATGGCATGTATACATAGGATTAAATTGTGTATTCGGAATGTTCATTAATAGTAAATAAATAGACAGGGAAATTGTATCTTGTTGAGGTGAGGAGGGGCCAAGCAAGGTACCCCTTGATGTGAGTGATGTCAAGTTGGCCACACCCACCCAGTCAGATGACCACCAGCCACACCCACAGAACTGGTAGTAAAAATATTTCACTCCCACCACTGGATCCAGCCCTCTTCCAATCATTGACTCCTGATACACACAAGTGTAAGATCTGCTCACTATTATTCCAGAGTGTCAGAGATGGAAAAATGGATCCAGTTACAAGAGAGGAGATGTTAGCCTAATGAGAAAGAAAAATATGAGAATAGGATGAGCAGTCTTAGAACTGAGCCAGTTAATAATAAATAAATAAAATAATAAACTGAGCCAGGAAAGCAGAGAGGTTCAGTCTCCTATTCATAGATTGTCTGAATGTAAAGACTGAGCAGCCATCAGTCAGAGAAGCTTCAACTGGGAATCCTGCAGAGAGGAGGGGTTGGGCTAGATGGTCTCAGGGTCTCCTCCACATTTAAAAAGGTTGTCCTGCCACAATATATAACTCTTGTGCTGTTGTTGCTCCAGCCCCACTTAGTGACTGGGGGCAGATAAGCCTAACTATGGTCTGAAGCCAGGCTCCATTTTCTGTCAGCCTTTGGAGAAGACGGAAGCAGCCGTTGTGACCGAGACCCCTGGTCATCCGGAGACGGCCTCCGTCCCTCACACGGAGCATCACTGGAGAGGTTCCAGCTGCTCCTTTGCTGGCTGTTAGTGAATGCTGCCTATCTCGGCTTTCTATTTGATTTCCACCCTTTGCATCTCCTCAGTTTCACCTGCCCTCTTCTCCCAATAAAGCATCCAGATCCACACCAGGCTCCCTTTCATTGGAGGAGAATAGGGGGGCTTAGCTGCCTGTCCAGCTGCACACAGACCCACCTGCAATGGGGATGGAAGAAAGGTGGAATTCCACCAGGCTCATCACAAACCCACAAATAAGGGGATTTTTTAAAGAAATACAGCATTTTCCAATTAGCAGTGCTTAATATCAAAATGCCATGGTATCTAATCTGTGGAACCATTAATCCCCTGAGTAATTGAATTTGACAGATCTTTTAAGATTGTTCCCTTGTTCTCTTCTGGATTCCTTCTCCAAAGGATCTAAGATTAATGGATCCATATTGGGACACCCATACCTGCCATGCCTTCAGCCTTGGAGACCCCAAGATCTTTTCTCCCTCCTTCCTTCCCCTCCTCGACCTGGAGGAATAGGCGACATTCAAGGCCTGGGCCAGAGTCTTTATGACACTGTAATAATGGTAGCCATTTTGGCCCCTTAATCTCCCCCATTTCCATTGGGTCTCCAGTGGGGCTTTCTGAGTGCATCTTCTGCGGCCTTTGACAGAAAAGACATTTTTTGAAAGAGAACAGCGGAAAGAAGGATCCTGAAACTTTTCTTCCACAGATACAAAGGGTTCAAAGGCAGAATCTTTTGGCCTTTTTTTAAACAGATAACCAAACTGCCAAATACTATGGATGTATGTGAGAAGTCTGCGCTTTATTTCATAAGCTGCAAAAGTTGTGAGGATCCAGACTTTCCCTTCAATGGGTCTTGGGAGATGCATAAATGTTAAATGGAAAGGAAGAATTCTGTTCCAAATGGATTCAAATTCCATGAAGTGAACAAAGATGTTGACTTGTCTCCACTTAGAGAGGGAATCCCTGAGGGCTTCTGCATGTCCAGTTGTTGAAAATTGTTGTGATATAACCACACAAATTCCACTCCTGACAAGCAAAGGAGGGAAAATCCTCATGAAATCCTCTCCCTTCTCTGTGTCTGAAGCAAAGAGGCCAATCAGGGTCCATCTGAAGTGGAGGAGCAGCTGGATAATTGCTGGGTGCTGGAATCCTTCTTTGGGGAAAATCTGGTGGGAAAAGGGGAATCGACTTTTATCACTCAGAACCTCTGAAGCACTTAGAAGATTGATCTGAAAAAGGAATTGAAAGGATTAGAGTCGTGATGGGGAAACTGAGGGATGCAGAGCCTTCTCTCCCGGCATGCCAGCCACCCCAGCTCAGCTCCACTAGCATCCACATGCAGGACCACCTCCTGCCGGCCAGCTGGTTTTCGGGCCTATTCCGAGGGCCAGGGTGGGGAATGCATCAGTATGCAATAGAGGGGGGAGGGCTTGGATGGCTGGAAGTGAGTGTGAATGGCTCCCCCCCCCCCAGTGCTTCCTGGCTCAGTTAGAGGCTTCCTTCACCCTTCAAATAGTTGCAAGGGTGTTATTTTTTATTTTTGCTTCGAGGTTGGTGCAGGAGGCTTTCCAGGGCAAAAATGGGGTGTGGAAAGCACAGGGGTTGTTTTCCCCCCTGTTTTGGCCCTGGAAAACCTCCTGCACCAACCTGGAAGCAAAAATAAAAAATAAAACCCTTGTAACTATTTAAAGGCCGAAGTGTTGCAGAAATAACGAGGTTTGGACTACTCAGAATCAGGAAAAGTTTATTTGTGGCTGCCAGGTTCAGAAATCAAGTCAAAGGCCAGCATGTAAATTCTGAACAACTTCTAATAGCAAACACGCATTCTTATACTTTGACAAAGATAGCATCACCCGGTAATACAACTCATCTCTGATTGGTTAAGCTCCTTATTGCTAGGCTGATAAGCATACAGGGAACATTATTTTCACTCTGACTTTTGTGGTTAAGCTCTATGTCTGACTTGCAAGGTGCCTTTAACTGACTCTTCCGCAAGTGCCACTTCTGTGGTTTGGTGCTTAGACTTCCTGTTGCAGCTCCAACAAACAAATATTGTTACAATGCAGAGCTAAAAAGGGACCCTCGAGGCCATCCAGTCCAACCCCACATCATTTAACTCTTAACAACCAAGTCTCACTTTATGCCCTGCCTCAGAAGGAAGTCTCCAACTGAGCCAGGAAGCATGGGGGGAGGGGAGGGGAGGGTGGGGGAAGGCCATTCACACTCACTTCCGGCCCTCCAGAGTTTCCTGTGCAATGGGAGCCCCCTCCTCCTACACTGCATACTTATAAAAAGTGGGGATTCTCTCTGCTGCAGCTCTTGAATGCTTGCAGGTTGTTGTTGTTTTTTTTTGCTTTCAGGTTGGTGCAGGAGGCTTTCCAGGGAAGGAAGCTTCCAACTGAGCAAGGAAGCACTGGGGGGGGGGGGATGTTTCAGGCCATTCACCCTCACTTCTGCCCTCCAGAGTTTGCTGTTCCAGGGCAGAAATGAGAGCCTGTCCTGTGGAACCCTCTGCCACTTGGGCGAGCAGGACAAGCACACGAAGAAGAAGAGGAGGATAATGAAGAGGCTTTGCAGGAGCTGGCAGGGAGCAGGTCAGGTGGGGCTGGCTGGGGAGGGGGCAATCATGGTGCTTAGGGGGCAGCAGCCTCCATGCCCCAACTGTGCTGGGGGGTGAATGAGAGGCCCTGCTTGAATGAGGAGGAATGTATTCATACACCCTCAGGTGTCAGGTGTCGCCCACACCCTTGGCAGCAGTTTCGGTGCCCTCACACACATAAAGACACACACATACACAATTGGATTGCTCTCTTCCCCTCCCTGTCTCTCTCTTGCCCCATTTACTTGGAAGCTGCTCCATGAGACAAGAAGCCAAGAAACAAGAGAGGAGACAGAGGTTTGCAAAGTCAGAGAGTCCTTGTTGCAGGAAGGGAGGGAGAAGCAGGAAGGATCTGAGTGGGTTGGGGAGGTCTTGAGGGTCTCTTCTATCACCAGGACCCCCATGGCCTTCCCCACCCTGAGATTCCTCAGGAGCACATTGGTATTCTTCAACTGGGAGCTCTTAGGAAAGGATCCCCTCCTTGTGGGTTGCAAACAGCTCTTTCCAGTGGGGGAAACAGGACAAAGCAAGTGGGGGGAAAGAGTTTCCTTTGCTCTGTTTCCAGTCTGAAGGAGACCATGGCAGGGTCCCTACAGAAGAGCTCTTGGAAGGATCATGATGGATTCATAGAAAAGCAACTAACGTAGCCCTGCTCTTAACGGCTGAAGCTGTTGCCCATCAAAAACAGAGGAGCTCTGATAAACTCCCATCATTTTGACAGTTTGGCTGTCCTGTAGTCTGTCCCCATGAAATGCAAGCATGGAATCAACTGAGCCTGGTTTGTTCTCAGTCTTTTCAGTGGCCACAAACTACTAGCAAAAGTGGCATTTGATCACAAGGCAAGGAAGGTTTCTCCTTTTGCATTGGTGCATCCAAGAAGGGAGAGGAAAGAGAAAGAAAAAGAAGGAAAGAGGGGAAGAGAGCAAGGAAGGAAAAAGAAGGAAAGAGGGGAAGGAAGAATGAAAAGAGAAGGAAAAAGAAGGGAAGGAAGGAGATTATAAAGAGAGACAGTGAGGGTGGGAGGTAAATCCTGCCTTAGCACTTGATCAAAAGCAGCCCTTCTGCCTTTGACCATCCCCTTGTCCCCTACTCCTGACCTCTCCTGGTGGTCTCCCATTCTATCATTGAGGATGCTTTGGTTACATAAGTAGAGGGAGTGGACCTCCCTCTGACCTACATACTTTGCCCTCCTGCACACACCATGGGCAACCAAGGAAAGGGAGCACAGCAGCAGTGGGAGCAGGCCCACCATGCCCCCCGAAGTTAACCACAATGGGGGCCTCATTGAAATTGAGTTTGACACCCCTGGACAAAAGTCAGATTAATCAAAAGCATGCCAAATGCAAACATTTATCTTTCAATAAAAAGATATTTGTATCATTGAAAGGCCTGTTATTGTGGGGAGGTTTTTCAGAGAAAAGACATTAATCACGTATGACTTGTTTTTCCTAAACTAAAACCTCATTATTCAGCTTAAATTGCCGTGTTGGCACTCTGATATAAATAAGTGGGTTTTGGGTTGCAGTTTGGACATTCGGTCTCTAAAAGGTTTGCCATCACTGGATTAGAGCGTATACAGAGTGCAACCTAATTCAGCTTTTGTTAAATTGCTGTTGAGAGAAGCTCCATTGTAACCTAATGTGCCAACTTGCAGAGATAAAATTTTTAGGTGAATTGCCAAGCTTAGCCTAGCAAAGTAACTTCTTGTGAAAAGTAAAATGTGGATTCTGCCAAGTAGCCTTGCTTGTAACTTAAAATGTGTGTTCAGCATTCCCTAACAAAGCTCTGCGTTATGCACCAGAAAATGATGTATTTTCCCTTCTAAAGTCTATTGTTTTCAGAGCATTGAGAAAAATCATGAAGTTTTCTGTGATATAAAATTATGTTTCTATAGCAATGACATTCTGGGCAAGCTGTGTGAGCTGTAAGATGTTTGGAAAAGTTTTTGGTGCTGTTTTTCTCTCTTTGCCTGCTCTGTTAAGGTGGGAGACCAAAAGTCTTTTGCTTTCTGCAGAAATAAAAGCTGAAAATCCATAGCCTCATCTTCAGAGTTTCATTGGACTTGTCAGATTCTGAGCTGCATTCAAAAACCTCACACAATGAAGAAACCTGTGTTATATTTAGGGTCAGATCAAGTCCAAACTATTAGATTTTATTGAATCCAATCTTGTTCTCATGAAGACATTAGAATAATTTGTTAATTAGGCATTGTTTAAAATATTAAAGACAGACTATTAGCAAGATTGTATAATAAAAGTGGAAAATAATAAACAAACAAACAAGCAAACAAACAAACTATAAACAATGTAAATCATATTATTGTATCTCACCCCTACAATTTATTGCAGTTAGGTTAACATGTTCAAATGGCAACTGAAGTATTCTATTCCAATAAAGGGCCTACTATAATTTTTGAGGTTTGCCGCATATTTTAATGCTTCTATCGCCCAGATTCTTTGTGGAGGAATCTTTTAACTTCTTCTCTAGTTGTACAAGAAACAGGTGGGAACTCAGTTCCTAATACAATTTTTCAGTAGTAGAATCCAAGATTGGTCTTTAATTGAAGTTTTGTCTGTTCTAAGAGCCACAATTTTTAGAGTCTGTCAGTTTCCATAGATTAAATTTTATTCCAATATCCATATTTTCTGATTTTAGACAAAGCAAAAATTGTGTAAATTCCCAAATCAGCTCTGAGGGCAGCAGCTAGAGTCCTTTTGTCCACCCCAAGATCTTACTCAGAGGCTGTGATTGGGTTGGTTCTGCTAGTGGTTCCTCTCTGAAGCCCCAAACATCAGATTGATAGAAGAACTTGGGGAAACCTTGGCCTCACATACTTTAATAATTGGGGCTGAGGAAGCTGGAGAGCTTTGAGGTTTTCTTTTAAGCTCCACTTTCACTCCTGTCTTTGATCTAACTGAGCTCCTTTGATGATGAGGGAGCCAAGATTCAGCCTCAGAGAAAACAATCCCAGGTAAGGAAAGGTCTTACTTGCTCTATTGGCTGACCATCTATGGCTATGATATCATTTCCCAAAGACCATAACTTTTGAACTCAATTTATTAATTATTATGATACAAAGATCTAAGTCTTCTTCATAGTGTATGCCAGTGGGGGGCAAACTCATTAGTCAAGAGAGCCAAATATCAACAGTACCAAGATTGAAATTTCTTTTGAGAGCCAAAAGGTGTGGCCTGTTTTGTGGGAGTGGCTCAGTGGTCATGTGACCGGGTGGGCGTGGCCAATTTGGGAAATGTGGTGAAACTCACAACGACGGTCCTCCTTAGCAACCAAAATTTTGGGCTCAATTGTGGTCGTAAGTTCTTTCTTTCTTTCTTTCTTTCTTTCTTTCTTTCTTTCTTTCTTTCTTTCTTTCTTTCTTTCTTTCTTTCTTTCTTTCTTTCTCTCTCCCACTCTCTTTATCTTTCTATTTTTCTTTATCTTTCTCTCTTTTTCTTTTTGTCTCTCTCTCTTTATCTCTCTTTTTATCTGTCTCTCTCTCCGCCCTCCACCCATCTGTCATTCTGTGTGTGCATGTGTGTGTGTGTGTGTGTGTGTCTGTCTCTGATTCCCTCTCTCCCTCCCTCTCTCTCTGTGTCTCTCTGTTTGTCTCTTCCTCCCTCCCCCTCCCTGAAGCAGGGGAAAGCCTGGCATGCTGGCTGGGGAGGCCATAGCTGCCTCCTCCTGCAGCGAGCACACCCGAGGCCGCGGCCACCCAAGCGCTGCTGTGGCCATCTGGGTGCCACACGCCCACCTCCCTTCCAGCCGCCCATGGCAGCCAGCCCCGGAAAGCGCACCTCATCACACTGCTGCTGCTGCCGCCCCTGACCCCTGCGACACGCACCTCCCGCCATCCGAGGTCGCCCAGCAGGCGCATCGGGCTGGACAGCCACGCACCTCTTCACCAGCTCCCTCCAACGGCCACCCATGTGGGGCTGGGAAGGAGGCGGGCGCGTGGCGCCCAGACAGCCACGACGGTGCTTGGGTGGCCGCAGCCTCGGGTGCGCTCGCTGCGGGAGGAGGCAGCCATGGCCTCCCCAGCCAGCGTACCGGGCTTTCCCCTGCTTCGGGGGGGGGGGGAGGAAGGAAGAGACAGGAGGAGGCAGAGACAGGAGGAGGCAGAGACAGGAGGAGGCAGCCGCAGCCCCCCCAGCCTGTTGACATGCCGGGCCCTCCGCTGCCTGGGGGGGGGGGAGGGAGAGAGGAAGAGCCGCACCTGAGGGGCAAAAGAGCCGCTTGTGCCTCACGAGCCACGGTTTGCCGACCATTGGTGTATGCAATCCAATGTGTAAGTATGATAATATCCTTTTATTAGTGAAAATCAGTGTGTTCCGATCAGTATTTGGCATGCTAAACATGTGTGTTTATAACAGAGCTTATCTATATAAATTAAAATGTAAAATAGTTTGTACGAATCCACTAATCTCAAAAACTACTGAACCGATCTGCCTCAAATTTTGACACAATCTTGCCAAGGACTTCCGATAATAGAATACCTACTCATTTTGTGCCTAGCACACGTGTATCATGTGCAAGGTACACACATGTAAAATGTACCCACTGAAAATGTTTTTACCTTCCTGTAGCTCCTCCCATCTGGCTAATACGTCACGAACACGTAATGGCAAAAAACAGCCTTGCGAAGCAACGTTGCCAGGGGCAACGTGGAAAGCAATGCATGACGCATGCGCCTCCCTGTCTGCCTATAGCGCTCTCTTCCACACACACACATGCACGCATGCACAGCCACAGGATCAGAAGCGTCCCAGCTCTGGAAGGTGCGCCGGCTGCCTCCTCCTGCAGCGAACGTGTGGGCGTGGGCAGCACCCGAGGCTGCGGCTACCTAAGCACCGCCAACGCCGTCCGGGCGCCGCACGCCCACCTCCCTACCAGCCCCGTGTGGCGAGCAGCCTGGTGGCCTCTGCAGGTGGCTGTTGCTTATTCTGCTGCCCCCGAGCCCTGCGACACGCAGCTCCCGCTGTCCGAGGTTGCCCGGCAGGCGCATCGGGCAGCACAGCTGGCCACGTCTCCACCAGCTCTCTCCGACGGCTCTGGAAAGTGCGACCTTGGATGGCAGAAGCTGCGTGTCACAGGGCTCAGGGGCAGCAGCAGCAGCAGCAGCCACCTGCAGAGGCCACCGGGCTGCCCGCTACATGGGGTGGTATGGAGGTGGGTGTGCGGCGCCCAGACGGGCTCGGCGGTGCTTAGGTAGCCGCAGCCTCGGGTGCTGCCTGCACGCTCGCACACTCGTTGCGGGAGGAGGCAGCCCTAGACTCCCCAGCTGACATGCCGGCCTTTTCGCTGCTTGTGGGGGGAGAGGGAGGGATAGACTGGCATACACACAGAGACAGAGGGGGAGGGGGAGGGAGAGACAAACGGAGAGATAATGAATGAGAGAGATCGACAGGCACACACACAGTGACAGAGAGAAAGGGAGGGGAGAGAGACAGACACACAGGGAGAATGAGTGAGAGAAAGATAGACAGGCAAACATACACAGAGTGACAGAGATGGGGGAGGAAGGAGAGAGAGAGAGATAGACAGACAGAGAGAATGACAGAGAAAGACAGAGAGGGAGGGAGGGAGAGACAAAGAGACTAATGACCTTGCCCACCACTGCGTTAGGCACAAGGGAGGGAGGGAGGGGGGTCTGGAGGAGGTTGACTGTGTGTGGGGGGTGCGGTCTGGGGAGGGGAGGGATATTTATTTAGGAAGAGGAATATAGAGAGAGGAAGAAATACAGTAGGTAGTTAGGTAAGTAGAGGGATAAACGAGAGGGATGAATACAGCAGGTAGGTAGATAGGTACACGTATATAGAGAGAAATACAATACGTAGGTAGGTAGGTAGGTAGAGGGAGAGAAAGAAGAATACAGTAGGTAGGTAGGTAGGTGGATAGAGAGTGGGGGAAATGCGGTAGGTAGGTAGGTAGGTAGGTAGGTAGGTAGGTAGGTAGGTAGGAAGGAAGATAGAGGGGAGAAATACAGTAGGTAGGTAGGTATGTACAGCGATAGAGAGGGAGAAATACGGTAGGTAGGTAGGTAAGTACAGAGATAGATAGAGAGGGAGAAATACAGTAGGTAGGTAGGTACAGGGATAGATAGGGAGAAATACAATAGGTAGGTAGGTAGGTAGAGGGATAGATAGAGAGGGAGAAATACAGTAGGTAGGTAAGTAGAGGGATAGATAGATAGGGAGAAACACAGTAGGTAGGTAGGTAGATAGAGGGATAGTGAGGGAGAAATACAGTAGGTAGGTAGGTTGGGGGTTATATGGTGGTTGCGTATATGTGTGCAGGTGTAGATCTACAAACAGATTGGTTGGCCATTTAACCAGTCTGGGCCACAGCAACGTGTGGCTGGGTATAGCTAGTAACAAAATAAAAGGGTTAGAAGGGACCTTGGAGGTCTTCTAGTCCAACCCCCTGCTCAAGCTGGCAGAGGGCTTCTGGGGGAAGGGGAAGCCAAACACGGCTTGCATGGAGGCCCCGGGGGGGAGGGGAAATGGTGCCCTTTGCTTCAGCTTCTGAGCCTGGGCAAAGGGGCATGCAGACCCCTGTCGCCTGGCACGCACAACCTTGCCCATTGCACATCTTCTGGGTTTCTGGCACACTTGCATGCACAATGATCAGCTGGCATTTGCATGCACGGCAGTGCCAGGAACTGATCGTCACATGCATACACATCAGAAACTAGAAGAGGAGCTGCCTGGTGCACATGAACACACCGACATGCACACTGGGCAACTTCCAGATAGCATCCCTGACAAGAACACTCAGTGCTGAAAAGGTTCCCCCTCCATGCCCTCTTCCAAGGGTGGTTTTACTATAAAGTGGGACCAAGACTCCACATGATTTGGATTCTCTCCTTCGGTTGATGCAGCCTAGGATTGCTATGGCTTTTTTTGGCTGCTGCCCCACATTGTTGGCTCACATTTGAGAGATTGTCCCCTAAGATTCCCAGATCCCTCTCACAGTTGCTGCTATTGAGCCAGGCTTCACCTGATCTGTACCTGCACATTTGGTTCATCTAGCCTCAGTGTAAGACTTGACTTTTCTCTACATTGGATTTCATTTTGTTAGATAGGCCCAGGGTTCAAGTCTATCTAGGTGCACCTGGATCTTCAGCCTTTCTTCTGGGGTGTTGGCTATTCCTGCCAGTTTAGTGTCATCTGTAATTTTATAAACTCTATATAGCTGTTCGCCACCTAAAACCTTCTGGTCCTTCTGCAAGGAATGCATTTTTCTGAAGTTTAACTAAGAGGATCATGGAGTAAATTACAGCCACAATATCTGCTAGACTATTTGGCCTATAATTGACAGAGTCCTTTTTATTCCACTTTTTAGATATATAAAATGCTACTATTGCCAACTTCAATCCGACTGGATGGGGCAGGCATTATTTACACGTGGAAATGAAGGTGCCAATAGAGGCCCCAACAACCAGGGATATTTTTGGATCACTTAAATAGTTGGTAGAATGTCTTCTCCAGGGAATGTATTGCTTGCATTTCAGGCCTTTTATGATTAATCTCAACATGAACACAATGAGGTAAAATATTGACCATTTTTGCTATTATGGAGAAAAGCAGGTCTTGAATTCCATGGAGAAGACATGATTGCATCTATTGCTCACCCACCACCACCTACCCCTCAATTTACCACATGGAGAAAAACGCACACAAACCTGTGGGACTTTGTAGGTGCCTCCTAATGTTGACATCTGGATGGAGATTTCCCTTCTAGCTGCATCAAGAAGAGCCAGAAGGTTCTCCTTCCTTCCACAGCCATAGTTGGGGACATTGGCTTCTCCAGTGGAGAGAATGTCCAGCAAGGCATCTGAAGTGCGGAAAGTGCTAAAATAGTTGTTATGGATGTTGTAGCCAAGCGTGAGATTGTGCAGGACCTGGAAATTCTTGTTGACCATTTGGATGTTGAAAATGTATGCTAAGCCCTCTGGAAAATCATAATAATTCCTATTGTAAAAAAAAAGTTATTATAATGGGCAGCAAGAGATACTTTTTAAAAATATATAATCCTCCATAAGCCTCCTGAGCCTTAAGCCAACATTGATCCAAAAGCAATGATCAGTTATACAAATAAGGAAATGGGCTGAGGTACAGAAACTGCAACTGATTCCACCACTACTTTAAATAAAATTCATTATTCAAATGATAAATTAAAGATTGAACTGAGAGAGGAAAATAATCTGAAGCCCTTTCAGCTTTTTTTAGACCCATTTTTGGATTTGAGTTTCTTTCACCAAACCAGACAAAAGAGAGAAGCATGGAAATCAAAATCATTGAGGAAATTAGACAGATCCTCCAATAAAGGAATAAATGAAAAATAAAAAACAGAAAAGAAGGAGAGTGTCAGAATGGAGGGAGGGCAACTCCATCATCCTGAATGACTTACTGATTATGGAAAACAAACTGAAGAGAAGGAGCCACATCGAAAAGCAACTTCGTATGCAATATTTCCTTTCCACTGGTGATAACTATACCAATGAGATGGTCTCCTGGGCTGTTAAAGCTCTGTGGTTGTTTTCCATCCTGGTGCTCCAAACTCTGCGGGCATTTCATCTTCAGCTTCCCAGAGACTGGAAGGGACGCCAGCAGCATCAGAAGCAGAAGCAGGAAATCCATCATTCATGGGGTGAATCAATCGATCCCTTTCCTGTTTCTAAAGAAGAATTTGAAGAATTCAAAGGACTCTCACAAGGTGGAAAATGATCCAGTGTCTTTCCTGATTGAAACTCAGAGAAACACTCAGCTTCAGCTGGAAAGGAGAGAGATAGATATTCAAGAGCACAGACCCTGCCTGTCCCTAAATTCCCTATTTCTCTGCCCAAAGTCTCCCTGGAAGATTCGGCCAGAGCAGAGTTGAACCTTTGATCATAATTCTCCCTCTCAGGAGGGATCCCTGGAGAATTCAACCAGTTCTTGGACTCAAAGGTTGTTGGGAGATTCTCTGTAGGGAAATAAAAGGGAAATAATCCCTATGTGGCTCATAATAACAGGGGCAGAGATGGAATTAAATCCGTCATCTAGAATTGAGAGGTTGGTGTCTCCATGCTTGAAACTGGCCCCAGAGGGAATACACGGCACCTGTGGATGAAGACAAAAAGAAATGTGACATTTGTTGGCATTGTGGATAAAAGAGAAAAATCCCAGAGGTCAGTTAATGCCAGAGCATGTCACAGATCTGAAACAGTTGCCTGCTGAGTTGGAGCCAAAATTTACTTTATTTTGAAAGCTCTGAAAAAAGTAAATAATTATCATTTTTCATACCTATGATCATCACACCATCCCCATGGTGAGGTGTTCAACATTCGGAGGCTTGGCAACTGGCATGTACTTATGACGGTTGCAATGTTCCAGAGTCATTGATCCCCTTTTGCGACTTTCTGACCAGCAAAATCAATGGGGAAGTCTGTTTCACTTAACAACTGTGCTACTAGCCTAAGAACTTTAATGACTCCTTTAACGACTGTGGCAAGAAATGTCATAACGTGGGAAAAACTTACTTAACAACTGTCTCCCTTAGTAACAGAAATTTTGGGCTCAGCTGTGACCGTAAGGTAAGGACTTCCTGCCTTTCAGTTCCTTGCTGTCAGCTCTGCTTCCAAAAGGCAACCTGGAAATTGGACACTAATTTTGAAACCTTCCAAATTTGTCCATTAATGCCCTTGATGGTCTTTAAAGTATAAGCAGTCCTCGATTTACGACAGCAATTTGGCCCAGAACTCCCATAGCTAAGCAGTGTGGTTGTAAAGAACATCCCTACCACTCAGCAATGGCAGTCCCTGCAGTCACGGTTGCTGTCATTAAGCGAATCCCACCGTCATTAGGTGAGGCAACTTGGTCAGTGGGGAAGCCAGTGGGGAGTCTCAGACCTGAAGGCAGGGAAGTGGGGGGGAGGGGAGGAGGCTCAGGAAAGTTCCTAAAAGCCCAGAAGTTCCCACCCTGACTCAGCCCCTCCTTGGACCTGCAGGAATGCTGGGGATTTTAGCCCTCTTGCCACAGTCAAGGATGTGGCTGCTTTCACACAGGATCCCTTCAATCTCATTCCAGGGGAGGATCTCAAGGTCCCCTTTCTCTGGACATCACCCAAGGCTTCACAGACAAGAGAAGCTCTGAAGAGGAGCAGAGAAAGAGCTTTAGGAGGAAATCGTAGAGTGGGAAATTAAAGCGCCTGAATGTCATTAGAGGTTCCTCTTTGACTTCTCTGGACGATGAAAGGGGGGGGGGGGGGAAGCAATAGGAATTTCTTAAAGGTGGACACATAAATAACAATAACAACCACAACCACAACTTGAAATCCTAGAGAACTGTTGTGATCAACACTTTCTCTACAAAGGATTTTGCCAGAAAATGAAGGAGGAACCATGGAATCGTAATGGATATTTGCTTCCCCAGCTGAGAAGAGGGAAACATTTCAGGTGAATCTGCCGTTCCAATGGTTTCCATGGAGATGATCAAAGAAGCTTTTTGGAGTTTGGTTCCTACAGCATCCATTTCGTCTCTTTCCTATTCGCTCTCTCACACATAGACACATTTAGCCCCTGTCAGTCGGAATCATTGCTCCAATGGTTTCTTAACAGGTGTCACGTTCATTGGCAGTTGCTGGAAAGCAAATTCCTCTGAATGATTTTCACAGAGTTCTCTTTAGCAAGATTTATTGAGATGAAAGGGAAAGGAGTTATACGAATTCCAGTCATTCAACTATTTCCCATTTGGAAACAAGGAGGCATGATGTTCTTTGGCTCCTACATACTATAAGTGGAAATAAATTATATCTTCTTTCAAATTAAATTAAATTAAAAGAAATCCTACAATTATTTAAATGTCACAGTGGTGCTATCTCTCCTGTTTTTACATTGATTCTGGCTGTGAGATGCTCCTTTGTGTTCAGGTCTGGCCTCAGAAGGATAATGTAGCACTTGGGGATGAAGATGCAGACCAGCAGACCAGCACTGGAGGCCAGGATGGAGAAGACCTGGACAGCCACCATGTATTTCCCTTTAGTGCTCAGGTAGGTGGGCACAAACGTCACCCAGACGCTGCAGAAGACCAGCATGCTGAAGGTGATCAGCTTGGCTTCGTTGAAGGCTCCAGGCAGATTCCTGGCCAGGAAAGCCACTGTAAAGCAGATGGCAGCCAAGTGACCCCCGGCTTCCCTTCAGTAGGAGCCCCCCAAAGAAGCTTGGGGGAGGCTGGCCCAGTGCAGCCCCTTCTCTGCCCCCTTGGAGCCCCCCATCCCAGCCTGGGAGAAGGTCTGTCTGGAGGGGCCTAAATCCTCCCCTCCATCAGGGGGACCCAGCTCAGCCCCACTGAAATTAGGGGAGAGACGCCCTCGCTCCAATGTTCCCTCTATTTTTTTTTCAGTGAGAGCGGGAAAAGTATAGTGTTTCAGCGGCACATTTTCATGCCCGAACACCTGATTATTTTTTTTAGCCATAATTGCCATCAGAGCAGATGTTGGGGAGGGGGGAAAGGAGGAAAAGGGCCCCCACCCTCTCCCTCAGACCCCCAGGAAGGAAGGAAGGGAAGGGAGGGGGAGGGAAAGGAAGTGGGAAAGAAGAAAAGGGAAGGAAAAGAGAAAGGAAAAGAAAAAGGAAAGGAAATGGGAAACAACGAAAGGAAAAGGAAAGGAAGATAGAACGAGGGCAGAAAGGGAAAGGAAAGAGTGGAATGGATTGGACTGCTCAAAAACCAAGTCTCAAGATCCTGTGGACCCTTTTGGACCCTTCCCTCAGGTTACCCATGTTCACATCTGACAATACTGTTAATAAAAATGCAAAAGTGCTCAATGTCAGAAGGAATATTTAACATGTCTATCATTTGAAAAAATGCAGAATTCCAGACGTTAGAGGCACTTTAGCACATTTGTCACAAGTAAATAAGAGATCCTATTTCATTGTTCAACTATGTATTCTTTACAACAGGGGTCCCCAACCTTTTTTGCACCAGGGACCAGTTTCATTTTAAAGAAAATTCCACGGACCGGCCGGCCTAGAGAGGGAGCGGGGGGGTGGGGGTGGACAGGCGGCGCATGCGCACGTGGGGGGGGGTGAGTCAGCTTGTTAGATTCTCAGAGGGGTTGAGAATAGAGGGAGTCCAGCCAGGTTTGCTCAATAACAACAGCCTTTTATTTTAGGCAGATTAAAACGAACAGCAAGAACAAGTACAGAAAATAGGCGGTAGACAGGGGCTCCCACGCTTTGACAGCTCTTTATATTGGAGCTGTCAAACGGGGGAACCAATCAGGCTGCGGCAAGAGCCGGCTTCCCGCCAGGCGCGCCTCAGCCAATCAGGCGCGTCTGTCGGTTAGCCTACTTGCTACAGCCTGTCTCCATGGCTTCCCGGAGGCAGCCTGGAAAGACCTGCAGCCGGTCGTAACTCGAGACCGGTCGCAGGTCGAGGATATAACACCCCTTTCCCCCCTCGGTCTGCGCATGCTCGAAGAACTGTCCGTTCTGATGAATGAGCATGCGTAGTCTGTCAAGTAGGCGGGGCGGCGTCGGGAACGCCCAGACCGTCTCAGTTGCTGCTGAGGAGCCGACGAGGCAGGTTGTCCCTGTGGGAGCTCCTCTCTTCAGGGAGTGGAGCTCCAGGTGGTGACGTCATCGGGGCCTACTCACAAAGGCGGAGCCTTCCGGACTGGTAAGTCGGGGCGAGGGGGCGCGGCGACCAGAGCATAGTTTGATGGATGCCGGTTGGTTGCGGCGTTGCAGGGCGGGTCCTTAGGCGCAAGGGCCCGCACGTCCCCAGCGGCTTGAGATAAGTGTTGTAGCGTATGCCAGAAGGCGGCGTCCAGTTCAGGCGGGCCTGAGAAAGCGAAGGCCCGGAGCGGTTTCTCGGAGAACGTGCTGACAGGCCCAACCGGGGCAATGGGGCAGGGCGGATCCGGCGCTGGGGCCGCAGGTGTAGGCAGGCGGCGCCTTAGCTGATTCAAGTGGCGCTGCCACTCGGACCCGGCCGGGAGGCTGACCCTAAAAGAGCAGGGACCCGTTAGCTCGGTTACAGTGGCCGGAACCCACTTAGTGTCCCCGGCATAGTGACGGGCGTACACAGGGTCCCCGGGCTGGAAGAGGCGGGGAGGCGGGACCCCCAGGTTGCAAGGCTGCACGTCGTTGTATGCCGGGTGCAGCCTGTCCAAGGTGGTCCGCAGGCGGCGACCCATCAAGAGCTCGGCGGGGCTTTTCCGTGTGGCTGGGCAAGGGGTGGAATGCTGACCCAGCAGGTAAGCAGCCACCCTTGCGGGCCAGTCCCCTTTGGTCATCCGTCCCAGAGCCTCCTTGGCCGAGCGGACGGCCCTCTCCGCCCGACCATTGGAGGCCGGATGATAAGGGGCCACCGGCGCGTGGCGGATCCCTTGCGAGGCCAGGAACTCCTGGAAGGTGGCGGACTGGAACTGGGGCCCGTTGTCGGACACCACGACGTCCGGCAACCCGTGCGTCGCGAAGAGGCAGCGCAAGGCCCTGACCGTGCTCTCGGCTGTAGTGGAAGCCATCAAGATGACCTCCACCCAGCGGGAGTAGGCGTCCACGACCACCAGGAACGTCTGGCCTCGGAAGGGGCCGGCGAAGTCTATGTGGAGCCTGGACCAAGGGCTCCGGGGCAAGTCCCACTCCCTGGGCGGGGCGACCGGAGGGGCGGGGCAGGTGGACTGGCAAGGGACACAACCCCCGACCCAGGCAGCCACCTCCGCATCCACGCCTGGCCACCACACATAGCTGCGGGCGAGCGCCTTCATCCGAGCTATGCCGGGGTGGTCGGCGTGGAGCGTCCGGAGCACCTGGTGACGGAGAGGGGGGGGAACGATGACCCGATCCCCCCAGCACAAGCAGCCGCTGTGGAGCAAAAGCTCCAGCTGGCGTGTCTTGTACGGCCGAAACTCTTCGGCCAAGCTGCCCTGAGGCCACCCTCGCAGGACCCAGGTGGAGACCTGAGACAGGACAGGGTCAGCCTTCGTTCGGGCGGCGACGTCCGAGGACGTTAAAGGCAGGCCCGAGTCTGCCACAGACAAGATGGACAGTGCCGGCACCGGCTCCTCGTCCGCCTTGGGGAGGGGGCACCGGCTCAGGGCATCAGCGTGCCCGAGCTGCTTGCCAGGACGGTAGTACAGCGTATAACTATACGCCGCCAGGAACTCCGTCCATCTGGTCATCCTGGGAGAGAGAATGGGGGGGGGGTCGGACGGTCACCGGCCAATAGCCCAAGGAGAGGCTTATGGTCTGTGAAGACAGCAAAAGTCCGACCGTACAGGTATTGGTGGAACTTTTTGATGCCGGACACCATAGCCAGAGCCGCCTTGTCGATCTGGCTATAGTTTCTCTCAGTGGGAGACATTGTCCGGGACCAAAAAGCAATGGGGGCTTCCGAGCCATCTGGGAAGGAATGGCTCAGGACGGCCCCCAGGCCGAAGGGGGAGGCATCGCACGCTAACGTCAAGGGCAGCCTGTCATCGTATTGTACAAGGACTGCCTCTGACGTCAGCGTGGCTTTGACAGCCGCGAACACATGCGCCTCGCGGCTGCCCCAGCACCAGGCCGCAGATCGATCGAGCAATCGATGAAGCAGCTCGGCTAGCGTTGCCTTATGGGGGAGAAAAGGCGCGTAGAAATTTAAGAGGCCGAGGAACGCCTGCAGCTCCGTCTTGGAGGCAGGCGTAGGGGCGTTCCTAATGGCCTCGACCTTCTTAGGGGTGGGGTGAATGCCCCGGGCGTCGATCAAGAAGCCCAGGAACTCCACCTCCGGTGCGGCAAAAACGCATTTGCTGCGCTTTAATTTCAACCCCGCGCCCCTGAAAATGCTGAGGACCTTCCTCAGTACTTTGGCGAGTTCTGAGATGCTGGAAGCAGCTATCAGAACGTCATCAAAATACGGGACCACGCCTGGGAGCCCGTGGAGCAAACGTTCCATGAGGCTCTGGAAGATCCCCGGGGCGACGGACACTCCGAATTGAAGTCTGCGACACCGGAAAGCCCCCCGGTGGGTGACGATGGTCTGCGCCTCCGCAGCCGCCTCGTCCACCGGGAGCTGTTGATAGGCCTGGGCCATATCCAGTTTCGCAAAAATGCGGCCTTGTCCCAGGGAATGGAGCAGGTCCTGCACAACTGGGACTGGATATGGGTTCGCCTGGAGCCCGCGGTTGATGGTCGACTTATAGTCGGCGCAGATCCGTACTGACCCGTCGGGTTTGATGGGGACCACAATGGGGGTCTCCCATCTTGCCTGGTCGACGGGCTCGAGCACGCCCTGCGCCACCAGCCGGTCAAGTTCGGCTCGACCTTGGGCTTCAGGGCGAGCGGCAGCCTGCGGGCCTTGAGCCTAATGGGTGCAACCTGAGGGTCAAGGTTCAAGGAGACAGGGGTGCCTACGTAGGAGCCTAGCCGACCGTCTAGCACGTCGGCGAACTCCTCCAAAACCCCGGAGATGGGAGAGGAGGCGGGAATAGAATGCACCCCGTGCACTGACAGGCCAAGGGCGGGAAACCAATCCAGGCCGATGATGGCCGCTAGGGGGTCGGAAACCACCAGGATAGGCAAGGGCCCCTTAAAAGCCCCGTACTCCACCCGCAGGGAAATTTGGCCCAGGGTGGGAATGGAAGACCCCTGATAGTCCCGCAAGACAGTGAGCGGGGGGGACAATTTGTCCAAAGAGAGGCCGGGGCGTAGCTTGGCCAACTGTGCCCAGGATATAATGGACCTAGAAGAGCCCGAGTCCACCTCCATGCGGACCCCCACCCCCTCCAGTTTCACAACTGTCCTGAGCCGCGTACGGTCGGGCAAGGCTTCCAGCAAAGAGTTGTCATCGGTCAAGGCAAAGCAGCCGGACGGCTGCGGCTGCTGGCGTCTGCCCTGGCGGCGTTGGGCGGGTGGGTTGGCCGCTTGCCCCCTATGATCTTCTCCAGAGCGGCGTTGGGGCTCGGGGGAGGGTGGTGAATTGGCGGGCGCAGCGGCGCCGCAGGCAGCGGCCAAGTGTCCCTTTCGGCCGCAGCGGCGACAGGTGGCGGCCCGGAACGGGCAATCGGCCCGGGGGTGCTTTCCCCGGCAGCTCCAGCATCTATTGGAAGCCGGTTGGGGCGGCTTGCGGCCGGCGGACCGCACGTAGGCGACCTGGTCGTCCTCGTCCAGGTCGTCGGAGTCCTCCACTAGGCACGCGCGTGCGGACGGTTGGCGGTCCAAGTCTCTGTCCAAGACCGAGGACTCGGACATCTCGAATGCCCGAGCCTCGTCCACCGCCTGTTCCAGGGTCAGTTCTGCACGGGCCAGCAGGCGCCTTCTGAGGCGGATTTCCCTGAGGCCCCAGATGAACTGCTCCAGCAGCGATTCGCCTAGGAAACCTGAGGCGAAGTCGCACGGAATGGCGGCCATGCGGAGCGCCTTGAGGAATTCGGCCACCGACTGGTCAGGCTTCTGGAGGCACTTCCTGAAGGCAAAGCGGTGGGTCATCCGTGACGGTACCGGGGCATAGTGTGCCCAGAGCCGCTCGATTAATGTGTCCCAAGGCATCTCATACACTTCTGTCGGCGCGGCCAGGGTGCGGGCGGTCGCGAACAGCTCTGTGCCGCCGCAGCCTAAGAAATGTCCTAATTTTCTGGCTGGGGGCAGCGCCCCGTAGTCGTTCGCCAGAACGAAGCACTCAAACCGTGCCATAAATGAAACCCAGGTCTCCTTCGATGAGTCGAATGGAGCGAAGGGAGGGACGGAACCCATGGTGATCGTACCGCAAAAGAAAACAAACGGAAAAAAAATTTCGTGAGGAAAATTCTTCCCCTAAGCAATTAGAGCTCTGCCTGGCCCCAGCCCTCGTCGCCAGTGTTAGATTCTCAGAGGGGTTGAGAATAGAGGGAGTCCAGCCAGGTTTGCTCAATAACAACAGCCTTTTATTTTAGGCAGATTAAAATGAACAGCAAGAACAAGTACAGAAAATAGGCGGTAGACAGGGGCTCCCGCGCTTTGACAGCTCTTTATATTGGAGATGTCAAACGGGGGAACCAATCAGGCTGCGGCAAGAGCCGGCTTCCCGCCAGGCGCACCTCAGCCAATCAGGCGCATCTGTCGGTTAGCCTACTTGCTACAGCCTGTCTCCATGGCTTCCCGGAGGCAGCCTGGAAAGACCTGCAGCCGGTCGTAACTCGAGACCGGTCGCAGGTCGAGGATATAACACAGCTCACTCACCCCTCTAGGGCCCCAATGGTGTGAGTGGCCGCACCTGCGCTCTCCCGCCCCTGGTGCGCACTCTGCCCAGGGGGCTGCCCCGTCCTCCCTCCTCCTCCTCCCCGGCCCTGCGGCCCGGTTCCTATCAAGCCACGGACCGGCACTGGTCCGCAGACCGGGGGTTGGGGACCCCTGCTTTACAAGGAATGGTGGCAGGAGGAGCCCCCATTGAACTTTGCCTTGTTCAGAGTACTGTAAATATAAGGCAAGCAGGAACATGATTCAAATCTAAGCAAATGTTTAAAAAGTAAATTTAAGAAGAAATTTGTTAAATAATTAAACTCAGGGCTTGCAATATTGGTTTAAAAAGGCATCTAATTGAAAGTTTTGAAGTATTTACTTTTATTAAAATATTTAAATTCTAAAGGAGCGGGTGACCCAAATTTCTCTTGGCTTCTCTTTTCTCCACAACACAAAACCCCTATTAACATGGAAAGTCATTTGAATGCTGCTACTAATGGAAAAAATGACTTTGTATATAGTCTACTAGCACTTTTAGCTCATTGTTAGAGGACATTGGGATTAAAGGATAATGGAGCTACAGAAACTAGATCCCAGTTAAAAGAAAAAGTCCACAATACACGAATCTTCTTTGCTACTTCCAAAGCTTGGAAGCAATTCTCATAAAGAGACAGAAAAGAAACCAAGGCTAAGAGACTAATGAGAGAACACCAGATATTGGGACATTCAGCCGCTTCAGCCCCTCTGTGAGCATCCAGAGCGAATCCTCATCATTTCAGTTTTGTCGGAGTTTGGTTTCAAAGCTGCCTTCCTTCTACAGCAGCCTCCAGTCTGTGAACAGCATTTGGCTTGCAAACTTCCCTCCAGGGTCGCAGAATGTCCCCAAAAGTTTCCTTTCTCCCCAGGATCCTCATGAACTTCCCACGCTAAGCGATGGGGGGAAAGGCTGCCCAGCTCAGACGCCGCAGAAACCCCGAATGGGCAGAGAAAGGCAGGCTGCAACCAGCGAATCACGTTTTCCCAGGAACCGACGAAGCCCCAGAAGACCAATGGGAATTCTCCTTTATGCAGCGTCATCGGTCTCCGGGCAGAGTCTTCCTTGATTTCACCAATCACCAGATGGAGGAGAGAGTTGGGCGCAGAGAGAGAAGGGAGGGACGGGGGAGGGGGATAAAGACATGGGCCGCCCTGGTTCCGTTTGGAGAAGGGCGGGGTATAAATTCAATAAATAAATAAATAAATAAAATGCGCTCCAGGTGGAAACTTCTGCGCGGTGTTTTCTTGTTCATGCCAGCGCACATGCGCAGCTTAGAGGGAACAGTGCCTCGATCCACACACACACCCTCTGGGCCGGCAGCTCCCTTGGTCGAAGAGGAGGAGCTTCCAGGGGGGCCGTTGGGGGGATTTCAGGGGGGTCTTCTGGTGGTGATGGGACTTCTGACAGCAGGGCAGGGGCTGCCATTCATTGAGTTGGTCGTGACCAAAGCCCGGCCTTGTGATGATAGGCAAAGAGGCAGGTGGTTAGAATGATGGGGAAATGGAGTCGGAAGCGGCCTTAGAAGTCATCTGTCCGACTGCCCAGTGAAGGGCCTCCTAGGGCAGGTTGCTCAACCTCAGCCACCTGAAGATGTCCGGACTTCAACTCCCAGAATCCCCCATCCAGCACTCAGGGTCCTCAATCCTCTTTCCATGCTTTAGGTGTCCCTCACACTGCCTGTAGGGGGCAGTCTAAGGTCCGGCCTTTCATTCCCAGGTAGCCCCACAGGCAGCGAGCAGGACAACTAAAGCGAGAAAAGACCCCTGCAGCGCCCTCCATTTTGTGGCCTCTTTTTTTCCCTGAGGCGATTCTCCTTCCCTCCATTTTGAGGGGAAGAAAAGCTGAGGGGAGATTTCCTCTCCTCTCCAGCCGGGACTCAGGGAGGGTCCCCCAAAGGGAGGGAGGGAGAGGGGAGGCTGGGGGGGCAGAGGGAGGGAGAGTCCCCCAAAGGGAGAGAGGGGGGAGGTTGGGAGGACAGAGGGGGGGAGGGGAGTCCAGGGCAGGGGGCTAATGGAAAGAATGACATGGCTTTAGAGCATGAAGGCTCTTCGTCTTGAGGGAAGAAACGTCCTTCTGGGTTCAGTTCCAAGTGGGAAAAAAGACCCTGGAGACACGGAGGCTGCTGGGAAAGAGGGTTTAATGGTGGACAAAGGATCCCAGGGCTTCAGCTCCTGAGCAGGAAAGGGGGATCAGAGGCTCCAATGTTGGGGGAAGAAGAAGAAGAAGAGAGGCTGAGAGGCTGAAAGTCCCTGGCCTTTGATGCTGAGCTTGCATTCTGATTGGCTGTCAGGCCTCCAATAGGGCCCTGCAGCGCTTTGAGTCCAGGTTTGGTTGAGTTCTCAGATGCCTTGTGGTGAGTTTCTGTGAAAAGCTGATACTACCTTTATTATGTAAAGTGGACTAGCTCAGGCTTTCATGGCCCATTGACAAAGGGAGCCCATTAAAGCTGCAGGGAGCTATTCTGTCTTTAAAACATGTTCCTCCCTTTTTCACATCCAGGGGGAATGTAATATTCTGTCCTTTCAATATTTCCCAGGATATTTCATTTTTCTGGGAGAGGGATGGGTGATAACTTCCTACAGTCTTTTCTGCACTTTCCACTTAAAATGAAAAGCTGGGACAGCCGCTCAACTTCCTCCTCCCAAGAGGGGCTCTCCACTCAGCTGGGCACAATACTGTCTGGCCTCTGCGTGGGAAAGGGAGGCAGGGGAATATGGGCTTCCATATTCCCTGGTCTCTGAAGATGTAAGTCGAAAAGAGGATTCTGCATATATGCTTTCCATCTGCAACACGAGGCTCCTGGGCTCCCCTTTCTCCCCCCCCCTTTATTCCTCCCTTGGGGTGAGGGGCAGCCTTGATTTCTACATCTCTTTCCACTTGGTTTCCTCTGACTTCTCCCTCTCTGGGTGTTTATTTGTGGATGTGATTTTTTTTCCAACTGGGCAAAATTCTGAGAACTACTTTTTTTTATTCGTTGATTTTATTCTTGCAGTTGCATCAGCCCTTTTGTTGAGCATTGCCTTTCAAAAGAAAACAGATGTTGGCTTGGACTCGGCAGGCAGCTACTTCAGATCTGTGACATGTTTGGGCATTAACTGCCTCCCAGGGTTTCTCTCTAACCACGATGCCAACAAATGTCACATTTCTAGTTAGCTTCAGTCACAGGGAGACCCCAAATGTCTCAATTCTAGATGATGGATTTAATCAAATCTCTGCCCCTGTTATTATGTATCACATGGGGATTTCATTTCATTTCCCTCCAGAGAATTTCCCAACAACCTTTGAGTCCAAGAACTGGTTGAATTCTCCAGGGATCACTCCTGAGAGGGAGAATTATGATAAAGGTTTCAGCTCTGCTCTTTGGCCGAATCCTCCAGGGGAGACTTCGGGCAGAAAAATAGGGAGCTTTATGGACAGGCAGGGTCTGTGCTCTTGAATATCCGTCTCTCTCCTTTCCAGGTGAAGCTGAGTGTTTCTCTGCATTTCAATCAGGAAGGACAACTGGATCATTTTCTACCATGTGAGAAACCTTTGAATTCTTCTAATTCTTCTTTAGAAACAGGAAGGGGATCGATTGATTCACCCCATGAATGATGGGCCTCCTGCTTCTGCTTCTGATGCTGCTTTTGTCCCATCCAGTCTCTGGGAAGCTGAGGATGAAATGCCCGCAGAGTTTGGAGCACCAGGATGGAAAAGGACCACAGAGCTTTTACAGCCCAGGAGACCATCTCATTGCTATAGTCACCACTGGAGAGGAAACATTGCACACAAAGTTGCTTTTCAATGTGGCTCCTTCTCTTCAGTTTGTTTTCCGTGATCTGTAAGTCATTGAGGGTGATGGAGTTGCCCTCCCTCCATTCTAACACTCTCCTTCTTTTCTGTTTTTTATTTTTCATTTATTCCTTTATTGGAGGATATGTCTAATTTCCTCAAAGATTTTGATTTCCATGGCTTCTCTCTTTTGTCTGATTTTGAGAAAGAAACTCAAATCCAAAAATGAGTCTAAAAAAAGCTGAAAGGGCTGCAGGTTATTTTCCTCTCTCAGTTCAATCCTTTTTTTTAATAAATAATCTTTATTGGGTTTACATATTTTTTAAACTTAAGACATACAAATACAACCTTAAACATACAAACCCTCCCCTCCCCCCACCCCCCAGTGACAGTCGTTCACAGCCCAACATTCTTTCCTTCATCATTGTTTAGTCTCTAACCAACATCTTCTTGTTATAAAGTGCAGGGACCTGTTACAATACCAAAGGTCACTTTTAGTTCCCATTGTTAACAACTGTTGTTTATCTTCTACAGTTTTAAGTTCCTGCTGTTCTCTTTGTCGCCCCTATGTACCATAGGTTCTAGCTGAGATAATATTCTGTTTCTCCTTTGTCTCTCAGCCATCTTATAGATATTTTCTCTAAATGCTGTAGATATCGTGAGTTTAATGGTCTTACTCCATAGATCCCACCATTTACCCATTTCAATCTGATAGCCAAAATTCCTCTCCCATGCTATTAAGAGGCTTTTATCCATCTCTTCATTGACACCTTGACAGATCAAAAATTGACAACAATTTCTTATCTCCGCCGAAGAAAATCTTGTCCAACTCTTGAGGGTTTGCATAAATTCCAAACCGTTCCTTATCGCTTTTTAGCCTATTTCTAATTTGTAGGTATTCCCACCATTCCAAATTCCTGCCCTGCTGCTCTAATTCCATCTTTGTTTTCATATTGCCATTTTCTGTCATACTGTCGCTATATATTATGTTTCTTGTCCAATTAAATACACTAGGGTGCGTTAAAGCCTCCAACGGTGCCAACCAGCAGGGAATCTTAAGATAATACTTTTTCCTCACCTTTTCCCACCCCGCCATCAAAATCTTCCCAATATAGTGTCCCATGAAATGCCTGCGGGGGGGGGGGGATATCTCTTTCTTGCCAAAGGGCAGCATGCCATCCCTGTGGAAGGTCATGTCCCCCTATAGCCAATAAATGCCTTCTACTCAACGTCCCCCAATCCTTCACCCATGTCATAATTGCTGCACTATAATATGATTCCCAGTTGGGTACCCTGAAGCCCCCCAATTCCTTACGTTTTTGCAACTTTTGGGCTTTGATTCGTGCTTTCTTGCCTTGCCATGTGAATCCAGCTACTGTTTTTTCCAAAGATCTAAAAAAAAAATTATTCAGTTTGCCGTTTGAAACAAAAACAGAAATTTCAGTAGCACAAGTGTCTTAACTGTCATAATCCTGCCCATCAAAGACAATTGTTTACCACTCCAATTGATCATATCCTTAGATACCTGTTGTAATAATTTCATATAATTATCTACTTTGATAGAGGAACATCTCATTGGTGAAATAAACTCAAATGCAAAAATGGGTCTAAAAAAAGTTGAAAAGGCTGCAGATTATTTTCCTCTCTCAGTTCAATCCTTAATTTATCATTTGAATAATGAATTTTATTTAAAGTAGTGGTGGAATCAGTTGTAGTTTCTGTACCTCAGCCCATTTCCTTCTATGTATAACTGATCATTGTTTTTGGATCAATGTTGGCTTAAGGCTCAGGAGGCTTATGGAGGATTATATATTTTTAAAAAGTATTTGTTGCTGCCCATTATAATAACATTTTTTTTTTACAACAGGGATGCTTCTGATTTTCTAGATGGTTTGGCATTCATTTTCAACATCCAAACGGTCAAGAAGAATTCCCAGCTCCTGCACAATCTCACACTTGGCTACAACATCCATAACAACTATTGGAGCACTTTCTGCACTTCAGATGCCTTGCTGGACATTCTCTCCACTGGAGAAGCCAATGTCCCCAATTACAGCTGTGGAAGGAAGGAGAACCTTCTTGCTCTTCTTGATGGAGCTGGAAGGGAAATCTCCATCCAGGCATCCATATTAGGAGGCACCTACAAAGTCCCACAGGTTTGTGTGTGTTTTTCTCCCTCTGGTAAAGTGAGGGGTGGGTGGTGGTGGGTGAGCAATAGATGCAATCATGTCTTCTCTGTGGAACTCGAGAGCTGCTTTTCTCCATATTAGCAAATATGGTCAATATTTTACCCCATTATGTTCATGTTGAGATGAATCATAAAAGGCCTGAAATGCAAGCAATACAATCCCTGGGGAAGACATTCTACCAACTATTTAACTGAAGAGCAAAGAATATTCCTGGTTGTTGGGGGCTCTATTGGCATCTTCATTTTCACACATAAATAATGTCTGCACTATCCAGTCAGATTGAAGTTCGCAATAGTAGCATTTTATCTATCTAAAAAGTGGAATAAAAAGGATTATAGGAATTATGGGCCAAATAAACTAGCAGATATTGTGGCTAAAATTTATGCCATGATCCTCTTAGTTAAACTTGAGAAAAATACATTCCTTGCAAAAAAGGGTGTATGAGGGGAAACTTTTTCATTTAACCATACTTGGCCACAGCAACGCATGGCAGGTACAGTTAGTACAATATAAAATAGCAGAGTTGGAGGTCTTCTAGTCTAACCCCCTGTCTAGGCAGGAGCCCTATACCATTTCAGACAAATGGCTATCCAACATCTTCTTAAAGATTTCCAGTGTTGGGGCATTCACAACTTCTGGAGGCAATTTCTGTTCCACTGGTTAATTGTTCTAACTGTCAGGAAAGTTCTCCTGAGTTCTAAGTTGCTTCTCTCCTTGATTAGTTTCCACCCATTGCTTCTTGTTCTGCCCTCAGGTACTTTGGAGAATAGTTTGACTCCAGTGCCTTTTTGGCCCTAAGAGGCCTCCGTAGTTAATGACTGTTGGTGGGCGGAGTTACAGGGAGTAAAAACATTTTTCAGTTAGTACCTTTTATTTGTGTTTACCTTACACACGATACACGTGTGCTAGGCACAAAATGAGTAGCTATTCTATTATCGGAAGTCCTTGGCTACATTGTGTGTAAGTTTGGTGTAAATCAGTCCAGTAGTTTTTGAGATTAGTGGATTCGTACAAACTATTTTACGTTTTTATTTATATAGATATAGGAAGTTAATAATAATAACAATAATAACAATAATAACAATAATAATAACAATAATAACAACAACAATAATAATAATAATAATAATAATAATAATAATAATAATAATAATAATAATAATAATAATAATAAAAAATAAAAATAAAATAAAAATAAAAATAAAAATAAAAATAATAATAATAATAATAATAATAATAATAATAATAATAATAATAATAATAATAATAATAATAATAATAATAATAATAATAATAATAATAATAATAATAATAATAATAATAATAATAATAATAATAATAATAATAATAATAATAATAATTTTATTTTTCTATACCGCGTCCTCTCCCCAGGGGGACTCGGAGCGGTGCACAGGGAAAAATTAAAACAACATAAAATATATACATAAATAAATACAGTAAAAACAGATTAAATCTAATTGTCCCTGCACTAAAATCCCCATTTTTAAAATTAACATTCCCTAACCCCTGAGGTAGAGACTAACCTAGGCCAGCCAGACAGAAAAAGTGAGTTTTTAATTTAAGACGGAAGGAGCGGAGGTCCGTGGTCGTCCTGATATCGGGGGGAAGGTCGTTCCAGAGGGCCGGGCCCGCCACAGAGAAGGCCCTTCCCCTGGGCGTCGCCCGCTGACAAAGTCTAGTGGACGGCACCCGGAGAAGTCCCTCTCTGTGGGAGCGAATCGGCCGGGAGGATGTATGTGGCAGGATCCGATCCCGCAGATAGCTAGGTTCCGAGCCATGGAGCGCTTTAAAGATGAGAACTAGCACCTTGAAGCACACCCGAAAGACGACAGGTAGCCAGTGCAGCTCGCGCAAGAGTGGTGTTACATGGGTATACCTTGCGGTACCCATTATTGCTCGCGTGGCTGCATTCTGGACCAGCTGAAGTCTTCGGGTGCACCTCAAGGGGAGTCCCATGTAGAGAGAGTTACAATAGTCCAGTCGGGATGTCACAAGGGCATGAGTGACCGTGCAAAGGGCATCCAGATCCAATAGGGGGCGCAACTGGCGTATCAGGCGAACCTGGTAAAACGCCCTCCTGGCCACGGCTGTCACTTGATCTTCCATGGACAGCCGGGTATCCAGGAGGACACCCAAGTTGCGCGCCCCATCCACAGAGGCAAGGTGTTCGCCCCCTATGGCCAGTGATGGAGTCAACTGGTTGAATCGGGCGGCCGGAAACCACAGCCACTCGGTCTTGGTCGGGTTGAGCCTAAGTCCGTTACTTCCCATCCAGATCCGCACGGCTTCCAGGCACTGGCACATCACCGCTACGGCATCGTTGGGGTGGTTTGGGGTAGATATATACAGCTGTGTATCATCAGCGTAGAGGTGATACTCTACCCCAAAACCACGGATGATCTCACCCAGCGGCTTCATATATGTGTTAAACAGGAGAGGCGAGAGGATCGACCCCTGAGGCACCCCACATGTGAGGGGTCTCGAGGTCGACCTCTGCTCTCCTGCCAACACAAATTGCGATCGACCGGAGAGGTAGGAGGAGAACCACCATAAAACGGTGCCTCCCACCCCCAACCCCCCCAGCCGATGCAATAGGATACCATGGTCGATGGTATCAAAGAAAGGTCTAATAGGACCAGGATGGAGGAACAACCCCCATCTCTGGCCTTCCAGAGATCATCTACCAACGCGACCAATGCCGTCTCGGTGCTATGCCCGGGCCGAAAGCCGGACTGGCGCGGGTCTAGATAATCAACTTCCTCCAGGTGACGGGGAAACTGTTGTACCACCACACTCTCAACAACCTTCGCCAAAAAGGGAAGGTTGGAGACGGGACGATAGTTGACTAATAAAGCTGGGTCCAAAGAGGGCTTCTTCAGGAGGGGCCTCACCATGGCCTCTTTAAGGGAGGCAGGCAAGAAACCCTCACTTAGAGAAGCGTTGACAACCTCTTGGAGCCAGCCTCGTGTCACCTCCCAGGATGCCAGTACAAGCCAAGAGGGACACGGGTCCAATAAACATGTGGTGGCTCGCAGTCGCCCACGTAACCTGTCCATATCCTCGGAAGTAAACAGAGTCAAACTCCTCCCAACCAAGATCCGCCTCGTGGCCTCCCACTGGACCATCAATGGAGACTAACTCGTTATGGATTTGAGCGATTTTCTCCTGCAGATAAATCACAAATTCTGTTCCACTGGTTAATTGTTCTACCCTGCAATGGGGCTTCCCGCACCCTCTGTTGAAGGAGGGAATGGGTCACCCTAAACAGGGCGGCAGGGCGGTTATCTGCGGATGCTATGAGAGTGGCACAATGATGGCGTTTGGCCACTCTCAGCGCCACAATGTAAGTCCGTAAATGGGCTCTTACCTGTGTTCGGTCAGATTCAGATCGAGTAGACCTCCATCTTCTCTCTAGGCATCTCTTGTGGCGCTTCATCACCCTTAGCTCCTCGGTGAACCAAGGAGCCAGGGTGGCTCGCCGCCGCAAGAGAGGCCGCAAGGGCGCGACCCGATCCAAGGCTCCCGTGGTCGCAGTGTTCCATGCGGCCACGAGGTCCTCCATCAGGGCGCGGGTCAGGGGTACAGGAAGTGGCCCAAGCGCCGCCTGGAACCCATCGGGGTCCATCAGGCGCCTAGGGCGGAACCAAATGGGTGACTCAGGTTCCGCCTCCCCGCGGTGAGGGGCAGCGGTTGGAAAGTCGACCGGAGAAGTGAGTGGTCTGTCCATGACAAGGGCGTGATGACTATATCCCCTATACCCAGATCACTCTTCCATTGGCCTGAGAGAAAGATGAGATCCGGTGTATGTCCACCCTCGTGGGTGGGGCCTTGAATTAATTGGGTCAGGTCCATGGCCGTCATGGAAGCCATGAACTCCCGAGCTACCCCGGATGATTCGCCCACCGATGGCAGATTAAAGTCCCCCATGACTAAAAGTCTGGGGGTCTCGACTGCCATCGTAGCGATCACCTCGAGGAGCTCGGGCAGGGCTGCTGCTACATAGCGGGGAGCCAGGTATACAACCAGCAAGCCCAACTGCCTCCCTAGGCCCCACTTCACACAGAGGGACTCACAACCGGTAGTCTGTGGCACAATGGTCTCTCTCGGCTCCAGACCTTCCCTAATAATAACCGCTACCCCACCACCCCTGCCTAGGGCCCGGGGCTGATGAAAAGCACGGTAACCTGGTGGGCACATTTCAACGAGGGGGAGTCCTCCCTCGTGGCCCAACCAGGTCTCCGCAATTCCTACCAGGTCCGGCTCCCCCTCTGACACAAGGTCATGAATGAGGGGGGCTTTGTTGACCACGGACCTGGCGTTGCAAAACATCAGCCGTAGGCCCTGGCTCTGTACTCCCTGGCCACCTAGCCTGCGGGGGTTGTGGCACTTGACCGTTTGTAACCATCGGCCTCGTGCCCCCAACCGGGAGGATGGAACTTGTCTCCCATCGGATCTGCCTCTCCCTGCCACCCTCTCAATGGGTAGGCCCTCCATGGAAACGACCCCTGTATCCCCCCTCTTAGCGGATCCATCTGCCTCCTTCCGTAATCTGCTGGCTCGGCCCGTTCCCTTCTGGCTAGTCTCCACCTGTCTATACCCTCCCCCCTCCCTGGTACCCCCTAAAATAGACAACAAATTTTTAACTAAAAAACCCCTGAGGCTGCGCTTCGCCCACCTCTCCGGATTAATAAATCCCTCTTCAAGGCGGGCCCTCGTTAAAGAGGAGGGCCAAACCTGCGAGAGCAGGGACTCTCGCAGTAGCATAAGGTCTGCCTTAGAATACATAATATAGTTATACTATATAAATATAAATATATAAATACATAGACACGTAGGTATATAAATATATAAATACATAAATATATAAATATATAGACACATAAATACAGTACAAATATAATATAGAATATAAATATAAAATGGGTCGTATAATTGATTATAGGGAGCATCGTTGGCAATTTAGATGGTAAAATAGATGTTAAAAAATAAATAAATACATTCACATGCTCAGTGAGAAATAGTCCAGCTTTGATCTTAAAATTCATCGCAGGTGTTAAAATAGTCTGTCCGGGTGGGGTAACATGGATGTAATTTGGGGAATAGTTGGGGGGGGGGAGTGGGCAGTCTCTGGAGCCCAGATTTTGAGAGGGCTCTTCTGGCCTTGCGTCCTCTCAAGAGGAGACCAGGCCAGGACGCTCTTCCTGCTCCTGGCCAGGCCCGGATAAAAGTTCTTATAGGCCTCGACCATACTGTTGTTGTTGTTAACGAATCTCAAGGTCCTTCCGGCCGCCTGGACTCATCTCCTCCTTGAGATGAGTTGATTGCCCTCAAAATGGAGCTCAGCCTGTTGGCCCTGATCCAAGCTCTTTTTTCCAGGTCCTTGTTTAAGAGGGAGGTTTAGGCTCAATGGAGCCATGAGAAGAAGGATTGATACTTCCGAAGGAGGAAGGGAAGGATGCATATTTGAACCCTTCTTATTCAATCTAGATATCAATACTTCAACTAATGAAGGATCCGGAAACACATCATAAATAAATGTTATTTCATTCTTTGACAAAAATGGCTAAATTAGTGGACCATCCTTCCACTCCTCCTTTCTCTCCTCTCCTCCCTTCCTTGCCCTCTCTCCCATCCCTCTCTTCTTCCCTTGCCTCCCTTCTTTTCTTTCCTCTCTTCATCTCATTTGCTTGGTGTCTTTCAGCTTCTGAGCAAGCTCTGTTTTATGTTGATGGTATTTATAGTTCCTTTTCGAGATACATATTTCATTTTAACATCCTTTCTTTAAAAAAATAGAACAAAAAAGTATACACATATAGTAATTGTACTTTTAACCCCTCCCCCCCCCCCGCCTAATTTTGGTCAAAATGTAGACCTGGTTACAATTCCTAGCTGTTCTCATCATTATCTTTATATAATTATACATCTTTATGTGCTCCCAACTTGTGATTCTATCTTAAAATCATAATATATCATAAAAAATCATTTCCCATTATAGATATATTCCATGTTCCCTCTATTTTTCTATAACTTGGATCAAATTATCCTTAAATTGTCTATAAATGTCACAGCATGCTGTTCAATGTTTATTACAATCCCCTTAATCTATTAAGTAAAAGAAACAAGCAGTAAACATCTCACTTTATTCATCATCTTAAAATTTATATATATATATATATATCCATGTCTCATATATTTTAACCAATCTTTAGTTATCCTACTGTTGTCATTTTCAGTCAATTCGCAACTCAGTTAGTGAAACAGAAACCTCTGCTCTACAACCTCCCCATATCAGTGTCATATTTATCCATATTCAATGTATTTTGGCCTTTTTTTGTTCTCTTTCCATTATTATGTTCAACCAGTTAGCAACTCCATTTTATTTTCATATTCAGGAATAAAGCCCTTATCTTGCTTTACATTTTTACATATCTTAGATATCTGATTTTTTCCTAGTAAGTCTTTTGTCCCATTTCTCTGTTCCTGTCTCCCCCCTTTTCTTTGTTTTAACATAACACAGCATTCTTCATTGTGTAAGGTTTTTAATCCACTAATCCAGTGGGAGGCCTGCAGAGTGCAAAACCTTTTTTTCAAATTTACCTCTTCAAAATCATGGTGTGTTTTATACTCTGGTGTGTCTTACAGTCTGAAAAATACGGTATGTGGGTCAGAGGGAGGCCCACTCCCCCTCCTTACGAGACCTAGCTTTGTAACCAAAGCATCAGTGATAGGATGGGAGACCACCAGGAGAGGCCAGGAGGAGGGGACAAGGGGATGGTGAAAGGCAGCAGGGCTGCTGGTGATCAAGTGCTAAGACAGGATTTACCTTCCACTCTCACTCTCTCTCCTTATAATCTCCTTCCTTCCCTTCCTTTTCCTTCCCTCTTCATTCTTCCTTCCCCTTTGGCCCTGCAAAGCCTCCTGCACAAACCTCCAAGCAAAACAACAATGCTTCACTCACTTCCACACTCACTTCCAGCCCACTGGCATTTCCTGCACAATGCAAGCCCACCCCCCTCAGTGCATACTCAGGCGTCCCCCACCCTGGCCCTCGGCATAGGCCCAAAAACCAGCTGGCCGGCAGGAGGGACGCTTGCATGTGGATGCTAGTGGAGCTGGGCTGGGGTGGCTGGTGTGCCAGGAGAGAAGGCTCTGTGTGCCTCAGTTTCCCCATCAAGGCTCTAATCCTTTCAATTCCTTTTTCAGATCAATTCTCATACAGCTTCAGAGGCTCTGAGTGATAAAAGTCGATTCCCCTTTTTCCACCCAATGCTTCCCAACGAAGGATTCCTCTATCCAGCAATTGTCCAGCTGCTCCTCCATTTCAGATGGACCCTGATTGGCCTCTTTGCTTCAGACACAGAGAATGGAGAGGATTTCATGAGGATTTTCCCTCCTGTGCTTGTCAGGAGTGGAATTTGTGTGGTTATATCACAACTGTTCTCAAAGACTGGATATACTGCATACCTCAGGGATTCCCTCTCTAAGTGGAGACAAGTCAACATCTTTGTTCACTTCATAGAATGGGATTCCATTTGGGAGAGAATTCTTCCTTTCCATTTAACATTTATGCGTCTCCCAGGTCCCATTGAAGGGAAAGTCTGGATCCTCACAAGGTTTACAGAATATAAAATGAACAAGCGCAGACTTCGCAAATACATCCATAGTATTTGGACCTTTGGTTATCTGCTAAAAGAAAGGCCAAGAGATTCTGCCTTTGAACCCCATTTCTTTGTGGAAGAAAAGTTTCAAGATCTTTATTTCCTCTGTTCTCTTTCAAAGAAGGTCTTTTCTGTCAAAGGCCGCAGAAGATGCACCCAGAAAGCCCCACGGGAGACCCAAAGGAAATGGGACAGAAAAGGGATCCAAAATGACTACCAATATTACAGTCTCATAAAGACTCTGGCCCTGGTCTTGAATGCCGCCTATTCCTCCAGATCGAGGAGGGGAAGGAAGGAGGGAGAAAAGATGTTGGGGTCTCCAAGGCTGCAGTCGTGGCAGGTATGGGGGTCCCGACATAGATCCATTAATCTTAGATCCTTTGGAGAAGGAATCCAGAGGAGAAGGAGGGGAACCATCTCAATAGATCTGGCCAATTTAATTACTCGGGGAATTAATAGTTCCAAAGAGTAGATTCCATGGCATTTTTATATTAAACACTACTAATTTGAAAGTGCTGTGTTTTTTTTTTTAATAAATCCCCTTATTTGTTGTTTTGTGATGAGCCTGGTGGAATTCCACCTTTCTTCCATCCCCATTGCAGGTGGGTCTGTGTGCAGCTGGAGAGGCAGCTAAGCCCCCCTATTCTCCTCCAATGAAAGGGAGCCTGGTGTGGATCTGGATGCTTTATTGGGAGAACAGGGCAGGTGAAACTGAGGAGATGCAAAGAGTGGAAATCAAATAGAAAGACAAGATAGGCAGCATTCACTAACAGCCAGCAAAGGAGCAGCTGGAACCTCTCCAGCGATGCTCCGTGTGAGGGATGGAGGCCATCTCCGGATGACCAGGGGTCTCGGTCACAACGGCTGCTTCCGTCTTCTCCAAGGCTGACAGAAAACAGAGTCTGGCTTCAGATCATAGAGTTAGGCTTCTCTGCCCCCGGCCACTAAGTGGGGTTAGAGCAACAACAGCACAAGAGTTACATGTTGTGGCATGACAAGTCCGGCTGATTAATTTACTGGGGCATCCTTGGATCTTTGCCTCTTCCTCACAAGGAAGTTTCTCTCTCTCAGCCATAGGGATAGGAGTGAGTGGGTGAGAGAGAGAGAGAGAGAGAGAGAGAGAGAGAGAGAGAGAGAGAGAGAGAGAGAGAGAGAGAGAGAGAGAGAGAGAGAGAGAATGGGAGGATAGAGGGCTGCGGGAGCTACCGGAGAAATGGAGATGGGAGGTTTGACGGCTGGAAGTGATGGACGGGAGATGAAGCTGGAATGAGAGAGCATGTGAGAGAAAAGATTGGAAGAGAGAGACGTGAAGAGAGGAGAGGAGGAAAGAAAGAGGGGAAGGAGAGAAGGAGATGGTGATGGAAATGGATTGGAGATGGATTGGAGATGGAGATGGAATGGAGATGGAATGGAGATGGATTGGATGGAATGGAGATGAATTGGAGATGGAAATGGAAATGGAGATGAAGAAGGAGAAAAAGAAAGAAGGAGGAGGAGGAGGAGAAGGAGAAGGAGAAAGAAGGACTGGATGAAAGAGAAGGAAGATAGAGCGAATGGACAGTAGAAGGTGTGTTGACATAAGCCAAGCAGCCGGGTCGGGAAACGGGGGAAGAAATGGCGGAGGAGGACTCAGGAAGATCTGGAGTGAGTGCACTGGACAGGAGGAGGTAAGCTGGGCCAGCACATGGCAGCATTTTCCATCAGGCCGCACGACAGACCAACCAGTTGTGCAGCACTAAATGCAGACTTAGGCCTATGTGGCTGAAGAGAACAGTCGGATGGGATCCGTGCAAGGACTAAACTGCGACCTGCCCTTATGCAGGACCCCAGACTGACAGACTAATTGATAACTGACTTTTTCCCTCCTGCCCCCCAAGGTCATCTATTGCACTTTATTTATAATCTGTCACTTTATAGCTGTTTTTGTCCCTGGACTCTCTTCGGATTTGCAACTATCCCCCTGGGTATGGGCGACCATCGGGGTTCCAAAATGTATTCAAGACGTGATCTCCTTTGCCTGCGAGAATCTCCCCTCTCGCAGGCCTGGCCCCCTTGTCTAACACGGGCCCATCTCGAGGATGGACTAATTGCTCCTGAGAGGTGGGCGAGGCGCAAACTGAGGGGTTTTTAAAGTAAATTTTTAATTTGACTTTTAGGGGGTTCCAGGGAGGAGGGGAGGGATAGTTCAGTTAGGGGGCGGGACAGAACTAGACCGGCCGGCGGAAGTGAGGAAACGGAGTAAGGGGAGGGGGGGGTCATTTCCACTGAGGTTTTGCCTATCAGCTCGGTTCTGGGGAGGGGCAGGGGCGGTGGGAGACGGATTGTGTTGGGAGACCATGGCCACTGGCTACAGGCGGTCACGCGTTCCAACTCCCGGTGCTCCCATCGCAGACTAGGTGGGCAAGGACCACAGAACCAAGGCCCTAGGCTGATGTTATGCAATGCCAGGTCCATGGTGAACAAAGCCCCCCTCATTCGTGACCTCGTGTCAGAGGGGGACCCGAACCTGGTGGGTATAACGGAAACCTGGTTGGGTCTCAAGGGGGGTTTACCCCTTGTAGATATGTGCCCACCAGGCTACCGAGCCTTCCATCAGCCTAGGGCCCTGGGAAGGGGTGGGGGGGTGGCGATTATGGTTAGGGAAGGTCTTGAGCCGAAGGAGACCACGATCCCTCAGATGACCGGGTGTGAGTCCCTCCTTGTGAAGTGTGGCCTAGGGAGGCAGTTGGGCGTGTTAGTTGTATACCTGGCTCCTCGCTATGCAACAACAGCCCTGCCCAAGTTCCTAGAGGTGATAGCCGAGGTGGCGGTTGAGACCCCCAGACTATTGGTCATGGGGGATTTCAACCTGCCGTCAGTAGACAAGACCTCTGGAGTAACTCGGGAGTTCATGGCTTCCATGACAGCCATGAACCTGACCCAGGTAGTTTTAGGCCTACTCATGAGGGTGGACACACCCTGGACTTAATCTTCATCTCGGGACAGTGGAGTAGTGATCTGGGAATAGGGAATCTAGCCATCACACCCCTGTCATGGACAGATCACGCTCTCCTTCGGCTAGATTTTCCAATCGCCGCACCTTACCGCGGGGAGGCGGAGCCGAATATTCCTATATGGTTCCGCCCCAGGCTCCTGATGGACCCGGTAAGGTTCCAGAGGGAGCTTGGGCCAATGCCTGTGGACTTGCCCTGCGACTCGACTGAGGAGCTGGTGGCCGCATGGTTAAGTGCGGCCACGGGGGCCTTGGACTGAGTCGCGCCCTTGCGGCCTCTCTTGCGGCGACGAGTCACCCAGGCTCCTTGGTTTACCGAGGAGCTGAGGGAGATGAAACACCACAAGAGACGCCTAGAGAGCAGATGGAGATCCTCTCACTCCGAAGCCGACCGAACACTAGTGAGAACCCATATTAGGACTTACGGAGTGGCGATAAAGGTGGCCAAACGTGAGTATTGTGCCACCCTTATTGCATCCGCAGATAACCGCCCTGCCACCCTGTTTGGGGTGACCCGCTCCCTCCTTCACCAGAGGCCGCGGGAAGCCCCTCTGCAGGGACGAGCAGAGGAATTTGGGATTTATCTGCAGGATAAAATCACTCAGATTCGGAATGAGTTACCCTCCATCGAGAGTGGTCCAGTCGGACTGTCCGAGGCTGCTCTTGAGATACCATCCTGGGAAGAGTTTGACTTTGTCACTACCGAAGATATGGACAGGTTGTCAAAGAGGCTTAAGGCTACCATATGTTTATTGGACCCGTGTCCCTCCTGGCTTGTACTGGCATCCTGGGAGACGACACGAGGCTGGCTCTAGGGCATTGTCAATGCATCTCTGAGTGAAGGGTCCTTGCCTGCCATCTTGAAAGAGGCGGTAGTAAGGTCCCTCCTCAAGAAGCTGTCCCTGGACCCAGCATTTTTAGAGAACTTCCGTCCAGTCTCCAACCTTCACTTTTTAGCGAAGGTTGTTGAGAGTGTGGTGGCCCAACAGTTTCCGCGACATCTGGAGGAAATTGATTATCTAGACCCGCTCCAGTCTGGCTTCCGACCCAGTCACAGCACCGAGACGGCATTGGATCTCTGGAGGGTGCGGGATAGAGAACATTCCTCTATCCTAGTCCTGTTAGACCTCTCAGCAGCTTTTTTTTTTTTTTTTTTTTTTTTATTGAAAAAGTTTTATTGGTTTTACATTTTTTAACAGGATAGGGTAATGGTTAGAAAGAAATTTTGAGAGCATTCACGTCAGAGTCGTCGGACCTTCCGAGACCTCAAAATACACATTAAAAAAAGTTAACATAGAAAACATTTTCCATACCACTACAAGATGAAAGCAAGTACATTTACCTAAATTCTCCCTTCCATGCTGTCAGACATTTACAAAAAGTCCGGATAGAAATATTATACAAAATTGTTCAAGAAAAATCAAGGCAAAGTTATTTTTTGGATCTAAGTCTTTTGGCTATTGTATCTTCTTTCTCTCCCCCCTGGCCCCCCGCGGGCGGGGCCGTGACCCCCTCCGTCCCCCCTGGATCTTCCCCCAGGGCAGAGGAATGTTTTTTAAGAAAGGCTTCCGCCTCAGCAACTGTTTTAATCCTCACTCTTCCTCCTTCCCAGAACACCAGCATCCCTTCGGGTGTCACCCACTTGAACCAAATCCCGTGATCAAACAATGTTTTAGACAAGAAGGAAAATTTCCGTCTTGCATCTCGAATCTTTCTAGGAATCTGCTTCAAGATAGTGACCGTTTTTAGTTGGTAAATTAATGGACTTTCTCTCTGCAATTTCAGGATTTCCTCTCTGGTTGACCTTCTAACAAATTTCACATGTATCTCTCTAGGCACTTCATTCATCCTGGCATATGCAGAATTAATTCTATAGGCTAGGTCAATGTCCCCCCTGATCTCATCCTTAGGTTTTTGTAAATAGTCTGCTAAAATTGTACTCATAAGATCAGGTAGGCATTCACCAGATTCCTCAAGAACATTCTGAAATCTCAAAAAATATGTCATTCTTTCCATATCTATCCTAGACACATGCCCATTTATTTCCACAACCTCATTAGAAACATTTTTAATCTCTCCCTTAGCCCCCTCCAGCCCTCCTTCCAATTCTTCATTCTTCTGTGTATTCTCCAACACTTGCTTCCGGGTATCCAATAGTTCCTTTTTAAAAGTACTATTTTCAGCCCTCTGGGCCTTTATTTCTAATATCAAAGTTTGCATAGAAGTTACAAGAGAAGCCATCCTTTGTTCCAAATTTACAAGTGCTGCTTCTTGTGCCATGGTTAAAAGTTAAAATCACTGCCACCAAGATGGCGTTTTCCGGGTGGGGCTGGTGGGGCAAACCAGGAGCTCAGTTCAGTTCAGGGCTGTGAAGTTGCAAACCATTCAGAAACCAAAAGAGACACAATTTCCCAAATCAGCAAATAATAATAACGAAGGTATTCCAGAGAAGAAGTCACAAATCCATCAAAAGAAAAAAAATTTCAAAAATCCAGAGAGAGTCCTGCTTTCAAAGAGACGCTGGAAATTTTCCTTAGTTGAAATAGTCAGGCAAGGGACAAAGTGAAGCCACTTCCACCGCCCATCTCGCAGCCAGAGGGAGAGAGTAGCAAAAAAAAGAATTTTTTAAGCTCAGCCAGACCTAGAAACAATGTTGCAGAAAGTCACAATCCACTTTCCCTTGTTAAAGACAGTCCGGAGTGAAAGTTTCCGCTTTCTCTTTGCAGAGAAGCCATTTTAACGTGCCGCTTAAATCCGAGGGGTTTTTTTTTAAAATTAAACACCCCCCTCCCAGTCCGTTCAGCCTGGCTGGCAGCAAGGAAAAAAAGGTGTTCTTTTAAACTCACTCTCTCTCGCAGCTGAAGCCTCGGCGATCCGCCCGATCTCTCCGTTCAGCCCTCTCCATTAAAGCGAATGGCACCGACAGCCGTTGGGGAAGGAAAAAACCCCCGCTAGCATGTTCCTCTCCTCCTAGGTCGCAGAGAGGAGCGCCCTCCCCACCGCCGTGACGAGGGCCGCTCCCTCTGAGCCGACCCTGCGGGAAACCTCCGGTAACCGGAGAGTTTCGCCCCCCTGGGGGGGCAGAAAAGGCAACAAAGCGGCAAGCGAGCCCTAGGCTCGCCCGTCTCCGCTGGAGCCGGATACCGGAAGTCCCTCTCAGCAGCTTTTGATACCAAAAGCTTTTCCTTCGCAAAGGAAGCTCTCCGCAATTCCTTCGCAAAGGAAGCTCTCAGCAATTACTGGCAGTGCTATGGCTCCCACCAGCTGAATGGACAAAGGGAGTGGCCTCAGTCTGGTATGAGCTCCTGTCCTGGTCTGGAGAGGTGGGGAGTGTCTCGCCCGGGCAGATGCTGCAACAGCAGGGCAGCCAGTCCTCACCCCATGCATTACTCCCCCCTCCCAGCTTTTGCCCATGCCTCCATGCCATTTTTGGGCGTGCAACACGCGGGAGATCCTAGCTGCAGTTTCCTCGTGAGCAACATTGGCCAGGAGAGGCAGGGAGAAAGGCCAATGGGGCTCATGAGTAAACTGAGGCTCCTAAGTGGGATCGAGCCAGGGGTGACTTCTTGCTGCCACTACTACCGGTTGCTCTGTGCATGGGCAGAAGGCAAGAACAATATGGTTGAGAGAACCAGTTCAGGGGTGTGACCAGCCTGGTTTGTTGCAGGTTCCAGTGATCGAGGCTGCCAAGTTGCTACTAGTTCAGCCAAACCAGTCCAAACCGTTAAGTTGGACATTGTTTATCTGGACTTTCAGAAGGCCTTTGACAAGGTCCCACACCAAAGGCTCTTAAATAAACTTGCCAGTCATGGAATAAAGGGACAGGCCTTGTCCTGGATTAGCAACTGGCTAAGGGACAGGAAACAGAGGGTAGCATTAAATGGACACTTCTCCAGGTGGAGGGAGGTAAAGAGTGGGGTCCCCCAAGGTTCAGTACTGGGATCCCTGCTTTTCAACCTTTTTATACATGATCTAGAAGTAGGAGTAATCAGAAAGGTAGCCAAATTCGACAACGACATTAAATTATACAGGGTAGTAAAAACTGAGAGAGAGAGTGAGGAGCTCCAGAGGGATCTCTTGACAGGGGGAGTGGGCAAACAAGTGGCAAATGACCTTCACATTAGTAAGTGCAGAGTGATGCACGTTGGGGCAAAACCCCCCAACTATATCTATAAACTGATGGGGTCTGAACTCCTTGCAACTAACCAGGAAAGGGTCCTTGGTCTCCTGGTGGACAGCTCAATGAAGGTGTCAACCCAGTGTGCCACAGCAGTGAAAAAAGCAAACTCATTGCTAGGGATCATTAGGAAGGGTATAGAAAATAAGTCAGCAAGTGTCATTTTGCCTCTTTATAAATCTATGGTGAGGCCTCATCTGGAGCATTGTGTACAGTTCTGGTCACCATTCCTTCAGAAGGATATTATGGAAATGGAAAAGGTGCAGAGGAGGGCAACCAGAATGATTAGGGGGCTGGGTTTTATAATGGGTTTTAGCACGGGATATAATTTAATAGTTTTTTAATAATATATTTTTGTATTTTGTATGGTTTTTAATATTGCCTGTGCGCCGCCCTGGGTCTTTGCAAGGAGAAGGTCGGGGTATAAATTTAATTTTAAAAAAAAATTAGAGGAAGGACTTTTTCACGCAGAGGATCACTGGTCTATGGAACTCCCTGCCAGAAGAAGTGGTGACAGCTGTCAGGCATGACACCTTTAAGAAAGGATTAGATGAGTTCATGGAGAACAAGGGTATCAATGGCTATCATTATGGATGCCTAAGGACACCCTCCGGGTTGGAGAGACAGGCAGGATATTTCTCAGTGCCATTTGCAGGAATTCATAAGCAGGTGAAGACATCTGCTTGGGAAGACCCTGAAGCAAATGGGGAGCCACTGTGTGAGACAGAATGCTGGACTGGGGAGATCGCTTCCGGTTTCCAGGGGTGACGGACGTGTCTTGGACACGTCCGCTGCTTGTTTTCTCTGGCGGCGCCTTCAAGGGCAGGGGGGTTCTTGTCAAAGAGCCCCCACCACACGGAAGGCTCGCTGTGAGCCTCCCACCCTGACGGCGGTCGGCGGGGTTGCTCCTGCCTTGTCCCAGGAGCTGGAGAACAGGATGCAGGGGGGAAGAGTCCCCTTCGCCAATGGAGTGCCGGAACTGCTATGAGTGAAGAAGCGGGCTGAAAGCCAAGGCTGGAGGAAACACCGAGGCTCCGCTGCTGCTGAGTGGATTGTTAGTGATTTAGCGATTTGATGCCTTCAACGCTTCTTTGTTCTCAGTAAGAAATATTTTTTTCTGTGATATGCTGACACTCCTTCGTCTTTACAGGACTGAAAATTTACTTATAAGCTAACGTAAGTGACTCTTAGGATTTCTCCCAGGTGTGCGTTCTTTCTTTTTTTATATATGATTTGATTGTTTAAAAAATTGTTCTCTCTCTGGACTTTATGCAAACTGCATTTTGAATCTGGACACTGACTTTTACTTTTCTCTCACCTCACTGACTGCTCTTCCATCAGACGCCATATTAGTGCCAAGAACTTAACATTTTCATTATGGCTTCAAAAAAGCATCCATAACAACCTAAGATTACTTCAATGCTACAAAAAGAAATGGTGGGGGAAGCTACTCAGCAATCATTAATAGAGGAAACTCTTCAAAACATAATGAAAGAAATAAAAGAAATCTGGAAAGACATGGTTAGCTCAAGATTGGAACTTTTGGAGACACAGAAAACACTAATGGAAAATAAACAAAAAATTGATGGATTGGAGGGGGGGGCGGCTGAGATGAGGGGAGAGATAAGAAATTCTCAAAAAGAGATAGTGGAATTAGCTGGTCATATGTCTAGAATGGATTTTGAAAGAATGTCTTACTTTTTAAGGTTTCAAAATGTTCCTGAAGTAGACTCTGAAGATTTAAAAGATTTAATGTGCACGATGTTAGCAGATTACATCAAAAAGAGTAAATAATATATTTGGGGGGACATTGATTTGATTTATAGAATTAATCCAGCATATGCCAGAATAAATGAAGTACCCAGAGAGATACATATTAAATTTGTAAGAAGGTCAACAAGGGATGAGATCCTGAGGGCACAGAGAGATGGTCCTTTAATATACCAACAGAATGAAATTGCCATTTTGAAACAGATCCCGAAAAAGATTCGAGAGATTAAAAGGAAATATTCCTTCCTATCAAAAAGATTATATAAAAAAGGGGTGTGGTTCAAATGGTCGATGCCCGAAGGAATGTTAGTGTTCTGGGAGGGGGGGGGGAGAGTAAGAATCAAAACAATTGAAGAGGCGGAAGCCTTTCTTAAAAAACATTCCTCAAGCCTCGAGGATAAAAATGGGGGAACGGGAGGGGCCATGGCTCCGCCTACTGGCGGGAAAGGAGAAGAGGATACAATAGCTAAAAGACTCAGATCACAAAAGTGACTTTCTTTTATATAGTGTAACTTTTATCTGGATGTCTATGGAAACAAATGATTGATTGCATGAAATTCGTGAAATGATATATATATGTATCTCTTTCCACTTTGTAGGGAAAAGAAAATTTATTGTTCTTTTTTTTTGTATGAAGCCTCGGAGGTGGCTGACACCTCCTACATGGATGCCCTCAAAATATCTTATTTACACCTTATACGCTTTTCCTGTTATAAAATTTGTAAAAGCCAATAAAACTGTTTGCAAAAAAAAAAAAAGAATGCTGGACTGGATGGGCTGTGGCCTATTCCACAAGGCTATTCTTATGTTCTTATGTTAGGAACCTACCTCTGATCTGGAGTTGTTTTCCATCAGGATTACAAGGGAGAAGATTAGCCTGAGAGATTTGATCAACCCAGGCTTTCTGGGAATCACCCTGTTGTTTTCAAAGGGTTTATGGTTCATCTTTTTTTCTCTGTTCATTTTATTTGTCATCTGATCTAAAATGTTCCCTATAATTGACCAACTTTGTTGATTATATTTTCTCTATATTTTGATGAATTTTTCTCAAACATTTTCTTTCACTTATGAAGATAATGGCAGTATTTGTATCCTATTTAACCATATTTGGAAATGAGACAATTGTAGAAGAAAGATTCAATGTGGGATAAGAAACAAAGTTTTCTGCTATTCAAATTTCTGGATGTTCCCATTCTAGTTTCATCCCTTTCTGGAGAAGAACGAATATTGGAATATTTCCGACTATAAACTGTACTTGGACCAAAATGGAGAGATAAAAGCAGATCTGGGCATTGAGGGCTTCTTGGTTCTCCCCAAGGAGGATCCCAGGATGGAGATTCTGGCATATTTTGGAAGAGACAGACTTTCTATCACACGAGAGGCTCTTTCACAGCTAAAGTTGCTCAATAAGGTGGGAGAAATTTTGGTGTCTTTTCTCTGTTTGCCAAAGCCTGAGATCCCATTTCAAGTGGGCAAAGCCTATAGCCGTGATGGGGAACCTATGACATGCGTGTCAGAAGTGGCACACAGAACCATCTCTTCCTGTCATGTGGAGCCATCACCAGTTGCTCTTCCAGGTTCGGGCGTGGCAGTCAGCTGGTCTTCACGTGCATTGGAGGGCCAGAAAGTGGAAGAGGAGCCACCCGGTGCGCATGCGCACACCAGGAAAATGATCTTTGTTTCCAGTGTGCACATGTGCATGAGCCACTTAGCGTTTTGGTGTCTGGTGTGCATGCATGCGCAAAAACCATGGCAGTGGCTGCGCTTGCCCAAAGGCACAGAGAGGAGATCTTCTTAGTAGAGCAGAGCTATGGTCAGGGCTTCCCTCCCTCCCCACCTGAGAGGGCTTCTTGCATGTCCCCATCTAATTACGCAGAGCTTCCTTGAAGTGCTGCACTTGGGGGGATTTGGGAAGGGGGAGGGGAGGGGTCAGCCCGGTTGGAGGCTCTGCAGTGACTCCCTTTGCCAGACCCTGCAGGGGAACCTCTGAGGGGTTTCCCTGGAGAGCCAGCAGTGAGCAATGATTGAAAATGTCAGCTTGCCATCTGGAGAGAGAGAGAGAAAGGGAGACAGAGAGAGAGAAAAAAACACACAAGGTGCTTTTATTACCAGTAATACATGGACTTGAGGGTCTCGGAAGGTCTGCAAAGCCAAACGAGGCTCCCCCGCAGTCTTTCAGAAAACAGCCTGGTTTCAAAAGAGGGCAGAGCGAAGTCGCACCGACACAACGCAGGGTCTCCGCGCTCTGAGATCCACGTTGAACTTTTGCCACCCCTCGGTCCATAGATGACCTAAGCCGTCCTGGAGGGACGGTGATGAGGGAACATGCCTTGCTGGTCACAGGGGTATTGCAAAACCCCTGTTGGACGCAAGGGAAGAGTTCCTGCAAGGCGGTAAAAGGCAGGCCCCCGCCCCCCGGAAACATAGGCATTTGGCAAGCTTCAAAGGAAGGAAGGAAGAAAGAAAGCTGAAAGTGAAAGTACTGACCAGGAAGGTATTCTTACTTTTTTTAAAAAACATTTTGCTCAAAGAAAAAAAATTTTTTTTTGTAACTAAGGCCTTTCATTATGAAGTAAGTGGTGGAATTAATTTAATATGCTTTGAACTGAGAGGTTTCTTTTTTTTAATGTATTTTTCTGAAATAGTGGATTGAAGCGCCAGAGCAAGGTTATTTTCTTTCCTTTGGAAGTAATTGGACTATTTCTGGTTTCTTTTCTTCTCTTTTTATTTTTTGCAACTTAAAATTTTGAATCTGGGACGATTTCTATAATTAATTTTGAAGATTTATTGCGTACTCTTAAAACTAAACAAGAACTATACTTTCTACTTTTTTCTTTCTTAACAACAAAGAAAATGACGTAGTAATAAGTGAAAATTTGTTGCCACTGGAGGTCACTGGTTGGTTTTTATGAATGTCAATGTTACAGTAGTTGTTTTTGATAACTGAAAACACCAAAACAAAACAGGCCAGAGACCAGATGGCAGTGAAAATTAACTTTTATCATCTCTTGGATTTGTCAACATTGTTTTATACTTTGATGAGAATACTCCAGAAAACCAGAATGCTTTGGCTGAAATTTTAAACTTACTGAAACAAAATACTAGAAGAATAAACAACGCACTGGATAAAATTTTGTCTATTATACCAAACTGTGGCCAATTTGAGGTTCCAGGAATTAAAGAGAAAGAAGAAAAGGAGGAAGATAAAGAGATACGCATTTTAGTTGCAGATAAAGATGCAGATACTAACGGATCAAATGCGGGAGAAAATATAGAGAAGGAGATACTTAAAAGAGAATCTGAGTCTCAGCTTGGTTATCAAGGAAAAGAAGGGGGGGGAGATTTGAAGATTTTTATTTATTTTATTTTATTAAATTTATACCCCGCCCTTCTCCTAAAAAAGGACCCCGGCCGGCGCACAGGCATCATTAAAATCATACAAAAATCCAAAATTGTTAAAAACTAATTAAATATTCCCTGTGCTAAAGTTAATAAGACTCTAAAATTTAAAAATTATCCCTATAAAAGTCAGAAACGGGGGTTATGCTATGCCGGCTGGTTGAAATATATAGGTTTTAAGACGTTGGCGGAAAAGGTGGCGGTCCACGATGGTGCGTAGATCGAGGGGAAGGTCGTTTCAGAGGGCAGGGCCCGCCACAGAGAAGGCTCTTCCCCTGGGCACCGCCAACCGGCATTGCCCAGCCAACGGTACCCTGAACAGGCCCTCTCTGTGGGAGCGGATCGGTCAAAGGGATGTATGGGGCAGGAGGCGGTCGTGAATATAGTTAGGCCCCAAGCCATGGAGTGCTTTGAAGATGGTCGTCAGCACCTTGAAGCGCACCCGAAAGGCCACAGGAAGCCAGTGCAGCTCCCGCAAGAGAGGTGTTATGTGGGATTGCCTTGCGGCACCCATAATTACCCGCGTGGCCGCATTCTGGACCAACTGCAACCTTCGAGTGCACCTCAAGGGGAGCCCCATGTAGAGAGCGTTGCAGTAGTGCAGCCGGGATGTCACCAATGCCTGAGTGACTGTGCGAAGGGCTCCCCGGTCCAGTAAGGAGATGGATGAAAGAGGAGAAACCTCTCCAGAAATACGTCTGACATTTAAAAACAACCAACTTGTAGAGATAGGAACTGGACAGCGATATTATTGGAGAGTTATATTGGACAATAAAGTGTGAAAAAAAGTTTATAAAAAATCTGGAAAGAAGAATAAAAAGAGACGAGGGCCACAAATGGCAAAAAAGATAAGTCCAACTCATTACTGGAAGGACACTGGCTGATAAGGAAAGCTGTTATCATTTTATTTATTTATTTATTTATTTTTATTTTATTAAATTTATACCCCGCCCTTCTCCTTGTTAGGACCCAGGGCGGCGCACAGGCATTATTAAAACCACAAAATTTGATGACTAATAATTAGCTAGATTGTGTTTAGAATATCATTGAAGGATTATTAGTTAATCAATAGTTATTTACAATAAGAGTAATTAATAATAATGTTATAGTTTAATGATATATATATATATCTATGTATCTATGTATTTGTAGAAATCTATGAGATTAGATATAAACAAATTTAAGACTATATTAGATATTACTGAAGAATCACTAGCATAGAAATTATGAGTTATCTTAAGAGTAGTGGAATAATTATAGTTGATACTGGCTGATAATGAAAATTGTTATAGATGATTAATAATTAGTTACATGGTTTTAGAATATTATTATATGGAATAGAAAATGGATGCCATTAGGTGGTTGTGTTTTAAAGATATGTTTGAAGAAGAAGTATGACTAGATTTGGAATACCAGATGAGAATTTTGGTGTACTGATATTAAGGTATATGATAAAATTTCTGATTTAAAATTTATAAAATGAGATTATTTATGAATGAAAATCATTTTAGAGATGTACAGAAGTTATGTGAGGCCGGTCGGTATGCTTTCTAAAGGATACAATGTAGAGTGATGACTTCCTTTTTATCTTTATTCTTAATTCTACTCTTTTCTTTTTTGTTTTATTAATAGAATGCCATTATATAATTTTACTTCACATACAAAAGGATGTAAAAACAATCAATTAAATGAAGGTTGAGATATAATAATTGTAATAATTGATAAGAAAAACAAGTAATGACTATGGAAGAAATTCATAGAACTTTGTGATTAACTGACACAATTTTTATAATTTACAATTTGTAACACAAGATGGCTTTTTATGTTTTTTCAGATATGTTTGTTTTACCAGTGTTTGTTCAAAAATAAATAATTATTTTTTAAAAAAAGAAAACAGCCTGGTTTCATTGGTCCTTGGATGGGAGAGGTTGGGAGGGGAAGCTCGAGGGCTGCTGGGCTGGGGACAAGCGCTTGCCCAGCACTTTCCCCCTGCCAGCGTCTTTCAGGTGGGACTTGTGGGGGGGGGAACACCACCCCCTGGTCCTCTTGCCCTCCAAGTCAGCTGTCAGGATAAAGGTGGATCCCCCTTCCTCCAGATTCCCTCAAAGTCTGGGGACACATCGGACGCTCTGGCTTAATGCCCCCTCCCCGACTTTGCCCCCTCCCCAATGCCCTTGCTCTGCCTTAAACCCCCCTGGCTTTCCCCCCTCCCCACCGCCAGGCAACCCCTCCACAAACACGCGTGTATCTCACTCCAATCCTAGCCATTGCAGGGCTTTGAGGGGAAGGCAGCCAAATGGCTTGGAGTATATTGAAGGGTAAAAGGCATCTTTGATGGAGGGGGGGGAGGGAATATCAATGTTGTAAAAGAAAGTATGTCCCCCTCACTAAGCCACACCCTTCCCCTTCTTCCTCCTGCCCCCCACCCTTCCCACAGCCCTCAGCTCCCCACTGATTCCCCTGCCCTTCATTTTGCATTGCAGTTCTGCTCTTCTTGCGCCTTTGTCTTCTCCAAGGCTTAAATTACACAGCAGGGCAGTTTCCCCCAAACAAATTTTAGATTATGTGGAACGCTCCTGTCCTCCCCTCCCCCATAGGCTGGTCCTGCTGGATCCTTCGTCCATGGGGACCATCAAACCCGCATCCACCAGCCCCCATCTCCACAGCTCCTCACACATTGAGACTCTCCCTTGGATGAAGTGGAAGGAGAGGGGGGGCTGTGCTGGCTTCTTCCAAGGCCGGGAAGGGATTCTGGCTTTCCAGTGGAGGGAGGGGGCATTTCCCACCCAACTTTCTCTCCCTGTCCAGGGCTGCAGAACCGGATCCTCAGTGGGGACGTTCCACCACCCCAATGGGGATCAGGTGGGCAGGCAGGGAAGCACAAGGACCTCTGAAATCTGGAACTGGTGCATGCACACCAGGCAGCTGGTCTTTGTGTGCACATGCGTGCCAGAAACCGGTAGACCACATGGCTCATGTGCATGCGCATGCTGAAATCCAGATGATCATCTAGTTTTCAGTGTGTGCAATGCACCTATATTGGAATCTTGGCGCCAAAAAATATTTGTGCATCCTCCCATTTTACCACTCGATGCCAAAAAGGTTCGCCAACACTGCTCTACACTATTAAATAGAAAATTCCTTGATTGCAACATTAAATGCCAAAAGCAAAAGGAAGGAAGTAAATAATAATAATAATAATAATAATAATAATAATAATAATAATAATAATAATAATAATAATAATAATAATAATAATAATAATAATCATCTTTATTGTCATTGTAAAAATTACAATGAAATTGGTTTTAACTTCACTGGTGCAAAATTATAACAGAAACAAAAAAGAGAGAAAAGAAAAAAGAAAAAACTAGCATGTGCATGGAGTGATTGCGGTTGAATTTAAAAGTCTCACAGCCCATGGATAGAAGCTACCTTTAAACCTGTTCGTTCGGCTGGCTATACTTTGATATCTTCTGCCTGATGGTAGAAGGGCAAAGAGATACCAACCAGGGTGTGAATCATCTTTGAGAATCTTCCTTGCTCTGCTAAAGCAGCGAGATCTGGCGATGTTATCCAGTGATGTCAGAGGGCAACCGATGGTTTCTTGTGCCGAATTGATCACTCTCTGTAGTGCCTTCCTCTCCGCAACTGTTAAACCAGCATACCACACTGTGATACAATATGTGAGGACACTTTCTATGATGGACCGATAGAAAGAGGTCATCAGCCGTTGTTCCACCTGATTTTTCCGCAGGACTCTAAGGAAATGAAGTCTCTGTTGAGCTTTTCCAATCACCAGAGACGTGCTGTTTTTCCAGGTGAGATCTTGGCTAATAAGCACTCCTAAGAATTTAAAAGAGGAAACCCTCTCCACACAGCCCCCCTCGATATACAGTGGGGCAGGTTCCTCTCTGTGCCTCCGGAAATCTAGCACCATCTCCTTTGTCTTGCTAGTATTTAGGTGTAAGTTGTTTCTTGAGCACCATGCGGATACCTTCTGGACTTCTTCCCTGTATGCTGATTCGTCCCCTCCAATTATGAGACCCACCACCGTTGTGTCATCTGCAAACTTTATTATGATGTTGGATGGATCAGAGGATATGCAGTCATATGTATACAGTGAGTAGAGGTAGGGGCTGAGCACACAGCCCTGAGGGGAGCCTGTGCTGAGCTTCAGTATGGAAGATGTAAAGGACCCAACCCTTACTGTTTGTGGACGATCGGTCAGGAAGTCTTTGATCCATTCACAAGTAAGGGGAGGGAAATTCAGGTCAGTCAACTTTTCAATGAGAATGCCTGGTAGGATGGTGTTAAAGGCCGAGCTATAATCTATAAAAAGCATTCTGACATAATTCCCAGATTTCTCAAGGTGGCTCAGTGCGATATGGAGAGCAGTGGTGATGGCATCCCCTGTCGACCTGTTGTTTCTATACGCAAACTGGTGTTGATCAAAACTTGATGGAAGATAAGACCTGAGGTGTTGTAGGACCAGTCTCTCAAAGCACTTCATCACTATGGACGTCAGTGCAATGGGTCTATAGTCATTCAAGCTTTTTATGGCTGCTGTCTTTGGAACTGGGATAATGGTGGCTGCTTTCAAGCATGATGGGACTCTAGCCTGTTTCAGGGAGAGGTTAAAAATCCTTGTCAGTACCCCTGCTAATTGGTCAGCACAGGTTTCTACCACTTTCCCCAACACCCCGTCTGGACCTGCAGCTTTGTTGGGATTTACAGCCTTCAGCTCAGCTCTCACTTGATGTTCATCCAGAGTGAGTGGCTGGATGTTAGAGGGCCTTTGGGATAAAGCCACAGAGACTGGTCTTCTTACCTCAAAGCGGGCGAAGAAGCTATTTAGCTCCTCTACTAGCAGGGCATCAGCATTGGCTATTTTTTTTGTATTGCCCTTATAGTTGGTTAGGTGTTGTAGTCCCTGCCACACCTGTCTTGAGTTGTTATCTTCCAGATACTTCTCTGCCTTTTGCTTGTATTCCTGTTTAGCTGCCTTAATGCCTCTTCTCAAGTTTGCCCTGGCTTCATTATATTTGTCTTTGTTTCCTGCTTTGAAAGCGGAGTTTCGGGCTCTCAGCAGTGATTGTACCTCTGCTTACATCCAGGGTTTACGATTGCTGTAAACTCTGATACGTTTATTCACTGTTACATTATCTGTACATGTTTTAATGTATGAGAGTACAGTGTCAGTGAATTCTTGCAGCTCCAAGTGTTCAAATATACTCCACTCGGTAGTCTCAAAGCAGTCCTGTAACTGATAGAGTGCTCCCTCTGGCCAGATTTTGACAGTTTTCAAGACTGGCCGTATCCAGAAGAATCTGCTAGATGTTCTACCTCCTGCATCTCTTTAGAAGGAGTCAGAGGTTTCTAATTTACCTCAGTGAAGACCAGAGGCTCCTTGTCTCCATCCATTTCTCCCTTCAATTTTCCATGGACGGAGAGTCCTAACATCTTTTCTTTGGCCTTCCTTGTTTTTCTGCTCAGTCCCTGCCTCAGTCCAGATGTGCGGACAGTTGTCATCCTGGATTTGTCAAGAGGGCTCGAGAAGGAGAGCCAGTTTGCTGTTATGACTGCGTTCCTTGTCCAGAGGGGACCTTCTCCACTCAGGAAGGTGGGTCAACCTGAGGAAAATGGGAGGCTTTGTGGAATTGGATCCACCCAGAACATTTTCATGAAAGTGCAGGTTAAATGATAGATCGAAGTCACCTGGTGTTTTACATTTATTTTTAATCTGCAGAATTTCTTGTCTAAAAGGAAGTAAATCAAAAAGACTTTGAAGGAGGGGCTGGGAAGAGATGGGAGGAGGGGGTGGCAGACTGGGCAAGCTTTACTAACAGCAGAGGAAATCTCTCTCCTGCTTCTTAGTTTGGACTCGTGCTGCTAAGTTCACCTTTCTAGGAACATCTGAGTTCTTGGGAACTGGATGAATTGTGTGAGGTCCACCTTCTAAAAGACCTTGCAATTCACTGTATATTGGATCCTCCCCTTGAGGATCACTGAGAAGGAATCACTGGTCCATAATGTGGTGCTGTGGATAGTTATGGTGGGAACTCATTGCACAAATAGTCTGCCAGACATGTAGATCAATCAATCAGAATAGAGCTGGAAGGAACCTTAGAGGTCACTTAGTCCTACACCCTGCTTAAGCAGGAGACCCTGTAGCAGCGGTGAAATTCAAAAAATTTCCCTAATGGTTCTGTGGGTGTGGCTTGGGGGGGAGGTCATGTGACTGGATGGGCATGGAAAAGTTTTTTTTTACTTTTTAAAAGCATTTTTAAACTACTGTTTTTCCTGAACTGGTAGTTAAAAATGCTTTAAAAAGTAAAAGAAAATAGTCTAGCGATCAGCTGTGTGAAAATCAGCTGTGCTATGTAATCGTCGGAACTTTTTACTTTTTAAAGCACTTTTTGCTACCAGTTCGAGTGAACTGCCCCAACCGGTAGCATTTCCCCCCTGCCCTGTATCATTTCAACGGAGTGGTTGTTTAATGAAATTGTTTCAAAAATGCTTCTTGGAAAATGCCCCTGGTATCAGCTGTTATCCAAAGAAAATATTTTCTGTAAGATAAAAGGACAGAATATTAAAGAAAGTTGCTTTTTGGTTTCACAGATGCAGAAAAATGCACCAAGTGTCCAGATGACAAATATGCAAATGAGGACAGAATCCAATGTATCCCCAAAATTATAACCTTCCTGTCTTTTGAAGAACATCTGAGCATCATCCTGGTTTCTTTTGCCCTACTATTGTTCCTAACCACAGGCCTTGTTTTAATCATCTTCACTAAATACCGAGAAACTCCCCTTGTCAAAGCCAACAACCGGGACCTCTCCTACATCCTCCTGGTCTCACTCCTGCTTTGCTTCTTGTCTTCTTGTCTCTTCATTGGTCAACCAAGGAAAGCCACCTGCCTTCTCCGACAAACGGTTTTCAGCATCATCTTCTCAGTTGCCGTTTCTTCTCTCTTGGCCAAAACCATCATGGTGGTGCTGGCTTTTCTGGCCACAAAACCAGGAAACCGAGCAAAGAGATGGTTGGGGAAGAGCTTGGCCAACTCCATCATCCTCTCTTCTTCTGCTGTCCAAATTGTCCTCTGCTCCATCTGGCTGGGAGTTTCTCCCCCCTTCCCTGACTCTGACCTCCACTCCCAGCCTGGAGAGATCATCCTGCAATGCAACGAAGGGGCTGTTGTCATGTTCTACGTCACCCTCAGCTACATGGGCTTCCTGGCTGCCATCTGTTTCACGGTGGCTTTCCTGGCCAGGAATCTGCCTGGGGCCTTCAACGAAGCCAAGCTGATCACCTTCAGCATGCTAGTCTTCTGCAGCGTCTGGGTGACTTTTGTGCCCACCTACCTGAGCACCAAAGGGAAATACATGGTGGCTGTCCAGGTCTTCTCCATCCTGGCCTCCAGTGCTGGGCTGCTGGGCTGCATCTTCATCTCCAAGTGCTACATTATCCTTCTGAGGCCAGACCTGAACACAAAGGAGCATCTCACAGCCAGAATAAATGTAAAATCATGAAATATGATACCATTGATATATTGGATGAATTATTAAAGTTTCTTTTATTTGAAATGAGATATTATTTCCATTTAGATAGTGTGCAGGAGTCAAAGAAAATCAAATCTATGTATTTCAAAATGGGAAAGCATTTTCACTGTTCCTCTTCCAAACTTGTCTTGTGAGTGAAGGGCTGGAGAAGATGCCCAGAGAAAGGGGACCTTGAGACTCTCCCCAGAAGGAGGCTGAAGGGATCCTGTCTAAAGGCAGCCCCATCATTGACCAGGTCACAAACCTTCAATGCTGCATATTGTTCATCCAGGTCCAAGAAGGGAGATAATAAGGGTGGGGAGACTTTGAGGTTTCTAGGAAGAGGCACCCATGGAAGCTGCTCTGCTTTCCAACCACAGAGATTGCTGATCAATTGGGAATCAATGTTTTCCCTGTGGACTATCGAAGTAATCACAGTGTTGAAGTTAGAATGACTTTGAAGTGAGAAAAGGGAAAAAAATGGCGCTTGCCTCAGCGGTTAAAGTAACTGAAAAGGTAGCAATTTGGTTTGTGTATTCTAATACATTATAAAGTAATAAAGCCTGCTGGAGATTTAAAGGGGAAAAAAAACCTTGATCTGGAGAATCTTTTGAGAAAAGTTGGCAGACTTTGCACGTGGTAAGATGTCAACAAAGCAAGGAGCCACACCCCTGCAAGCTCAGACAAAGGCAGAAGGCTTCCAGGATTTAAAAGATTTTTTTTTGTTGTGAAAATGTTTTATTGGGTTTTACAAATTTTTATAAAAATGGGATAAGGGATTGTAAGAAGTTACAAAGACATATTGAGAACCTCTATGTCGGAGGTGTTGGCCCCCTCCGAGACCATAAAAAGAAATAGAAAATACAATAAATTTTTTGTTTTTCTACAAAGTGGAAAGAGATACAAATGTTTCAATTTTAAAATCTATGCAATCAATCATTTATAAACATCCAAATAAGATTTGTACTATACAGGAAAAAGTCACTTATGAAATCTAAGTCTTTTGGCAATTGAATCATCCTCTCCCTGACCTCCATAGGGCGGAGCTGTGGCCCCTCAGTTCCCCCATTTTCATCCTCCAGGATTGTGGAGTGTTTTTTCTTAAAAAAGGCATCCGCCTCTGCAAATGTTTTAATTTTTACTCTTCCCCCCTCCCAGAACGCCAACATTCCCTCGGGCATTACCCACCTGAAACACATCCCCTTTTTAAATAATCTTTTAGATAAGAAGGAATAATTCTTCCCTATCTCTATAATCTTTTTCGGGATCTGTTTCCAGATGGAAACCTAGAATGGGATTTTTCAAGTATTTTAATTATGGGAGACTGGAATGGAGTAATTCAACCGAGAAAGGATAAAAAGAGTTTGGCCAAATTAGGTGATAAGTTACCACAAGCTTTTTTTGAAATGCAAGAGGATTTGGAAATGAAAGATATTTGGAGAGTGCACAATCCAAATGAGCTGGATTTTACTTTTTATTCAGATAGGCATAAATCTTTTTCTAGGGTAGATTTCTTTTTGACAACAGTTGACTTACTTCCTAAAATAAAGAAAACAAAGATATTTCCTAGGACATTAACTGATCATAGCCCGGTATGGATGGAAATTGAGATGGGAAAGAGAGAAAGAAGATCCTGGAGGCTAAATGAAAATTTATTTAGATACGAAAAAAATGTAAGCGAACTTAAAAAGCAAATAAAGGAATTTTTTTAATTGAATCTAAATAAAGGTACTCATATTGAAATAGTTTGGGATGCAGGTAAAGCATACATGCGAGGAGTCCTGATACAAATGAATTCTAAGCACAAACAAAATAGACAGAAAAAGAGAATAGAGTTGGAAAATGAGATAAAGAAGAAAGAACAGTTATTGATAAAAAATCCAACAGATAGGAAGTTAAAAGCAATTATAAATTTTTTGAAGGGTCAATTTCAAATGCTTATAGCGGAACAAACAGCAACCAACTTACAATTTGCAAAACATAATACTTTCGCTAATGCCAACAAGCCGGGCAGATGGTTGGCTTATACATTGAGAAAACAATTGAGTAAAAGAACTATTGATAGTATTCAGCATGGTGAGAAGGAAGTTCATCAACAAGAATTAATTAAAAAGATTTTTTGGGATTATTATACTAAATTATATGCTAAGGACAACATACAAAATAATCTTATAGATAAATATTTAGAAGGAAAAAGGGTTACAAAAGTCTCCTTGGTCCAAAAGGCAAACCTGGATCAATTAATAACTATCGAGGAGATTAGTTTTGCTATAAGGCAATTGAAAACAGCTAAAGCTCCAGGGACCGATGGTTTAACTGCAGTTTATTATAAAACTTTACAAGCAGAAATGATTGAACATCTTAAAGATTTATTTTGTAATATACAGCAAGGTGGCAAAATACCTTCCTCATGGAAAGCGGCTTTTGTATCACTGATACCGAAAGAAGAAGCAGGCTCTAAGAAACCAGAAAATTATAGACCAATATCTCTTCTAAATACGGATTATAAATTTTTTGCAAAAGTATTAGCCAACAGACTGATGCCAGTTATTCAAGAGGTAATTCATCACGACCAAGCAGGATTTATTGAAGGAAGATACATGAAGGAGAATGTCAGGCAAATTATAGATTTACTGGACTATTTAGATAAGAATAAACAGATCCCTGCAGTGCTGGTTTTTTTGGATGTGGAAAAGGCCTTTGATCAAGTGAATTGGAATTTTATAATTAAGACTTTGGAAAAAATGGATTTGGGGGCTCGGTTTATACAGGTGATTGGAGCAATATATCAAGAACAATCTGCACAACTTATTATTAATGGAAGCTTGTCAAAGAACTTTAATATACATAAAGGTACAAGACAGGGTTGTCCATTATCCCCATTGTTATTTATCTTAACTTTAGAAGTCTTGTTGAATACAATACAGGACTCGAATTTCTTGAATGGAATCGCTATAAAAGAAGAGGAATACAGAACTAGGGCATTTGCAGATGATCTGGTTGTTACCCTAACATGACCGATGAAATCAATAATCCAGATGAAAGACATTATAGAGGAATATGGCTTGGTATCCGGATTCAGACTGAATTACAAAAAGACTAAAATGCTTGTTAAAACCTGACAGAAATTAAAAAAAAGAAACTTGAAAGGGTGGCAGGTTTTGAAATAGTGTCAAAGATTAAATATTTAGGAATACAAGTCGCAGACTCAAATATAAAACTATTCCAAAATAACTACGAGGTGCTGTGGCAATTGTGGAAGCAATTCTCATAAAGAGACAGAAAAGAAACCAAGGCTAAGAGACTAATGAGAGAACACCAGATATTGGGAAATTCAGCCGCGTCAGCCCCTCTGAGCATCCAGAGCGAATCCTCATCATTTTAGTTTTGTCGGAGTTTGGTTTCAAATCTGCCTGCCTTCTTGGGTTGAATATAACTACAGCAGCCTCCAGTCTGTGAACAGCATTTGGCTTGCAAACTTCCCTCCAGGGTCGCAGAAGGTCCCCAAAAGTTTCCTTTCTCCCCAGGATCCCCGTGAACTTCCCACACTAAGCGATGGGGGGGAAAGGCTGCCCAGCTCAGACGCCGCAGAAACCCCGGATGGGCAGAGAAAGGCAGGCTGGAAGCAGCGAATCACGTTTTCCCAGGAACCGACGAAGCCCCAGAAGACCAATGCGAATTCTCCCTTATGCAGCGTCATCGGTCTCCGGGCAGAGTCTTCCTTGATATCACCACTCACCAGATGGAGGAGAGAGTTCGGCGCAGAGAGAGAAGGGAGGAAGGGGGGAGGGGGATAAAGACATGCGCTCCAGGTGGAAACTTCTGCGCGGTGTTTTCTTGTTCATGACAGCCATGGACCTGACCCAGGTAGTTTTAGGCCCTACCCACGAGGGTGGACACACCCTGGATCTCATCTTCGTCTCGGGACAGTGGAGTCGTGATCTGGGAATAGGGGATTTAGTCATCACACCCCTGTCATGGACAGATCACGCTCTCCTTCGGCTCGACTTTCCGATCGCTGCACCCCATCGCGGGGAGGCGGAACCGGATATTCCTATATGGTTCCGCCCCAGGCTTCTGATGGACCCGGTAAGGTTCCAAAGGGAGCTTGGGCAAATTCCTGTGGACTTGCCCCGCGACTCGACTGAGGACCTAGTGGCCGCATGGTTAAGTGCGGCCACGGGGGCCTTGGACCGAGTCACGCCTGTGCGGCCTCTCTTGCGGCGACGATCCACCCGGGCTCCTTGGTTCACCGAGGAGCTTAGGGAGATGAAGCGCCACAAGAGACGCCTAGAGAGCAGATGGAGATCCTCTCGCTCCGAAGCCGACCGAACACTAGTGAGAACCTACATTAGGACTTACTTAGTGGCGATAAGAGTGGCCAAACGTGAGTATTGTGCCACTCTTATTGCATCCGCAGATAACCGCCCTGCCGCCCTGTTTGGGATGACCCGCTCCCTCCTTCAACAGAGGCCGCGGGAAGCCCCTCTACAGGGTCGAGCAGAGGAATGTGGGATTTATCTGCAGGAGAAAATCACTCGGATTCGGAAGGAGTTGCGCTCCATTGACAGTGGTCCAGCTGAGCGGTCTGAGGTTGCTGTTGAGACACCATCTTGGGAGGAGTTTGATTTTGTTACTACCGAGGATATGGACAAGTTGTCAAAGAGACGTAGGGCTACCACATGTTTATTGGACCCGTGTCCCTCTTGGCTTGTACTGGCATCCTGGGAGACAACACGAGGCTGGCTCCAGGCCATTGTCAATGCATCTTTGAGTGAGGGGCCCTTGCCTGCCGTCTTGAAAGAGGCCCCTCCTCAAGAAGCCGTCCCTGGATCCAGCATTACTAGAGAACTATCGTCCCGTCTCCAACCTTCACTTTTTAGCGAAGGTTGTTGAGAGTGTGGTGGCCCAACAGTTTCCGCGACACTTGGAGGAAGTTGATTATCTAGACTCGCGCCAGTCCGGCTTCCGACCCGGGCATAGCACCGAGACGGCATTGGTCGCGTTGGTTGATGATCTCTGGAGGGCGCGGGATAGAGGATATTCCTCTATCCTAGTCCTATTAGACCTCTCAGCGGCTTTTGATACCATCGACCATGGTATCCTATTGTGCCGACTGGTGGGGTTGGGGCTCGGAGACACCGTTCTACGGTGGTTCTCATCCTACCTCTCTGGTCGGTCGCAATATGTGTTGGTAGGGGGGCAGAGGTCGGCCTCAAGGCCCCTCGTATGTGGGGTACCTCAGGGGTCGGTCCTCTCGCCCCTACTGTTCAACACATACATGAAGTCGCTGGGCGAGATCATCCGTGGTTTTGGGGTGGGATATCATCTGTACGCTGATGATACTCAGTTGTACATATCCACCCCAGACCACCCCAACGATGCCGTCAAGGTCATGTCCCGGTGTTTGGAGGCCGTACGGATCTGGATGGGTAGTAACAAACTCAAGCTCAACCCGTCCAAGACTGAGTGGCTGTGGCTTCCGGCACCCCGGTTCAGCCAGATTATTCCAACTCTGGCCATTGGGGGCGAAACACCGGCCCCCGTGGAGAGGGCGCGCAATTTGGGTGTCCTCCTGGATTCCCGGCTGTCCATGGAGGACCATGTGGCGGCCGTGGCCAGGGGGGCTTTCCATCAGGTACGCCTGATGCACCAATTGCGCCCCTTACTGGACCGGGCTGCCCTTCGCACAGTCACTCAGGCCCTCGTGACCTCTCGACTCGACTACTGTAATGCTCTCTACATGGGGCTTCCCTTGAGGTGCACTCGAAAGCTGCAGTTAGTCCAGAATGCAGCCGCGCGATTACGGGAGCGCCTAGACACTCCCACATAACACCTATCCTGCGCGAGCTGCACTGGCTTCCTGTGGTCTTTCGGGTGTGCTTCAAGGTTTTGACGACCATCTTTAAAGCGCTCCATGGCTCGGGGCCTAGTTATATGCGAGACCGTCTCCTGCCCCATACATCCCTTAGACCGATACGCTCCCACAGAGAGGGCCTCCTCAGGGTGCCGTCAGCCGGACAATGCCGACTGGCGACACCCAGGGGAAGAGCCTTCTCTGTGGCAGGTCCAGCCCTTTGGAATGACTTACCCCCTGAACTTCGCACCATCTCTGACCTCCGCCTCTTCCGCAAGTGTCTTAAGACACATTTGTTCCATCTAGCCGGCCTAGCATAGCCCCCTAAACTGACTTTTAGATAGTTTTTAAATTTGGGGATTTTAATCTGGTTTTAGCACAGGATCCATTGAATTAGTTTTTTAAATTTTATATGATGTTTTGTATGTATTTTAATTTTCCTGTGCGCCGCCATGGGTCCGTTTGGAGAAGGGCGGGGTATAATTTGAATAAATATAAATAAAATATAAATATAATATAAAACTTAAAACACTTTAACTTTTAAGTTAAAGTGGCTTAACTCAGAAATATATCTATTTCATAACCTAAATATTTTAATTCCCCAAAAAACTCATATAGCAAAAACTAGTTTAGTAAGCAGAGACTTGCGACTAAAAACAGTTTAATTCTGGTTTAATTCAGGTATAGATTATTTTATATAACCTATGCCACATTTCTTACCTCCATCAAAGTTTTCCTTGTGGGTGTCACTTATGGCCTGATAACTAGATTAAATCCAAGCTAAACTGAATTAGTTGATATACCAAAAGGGAATTTTTTAATTAGTTAATTCAAATGTAAGGCTAGCAAACAAAATACCAGGTATTTTTAAATTAGTTTTAATTCTAAACAAGACTGAAGATTCAAATAAAAAGGGGCTAATTTTACTCTGGCCTTGATATTTCAGATGAGCAGATGGACCAGCTCAAAAAGGAGAATCAAGATCGGAGTTGCAGGGTTCAGAAACGAGATGGGGTGAAGGCGGAATTCCTCAGAGGACAAAACGGTATTAAAGAACAGAATAGAAATATTGAGATAGCAATTCTGATTTTTTCTTTCAGATACAAATATTTTTATTAGAGCCCTGAGGCCAGATATAAACAAGTTACTCAATACAAGAAGTATTCCATTGTGTCACATATCTATTATGTGTAGAAGAGAAAAGCCATAATGGAGTGTAAAAATAATTAAAAACATAGTTATGCTTGTTGATTCAAGTAAAAAACTAAGAGAACTAATTTGTCTCTATTCTTCATAATTTATGGGAAGACAATGGAAATTTGAAGGCTGGAAAAAGGTGGGAAAATCAGATAAAAATAACAGCCTCCCATAATTCCCAATCCTCACCTGGTCCCAACAAGGAAATGGAGCATGCTCTGCACTTTGTCCATGCTCAGGAGTTATCCGCACACAACCATGAGTCAATGTGTTGAATCGCTATTTATGAACAAAATCTCTCTTGGATTTAGGGGGAAAAAATCTTATAAATCAAGAGTTATAACGCAACTGTTCATGTACTTAAAAGCTGAATTTCGGCTTCAATTCAACTTAGTGGAATTTCCTTTTTGGTGTGTTGTGTTCCGAGTGGAGGTTTTTCACTCTCCTTTGCATAGCAACGTTTTTCTCAAAACAGGATCCGTGGACAAAAGCTTCTGGATCCAGAGTCTTCCTCTCCCGCTTTAAGCAGGGCTCCGAGGGGGGAGGGGCTCCCTTCCCGCCTGGCCTCCCCCCTTTCTGAGCCCCTCGTCTCCGTTGCCGTCAATGGGACCATTCGCCTTTTCCCTTAAAGAGGCTTTGAGCTCCTTTCCCCTTTTCTTCCCATCAGCCCTTCAGGGAGCCTCTCGTCTGACGCCAGGAAGAACCTGTAAGCTCACCTTTCCCCTCCTAGGAATAAAGGCCATCCCTGACTTACAGCCATTCATTTAGTGACCGTTCAAAGTTGCAACCGCATTGAAAAAAGTAGCATAGAACTGGTCCTCGCACTTACAACAATCCCCACCCCCACCAGTTGCAAATTTGGGCTCAGGGCAATCTCTGTTTACCTACAAGAGTTGGGGAGTCCAGGGGTCCCCCGAGCGCCACTTGCGACCTTCCCAGCTGGCTTCCAGCAAGCAAAGTCAATGGGGGAGGTCTGATTCACGTAATGACTGCATGCAGTGATTCGCTTAACAACCATGGCCAAAAAGGTTGTAAAATTGGGCACAACTCACTTAAGAACAGAAATTCTGGTCTCAACGGTGGTCGTAAGTCGAGGCCTATCTATATGCTGTTTCCACCAAGCAGATCCATAGGAAACAAGTTAATATTTTAGAAAGTAGCCCTAAGAAAATGGTACCTTTGCAAAGTGGCCCTCTGAAACTGCAGGCTTTGCACTCTGCACATGCACAGACGCTCCGTGAACTCTTGGTGCAGATGCAGAGGATGGAATTTGAGGTGTGGATGGAAGGACTGCAAAAAGGAAACTGAAGAAAAGAGGAGAGTCTCCTGGGGAAGCCTTGCCTTGCGTCTCCTCTTTTCCAACTCTTCCTCTTTATGACCTCCAATGAAGGCATCAAACAGACAATAGATGGAAACAGTAAAGATGGTCCTCGACTTACAACAGTTCAGTTAGTGTCCGTTCAAAGAAGTCTAAGAGCCTTTAATTTGGTTGCTCAGTTTTATTAATTTTTCTGACAGATGTTTTAACAGATTAACCCCGGATCCCCCCTGGAAGACCCAGCCCTGCATGGCTTCTCCCCCACAGGAGCCTCTCCTGGAAAGACACGGAGGCCAAACGAGGCTGGAGGAACCTTCAACCCTGGGACCCATAACCCAGGTTGGCCTCTTCCCAGGAATGCCCCACATCCCCTCCTTCTCCCTGGCCATCCTGGGCTTTCTCCATGGGTCAGGGCTTGGCTTTCCTCTGGGTGCCCCATGCATGGAAAAAGGTGGCTGAGCAACATGGGATATTGTCTTCCCTTCCTCAGTAGATGGAACCTGGAGGTGGATTTTGCAGATCTGTTCCCTTCCCCAACACGGGGCTCCCCAGCTTCCTCCTCCCAAGAGGGGCTCCCCACTCAGCCAGGCAGAGTCCTGTCTGGCATCCCTGCAAGAGCCCCCTTGCCTGGCCTCTGCATGGGAAAGGGTGGCAGGGGAACATGGGATATGGGCTTCTGCATTCCCAGGTCTTTGAAGGTGGAAGTTGGATTTTGCAGATCAGCTTTTTCATCTGAAACAGGAGGGCCCTGAGCTCCCTTTCCTTCCCTCTCCTCCCTCCCTCCCTCCCTTTTTTCCTCACATGGGGTGAGAAGCAGCCTTGATTTCTCCATCTATTTTCACTCATTTTTTCTACCCTTTCTGTGTGTTTTTTAACTCTGCAAAGTTCTGGTAACTACTTTTTCACTAAAGTTGTTCTTAGAAACTGGCTGCACTATTTCATCAACCCTTTTGTGATGATGCCCTTGAGCATTAGCTTTCAAAATAAAGTAAATTTTGACTCGAAATCAACAGGCAGCTATTTCAGATTTGTGACTTGCTCCAGCGTTAACTGGCCTCTGGGATTTTTCTCTTTAACCACAATGCCAATAAATGTCACATTTCTTTTTGTCTTCAGCCACAGGTGCCGTGTATTCCCTCTGGGGCCAGTCTCAAGCATGGAGACCCCCAAACCTCTCAATTTTAGATGATGGATTTAATTCCATCTCTGCCCGTTATTATGAATCACATGGGGATTATTTCATTTTCATTTCCCTCCAGAGAATTTCCCAACAACCTTTGAGTCCAAGAACTGGTTGGATTCTCCAGGGATCCCTCCTGAGAGGGAGAATTATGATCAAAGGTTCAGCTCTGCTCTTTGGCCGAATCCTCCAGGGGAGACTTTGGGCAGAGAAATAGGGAGTTTTGGGACAGGCAGGGTCTGTGCTCTTGAATGTCCGTCTCTCTCCTTTCCAGGTGAAGCTGAGTGTTTCTCTGGGTTTCAATCAGGAAAAACACTGGATCATTTTCCACCTTGTGAGACTCCTTTGAATTCTTCTCATTCTTCTTTGGAAACAGAAAAGGGATTGATTGATTCACCCCATGAATGATGGACCTCCTGCCTCTCCTTCTGATGCTGCTGGTGTCCCATCCAGTCTCTGGGAAGCTGAGGATGAAATGCCCACAGAGTTTGGAGCATCAGGATGGAAAACAACCACCGAGCTTTTACAGCCCAGGAGACCATCTCATTGCTATAGTCACCAGTGGAGATGAAACATTGCACACAAAGTTGCTTTTCAACGTGGCTCCTTCTCTTCAGTTGGTTTTCTCTGATCTGTAAGTCATTCAGGGTAATGGAGTTGCCCTCCCTCCATTCTGACACTCCCCTTCTTTTCTGTTTTTTATTTTTCATTTATTCCTTTATTGGAGAATGTGTCTAATTTCCTCAATGATTTTGATTTCAATGGTTTCTCTCTTTTGTCTGATTTTGTGAAAGAGACTCAAAAAGGGGTCTGAAAAAAAGCTGAAAGGGCTGCAGATTATTTTCCTCCCTCAGTTCAATCTTTAATTTATCACTTGAATAATGAATTTTATTTAAGGTAGTGGTGGAATTGTTGTAGTTGCTAAATTCCATATTTGTGTAACTGATAATTGCTTTTGGATCAATGTTGGCTTAAGGCTCATGAGGCTTCTGGAAGATAATATATTAAAAAGAAGAATTTCTTGTTGCTGCTGATTAAAATAACCCCTTTTTTACAATAGGGATGTTTATGATTTTAAATATGGCTTAATGTTGATTTTCAACTTCCAAATGGTCAACAAGAATTCTCAGCTCCTGCACAATCTCACACTGGGCTACAACATCCATAACAACTATTGGAGCACTTTCCGCACTTCAGATGCCTTGCTGGACATTCTCTCCACTGGAGAAGCCAATGTCCCCAACTACGACTGTGGAAGGAAGGAGAACCTTCTGGCTCTTTTTGATGGAGCTACAAGGGAGATCTCCATTCAGATGTCAACATTAGGAGGCACCTACAAAGTCCCACAAGTTTGTGTGTTTTTTTCTCCATCTGGTAAAGTGAGGGGTGGGTGGTGGTGGGTGAGCAATAGATGCAATCATGTCTTCTCCATGGAATCCAAGAGCTGCTTTTCTCCATATTAGCAAAATGTCAATATTTTACCCCATTATGCTCATGTTGAGATTAATCATAAAAGGCTTCAAATGCAAGCAATACAATCTCTGGAGAAGACATTCTACCAACTATTTAAATAATCAAAAAATATCCCTGGTTGTTGTGGCCTCTATTGACAACTTCATTTTCTCACATAAGTAATGCCTGCCCTATCCAGTCGGATTGAAGTTGGTAAAAGTAGCATTTTATCTATCTAAAAAGTGGAATAAAAAGGGTTCTAGCAATTATGGGCCAAATAGACTAGCAGATATTGTGTCTGATTTTATAATAAATATTGCATATTAATAATATAATATTAGTAACAAATTTGTCTTAAAATATCTCATCTATATCAGCGAAGTAAAACACTGTTTGCTGGATTTCTAGATGTTAGTGCATTTGTCATAATTAACAGAGAAATATTATATGGGAAATTGATTGTCTTCAAAATGGAGCTCAGCCTGTTGGCCCTGATCCAAGCTCTTTCTCCAGGTCCTTTTAGAGAGGGAGGTTTGGGCTCAATGGAGCCACGAGAAGAAGGATTGCAACTTCCCAAGGAGGAAGGGAAGGAGGCATATTTGAACCCTTCTTATTCAGTCTAGATATTGACAACTTCCTTCAACTAATGAAGGATCCAAAAACAGATCATAAATAAATATTATTTCATTCTTTGGCAAAAATGGCTAAATTAGTGGACCAGCAAAATGCAGTGCACATAGTATCCAGTACTTGGATTTCAGGAAGGCTTTGACAAAGTAAACCAACACCTACTTCTTGGTAAGCTAAAAATATGTGGGATAGACAGCATCACCCCCAGATGGACTCAGCCTGTGGTCCTCAATGGAACTACGTCTACATGGAGGGAAACAAACAATGGGGGACCCCAAGGCTCCATTTTAGGCCCAGGACTCTTCAACATCTTCATCAATGATTTGGATGAGGGAACTCATCACATTTACAGATGACACTAAAGTGGCAGGAATAGCCAACACCCCAGAAGACAGGCTGAAGGTCCAGGTGGATCTGGATAGACTTGAATCCTGGGCCTATCTAACAAAATGAAATCCGATATAGAGAAAAGTGAAGTCTTACACTGAGGCTAAAAGAACCAAATGAACAGGTACAGATCAGGTGAAGCCTGGCTCAATAGCAGGAACTGTGAGAGGGATCTGGGAATCCTAGGAGACAATCTCTCAAATGTAAGCCAGGAATGTGTGAGAGCAGCCAAAAAAAGCCATTGCAATCCTGGGCTGCATCAATAGGAGGAGAGAATCCAAATCACGTGAAGTATTGATACCACCTTATAAAGCCTTGGAAAAACCTCCCTTGGAAGAAGGTATGGAGGGAGAACCTTTTCAGCCCTCTTGTCAGGGATGCGATCTGGAAGAGGAGTTGCCCAGTGTGCATGTTGGCAGGTCTGTCTCTGGCGCCCTTGCCAGTGGTGGGTTTCAAACAATTTTAGAACCTTTTCTGTAGGTGTGGCATGTTTTGTGGGAGTGGCTCAGTGGCCATGTGACCTGTGGGCGTGGCCTGGTGGTCATGTGATTGGCTGGCCATGGTCAACTTGTAAAATGTGGTCAAACTCACTAAGCAACACTCTTGCTTAGTAACTAAAATTTTGGGCTAAATTGAAGTCATGAGTTCTCTTTCCTTCCTCTTTCTTTCTTTCCCTTTCTTTCTCTCCTTCCTTCCCTCCTTCCTTCCTTCTCTCTCTCTCCCTTTCCTCTTTCTTTCTCTTTCTTTCTCTCTTCTTCTTTCTTACTCTTACTCTTTCTTTCTTTCCAAAGGGACACAACAGGTGGACCTAACTAGATGTTATGGCACCTTACAAAGATGACCCACCAACTGAGCAACAGACACTTCACTGCTGTGAAAGAAAATGTTCCTTGTATTTACATAATATTCCACCTTTTATAGGCTTCATAAACATCTTTATTTCCACCAGAGAAGAGAGAGATCAGCTGGCAGAAGAGGGCTGCATGGTTAATCTGAGGGGAGAGCCAGCTTTATCTTCCCTTTCCATCCAAAGTGGTGAAATTGTGGTTATTCTGAACTGGGGAGGGAAAAGGATGAAGGGAGGGGCCCATAGTTTTGTCTCTTGTATCCAGGCAATATGAAGGCATTGTTGTGGGTGCCTTATTTGTCTGGATAAGAAGAACAGCTGGAGAGGAACAGGCATTTTATCAACTCAGGGGCCCTATCAGGTTTCATACTGTTTGGACAGAGATAGCTAGGCAGGTAAATAGAGATGGATAGATAGATAGATAGATAGATAGATAGATAGATAGATAGATAGATAGATAGATAGATAGATAGATAGATAGATAGATAGATAGATAGATAGATAGATAGATAGATACAGAGGAGGGAGGGAGGGAGGAAGTTCCATCTTCTGAATCCATTTTCCAGCATGGGAAATATTCTTTGAAATTTTGCAATGAATCCAGATGGACCCAAATACCTTTGATATTTACAGGGATGAAACCATTCACAATCTTTAATATGTCAACATTATAGAAAAATTAGTTGTTATAGTTCATTATCTTATATCCAGAAAGGATCCAGAGATCAATTATATTTCCCCAAAGAGTCTCTCCTTCCTTCTCTCCCTCTCCCTCCTTCCCTCTCTCTCCCTCCCTCTCCCCCCCACTACCCCCCCTCTCTCACACACACAGAGGGAGTGAGAGGGAGTGAGAGAGAGAGAGATGGTAGTCTTGCTTTAGTTCTCCGACATCCCAGAACTGAGCCGCACTGGGGAGTTCTCCCTCATGGATGAGCCTGACAGCAGCAGCTGGACCAGCAGTGGCAGAGCAACCCCTGCTTTCAGGGGTCTGTCCTCCCAGCCGAATCAACCGCGATGGGGATTTCTGTGCAGAGGCTCACGGGGGCGGTGGGTTCAATGGCAGGAAGAGACAGTGCCCATTCCTTCAAGCGGGACCCGAATTGGCCACAGGGCAAGGGGGGCACCTCTGATAACCTCCCACCCTGGCATCTGCCCCGTCACATTGCAGGTGCCCCGGGCAGCCTCGACCCCCGCCTTCCTGTCACCTCCAGCCCCCGGTTCTGCTGGGCAGCCGCTCCTTAGCGTCGCATTGCAGTTGGCTTTCTCCTGGAGATCCTTCCTGGCTGGGAGGGACTTTCTGCCCCAGAGAGTTTGGCAGCAACAGGGAAATGGAGGCTTCTTTGCCAGCCTCCCAGCTGGCAAAAGAGGCATTTTAACAGTGGCAGCTGAAGCCCAATCCCTGCAGTCAGTTCCGGCTCTCTCTTCCCCAAGCAGGTCCCATGGCTGCTGGAGCCGCTTTGCTGAAAGCTCTCAGTGATGACAAGAGCCGGCTGTGGCTCCAGCAGCAATGAGACCTGCTTGGGGAAGGGAGAGACCGAACTGACCGCAGGGATTGTGCTTCAGCCTCCGCTGTGAAAATGCCTCTTTTGCCAGCCGCAGGAGGGAAGGAAAGAAGCCGGTCTTGGACAGAGCCTCCCTTCCCCTCCAGGGAGCCCAGGCCGAAAGAGAGGAGGGGGAGGGCTGGTTGGAATGAGGGCGAGTGGGCAGTTTGACTCCAGTGTCTCCTTCGCTCATTCGGGCAGGCGGAGAAAGGAAGGAGGCGTGGGATAAAGCATCCTGGCCACCTTCACCCTCAGCCATCGCGTGCCTCCCACCCCCAACCCCCCCAGCCGATGCAATAGGATACCATGGTCGATGGTATCAAAAGCCGCCGAGAGGTCTAATAGGACCAGGATGGAGGAACAACCCCCATCTCTGGCCCTCCAGAGATCATCGACCAACGCGACCAATGCCGTCTCGGTGCTATGCCCGGGCCGAAAGCCGGACTGGCGTGGGTCTAGATAATCAACTTCCTCCAGGTGACGGGGAAACTGTTGTGCCACCACACTCTCAAGGTTGGAGACTGGATGATAGTTGGTTAATAGAGCTGGATCCAAAGAGGGCTTCTTAAGGAGGGGCCTCACCATAGCCTCTTTTAGGGAAGCAGGCAAGGAACCCTCACTTAAGGAGGCGTTGACAACCTCTTGGAGCCAGCCTCGTGTCACCTCCCAGGCTGCCAGTACAAGCCAGGAGGGACACGGGTCCAATAAACATGTGGTGGCTCGCAGTCGCCCACGTAACCTGTCCATATCCTTGGAAGTAACGGAGTCAAACTTCTCCCAAACAAGATCTGTCTCGTGGCATCCCACTGGGCCATCAATGGGGGCTAACTCGTTCTGTATCTGAGCGATTTTCTCCTGCAGAAAAGTCACAAATTCCTCTGCTCACAAATTCCTCAGGCATGCGGGGGGAGCGAGTGGGGGGCAGGCGAGGAGAGGGTATGGGGCCTCCGGAAGAACGGGTACGGGAAGCCACACTAAATTTCACCATCCAGTAAGCCCATACTGTTGCACACCAGCTAAAACCCACCACTGGCGCACACACAGGACGATCACCTGGCTGTTGCTCATGTAGTGGCAGAAACCGGAATGTTGCAGGAAATAACGAGGCTTGGACTTCTCAGAATCAGGAAAAGTTTATTTATGGCTGCCAGGTTCAGAAAGCGAGTCAAAGGCCAGCATGTAACTTCTGAACAGTCTTCTGATAGCAAACACTCATTCTTCTACTTTGACAAAGAGAGCATCACAGGAAATACTTAACTCCTCTCTGGTTGGTTCAGCTCCTTATTGCTGGGCAGAGAAGCATGCAGGAAACCCCAGTTCCATTCTGACTTAGGTGGTTGAGCCCTCTGTCTGACTTCAAGGGGCTTGTACTCCCAACTGACTCCACCTACTTACAAGCAGCTGTTTGTGGTTTGACACTGGAATTTCCTGAGTTCCAGCTTCCTGTCTCAAAGATGCTTTTTGTTCCTTACAAAGCGTAAAGATAAAGATGACTAAAGATCATCCAGTCTGACCCCAGCTCATCTCACTCTAAAACTTGCTTTATGCCCTGCCTCAGGAAAACCAGCTCTTCCAGTTTCTGCCACTGCCATGCATGCAAAGGCCAGCTGATCGTCTCACACACGTGTGCACCAGAAGAGTACAGGGGAAGGCCGCGTGTGCCAGGCGACATGACTCTGTGTTCCACTTTGCCTGAGCTAAGAAGCTGAGGCAGAGGGCTCCATTTTTCCCTCTTGAGTCCTCCGTGCATCTCGTTTTTGGCCTCCCCTTCAGCCAGAAGAACTCTGCCAGCCAGAAACTTTGGTCTTACTTTGCAGTTTCAGTCCATGGGGCTTGGAAAGGTAAGGCCTGAACTCAGCCAGTGGGAGGGAGCCGGGGTGGTGGTGGTGGTGGTGGTGGTGGAATGATATGGGAGGGGCAGCCTTGTGGTCCCACGTGGGACGGGGTCTCCTTCAGACTGGAAACAGAGCAAAGGAAACTCTTTCCCCCCACTTGCTTTGTCCTGTTTCCCCCACTGGAAAGAGCTGTTTGCAACCCACAAGGAGGGGATCCTTTCCTAAGAGCTCCCAATTGAAGAATCCCAATGTGCTCCTGAGGAATCTGAGGGTGGGGAAGGCCATGGGGGTCCTAGTGATAGAAGAGACCCTCAAGGCCTCCCCAACCCACTCAGGTCCCTCCTGCTTCTCCCTCCCTTCCTGCAACAAGGACTCCCTGACTTTGCAAACCTCTCTCTCCTCTCTTGTTTCTCAGCTTCTTGTCTCATGGAGCAGCTTCCAAGTAAATGGGGCAAGAGAGAGACAGGGAGGGTAAGAGACAGGGGTGGGTTTCTGAGGGTTCGCCCGGGATCGCGCGAGCCCTTTCGTAAAATTTCCGGATCCCGAGCGATCCCTTTGGATCGTGGACCCGGAAGTAAGTCGCCGCTGCTAACTGCTGCTCCCAGCTGGGGCGGGCAGGCAGGAAAGCAAGCAAGGCGACTGCGCTGTCTTCTTTTTCCCTCAGCGAAGCACCGCCTCCTCCTCGCCCATGCTTCGCTGAGGGAAAAAGAAGACAGCCAGGCCGGCTCTCTGAAGGGGTCCCCCTTTCCCCTTCTCCAAGGGGGTGGGTGGTGGGGGTGGGCCGCTCACCTCATCGCCCCACTTGAGCACGTCCTTGTGCCTCTCCCCGACGGCCCGGTAGATGTGCAGGAACTGCTGGATGCCGTGTTTGCGCACGTGCTCCGCGTGCCGCTGCGTCTTCTCCCAGCTGAGTGGAGAGCCTTGCGACAGAAGCCCCATGGCTCTGCCGGGGAGGAAGAAGAGGAGGCGAGCGGAAAAGGCAACATGCGGCCGCTGCTGCCGTAACAACTCCGAAGAGCAGCGCTCGGGCCAGGAGCAGCCAGCCAAAAAAAAAGAAAGCACACACACACACACACAAACAACCTACTTCAGGCGGCGGGAAACACGCAAGGAGAATCCACTCGCGGCTAGGCGTAGGGGGGAAGAGGTGGCTGAGCAAAGGGAAGGGGGGGAAAGGCGCTCCCGCCGCCTTCCCGAGCCTCCCGCTTTGCCAGCGGCCAGTACCCTTCGCAGAGGGAAAAAGAAGACAGCTGGGAGCAGCAGTTAGCGGCGGCGGCGGTGGCAGCAGCAGCAGGGGCTGGGCCGGCCGGCAGGAAAGCAAGCAAGGCGACTGCGCCTTTCCCCCCCTTCCCTTTGCTCAGCCACCTCTTCCCCCCTACGCCTAGCCGCGAGTGGATTCTCCTTGCGTGTTTCCCACCGCCTGAAGTAGGTTGTGTGTGTGTGTGTGTGTGTGTGTGCTTTCTTTTTTTTTGGCCGGTGGCTCCTGGCCCGAGCGCTGCTCTTCGGAGTTGTTACGGCAGCAGCGGCCTCAGGTTGCCTTTCCCGCGCGCCTCCTCTTCTTCCTCCCCGGCAGAGCCATGGGGCTTCTGTCGCAAGGCTCTTCACTCAGCTGGGAGAAGACGCAGCGGCACGCGGAGCACGTGCGCAAACACGGCATCCAGCAGTTCCTGCACATCTACCGGGCCGTCGGGGAGAGGCACAAGGACGTGCTCAAGTGGGGCGACGAGGTGAGCGGCCCACCCCCACCACCCACCCCCATGGAGAAGGGGAAAGGGGGACCCCTTCGGAGAGCCGGCCTGGCTGATGGAGGGATCCTTCGGCTGCGCTTGGGAAAGTCTCCCGATTGAGATAGGCCGCCATTCCCCCCCCCCGGTCTTCTCAGGTAGAAGGTCGGTGCTGGAAGAATGGGGAGGCTTCTGGCTCTGCGCCTTGCCAAATGGAGGGGACGGGGGAGGCTGGATACGGGGGAGAAGCGATCTGTTTATTTAAATCGGAATTTCCTTGAACGGAGTTTAGGTGTGAGGCTTAGAAAACAGACCGGCAGCCGTCAAGTCCCTTCCCTGTCGCTGACCTACCTGAGGCTGGTTTCACAAGCCAGCAACCCCCCCCCTCCCCTCTTTCTGTACCATTAACTGAAATATGTATATATACACATATATACAAATTGGCCACTCCCACCCGGTCAAATGGCTGGCAAGCCACTCCCACCCGGTCACATGGCCGGCAAGCCACTCCCACAAAGCAGGCCACACCCACAGAACCTGTTCCAAAAATTTTGAAACCCACCCCTGGTAAGAGAGCAATCCAACTTTGTGTGTGTGTGTGTGTCTTTGTGTGTGTGAGGGCACCGAAACTGCTGCCAATGGTGTGGGCGACACCTGAGCAGAGAGGCAGGGTGTGTGGGTACATTCCTCCCCTCTCCAGCCAGCCAGCTCCCTGCCGGCTCCTGCAAAGCCTCTTCATTCTCCTCCTCCTCTTCTTCATCGTTGTCATTGTCCTTTCTGCCAAGTGGCAGTGGGTTCCACAGGACAGGCTCTCATTTCTGCCCTGAAGCAATGAACTCTGGTGGGCTGGAAGTGAGTGTGAATGGCCTGGTCCAAAACAGGAAAACCTGGACTTTTTGTACCCATTTTGGCCCTGGAAAGCCTCCTGCACCAACCTGGAAGCAGAAATAAAAAATAAAGCCCTTGCAACTGTTGGAAGGCCGAAGGAAGCCTCCAACTGAGCCAGGAAGCACGGGGGGGGGGGTTGTGTCTAGGCCACTCACACTCACTTCCAGCCCTCCAGAGTTTCCTGCACAATGCAATCCCCCTCCCCCCTCCACTGCATACTCAGGCGTCCCCCTCCCTGACCCTCAAAACAGGCCCTCAAAACAGCTGGCCGGCAGGAGGGGCGCCTGCATGTGGATGCTAGTGGAGATGGTCTGGGATGGCTGGCATGTGGGGAGAGAGGGCTCTGCGTGCCTCAGTTTCCCCATCAGGGCTCTAATCCTTTCAATTCCTTTTTCAGATCAATTATGGATTAGCTTCAGAGGCTCTGAGTGATAAAAGTCGATTCCCCTTTTTCCACCAGATGAATCACAAAGAAGGATTCCAGTACCCAGCAATTGTCCAGCTGCTCCTCCATTTCAGATGGACCCTGATTGGCCTCTTTGCTTCAGACTCAGAGAAGGGAGAGGATTTCATGAGGATTTTCCCTCCTTTGCTTGTCAGGAGTGGAATTTGTGTGGTTATATCACAACTGTTCTCAAAGACTGGACATGCAGAAGCCCTCAGGGATTCCCTCTCTAAGTGGAGACAAGTCAACGTCTTTCTTCACTTCATGGAATTTGATTCCATTTGGGAGAGAATTCTTCCTTTCCATTTAACATTTATGCGTCTCTCAGGACCCATTGAAGGGAAAGTCTGGATCCTCACAACTTTTGCAGGGTATGAAATGAACAAGCGCAGACTTCTCACATACATTCATAGTATTTGGAGCTTTGGTTATCTGCCAAAAAAAAGGCCAAGAGATTCTGTCTTTGAACCTTTTTTCATTGTGGAAGAAAAGTTTCAAGATCTTTATTTCCACTGTTCTCTTTCAAAGAACGTCTTTTCTGTCAAAGGCCGCAGAAGATGCACCCAGAAAGCCCCACTGGAGACCCTAAGGAAAGGGAGGAGATTAAGGGGCCAAAATCACTACCACCCTTACAGTCTCATGAAGACTCTGGCCCATGCGATGAATGCCGCCTATTCCTCCAGATCAAGGAAAAGAAGGAAGGAGGGAGAGAAGATTTTGGGGTCTCCAAAGCTGCAGCCATGGCAGGTATGGGGGTCCTGATATGGATCCACTAATCTTAGATCCTTTGGAGAAGGAATCCAGAGGAGAAGGAGGGGAACCATCTCAACAGATATGGTCAATTTAATTACTCAGGGAATTAATGGTTCCAAAGAGTAGATTCCATGGCAATTTTATATTAAACACTGCTAATTGGAAAACACTGTATTGTTTCTTAAATAAATCCCCTTATTTGTGGGTTTGTGATGAGTCTGGTGGGATTCCACCTTCCTTCCGGCCCCATTGCAGGTGGGTCTGTGTGCAACTGGACAGGCAGCTAAACCAGGAGATGTCATGGATTGAGTAAAATGTGGCAAAACTCACTTAACAACACTCTTGCTTAGCAACCAAAATGTTAGGCTCAATTGTCATACGTCAAGGACTATCTCTGCCTTCCTCTGCATGGTCCCTTGTCCCAGTAAACTCCTTCCCTTTTCTTGCAATTTTCCTCTCTCTTAGAGGCACCAAAATAATGCAGAGGATATCAGGCCTCCTGCTGGAACAGGGGGTTGGACTAGATGGCCTCCGAGGTCCCTTCCAGCCCTCGATTGCTCAGCTGTTTCAAAGAGTCTTCTGAAGCTTTCCTTCCTCTCGTTTTTCCCTCCCTCCCTCCCTCCCTTTATGTATCTATCTATCAATCCATCCATCCAACTATATCTCATTCACTTTCTCCTCCCTCCCTCTCATTGTTTCTTTTCCTTCCTTCTATCCCTCTCTCTCTCTTTCTTTCTCTCTCCCTTTTTCTTTCTTCCCATTTTTTCTTTTTTTCTTTCTTGTCTCTCCCTTCTGTCTTCTTCTCTCTTTGCCTTTCTCTCTCTCCCCCTTCCACCCTCACTCTATATACCCTCCTTCCTTCCTTCCTTCCTTCCTTCCTTCCTTCCATCCATCCATCCATTCATCTATATCTCATTCACTTACTCTTCCCTACCTCTATTTGTTTTTCCCTTCCTTCCTTCCATCCCTCCCTCTTTCTCTCTCTCTCTCCCCTTTTCTTTTCTTCTTTTCTTTCTTCTCTCTCTTCTCTCTCTTTGTATCCCTTCCTTTCCTCCTTCCAAAGCCAGGAGACCCACCTGAAACAAAAACTCCTTTGGATGAAACTGCCCATTTCACACACACACACACACACACACACACACACACTCCTCCAACCAGCTCTGCACCTGCTTCATTGTTTGCCTTTAGCGGAGGGTTGGTGACCGAAGTCCTTTCCAAGCGCCCAGCAGCTTCGCTCGCATCCCAGGAAAGTCTGGCTGATGAATTTACTGGGGTGCCCTTGGATCTGCGCCTCTTCCGCACAAGGAAGCTTCTCTCTCTCAGCCACAAGAGGGGGACTTCCAGGGATAGGAGTGTGTGTGTGTGTGTGTGTGTGTGAGAGAGAGAGAGAGAGAGAGAGAGAGAGAGAGAGAGAGAGAGAGAGAGAGAGAGAGAGAGAGAGAGAGAACGAAAGAAAGAGAAAGTGTGTGTGTGAGAGAGAGAGAGAGAGAGAGAGAAAGAAAGAGAAAGAGAATGTGTGTGTGTGTGAGAGAGAGAGAGAAAGAAAGAGAATGTGTGTGTGAGAGAGAGAGAGAAAAATAAGAGAGAAAGAGAATGAGAGAAAGAATGAGAGAGAGAGAGAATGGGAGGAGAGAGAGAAAGAATAAGAGACAGACAGAAAGAATGGGAGGAGAGAGAGAAAGAATAAGAGACAGACAGAGAGAATAAGAGAGAGAGAGAAAGAATGAGAAAGAATGAGAGAGAATGAGAGAAAGAGAGAGAGAGAATGGCAGGAGAGAGAAAGAAAGAATAAGAGAGAGAGAGAATGGGAGGAGAGAGAGAGAGAAAGAATAAGAGAGAAAGAGAATGAGAGAAAGAGAGAAAGAATAAGAGAGAGAGAGAAAGAATGAGAGAGAATGAGAGAGAGAGAGGAATCAGAAGCTGTTAAACCTTGTGGGGCATCTGGGAGGAGGGGTTAGAGGACCCCCCCCCCCGGTTTCCTCTGGATTTCCCTTCATCTTCCCTCCATGTTGCCTTTCCTCCCATCCATTCTTTCTCCCTCCCTCCTGAGAGAGAGATGCAGCTGCTTTGCCTGGGAGTTTTCTGGGCTCTGGAAGGGGCAGTGGGGAGGGAGGGCGTTGGGGGGTTTGGGCTCCCCAGAACTTCTTTGGGGGAAGCGTCGCACTGAGCCCAACGCTGCTTTCCCGATGCCCCCCTCCAGGCAGAGCGCATTGCGTGGAGGGTCTGCTGAGGAGCATTTAGCTGGAGGCACTTCTGGCCAGGGGGGGAATTGGGGCAGCTCAGGAAAGCCAGGAGGGATGGTTGAAATCCCTTGGCTGGACTTTCCTCCCTCCCTCCGCAGCAAAGGGAAGGGACGGGGAGCCTGATGGGAAGGGAGCTGCAGCCGCCTGCCTCTCCCTTCCAGGCCCTTCCACCCCCCAAGAAGAGGGGGCCAGTGGGGGCCATAAAGGGAGCAGCAGCTCTGCTGTGAATGGAGGGGGGAAAGTTTGACTTTTCTCTGCCATTCAAGCATTCAAGGGCTGCAGCAGAAAGAATCCCCACTTTTCTCTCTCCCTCCGTTCACAGCACAGCTCCTGCAGCCTCTCCCCCCACACGCTGCCCAGTTATGGGCCCAGCCTCCTCTGCCCTGCAGTATTCGGCGGGGGGGGGGGGTGTTCCTCTGTATGGGGGGAGAATTTGGTTGAAGAAAGGCCAAGGGGCGGGGCAGCCTTGGAGGGCCTCTTCCTCCTTCCCCTTTTCCTCTCAGCCTGCAAAACCAGGAATCTCCCCCCACCACAAGCAGCCACTGAGACTGTGCAGGGGGGAGAAGGGGGGGGCAGGAGGAGATCAGGGGACAAGAGAAGAAGATCGGAGGGATCCCAATTCTGCAGCCAGGGGAGTTTCTGCAGAGGGGAGGGGGAGGGAGGGGGCAGCTCCCAAAGGCCTTGGAGCCAGAATCCTGAAGCTGCATAAGGGGAGAGAGAGAAACCCAGGAAGGATCCTCACTGACTTCTCAGGCTGAGAAAAGAGCTGGGGGGAGATTTCTTCTTTCAGGCTTTCCAAAATGTCTTCATCTCGCATTACAATCGAGTAGAACTAGAACATCTGGAGCAGGGGGGGTGTTCAAAATTTTTTACTACTGGTTTGGTGGGTGTGGGTAGATGGGGGGGTGTCTTGTGCCCTTGTGCTCAATGTCCACCTCCACATCCACTCCGGCAGCCAGACAGGTGCCCTCCTGATTCCCACCCCAATCACAGGTGGCCGGGCACTGCTGCCTCTTCGGTTGCTGGGCTGTCCTCACGGCTTCTCCCTGGACCTTTCTTGGCCCTACAGCGCTCTCTGCACCCAGACTGCTTCAGCTGCTGACCGCTGGTGGGAGCTGGCCGAGTGGGGCTTCTCGGAGCAGCATTGCCCCCCTGATCAGCCTGGCTTATGTCCCCCTCCGCAGCCCTCTCTGGGGGGAGTGAAGTTGGCCATGCAGAGACTGAGGGAAGGGGGGCCAAGTAACAGCCTTGTTCTCTGCTTGGGGGCCAGAAAGAGAAGTTGCCTGTGAAGGAGCCCACGAAACAAAATAAAGGTCCTCTGGTGACCCCCCCCCAAAAAACCCACCAAGGTTGCTTCTGGAGGGAGCAGGCAATTGGGAAGCATCCCCCCCTCCCTGGGCACCTGCAGCCTCTGAGCCTGCAGAAACTCCCGGCCCTTGCACAGTGGAGGCCATTAACAACTTCTCACACTCCCAAGAAGGTTTTCTTTACTGTGCAAAGGCCCAGAGTTGGTCCAAGGCTGCAGGCACCCAGGGAGGGGGGGGGGATGCTGCCCCTCTTCCCTCCCCCAAAGCAACTTCGGAAGTTTTCTGCTCCTCTGCAGAGGGATTTTTTAAAAGAAACCCCCCAAAGCCACAAGATCCATGTGCATCTCATGGCCAGGCCCACCCATCCCTTGCCTCCCCCCCCCCTTAGTGAGAGAGAGAGCGGGAGGCGGCTGGGGAGGTCAGGAGTGGCTCAGAAGGTCCCATCCCTTGTGTTGCGTCCCCCTCCCAGCTTTCGCCCAGGCCTCCAGGCCATTTTCAGGCGTGCAACACGCGGGAGATCCTAGCTGCAGTTTCCTTGTGAGCAACATTGGCCGGGAGAGGCAGGGAGAAAGGCCAATGGGGCTCAGGAGTAAACGGAGGCTCCTAAGTGGGATCGAGCCAGGGGTGGGTTCCGGCTGCCTCTATTGCCGGTTGCTCTGCGCATGTGCAGAAGGCAAGAACAATATGGCCCAGAGAACTGATTCACAGGTGTGGCCAGCCTGGGTCGTTGTAGGTTCCAGAAACCCAGACTGCCAAGTTACTAGCAGTTCACGCAGGAACCCAGTTCTGATCTGGAGGTCTTTTCCATCAGGATTACAAGGGAGAAGATTTCTTCTTGATCAACCCAGGCTTTCTGGGAATCACCCTGTTGTTTTCAAAGAGTTTATGGATCATCTTTTTTTCTCTGTTCACTTTATTTGTCATCTGCTCTAGAATGTTCCCTATAATTGACCAAATGTGTTGATTATATTTTCTCTATATTTTGGTGAATTGTTCTCAAACTTTCTCATTCACTTATGAAGATAATGGCAGTATTTGTATCCTATTTAATCATATTTGGAAATGAGACAATTGTAGAAGAAAGATTCAATGTGGGATAAGAAACAAAGTTTTCTGCTTTTCAAATTCCTGGATGTTCCCATTCTAGTTTCATCCCTTTCTGGAGAAGAATGAATATTGGAATATTTCCCACAATGAACTGTACTTGGACCAAAATGGAGAGATAAAAGCAGATCTGGGCATTGAGGGCTTCTTGGTTCTCCCCAAGAAGGATCCCAGGAGAGGGGCTCTGGCGGATTTTCTAAGACAGAGACTTTCTATCAGACAAGAGACTCTTTCAAAGCTAAAGTTGCTCAATAAGGTGGGAGAAATTTTGGTGTCTTTTCTCTGCTCTTGTGGCACCTTTGTCTCCAAGGTTTAAATTACACAGCAGGGCAGTCCCCCCCCCCCAATTTTTAGGTTTTTTTTTTTACATTTAATTTAAATTTATAAACCGCGCCTCTCTCCCCATGGGAACTCAGGGCGGTGCACAGGAAATTAAAACAACAATATAAAATATACAATGAGAAAATCAATACAAAAATTACATGCTAAAAATATATTAAATTCAATACCCTGCACTAAAAATATCCTAAAATAAATTAACCCATTAAAATTCTAATTAAAAATTTAAAAACTCAGTCTACTAGTGGCTAAAACGGGTGGGGGACTATGCCAGGCCGGCTAATTGGAAGAGGTGGGTCTTCAGGTGTTTGTGGAAGGAACAAAGGTCCGTGATGGTCCTGAGTTCAGGGGGTAGGTCATTCCAGAGGGCTGGGTCCACCACAGAGAAGGCCCATCCCCTAGGAGTCTCCAGCCAGCATTGCCCGGCGGACGGCACCCGGAGGAGTCCCTACCTGTGGGAGCGAATCGGACACAGGGATGTATGAGGCACGATGCGGTCTTGCAAATATCTAGGCCCCGTGCCATGGAGCGTTTTAAAGATGGTAACCAGCACCTTGAAGCGCATCCGGAAGGCCACAGGCAGCCAGTGCAGCTCGTGGAGGAGAGGTGTTACGTGGGAGTGCCGTGAGGCTCCCAGAATCCCCCGCGCGGCCGCATTCTGCACTAACTGTAGTCTCCGAGTGCACCTCAAGGGGAGCCCCATGTAGAGAGCATTACAGTCGTCCAGACGGGATATCACGAGTGCTTAAGTCACTGTGCGCAAGGCGTCCCGGTCCAAAAGGGGGCGCAACTGGCGTATCAGATGAACCTGATAAAAAGCCCCCCTGGCCACGGCTGTCACGTGGTCTTCCATGGACAGCCGCGAGTCCAGGAGGATGCCTAGGTTGCGTGCCCTTTCCACGGGGGCTAATAATTCGCTCCCAATGGCCAGTGTTGGCATCAACTGGCTGTACCGGGACGACGGGAGCCACAGCCACTCAGTCTTGGACGAGTTGAGTCTGAGTTTGTTCCTCCCAATCCAGACCTGTACGGCCTCCAGACACCGGGACATCACTTCGATGCCATCGTTGGGGTGGTTTGGGGTAGATATGTACAGCTGTGTATCATCAGTATACAGATGGTACTCTACCCCAAAACCACGGATGATCTCACCCAGCGGCTTCATATAGGTGTTGAACAGGAGTGGCGAGAGGACCGACCCCTGAGGAACCCCACAAATGGGGGGCCTCGAGGTCAACCTCTGCCCTCCTGCCAACACAAATTGCGACCGACCGGAGAGGTAGGAGGAGAACCACCACAAAATGGTGCCTCTCACCCCCAACCCCTCCAGTCGACACAATAGGATACCATGGTCGATGGTATCAAAAGCCGCTGAGAGGTCTAATAGGACCAGGATAGAGGAGCAAGCACTATCCCGGGCCCTCCAGAGATCATCCACCAACGCGACCAATGCCATCTCGGGGCTGTGCCCAGGTCGGAAGCTGGACTGGCGCGGGTCCAGATTATGTGGAATGCTCCACCCCTCCCCTCCCCCCATAGGCTGGTCCTGCTGGGTCCTTCCTCCATGGGGACCATCAGACCCGCATCCATCAGCCCCCATCTCCACAGCTCCTCAAACATGGAGACTCTCCGTTGGATGAAGAAGCGGGAATGGGGGTACTGTGCTGGCTTGTTCCAAGGCCAGGAAGGGATTCCGGCTTTCCAGTGGAAGGAGGGGGCATTTCCCACCCAACTTTCTCTCCCTGTCCAGGGCTGCAGAACCGGATCCTCAGTGGGGACGTCCCACCACCTGGATGGGGATCAAGTGGGTGGGCAGGGAAGCATTAGGGCCCCCGATATCTGGAGCTGGTGCATGCACACCAGGCAGCTGGTCTTTATGCGCACATGCGTGCCAAAAACCGGTAGACCACATGGCTGGTGTGCATGCGCATGCTGAAATCCAGATGATCACCTAGTTTTCAGTGTGTGCTCATGCAAGCACCCAAATTGGCACATGGGGCCAAAAATATTTGTGTGTGCTCCCATTTTGGCACGGTGCCAAAAGGTTTCGCCAACCCTGGCCTAGAGTCTCCCGGGTGGTTGGCCTTCCATGCCAGTTGGTGTCGTCTAATGGAGGTTCTTCAAGGGATGGGACCTAAGTGGAGGGGCTTTGCCATGTTTTACGGAAACCTTTCAAGATCTCACTGGTCAGAGGTTTCTCTCTTCACCACAGTTTTATTCTAGATTTAAAAATTCTAATGGAATAAAAGTTTCCTAAAACTTTTATAGGAAACTTTATGCTCAGTTTTAATATGAATAGATCATCATACTTAAATCTTTTTTTCAATTCCATCTCTTTAGACCAGCCATGGCGAACATTATTTGGCTCGCAATCCGTAAGTGGGGGAAGCAGAGGTGGGTCGTGCCGCAACCATAATGCAATGTGTGACCCACCCACCCCACTTCACATGGGCACGACAGGGGCTTCTCCCATGTTTTGCATGCTTTTTTCACCCTCCCCAGGCTCCAGAGGCTTTATAGGAGCCTGGGGAGGGTGAAAACCATCTCCCCCCCCCCCCGAGGCCTTCCGGAGGCTCCAGGGACCTTCAGGAGCCTTCGCTGAAGCCTCTGGAGGACTCAAATCGGCCCTACAAGCAATACAATACAATACAATAGCAGAGTTGAAAGGGACCTTGGAGGTCATCTAGTCCAAATCCCTGCCTAGGCAGGAAACCCTATACCATTTCAGACAAATGGCTATCCAACATCTTCTTGAAGACTTGCAGTGTTGGGGCATTCACAACTTCTGGAGGCAAGTTGTTCCACTGGTTAATTGTTCTCACTGTCAGGAAATTCCTCCTCAGTTCTAAGTTGCTTCTCTCCTTGATTAGTTTCCACCCATTGCTTCTTGTTCTGCCCTCAGGTGCTTTGAAGAATAGTTTGACTCCCTTTTCTTTGTGGCAACCCCTGAGATACTGGAAGACTGCTATCATGTCTCCCCTGGTCCTTCTTTTTATTAAACTAGACATACCCAGTTCCTGCAACCTTCCTATGTTTTAGTCTCCAGTCCCCTCATCCTCTATGTTGCTCTACTCTGCACTCTTTCTAGAGTCTCCACATCTTTTCTACATTGTGGTGACCAAAACCGAATGCAGTATTCCAAGTGTGGCCTTACCAAGGCCTTATAAAGTGATATTAACACTTCGCGTGATCTTGATTCTATCCCTCTGTTGATGCAGCCTAGAACTGTGTTGGCTTTTTTGGCAGCTGCTGCACACAGCTGGCTCCTATTTAAATGGTCGTCCACTAGGACTCCAAGATCCCTTTCACAGTTACTGCTATTGAGCAAGGTACCACCTATTCTTTACCTGTGCAAGCGGAAGTCTGTTCCTGAACTTCCAGTTTGGCCATAGGGCTGGTTTTCTGCCCTCCAGAGGATTCAGGGAGGGGAGGGGGGCTCTTTTCATCCTCCCCAGGCTCCTATAAAGCCTCTGGAGCCTGGGGAGGGTGAAAAATGGCTTTGAAAATAGGGAATTCTGCTGGCCAGCACTTGCCATAGGTTCGCCATCCCGGCTTTAGACTATTAAGTCGAAAAGTCCTTTATTGCAACGTTAAATTCCAAAAGCAAAAGGGGGAAGTAAATGAAGAATCTGCCAGTTGTTCTACCTCCTGCATCTGTTTGGGAGTCAGAGGTTTCCTATCTACCTCAGTGAAGACCAGAGGCTGCTTGTCTCCATCCATTTCTCCCTCCGTTTTCCATGGACGGAGAGTCCTAACATCTTTTCTTTGGCCTTCCTTGTTCTTCTGTTCAGTCCCTGCCTCAGTCCAGATGTGCAGAAACTTGTCATCCTGGATTTGTCAAGAGGGCTCGAGAAGGAGAGCCATTTTGCTGCTATGACTGCGTTCCTTGTCCGGAGGGGACCTTCTCCACTCAGGAAGGTGGGTCACCCTGAGGAAAATGGGAGGCTTTGTGGAACTGGATCCACCCAGAAGATTTTCATGAAAGTGCAAGTTAAATGATAGATCGAAACTCACCTGGTGTTTTATATTTACTTTTAACCTGCAGAATTTCATAACTAAAAGGAAGTAAATCAGAAAGACTTTGAAGGAGGGGCTGGGAAGAGATGGGAGGAAGGGGTGGCAGACTGAGCAAGCTTTACTAACAGCAGAGGAAATCTCTCTCCTGCTTCTTAGTTTGGACTTGTGCTGCTAAGTTCACCTTTCTAGGAACACCTGAGTTCTTTGGAACTGGATGAATAGTGTGAGGTCCACCTTCTGAAAGACCTTGCAATTCACTGTATATTGGATCCTCCCCTTGAGGATCACTGAGAAGGAGTCACTGGTCCATAATGTGGTGCTGTGGATAGTTATGGTGGGGAACTCATTACACAAATATTCTGCCATTCATGTAGATCAATCAATCAGAATAGAGCTGGAAGGAACCTTAGAGGTCATTTAGTCCTACACCCGGCTTAAGCAGGAGACCCTGTACCAGCAGTGAAATTCAAACATTTTCCCTAACGGTTCTGTGGGTGTGGCTTGGTGGGGGGGGGGGGTCATGTGGCTGGGTGGGCATGGACAACTTTTTTTAAAAAATTTTTAAAAGCATTTTTAAACTACTGGTTTAAACCTTAAAAAGTGTCTAACAATCAGCTGTGTGAAAATCAGCTGGGCTGCGTAATTGTTGGAACTTTTCTTTATACTTTTTAAAGCACTTTTTACTACCAGTTCGAGTGAACTGCCCAAACCGGTAGCATTTCACCCCTGCCCTGTATCATTTCAAAGGAGTGATTGTTTAATGAAATTGTTTAAAAAATGCTTCTTGGAAAATGCCCCTGGTATCAGCTGTTATCCAAAGAAGGTATTTTCTGTAAGATAAAAGGACAGAATATTAAAGAAAGTTGCTTTTTGGTTTCTCAGATGCAGAAAAATGCACCAAGTGTCCAGATGATAAATATCCAAATAAGAACAGAGTCCAATGTATCCCCAAAATTATAATCTTCCTGTCTTATGAAGAACATCTGAGCATCATCCTGGTCTCTTCTGCCCTACTATTGTTTTTAATCACAGGCCTTGTTTTAATCACCTTCATTACATTCCGAGAAACTCCCCTTGTCAAAGCCAACAACCGGGACCTCTCCTACATCCTCCTGGTCTCCCTCCTGCTTTGCTTCTTGTCTTCTTCTCTCTTCATTGGTCAACCAAGGAAAGCCACCTGCCTTCTCCGACAAACGGTTTTCAGCATCATCTTCTCAGTTGCCATTTCTTCTCTCTTGGCCAAAACCATCACGGTGGTGCTGGCTTTCCTGGCCACAAAACCAGGAAACCGAGCGAAGAGATGGTTGGGGAAGAGCTTGGCCAACTCCATCATCCTTTCTTCTTCTGCAGTCCAAGTGATCATCTGCTCCATCTGGCTGGGAGTTTCTCCCCCCTTCCCTGACTCTGACCTCCACTCCCAGCCTGGAGAGATCATCCTGCAATGCAATGAAGGGGCCGTTGTCATGTTCTACGTCACCCTCAGCTACATGGGCTTCCTGGCTGCCATCTGCTTCACGGTGGCTTTCCTGGCCAGGAATCTGCCTGGGGCCTTCAACGAAGCCAAGCTGATCACCTTCAGCATGCTGGTTTTCTGCAGCGTCTGGGTGACTTTTGTGCCCACCTACCTGAGCACCAAAGGGAAATACATGGTGGCTGTCCAGGTCTTCTCCATCCTGGCCTCCAGTGCTGGTCTGCTGGGCTGCATCTTCATCCCCAAGTGCTACATTATCCTTCTGAGGCCAGACCTGAACACAAAGGAGCATCTCACAGCCAGAACAAATGTAAAAACATGAGATATTAAGAGTCACAAACACACCATTATTTGTAAAAGTACTAATTTTTACTCGACTACTAAAGGGGATTCAAAATAATTTAATCATTAAAATAGATCTATCATAAAAGTACGAGGATTCTTTAACTGTGCAAAACATTTACCAATTCTAAAAAAAAAACAATTGTTTCTACAATGATCAGGAATTGTAATATCTATCAACAATTATAAAAAAATAAGGAACTGGGCTGGGCAGGGGCCAGTATAACCAGTTAAAATAACTACTTTAAACAAAAGTTAGCATTCAAGGGATGAAGTGAAGTTTAGATGGAGAGAGGAAAATAATCTGGAGTTGTTACGGTTTTTATTCCGTCCCATTTTTGGATTTCGGCAACTTCCACAAAATAAGAGAAAAAGGGAGAAGCTTTGGAAATCCAGACCATGCAGGAAATTAGAGGCAGGTCCTTTCCTATAGGAGAAAGTGGGATAAAGAGAAAAGGAGGAAAGTGTTAAGAGGAATCCAAACAGAGGGAAGGAAACTCCAGCACAGGGAATGGCTGAGGGAGGAAACTGACCAGGAGGAGCCTGCTTGGAAGTCCTTGTTTTATGGGCTCTTCCTGTGTTAAACTGAGGATTTTCCCAATGAGAAGGTCTCCTGGCCTGGAAGAGCTCCATGGATTGTTTCCATCCTGGTGCTCCAAACTCTGTGGGCATTTCATCCTCAGCTTCCCAGAGACTGGATGGAACAAAAGCAGCATCAGAAGCAGAAGCAGGAGGTCCATCATTCATGGGGTGAATCAATGAATCCCTTTTCTGTTTTTAAAAAAGAATTAAAAGAATTCAAAGGACTCCTGTGATGTTCTGGGAGAAGAATGGAGGTGAGGCCAGAGTGAATTCCAGCAACCTTCAATAGAGGACCAGAATGAGAACTTCAACTGACAACTATGCAGTATTCAACCTGAAAATGAGACCTCCCCAGATAATAAGCCCAATCAGGCTTTTGAGTGCATGAGCTAAAACAAGCCCTCCCCCCAAAATATTGCAACACAGCAGCAGCCATGAGGTGACCATGATCGCCACCTCCTGTAACCTCAAAAATAATAAGACTTTCACGAAAATAAGGCCAATCGTTTATTTCGGGGATCAAAAGAAAATAAGAGCCTGTTGACTCCCACTGGTCTATGGCAGGGGTCTGCAAAGTCGGCTCTTTTAAGACTGGTGGACTTAGCTGGCTGGGGAATTCTGGGAGTTGAAGTCCACCAGCCTTAAAAGAGCCAACTTTGCAGACCCCTGGTCTATGGGAAATTGCATCACAATAGCCTGCCCCCTTGTGGCCATTTTCAATATGGCAGGTGATGTAAAGAAATCGCCAGATATAATAAGAAAAACAACTCTACGTGTAGCATTGCTAATTATGAGAAATACTGCATGATATTCTTTCCTGATCATCCATCAAGCCCTTGCATGCGTTTAGACCTTATAAAACTCATTTAGGTACAATAGGAGGTAATCCAAGAGAGAAGCAACCTGGAATTAAAGAGAAACCAGTGGAACAGCTTGCCACCAGAAGTCGTGGGTGCTCCATCACTGGAGGGTTTTCAGAAGAGATTGGGCAGCCACCTGTCTGAAATGGGAGAGGGCCGTGGGGGTGAACCTATGGTGCTCGTGCCACAAGGGCTACACAGAACCTTCTCTGTGGGGACCCAGCCCAGCTCCCTCATGTTCCACTCAATCAATTTCCTGTGAAAGAAAAAGATCTCGCGAAGTTGGAATTGATTGAATCTTTTCACTCTCCTGCTTCCTAGTGGGGGAGATAAGATTCTCCTCCTGAAGCCCATTACGACACGGAGACACAAGGCGACCAGTGGGGGGATTCATTTTTTCTACTGGTTCTGTGGGTATGGCTTGGTGGGCGTGCCAACACCCATAATCCAATCCCCCTGCATTTCCCGCACACACATCCCACATGCATGCATGACCCCCATTTCAGTGCTACCAGGCCTCCCTGAAACCTCCGGGGACCAAAAACAGTGCATGGGAGGGGAGGGGAGGGAACACATCCCACCAGCCCCTGTGCATGCGCATGCTTCTCCCAGCAGAGACCTGAAAATCAGCTGGCCAGCGGGAGGTGTGTGCGTATGTGCAGTGCAACTGCCACCTGCCTCTTTTCCTATCATAAGCACAAGGCCGGGCTTTGGTCACGACCAACTCAATGAAGGGCAGCCCCTGCCCTGCTGTCAGAAGTCCCACCACCACCAGAAGACCCCCTGAAATCCCCTCAAAGGCCCCCCTGGAAGCCCCTCCTCTTCCGCCAAGGGAGCTGGCGGCCCAGAGAGTGGGGGGGGGAGGGTGGATCGAGGCACTGTTCCCTCTAAGCTGCGCATGTGCGCTGGCATGAACAAGAAAACACCGCGCAGAAGTTTCCACCTGGACCCCATGTCTTTATCCCCCTCCCTCCTCCCTCCCTTCTCTCTCTGCGCCGCTCTCTCCTCCATCTGGTGATTGGTAAAATCAAGGAAGACTCTGCCCGGAGACCGATGACGCTGTATAAGGGAGAATTTCCATTGGTCCTCTTGGGCTTCGTCGGTTCCTGGGAAAACGGGATTCGCTGGTTGCAGCCTGCCTTTCTCTGCCCATCCGGGGTTTCTGCGGCGTCTGAGCTGGGCAGCCTTTCGCCCCATCGCTTAGCGTGGGAAGTTCATGAGGATCCTGGGGGAGAAAGGAAACTTTTGGGGACCTTCTGCGACCCTGGAGGGAAGTTTGCAAGCCAAATGCTGTTCACAGACTGGAGGCTGCTGTAGTTATATTCAACCCAAGAAGGAAGGCAGATTTGAAAGCAAACTCCGACAAAACTGAAATGATGAAGATTCGCTCTTGATGCTCACAGAGGGGCTGACGCGGCTGAATTTCCCAATATCTGGTGTTCTCTCTTTAGTCTCTTGGTTTCTTTTCCGTCTCTTTATGAGAATTGCTTCCAAGCAGCAAAGAAGATTCGTGTATTGAGGACTTTTTCTTTTAACTGGGATCTAGTTTCTGCAGCTCCAGTGTCCTTTAATCCCAACGTCCTCTAACAATGAGCTAAAAGTGGTAGTAGACTACAGTATATACAAAGTCATTTTTCCATTAGTAGTAGCAGCATTCAAATGACTTTCCATGTTAATAGGGGTTTTGTGTTGCGGAGAAAAGAGTAGCCAAGAGAAATTTGGATCACCTCCCCCCTCCTTTAGAATTTAATTATTTTAATAAAAGTAAATACTTCAAAACTGTTTCAATTAGATGCCGTTTTAAACCAATATTGTAAGCCCCGAGTTTAATTCTTCAACAAATTTATTCTTAAATTTTGCTTAGTAGATTTGAATCATGTTCCTGCTTGCCTTACATTTACAGTACTCTGAACCAGGCAAAGTTCAAAGTTCAATGGGAGCTCCTCCTGCCACCATCCCTTGTAAAGAATACATGGTTGAACAAAGAAATAGGATCTCTTGTTTACTTGTTACAAATGTGCTAAAGCGCATCTAACGTCTGGAATTCTGCATTTTTTCAAATGTTAGACATGTTAAATATTCCTTTTGACATTGAGCACTTTTGCATTTTTATTAACAGTACTAGCTGTACCCGCCACGCGTTGCTGTGGGCAAGTTTGGTTAAATGAAAAAGTTTCCCCTCATATACTCTCTCAGCAACGCCCTTCCTTCTCTGCCTCGGTCCCCCCCCCCCGCTCCCTCCTCTCCCTCTCTTACTCTACCTACCTACTGTATTTCTCTCCCCCCTCTATCCCTCTACCTACCTACTGTAGTTCTCTCTCTATCCCTCTACCTACCTACCCACCCACCCACCCACCGTATTGCTCTCTCTCTCTATCCCTCTACCTACCTATCTAGAGAGAGAGGAGAGAGGGGCCGCTGACTTGGCAGCAGCCTTGTGGGAGGGGGGAGTTTGGCAGAGGGCGGTGCTGGCGGCAGCATTTGAATGGCGAGGTGGCAGGGTGGAATGCGAGGGGCGTGCCACATTGCCTGCACCGGTGTTTCGAGTGGCGAGATGGGGGGGTGGAAGGAGGCGGGGGGTTGTGCAGCGTTGGGAGCACCGGCATTCCAAGGGGCGAGGTAGGCGGGAGCAGGCAGGGGGGGGCATGGCGCAGGTAGCTCTGTTGCAGGCATGGCGAATTGGGAGGAGGGAGGCAGGGGGGGAGGTGAGTGAGTAAGGAAAACACAAAAGAGCTGCACCGCCCAGAGTCCGTCTGGAAGGAGATTGGTGCAGTCTATAAATCGAATAAACTTGAACTTGAAACTTGAGTTGTACATTTGTGTGGCATTTACCTGGCACCAGTGTGCCGTATCCACCTTGAGATCCTCCCCTGGGATGAGATTGAAGGGATCCTGTGTGAAAGCAGCCGCATCCTTGACTGTGGCAAGAGGGCTCAATCCCCAGCATTCCTCCAGGTCCAAGGAGGGGCTGAGTCAGGGTGGGAACATCGGGGCTTTTAGGAACTTTCCTGAGCCTCCTCCCCTCCCCCCACTTCCCTGCCTGCAGGCCTGAGACTTCCCACTGACCAAGTTGCCTCACTTAATGACAGTGGGATTCGCTTAAGGACAGCCACCGTGACTGCAGGGATTGCCATTGCTGAGTGGTGGGGATGTTCTTTATGACCACACTGCTTAGCTATGGGAATTCTGGGCCAAATTGCTGTCGTAAATCAAGGACTGCCTATACTTTAAAGACCATCAAGGGCATTAATGGAGACATTTGGAAGGTTTCCACATTAGCGTCCAATTTCCAGGTTGCCTTTTGGAAGCAGAGCTGACAGCAAGGAACTGAAAGGCAGGAAGTCCTTGTCTTACGACCACAGCCGAGCCCAAAATTTCTATTGCTAAGCGAGACAGTTGTTAAGTAAGTTTTTCCCCATTTTATGACATTTCTTGCCACAGTCGTTAAAGGAGTCATTAAAGTTCTTAGGCTAGTAGCACAGTTGTTAAGTGAAACAGACTTCCCCATTGATTTTGCTTATCAGAAAGTCACACAAGGGGATCAATGACTCTGGGACATTGCAACCGTCATAAGTACATGCCAGTTGCCAAGCCTCCGAATGTTGAACACCTGACCATGGGGATGATGTGATGGTCGTAGGTGTGAAAAATGGTAATCATTTACTTTTTTCAGAGCTATTGTTACTCCCAACAGTCACTAAATGAATCATTGTAAGCCTTTATGTGAAATGGGGTACATTTCCTCAGAATCTAAGGGAAGCCAAGGCCTCTGCAGTTATGAAGCCCCCCCCCCCAACATGGAAAACACTCCCACCCACCCAAAAGAGTTTTCCAGGGGGCGACAGAAGGCAAAGCTCAGGAAGAGGTGGGAGAAACTGGCTTGAGCTATGGAGAGGACAAAGTTTCTAGACCTCTGTATTAAGAGGAGCTTCCATGATTCCCCACCCCCAACTCTGCTTCCTGGTGCACAAAGACCCTGAACTCAGCCCACTTCAGACATGCCTCCATGCTCCCAGCCATGTCCAGGTGAGTCCTTGGCCAGCCTTCCCCTGAGAGACCCCCACCCTCCTCCCCAATAGACCAGCTGCCTTTCCTAAGCAAGGGTGGCTTCCCTCTGGGGCAGAGGGGCTTCGGCTGGAGCGGAAGGAGGAGGGGCAGGACCCCTGCAGAGGGGGTCTCCTTCTGCAGCCTCAAGAAGAAGCTCCCAGGGACTCCATTCCTGGGGGGAAGGAAACCGATCTGTAGATTCTGAGCATTAAGGTTGCTCTGGAGGAAGAAGGGCTCCTCCCCACCAGGCTAAGGACCCCTTAAGCTGGGAGGGGAATGCTAGACATGAGCCTGGAGAGAGAGGAACAGCGTCTGCCCCCCCCTCCCTTGGTCCCCTTCTGTTTCCTCCCTGAACCCCCAGGAGCTCAGATCTGGACAGGGGAAGGGTTCAAGAGGCGAGGGGACCCTGGAGAACCTTTCCCCAGGCAGATCCTGGGGAGCCTCCCAGAGCCATCCTCTTCCTCTCCATCCAGGCCAGGGGGCCACTTTCAGACACATTCCCACATCACGAGGGTCGTCTCTGGGGTCAGAAGAGAAACGCAGGTTCCGTTCTGTGGTGAAAGACAAGCCGGCTTCAACTCTGGGAGGCTGATGGCAACTGGGCAAAAGGACTCAAAGTCCTGGTAGAAAAGCCAGAAGGAGGGAAGAGCAGATTCATTTCCAAGTCAGGAGAGAAAGAATCCTGAGATAAGAACAGCTGCTCACTGAGAAGGGAGGGGAGGGCTGGCCGAGGGGAGAACACCTCCCCCCTTTCGCCTCTGACTGGACTGAGGCCTGGGGGCTCCTGAACCTTCCCTGCCCCCCACAGCCCAATCTCTGGGTGGGGTTTATTGGGAGGCTGCAGGTGGGGGAGGGGATAGAGGACAGCTCAGCTCTTCTTCACTCCCACAAACTGTAGGCAGCAACATCTGGACATTTGGGGGAGGAGAGAAAACATGGCAGGTGCCCAGATTCAGGGGGGCACAATCCACCTTTTGTCTGAGTTCAGGTAGACCCAGTTCCTCCCCTCTGGGGATCTGCAGACGCCCCTTCACAAGGGCCCTTCAGTCCCCGGAGACCCTCCCTTCCTGGGTCAACCCTCTCCCACTGGCCATCCTGCCAGATCCCTTCCTCTTCAACTGCGGCAGGGATCTCCATCTGGCCAGGGATGATTGGCAGCTCCTGGGTATTTGGGGCTGGGTGGGGTTCCCTCTGCTGTGTAAGAGTTGCATAAGGAAAGGTCACAAATATGATGGGGACACCTGGTGACAGGTGAGGAGGGAGGAAGAGTCCATGGACAGGAGAGAAGGGAGGGAGGAGGAGGGGGGAAGAGGGGGAGGGAGGGGGGAAGAGGGGGAGGGGAGGGAGGGGAAGAGGGGGAGGGAGATCAAGGACTGGCCAGAAGACTCGGGGTCCCTTCTGAAGAGGGAAACGTTCTCACTGCTTTGATCTCGGAAGCTTTGAGCAGGTCAGGCTGATTCCCTTCATCCGAAGGGGAAAAAAGGGGAAGGGGTTTCTCTCCTATCCCCCTCCTCTTTCCAGGCAGCTGACCCAGAATGAAGGCAGGTTCCTCCTTCACTGGGGTCACCTGGACAGGAGGCCACCCAGAAGTGACCGTTCCCTCTTTCTTTATTCCAGAGACTGAGGTGGACTCCCATCCCATGCCCAACATCCCTGGGAGGGTCAGTGCAGGAGGATGAAAGAGAAAACCCAACAAAAAGGCAGCAACCGCAAAGCCTGGGCTCTACGGTGCCCACAGAACCACCCTCCCCCTGGCATCTCTGGGACTCCAGGCTCAACCCCCTCCCCCTCTGGATTTGGGGAGAAGAACCGGCTGTTTGGGGAGCCCTCATCCCCCAAGAAGGAAGAGGGTGCCAAGGGGAGGCTGGGCTTCGCAGACCTCCTCTTCCACCTGGCAGGGGCAGCTCTGGGAAATGGGTGCCCCCTCGGTCTCTTAGGAGGGCAACGTCTGACCCAGAGGGCCTGGAGGAAGCCTCCCTGCCTGGCTCAGGGGGAGGGAGGGGCAGGGACCCGCTCCTGATAGCGGAACTCTCGCCAATATCCCGACTCTGGCGTATTCCTGACCCCGCACCCTTTGTTTCTGGCCTCTGGGGGTTGAGGGGGGACACTGAAGCCCCTTGGAGTTTGGCGACTGAAAGAAGAGAACCGCTCCAGATCGAGGGGAGCCGAAACGGCCTTTGGTCAGGGTCGAAGTGGAGCCCGATTCCTCCCCATCCAGACCTTCAGAGCCTTTAGTATCCCGTGAGTAGCACCGCCTGATTGGCCAGCCTTCTTCTCTGCAAGCAGCTGCCCGGCAGGAACAGCGCCGTCCTCGGAGGGGTCCAGCCAAGATGGGGGAGGGAGCGCCCAAGGGGGCCCAGAAAGCCCAGCTGTGGGTGGAGATCCTGGAAGAGGGAAGTTGGGGGCTCAACTCTGGAGCTGCAGTCAAAGCTCCGCCTTGAGGCTCTTTATGGCCCCGCCTGGAAACAGGCAAGAAAAGGGGGGGGGAGTTGCACCTGCGCCCCCCCCCAGCGAGAGAAGGTTTCCCTCCCGCCTCCTCTCCTTCCGAGGACTTGTCCCTTTGTTCCGCTGCCGCCACCGCTGCTGCTCCTCCCCTCCCAGACCTGCTGCCGGTCAAGCAAGGAGCTGGAGGCGGTTTTGCCCCAGCCAGACGCAGCGCAGCCTGGAAGGGAGAGAACTTGGCGAGGCTTTGGGGACTCCAGCAGCGGCCGATCCGAGAAACCTTCCTCCTTCTCCTTCTCCTCGGCCTGGCTGGAGAGCTCTGCGGGAAGAAGCCGCGCGAGGCTCCCCCTGCAGCCCCAGGCGGGTCTTGCATCAGGTCAAGGTCGAGGCCGGCGCCTGCAGCTCTGCCCCGCGTTGCTCTCCTCGGCGGGGGCGGCCGTAGCCGAGCGTCGAAGAAAGGCGGCAGAGGAGCCGCAGGAGAAGCGAGTTAAAGAGGCCGAAGAACCGCCATTCTCCCCGAGCGGCTTCAAGGGCTCGGCTGGCAGAGCGCCTGGAGCGTCTCCGGGGCTCAGCAGGGATGCGGAGGGTCTCACCTGGAGGGGCGACCAGGGCGAGCGCTGCGGGAAAGCCAGTCAGGAGGGAAGGATTTTCTTGCCTCTTTTTTCCCCCCAAAGAAGAAGAGAGGCCACTCCTTTCCTTATCCAACTCCGCTGCCCGAATCCCAGCTTCTCCTTTTAGCCTTCGCTCTGCCCAAAACAGTCCCCAACCCCCCCCCCCCCCTCATTCAGCCAGAGGGCTTTCCGGCCCTCCCCAGAGGCACTGCTCCGTCTCAGGGCTCTTTGTGGGGAGCCTCCGTGGCAGCTGGCGAGTCTCCCGTTCTTGGCCCCGTCTTAGCCTTCAAAGAGACCCGGAGCTGCTTCCTCTCCGTCCAGACCCTCCTAGCCTCTGGGCACGGGGGTCGTCTGAATGGGACCCCTGGAGTCATAGCGGTGTAAGAAATGGTCCTGACTCCTGGGGGTCCGTGTGGGGCGTCTCGCTGCTCCTTTTTTATGTCTCCGATACATATTTTTTTACAACTGTCCAATGATGCATATTAATCTGTTAAATAAAGTGTCTTTTCTGTGTGGTCTCCTGTCCAAGGAGACAATCCAGGTTATCCTAATGAAGGAGGAATTTGCATGAACTCTCTGTCAGCTGAATGGAAGGGGGAGGGGGAGGGAAAGTGGAAGAAGGGAAAGGGAGAAGGAAGGGAAAGAGTAAATGGGATAGGAAGGGGAAGGGAAGGAGAAAGGGAATTGAAAGGAGAAGAGAAAGAGGAGGGGGGAAAGGAAAAGGGGACTGAAATAAACCCCTTCACTTTTCTTTCCCTTTTGGTTATTTTGTCACTACAAATAACTGAACAAGAACCAGACTGAGCCACCCACAACTTCAGAGAGCAAAGCAATCAGAACGCTGCCTTCTTCAGAAGGGACCCCATGCAGTGTCCTCCCTCCCTTCTCTCCCGCCTTTCCCTTCCACGGAGTTTCCCTCCCTGATCAGCTGCCACCAAGTGCCTGGAGGAGCTGATTTGTGCCTATTTGTGACGTCCCCTTACACACCAGCTCTTACACAGCAGAGCAAAACCCACCCGCCCAGGCTACCTCAACCACCAACCCAAAATCCCCGGGAGCCTCCACCAGTCCCGGGAAGGCGGAGATCCCAGCCACAGCGGGAGAGGAAGGGATCCGGAGGGAAGGCCAGTTGGAGAAGCGTGGCGGGAGGAAGGCAGAGGCTCCTGCGAGGACCTCTGAGTGGCCCATCACGAGGGGGAATTCTGCCAAATCCCAAAGCGGCCCTTCTGGCCCTTCAGCTCCGCCCGGCTGCTTGGCCCAAGTCCAAAGGGCGCTGGGACCGGAGTCCTTTGGCGGGAGAGCAGCGGCAGAAGGGAAGAGCAGAGGAGAGAAGAGAAGAGAAGAGAAGAGGGAAGGGAAGAGGGCAGCGAGAGGCTTCCGAGCGCTCAGAGCTTTGGGCCTCCTGGGTTGGGCGAAGGGGAGGGGGGTCTGGGGGTCTGAGAAGGGGGAGGGATGCAGACAGCTCCGCTTTCCTTCGGGGGGGGGGGGAGAAAGAAGCAAGGAAAGCCCCCCCTGGCTTCTCCGCAGCGCTCGCCCTGGTCGCCCCTCCAGATGGGACCCTCCGCATCCCTGCTGAGCCCCAGAGACGCTGCGGGAAAACGGCGGTTCTTTGGCCCCTTGAACTCCCGCTTCTCTCGCCGCTGCGCCTCCCTGCCCCCCTCGCACCCAGAGGGTGGGGGGAGCAGCATTAACAAGCCGCCACAACCACGCCCCAGCCACGCCCCCCGCTCCCCCCTCCCCCGAAGCCCTTGCCCCGCAAAACCCCCTGGCCGCCGCCCCTTGAAGAGGAGCCGAGGAAGCAACCTTCATCTTCGCCCCCACCCGCGGAGGACACGCCAAGCAATGACCTCTCCTCCCCCCCCGTTTCTTCAACTTCCACGCTTCGCCTCTAGAAAAACAGGCTTTCTTTCAATGATCTCACCCAGACGCCCAAAACCTTCTGGAGGGCAGAGACCGCTAAAGAATGGGGGGGGGGGGCTGCTGAATCCCATGGGGGAATAATGGGGGGGGGAGAGGAGAGGCGGGACTGCTATGGAAAAGGGGAGGCAGCTGGATCTCCCCTAGGACAATATTGCCAGGAGAGGCCTGGAGGCAGCTTATCTCCCCCCCCCCCCACTTGGGGTGATGGGCAGGGACCCTCAGACAGAGAGTCGGATCCCTCAAGTCTCCCGGCTCCCTCCTCTCCCTCCCGTTGAAAGCGATGGGGAGCTGCGTCCCCTCCATCTGGACCTTCCCAGCCTCCAGGGGATCGTCTGAATGGCCTCGCCTGACGGACCAGGCCTGGGAATGGGGGGCCGTGTGGGGCGTCTCCGCCATTGGGGTCTCCCTGCTTCTTTCTGATCTCCTCACCCGAAGGTTCCCTCTGCCTCCAGTGTTCAAGAGAAGCCCCAGGGGACCCTGGTGGGTCAGTCAGTGCCCGGAGGCCTGGAAGGTCTGGAGGGGGAGGAAGCGGCTCCTCCTCACCCTGAAGAGAAGGGAAGCTCCTGGATCAGGTCTCCTGTCCTTTTCCTCTCTCCCCCAAGTCACCACGAGGAGCCCCCTCCTTCCCCAGGGGTGGCTGCTTGGAGTTGGGGAGGCTGCTTCAATCTCTGCCCCCACCTGCAACTTCCCAAGGAACCGAAGAGGGGACAGGGGCCCCCGGGGTGGGGGGTGTCTCAGCACAATTGCCACTGGGAAAAGCAGAGGCAGAAGGGGGGCTTTTCTCTCCTTGGGGGGGGGAAGCACTCCTCGGCTGCCCTTCCAGGGGCTTCTCAGCAGGCAGCTGCCAGCAAAAGGAGGGGGGGGGCTCAGAGTGCAGGGAAGTGGTAAAGGGGGGGGGAGAAGTGGAGGGGGGCCCTTTCAGATCCTGGGGGGAGCAGATTGAGGGAGCCCAAATCCTCAGCTGAGGAAAAGCTCCAGGCTCTTCCAACCTTATCTGGATGCTGGCAGGAAAGGGGGGGGGGGTTGCTGACACCTTCAACCCCCCCCTCCCCAGAGGAGATTCGCTTCCCTCCCTCCTCCCCTCTTCCAAGAGGCCCCAACTTTGCTCCTGGCTTCTCCTCCCCCAGGAGTGCCTTCCTCCCCACCCCCACCCCCTCCCCCTGCACAAGGGCTGCAAGCTCAGAGGGAGAGAAACCATCCAGGGAGCCTCTCCGCTCCTCCCTTTCGGCTTCCATTTCATTCCTTTCATATGTTATTTATCCATGGTTTTTAATCGACATAAGTGCTTGATGGGGGACTTGAGTTCTAATCCTCCCTTAGGCATGAAAACTTCCTGAGTGACTGTGGGCCAATCACCAGGAGACCCTTGAGTTCCAGTCCCACCTTAGAACTTTTGGATTGAGGATGTGAAACTTGCAAAACAAAATTCTCAGATTAATTTAGGATACCAGAGCTGGGGATTCCTAGAGTGTGAGATGTCCGAGTGTCCAATATTTTGTGGTGTGAGGGAGGGAGGTGAAATTGTGCAAAAATACCTCTTCCATGTCGGGCAAAGCCATCAGTCTCTGCCTTCTTCTCCTTGTGGGGGAACCAGAGGCCTCTGTGTGGCCCCTGTGAATCTGAGACTGACCTTCTTCTGATCCACCAGAGCTTTTCTTCTCTCCTTCAATTGGATTTTGCAAAGGGATCCTATTCCCAATTAGGAGCCATTCTGAGACCTAAACATTGATTACCAATTGATCAGCAATCTGTGTGGTTGGAGAGCAGAGCAGCTTCCATGGGGGCCTCTTCCTAGAAACACAGAAGTACCCCCCCTCATCCTTATTCTCCCCCTTCTTGGACCTGGATGGATCTTATGCAGCATTGAAGATTTGTGACCTGGTCACATGATGCCTTTAGACAGGATCCCTCCAACCTCCTCCTGGGGAGAGTCTCAGGGTCCCCTTTCTCTGGGCATCTTCTCCAGCCCTTCACACACAAGACAAGCTTGGAAGAGGAGCAGAGAAAATGCTTCAGGTAGGAATTGTAGAGTGGAAAATTAAAGGGTCTGAAAATTGCTAAAATTATTTTATTATTTTGGTGTGAGGTACATACCAAAATAAAAACAATCCCAAACTGAAATCCCAGGCAGCTCTTCTGCTGAACACTTTCTGCAAAGGAGATTTTAGCAGGAAATCAAGAAAGAATTAAATAAGAGGCAATATGAAGATTTCCCTCCCCAACTGAGAGCCAGTCAAACATGGCATTTCCCATCATTCCGGCATTCTCAGGGAGAGGATCAGGCAGCCAGGCTGGTCTTTGGTTCCCAAAGCTTCCTCCTGACTCCCCCACCTCTCATACACAGACTTTTAGCTGTAGGAACCAGTGCCTGAATTATTTTTAAAGGTGTCAAATTCAATAGCTGCTTTTGAACACCAAATTCCTCTGAATGACTTTTAGCAAGGTTTATTAAGTTGAAAGGGAAAGGAGCTGGAACAATTCAATAATTTCCTATTTTGAAACACATACATATTTTCTTTGACACTTGCATACTATCAAAATGGAAAGAATATCTCCTTTCAAATAAAAGAAACTTTAACAATTCTTCCATTATCACAATGGTTTTGTTATATCTCATGTTTTTACATTTGTTCTGGCTGTGAGATGCTCCTTTGTGTTCAGGTCTGGCCTCAGAAGGATAATGTAGCACTTGGGGATGAAGATGCAGCCCAGCAGACCAGCACTGGAGGCCAGGATGGAGAAGACTTGGACAGCCACCATGTATTTTCCTTTGGTGCTCAGGTAGGTGGGCACAAAAGTCACCCAGACGCTGCAGAAGACCAGCATGTTGAAGGTGATCAGCTTGGCTTCGTTGAAGGCCCCAGGCAGATTCCTGGCCAGGAAAGCCACCGTGAAGCAGATGGCAGCCAGGAAGCCCATGTAGCTGAGGGTGACGTAGAACATGACAACGGCCCCTTCGTTGCATTGCAGGATGATCTCTCCATGCTGGGAGTGAAGGTCAGAGTCAGGGAAGGGGGGAGAAACTCCCAGCCAGATGGAGCAGATGATCACTTGGACAGCAGAAGAAGAGAGGATGATGGAGTTGGCCAAGCTCTTCCCCAACCATCTCTTTGCTCGGTTTCCTGGTTTTGTGGCTAGGAAAGCCAGCACCACCGTGATGGTTTTGGCCAAGAGAGAAGAAATGGCAACTGAGAAGATGATGCTGAAGACCGTTTGTCGGAGAAGGCAGGTGGCTTTTCTTGGTTGACCAATGAAGAGAGAAGAAGACAAGAAGCAAAGCAGGAGGGAGACCAGGAGGATGTAGGAGAGGTCCCGGTTGTTGGCTTTGACAAGGGGAGTTTCTCGGTATTTAGTGAAGAGGATTAAAACAAACCCTGTGATTAAAAACAAGAGTAGAGCAAAAGAAACCAGGATGATGCCCAGAAGTTCTTCATAAGACAGGAAGGTTATAATTTTGGAGATACATTGGACTCTCTTCTCATTTGGATATTTATCTTCCGGACACTTGGTGCATTTTTCTGCATCTGAGAAACCAAAAAGCAACTTTCTTTAATATTCTGTCCTTTTATCTTACAGAAAATACCTTCTTTGGATAACAGCTGATACCTGGGGCATTTTCCAAGAAGCATTAAACAATCACTTCTTTGAAATGATACAGGGCAAGGGTGAAATGCTACCGGTTTGCGCAGTTCACTCGAACTGGTAGCAAAAAGTGCCTTAAAAAGTATAAAGAAAAGTTCCAACAATTACGCAGCCCAGCTGATTTTCACATAGCTGATTGTTAGACACTTTTTAAGGTTTAAACACAAACCCTGTGATTAAAAACAAGAGTAGAGCAAAAGAAACCAGGATGATGCCCAGAAGTTCTTCATAAGACAGGAAGGTTATAACTTTGGGGATACATTGGACTCTGTTCTCATTTGGATATTTATTATCCGGACACTTGTTACATTTTTCCACATCTGAGAAAAAAACATATTCCCTTACTATTCTCTCCTTTTATCTTTCAAGCAATACCTTATTTGGACAACAAGTGAGACCAGGAGATATTGTCCAGATCACATTTATTAGTACCTCTAGTGAGAGACAATAAGAAGTATAAGGATTTTCTTAAAAATCAAGTTTTGTTTAATTGTCTATGAAAGTGAGAGAAGAATTAGGACTCGAATAATAATTTCCTGTGTGACGTTCAGAACCATCCTAGGAACCTTTATTAATTCATGTATATAACGAATCAGTTCCACTTCCTTTCCTCCAGTGTGACCCACCTTCCTGAGTGGAGAAGGTCCCCTCCGGACAAGGAACGCAGTCATAGCAGCAAACTGGCTCTCCTTCTCGAGCCCTCTTGACAAATCCAGGATGACAACTTTCCGCACATCTGGACTGAGGCAGGGACTGAGCAGAAGAACAAGGAAGGCCAAAGAAAAGATGTTAGGACTCTTCATCCATGGAAAACGGAGGGAGAAATGGATGGAGACAAGGAGCCTCTGGTCTTCACTGAGGTAGGTAGGAAACCTCTGACTCCTTCTAAACAGATGCAGGAGGTAGAACAACTGGCAGATTCTTCATTTACTTCCTCCCTTTTGCTTTTGGAATTTAACATTGTAATAAGTTACTTTTCTACTTAATAGTTTACAGGGATTGAATTGAAAAAAAAAGATTTAAGTATGATGATACATTCACATTAAAACCGAGAATAAGGTTTATTGTAAAATTGTTAGGAAACTTTTATTCCATTAGATTTTTTAAGTGTAGAATAAAACTCTGATGGAGAAAGAAACTTCTGACCAGTAAGATCTTGAAAGGTTTCCATAAAACATGGCAAAGCCCCTCCACTTAGATCCCATCCCTTGAAGAACTTCCATTAGGTGGCATGGAAGGCCAACCACCCTGGAGAATCTGGGCTTTGCCCACTTGAAATGGGACCTCAGGCTTTGGCAAACAGAGAAAAGACACCAAAATTTCTCCCACCTTATTGAGCAACTTTAGCTGTGAAAGAGTCTTTTGTCTGATAGAAAATCTCTCTCTTACAAAATACGCCAGATGGTCTTTCTTGGGATCCTCTTTGGGGAGAATCAAGAAGCCGCGAATGCCCAGATCTGCTTTTATCTCTCCATTTTGGTCCAAGTAGAGTTTAAAGTGGGAAATATTCCAATATTCGTTCTTCTCCAGAAAGGGATGAAACTAGAATGGGAACATCCAGGAATTTGAAAAACAGAAAACTTTGTTTCTTATGAATCTTTTTTCTACAATTGTCTCATCTCCAAATATGGTTAAATAGGATAGAAATACTGCCAATATCTTCATAAGTGAATGAAAAAGTTTGAGAAAAATTCATCAAAATATAGAGAAAATATATTTTACACAGTTGGTCAATTATAGGGAACCTTCTAGAGCAGATGACAAATAAAATGAACAGCGAAAAAAAGATGATCCATAAACTCTTTGAAAACAACAGGGTGATTCCCAGAAAGCCTGGGTTGATCAAGAAGAAATCTCTCAGGCTGATCTTCTCCCTTGTAATCCTGATGGAAAACTCCTCCAGATCACTCCTAATGGAGCCACTCCCCACCTCCCCAGACCATGCCCATAGCTCGCTCAAGACCGAGCCACAGCCGCGACGGAGCTAGAAGCCCCCGCCCCCATTCTAGCCACACCCACTTAAGCGGTAGTAAAATATTTTAACCCCTCTACTCCAGATGTTTTAGTTCTACTCCACTGTAATGCGAGATTAAGACATTTTGGAAAGCCTGAAAGAAGAAATCTCCCCCCAGCTCTTTTCTCAGTCTGAGAAGTCAGTGAGGATCCTTCCTGGGTGTGTGTGTGTAAAATGGTCGGTTTCATCCAAGGAGTTGTTGTTTCAGGTAGGTCTCCTGGCTTTGGAAGGAGGAAAGGAAGGGATACAAAGAGAGAGAAAAGAACTAAACTCATATTAACTAATGACCAAAAAACTATAACAAAGTCTTATAAGCTGATGCTACTCTGGAAGGTAGAGGAAGAAGACGTGATGAGGGAACCTCTGACTTCCTGGGCTAAAAACTTTGGGTATGAAATTGATACAACTAAGTGGAGAGGAATTTGGAATAAAAATATCAAAGCCACATTGGCTTCGTCCTATAAAGAGAACCAATATAAAATGTTATATCGGTGGCATTTGCCGCCAGCCAGACTTGCTAGGATCTTTTCCAATTCATCATCGGCCTGCTGGAAGTGTGGGGCCAAGCGGGGGACCTACGACCATATGTGGTGGACCTGCCCAAAGGTGAAGGTATACTGGGATAGAGTAAGGAGATGGATGCAGGAGATAACAGGGATTAAAGTGGATAGGAGGCCAGAGCTCTTCCTCCTGGGAATCCTGCCAGGCCCAATGAGTAAAAAAACCAAGTACCTGATCACGTATGTGCTAACCGTGGCAAGGATGCTCCTTGCGCAAAGGTGGAAAGACCCCAACATTCCGTCAGGAGAAAGCCTAATACACAAGATAACCGATTGTGCCGAATTAGATATGTTATCTCAATTACTAAAAAATGAACACAAAGAGGAGGGGGGAAAATTGGGAGCTGTGGTATCAATGGTTAGAAAAAGGGGGTAAGGCTCCAGGAACAGATGGGTTGACAGCTACGTATTATAAAAATTTACAATTAGAAATGGTGGAACCTCTTAAGGAATTATTTAGTAAAATTCAAATGGGAGGTGAGGTGCCTCCATCATGGAGAACAGCCTTTATCTCACTGACCCTGATGGATCTTAGACAACCAAAGAATTATAGGCCAATATCACTTTTAAATACGGATTATAAATTTTTTGCTAAAATATTAGCAAATAGGCTAATGATAGTAATGCAACAAATGATTCATAATGATCAATCCGGATTTATAAGTGGGAGACAAATGAGAAATAATGTAAGGCATATTGTAAATTTATTGGAATATTTGGAGAGAAACAACCAAGTCCCTGCGGCATTTATCTTTTTGGATGCCGAGAAGGCATTTGATCGATTGAATTGGCAATTTTTATTGAAGATGATAGAAAGGATGCAGTGAGGAGAGTACTTTACACAATCTATTAGGGCAATATACCAGAGACAAACAGCACAAATAATAGTTAATAATAGTGTAACAGAGACTTTCAAAATTGAAAAAGGGACAAGACAGGGATGCCCTCTGTCTCCATTATTGTTTATTTTAACTTTAGAATAGTTACTGAATAAAATACGGGGTTCAAAGGATATAAAGGGAATCAAAATTAGACAGCATGATTATAGATTGAGAGCATTTGCAGACGACCTGGTTGTTACCTTATCTCAACCGGTACAATCGGTTATAGGTTAATGGACATAATCAATCAATATGGAAAGGAATTTGGCTTTAAAATAAATAAACAAAAAACAAAGATACTAACTAAAAATATGACCATGCAACATAAAGAAGAATTAGTAAGACTAACGGGATTCGAAACAGTGAAAAAGGTTAAATATTTAGGGATATATATATCATAGCTTCGAATGGGAAATCATATAAAAATAATTACGAAGTGTCATGGTATAAAATACAGAAAGAGATGGAGACTTGGAAAAAATTACAATTGTCATTGCTGGGATGAATAACAGCAATTAAGATGAACGTTTTACCTAAGTTCTTATTTTTGTTTCAAATGATACCAATACTTTAAAAAGATGTAAATTTGAAAGAATGGCAGAAGGGGCTTAATAAATTTATATGGGCAGGAAAATGACCGAGAATAAAACAAAAAATAATATAGGATACATGTGAAAGAGGAGGTCTCAAAATGCCTAATCCAATGCTTCTCAATTATTTTCTGTCATGCCCCCCTAGGAAGAAGAAAACATTTCGCGCCCCCCCGCGCGACTGTAAATAGTATCATTTGTCTATAAAATTGTTATAAGTACACCTCTGCCAAGGTCAAACGCGCCCCCCTTTACGGAGCCTCGCGCCCCCCCTGGGGGGCCCGCCCCACTATTTGAGAAGCACTGGCCTAATCTAAGATTATATTATGAGGCAGTTGTTTTATCAGTAATCAGTGATTGGTTTAACTTAACAGAAGAAAGAATATTGAATATTGAAGGATATGAATTGTTATATGGCTGGCATGCATATTTACTATATGGGAAAAAAGTGGACAAGACTTTTAAAAGTCACATACTTAGGTATGCACTTTTCAGAGTTTGGAAAAAGGATCAATATAAGTTGAATTATAAAATACCCATATGAGCAATATGTAGACATGCAATAGAGCAGGGGTCCCCAACCTTTTTTTCACCAGGGACCGGTTTCATTTTAAAGAAAATTCTGCGGACCGGCTGAGGGGCTCAGCAGTCATGTGACTGGGTGGGCGTGGCCAACTTTGAAAATGTGAAACTCACTTAACAATGATCTTGGTTAGCAACCAAACTTTTGGCCTCAACTGTGGTCATAAGTTCTTTCTTTCTTCCTCTCTCTCTCTTTCTTTCTCTTTCTTTGTCTCTGTCTCTCTTTTTCTCTCTCGCTATTTCTTTCTTTCTCTCTTTCCCTTTCTCTCTATTTCTTTCTCTTTCTCTTTCCCTCTTTCTGTATCTTTTCCTGTCTCTTTCTTTCCTTTCTGTCTCTTTCTCTCTGTCTTTCTCTCTCCCACTTTTTTCTTTCTTTCTCTCTTTCTCTGTGTCTCTCCTTCATCCGCCCATTTCTGTCACTCTGTGTGTGTGTGTGTGTGTCTGTCTGTCTTGCATTCATTCATTCAATCACTCCTTCTGTGTCTCTGTCTATCTTTCTCTCCCTCCCTCCCTCTGGCTCTCTATGTGTGTCTGTCGTCGTCATCGTCGTCCCGTCCCCCCGCCCCCAGCCTCCTCATCCCGCCTGCCAGGCTTGGTCGCTCGTTCGCTCGGTCAGGCTCCGTGGCTGGATAGGAGCCGGGCTGGAGAGGAGGAGGAGGGAGGGGGGGCAGCCCATTGGGAAGAGTGCGCGGGAGAACGCAGGAGGATGGTGGGGGCTCTTCCTCCACCCTCGTCGACGGAGGGACTCCTTGCGCCGCCGGAGCAACCCGCCAGTTCCCACCCCAGCCCGCAGAGCCTCCGCAGTCCCTGGATGAAAACGAGTGGCCGGCATGCCAGCAGGGGAGGGAATCGGTGGCCGGTCCGGCGGCGTCCAGGAGTCCCTCCGTCGATGACGGTGGAGGAAGAGTCACACTCCAACGGTGCGAACAGCCGCGCCTGCGTTCTCCTGCGCGCTCTACTCAGGGGGCTGCTCCCTCCTCCCTCCCTCCTCCTCTCTAGCCTTGCGGCCCGGCTCCCATCCAGCCACGGACCGGCACCGGTCCGCGGCCCGGGGGTTGGGGACCCCTGCAATAGAGAATATAAGTATAGAACAAAAACAAGAGGTGATCACCTATAAAGAGCTTCTTAACATGGAAAAGGGTAAATTGCAGCTGAAGCCATTAAATGTACTGAAAGAAGAAAAGATAATTTATGCATGGTTTCAGTATGGACAGCTCCAAACCAGGTGGAAAGAAGATCAAAGAATTGGCATCATGCAGAATGAAGAAAATTTAGTAAAACAAATTAGAGACCAGAGTCTGCCACATATAAAAAGATTATATAATGTCTTAATAGAAATAGATTTGGAAACAGAATTAGTTAAGGATTGTATGATAAAATGGGCACAAAACTTTCAAGAACCAATAATGATGGAAACGTGGGGGAAAATATTGGTTAGAAACGTGAAATTTACACAAGCACAAAGCTTAAGAGAAAATGTTTATAAAATGTTTTATAGATGGCGCCTAGATCCTAAAAAATTATCGTGTATGTACCCGAACCTCCAACCGAAATGTTGGAGATGTGAAAGTGAAGATGCTACCTATTATCATATATGGTGGAGTGTAAGAAAATCAAAGCATTCTGGATAAAAATATGGAGGATTATGCAGTATTTTGAGAAAGAGGATCAAGTTTACCCCACAGTTGTTTTTGTTGGGCATAATAACAGATTGTACGGTTATAGAGTCCAAACTGATATTAAATTTAATAACTGCAGCTAGACTTTTGGTGGCGCAATACTGGAAGAAGGAAGATTTGGCGACTATTGAAGAGTGGACATTAAAAGTAGTCAATCTAGCAGAAATGGCAAAAATCTCAGCATACTTGAAAGATTATTCTCAAGAAAGATATTATTTATTTATTTATTTATTTATTTATTTATTTATTTATTTATTTATTTATTTATTTATTTATTTATTTATTCATTCATTCATTCATTCATTCATTCATTCATTTATTTATATTTATATCCCGCCCTTCTCCACAGGGCAGCGCACAGGAAATTTAAAAATATAGAAAAATAGAAAAATAAATACATAATTTAAAATATATATTAAATTATCCCGATCCTATGTTAAAAACCAAATTGTTAAAATACCCAATTTAAAACTTTCTAAAAGTCCCCATGGGAGGTTAGGCTAGGCCGGCTTGATGGAAAAAATATGTCTTTAAACATTGGCGGAAGAGGCGGAGGTCGGTGATGGTGCGTAATTCAGAGGGTAGGTCGTTCCAAAGGGCAGAGAAGGCTCTTCCCCTGGGTGTCGCCAGTCGGCATTGTCCGGCCGACGGGACCCTGAGAAGGCCCTCTCTGTGGGAGCGTATCGGTCTAAGGGATGTATGGGGCAGGAGATGGTCTCGCATATAACTAGGCCCCGAGCCATGGAGCGCTTTAAAGATGGTCGTCAGAACCTTGAAGCGCACCCGAAAGGCCACAGGAAGCCAATGCAGCTCGCGCAGGATCGGTGTTATATGGGAGCATCTGGCGGCTCCTGTAATTACCGGCGCGGCTGCGTTTTGGACTAGCTGTAGCTTTCGAGTGCACCTCAAGGGAAGCCCCATGTAGAGAGCATTACAGTAGTCGAGACGAGACGTCACGAGAGCTTGAGTGACTATGCGAAGGGCAGCCCGGTCCAGTAAGGGGCGCAATTGGCACATCAGGCGTACCTGATGAAACGCCCCCCTGGCCACGGCCGCCACATGGTCCTCCAAGGACAGCCGGGAATCCAGGAGGACACCCAAATTGCATGCCCTCTCCACGGGGGCCAGTGTTTCGCCCCCAATGGCCAGAGTTGGAGTAATCTGGCTGAACCGGGGTGCCGGAAACCACAGCCACTCAGTCTTGGCAGGGTTGAGCTTGAGTTTGTTACCACCCATCCAGATCCGTATGGCCTCCAAACACCGGGACAGCACTTCGGCGGCATCGTTGGGGTGGTCTGGGGTGGATATGTACAGCTGAGTGTCGTCAGCGTACAGATGGTACTCCACCCCAAAACCACGGATGATCTCACCCAGCGGCTTCATATATGTGTTAAGCAGGAGGGGCGAGAGGACCGACCCCTGAGGAACCCCACATAGGGGTCTCGAGGTCGACCTCTGCCCTCCCGTCAACACATATTGCGACCAACCAGAGAGGTAGGACGAGAACCACCGCAAAACGGTGCCTCCCAGCCCCAACCCCCCCAGTCGGTGCAATAGGATACCATGGTCGATGGTATCAAAAGCCGCCGAAAGGTCTAACAGGACTAGGAGAGAGGAATAACCTCTATCCCGCGCCCTCCAGAGATCATCAACCAACGCGACCAATGCCGTCTCGGTACTGTGACCGGGTCGGAAGCCGGACTGGCGCGGGTCTAGATAATCAACTTCCTCCAGGTGTCGCGGAAACTGTTGGGCTACCACACTCTCAACAACCTTCACCAAAAAGTGAAGGTTGGAGACCGGATGATAGTTCTCCAATAAAGCTGGGTCCAGGGACGGCTTCTTGAGGAGGGGCCTCACTACCGCCTCTTTCAAGACGGCAGGTAAGGACCCCTCACTCAAAGATGCGTTGACAATGCCCTGGAGCCAGCCTCGTGTCGTCTCCCAGGATGCCAGTACAAGCCAGGAGGGACACGGGTCCAATAAACATGTGGTCGCCCTAAGTTTCCTTGACAGCCTGTCCATATCCTCGGTGGTAACAAAGTCAAACTCCTCCCAAGATGGAACCTCAAGACTAGTCTCGGACAGTCCCACAGGACCACTGTCGATGGAGGGTAGCTCATTCCGAATCCGAGTGATTTTCTCCTGCAGATAAATCCCAAATTCCTCTGCTTCTTCCCTTGTAGAGGGGCTTCCCGCGGCCTCTGGTGAAGGAGGGAGCGGGTCACCCCAAACAGGGCAGCAGGGTGGTTATCTGCGGATGCAATTAGGGTGGCACAATACTCACGTTTGGCCACCCTTATCGCCACTAAGTAAGTTCGATCAGCTTCGGAGCGAGAGGATCTCCATCTGCTCTCTAGGCGTCTCTTGTGGCACTTCATCCCCCGAAGCTCCTCAGTAAACCAGGGAGCCTGGGTGGTTCGTCGCCGCAAGAGAGGCCGCAAGGGTGCGACTCAGTCCAAGGCCCCCGTGGTTGCACTTAACCATGCGGCCACTAGGTCCTCAGTCGAGTCGCGAGACAGGGTCAGAGGAATTGGCCCAAGCTCCCTCTGGAACCTTTCCGGGTCCATTAGAAGCCTGGGGCGGAACCATATAGGAGTATCCGGTTCCGCCTCCCCGCGGTGAGGTGAAGCGATTGGAAAGTCCAGCTGGAGGAGAGCGTGATCTGTCCATGACAAGGGAGTGATGACTAAATCCCCTATTCCCAGATCACGACTCCACTGTCCCGAGACAAAGATCAGATCCAGCGTGTTTCCCCCCTCGTGAGTAGGGCCTAAAACTACCTGGGTCAGGTCCATGGCCGTCATGGAGGTCATGAACTCCCGAGCTGCTCCAGAGGCTTCGCCCGCCGACGACAAGTTAAAGTCCCCCATGACTACTAGTCTGGGGGTCTCAACTGCCGCCTCGGCTATCACCTCTAGGAGCTCGGGCAGGGCTGTTGTTGCATAGCGAGGAGCCAGGTATACAACTAACACGCCCAACTGCCTCCCTAGGCCCCATCTCACGCAGAGAGATTCACACCTGGTTGTCTGAGGGACTGTGGTCTCCTTCGGCTCAAGACCTTCCTTAACCATAATCGCCACTCCCCCACCCCTCCCTAGGGCCCTAGGCTGATGAAAGGCTCGGTAGCCTGGTGGGCACATTTCCACGAGAGGTAATCCTCCCTCGTGGCCCAACCAGGTTTCCGTTATACCCACCAGGTCCGGGTCCCCCTCTGACACAAGGTCATGGATGAGGTGAGCTTTCTGAACCACGGACCTGGCGTTGCATAGCATCAGCCTGGGGCCCCGGGTCTGTGATTCCTGCCAACCTAGTCTGCGATGGGAGGGCGGAGAGTTGGAGCGCGTGACCGCCTGTATCCAGCAGCCACGGTCTTCCAACCAATGACGCCTATTCCGCCTTCCACCGCCCCTGCCCCTCCCCAAGATCGATGTATAAAACCTCAGTGGAAACGAGTTGTCCTACTTCCGCTGGCCGGCCCAATCGTTTGCCGTCCCCCCCACTGGACTATTTCCCCCTCCCACCCTGGAACCCCCTAAAATCCGAATTAAAAAATTACCCCAGAACCCCCTCAGTTTGCGCTTTCCCACCTCTCAGGAACAATCAGTCATCGAGGTGGGCCCGTGTTAGATGACGGGGCCAAGCCTGCGAGAGGGGAGACTCTCGCAGGCCAAGGAGCATCTTTCCCATTTACTGGAATGGGAAAGATGAATTGAATATATTCAAAACAAATATAAGACTAACAAGTTTAAAATAGCTTATGAATGAAGGGAACTGGAAGGTATTTATATTCACATATAATTGAAAAAAGGAGAGTTAAAGGATTAAGTGAGGGATTGGGAACTATAGATAGTTAGCTAATGTTAGCAAATGATTGTTAGATGTTATATCCTGTATTTTGCTCTGGGAAGTCAGGGAGGGGGTGGGGGGAGGGAGGGAAATATTTGTAAAATGACAAAATGAATAAAACCTGTTGGAAACAAAAAAATGGTTATAAAAAGGGAAAAAGAATGGTGAGGAACTGAAGTGAAGAAAAAGATCCTATTTAGAAGGTGGGAAAGGGGTTAATTTATTCAATCTCGCACTGTACTACTGGCAGAAAGGAAAGAAACCGCAATGAAATGAGAATGGGGATATGAGGATGGTAATATGCACAAATATAGTCGATTTAAAATACTAGAATTTGCATAAATTACAGGTGACGGTGAAAGGAATGCATGGGGGAAGAAAAAAATATTTATTTATTTACTCACTTTGTAACCAATTGATACACAGTACGTAAGGAAAGAGGGTTTTGTTTGTTTGTTTGTTTGTTTTTATTTTTTGTGTTGTGTTTGTTCTGAAAACTAAAAATAAAAAATAATTTTAAAAAGAGAGAAAGGAAGAAAGGGAGAGAGAGAGAGAAGGGAGAGACAAGAAAGAAAAAAAGAAAGAAAGAGGGAGGAAAAAGTGAATGAGATATAGTTGGATGGATAGATAGATACATGGAGGGAGGGATGAAGGGAGAGAGAGAGAAAATGAGAGGAAGGAACTCTGGCTTCAGAAGACTCTTTGAAACAGCACACCTGGCTGGAAGGGATCTTGGAGGTCATCTAGTCCAACCCCCTACAACCTTATATCCTCTGGAATATTTTGGTGAAATTGCCAGAAAAAGGAAGGGGTTTACTAGGACAAGGCTGCCATGCAGAGGAAGGCAGAGATAGTCCTTGACTTATGACAATTGAGCCTAACATTTTCATTGCTAAGCAAGAGTGTTCTTAAGTGAATTTTGCCCCATTTTACTCAATCCATGACATCTCCTGGCTCACATTTTGTGCAGGAGAGGGAAGATCATCTGAAGGCCTCTGTAATGTTCTCATGGGCAGAAGTTACAGTTAAATGTGTGGCAGAAAGTGGACTCTGGGTGTGTTTTTCCAAATGCAGAAAGTGAGGTTGAATGTGTAGAGTTTTAGAAGAGCTGTGTGTGTGTGTATCATTTTGTGTGCCTATACACACACTATACTATGTAATATGTATACACACATATGGCATTTATACACAGGATTAAATTGCATATTTTGAATGGTCAGTAGCAGTAAATAAACAGACAGGGAAATTGTATCTTGTTGAGGCAAGGAGACACCAGGCAAGGTTCCCTTTGATGTGAGTGATGTCATGTTGGCCACACCCACCCAATCACATGACCACAAAGCCACGCCCACAGTACTGGTAGTAAACTTTTTTAAATCCCCCCACTGGATCCAGCCCTCTTCCAATCACTGACTCCTGATACACACGAGTGTAAGATCTGCTCACTATTATTCTAGAATGTCAGAGGTGGAAAAATGAATCCAGTTACAAGAGAGGAGATTTTAGCCGAATGAGAGAGAAAAACAGGATGAAAGGATGAGCTGTTTTAGAGCTGAGCCAGGAAAGCAGAGAAGTTCAGTCTCCTCTTCATGGATTGTCTGAATGCAAAGACTGAGCAGCCATCAGTCAGAGAAGCTTCAACTGGGATTCCTGCAGAGAGGAGGGGGTGGGCTAGATGGTCTTAAGGTCTCCTCCAAATGTATAAAGGTTGTCATGCCACAACATGGAACTCTTGTGCTGTTGTTGCTCTAGCCCCACTTAGTGGCCAGGGCAGAGAAGCCTAACTCTATGGTCTGAAGCCAGACTCCGTTTTCTGTCGGTCTTTGGAGAAGACGGAAGCAGCCGTTGTAACCGAGACCCCTGGTCATCCAGAGACGGCCTCCATCCCTCACACGGAGCGTCACTGGAGAGGTTCCAGCTGCTCCTTTGTTGGCTGTTAGTGAATGCTGCCTATCTCATCTTTCTATTTGATTTCCACTCTTTGCATCTCCTCAGTTTCACCTGCCCTGTTCTCCCAATAAAGCATCCAGATCCACACCAGGCTCCCTTTCATTGGAGGAGAATAGGGGGGCTTAGCTGCCTCTCCAGCTGCACACAGACCCACCTGCAATGGGGACGGAAGGAAGGTGGAATTCCACCAGGCTCATCACAAACCCACAAATAAGGGGATTTATTTTAAAAAGAATACAGCATTTTCAAATTAGTAGTGTTTAATATAAAAATGCCTTGGAATGTCTTTCTCTCTGGATTTTACAACTTCTTATAACTTTGATCTGAACTTTTCTCTGGACTTGCTCCAGCGGCCACACCCAAAAAACGCCATCTTAGTGGCACTGACTTTAACAGCTCACCATGGCTTCTAAAAAGCAACCAGAAAAACCAGGTATAGAAGCAAGAATAACAGCTATGGAAGAAGTGTTACACTCTTTGGTACTGGAAATTAAAGAGCTTAGAAAAGATCACTGCAGTTCCAAATTAGAGCTTTTGGAGACACAGAAGAAATTGATGCAGAACACACAGAAGACTGAAGAGTTGGAAGTGGGGCTGGCTGGGGCAAAGGGAGAACTTAAAAATGTTAATACTGAAATTGGAGATTTAACTGGTCATATGTCTAGGATGGATTTTGAAAGGATGTCATATTTTTTAAGATTTCAGAACATTTCAGAAGAATCTGGTGAATGCCTCCCTGGTCTTATGAGCACAATTTTAGCAGACTATTTACACAAACCCAAGGAAGAGATCAGGGGGGAAATTGACCTGGTTTATAGAATAAATTCAGCATATGCCAGGATAAATGAATTACCCAGAGAGATACATATTAAATTTGTTAGAAGGTCTACCAGGGAGAGAATATTGAGGGCACAGAGAGAGGGTCCGTTAATGTACCAACAAAAGGAAGTCGCCATCTTGAAACAGATCCCGAAAAAGATTAGAGAGGTGAGGAGGAAATATTCCTTCTTATCTAAAAAATTGTTTAACCATGGGATTTGGTTCAAGTGGGTGATGCCAGAAGGGATGTTGGTGTTCTGGGAAGGAGGAAGAGTAAGGATTAAAACAGTTGCTGAGGCGGAAGCCTTTCTTAAAAAATATTCCTCTATCCTGGGGGATGAAACTGGAGGAGCGGAGGGGGCCACGGCCTCGCCCACTGGGAGCCAGGGAGGAGAACAAGAAGACACAATTGCCAAGAGACTTAGATCTAAAAAATGACTTTTATTAATATAGTATAAGTTTTGTTTGGATGTTTGTATACAATTGCTAGCAGAGAATTTAGAATTTAAATGATGTATGCACTTTTCTTCATCTTGTAGTACTATTGAAATATGTATTATCTATGTTTTGTTAAGAAGCCCCGGAGGGGGCCAACGATCTCGACGTGAAAGTTCTCAAAATATTTTATTATCTCACCTTACCCTACCCTATTCAAAAAATTTGTAAAACTCAATAAAACTTTTTCAATATAAAAAAAAAGCCTTGGAATCTACTCTTTGGCACCATTAATTCGCTGAGTAATTAAATTGGCCAGATTTTTTGAGAAGGTTCCCCTCCTCCTCTGGATTCCTCCTCCAAAGGATCTAAGATTAATGGAATGGAATGGAAAGGAAAGGAAAGGAAAGGAAGGAAGGAAGAAAGAAAGAAAGAAAGAAAGAAAGAAAGAAAGAAAGAAAGAAAGAAAGAAAGAAAGAAAGAAAGAAAGAAAGAAAGAGAATTTATCATCACAATTGAGCCCAAAATTTTGGTTGCTAAGCAAGAGCGTTGTTAAATGAGATTCACCACATTTTACAAGTTGGCCACTTCCACCCTGTCACATGACTGCCAAACCACACCCACAAAATAGGCCACACCTAGACAGTAGGTTCTAAAAAAATTTGAAACCCACCACTGCCCCATACCTGCCATGGCTGCAGCCTTGGAGACCCCAACCTCTTTTCTCCCTCCTTCCTTCCCCTCCTCGATCTGGAGGAATAGGCGGCATTCATCGCATGGGCCAAAGTCTTTATGAAACTGTAAGGTTGGTAGTGATTTGTGATCCGGATCCTGTTCCATTTCCATTGTCCATCCAGTGGGGCTTTCTGGGTGCATCTTCTGCGGCCTTTGACAGAAAAGACATTCATTGAAAGAGAACAGAGGAAATAAAGATCTTGAAACTTTTCTTCCACAAAGAAATAAGGTTCAAAGGCAGAATCTCTTGGCCTTTCTTTTCCCAGATAAGCAAACTGCCAAATACTATGGATGTATGTGAGAAGTCTGCGCTTGTTCATTTCATACCCTGCAAAAGTTGTGAGGATCCAGACTTTTCCTTCAATGGGTCCTGGGAGACGCATAAATGTTAAATGGAAAGGAAGAATTCTCTCCCAAATGGAATCAATTTCCATGAAGTGAACAAAGACGTTGACTTGTCTCCACTTAGAGAGGGAATCCCTGAGGGCTTCTGCATGTCCAGTCTTTGACACTCGTTGTGATATAACCACACAAATTCCATTCCTGACAAGCACAGGAGGGAAAATCCTCATGAAATTCTCACCCTTCTCTGTGTCTGAAGCAAAGAGGCCAATCAGGGTCCATCTGAAATGGAGGAGCAGCTGGACAATTGTTGGGTACTGGAATCCTTCTTTGAGGGCCATTTGGTGGAAAAAGGGGAATCGACTTTTATCACTCAGAGCCTCTGAAGCTCTGAAATAATTGATCTGAAAAATGAATTGAAAGGATGAGAGCCATGAAGGGGAAACTGAGGCACGCAGAGACCTCTCTCCCGGTACACAGGCCACCCCAGCCCAGCTCCACTAGCATCCACATGCAGATCCACCTCCTGCCGGCCAGCTGGTTTTTGGGCCTCTGCCGAGGGCCAGGATTGGGGTACCTGTGAGTATGCTGTGTGTGGGATGGGGATGGGGGTGGCGCTTGCATTGCCCAGGAAACTCCAGTGGGCTGGAAGTGAGTGTGAATCGCCTGGACCCCCCCAGTGCTTCCTCCCTCAGTTGGAGGCTTCCTTCGGCCTTCCAACAGTTGCAAGGGCTTTATTTTTTATTTCTGCTTCCAGGTTGGTGCAGGAGGCTTTCCAGGGCCAAAATGGGTACAAAAAGTCCGGGTTTTCCTGTTTTGGACCAGGCCATTCACACTCACTTCCAGCCCACCAGAGTTCACTGCTTCAGGGCAGAAATGACAGCCTGTCCTGTGGAACCCACTGCCACTTGGGAGAGAAGGATGTAGTTTGCTGCGCAATACAAGTAACCCCCACTGCATAGTCATGTGTGGCCCGCCCTGGCCCTCATCATAGGCCCAAAAACCAGCTGGCCAGCACTTGAACAACGACATGAAGAAGAGGAGGAGGAGAATGAAGAGGCTTTGCAAGAGCCAGCAGGGAGCAGGTCGGGGGGGGGGGCTGGGTGGCTGGGGAGGGGAGAAATAGGAGGCCCTGCTTGAATGGGGTGGAATGTACCCACACACCCTGCCTCTCTGCTCAGGTGTCGCCCACACCATTGGCAGCAGTTTTGGTGCGCACACACACACACACACACACACACACACACACACACACACTTGCATTGCTCTCTTACCCTCCCTGTCTCTCTCTTGCCCCATTTACTTGGAAGCTCCTCCATGAGACAAGAAGCCGAGAAACAAGAGAGGAGAGAGAGGTTTGCAAAGTCAGGGAGTCCTTGTTGCAGGAAGGGAGGGAGAAGCAGGAGGGACCTGAGTGGGTTGGGGAGGCCTTGAGGGTCTCTTCTATCATAGGACCCCCATGGCCTTCCCCACCCTCAGATTCCTCAGGGGCACATTGGTATCCTTCAATTGGGAGCTCTTAGGAAAGGATCCCCTCCTTGTGTGTTGCAAACAGCTCTTTCCAGTGGGGGAAACAGGACAAAGCAAGTGGGGAAAAAGAATTTCCTTTGCTCTATTTCCAGTCTGAAGGAGACCCCGTCCCACATGGGACCACAAGGCTGCCCCTCCCAAATCATTCCACCACCACCACCATGGCTCCCATCTGCCGGCTGAGCCCAGGCCTTACCGTTGCAATCCCCACAGACTGGAACTGCAAAGTAAGATCAAAGGTTTTGGCCAGCAGTGCTTCTGGAGGGGAAAAACGGGATGCATGGAGGCCCCAGGAGGGGAAAATGGCACCCTCTGCCTCAGCTTCTCAGTTCGGGCTAAGTGCCATGCAGTCCCATGTCGCCTGGCATGCAAGGTCTTGCCCATTTCTCTTCTGGGTTTCTGGTGCGCATGTGCATGTAACAATCAGCTGGCCTTTGTGCGCACTGCAGTGCCAGAAATGCAAGAGCTGCTCTTCTTGTTTCTGTGAGCGCATACGTTCCAGCAGCTGATTGTCGCATGCATGCATGACAGAAACCGGAAGAGGAACTGCCTAGTGCACATGTATGCACTGACAGGCACACTGGGCAACTCCTCTTCCAGATCTCATCCCTGACAAGAGGACTCAGTGCTGAAAAGGTTCTCCCTCCATGCCCTCTTCCAAGGGTGGTTTTTCCAAGGCTTAATAAAGTGGTACCAATACTTCCCGTGATTTGGATTCTCTCTTTCTGTTGATGCAGCCCAGGATTGCAATGGCTTTTTTTGGCTGCTCTCACACATTGTTGGCTCACATTTGAGAGATTGTCCCTTAAGATTCCCAGATCCCTCTCACAGTTCCTGCTATTGAGCCAGGCTTCACCTGATCTGTACCTGTACATTTGGTTCTTCTAGCCTCAGTGTAAGAAAATGGAGAAAAACCCACACAAACCTGTGGGACTTTGTAGGTGCCTCCTAATGTTGACATCTGGATGGAGATATCCCTGTCAGCTGCACCAAGAAGAGCCAGAAGGTTCTCCTTCCTTCCACAGCCGTAGTTGGGGACATTGGCTTCTCCAGTGGAGAGAATGTCCAGCAAGGCATCTGAAGTGCGGAAAGTGCTGTCATAGTTGTCATGGATGTTGTAGCCCAATGTGAGATTGTGCAGGAGCTGAGAATTCTTGTTTACCATTTGGATGTTGAAAAAGAATAGTAAGCCACGAGAGAACCCATTGGAATTCCTATTGTAAAAAAAATGTTATAATCAACAGCAACAATAAATACTTTTGTTATATATAATACATATAATCCTCCAGAAGCCTCCTGAGCCTTAAGCCAACATTGATCCAAAAGCAATAATCACTTACACAAATATGTAAATTGGCTGAGGTACAGCAAGAACAAGTGGTTCAACCACCACTTCAAATAAAATCCATTATTCAAGTGAGAAATTAAGGATTGAACCGAGAGAGGAAAATAATCTCACAAAAGAGCTAAAAGACAAAGAGGAATCCGAGGGCTACTTAGTTTGGGACTTAGGCTACAATGGGCTAGAGGAAGGAGGGGAAAAAGGAAAGCAATAAAGGGAAGAAAAAAGATCAAGGATAAAATAAATACAAAACCACAGAATTAACAAGAGGGGAAAGTACAGAATAGATTGTATACACAAGTAGTCCAAAATAAGAAACATAATGTATGGAATTAATAGAGATAAAAGATATGTAAAGATAGATAGATAGATAGATAGATAGATAGATAGATAGATAGATAGATAGATAGATAGATAGATAGATAGATAGAGATAGATAGATAGATAGATAGATAGATAGATGAAACACAACGTAAATGTAAAAGATGTAGAATTGTTGCAAAGATTATATAAATAAAGAAAGAGAGAGGAAAATAATCTGCAGCCCTTACAACTTTTTTTTCAGGCCCATTTTTGGATTTGAGTCTCTTTCACCAAGCTAGACAAAAGACAGAAACCATGGAAATCAACATCATTCAGGAAATGAGATATAATCCCCCAATATAGGAATAAATGAAAAATAAAAAACAGGAAAGAAGGAGAGTGTTAGAATGGAGGGAATGCAATTCCATCACCCTGAATGACTTACAGATCAGGGAAAACAAACTGAAGAGAAGGAGCCATGTTGAAAAGCAACTTTGTATGCAATGTTTCCCTTCCATTGGTGACTATAGCAATGAGATGGTCTCCTGGACTGTAAAAGCTCTCTGGTCCTTTTCCATCCTGGTGCTCCAAACTCTTCAGGCATTTCATCCTCAGCTTCCCAGAGACTGGATGGGACAAAAGCAGCATCAGAAGGAGAAGCAGGAGGTCCATCATTCATGGCACAAATCAATGAATCCCTTTTCTGTTTCTAAAGAAGAATTAGAAGGATTCAAAGGATTCTCACAAGGTGGAAAGTGATCCAGTGTCTTTCCTGATTGAAACCCAGAGAAACACTCAGCTTCACCTACAAAGGAGAGAGACGGACATTCAAGAGCACAGACCCTGCCTGTCCCTAAACTCCCTATTTCTCTGCCCAAAGTCTCCCCTGGAGGATTCGGCCAAAGAGCAGAGCTGAACCTTTGATCATAATTCTCCCTCTCAGGAGGGATCCCTGGAGAATCCAACCAGTTCTTGGACTCAAAGGTTGTTGGGAAATTCTCTGGAGGGAAATGAAAGGGAAATAATCCCCATGTGGCTCATAATAACAGGGGCAGAGATGGAATTAAATCCAACATCTAGAATTGAGAGGTTTGGGGGTCTCCATGCTTGAAACTGGCCCCAGAGGGAATACACGGCCATTGTGGCTGAAGAAACAAATAAATCTGAGATTTGTTTGCGTAAAGACAGAATGGGGAGGGGGGGCACTTAATGACAGAGTATGTCACAGATATGATATAGTTGCCTGTTGAGTTGGAACCAAAATGTAGGTTATCTTATTTTGGAAGCTAATCCTCAAGGGTTTTGCACAAAAGAACTGATGAAACAGTGCAGCCAGTTTCAAAGAAGAAAATCAACTTTAGTGAAAAACTAGTTACCAGAAGTTTGCAAAGTTAATAAAAAACCATAAAGACAGAAACAGAGAGAAGTTAGAAAAAAACCAAGTGAAAAGAGATGATGAAATCCAGACTGCCTCTAACCCCATGGAAGGATGGATGGATGGATGGATGGATGGATGGATGGGAGGGAGGGAGGAGGGAAGGGAGCAGAGATGGGTTGCTTCGGGTATGGACTGGTATGGGCGTACCAGTAGTGGAAATCAGCCGTACGTTTGCATACTGGTAGCCCCCCCATACCAGCAGGGTCCCTTGGCCTGCCCCCATTTGCAAGGCCCTTCTCAAAGAGGAGGAAGCAGCTGTGGGGCTTCTTCAGAGGAATGGAGGCTGGAGGGAAGGGAGGCTCTCCACTCAGTCTTTCCAAGAGAATGGCCATAAACAAGATTGGGAAATGTACAGCAGGAGGTCTTCTGGCAGCAAAATCACATCTTAGGGACTAGCATCAAGGGGAAGATGACTTTGAAAAGGCTTCCTCTCCCACCATAGCATGCAAGGCGAGGCGAGGGGGAGGGGCAAGGAGAAGCCAGGCCAGGTGCCCCTTCAGGTGAGTGACATTGAGTTGGCCAGACCCACCCAATTACATGACCATCAAGCCATGCCCACAGAATAGGTGGTAAAAGATTTTGAAACCCACCCCTGGCTCCGCCCCTAAGGCCAGGGATGGGCAGGAGGCCAGCTTTGGGCCAGGACTGCTGGGGGGGCCTCCAGGCAGCCTCCAGGAGCAACCTGGCCAAGGAGAGGAAGCCCTGCAGCAGCCGCCCACAAGGAAGAGCTCAGGGAGGCTGGGCTGGGCTGGGCTGTGGGGTTCTCTGGAGCTTATGGGCTGGGCTGGGCACTCTCCCTTAACTGCCTGGGGCTCTGGACAGCCTGAGCCTCCATTCTCCAAGTGGCCTGGAGGGACGGTGAGGCTCCTCTGTTGGACGAGACTTTGGGTCTCACCCTGATTTTCCCTTCCTCCCCTGGAGACCTCTGGACCCCCCTCAAAGCCTTCCCTGTCATGCCCCTCCCCAAAGGAAGCAGAGGATGACACTGCTGGGTGTGGAAGCCTGGAGGAGAAAGTTTGCAGGAAGCCGTTTCCTCCCTCTTCCACCTTCTGCCTTGAGGGATCTCTGGAGTGGAGGAGGGGGTGGGAAGGGGGAGCTGCATGAGGGGAAGCTGCCCCAACAAGCCAGCATCCTTTCCACCTGTGATTGGAAACAAGGATTCCCTTTGAAGAAGACCCAGCCTCCCTCCTGCTGCTCGCCTGCCCCCTCCTCTTCCTCCTCTTCCTCTTCCTCCTCTTCCTCCTCCTCCTCCTCTCCAGAGACTCTCAAGGCAGAAGTTGGACTCAAGGGCTTCCTGCAAACTTTCTCCTCTGGGCTTCCAGGTGCGACAGCCTCGTCCTCTGCCTCCCAAATGCCAAGGAGGCCTGGGATTGGGAGAAGAACGGCTCCTTTGGCTAGCTGTCACACACACACACACACACACACACACACACACACACACACACACACCCTTCCAAGCTTGGAGACTTTTCCAGATCAGAGCTTACAAACTGCCAATCATATCCTGGTCTTGGGGAGAAGGGCCCTTCTTTCATCTTTGTTTAAAAGCCTCCAAACATGGAATGTGGTGTGTTTGTGTGTGTGTGTGTGTGTGTGTGTGTGTGTATCACCAGTTTGGGGAGGTGAGAAACTTGTGGGGCATCGAATTGTCCCCCCCCCCTCGTCTGGTTAGCTGGTGCAACTTATTCCATCCAGACCCAGCTGCCCCGAGACAGCCATGCTCAGTGGGGGGGGGGGGGTTGGAGCTGGCCACCCCCACTCAGCCACCCCTACCCAGCCATGCTCCCCAGTGGTGGGATCCCAAGTCTTTTCCTAGTGGTTCCATGAGAGGGCGCTTCCCTTGTGCGCATGCAGCCCTCCAAGAGCCCTCGGAGTCAGAGTCAGAGTCAGTGGTGGGGAGCTGAGCTGCTTTTTTAGCTCAGCTGAGGCACAGCAACGCCCTCTGCCACGCAAATACGCTGAGCTGAGAAACAAGGGAATCCAGGTCAGGGAACTGCGTGGGTGGGAGGGCAGAGTCAGCCAGAGGTGGTATTTGCTGGTTCTCCGAACTTCTCCAAACTTCCACTACGTCAGAACCGGTCTGAACCAGCTGAATACGACCTCTGATGCCCACCCAGCCACGCCCACCTAGTCCTGGCGACCAGATTGTGACCCCCCCCCCAGCCAGGCCCATCTGGACGCTGTGAGTATTCATGGTCTCAGCTGCTTCTGGCCCTTTGAGGGCAACCATGAGGCTGATGAGGCCCTCAATGAAGTGGAGTTTAACCCCCCTGCCTTAAGACCCTCCGTGAAGGGGAGACTGAGCTTCTCTGCTTGACTGACTCAGCTCTCCAAGGGCTCCTCTTCCTTTCAGGGTCTCCCCTCCTTCTCCTTCAGCCAGAATCTTCTCTCTTGTCCTGAGTTCATGTTCCCAGGACGGACTCTCTGGAACAACCCTGGGAAGATTCTGAGCTTCTGTCTGAGCCTCTTTCAGTTCGGCTGAATCCTCCCTTCTCCCTCTGGGAAGTTTTGTCGGTTGGAGAAGCTGCTCCCAGACTCCTTTCCTTCCACTTCCGTAGAGCAAGGTGGCTCTTTTCTCCAGTGGTGGGATTCACATTTTTAAACTACCAGTTCTGTGGGCGTGGCTTGGTTGCTCATGCACTCCTTTATGTTAGGAGATCACAAATAATTCTCAGAAAAAGGATATTCTTTAAAACACATCAAATTAGCTTTGTCTGAGAATTGCTATAAACATTGCATCAAATCTTAAATTACAGAGATTTATCAAATTCTCTGTATTGACAACATAGAAAAATTGATCACCCAGGACAGGTTATGATTCATAACCATTGTGGTTATTGTGATTTTTCTTCCCAACCTGCAATGTAAGACCAGGGGCAGGTTTTCTTGGCCCTTGTGTCAGGCCTGCTTCTTCGTTGGCTTAGGAAAGACCACACTTAGACATTTTTTGAAATGAATAAGGCTCCTTTTACTAAGTAACAATAGCTTACAGACCAAGTAAAGCTGAGAGTGAATAGTTTAGGCGCGAACATAGAGTATTAAGCTTAAGCCCATCCCAATCCCCAAACCCCCCCTTTGCATTGTCCAATATACTTTCTTCTCCACCATCAGGTGGGCAGGTCTTCACCAGGCTGGAATGCGGGACCGTTAACCAAGAGATAACACCAACCATCAACATTGTCCACCAGCAGAACACACTCATCCCAACGCCCCCCACCCTCCCCGTTGCCATGGCAGCTAAGCAGAAACTAGCGAGGCTGACATCCGGACCTCCTCCAGGAACAGCGGGAAATCCGGGACATCTTGCGGAACACGAGAGGCTACACCTGGAAAACAAACAAGCAAAGACAAAACAACAGATAGGAGAGAGGGAAAAGGTTAAGGTTTGTGTGGATACTTGGCATAAAACTGGCGTACCAGTTTAGGAGCTTTGAGATGCTCTTTATCCAGCCACTCGTTGTGAGAAGGGGGAAAATCTTTCCACATGACTAGGAACTGAGTCTTATTTCTACGGACTCTGGAATCCAAAATATCACGGACTTCATAATGTTGGTGACCGTCCACCATGGTAGGTGCAGGGGTATCAGGCAAAGGTTTGCGGAGATGTGAGGTGCGTTCAGGTTTCAGCAAGTGAACATGGAACACCGGGTACAGGCGCCGGTAGGTCTTTGGGAGGTCCAAACGGACGGATACAGAGCTGATGATTTTGGTTATAGTGAAAGGACCAACAAATTTGGGACCCAGTTTCCTGCATTTCTGGGGGCTATCCAAATGCTTTGTAGACACATAAACTCGATCACCAACTTTGTAGGCGGGGGGAACCGCCCGTTTCCTGTCAGCATACAATTTATGCGAATCATGAGCATCGTTCAAAGTCTTTCGGATAATTGGCCAGACAGAAGACAGCCTAGAGGACCATTCGGCTAAAGAGGGAACTGTTGGCGAGTCATGAGGCAATTCGGGGATGGGTACAAAGTCCTGTCCGTAGATGATTTTAAAAGGGGTCATATTCGTACTGGAGTGAACAGAGTTATTATAATTGGCCAGACAGAAGACAGCCTAGAGGACCATTCGGCTAAAGAGGGAACTGTTGGCGAGTCATGAGGCAATTCGGGGATGGGTACAAAGTCCTGTCCGTAGATGATTTTAAAAGGGGTCATATTCGTACTGGAGTGAACAGAGTTATTATATGCCACTTCGGCATGTATCAGGAGATCAGCCCAGTCATCTTGTTGAACATTAATAAAACAACGCAAGTATTGTTCCAAAACGGAATTGGCCCTTTCACAAGAGCCATTCGTCTGAGGATGGTAGGCGGAGCTTAAGCTTTGGGCGGAGCCAATCAGTCTCAAAAATTCCTTCCAAAAAAGAGATGTAAATTGAGTGCCTCTATCAGAAATGATGCGCTGTGGGACTCCATGAAAACGATAAATATGGGAAACGAATAATCGAGCCAGAGATTTGGAAGAGGGAATCTTCGCACAGGGGACAAAATGAACCTGTTTGGAGAAAAGATCGGTAACAACCCAAATAACGGTATAGCCTTGACTAGGCGGAAGGTCAACTATAAAGTCCATTGAAATTTCCTTCCAAGGCACCTCTGGCGTCGCTACGGACTGGAGGAGTCCATGTGGCTTTCCCGGCGCACGTTTAGAAGCCGCACAAACAGGGCAACTGGCAATATATGATTCAACATCTTTTTTCAGTGAGGGCCACCAGAACTGTCGTTTGACAAGATGTACAGTTTTAACGAAACCGAAATGGCCAGCCAAACGTGAGTCGTGTGCGCGTTGCAAAACAAAAGGACGTAATGTACCAGGGACATAAATCTTTGAGCCAATCCAGGGAAGATCGTCTCTAATAGTACAGTCACCTGAATGTGCGGAATACCAATCATCAGTAAGCAGTTCGTCCTTAATACGAGCAATCAGGTCTGCAGGTGGAGTAGTTTGGACTGTAGAATGGCTTCTAGTAGATACTGGAGAAGCCGGTAAAGTGAGTGGCATGATGGGCTGTACAATAGTGAGTTTAGAAACATCATATTGTGGTAATCTGGAAAGAGCATCAGCCATGAAATTCTTGCCACCAGGAATATATTTAAGATGGAAGTTGAAACGATGGAAGTAGTGAGCCCAACGAAGTTGCCTTGGGGACAATTTTCGAGAGGAGGTAAGAGCTTCCAAATTCTTATGGTCCGTCCAGACTTCAAATGGATGGGGAGCACCCTCAAGAAAATGACGCCAAGTCATGAGAGCCCAACGAACAGCAAAAGCTTCTTTTTCCCAAATCGCCCATCCACGTTCGGACGTAGTGAGTTTCCGAGAGGTGTAGGCACAAGGTTGTAATTGGCCACGGTGGTTGAGTTGTAACAAGACCGCACCCACAGCGACATCACTGGCATCCGCCTGAACCACAAATGGGGAATTTACATCGGGGTGTTTAAGAACAGGTTCAGCCGCAAACAAACGTTTAAGCTTCTCGAAAGCGGCCTGACGTTCCATGGTCCATTTAAGTGGGGATCCTGGACGAGGTTTACCTTCTCCCTTCGTTTTTAGTAGGTTTGTAATGGGTAAGGCAATGTCGGCGAATGACGGAATAAATTGCCGGTAAAAGTTTGCAAATCCCAAAAAACTCTGTAGTTGTTTACGAGTTCGGGGAGGAGCCCACTCCGTCACTGCCTTGACTTTAGCAGGATCCATCTCAATTCCCTCAGAAGAGATGCGGTAGCCCAAATAGTCAATTGTTTCCTGGTGAAACTCACATTTAGACAGCTTGGCGTATAGTTCAGCAGAACGTAGTTTGTTTAATACAGAACGCACTAGTTTAACATGCTCGTCATGTGTTTGTGAGTAAACAACTATGTCATCAATATAGACAATAACTCCCTTGTAAAGGTGCTCGTGGAGAACCTCATTTATCAGTTGCATAAATACAGAAGGGGCACCTTGAAGACCAAAGGGGAGGACTTTAAATTGAAAACATCCAAGCGGGCAGTTAAAAGCGGTTTTCCATTCGTCCCCCTCTTTAATTCTGACCCTGTAATAGGCCTCACGTAAGTCCAGTTTAGTAAAGATTTTACCGGTAGCCAGGTGAGCAAGCATGTCCTTCATAAGCGGGAGGGGGTAGACATTGTGTTCACAAATGGTGTTCAGATAGGAGTAGTCTTGTACTAATCTTAGGGTGCCATCTTTTTTTTCTCTAAACATAACTGGCGCAGCTACACGCGGCCTAGCTGGTTCAATGAAACCCCTTTGAAGGTTTTTATCGATGAATTTACGCAATTCCTCCATCTCCCGTGGGGTCATGGAGTACAGGCGAGGTTTTGGTAATTGAACCCCAGGGAGGAAATCAATCGAACAATCAGTAGCTCTATGAGGAGGAAGGGAATCACAAGATCTCTCACTGAAAACGTCCTTTAGGTCCCAATATTCTTTGGGAATTTTCTCCTCGCCTGGTATGACTTCAGGTGACGGAAAATCCAACAAGGGCGCAGAAGATTCAGTTATAGGAGGTGAGTTACTGGGTGGGGAGTGATCAGCTTCTGATGGTAGAGAGGTATGTTCAGGTAAGGATAAAGGTATGCGTACCCAACCCTCTTTCCAGTTTATTAGAGGATTCCATTTACGAAGCCAATTAACCCCCAAAATTACAGCATTTTCAGCAATGGCAGTTACAATGAAGTTGATGGTCTCAGTATGACCAGTGCCAATAGAGACCTGAATTGGTTCGGTGATAAAAGATGCCGGGGTTCCCCCTGCTACAGAACCATCCATTTGGCAAAAGGCTATGGGAGTTTTTAGGGTCTTTAAGTGAAAGCCCATTGAAGACACTATTTCTTGGCTTATGAGGCATTTTGAACAGCCAGAATCAATGAGGGCTTGCACATTGCAAGTACGTCCAGTAGATGGAGCCAAAAGCTTTAAATTAATATAAAGGGGCCCGGAGCGGTGACTCACCAAATTGTCGTCAGAAGAGTCTGAAGACGCCTCCCAGTCATCAGGGTGGGTGCTGGGCTGGTCAGTAGAGAGATTGAGAGGCTCCACCCCACTCATGGCCGGTCTACTTCGCACGGTTGGAGTCTTTGGATGCTTCCGTTCCGAAGAGGAAGGTGGGCATGGAGGTTGCCTTGATCTGCATTTGTCGGCCCAGTGCCCCTCCTTTCCACAGCGATAACAACTGCCTGAGCGAGGTTGAGTTGTTTTCCCGCCCCCCCTTTGCAAGTGGGAATCTTTCTCAGGGGAGCGAGATTTGGGGCTGCCTTTCTGTGGTTTTTTCTCAGGACGGACTGGATCCTGCAAGTGGGCTTGATCCAACTCAACATCTGAAGCGAGATCTATCCATTCATTTAAAGTTTCGGGGCGAAATCTGTTCACACATGTTTGATAAATGTCCTTATTTAGCCCTTCAACATAAAGGTCCATCAAGGCCTGGTCACTATAACCAGTCATAAACACCGATAACTCCTGAAAAATCTGCGTGTACGCCTGGACTGTCATGCTCCCCTGTTGTAAGGTTTTCATTTTCATTTTAGCTTTCCTTTCAACACGGGGATCTTCAAAACGCCTTCTAAGAGCATTCATAAAACGATCAAAATCCCGCAACGCAGGTGAGCGACAATTATGCAGTGAAACCAGCCACCTAGAAGCTTGATCTTCCAAGGTCATAGAGACAATTCTAATTTTGATTTCATCATCCAAATCAGCTGCGTAAAACTGCATGAAATTATCGACGTGAATTAGAAAAAACGCCAGTTTGTCGGCACTACCGTCGTACTTAACACCCAGGGGGGGGGGGAGTTTTGCAAGTCGGCGGGGGGAAGTGGGATTTACTTCTCTCCGCAATTCCCTGCTGGCCCGGGGAGGGGGGGATGGTGTTGAACTCCTGCTTTGTTTGGCAGCGGCTGAATGCGATTCTTTTAACTGTTGGCGTTCCGCCTCCCTCCCCCAGAGTTTATCCAGGGCCTCCCGCTTCTCGTCTGCCTGGCGGAGCAATTCTTGGGCCATTTCTTTCAACTCCCTTTCTTCTCTTAAGAGCTCCGGAATGACATTCTTAGGGGAAAGACGACGCCTGGTGACGGTTACCCCAGTCATTCCTACCCCTTCGGACCAACGTTTTGGTTTGACTGAATCTTCAGCTGGCAGATTAAGATCTAGGCCAGCCAAGCAGTCCATCACTGACCTGGTATCTTCAGATTGAACAGGAAGGTGCGATGCTTCTGTTCCCATATTAGTTTCAGGCAGAACCTCCACCAACGGAGGCTCCTCTTGTGAAGGGTCCGACATCAGGTGCGGATTTTGTGACTCTCAGCTTTCTGTCAGGCCTGCTTCTTCGTTGGCTTAGGAAAGACCACACTTAGACATTTTTTGAAATGAATAAGGCTCCTTTTACTAAGTAACAATAGCTTACAGACCAAGTAAAGCTGAGAGTGAATAGTTTAGGCGCGAACATAGAGTATTAAGCTTAAGCCCATCCCAATCCCCAAACCCCCCCTTTGCATTGTCCAATATACTTTCTTCTCCACCATCAGGTGGGCAGGTCTTCACCAGGCTGGAATGCGGGACCGTTAACCAAGAGGTAACACCAACCATCAACATTGTCCACCAGCAGAACACACTCATCCCAACGCCCCCCACCCTCCCCGTTGCCATGGCAGCTAAGCAGAAACTAGCGAGGCTGACACCTTGCAATTTTCCAGACCTTTTCAAGGATGATTTTAGCTTAATTTCAGGGGGGGTTGCACCTCTATGACATAAGGGGCCTCGGACAACTATCTGACATGCATCCTCCTGATTATGTTTATAAATGTTGTTTCCTGCAAATTCTCCTCTTTTACTGGCAGTTAAATATATGAAGGGACGTGGTGGCTCAGTGGCTGAGCTTGTCGATCATAAAGGTCCATAGCGCTGCATAATGGAGTGAGCTCCCATTATTTGTCCCAGCTTCTGCTATCTATCTGAGCACCAAAGGGAAATACATGGTGGCTGTGCAGGTCTTCTCCATCCTGGCCTCCAGTGCTGGTCTGCTAGTCTGCATCTTCATCCCCAAGTCCTACATTATCCTTCTGAAGCCAGACCTGAACACAAAGGAGCATCTCACAGCCAGAACTAATGTAAAAACATGAAGCACAACACCAATATGATAGTTAAAGAATTGTAAAAATTCTTTTTATTTGAAATAAGACATTAATTAATTCTATTTAGATAGTATGTGGAAGTCAGAGGGAATGTTCCCAAATGGAAAATTGTCGAATGACTGTAATTCTTGTAACTCCCTTCCCTTTCATCTCAATAAATCTTGCTAAAGAGGTCTATGGGTAACGGTGGTCTTTTTACAATTGCCAAAGTGTAGGATGCCACAGTCCCTCAGCTGGCTGTCTACCAATAACTGGGATTTAACCTTAGTCCATTCCATAACTTCGTCTGGCAAATCTTCTTTTATTGTTAAAAGAACAAATAGGGATTCTCAATTGAAAACATGCTTCAGAGGACTGTCAGAACAGTTGAGGGAGGTCCACTGTCAGCTACCCCAACATATAAACCCCACCGCCTCAAATGCTAAGGGAAACTCCCTTAGTGGTCAGAGAAGAGCAGCAGAGATGATCAGGGGGCTGGAGGCTAAACCATATGATAATGGTTTGAAGGACTGCGTAGGTCTAGTCTAATGAAGAGAAGGACTACAAGGCAGGAGTGAAATGCTACTGGTTCAGGCTGGTTCGCCCTAAATGGTAGTAAAAATTCTATTGGTTCACTTGAACCTGTAGAAAAAAAATGCTTTAAAAAGTTTTCAAAAAATTCAGACAATCAGCTGTGGCTTGGAACATTTTAAAAATATTTTTGAGCATTTTGTAACTAAATGACCACTAGATGGCAGTAAAAACTTAGACTTTTTCAGCAGCTTCATCCCAGGGCTATAGAAGGAGAGGGGTCTTCCATCCCATTTGCACCTTCCATCTTGACTTTTTTGACCTTATTGAGGACACCTTCCCATTGTTGAGAGGCTTGGGGACCCCCACCCTCACTTTCATCCCCTCTGACTTGGGATTGTAGCCCTACAGCCATCCCAGAGCTGCTCTGATGGAGATTCTGACAAAATCAGCCCTAATACATCAGCTGGATTGCTCAGCTCAGGGCAGGAATCAGCTCTGCCTGCGGGTGGAATTTTCTCCTTTGGATCCAATGATTCCTTTCAAGCAGCCACTTTTCAAATACCTTTGTTGGGATTTTCCCCCTGCAGATAATTAAACGGCATTGACTCCACAAAGAACCCTATTATAATGACCCTATGAGACTGGGCGTCCTCGACACGCTATGCACACGCATGCACATGGCACCGTCCAGCGACACTCAGCTGCTCGGCAAAGGTCATGCAGGCGCCATACGCTGTGCACACGTGTGCAATTGGCCCATTTGCCTCGAGAAGCAGTAAAGAAAGGCCGATCATTCCGGTATGGTAGCCGCTGCTCCCAGCTACCAACAGAACGCCCGTATCGAGCCATACCGCCCAGAACCCACCACTGGTCTGGCTGCATTTGGATGGAAGAAAGTGGGGGAAACTTCCCCTCCTCCAGTGGGAAGGATGAAATAGAAAGCATGATAATACTGCACAGGTGGTCCTCCACTTATGACCGCAAGGGAGCCTGTCCATGGCGGACATAGGTTTGCAACCGTCCACTATTGGAGTGAGCCCCATGCAGAAGAGCCGGAGGATTCCTTTCCCAAAGCACCCGAAGGCAGGAGCAAAAGCAACGGGTAGAAGCTCAGGGAAGAGAGATGCAACCGGGAGTAATTTTCTGGCAGGGAGACCCATTCCTCAGGGTAGGAGCTTCCATCCTGGGAGTTGAGTTTCTCCTTTAGGGAAAATATAATATTCTGCCTTTTTCATGTTTCCTAAAACATTTCATTCTTCTGGGAGAGGAGTGGGGGGGGGGTAACCTTCTACCTGAGATATGGAGACAAAGGCTTCTGCTCTAAGGGGCAGCTGAATAAATGTCAGAAAACCCCCATGTGCTCAATAGCCAGCCCCCACCCACCCCCTGCCTCCCTATTTTTTATTTCAGGAGGCTTCAGGGAGGCCTGCTAGGCCCAAAGCAGGGCTTAGGGGGTCAGGCGCATGAGCTGGGAGAACACGGGGGGAGCAAGGGGGAGTCCCATGCATGTGGGGAGGAGCAGAGGGGGGTGCGCGCATGTGCATGGGGCAGGGCGCATAGCCTTATGGATGTGGGCTCAGATTCGACAAGTGGGGAGAAAAAGGTTAGCCATCCCTGTTATAGGTTATATGAAAGGAAGAAGCACTCAGAAGTGATTTCTCTTGGTCTGGTTTTTTATTTTGCATTTCCAAAACGTGGCATTTTAACAGGGATGTGTAGACTTTCTTTGCTAAATACGGAAATAAAAAAGCATTAAATAATCCAACTCTTATAAGCATAGGGATGCTAACCTTCATACTTAAGTCAAATCCCTTCAGACTCTCCTGGAAAATGTACCGATTTCCCACTTTTCCTGAGCCTTTCTAAAAAACCCAATTAATGGTTAAAGCAAAGTTTCCTGCAAGGAGAGATTTCTGATTGTTTGCTAATAGGAATCACAAACACTGAATTAACACACACAGAAAGGTATTTTCAGTACGTAAAGGCATTTTTAATATTTCTCAATTGAAGAAAAAGTTCCAAGTAAAAACAAAACAGGGGGCCAATTTCTCTCTGGTCCTCGTATTTACGACCACACAGAACAGTCGAATGAGGAGCTCCTGAAGCAAAACTCTCCTCTTGTCAATAACGCCCCAGAGCTCTGCAGGGAGCTGGAGAGGAAGGAGAGGAGGGGAGCCATTCCCTGGCAGCAGCCCTGACTTGGGCAAAGGGTAGAAGGAGACCCTTAGCAAGGAAGGGAGAGGAAGAACCAGGGAGGTTTTGAGGGAGTTTTCACTTTAAATAGGTTGGAGGGTTGGGGGGGTTGGGGGGAGACTGGAGGGGGCCAATGTCTCTCTGGTCTTCCTCTTTCACAGGATTATGGGGCTGGAGATGCAGCTCCAGGGGGAGAAAGGAGAACATCGCAGCCTCCTCTGCAGAGTTCTGGAGGCAGCTGGGGAGAAACGGGAGCTCCTCATCCAGAGGTTGTGGGCTCTCCTTCCCTGGAGGGTTTTAAGAAGAGAGCAGAGAGCCCCTTGTCTGAGAGGATGGAGGTTCCCCTGCTTGAGCAGGGGGCTGGACTAGAAGACCTCCAGGGTCCCTTCCAGCTCTCTTTTCTCTTTTCTTTTCTTCTCTCCTCTCCTCTTCTATTCCATCCTCTCCTCTCCTCTCCTCTCCTCTCCTATTCTATCCTCTCCTATCCCAGAGGAGGAGGTCTCAGAGACAACCGGAGCCCCATTTTCTGGGCTGCTCCCTCAGGAAGATCATGGCCGTTAACACAGAAAGGCCCCTAAGAGTTTCAAGAGTTGGTACATTCCACCTCTCTGCCTGCCCAGAATCCCCCTGTCCAAGTGGATCAGACCAAAGAAGCCGCTGGGAGGAGCAGCAAAAGCTCTCAGCCAATGGAAAAATAAATCCCGTTGCCATGACTACGTTTCTAGGCATCCATATTGAGGTTGTAATAATAATAATAACTTTATTGTCATTGTAATAATAATGTAATAAAATTACAATGAAATTGTAAAAAGGAGAATAGAATAGAAATAGGAATAGACTGGACTAGACTAGGATAGGATAGGATAGAAAATAGAATAGACTTTAGAATAGGATAAGATAGAATTTAGGATAGAATAGAGTAGAATTTAAATAGGATAATATAGGAGAGGAGAGGATAGAAGAACAGAACAGAATAGACTAGAGTAGAGTTTAGGATAGGATAGGATAGGATAGAAAGAAGAGAAGAGAATGGAGGATAAGATAGGATAACTTTATTGTCTCTTAAAATGTACACTAATCAGCATCCATTCAAATGAAATTTCGTTGCCTGGAGCTCTCAAAGGGTTTCCACCTCCAATACACACGACATAAATGGGACTAAATAAGTGAATAAATGTTATGTGTATAACCACACACACACCTATATCAGATGACCCAGAGAAACAACCCAGTCTAGTTCGGGTGTCTAGATGGACGTGGGGAGAAAAAGGAATCCAGAGCAGACGGAGGGCATCGGGAATGAAGCCCTGACAGAATCCGGGGGTCCTGCTGAAAACCCTTGGAAACCCCCTCCCGGAGGGAGCAACCGCAGGCATGTGAGGTCTCCAACAATGCTTTGAGGTCTAAGTGCATAACTCTTACAAGCTGTATACAATCTCTTTGGCCACCGTCATTAAGTGAGTCCGGCTTCTCCCATCAACTTGGATCGTCAGAGGCCGGCTGGGAAAGTTGGCTGGGAAACCTCTGGACCAAGAAGACTTTGCAATCTGATGTGTCCATCAATTATGGACCGGACAGCATCTCTCCTTCCCAGCTGCTCCGTCTGCCTCCAATCTCCCACTTCCCAAAAGGAATCTCAGAGGGAATGAAGGGAAGCCGGTCTGTTTGATGGGAGGAGAGGGCTAGAGGATCCAGGATGCAAAACAGAGGGAGGGGAGAGGGTGGATTGAGAAGGAGCTGAGTGACCCACTTGATCCCTTCAAACTTGGAGAAAGGTCCTCTCTGGGGTCTGCAACAAACCAGCGCAGCCTTCCTAGTTCTTGGATGGGAAGCCAGTTAAATATTCCCTTCCTTCCATTTGTTTTTTCCCCTCCCTCCCTCCTTCTCTCCTCCTCTCCCTCCTTCCCTCCTTTTCTTCCCTCCTCCTTCAAACACCCCCCTCTCTCTTCCTCCCCCTCCCCAAGTCATTTAGCCCTTTGAGGAACATTCTCTGGGCTCAGTTCTCCTGGGAGCCTTTGGGGGGGGGGTCTTTTCCCCATTTCCCCTTTTTCTTCCCCAGACTTTGCCCGAGATCTCTCGGGGTCTCTCTTTCAGCCTTTGGGACCCTCCATATGGAAAGGTCCACAGTTGCTGGAGGGGGAACCCCTGGCATCCCCCCCCCCCAGCTGGATCAAAGGCTATGACATCACAGCACATGTCATAAACGTTGACTGGGCTGTCCTGGCTCCTTTACCTGCCGTTATTGTTTGAAAATGGCAGGTAACTTCCTTACCAGCATGAAACACCTGAAGCGCAGCAACAGAGGAAGGAGACAATGAAATCCAATCCGATTATCATCTTCTTAGTGTCAGCAGCAATTGGGTAGAGTTTAGGTGCCAGAAGTCTCAGCTGGCACCTAATATTTGGCAGGAAAGATGATGATGGGTAAGTTTGTGTTTTTAAAGTTGTCTGTTTTTTCTCCCAGTGGTTCCGGAGACCCAGCCCTCCCTTGGGCCATGGGGACACCCTGAGTTAGGTGACCTCCAAGACTAGATAGGAGATGAGCCATGAAGGGAAACATGGCTCTTTGGGGTAAACTGAGCTGGAGGGACCCAAATGTCCTCATCATCTTCCTTTCTTTTCCAGCTAAGACCATCCCGTGGGGGGATCTTGCCCCCAATAGAGCCAGGGTCTCCTCCGCAGAGGTCCAACACCCCCTGCCCCCCCCCCAGGTAAGCAATCTAAATCTTCTGGGGAAGGTTTTGATGTCCTTTACTGAGCAGGTCATTGTAGGACATGCAGAAGCCCCATGGGAGGGGAGGGGGAGGGGAGGGGGAAGAGATATAAGTATATTCACACCTGTTTTTCTTTCTCATCTTTTCCAGACTTCGGAAACACCAGAGGGGGGGACGACACCGTTGAGGAGCCTGAAGGGGAGGGACATCACGTAAGTTCCACATTTTTAACATTTGGGACATTCCTCCTCAGTTCTAAGTTGCTTCTCTCCTTGATTCGTTCCCACCCTTGGCTTCTTGCTCTACCCTGAGTTTCTTTGGGGAATAGCTGGACTCCCTCTTCTTTGGGGCAACCCCTGAGATATTGAAACACTGCTATCATGTCTCCCCTGGTCCTTCTCTTCATTCAAGGAGACCTACCCAGTTCCTGCAACCGTTCATCCTATGTTTTTAGCCTCCGGTCCCCTCATCCTCTTGGTTGCTCTTCTCGGCACTCTTTCTAAAGTCTCCACATCTTTTCTACATTGTGGCAACCAAAACTGGATGCCGTATCCCAAGGGTGGCCTTCCCAAGGCCTGATAAAGTGGTACCAACCCTTCCCGGGATCTGGATTCTCTCCCTCTGTTGATGCAGCCTAGAACTGGGTTGGCTTTTTTGGCAGCTGCTGCCCATGGCTGGCTCCTATTTAAATGGTTTTCCACCAGGACTCCAAGATCCCTCTCACAGTTCCTGCTATGGAGCCAGGTAGCACTTGTACTGTACCTGGGCCTTTGGTTTTCCTTGCCTAAATGGAGAACCTTATGTTTTGTTTTCACCATTGAATTTCATTTGGTTACACACACACAGACATCAAGGTATTCTTAAGTCTTTTTTTTAATTGGGAAAAAAAGACGTTTGAGAGAATCAAGGGGCTAATTTCTTTCTGCTCTTTTTCTTTACAGCAACAGAATAAGGAAGGTTGAGGAGCTCCAAAGGGATCCCCAGCTTCCCAGGAAGACCCCAGAGCTCTGCAGAGAAATAGAGAGGAAGGAGAGGAGGTGAGACATTCCCTGGCAGCAGCCCTGACTTGGGCAAAGGGTAGAAGGAAACCCCTTAGCAAGGAAGGGAGAGGAAGAGCCGGGGACCTTTAGGGAGTTTTCCTTTGAAACAGGTTGGAGGGTTCAGGGGGAAAACCGGAGGGGGCTAATTTCGCTCTTGTCTTCCTCTTTCACAGGATCATGGAGATGGAGGTCCAGCTCCAACTGGAGAGGCAGGAAAACAAAATCTTTCTCTGCAGAGCTCTGGCGGAAGCTGGGGAGAAACAGGAGCTCCTCAACAAAATTTAAACCCTTCAGGAACAACTGGACAGGTGAGAAATAGATAGAAGAATCCTTCCCTCCCTCCCTTCTAATTTCTGTCTTTCTCCCCATCATTTGCAGGAATGCCATCATAATGGGGACCATGGCGGAGGAACACGTGGCCCTCAAAGCAGAGCTGGAGGAAATCAAGCAGGAAAACCGGAGGTTGAGCAGGGAGAGGAATTTCCTGCAGAAGACCTTCGGGGAGTGGCTGAGGAGGTGAGAAGCACTTAGGCAGGAGGGAGGAGGGAGGGGAAGCGGACAATGTGCGGGGTGGTCATTAATTCTCCCCCTTCTGCTTCTTCCAGAGCAAGAGAGTCCCTCACCCGTCCACCATGGTGAGGGACCTCCTGTGGAAAAGGAGAGGACCTGGAGGAGGCCTTGGAGAAGCTCCCGAGGAAACCATCGAAGGAAACATCTGCCGGGAGCTTCGGGTAGCCTCCTCCTCCCTCCCTCTCCCCCCTCCCCTTCTTCTCCCCCTTCCCTTACTCTCTCTCTCCCTCTCCCCCTTCCCCATTTCCTTCCCCTCCCCATCCGTTCTGAGTCCCCTTCATTCATCACCTCCTGGGTCCTTCATTACAGCCGTGTGTCTTAACCTTTCCTGCTTTCATGGTGGGCTTTGTAGGGGTTTTGTCCGATACTGAAGCACTTTCCTTTTTTTAAAATTTAATTGACTTCCCTACTTTATAAATCACCATTCCTGTGGAACCGGTGGGAGGATAGAAATTTTTACTACTAACAGAGAGATAAAAGTGGGTGGCAGGTATAAAAAGGTTGACTACCCCTGTTCTAGGGTGTTGGCAACTCCTGCCAGCTTAGTATCATCTGCACATATGGTAGGTTCCCCTTCTGTTCCCTCATCTAAGCTGTTTATGAAGACACGGAAGAGCCTAAGATGGAACCTCGTGGTGCCCCACTGCTTACGTCCCTCCATCTAGACGTAGACCCCTGATTGGTCGACAGTCGGAAGCAAATAACTTGTTGGACTGTCATTCAAGTGTGCAAAGAGGGACCAAAGTTTGAGAAAGCACAACTGTTGATCGCTTCTCTCAGGAAGGGTTTTCACAGACCGCAGGGGGGGTTGTGGTCGATGACAATCCGAGGTCTGATTCTGTGCAGAGACTGAACCTTCCCCATTTCTATGGAAAAGAAAAACTGGGAATTCTGGAGTGAGTCTCCTCTTCTCCCAGATGTTGCCATGTTGGGAAGGTTGAGGGAGTTTGTGATGCACCCAATCTCCTGCTTGCCACTATGCACAGGGTGCAGCCACAGGCTGTCCATTCTGGTCAAGACGGAGTGGGACTCATTCCCCAGGTTTTCTCCGCCCACGTCTCCTGGACTCCAGGCTCCTGCTAGCCCAATGTGTTGGGGGAGGAAGCGGCTGCAAAACAACCAATAAGGGGATGGAGAGAGCAGGGCGGATCTCATAGAAAATCCCATTTCACAGGACAGGAGCAGCTTGTTCTGACCCAGGCTTCCTTCGATAGCAAGAAGCACAAGTCTTGGTCCCTGCAAAACCTCTTTCCTTTACACGACTGTGAATCCCTTTCATCCACAGTCAGCCAGGCTTGGCAAACAGTCTTTCAGAGGAATGTTTAACAACACGAACCTTATCTCGCTCAGAGAACTGCTAGATAACTAGTTTCCAAACGCAGGGCCACACTTGTCACAATGTCTCTCATAGTCGCAAACAGAATTTTCCGGACCGAATGAATGAATTGTTTCCACATTGTTTACATTGTGGCAACCAAAACTGTATGCCGGATTCCAATGTGGCCTTCCCAAGGCGTTATAAAGTGGTATCAACCCTTTACATGATCTTGATTCTCTCCCTCTGTTGATGCAGCCTAGAACTGTGTTGACTTTTTTGGCTGCTGCTGCCCACGGCTGGCTCCTATTTCAATGGTTGTCCACTAATCTTCTCTTCGATAGGCTAGACATACTTGGACAGTCTCTTAACTGGGGAAGGAAGGATTCCGCACAATTCCAATAACTGAAGGATGTTGCAGGGAAGCTTAAGATCTCTTTACTGTCATTCCAGTTTCAGGCATGGAAGAATGAACACAGCTGCAAGAAAGGAAGTTCAGTAAAGCAGAGAGGTTCAGCCTCCCTTGTCCATTTGTCTCTGCCAGACGCAGGTAACCAGGAACAGGAGTTGAAGGCAAAGCAGTAAAAGTTTGTTACATGTTACAGATGCACAGTGAGTTTGATCTACTAACAGCCAAGGCAAATTGGCACTGTGCAAGAGTCAATGGAATTCACGGGGCTCTGGAATTGGGTCTCTTGTGGGGATGTAAGAAATCCAAACTGATGACACACTTAACCCAGCCTCCATCTCGGCCTGCTCATCTCCTAATGCAGAGACCAATCAATCCTTAGTTAGGAAACACTCTTACTGGAATTCCTGGAGAGAGCAGGGGTTGAGCTAGATAGTCTCAGGGTCTCCCTCAAATTTCTTCAAATTTATGTCTGTGTGTATGTGTATCTTTGTGTATATGTATATGTGTATATGTAAAACATGAGAAAAAACACCATGATATTATAAGAATGGAACAATGTCCTTTTATTTGAAAGAATTCCTGAATTATTTCCACTTAGATACTATTCAAGAGTCAAAGAACACATCTACATGTTTCCAAATGGGAAATGTTTGAATGACTGTAATTCTTATAACTGCCTTCCTTTTCACTTCAATAAATCTTGCTAAAGAGAACTCTGTGAAAGTTGTTGAGAGGAATTTGTTGTCCACCAACTTCCAATAAATTTGATCTCTCTTTTAAAAAAAACGATTTCAGAATGATTTCTATGGACAGCAGTAAAAGTTTATGTGTGAGAAAATGAATAGGAAAAGTGGTCAGATGGATTTTAAGGAAGCCAAGCTCCAACTCTGTTGTTTGACAATCTCCATGAGAACCATTGGCCATCCCACCAAGCCAGAGAAGGTGGGGGCCTCCAGGTCCTCTTGCTTAGATGTCATCATCCAAGGAGACCTAGTTAGAGCACCTTTCCTATAGCTGCTCCTGCCCTGTGGAAGAGGCTTCTCCATGAGATCCACCATCCTGTCTCCATCCCCTTATTGGGTGATAAGGACACTGCCAACAGCCAGTTCTTTTCCCCAGTGCATGGGGCAGGCTGAGACCGGAGTGCAGAAGATGTGGGTGGAGAAACCCCACAGGAGAGTCAGACTACATCCTGAGGAGATGGGGCTCCTTGTGGCTGCACCAGGTGAATAGTTGCAAGCAGGAGATCAGGTGTGTCTCAAACTCCATCAGAGGAAAGGACTGCATACGTGTATAAAGATAACATAATAAGCATAATGTAAATTTAATCATCTTTGGGATCTCTGTGATGGTTGGCCTCTGTATTTTCCTGCACCTGGGAAGGGAAGTTGCTCCTGTTCAAGGCTTAGATAGTTACATAGATAGTTACTGTACATAGATAGGTACATGCAGTACATATTTATATAAATACATAGTTGGTTACATAGTTATATAGATAGGCGTATAGATAGCTGTATAGATAGGTGTACAGATAGATACAGAGAGAGACAGAGAGACCGAGAGAGACCGAGAGGTGAGCAGGATTTGGTTTCTGGTCTCAGGTGTTTTTTTTCCCTTCCTTGGGAGTTTGACCTTGGGATTGAGAGTCTTGGAGGGGAAGCACCAACCATTAAAACCAGAGATTGACTCTTCTTCCTCCATCCCTTTTCTCTTTCAGGAATGGATCCAAAGGAGCTTCTGCGGCCATCCAGAGAAAGACCTCAGACCATCTTTGGAGACTCCTGGAAAGTCACGTTGTTCATCTTTGGGGTCTATGTATTCGTTGGCCTCTGCATTTTGTGCCACTAATGCAAGTAAGTTGCTCCTGTTAAAGGGAGCATCATCACCACAACCAGGGGAGCCCTGGGGCACTGAAAGCTCCCCCCCCCCAAAGAATGTTGGTGGACCTAACAGGAGAAAGGATAGAATCCCTCAGGGCTGGAAGGGACCTTGGAGGTCTTCTAGTCCAAACCCCCTGCTTAGCAAGGGGTTGCCTGAGACCTCTCAGGATCTCTGTTTTAGCGTGTGACCCTCAATACTGAAAGGTGCACAGCTGCTGGAGGGGGACCCCCGGCATCTCCCCATAGCTGCCCCAAAGATTATGACATCACAGCACATGTCATAAAACATTGGCTGGGCTGTCCTGGGTCATTCAACAGGGCTTCAGAGAAACCATGGCAGGAAATTTCCTCCAAAGGATGAGAAGGCAGCTAAAGCCCACAAATAGAGGTAGGAGAGAATTAAAAACAAGAGACTTATTATCTACTTAGCTTTAGGAGCAAGCAGGATGAGTAGATGCCAGAAATATCAGTTGGCACCTAATATTTGAGAATAAAGAGCCCAGATAAAATTCTTGCTGTAAAATGAAAGTTTGTGGAATAAAAAGAGGAAATTGGGGTGGGGGTTAAAAGGGCCCATTTCCAATCTTTTCTTGAAAAGTTCCAGTAATGGAGCCTCCATTAAGATTAAGCCTTATTATCACGGTTAAGAAAACAACGTACCAGTCAGTTATATTTGATACTTTTCTGCTTCTTCAATGCCCAGAAAAAGGTTTCTGCAAGTGTCACCAGAACAACGAAATGAAGATGTGGAGGCTGCCATAATCCCTGTGGAACCGTACATACCAGAACTCATCTACCCCAACATCCCCATCATTGATGAGCAAAAGATGTCAGACATTCTACCTTGCAGGACAATGTGATGGTTGGTAAGTGTTTGTCCTTTTTTCTTTATGTTTCTATTTTAAAGGCATTTTGTTATTTTTGTTGTTATTTAATTCTTAACGATTTTGTTCTTTTGTATTTCCTGCTTTGGGGTTTGGATGGGGGTGGTTGGACTATGAATTTGGTTGTTCAGTTTTACTCATTGTTTTGTTTCTTGCTTCCTATTTCATTATTCTTAAAATATTAAATCTGTCCTTCTTTTGCCCCAGGACAAATCGTGGCCATGAGTGAAATTCCAGCCATCACATTGTTGCCCAGGGCTGAACATCTGACATCGTCTCCCATCAATGATGGTGATGTTGGGATGGATGGATTCCGCTTCCTCATCTTCAGCTGGTGGTTCAGGTGACACTTGCAACACCTTCAATGCAGAGGCCAAACAACACATGGACCCCAAAGATGACCAGTCATTTTCCAGGGTCTCCAAGGAACTTTGGAGGCCTCTCACTGAATGGCCACACCAGTTCTGTATCGGCTTATGTAAATATGTATTATACATCTGTATATTAAACAATTTAATACACATTTTATTCTGTTTCTTGTTTTATTTGGGGGTCTGTATTTTTGGCCTCTGCGTTTTTTTCCACCAGTGCAAGTAAGTTGTTCCTGTTAAAGGGGGTATCGTCAGCATAACCTGGGGAGCCCTGGGCCACTGAAAGCCCCCCCCTCCACCCCAAATGTTGGTGGAACTAATAGGAGAAAGTATAGAATCCCCCAGGGCTGGAAGACACCTTGGAGGTCTTCTAGTCCAACCCCCAATTTTGAAAATCTGGAGCCCCCATTAAGAATTATCTTTGTTATCATGGTTAAGAAAACAATGTACCAGTCAGTTATATTTGATTCTTTTCTTCTTCTTCAATGCCCAGAAAAAGGGGTCTGCAAGTGTCACCCAAACAACGAAATGAAGATGTGGAGGCTGCCATAATCCCTGTGGAACCGTACATACCAGAACCCATCTACCCCAACATCCCCATCATTGATGAGCGAAGGATGTCAGACGTTCTACCTTGTACGACAATGTGATGGTTGTTAAGTGTTTGGACTAATTTGGTTGTCAGTTTTTTCCCTCATTATGATGATATCATTGTTTTTTAATCCTTAAGATGGACTCCATTCGAGAGGCAGAAAAACCCAGGTAACTGCAGTCAGTGGGCAACTTGGAGGCCGGAAGAAGTGAGTGGCCGGAGGACTTGCCCAAGATAAGAGTCCTAGCTGAAGGAAGAGGATTTGGGGTCTCTTGAGGTCACCTGGGGTCCTTGGTTGCTTTGCATTTCCTGCTTTGGGTTTTTGGGCGGGGATGGCTGACTTTGGAAGCTAAAAAGGAAGAAGAGTGGGAGCCTGGTAGTTTTAAATGTTAATTTGGTTGCTAAGTTTTATTTATTTATTGTTTCTTGCTTACTTATTATTATTATTTATTTAAATATTAAATTGGTGCTTCTTTTGCCCCAGGATGAAGAGCTGCCATGGGTGAAATCGCAAACCAACTGGAGCCCCATTTGAACCTCCAACGGCATTGACAACCTCACCATCGGTCAGTTCCCAAAGGCCAATTTCTGGCTGACTGTGTGAAGAACCACAATCCCCCCGTGAGGCAGGACCTTGCTGTGGTTTTGGGGCTTGTGTGCTCTGAGGAAGGTGAGGGCTACACCTGAGGTTCAACCATACTGGACAGGACTCATGAGAGGAATCGGACAAAGAGTCTCTCTCCCATAAACAACAGGGGGAAAACACACAGGACAGAAGCCCAGATTGGCTCTCTAGTTGCCCAGGTCAAGAAGGACCGTGCCAGGGGTTCCAATTCCTGGACATCTGGTGGGAAATGACCTGCAGGACTCAGGGATGATGGCTGAGCATCCAGGTCAGCAACTGCTGAACAACTGGAAGAAAAGTGCTTTTCTGACTCTCCCCAAGATGCCATTCAGACTCAGCAGGGTTTTTCCCCCCTGCTCCTGCTTTCCTCACCTGAACTGGTTCTCTCTTTTTTAATGTACTTTTTAATGTAGATTCATTTAGCTTTGAGGGCTTTTTTGTATTTTTTCCCATTTTTTGAGGCTTTAAATAAAATAAAAAATTGATTAAAAAGAAGAAATGATATGAGAAAAAGTACAAATGAAATCTTAGTGAAAGATTCACATTGTAGTGCCATTCATTTGTTCTTATATAAATTAGGAGATCTTGTTAAGTCCCACTGCTAAAAATTATCTATTTTACTTATGCACTCTATTAGGGAATCTTGGATATTGTTCTAAAAGCTGGATGGTATTTTTTAAAACAACATCAAAGTAGCTTTTTCTAAGAATTGGTATAAATGTTGCATTACAAAATCCTATTTCTTCAACTATCCCGCCTGTATTAATGACAATGGAGAAGAATAGATGAGCAAGGACTAATTGTTGCTCATACCTCCTCAGTTCTATGAGGCATTAATTATCTTCATTAATTAACTTAATTATCAGGAAGTAGTTAACACTTTGCTGGGTCAAGGTGTATCACTAGCATTCCCACAATGAAGAGGAAGGAAGTGCAAATATTAAGGAAGTGTAAATAAAATATGGCACCAAGCTAGAAAGTGGGGGATCCTGAGTCATCAAAGCCTGGGTGACTTTGGGTCAGTCACTATACCTTCTACCTCACAGGGTTGTTGTTGAGAGGGGAAATAGGAGAAGGAAGGTGTGGTTGATAAGGGAGGATAGAAACTAATAAATAAAAATCAATAAATGACCTTGGGGGAGAGAGGGAGAAGAGACTGCATAGGGAATGATCAGATAAGTTGGGGGAGCCCCCAGGTACATAACTGGCAGAGAAAGAACCTCAGAAAGGACCCTCCCTCACTTTTCAGGCTTTCAAGAGAGTTGGTGGGAGATTTGTAGTTTCAGATATGCAAGATTCTCTTATGTACCCTTCCAATAAAGTAGAGTTAAATCGTGTTTCCCATCTGGTGTACCTGGGAGAAGATGGGAGGACTTGCTACCTGGTGTGCCAGGTGAATCTGGCCAGAGCTGGATCTGGGAGGTTGGATGTGGCTGCTGCAGACTTTTGAGATGCTTCTTCTTGTTTTCCCTCATATTCTGAAGAGGATGACTTTCTCAGATGGCTGTAGTGGCTTTTCTGCACATGGTAACTGTAGTCCATCTCAGCCAGTTCATGCTGCAGACTCTGGAGGTGCTTCTTAACATCTGAAAGAAAGTTCCTCACCTCTTTGAGGTGTTTATCAGTCAGCCTTCTCTTGGTTGAGATGAACACTTGGCTAGTGACCTCACACAGTTCTTTGTGGAGTTATCCAATGTATTTCACCAAACACATCTAGCTTTAACTCTAACTGGTGGCATGATCTTCTGCAGGTTTTCTGTTGTGCTCTTAAGTTGATCCACTTTCCCCTGGAGACAGCTGTGCTGCTCTTTCATCCAATGATTGTCTTTCTGGAATTTCTGGGTCTGAAAGTCCAGGAGCCTCTCAGTCCATCAACGTGGAGGTTGGGACCCTCAGTGGTCACTAAGAGATCATCCAAGGATATTGACCCTATCACCATTTCTTCCTTGTGGTTGACCTGTTTGAAAAATGGAGAGACACAGTCATATTCTCTCCCAGTTCAGGGATAATTTTGCTAACCTCCCTTCTCCACTCTGGCTTTTTCCTAGAGTTTTGGAGTTTTTCTCTAGCATGAGATGCAGTGGGAGTGAAGAACCAATGGACAATCTGCAGAGCTGGCTGACTGGAGAATTCTAGGAGTTGAACACCCCCCCCACCTCCATATCTTAAAGGGGCCTAGTTTGAGAAACACCAACATAATCCCTCAATACTGATCTCTCTGAAAACTGTCCTGACTTCCCATTTGATTCCACGTCCAACTCAAGGCATCTCACGGCTTAAAAACCTCCAAAGGAGTCACTCCATCAATTTGGCCCTCTTTGTATTGCTATGATTTCTGATAACAGGAAAAGGTGATGACCATCGGAATTAAGACAGAATTCCCCCCCCCCCAAGTACTTACGAGTCCTATCTCAACCACGAAAGCCAGGTGGGTGACCTACAGTCAGTCCCTCTCTCAGCCTTCACAAGGTTGTTTTGGTGGGGATGAAGGAATCTTAGATATGTTCACTGCCTTGAGCTATTAAGGGAAACAATACAGGTGGTGTGAAAGTCTAAGTAATAAAAAGTGAAATGAATATTTCAGTCCCTAGGCCAAGTGTGTTATTGGGAAATAACTTCTCTCTGGCCAAAAGAATCGCAGTTTAGGTTAATTTCCCCAAATCATTAAGAAGGTCAATCTCTAGCTTTGTGGTCACAATGCCCACCCAACTGCAACAGCCTAAAGCCAGTTTTTACTCCCCTAAACCTGAAGTGCAAAAGGTTTTTCCTCTAGTGCACTTCAATGCCAGCCAGCCAGCCCCAGCCCCTTTCTGGAGACAGGAGCCTTCGACCTGTTGGATGAGGAGTTTGATGCCAGGTAAGGAGGATGCTAACATGGCAGGAATCAGCAGGTCTGTCGTGTTTGGTTGAACCCCCAGTTTTCTAATCCCCCCCTAATTCTGCCTTAAAGGGGAGGGGTCTCTCTGTCCCTCCTGAGGAGCCCAGGCGAGGGAGACCCTGCGATGCCCCCAGTGCCATCCATCCAATCCAGCCACTTTCCAGGGAGGTTGAGCTGAGCCTCCATTATGTGGTCCAGGCTCCCCAAGGATGCTGCAGGTTGCCATGGAGAGAGAGCTCCAGCCAATGAGCTCAGGAGGAGCCTCTGACGTCACAAACCAAGGCTCTGATTGGCCTGGACCTGAGATTTGAATAATAACCACCAACTGTCTGCCTTCCTCTAGGGGCGGGGCTTATGCATTAATGAGCCAATCCTGAAGGGGCTTCGAGCCTTGAATTCTCTTCAGCCAGAGAGGCTCTGTGTGAAGGGGGAACCTTTGGTCGCCTGGAGAGGTCGGGGAGCCCCAGATTCCGCCCCTTCTCTGGGGGTGAAATTAAAATCTTGTCCCTTGGAGTGTAATCTGGCATTAGAGATCCAGAGGATCCAGGCTTCCCTCTCCAGGCCCAGATGATGACAGGGAAATATAAACATAAAATATCAGATATGATTGACATTCGAAAGGCCTTGTGAGAAGGGGCCTGAAGAAGCACATGGGTCTTTGTCAGCTTTAGCTGTCCTGCTCACTGCCTGCGGAGGCCAGGTGTGGCTTAAAGGCCAGAGTTGTAGACATCCTCCCACAGGCAGGGAAAGAGGCAGCTAAATCATGGAAAGACCCAGCGGAGGAAGGACCCTGATTGCTGCCTGGGGAATTCTGGGAGCTGAAGTCCGCTCTTCTTCGGGTTGCTAAGGTTGAGAAACCTGCTCTAGTGGACCCAGCACTGGGCAGTTGGACAGATGACCTCTGAGGCCTGGATGGAGGGGCTGCTAAAGGAAGGTCATGGCACACAGACTTGAAAGAGAATCAGGAAGACTGTAATGGGGGGGTCTGTCTGTCTGTCTCACAAGGACAAAGGATGCTGATCCACAGGAAAGATGCGTGTGTGAAGCTTGTAGCAATGATGGCTGGTTGGAAGGCTGATAAAAGGCAACAAGAATTAGACAATTTGCCTCCCTCCCAAATGGTGAAGCGACATTCAACACAAAGACCCACAATTGCACACACAAAGGGCCAGAGTGTGACTGTGACAGAAGGGGATGAAAGGAGGCAGGTGGGAACTCCTGGGACTTGGATGCCTTCAGAGGGAGCCCCTTCCTCAGTCCAGACTTAGATTGCCCAGGGACACACACACACACACACACACACACACTGGGGAGGGGGGAGGCTTGTACCCCTCTCCCTCCCAGGAGGCGTCCCAAAACCTCCCCCTCCCAGCCCCCTGCAGGGACCCCCAGCAATACTGCCAGCAGCTGCTCTCCTGCAGGGAAACCCTGGGTTGTCGGAGAGGGGGGGGAAGTGGGTGGGAACAGTGGCCCCCCATCCTTTTCTTGGCAATGCTGGGGAGGCCCCCTAAAGGGGAGATTCCTTCCTGGGGCTCACGAAGAGCATCCAAACTTTCCTGGAATCACGTGGGAAAGAAGCCTTCAAGGCTCAGAAGGGATGGGAGGCCCCCACACACACAGAGACCCTCCACCAGCCCTTGCAAGACCCCCACTGGAGCCTGCCATGTGGTGAGAATCCCTTCCTGGGGAGGCTCCTCCCGGCCCCTCCCTCCCTGCCAGACCTTGCAGCGTCTGAGTTCGGGGGTGCGTGTGTGTGTGTGTGGGGGGGGGGGGTTGTCACTGTGTAGGTGCAAAGGGAATCGAACCCCCCCTTCTGTGACTTTTCATCAGGCTGGGGAGCGAAAGAAGCCGAAATGGGCAAAAGGCAGACGCGCATGCTCAGTTCTCTTCTGAAGCTCGAAGGCTGCCAGGACTTTGCCGCCTGCGGAGAGAGCCCTCTGGTGGTTGACAGCGGCCACGGCAGCTCCGTTTGTGAGCCAGGGACAAGACAGAGGCGCCGAGAGAGTTGTCAAATCCTAGAGCGGAAAGGAGAACCTTGCAACAGGTCCTCCCACCAGGAATTCTCTCCCCCTCCCGCGCATGCTCCACTCGTTCTCTGAAGCTCTCCAGCCGGCTTTTTCCGGGAGTTCTGTGCGCAAATCTCGGAGGCTTCCATCAGGCGGGAAGGGGGGTGTTCTCTATGAGAGGGAGGGGTGGTGTCGCTGGAGGCAATCCGGCTTCGCTCTCCCCCCCCCTCCCTAGGGATAGGGGCCAGGGGCTGGTGGGGGCTTTTTTGGGGGGGGGGAGATTTGTCAGCCATTGACAAGAAAATCGGTGGAAGAATAAAGATGCGGATGAATGGAATGGAGAGACATCAATGGGGACAGGAGGCTCAATGGTTATGGGTTCTGCTAAGCGTTTCTCCCAACACACACACACACAATCACACGCACACCCTATCACAGGGGGCGGCAGAGAGGGAGCTGCAGCGCTGCTCAGCCCAGCGAAGGGGCGCCCCCCTCTTCCGCAACTGCAGGAGCCCCCGAGCTCCTTCCCAGCCCTTGCCCCAATGGGGGGAGGGAGAGAGCGGGGGAAACGCAGCCCAGGACCCCCCCCCAACCCTCCTGTGCAGAGAGAGGGGCTTTGTGGGGGGAGGGGTCCAAGGGACTCCAGGAGAAACTTTCTCCCCTTGAATTGCAAGGAAGCAGAGGTGGAAAAGGGGATTTGGGAGGGAGGGGGCTCCCTTTGCACCCAGCCCTTCTCCCCCCACCCCTTTGATGGGGAGGGATCCAGGCCACATACTGAAACATAATCTAATTTTATGGTCACCACAACATGAAGAACTGTATTAAAGGGTCGCAGCATTAGGAAGGTTGAGACCCTCCCCTCCTCTCCTCCAGCGCAGCGCCTCTTCCTACGGCAGAAACCTTCATCTCTGAACTGAAACGTGGGAATCTCGGAGGTTCTGAATTGGGGGAAGGAAGCTTTGATCTGGGACTTTGGAGGATGAGAAGGGTCAGAACTAGCGGAAGCACCAATGGGAATGCTCCCTGCTTGAGCGTCATCAGTCTCTGGGCAGAGTCCTTTGGGGCTTCACCTGAAGGAGGAGGGATTCGTAGCAGAGAGAGAAGGGGAGAAATTGGGATCCTTTCAGTATTGGGGGGGGGGCTGCAGCTCAAGGGGGGGATCATGGCAGCCCCAGACGGGACCCTCCTCTTCCTTTGCTCTCTTCATGCTTCTCAGCCAGGGATTCCCGCTTCCCCCCTTCTTATTCCCCCTCCCCGCCCCTTGACATCCACAACAGCGATTCTTGAACCCCAAACCGAGCTGTTGTTTGCGGAGGGTCAGAAAACCCCACACCATTGCGGGTACAAGTGGCCCTCCAGCAGCCCCTTTGCCAGGAAGGCATCAAAAGCAGAAGCTTCCGCGAGGGGGAGGGAGGGCAGGGGCCAATGATTGGGGGAGGGGCACTCCCAATGATGGAGAGAGGGAGGGAATGTGTGTGTGAGAGAGAGAGGGGGGGGAAGGGGAGGGAGGGAGGGAGAGAGAAGGCGCCCAAGGACTCCCCAGCCAGCCCACTCAGAGACCCCCAAGTCCTGGCTGGCTGTGGGCCTGCGCCTCCCTTTCACTCATCCACTGCAGCCCCACTCTATGCTGGATGGTGGGGGGGGGGGCAAAAGGAAGTCTACCCTCCCCTCGAAGGGCTGGCATGAACAACCTGGAGCTTCCCCCTCCCCAAGACCGAATATATCCCCCCCTCCCTCCCTTTCTCTCTCTTCCATCAGGTGAAGACAACGGAGACTCTGCCCGGAGACCGATGACGCTACAGAATGGAGAATTCCTATTGGTCCTCTGAGGCTTCCTCAGATCCTGGGAAAATATGATTCGCTGGTTGTAGCCACCATTTCTCGGCACATCCCGTGTTTCTCAGGCGTTGCGTCCTCTGAAGCCCCTTTCTGGGCTCCGCAGCGCCTGCCTGTGTCTCCCCTGATGCACCCAGCCCCAGAGGGGGAATCTGGAAGTGGGGGGGGGGGGGGGGGAGCGTTCGTCTCGGATTTCGGAGGTGGGAGGGCCGGGCCAGAATGAGGGTAAGCACCAATTGAAATTCTCCCTGATTGAGCGTCATCGGTTTCCGGGCAGAGTCCTTGGGGGCTTCACCTAGAGGAGGAGAGCCAGTTTTGCGGAGGGAGGGAGAAAAAAGTGGGGTGGGGGAAGTGGGAGGGGGGATCTTGGCTTGAAGAACCAACTGGGGCTCCTTCTCTGCTTGGAACGCTCTCCTGCACTGGGGGAAGTCAAGGGAGATTCTGCCCGGAGACCGATGACGTTCAAGAAGGGAGGTTTCCCATTGGTTCTCTTACCTTCTGGACCCTCCCAATCCCGAAGTTCGAGGAAGACCCACAATGAGGGCGAGAGGGCTGAGGTTTGTCCCCGGGAGAAAACAACCCCCCCCCCCCAAAAGGGAAAGGGGGAGGAGAGAAGGGCTGGCCAGGCCTTTTTTTCCGGCTCCTGTTCCCAAATCGGGCTGGGACTCTGCTCCCCACCCCCCATCCTCTGGGCCAGGAGGGGTTCTGATGAACTTTACTGCCGGTTCGTGTGTGCTGGATGGGCAGTTGAATTAAAACTGTTCTGCGCATGTGCAGGACTAAAAAACAAAATGGCGACCAGGGAACCGGTTTGGGGGCGTGGCCTGCCTGAGTGGCTGCCGGTTCCAGCGACCCAGTCCGCCATCCCACTAACGGTTCAGTCGGAGCCCCCACTGCCCTGGGCAGAAGGGGGCTGCAGGGGGCGATGCGTGGAATTCTCTGCTCCTCTTTTCTCTCCCTGCCTTAAGATCCCTCCCACCTTCGCCCATTACGGTCCCTGCAGACACTTCGTCCGTTCCGAACACGGCGGTCAGGATAGGGTCTTCTGGAAGGGCTGGTAGGGTGCCCGGGTGACCTCCAGCATGGTGACGGTGGAGCCTTAGGCCCCCATGCAGCAGCCTGGCCCCTCTGCCGGAAACCCTCGCTAGGGAAACGACGCCTGGGAATGGGCCAATATCCCCCGGAAAGCAGAAAAGGAGAAAGGAGGGGAAAGTCCCATTCGTTTAGCCAGCAAAGAAAGACTCCTTGGCTGTCCTTTAACCCAGCGTCCCTGCGCATCCATTGGGCCAAGGCCTCAAGAAAGGCAGTGGGGAAAAGAAGTTACAGCTGTGGCTGCGAACAAGAGAAACAGCCCTCCAAAGTTGGAGGGGAAGGAGAAGGAGAGAGGGGAAGGGAGGGAGGGGGAGGGAGGGATAGAAAGAGGAAGTGGGAGAGAGGGAGGCATAGAAAGAAGAAAAGCGAGAAGGAGGGATAAAAAGAGGGAGAGGGAGAGAGAAGGAGACAGAGGGAGAAAGGGAGCAGGGAAAGAGGGAAGGGGGGGGGGGAGTAAGAGAGGGAGGGGGGAGAAAGGGAGAAAGAGAGAGCGATCCGCAACAGTTAAATTAGGTAATGCAGATAGTTCTCAACTTACAACAATTCATTTAGTGACTGTTTGAAGTTAAAAAGGCACTGAAAACAGTGATTTATTGCCATTTTCCATACTTTTCCATGCATTCTCCCCATCATGGTTACATCAATGAAATTTAGGCGCTTAGCATTCAATATTTAGTTTCGATGGTTGCACGGTGCTCTGTGGATCACACGATGGGGAAAGTCAGATTCACTTCACAACCGGGTTACTAACTTCACCAACTGCAGTGATTTACTTAACAACGGTGGAGAGTAAGGTTGTAAAATGGCACAAAAGTCACCAACTGTCTCGCTTAGTGACAGAAATTTGGGGTTCATAACTGAAGGCCATTGTGATGACCCTGGGTGTGGCACAAAGGCAACACAGCCGGAAAACCATTATGAGACCCTTTATTGTCACCAGCTGTGCCCCCAATGTCCCTTTCAACTCTCCGTCCTGGAGAAAAACTCTCCCACAAACCTGCAGCAGCCTCTGGCTGACAATTCTCCAGTCCAAATGTTGTAAGCAGAAAACTCCCAACCATAAATCCAACAAGGGAAGAGAAGGGAATTAATCCGGCAGGGCAAGCAAGATGAGGAGTTCCAGAAGTGAAGGAGGAGGATTCCAGGAACTCAGATAAGCAGATAACACCAGATGAACTCCGTGTTTGTTCCCGACAACCGCCCCTCCCATTTGCCTCTCCTTTAAACACCATCCCCAGGTGTGCCTTGTGAAGGGAATTCCTTCCTCGTGAGCCATGCAACCCAGGATGCTCCCTTCTCCGTTCTTCCCTGCATGCCCTAAGAGGAGGAAGAGGTCCTTGGTCTCCCTCTGAGCCCCCCTCCCTTCTTCTCCCTCTCCCCTGCTCTGCCCAGCCTGACTTTGCCCTTCCCCAGTTTCCTCCACAGCCAATGGAGCCCCTCTTCTGCTCTCTGCCAGCTGTTCGTCTCCCATGAGAGTCAGACTCCCAACAGGGGCAGGACATTGTCTTTCCCATGGCTTATATCCGTAATGGCCATCCTATGGCATGTGTGCCACAGGTGGCAGGCGGAGCCATTTCTGCCCGTATGCGATCCGTCACCCAGGTTAGTTGCACTGCACATATGCACACGCCTCCCGCTGGCCAGCTGATTTTCAGGTCTCTGCTGGGAGAAGCGTGTGCATGCACGGGCTGGTGGGATGTGTTCCCTTCCCCCCTGCACTGTTTTTGGTCCCCGGAGGCTTCAGGGAGGCCTGGTAGCACCGAAATGGGGGTCGTGCATGCATGTGGGATGTGTGTGCTGGGAATGCAGGGGGATTGGATTATGGGTGTTGGCACGCCCACCAAGCCATGTCATGCCCACCAGTCTTGCCATGCCCATCAAGCCACACCCAGAGAACCAGTAGAAAAAATGAATCCCACCTCTGGTCGCCTTGTGGCTCCTTGTCGTAATGGGCTTCAGGAAGAGAATCTTATCTCCCCCACTAGGAAGCAGGCGAGTGAAAAGATTCAATCAATTCCAACCTCGCGATATCTTTTTCTTTTACAGGAAATTGATTGAGTGAAACACGAGGGAGCTGGGCTGGGTCCCCACAGAGAAGGTTCTGTGCAGCCCTTGTGGCACGAGCACCATAGCTTCACCCCCACGACCCTCTCCCATTTCAGACAGGTGGCTGCCCAATCTCTTCTCAAAACCCTCCAGTGATGGAGCACCCACGACTTCTGGTGGCAAGCTGTTCCACTGGTTTCTCCTTAATTCCAGGTTGCTTCTCTCTTGGATTACCTCCTATCGAACCTAAATGAGTTTTATAAGGTCTAAACGCATGCAAGGGCTTGATGGATGATCAGGAAAGAATATCATGCAGTATTTCCCATAATGAGCAATGCTATATGTAGAGTTATTTTTCTTATTATATCTGGTGATTTCTTTATATCACCTGCCATATTGAAAATGGCCACAAGGTGGCAGGCTATTGTGATGCAATTTCCCATATAGACCAGTGGGAGTCAACCTGGTCCCTGCCGCCCACTAGTGGGCACTCCAGCTTTCGTGGTGGGCAGTAGGAGTTTGCTGTAACTCTGCTTTATCAATTTTATAAAGTAAAGTCACTTCCCTACTTTATAATTCATCATTCCTGTGGAACCAGTGGGTGGATAGAAAATTTTACAACTAACAGAGATACAAAAGTAGGCGGTAGGCATAAAAAGGTTGACTACCCATCCCATAGACTTTTAAAAGTGGTGGGTTGGAGCTCTCGTCTCATAATCAGGAGGATGAGATCCCAGGTAGAGGCAGATATTTCTCTCTCTGGCTATAATGGGAATATATCTGCTGAACAAAACTCCACATTGGCGACATGAAGGGCATCTGGCCAGTAAACACCCAGCTCCATTCAGTTGCCCAGACTCCACCCTGCAAGGGATCATGGGGTTGTTGAAAGAGGATGAATTTCCCAGAGACTTTTAAAAGCAATGGTTTTCATTTGATTTGAAGGACCCCAGTTTCACCGCTAGCCAAATGTGGGGTGGTTCACAGCCCCACGATCGGTCCCTTGATGACTTTTATTTACTGTATTTTTCAGAGTATAAGATGGACCAGAATATGAGACACACCAAGGTTTTGAAGAGGCAAATAAAAAAAAGTTTTTGAACTCTGCAGACCTCGCTAAAATGACCAGTTTTTTTGCAAAAATGGGCCCATTCCCCCCCCCAAAAGAGTGTATGAAGCCTTTAGGAGGCTTGAAGAGTGCTCCTGGGGGATGAACCCCCCAATGAGCAAAAAATGGCTGATTTTCTGTCAAATAAGGGACATGCGTAGCATTTAGGAGGCTCATAGAGAGCTCTTGGGGGCTGGTGAGGGGGCACAATTGAGCAAAAAATGGCCTGTTTTTCGCTTTCTGCCTTCCCCAGCCTCCAGAAGCCCTCTGAAAGCCTCCTAAAGGCTCTGCACGACCATTTGGGTCATGGGGACAGAGTTTTGGGAGGCAAAAAATGCTGTATTCAGTGTATAAGATGCACCCAGATGTTCAGCCTCTTTTTTGAGGGGAAAAGGTGCATCTTATACTCCGAAAAATACAGTACATTAATCTTTTCAATCACTGGCCTCTGCCTGCAATATTCAATATTCGTCTTACGTCTCTGGTCGGTCGCAATATGTGTTGGCAGGGGGGCAGAGGTCGGCCTCGAGGCCCCTCGTATGTGGGGTACCTCAAGGGTCGGTCCTCTCACCCCTACTGTTCAACACATACATGAAGCCGCTGGGCGAGATCATCCGTGGTTTTGGGGTGGGATATCATCTGTACGCTGATGATACTCAGTTGTACATATCCACCCCAGACCACCCCAACGATGCCGTCGAGGTCATGTCCCGGTGTTTGGAGGCCGTACGGATCTGGATGGGTAGTAACAAACTCAGGCTCAACCCGTCCAAGACTGAGTGGCTGTGGCTTCCGGCACCCCGGTTCAGCCAGATTATTCCAACTCTGGCCATTGGGGGCGAAACACCGGCCCCCGTGGAGAGGGCGCGCAATTTGGGTGTCCTCCTGGATTCCCGGCTGTCCATGGAGGACCATGTGGCGGCCGTGGCCAGGGGGGCTTTCCATCAGGTACGCCTGATGCGCCAATTGCGGCCCTTACTGGACCGGGCTGCCCTTCGCACAGTCACTCAGGCCCTCGTGACCTCTCGACTCGACTACTGTAATGCTCTCTACATGGGGCTTCCCTTGAGGTGCACTCGAAAGCTGCAGTTAGTCCAGAATGCAGCCGCGCGGGTGATTACGGGAGCGCCTAGACACTCCCACATAACACCTATCCTGCGCGAGCTGCACTGGCTTCCTGTGGTCTTTCGGGTGCGCTTCAAGGTTCTGACGACCATCTTTAAAGTGCTCCATGGCTCGGGGCCTAGTTATATGCGAGACCGCCTCCTGCCCCATACATCCCTCAGACCAATACGCTCCCACAGAGAGGGCCTCCTCAGGGTGCCGTCGGCCGGACAATGCCAACTGGCGACACCCAGGGGGAGAGCCTTCTCTGTGGCAGGTCCAGCCCTTTGGAACGACTTACCCCCTGAACTTCGCACCATCTCTGACCTCCGCCTCTTCCGCAAGTGTCTTAAGACACATTTGTTCCATATAGCCGGCCTAGCGTAGCCCCCTATACTGACTTTTAGATAGTTTTTAAATTTGGGGATTTTAATCTGGTTTTAGCACAGGTTCTATTGAATTAGTTTTTTAAATTTTATATGATGTTTTGTATGTATTTTAATTTTCCTGTGCGCCGCCCTGGGTCCGTTTGGAGAAGGGCGGGGTATAAATTGAATAAATAAATAAATAATAAAAATGAATTGATCAGCTGGCTTGTTGCTTGAACCTGGAATTCTGGGGTGAGAGTGACTGTAGTCATCCAGATGGTTTTTAAGGCCTAAGGAAGGATAGACTAGACTAGACTAGAATGGAGTGGAGTAGAATAGCAATAGCACTTAGACTTATATACCGCTTCACAGTGCTTTTATAGCTCTCTCTTAGTGGTTTACAGAGTCACCCTATTTGCCCCCAACAATCTGGGACCTTATTTTACCCCCCTCGGAAGGATGGAAGGCTGAGTCAACCTTGAGCCTGGTGAGATTTGAACTGCCAAATCGCTGTCAGCTGGCAGTTAGCAGAAGGAAACTGCAGGGCTGCATTCTAATCACTGCACCACCATGGCTCAATAGAGTAGAGTAGAGTAGAGTAGAGTAGAGTAGAGTAGAGTAGAGTAGAACAGAACAGAACAGAACAGAACAGAACAAAGAGAATGGCACCAAACTCCATAGCTCTGGCTGACTTTTCCCAGCAATCTCTGGAGACAAGAGACCATGTTGAAGGACAGAAGAAGGTCAACGTCCTTGTTACTCAAGCTTTTCTTTTTCAGTTGAAGCTTCTCTCCTTTTGAATCAGGAAAGTACCTGGATATTCCACCTTGTGAGAGTTGTTATGTATTGTACTGTCTTCCCCCCAACATAAGACAGGGTCTTATTTTCTTTTGACACCTGAAATAAGTGATTGGCCTTATTTTCAGGAAGGTCTTATTATTTTTGAGCTTACAGGAGGCAGTGAGTGTGGTCATCTCATGGCTGCTGCTGTGTTGCAATATTTTCAGGGAGGGCTTATTTTGGGGAGAAGGGCTTATTTTAGCGCATGCACTCAGAAGCACGGTTGGGCTTATTATCTGGGGAGGTCTCATTTTCAGGGTGAATAGTGTATAGTTGTCAGTTGATGTTCTCATTCTGGTCCTCTGTTGAAGCGGGAAAACGCTCTCTCCTGATTGGTTGTTCGGGTGGTCAGTTTCCTTTAAAAGAAGCCGTGTTAGCCAGAGAGTTCAGCTGCCTCGCAGGTAGCATTGAATAAAAGGTTGTAAGAATTCACTCTGGCCTCACCTCCATTCTTCTCCCAGAACATGACAGGAGTCCTTTGAGTTCCTCTAATTCTTCTTTAGAAACAGGAAAGTGATTCATTGATCACCCCATGAATCATGGACCTCCTGCTTCTGCTTCTGGTGCTGCTTTTGTCCCATCCAGTCTTTGGGAAGATGAGGATGAAATGCCCGCAGAGTTCGGAGCACCAGGATGGAAAAGGACCACAGAGCTTTTCCAGGCCAGGAGACCTTCTCATTGGGAGAATCCTCAGTTTAACACAGGAAGGTCCCATAAAACAAGGACTTCCAACCAGGCTCCTCCTGGTCAGTTTCCTCCCTCAGCCATTCCCTGTGCTGGAGTTTCCTTCCCTCTGTTTGGATTCCTCTTAACACTTTCCTCCTTTTCTCTTTATTCCACTTTCTCCTATAGGAAAGGACCTGCCTCTAATTTCCTGCATGGACTGGATTTCCAAAGCTTCTCCCTTTTTCTCTTATTTTGTGGAAGTCGCCCAAATCCAAAGATGGGACGGAATAAAAACCGTAACAACTCCAGATTATTTTCCTCTCTCCACCCAAACTTCACTTCATCCCTTGAATGCTAACTTTTGTTTAAAGTAGTTATTTTAACTGGTTATACTGGCCCCTGCCCAGCCCAGTTCCTTATTTTTTTATAATTGTTGATAGATATTACAATTCCTGATCATTGTAGAAACAATTGGGTTGTTTTTAGAATTGGTAAATGTTTTGCACAGTTAAAGAATCCTCGTATTTTTATGATAGATCTATTTTAATGATTAAATTATTTTGAATACCCTTTAGTAGCTGGGTAAAAATTAGTACTTTTACAAATAATGGTGTGTTTGTGACTCTTAATATCTCATGTTTTCACATTTGTTCTGGCTGTGAGATGCTCCTTTGTGTTCAGGTCTGGCCTCAGAAGGATAATGTAGCACTTGAGGATGAAGATGCAGACCAGCAGACCAGCACTGGAGGCCAGGATGGAGAAGACCTGGACAGCCACCATGTATTTCCCTTTGGTGCTCAGGTAGGTGGGCACAAAAGTCACCCAGACGCTGCAGAAGACCAGCATGCTGAAGGTGATCAGCTTGGCTTCGTTGAAGGCCCCAGGCAGATTCCTGGCCAGGAAAGCCACCGTGAAGCAGATGGCAGCCAGAAAGCCCATGTAGCTGAGGGTGACGTAGAACATGACAACGGCCCCTTCGTTGCATTGCAGGATGATCTCTCCAGGCTGGGAGTGGAGGTCAGAGTCAGGGAAGGGGGGAGAAACTCCCAGCCAGATGGAGCAGATGATCACTTGGACAGCAGAACAAGAGAGGATGATGGAGTTGGCCAGGCTCTTCCCCAACCATCTCTTCACTTGGTTTCCTGGTTTTGTGGCCAGGAAAGCCAGCACCACCGTGATGGTTTTGGCCAAGAGAGAAGAAACAGCAACTGAGAAGATGATGCTGAAGACCGTTTGTCGGAGAAGGCAGGTGGCTTTCCTTGGTTGACCAATGAAGAGAGAAGAAGACAAGAAGCAAAGCAGGAGGGAGACCAGGAGGATGTAGGAGAGGTCCCGGTTGTTGGCTTTGACAAGGGGAGTTTCTCGGTATTTAATGAAGAGGATTAAAACAAACCCTGTGATTAAAAACAAGAGTAGGGCAGAAGAGACCAGGATGATGCCCAGAAGTTCTTCATAAGACAGGAAGGTTATAATTTTGGGGATACATTGGATTCTTTCCTCATTTGGATATTTATCATCTGGACACTTGGTGCATTTTTTCACATCTGAGAAACCAAAAAGCAATTTTCTGTAACATTCTGTCCTTTTATCTTACAATCAATACTTTCTTTGGATAACAGCTGATACCAGGGGCATTTTCCAAGAAGCATTTTTGAAACAATTTCATTAAACAATCACTCCTTTGAAATCATAGAGGGCAGGGGTGAAAAGCTACCAATTCAGGCAGTTCACTCGAACTGATAGCAAAAAGTGCTTTAAAAAGTATAAAGAAAAGTTTTTAAAGCATTTTTAACTACCAGTTCATGAGAACCAAAAATGCTTTTGAAAAGTAAAAAAATAAGTTGCCCATGCCCACCCAGTCACATGACCTCCCCACCAAGCCACACCCACAGAACCGTTAGGGAAAAATTTTGAATTTCACCGCTGGTACAGGGTCTCCTGCTTAAGCAGGGTGTAGGACTAAATGACCTCTAAGGTTCCTTCCAGCTCTATTCTGATTGATTGATCTACATGACTGGCAGAATATTTGTGTAATGAGTTCCCCACCATAACTATTCACAGCACCACATTATGGACCAGTGACTCCTTCTCAGTGACCCTCAAGGGGAGGATCCAATATACAGTGAACTGCAAGGTCTTTCAGAAGGTGGACCTCACACAATCCATCCAGTTCCAAAGAACTCAGATGTTCCTAGGAAGGTGAACTTAGCAGCACAAGTCCAAACAAAGAAGCAGGAGAGAGATTTCCTCTGCTGTTAGTAAAGCTTGCTCAGTCTGCCACCCCCTCCTCCCATCTCTTCCCAGCCCCTCCTTCAAAGTCTTTTTGATTTACTTCCTTTTAGACAAGAAATTCTGTAAGTTAAAAATAAATATAAAACACCAAGTGAGCTTCGATCAATTATTTAACTTGGACTTTCATGGAGATGTTCTGGGTGGATCCAGTTCCACAAAGCCTCCCATTTTCCTCAGGGTGACCCACCTTCCTGAGTGGAGAAGGTCCCCTCCGGACAAGGAACGCAGTCATAGCAGCAAACTGGCTCTCCTTCTCGAGCCCTCTTGACAAATCCAGGATGACAACTTTCCACACATCTGGACTGAGGCAGGGACTGAGCAGAAGAACCAGGAAGGCCAAAGAAAAGGTGTTAGGACTCTCCGTCCATGGAAAACAGAGGGAGAAATGGATGGAGACAAGGAGCCTCTGGTCTTCACTGAGGTAGATAGGAAACCTCTGACTCCTTCTAAACAGATGCAGGAGGTCGAACAACTGGCAGATTCTCCATTTACTTCCTCCCTTTTGCTTTTGGAATTTCATGTTGCAATAAAGGAATTTTCTACTTACCAGTCTAGAGCAGGGTTGGCGAACCTTTTTGGCACCCAGTGCCCAAAAGGGAGCATGCACAAACATTTTTGGTCCCATGTGACCATATGGGTGCATGTATGCGCACACACTGAAAACTAGGTGATCATCTGGCATGTTCATGTGCAACAGTCATGTTGTCAACCGGTTTCTGGCACAAATGTGTGCACAAAGACCACCTGCCTTGTGTGCATGCGCCAGTTCCAGATTTCGAGGGTCTTTGGGCTTCCCTGCCTGCCCACCTGATCCCCATCTGGGAGGCAGGACGTCCCCACTGAGGATCCGGTTCTGCAGCCCTGGACAGGGAGAGAAAGTTGGGGGGGAAATGCCCCCTCCCTCCACTGAAAAGCCGGAATCCCTTCCCAGCCTTGGAAGAAGCCACCACAGCCCCCCCCTCCCCCCACTTCATCCAAGGGAGAGTCTCCATGTGTGAGGAGCTGTGGAGATGGGGGCTGGTGGGTGCGGCTCTGATGGTCCCCATGGATGAAGGACCCAGCAGGAGCAGCCTATGGAGGGAGGGGAGGACAGGAACATTCCACATAATATAAAATTGGGGGGGGGGAACTGCCCTACTATGTAATTTAAACCTTGGAGAAGACAAAGGCGCCACAAGAGCAGAACCGCAATGCAAAATGGAGGGCAGGGGAATCAGTGGGGAGCTGAGGGCTGAGGGAAGGGTGGGGGGCGGGAGGAAGAAGGGGAGGGGCGTGGCTGAGTGAGGGGGACATACTTTCTCTTACACCATTGATATTCCCTCCCCCCCTCCATCAAACACGCCTGTTACCCTTGAATATACTCCAAGCCATTTGGCTGCCTTCCCCTCAAAGCCCTGCAATGGCTCGGATTGGAGTGAGATACACACGTGTTTGTGGAGGGGTTGCCCAGCGGTGGGGAGGGGGGAAAGCCAGAGAGGTTTAAGGCAGAGCAAGGGCATTGGGGAGGGGGCAAAGTCGGGCAGGGGGCGTTAAGCCAGAGCATCCGATGTGTCCCCAGCCTTTGAGGGAATCTGGAGGAAGGGAGATCCATGTTTATCCTGACAGCTGACTTGGAGGGCAAGAGGATCAGGGGGTGGTGTGTCCCCCACCAAGTGCCACCTGAGAGAGGCTGGCAGGGGGGCAGAGCTGGGCAACCGCTTGTCCCCAGCCCAGCAGCCCCCGAGCTTCCCCTCCCAACCCCTCCCATCCAAGGACCAATGAAACCAGGCTGTTTCGTGAAAGGCTGCAAGGGAGCCTCGCTTGTCTTCACAGACCCTCCGAGACCCTGAAGTCCATTTATTACTGGCCATAAAAGCACCTCATGTGTTTCTTTCTCTTTCTCTCATCTCTCTTTCTCTCTCTCTTTCTCTTTCTCTCCCTCCCACCCTTCCTCCCTCTCTTTCTCTCTCCCTTCCTCTCCATCCCTCTCTTTTCTTTTCCCTTCCAGATCATGTTGACATTTTCAATTGTTGCTCAGGGGGAAGCGGGCACTGCTGGCTCTCCAGAGAAGCCCCTCAGAGGTTCCCCTATGGGGGTCTGGCAGAGGGGGTCACTGTAGAGCCCCCAAATGGGATGAGCCCACCCCTCCCCTCCCTCTCAGTCTCCCCCCTTCCCAAATCCCCTCAAGTGGAGCATTTCTAGGAAGCTCTGCAAAATTAGATGAAAGACCCTTGGGGGGTGGGGGGTTGGCTGCCCCAGTCGAGTTGGGTCCGGTTTATGGGAGGGGAGTTGGGGTTTGCCCCCCCCCGCCCAGAAACAAGGCTAGAAGAATCCCCAGGATTGGTGTGTATGTGTGTGTGTGAGAGAGAGAGAGAGAGAGAGGTGAGAGAGAGGGGGGGGGAAGGAGGAATCAATGGGGAGGGGGCTATGGGGTAGAGGCAAGAGAGAACCAGGTGGGGTGAAGAAAGGTGAATATTCAGAGAAGGGTGTCACTCAAAATCCCCTCCCTTGGAGGAATGGGGGAGGGCTGGGATGGACATGGAGCCCATAGGTGGGAGGGGGAGGGAGAAACTGCGCTCTCCTCCAACCCTCCTGAGGCCCCTCCCATCCTCCATAGGGGCTTTTCCTTCTCCTGGCTGCTCCAACACCCCAGCCAGAAGCAACACCATGACAGCCACTGAGCGGGGGTGGGGGAAAGGAGGTGCTAGTGGCCAGGACAGGACAGGGCTTCCCTCCCTCCCCACCCAAGCAGGCTACTTGTGTGGCCACAGCCCGAGGCAGTGATGTGGATGTGTAGTCTGGAGTGCCTGGCGTCCAAGAAGAGCAGCAGCAGCCACAGGGGGAAGGGCAGGAGCGACCGGGCAGCCACCGCAACCACTGGTAGCTCTCCTCCTTGCCAGCAGCTCCTCTTCCAGCATTTCAGGTGGAAGCGGCAGCTGCTGGAGAAGGAGCAGCAGGCAGGGCAGCCAGACTTCCAGTCAGCAAATGCTGCCCTGCTGCCACGTGTGCCTGATCCTCATCAGAGCCTTCAGTTGGAGCTGTGCAAGAAACCTGCTGGGGCCATTTGTCCTCACCACCGCTCGGGGTTTTTTTTTCTGTCAGATTATGGGAGGGGAGTGGGGTTTTGCCCCGCCCCAACAAGACTAGAAGATTCTCCAGGGTTGGTATTTGTGGCCGTGTGTGTGTGTGTGTGTGTGTGAGAGAGAGAGAGAGAGAGAGAGAGACAGACAGAGAGAGAGACAGAGAGAGAGACAGAGAGTGAAAGAGAGACAGAGACAGAGAGAGGGAGGGGGGAGGGAGCAATCAATGGGGAGGGAGCTATAGGGTAGAGACAAGAGAGAACCAGGTGGGGTGAAGAAAGGTAAACATTCAGAGAAGGGTGTCACTCAAAATCCCCTCCCTTGGATGAAAGAAGGAGGGCTGGGATGGACATGGAGCCCATAGGTGGGAGGGGGAGGGAGGAACTGCGCTCGCCTCCAGCCCTCCTGAGACACCTCCCATCCGAATCTGGAAGAGCAACTGGTGATGGTTCTGTGTGCCACTTCTGGTATGTTCCCCATCACGGCTATAGGCTTTGCGCACTTGAAATAGGACCTCAGGCTTTGGCAAAGAGAGAAATGACACCAAAATTTCTCCCACCTTATTGAGCAACTTTAGCTGTGAAAGAGTCTCTTGTCTGATAGAAATTCTCTGTCTTGCATAATAGGCCAGAGTCTCCATCCTGGGATCCTCCTTGGGGAGAACCAAGAAGCCCTCAATGACCAGATCTGCTTTTATCTCTCCATTTTGGTCCAAGTACAGTTTCATGTCAGAAATATTCCAAAATTCGTTCTTCTCCAGAAAGGGATGAAACTAGAATGGGAACATCCAGGAATTTGAAAAAAAGAAAACTTTGTTTCTTATCCCACATTGAATCTTTCCTCTACAATTGTCTCATCTCCAAATATGGTTAAATAGGATACAAATACTGCCATTATCTTCATAAGTGAATGAAAAAGTTTGAGAAAAATTTATCAGAATATAGAGAAAATATAATCAACACAGTTGGTCAATTATAGGGAACCTTCTAGAGCAGATGACAAATAAAAATAACAGAGAAAAAACTCTTTGAAAACAACAGGGTGATTCCCAGAAAGCCTGGGTTGATCAAGAAGAAATCTCTCAGGCTGATCTTCTCCGTTGTAATCCTGATGGAAAACTCCTCCAGATCAGAGGTGGTTTCATAATGGTTTGGACCAGTTTGGCTCAACTGGTAGTAACTTGGAGGCCTGGGTCACTGGAACCTTTAACAACCCAGGCTGGCCACACCCCTGAACCAGTTCTCTCGGCCATATTGTTCTTGCCTTCTGTACATGCACAGAGCAACTGGCAGTAGAGGCAGCCGGAATCCACCCCTGCCTCGATCCCACTTAGGAGCCTCAGTTTACTTGTGAGCCCCATTGGCCTTTCTCCCTGCCTCTTCTGGCCAATGTTGCTCACGAGGAAACTGCAGCTAGGATCTCCCATGTGTTGCACACCTGAGAACTGAATAAAGGCTTGGGTGAAAGCTGGGAGGGGGGAGGAACACATGGGGTGGGGCCTGGCCAGCCTGCTGTTGTAGCAGCTGCCAGGGTGAGCCACTCCCCACCTCCCCAGACCAGGCCAGGAGCTCATACCAGACCGAGACCACAGCCACCACCCACTCCCTTTGTCCACTCAGCGAGCAGGAGCCAAAGTAGCTCTGGTCATGGCTGAGATCTTTGTTTGCCAACTGGCAGCCGAAAAGTTCTCCCTTTTTAAAAGCCTCCAGTGATGGAGCTTTAGGATCCAACCACACTTCAACCAACCAACCAACCAACCAGGGCTGAGTTTGGAAACAGGAGAAGAAAGAACCAGTCAGGGTCTGCGCCCGGATGGGAGGGGGGGGGGACTGGGTGGGTGAGGAGGAGGGTAGGAGGTCTCTGAGTAACTTCTAGACAAGAAGGCAGGTGGACAACCTGGCTTTCCAGTCTCCGGTGAGTGGCTGCATCCAGCCGAGGGATCGGAGGGGGCAGCTGAGCAAGCGCTGGGCAAGCAGGCAGGAGGGAGAGTGTTTTGTTTGTAAAACACAGGGAACTGGAACGCAGGCTGCAGTTAGAACGTTTATTAACAGAGATTAACAAGAACTGAAGAACTAGGCCGGAGCCACCTGACAGCTATTTATAGAGACTGCTGACAGGCAGAGAACCAATCAACAGTCTGTATTTTTGCCACACTTGGCAACAACGTGCGCGAGTCAATCAACTTCCCAGGCTTCAACTCTGCCTGGCACCGGTCGCAGGTCTGGGGACTTAACACCCCTTCCCCCCGGATAGCACATGCGTAATCAGACAAGTAGGCAGGCCTACGCCGGACCCGCCCCGATGTGTGCAGTTCAGAGGTGGTCATAGCTGGAGGAGGAGTGTCTCTTTGTTCCGGCGATGGGCGGCGCTGAGAAGATCCTTCACTGGGAAACTCTGCCCTCGGAGCTTGGTGACCGTCAGCAGGTAATTTGCCCGAAGAGATTGACTCGCGTCGTGGGGAAGGAGGCGGAGACGGAGTAAACGCTTGCTCCTCACGCTCCATCCAAACCCAGGGGGCAGAGCTGTCAAGCAAGCAATGCAGGGGTTCCACCACAGTAGCCTTATGGGGCAAAAAAATGGCATAGAAATTCAACAGCCCCAGAAAAGCTTGCAATTCAGCCTTCGATTGAGGCACCGGGGCTGATACAATAGCTTCCACCTTGGAGGGAGTCGGATGAATTCCCCGGCCATCAATCAGATAGCCGAGGAACTCCACCGAAGGCACCCCTTCAATTTGAGGCCAGCTGTCCAGAATCTAAGGAAAACCTGCGCAACTTAGAAGTTAGTTCGGAGCGGTTTGAGGCGGCCACCAGGACATCATCAAAATATGGCACTACTCCAGCAATCCCATGGAGCAGTCGCTCCATGAGACTCTGGAATAGTCCAAGAGCCACGCTGACTCCAAATTGAAGCCGGCGGCATTTAAATGCCCCACAATGAGTAATGATGGTCTGCGCAAGCGCGGTGGCCTCATCTACCGGCAGTTGCTGGTACGCCTGCGCCAAATCTAACTTAGTGAATACCCTACCCTGTCCCATGGAGTGCAATACGTGCTGGACTACAGGCACAGGGTATGGATGAGCTTGCAGAGCCTTATTCAACGTAGATTTAAAATCTCCACAAATCCGGACAGAGCCCTCCGGCTTTACTGGAGTGACAATTGGGGTTTCCCAAGGGGCGTGGTCTACGGGTTCTAACATGCCCTGAGACACCAGTTTGTCAATCTTGGCATCTACCCTCCCCCTCAGAGCTAACGGAACACGTCTCGCCTTGAGGCGAATAGGGGCCACCTGAGGGTCAATATTTAACGCAATGGGAGTACCTGAAGAGGAGCCCAAGGAGTCGTCGAAAACATCGGCGAACTCTAATAACAAGGAGGAGAATTCATCATCATCATCAGGGCTAGCCTTATGAATCCCCTCAATTGTAAACCCTAAAGCCCGGAACCATTCCAGGCCAAGCAGAGAGGGTAAGGGCTTGGCAACTGCAACTAAAGGCAATTGCCCATTAAACTGCCCGTACTGCCCATTAAAGTTTCCACAACCCAGGACTGGAATGGGATTCTCCTGATAGTCACGGAGATGACAGGGACAAACGTCCAGCTGATTCTTCTGTAGAGACGGAAGAATTTTAGTCAGGGTGTCCCAGGAGACGATGGTCTTCGCGGAGCCTGTATCGAGCTCCATCTCACACTTCTGGCCCTCGATCAGGATGATGAGATGGATCTTCGTGCGGCCACGCTGGGAAGTTGAGGCTGAGCGCACTGACCACTCTTTGGCCTCATTAGAGCACCTGGACATGCAGTCGACGTCTTCAGAAGCAGCGTAGACCCCATCACGGCGGCTTGGCTTGGCTTGAGGCACCGCGAAGGGGCCGCAAGGCAAAGGAGCCCTGCATACAGCAGCTAAATGTCCCTTCTTGCTGCAGCGGCGGCAGATGGCGTCTTTGACCTTGCACTGGGAGCGCAAATGTTTGCCCCCACAGCTGAGACATGCCTTACTGGCACCAGTTTGTATGATGGGTGACTGGCCAGTAGCCTTAAGACGGCTGACTTCAGAGCCACCGTCCGAGGCAAAATCGTCGTCCCCATTCTGGTGATTCACGGAGGACGGCTTAGAATAAGCGGCATAGGACTGCTGAAACCTCTGCAAGACGGACGTGGTGCGCTCAGCCATCTCAGAGGCATGTGCCTCATCAACAGCAATAGTCAGGGTCAACTCAGATCTGGCAAGCAGGCGTGTCTGCAACCGCATGTCCCTCACACCATATATAAATTGCTCCAATAAAGACTCTTCAAGATCGATGAACTCACAATGCACTGCGGAAGCTCGGAGGGCAGCAATGTAATGATTGACCGTCTGGTCCTCCTGTTGGATGCATTGCCTGAACGCCTGACGCCTGGCATAACGGGACGGGGCGGGGGCGTAATGCCCTTTCAGTTTGTTTAACAAAATGTCCCAAGCCACTATATGTACAGGAGTTGGAGCCACAAGAGCCCGAGCCGTAGCAAACAATTCGGGTCCACATGAACTCAAAAAAAATTCCCTCTTTCTGTCAGAAGAGAGGGATGTGAGGTCCTGAGCCTGCAAAAAGCATTCGAAACGCTCCAAAAAGGTGTCCCAGGATTCACAATCAGGAGTGTATTCAGAAAAGAGACGAGCAGTCAAAAAACTGGCCATACCTTCGTTGCCAATGTCTTGTTTGTAAAACAAAGGGAACTGGAACACAGGCTGCAGTTAGAACGTTTGTTAACAGAGATTAACAAGAACTGAGGAACAAGGAATGGAGCTACCTGACAGCTATTTATAGAGACTGCTGTCAGGCGGAGAACCAATCAACAGTCTGTATTTTTGCCACGCTTGGCAACAACGTACGTGAGCCAATCAACTTCCCAGGCTTCAACTCTGCCCGGCACTGGTTGTAAGTCTGGGGACTTAACACTTTCCAGTCTCCAGTGAGTGGCTGCATCCAGCTGGGGGATCGGAGGGGGCAGCTGAGCAAGCGCTGGGCAAGCAGGCAGGAGGGAGACCTCGGAGGCTCATTGTCAACCCAGCTTTGCGCCCAGTCGGCTCTGGTTGCCCACCATCGGTTGGCTTAATGGTCGGGCAAGGGGAGTTGGGGGAGGCTGCTGAGCAGGAGCGGTTTGTCTCGGTTGTTCCCCAGATGGCAAAGCGGATGGAGTCCAAAAAGACGAAGGGGATCTTTGGTGGAGCCGGTGGAGGGAGCAACCCCTGGCTTATTGAGTCTAAGTGTGGTTGGTGGGCCTTGCCTTGGGATGGGGGGGGTGAGCCCAAATTGCCCCCCACTGCAAGTGTCTCTCAGCCGTTGTGTGCAGGGAAAAACCTGGCACAGTAAAGAAAAACTTTCTCGTGAGGGTCAGTTAATTAACAATTTCTCAAACTCTTGGGAAGTTTTTCTTTACTGTGCAAAGTTTCTCCCTGCACACAACGGCTGAGAAACACTCATAGTGGGGTGCAATGTGGGGGGGGGCAGGTGGGGCAGGGGATGGGATGGGCCACAAGATGCACATCTTACTGCAGACTGGCAGCTCCGGATCTTGCAGCTTTTGAGGGGTTTTCTTTTTTCAAAAAAATGCCTCTGCAGAGGAGCTGAAACTCTCTGATGTTGCTTTCGGGGAGGGAAGAGGGGCAGCATTCCCCCCCTCCCTCCCTGGGTGCCTGCAGCCTTGGAGCAACTCTGGGCCTTTGCACAGTAAACAAAACCTTCTTATGAGTGTGAGAAGTTGTTAATTTCCTCCACTCTGCAAGGGCCAGGAGTTGCTGCAGGCTCTGAGACTGCAGGCGCACAGGGAGGGGGGAATGCTGCCCATCTGCATGCCCCCTCCAGAAGCAACCTTGGTCTTTTTGGGGGGGGGCGTCACCAGAGCACCTTTATTTTGTTTTGTGGGCTCATTCACAGGCAGCTTTTCTTTCTGGCCCACAAGCAGAGAACGAGGCTGTTACTTGGCCCCCCTTCCCTCAGTCTCTGCATGGCCAACTTCACTCCCCCCAGAGAGGGCTGCGGAGGGGGCCATAAGCCAGGCTGATCAGGGGGGCAATGCTGCTCCTAGGAGCCCCACTCGGCCAGCTCCCACTGGTGGTCAGCAGCTGAAGCGGTCTGGGTGCAGAGAGTGCTGCAGGGCCAGGAAACACTGCCAGAGCTAGGAAAGGTCCAGGGAGAAGCCGTGAGGGGAGCCAAGCACCCCGAAGAGGCAGCAGCGCCCGTCTGGCTGTGATTGGGGTGGGAATGGGGTGGGCACCTGCCCGACTGCAGGAATGGATGTGGAGGTGAACATTGCGCACAAAGATACAAGCCCCCCATCTAGCCACGCCCACCAAACTGGTAGTAAACATTTTTGAACCCCCCCCTGCTCCAGATGTTCTACTCGATTGTAATGGGAGATGAAGACATTTTGGAAAGCCTGAAAGAAGAAATCTCCCCCCAGCTCTTTTCTCAGCCTGAGAAGTCAGTGAGGATCCTTCCTGGGTTTCTCTCACTCCCCTTATGCAGCTGCCGGATTCTGGCTCCAAGGCCTTTGGGAGCTGCCCCCTCCCTCCCCCTCCCCTCTGCAGAAACTCCTCTGGCTGCAGAATTGGGATCCCTCCGATCTTCTTCTCTTGTCCCCTTATCTTCTCCTGCCCCCCCTTCTCCCCTCTGCAGAGTCTCAGTGGCTGCTTGGAAGGGGGGAGATTTCTGGTTTTGCAGGGCTGAGAGGAAAAGGGGAAGGAGATACAGGCCCTCCAAGGCTGCCCCCCCCCTTGGCCTTTCTACAACCAAATTCTCCCCCCAAACAGAGGAAACCCACTCCCCCAACTGAATACTGCAGGGCAGAGGAGGCTGGGCCCATAAGTGGGCAGCGTGTAGGGGGAGAGGCTGCAGGAACTCTGCTGTGAACGGAGGGAGAGAGAAAAGTGGGGATTCTCTCTGCTGCAGCCCTTGAATGCTTGAATGGCAGAGAGAAGCCAAACTTTCCCCCCTCCATTCACAGCAGAGCTCCTGTTCCTTTTATGGCCCCCCGCGGCCCCCTTTTCTTGGGGGGTGGAAGGGCCTGGAAGGGAGAGGCAGTTCCCTTCCCATCAGGCTCCCCGTCCCTTCCCTTTGCTGCGGAGGGAGGGAGGGAAGTCCAGCCAAGGGATTTCAACCGTCCCTCCTGGCTTTCCTGAGCTGCCCCAATTCCCCCCCTGGCCAGAGGCGCCTCCAGCTAAACGCCCCTCAGCAGATCCTCCACACAATGTGCTCTGCCCGGGGGGGGGGTCATCGGGAAAGCAGCGCTGGGCTCAGAGCAAAGCTTCTCCCAAAGACGTTCTGGGGAGCCCAAAGCCCCCAACACCCCCCCTGCCCCCCCCAGAAAACTCCCAGGCAAAGCAGCTCCATCTCTCTCTCAGGAGGGGGGAGAAAGAATGGATGGGAGGAAAGGCAACTTGGGGGGAAGAGGAAGGGAGATCCAGAGGAAATGGGGGGGGGTCCTTTAACCCTTCCTCCCAGACGCCCCACAAGGTTTAACAGCTTCTGATTCCTCTCTCTCTCTCTCTCTCTCTCTCTGTCTCTCTCTCTCTGTCTCTCCTCCCATTCTCTCTGTCTCTTATTCTTTCTCTCTTATTCTTTCTTTCTCTCTCCTGCCATTCTCTCTCTCTCATTCTCTCTCTCATTCTCTCTCTCTCTTATTTTCTCTCTCTCACACACACATATTTTCTCTCTCTCTCTCTCTCTCTCTCTCTCTCTCTCTCTCTCTCTCTCTCTCTCTCTCTCTCTCTTAAACACACACACACCCTCCTATCCTTGCAAGTCCCCCTCCTGTGGCTGAGAGAGAGAACCTTCCTTCTGCGGAAGAGGCGCAGATCCAAGGGCGCCCCAGTAAATTCATCAGCTGGACTTTCCTAGGATGCGAGTGATGCTGCTGGGCGCTTGGAAAGGACTTCAGTCACCAGCCTGTCTCTAAAAGCAAACAATGAAGCAGGTGCAGAGCTGGTTGGAGGAGTGTGTGTGTGTGTGTGTGTGTGTGTGTGTGTGTGTGTAAAATGGGCAGTTTCATCCAAAGGAGGTTTTGTTTCAGGTGGGTCTCCTGGAAGGAGGAAGGGAAGGGGTACAAAGAGAGAGGAAGAAAGAAAGAAAGAAAGAAAGAAAGAAAGAGAGAGAGAGAGAGAGAGAGAGAGAGAGAGAAATGGGCAGTTTCATCCAAAGGAGGTTTTGTTTCAGGTGGGTCTCCTGGCTTTGGAAGGAGGAAAGGAAGGGATACAAAGAGAGAGAAAAGGGAGAGACAAGAAAGAAAAGAAAAGAAAGAAAAGGGGAGAGAGAGAGAAAGAGGGAAGGATGGAAGGAAGGAAGGGAAAAACAAAGAGAGGTAGGGAGGAGTAAGTGAATGAGATATAGATGGATGGATGGATGGATGGATGGATGGAAGGAAGGAAGGATGGGTACATAGAGTGAGGGTGGAAGAGGGAGAGAGAGAAAGACAAAGAAAGAAGAAGAGAGAAGGGAGAGACAAAAAAGAAAAAAAGAAAAAGGGGAAGAAAAAGGGAGAGAGAAAGAAAGAGAGAGAGGGGGATAGAAGGAAGGAAAAGAAACAATGAGAGAGAGGGAGGAGAAAGTGAATGAGATATAGTTGGATGGATGGATTGATGGATAGATACATAAAAGGAGGGAGGGAGAGAAAAACAAGAGGAAGGAAGGCTTCAGAAGACTCTTTGAAACAGCACAGCAATTGAAGGCTGGAAGGGGCCTCGGAGACCATCTAGTCCAGTGGTCAGCAAACCGCGGCTCACGAGCAGCATGCGGCTCTTTGGCCCCTCACGTGTGGCTCTTCCTCCACCCATGCCGACGGTGGGACTCCTGGGACCCACCGGAGAAACCCTCCCTACCGGCCACCGATTCCCTTCCCCCGCGGAATCTCCCCAGCTCGGCATGCTGCCACTTGTTTACTTTCCAGGGGGTGCGGAGTCTCCGCGAGTGGGGGGGGAGGGAATTCCCTCCAATCACCCAGGATGTAGTCTGGCTCGCCTGGCCGCTCATTCGCTCGGGCTACTTCCATGGGTGAGAAGGCCTTCCCCACCACACACGGAACGGGCGGGCTATCGGGCGAGCCAGGCTACATCCAGGGGGATTGGAGGAAATTCTCTCCCAGCAAACTCATTTGCTGTGGAGTCTCCGTGGGCACGGGAAGGGAATTTCCTGCAATCACCCTGGACGTAGCCTGACTCGCCCGGCGGCTTGTTTGCTCGGGCTACTTCCATGGGTGAGAAGGCCTTCCCCACCCCAAATGGAATGGGCGGGCTATCGGGCGAGCCAGGCTACGTCCAGGGGGATTGGAGGAAATTCTCTCCCGCCAAACTTCTTCGCTGCAGAGTCTCTGTGGGCACGGGAAGGGAATTTCCTGCAATCACCCTGGACGTAGCCTGGCTCGCCTGGCCAGCCGCCCACTCATTCACTCGGGCTACTTCCAGGGGTGAGAAGGCCTTTCCCACCCCAAACGGAATGGGCAGGCTATCGGGTGAGCCAGGCTACATCCAGGGGGATTGGAGGGAACTGGCATCCAGAGGGTCGCCGTTCCTTCCCCATCTCACACCGAGCCCTGGAAGTACCCTGAGCGGCCAGCGAACGCGACGACCCTGGCTAAGGCGAGCGAATGAGTAACCATGGCGGGCTGGGCTGAGGAGGCTCCGCGGAGGGCAGACAGACAGACAGACAGAGAGAGGCACAGACACAGAGAGAGACAAGGAGGGAGGGGGGAATCAGAGAGTGACAGACACACACAGAGAGGCAGAGAGAGGGAGGGAGGGAGAGAAAGGTAGAGACACAGAATGAGTGATTAAGTGCTTGAATGCGAGACAGACAGACACACACACACACAGAGTGACAGAGATGGGCAGACGAAGCAGATAGAGAAAGAAAGAGAAAGAAAGAGAGAGAAAGAGGGAAAGAAAGAAAGAGAGAAAGAGAGAGAAAGAAGGAAAGAGAGAGAGAAAGAGAGAGAGAGAGAGAAAGAGAGAGAAAGAGAGAGAAATGGAGAAAGAGAGAGAGAAAGGGAGAGAGAGAAAGAGGAAAAGAAAGAGAGAGACAGAAAGAGAGAAAGAGATAGAGAGAGAAATGGAGAAAGAGAGAGAGAGAAATGGAGAAAGAGAGAAAAATGGAGAAAGAGAGAAATGGAGAAAGAGAGAGAGAGAAAGAGAGAGAGAGAAAGAGGGAAAGAAAGAGAGAGAGAGAAAGAAAGAGAGAGAGAAAGAGAGAGAAATGGAGAAAGAGAGAGAGAGAGAAAGAGAGAGAAAGAGAAGGAGAGAAAGAAAGAGAGAGAGAGAGAGAAAGAGAGAGAGAAAGAGAGAAAGAGAAAGAGGGAAAGAAAGAGAGGGAGAGAGAGAAAGGGAGAAAAGGAAAGAGAGAGAGAGAAAGAAAGAGAGAGAGAAAGAGGCAGAAAGAAAGAGAGAGAGAGAAATGGAGAGAGAGGGGGGGGAAAGAAAGAAAGAGAAAGAGAGAAAGAGGGAAAGAAAGAGAGAGAGAGAGAGAAAGAGAGACAGAAAGAAAGAGAGAGAGAAAGAGAAATGGAGAAAGAGAGAGAGAGAGAAACAGAGGAAGAAAGAAAGAGAGAAAGAAAGAGAAAGAAAGAAAGAATTTACAACCACAATGGAGCCTTAAAGTTTGGTTGCTAACCAAGACCATTGTTAAGTGAGTTTCACATTTTCCAAGTTGGCCACGCCCACCCAGTTACATGACTGCTGAGCCACTCCCACAAAACAGGCCACACCTTCCGGCTCTCAAAAGAAATTTCAATCATGGTATTATTGGTATTTGGCTCTGTTGACTAATGAGTTTGCCCACCACTGATCTAGTCCAACCCCTTGCTCCAGCAGGAGGCCTGATATCCTCTGCATTATTTTGGTGCCTCTAAGAGAGAGGAAAATTGCCAGAAAAGGGAAGGAGTTTACTGGGACAAGGGAGCCATGCAGAGGAAGGCAGAGATAGTCCTTGACTTATGACAATTGAGCCCAACATTTTGTTTGTTAAGCAAGAGCGTTGGTAAGTGAGTTTTGCCACATTTTAGTCAATCCATGACATCTCCTGGTTTAGCTGCCTGTCCAGCTGCACACAGATCCACCTGCAATGGGGACGGAAGGAAGGTGGAATTCCACCAGGCTCATCACAAACCCACAAATAAGGGGATTTATTTAAGAAACAATACAGCATTTTCAAATCAGCAATGTTTAATATAAAAATGCCATGGAATCTACTCTTTGAAACCATTAATTCCCTGAGTAATTAAATTGACCAGATCTGTTGAGAAGGTTCCCCTCCTTCTCCTCTGGATTCCTTCTCCAAAGGATCTAAGATTAATGGATCCATATCGGGACCCCCATACCTGCCACGACTGCAGCCTTTGAGACCCCAAGATCTTCTCTCCCTCCTTCCTTCTTTTCCTTGATCTGGAGGAATAGGCGGCATTCAAGACCAGGGCCAGAGTCTTTATGAGACTGTAAGTGTGGTAGTCATTTCTGCCCATTATTCTGTCCCATTTCCTTTGGGTCTCCAGTGGGGCTTTCTGGGTGCATCTTCTGCGGCCTTTGACAGAAAAGACGTTCTTTGAAAGAGAACAGAGGAAATAATGATCTTGAAACTTTTCTTCCATAAAGAAAAAAGGTTCAAAGGCAGAATCTCTTGGCCTTCCTTTTGCCAGATAGCCAAAGTTCCAAATACTATGGATGTATGTGAGAAGTCTGCGCTTGTTCATTTTATATGCTGCAAAATTTGTGAGGATCCAGACTTTCCCTTCAATGGGTCCTGGGAGACGCATAAATGTTAAATGGAAAGGAATAATTCTCTCCCAAATGGATTTAAATTCCATAAAGTGAACAAAGACGTTGACTTGTCTCCACTTAGAGAGGGAATCCCTGAGGGCTTCTGCATGTCCAGTCTTTGACAATTGTTGTGATATAACCACACAAATTCCACTCCTGACAAGCACAGGAGGGAAAATCCTCATGAAATCCTCTTCCTTCTCTGTGTCTGAAGCAAAGAGGCCAATCAGGGTCCATCTGAAATGGAGGAGCAGCTGGACAATTGCTGGGTACTGGAATCCTTCTTTGTGGTCCATCTGGTGGAAAAAGGGGAATCGACTTTTATCACTCAGAGCCTCTGAAGCTGTTTGATGATTGATCTGAAAAAGGAATTGAAAGGATAAGAGCCATGATGGGGAAACTGAGGCACGCAGAGATCTCTCTTCAGGCCCCCCAGCCACCCCAGTCCAGCTCCACTAGCATCCACATGCAGGAGCCCCTCCTGCCAGCCAGCTGGTTTTTGGGCCTATTTTGAGGGCCAGGGAGGGGGACGCCTGAGTATGAAGTGGGGGGGGGGGCGCTTGCATTTCCCAGGAAACTCCAGTGGGCTGGAAGTGAGTGTGAATCGCCTGGACCCCCCCCCCCCACAAGTGCTTCCTCCCTCAGTTGGAGGCTTCCTTCGGCCTTCAAACAGTTGCAAGGCCTTTATTTTTTATTTCTGCTTCCAGGTTGGTGCAGGAGGCTTTCCAGGGCCAAAATGTTTTGGACCAGGCCATTCACACTCATTTCCAGCCCACCAGAGTTCACTGCTTCAGGGCAGAAATGAGAGCCTGTCCTGTGGAACCCACTGCCACTTGGGCAGGAAGGACAATGACAATGATGAAGAAGAGGAGGAGGAGAATGAAGAGGCTTTGCAGGAGTCGGCAGGGAGCAGGTCAGGTGGGGCTGGCTGGGGAGGGGGCAATCATGGTGCTTAGGGGGCAGCAGCCTCCATGCTCCGACTGTGCTGGGGGGTGAATGAGAGGCCCTGCTTGAATGGGGAGGAATGTACCCACACACCCTGCCTCTCTGCTCAGGTGTCAACCCCACCATTGGCAGCAGTTTCGGTGTCCTCACACACACAAAGACACACACACACACACACACACACACAATTGGATTGCTCTGTTACCCTCCCTGTCTCTCTCTTGCCTCATTTACTTGGAAGCTGCTCCATGAGACAAGAAGCCGAGAAACAAGAGAGGAGAGAGAGGTTTGCAAAGTCAGGGAGTCCTTGTTGCAGGAAGGGAGGGAGAAGCAGGAGGGACCTTAGTGGGTTGTGTTATGTCCTCGACCTGCGACTGGTCTCGACTTACGACCAGCCACAGGTCTTACAGTCTGCCGGATAGGACCATGGCAACAGGCTGTAGCAAGTCTGTAAACCGCCAGTCGCGCCTGATCGACGCAGCAAAGGAGACCTGGGCCTCCTTCATGGCCCGCTTCGAGTGCTTCCTGCTGGCAAATGACTATGGGTCTCTGTCGCCAGCCAGGAAGCTCGGCTATTTTCTGGGCTGCGGAGGCCACGACCTGTTCGCGACCGCGCGCACCGTAGCCGCCCCGGCAGCGGTATACGACCTGCCTTGGGACACGTTGGTGGAGAGACTCCGGGCACACTATGCCCTGGTGCCATCGAAAATGATGCACCGATTCACCTTCCGGCAATGTCTCCAGAAGCCGTCCCAGTCAGTGGCCGACTTTTTGCAGTCGCTCAGGGCCACGGCTATCCCTTGCGATTTCCCAGCTGCCTTCTTAAGCGAGTCCCTCCTCGAACAATTTATTTGGGGACTCAAAGATGTCCGCCTCAGACGGCGCCTCCTGGCTAGGTCCGAGCTTACACTCGAGCAAGCATTGGACGAGGCCAGAGCCTACGAAATGTTGGAGGCCTCAATGGCCGACCTTACCCGCAGCCAGGGACAGCTGCCATCACCCCGTGCCTGCCTGGTGGAAGAGCTCGCGCCCTTGGACGACCTGGATCTCGAGGACCAGGTCGCCTATGTGCGATCGGCCGGCCGCAGGCCTGCCTCCCAGACACCGACCAACGCTGGGAGAACACAGTGCTTGGGCTGCAGGGGAAATCATCCCCGGGCCGACTGCCCTTTCCGAGCCACCACCTGCTGCCGCTGCGGCCGCAAAGGCCACCTGGCAGCGGTCTGCCGTGCCGCACTGCCTGCATCGATGCCGGCCGCCCCGGAGGCCCAGCGAAGGACCTCGCCCGACCAGCAAGCTCAGATGCCCCGCCAGCAGAACCAACGACGACAGGCCCACCACCAGCAGCCGCAATCGTCCGGCTGCTTCGCGCTAACCGAAGCTCCTGCCCCGCCGGACACCATCTATTCTGAGCGTACGCGGCTTTGGACTACCGTGAAGCTGGAGGAGGTGGGAGTCCTTATGGAGGTGGACTCAGGCTCCTCGAGGTCGATTATTTCGAGGGCCCAACTGGCCAAGCTATGCCCTGACTTGCCCGTAGACAGCTTGCCCCCACCGCTGACAGTCTTAAGAGACTACCAAGGGTCTGCCATTTCCACATTAGGACAGGTGTCCCTTAGGGTGGAGTACGGGCCATTCTGTGGGGATTTACCCATCTTAGTCGTCTCCGACTGTCAGCCTTCGCATAGACTGCTTAGCTGCCATGGAAACGGGGAGGGTGGGGCGCTGGGATTCAATTGTTATGCTGGTGGTAGATTGGTGGAGGATGATGCCGGCTGATGTTATCTCTGGACTAACGGTCTCACATTCCATGCTGGTGATGACCTGCCCACCTGATGTCGGAGAAGAACGTATATTGGACACTGCAAAGGGGGGTTAGGGCTCTTGGGATGGGCTTAAGCTTTAATACTCTATGTTCGCGCCTAAACTAGTTATTTCCTGCTTCACTATGGTCTGTTGATCTCCGGTACTCAGTAAAAGTAGCCTTATTCATTTCAAACAATGTCTAAGAGTGGTCTTTCTTGAGTATTAGAAGAAATAGACCGTGACATTAAGCAGGAAGTCACAAAAAATCACTCCTGATGTCGGATCCTGCTAAAGAGGAGCTTCCACTTGTGGAGGTTCTGCCTGCCGTCGATATGGGAGAAGCTGCATCAAATATCCCTGCTCCAAAAGAGGATCCGAGGTCAGTGTTGGATTGTTTAGCCGGCCTAGATTTAAACCTGACAGCCGAAGATACAACAAAACCCTTCCGTTGGTCTGAGGGCGTGGGAATGACGGGGGGCATAAGCTCAGGGGTTACCACCACCAGACGCCGCCCTTCCCCCAAGCCATTCATTCCGGAGCTTTTAAGGGAAGAAAGGGAGTTGAAGGAGATGGCCCATGAACTGCTCCGCCAGGCAAGCGAGAAGAGGGAAGCCCTGAATAACCTTTTGGAAGGGGGGCCTCGTCGGGAATGCAAACAGTTAAAAGAAGCAGCCGCCCGGGAAAGCAGAGGCACAACCCCTTCCCCCCCTCCAACAGCCAGCAGAGATTTACAGAGGGAAAACCATCCCGCCCCCCCCCCGCCGGCCTGCAAAACTCCCTCCCCTGGGCGTTAAGTTCGACGGGGACAGCGAAAATTTAGCATCTTTTTTGCTCCACGTTAATAATTTTGTGCAGCATTACGCAGATGACTATGAAGATGAGGTCAAAATTAGAATTGTTTCTATGGCTTTGGAAAACAAAGCCTCCAGATGGCTGGTTTCTTTGCATAATAGCCACTCACCCATGTTGCGGGATTTTGAACGCTTTATGACTGCTCTTAGAAGACGTTTTGAAGACCCCCGAGTTGAAAGGAAAGCTAGAATGAGAATGAGAGATTTATGCCAGGGGAGTATGTCTGTGCAAGAATACACGCAAATTTTTCAAGAGCTGTCTGTGTTTATGGTCGGGTATAGTGACAGGGCCCTGATGGATCTCTATACAGAGGGACTTGATAAAGACATTTATCAGATATGCATAAACAGATTCCGTCCCGAATCCTTAGATGATTGGATAGATTTGGCAGGAGATGTGGAACTGGACCAGGCCCACTTACAAGATCCGGTCCGTTTTGAAAAGAAGAAGCCATTGGGAAGCCCCAGGCCTCGGTCTCCTGATAAAGATTCCCACATGCAGAGGGGGGGGGGGGCAAAGATCAACTCCAGCGCGCCCAGGCTCTTGTTATCGTTGTGGAACGGAGGGCCACTGGGCGAACAACTGCAGGTCAAGACAGCCTCCACGCCCACATTCCTCTTCCGAAGTTAGAAGGCCTGCGAAAGTTCCGAACGTGCGCAGTAAGCCTGCGATGAGTGGGGTGGAGCCTCTAGACCTCTCCGTTGACCAGCCCGACACCCCGCCCGACGATTGGGAGGGGGACTCTGACGACAATTTGGTAAGTCGCCGTTCCGGGCCCCTTTATATTCAATTAAAGCTTTTGGCTCCATCTAGTGGTCGTACTTGCAATGTACAAGCCCTCATTGACTCTGGTTGTTCTCGCTGTCTGATCAGCCAAGATCTTGTTTACGCCATGGGTTTTCATTTGAAGAATTTAAAAAACCCCATAGCATTTTGCCAGATGGATGGTTCTGTGGCGGGTGGAATTCCTGCATCTTTTGTTACCGAACCACTTCAAGTTTCTATTGGTGAAACTCATAATGAAACCATTAATTTCATCGTAGCTGCCATAGCTGATAATGCTGTCATTTTGGGAGTCAACTGGCTATGTAAATGGAATCCTCTTATTGATTGGAAAGAGGGATGGGTGCGAATACCTTTATTGCTACCTGACAATGACTTTATACTTTCAAAGCACCAGCATGATTCTCCCCTTGACGTAACTCCTATCACTGAACCCGCTGGTCCCATATTAGCTCTTTCTCCTTCGGAAATCATCCCTGGTGAGGAGAAAATTCCCGAAGAATATTGGGACCTTAAAGACGCTTTTAGTGAAAAGTCTTGTGACTCACTTCCTCCTCATAGGGCTACTGATTGTTCCATTGATTTTCTTCCTGGAGTGCAGTTACCTAAGCCTCGTCTTTACTCTATGACTCCACGTGAAATGGAGGAGTTGCGAAAATTTATTGACAAGAACTTACAAAGGGGTTTCATTGAACCGGCTAGGCCACGTGTGGCCGCACCAGTGATGTTTAGAGAAAAGAAAGATGGCACTCTTCGATTAGTTCAGGACTACTCTTACCTTAACACCATTTGCGAGCACAATGTCTACCCACTTCCGCTAATGAAGGACATGCTTGCCCACCTGGCTACTGGCAAAATTTTTACTAAACTGGACTTACGTGAAGCTTATTATAGAGTGAGTGTCAGGCCTGTTTCTTCGAGTACTTAAGAAAGACCACACTTAAACATTATTTGAAATGAATAAGGCTACTTTTACTAAGTAACAACAGTGAACAGACCAAGTAAAGCAGAGAGTGAATAGTTTAGGCGCGAACATAGAGTATTAAAGCTTAAGCCCATCCCAATCCCTAACCCCCCCCCCTTAGCATTGTCCAATATACTTTCTTCTCCAACGTCAGGTGGGCAGGTCATCACTAGCATGGAATGCGAGACCGTTAGTCGAGAGATAACACCAGCTGTCTAACATCTTCCACCAGCAGAACAATTGAATCCCAGCGCCCCACCCTCCCCGTTGCCATGGCAGCTAAGCAGAACTAGCGAAGGCTGACATCCGGACCTCCTCCAAGAGCAGCGAGAAATCCCGGACGTCTCGCAGAAAACGAGATGCTAGACCTGTAAAACAGACAAGAAAAGACAAAACAACATATAGGAGAGAGGGAAAGGGTCATGGTTTGTGCGGATACTTGGCATAAAACTGGCGTACCAGTTTAGGAGCTTTGAGATGCTCTTTATCCACCCATTCGTTGTGAGAAGGGGGAAAGTCCTTCCACATGACTAAGAACTGAGTTTTATTCCGACGGACTCTGGAATCTAAAATGTCACGAACTTCATAATGCTGGTGACCATCCACCATTGTAGGCGCAGGGGTATCAGGAAAAGGTTTGCGGAGATGCAAAGTGCGTTCAGGCTTTAACAGGTGAACATGGAACACCGGATACAGGCGACGGTAGGTTTTTGGGAGATCCAAACGGACGGATACAGAACTGATGATTTTTGTTATGGTGAATGGACCAACAAATTTAGGCCCCAGTTTCCTGCACTTTTGCGGGCTATCCAAATGCTTTGTAGACACATAAACCCTATCACCAACTTTGTAGGCCGGGGCGACTGCCCGTTTCTTGTCAGCATATAATTTATGTGATTGATGAGCATCGTTCAAAGTCTTGCGTATGATTGGCCAAACTGAAGACAGTCTGGAGGACCAATCGGCCAAAGAGGGAACTGTTGGTGAGTCGTGAGGCAATTCGGGTATGGGTACAAAGTCCTGTCCATAGATGATTTTAAAAGGGGTCATATTCGTACTGGAGTGAACAGAGTTATTATAGGCCACTTCGGCATGTATCAGGAGATCAGCCCAATCATCTTGTTGAAAATTTATGAAACAACGTAGGTATTGTTCCAAAACGGAATTGGCCCTCTCACAAGAACCATTCGTTTGGGGATGGTAGGAGGAGCTTAAGCCTTGGGCGGAGCCAATCAGCTTCAAAAATTCCTTCCAAAAGAGAGACGTAAATTGAGTGCCTCTGTCCGAAATGATACGCTGGGGAACACCATGAAAACGGTAAATATGGTTAACGAATAACCGAGCCAAAGATTTGGAAGATGGAATCTTCGAACAGGGGACAAAATGAACTTGTTTGGAGAAAAGATCTGTAACAACCCAAATGACGGTATAGCCTTGACTGGGTGGAAGGTCAACAATAAAGTCCATCGAAATTTCTTTCCAAGGTACCTCTGGCGTCGCCACGGACTGGAGAAGGCCATGTGGTTTTCCCGGCGTACGTTTAGACGCAGCACAAACAGGGCAACTGGCAATATACGATTCAACATCCTTCTTAAGTGAGGGCCACCAGAATTGTCGTTTAACAAGGTGTACAGTCTTAACGAACCCGAAATGGCCTGCTAGACGTGAGTCGTGTGCGCGTTGCAATACAAAAGGTCGTATAGTACTAGGGACATAGATTTTGGAACCAATCCAGGGAAGATCGTCCCTAATAGTACAATCACCTGAATGTGCGGAATACCATTCATCAGTAAGCAGTTCAGTCTTAATACGAGCAATCAGCTCAGCAGGTGGAGTAGTTTGGACTGCGGAATGGCTTCTAGTAGATACAGGAGAAGCTGGTAAAGTAAGCGGCATGATGGGCTGTACAATTGTCAGTTTAGAAACATCATATTGTGGTAGTCTGGAGAGGTCATCAGCCATGAAATTTTTTCCACCAGGAATATATTTAAGATGGAAATTGAAGCGATGGAAGTAGTGTGCCCAGCGAAGTTGTCTCGGGGACAATTTACGAGAGGAGGTGAGAGCCTCCAAATTCTTATGGTCCGTCCAGACTTCAAACGGATGGGGAGCACCCTCAAGAAAATGACGCCAAGTCATGAGAGCCCAACGAACAGCAAAAGCTTCTTTTTCCCAAATGGCCCATCCACGTTCGGTTGTGGAGAGCTTGCGAGAGGTGTAGGCACAAGGTTGCAATTGGCCATGGTGGTTGAGTTGTAACAAGACTGCACCCACAGCGACATCACTGGCATCCGCCTGAACTACAAAAGGGGAGCTAACGTCGGGATGTTTAAGGACAGGTTCAGCCGCAAATAAACATTTAAGCTTTTCGAAAGCGGCTTGGCATTCCATGGTCCATTTGAGGGGAGTTCCTGGTCGAGGTTTACCCTCACCCTTCGTCTTAAGAAGGTTCGTAATGGGCAAGGCAATGTTAGCGAATGATGGAATAAATTGGCGGTAAAAGTTTGCAAATCCCAAAAAACTTTGGAGTTGTTTACGAGTTCGGGGAGGAGCCCACTCTGTCACTGCCTTTACCTTTGCAGGATCCATCTCAATTCCTTCAGAAGAAATGCGGTAACCCAAATAATCAATTTTTTCTTGGTGAAACTCACATTTGGATAATTTGGCGTATAGCTCAGCGGAACGGAGTTTTTGAAGGACGGAACGGACCAGTTTAACATGTTCGTCGTGTGTTTGTGAGTAAACGACGATGTCATCAATATAATCAGTAGCCCTATGAGGAGGAAGTGAATCACAAGATCTCTCACTGAAAGCCTCCTTTAGGTCCCAATATTCCTTGGGAATCTTCTCCTCGCCGGGTATGAATTCAGGAGAAGCGAGAGCCAATAAGGGGCCAGCGGGTTCAGTTACAGGGGCTGAGTTACTGGGTGGAAGGTGATTGTCCTCTGATGGTAGAGAGGTATGTTCAGGTAATAACAAAGGTATGCGTACCCAACCCTCTTTCCAATTAATTAGAGGATTCCATTTATGAAGCCAATTGACCCCCAGAATGACAGCATTCTCAGAAATGGCAGTCACGATGAAATTGATGGTTTCAGTATGAGCTGTGCCAATAGAGACATGAATTGGTTCGGTGATAAAAGATGCCGGGGTTCCCCCTGCTACAGAACCATCCATTTGGCAAACGGCTATGGGAGTTTTTAGAGTTTTTAAATGAAAACCCATGGAAGAGACTAATTCTTGGCTTATGAGGCACTTTGACCAGCCAGAATCATAAAGGGGCCCGGAGCGGTGACTCACCAAATTGTCGTCAGAAGAATTTGAAGACGCCTCCCAGTCGTCAGGGTGGGTGTCGGGCTGGTCAGTGGAGAGGTTCAGAGGCTCCACCCCACTCATAGCCGGTCTACTGCGCACGCTCGGAGTTTTTGGAGGCTTTCTTTCCGAAGAGGAATGTGGGGGTGGAGGTTGCCTTGATCTGCATTTGTCTGCCCAATGCCCCTCCTTTCCACAACGATAACAAGGGCCTGTGCGAGGTTGAGTTGATTTCCGCTCCCCCCCCCCTTTGCAAGTGGGAATCCTTTTCTGGGGATCGAGATTTGAGGCTTTCCCTCTGTGGTTTCTTTTCAAGACGGACTGGATCCTGTAAGTGGGCTTGATCCAGTTCCACATCTGCAGCGAGGTCTATCCAATCATCTAAGGTTTCGGGGCGGAATCTGTTTACGCACGTTTGATAAATGTCCTTATTAAGCCCTTCAATATAGAGATCCATTAAAGCCCGGTCACTATAACCGGTCATAAACACGGATAACTCCTGAAAAATTTGTGTGTACTCTTGGACCGTCATACTCCCCTGTTGTAGGTTTTTCATTCTCATTTTAGCTTTCCTTTCAACACGGGGGTCTTCAAAACGCCTTCTAAGAGCATTCATAAAACGATTGAAATCCTGCAACGCGAGTGAGCGGCTATTATGCAGGGAGACCAGCCATTTGGAAGCTTGATCCTCCAGAGCCATTGAGACAATTCTAATTTTGATTTCATCATCTAAATCAACTGCGTAAAACTGCACGAAATTATCGACGTGAATTAGAAAAAATGCCAGTTTGTCGGCACTACCATCGTATTTAACACCCAGGGTGGGGAGTTTTGCAAGCCGACGGGGGGAGGTGGGTCGGGCTTCTCTGTGCAATTCCCTGCTGGCTCGGGGAGGGGGGGAGGGTGTTGAGCTCCTGCTTTCTTTGGCAGCTGCTGAATGCGTTTCTTTTAGCTGTCTGCGTTCCTGCTCCCTCCCCCAGAGTTTATCCAAGGCCTCCCGCTTCTCGTCTGCCTGGCGAAGCAGTTCTTGGGCCATCTCTTTTAACTCCCTTTCTTCTCTTCGACCCCCGCGAAGGTCGAGGCCCTCAAGAACGCCCCTACGCCAGCCTCCAAGATGGAGCTGTAGGCATTCCTCAGCCTTTTAAATTTTTACGCGCCTTTCATCCCCCACAAGGCGTCGCTAGCCGAGCCGCTACATCGATTGCTCGATCGCTCCGCGGCCTGGTGCTGGGGCGACCGTGAGGCGCATGTGTTTGCGGCTGTCAAAGCTACGCTTACGTCAGAGGCAGTCCTTGTGCAATATAATGATAGGCTGCCTATGACCCTAGCGTGCGATGCCTCCCCTTTCGGCCTGGGGGCCGTCCTGAGCCATTCCTTCCCAGATGGCTCAGAAGCCCCCATTGCTTTTTATTCACGGACAATGTCTCCGACGGAGAGAAACTATAGCCAGATCGACAAAGAGGCTCTGGCTATAGTGTCCGGGATTAAAAAGTTCCACCAGTACTTGTACGGTCGGACCTTTGCCGTCTTCACAGACCACAAGCCGCTCCTTGGGCTTCTGGCCGGTGACCTTGCCCGGCCACCGAGAAGAGCCCTGCTGAGCTCTTGATGGGCCGCCACCCTCGGACAACCTTGGACACGCTGCACCCATCCTATAACGAGGTGCAGCCTTGCAACCTGGGGGCGCTCCCTCCCCGCCTTTTCCAGGCCGGAGACCCGGTATATGCCCGCAACTTTGCAGGGGATCTGAAGTGGGTCCCTGCCACCATTTCTGACCTAACGGGCCCCTGCTCTTTTAGGGTCAACCTCCCTGATGGATCCGAGTAGCGGCGCCACTTGGATCAACTGAGGCGCCGCCTTCCGCTGCCGCAGACCCCGACACCAGGACCGCACTGCCAAGTTGCCCCCGTTGGGCCAGTTGTCACTCAATCCGGACCGCCGCAACATTCGCATGAGGCCTTCGCCTATTCAGGCCTCCCTGACTCACACGCCGCCTTCCGGCAGACATTGGAACACATGGCTCAAGCCAACAAGGACGTGCGGGCTTTTGCGCCTAAAATCCCGCCCTACCCGCCCGCCACCAACTGGCAGCCACCTCCAGACTATGCCCCGACCACCACGCCCCCTCACCACGACTTACCGGTCCAGCCGACACCGCTTCCTTGGGTAGGCCCTTCTGACGCAGCCGCCTGGAGCTCCACTCCCCAAAGGGAGGAGCTTCCATGGGACCTACTTACCTTGACGAGCTCTCCGCAGCAAATGAGGAGGTCTGGGCGGACCCGACGACGCCCCGCCTACTTGGCGGACTACGCATGTGCAACTTACCTTGACGGACAGCCAAGTCACACATGCGCAGACCGAGGGGGGAAAGGGTGTTATGTCCTCGACCTGCGACTGGTCTCGACTTACGACCAGCCGCAGGTCTTACAGTCTGCCGGATAGGACCATGGCAACAGGTTGTAGCAAGCCTGTAAACCGCCAGTCGCGCCTGATTGGCCAAGACGCGACTGGCGGGAAAGCCGGTCCTGACGCGCCCTGATTGGCTCCCCATTTGACAGCTCGCGTATAAGTAGCTGTCAAACGCGGGAGCCCGTCTACCGCGCTTATTATTTCTGTAGATAGTTTTTCCTGCGTTTGCCTCGCTCGGTTAATAAACGGCAATTGTTCTTGCTAACCTGGACTCCCTCAATTACGAAATTTAACAGGTTGGGGAGGCCTTGAGGGTCTCTTCTATCACCAGGACCCCCATGGCCTTCCCCACCCTCAGATTCCTCAGGGGCACATTGGGATCCTTCAATTGGGAGCTCTTAGGAAAGGATCCTCTCCTTGTGGGTTGCAAACAGCTTTTTCCAGTGGGGGAAACAGGACAAAGCAAGTGGGGGGAAAGAGTTTCCTTTGCTCTATTTCCAGTCTGAAGGAGACCCCATCCCACGTGGGACCACAAGGCTGCCCCTCCCATATCACCACCACCATGGCTCCCACCCACTGGCTGAGTGCAGGCCTTACCTTTGCAAGCCCCACGGACTGAAACTGCAAAGTAAGACCAAAGTTTCTGGCTGGCAGAGTTCTTCTGGCTGAAGGGGAGACCAAAAACGAGATGCATGGAGGACTCAGGAGGGGAAAATGGAGCCCTCTGCCTCAGCTTCTTAGCTCGGACAAAGTGGAACACAGAGCCATGTCGCCTGGCACACGCGGCCTTCCCCTTTACTCTTCTGGTGCACACGTGTGTGGGATGATCAGCTGGCCTTTGCCTGCATGACAGTGCCAGAAACTGGAAAATCTGGTCTTCCTGAGGCAGGATATAAAGCGAGTTTTAGACATAAGAGTGGAATGAATTGGGATCAGACTGGATGATCTTTAGTCATCTTTATCTTTACGCTTTGTAAGGAACAAAAAGCATCTTTGAAATAGGAAGCTGGAACTCAGGAAATTCAAGAGTCAAACCACAAACACCTACTTATAAGTAAGTGAAGTCAGTTGGAAGTCCCAAGTCCCTTGCAAGTCAGACAGAGGGCTCAACCACATAAGTCAGAATGGAACTGGGGTTTCCTGCATGCTTCTCTGCCCAGCAATATGGAGCTGAACCAATCAGAGAGGAGTTAAGTATTTCCTGTGATGCTGTCTTTGTCAAAGTATAAGAATGAGTGTTTGCTATCAGAAGACTGTTCGGAAGTTCCATGCTGGCCTTTGACTAGGTTTCTGAACCTGGCAGCCATAAATAAACTTTTCCTGATTCTGAGAAGTCCAAGCCTCGTTATTTCCTGCAACATTCTGGTTTCTGCCACTACATGAGCGCCAGCCAGCTGATCGTCCTGTGTGTGCGCCAGGGGTGGGTTTTAGCTGGTACAGACCGGTACGGGCTTACTGGATGGTGAAATTTAGTGTGCCTTCCCGTACCCATTCTTCAGGAGGCCCCATAGCCTCCCCTGGCCTGCCCCCCACTCGCTCCCCCCGCCTGCCTGGTTGCCACTCCCTCACACCACCCATCCACCCCATGCTTTCCCAGTCCCCCCCCCACTTCCTTTGCCCACCCAGCTGAGCTCGAGGCTGCAGGCAGCCGGGAAGGTGGGGGGGATGCTGCCCGTCTGCCTATCCCCTCCAGAAGCAACTGGGGAGGCCCTGGGACGGTCAGCAGCCCATGCACCACTGCCATGTGACCGCTCTGGGGGCGCAGCAACAGGATGCGAAGGAGAGGCCATCCAGCAGAGGTCAGTGGGTTTGTGGGGAGGTAGTGTGGGGCTGGAGACAGCAGGGAGGCAGGACATCGAGGTCACCCTGGGCGGCTGCTCCTTTGTACCCCATTGCTGGCAGCAGTTGGCTTTCTCCTGCCGATCCTTCCCCTCCTTGCATCCAGACATGCCCTGGGTCAGTCAGCAGCCCCACACACCCTCCATGTGACGGTCTGGGGGTGCAGCCAGGAAGGATTGCTAGGAGAATGCCAATTGCAGCTGGAAGGTGGGTGGGGTGCGGGTGGGGAGATATTGTGGGGGTCTGGACTGGAGGTGGCAGGAAGGCAGGGGTGAAGCTAAGTCCCCATCCTGGTGAAAAAAAGAATCTCCCACCATCCTGGAACTGCGCCCTGGGAGAGACCTGGGATCATCCCGGCCACCTTCGCCCTCGGCCATCACGTGCCTCCTTCCTTTCTCCACCCACCCAAGCAAAGAAAGGGGGCCACTAAACCGCCTGCTTGCCCTCATTCCCACCAGCCCTCCCCCTCCTCTCTTTCAGCCTGGGCTCTCTGGAGGGGGAGGGGAGGTCTCTCCCAGGACCTGCTTCCCTTACCTCACGGGCGCAGTTCCAGGACGGTGGGAGATTCTTTTTTCACCGGTATAGGGGGGCATAGCTTCGGCCCCTGCCTTCCTGCCACCTCCACTCCAGACCCCCACAATCTCTCCCCACCCGCATCCCACCCACCTCCCAGCTGCAGTTGGCATTCTCCCAGCAATCCTTCCTTGCTGCACCCCCAGAGCGTCCCATGGAGGGGGTGTGGGGGCTGCTGACTGACCCAGGACCCTTCTGGATCCCCGGAGAAGAAGGATCTGCAGGAGAAAGCCAACTGCTGCCAGCAATGGGGCACAAAGGAGCAGTCGCACAGGCAGGCACCCAGGGTGACTTAGAAGTCCAGCCTCCCTGCCATCTCCAGCCCTATGCAACCTTGGAATGCGGCTGAGCGGGTGATTTAGTAGCCCCCTTTCTTTGCTCAGGTGGGTGGAGAAAGGAAGGAGGCACGCGATGGCCGAGGGCGAAGGTGGCCAGGATGCTTTATCCCACGCCTCCTTCCTTTCTCCGCCTGCCCGAATGAGCGAAGGAGGCACCGGAGTCAAACTGCCCACTCGCCCTCATTCCAACCAGCCCTCCCCCTCCTCTCTTTTGGCCTGGGCTCCCTGGAGGGGAAGGGGAGGCTCTGTCCAAGACCGGCTTCTTTCCTTCCCTCCTGCGGCTGGCAAAAGAGGCATTTTCACAGCGGAGGCTGAAGTACAATCCCTGCGGTCAGTTCCGGCTCTCCCTTCCCCAAGCAGGTCCTGTGGCTGCTGGAGCCTCGGCCGGCTCTTGTCATCGCTGAGAGCTTTCAGCAAAGCGGCTCCAGCAGCCACGGCACCTGCTTGGGGAAGGGAGAGCCGGAACTGACTGCAGGGATTGTGCTTCAGCCTCCGCTGTGAAAATGCCTCTTTTGCCAGCTGGGAGGCTGGCAAAGAAGCCTCCATTTCTCTGTCACTGCCAAACTGTCTGGGGAAGAAGGTCCTCCAAGCCAGGAAGGTTCTCCAGGAGAAAGCGAACTGCAATGGGATGTGAAGGAGCAGCTGCCCAGCAGAGCCGAGGGCTGGAGGCGGCAGGAAGGTGGGGGTCGAGGCTGCCCTGGGCGACTGCAATGTGATGGGGCAGTTGCAGGGGTGGGAGGCCGTCAGAGCCCCCCCCTGCCCCATGGCCAATTCGGGTCCCACTTGAAGGAACGGGCGGTGGCTCTTCCTGCTGTTGAGCACAGAAATCCCCATTGCGGTTGATTCAGCTGGAAGGACGGACCCCCCCGAAAGCAGGGGGTACTCTGCCTCTGCTGGTCCAGCTGCTGCTGTCAGGCTCATTCATGCAAGAGAACTCCCCAGTGTGAAACAAAGCAAGACTCTACCATATCTCTCTCTCCCTCCCTCTCTCTCTCCCCCCCTCTCTCTCACTCTGTGTGTGTGTGAGAGAGAGAGAGCGTGAGAGAGAGAGAGAGAGAGGGAAGGAGAGGGAAGGAGAGAGAGAGAAGGAAGGATAGACTCTTTGGGGAAATATAATTGATCTCTGGATCCTTTCTGGATATAAGATAATGAACTATAACAACTAATTTTCTATAATGTTGACATATTAAAGAGAGTGGATGGTTTCATCCCTGTAAATTTCAAAGGTATTTTGGGTCCATCTGGATTCATTTCAAAATTTCAAAGAATATTTCCCATGCTGGAAAATGGATTCAGAAGATGGAACTTCCTCCCTCCCTCCCATCTATCTATCTATCTATCTATCTATCTATCTATCTATCTATCTATCTATCTATCTATCTATCTATCTATCTATCTATCTATCTATCTATCCATCTCTATTTACCTGCCTAGCTATCTCTATCCAAACAGTATGAAACCTGATAGGGCCCCTGAGTTGATAAAATGCCTGTTCCTCTCCAGCTGTTCTTTTTATCCAGACAAATAAGGCACCCACAACAATGCCTTCATATTGCCTGGATACAAGAGACAAAACTATGGGCCCCTCCCTTCATCCTTTTCCCTCTCCAGTTCAGAATAACCACAATTTCACAGGCTTTGGATGGAAAGGGAAGGTAAAGCTGGTTCTCCCCTCAGATTAACAATGTAGCCCTCTTCTGCCAGCTGATCTCTCTCTTCTCTGGTGGAAATAAAGATGTTGATGAAGCCTATAAAAGGTGGAATATTATGGAAATACAAGGAATAATTTTTTCACAGCAGTGAAGTGTCTGTTGCTCAGTTGGTGGGTCAGCTTTGTAAGATGCCATAACATCTAGTTAGGTCCGCCTGTTGTGTCCCTTTGGAAAGGCAGAAAGAATTAGAGTAAGAAAGAAGAAAAATTAAACAAAGAGAAAGAGAGAAAGAAAGAGAAAGAAAGAAAGAAAGGGAAAGAAGGAAAGAGAAAAGAAAGAGGAAAAGAGAAGGAAAAAGAGAAAAGAAAGAAAAAAGGAAAGAGAAAGAAAGACGAAGGGACAGAGAGACAAGAAAGGAAAGAAGGGGGGATGAAAGGAGAGTAAGAAAGGGAAAGAAAGAAAGAAAGGGAAAGAAGGAAAGAGAAAAGAAAGAGGAAAAGAGAAGGAAAAAGAGAAAAGAAAGAAAAAAGGAAAGAGAAAGAAAGACGAAGGGACAGAGAGACAAGAAAGGAAAGAAGGGGGGATGAAAGGAGAGAAAGAAAGGGAAAGAACGAAATAGGAAGGAAGGAAGGAAGGAAGGAAGGAAGAAAGGAAGGAAGGAAGGAAGGAAGGAAGGAAGGAAGGAAGGAAAGAAAGAGAGCTCATGACTTCAATTTAGGCCAAAATTTTGGTTACTAAGCAAGAGCATTCTTTAGTGAGTTTCACCACATTTTACAAGTTGGCCACGCCCACCCAATCACATGACTGCCAAGCCACTCCAATCCTGGTCACATGACCGCCAAGCCACTCCCACCAGTCACATGGATGCCGAGCCACTCCCACAAAACAGGCCACACCTACAGAATAGGTTCTAAAAAATGTTTTAATACACCACTGGCATGGGCACCAGAGACAGAGCTGCCAACATGCACCCTGGGCAACTCCTCTTCCAGATCGCATCCCTGACAAGAGGGCTGAAAAGGTTGTCCATCCATGCCCTCTTCCAAGGGAGGTTTTTCCAAGGCTTTATAAAGTTGTGCCAATACTTCCCGTGATTTGGATTCTCTCCTTCTGTTGATGCAGCCCAGGATTGCAATGGCTTTTTTTGGCTGCTGCCACACATTTTTGGCTCACATTTGAGAGATTGTCCCCTAAGATTCCCAGATCCCTCTCACAGTTCCTGCTATTGAGCCAGGCTTCACCTGATCTGTACCTGTTCATTTGGTTCTTCTAGTCTCAGTGTAAGACTTTACTTTTCTCTACATTGAATTCCCTTTTGTTAGATAGGCCCAGGGTTCAAGGCTATCTAGATCCACCTGGACCTTCAGCCTTTCTTCTGGGGTGTTGCCTATTCCTGCCAGTTTAGTGTCCTCTGTAAATTTATAAAATCTATATAGCTGTTCACTACCTAAAACCTTCTGGTTCTTCTGCAAGGAATGCATTTTTCTCAAGTTTAACTAAGAGGATCATGGAATAAATTTCAGCCACAATATCTGCTAGTCTATTTGTCCTATATTTGACAGAATCCTTTTTATTCCACTTTTTAGATATATAAAATGCTACTATTGACAACTTCTATCCAACTGGATAGGGCAGGCATTATTTATATGTGGAAATGAAGATGCCAATAGAGGCCCCAACACCAGGGATATTTTTTGATCTGTTAAATAGTTGGTAGAATGTCTTCTCCATGGATTGTATTGCTTACATTTCAGGCCTTTTATGATTAATCTGAACATGAACATAATGAAGTAAAATATTGACCATTTTTGCTAATATGGAGAAAAGCAGCTCTTGAATTTCACGGAGAAGACATGATTGCATCTATTGCTCACCCACCAACACCCACCCCTCACTTTACTAGAGGGACAAAAACACACACAAACCTGTGGGACTTTGTAGGTGCCTCCTAATGTTGACATCTGGATGGAGATTTCCCTTCCAGCTGCATCAAGAAGAGCCAGAAGGTTCTCCTTCCTTCCACAGCCGTAGTTGGGGACATTGGCTTCTTCAGTGGAGAGCATGTCCAGCAAGGCATCTGAAGTGTGGAAAGTGCTCCAATAGTTGTTATGGATGTAGTAGCCAAGTGTGAGGTTGTGCAGGAGCTGGGAATTCTTATTCACCGTTTGGACATTGAAAATGCATATGAAGCCAACTGGAAAATTATGAGCATTCCTATTGTAAAAAAAAGTTATTATAATGGGCAGCAACAAATACTGTTTAAAAATATATAATCCTCCATAAGCCTCCTGAGCCTTAAGCCAACATTGATTCAAAAGCAATGATCAATTATACAAATAAGGAAATGGGCTGAGGTACAGAAACTACAACTGATTCCGCCACTACTTTAAATAACATTTATTATTCAAGTGATAAATTAAGGATTGAACTGAGAGAGGAAAATAATCTGCAGCCTTTTCAGCTTTTTTTCAGACCTGTTTTTGAGTCTCTTTCACAAAATCAGACAAAAGAGAGAATCCATTGAAACTAAAATCATTCAGGAAATTAGACATATCCCCCCAATATAGAAATAAATGAAAAATAAAACAGAAAAGAAGGAGAGTGTCAGAATGGAGGGAGGGCAACTCCATCACCCTGAATGACTTACAGATCATTGAAAACAAACTGAAGAGAAGGAGCCATGTTGAAAAGCAACTTTGTATGCAATGTTTCTATTCCACTGGTGATTATAGCAATGAGATGGTCTCCTGGGTTGTAAAAGCTCTGTGGTTGTTTTCCATCCTGGTGCTCCAAACTCTGCGGGCATTTCATCCTCAGCTTCCCAGAGACTGGATGGGACACCAGCAGCATCAGAAGGAGAAGCAGGAGGTCCATCATTCATGGGGCGAATCAATGAATCCCCTTCCTGTTTCTAAAGAAGAATTAGAAGGATTCAAAGGATTCTCACAAGGTGGAAAATGATCCAGTGTCTTTCCTGATTGAAACCCAGAGAAACACTCAGCTTCACCTGGAAAGGAGAGAGACAGACATTCAAGAGCACAGACCCTGCCTGTCTACAAAGCTCCCTATTTCTCTGCCCAAAGTCTCCCCTGGAGGATCCGGCCAAAGAGCAGAGCTGAAGCTTTGATCATAATTCTCCCTCTCAGGAGGGATCCCTGGAGAATCCAACCAGTTCTTGGACTCAAAGGTTGTTGGGAGATTCTCTGGAGGGAAATGAAAGGGAGATAATCCCCATGTGGTTCATAATAACAGGGGCAGAGATGGGATTAAATCCATCATTATAGAATTGAAATGTTTCTGAGTGCCATCATTGAAACTGGCCCTGGGGGGAATAAACAGCCACTTTGGGTGAAAATAAAAAGAAATGTGACATTTGTTGGAATTGTGGTTAAAGATAAAACTCCCAGAGGCCAGTTAATGTCTGAGCATGTCACAGATCTGAAATAGCTGCCTGCAGAGTTGGAAGAAAAAATATATTTTATTTTGAAAGCTAATGCTCAAGGGCACCACCTGAGAAGGGCTGATGCAATAGTGAGACAGTCTGTTGAACAAAATCAACTTTAATGAAAAATTAGTCACCAGAACTTTGCAGAGTTAAAAAAACCCAGAGAGACAGAAACACAGAGAGAAATGAGAGGAAAAACAAGTGAAAAGAGATGGGGAAATCTCACGGAAGGAAGGAAGGAAGGAGGGAGGCAAGGAAGGAGGGAGGGAAGGAGGGAGAGAGAAGAGGGAGGGAAGTGGAACTCAGGACCTTCGTATTGCAGATGAAAATGCAAAATCCACCTTCCACCTTCAGAGACCTGGGAATGCAGAAGCCCATGTCCCATGTTCCCCTGCCATCCTTTCCCATGCAGAGGCCAGGCTAGGGAGCTCTTGCAGGGATGCCAGACAGGACTCTGCCTGGCTGAGTGGGGAGCCCCTCTTGGGAGGAGGAACCTGGGGAGCCTCTTGTTGGGGAAGGGAAGCAAAATCCCCCTCCAGGTTCCATCTTCTGAGTCCTGGGAAGGGGGGAGACCATCTCTCATGTTGCTCAGCCACCTCTTTTCACGCATGGGGCACTCAGGGGAAAGCAAAGCCCAGACCCACGGAGAAAGCCCAGGATGGCCAAGAAGGAGGAGGGGATGTGGGGCATTCCTGGGAAAAGGCCAACCTGGTTTATGGGTCCCAGGGTTGAAGGTTGGGGGTTCCTCCAGCCTCGCTTGGCCTCCGTGTCTTTCCAGGAGAGGCTCCTGGGGGGGAGAAGCCATGCAGGGCTGCGTCTTCCAAGGGGGATCCAGGGTTGCCCTGGAGGAAAAGGTGGCCAGCCTCACCCTGGAGGGGACCCTCCGTGACTCTGAGGAAGATGGGGGTCCCTGTGGCTCCTGCAGACCACAAAGAAAAAAAAAGGAAAACTTAAACTTTGACAGAAGAAAAAAAAGACTAATGATCAAACTCTCTAGAAAAAGTTGTTTCTCTCCCTAGAGTGGGGTCCATGAGATATAAAGCCATTAAAAGCAAAGAATGATAAAAGTCAGCCTTAAGGAAACCTATTGGAGACGCAGAGCAGGAAGATCAGAAGATGGAGGGAAATTGGACGTTAAAGAAAATAGTGTCATTAAACAGCTTATATAAAATAGGTAAAATAGTTATAGTGTTAACCTTACTTTCTGCTCTGGTTGAAAGGATTTACAATGTAGAATTTCTCTTTGTTTTAATTTTAAAAATGTGTAAACTTTCCTATTTGTGAAATAGAAACCTCACGCCAGCCACTGAAGGGAGAGACCAAAATACCCAAATCAAATTCAAGTTTCTAGTGCTTGGTGAGTCTGGAGTCAGGGTCAATCTGGTCTTTGCTGGTTCAAAAATATATCTACACATCCTGGCAATCATTGGTGTCAGAGGTGGGATTCCTCCAGGAGACCCCTAAGTGCTCCCAGTGCAAAGGAAAAGAGCCTCGGCTGTCGGAGGGAGAGAATTTGGCCCAGGGAGATCTCATCCCCTCCAGGCAACGGCCTCCCAAAGACCCGGAGCTCCTCCTGGGCCACCCGAGGCTGAAGGGGGGGGGGGCTCTTCCAGGCCAGGAGACCTTCTCATTGGGAGACTCCCCAGTTTCACACAGGAAGATCCCATAAAACAAGGACTTCCAACCAGGCTCCTCCTGGTCAGTTTCCTCCCTCAGTCATTCCCTGTGCTGGAGTTTCCTTCCCTCTGTTTGGATTCCTCTTAACACTTTCCTCCTTTTCTCTTTATCCCACTTTCTCCTATAGGAAAGGACCTGCCTCTAATTCCCTGCAGGGTCTGGATTTCCAAAGCTTCTCCCTTTTTCTCTTATTTTGTGGAAGTCCCTGAAATCCAAAGATGGGACAGAACAAAAACCGTAACAACTCCAGATTTTTTCCCCCTCTCCATCCAAACTTCAGTTCATCCCTTGAATGCTAACTTTTGTTTAAAGTAGTTATTTTAAATGGTTATACTGGCCCCTGCCCAGCCCAGTTCCCTATATTTTATAACTGCTCATCGATAGAGAATTCCCGATCCTTATAGAAACAAATGGTTTTTTATTTCAAAGAATTGGTAAATATTTCTCACATTTAAAAAAATCCTCTGCCTTTTATGACTGAATTATTTTGAAGCCCCTTTAGTGGCCAGATAAAAAATAGTCCTTCTACAAATAATGGTGTGTTTGCAACTCTCAACTCTGGTGGAGAAATGTCTCCATCCCACCTTCTCAACACTCATCCAAATGTCCAGGTGATGTGTAACTATCATTTGCCTCTGGTTTTGGATCAGGGCTCGATTGAGACTCAGTCAGCTGGTGGAGACAAAGAGGATTAAATTGGGAGGGAAAGAGGATTTTCTTGTTTCTATTCATGATGATCTAATAACAACATGAGCATTTTTTGTAAAGGTGTTTCTCTATGGGTGACTTTAATATACTGTATGGTATATTTTTGCCACTCCATTGGTCAGTAAGACTCTCCAGCTCCTGCACAATCTCACCCTTGGCCACAACCTCCCTGACAGCTGAGAGGAAACCCTTGGCCCTTCAGAGGCCTTGCTGGACAGGCTCTCTCCTGGAGAAGCCCATGTTCCCAATGAGGGTGGTGGGAGGAAGGACCACTTCCTCTGGCTCTTCTTCATGCAGCTGACAGGGACTTCTCCATCCAGATGTCCACATTAGGAGGCACCTACAAAGTCCCTCAGGTCCCTCTGTGTGTTTCTTTATTTGGCAGGCTGAGTGGGGTGTGGATGGACGAGTGATGGATCCAACCACATCTTCTCCATGGAATTCAAGAGCTGCTTTTCACTGTTGTAGACGTCCTGGCTGGGGAGGGGGATCCAGAAGGGGGAGGAGGAGGGGTCAAAGCAGACCTGTCCTACTATGATAACAATCCCATTGCTTTGGGGTCTTCTGCTATACACTTGTGAAGTGTTCAGACAAGAGTGCATGCGTGAGCCACAGTTGGACACTTTGGTCATTCAAGATTAATGAAGGATCCTGAAGGAATCAGGTCCAAAGGGCAATTCAATTCAATGTTTATTATGGTGACATGCCAAAAGCATTAAAGATAACAAGAACAAAAATAATGACAATAACAACAGTAATAACAGTATGACTAACAATAACAATAATGATGGCAAGAATAGTCCCTTTTCTCTTTCTGAAATGGAAGAGACTGAACTGATGGGGCCATCCAGGGAGAGACCCCCAAAGTTCCTTGGAGATCGTGGAAAGTGATCTTGTTCATCTTTGGGGTCCATGTGTGGTTCGGCCTCTCCATTGAAGGTGTTGCAAGTGTCACCAGAACCTCCAGCTGAAGATGAGGAGGAGGCCTCCATCACTGTGGAACCTCCGTACTGGAATCCATCCATCCCAACATCACCATAGTTGATGGAAGACGATGTCAGAAGTTCAGCCCTGGTCAACAATGTGATGGCTGGAATTTCACCCAATATCCAAAACAGTATATAATATTCTAAATGTGTTTATCTTCCAGTTCCTTTAACCTCAATGGTCCTTTAGGACAATCGTTGGACAGCCAGGGCAAATTTTAAAGTAAAGGAATCGAGGAATAGTGACAATAATGGAAAATGGGATTGGTGAGTTAAAATCCAAACAATTGAATTTATAGCTATTCCCAGCTTTCCCCCCAAGGTTTGGTCAGAAGAGAAGTCAAGGAATAGCTGAGGTCTTCCTAGTGTTACCTTCCTTCATCCCACAATTCCTCGGCCTTCAAGATGGAGATTGACAACCGGAGTTTGACAAGTGTCCACCAAGGTCTCTGCCACCCGATTTGGATGTGAAAACCAAATACGGAAAGCAAAACAGGTAACCAAGACTTGGGGGGCTGCAAAGCAGGTGCCAGTCTCTGTCCAAGCCCCATTTCCATGAAGGACCTGATGGCCTCCGGATGCCTTGCTAGGAAACAGGGGCTGGGTGAGGCCACCTCAGGGCTTCCTCTCCAAGGGGCCTCCGTCCTCTCTGCCTTCCCCACAAAAGGGCCAAAGGGGGAGGAGAAGCCATTCTGGGCAAGGAAGGAGGGGCTGGAGTCTCTCTTGTGGCTCAATAGGTTTCCAATGTCCAGGAGGCGACCTCTGACCCCCTGGGTGACCCTTTCAGAGGTGTTATCCTTGCCAGGATCCTCCTCAGAGCCTTCTATGAGGAGGGGGGGCTCCCCATGGGTTGCCTTCCCCTCAAAAGCCCCGCAGACTCTCAGAGGGAGCCCTGTTGGGGGAGCCTACCAGCCCACCTTCAGCCCAGGAAAGGCTTCCTGACCTTTTCTTTCATCCTCTTGGATCCAGCTATGGGGAGATGCTGGGGGGGCCTCCTCCTAGACCTCTCAGCAACTAGGGACCTCTCAATAGGGCCTTGAAAGTGATGGGAGCTGCTCCCCCTCCATCCGGACCCTCCCAGCTGCCAGGGGATCTCCGCCCTGGGTCCTCTGTGGAGAAGGGCGGGATATAAATATAAATAAATTCAAAGTCAAATATGGGGGGGTCACAAGGGGAAAAGGGAGATCCCGAGAAAGGCAACGTTTGTTGAATATAAAAGAATATGAGAGGCGCCTGTGTGTGTGAAAGCCGTAGGGAAGACCCCCCCCCAAGGCCCCCAGGGGAACTGAGCAGACAGAAGGGGCTCAAAGTGCTGAATGAGATGGGGAGAGGGTGGGAGGGGCCGACATCATCTTATTACACAGCTCTTACACCACAGAGCAAAGTCTTGCACCCCAGCCAGGCTTTTCTGAATAAGCATCCCACAACCCCTGGGAGCCTCCATCAGCCCTGGGAAGATGGAGGCCCCACCCACAGTGGAAGAGGAAGGGATCCAGCCGGGCAGCCACTGGGAGAAGTTTGGCAGAGGAAGGAAGAGGCTCCTAGGACAGCAGAGCTGAATTTCCATCAGGAAGGAGCCACCTGCAGAGTCCCCCAGGGGCCCTTCAGCTCCACCCGGCTGCTTGGCTGGAGTCAGGAATTGGAGCGTCTCCGGGGATGCAGCATCCTTCAGCAGGGGTGGGGGGGGGGGGCAACAGAGAGGGGCTCGGTTGGGCTGAAACCTTCGGCTAAAGGGGGAGGGCGATGTAGCCCTTGAGTCTCAGCTTCGAGAGGCTTCCCGGAGCTACAAATCTTCTCCTTTATTGGCTCTAGAAAAACTCACTTTCTTTTAATGCTCTCACCAGACCCCCAAGAGCATCGGAGAGGGTGAAGGCCTCTAAAGGATGGGGCTGAGGCCCCTCTGAATCCCAGGGGGGCATAATGGGGAGGTGGAAGAGGTAGGGCCCCTATGGAAAAGGGGAGGCAGTTTGATCTCAGGATAATATTGGAAGAAGAGGACTGGAGGCCGCCCCCCCGCCTCTGGCTTGGTGTGATGGGCAGGGACCCCCAGACATTGGGGGGAGGGGTACCACAAGTCTCCCGTCTCCATCCTCTCCCTTGCCTTGAAAGTGATGAGAGCTGCTCCCCCTTCGTCTGCCCCCCCCCCAGCCATCGGGCGATCGTCTGAATGGCCTCTGAATGTCCAACCAGGCCTGGGAATGGAGGGGGGCGTGTCGGGCGTCTCCGCCATTGGGGTCTTCCTGCTTCTTTTCTGGTATCCTCGCCCAAAGGTTTCTGGTGTGAAAGAGAAGCCCCAGGGGACCCTTGTGGGTCAGTCAGGGCCACTCGCGATGGGAAGGTCTGGAGGGGGAGGAAGCGGCTCCACCTCAAATGAAACAAAAGGGAAGTTTTGGGGCCACCTGCATCAGGTCTCCTGTCCTTTCCATCTCTCCCCCAAGTCAGACAGAACATCAAGCGTGCCTCCATCAACACGCAAGAAAGGAAACTCCCAGCTCCATTGTTTGTGGAATTGAAATCCTTTTACTGCTTACGAAAAAGATAGCAGCGAAAGTAAAGCCAGATCTGAGCCTGAAAGGTTCGAACAAGCGTAGATCAAAAAATAACCCAGCCCCCTGCCCCCAAGGACCCCACCCCCGCATCCAATCTGCAGCTCGCTTAGGTGTCACGCGGATTGCATCCCCATCAGGTTGGCATGTAGGACGGTTGGCCTTGACCAGGACCAAACACCGGCCCCCAGCAAGTGCAGAAGATGGTGAGAAGAAAACCCCCTTCTCCATCTCTCCTCCTGGACCCTTCAGTCCCATTCCAAACACCAGGCCCCCTCCCTCCCCGTTTCCATGGCAGCCGATAGCAAGTAAGCAGAGCAGAGGCTGAGGCTCTCCTTCTCCAGGTGGGGCTGCCTAGAGTTGGGGAGGCTGTTTCATCACTGCCCCCCCCAACTTCCAAAAAAACAGAAGGAGGGGATGAGCTCATGGGCCTCAGCGCAATGGCAGTTTGCCCCCCCCCCCGCTGCCCCTCTAGGGGCTTCTCAAGAGGCAGCTGCCAGAAGAAGCCCCTCTGCCCTCGGAGTGCTGGGTCGGACAAAGACCGGGGAAGGAATTAAGGGGGGGGGGGATGTCAGGGCGTCTTTTCGGATGGGGAGGAGGGGGAGCAGATTGAGGGAACTCAAATCCTCAGCTGATGAAAAGCTCCAGGAGATGCCACAGCTCTTCCAACCTACCTGGACGCAGGCAGGAAAAGGGGGGAGGTTCCCCCAAGACACTGGATCTATCGAAAATGGTTAGATATGGTGAAATTTTAGACATTGAGCTGATCAATAAATAAGTCAGGGAGACTAGGATAGATCTATTTCGAGCTTTTTAGCTCTCATCAGTTAGCCATACCCTTACTGGGATTTGAACCGGGGCTGTATTACTTATTTATTGATCAGCTCAAAACGTAACACACATATAAAAAAACAAATCACACAACAGAACTCATAGCTTTCTGTCTAGATGGTCTCTGATGAAGGCAGAAAAGGAGAGCAGTATGCTTCCTCCTTTAATTGGGGCTTAACAGGGTGTTGTGACACAAGTGTGTGTGTGTGTGTGTGTGTGTGTGTGTGTGTGTGTGTGTGTGTGTGTGTGTAGAAGCGAAATAATATATACATGTACAGTTAAGATGACACAAAAATGTTGATATAATGTAAGGTGTTGTAGAAGGGAAGATTCGGCGGGTGATGGCCGAGTGTCCAATATTGTGAAGTGGGATGGAAGGAAGGGAAAGTGTGGGGAAATGCCTCTTTCATGTGGGGCAAAGCCATCAGTCTCTGCCTTCTTCTGCCTTGAGGAGAACCAAAGGCCTCTCTGTGCTCACTGGGAATCTTCCACTGACCTTCAGCTGATCCATCAGAGTTTTTCTTCTCTCCTTCCAATGGATTTTGCAAAGGGATCCTATTCCCAATTAGGAGCCATTCTGAGACCTAAACATTGATTCCCAATTGATCAGCAACCTCTGTGGTTGGAGAGCAGAGCAGCTTCCATGGGTGCCTCTTCCTAGAAACCTCAAAGTCCCCCCCCCCCTTTATTCTCCCCCTTCTTGGACCTGGATGGATGTTATGCAGCACTGAAGGTTTGTGACCTGGTCAATGATGGGGCTGCCTTTAGACAGGATCCCTCCAACCACCTCCTGGGGAGAGTCTCAGGGTCCCCTTTCTCTGGGCATCTTCTCCAGCCCTTCACACACAAGAGAAGCTTGGAAGAGGAGCAGAGAAAATGCTTCAGGTAGGAATTGTAGAGTGGAAATTTAAAGGGTCTGAAAACTGCTATTTTATTTCTCTGGTTGATGAAAGAAAAATAATAATAAAGTGGAAATTTCTTTGCTCATTTTATTTTTTAATTTACTTGGTTTTTATTATTTTTGTGTGGAGTACATACCAAAATAAGAACAATCCCAGATTGAAATCCAAGAAATCCCCATTTCTACTGAACACTTTCTGCAAAGGAGGTTTTATCAGAAAATCAGGAAAGAATGATATAAGAAGGTATATGAAGATTCCCCTCCCCAGTTGAGAGCCAGTCAAACATGGCATTTCCCATCATTCCGGCATTCTCAGGGAGAGGATCAGGCAGCCAGGCTGGTGCTTGGTTCCCACAGCTTCCTGCTGACTCCGCCCCCACCCTCATTCATACACAAACTTTTAGCTGTAGGAACCAGTGCCTGAATTATTTTTTTATAAAGTGTCACATTCAGTAGCTGTTGCTGAACAGCAAATTCCTCTGAATAACTTTTACTGAGTTCTCTTTAGCAAGATTTATTGAAAGGGAAAGGAGCTGCAAGAATTGTTCAACAATTTCCCATTTTGAAAGGTATAGATTTGATTTTCTTTGACTCCTGCATACTGTGTACATAGTAATATCTAATATTACTATCAGTTGTTATTTATTAATATCTAATATTAATATCATGAGTAATATCTCCATTCAAATGAAAGCAATTAACAATTGCAATGTTATAATGGTGTCATGTTTTCACATTTGTTCTGGCTGTGAGATGCTCCTTTGTGTTCAGGTCTGGCCTCAGGAGGATAATGTAGCACTTGGGGATGAAGATGCAGCCCAGCAGACCAGCATTGGAGGCTAGGATGGAGAAGACCTGGACAGCCACCATGTATTTCCCTTTGGTGCTCAGATAGGTGGGCACAAAAGTCACCCAGACGCTGCAGAAGACCAGCATGCTGAAGGTGATCAGCTTGGCTTCGTTGAAGGCCCCAGGCAGATTCCTGGCCAGAAAAGCCACTGTGAGGCAGATGGCAGCCAGGAGGCCCATGTAGCTGAGGGTGACGCAGAACATGACAACGGCCCCTTCGTTGCATTGCAGGATGATCTCTCCATGCTGGGAGTGGAGGTCAGAGTCAGGGAAGGGGGGAGAAACTCCCAGCCAGATGGAGCAGATGATCACTTGGACAGCAGAAGAAGAGAGGATGATGGAGTTGGCCAAGCTCTTCCCCAACCATCTCTTCACTCGGTTTCCTGGTTTTGTGGCCAGGAAAGCCAGCACCACCGTGATGGTTTTGGCCAAGAGAGAAGAAATGGCAACTGAGAAGATGAGGCTGAAAACCGTTTGTCGGAGAAGGCAGGTGGCTTTCCTTGGTTGACCAATGAAGAGAGAAGAAGACAAGAAGCAAAGCAGGAGGGAGACCAGGAGGATGTAGGAGAGGTCCCGGTTGTTGGTTTTGACAAGGGGTGTTTCTCGGTATTTAATGAAGGTGATTAAAACAAGGCCTGTGATTAAAAACAATAGTAGGGCAGAAGAGACCAAGATGATGCCTAGATGTTCTTCATAAGACAGGAAGGTTACAACTTTGGGGATACATTGGGCTCTGTCCACATTTGGATATTTATCATCTGGACACTTGGTGCATTTTTCCACATCTGAGAAACCAAAAAGCAATTTTCTTTAACATTCTGTCCTTTTATCTTACAATAAATACTTTCTTTGGATAATAGCTGATACCATGGGCATTTTCCAAGAAGAATTTCTTAATGATTTCATTATAAAGAGAAGAATTATAAGAAGAATATAACTTTTTAAAAACAAAATGTAGCTAGGTATTTAAGTTGAGGGAAGTCCTAATTATTTCCTGTATAATGTGTAGAATCTTCATAGGAACCTACTGTACATTATTAGAAATTAGTAATGAATCATTTCATCTTTTTAGGCAAACACCCTGAGTCTTGCCACGTGGCAGTTAATATTCTGTGCTTGGAGGATACCTAAAGTATCTTGTAACACCTGGAAGCAACCTGGAATTCAGGAGAAACTTCCTAATAGTAAGAACAATTAATCAGTGAAATAGCTTGATTCTAAAGATTTTGGGTTCTTCAACATTGGAGGCTTTAAGAATAGACTAGACTGTCACTTGTCTGAAATGATATTGGGTCTCCTGCTTGAGCAGAGGGTAGGACTAGAAGACCTCCGAGGTCCTTTCCAGCTGCCTTCTGACTAATTGATTGATCTACATGAGTGGCAGAATATTTGTGTAATGAGTTCCCCCCATAACTATCCACAGCACCACATTATGGACCAGTGACTCCTTCTCAGTGATCCTCAAGGGGAGGATCCAATATACAGTGAATTGCAAGGTCTTTCAGAAGATGGACCTCACACAATTCATCCAGTTCCAAAGAACTCAGATTTTCCTAGAAAGGTGAACTTAGCAGCACAAGTCCAAACTAAGAAGTAGGAGAGAGATTTCCTCTGCTGTTAGTAAAGCTTGCTCAGTCTGCCACCCCCTCCTCCCATCGCTTCCAAGCCCCTCCTTCAAAGTCCTTTTGATTTACTTCCTTTTAGATAAGAAATTCTGCAGGTTAAAAATAAATATAAAACACCGTGTGAGCTCTGATCTATCATTTAACTTGCACTTTCATCAAAATGCTGTGGATGAATCCATTTCCACCAGGCCTTCCTTTCCTCTGGTATGAACCACCTTCCTGAGTGGAGAAGGTCCCCTCCGGACAAGGAACGCAGTCATAGCAGCAAACTGGCTCTCCTTCTCGAGCCCTCTTGACAAATCCAGGATGACAACTTTCCCCACATCTGGACTGAGGCAGGGACTGAGCAGAAGAACAAGGAAGGCCAAAGAAAAGATGTTAGGACTCTCCGTCCATGGAAAACGGAGGGAGAAATGGATGGAGACAAGGAGCCTCTGGTCTTCACTGAGGTAGATAGGAAACCTCTGACTCCTTCTAAACAGATGCAGGAGGTAGAACAACTGGCAGATTCTTCATTTCCTTCCTCCCTTTTGCTTTTGGAATTTAACATTGCAATAAAGGACTTTTCTACTTACTAGTCTAGAGCAGTGTTGGCGAACCTTTTTGGCACCGGGAGCACGCACAAACATTAAGTTAATTAGCAAGTTCTCAAACTCTTGGGAAGTTTTTCTTTACTGTGCAAGGTTTTTCCCTGCACACAACGGCTGAGAGACACATGCAGTGGAGGACAATTTGGGCCCACCCCCACCCTAAGACAAGGCCCACCAACCACAGTAAGACTGAATAAGCCAGGGGTTACTCCCTCCACCGGCTCCACACAAGATCCCATTCATCCTTTTGGAGTCGGTCCGCTTTGCTATCCGGGGAACAAGCGAGCCAAACTGCTCCTGCCCAGCGGCCTCCCCCAACTCCCCACACCCAACCATTAAGGCAACCGATGGTGGGCAACCGGAGCCAACTGGTCACAAAGCTAGGTTGACAATGAGCCTCTGAGGTCTCCCTCCTGCCTGCTTTCCCAGCACTTGCTCAGAGGCCTCCCACCCTCAGCATTTCTTTTTCTTTCTTTTTTTCTGTTTCCAGTTCTTTCTTCTTCTGTTTGCAAACTAAGCCCCGGTTGGTTGGTTGGTTGGTTGGTTGGTTGGTTGGTTGGTTGGTTGGCTAAGTGTGGTTGGAATCTAAAGCTCCATCACTGGAGGCTTTTAAGAGAGAGAACGTTTTGGCTGCCAGCTGGCAAAGGAAGCTCTCAGCCATGACTGGCACTCCTGTGGCTCCTGCTGGCTGGGTGGACAAAGGGAGCAGGTGGCGGCTGTGGCCTCAGTCTGGGGAGGTGGGGAGTGTCTCACTGAAGCACCTGCTGTGACAGCAGGGCTGGCCAGGCCCCATCCTGTGTATTGCACCCCCCTCCCAGCTTTCGCCCATGCCTCCATGCCGTTTTCAGGCACGCAACACATGGGAGATCCTAGCTGCAGTTTTCTCGTGAGCACCATTGGCCGGGAGAGGCAGGGAGAAAGGCCAATGGGGCTCACAAGTAAACTGAGGCTCCTAAGTGGGATCGAGTCAGGGGTGGGTTCCGGCTGCTTCTACTGCCGGTTGCTCTGTGCATGCGCAGAAGGCAAGAACAATATGGCCGAGAGAACCAGTTGTTGTAGGTTCCACTGACCAAGGCCTCTAAGTTACTACCAATTCAGCCAAACTGGTCCAAACCATTAGGAACCCAACTCTGATCTGGAGGAGTTTTCCATCAGGATTACAAGGGAGAAGATTAGCCTTAGAGATTTCTTCTTGATCCATCCAGGCTTTCTGGGAATCACCCTATTATTTTCAAAGAGTTTATGGATCATTTTTTTTCTCTGTTCACTTTATTTGTCATCTGCTCTAGAAGGTTCCCTATAATTGACCAACTCTTTTGATTATATTTTCTCTATATTTTGATGAATTTTTCTCAAACTTCTTCATTCACCCCCTTTAGGCTTTTCCTAAATGTTCTACTATTAAAGAACTACTTAAAACTTCTTAGTCAAACTAGAGAGAGGCTGGAAGGCTGGAAGGGACCACAGCCCCTCCCCCAACACCCCCCCCCAACCTGGGTGCAAATCACTCAGCAGTTCTTTCTTCTTCTGTTTCCAAACTAAGCCCCGGTTGGTTGGTTGGTTAAAGCGCGGTTGGATCCTAAAGCTTCTTCATTGGAGGCTTTTAAGAGGGAGAAGTTTTCAGCTGCCAGATGGCGAAGAAAGCTCTCAGCCATGATTGGAGCTGCTGTGGCTCCCGCCAGCTGAGTGGACAAAGGGAGTGGGTGGGGGCTGTGGCCTCGGTCTGGTATGAGCTCCTGGCCTGGTCTGGGGAGGTGGGGAGTGGCTTTCCTGGGTTGCTGTTGTAAAAGCAGGGCTGAGAAGGTCCCATCCCGTGTGTTGCGCCCACTTCCCAGCTTTCGCCCATGCCTCCATGCCATTTTCGGGCATGCAACACGCGGGAGATTCTAGCTGCAGTTTACTCGTGAGCAACATTGGCCAGGAGAGGCAGTGAGAAAGGCCAATAGGGTCACGAGTAAACTGAGGCTACTAAGTGGGATCGAGCCAGGGGTGGGTTCCAACTGCCTCTACTGACGGTTGCTCTTCACATCTGCAGAAGGCAAGAACCATATGGCCGAGAGAACTGGTTCAGGGGTGTGGCCAGCCTGGGTCGTTGTAGGTTCCAGAAACCCAGGCCTCCAAGTTACTACCAATTCAGCCAAACTGGTAGGAACCCGGCTCTGATATGGGGGTATTTTCTTTTTCTTTTTTTTTTTTTTATTGAAAAAGTTTTATTGGTTTTACATTTTTTAACAGGATAGGGTAATGGTTACAAAGAAATTTTGAGAGCATTCACGTCAGAGTCGTCGGACCTTCCGAGACCTCAAAATACACATTAAAAAAGTTAACATAGAAAACATTTTCCATACCACTACAAGATGGAAGCAAGTACATTTACCTAAATTCTCCCTTCCATGCTGTCAGACATTTACAAAAAGTCCGGATAGAAATATTATACAAAATTGTTCAAGAAAAATCAAGGCAAAGTTATTTTTTTGATCTAAGTCTTTTGGCTATTGTATCTTCTTTCTCTCCTCCCTGGCCCCCCGCGGGCGGGGCCGTGACCCCCTCCGTCCCCCCTGGATCTTCCCCCAGGGCAGAGGAATGTTTTTTAAGAAAGGCTTCCGCCTCAGCAACTGTTTTAATCCTCACTCTTCCTCCTTCCCAGAACACCAGCATCCCTTCAGGTGTCATCCACTTGAACCAAATCCCGTGATCAAACAAGGTTTTAGACAAGAAGGAAAATTTCCTTCTTGAATCTCTAATTTTTCTAGGGATCTGCTTCAAGATAGTGACCATTTCTCGTTGATAAATTAAAGGTTTCTCTCTCTGCGCTTTCAGGATTTCCTCTCTGGTTGACCTTCTAACAAATTTCACATGTATCTCTCTAGGCACTTCATTCATCTTGGCATATGCAGAATTAATTCTATAGGCTAGGTCAATGTCCCCCCTGATCTCATCTTTGGGTTTTTGTAAATAGTCTGCTAAAATTGTACTCATAAGATCAGGTAGGCATTTACCAGATTCCTCAAGAACATTCTGAAATCTCAAAAAATATGTCATTCTTTCCATATCTATCCTAGACACATGCCCATTTATTTCCCCCACCTCATTAGAAACATTTTTAATCTCTCCCTTAGCCCCCTCCAGCCCCCCCTCCAATTCCTCGGTCTTCTGTGTATTCTCCAACACTTGCTTCCGGGTATCCAATAGTTCCTTTTTAAAAGTACTATTTTCAGCCCTCTGGGCCTTTATTTCTGATATCAAAGTTTGCATAGAAGTTTCAAGAGAAGCCATCCTTTGTTCCAAATTTACAAGTGCTGCTTCTTGTGCCATAGTTAAAAGTTAGAGTCACTGCCACCAAGATGGCGTTTTCCGGGTGGGGCTGGTGGGGCAGATCAGGAGCTCAGTTCAATTCAGGGCTGTGAAGTTGCAAACAATTCAGAAACCAAAAGAGACACAATTTCCCAAATCAGCAAATAGTAATAACGAAGGTATTCCAGAGAAGAAGTCACAAATCCATCAAAAGAAATTTTTTTTCAAAAATCCAGAGAGAGTCCTGCTTTCAAAGAGACGCTGGAAATTTTCCTTAGTTGAAATAGTCAGGCAGGGACAAAGAGAAGCCACTTCCACCGCCCATCTAGCCAGAGGGAGAGAGTAGCAAAAAAAAGAATTTTTTAAGCTCAGCCAGACCTAGAAACAATGTTGCAGAAAGTCACAATCCACTTTCCCTTGTTAAAGACCGTCCGGAGTGAAAGTTTCCGCTTTCTCTTTGCAGAGAAGCCATCTTAGCGTGCCGCTTAAATCCGAGGGGGGGGGTTTTAAAATTAAACACCCCCCTCCCAGTCCGTTCAGCCTGGCTGGCAGCAAGGAAAAAAAGGTGTTCTTTTAAACTCACTCCCTCTCGCAGCTGAAGCCTCGGCGATCCGCCCGACCTCTCCGTTCAGCCCTCTCCATTAAAGCGAATGGCACCGACAGCCGTTGGAGAAGGAAAAAACCCCCGCTGGCATGTTCCTCTCCTCCTAGGTCGCAGAGAGGAGCGCCCTCCCCACCGCCGTGACGAGGGCCGCTCCCTCTGAGCCGACCCTACGGGAAACCTCCGGTAACCGGAGAGTTTCGCCCCCCTGGGGAGGCAGAAAAGGCAACAAAGCGGCGAGCGAGCCCTAGGCTCGCCCGTCTCCGCTGGAGCCGGATACCGGAAGTCGATATGGGGGTATTTTCCATCATGATTACAAGGGAGAAGATTAGCCTGAGATATTTCTTCTTGATCAACCCAGGCTTTCTGGGAATCACCCTGTTGTTTTCAAAGAGTTTATGGATCATCTCTTTCTCTATGTTCATTTTATTTCTCATCTGCTCTAGGGTGGGAGCCTTGCAAGAAACCTCGGACAGGGAGGGAGGAAAGCCTGAGCACATCTGTCCTCTCCACAACTGCACCTTCACCCCTGATAACGGCAGCTGTTGGTGACCCCGCCGAAGGTCTGGCTAGCGGTTGTGGTGGCTGCCGGGTTGCTCCTGCCCTCCCCCCTATGGTTCTATTGGTTCTATTGTTGCTCCGGCCAGGCACTCCAGACCACGGATCCACATCAGTGCCATGGGCTGGAGGGCTGGCGAAATGCAATTTCCATTGTCCATCCAGTGGGGTTTTCTGGGTGCATCTTCTGCGGCCTTTGACAGAAAAGACGTTCTTTGAAAGAGAACAGTAGAAATAAGGATCTTGAAACTTTTCTTCCAAAAAGGAAAAGGGTTCATAGGCAGAATCTTTTGGCCTTTTTTTTTTCAGAAAACCCAACTTCCAAATACTATGAATGTATTTGAGAAGTCTTTGCTTCTTTGTTGTATACATGGCAGAATTTGTGAGGATCCAGATTTTCCCTTCAATGGGTCCTGGGAGACGCATAAATGTTAAATGGAAAGGAAGAATTCTCTCCCAAATGGAATCAATTTCCATGAAGTGAACAAAGATGTTGACTTGTCTCCACTTAGAGAGGGAATCCCTGAGGTATGCAGTATATCCAGTCTTTGAGAATAGTTGTGATATAACCACACAAATTCCACTCCTGACAAGCAAAGGAGGGAAAATCCTCATGAATTCCTCTCCCTTCTCTGTGTCTGAAGCAAAGAGGCCAATCAGGGTCCATCTGAAGTGGAGGAGCAGCTGGACAATTGCTGGGTACAGGATCCCTTCTTTGTGGAGCATCTGGTGGAAAAAGGGGAATCGGCTTTTATTACTCAGAGCATCTGAAGCTCTTCTATGAGTGATCTGAAAAATGAATTGAAAGGATTAGAGCCATGAGCTCTTGTCATTTCCCGCCTAGACTCCTGCAATGCTCTCTACATGGGGCTTCCCTTGAGGTGCACCCGAAGGCTCCAGTTAGTGCAGAATGCGGCCACGTGGGGGATCTTGGGAGCACCAAGACACTCCCACATAACACCTCTCCTGCGCGAGCTGCACTGGCTGTCTGTGGCCTTTCGGATGAGCTTCAAGATTTTGGTGACCATCTTCAAAGCACTCCATGGCATGGGTCCTGATTATTTGCAGAACCGCCTCCTGCCACATACCTCCATCCAACCGCTCCCACAGGGAGGGCTTTCCTCAGGGTGCCGTCCGCTGGAAAATGACGGCTGGTGACCCCCAGGGGAAGGGCCTTCTCTGTGGCGGGTCCAGCCCTCTGCAACAACCTGCCCCCCGACCGTCGTACTATCACGGACCTTCGCCTCTTCTGTCGAGCATTAAAGACCTACTTCTTTCATGCGGCTGGCCTGGCATAGTTTGTTTTTACCATCGTTTTAATAGGGTTTCTTAATATTTTAACATGGGTTAAATTAATTTAATTTAATTTTAAATTTATCTATTGATTGTATTTATATGTATTTTATCTTTTATTATCCCTGTGCACCACCCTGAGTCCCAACGGGAGAGAGGGCGGTATACAAATTAAATAAATAAATAAATAAATAAATAAATAAATAAATAAATAAATAAATAAATAAATAAATAAATAAATAAATAAATAAATAAATAAATAAATAAATAAATAAATAAATAAATAAATGATGGAGAAACTGAGGCATGCCGAGCCCTCTCTCCCGGCACACCAGCCGCCCCAACCCAGCTCCACTCACATCCACATGCAGGTGCCCTTCATGCCGGCCAGCTGGTGTTTGGGCCTATGCTGAGGGCCAGGGCAGGGGACGCATGAGTATGCAGTGGGGGGGGGGGATGCTCGCATTGCGCAGCAAACTCCAGTGGGCTGGAAGTGTGTGCGAATGGCCTGGAACCCCCACCCCCACCCCCACCACAGTGCTTCCTGGCTCAGCTGGAGGCTTCCTTCGGTCTTCAAAGAGTTGCAGGGGGAAATATTTAGGCTTTTGGCTCTCTCCTAAATGTTCTACTATTAAAGAACTACTTAAAACTTCTTAGTCAGACTAGAGAGAGGCTGGAAGGCTGGAAGGGACCACAATTATCATTACTAGGTAGGATAGCAGCAGTCAAGACGTATATTTTACCTAAATGGGTCTTTCTGTTCCAGACCGCTCCGGCCTTATTGGATGCTAAGTTTTCTCAGTCCCTGGACCACTGCACACGTAGGTTTCTTTGGCAGAATAAGAAACCCAGGATAAAATTGAAGATGCTCCAGGACTCCCCATCTAGGGGAGGCTTTGGTTTACCAAAATGAGAACTTTATTACCAAGCAGCTATTCTATCCTGGGTCAGAGAGTGGACTTTATTAAGAAGGAGGAGAATCCTCATACTCCAGGGCCACGATTTGCAACACGGGTGGCATTTTTTTTGGAGTCAGGACAATCCCAAAAAATATAAACACTTTATGGACCATTAGTAGAATTTTGATGAGTATTTGGGAACGAATAAGAAATGAATTTCATTTGATGACCCCGAAGTGGCTATCTCCTCTAGAGGCCATGATGCACCTGACTCTCTATAATAGAACTAAACCCTTAACCTATCAGGAACTGCTGGATTCCTCAGGAAGACTGAAATCCTGAAATGAGTTGACAGACTTAGGTTGTGACTTAGATTGGTGGATTTTCAATCTGGTTCAATCTAGAGCAGATAAGGATAGAAATAAGGGGGGAAACTATAATTCTCCACAAGAATTAGATAAGATTTTTGTAGGGAACGTTGAGAAGCTCCGATCCACATTTTATCAATTTCTATTAGAGTGTTGGATTGGAGAGTAAGTGATCAAGGACTCAATGATTGCCTGGGGGAGAAATTGCGGACACTCGATTGAGCTCGAGAAATTGGAAGAAATTTGGAAAAAAACCTTTAAAATTAACAATGTTGGTCTCATACAAGGGGAACACATACAAAATGTTATATAGGTGGCACCTCCCGCCGGCTAGATTATCAAAGATGTTCCCAGAGGCCTCCCTGATTTGCTGGAAATGTCAGGTAGCTCTGGGAAGTTATTTCCATACTTGGTGGAGTTGCCCTCGAGCGGGAATATATTGGACTAGAATTCAAAACTGGGCTTTTGAAATTACAGGATGTAGGATTAAGCTGATTCCGGAAATGTTCTTATTAGGCATGAAGCCAGATAATTTAAATAAAACTAATTGGTACTTAACTCTCCACATCATCATTGCAGCTAGAATCTCGTTTGCCCAAGAATGGAAAACTAGTGATGTACCATCAGAGACACTGCTAATCGCTAAGATTATGGACTGCACGGAAGCAGACAAATTTACCAGTCTCTTGCGGGACAAACAAGAATCGGTATTTTATACCTGCTGGGATCGTTGGTCCTCTTGGCTACAAAGAAGGAACTCTTGATGCAAGCTGTATTTATATACTAAATTTCTGATACTATCTTTAAAGTTTACTAACTTTTTACTAATAAATTAAAGAGTGACTCAAAAAAGAAGGAGAAAGAAATAAAATCTGAAACATGAGCAAGAAGACAACCCCGGCTGGTTCATCAACAGGGACCCCGATGTCCTCCTCAACAGGAGGACAAAAAACAATACAAATGATGTTCCATCATGAAAAAGAAAAGCAAAAAAAGGAAAAGGCTACAACACTTGAAACACCTTTGCAAGAGATACGGATGGGAAGAGAAACATGGAGCAAAAAATGGAAAATATAGAACAGAGAACAGAGATTAGAGAAATTAGAGACAAAATTAGAGACAAAATTAGAGGCACTGGATAAGAAAATAGAGAGTATTGAAGGTAAAACAACATTGACAGAAGGGAAAATGAAAAAGATACAGCAATGGATGATGAAGCAAGAAGAGTCCATGGAAAAACAACAAGAATTCATAGGTGAGATTAAAGGGAAATTGGAGCAAAAAGATAAAAGAGATGAAGACTTTGATTCCAGGTTGAGTGACATGGAAAAAGAGAGCATGGGAATAGGATGGGAAATGGATAAATCTGAATATTTCCTTAGATTTCAAAGTGTAATAGAAGAAAAAGGAGAGAACATGCTTATAATAATACCAGAACTGCTGGCAGAGATTTTAGAAATGCCCCAAGAACTAGCAAGAGATGGAATAGATGATGCCTTCCTAGTAAATACAAGGTACATGACCAGAAAGGCACTACCAAGAGAAATACATGTAAGAGTCACCAAAAAAATTTTGAGGTTTCAAATATTACAGAAAACAAGAGATAAGAAACTTGAATATAGAGGAAAAGAAATCACAGTCCTAAAACAAATCCCAAGAAATCCCAAGAAAAGTGAGAGAAAAGAGAAGAGGATACAAGTTCCGATCCACAACTTTGATAAGAAAAGATGTCCGATTTAGATGGCTCATACCGGAAGGTCTAATATTCACCTAGGAAGGACAGAGATACAGATTAGATACCTTAGAAAAAGCAGAAGACTTCTACAGAAAATATATTAATGGAACTATGGGGAAGAATGGTAAAGCGGATCCATTGGCAACAAGACCAGAAGAGCTACTAGAGGGCGCTGTTGGTGGAGTGGCCATAGAAAGAGAGATTCTGACAGGATTAGAAACCAGAGGACAGAGAGAAATAATATCAACCGGAGCTATAAATAATAATAATAATAATAATAATAATAATAATAATAATAATAATAATAATAATAATAATAATAATAATAATAATAATAATAATAATAATAATAATAATAATAATAATAATAATTATTATTATTATTATTATTATTATTATTATTATTATTATTATTATTATTATTATTATTATTATTATTATTATTATTATTATTTTTAATTTCTTGACCGCTCCCTCTCCCCATAGGGACTCGGAGCGGTGCACAGGGAAACTAAAACAATAAATATACAATAAATATACAGACATATTAAAAACAAATTAAACGATACCTGTCCTAAAATACCCATTTACATACTAAAATTCCCACTTAAACAGCTAAAACCCCATAGAGAGAGACTAACCTAGGCCGGCCAAACAGAAAAGATATGTTTTTAATTTCAGACGGAAGGAGCGGAGGTCTGTGGTCGTTCTAATGTCGGGGGGAAGGTCATTCCAGAGGGCTGGGCCCGCCACAGAGAGAGCCCTTCCCCTGGGTGTTGCCCGCTGACAAAGTCTAGTGGACGGCACCCGGAGAAGTCCCTCTCTGTGGGAGCGGATCGGCCGTGAGGATGTATGAGGCAGGAACCGATCCCGCAGATAGCTAGGTCCCGAGCCATGGAGCACTTTAAAGATGATAACTAATACCTTGAAGCGCACCCGGAAGACGACAGGCAGCCAGTGCAGCTCGCGCAGGAGCGGTGTTATATGGGTAAACCTGGAGGTTCCCAAAATTGCCCGCGCGGCTGCGTTCTGGACCATCTGAAGTCTCCGGGTGCATCTCAAGGGGAGCCCCATGTAGAGAGAGTTGCAATAGTCCAGTCGGGATGTCACGAGAGCATGAGTGACTGTGCGAAGGGCGTCCCGATCCAATAGGGGGCGCAACTGGCGAACCAGGCGAACCTGGTAAAACGCCCTCCTAGCCACGGCTGTCACTTGATCTTCCATGGACAGCCGGGCATCTAGGAGGACACCCAAGTTGCGCGCCCCATCCACAGGGGCAAGATGTTCGCCCCCTATGGCCGGCGATGGAATCAGCTGGTTGAATCGGGCAGCCGGAAACCACAGCCACTCGGTCTTGGTCGGGTTGAACTTGAGTCCGTTTCTTCCCATCCAGATCCGTACGGCTTCCAGGCACTGGCACATCACCGCTACCGCATCGTTGGGGTGGTTTGGGGTAGATATATACAGCTGAGTATCATCAGCGTAGAGATGGTACTCTACCCCAAAACCACGGATGATCTCACCCAGCGGCTTCATATACGTGTTAAACAGGAGAGGCGAGAGGACCGACCCCTGAGGCACCCCACATGTGAGGGGTCTCGAGGTCGACCTCTGCTCTCCTGTCAACACAAATTGCGATCGGCCGGAGAGGTAGGAGGAGAACCACGGTAAAACGGTGCCTCCCACCCCCAACCCCCCCAGCCGATGCAATAGGATACCATGGTCGATGGTATCAAAAGCCGCCGAGAACCCTCACTCAAGGATGCGTTGATAACCTCTTGGAGCCAGCCTCGTGTCACCTCCCAGGATGGCAGTACAAGCCAGGAGGGACACGGTTCCAATAAACATGTGGTGGCTCGCAGTCGCCCACGTAACCTGTCCATATCCTCGGAAGTAACGGAGTCAAACTCCTCCCAAACAAGATCTGTCTCGTGGCATCCCACTGGGCCATCAATGGGTCTAGCTCGTTCTGTATCTGAGCGATTTTCTCCTGCAGAAAAGTCACAAATTCCTCTGCTCTACCCTGTAGCGGGGTTTCCCGCACCCTCTGTTGAAGGAGGGAGCGGGTCACCCTAAACAGGGCGGCAGGGCGGTTTTCTGCGGATGCTATGAGAGTGGCACAATGATGACTTTTGGCCACTCTCAGCGCCACAATGTAAGTCCGTAAATGGGCTCTTACCTGTGTTCGGTCGGATTCAGAACGGGTAGACCTCCATCTTCTCTCTAGGCATCTCTTGCGGCATTTCATCACCCTCAGCTCCTCGGTAAACCAGGGAGCCAGGGTGACTCGCCGCCGCAAGAGAGGCCGCAAGGGCGCGACCCGATTCAAGGCTCCCGTGGTCGCAGTATTCCATGCGACCACAAGGTCCTCGATCGGGGCGCGGGTCAGGGGTACAGGAAGTGGCCCAAGCGCCATCTGAAACCCGTCCGGGTCCATCAGGTGCCTGGGGCGGAACCAAATTGGTGACCCAGGTTCCGCCTCCCCACGGAGGGGGGTGGCGGTTGGAAAGTCGAGCCGGAGAAGTGAGTGGTCTGACCATGACAAGGGCGTGATGTCTATATCCCCTATACCCAGATCACTCTTCCACTGGCCAGAGACAAAGATGAGATCCGTTGTATGTCCACCCTCGTGGGTGGGGCCTAACATTAGTTGGGTCAGGTCCATGGCCGTCATGGAAGCCATGAACTCCCGAGCTGCCTCGGATGATTCGCCCACCGATGGCAGATTAAAGTCCCCCATGACTAAAAGTCTGGGGGTCTCAACTGCCACCGTAGCGATCACCTCCAGGAGCTCGGGCAGGGCTGCTGCTACATAGCGGGGAGCCAGGTATATAACCAGCACGCCCAACTGCCTCCCTAGGCCCCACTTCACGCAGAGGGACTCACAACCTGTGGTCTGTGGCACAGTGGTCTCTCTCGGCTCAAGACTTTCCTTTACGATAACCGCTACCCCACCACCCCTGCCAAGGGCCCGAGGCTGATGAAAAGTGCGGTAGCCTGGTGGGCACATTTCAACGAGGGGGAGTTCACCCTCGTGGCCCAACCAGGTCTCCGCTATTCCTGCCAGGTCCGGCCCCTCCTCCGACACAAGGTCATAAACGAGGGGGGCTTTGTTGACCACGGACCTGGCATTGCAAAACATCAGCCGCAAGCCCTGGCTCTGTACTTCCTGACCACCTAGCGAGCGGGGGTTGTGGCACTTCACCGTATGCAACCAACGGTTCTGTGCCCTCAACCGGGAGGATGGAAATTGTCTCCCCTCGGACCTGCCTCTCCCCACGACCTTCTGGATGGAATTGCCCTGTAGCGGAATAACTAGTGTTTCCCCCCTACTCACGGCTCCTTCCGCTCCCCTCCGTCGTCTGCTGGCCTGGCCCTCTCTTTCCATCTCTATCTCTATCCGTCTATACCCTCCCCCCTCCCTGGTACCCCCTAAAACAGACAACAACCTAGCAACTAAAAAACCCCTAAGACCACGCTTCTTCCACCTCTCCGGATTAATAAATCCCTCATCAAGGCGGGCCCTCATTAAAGTGGAGGGCCAAACCTGCAAGAGCGGGGACTCTCGCAGTCGCAACAGGTCAGCTCTTAAGTACATGATATAATTAGTGATAAAATACAATTAGTTAATAATTAATAATTATAAATAGATGATAGAAATTTAAAAATATAAATAAGTCGCTGTGCATAATTTAAAAGGCACAATGGCAGCTAAAAGTACAGAATGTTAAATACAAAATTCATAATTCATAATTAATTCCAGGAGTGCGTAGCATAGTAATAATAAATAGTAGTAAAAAGGCAATAAAAGGCTCAGAGGTCTTGGAATAATATTATATTCCTTGCGAGTTCTAAAGTTCTCAGCAGTTCTTGTAGTTGAAGGCAGGGAAATTAATGATGGTAAATAAATTAATACAGGTAGATGAAGATAAATGGACCATGGGGTAAGGTCTAAAGTGCAGGCCTCAGCTGCAAGGTCTTTCAATTCCCTCATGGTCCCTCGGCTTCGTCCCGACAGCCAGGCCTCCGTGCCAGGACTCCACGCCGCCCGTCGTTCGCCCCCACTGCTCACCACTCATTTGTCCGGCTCTCTCACAGCCTTCCGGCCCTCTCACGGCCTCTGAGTGGCGCTCCGTGTACAGCGTCCGTTGTCCGGCTCGACTGCCAGGTGGCCAGGCCTCCATGCCGCCCTGCCGCTCGCCCCCCGCCGCTCACCACTCGGTCGTTCGTTTCGGCTCTCTCTCACCGGCTCTCTCACAGCCTCAATCAATTCCGGCTCTCTCACAGCCTCTTTCTCAGCCTCTCTTACAGCCGTCGACTCATTCTTCCTTCCAGCTGGAGGCTCTCTCACAGCCTCCAGCCTCCAGCCGTCTCCAGCCTCCGGGTGGCGCTCGGCGGAAAGCGCCCGGCGTCCGGCTCGGCGCCCGGCCCGGCGTTTCGTCAGCCGGCCTCCTCCTGCCTCCAGCCTCTTTGCTCGCGCCTCCGACCACCCTGGGAGACCCGCCTGGTCTCAAAACGCTGCCAGGGTGGTCCACTCACTGGGTCCGGCCCCTTAGATCGTCTCATGGCCGGACTTACTCATTTCAGCTAGCCATTGAGCCTCCGCGACCTGCACGGGACTCAAGAGCCGACCGCCATCTTGCGCATGCGCAGTCCAATAAAACTCTTATATAAAACATAAAAATGGATGAAAATACAATATTTACAGTTAACATAAATGGACAACTCCCCAATTAAAAGAAGAAAAATATTCCACAAATTAGAAAAAATAAAAACACAAATTATTTGTTTACAAGAGGTACATATTGGAAAGAAAGATGCACATTTGTTAACCCAATCTAAACTTGGGAAAAATTTTACCTCATTGGCAGATTCTAAAAAAAGAGGTGTGGTCATTTATATCAAAGACAAAATACCAACTAAACAAATTTATGAAGATGGAAGGATTTTGATGGTGGAAATTATGCACAACAATAAAAATATACTTTTAATAGCAATCTATGCACCTAATGAGAAACAGGATGAATTCTTTAAGAAATTACATGGAAAGATTCTGGATCTAGAATACACTGACATTTGTATGATAGGAGATTTTAATGGAATTCCAAATCAAATCAGGGACCTCAAAGCGACCAGGACATCTAATCTAATTAATTAATAGAAAAACATTACCAAAGTATTTCTTTAAGATGGCAGAGGAGATGAATTTGAAAGATGTATGGAGAGAAAGAAATCCCAGTAAAGAGCAATATACTTACTACTCTTATAAACATTTGTCATTCTCAAGGATAGTTATGATCTGGCTCTCATCGGATTTAAGTGATTTAGTCCAAGAAGTGGAAATAGAAACTAATACATGGGCAGACCATAATCCAATGACAATTAAGTGGAAAGGGCAAAAAATTAGATCCAGATGGACATTAATTAACACAATATTGAAAGAGAGTTATTTTATATGTAAAATGAAAAAAGAACTGACATGCTACTTTAAAGAAAGCAAAAAAGAAGATACATCCATCCAGAACTTGTGGGATGCAATGAAGGCAGTTACTACAGGTTTAATAATAGATTCCACAAGAAAAAGAAACATAGAGAAACAATGTATAGGTAAAAGATTAGAGAATGAATATAAAACACTGGAAAAAGAGTCACAGAAATCACCACAAAGAAAAGATATTAGAACGAAAATGGATTTATTTAAACATAAAATGGATATTTTAGAAAAGGAGGAATTAGCTCAAAAGATTAGATCTGCAAAGCAGAATTATTTTGAAAATGCAAATAAACCAGGCAGGTGGTTGGCGTATAAATTAAAAAAAGAAAGAGAAGCAAAGAAGATTCAACAATTAAAAGATGAACAGGGACAAATACACTATCTAAACAAGGAGAAAAAGAAAATTATTCAAGAATATTATACAAAAATCCGAAAAATGTTGGAAATGTCACCAGATGCCTGGCTCTTACTACCATATGTGGTGGACTTGTTCGGAGGCTAAAAGTTATTGGACTATGATTCACATATGGCTGGAGAAAATGACACACAAACACATGGACTTTAAACCTGAACTTTTTCTACTTGGAATTACATCAGAAGTACTTGATAAAAACATGAAATATTTGATTGTGAATGTTTTGACAGCCGCTAGAATTGTATTTGCAAAGAACTGGAGAAATGAGAAATTACCTTCACAAGAGGAAGTCATTCGTAAGATCATGGAATGTGCAGAAATGAGTAGATTAACATTTGAAATTAGAGAGCAGGAGAATGAACAATTTTATAAAATATGGAATAGGTTTTATCAATGGTTGGAAAAAAGAAAAACTTAAGGATTATATATTGAATAACTATGGAAAAAGATTGATTTGACAAAGAACAATGCTACTATATAGAAAATAAGGTGATATATATCTAATGAAAGGATAACTGACAATTAGGTTTGTAATTTCCCAAAGACCATAACTTTTGACCTCGATTTATTAATTATTATGATACAAGGATCTAAGTCTTCTTCACAGTGTGTGCAATCAAATGTGCAAGTATGATAATATCATTTTATTAGTGAAAATCGGTGTGAAAATCGGTGTGCCCCGCCTCGAGTCCCTTCGGGGAGAGAGAGCGGGATATAAATAAAATTTATTATTATTATTATTATTCTGATCAGTATTTGGCATGCTAAACATGTGTATCTATAACATAACTTATAACAAAATAAAAGGGTTAGAAGGGACCTTGGAGGTCTTCTAGTCCAACCCCCTGCTCAAGCAAGAGACTCTATACTGTTCCAGACAAGTGGCTCTCCAGTCTCTTCTTAAAAGCCTCCAATGATGGAGCACCAACAACTTCTGAAGACATTCCTCACCATTAGGAAATTTCTTCCTAGTTCTAGGTTGTTTCTCTCCTTGATTAGTTTCCATCCAATGTTTCTTGTCTTGTTTTCTGGTGCTTTGGAAAAACAGGTTGACCTCCTCTTCTTTGGGGCAGTTCCTCAAATACTGGTACCCTGGTATTATGTCACCCCTAGTCCTTTTCACTAGATGAGACATACCCAATTTCTGCAACTGTTCTTCCTATGTTTTCATCTCCAGGCCCTTAATCACCTTCTCTGCACTCTTTCCAGAGTCTTTACATCTTTTTTATAATATAGCGACCAACCTTGGATGCAGTATTCCAAGCATGGTCTACTCAAGGAATTATAAAGCGGTACTAATACTTCACGGGTTCTTGATTTTCTCCTTCTGTTGATGCAGCCTAGGATTGCATTGGCATTTCTGGCTGCTGCCACTTACTGCTGGCTCATACATTTAAGTGATTGTCCACTAGGACTCCAAGATCCCTCTCACAGTTCCTGCTATTGAGCCAGGCTTCACCTAATCTGTACCTGCACATTTGGCTCTTCTAGCTTCAGTGTAAGACTTTGCTTTTCTCTACATTGAATTACATTTTGTTAGATAGGCCCAGGGTTCACGTCTATCTAGATCCACCTAGATATTGAGCCTATCTTCTTTTCCTGCCACCTTATTGTTGTCTTTAAATTTGATGAGTTCCCCATCTAACCCCTCAATGATGGAGATGTTGAAGAGTTCTGGGCCTAAAATGGAACCTTGGGGTCCCCCACTGTTTGTTTCCCTCCATGCAGACGTAGTTCCATTGAGGACCACAGGCTGAGTCCACCTGGGGGTGATGCTGTTGATCCCACATATTTTTAGCTGATGGAGGCATAGGTTGTGGTTTAGTTTGTCAAAGCCTTTCTGAAAACCAAGTACTCTATACAACATGCACTGAATTTCTTTTGTCCACTAATTTAGTATTTTTTGTCAAAGAATGGTATGACATTTATTTATTATCTGTTTTTGGATCCTTCATAACTCCTAGTAAGTCATTCATATTTAGACTGAATAACAAGGGTGCTAGTCTATCTGCTAGTCTACTTGGCCTATAATTGCTAGAGTCCTTTTTATTCCACTTTTTAGATAGATAAAATGCTACAATTGCCACCTTCAATCCAACTGGATAGGGTGGGTTTTATTTATATGTGGAAATGAAGATGCCAATAGAGGCCCCAACAACCAGGGATGTTTTTTGATCAGTTAAATAGTTGGTAGAATGTCTTCTCCAGGGAATGTATTGCTTTGATTTCAGGCCTTTTATGATTAAACTCAACATGAACATAATGGGGTAAAATATTGACATTTTTGCTTATATGGAGAAAAGGCGCTCTTGAATTCCATGGAGAAGACATGATTGCATCTATTGCTCATCCACCACCACCCACCCCTCACTTTTCCAGAGGGAGAAAAACCCATACAAACCTGTGGGACTTTGTAGGTGCCTCCAAATGTTGACGCCTGGATGGAGATGTCCCTTTTAGCTGAATCAAGAAGAGCCAGAAGGTTATCCTTCCTTCCACAGCCGTAGTTGGGGACATTGGCTTCTCCAGTGGAGAGAATGTCCAGCAAGGCATCTGAAGTGCGGAAAGTGCTCCAATGGTTGTCATGGATGTTGTAGCCAAGTGTGAGATTGTGCAGGAGCTGGGAATTCATGTTGATCATTTCAATGTTGAAAATGAATCGTATGCCATATGGAAAAGCACGAACATCCCTATTGTAAAAAAAAGTGTTATTTTAATCAACAGCAACAACAAATACATTTTAAAAAATATAATCATCCAGAAGTCTCCTGAGCCTTAAGCCAACATTGATTCAAAACCAATAATCAGTTACACAAATATGGGAATTGGTTGAGATACAGCAACTACAACTGGTTCCATCACTACTTTAAATAAAATTCATTATTCAAGTGATAAATTAAAGATTGAACTGAGAGAGGAAAAATAATCTGCAGCCCTTTCAGCCCTTTTTCAAATCCCTTTTTGGATGTGAGTCTCTTTCATAAGATCAGACAAAAGAGAGAAGCCATGGAAGTCAAAATCATTTGAGAAATAAGACATATCCCTCAATATAGGATCACCCTGAATGACTTACAGATCAGGGAAAACCAACTGAAGAGAAGGAGCCACATTGAAAAGCAACTTTGTTTGTGATGTTTCACGTCTATTCGAGATAACTATAGCAATGAGATGGTCTCCTGGGCTGTAAAAGCTCTGTGGTTGTTTTCCATCCTGATGCTCCGAACTCTGCGGGCATTTCATCCTCAGCTTCCCAGAGACTGGATGGGACAAAAGCAGCATCAGAAGCAGAAGCAGGAGGTCCATCATTCATGGGGCTAATCAATCCAATTCCTGTTTCTAAGACAAGCAACAGGAACAGTTGGAGGAATTCAAAGGCTCTCAGAAGAGGCTTTCCTGATATGGACAGAGAGCCACTCAGCCTCACCTGGACAGGAGAGAAAGGTGCAATCAAGAGCAGAGCCTCAGCCTGTAACAAAAGCCTCTTCCCAGAGAGTTTGACCCAAGGACGTTATCCTTTTCTGACACAAGATCCTTTGTGTGTGGCTTCAGTCTGATTTCTACATCAAAGTCAAAAACAGGATAAATAACATCATGTGTCTCAAAGGCCCAGATGGTCATAATTACAGTGAGAAGCAACTTCTCCTCTTGGGATCCTGAACTTCTTCTGGCCTCCATGTGAGGAGGAGAGACTGGAGAAAAGCATGTTAGAGTGAAAAATCACAGATACACCCCTGGGGTCATTGTTCTGTTGTGGTTGTGGTCCTTCCTGTCAGGACATGTCCAGAAAGTGATGCCAGGGAAGACAGTTCAGGGAATGGACTTCTGCTGTCCTTCAACATGGTCTCTTATCTCCAGAGGTTGCTGGGGAAGGTCACCCAGAGTTATGGAGTTTGGTGCCACTTTAACTTAAATGCCATGGAACTCTGGTGTTGCCTGTCTTCTAAGGACAAGGAGGCCATCTTGAACTCTGCCCAATGTTAAGAGTTGGGCCTCTTTGGAATTCCGCTTTATATCAGAATCCCATCTATTGACCCTAATTGCAGCGGCTTTTAAAATTGCTTGTGCCTGAACTGAAATCTCATTTCCCATCTTTTCTAGCAATATTAAATTTTGGAGAAGAGCTCATTAAGAAAGAGGAAAGTGACATCTTGTGGACTAGATCATTGCGTAAAAAGGGAGAAAATTATAAAATGGAAGAAAGTTTTTATTTTTTTTCTTTTGTACCATTTCTAAGTTGTCTTTCCATGTTCATATAATACACTAAGATTCTTTATATTTTGACCTTTCTTAGTTTATTAAATAAAGAATGGACCGTAACGTCTGCAGCTGAGATCTATCTATCTATCTATCTATCTATCTATCTATCTATCTATCTATCTATCTATCTATCATCCATCCATCCATCCATCCATCCATCCATCCATCCATCCATCCATCCATCTCTGTATCTAATCATTGCATTTATTGGCCACCCATCTTATCACAGGGAGCTCTGCAAAGATGGTGGAGATGCCCACAGTGTGGTGGTTGGTGCAACCTGATTTCCAGAGATCTGGTGGGGCTTCCTCTGCTGTTGGGATGTACTGGGGGGACAATCCTTCCCCATCTCTGAGGCTGAGGGGTTTGGAGGGGCTATTGGAGCTCCTTTCTTCCTGCTTCATTTGGATCCATTGTTCAGGGATTGTGTCTCTTCACTGGGGGTGGGAGACATTAATATGGACTTCTTGGCCTAGTGGGGGGAACTTGGGGGGCTGAGTGAAGGAGGGGGGAGAACTGAAGGGACAGGATGGTCCATCCTGACAGGGAGGAACAGAAGATGGCCCATATCCCAGGTCCACCTCTTGGAAGTTCTCCCACTCAACATCCCTCAGATTCTCCTCTCAGGGCCTGGAGACCAGATCCTGGGTGGGTCTGGGTTCAAGCTGTGGCTTCTCAATGCCAGGCTGAGGTGGGATTGGACTCTGTTCTCCTCCAGGGGGTTCACAGCCGTGTCTGACCAAAGCCACATTCTGCCCAGAGAGGAGGAAGCCCCTTCTCGGCCAGGAATGAGTCCACCCCAATGCCTGAGTTTGTACCAGGGGAGACCCCAGAGGAGAGGAGGAGGAGGGGGGATGTGGTCATCCATGGTTTCTTAGGGGCTTTGAGGAGGCTCCACCTGGACCTCTGCTTTGTCTCAGGGGGACTGCGAGGACCCCGGCCTGGTCAGGTACGTAGTGTGAATGTGGTCCTTGCAAGCAGAAAAGTGTCCCCAATACAGGTAGTCCTTAACTTATGACCACAATTGAGCCCAACATTTTTGTTGTTAAGTGAGACATCGGTCAATTGAGTTTTACCCCATTTTATGACCTTTCTTGCCACAGTCATTAAGTGAATCACTGCAGTTCTTAAATTAGCAACACGGTTGTTAAGTGAATCTGGCTTCCCCATTGACTTTGCTTGTCAGAAGGTCGCAAAAGGGGATCATGTGAACCTGAGACACGGCCTTAACGGCCGTAAACATGAATCAGTGGCCAAACATCTGAATTCTGATCATGTGACTCTGGGGAGGCTGCAAAGGTCGTAACTGTGAAAAACGGTCTTAAGTCACATTTTTCAGTGTGGTTGTAACTTTCAACGGTCACTAAAAGAACTGTCATAAGTCGAGGACTGCCTGAGTATCCTATTGTTCAGCTTCTCTCACATGAATTAATCCACTTCGGAGTTCCCATAATCCACCGACTCCTCGGGCAACAGGTTCAACCTCAGGAAACAAACCATGGTTAAAAGTGGCACATGTGGTTTTATATATATATATATTCTCCCTATACGAAGCTGCCATTGTCAGTTTCATGTTTTTAAACCAAATTTCCTCCCAGCTTTGAAAATCCAGTGTGCGTCCTTTATTCCGTCCCCAAGCAATCATACAACCCTTGACCCCTTCCTCCCCCACATCTAATAACAGTAAATATGCGTAGCACTTGGAGAGCATCCCTTTCTCCTTCCCCAAAAGAACCATGTCCAATTCCTGTTTATAGGGATAGATCCCTTCAGCCTTCTGGTCTCTTTTGCATCTTGGGAGTATCTGGGAGTATGGCCACCAATCCATATTGTATCCTTGCGAGATGAATGTTTCCCTGGTCTTCAGATTCCTCTGAGCATCTAAGATCTCCTCATAGGTCAAGGTTTTCTCCCCTCTATCTAGTGTTGGGTAGACAAGGGCTTCCTGAATGGAAATCCAACACGGCACCTTCAACTATATCTTCCTCCTCAACTTATCCCAAGTGTAGCCCAGAGCCCTACGAACAAGATGGTCATAGAAGTGTTTGGGTCGCTCAGATCCAGGCCAAATATAATAACGCCAACCATACTGGAGGCTTCAATTGTCTTCAATTGTCAGGAGCTGCCTTCTTCTCAGAGTCATCCACTCTTTCAACCAAGTTAGTAATGCCTCCTGGTAGTAGAGCTGCCAATTGGGGAGGCCAAATCCTCCTCTGATTCTAGGTTCCTGAAACATTTTAAGTTTAATTCTAGGCTTTTTGCTTTGCCAGATGAATTTCGAAACAGCTCTATCCATTTCATTGAAATTTTTTTTATCCAATTTCACAGGGGCCGATTGAAATAAAAATAGCCATTTGGGGAGGATACACATTTTAATAACTGCTATTCTCCCCATAAGGGAAAGTTGCAGGTTCTTCCATCTTCCAAAATCCTTAACCATCCGATTATAAAGATGAACATAATTATCTTCCTTTATGGAACTGCATCTCCCTGTCAACCATATTCCCCAGTATTTGATCTTATTTACAATCTTCAAACCCATTAGTTCTTCAAGTTGGCATTTCTGTCTTTGGGTCATATTTTTGACAATTATCTTAGTCTTATCTTCATTAATAAGTAAACCTGCCATTGGAGAAGTGACCGGGTTTAGTGGGTTGTGTGGATCTCAGCTGAGTCAGTCGGGGGTGGTGGTTGTGAAATCCCAGGGGACCCTGAGTTCCAGTCCTGCCCTGGGCACTAAGCCAGCTAGGAGGTCCTGGGCCAGCCACTCTCTCAGAGCCCTGGGAAAGAGGCAATGGCAACCTCTTCTGAGCAGCCTTGCCCAGATCTCTGGGTCAGCTTCACCTGGGGGCTTTCTGAGCCCCTTCACTCCCAGGAGGCCTCCCTGCGCCTGGCTCCCTCCATTTGAAGTCTGGACTGACTACAAAAATCTGGAGGCTCTCAGGACCCCACAGAAATGATCACCCAAACAAGTCCGAAAGGGCTCAATGCTTCAACCATCTCAACTTCATACTCTTCATACGCCCTCTCCTGCATGCCCCAGTACAAAGGTGAATGGGAGCAGGTGGTGGACGCCATCATTCCCTCTACCGAAATAGCTGCCCAGGTGACTACCAGACGGCAACGTCGTGACCGGCAAGACTGTGAAGTCTGGACTTAATGAGAGACGAGAGGCAGCTGAGGAAAGCTGAACACCAAGATTGATTCGGAAAATACAAAGAACCACTATGGACAGCAGGATGACAACTCTCCCTGCTTGACCGCTATTTATACAGAAGCTGCCCAGCAGGGGAACCAATAGGAAAGCTCAGAGAGCCCGTGTTAGTTTAGGGAGATGGGGGAGCCCTTGGACATCCCCAACTCACCCTCAAAGACATTGGTGTATTCAGCCAAGATGTCCCTCCACGATAGGCTGTCTGCTAGAGACCTGGTGCACTCCTAACCCAGATAGGCCCAGGGCTGGGAACCAATCAGGCCCCAGCAAGGCAGGCAGGGGCTTCCCCACAACCAGGACAGGTAGGGAACCATGAACGTCCCCAGAGTCAACCCGCAAGGAGTAACTACCCAGGGTGGGAATGTGAGTCCCCTGGTAGTCCTTAAGGGTCGTGTCCGTGGGGTCAGCTGGTTGTAGGACAGAGAGGGGCGTAGCTTGGTGAGGTCGGCCCAAGAGATGAGGGATCAGGACGATCCCAAGTCCACCTTCATAGAGTACGGGGGGCCCTCCAGGAGTAGGGACACCGTGATCCTCTTCGAGTCAGCTGATGCCTTGCTGACCAACACTGCAGGGCTGTCAGGAGGATCTCCGTGGATGATGTAGCAGTTGGCTCCTCTGGGCGGCTGGTGGCGTTGTTGCTGGTGCAGCAGTGCTGGTCGGACAACTGCCGGTGGGGGTGTTGGCTGGACGTTGGCTTGGAATGACAGACTTGCACCAGGAGGCCTTTTTTAGAGCAATGCCGGCAGACGGCTGCTTTGAAAGGGCAAGCGGCACAGGCATGATTCCCACCACAGCCCAGGCAGGCAGCAACACCGGGACGACGGGTCATCTGCTGAGGAAACCGTCTAGGTTGGGCTTTGAGATGGTCCACCTGGTCCTCCTCCTAGTCCTCCAGAGGCTCCAGTTCGTCGATGAAGCACACTGGCTGAGGTGGAGCGAGTGGTTGCTGATAGAGGTTCATCTCAGGGGTAAACTGGTCGGATAGCTCAGAAGCTCAGGCTTCCTCCACGGCCATCTGGAGCGTGATGTCAGTGATGGGTCATCGTTTCAAGTGGAAGTCTTCCATCCTGCAAACGAATTGCTCCACTAGGGAGCCATCTAGATCCCCAAACTCACATGGGATAGCCGCTGCCCAAAGGGATTGGAGGAATTGGCTGACCGATTCCGTCTCCTTCTGGGCACATTGCCGGAAAGCATAGCGGCGGGCGATCCAGGATAGCGTAGGGGCACAGTAGTGCTTCAATTGAGCGAGGAGCGTTTCTCCATTGAGTTCATACATGGCCGATGGCGATGAGAGAATCCTAGCCGTTGTGAACATCTGGGGACCACAGCAGCTGAGGGGAAAAAAGTACATTTGTGGTCTGAGGGCAATTGAGGATAATTGTTAGCAATCAGGAAGCCCTCGAACTGCTCCAAAAACCCAGCCCATGACTCGATAGTGGTGTTAAAAGGCGCAAAGGGCGGCAGAGTAGCCATTGCGGAAGGTCTGAGGTAAAGTGAAATGAGAGGAAGGGGAAAAAAATCCTCCTTTGTCTTGTTTCCTTCGTAGCTGTGAAGGAATGAAGCAGAATGAAGATGTTCAGGTGAAAACCTTCAGCCCCCTTCACTCCTCGTCGCCTGTGTTGAGTTTGGGCTTCATGAAGAGGCAGCTGAGCTAAGCTGAACAAGAAGATTTACTTGTAATAGGCGAGAAGCAACTATGCACAGCAGAAGAGGATCTCTCCCTGCTTGGCAGCTGTTTATACAGGAGCGGTCAAGCAGGGGAACCAATAGGGGAGCTCAGACAGCCCACCCTCAGCCAGCTGCATCTTAGCCAATCAGACGCGGCTGAATGATTGCCAGCTGTCAATCGTAAGTCCAGGACTTGTGGGTGGTCGTAAGTTGAGGACTTTTGGAACCGGTCGCAAGTCGAGGACTTATCACCGTCCACCATTAAGAACCACCTTTCCCAGAGGCCTCCATGTTTCCAGTCTCTTTTTCCCCACTTGCAACTGAACCCAGATGGACATTTCTCTCAACAGCAGGAAAAGAGGACCTGATATTAGTGGATCTTCATTCAGACTTCTGGGAAATTGAACTTCTCCCTCACTTGCCTGCTGGATCTACCACTAGGACAGGGGGGGGGGGTCAAACTCAAGGCCCGCAGGCCGGATCCAGCCCACGGGGTGCTTAGATCTTGCCTGGGGAGGGAGGGGGGCTGGGAACAGCAAAGGACCAGTGAAAACGGAGGTTGGGGATGGAGGGTATGTGGCCCCAGATGCCCCATTTCCTCTGGCAGAGGGCAGAGCCTTAACCTGTGGGATGTGTTGGTGCTGGTTCTCATCTGAAATTTCACAATGTTGTTTGGTTAACCTGAAAAGGGGAAGATGCTACAGGTGTTATGTCTGCCTTCCATGCAGCTCCATCATTCCTCTCTGTTGCATCTGTTTCCTGCATCACATTCACCTCCATTGTTCCCGTGATGCATTTCCAGTTCTTCTTGTCGTATTCCCTCTCCAATCAGAGGGCTTCTGCACAGGGATGGCTTGTGGTGTGTTCACTTACTCCACGTGGAACAGAGCGGGAAGGTCCAGGGAAGAAACTGAGCTGGGAAACCCTGCAAGGAGAAGCTCAAAAGCCTCTTGACAATCGGTAGAGAAACCGAAGTCTCCTTCGTCAGGGAAGGAAGTTTAGGAGAGATGGGAAAGGAGGTTTCAGGGCTGAATCAGCCTCAACCAACGTTTCTCAACCCAGGAGACTTTCAGATGGGTGGACTCCAACTCCCACAATTCCCCACACACCTGAACTTAAGAATCATGGGAGCAAATGGGGGTTGACTGCACAGAACACAATTTCCTCTGCAGTCTAAAAGTTTTGAGGGTCGTTCAGAGGGATTGAAACAGCTGCCTCAAACCTCTGCTTCTGCCCCCATTTTGCTCCTTCAACTTCACTCCATGCAAGAAAAGTCCCCGTTTCTGAACCTTCCCTCTCTAGAGGTGCCAAAGGAATTGAGAAAGAACATGGATGGGCTTCCTGCACACAAACACACACACAAACACACACACACACACACACACACACACACTTTGGTATTCCTGACTTCTATGTAGAACAGTATTTCTCAGTCTTGGCATCTTTCAGATGGGTGAACTTCAACTCCCAGAATTCCCCAGTCCTTAATCTGTGCTGCCTGTAGGATTCTGGGCCATCTTGAAGTTGCCAAGGTTGAGAAGCCCTGAGCCAGGTGTGTATGTGTGTGTGTGTGTATGTGTGTGTGTGTGTGTGTGTGTGTGTGTGAACTGAGGCGAGTTAAAGGTGCTTAAAACAATCGACTTAACATGGAGTCATTCTCTGAGCACGATGCACATGATGGGGCCTCAATGCAAAAAGTGGGCTTCCTTTGTGTGAGGATGATGCACAAAGGAAAATCTAATCACAATATCAACAGAATTCTTGACTCTTCTGGGATTATTTTTTAAGGAACGTAATTTAATCAATTTAATTTAACACGTTTCAAGGAACCTAATTGGGGTTGGGGTGATATGTACAAAGCTTTCTTCAGAAGAAAGATTTCCTGTGTTTATTTCCCTTTTCTAAAACTTATCCCAGTGTATTCAGAAGCCATAATGGGCTTTTCACTTATTTAATAAGAGCTACGTGGAAAGTGGAGCTTAAGAGACAATGAAATAGGGAGCCGTCTTTTGATCCAAGCATTCAGACGGTTGCAGGTTTCCATCTGCTGCAAAATGGGAGAAGCAGTTTCTGCTTTTGGCCTCATCCTTCATGACTGCCCTGGAGACGCTTTGATGGGAAGGGATCCAGGCAGCCCTGATCTTCAGGAGGGGGGGGGGGGTCCAAAGTCTGAAATTACTCTTAGACACTTTTTGCCTGAAGCCAGGTTCTCAAGCAGGAAAAGTTTCCATTCGGAGTCAGTGGGAGGAGAAGCTGCCCCTGATTCCCAGAGTCTCTGCCCAGAGTCTCCCCTGGAGGATTTGGCCAAAGAGCAGAGCAGAAACTTTTCTCATAATTCTCCAACTAGTTTTTGCACTCAAAGTTTGTTGGCCGTTTCTCTGGAGGGAAATGAAAGGGAAATAATCCCCACGTGGCTCATAATGATAGAGGCAGAGATTGAATTAAATCTGTCATCTACTTTTGAGAAGTTTCGCATCTCCATCCTTGAAATTGGCCTGGAGGGAATACAGGGCACCTCTGGCTGAAGAAAAAGAAATCTGACATTTGTTGGCACAGCAGTTAAAGAGAAAATCCCAGGGGTCAGTTTATGCCCAAGCATGTCACAGATCTGAAATCGCTCTCTCTTATTTCAGGGAGCAGAATAAATTTACTTTACTTTGAAAGTTAATGCTCAGGGACATTGTCACAAAACAGCTGATGCAATAGTGTGGCTGTTCTCCAAGAACACAACCAGGCTCAGTCAAAACTTGTCATCAGAACTTTGTGTAGTTAAACAAAAACCACACAAACACAGAGGGAGGGGGGAGTGTTTCTGTGGCTTTGGAAAAAGTTCTTGTTTACAGGCTGACTTTTAGCTCTGCAGAGGAACTGTAGCAGGTGTTACACCTCTCCCCTATAATTTTGGAAGCCCTGGGGATTTCCTTCTCCCTCTTTTCTCTCCGAGAAGTTTTCTGTCACCTTGGAAACGGCCTCCTGAAAGAGAAATACAATGCAAAGTTATATTTCTGCCCTCAATAATAACCGGTTTGGCCTGAGATGTGTCTCTGCACAACTGTGGCCTTCCTACTCTCATGTTTCCTCCCCACTTGAGGGGTTTCTTTCAAAATGGGACAAATCAGTCCAGCGAGATTCATTTCAGTCCATTTCCAGACACACTTAAAAAGTCCTTATTTTAATCCATCTGGACTCAGGAAACCTCAGGGACACACCCAAAATGGGTTTGTCTATATATCTACACCCAGACACTTTTTATTTGAAAGATTACCTTTTCAATAGTTGAACATCTAGTACCTAAGTCAAGAAAATCATCATTTTTTTGTTTATTCCATTTAGCTTGTCAGATTCCAGAATGAAACTAGATGACAATATAACACACAAAATCCAAATGCAATTTCAATCAGAAGAGGAAGAATAAAAGAAGAAGCTAAAAAGAAAAAGTAGATGGTGAATCCACTAACAGTGAATATGTTAAATGTTGCATGATTCACTGGATTGGTTATAATTTTGGTCATAATACTGGAGCAATGGGAAAATATGTGGTCTATATTAAAATTTATGCTAAACTACAACCTAAAAGAGAAGTTTTATAAAATGATTACTTGTTGGTATTTGACACCCGATAAATTGTCAAAGGTGTATAAGATGGTTTTTAATAAGCAATTCTGTTGACCAGTCTCTGAATTCATGTTTGGCCAAACATGAATTCTGAATCATTCTGAATCAGAATAACATAAGCAACAGAGTTGGAAGGGACCATGGAGGTCTTCTAGTCCAACCTGCTTCTCAAGTTGGAGATTTCAGAGAAAGGCTTCTCCAATCTCTTCTTGAAAACTTCCCTCAATGGAGCAGCCACAACTTCCAGGATGCAAACTCTCCCACTGGTAAATAGATTTTCCCTGTCAGGAAATCTCTCCTGGCTTCTCAGTCGGATCTCTCTTCACTGGCCATCCATTGCTTCTATTCCTGCCTTCAGGGGCTCCGGAGGATGAATGGAGCCCCTCTTCTCCGGGACAGTTGGCCAAATGCTGGAAGGCGTCATGCCATCCCCTGCAGTCCTTCTCTTCCAACTCTGTTAACCCGCTAATGCGCCTTCTACTCCTGACACCAGACAGAGGGAGTCCTGGAAGGGACGGATCGAGGGATCGAGAGACGGGCAGCTCTGGGACTGTCGCATCCCATCCTCGGGCAAGGTCGCCTCTCCGAAACGGCCTGCAGCCTCCGGCGGACCCAGCGCCCTCCCGCCCCATCCCGGCGCAGCGCAACCTGGAGGGCGAGAAATCCAGAAGGCTTAGCCCCGTTAGCTCCCGCAGGCTCTGCAATGGGAGCCCTGAGCTGGCGCTGGAGGGAAGAGGCTCAGACCACCCGCGCATCCCGATCCTGCAGCCGCCTGGGAGGAATCCGCTCTTCTCTCGCCCGCTGCGCTCCTTCTGCCCGGCAGCTACTCGCGGAGAAGCGAACGGAGGGAGGGGCGAGGGGAGCTGCGCCCAAGGCCAGAAGCCCCCTTTCCCATTTTGCCTTTGTGGGCGGCGGCTGGGCTGAGTCCCGGGAACTTCCGAACCTCCATTGCTGAAGAGGCATCCATTCTTGGGGGGTGGGGCTTATTGGGAAGTTGCAGGTGGGGGAGGGGGGATTGGGAGAGCTCGGCCCTTCTTCACTCCCACAACTGGAGGCAGCAACATCTGGAGAAGGACAGGCTTCCTCTGCCTTGGGGGAGGAATGAAGAGGTGGCAGCTGCCCAAGATTATAGGGATGGGGGGGCATAATCTGCCTTTTGCTTCAGTTGAGATGGACCCTGTTCCTCCCCTTCGGACCTTCTGGCTCCGGGGATCTGCAGACGCCCCTTCAGGAGATCCCTTCAGTCCCCGGAGACCCTCCCTTCTTCGGCTAAACCGCTCCGACTGGCCGTCCCACTGGATTCCTTCCTGTTCACCTGCAGCAGGGGCCTCGATCTGGTCGGGGATGATTGGCAGCTCCTGTGTAAGAGCTGCGTAAGGGAACGTCACAAATGGGCTGCGGACACCTGGTGGCAGGTGAAGAGGGAGGAAGAGTCCATAGGCAGGAAAGAGGGGAGGGAGGGGGAGAGGGAGGGGGAGGAGGGGGAGGGTGGGAAATCAATGCCCAGAAGCCCAGAGTGCTGCAGGGGGTCCCTTCTGAAGAGAAGGGTCTTCCGATTGCTTTGATCTGGGAAGTTTTGAGCAGGTCAGGCTGAGTCTTCTTCGGTTATTTGTACTTACAAAATCATTCAAAGACAAGGGAAGTTGACGGGTTTCTTCCCCTCCCCCTCTCCCCTCCCCTTTCCCCTCCTCTTTCCCTCCCTGTCATAAGTCTATTTCTTCTAATACTCAAGAAAGACCACTCTTAGACATTGTTTGAAATGAATAAGGCTACTTTTACTGAGTACCGGAGATCAACAGACCATAGTAAAGCAGGAAGTAACTAGTCTAGGTGCGAACAATGAGTATTAAAGCTTAAGCCCATCCCAAGAACCCTAACCCCCTTTTGCAGTGTCCAATATACGTTCTTCTCTGACATCAGGTGGGCAGGTCATCACCAGCATGGAATGTGAGACCGTTAGTCCAGAGATAACACCAGCCGGCATCGTCTTTCACCAATCCACCACCAGCATAACAATTGAATCCCAGCGCCCCACCCTCCCCATTTCCATGGCAGCTAAGCAGTCTATGCGAAGGCTGACATCCGGACCACCTCCAGGAGCAGGCAGAAATCCCGGACGCTTCCCAGAAAGCGAGATGCTAGACCTGAAAAACAGACAAAACGAGACAAAACAACATAGAGGAGAGAGGGAAAGGGTCAAGGTCTGTGTGGATATTTGGCATAAAACTGGTGTATAAGCTTCGGGGCCTTGAGATGCTCTTTATCCACCCATTCATTGTGAGAAGGAGGAAAATCTTTCCACATGACCAAGAATTGAGTTTTATTCCTACGGACTCTGGAGTCCAGAATGTCACGAACTTCATAATGCTGGTGACCATCAACCATCATTGGTGCAGGGGCATCAGGAAAGGGTTTGCGGAGATGCGATGTGCGTTCAGGCTTCAACAGGTGAACATGGAATACCGGGTACAAACGACGGTAGGTTTTCGGGAGATCCAAACGGACAGACACTGAACTTATTATCTTAGTTATAGTGAAGGGACCAACAAACTTGGGACCCAGTTTTTTGCACTTCTGCGGGCTGTCCAAATGTTTAGTAGAGACGTATACTCTATCACCAACCTTGTAGGCCGGAGGAACAGCCCATTTCTTATCAGCATACAACTTATGCGACTGATGTGCATCATCCAAAGTCTTTCTTAAGATAGGCCAAATGGAAGACAGCCTAGTGGACCATCCATCCAAGAAGGGAACTGTAGGCAAGTCATGAGGCAATTTGGGGATGGGTACAAAGTCCTGACCATAGACAATCCTAAAAGGGGTCATATTTGTACTAGAATGAACAGAGTTATTATAAGCCACTTCGGCATGTAGCAGGAGATCAGCCCAATCATCTTGTTGAAAATTAATGAAACAACGAAGGTATTGTTCCAAAACGGAATTAGCCCGTTCACAAGAACCGTTCGTCTGGGGATGGTAGGAGGAGCTTAATCCCTGGGCGGAGCCTATCAACTTCAAGAATTCCTTCCAAAAGAGAGATGTAAATTGAGTACCTCTATCCGAAATGATACGTTTAGGTACACCATGAAAGCGATAAATATGGGTCAGGAACAACTTGGCCAACGATTTGGAGGATGGAATTTTCGAACAAGGTACAAAATGAACTTGCTTGGAGAAAAGATCCGTAACAACCCAAATGACGGTATAGCCTTGGCTGGTTGGAAGGACAACAATAAAGTCCATCGAGATCTCCTTCCAAGGAGCCTCCGGCCTCGCTACAGATTGGAGAAGGCCATGTGGCTTACCAGGGGTACGTTTCGAAGCAGCACAAACAGGACAGCTGGCAATATATGATTCCACATCCTTCTTTAGTGAAGGCCACCAGAATTGGCGCTTAACTAGGTGTATAGTCTTGACGAATCCGAAATGTCCCGCTAAACGTGAGTCGTGTGCCCGCTGCAGTACAAAAGGACGAATTGTAGCAGGGACATAAATCTTAGAGCCAATCCAAGGGAGATTATCCCGAATAGTGCAGTCACCCGAATGTGCAGAATACCATTCATCAGTAAGCAATTCAGATTTAATGCGAGCAATGAGCTCATCCGGCGGAGCAATCTGGACAATAGAATGGCTTCTGGTAGACGCAGGAGAAGCAGGTAAAGCGAGCGGCATCATGGATTGTACAATTGTAAGTTTAGAAACATCATATTGGGGTAGTCTGGAGAGGGCATCAGCCATGAAATTTTTTCCACCAGGTATATATTTGAGGCGGAAATTGAAACGATGGAAGTAGTGTGCCCAGCGTAGTTGCCTTGGGGAAAGTTTGCGGGAGGAAGTGAGAGCTTCTAGATTTTTATGGTCCGTCCAGACTTCAAAAGGATGAGGTGCGCCCTCTAAAAAATGACGCCAAGTCATGAGGGCCCAACGAACAGCAAATGCTTCCTTTTCCCAAATGGCCCATCCATGCTCGGCAGTGGAGAGTTTACGAGAGGTGTAGGCACAGGGTTGTAGCTGGCCACGGTCGTTGAGTTGCAGCAAAACCGCTCCCACAGCGACATCGCTGGCATCCGCCTGAATCACGAACGGGGAGTTGACGTCGGGATGCTTCAGAACAGGCTCAGCCGCAAACAGACGTTGTGGTTTCCGGCTGCCCGATTCAACCAGCTTTCTCCAACGCTGGCCATAGGGAGCGAACATCTTGCCCCTGTGGATGGGGCGCGCAATTTGGGTGTCTTCCTGGATACCCGGCTGTCTATGGAAGAGCAAGTGGCAGCTGTGGCCAGGAGGGCGTTTTACCAGGTCCGCCTGGTCCGCCAATTGCACCCCCTATTGGATCGGGACGCCCTTCGCACAGTCACTCATGCCCTCGTGACATCCCGACTGGACTATTGTAACTCCCTCTACATGGGGCTCCCCTTGAAGTGCACCCGGAGGCTTCAGTTAGTTCAGAATGCAGCCGCGCGAGCAATCATGGGAACCACTAGGTTTACCCACATTACACCGCTCTTGCGCGAGCTGCACTGGCTGCCTGTCGTCTTCCGGGTGCGCTTCAAGGTGTTAACTATCATCTTTAAAGCGCTCCATGGCTCGGGACCTAGCTACCTGCAGGATCGGATCCTGCCTCACACATCCTCGCGGCCGATTCGCTCCCACAGAGAGGGACTTCTCCGGGTGCCGTCCACTAGACTTTGTCAGCGGGCGACGCCCAGGGGAAGGGCTCTCTCTGTGGCGGGCCCGGCCCTCTGGAACGACCTTCCCCCCGATATTAGAACGACCACGGACCTCCGCTCCTTCCGCTTGAAATTGAAGACTCATCTTTTCCGCCTGGCCGGCCTAGGGTAGTCTCTCTCTCTATGGGTTTTTAAATGTGTGGGGATTTTTAGTTAATGGGATTTTAGCACAGGTATTAATTTAATCTGTTTTTAATTTTTATGTATGTTGTATATTTATTGTTTTTATTTCCCCTGTGCACCGCCCCGAGTCCCTGTGGGGAGAGGGAGCGGTCAATAAATTTGGCTATTATTATTATTATTATTATTATTAAGTTTCTCGAAAGCCGCTTGGCACTCCATGGTCCAGTTGAGAGGGGTCCCAGGTCGAGGTTTACCTTCCCCTTTGGTTTTGAGAAGATTCGTAATGGGTAATGCAATGCTAGCAAATGATGGAATAAATTGGCGGTAAAAGTTGGCGAAACCCAGAAAACTTTGGAGCTGTTTACGAGTGCGGGGAGGGGCCCATTCTGTTACAGCTCTCACTTTAGCAGGATCCATTTCAACGCCTTCCGAGGAGATACGATAACCTAAATAATCAATCTTCTCCTGGTGGAACTCACACTTAGACAATTTGGCGTACAGTTCGGCGGAGCGGAGTTTCTGAAGGACGGAACGCACAAGCTTGACATGTTCGTCGCGTGTTTGTGAGTACACGACTATGTCGTCAATATAAACTAAAACTCCCTTATATAAGTGTTCATGGAGGACTTCATTGATCAGTTGCATAAACACAGAAGGAGCACCCTGAAGACCAAATGGTAGAACCTTAAACTGGAAGCATCAAAGGGGACAGTTGAAAGCAGTTTTCCATTCGTCACCCTCTTTAATTCTCACTCTATAGTAAGCTTCACGTAAGTCCAGTTTAGTAAAAATTTTGCCAGTAGCCAGGTGGGCAAGCATGTCCTTCATTAGGGGAAGTGGGTAGACATTGTGCTCGCAAATGGTGTTAAGGTAAGAGTAGTCTTGAACTAATCGAAGAGTACCATCTTTCTTTTCTGTAAACATCACCGGTGCGGCCACACGAGGCCTAGCTGGCTCAATGAAACCCCTTTGTAAGTTCTTGTCAATAAATTTACGCAACTCCTCCATTTCACGCGGAGTCATAGAGTAAAGACGAGGCTTAGGTAACTGCACTCCAGGAAGAAAATCAATGGAGCAAACAGTAGCCCTATGAGGAGGAAGTGAGTCACAAGACTTTTCACTAAAAGCGTCTTTAAGGTCCCAATATTCTTCGGGAATTTTTTCCTCACCAGGGATGATTTCCGAGGAAGAAAGAGCTAATATGGGACCAGCGGGTTCAGTGATAGGAGCTATGTCAAGGGGAGAATCATGCTGGTGCTTTGATAGTACAAAGTCATTGTCAGGTAGCAATAAAGGTATTCGCACCCATCCCTCTTTCCAATTAATAAGAGGATTCCATTTACGTAGCCAGTTGACTCCCAAAATGACAGCATTATCAGCTATGGCAGCTACGATGAAATTAATGGTTTCATTGTGAGCTTCACCAATAGAAACTTGAAGTGGTTCGGTAACAAAGATGCAGGAGTTCCACCCGCCACAGAACCGTCCATCTGGCAAAATGCTATGGGGTTTTTTAAATTCTTCAAATGAAAACCCATGCCGTAGACGAGATCTTGGCTGATCAGACAGCGAGAGCAACCAGAGTCAATGAGGGCTTGTACATTGCAAGTGCGACCACTAGATGGAGCCAAAAGCTTTAAATTAATATAAAGGGGCCCGGAACGGCGACTTACCAAATTGTCGTCAGAATCCGCCTTCCAATCGTCGGGCGGGGTGTCGGGCTGGTCAACAGAGAGGTCTAGAGGCTCCACCCCACTCATCGCAGGCTTACTGCGCATGTTCGGAGTCTTCGCAGGCCTTCTAATTTCGGAAGAGGAATGTGGGCGTGGAGGCTGTCTTGACCTGCAATTGTTTGCCCAGTGGCCCTCCTTTCCACAACGGTAACAAGAGCCTGGACGCGCTGGAGTTGATCTTCGCCCTCCCCTCTGCATGTGGGAATCTTTATCAGGAGACCGGGGCCTGGGGCTTCCCAAAGGCTTCTTCTCCGATCTGCGGGATCGGATCCTGCCCCATACATCCTCACGGCCGATCCGCTCCCACAGAGAGGGACTTCTCCGGGTGCCGTCCACTAGACTTTGTCAGCGGGCGACTCCCAGGGGAAGGGCTCTCTCTGTGGCGGGCCCGGCCCTCTGGAACGACCTTCCCCCCGATATCAGGATGACCACTGACCTCCGCTCCTTCCATCTCAAGCTAAAAACACACTTCTTCTGTCTGGCCGGCCTAGGATAGTCTCTCTGTCTTTGGGGTTTTTAATGGGGTAGCACATTTTTAGCGAATTTTTAGCACAGGGTTGGTTTAATCGTTTTTTATGAAATGTATGTATTTTTTGACTGTTTTTATTCTGCCTGTGCACCGCCCCGGGTCCCTGTGGGGAGAGGGTGCGGTTTAAAAATAAAAATTATTATTATTATTATTATTATTATTATTATTATTATTATTATTATTATTATTATTATTATTATTATTATTATTATTATTATTATTATTATTATTATTATTATTATTATTATTATTATTTATTATTATTATTCTTTTCAAAACGGACCGGATCTTGTAAGTGGGCCTGGTCCAGCTCAACATCCCCTGCCAAGTCTATCCAATCATCTAAGGTTTCGGGACGGAACCTGTTTATGCATATCTGATAAATGTCTTTATCAAGTCCCTCTGTATAGAGGTCCATCAGTGCCCTGTCACTATAACCGACCATAAACACAGACAGCTCTTGAAAAATTTGCGTGTATTCTTGCACAGACATATTCCCCTGGCGTAAATCTCTCATTCTCATTCTAGCTTTCCTTTCAACTTGGGGGTCTTCAAAACGTCTTCTACGAGCAGTCATAAAACGTTCAAAATCCCGCAACATGGGTGAGTGGCTATTATGCAAAGAAACCAGCCATCTGGAAGCTTTGTTTTCCAAAGCCATTGAAACAATTCTAATTTTGACGTCATCTTCATAGTCATCAGCGTAATGCTGCACAAAATTATTAACGTGCAGCAAAAAAGATGCTAAATTTTCGCTGTCCCCGTCAAACTTAACGCCCAGGGGAGGGAGTTTTGCAGGCCGGCGAGGGGGGGCGGGACGGTTTTCCCTCTGTAAATCTCTGCTGGCTGTTGGAGGGGGGGAAGGGGTTGTGCCTCTGCTTTCTCGGGCCTCTGCTTCTTTTAACTGTTTGCATTCCCGACGCTGCCCCCCTTCCAAAAGGTTATTCAGGGCTTCCCTCTTCTCGCTTGCCTGGCGGAGCAGTTCATGGGCCATCTCCTTCAACTCCCTTTCTTCCCTTAAAAGCTCCGGAATGAATGGCTTGGGGGAAAGGCGGCGTCTTGTGGTTGTAACCCCTGAGCTCATGCCCCCCTCCATTCCCACTCCTTGAGACCAACGGAGGGGTTTTGTTGTATCTTCGGCTGTCAAGTTTAAATCTAGGCCGGCTAAACAATCCAACACTGACCTCGAATCCTCTTTTGGAGCAGGGATATTTGATGCAGCTTCTCCCATATCGACGGTAGGCAGGACCTCCACAAGTGGAAGCTGCTCTTTAGCAGGATCCGACATCAGGAGTGATTTTTTGTGACTTCCTGCTTAATGTCATAAGTCTATTTCTTCTAATACTCAAGAAAGACCACTCTTAGACATTGTTTGAAATGAATAAGGCTACTTTTACTGAGTACCGGAGATCAACAGACCATAGTAAAGCAGGAAGTAACTAGTCTAGGTGCGAACAATGAGTATTAAAGCTTAAGCCCATCCCAAGAACCCTAACCCCCTTTTGCAGTGTCCAATATACGTTCTTCTCCGACATCAGGTGGGCAGGTCATCACCAGCATGGAATGTGAGACCGTTAGTCCAGAGATAACACCAGCCGGCATTGTCTTTCACCAATCCACCACCAGCATAACAATTGAATCCCAGCGCCCCACCCTCCCCGTTTCCATGGCAGCTAAGCAGTCTATGCGAAGGCTGACACTCCCCCTTTCCTTTCCCGTTACATCAACCCACAGAGTCCTCATTCTCCGGGATCACCTGGATGAGGCCCTTGGACAGGAGATTGAAGAGAAACGCCACGGAGAGAGACGGACCCTCAACCTACACTCAGACACACAGAGATGGATGGATGGGTGGGTGGGTGGGTGGGTGGGTGGGTGGATGGATGGATGGATGGATGGATGGGTGGGTGGGTGGGTGGGTGGGTGGATAGTAAATCGCCCCCCATGCTCCCCTCTCGCCTTGTCCAAACACACAGCCGTGGCATAGCCCTTGCCTGTCCCAGAGCACCTGGGGAACGTGGGAAGAAGGCACAGCAGCCCAGTAGTGGGATTCAAATAATTTAACAGCCGGTTCTGTGCCCCAATGATGATTTTATGTATAAAAAACCGAGATTAAGTCTTATTTTGGAGGGGATGCCTTACTTTAAAGCAGGCGGTGGGGTCTGCGCGTAATTCAGCACCCGGCGCCCTCATTTATCTTTCTGTTCATTTGACTCATCATCCCATGGACAGTAAGAATCTTATTTTCTGTCTTAAGGTTATTCAAGACTTCACGGTATCAGAATGAGGATGGGATATGTTTTACATGGTTTCTCCTGAGAGCACCAACCAATCAGGGCAACAGTGTAGTGTTGAAAAATGAATAAAAGTATTAAAAGCAGTAAAAGTTTGGCTCTAGGAGGTTCATGATCATCTGGAGCATTAAAAAAACCATCTTGTCATTGATTTAGGAATGGCCGAATCAGACCTTCTAGCTGGCAGAACCCAACTTTCCTTCCCGATCTAAAGGGACCTTTTGTGCAGCACAAGATTCAAAGAGTCTTTCAAAGGAATCTCAAAGGGGAGTTGAACTAACCCCCTCAAAAGCTCTTTTTCATGGCCAGAAAACCTGCATTGAAGAGGAGCTTCTCAAGGGGCATCAGAAGCCCCAGGGAGGCTCCCATCCACAGGCGCCTCTGGGAAAGCCAGGCTCCCTTCGGTCCCTCCAGCCACAAGCACCTGGGAAGGGAGGCGTCCAAGGGGGGGGGGGAGAGATTCGGGGCTGCTTTGGAAGGAAGAGGGGGATCTCCCTGACCCCCAGAAAGAAAGAGGGAGACTCCGACACAATTGGGGTTGGGGGGGGATCGGAAGGGGCTGCTTCATCCAGACATTCTTAGCAGGAGAGACGCGTGTTTGAAGAAAGGAAACGAAGCAAAGCGGCGCCTTTCCCAAGAGAGCCCAGCGGAGGATTCCCCAGGGAAGGGGTGGATGGGGGAATCTGGGGAAAGGATCCAGCAGGATTAGATCCCTGAGGATCCTCTCTGCCTCTTCCTGGTTTAACTGAGGGCTTTCCGTAGCTTCCCTTCGGATTGGGGGGTTTCTTTGACTCCCAAGTCTTCCCTGGCTATGGGGGGTGCCTCCCCTCTTCTCCAGCGCAGCGTCTCTTCCAACAGCAGAAACCTTCATCTCTGAACTGAAACGTGGGAATCGGCGGTTCTGAATTGGGGGAAGGAAGCTTTGATTTCCAACTTTGGAGGATGGGAAGGGCCAGAACCAGCGGAAGCACCAATGGGAATTCTCCCTGCTTGAGCGTCATCGGTCTCTGGGCAGAGTCCTTCCAAGCTTCACCTGAAGGAGAACAGAGTCCATCGCAGAGAGAGAAGCGGAGAAATTGGGAGGGGGATCAGTTGGGTATTGAGAGGGGATGCAGCTCAGTTCATGGCAGCTCCAGACCGGACCCTCCCCTTCCTTTGCTCTCTTCACGCTTCTCAGCCAGGGATTCCCACTTCCCCCCTTCTTATTTCCCCCCCATTGACATCCACAACAGCGATTCTTGAACCCCGAACCGAGCTGTTATTTTGGAGGGTCAGAAAACCCCACTGCACTGCGGGTACAAGCAGCCCTCCGGCAGCCCCTTTGCCAGGAAGGGACCAAAGGCAGAAACTTCCGGGAGGGAGAGGGAGGACAGGGGCCCCACGGGGTTGGGGGAGGGGAACTCCCAAGGATGAAGAGAGAGAAAGAGAGAGAGAGAGAGAGAGAGAGAGAGAGAGAGAGAGAGAGAGAGAGAGAAGGCGCCCATACTCCCCAGCCAGCCCACTTAGATCTGCTTCTAAGTTGTGTTTCTCAGCCTTGTCATAACTTTCAACCCTTGCTAAATGAATGGCCATAAATCAAAGGGCCAATGGTGGAGGAGAAGACATTCTGGGCAAGGGAGGAAGGGCTTGGATCTCTGCTGTTGTGAATCTTCCATTCAAATTGCTCACTTGCTCAGCTGGTCTTCATAACCTTTGCAGAGCCCTTCCTTTTCTGCAATTAGTTGGTTCCTGTTCCCCGAAAGCTCCTTGTTCTGCAACTGGAGCTCCTCTTTTTCTGACCAGAGCCTTGAAATTCCCATGGTCTTCCCGTAAATTGTGAAGAACAGAGAGAAACTGGCCTCCTTTTTTTATAGTTAAAACATGAAACTTTTTCTTAAATTAAAAGAAAAACAACTTTGTGTGTTTTGTGTGTCTCTCTCTGTGTGTGTATAACAATTCAGTTTTTTTTCTATTTCTGCTATAACAACCAGCAGTTTCTCCTTACAGGAAACACTCCTTCAGCCATTTATTGGGTATAGGAGAAACAGTAAAAGTGAGAAATAAATCAATTTTCATGGATGTGCTATACAGCACATTATTCTACCTTTTTAATCGTCATATTTTCCCCCTGAAAGATTTCAGATTGCAGGATCCGCTATGAGTCGGTCACAGGGACCAGAAGTTGAGCCTTCTGGGCTTTCAGACTCATGCTAGGACCCATCCGGAGGGAACTTCTCTCTGCCAGAATGTTTGCTCTGGGCTCTTCTGTAGATGGCATTTATGTGGGGCCTAGTTGTGTGTGTGGCTTTTTATTTGTTGATTGGGGTATTGATGGCCAATTATTAAGTCATTTGGCTTTTAGTTCCTCCCAGCTCCTAAGTACCAGGTAAACTGGTGGTAAATCAGCACTCCTGTTGACTGACAAGGGGCCCATGTCAGGGTCCGCTTCTTCGAATACTCAAGAAAGACCACACTTAATCATAGTTCAGAATGAATAAGGTTACTTTTACTGAATACAGAAGAACAGCGCACCAAGTTCAAGCAGGAAGTGTGTAGTTTAGGCACGAAGTGTATATATCAAAGCTTAAGCCCACCCCAATAACCCATGCCCCCCCACAGCGGTGTCCAATGTATATTCCTCCAGGACATCAGGTGGGCCTTACGTCCAACGCCATCATCAGAATGGAATGTGATACCGTTAGGTTAGAGATAACACTGGCCCGTACCATCTTCCACCAGCACTCATAGTTAACCCCGTAACCCCACCCTCCCCGTTTCCATGGCAGCCAAGCAGCAGCAAAGCGAAGGCAAAGCGAAGGTTGACATCCGGACCTCCTCCAGAAGTAGGGGATTTAGTTCTGCAAAATAGACAACAATAGACACACAACAACATATAGAAAAGGGGGAAAAATGTTAGGGCTTGGTTGGATATTTAGCATAAAATTGTCGTAGTAGCTTTGGGGCTTTTAGATGCTGCTTATCCACCCATTCATTATGGGATGGGGGAAAATCTTTCCACATTACAAGATACTGAATCTTATTTCTATGCACTCTGGAGTCTAAAATGTCCCGAACTTCATAGTGTTGTTGTCCGTCCACAATTAGGGGTGCAGGGGCAACAGGATGAGACTTACGAAGATGTGACGAGCGCTCAGGTTTCAGCAGGTGGATATGGAAGACTGGGTACAGACGACGGTAGGTTTTTGGTAGGTCCAAACGAACTGATTATTTTCGTTATTGTGAAAGGACCTACAAACTTAGGGCCTAGTTTCTTGCATTTCTGCGGACTGTCCAAATGCTTAGTAGAAACATATACTCTATCCCCAACTTTGTATTCTGGCGGAGCGGCCCGTTTTTTATCGGCATAAAACTTATGAGATTGATGAGCATCATCCAACGTTTTACTTATGATGGGCCAAACCGAAGACAATTTACCACTCCAATCTGCCAGAGAATGAATCGTAGGAGGGTCGTGTGGCAACTCAGGGATAGGTACAAAGTCTTGACCATAAATTACTTTGAATGGAGTCATTCCAGTACTCGTATGAACCGAGTTATTATATGCCACCTCAGCATGTATCAGAAGATCAGCCCAATCATCCTGTTGAAAGTTTATAAAACAACGCAGGTATTGTTCCAGGATGGAATTAGCCCTCTCACAGGCCCCATTAGTCTGCGGGTGGTAGGAGGAGCTCAAACCCTGGGAGGAGCCAATCAATCGCAAAAACTCCTTCCAAAATTGCGAAGTAAATTAAGTACCTCTATCCGAGATGATACGCTTGGGAACTCCGTGCAACCGATAAATGTGAGCAAGGAAAAGTTTAGCCAAAGACTTAGAAGACGGAATCTTGGAGCACGGTACAAAATGAACTTGCTTGGAAAACAGGTCAGTCACCACCCAGATGACAGTATAGCCTTGGCTACTTGGAAGGTCGACAATAAAGTCCATAGAAATTTCCTTCCAAGGAGCCTCCGGTCGCGCCACAGATTGGAGGAGACCGTGTGGTTTTCCCGGGGCACGTTTAGAAGCAGCGCAAACAGGACAGCTGGCGATATAGGATTCAACGTCTCTTTTGAGGGAAGGCCACCAAAATTGGCGTTTAACTAAATGTATAGTCTTTACAAAACCAAAATGTCCAGCTAGCCTAGAGTCATGCGCCCGCTGTAACACAAAAGGCCGCAGGGTAGCGGGAACATAAATCTTCGAACCAATCCATGGTAGATCATCCCTGATAGTGCAGTCAGCAGAGTGCGTGGAATACCACTCATCGGTAAGCAGTTCCGACTTAATCCTAGTAATTAGTTCTTCAGGTGGGTCAGCTTGGATCGTGGATTGATCCCTGGTCGTGACGGGAGTAGCCATTAACGTAAGCGGTATTACAGGCTGAACAACCGTGAGTTTAGAACTGTCATATTGAGGTAGTCTGGAAAGAGCATCAGCCATGAAATTCTTCCCACCAGGAATGTATTTGAGAGTGAAGTTGAAACGATGAAAGTAGTGAGCCCAACGTAGTTGCTTTGGGGACAATTTGCGGGACGTCGTGAGAGCCTCCAGATTTTTGTGGTCAGTCCAAACCTCAAACGGGTGAGGAGCTCCTTCAAGAAAATGACGCCAGGTCATGAGGGCCCAGCGGACAGCAAAAGCTTCTTTTTCCCAAATCGCCCATCTGCGTTCAGTGGTGGATAATTTACGGGAAGTGTAAGCACAAGGTTGTAGTTGGCCCTGTTGGTTTCGTTGCAACAGGACAGCACCTACAGCCACATCGCTTGCGTCGGCTTGAATAACGAAGGGGGAGTTGACATCAGGATGCTTCAGGACAGGTTCTGCTGCAAATAAGCGTTTAAGCTTCTCAAACGCGGCTTGGCACTCCATGGTCCAATTCAGAGGAGAGCCTGGTCGAGGTTTGCCATCCCCGTTCGTTTTGAGTAGGTTCGTGATGGGTAACGCAATGCTAGCAAAAGAAGGTATAAATTGGCGGTAAAAGTTAGCGAAACCCAAAAAAACTTTGTAATTGTTTACGAGTGTGCGGTGGAGCTCACTCCGTGACAGCTTTCACTTTGGCAGGATCCATTTCAATGCCTTCTGAAGAAATGCGATAACCTAGGTAATCAATTTTTTCCTGGTGAAACTCGCATTTAGATAGTTTAGCATAGAGTTCAGCAGCGTGAAGTTTTCGTAAAACAGAGCGGACTAGTTTAATGTGTTCATCACGTGTTTTTGTGTATATGACGATGTCATCAAGATAAACGATAACGCCCTTGTACAGGTGCTCGTGGAGAACGTCATTGATCAGTTGCATAAATACAGAAGGTGCTCCTTGTAGACCAAAAGGCAAAACATTAAATTGAAAGCACCCTAAAGGGCAGTTAAAAGCAGTTTTCCATTCGTCTCCTTCCTTAATTCTCACTCTGTAATAAGCCTCCCTCAAATCAAGTTTAGTAAAAATCTTGTCTGAAGCAAGATGAGCCAGCATGTCTTTCATGAGTGGGAGTGGGTAGACATTGTGTTCACAAATAGCATTAAGATATTTGTAATCCTGAACCAAACGAAGAGTGCCATCTTTCTTCTCCCTAAACATTACTGGGGCGGCTACCCGTGGTCTGGCAGGTTGAATGAAACCCCTCTTCAGATTCTTTTTTTTTTTATATTGAAAAAGTTTTATTGGTTTTACAGTTTTTCAGTAGGATAGGGTAAGGGATACAAAGAAATTTTGAGAGCATTCACGTCAAAATCGTCGGCCCTACCGGGACATCAAAATAGATCATTAATAAAAAACATTTTCCATACACTACAAAGTAAAAGCAAGTACATATTTCTAAGTTCTCAGTTCTATGCTGTCAGTCATTTACAAAAATCCAGATGCACATGTTATATTATACAATATTATTCAAAAAATCAAGGCAAAGTTATTTTTTAGATCTAAGTCTCTTGGCAATTGTATCTTCTATCTCTCCTTCCAGGCCCCCAGCGGGCGGGGCCGTGACCCCCCCTGCCCCCCCTGGATCTTCCCCCAGGACAGAGGAATGTTTTTTTAAAAAGGCTTCCGCCTCAGCAACTGTTCTAATCCTCACTCTTCCTCCTTCCCAGAACACCAGCATCCCTTCGGGCATCACCCACCTAAATCAGATCCCGTGGTCAAACAATTTTTTGGACAAGAAGGAAAATTTCCTTCTTGCTTCTCTAATCTTTCTTGGGATCTGCTTTAGGATAGCAACCTCCTTTTGTTGGTAAATTAACGGACCTCCTCTTTGCACTTTCAAGATTTCCTCTCTGGTTGACCTTCTAACAAATTTAACATGTATCTCTCTGGGTACTTCATTTATCCTGGCATATGCAGAATTTATTCTGTAGGCTAGGTCAATGTCCCCCCTGATCTCATCCTTAGGTTTATGTAAATAGTCTGCTATAATTGTGCTCATGAGTTCAGGGAGATATTCACCAATTTCCTCAGAAACATTCTGAAATCTCAAAAAATATGTCATCCTTTCCATATCAATCCTAGACACATGCCCATTTATTTCCACAACCTCATTAGTAACATTTTTAATCTCTCCCTTAGCCCCCACCAGCCCCCCTTCCAGTTCTTCATTCTTCTGTGTGTTCTCCAGCACTTGTTTCCGTGTGTCCAATAATTCCTTTTTAAAGTTGATATTTTCTGCCCTCTGGGCCTTGATTTCTTGTACCAAAGTTTGTATAACAGATTCAAGAGAGGCCATCCTTAGTTCTAAGCTTGCCAGTGCTGATTCTTGTGCCATGGTTAGCTGTTAAAGTCAGTGCCACTAAAATGGCGTTTTTTGGGTGGGGCTGTTGAGGCAAGTCAGGAGCCAAAAGTTCAGTTCAGGGTTGTAAAGTTCAGGAACCAAGAGAGAAACAATTTTCCAAGTCAATAAGTATAATAACGAAGGCACTCCAGAAAAGAAATCACAAATCCCAAAAAAAAATTCTTCTTTAGTAACCAGAGGGAGTCCAAATCACAAAGAGACGCTGGAAATTTTCCATAAGTAAAATAGTCATTCAGGGACAAAGAGAAGCCATTTTCACCACCCAGACTCAGAGCCAGAAGGAGAGAGTGGTAAAAAAAATGTTTCAAGTCAGCCAGACCTAGATACATTGTTTCAAAGACAAACCGCAGACCACTTTCCCTTGTTTCAAACAGTCCAGATTAAAGATATCTGCTTCCTCGCAGCGAGGGGCCATTCTTAAGTGCTGCTTTAGTCCGAGGGGGGGTTTAACAAGTAGACCCCCCCTCCAAGTTCTTTCAGCCAGGCTGACAGCAGGAAAAAAAAATGTTTAAAACCACTCACTTTCACCCTCGCAGCCGAAGCCCCGGGAAGCCTTCCGACTCAGACGGCCAGCTCTTTTCATATTTTCAGAACGATGCCGCCCACCATTGGCGAAGGGGAAACCCCCCGCAGCATGTCCTCCTCCACCTAAGCCGAAGACAAGGGTCGCTTCCCAGCTGCCGCTGGGGGAGGACGGCCCAGGCAAGCCGGCTTTACGGGAGACCCCCAAAAACGGGGCGTTTCGCCCCCGTGGGGGGGCAGGAAAAGAAACAAAGCGGCGAGCGAGCCCTAGGCTCGCCCGTCACCGCTGGAGCCGGAACCGGAAGCCCCCTCTTCAGATTCTTGTCTATGAAATTGCGAAGCTCATCCATTTCACGGGGTGTCATAGAGTAAATGCGGGGTTTTGGGAGCTGCACCCCTGGGAGGAAATCAATAGAGCAGTCAGTGGCACGGTGGGGTGGAAGAGTGTCACAGGATTCTTCACTGAAAACATCTTTAAGGTCCCAATACTCCTCAGGGATTTTTTCTTCACCTGGAATGACTTCAGGGGCCGGTAGGGCTACGGTGGAACCCACAGGCTCATTGATGGGTGCCAGATTAAGTAGGAGACCATCAGTGGGGTTTGGGGGGGGCAGTTCTCAATGGAGGGGGGTTCAGGCAGCATCAAAGGGATACGAACCCTCCTTCCTGCCAATTAATTAGAGGATTCCATTTACGTAGCCAGTTAATACCCAAAATAACAGCGTTATCAGCAATGGGTGCAACAATGAAGTTGATAGTTTCATTATGGGTGTCACCAATAGACACTTGAATTGGTTCAGTGACATATGATGCTGGATTTCCCCCTGCTACGGAGCCATCCATTTGGCAGAATGCGATTGGGACTTTTAAATTCTTTAGGTGGAAACCCATGTACTGTACTAATTCCTGACTGATTAAGCAACGTGAACAGCCAGAATCTATAAGAGCCTGTATTTTGCAGTTGCGGCCACTAGATGGAGCCAGAAGCTGTAAAGGAATAGTAAGGGGCCCAGAATGGGGACTCACCCAATTTTCGTCCGAGGAGGAGGAGTCTTCCCAATTGTCGACTTCCTTGTTCTGTCGATCACCGCCAGAGAGATCCAGAGGCTCTGCTCCAATCATCACTGGTTTAGTGCGCACGCTCGGAGCTTTCGCTGGTTTCTTCCCCTCAGTAGAAGAATGCGGGCGTGGTGATTGTTTCATTCTGCAGTTATTGGCCCAGTGTCCCTCCTTCCCACAGCGGAAACAAGCACCAGAACGAGTAGGCGTAGATCTGCGATCTTTACTTTGTTTTTGGGGATCTCTCTCATACGCTTGGGGAGCACTTTGGGATTTCTTTTCAAAGTGGGAAAGAGGTTTTGACCGAGCTTGATCCAACTCAACATCGCCCGCGAGCTGAAACCAATCTTCTAAGGATTGTGGCGTACGCCGGTTAACGCAAGTCTCATACAGGTGGGAGTCTAAACCTTCAGTGTAAATATCAATTAATGCGGCTTCACTCCACACCCTCATATAAGCTGAAAGTTCCTGAAAACGTTGCGTATATTCCTGAACAGATCTATTGCCCTGGCGCAGGTTTCTCATTTCCATTCTTGCCTTTCTTTCAATACGGGGGTCTTCAAATCTCCTTCTAAGAGCAGTCATAAATCCATTAAAATTCCTCAACAGCGGGGAATGATTATTATGCAAGGACACCAACCACTTAGAAGCTGTGTTTTCCAACGCCATGGAGACAATTCTTATCTTTGCCTCATCTCTCAAGTCACTGGCATATTGCTTTACAAAGTTGCTGACATGAAGTAAAAAGAAACCCAACTCCTCAGCATCACCGCCAAATTTAACCCCCAGAGGGGGAAGTCTTGACGACCGACGAGGGGGGGGAGTGGGCTCTCCTCTTTGTGATTCTCTAGGGGTATCCACAGGGGGTTGGGGACTCGCTCCTCTCGGTTCTTGGGAGGCGGCTTCCTTCTCTTTTATTCCTTCCCCTTCCAGCATTTTATCTATGGTTTCTTTCCTGTCTTCTGCTTGATGCAGCAAATCTCTTGCCATATCTCTTAAGTCCCTCTCTTCCTTTAGCAATTCTGTTATGGAGGGCGGTTGGTAAGCGTACCGGCGCCTTGTGGTCGTGACCCCCGAGCCGATATCATCCGTCATCCCCACTCCCTCAGACCAGCGATGACTTGATAAACCTTCTTGGGGGGGGTGGCTCTAAGTTAAGGCCCGCTAAAAAGTCCATCACTGACCTCAAATCCTCTTTTTGGGCTGCAGGGTGAGAGGCGGTCTCTCCCATCGGCTCATCTTTCGCAGGCTCCGACATTAGGTTTTAGAGTGTAGTGACTTCCTGCTTTGTGTCAGGGTCCGCTTCTTCGAATACTCAAGAAAGACCACACTTAATCATAGTTTAGAATGAATAAGGTTACTTTTACTGAATACAGAAGAACAGCGCACCAAGTTCAAGCAGGAAGTGAGTAGTTTAGGCGCGAAGCGTATATATCAAAGCTTAAGCCCACCCCAATAACCCATGGCCCCCCACAGCGGTGTCCAATGTATATTCCTCCAGGACATCAGGTGGGCCTTACGTCCAACGCCATCATCAGAATGGAATGTGATACCGTTAGGTTAGAGATAACACTGGCCCCTACCATCTTCCACCAGCACTCATAGTTAACCCCGTAACCCCACCCTCCCCGTTTCCATGGCAGCCAAGCAGCAGCAAAGCGAAGGCAAAGCGAAGGCTGACAGCCCATTTCCCAGGCTTCAATCATTTCCCTGGCTGTTTTTGTACCTTCTCCACCAACAATCTTAGTAGCTGCAAAATTGAATGTATGACCTTCTTTGTTGCAAAGTGAGGCTACCAATGAGTTCAGGTCTCATCTGATCACACACTTTTTGCAATCTGGTGGTCCTCCGTGCCTGTCCTACATGGAGCAATCCATGAAGGGGATCTGGTAGATTAATTAGAAGCATCTCAGAACTCCAAGCAAACTTTGCAATGCATAATTTGTCCTCACGTGGTAGCCTCTAGATGGTCTGCGATGTCCAGTCACAGATCTTGGAAGTTCTGCTGCTTCTGAAATGGTTCTGATACATGACAGGGTGTGCCATATATTGGTCTTGAACTTTCTTTTTTCCTTTCTCTCCCTTGTGTGTTCTATCTTGCAACAAATGCTTGTGGGCTCCCAATCTGCCCGAATTTCCAAATTTGCACATAGCTGCTTGAGCTTACTGGGTGCTACGGAGGGTTCTCGCTCTGCCATATAATGTTCTGACACAACTCTTTGTGTGTGGCAGTGGGTGGTTCCTGGTAAAACTGCCTAGAGTGGGGTGGGCTTGTGATGAGCCATGGTTTCTAGGCTTCCCTCTTCCTGCCGGTGGAGAAGGACATCTGAAAGTGGCAGTTGCCTGACTGCTTCTCCCTCCATTGTGAATTGTCTGTGTGGGAAGATGGAGCTCAAAGGGACATGGAAGCCTTTCGGTGCATTTCTTTTGATGACGACAAACAGGTCATCCATGCAGAGGCACCACAATGTAGGTGTGGTTTTGAAATACACAATGTTCTAGTTCACACAGGACAATTTCTGCAATGACTCCTGATATTGGGGATCCCAAGGGCCCCCCTTTATTTGCTCCTACATTTCCCTTTTGAAAGCGAAGAAGGGATGTTGGGGACACTGGAGCAGCTTCCTGATTTGTGTTGTTCTGATCTTCTCCTTTTCCATCTGTTCCTTCGCATGGAGGATGGGGTGGGAGGGATGGAAACAGGGAGGCTATCTTCAAGGGTGACCATCGTCTCACCAGGAGCCCCGTTGAAGCCTCACAACTGATATGGATGATGTGACTGTGCTGTTCGAGGGGAGAGGGGGTCAGAAGCTTAAGAGTTGCGTTAGTCATTTAGCCCAGTTGTAGGGAGGGGTCTCTCACAATGCTGCAATAGGTCTGAGGGTGGGGGTGGGGCTCCTATTTTGTGTATTTTGTGTATCTTGAGGAGTCCATAAAATCTCACGGTGGCTCTTGTTAGGAGTATAATCCTAGGGTTGGGTGGTCAATATATATAAACCATGATGATAAATGGTATTTGTTGCTTTAAGATGTTTGTATACAATTAGAGACTGTAATTATCTCTGTAATAAGAGGAAGTCAGGAGAGTGCATTCTCAGCTTGCTTGCTTGCTCTCTCTGCTGATTGCTCTCTACTGCATTGATTCCTAAATTGACTGAAACTGACTGTTTGAAGAAGGTAGAATTAGGAATTGCCCATAACTGACTGTTTGAAGAAGGAAGAAGAAGAAGGATGAGTTGTGAATTGTGACTGTAAGCAATTGTGTATTTGATGAGGACTGTGTTTGAGCCACTATTTACTATCACTGCCTGTGAAGTAGGTGTAGTTTAGTTTTACAACAGCAGTAAAGCTATTTTTACTAACTGTGCCTGAGATACTATTTGTGTGTAAACTGGCTACGTTTACCTGGCTGCACATTCCGCTGCTCAATTTCCATTCTCCCAACGGAGATCTCCCCAACAGCTCTCATTGTCCCACACTCCTTTTCCGCTATTCACTTCTTTTGTCTGAGTTGTGTGAGGGAAGCGTGTAGTTGTGAGACCCCCATTCCCATCTCTGGGGCTTTTGCTGGTCTGCATGCAGAGGGATCCTTGGGGAGGGCGAAGGCCTTTGGCTCAGGATCCGAGTGGTTCATCACCACCATTGAGAAGCCTTTGCCTGACAGTGGAATAATAACGTCCTGATCTTCTTCCAAGGTGCGTTGCTCCTTCTGGGCTGAGTGTGTGGTTGGGTTTGTGTGTGACCAGTGTGGCCGACACCTTTTGTGCGATGGGCTCTTTTTCTGGCTCTTCTCTCTCCCCTCTGAGGCGTCTGGATCCCAAGGGGGCTCTCGGTTCTCTTGGCTCAGCCTCTCACTCGCTCAGCCTCTCGTCCCGTTCGAGGATTCCTGATTCCTGCTGGCTGAAACTTGCAGGCTTTGCACTCTGCACATGCACAGGCACCCCATGGACTCTTGCTGCAAATGGAAAGGTCGGCATTTGAGGGGTGCATGGAAGCCACGGGGGGCTCCGTCTGCTGCTACTGCTGGTTTGCTCAGAGGTGAGCTCCGCATGTGCGCTTGATGTGTGATACATGCGCATGTGCAGTACTGAAAAAACCCCATGGCACTGCCGAGAGACCCTGTTGGGGGGCCTGGCAGGCTGAGTTTCTACCTCCTCGGCCGAACTGCTCCAACCGGTAGGAAGCCACCTCTGATGGGAGCCTTAGGGAAAGGAAACGGGAGGAAAGAGGAAGGTCCCCTGGGGAAGCCTTGCCTTGCACCTCCTCTTCTCCACCTCCTCCTCCTCTTCCTCTTTGGGGCCTCCCATGAAGGCATCCAACAGACAAGAGACAGAGGCAGGTACTCCTCGACTTACGACAGTTCATTTAGTAACGGTTTAAAGTTGAAAAGAAGTCACTGAAAAGAGTGACTTATGACCATTTCACACATGTGGCCATTGCAGCATCCCCAGGGTCACGTGATCACAATCTGGATGCTAGGCAACAGGTTCCTATTCATGACGGTCGCAGTGTCCAGGGGTCACATGATCTCCTTTTGTGATACTTCTGACAAGCAAAGTCAATGGGGAAGCCTGATTCACTTAGCAACCAGATTACTAATTTTAACAGCTGCAGTGATCCACTTAACAACAGTGGCAAGAAAGGTCGTAAAATGGGGCAAAATTATCTTAACTGCCTCTCCTAGCAAATTAAATGTTGGAGTCAACTGTGGTCATAAGTCAAGAACGGCCTGTTGTAGGAGACCTTGTGAAATCCAGGGGAGGGGGCTTGGAGTCTGGGAAAGGGGAAAGCAAATAGGAAAGAGAGAAAGAAACACAGAAAATTTTACCTCCACTTTCTTGACTTCTCACAACATTCACACAGAACTCACAGAGACCGGAATAAATGGGGGATGGGGGCAGGGGCAGCATTCACACTCAGCACCAAAAGAAATCGGGCTTTTCAAAGGGAGAAACTGACAGTTTCCAGACTCTTCCTGTCAAACTCAGCTCGGAAGAGGAGCAGAGAAAATGCTTCAGATACAAACAGTAGAGCTGAAAATTAAAGGATCTGAAAATGGATGTTTTCATTCTTTGGTTGATCAAAGAAAAAAAATTACAGTGGAGATTTCTATACGCACTTAATTTTTTTAAACTTTTTTATTTTGCTGTGAAGTAAATACCAAAATAAAAACAATTCCCCAGCTAAAATCCCAGAGAGTTCTTCAGCTGAATTCTTTCTGCAAAGGAGGTTTTATCAGGAAATCAAGAAAGAATGATATAAGAAGGTATATGAAGGTTTCCTTCCTCAGCTGAGAGCCAGTCAAACATGGCATTTCACATCATTCTGGCATTCTCAGGGAGAGGATCAGGCAGCCAGGATAGTACTTGGTTCCCATGGCTTCCCCCTGACCCCTTGTTATTCAGTTATTCAACTATTTTCCATTTTGAAACATATAGATATGATTTTCTTTGACTCCTGCTACTATCTAAATGGAAAGAATCAATATCGCCTTTCAAATAAAAGAAACTTTAACAATTCTTCCAATAACACAATGGTGTTTTTTCTCATGTTTTTACATTTGTTCTGGCTGTGAGATGCTCCTTTGTGTTCAGGTCTGGCCTCAGAAGGATAATGTAGCACTTGGGGATGAAGATGCAGCCCAGCAGACCAGCACTGGAGGCCAGGATGGAGAAGACCTGGACAGCCACCATGTATTTCCCTTTGGTGCTCAGGTAGGTGGGCACAAAAGTCACCCAGACGCTGCAGAAGACCAGCATGCTGAAGGTGATCAGCTTGGCTTCGTTGAAGGCCCCAGGCAGATTCCTGGCCAGGAAAGCCACCGTGAAGCAGATGGCAGCCAGGAAGCCCATGTAGCTGAGGGTGACGTAGAACATGACAACGGCCCCTTCGTTGCATTGCAGGATGATCTCTCCAGGCTGGGAGTGGAGGTCAGAGTCAGGGAAGGGGGGAGAAACTCCCAGCCAGATGGAGCAGATGATCACTTGGACAGCAGAACAAGAGAGGATGATGGAGTTGGCCAAGCTCTTCCCCAACCATCTCTTCTCTCGGTTTCCTGGTTTTGTGGCCAAGAAAGCCAGCACCACCGTGATGGTTTTGGCCAAGAGAGAAGAAACAGCAACTGAGAAGATGATGCTGAAGACAGTTTGTCGGAGAAGGCAGGTGGCTTTCCTTGGTTGACCAATGAAGAGAGAAGAAGACAAGAAGCAAAGCAGGAGGGAGACCAGGAGGATGTAGGAGAGGTCCCGGTTGTTGGCTTTGACAAGGGGAGTTTCTCGGTATTTAATGAAGATGATTAAAACAAGGCCTGTGATTAAGAACAAGAGAAGGGCAAAAGAGACCAGGATGATGCCCAGATGTTCTTCATAAGATAGGAAGGTTATAATTTTGGGGATACATTGGACTCTGTTCTCATTTGGATATTTATCATCTGGACACTTGGTGCATTTTTCCGTATCTGAGAAACCAAAAAGCAACTTTCTTTAATATTCTGTCCTTTTATCTTACAGAAAATATCTTCTTTGGATAACAGCTGATACCATGGGCATTTTCCAAGAAGAATTTTTGAAACAATTTCATTAAACAATCACTCCTTTTAAAGCAGGGATCCCCAACCCCCGGGCCGCGGACCGGTGCCGGTCCGTGGCTTGGTGGGAGCCGGGCCGCAGGGCTGGAGAGGAGGAGGAGGGAGGAGGGGGCAGCCCCCTGAGCAGAGCGCGCAGGAGAATGCAGGCGCGGCTGTTTGCGCCGTTGGAGTGTGCCTCTTCCTCCTCCCTCGTCGATGGAGGGACTCCTGGGCGCCACCGGACCAGCTACCGATTCCCTCTCCTGCTGGCATGCCGGCCACTCGTTTTCTTCCAGGGGCTGCGGAGGCTCCGCGGACGGGGAAGGGAACTGGCGGCCGTAGAGAGGGTTGCTCCGGCGGTGCACAGGAGTCCCTCCGTCGACGAGGGTGGAGGAAGAGCCCCCACCATCCTCCTGCGTTCTCCCGCGCGCTCTGCCCAATGGTCTGCCCCCTCCTCTCTCCTCCTCCTCTCCAGCCCGGCTCCTACCCAGCCACGGAGCTTGACCAAGCGAACGAGCGACCAAGGCGGACTGAGGAGGCTGGGGGGGGGACGATGATGACGACAGACACACATAGAGAGACAGAGAGAGGGAGGGAGGGAGAGAAAGATAGACAGAGACACAGATTGAGTGAATGCAAGACAGACAGACACACGCACACAGACACAGAATGACAGAGATGGGCGGATGAAGGAGAGAGACAGAGAAAGAAAGAAAAAGAAAGAAAAAGAAAGTAGGAGAGAAAGACAGACATAGAGAAAGAGACAGAAAGGAAAGAAAGAGACAGAAAAAGATACAGAAAGAGAGAAAGAGAGAAAGAAAAAGAGAAAGAGGGAAAGAGAAAAAGAAAGAAAGAGAAAGAAATAAAGGGAAAGGGAAAGAGAAAGAAAGAAATAGCAAGAGAAAGAAAGAGACAGAGACAAAGAAAGAGAAAGAAAGAGAGAGAGAGAGAGAAAGAAAGAAAGAAAGAAAGAAAGAAAGAAAGAAAGAAAGAAAGAAAGAAAGAAAGAACTTATGACCACAGTTGAGGCCAAAAGTTTGGTTGCTAGCCAAGATCATTGTTAAGTGAGTTTCACATTTTCCAAGTTGGCCACGCCCACCCAGTCACATGACTGCTGAGCCACTCAACCGGTCCGCAGAATTTTCTTTAAAATGAAACCGGTCCCTGGTGCAAAAAAGGTTGGGGACCCCTGTTTTAAAGGATACAGGGCAGGGGTGAAATGCTACCGGTTTGGGAACTTCTCTCGAACTGGTAGCAAAAAGTGCTTTAAAAGGTATAAAGAAAAGTTCCAATTATGCAGCACAGCTGTTTTTCACACAGCTGATCATTAGACTATTTTTTTTTTTACTTTTTAAAGCATTATTTAACTACCGGTTCATGAGAACCAGTAGTTTAAAAATGCTTTCAAAAAGTAAAAAAAAAGTTGTCTATGCCCACCCAGTCACATGACCTCCCCACCAAGCCACACCCACAGAACCATTAGGGAAAATTTTTGATTTTCACCGCTGGTACAGGGTCTCCTGCTTAAGCAGGGTGTAGGCCTAAATGAGCTCTAAGGTTCCTTCCAGCTCTATTCTGATTGATTGATCTACATGACTGGCAGAATATTTGTGTAATGAGTTCCTCACCATAATTATCCACAGCACCACATTATGGACCAGTGACTCCTTCTCAGTGATCCTCAAGGGGAGGATCCAATATACAGTGAATTGCAAGGTCTTTCAGAAGGTGGACCTCACACAATTCATCCAGTTCCAAAGAACTCAGGTGTTCCTAGAAAGGAGAACTTAGCAGCACAAGTCAAAACTAAGAAGCAGGAGAGAGATTTCCCCTGCTGTTAGTAAAGCTTGCTCAGTCTGCCACCCCCTCCTCCCATCTCTTCCCAGCCCCTCCTTCAAAGTCGCTTTGATTTACTTCCTTTTAGATAAGAGATTCTGCGGGTTAAAAATAAATATAAAAAACCAGGTGAGCTTCGATCTATCATTTAACTTGCACCTTCATGAAAATCTTCTGGGTGGATCCAGTATCACAAAGCCTCCCATTTTCCTCAGGGTGACCCACCTTTCTGAGTGGAGAAGGTCCCCTCCGGACAAGGAACACAGTCATAGCAGCAAACTGGCTCTCCTTCTCGAGCCCTCTTGACAAATCCAGGATGACAAGTTTCCGCACATCTGGACTGAGGCAGGGACTGAGCAGAAGAACAAGGAAGGCCAAAGAAAAGATGTTAGGACTCTCCGTCCATGGAAAACGGAGGGAGAAATGGATGGAGACAAGGAGCCTCTGGTCTTCACTGAGGTAGATAGGAAACCTCTGACTCCTTCTAAACAGATGCAGGAGGTAGAACAACTGGCAGATTCTCCATTTACTTCCTCCCTTTTGCTTTTGGCATTTAACATTATAATAAAGGACTTTTTCGACTTAATAGTCTAGAACAGTGTTGGCGAACCTTTTTGGCACCAAGTGGCAAAACGGGAACACATACAAACATTTTTGGCGCACACATTGAAAACTACATGATCATCTGGTTTTCTGCATGTGCATGCGCACCAGCCACGTGGTTTACTGTTTCTGGCACGCATGTGCGCACAAAGACCAGCTGCATGATGCGCATGTGCCAGCTCCAGGTTTCGGGGGTCCTTGTGCTTCCCTGCCTGCCCACCTGATCCCCATTGGGGTGGCAGGACGTCCCCACTGAGGATCCGGTTCTGCAGCCCTGGACAGGGAGAGAAAGTTGGGTGGGAAATGCCCCCTTCCTCCACTGGAAAGCCAGAATCCCTTCCCGGCCTTGGAAGAAGCCAGCACAGCCCCCCCCTCTCCCCCCACTTCATCCAAGGGAGAGTCTCCATGTGTGAGGAGCTGTGGAGATGGGGGCTGGTGGATGTGGGTCTGATGGTCCCCATGGACGAAGGACCCAGCAGGACCAGCCTATGGGGGGAGGGGAGGACAGGAGCATTCCACATAATCTGCCCTGCTGTGTAATTTAAACCTTGGAGAAGACAAAGGCGCCACAAGAGCAGAACTGCAAAGCAAAATGAAGGGCAGGGGAATCAGTGGGGAGCTGGGGGCTGAGGGAAGGGTGGGGGGCGGGAGGAAGAAGGGGAAGGGCATGGCTGAGTGAGTGGGACTCATTGATATTCCCTCCCCCCCTCCATCAAACACACCTGTTACCCTTGAATATCCTCCAAGCGATTTGGCTGCCTTCCCCTCAAAGCCCTGCAATGGCTCAGATTGGAGTGAGATACACGCATGTTTGTCTCACTCCAACCACATGCGGCTGCTGCTCTTTTTGTTGATGGTTTGTGCACATGCATGCACACCGGAAACCAAAACACTAAGGGACTCATGCGCATGTGCACAGTGGAAACAAAGATCGTTTTCCTGGTGTGCACATGCGCACCGGATGGCTCCTCTTCCACTTTCTGGCCCTCCAATGCACGTGAAGACCAGCTGACTGCCACGCCTGAACCCAGAAGAGCAACTGGTGATGGCTCCACATGTCAGGAGAGATGGTTCTGTGTGCCACTTCTGCCACATGTGCCATAGGTTCCCCATCATGGCTATAGGCTTTGCCCACTAGAAATGGGACCTCAGGCTTTGGCAAAGAGAGAAAAGACACCAAAATTTCTCCCACCTTATTGAGCAACTTTAGCTGTGAAAGAGTCTCTTGTCTGATAGAAAGTCTCTGTCTTTTAAAATATGCCAGATATTCTCTCCTGGGATCCTCCTTGGGGAGAACCAAGAATCCCATAATGATCAGATCTGCTTTTATCTCTCCATTTTGGTCCAAGTACAGTTTAAAGAGGGAAATATTCCAAAATTCATTCTTCTCCAGAAAGGGATGAAACTAGAATGGGAACATCCAGGAATTTGAAAAACAGAAAACTTTGTTTTTTATCCCACATTGAATCTTTCTTCTACAATTGTCTCATCTCCAAATATGGTTAAATAGGATACAAATACTGCCATTATCTTCATAAGTGAATGAAGAAGTTTGAGAAAAATTCATCAAACTATAGAGAAAATATAATCAACACAGTTGGTCAATTATAGGGAACATTCTAGAGCAGATGACAAATAAAATGAACAGAGAAAAAAAGATGATCTATAAACTCTTTGAAAACAACAGGGTGATTCCCAGAAAGCCTGGGTTGATCAAGAAGAAATCTCTCAGGCTAATCTTCTCCCTTGTAATCCTGATGGAAAACACCTCCAGATCAGAGCTGGGTTCCTTCCTGTGTGGACCAGTTTGCTGAATTGGTAGTAAGTTGGTGGCCATATTGTTCTTGCCTTCTGCACATGCGCAGAGCAACCGGCAGTAGAGGCAGCCAGAACCCACCCCTGGCTCGATCCCACTTAGGAGCCTCAGTTTACTCCTGAGCCCCATTGGCCTTTCTCCCTGCCTCTCCTGGCCAACGTTGCTCACGAGGAAACTGCAGCTACCTGAAAATTGCACACCTGAGAGTGTGTGGAAGGGGGGCGCAACACACGGGATGGGGCCTGGCCAGCCCTCTTGTCACAGCAGGTGCATCAGTGAGACACTCCCCACCTCCCCAGACTGAGGCCACAGCCCCCACCAGCTCCCTTTCTCCACCCAGCCGGTGGGAGCCACAGCAGCGCCGGTCATGGCTGAGAGCTCCCTTTGCCAGCTGGCAGCCGAAAAGTTCTCCCTCTTAAAAGCCTCCAGTGGTGGAGCTTTAGGATCCAACCACACTTTAACCAACCAACCAACTGGGGCTTAGTCTGGAAACAGAAGAAGAAAGAACCAGTAAGTGGCTGTGCCCAGCTGGGGGGGGGTGTTGAGGGGGGGCTGGGTGAGGGGGAGGGTAGGGGGTCCCTAGAGCAAGCGCTGGGCAAGCAGGCAGGAGGGAGACCTCGGAGGCTCATTGTCAACCCAGCTTTGTGCCCAGTCAGCTCCAGTTGCCCACCATTGGTTGGCTTAATGGTGGGGCACAGGGAGTTGGGGAGGCCGCTGGGTAGGAGCGGTTTGGCTTGGTTGTTCCCCAGATGGCAAAGCGGATGGACTCCAAAAGGATGAAGGGGATCTTGGGTGGAGGCAGTCGAGGGAGCCGCCCCTGGCTTATTCAGTCTAACTGTGATTGATGGGCCTTCCCTTGGGGTGGGGGCTGGGCCCAAATTTCCTCCCACTGCAAGCGTCTCTCAGCCGTTGTGTGCAGGGAAAAACCTTGCACAATAAACAATGACAGATGCAGGGGATGGGCTGGGTCGGCCACGAGATATACATCTTACTGGAGACTGACAGCTCCGGATCATGCGGCTTTTGGGGGGTTTTCTTTTTAAAAAATGCCTCTGCAGAGGAGCTGAAACCCTCTGAAGTTTGTTTTGGGGAGGGAAGAGGGGCAGCATTCCCCACCCTGCCTGCAGCCTTGGAGCAACTCTGGGCCTTTGCACAGGAAAGAAAACCTTCTCATGAGTGTGAGAAGTTGTTCATGGCCTCCACTGTGCCAGGAGTTGCTGCAGGTGCTGACCATCTTCCTGCCCCCTCCATAATTTTGGGGGGCGGGGTGTCACTAGAGCACCTTTATTTTGTCTCGTGGGCTCCTTCACAGGCAGCTTCTCTTTCTGGCCCCCAAGCAGAGAACAAGGCTGGTACTTGGCCCCCCTTCCCTCAGTCTCTGCATGGCCAACTTGACTCCCCCCAGAGAGGGCTGTGGAGGGGGCCATAAGCCAGGCTGATCAGGGGGGCAATGCTGCTCCAAGAAGCCCCACTCGGCCAGCTCCCACCGGCGGTCAGCAAGGAAACACTGCCAGAGCCAGGAAAGGTCCAGGGAGAAGCTGTGAGGGCAGCCCAGCACCCCAAAGAGGCAGCAGTGCCCGGCCACCTGGAATTGGGGTGGGAATGGGGTGGGTACCTGCCCGGCTGCCGGAATGGATGTGGAGGTGGACATTGCACACAAGGACAGAAGCTCCCCCCATTTAGCCACGGCCACTGAACCGGTAGTAAATTTTTTTGACCCCCCCCTTGCTCCAGATGTTCTAGTTCTACTCGATTGCAATGGGAGATGAAGACATTTTGGAAAGCCTGAAAGAAGAAATCTCCCCCCAGCTCTTTCTCAGCCTGAGAAGTCAGTGAGGATCCTTCCTGGGTTTCTCTCTCTCCCCTTATGCAGCTGCCGGATTCTGGCTCCAAGGCCTTTGGGAGCTGCCCCCTCCCTCCCCCTCCCCTCTGCAGAAACTCCTCTGGCTGCAGAATTGGGATCCCTCCGATCTTCTTCTCTTCTCCCCTTATCGTCCCCTGCCCCCCCTTCTCCCGCCTGCACAGTCTCAGTGGCTGCTTGGAGGGGGGGAGATTTCTGGTTTTACAGGGCTGAGAGGAAAAGGGGAAGGAGGAAGAGGCCCTCCAAGGATGCCCCCCCTTTAGGGTTTCTGCGACCTAATTCTCCCCCTCCCAGACAGAGGAACCCCACTCCCACCCAAATACTGCAGGGCAGAGGAGGCTGGGCCCATGACTGGGCAGCGTGTGGGGGGAGAGGCTGCAGGAGCTCTACTGTGAACGGAGGGAGAGAGAAAAGTGGGGATTCTCTCTGCTGCAGCCCTTGAATGCTTGAATGGCAGAGAGAAGCCAAACTTTCCCCCCTCCATTCACAGCAGAGCTCCTTTATGCACCCCCCAGCCCCCTCTTCTTGGGGGGTGGAAGGGCCTGGAAGGGAGAGGCAGGCGGCTGCAGCTCCCTTCCCATCAGGCTCCCCATCCCCTCCCTTTGCTGCGGAGGGAGGGAGGGAAGTCCAGCCAAGGAATTTCAACCGTCCCTCCTGGCTTTCCTGAGCTGCCCCAATTCCCCCCCTGGCCAGAGGCGCCTCCAGCTAAACGCCCCTCAGCAGACCCTCCACGCAATGCGCTCTGCCCGGGGGGGGGGGGGCATCGGGAAAGCAGCACAGGGCTCAGAGCGAAGCTTCTCCCAAAGAAGTTCTGGGGAGCCCAAAGCCCCCAACACCCTCCCTCCCCACTGTCCCTTCCAGAGCCCAGAAAACTTCCAGGCAAAGCAGCTCCATCTCTCTCAGGAGGGGGGAGAAAGAATGGATGGGAGGTAAGGCAACCTGGGGGGGGGGGAGAGGAAGGGAGATCCAGAGGAAATGGGGAGGGGGTCTCTATCCCCTCCTCCTCCCAGGCGCCCCACAAGGTTTAACAGCTTCTGATTCCTCTCTCTCTCTCTCTCTCTCTCTCTCATATTCTCTCTCTCTCCCTCTCATTCTCTCTCATTCTCTCTCTCTCTCTCTCTCTCTCTCTCTCTCTCTCTCTCTCTCTCTCTCTCTCTCTCTCTCTCTCTCTCTCTCTCTCTCTCTTTCCTCCCATTCCAACGTTCAGTGCAAAGAAGCTGCCCACCCTTCCACCTCCCCATAAATCCCCCTCCTGTGGCTGCTCCAGAGAGAGAAGCTTGCGTGGAAGAGGCGACTTTCAGCCGGACTTTCTTGGGAGGCGAGCGATGCTGCCGTGCGCTTGGAAAGGACTTTGGCGATTGGCCCACCACTAAAAGCAAACAATGAATCGAGGAGCAGAGCTGGGTGGAGGAGTGTGTGTGTGTGTGTGTGTGTGTGTGTGTGTGTGTAAAATGGTTGGTTTCATCCAAGGAGTTGTTGTTTCAGGTGGGTCTCCTGGCTTTGGAAGGAGGAAAGGAAGGGATACAAAGAGAGAGAAAAGAACTAAACTCATATTAACTAATGACCAAAAAACTATAACAAAGTCTTATAAGCTGATGCTACTCTGGAAGGTAGAGGAAGAAGACGTGATGAGGGAACCTCTGACTGCCTGGGCTAAAAACTTTGGGTATGAAATTGATACGACTAAGTGGAGAGGAATTTGGAATAAAAATATCAAAGCCACATTGGCTTCATCCTATAAAGAGAACCAATATAAAATGTTATATCGGTGGCATTTGCCGCCAGCCAGACTTGCTAGGATCTTTTCCAATTCATCATCGGCCTGCTGGAAGTGTGGGGCCAAGCGGGGGACCTACGACCATATGTGGTGGACCTGCCCAAAGGTGAAAGTATCCTGGGATAGAGTAAGGAGATGGGTGCAGGAGATAACAGGGATTAAAGTGGATAGGAGGCCAAAGCTCTTCCTCCTGGGAATTCTGCCAGGCCCAATGAGTAAAAGAACCAAATACCTGATCACGTATGTGCTAACCGTGGCAAGGATGCTCCTTGCGCAAAGGTGGAAAGACCCCAACATTCCGTCAGGAGAAAGCCTAATACACAAGATAACCGATTGTGCCGAATTAGATATGCTATCTCAATTACTAAAAAATGAACACAAAGAGGAGGGGGAAGAAAATTGGGAGCTGTGGTATCAATGGTTAGAAAAAGGGAAAAAGAATGGTGAGGAACTGAAGAAAAAGATCCTATCTAGAAGGTGGAAAAAGAGTTAATTTATTCAATCTCGCACTGTACTACTGACAGAAAGGAAAGAAACCGCAATGAAACGAGAATGGGGATATGAGGATGGTAATAGGCACAAATATAGTCGATTTAAAATACTAGAATTTGCATAAATTACGGGTGTCGGTGAAAGGAATGTATGGGGGAAGAAAAAAATTATTTATTTATTTACTCGTTTTGTAACCAATTGATACACAGTACGTAAGGAAAGAGGTTTTTTTTGTTTGTTTGTTTTTATTTTTTTTGTTGTGTTTGTTCTGAAAACTAGAAATAAAAAATAATTTTAAAAAGAGAGAAAGGAAGAAAGAAAGAGAGAAAGGGAGAGAGAAAGAAGGGAGAGACAAGAAAGGAAAGAAAAAAGAAAGAAAAAGGGAAGAAAGAAAAAGGGAAAGAAAGAAAGAGGGAGGGAGGAGAAAGTGAATGAGATATAGTTGGATGGATAGATAGATACATGGAGGGAGGGATGAAGGGAGAGAGAGAAAATGAGAGGAAGGAAGGACACAAACTCTGGCTTCAGAAGACTCTTCGAAACAGCACAGCTGGCTGGAAGGGACCGCAGAGGCCATGTAGTCCAACCCCCTAAAACCTTATATCCTCTGGAATATTTTGGTGAAATTGCCAGAAGAAGGAAGGGGTTTACTAGGACAAGGCTGCCATGCAGAGGAAGGCAGAGATAGTCCTTGACTTATGACTAGAATTGAGCCCAACATTTTGGTTGCTAAGCAAGAGCGTTGTTAATTGAGTTTTTCCATATTTTACTCAATCCATGACATCTCCTGGCTCTGACAGTCATGTGCAGGAGAGGGAAGAGCATCTGAAGGCCTCTGTAATGTTCTCATGGGCAGAAGTTACAGTTAAATGTGTGGCAGAAAGTGGACTCTGGGTGTGTTTTTCCAAATGCAGGAAGTGAGGTTGAATGTGTAGAGATTTAGAAGAGTTGTCTGTGTTTGTGTGTGTATCATTTTGTGTGTCTATACACACACAATACTACGTAATATGTATGCACACATATGGCATTTATACATGGGATTAAATTGCATATTTTGAATGGTCAGTAGCAGTAAATAAATAGACTGGGAAATTGTATCTTGTTGAGGCAAGGAGAGGTCAGGCAAGGTACCCTTTGATGTGAGTGATTTTTTTTTTTAAATTAAATTTATACCCCGCCCTTCTCCTTGTTAGGACCCAGGGCGGCGCACAGGCACTATCTAAAACCACAAAATACAATAAATATCAATTAAAATATATTAAATTAATAAACCCTGCTAAAACCCATGTTAAAACCATTACCAAATTATAAATTATTATTATTATTATTATTTTTTAAGTCAGAAACGGGGGGCTATCCTAGGCCGGCTTGTTGGAATAAATACGTCTTAAGACGTTGGCGGAAGAGGCGGAGGTCCGAAGGTCAGGGGGTAGGTTGTTCCAGAGGGCCGGGCACGCCACAGAGAAGGCCCATCCCCTGGGTGTCGCCAAACGGCATTGCCCCGCCGACGGCACCCGAAGAAGACTCTCTCTGTGAGAGCGGATCGGACGAAGGGATGTATGGGGCAGGAGGCGGTCTCGTATATAGCTAGGCCCCGAGCCATGGAGCGATTTAAAGATGGTCGTCAGCACCTTGAAGCGCACTCGAAAGACCACAGGCAGCCAGTGCAGCTCGCGCAGGAGAGGTGTTACGTGGGTTTGCCTTGAGGCACCCATAATCACCCGCGCGGCCGCATTCTGTACTAACTGTAGCTTTCGAGTGCACCTCAAGGGGAGCCCCATGTAGAGAGCGTTACAGTAATCCAGCCGGGATGTCACAAGCGCTTGAGTGACTGTGCGAAGGGCTCCCCGGTCCAGTAAGGGGCGCAACTGGCGTATCAGGCGTACCTGATAGAACGCCCCCCTGGCCACGGCCGCCACATGGTCCTCCATTGACAGCCGGAAATCCAGGAGGACGCCCAAGTTGCGCACCCTCTCCACGGGGGCCAGTTGTTCGCCCCCGATGGCCAGTGTTGGACTTATCTGGCTGAACTGGGGTGCCGGAAACCACAGCCACTCGGTCTTGGACAGGTTGAGTTTGAGTTTGTTACTACCCATCCAGATCCGTACGGCCTCCAGACATCGGGACAGCACCTCGACGGCATCCCTGGGGTGGTTTGGGGTGGATATGTGCAACTGAGTGTCATCAGCGTATAGATGGTATTCCACCCCAAAACCACGGATGATCTCACCCAGCGGCTTCATGTAGGTGTTAAACAGGAGTGGCGAGAGGACCGACCCCTGAGGAAACCCACATGTGAGGGGCCTCGGGGACGACCTCTGCCCTCCTGCCAACACCCATTGCGACTGACCAGAGAGGTAGGACGAGAACCACCATAGAACAGTGCCTCTCAGCCCCAACCCCCCCCAATCGGTGCAATAAGATACCATGGTCGATGGTATCAAAAGCCGCTGAGAGGTCTAATAAGACAAGGATAGAGGAACAACCTCTATCCCGTGCCCTCCAGAGATCATCCACGAACGCGACCAATGCCGTCTCGGTGCTGTGACCGGGTTGGAAGCCGGACTGGCACAGGTCTTGGATAATCAACTTCCTCCAGATGTCGGGGAAACTGTTGAGCCACCACACTCTCAACAACCTTCACTAAAAAGTGAAGGTTGGAGACGGGACGATAGTTCTTTAATAAAGCTGGGTCCAGGGATGGCTTCTTGAGGAGGGGCCTCACCCCCGCCTCTTTCAAGACGGTAGGCAAAGACCCCTCACTCAAAGATGAATTCACAATGCCCTGGAGCCAGCCTCGTGTCACCTCCCAGGATGCCAGTACAAGCCAGGAGGGGCACGGGTCCAATAAACATGTGGTGGCTCTAAAGTTCCTCCGCAACCTGTCCATATCCTCGGTAGTAACAAAGTCAAACTCCTCCCAAGGTGTTATCTCAAGACCAGCACCGGACACCTCGACCGGACCACTAGTGGAGGGCAACTCATTCCGAATCTGAGTGATTTGGTCCAGCAGAAATACTCCAAATTCCTCTGCTCGACCCTGCAGAGGAGCTTCCCGCGGCCTCAAATGAAGGAGGGAGCGGGTCACCCCAAACAGGGCGGCAGGGCGGTTTTCCGCGGATGCGATAAGGGTGGCACAATACTCACGTTTGGCCACTCTTAGCACCACTAAGTAAGTCCTAATGTGGTCTCTCACTAATGTTCGGTCAGCTTCGGATCGAGAAGATCTCCACCTACTCTCTAGGCGTCTCTTGCGGCGTTTCATCTCCCGAAGCTCCTCGGTAAACCAAGGAGCCTGGGTGACTCGACACTGCATGAGAGGCCGCAAGGGTGCGACTCAGTCCAAGGCCCCCGTGGCCGCACTATACCATGCGGCCACTAGATCCTCAGTCGAGCCGCGGGGCAGGGACACAGGTACTGGCCCAAGCTCCCTCTGGAACCTTTCCGGGTCCATCAGGCGCCTGGGGCGGAACCAACTTGGTGTCTCCGGTTCCGCCTCCCCACGGTGGGGTGTGACGGTTGGAAAGTCTATCCGAAGGAGGGAGTGATCTGTCCATGACAAGGGTAAGATGACTAAATCCCCTGTTCCGAGATCACTAATCCATTGTCCAGAGACAAAAATCAGATCCAGTGTCCTCCCTCGTGAATGGGGCCCTGAACTACTTGGGTCAGGTCCATGGCCGTCATGGAAGCCATGAACTCCCGAGCTGCCTCGGACGTTTCGCCCGCCGATGGCAGGTTAAAGTCCCCCATGACTATAAGTCTGGGGGTCTCCACCACCATCGCGGCGATCACCTCGAGTAGCTCGGGCAGGGCTGCTGTTACATAGCGGGGAGCCAGGTATACAACCAGCAGGCCCAACTGCCTCCCTAGGCCCCACTTCATGAAGAGGGACTCACAGCCGGTCGTCTGAGGCACAGTGGTCTCCTTCGGCTCCAGACTTTCCTTAACAATAACCGCCACCCCCCCACCCCTGCCTAGGGCCCTAGGCTGATGAAATGCATGGTAGCCTGGTGGACACATTTCCACGAGGGGTAAGCCCCCCTCGGGGCCCAACCAGGTCTCCGTAATTCCCACCAGGTCCGGGTCCCCCTCTGACACAAGGTCATTTATGAGGGGGGCTTTGTTCACCACGGACCTGGCGTTGCAGAACATCAGCCTAGGGCCCCGGCACTGTAATCCCTGACCGCCTAGCCCACGAGTGGAGCACAGGGGGTTGGGGCAGGCGACCGCTTGTAGCCAGCGACCACGAGCCCCCAACCCACGATGGACATCCTGTCTCCCACCGCCCCTGCCCTTCCCTAAGACCAACCGAATGGGATGGCCCTCAACAGAGACGACCCCTGATCCCCCCTCCCTAGTGGACTCCTCCTTTATCCTACTTCCGCCAGCCGGCCCTATATCTTGACCCCCCTCTGACTGAATAAACCCTCCCCCCACCCCGGAACCCCTTAAAAGCCGAATTAAAAATTTGCATAAAAAAACCCCTTAGTTTGCGCCTCGCCCACCTCTCTGGATCTATCAATCCATCCTCGAGGTGGGCCCGTGTTAGACCGGGGGGCCAGGCCTGCGAGAGTGGAAGCTCTCGCAGGCGGAGAAGGTCTAACCTAGAGTACAACGGCATGTCATGCTGGCCACGCCCACCTAGAGTACAACGGTGATGTCATGCTGGCCACGCCCACCCAATCACATGACCACCAAGCCACGCCCACAGAACCGGTAGTAAATTTTTTGAATCCCCCCACTGGATCCAGCCCTCTTCCAATCACTGACTCCTGTTACACACGAGTGTAAGATCTGCTCACTATTATTCCAGAGTGTCAGAGGTGGAAAAAGGAATCCAGTTACAAGAGAGGAGATTTTAGCCGAATGAGAGAGAAAAACAGGATAAAAGGATGAATCTGTTTTAGAGCTGAGCCAGGAAAGCAGAGAAGTTCAGTCTCCTCTTCATGGATTGTCTGAATGCAAAGACTGAGCAGCCATCAGTCAGAGAAGCTTCAACTGGGATTCCTGCAGAGAGGAGGGGTTGAGCTAGATGGTCTCAGGTTCTCCTCCAAATTTACAAAGGTTGTCAAGCCACAACATGGAACTCTCGTGCTGTTGTTGCTCCAGCCACACTTAGTGTCCGGGGGCAGATAAGCCTAACTCTATGGCCTGAAGCCAGACTCCGTTTTCTCTCAGCCTTTGGAGAAGATGGAAGCAGCCGTTGTGACCGAGACCCCTGGTCATCCGGAGACGGCCTCCGTCCCTCACACGGAGCATTGCTGGAGAGGTTCCAGCTGCTCCTTTGCTGGCTGTTAGTGAATGCTGCCTATCTCGTCTTTCTATTTGATTTCCACCCTTTGCATCTCCTCAGTTTCACCTGCCCTCTTCTCCCAATAAAGCCTCCAGATCCACGCCAGGCTCCCTTTCATTGGAGGAGAATAGGGGGGGGCTTAGCTGCCTCTCCAGCTGCACACAGACCCACCTGCAATGGGGATGGAAGGAAGGTGGAATTCCACCAGGCTCATCACAAACCCACAAATAAGGGGATTTATTTAAGAAACAATGCAGCATTTTCAAATTAGCAGTGTTTAATATAAAAATGCCATGGTATCTACTCGTTAAAACCATTAATTCCCTGAGTAATTAAATTAGCCACATCTGTTGAGAAGGTTCCCCTCCTTCTCCTCTGGATTCCTCCTCCAAAGGATCTAAGATTAATGGATCCATATTGGGACCCCCATACCAGTGGTGGGTTTCTGCAGGCTCACACCTACTCGCAAGAGCCGGATGGTGGAATTTAGAGAACTGGTGAGAGGGGGTTCCATCGACGGACCCAGAAGTAAGCCTGGCCTGCCGCTGCCAGTAACCCAATGGGAAGGAAAGGAAAAGAAAGGAAGGCAGAAAGTAAGAAAGGAAAGAAAGAAAGAAAGGAAAGAAAGGAAGAAAGAAAGGAAGAAAGAAAGAAAGAAAGAAAGAAAGAAAGAAAGAAAGAAAGAAAGAAAGAAAGAAAGAAAGAAAGAAAGAGAATTTATCATCACAATTGAGCCCAAAATTTTGGTTGCTAAGCAAGAGCGTTGTTAAATGAGTTTTACCACATTTTACAAGTTGGCCACTCCCACCCTGTCACATGACTGCCAAGCCACACCCACAAAATAGGCCACACCTAGACAGTAGGTTCTAAAACAATTTGAAACCCACCACTGCCCCATACCTGCCATGGCTGCAGCCTTGGAGACCCCAACCTCTTTTCTCTCGCCTTCCTTCCCCTCCTCGATCTGGAGGAATAGGCGGCATTCATCGCATGGGCCAAAGTCTTTATGAAACTGTAAGGTTGGTAGTTATTTTGGGCCCTTAATCTCCCCCATTTCAATTGGGTCTCCAGTGGGGCTTTCTGGGTGCATCTTCTGCGGCCTTTGACAGAAAAGACGTTCTTTGAAAGAGAACAGTGGAAATAAGGATCTTGAAACTTTTCTTCCACAAAGAAATAAGGTTCAAAGGCAGAATCTCTTGGCCTTTCTTTTCCCAGATAACCAAACTTCCAAATACTATGGATGTATGTGAGAAGTCTGTGCTTGGTCATTTCATACCCTGCAGAATTTGTGAGGATCCAGACTTTCCCTTCAATGGGTCCTGGGAGAAGCCTAAGTGTTAAATGGAAAGGAAGAATTCTGTCCCAAATGACCTCAATTTCCATGAAGTGAACAAAGACGTTGACTTGTCTCCACTTAGAGAGGGAATCCCTGAGGTATGCAGTATATCCAATCTTTGAGAATCGTTGTGATATAACCACACAAATTCCACTCCTGACAAGCACAGGAGGGAAAATCCTCATGAAATCCTCTCCCTTCTCTGTGTCTGAAGCAAAGAGGCCAATCAGGGTCCATCTGAAATGGAGGAGCAGCTGGACAATTGCTGGGTACTGGAATCCTTCTTTGAGATTCATCTGGTGGAAAAAGGGGAATCGACTTTTATCACTCAGAGCCTCTGAAGCTGTATAAAAATTGATCTGAAAAAGGAATTGAAAGGATGAGAGCCATGAAGGGGAAACTGAGGCACGCAGAGCCCTCTCTCCCGGCACACAGACCGCCCCAGCCCAGCTCCACTCGCATCCACATGCAGGTCCACCTCCTGCCGGCCAGCTGGTTTTTGGGCCTCTGCCGAGGGCCAGGATCGGGGAACCTGTGAGTATGCTGTGTGTGGGATGGGGATGGGGGTGGCGCTTGCATTGCCCAGGAAACTCCAGTGGGCTGTAAGTGAGTGTGAATCGCCTGGACCCCCCCAGTGCTTCCTCCCTCGGTTGGAGGCTTCCTTCGGCCTTCCAACAGTTGCAAGGGCTTTATTTTTTATTTCTGCTTCCAGGTTGGTGCAGGAGGCTTTCCAGGGCCAAAATGGGTACAAAAAGTCCAGGTTTTCCTGTTTTGGACCAGGCCATTCACACTCACTTCCAGCCCACCAGAGTTCACTGCTTCAGGGCAGAAATGAGAGCCTGTCCTGTGGAACCCACTGCCACTTGGGAGAGAAGGATGTAGTTTGCTGCGCAATGCAAGCAACCCCCACTGCATACTCATGCGTGCCCCGCCCTGGCCCTCGTCATAGGCCCGAAATCTAGCTGGCTGGCAGTTGAACAACGACATGAAGAAGAGGAGGAGGAGAATGAAGAGGCTTTGCAGGAGCCAGCAGGGAGCAGGTCAGGGTGGAGGAGTGGCTGGCTGGGGAGGGGAGAAATAGGAGGCTGCTTGAATGGGGAGGAATGTACCCACACACCCTGCCTCTCTGCTCAGGTGTCGCCCACACCATTGGCAGCAGTTTCGATGCCCTCACACACACAAAGACACACACACACACACACACAAAATGGATTGCTCTCTTCCCCTCCCTGTCTCTCTCTTGCCCCATTTACTTGGAAGCTTCTCCATGAGACAAGAAGCCAAGGAACAAGAGAGGAGAGAGAGGTTTGCAAAGTCAGGGAGTCCTTGTTGCAGGAAGGAAGGGAGAAGCAGGAGGGATCTGAGTGGGTTGGGGAGGCCTTGAGGGTCTCTTCTATCACTAGGATCCCCATGGCCTTCCCCACCCTCGGATTCCTCAGGGGCACATTGGTATCCTTCAATTGGGAGCTCTTAGGAAAGGATCCCCTCCTTGTGGGTTGCAAACAGCTCTTTCCAGTGGGGGAAACAGGACAAAGCAAGTGGGGGGAAAGAGTTTCCTTTGCTCTGTTTCCAGTCTGAAGGAGACCCCGTCCCACGTGGGACCACAAGGCTGCCCCTCCCAAATCATTCCACCACCACCACCACCATGGCTCCCACCCACTGGCTGAGTGCAGGCCTTTCCTTCACAAGCCCCACGGACTGAAACTGCAAAGTAAGACCAAAGTTTTTGGCTGGCAGAGTTCTTCTGGCTGAAGGGGAGGCCAAAAATGAGATGCACGGAGGCCCCAGGAGGGGAAAATGGAGCCCTCTGCCTCAGCTTCTTAGCTCGGGCAAAGTGGCACACAGAGCCATGTCGCCTGGCACACGCGGCCTTCCCCTGTACTCTTCTGGTGCACACGTGTGTGGGACAATCATCTGGCCTTTGCCTGCATGGCAGTGCCAGAGACTGGAAGAGCTGGTCTTCCTGAGGCAGGGCATAAAGCGAGTTTTAGACATAAGAGTGAAATGAGTTGGGGCCAGACTGGATGATCTTTAGTTATCTTTATTTTTACGCTTTTTAAGGTACAAAAAGCATCTTTGAGACAGGAAGCTCGAACTCAGGAAATTCAAGTGTCAAACCACCTGCTTGTAAGTAGGTGGAGTCAGTTGGAAGTCCAAGCCCCTTGCAAGTCAGACAGAGGGCTTAACCACATAAGTCAGAATGGAACTGAGATTTCCTGCATGCTTCTCTGTCCAGCAATAAGGAGCTGAACCAACCAGAGAGGAGTTAAGTATTTCCTGTGATTCTCTCTTTGTCAAAGTAGAAGAATGAGTGTTTGCTATCAGAAGACTGTTCAGAAGTTACATGCTGGCCTTTGACTCGCTTTCTGAACCTGGCAGCCATAAATAAACTTTTCCTGATTCTGAGAAGTCCAAGCCTCGTTATTTCCTGCAACATTCCGGTTTCTGCCAGTACATGAGTGCCAGCCAGCTGATCGTCCTGTATGTGGGCCAGGGGTGGGCTTTATCTGGTATGCACCGGTACAGGCTTACTGGATGGTGAAATTTAGTGTGGCTTCCCGTACCCCTTCTTCCGGAGGCCCCATACCCTCCCCTGGCCTGCCCCCCCAATCGCTCCCCCCATCCACACCATGCTTTCCCCACCCACCCACTTCCTTTGCCCACCAAGCCGAGGCTCCGAGGCTGCAGACAGCTGGGGAGGTGGTGGGGATGCTTCCCGTCTGCCTGCCCCCTCCAGAAGCAACTGGGGAGGCCCTGGGATGGTCAGCAGCCCACATGCCACTGCCAAGGGGGCGCAGCAACAGGATGCGAAGGACAGGCCATCCAGCAGAGGTCAGTGGGTTGGTGGGGAGGTTACACAGGGCTGGAGACAGCAGGGAGGGTGGACATCGAGGTCACCTGGGGCAGCTGCTCCTTTGTGCCCCATTGCTGGCAGCAGTTGGCTTTCTCCTGCTGATCCTTCCTCTCATGGCATCCAGACAGGCCCTGGGTCTGTCAGCAGCCCCCACACCGCCTCCATGGGAGGCTCTGGGGGTGCAGCCAGGAAGGATTGCTGGGAGAATGCCAACTGCAGCTGGGAGGGTCTCCAGGTCAGTGGGGGGGGGGGGAGATTGTGCAGGGCTGGACTGGAGGTGGCAGGAAGGCAGGGACCGAGGCTACGCTCCCCATACCGGTGAAAAAAAGAATCTCCCACCATCCCAGAACTGCGCCCACGAGGTAAGGGAAGCAGGTCCTGGGAGAGACCTCTCTTCCACTTCCACAGAGCCCATGCCGAAAGAGAGGAGGGGGAGGGCTGGTGGGAATGCGGGCGAGCAGACGGTTTAGTGGCCCCCTTTCTTTGCTCGGGCAGGCAGAGAAAGGAAGGAGGCACACGATAGCCGAGGGCGAAGGTGGCTGGGATGCTTTCTCCCATGCCTCCTTCCTTTCTCCGCCTGCCTGAACGAGCAAAGGAGGTGCCTGAGCCAAGCTACCCGCTCGCCCACCTTCCCACCAGCCCTCCCCCTCCTCTCTTTCGGCCTGGGCTCCCTGGAGGGGGAGGGGAGGCTCTGTCCAAGAACGGCTTCTTTCCTTCCCTCCTGCGGCTGGCAAAAGAGGCATTTTCACAGCGGAGGCTGAAGCACAATCCCTGCGGTCAGTTCCGTCTCTCCCTTCCCCAAGCAGGTCCCGTGGCTGCTGGAGCCCCGGCCGGCTCTTGTCATCACTGAGAGCTTTCAGCAAAGCGGCTCCAGCAGCCATGGGACCTACTTGGGGAAGGGAGAGCCGGAACTGACTGCAGGGATTGTGCTTCAGCCTCCGCTGTGAAAATGCCTCTTTTGCCAGCTGGGAGGCTGGCAAAGAATCCTCCATTTCCCTGTTGCTGCCGAACTCTCTGGGGCAGAAGGTCCCTCACAGCCAGGAAGGATCTCCAGAAGATATCCGACTGCAATGGGACGCCAAGGAGCGGCTGCCCAGCATAGCCGGGGGCTGGAGGTGGCAGGAAGGTGGGGGTTGAGGCTGCCCTGGGCACCTTCAATGTGATGGGGCAGCTGCCAGGGTGGGAGGCTGTCAGAGGTCCCCCACCTGCCCTGTGGCCAATTCGGGTCCCGCTTGAAGAAACAGGCGCTGACTCTTCCTGCCATTGAGCACAACGCCCATGGGAGCCTCCACACAGCAAATCCCCATTGCGGTTGATTCGGCAGGGAGGATGGACCCCCGAAAGCAGGGTTTGCTCTGCCTCTGCTGGTCCAGCGGCTGCTCTCAGGCGCATTCATGACGGAGAACTCCCCAGTGCGGCTCAGTTCTAGGATGGCAGAGAACTAAAGTGTGTGTTTTTCTATCCTCAGTGTAAGACTTTACTTTCTGTCAGGCGCAAGCTCTACCACCACAGCCTGACTGTCTGTGTGTGTGAGAGAGGGGGGGGGGAGAGGGAGGGAGGGAGAGAGAGAGGGAGGGAGAGGGAGAGAAGGAAGGAGAGACTCTTTGGGGAAATATAATTGATCTCGGGATCCTTTCTGGATATAAGATAATGAACTATAACAACTAATTTTTCTATAATGTTGACATATTAAAGATTGTGGATGGTTTCATCCCTGTAAATATCAAAGGTATTTTGGGTCCATCTGGATTCATTTCAAAATTTCAAAGAATATTTCCCATGCTGGAAAATGGATTCAGAAGATGGAACTCCCTCCCTCCCTCCCTCCCTCCCTCCCTCCCATCCATCCATCCATCTCTATTTACCTGCCTGGCTATCTCTGTCCAAACAGTATGAAACCTGATAGGGCCCCTGAGTTGATAAAATGCCTGTTCCTCTCCAGCTGTTCTTTTTATCCAGACAAATAAGGCACCCACAACAATGCCTTCATATTGCCTGGATACAAGAGAGAAAACTATGGGCCCCTCCCTTCCTCCTTTTCCCTCCCCAGTTCAGAATAACCACAATTTCACCGACTTTGGATGGAAAGGGAAGGTCAAGCTGGCTCTCCCCTCAGATTAACCATGCAGCCCTCTTCTGCCAGCTGATCTCTCTCTCTTCTCTGGTGGAAATAAAGATGTTTATGAAGCCTATAAAAGGTGGAATATTATGGAAATACAAGGAATAATTTTTTCACAGCAGTGAAGTGTCCGTTGCTCAGTTGGTGGGTCAGCTTTGTAAGGCGCCATAACATCTAGTGAGGTCCACCTATTGTGTCCCTTTGGAAAGAAAGAAGGAGTTAGAGTAAGAAAGAGGAAAAGAGAAAGAAAAAGAAAGAGAAAAGAAGGAGAAAGAAGGAAAGAGAAAAAAAGAGGAAGGGAGAGAGAGAGAGACAAGAAAGGAAGGAAAGAAAGAAAAGATCTCATGACTTCAATTTAGCCCAAAATTTTGGTTATTAAGCAAGAGTGTTGTTTAGTGAGTTTCACCACATTTTACAAGTTGACCACTCCCAGCCAGTCATATAATTGCAAGTCACACCCAGCCAATCACATGACTGCCAAACCACTCCCACCTGGTCACATGACTGGCAAGCCACTCCCACCCAGTCACATGGCCATCAAGCAACTCCCACAAAACAGGCTACACCTACAGAATAGTTTCTAAAAAAGTTTTAAACCCACCACTGGCATGGGCGCCAGAGACAGAGCTGCCAACATGCACACTGGGCAACTCCTCTTCCAGATCGCATCCCTGACAAGAGGGCTGAAAAGGTTCTCCCTCCATGCCCTCTTCCAAGGGTGTTTTTACCAAGGCTTTACACAGTGGTATTCAATACTTCAAGCGATTTGGATTCTCTCCTTCTGCTGATGCAGCCTAGGATTGCAATGGCTTTTTTTGGCTGCTGCCAAACATTGTTGGCTCACAGTTGAGATATTGTCCCCTAAGATCACAAGATCCCTCTCACAGTTCCTGCTATTGAGCCAGGCTTCACCTGATCTGTACCTGTTCATTTGCTTCTTCTAGCCTCAGTATAAGACTTTACTTTTAAAGTCTTTTACTATGTTAAATTTCCTTTTGTTAGATAGGCCCAGGGTTCAAGTCCATCTAGATCCACCTGGACCTTCAGCCTTTCTTCTGGGGTGTTGGCTATTCCTGACAGTTTAGGGTCATCTGTAAATGTGATGAGTTCCCCATCTATCCCTCATCCAAATCATTGATGAAGATGTTGAAGAATTCTGGGCCTAAAATGGAGCCTTGGGGTCCCCCACTGCTTGTTTCCCTCCATGTAGACGTAGTTCCATTGAGGACCACAGGCTGAGTCCATCTGGGGGTGATGCTGTCTATCCCACATATTTTTAGCTTACCAAGAAGTAGATGGTGGTTTATTTTCTCAAAGCCTTTCTAAAATCCAAGTACTGTATACTATGCGCACTGCATTTCACTGGTCCACTAATTTAGCCATTTTTGTCAAAGAATGAAATAACATTTATTTATGATCTGTTTTTGGATCCTTCATTAGTTGAAATAAGTTGTCAATATCTAGACTGAATAACAAGGGTTCAAATATGCCTCCTTCCCTTCCTCCTTGGGAAGTATCAATCCTTCTTCTCATTGCTCCATTGAGCCCAAACCTCCCTCTCAAACAAGGACCTGGAGAAAGAGCTTGGATCAGGGCCAACAGGCTGAGCTCCATTTTGAGGGCAATCAATTTCCTATAAAATGTTTCTCTGTTAATTAGGACAAATGCAATAACATCTAGAAAGCCAGCAAACCTTTGTTTACTTTGCTGATAAAGATGAGATATTTTATGACAAATTTGTTACTAATATTATATTATTAACCTATGCATTATTTCTTATAAAATCTATATAGCTGTTCACTACCTAAAACCTTCTGGTCCTTCTGCAAGGAATACATTTTTCTCATGTTTAACTAAGAGGATCATGGCATAAATTTCAGCCACAATATCTGCTAGACTATTTGGCCCATAATTGCTAGAGTCCTTTTTATTCCACGTTTTAGATATATAAAATGCTACTATTGCCAACTTCAATCCAAGTGGATAGGGCAGGCATTATTTATATGTGGAAATGAAGATGCCAATAGAAGCCCCAACAACCAGGGATATTTTTTGATCATTTAAATAGTTGGTAGAATGTCTTCTCCAGGGATTGTATTGCTTACATTTCAGGCCTTTTATGATTAATCTTAACATGAACATAATGGGTTAAAATATTGACATTTTTGCTAATATGGAGAGAAGCAGCTCTTGAATTCCATGGAGAAGACATGATTGCATCTATTGCTCACCCACCACGACCCACCCCTCACTTTACCAGATGGAGAAAAACCCACACAAACCTGTGGGACTTTGTAGGTGCTTCCTAATGTTGATGCCTGGATGGAGATGTCCCTGCTAGCTGCATCAAGAAGAGCCAGAAGGTTCTCCTTCCTTCCACAGCCGTAGTTGGGGACATTGGCTTCTCCAGTAGAGAGAATGTCCAGCAAGGCATCTGAAGTGCGGAAAGTGCTCCAATGGTTGTTATGGATGTTGTAGCCAAGTGTGAGATTGTGCAGGAGCCAGGAATTCTTGTTGACCGTTTGGAGGTTGAAAATAAACGCTAAGCCAGTTATAAAACCACTATTGTAAAAAAAGTGTTATTTTAATCAACAGCAACAACAAATACTTTTTAAAAAATATATAACCCTCCAGAAATCTCATGAGCCTTAAGCCAACATTGATTCCAAAGCAATGATCAATTATACAAATAAGGAAATGGGCAACTACAACTGATTCCACCACTACTTTAAATAAAAATTATTATTCAAGTGATAAATTAAGGATTGAATTGAGAGAGGAAAATAATCTGCAGCCCTTTCAGCTTTTTTTCAGACTTGTTTTTGAGTCTCTTTCACAAAATCTCTTTCACAAAAGAGAGAAGCCATGGAAATCAAAATCATTGAGGAAATTAGACATATCCTCCAATATAAGAACAAATAAGAAATAAAGGAGAGTGTCAGAATGGAGGGAGGGAAACTCCATCACCCTGAATGACTTACAGATCATGGAAAACAAACTGAAGAGAAGGAGCCACATTGAAAAGCAACTTTGTATGCGGTGTTTCCCTTCCAGTGGAGACTATAGCAATGAGATGGTCTCCTGGGCTGTAAAAGCTCTGTGGTTGTTTCCCATCCTGGTGCTCCAAACTCTTCGGGCATTTCATCCTCAGCTTCCCAGAGACTGGATGGGACACCAGCAGCATCAGAGACAGAAGCACGAGGTCCATCATTCATGGGGTGAATCAATCGATCCCCTTCCTGTTTCTAAAGAAGAATTGGAAGGATTCAAAGGATTCTCACAAGGTGGAAAATGATCCAGTGTCTTTCCTGATTGAAACATAGAGAAACACTCAGCTTCACCTGGAAAGGAGAGAGAGGGACATTCAAGAGCACAGACCCTGCCTGTCCCTAAACTCCCTATTTCTCTGCCCAAAGTCTCCCCTGGAGGATTCGGCCAAAGAGCAGAGCTGAACCTTTGATCATAATTCTCCCTCTCAGGAGGGATCCCTGGAGAATTCAAACAGTTCTTGGACTCAAAGGTTGTTGGGAAAATCTCTGGAGGGAAATGAAAGGGAAATAATCCCCATGTGGCTCATAATAACAGGGGCAGAGATGGAATTAAATCCATTTTATAAGTTTGAGAGTTTTGGGGTCTCCATGCTTGAAAGTGGCCCCAGAGGGAATACACGGCCATTGTGGCTGAAGAAAAACTAAATCTGAGATTTGTTTGCATAAAGACAAAATGGGGGGGGGGCATTTAATGACAGAGAATGTCACAGATCTGAAATAGCTGCCTGTTGAGTTGGAACCAAAATGTTGGTTATGTTATTTTGAAAGCTAATGCTCAAGGGTTTTGCACAAAAGGGCTGATGAAACAGTGCAGCCAGTTTCTAAGAACAAAATCAACGTTAGTGAAAAACTAGTTACCAGAAGTTTGCCAAGTTAAAAAAAAACATAGAGACAGAAACACAGAAAAAAACCAAGTGAAAAGAGGTGATGAAATCAAGGCTGCCTCTCACCCCATGGAAGAAAGGAAAGAATGATGGATGGAAGGAAGGAAGGAAAGAAGGAAGGAAAGAAGGAAGGAAGGAAGGAAGGAAGGAAGGAAGGAAGGAAGGAAGGGGAAGGGGAAGGGAAAGGAGAGAGGGAGGGAAGGGAGCAGAGGTGGGTTGCTCCTGGTATGGACTGGTATGGGCGTACTAGTAGCGGAAATCAGCCGTGCGTTTGCCTACTGGTAGACACACCTCCCATACTGGCAGGGTCAGGTATGGACAGGCTGTCAAGGAAGCTTAGGGCGACCACATGTTTATTGGACCCGTGTCCCTCCTGGCTTGTACTGGCATCCTGGGAGACGACACGAGGCTGGCTCCAGGACATTGTCAACGCATCTTTGAGTGAGGGGTCCTTACCTGCCATCTTGAAAGAGGCGGTAGTGAGGCCCCTCCTCAAGAAGCCGTCCCTGGACCCGGCTTTATTAGAGAACTATCGTCCGGTCTCCAACCTTCACTTTTTAGTGAAGGTTGTTGAGAGTGTGGTAGCCCAACAGTTTCCGCGACACCTGGAGGAAGTTGATTATCTAGACCCGCGCCAGTCCGGCTTCCGACCCGGTCACAGCACCGAGACGGCATTGGTCGCGTTGGCTGATGATCTCTGGAGGGCGCGGGATAGAGGTTATTCCTCTATCCTAGTCCTATTAGACCTCTCGGCGGCTTTTGATACCATCGACCATGGTATCCTATTGCACCGACTGGGGGGGTTGGGGCTGGGAGGCACCGTTCTGCGGTGGTTCTCGTCCTACCTCTCTGGTCGGTCGCAATATGTGTTGACGGGAAGGCAGAGGTCGACCTCGAGGCCTCTCCTATGTGGGGTCCCTCAGAGGTCGGTCCTCTCGCCCCCCCTTTTCAACACATATATGAAGCCGCTGGGTGAGATCATCCGTGGTTTTGGGGTGGAGTACCATCTGTACGCTGATGACACTCAGTTGTACATATCCACCCCAAACCATCCCAACGATGCCGCCGAAGTGCTGTCCCGGTGTCTGGAAGCCGTATGGATCTGGATGGGTGGTAACAAACTCAGGCTCAACCCTGCCAAGACTGAGTGGCTGTGGTTTCCGGCACCCCGGTTCAGCCAGATTATTCCAACTCTGGCCATTGGGGGTGAAACACTGGCCCCCGTGGAGAGGGCGCGCAAATTGGGTGTCCTCCTGGATTCCCGGCTGTCCATGGAGGACCATGTGGCAGCCGTGGCCAGGGGGGCGTTTCATCAGGTACGCCTGATGCGCCAATTGCGCCCCTTACTGGACCGGGCTGCCCTTCGCACAGTCACTCAAGCTCTCGTGACGTCCCGACTCGACTATTGTAATGCTCTCTACATGGGGCTTCCCTTGAGGTGCACTCGAAAGCTACAGCTAGTCCAAAACGCAACCGCGCGGGTGATTATGGGAGCCACTAGGTGCTCCCACATAACACCGATCCTGCGCGAGCTGCATTGGCTTCCTGTGGCCTTTCGAGTGCGCTTCAAGGTTTTGACAACCATCTTTAAAGCGCTCCATGGCTCGGGGCCTAGTTATATGCGAGACCGCCTCCTGCCCCATACATCCCTTAGACCGATACGCTCCCACAGAGAGGGCCTCCTCAGGGTGCCGTCGGCCGGACAATGCCGACTGGCGACACCCAGGGGGAGAGCCTTCTCTGTGGCGGGCCCAGCCCTCTGGAATGACCTACCCCCTGAATTACGTACCATCACCGACCTCCGCCTCTTCCGCCAATGTCTTAAGACATATTTGTTTCAACAAGCCGGCCTAGCCTAACCTCCCATGGGGACTTTTAGATAGTTTTAAATTGGGTTTTTAAAATTTGGTTTTAGCGCAGGATAGGTTTATTTAATAGTTTTTAAATTATATTTATTGTATTTTGTATGTTTTTAAATTTCCTGTGGGCCGCCCTGGGTCCTCTGTGGAGAAGGGCGGGATATAAATTTAAATAAATAAATAAATAAATAAATAAATAAATAAATAAATAAATAAATAAATAAATGAATGAATGAATGAATGAATGAATGAATGAATGAATGAATGAATGAATGAATAAATAAATAAATAAATAAATAAATAAATAAATAAATAAATAAATAAATAAATAAATAAGGGTCCCCTGGCCTGCCCCCATTTGCAAGGCCCTTCTCAAAGAGGAGGAAGGGGGTGTGGGGCTTCTTCAGAGGAGCCGAAGCAAGAGCAGTGTTGAAGCCCCCTCCACTCCAGTCTCGGCTCCTCTGAAGAAGCCCTGCGCCCTCTTCCTCCTCTTGGAGAATTCTTGGGGGAATTTCCTGACCTTCTGCCCTTCTCAAAGAGGAGGAAGCGGCTATGGGGCTTCTTCAGAGGAATGGAGGCTGGAGGGAAGGGAGGCTCTCCACTCAGTCTTTCCAAGAGAATGGCCATAAACAAGATTGGGAAATGTACAGCAGGCGGTCTTCTGGCAGCAACATCTCATCTTAGGGACTAGCATCAAGGGGAAGATGACTTTGAAAAGGCTTCCTGTCCCACCATAGCATGCAAGGCGAGGACTGGCTGGGAGGGGAGGGGCAAGGAGAAGCCAGGCCAGGTGATCCTCCATGTGAGTGACATTGAGTTGGCCACGCCCACCCAGTCACATGACCGCCAAGCCACACCCACAGAATAAGTAGTAAAAGATGTTTGAAACCCACCCCTAGCTCCGCCCCTAAGACCAGGGAAGGACAGGAGGCCAGCATTGGGCCAGGACTGGTGGGGGGACCTCCAGGCAGCCTCCAGGAGCAACCTGGCCAAGGAGAGGAAGCCCTGCAGCAGCCGCCCACAAGGAAGAGCTCAGGGAGGCTGGGCTGGGCTGTGGGGTCTTCGGGAGCTTATGGGCTGGGCTGAGCACTCTCCCTTAACTGCCTGGGGCTCTGGACAGCCTGTGTCGCCATTCTCCAAGTGGCCTGATAGCGACAGCGAGGCTTCTCCATTGGACGAGACTTTCGGTCTCACCCTGATTTCCCCTTCCTCCCCTGGAGACCCCTGGATCCCCCCTCAAAGCCTTCCCTGCCCCCCCCCCCAAAGGAAGCAGAGAATGACAGGGCTGGATGTGGAAGCCTGGAGGAGAAAGTTTTCTTCTGCCTTGAGGGATCTCTGGAGGGGAGCAGGGGGTGGGAGGGGGGGGGAGCTGCATGAGGGGAAGCTGCCCCAACAAGCCAGCATCCTTTGCACCCATGATTGGAAACAGGGATTCCCTCTCAAGAAGGCCCAGCCTCCCTCCTGCTCCTCCCCTGCCTCCTCCTCCTCCTTCTCCTCCTCTTCCTCTTCTTCCTCTCCAGAGACTCCCAAGACAGAAGTTGGACTCAAGGGCTTCCTGCAAACTTTCTCCTCTGGGCTTCCAGGTGCATCAGCCTCGTCCTCTGCCTCCCAAATGCCAAGGAGGTCTGGGATGGGGAGAAGAATGGCTCCTTTGGCTAGCTGTACACATACACACACACACATACACACACACACACAAACACACATGGCTCCTTTGGCTAGCTGTGACACACAGACACACACAGACACACACACCAAATTTTTTAGAACCTACTCTGTAGGTGTGGCCTATTTTGTGGGCGTGGCTTGGCAGTCATGTGACAGGGTGGGAGTGTCCACCTTTTAAAATGTGGTGAAACTCATTTAACAACGCTCTTGCTTAGCAACCAAAATTTTGGACTCAATTGTGATGATAAATTAATTCTTTCTTTCTTTCTTTCTTTCTTTCTTTCTTTCTTCCTTCCTTCCTTCCTTCCTTCCTTCCTTCCTTCCTTCCTTCCTTCCCTTCCCTTCCCTTCCCTTCCCTTTCCTTCCCCTTGGGTCACTGGCAGCGGCCGGTGGAACCCCCTCTCTCCGGTTCTCTAAATTTCACCAACCGGCTCTCGTGAGTAGGTGCGAGCCTGCAGAAACCCACCACTGACACACACACACACACACAGACACCCTGTTCCAAGCATGGAGACTTTTTCCAGATCGGAGCTTACAAACTGCCAATCATATCCTGGGCTTGGGGAGAAAGCCCCTTCTTTCCTCTTTGTTTAAAAGCCCCCAAAGATGGAATGTGGTGTGTGTGTGTTTGTGTGTTTGTGTGTGTGTTTGGCTGCCAGCAGTTTGGGGAGGGGAGGAGCTTGTGGGGCACTGAATTGTCACCAAGTGGAGTCAGCTGGTGCAACTTATTCCATCCTGACCCAGCTGCCCCGAGACAGCCATGCTCCCCAGTGGTGGGATCCCAAGTCTTTTCCTAGGGGTTCCATGAGAGGGGGCTTCCCTTGTGCACATGCAGCCCTCCAAGAGCCCTCGGAGTCAGAGTCAGAGTCAGTGCTGGGGAGCTGAGCTGTTTCTTTAGCTCAGCTGAGGCACAGCAATGCCCTCTGCCACGCAAATGAGCTGAGCTGAGAAACAAGGGAATCCAGGTCAGGGAACTGCGTGGGTGGGAGGGCAGAGTCAGCCAGGGGTGGTATTTGCTGGTTCTCCAAACTTCTCCAAACTTCCACTACGTCAGAACCAGTCCGAACCAGCTGAATACGACCTCTGATGCCCACCCAGCCATGCCCACCTAGTCCCTGCGACCAGATTGTGACCCCCCCAGCCAGGCCCATCTGGACGCTGTGAGTCTTCATGGTCTCACCTGCTTCTGGCCCTTTGAGGGCAACCATGAGGCTGATGGGACCCTCAATGAAGTGGAGTTTAACCCCCCTGCCTTAAGACCCTCCGTGAAGAGGATACTGAGCTTCTCTGCTTGACTGGCTCAGCTCTCCAAGGGCTCCTCCTCCTTTCAGAATCTCCCCTTCTTCTCCTTCGGCCAGAATCTCCTCTCTTGTCCTGAGTTCATGTTCCCAGGACGGACTCTCTGGAACAACCCTGGGAAGATTCTGAGCTTCTGTCTGAGCCTCTTCCAGTTCGGCTGAATCCTCCCTTCTCCCTCTGGGAGGTTTTGTCGGTTGGAGAAGCTGCTCCCAGACTCCTCTCCTTCCACTTCCGTAGAGCAAGGTGGCTCTTCTCTCCAGTGGTGGGATTCAAAGTTTATAACTACCGGTTCTGTGGGCGTGGCTTGGTTGCTCATGCACTCCTTTCTGTTAGGAGATCACAAATAATTCTTAGAAACTGGATATTCTTTAAAACGCATCAAATTAGCTTTGTCTGAGAATTGCTATGAACATTGCATCGAATCTTGAATTACAGAGATTTATCAAATTCTCTGTGTTGACAGCATAGGAAAATTGATCACCCAGGACAGATTATGATTCATAACCACCAGGTGTTATGAGAAATATTAAAAACATTAAAAGTTATTTGAGTACAATTTTATGACATTTTTTATCCACTTAAACGTACCATCAATCTCTCACTTAACTAAGTTTCTAGTCACATCACAAAATTGTTTATACTTTACTGAAATCAATTTATATTACAAGCATTGTCATAATCTGGGAGATTTGCAGCTTCAAATGTTGAAACTTCTGTTGAAGTAGCATTAGAATAAATTTGAATTAGTTCATCTGGTGATGTTTCCTGTCTGGTCTACCAAAGAGAAGATTAGCCTGATAACTTCCATGTTGACTAATCCATGTTTTCTGATCATCAACCTGTGGTTTCCAAGGAGTTCATGAATAATCTCTTTTTATCTGTTATTCGTTTTATTTATTTATTTATTTATTTTATTAAATTTATACCCCACCCTTCTCCAAACAGACCCAGGGCGGCGCACAGGAATACTAAAATACATACAAAATACATAAAAAATTTAAAAAACTTATTCGATAAAAACCCTGTGCTAAAACCAAATTAAAATTCCCGAAATTTAAAACTATCTAAGAGTCATTTTGGGGTTACGCTAGGCCGGCTAGACACTTGCGGAAGAGGCGGAGGTCGGAGATGGTGCGAAGTTCAGGGGGTAAGTCGTTCCAAAGGGCTGGGCCCGCCACAGAGAAGGCTCTCCCCCTGGTTGTCGCCAGTCGGCATTGTCCGGCCGACGGCACCCTGAGAAGGCCCTCTCTGGTCTTAGGGATGTATGGGGCAAGAGACGGTCTCGCATGTAACTAGGTCCCAAGCCATGGAGCGCTTTAAAGATGGTCGTCAAAACCTTGAAGCGCACCCGAAAGACCACAGGAAGCCAGTGCAGCTCGCGCAGGATCGGTGTTATATGGGAGCATCTAGGGGCTCCCGTAATCACCCGCGCGGCTGCATTCTGGACTAGCTGTAGCTTTCGAGTGCACCTCAAGGGAAGCCCCATGTAGAGAGCATTACAGTAGTCGAGTCGAGACGTCACGAGCGCTTGAGTGACTGTGCGCAGGGCATCCCGGTCAAGTAAGGGGCGCAATTGGCGCATCAGGCGTACCTGATGGAATGCCCCCCTGGCCACGGCCGCCACATGGTCCTCCATGGACAGCCGGGAATCCAGGAGGACACCCAAATTGCGCGCCCTCTCCACGGGGGCCGGTGTTTCGCCCCCAATGGCCAGAGTTGGAGTAATTTGGCTGAACCGGGGTGCCGGAAGCCACAGCCACTCAGTCTTGGACGGGTTGAGCCTGAGTTTGTTACTACCCATCCAGATCCGTACGGCCTCCAAACACCGGGACATCACCTCGGTGGCATCGTTGGGGTGGTCTGGGGTGGATATGTACAGCTGAGTATCATCAGCGTACAGATGATATCCCACCCCAAAACCACGGTGATCTCGCCCAGCGGCTTCATATATGTGTTGAATAGTAGGGGCGAGAGGACCGACCTCTGAGGCACCCCGCATACGAGGGGTCTCGAGGCCGACCTCTGCCCCCCTGCCAACACATATTGCGACCGACCAGAGAGGTAGGACGAGAACCACTGCAGAACGGTGCCTCCCAGCCCCAACCCCCCCCCAGTCGGCGCAATAGGATACCATGGTCGATGGTATCAAAAGCCGTTGAGAGGTCTAATAGGACTAGGATAGAGGAAAATCCTCTATCCCGTGCCCTCCAGAGATCATCAACCAACGCGACCAATGCCGTCTCGGTGCTGTGACCGGGTCGGAAGCCGGACTGGCGCGGATCTAGATAATCAACTTCCTCCAAGTGTCGCAGAAACTGTTGGGCCACCACACTCTCTACAACCTTCACTAAAAAGTCACTTGCTTGTCACTTGCTCTAGAAGGTTCACTCTAATTGACCAACTGTGTCAATTGTATTTTTCCAATATATGCTATATTTTCTCAGTATATGATTGACAAATCTTGTTGAACATTTTTTGTTTGCTTATGCAGAGAATGTTCTCCTAACTAAGCATATTTGAAAGCTTGAAAATTGTAGAAGAAATATTCAAAACTGTGACAAGAAACTAAGTTTTCTGTGTTTCAAATTCTTGGATGTTTGAATACTAGTTTCATCTCTTTCTGGACAAGAACGAGTTTTACAATCTTTCCCATCTTAAACTCTACTTGGACCAAAATAGAGAAAGAGCAGAAGGTCTGTTCATCTTGGGCTCCTTGGTTCTTTCGAAGGAGGCTTCCAGGAAAGAGTCTCTGGGGATTATTCATGAATTCTCTTCAGCCAGAGCGGTTCCCTCTGAAGGGGGAACCCTCGGTCGCCTGGAGAGGTCGGGAGCCCCAGATTATTGTCCCTTTTCTGGGGTTGAACCCCAGATTGAAATCTTGTCCCTTGAATCTGGAATCTGGTATTAGAGATCCAGAGAATCCAGGTTTTCCTGCACCTGCCCAGATGATGAAAGGGAAATATATGCATAAAATGTTATATATTATTTCTCTTAAAAAGGCCTTGTGGGAAAGTGCCTGAAGAAACATGTACAGTCCCTAACCAAGTATCCCACACATAGTCCTCCATTTACATCCATTCATTTTGAATAAAGCTCTTTATGATGGGTCCTCATCCTTACGACTAGTGCAGCACATAGTCGCCACTTGGGTACCTGGCAATCAACAAGGATTTATGACAAGGAAAATCAGTGGGCAAAACGGTGTTTTTTTCATGGCTGCAGGATTCACTTAACAACTGTGGCAATAAACATTGCAAAATTCAGCACAACTCACTTAATGACCACCTAACTTAGCAATGGCATTCCTGGTTCCAATTCTAGCCATAAGTCAAGAGGTAGTTGTAAGGTGCAGCAGCAGGCTGGTTTGGAAAAGCTTAAGCAGGACTGGATTTAATCAGGGATGGGAGACCACCAGGAAAGCCAGCGTTAGATTGAAAAGAAGGCAGTGGCCAATCTATCTTGCTTTGAAGAAAAGTAGGTGGGGCCCTTAGTGACTTTGAGCCAATCAGAGAGTGACTCTGAGTTCTAGTCCCACTTTAGGCATCAGAGGCAGCTGGGGACTTTCAGCCAATAACCAGGAGGCTCTGATTTCAATTCCCAGGGCCCAGCTAGGACTTCAGGGCCAATGTCTAATGTCCATTTCTCCCCCCACTTTCCATGGACGGAGAGTACTAACATCTTTTCTTTGGCCTTCCTTGATTCTCTGCTCAGTCCCTGCCTCAGTCCAGATGAGTGGAAAAATTGTCAAGAGGGATCGAGAAAGAGAGCCAGTTTGCTGCTATGACTGCGTTCTTTGTCCAGAGGGGACAATCTCTGCTAAGTCCTCGCCTTAAGACCTGCCACAAGTCCTCGACTTACAATTGACAACCGGTAACCGCTCAGCCGCTCCTGATTGGCTAAGGCATGGCTGGCTAAGCGTGGGCTGTTTGCTTCACTCCCATTGGTCGCCCTGCTTGACAGCTCTAGTATAAATAGCTGTCAAGCAGGAGGAGGGGCTGATTCTTGTATATAACTGCTGTTTGTCTAGTTCTGTTGCAATAAAAGCTGTTCTACCTACCGTATTTTTCAGAGTATAAGACGCACCGGAGTATAAGACGCACCCAGGTTTTGAAAAGGCTTTTTTTTTAAAAAAAAAAGTAGGTAGGTAGATAGAGGGATAGAGAGGGAGAGAAAGAGAGAGAAATACAGTAGGTAGGTAGGGAGAGAGGGAGAGTAGTTAGATAGGTGGGTAGGTAAAGGAATAGAGAGAAAGAGAGAGAGAGAGATACGGGAGGGAGGGAAGGAATGTAGGTAGGTAGGTAGAGGGATAGAGAGAGAAATAGAGAGAGATAAAGAGAGAGAAATATAGTAGATAGGTAGGGAGAGAGAGAGAGTGAGTAGGTAGGTAGGTATATAGGTATATAGAGGGGGAAGAGACAGAGGGAAAAATACAGTAGGGACGGAGGGAGGGAGGGAGGGAGTAGGTAGGTAGATATTTCCAGGTGTATTTACCCATGTGCTGGAGAAGGAAATTGCTGACAACCTGTAGCACATAAATCTTTGTGTCTTCAGGCACAGCACTTGACCAATGTAATTCTCATCAATCCCTCTTAGTAAAACAGCTTTCAGAAAGAGAAAAAAAAAAGTTTTAGCACTCTGCAAACCTCCCCAAAACGGGTCCGTTTTTTCCAAATAAAAGGCATGAATAGCCTTGGGGAGGGGCTTGCAGAGTGCTCGGGGGGGGGGGGGGCAAAACGAGCAAAACACTTTTTTGTCAAAAGAATTGCATGCATAGAGTGCCACCCTGAATAATTTTATTGATATTAACTTTTGTGATTTCTTGTCCCCACCTGCCATACGCAAAATGGCCACCAGATGGAAGGGTGTTGTTGCTAATGAAATTTCCCATAGACTTTGAAAACTGCTGTTTTCATTTAATTTGAGGTCTATTTCACCCTGTTTTCCACTCAAGAGAGATTGAAGGCTCAGAGTAGGAACCCATTTCGGATTTTGCCCGATCTCCACCCTGATTATTTTAATTTATATTACCTTTTGCGATTTCTTGTCTAAGAGAGAGCGGGGGCTTCAGAGCACGATCCCACTCGGACATCGCAAGATCTGTACCCACATTATTTTTATTTCTATTAATTTTTGTGATTACCAGTCCTCCCCTGCCATACCATAAATGACCACGTGGTGGCAGTCTGTTATTGGTATTTTTATATTGAAAAAGTTTTATTGGTTTTACAGTTTTTCAATAGGGTGGGGTAAGGGATACAGAAAAATTTTTGAGAGCATTCACGTCAAAGTCGTCGGCCCTTCTGGAACTTCAATATAAATCAATAACAAAACATTGTTCATAACACTACAAAGTGAAAACAAGTACATGTTTCTAAGTTCTCAATTCTATGCTGTCAGTCATTTACAAAAATCCAGATACACATGTTATACAATATTACTCAAAAATCAAAGCAAAGTTATTTTTTTGATCTAAGTCTCTTGGCTATTGGGTCTTCTATCTCACCCTCCGGGCCCCCAGCAGGCGGGGCCGTGGCTCCCTCCGTCCCCCCTGAATCTTCCCCCAGGGCAGAGGAGTGTTTTTTAAGAAAGGCTTCCGCCTCAGCAACTGTTTTAATCCTCACTCTTCCTCCTTCCCAGAACACCAGCATCCCTTCGGGCGTCACCCACTTGAACCAGATCCCGTGGTCAAACAACTTTTTGGACAAGAAGGAAAATTTCCTTCTCGATTCTCTAATCTTTCTAGGGATCTGCTTCAAGATGATAACCTCTTTTTGTTGGTAAATTAACGGACCCCCCCTTTGCACTTTCAGGATTTCCTCTCTGGTCGACCTTCTAACAAATTTAACATGTATCTCTCTAGGTACTTCATTTATCCTGGCATATGCAGAATTTATTCTATAGGCTAGGTCAATGTCCCCCCTAATCTCATCCTTGGGTTTCTGTAAATAGTCTGCTAAAATTGTGCTCATGAGATCAGGGAGACATTCACCAGATTCCTCAAAAACATTCTGAAATCTCAAAAAATATGTCATCCTTTCCATATCCATCCTAGACACATGCCCATTTATTTCCATAACCTCTTTTGTGACATTTTTAATCTCTCCCTTAGCCCCCTCCAGCCCCCCCTCCAATTCTTCATTCTTCTGTGTGTTCTCCAGCACTTGCTTCCGCGTATCCAATAACTCCTTTTTAAAGTTGATATTTTCTGCCCTCTGAGCCTTGATTTCTTGTACCAAAGTTTGTATAACCGATTAAAGAGAAGCCATCCTTAGTTCTAAGCTTGCCAGTGCTGATTCTTGTGCCATGATTAGCTGTAAAAGTTGGTGCCACTAAAATGGCGTTTTTAGGGTGGAGCTGTTAAGGCAAATCAGGAGCCAAAAGTTCAGTTCAAAGTTGTAAAGTTCAGGAACCAAGAGAGAAACAATTTTCCAAATCAATAAGTATAATAACGAAGGCACTCCAGAAAAGAAATCACAAATCCAAAAAAATTTTTTTTTACTTTAGTAACCAGAGGAAGTCCAAGTCACAAAGAGACGCTGGAAATTTTCCATAAGTAAAATAGTCATTCAGGGACAAAGAGAAGCCATCTTCCGCCGTCCAAGCTCAAAGCCCAAAGGGGAGAGTGGTTAAAGAAATTGTTTCAGCCAGACCTAGAAACTCTGTTGCAAATCAAGCCGCAGATCACTTTCCCTTGTACAAACAGTCCGGATTGAAAATATCCGCTTCCTCGCAGCGAGGAGCCATTTTCAAGCGCCGCTTAAATCCGAGGGGGGGTTTTACAAGCAAACACCCCCCCTCCAAGTCCTTTCAGCCAGGCTGACAGCAGAAAAAAAAAGTTTTAAATCACTCACTCTCCCCTTCGTAGTCAAAGCCCCAGGCAGCCTTCCGACCCAGGCGATCCTCTCTCTCCATGTTAACGAATGGTGCCGTCTGCCTTTGGCGAAGGGAAATCCCCCCGCAGCATGTCCTCCTTCACCTGAGCCGAAGACAAGGGTCGCTGCCCCACTGCCGTGGGGGGAGCAGCCCAGGCAAGCCAGCCCTATGGAAGACCCCCGAAAAAACGGGGCGTCTCGCCCCCGTGGGGGGGCAGAAAAAGCAACAAAACGGCGAGCGAGCGCTAGGCTCGCCCATCGCCGCTGGAGCCGGAACCGGAAGTCCTGTTATTGGTATTTTTAATGGCCTCTGTTTTCATTTAATTTGAAGGGATTTAGCACCTCATTTCGGCCACTAAAGTAATCAGCTGCCTCGGAATACAATCCCACGTCAGATTTACCTTGCTCTGTTCCCTGATTATTTTTATTTATATTATTTATTGTGATTTTTCTTCCCAACCTGCAATGTAAGAAGTGGCCATCAGGGGCAGGTTTTCTTGCCCCTTGCAATTTTCCAGACCTTTTCAAGGATGGTTTCAGCTTAATTTCAGGGGGTTTGTACCTCTAAGACATATATATTTATTCAATTTATACCCCGCCCTTCTCCAAGCGGACTCAGGGCGGCGCACAGGAAAATAAAAAATACATACAAAACATCATATAAAAATTTAAAAAACCAATTCAATGGACCCTGTGCTAAAATCAAATTAAAATCCCCAAATTTAAAAACTATCTAAAAGTCAGTTCAGGGGGCTACGCTACGCCGGCTAGATGGAACAAATGTGTCTTTAGACACTTGCGGAAGAGGCGGAGGTCGGAGATGGTGCAAAGTTCAGGGGGTAAGTCGTTCCAAAGGGCTGGACCTGCCACAGAGAAGGCTCTTCCCCTGGGTGTCGCCAGTCGGCATTGTCCGGCCGACGGCACCCTGAGGAGGCCCTCTCTGTGGGAGTATATTGGTCTGAGGGACGTATGGGGCAGCAGGCAGTCTCGCATATAACTAGGCCCCGAGCCATGGAGCGCTTTGAAGATGGTCGTCAAAACCTTGAAGCGCACCCGAAAGACCACAGGAATCCAGTGCAGCTCGCGCATGATTGGTGTTATATGGGAGTGTCTAGGCGCTCCCGTAATCACCCGCGCGGCTGCATTCTGGACTAACTGCAGCTTTCGAGTGCACCTCAAGGGAAGCCCCATGTAGAGAGCATTACAGTAGTCGAATCGAGAGGTCACGAGGGCCTGAGTGACTGTGTGAAGGGCAGCCCGGTCCAGTAAGGGGCGCAATTGGCGCATCAGGCGTACCTGATGGAAAGCCCTCCTGGCCACGGCCGCCACATGGTCCTCCATGGACAGCCGGGAATCCAGGAGGACACCCAAATTGCGCGTCCTCTCCACGGGGGCTGGTGTTTTGCCCCCAATGGCCAGAGTTGGAATAATCTGGCGGAACCGGAGTGCCAGAAGCCACAGCCACTTAGTCTTGGACGGGTTGAGCCTGAGTTTGTTACTACCCATCCAGATCCGTACGGCCTCCAAACACCGGGACATCACCTCGACGGCATCGTTGGGGTGGTCTGGGGTATATATGTACAGCTGAGTATCATCAGCGTACAGTTGATATCCCACCCCAAAACCACGGATGATCTCGCCCAGCGGCTTCATATATGTGTTGAACAGTAGGGGCGAGAGGACCGATCCCTGAGGTACCCCACATACGAGGGGCCTCGAGGCCGACCTCTGCCCCCCTGCCAACACATATTGCGACCGAGCAGAGAGGTAGGACGAGAACCACCGCAGAACGGTGCCTCCCAGCCCCAACCCCCCCAGTCGGCGCAATAGGATACCATGGTCGATGGTATCAAAAGCCGCTGAGAGGTCTAATAGGACTAGGATAGAGGAATATCCTCTATCCTGCGCCCTCCAGAGATCATCAACCAACGCGACCAATGCCGTCTCGGTGCTGTGCCCGGGTCGGAAGCCGGACTGGCGCGGGTCTAGATAATCAACTTCCTCCAAGTGTCGTGGAAACTGTTGAGCCACCACACTCTCAACAACCTTCACTAAAAAGTGAAGGTTGGCGACGGAACGATAGTTCTCTAATAATGCTGGATCCAGGGATGGCTTCTTGAGGAGGGGCCTTACTACCGCCTCTTTCAAGATGGCAGGCAAGGACCCCTCACTCAAAGATGCATTGACAATGCCCTGGAGCGAGCCTTGTGTCGTCTCCCAGGATGCCAGTACAAGCCAGAAGGGAAACGGGTCCAATAAACATGTGGTAGCCCTAAGTCTCTTTGACAACTTGTCCATATCCTCGGTAGTAACAAAATCAAACTCCTCCCAAGATGGTGTCTCAAGAGCAACCTCGGACCGCTCAACTGGACCACTGTCGATGGAGGGCAGCTCGCTCCGAATCCGAGTGATTTTCTCTTGCAGATAAATCCCAAATTCCTCTGCTCGACCCTGTAAAGGGGCTTCCCGCGGCCTCTGTTGAAGGAGGGAGCGGGTCACCCTAAACAGGGCGGCAGGGCGGTTATCTGCGGATGCAATAAGAGTGGCACAATACTCACGTTTGGCCACTCTTATCGCCACCAGGTAAGTCCTAATGTACGTTCTCACTAGTGTTCGGTCAGCTTTGGAGCGAGAGGATCTCCATCTGCTCTCTAGGCGTCTCTTGTGGCGCTTCATCTCCCTAAGCTCCTCGGTGAACCAAGGAGCCCGGGTGGATCGTCGCCGCAAGAGAGGCCGCAAGGGCGCGACTCGGTCCAAGGCCCCCGTGGCCGCACTTAACCATGCGGCCACTAGGTCCTCAGTCGAGTCGCAGGGCAAGTCTACAGGTATTGGCCCAAGCTCCCTTTGGAACCTTACCGGGTCCATCAGAAGCCTGGGGCGGAACCATATAGGGATATCCGGTTCCGCCTCCCCGCGGTGAGGTGCAGCGATCGGAAAGTCAAGCTGAAGGAGAGCGTGATCTGTCCATGACAGGGGTGTGATGACTAAATCCCCTATTCCCAGATCACGACTCCACTGTCCCGAGACGAAGATAAGGTCCAGGGTGTGTCCACCCTCATGGGTAGGGCCTAAAACTACCTGGGTCAGGTCCATGGCTGCCATGAAAGCCATGAACTCCCGAGCTGCACCAGAGGTTTCGCCTGCCGACGGCAGGTTAAAATCCTCCATGACCAGAAGTCTGGGGGTCTCAACCGCCGCCTCGGCTATCACCTCTAGGAGCTCGGGCAGGGCTGTTGTTGCATAGCGAGGAGCCAGGTATACAACTAACACGCCCAACTGCCTCCCTAGGCCCCATTTCACGAGGAGGGACTCACACCCGGTCGTCTGAGGGATCGTGGTCTCCTTCAGCTCAAGACCTTCCCTAACCATAATTGCCACCCCCACCCCTCCCTACGGCCCTAGGCTGATGGAAGGCTTGGTAGCCTGGTGGGCACATTTCCACGAGGGGATGTCCTCCCTCGTGGCCCAACCAGGGGGACCCGGACCTGGTTATACCCACCAGGTCCGGGTCCCCCTCTGACACAAGGTCATGGATGAGGGGGGCTTTTTGTATCACGAACCTGGCGTTGCATAACATCAGCCTAGGGCCCCAGGTCTGTGGTTCTTGCCCACCTAGCCTGCGATGGGAGTATGGGGAGTTGGAGCGCGTGACCACCTGTAACCATCGGCCACGGTCCTCCAACTGGTAATGTTCCTCCCGTCTCCCACCGCCCCTGCCCCTCCCCAAGACCAAACTGATGGGGGCCTCCATAAGGGGCCTCGGACAACTACCTGACATGCATCCTCCTGATTATGTTTATAAATGTTGTTTCCTGCAAATTCTCCTCTTTTACTGGCAGTTGAATATATGAAGGGACATGGTGGCTCAGTGGCTGAGCTTGTCGATCATAAAGGTCCATAGCACTGCATAATGGAGTGAGCTCCCATTATTTGTCCCAGCTTCTGCCATCTATCTGAGCACCAAAGGGAAATACATGGTGGCTGTGCAGGTCTTCTCCATCCTGGCCTCCAGTGCTGGTCTGCTGGGCTGCATCTTCATCCCCAAGTGCTACATTATCCTTCTGAGGCCACACCTGAACACAAAGGGGCATCTTATCGCCAGAACAAATGTAAAAACATGAAGCACAACACCAGTATGATAGTTAAAGAATTGTAAAATTTCTTTTTATTTGAAATAAGACATTAATTAATTCCATTTAGATAATATGTGGAAGTCAGAGGAAATGTTTCCAAATGGAAAATGGTTGAATGACTGTAATTCTTGTAACTCCCTTCGCTTTCATCTCAATAAATCTTGCTAAAGAAGTCTGTGGGTAACGGTGGTTTTTTTACAATTGCCAAAGTGTAGGATGCCACAGTCCCTGAGCTGGCTGTCTACCAATAATTGGGATTTAGCCTTTGTCCATTCCATAACTTCATCTGGCAAATCTTCCTTTATTGTTAAAAGAACAAATAGGGATTCTCAATTGAAAACATGCTTCAGAGGACTGTCAGAACAGTTGAGGGAGATCCACTGTCAGCTACCCCAACATATAAATCCCACAGCCTCAAATGCTAAGGGAAACTCCCTTGGTGGGCAGAGAAGAGCAGCAGAGATGATCAGGGGGCTGGAGGCTAAACCATATGATAATTGATTGAGGAACAGGATATGTCTAGTCTAATGAAGAGAAGGACTACAGGGCAGTAGGGAAATGCTACCAGTTCAGGCTGGTTTGCCCGAACTGGTAGTAAAAATGCTATTGGTTCACCTGAACCAGCAGTAAAAAATATGCTAAAAATTATTTTTTAAAGTTCAGACAATCAGCTGTGGCTCGGAACTTTTTAAAATCTTTTTAAAGCATTTTTCACTAAATGACCACTAGATGGCTGCAAAGATTTCGACTTCATCCCAGGCATATAGAAGAAAAGGTGTCTGCCATCACATTTGCACCTGCCATTTTGACTTTTTTTACCTTAATGAGGGCACCTTCCAACTGTTGTGAGGCTTGGGGACCCCCACCCTCAGTTTTGGCCCCTCTGACTTGGGATTGTAGCCCAAAAGCTGTCCCATAGCTGCTCTGATGGAGATTCTGACAAAAATCAGCCCTAATACATCAGCTGGATTGTTCAGCTCAGGGCAGGAATCAGCTCTGCCTGCGGGTGAAATTTTCTTCTTCGGATCCAATGATTCCTTTCAAGCAGCCACTTTTCAAATACCTTTGTTAGGATTTTCCCCCATGCAGATAATTAAATGGCATTGACTCCACAAAGAACCCTATTATAATGGCCCTATGAGACTGGGCATCCTCAACACGCTATGCACACACATGCACATGGCACCGTCCAGCGACACTCAGCTGCTCGGCAAAGGTCATGCAGGCATGTGCAATTGGCCCATTTGGGTGCTTGATGGAAGAAAGTGGAATAAACTTCCCCTCCTCCAGTGGGAAGGATGAAAGAGAAAGCATGATAATACTGCACAGGTGGTCCTCCACTTATGACGGCAAGGGAGCCTGCCCATGGCAGACATAGGTTTGCAACCGTCCAATATCAGAGTGAGCCCCACGCAGAAGAGCCGGAGGATTCCTTTCCCAAAGCCCCCGAAGGCAGGAGCAAAAGCAACGAGTAGAAGCTCAGGGAAGGGAGATGCAACCGGGAGTAATTTTCTGGCAGGGAGACCCATTCCTCAGGGGAAGAGCTTCCATCCTGGGAGTTGAGTTTCTCCTTTAGGGAAAATATAATATTCTGCCTTGTTGCAGAAAAAAGAGCACGAGACTTGGACTTCTCAAAATCAGGAAAAGTTTATTATGGCTGCCATGATTCAGAAAGCTAGTTAGAGGCTAGCTGTCATGACTGCTCTTACCATAATTCAAGAAAGACCACACTTAAGCATATTCAAGATGATTAAGGTTACTTTTACTGAATAAGGAAAAGTCAGCATCAAAGGTTAAGCCAGAAGTGGCTACTTTAGGCGCGAAGCATACATATCAAAGCATTAGCCAAACCCCAATCACCCATGACCCCACCCCAGTGTCCAATACAGTTTCTTCTTCGTTGTCAGATGGGTAGCACGTCCAGAGGTGTCATCAGAATGGAATGTGATACCGTTACTTGTAGAGATATCCCCACCTAACCCCACCTTCCACCAGCCCACTTAATAGCAACATCCCCCCACCCTCCCCGTTTCTATGGCAGCCAAGCATGCAGGAAAGCGAAGGCTGACATCCGGCCCTCCTCCAGAAAGAAAGTGTTCAACCCTGTAAAAGAGACGAAAAGCACAATACCACATATTAAGACACACATAAAAACAAGATAGACTTTAAGGCTTATTGGGATACTTGGCATAAAATTGCCTCAGTAACTTGGGGGCCTTAATATGGCATTTATCAACCCATTCGTTATGGGAGGTGGGGAAGTCCTTCCAAACAACTAAGTACTGTACTTTGTTTCTATGCCTTCTGGAATCCAAAATGTCCCGAACCTCATAGTGTTGTTCCCCATCAACCAACACAGACTTAGGAGAACCAGGATATGGCGTGCGAAGATGTGAAAAGTGTGCGGGTTTCAATAAGTGGACATGGAAAATTGGATAAAGACGTCGATAGGATTTAGGGAGATCCAACTTAACTGAAACAGAACTTATGATCTTGGTAACCGTAAAAGGACCTACAAACTTAGGGCCTAACTTCTTGCATTTTTGAGGACTATCCAAATGTTTAGTAGACACATAAACTTGATCACCAACTTTGTATGACGGAGGTACTGCTCGCTTTTTATCTGCATACAGCTTATGCGATTCATGAGCCTCATCCAACGTTTTACGGATAATAGGCCAAACAGTCGACAGCTTTCCAGACCACTCTGAGAGGGAAAGAATTGTAGGAAGTTCATGAGGAAGCTCAGGGATGGGTACAAAGTCCTGACCATAAATTACTTTGAATGGGGTCATGCCGGTGCTACTATGAACTGAATTATTATAGGCCACCTCAGCATGTATAAGAAGATCAGCCCAATCATCTTGTTGGAAGTTTATAAAGCAGCGCAAATACTGCTCTAGAACCGAGTTAGCCCTCTCACAAGCCCCATTCGTTTGCGGGTGGTGGGAGGAGCTTAAACCCTGGGCGGAGCCAATCAGCATCAGAAATTCCTTCCAAAATTTCGAAGTAAACTGGACGCCTCGATCGGAGATGATGCGTTTCGGAACCCCATGCAGACGATATATATGAGTCAGGAATAACTTTGCCAGAGTCTTAGCTGATGGTATCTTGGAACATGGTACAAAGTGAACTTGCTTGGAGAATAAATCTGTAACAACCCATATAACTGTAAATCCTTAGCTACTTGGAAGGTCGACAATGAAGTCCATAGATATCTCCTTCCAAGGAGCCTCCGGCCGCGCTACGGACTGGAGAAGACCGTGAGGTTTGCCAGGAGTACGTTTTGAAGCAGCACATGTAGGGCAGCTAGCGATGTAAGATTCAACATCCTTCTTCAATGAGGTCCACCAGAACTGGCGTTTAACCAAATGTATAGTCTTCACAAAACCAAAATGACCCGCCAATCTGGAGTCATGTGCTCTCTGTAATACAAATGGCCGAAGTGTTGCAGGTACATAAATTTTGGACCCAATCCAAGGGAGATCATCCCTTACAGTACAATCTGCTGAGTGGGCGGAGTACCATTCATCGGTGAGAAGTTCAGTCTTAATTTTAGAAACCAAGTCAGGTAACGGGTCGGTTTGCAGATCAGAATGGCTTCTCGTCACCACCGGGTTAGCCATGCTATGCAGGGGCAGAACTGGCTGAATCACAGAAAGCTTAGAAGTGTCATATTGAGGCAGTCTGGATAAGGCGTCAGCCATAAAGTTTTTCCCCCCTGGAATATATTTCAAAGTAAAGTTGAAGCGGTTAAAATATTGAGACCAGCGTACTTGTTTCGGAGAGAGTTTACGAGAAGTTGTGAGGTATTCCAAATTCTTATGATCAGTCCATACCTCAAATGGGTGAGGCGCACCTTCAAGAAAGTGCCGCCAAGACATTAGTGCCCAACGAACAGCAAATGCTTCCTTCTCCCAGATCGCCCATCGCCTTTCAGTATTGGATAACTTACGAGAAGTATAAGCGCAGGGTTGAAGGAAACTTTGTTGGTTGCGTTGCAATAAGACAGCTCCAACAGCCACGTCGCCAGCATCTGCTTGAATGATGAAAGGAAAATTAACATCCGGATGTTTAAGCACAGGTTCCGCTGCAAATAAACGCTTCAGTTTTTCAAAAGCGGCCTGACATTCCATGGTCCAGTTGAGAGGAGAGCCAGGTCGAGGTTTTGTCTCACCGTTGGTCTTGAGCAGGTTTGTAATAGGTAGAGCTATACTAGCGAAAGAAGGTATAAATTGGCGATAAAAATTAGCAAAACCTAAAAAACTCTGTAATTGTTTACGAGTACGAGGAGGGGCCCACTCTGTAACAGCTTTGACTTTGTTAGGGTCCATTTCAATACCCTCTGCTGAGATACGATACCCCAGATAGTCTATTTTATGTTGATGAAATTCACAGTTGGAGAGTTTAGCATACAATTCAGCAGCTCTTAGTTTGTTCAAAACAGAACGAACTAGTTTCACGTGTTCCTCCCGTGTTTGTGTGTACACGACGATATCATCAAGATAAACGATAACGCCCTTGTACAGGTGTTCATGCAATACTTCATTGATTAGTTGCATAAAAACCGATGGCGCCCCAGGGAAGCCAAAAGGCAACACTTTAAACTGAAAACATCCTAACGGGCAGTTAAACGCTGTTTTCCATTCATCGCCTTCCTTAATTCTTATTCTGTAATATGCCTCCCTGAGGTCAAGTTTAGTGAAGATTTTGCCTGTGGCCAAATGAGCTAACATGTCTTTCATAAGAGGTAAGGGGTAGATGTTGTGTTCGCATATCGTGTTCAAAAATCTATAGTCCGTCACAAGACGAAGAGACCCATCCTTTTTTTCTCTAAACATCACAGGAGCCGCCACTCGTGGTCTAGCAGGTTCAATAAAACCTCTTTCCAAGTTCTTATCAATAAATTTGCGAAGTTCAATCATTTCACGAGGTGTCATAGAATAAATCCGTGGCTTGGGAAGTTGCACACCAGGGAGAAAGTCAATAGAACAGTCAGTGTCCCTGTGGGGGGGGGGGTAATGTGTCTGAAGATTTCTCACTAAAGACATCTTTTAGGTCCCAGTATTCCTTAGGAATTTTATCCTCCCCAGGTATAACTTCAAGTAAACAAACATCTTGACCCACGTTTGCAGCTTCCGAAATAGGTAGAGGCTCAACCAGAGACTGAATGTTGGGGAGTTGTGGACCAGAGGGTTGTGTCTCCGCATCAGGTGGCATAGGTAAAGGGATGCGAATCCAACCTTCTCTCTAGTCCACTAGTGGGTTCCATTTTCGTAGCCAATTTAAGCCTAATATAACAGGGTTATCAGCAATTGGTGCAACAATAAAGTTAATGAGTTCCTGATGGTGATCCCCAATGGATATCTGAATTGGCTCTGTAACAAATTGTGCAGGGTTACCACCCGCAACGGTCCCATCCATTTGGCAAAAGGCTATGGGAACTTTTAAATTTTTTAGATGAAACCCCATATGCTGCACTAATTCTTGGCTGATAAGGCATCGTGAACAACCAGAATCCAAAAGTGCAAGTACTTTACAATTGCAGCCACTAGATGGAGCCAAAAGATGCAAAGGAATAACAAAGGGCCCGGAGGTGGAACTCACCCAGTTCTCGTCATTGGAGTCCGTGTCCTTCTCCCAGTCATCTGGCACCCTCTGCTGGTGATGATCGGTGGTGAGATCGAGTGGTTCAGCTCCGCGCATCGCTTGCTTCATACGCATGCCCGGGGTTTTCGTGCGTTTTTTCACTTCCGCGTATGGCTGCTGCCGGGGTGTTTCTTTCATTTTGCAATCATTTGCCCAATGGCCTTCCTTTCCACAACGGAAACAAGCATTTGATCGAGGAGAAATAGGCTTTCCCTTTCCAAATCCCCTCTGGTACTGAAGATCAAACCCTTGTGGGCGGGTAAAATCTTTTTTTCTGTCTCTGTTGATGTCAGGTAGCGGATTATTACGCAACAGATCTATCTCCACATCAGTGGCTAAATCAAACCAAGCCTCTAAGGATTCGGGCGAATTTCTGTTCACACAGCTCTGATACAAAGTGGGGTTCAGGCCTTCAGTGTATTCATCAATAAGAGCCTCAACACTCCAACTCCTCATATAACATGCTAGCTGGCGAAAACGTTGACTATATTCTTGAACTGGTCTGTTCCCTTGGCGTAACGTTTTCATTTCAAGCCTTGCCTTTCTATGGAGGAGAGGGTCTTCGAACCGTCTTCTTAGAGCGGTCATAAATCTGTCGAAGTCTCTCATTAAGGGTGAACGCTCATTATGAAGGGCTACCACCCATTCTCCTGCCCTTCCCTCCAGGGCCAGAGTGATAATTCTTATTTTAGATTCATCATTGGGTAGATCGGCTGCAAATTCTTTTACAAAATTGCTAACTTGAAGCAAAAAAAACCCCAGCTCTTTGGGTTCACCTCCAAACTTAATTCCCAGGGGGGGAAGGCTTTTTCTACGAGGCGCGGGGCTCGATTCCCTCTGTTGACCTGCCCCCGGGCCGCTTTCCCTCTGTGTTTCACCAGGGGGGGGTGCCTGCTCTTTCTCTTTCGCTCGGGGGGAGGGTGGCTTCCACCCAGTGTCTTTCTGTTGCCATTCTGAGCTAAGATCCCTCCCCAACTTTTGTTCTCTTAAATTCTGTAAACCATCAGCTTGGCGGAGTAAAGCTTTAGCGGCCTCTCTTAAATGGGTCTCCTCCTCCCACTGATCCTGCACGGAAGGGGAATGAGCCCGTCTGCGTCGGGTGGTAGTTACCCCAGGGGGAATTTCTTTAAGGGCGACTTCCTTCAGCCCCACTCCCTCGGACCAACGGTGGCGAACTGATGCATCTTCGGGTTTCGAGTCCAGAGTAACATCAGCCAATAATTCCATTACTGACCTTGTGTCTTCCGTCAAGCACGTCTGGTCAAGGGATGTTGCCCCCAGCAACTCTTCATTCGTTGGTTCCGACATTTGTCCTCGGTTTTATGGTTTTATGACACTTACTGCTGAAAGTGTTACTTCAGAGATAAGTGTGAAGTGACTTCTGGCTTTTTGTCATGACTGCTCTTACCATAATTCAAGAAAGACCACACTTAAGCATATTCAAGATGATTAAGGTTACTTTTACTGAATAAGGAAAAGTCAGCATCAAAGGTTAAGCCAGAAGTGGCTACTTTAGGCGCGAAGCATACATATCAAAGCATTAGCCAAACCCCAATCACCCATGACCCCACCCCAGTGTCCAATACAGTTTCTTCTTCGTTGTCAGATGGGTAGCACGTCCAGAGGTGTCATCAGAATGGAATGTGATACCGTTACTTGTAGAGATATCCCCACCTAACCCCACCTTCCACCAGCCCACTTAATAGCAACATCCCCCCACCCTCCCCGTTTCTATGGCAGCCAAGCATGCAGGAAAGCGAAGGCTGACACTAGCATCCAAGAATTCTGAATCCCTTCCAAAAGGGAATACAGAGTTTTATACTTCACTACAAGCAACTTTCATCATGGCTAGTTTTCTTATTGGTTACAGGATTCAAAAAAGAAAACCACAAACATATCCTGTTATTGCTAAGATGATGTAGCCTTTGTGGTTAAGCCCGTTGTCTGACTTGCCATCTAACTCGGCCTATTTACAAGCATTTGCAGTTTGACATTTGAATTTCCTTTCAAGCTTCCTGTTGAAGCTCCTGCAAATTCAGAAACTCAGAGCTAAAAGGGGACCCCTCCGGGTCATCAATTCCAATCCCACATCATTTCACACTTAACAACTAAGTCTCACTTTATGCCCTGCCTCATTTCCCCCCCCCCTTCTAGACTCTATTTTCAGCTACAATTGAGTCTAGCCTATTACAAAACTTTTAAGACAACAATGCAAGGCTAATTTTCTCAGGAGTACATGTTAGCAATGCAAACATATCAGTGAGAAGAAAGAGACAAGTTATACATATGAAATAACTTTTAGGGCTTATTCTCTGAAGGTACCTTCTCCAATCTCCAGAGTGCATGTTCCAGTAAATTTACATTTTCCCACATAAGAAAAAAACTTCATTTTTTCCCACACACACACCTATGTTCATGAAAAAGGCATGGCTCGGAGGTTCTTTTTGTTAGTTCGTGAGAACTGGACCTTCAAATGGGAACCAGTGTTTCCAGAGGGAAAATGAACACAAAATCCTGTGGTGGATTGAATTGAGAGCCAATTTGGGAATTGGGTGGCTGAAATGTCTTTGGGCATCTTCCAGTAGCCAATTCCTCTCCCAACGGTCACTAGTGAGAGTAGTGGGGTGGAAGCGAGTATGTGACCTTCTGTTGGAAGTGGTTGTGGACAGATGGAGACATAATGCAGGTTATATGTCCACAAGATGCATTTTGGATGGACATTGTTCTTCTGACAATGACCCCACAGGAATGCCAGGTTCCTAACACCAATTGACACACAAGTCCCTGGAGGGGCTGCGGGGCTTGTTCCGGCCACCCCGGGGGCGAGGGAGCGGGGCAGGCAGGCGGGGCGGTGGCGTGTTTGGGCGAGGTGAGGGGGGGAGCCGGGAGGGGAAGGGGTCAGGGGCCGAGGGAGGCTCATGTGGAGGGGCAAGGGGTGCGGGGAGGGGGCACAGAGTCTTTCTTGGGAGAGGGCAGAGCGTTGTGGGGAGGGGACCGGAGGGAAAGGGAGAGGAGCGGCCAAAGCGCCCAAGAAATGCGGCAGAGAAGCGACTTAAATAGGCCAAAAAACCGCCATTCACCCAGAGCGACCTCAGGTCTCAGCAGGGATCCCGAAGGTGTCACCTGGAGGGGCGACCAGGGCGAGCGCTGCAGAGGGGAGCCTTTTATCTTTTAACTTTGTTATTATGTCTTTCTTATGTTGTACGCCGCCCTGAGTCCTTTGGGGGAAGGGCGGCATATAAATCCAATTAATCTAATCTAATCTTTTCCTGCCTCTTCCCCCCACCCTGGCCGAAGGAAAGCAGGGCCCTCTCTGTTGTCTCCCCAGTGCCCACCCCCTCAATACCAGCTCCTGCTTTCCCTTCGCTCTGCTCAGCTGGTCCAAAACTCTGGCAACCCCCAGGCGTCTCGACCCTGAGTAGGTAACATCATCAGTGCTAGGACCGTGGGGAGTCGAGGGGGAGGCAGTTAATTGGAGGTGGAGGGCTGCATGTCCCCCGTGGGTGGGAGGTTGAAGGGGCGACGGCAGGTGGAGGTTCTGTCCACGGCTCCCTTACAATGAGCGAAAGGGAGATTTTGAAGCGTGGGGCAATGGCTTCAGTGGGGGAGGGGCTGCGTGGCTGGGGTGGCTTTTTCCTGCTGCCCTCCCCCCCTCAGGGTGTGGCTAGGGGTGGGTTGGCCAGCAGGGTGCCTTACAGATGTGTGTTCGGGCAGGGAGAGGGGAGAAGGGAGGCATTTGGTGCATGGGGAGGGACTGGTGTTGTGTGCCCAGGGAGCGCTGCTTCTGTTTGGCAAGGGCAGAGTAACAATACAATACAATGGCAGAGTTGGAAGGGACCTTGGGGGTCATCTAGTCCAACTCCCTGCCTAGGCAGGAAGTCCTATACCAGTGATGGCTAACCTTTTTTGGCTCATGTGCCAAAAGCGGGGGGAGCACAGGGGGGTCGTTCATAGGCGTGCCACCCCCCTAATGCTATGTGCATACCCCCTGCTTTTGGCACACTTATTTCACCCTCCCCAGGCTCCAGGGGCTTTCTAGGAGCCCAGGGAGGATGGAAACAGCCTCCCTCCCACCTCCAGAGGCTTCAGCAGCTTCCCTGAAGCCTCCAGAGCAGTGGTGGGTTTCTGCAGGCTCGCACCTACTCGCGAGAGCCGGTTGGTGAAATTTAGAGAACCGGTGACACCCCCCTTTTGGTTGCTAAGCAAGAGCGTTGTTAAATGAGTTTCACCACATTTTAAAAGGTGGCCACTCCCACCCTGTCACATGACTGCCAAGCCACACCCACAAAATAGGCCACACCTACAGAGTAGGTTCTAAAAAAATTTGAAACCCACCATTGCCCCATACCTGCCATGGCTGCAGCCTTGGAGACCCCAACCTCTTTTCTCCCTCCTTCCTTCCCCTCCTCGATCTGGAGGGTGAAAAACAGCCTCAAAAGAAGGCCTAAATCAGCTGGCCAGCACACACAAGCGCACTGGAGCTGACAGGGCAACGCCTCGCGTGCCCTAAGAAATGGTTCCGCATGCCACCTGTGGTCCCCCTGCCATAGGTTCGCCATCACTGGGCCTAGACCGTTTCAGACAAATGGCTCTCCAGCCTCTTCTTAAAGATAGAAAGCCTAACTAGTAAAACTAAATCAGAGGCCTTGAAAGTTCCCTTAGATTGGCACCCTGGTTTGAAACCTTATAAATCAAAGATTTATAAGGGAGCTTATATATATATATATATATATATATATATATATATATATATATATATATATATATATATATATATATATATATATATATATATATATCAACTTTGCAGTCGCTCCCAAACACATCCCCACTGAAACCATTATATGTGGAGTTGAAACCAGCCTGACCAAAATCAACCCCGATGACGCCAACAGAATCAGACTCGAAATCACAACATCCTCTGCACCAGCAAGCCACCCAAAAGCAACTTACTCAAAGAGGAACAGACAGCACTACTTAACCTAAAAGAAGACACCAGTATAATAATCCTACCAGCAGACAAGGGGAACACCACGGTGGTTATGAACACATCTGACTACCAAACCAAATTAACCAACCTACTCCAAGACTCCACTTACAAATCCCTAAGCACAGATCCCACCACCTACTTAGAAAAAACCACTAGATCCAAAATAAAAGCCTCCCCCATCAGCGAAGAAATCCAGCAAAGAATCATTCCCAGAGAAAAATCATCCAGATGCCCTAAGCTCTATGGTCTCCCCAAGATACACAAAGAAGGAACCCCACTCAGACCCATAGTCAGCTCCATAGGCTCACCTCTACAAAATCTAGCCAAATTTCTCGCCAAACAACTACAGCCCTATGCAGAATCCATCACCTCACACGTAAAAAACTCATTCCAGTTCATAGAGATCATAAAGAAACAAAACTTACAGCCCAGCGACCTACTCGTGAGCTTCGATGTCATATCCCTCTTCACCCAAGTACCAATCAAAGAAGCCTTGACAGCTATCCAAAACAAATATAGCCCCCCCAAACATATCCTAGATCTGACCAACCACTGCCTATCCACCACATACTTCATCTATAACGGACAAAAATACAAACAAATAGAAGGAGCACCCATGGGATCACCCCTCTCACCTGTCATTGCTAACCTCTACATGGAACACTTTGAAACCCAAGCTCTAGAAAAATCAGATCACAAACCCAAACTCTGGCTCAGATACGTAGACGACACCTTCATAATCTGGCCACACGGGAAAGATAAACTGGACAACTTCCTCACACACCTCAACAGCCTACACCCCAAAATACAGTTCACCATGGAAACAGAAGCCAATAACCAACTCCTCTTCCTGGATGTCTTAGTCTATAAGAAATCCAATGGATCCCTAGGACACACCATCTACCGGAAGAAAACACACACAAACCGCTATTTGCACGCACTCTCACACCACCACCCAGCACAGATCAACTCTGTAGCCAAGACACTCATCTCCAGAACAAAACGCTTAGCTGACGAACAACACCTAAAAGCCGAACTACACACTCTCACCAATGTACTAACATCCAACGGATTCCAAAGAAACAAGATCACTAACCTAATCCAAAAAGAAAACCCCACTAAAATCCAAGACAGTGAACAAGAAAACGGCAAAGCCCTCCTCCCATACATAAAAGGCACCACAGACAGCATCAGCAAGATCCTCCACAAACACATCAAGACAGCATTCTACACAAACCGAAAAATATCCACCATCCTAAGAAACCCCAAAGACAAAATAGAGTTAGAAAATCAAGGAGTATATGAAATCCCATGCCCCACCTGCCCCACCACATACATCGGACAAACCAACAGAAGAATAAAGGCACGCATTGAAGAACACAAAAACTCAGTCAGAAAGGAGGAACCAACTTCTTCCCTGGTCCAACACCTCAAAGCCACAGGACATGATATAGACTTTAAAAAGTACAGAACTATTGCCAAAATTGAACACTTTAACAACAGAATAATCAGAGAAGCTATTGAGATAGAAAAACGGCCACACAGCATGAATAAACGAGATGCTACCTCCCGCCTACCAGCCATTTGGAAACCTGCCCTCACTGACAAACGAGTCCCTAACGCAAAGAATGATACCAGACCCACACTCACGAAAACCACACAGGATGTCACTATCACACATCCACGCAAAAAGCAAGCCCAAACCCACACCAATGATGACCACAAACCAGAAGCCCGACCACAAACCAGAAGCCAGACCACAGCTGCATTATTAGCCACTTTAAACCCCTCCAATCCATACATGAAGCAAACTGATGCCCACCACAGAGATGTGGCACAACCACAAACGTGAAGCCAAACAACAGTAACGCAGCTCACCAGCTCAAATCCCTCTGCAACTCAGACTAACACAAGCACAACCAGGCCCCCACCCAAACAGAACACGCCCCCATCCAATCAGAGCACAGCCAAACTCCCATCCAATCAGAGCACAGCCAAGCCCCCTACCAATCAGAATACACCTCCACCCAATCAGAATGCAGCCAAGCTGCCACCCAATCAGCTCACACCCCCACTGGCAGTTAAAAAGAGGAACCGGCTGAGATCTCACATTGCTCCTGGAAGCACCAAGCCGGAAGCACCAGCCTGAAGATGATGAATGAAACGTCATCGAAACGTCGTGAAGATACTTCCAATTCTACGCGGGAGAAAACCCGAACAACCAAAGACCTATATATATATATGAAGAATAGTTATCACAGCTCCTGTTCAGAGGTCCCTTTAAGGGGAGGAGACTCAACGTCATCCCTCTCTGCCCTTCGACTCAACGGCCGTCTGGTTAATAATGCTTCAAAGTTACAACAGCCTTGGATAAAGTGACTGACAACCTGGACTCGCACTTACGACCGTCGCAACATCCCTGTTTATCATGTGATCACCATTTCTGATCATTTTCTGCCAATTTCAGGCATTGGGGAAGTGGGAGTTGCTTAATCACCACCTGATTCACTTAATAACTATGTGACTTGCTTAATGACAGTGATGATTCACTTAATAACCTGGGAGGTGTTGACCCTTTGAGACCTGTGTGCAATGCAATTTCATTTTAATGCATGCCGATTAGTCTCCATTTAAAGTGACAATAAAGTTTATTCCATTCTGTTCTGTTCTTTGATAAGGTCAAGATGGAGGCCTGGAGACGTAGCCATGGCAACAGGGTTTATTTTGCATTAGCTGGGAGTTTTTGCTGCTTCTTCGGTCTGATCCACCTGGACGGGGGGGGGGGGATTCTGGGCAGGCAGAGAGTCGCTGGAATGTACCAATTCCGGAAATCCTCAGGGGGACCTTCCTTGGGGGGGGGGATGAGGGAGCAGGCCAGAAAATTGGGGGGGGGGTTGTTTATGTCTGAGGGGAGGATCCTCCGCTTTGGCACAAATGGATCCCTTCTCTCATCCATCCATCCGTCTTCCTTGCCCAGAATGTGGGTCTCTTGTCCCCTCTGAGTCCTGATCATGGCCAATGCAGGGATCTCTTGCAGGGATCTCCCCTGGTGGCCAGGAAGTATCGGGGGGGGGGGGCTCCTGGTGATCCCCAGGAAGAGATCCCAGAGAAAAGGGGGCAGGAAGGACCCCAGAGCGTCTCCAGGGGGATCATGGAGGAGGAGACCAAGAGAGACTCGGCTTCTCTCCTGCAGAAACAGGGAATGTCTGAATGTGGCCTTTGAATCCAAAGACGGTTTTCCGATTTCTCTGTGCCTCAGTTTCCTCACTGGTATATAGGGTCTCCTGCTTGAGCAAGGGGTTGGACTAGAAGACCTCCAGGGCCCCTTCCAGGTCTATTCTGATTCAAAATAGACTCATAAAATCTACCCTCTGCAGAGAGCTTTGTATATCTCATCTGAAACTATGGAATATCAAGGACATTTTAGATTCCTTGAAACCCATTAAATGAATTACATTAAATTATATTTTTAAAAAAACCCAGATGCTTTAAGTTTTCTATTTCATTTTTACGATTGGATTCTCCCTTGTGTCCAGGTCCAGTCTTCGTAAAATCCTGCAACATTTGGGGAGGAAGATGCAGCCCAGCGTCCCTGCCCTGGAGGCCCAGAGGGAGAAGACCTTCCCCAGATGATCTTCGTGGGGCAACCAAAGGGCCTGAAAGCCCATGGGACACTTATGGCCTTGTTCAAAATGCAGACCAATCCCCCCTCCTCAATTCTATTCACAGGCAGTCCTTGACTTACGACCACAGAGGTGGCTGGAATTTCTGCCATCAGGGGTTACAGTGATCAGGTCGAAGCAGACCCAATTTATGACCATTTTCATGGGGGTCATTATGCAAATCTTGCTCTCATTCTGATCCGGTTCAGGCAGGAACAGGGAATCCTTGAAACTCCCTCCTGCTTCACCAAAATCTCCCTCTGGGTTCTCTGGAGAACGAGGGAGCCATTCCCGGGGGGGAGGGTGTGTGTGTTTGAGGGAGGGGGTCTCACTGCCTGCCAAAGATATCAACCACCCACAGCAGTTTTAGAAGGAATTAATGATATCCTGAAGAGCCCCACAAATTGATTTCTCCTTGTAGAAGAACAGAGTACAGGAAGTCCTTGACTTTCAAGCGCAATTGGGACAGAGAAATCCATCATCCAGTGAGACCTCCCCTGACCATGGCTTGCAACCTTCCCCATTGGCTTCTCCGTTGACTTTGCCTGTTGGAAGCCCCTGAGAAGATTGCAAATGGTCACCACGTAACCCTGGGACGCTGCAACTATTGTCAATGTGAGCCAGTTGTCAAGCGCCTAGATTGCGATCTCGTGACTGCAGGGACACTGTAACGATCTGCTTCTGAGATGTGTTTCTCAGCCTTGTCATAACTTTCAACCGTTGCTAAATGAATGGCTGTAAATCAAAGGGCCAATGGTGGAGGAGAAGACATTCTGGGCAAGGGAGGATGGGCTTGGATCTCTACTGTTGTGAATCTTCCATTCAAATTGCTCACTTGCTCAGTTGGTCTTCATAACCTTTGCAGAGCTCTTCCTTTTCTGCAATTAGTTGGATCTTGTTCCCCGAAAGCTCCTTGTTCTGCAACTGGAGCTCCTCTTTTTCTGACAAGAGCCTTGAAATTCCCATGGTCTTCCTGTAAATGGTGAACAGAGAGAAACTGGCCTCCTTTTTTATACTTAAAACATGAAACTTTTTCTTAAATTAAAAGAAAAACAACTTTGTGTGTTTTGTGTGTCTCTCTCTCTGTGTGTATAACAATTCAGGTTTTTTTTCTATTTCTGCTATAACAATCAGCAGTTTCTCCTTACAGGAAACAATCCTTCAGCCATTTATTGGGTATAGGAGAAACAGTAAAAGTGAGAAATCAATCAACTTTCATGGATGAGCTATACCTGAATACTTATACAGCACATTATTCTACCTTTTTAATTGTCATATTTCCCCCCTGAAAGATTTCAGATTGCAGGATCCGATCTGGGTCGCTCACAAGGACCAGAGGTTGAGCCTTCTGGGCTTTCAGACTCGTGCTGGGACCCATCTGGAGGGAACTTCTCTCTGCCAGAATGTGTGCTCTGGGCTCTTCTGTAGATAGCATTTATGTGGGGCCTAGTTGTGTGTGTGGCGTTTTATTTGTTGATTGGGGCATTGATGGCCAATTATTAAGTCATTTGGCTTTTGGTTCCTCTCAGCTCCTATCTACCTAGTAAACTGGTGGTAAATCAGCACTCCTGTTGACTGACAAGGGGTCCGTTTCCCAGGCTTCAATCATTTCCCTGGCTATTTTTGTACCTTCTCCACCAACAATCTTAGTAGCTGCAAAATTGAATGTATGACCTTGTTTGTTGCAATGTGAGGCTACCAATGAGTTCAGGTCTCCTCATTTGATCACACACTTGTCTTTTTGCAATCTGGTGGTCCTCCATGCCTGTCCTCCATGGAGCAATCCATGAAGGGGATCCGGTAGATTAATTAGAAACATCTCACAACTCCAAGCAAACTTTGCAATGCATAATTTGTCCTCACATGGTAGCCTCTAGATGGTCTGCGATGTCCAGTCACAGATCTTGGAAGTTCTGTTGCTTCTGAAATGGTTCTGATACATGGCAGGGTGGGCCATATAGTTGGTCTTGAACTTTCTTTTTTCCTTTCTCTCCCTTGTGTGTTCTATCTTGCAACAAATGCTTGTGGGCTCCCAATCTGCCCGAATTTCCACATTTGCACATAGCTACTTGAGCTTGCTGGGTTCTACGGTGGGTTCTCACCCTGCCATATAATGTTCTGAGACAACTCTTTGCATGTGGCAGTGGGTGGTTCCTGGTGAAACTGAGAATGCCTAGAGCAGTGATGGCGAACCTTTTTCGCCTTGGGTGCCAAAAACATGTGTGTGTGCGATATTCGAGTGCCCACCCACATAACTTAATGCCCCCACCACCACCACCACCACTGTGGACCGGGCATTTTTGCGCAAGGCTTCCCTGCCAGAAGCTCTGGCTGCTTCTCCTTGACTAACACCCAGCAAGGGGAGAAGTTGCTCTGCCAAAAATGGGCAGAGACCAGGGTGGGGGTTGGGGATGCTCCTGCCTCAAAACCCCTTTTTACTCCGGCAGGTGTGAGTCCTATGGCTCACCCCCAACCCCTCCCCTATCAAAGAGGATCCTGAGCACCAGCCGATCGATCAATGAGGAAGGGAGCTGCCTGCAGGGCGAAAGACAAACGGCAAGGAAAGAGGAAAAGAGGCTTCTTTCACTCATGCTGGCTGCTGTTTCTCCCCTCCCCCTGTGCTGTTGAATGGGATCCTGCCTGATTGCTGGAATCCAATTCTTTCCATGCCGTCTGTCCTCGTCCCCCCCTGTGCAGGGAGCTCTCTCCTCATTTCCCTTCGGATTCCAGCAATCAGGCAGGGTCCCCTTTAACAGCACGGGGGGAGGAGGGAGAACAGCAGCCAGCAGGAGTGAAAGAAGCCTCTTTTCCTCTGTCTTTGCCGCTTGTCTTTTGCCCCTGCAGGCAGCTCCCTTCCTCATTTCCCTTTTGCATTGAGCTGTTTTCCGCCCTTTGGAGGCTTCAGGGAATCCTCCGGAGAGCGAAAAACCGCTGAAAATCGGCTGGCCAGTGCGGTCATGCACACTAGAGCTGACAGGGCAAGCCTTGCGTGCCCTCAGAAATGGCTCCACGTGCCGCCTCTGGCACACGTACCATAGGTTCGCCCTTACGGACCTAGAGTGTGGTGGACTTGTGATGAGCCATGGTTTCTAGGCTTCCCTCTTCCTGCCGGTGGAGAAGGACATCTGAAAGTGTCAATTGCCTGGCTGTTTCTCCCTCTGTTGTGAATTGTCTGTGTGGGAAGATGGAGCTCAGTGGGGCATGGAAGCCTTTCGGTGCATTTCTTTTGATGACGACACACAGGTCATCCATGCAGGGGCACCAAAATGTAGGTGTGGTTTTGAAATACACAATGTTGTAGTGCACACAGGACAGTTTCTGCAACGGCTTCTGATATTGGGGGTCCCAAGGCCCCCCCTTTATTTGCTCCTACATTTCCCTTTTGAAAGGGAAGAAGGGATGTTGGGGACACTGGAGCAGCTTCCTGATTTGTGTTGTTCTGATCTTCTCCTTTTCCATCTCTTCCTTCGCATGGAGGATGGGGAGGGAGGGATGGAAACAAGGAGGCTACCTTCAAGGGTGACCATCATCTCACCAGGAGCCACGTTGAAGCCTGGTAGTTTTCTCACAACTGGTGTGGATGATGTGGCTATGCTGTTGGAGGGGAGGGGGGTGAGAAGCTTAAGAGTTGTGCCAACCATTTAGCCCAGTTGTAGGGAGGGGTCTCTCACAATGCTGCAATAGGTCTGAGGGGGGGGGCTCCTATTTTGTGTATTTTGTGTATCTTGAGGAGTCCATAAAATCTCACGGTGGCTCTTGTTAGGAGTATAATCCTAGGGTTGGGTAGTCCACATATATAAGCCATTGATAAATGGTATTTGTTGCTTTAAGATGTTTGTTTGCAATTAGAGACTGTAATTATCTCTGTAATAAGAGGAAGTCAGGAGAGCGCATTCTCAGCTTGCTTGCTCTCTCTCTCTGCTGATTGCTCTCTACTGCATTGATTCCTGAATTGACTGAAACTGACTGTTTGAAGAAGGTAGAATTAGGAATTGCCCGTAACTGACTGACTGAAGAAGGAAGAAGGAAGAAGAAGGATGAGTTGTGAATTGTGACTGTAAGCAATTGTGTATTTGATGAGGACTATGTTTGAGCCACTATTTACTATCACTGCCTGTGAAGTATTAGAAGTTTAGTTTTGCAACAGCAGTAAAGCTATTTTTACTAACTGTGTCTGAGATACTATTTGTGTGGATACTGGCTACGTTTATCTGGCTGCACATTCCGCTGCTCAATTTCCATTCTCCCAATGGAGATCTCCCCAACAGCTCTCATTGTCCCACACTCCTTTTCCTCTATTCGCTTCTTTTTTCTGAGTTGTGTGAGGGAAGCGTGTAGTTGTGAGACCCCCATTCCCATCTCTGGGGCTTTTGCTGGTCTGCATGCAGAGGGATCCTTGGGGAGGGCGAAGGCCTTTGGCTCAGGATCCGAGCGGTTCATCACCACCATTGAGAGGCCTTTGCCTGACGGTGGAATAATAACGTCCTGATCTTGTTTCCGGCCTTCCAAGGTGCGTTGCTCCTTCTGGGCTGAGTGTGTTGTTGGGTTTGTGTGTGACCAGTGTGGCCGAGACCTTTTGTGCGATGGGCTCTTTCTCTGGCTCTTCTCTCTCCCCTCTGAGGCGTCTGGATCCCAAGGGGGCTCTCGGTTCTCTTGGCTCAGCCTCTCACTCGCTAAGCCCCTCGTCCCGTTCGAGGATTCCTGATTCCTGCTGGCTGAAACCTGCAGGCTTTGCACTCTGCACATGCACAGGCACCCCGTGGACTCTCGGTGCAAGTGGAAAGGTCAGCATTTGAGGGGTGCATGGAAGCCACGGGGGGCTCCGTCTGCTGCTACTGCTGGTTTGCTCAGAGGTGAGCTCCGCATGTGCGCTTGATGTGCAATACATGCGCAAGTGCAGTACTAAAAGAAACCCCATGGCACTGCCGAGAGACCCTGTTGGGGGGCCTGGCAGGCTGAGTTTCTACCTCCTCGGCCGAACTGCTCCAACCGGTAGGAAGCCACCTCTGACGGGAGCCTTAGGAAAAGGAAACGGAAGGAAAGAGGAAGGTCCCCTGGGGAAGCCTTGCCTTGCGCCTCCTCTTCTCCACCTCCTCCTCCTCTTCCTCTTTGGGGCCTCCCATGAAAGCATCCAACAGAGAAGAGACAGAGACAGGTCGTCCTCCACTTACGACAGTTCATTTAGTAATGGTTCAAAGTTGAAACGAAGTCACTGAAAAGAGTGACGTATGACCATTTCACACATATGGCCATTGCAGCATCCCCAGGGTCACGTGACCACAATCTGGATGCTGGGCAACAGGTTCCTATTTATGACGGTCGTAGTGTCCGGGGGGGGGGTCTCGTGATCTCCTTTTGTGATACTTCTGACAAGCAAAGTCAATGGGGAAGCCTGATTCACTTAACAACCAGATTACTAACTTTAACAACTACAGTGATCCACTTAACAACTGTGGCAAGAAAGGTCATAAAATGGGGCAAAATTGTCTTAACTGCCTCTCGTAGCAAATTAAATGTTGGAGTCAACTGTGGTCATAAGTCAAGAACGGCCTGTTGTAGGAGACCTTGTGAAATCCAGGGGAGGGGGCTTGGAGTCTGGGGAAGGGGAAAGCAAATAGGAAAGAGAGAAAGACAAACAGAAAATTTCACCTCCACTTTCTTGACTTCTCACAACATTCACACAGAACTCACAGAGACCAGAATAAATGAGGGATGGGGGCAGGGGCAGCATTCGCACTCAGCACCAAAGGAAATCGGGCTTTCAAAGGGAGAAACTGACAGTTTCCAGACTCTTCCTGTCAAACTCAGCTCGGAAGAGGAGCAGAGAAAAAGCTTCAGATACAAACGGTAGAGCTGAAAATTAAAGGATCTGAAAATGGATGTTTTCATTCTTTGGTTGATCAAAGAAAAAAAATTACAGTGGAGATTTCAATACGCACTTAATTTTTTTTAACTTTTTTATTTTGCTGTGAAGTAAATACCAAAATAAAAACAATTCCCCAGCTAAAATCCCAGAGAGTTCTTCAGCTAAATTCTTTCTGCAAAGGAGGTTTTATCAGGAAATCAGGAAAGAATGATATAAGAGGCAATATGAAGATTTCCCTCCCAGCTGAGAGCCAGTCAAATATGGCATTCCCCATCATTCTGGCATTCTCAGGGAGAGGATCAGGCAGCCAGGCTGGTGCTTGGTTCCCATGGTTTCCTCCTGACCCCTCATTTTAGTTATTCAACTATCTCCCATTTTGAAACATGTAGATATGATTTTCTTTCAGTCCTGCATGCTATCAAAATGGAAAGAATTAATATCTCCTTTCAAATAAAAGAAACTTTAACAATTCTTCCAATAACACAATGGTATTTTTTTCTCATGTTTTTACATTTGTTCTGGCTGTGAGATGCTCCTTTGTGTTCAGGTCTGGCCTCAGAAGGACAATGTAGCCCTTGGGGATGAAGATGCAGCCCAGCAGACCAGCACTGGAGGCCAGGATGGAGAAGACCTGGACAGCCACCATGTATTTCCCTTTGGTGCTCAGGTAGGTGGGCACAAACGTCACCCAGACACTGCAGAAGACCAGCATGCTGAAGGTGATCAGCTTGGCTTCGTTGAAGGCCCCAGGCAGATTCCTGGCCAGGAAAGCCACCGTGAAGCAGATGGCAGCCAGGAAGCCCATGTAGCTGAGGGTGACGTAGAACATGACAACGGCCCCTTCGTTGCATTGCAGGATGATCTCTCTAGGCTGGGAGTGGAGGTCAGAGTCAGGGAAGGGGGGAGAAACTCCCAGCCAGATGGAGCAGATGATCACTTGGACAGCAGAAGAAGAGAAGATGATGGAGTTGGCCAAGCTCTTCCCCAACCATCTCTTTGCTCGATTTCCTGGTTTTGTGGCCAGGAAAGCCAGCACCACCGTGATGGTTTTGGCCAAGAGAGAAGAAACAGCAACTGAGAAGATGATGCTGAAGACCGTTTGTCGGAGAAGGCAGGTGGCTTTCCTTGGTTGACCAATGAAGAGAGAAGAAGACAAGAAGCAAAGCAGGAGGGAGACCAGGAGGATGTAGGAGAGGTCCCGGTTGTTGGCTTTGACAAGGGGAGTTTCTCTGTATTTGATGAAGAGGATTAAAACAAACCCTGTGATTAAGAACAAGAGTAGGGCAGAGGAGACCAGGATGATGCCCAGAAGTTCTTCATAAGACAGGAAGGTTATAACTTTGGGGATACATTGGACTCTCTTCTCATTTGGATATTTGTCATCTGGACACTTGGTGCATTTTCCTGCATCTGAGAAGCCAAAAAGCAATTTTCTTTAATATTCTGTCCTTTTATCTTACAATAAATACTTTCTTTGGATAACAGCTGATACCAGTGGCATTTTCCAAGAAGCATTTTTGAAACAATTTCATTAAACAATCACTCCTTTGAAATGATACAGGGCAGGGGGGAAATGCAACCGGTTGGGGCAGTTCACTCAAACTGGTAGCAAAAAGTGCTTTAAAAAGTATAAAGAAAAGTTCCAACAATTACGAAGCACAGCTGATTGTTATACTTTTTTTTCTTTTTAAAGCATTTTTAACTACCAGTTCATGAGAAACAGTTGTTTAAACATGTTTTTAAAAGGTAAAAAAAAAAAAAGTTGTCCATGCCCACCCAGTTTTGAATTTTGAATTTCACCACCGGTACAGGGTCTCCTGCTTAAGCCGGATGTAGGACTAAATGACCTCTAAGGTTCCTTCCAGCTCTATTCTGATTGATTGATCTACATGACTGGCAGAATATTTGTGTAATGAGTTCCCCCCATAACTATCCACAGCACCACATTATGGACCAGTGACTCCTCCTCAGTGACCCTCAAGGGGAGGATCCAATATACAGTGAATTGCAAGGTCTTTCAGAAGGTGGACCTCACACAATCCATCCAGTTCCAAAGAACTCAGATCTTCCTAGAAAGGTGAACTTAGCAGAACAAGTCCAAACTAAGAAGCAGGAGAGAGATTTCCTCTGCCGTTAGTAAAGCTTTCTCAGTCTGCCACCCCCTCCTCCCATCTCTTCCCAGCCCCTCCTTCAAAGTCTTTTTGATTTACTTCCTTTTAGATAAGAAATTCTGCAGGTTAGAAATAAATGTAAAACCCCGGGTGAGCTTCGATCTATCATTTAACTTGCACTTTCATGAAAATCTTCTGGGTGGATCCAGTTCCACAAAGCCTCCCATTTTCCTCAGGGTGACCCACCTTCCTGAATGGAGAAGGTCCCCTCCGGACAAGGAACACAGTCGTAGCAGCAAACTGGCTCTCCTTCTCGAGCCCTCTTGACAAATCCAGGATGACAAGTTTCCGCACATCTGGACTGAGGCAGGGACTGAGCAGAAGAACAAGGAAGGCCAAAGAAAAGATGTTAGGACTCTCCGTCCATGGAAAACGGAGGGAGAAATGGATGGAGACAAGGAGCCTCTGGTCTTCACTGAGGTAGATAGGAAACCTCTGACTCCTTCTAAACAGATGCAGGAGGTAGAACAACTGGCAGATTCTCCATTTACTTCCTCCCTTTTGCTTTTGGCATTTAACATTGTAATAAAGGACTTTTTCGACTTAATAGTCTAGAACAGTGTTGGCGAACCTTTTTGGCACCGAGTGGCAAAACGGGAACACACACAAACATTTTTGGCGCACACATTGAAAACTACATGATCATCTGGTTTTCTGCATGTGCATGCGCACCAGCCACGTGGTTTACTGTTTCTGGCACGCATGTGCGCACAAAGACCACCTGCATGATGCGCATGCACCAGTTCCAGGTTTCGGGGGTCCTCGTGCTTCCCTGTCTGCTCACCTGATCCCCATTAGGGTGGCAGGACGTCCCCACTGAGGATCCGGTTCTGCAGCCCTGGACAGGGAGAGAAGGTTGTGTGGGAAAGGCCCCCTCCCTCCACTGGAAAGCTGGAATCCCTTCCCGGCCTTGGAAGAACCCAGCACAGCCCCCCCCCCTATCCCCCCACTTCATCCAAGGGAGAGTCTCCATGTGTGAGGAGCTGTGGCGATGGGGGCTGGTGGATGTGGGTCTGATGGTCCCCATGGACGAAGGACCCAGCAGGACCAGCCTATGGGGGGAGGGGAGGACAGGAGCATTCCACATAATCTGCCCTGCTGTGTAATTTAAACCTTGGAGAAGACAAAGGCGCCACAAGAGCAAAACTGCAATGCAAAATGAAGGGCAGGGGAATCAGTGGGGAGCTGGGGGCTGCGGGAAGGGTGGGGGGCGGGACTGCGGGAAGGGCATGGCTGACTGAGTGGGACTCATTGATATTCCCTCCCCCTCTCCATCAAACACGCCTGTTACCCTTGAATATACTCCAAGCGATTTGGCTGCCTTCCCCTCAAAGCCCTGCAATGGCTCAGATTGGAGTGAGATACACGCATGTTTGTCTCACTCCAACCACGCGCGGCTGCTGCTCTTTTTGTTGATGGTTTGTGCACATGCATGCACACCAGAAACCAAAACACTAAGGGGCTCATGCGCATGTGCACAGTGGAAACAAAGATCGTTTTCCTGGTGTGCACATGCGCACCGGATGGCTCCTCTTCCACTTTCTGGAACTCCAATGCATCCGAAGACCAGCTGACTGCCACGCCTGAACCCAGAAGAGCAACTGGTGATGGCTCCACGTCAGGAGAGATGGTTCTGTATGCCACTTCTCCCACATGTGCCATAGGTTCACCATCACAGCTATAGGCTTTGCCCACTTGAAATGGGACCTCAGGCTTTGGGAAAGAGAGAAAAGACACCAAAATTTCTCCCACCTTATTGAGCAACTTTAGCTGTGAAAGAGTCTCTTGTCTGATAGAAAGTCTCTGTCTTTCAAAATACGCCAGATATTCTCTCCTGGGATCCTCCTTGGGGAGAACCAATGAGCCCCCAATGAACAGATCTGCTTTTATCTCTCCATTTTGGTCCAAGTACAGTTTAAAGTGGGAAATATTCCAAAATTCATTCTTCTCCAGAAAGGGATGAAACTAGAATGGGAACATCCAGGAATTTGAAGAACAGAAAACTTTGTTTCTTATCCCACATTGAATCTTTCTTCTACAATTGTCTCATCTCCAAATATGGTTAAATAGGATACAAATACGGCCATTATCTTCATAAGTGAATGAAGAGGTTTGAGAACAATTCATCAAAATATAGAGAAAATATAATCAACACATTTGGTCAATTATAGGGAACATTCTAGAGCAGATGACAAATAAAATGAACAGAGAAAAAAAGATGATCTATAAACTCTTTGAAAACAACAGGGTGATTCCCAGAAAGCCTGGGTTGATCAAGAAGAAATCTCTCAGGCTAATCTTCTCCCTTGTAATCCTGATGGAAAACACCTCCAGATCAGAGCTGGGTTCCTTCCTGTGTGGACCAGTTTGCTGAATTGGTAGTAAGTTAGTGGCCATATTGTTCTTGCCTTTTGCACATGCGCAGAGCAACCGGCAGTAGCGACAGTCGGAACCCACCCCTGGTTCGATCCCACTTAGGAGCCTCAGTTTACTCCTGAGCCCCATTGGCCTTTCTCCCTGCCTCTCCCAGCCAACGTTGCTCACGAGTAAACTGCAGCTACCTGAAAATTGCACACCTGAGAGTGTGTGGAAGGGGGGCGCAACACACGGGATGGGACCTGGCCAGCCCTGTTGTCACAGCAGGTGCATCAGTGACAAACTCCCCACCTCCCCAGACTGAGGCCACAGCCCCCACCAGCTCCCTTTGTCCACCCAGCCAGTGGGAGCCACAGCAGTGCCAGTCATGGCTGAGAGCTTCCTGTGCCAGCTGGCAGCCGAAAAGTTCTCCCTCTTAAAAGCCTCCAATGATGGAGCTTTAGGATCCAATTACACTTTAACCAACCAACAAACCAAGTTTGGAAACAGAAGAAGAAAGAACCGGTAAGTGGCTGTGCCCAGCTTGGGGGGGGATGTTGAGGGGGGGCTGGATGAGGGGGAGGGTAGGGGGTCCCTGAGCAAGCGCTGGGCAAGCAGGCAGGAGGGAGACATCGGAGGCTCATTGTCAACCCAGCTTTGTGCCCAGTCAGCTCCAGTTGCCCACCATTGGTTGGCTTAATGGTGGGGCACAGGGAGTTGGGGAGGCCACTGGGCAGGAGCGGTTTGGCTCGGTTGTTCCCCAGATGGCAAAGCGGATGGACTCCAAAAGGATGAAGGGGATCTTCGGTGGAGTCGGTCGAGGGAGCCACCCCTGGCTTATTCAGTCTAACTGTGATTGATGGGCCTTGCCTTGGGGTTGGGGCTGGGCCCAAATTTCCTCCCACTGCAAGCGTCTCTCAGCCGTTGTGTGCAGGGAAAAACCTTGCAAAATAAACAATGACAGATGCAGGGGATGGGCTGGGCCGGCCACGAGATGCACATCTTAATGGAGACTGGCTTTGGGGGGGGGGTTCTTTCAAAAAAAATATGCCTCTGCAAAGGAGCTGAAACCCTCCGAGGTTGCTTTGGGGGAGGGAAGAAGAAGAAGCCATGAAGGCAGCACAGAACCCCGAAGAGGCAACAGCGCCCGGCCGCCTGGGATTGGGGTGGGAATGGGGTGGGCACCTGCCTGGCTGCCAGAGTGGATGTGGAGGTGAACATTGCGCACAAGGGCAGAAGACCCCCCCCATCTAGCCACGCCCACCAAACCAGTAGTAACATTTTTTGAAACCAACTGCTCCAGATATTGTAGTTCTACTCGATTGTAATGCGAGATGAAGACATTTTGGAAAGCCTGAAAGAAGAAATCTCCCCCCAGCTCTTTTCTCAGCCTGAGAAGTCAGTGAGGATCCTTCCTGGGTTTCTCTCTCTCCCCTTATGCAGCTGCCGGATTCTGGCTCCAAGGCCTTTGGGAGCTGCCCCCTCCCTCCCCCTCCCCTCTGCAGAAACTCCCCTGGCTGCAGAATTGGGATCCCTCCGATCTTCTCCTCTTGTCCCCTTATCTTCTCCTGCCCCCCTCCTTTCCCCCCACTGCACAGTCTCAGTGGCTGCTTGAAGGGGGGGGGGAGATTTCTGGTTTTGCAGGGCTGAGAAGAAAAGGGGAAGGAGGAAGACGCCCTCCAATGCTACTGTGAACGAGGAGCTCTGCTTTGAATGGAGGGAGAGAGAAAAGTGGGGATTCTCTCTGCTGCAGCCCTTGAATGCTTGAATGGCAGAGAGAAGCCAAACTTTCCCCCCTCCATTCACAGCAGAGCTCCTGCTCTCATTATGGCCCCCCTGCCCCCCTCTTCTTGGGGGGTCGAAGGGCCTGGAAGGGAGAGGCAGGTGACTGCAGCTCCCTTCCCTTCCCATCAGGCCAATCAGTTCAATCCTCTGCTCCAGCAGGAGGCCTTATATCCTCTGGATGATTTTGGTGCCTCCAACAGAGAGGAAAAATGCCAGAAAAGGGAAGGCGTTTACTAGGACAAGGCTGCCATGCAGAGGAAGGCAGAGATAGTCATTGACTTATGACTAGAATTGAGCCCAACATTTTGGTTGCTAAGCAAGAGCATTGTTAAGTGAGTTTTGCCATATTTTACTCAATCCATGACACCTCCCAGCTCTGACAGTCATGTGTAGGAGGGGGAAGAGCATCTGAAGGCCTCTGTAATGTTCTCATGGGCAGAAGTTACAGTTAAATGTGTGGCAGAAAGTGGACTCTGGATGTGTTTTTTCAAACGCAGGAAGTGAGGTTGAGTGTGTAGAGTTCTGAAAAGCTGTGTGTATGTGTGTGTGTGTGTATCATTTTGTGTGCCTATACACACACTATACTATGTAATATGGATGTACACATATGGCATGTATACATAGGATTAAATTGTGTATTTTGGGTGTTCATAAGTAGTAAATAAACAGAGAGAGAAATTGTATCTTGTTGAGGCAAGGAGACACCAGGCAAGCTGCCCCTTGATGTGAGTGATGTCAAGTTGGCCACACCCACCCAGTCACATGACCACCAAGCCACACCCACAGAACTGGTAGTAAAAAATATTTCAATCCCACCCCTGGATCCAGCCCTCTTCCAATCACTGACTCCTGTTACCCACAAGTGTAAGATCTGCTCACTATTATTCCAGAGTGTCAGAGGTGGAAAAATGAATCCAGTTACAAGAGGAGATTTTAGCCAGATGAGAGAGAAAAATATGAGAAAAGGATGAGCTCTTTTAGAGCTGATCCAGGAAAGCAGAGAAATTCAGTCTCTTCTTCATGGATTGTCTGAATGCAAAGACTGAGCAGCCATCAATCAGAGAAGCTTCAATTGGGATTCCTGCAGAGAGGAGGGGTTGGGCTAGATGGTCTCAGGGTCTCCTCCCAATTCCTCAAGGTTGTCATGCCACAACATGTAACTCTTGTGCTCCAGCCCCACTTAGTGGCCAGGGGCAGAGAAGCCTAACTCTATGATCTGAAGCCAGACTCCGTATTTTGTCAGCCTTTGGAGAAGACGGAAGCAGCCGTTGTGACTGAGACCCCTGGTCATCCGGAGACAGCCTCCATCCCTCACACGGAGCATCGCTGGAGAGGTTCCAGCTGCTCCTTTGCTGGCTGTTAGTGAATGCTGCCTAACTCGTCTTTCTATTTGATTTCCACTCTGTATCTCCTCAGTTTCACCTGCCCTCTTCTCCCAATAAAGCATCCAGATCCACGCCAGGCTCCCTTTCATTGGAGGAAAATAGGGGGCTTAGCTGACTGTTCAGCTGCACACAGACCCACCTGCAATGGGGACGGAAGGAAGGTGGAATTCCACCAGGTTCATCACAAACCCACAAATAAGGGGATTTATTTAAGAAATAATACAGCATTTTCCAATTAGCAATGTTTAATATAAAAATGCCATGGAATCTACTCTTTGAAACCATTAATCCCCTGAGTAATTAAATTGGCCAGATCTATTGAGATGGTTCCCCTCCTTCTCCTCTGGATTCCTCCTCCAAAGGATCTAAGATTAATGGATCCATATGGGGACCCCCATACCTGCCACGGCTGCAGCCTTGGAGACCCCAAGATCTTTTCTCCCTCCTTCCTTCTCCTCCTCAATCTGGAGGAATAAGCGGCATTCAAGCCCTGGGCCAGAGTCTTTATGAGACTGTAATGTTGGTAGTAATTTTGGGCCCTTAATCTCCCCCATTTCTCTTGGGTCTCCAGTGGGGCTTTCTGGGTGCATCTTCTGCGGCCTTTGACAGAAAATACGTTCTTTGAAAGAGAACAGTGGAAATAAGGATCTTGAAACTTTTGTTCCACAAAGAAAAAGGGTTCAAAGGCAGAATCTTTTGGGCTTTGTTTAAACAGATAACCAAAATTCCAAATACTATGGATGTATGTGAGAAGTCTGCGCTTGTTCATTTTATACCATGTAAAATTTGTGCGGATCCAGACTTTCCCTTCAATGGGTCCTGGGAGACGCATAAGAGTTAAATGGAAAGGAAGAATTCTCTCCCAAATGGGCTCAAATTCCATGAAGTGAACAAAGACGTTGACTTGTCTCCACTTAAAGAGGGAATCCCTGAGGGCTTCTGCATGTCCAGTCTTTGAAACCAGTTGTGATATAAGCACACAAATTCCACTCCTGACAAGCAAAGGAGGGAAAATCCTCATGAAATCCTCTCCCTTCTCTGTGTCTGAAGCAAAGAGGCCAATCAGGGTCCATCTGAAATGGAGGAGCAGCTGGACAATTGCTGGGTACAGGATCTCTTCTTTGGGAAGCATCTGGTGGAAAAAGGGGAATCGAGTTTTATCACTCAGAGCCTCTGAAGCTCTTACATGATTGATCTGAAAAAGGAATTGAAAGGATGAGAGGCATTGTTCCTGGTTATTTGCGGGACCGCCTCCTACCACATACCTCCCTTCGACCTGTTCGCTCCCACAGGGAAGGCCTCCTGAAAGTGTCATCTGTCGGTCATTGCCGGCTGGCGACTCCCAGGGGAAGAGCATTCTCTTTGGCAGGCCCTGCCCTCTGGAATGACCTGCCCCCCCCCAACTTTGTACAATCATGAACCTATTCCTCTTTCGCCAGGCATTAAAAACACACCTTTTTCATATGGCCAACCTGGCAAAGTCTTTTATTATTGATTTTTAACCAGAGTTTTAATTATAAATTTTAGCATGGGTCTTAAATTGATTTAATCTATTTTTAACTATGTTTTGACTATATTTATATTTTTGTTTTATTATTCCTGTGCACCGCCTTGAGTCCCATTGGGGAGAAAGGGTGGTATAGAAATGCAATAAAACAATAAATAAATAAAATAAAATGAAGGGGAAACTGAGGCACACAGAGCCCTCTCTCCCAGCATATCACCCGCCCCAGCCCAGCTCCACTCGCATCCCAATGCAGGCGCCCCTCCTGCCGGCCAGTTGGTTTTCGGGCCTATTTTGAGGGCCAGGGAGGGGGACGCCTGAGTATGAAGTGGGGGGGGAGGGGGCTTGCATTGTGCAGGAAATTCAGGTGGGCTGGAAGTGAGTGTGAATGGCCTCCACCCCCCTCCTCCCCAGGGCTTCTTGGCTCAGTTGGAGGCTTCCTTCGGCCTTCAAACAGTTGCAAGGCCTTTATTTTTTATTTCTGCTTCCAGGTTGGTGCAGGAGGCTTTCCAGGGCCAAAATGGGTACAAAAAGTCCAGGTTTTCCTGTTTTGGACCAGGCCATTCACACTCACTTCCAGCCCACCAGAGTTCACTGCTTCAGGGCAGAAATAAGAGCCTGTCCTGTGGAATCCACTGCCGCTTGGTCAGGAAGGACAATGACAATGATGAAGAGGAGGAGGAGGAGAATGAAGAGGCTTTGCAAGAGCCAGCAGGGAGCAGGTAAGGTGGGGCTGGCTGGGGAGGGGTCAATCATGGTGCTTATGGGGCAGCAGCCTCCATGCTCCGACTGTGCTGGGGGGTGAATGAGAGGCCCTGCTTGAATGGGGAGGAATGTACCCACACACCCTGCCTCTCTGCTCAGGTGTCGCCCACACCATTGGCAGCAGTTTCGGTGCCCTCACACACAAAGACACACACACACACTCTCACAGATTGCTCTCTTACCCTCCCTGTCTCTCTCTTGCCCCATTTACTTGGAAGCTGCTCCATGAGACAAGAAGCCGAGAAACAAGAGAGGAGAGAGAGGTTTGCAAAGTCAGGGAGTTCTTGTTGCAGGATGGGAGGGAGAAGCAGGAGGGATCTGAGTGGGTTGGGGGGTCTTGAGGGTCTCTTCTATCACTAGGACCCCCATGGCCTTCCCCACCCTCAGATTCCTCAGGGGCACATTGGTATCCTTCAATTGGGAGCTCTTAGGAAAGGATCCCCTCCTTGTGGGTTGCAAACAGCTCTTTCCAGTGGGGGAAACAGGACAAAGCAAGTGGGGGGAAAGAGTTTCCTTTGCTCTATTTCCAGTCTGAAGGAGACCCCGTCTCACGTGGGACCACAAGGCTGCCCCTCCCATATCATTCCACCACCACCACCACCACCCTGGCTCCCACCCACTGGCTGAGTGCAGGCCTTACCTTTGCAACCCACAAGGACTGAAACTGCAAAGTAAGACCAATGTTTTTGGCTGGCAGAGTTCTTCTGGCTGAAGGGGAGGCCAAAAACGAGATGCACGGAGGCCCCAGGAGGGGTAAATGGAGCCTCTGCCTCAGCTTCTTAGCTCGGGCAAAGTGGAACACAGAGCCATGTCGCCTGGCACACATGGCCTTCCCCTGTACTCTTCTGGTGCACACGTGTGTGGGATGATCAGCTGGCCTTTGCATGCATGGCAGTGCCAGAAACTTTTCCTGATTCTGAGAAGTCCAAGCCTCGTTATTTCCTGCAACATTCCTGTTTCTGCCAGTACATGAGCGCCAGCCAGTTGATTGTCCTGTGTGTGCGTCAAGGGTGGGTTTTAGCTGATATGAACGGGTACGGGCTTACTGGATGGTGACATTTAGTGTGCGTTCCCGTACCTGTTCTTCCGGAGGCTCCGTACCCTCCCCTGGCCTGCCCCCCCTCTTGCTCCCCCCACCTGCTCGGTTGCCACTCGTTCACACCACCCATCCACCCCATGCTTTTCCAGCCCCCCCCCCACTTCCTTTTCCCACGCAACCGAAGCTGCAGATGGCCGGGGAGGGGGGGGGATGCTTCCCATCTGCCTGTCCCCTCCAGAAGCAACTGGGCAGGCCCTGGGATGGTCAGCAGCCCACTTCCCACTGCCATGTGACCACTCTGGGGGTGCAGCAAGAGGATGCAAAGGAGAGGCCGTCCAGCAGAGGTCAGTGGGTGGGCAGGGAGGTTGCACTGGGCTGGAGACGGCAAGGAGGCTGGACATCGAGGTCACCCTGGGTGCCTGCCTAGGCGGCTGCTCCTTTGTGCCCCATTGCTGGCAGCAGTTGGCTTTCTCCTGCTGATCCTTCCTCTCGAGGTGTCCAGACAGGCCCTGGGTCTGTCAGCAGCCCCCACACCGCCTCCATGGGAGGCTCTGGGGGTGCAGCCAGGAAGGATTGCTGGGAGAATGCCAACTGCAGCTGGGAGGGTCTCCAGGTCAGTGGGGGGGGGGGTAGATTGTGCAGGGTTGGACTGGAGGTGGCAGGAAGGCAGGGACCGAGGCTACGCTCCCCCTACCGGTGAAAAAAAGAATCTCCCACCATCCCAGAACTGCGCCCACGAGGTAAGGGAAGCAGGTCCTGGGAGAGACCTCTCTTCCCCTTCCACAGAGCCCATGCCGAAAGAGAGGAGGGGGAGGGCTGGTGGGAATGCGGGCGAGCAGACGGTTTAGTGGCCCCCTTTCTTTGCTCGGGCAGGCAGAGAAAGGAAGGAGGCACACGATAGCCGAGGGCGAAGGTGGCTGGGATGCTTTCTCCCATGCCTCCTTCCTTTCTCCGCCTGCCTGAACGAGCAAAGGAGGTGCCTGAGCCAAGCTACCCGCTCGCCCACCTTCCCACCAGCCCTCCCCCTCCTCTCTTTCGGCCTGGGCTCCCTGGAGGGGGAGGGGAGGCTCTGTCCAAGAACGGCTTCTTTCCTTCCCTCCTGCGGCTGGCAAAAGAGGCATTTTCACAGCGGAGGCTGAAGCACAATCCCTGCGGTCAGTTCCGTCTCTCCCTTCCCCAAGCAGGTCCCGTGGCTGCTGGAGCCCCGGCCGGCTCTTGTCATCACTGAGAGCTTTCAGGAAAGCTGCTCCAGCAGTCACAGGACCCGCTTGGGGAAGGGAGAGCCGGAACTGACTGCAGGGATTGTGCTTCAGCCTCCGCTGTGAAAATGCCTCTTTTGCCAGCTGGGAGGCTGGCAAAGAATCCTCCATTTCCCTGTCGCTGCCGAACTCTCTGGGGCAGAAAGTCCCTCCCAGCCAGGAAGGATCTCCAGAAGATATCCGACTGCAATGGGACGCCAAGGAGCGGCTGCCCAGCATAGCCGGGGGCTGGAGGTGGCAGGAAGGTGGGGGTTGAGGCTGCCCTGGGCACCTTCAATGTGATGGGGCAGCTGCCAGGGTCCCGCTTGAAGAAACTCTTCCTGCCATTGAGCACAACGCCCATGGGAGCCTCCGCACAGCAAATCCCCATTGCGGTTGATTCGGCTGGGAGGACGGACCCCCGAAAGCAGGGGTTGCTCTGCCTCTGCTGGTCCAGCTGCTGCTCTCAGGCTCATCCATGCAGGAGAACTTCCCCAGTGTGGCTCAGTTCTGGGATGGCAGAGAACTAAAGCAAGACTCTATCAGAGGGAGGGAGGGAGGGAGAGAGGGAGGGAGAGGGAGAGAAGGAAGGAGAGACTCTTTGGGGAAATATAATTGATCTCGGGATCCTTTCTGGATATAAGATAATGAACTATAACAACTAATTTTTCTATAATGTTGACATATTAAAGATTGTGGATGGTTTCATCCCTGTAAATATCAAAGGTATTTTTGGGTCCATCTGGATTCATTACAAAATTTCAAAGAATATTTCCCATTCTGGAAAATTGATTCCTCCCTCCCTCCTTCATCTATCTATCTGTCTGTCTGTCTGTCTGTCTGTCTGTCTGTCTGTCTGTCTGTTTCTATTTACCTGCCTAGCTATCTCTGTCCAAACAGTATGAAACCTGATAGGGCCCCTGAGTTGATAAAAGGCCTGTTCCTCTCCAGCTGTTCTTCTTATCCAGACAAATAAGGCACCCACAACAATGCCTTCATATTGCCTGGATACAAGAGAGAAAACTATGGGCCCCTCCCTTCCTCCTTTTCCCTCCCCAGTTCAGAATAACCACAATTTCACCGCTTTGGATGGAAAGGGAAGGTCAAGCTGGCTCTCCCCTCAGATTAACCATGCAGCCCTCTTCTGCCAGCTGATCTCTCTCTTCTCTGGTGGAAATAAAGATGTTTATGAAGCCTATAAAAGGTGGAATATTATGGAAATACAAGGAATAATTTTTTCACAGCAGTGAAGTGTCCGTTGCTCAGTTGGTGGGTCAGCTTTGTAAGGCGCCATAACATCTAGTGAGGTCCACCTATTGTGTCCCTTTGGAAAGAAAGAAGGAGTTAGAGTAAGAAAGAGGAAAAGAGAAAGAAAAAGAAAGAGAAAAGAAGGAGAAAGAAGGAAAGAGAAAGAAAGAGGAAGGGAGAGAGAGAGAGAGACAAGAAAGGAAGGAAAGAAAGAAAAGATCTCATGACTTCAATTTAGCCCAAAATTTTGGTTATTAAGCAAGAGTGTTGTTTAGTGAGTTTCACCACATTTTACAAGTTGACCACTCCCAGCCAGTCATATCATTGCAAGTCACACCCAGCCAATCACATGACTGCCAAACCACTCCCACCTGGTCACATGACTGGCAAGCCACTCCCACCCAGTCACATGGCCATCAAGCAAGTCCCACAAAACAGGCCACACCTACAGAATAGTTTCTAAAAAAGTTTTAAACCCACCACTGGCATGGGCGCCAGAGACAGAGCTGCCAACATGCACACTGGGCAACTCCTCTTCCAGATCGCATCCCTGACAAGAGGGCTGAAAAGGTTCTCCCTCCATGCCCTCTTCCAAGGGTGTTTTTACCAAGGCTTTACACAGTGGTATTCAATACTTCAAGCGATTTGGATTCTCTCCTTCTGCTGATGCAGCCTAGGATTGCAATGGCTTTTTTTGGCTGCTGCCAAACATTGTTGGCTCACAGTTGAGAGATTGTCCCCTAAGATTCCCAGATCCCTCTCACAGTTCCTGCTATTGAGCCAGGCTTCACCTGATCTGTACCTGCTCATTTGGTTTTTCTAGCCTCAGTATAAGACTTTACTTTTAAAGTCTTTTACTATGTTAAATTTCCTTTTGTTAGATAGGCCCAGGGTTCAAGGCTATCTAGATCCACCTGGACCTTCAGCCTGTCTTCTGGGGTGTTGGCTATTCCTGACAGTTTAGGGTCATCTGTAAATGTAATGAGTTCCCCATCTATCCCTCATCCAAACCATTGATGGAGATGTTGAAGAGTCCTGGACCTAAAATGGAACCTTAGGGTCCCCCACTGCTTGTTTCCCTCCATGTAGACGTAGTTCCATTGAGGACCACAGGCTGAGTCCATCTGGGGGTGATGCTGTTTAACCCACATATTTTTAGCTTACCAAGAAGTAGATGGTGGTTTATTTTCTCAAAGCCTTTCTAAAATCCAAGTACTGTATACTATGCGCACTGCATTTCACTGGTCCACTAATTTAGCCATTTGTGTCAAAGAATGAAATAACATTTATTTATGATCTGTTTTTGGATCCTTCATTAGTTGAAATAAGTTGTCAATATCTAGACTGAATAACAAGGGTTCAAATATGCCTCCTTCCCTTCCTCCTTGGTAAGCATCAATCCTTCTTCTCATTGCTCCATTGAGCCCAAACCTCCCTCTCAAACAAGGACCTGGAGAAAGAGCTTGGATCAGGGCCAACAGGCTGAGCTCCATTTTGAGGGCAATCAATTTCCTATAAAATGTTTCTCTGTTAATTAGAACAAATGCAATAACATCTAGAAAGCCAGCAAACCTTTGTTTACTTTGCTGATAAAGATGAGATATTTTATGACAAATTTGTTACTAATATTATATTATTAACCTATGCATTATTTCTTATAAAATCTATATAGCTGTTCACTACCTAAAACCTTCTGGTCCTTCTGCAAGGAATACATTTTTCTCATGTTTAACTAAGAGGATCATGGGATAAATTTCAGCCACAATATCTGCTAGTCTATTTGGCCCATAATTGCTAGAGTCCTTTTTATTCCACTTTTTAGATATATAAAATGCTACTATTGCCAACTTCAATCCAAGTGGATAGGGCAGGCATTATTTATGTGTGGAAATGAAGATGCCAATAGAAGCCCCAACAACCAGGGATATTTTTTGATCATTTAAATAGTTGGTAGAATGTCTTCTCCAGGGATTGTATTGCTTACATTTCAGGCCTTTTATGATTAATCTTAACATGAACATAATGGGTTAAAATATTGACATTTTTGCTAATATGGCGAGAAGCAGCTCTTGAATTCCATGGAGGAAACATGATTGTCTGTATTGCTCACCCACCACGACCCACCCCTCACTTTACCAGATGGAGAAAAACCCACACAAACCTGTGGGACTTTGTAGGTGCCTCCTAATGTTGATGCCTGGATGGAGATTTCCCTTTTAGCTCCATCAAGAAGAGCCAGAAGGTTCTCCTTCCTTCCACAGTCGTAGTTGGGGACAATGGCTTCTCCAGTGGAGAGAATGTCCAGCAAGGCATCGGAAGTGCGGAAAGTGCTCCAATGGTTGTTATGGATGTTGTAGCCAAGTGTGAGATTGTGCAGGAGCTGGGAATTCTTGTTGACCGTTTGGAGGTTGAAAATAAACGCTAAGCCAGTTATAAAACCACTATTGTAAAAAAAGTGTTATTTTAATCAACAGCAACAACAAATACTTTTTAAAAAATATATAACCCTCCAGAAGTCTCATGAGCCTTAAGCCAACATTGATTCCAAAGCAATGATCAATTATACAAATAAGGAAATGGGCAACTACAACTGATTCCACCACTACTTTAAATAAAAATTATTATTCAAGTGATAAATTAAGGATTGAACTGAGAGAGGAAAATAATCTGCAGCCCTTTCAGCTTTTTTTCAGACTTGTTTTTGAGTCTCTTTCACAAAATCTCTTTCACAAAAGAGAGAAGCCATGGAAATCAAAATCATTGAGGAAATTAGACATATCCTCCAATATAGGAACAAATAAGAAATAAAGGAGAGTGTCAGAATGGAGGGAGGGAAACTCCATCACCCTGAATGACTTACAGATCATGGAAAACAAACTGAAGAGAAGGAGCCACATTGAAAAGCAACTTTGTATGCGGTGTTTCCTCTCCAGTGATGACTATAGCAACGAGATGGTCTCCTGGGCTGTAATAGCTCTGTGGTTGTTTCCCATCCTGGTGCTCCAAACTCTTCGGGCATTTCATCCTCAGCTTCCCAGAGACTGGATGGGACACCAGCAGCATCAGAGACAGAAGCACGAGGTCCATCATTCATGGGGTGAATCAATCGATCCCCTTCCTGTTTCTAAAGAAGAATTGGAAGGATTCAAAGGATTCTCACAAGGTGAAAAATGATCCAGTGTCTTTCCTGATAGAAACCCAGAGAAACACTCAGCTTCACCTGGAAAGGAGAGAGAGGGACATTCAAGAGCACAGACCCTGCCTGTCCCTAAACTCCCTATTTCTCTGCCCAAAGTCTCCCCTGGTGGATTCAGCCAAAGAGCAGAGCTGAACCTTTGATCATAATTCTCCCTCTCAGGAGGGATCCCTGGAGAATTCAAACAGTTCTTGGACTCAAAGGTTGTTGGGAAAATCTCTGGAGGGAAATGAAAGGGAAATAATCCCCATGTGGCTCATAATAACAGGGGCAGAGATGGAATTAAATCCATTTTATAAGTTTGAGAGTTTTGGGGTCTCCATGCTTGAAAGTGACCCCAGAGGGAATACACGGCCATTGTGGCTGAAGAAAAACTAAATCTGAGATTTGTTTGCATAAAGACAAAATGGGGGGGGGGGGGCATTTAATGACAGAGAATGTCACAGATCTGAAATAGCTGCCTGTTGAGTTGGAACCAAAATGTTGGTTATGTTATTTTGAAAGCTAATGCTCAAGGGTTTTGCACAAAAGGGTTGATGAAACAGTGCAGCCAGTTTCTAAGAACAAAATCAACGTTAGTGAAAAACTAGTTACCAGAAGTTTGCCAAGTTAAAAAAAAACATAGAGACAGAAACACAGAAAAAAACCAAGTGAAAAGAGGTGATGAAATCAAGGCTGCCTCTCACCCCATGGAAGAAAGGAAAGAATGATGGATGGAAGGAAGGAAGGAAAGAAGGAAGGAAAGAAGGAAGGAAGGAAGGAAGGGGAAGGGGAAGGGGAAGGGAAAGGAGAGAGGGAGGGAAGGGAGCAGAGGTGGGTTGCTCCTGGTATGGACTGGTATGGGCGTACCAGTAGCGGAAATCAGCCGTGCGTTTGCCTACTGGTAGACACCCCTTCCATACTGGCAGGGTCAGGTATGGACAGGCTGTCAAGGAAGCTTAGGGCGACCACATATTTATTGGATCCGTGTCCCTCCTGGCTTGTACTGGCATCCTGGGAGACGACACGAGGCTGGCTCCAGGGCATTGTCAACGCATCTTTGAGTGAGGGGTCCTTACCTGCCGTCTTGAAAGAGGCGGTAGTGAGGCCCCTCCTCAAGAAGTCGTCCCTGGACCCAGCTTTATTAGAGAACTATCGTCCGGTCTCCAACCTTCACTTTTTAGTGAAGGTTGTTGAGAGTGTGGTAGCCCAACAGTTTCCGCGACACCTGGAGGAAGTTGATTATCTAGACCCGCGCCAGTCCGGCTTCCGACCCGGTCACAGCACCGAGACGGCATTGGTCGCGTTGGTTGATGATCTCTGGAGGGCGCGGGATAGAGGTTATTCCTCTATCCTAGTCCTATTAGACCTCTCGGCGGCTTTTGATACCATCGACCATGGTATCCTATTGCACCGACTGGGGGGGTTGGGGCTGGGAGGCACCGTTCTGAGGTGGTTCTCGTCCTACCTCTCTGGTCGGTCGCAATATGTGTTGACGGGAGGGCAGAGGTCGACCTCGAGGCCTCTCCTATGTGGGGTCCCTCAGGGGTCGGTCCTCTCGCCCCTCCTTTTCAACACATATATGAAGCCGCTGGGTGAGATCATCCGTGGTTTTGGGGTGGAGTACCATCTGTACGCTGATGACACTCAGTTGTACATATCCACCCCAAACCACCCCAACGATGCTGCCGAAGTGCTGTCCCGGTGTCTGGAAGCTGTACGGATCTGGATGGGTGGTAACAAACTCAAGCTCAACCCTGCCAAGACTGAGTGGCAGTGGTTTCCGGCACCCCGGTTCAGCCAGATTATTCCAACTCTGGCCATTGGGGGCGAAACACTGGCCCCCGTGGAGAGGGCGCGCAATTTGGGTGTCCTCCTGGATTCCCAGCTGTCCTTGGAGGACCATGTGGCAGCCGTGGCCAGGGGGGCGTTTCATCAGGTACGCCTGATGCGCCAATTGCGTCCCTTACTGGACCGGGCTGCCCTTTGTACAGTCACTCAAGCTCTCGTGACGTCCCGACTCGACTATTGTAATGCTCTCTACATGGGGCTTCCCTTGAGGTGCACTCGAAAGCTACAGCTAGTCCAAAACGCAGCCGCGCGGGTGATTATGGGCGCCACTAGGTGCTCCCACATAACACCGATCCTGCGCGAGCTGCATTGGCTTCCTGTGGCCTTTCGAGTGCGCTTCAAGGTTTTGACAACCATCTTTAAAGCGCTCCATGGCTCGGGGGCCTAGTTATATGCGAGACCGCCTCCTGCCCCATACATCCCTTAGACCAGTGGTCGGCAAACCGCGGCTCGCGAGCCGCATGCGGCTCTTTGGCCCCTCGAGTCCGGCTCTTCATCCACCCTCACCGAGGGTGGGACTCCTGGGACCCACCGGAGCAACCCTCCCTGCCGGCCGCTCATTCCCTCCCTCGCTCCCTGCGCAGAGCCTCCCCAGGCGGCATGCCGGCCGCTCATCTACTTCCAGGGGGTGCGGAGGCTCTGCGGGCGATTGGAGGGAACCGGTGTCCAGAGGATCGCCGTTTCTTCCCCACCCCACCCCACATCGAGCCCTGGAAGGAGCGCGGGCGGGCGAGCCCGGCTCCTTCCAGGGAGATTGGAGGGAACCGGCGTCCGGAGGATCGCCGTTTCTTCCCCACCCCACCCCACATCGAGCCCTGGAAGGAGCGCGGGCGGGCGAGCCCGGCTCCTTCCAGGGAGATTGGAGGGAACCGGCGTCCGGAGGATCGCCGTTTCTTCCCCACCCCACCCCACATCGAGCCCTGGAAGGAGCGCGGGCGGGTGAGCCCGGCTCCTTCCAGGGAGATTGGAGGGAACCGGTGTCCAGAGGATCGCCGTTTCTTCCCCACCCCACCCCACATCGAGCCCTGGAAGGAGCGCGGGCGGGCGAGCCCGGCTCCTTCCAGGGAGATTGGAGGGAACCGGTGTCCAGAGGATCGCCGTTTCTTCCCCACCCCACCCCACATCGAGCCCTGGAAGGAGCGCGGGCGGGCGAGCCCGGCTCCTTCCAGGGAGATTGGAGGGAACCGGTGTCCAGAGGATCGCCGTTTCTTCCCCACCCCACCCCACATCGAGCCCTGGAAGGAGCGCGGGCGGGTGAGCCCGGCTCCTTCCAGGGAGATTGGAGGGAACCGGTGTCCAGAGGATCGCCGTTTCTTCCCCACCCCACCCCACATCGAGCCCTGGAAGGAGCGCGGGCGGGTGAGCCCGGCTCCTTCCAGGGAGATTGGAGGGAACCGGTGTCCAGAGGATCGCCGTTTCTTCCCCACCCCACCCCACATCGAGCCCTGGAAGGAGCGCGGGCGGGCGAGCCCGGCTTCTTCCAGGGAGATTGGAGGGAACCGGTGTCCAGAGGATCGCCGTTTCTTCCCCACCCCACCCCACATCGAGCCCTGGAAGGAGCGCGGGCGGGCGAGCCCGGCTCCTTCCAGGGAGATTGGAGGGAACCGGTGTCCAGAGGATCGCCGTTTCTTCCCCACCCCACCCCACATCGAGCCCTGGAAGGAGCGCGGGCGGGCGAGCCCGGCTCCTTCCAGGGAGATTGGAGGGAACTGGTGTCCAGAGGATCGCCGTTTCTTCCCCACCCCACCCCACATCGAGCCCTGGAAGGAGCGCGGGCGGGCGAGCCCGGCTCCTTCCAGGGAGATTGGAGGGAACCGGTGTCCAGAGGATCGCCGTTTCTTCCCCACCCCACATCGAGCCCTGGAAGTACCCTGAGCGGGCGAGCGAACGCGGCGGGCAGACGGGCGAATCAGAGAGTGACAGACACACAGAGAGACAGGGAGAGACAAATAGAGGGAGGGAGGGAGAGAAAGATAGAGACACAGAATGAGTGATTTAAGTGCTTGAATGCGAGACAGACACACACACACACACACAGAGTGACAGAGATGGGCAGACGAAGCAGATAGAAAGAGAAAGAAAGAGAGAGAAAGAGGGAAAGAAAGAAAGAGAGAGAGAAAGAGAGAGAGAGAGACAGAAAGAGAGAAAGAGGGAAAGAGAGAGAGAAAGAGAGGGAGGGAGACAGAAAGAGACAGAAAGAGAGAAAGAGAGGGAAAGAGAGAGGGAGACAGAAAGAGAGAGAGAAAGAGGGAAACAGAAAGAGAGAGAGAGAAAGAGAGAGAGAAAGAGAGAGAGAGACAGAAAGAGGGAGACAGAAAGAGAGAAAGAGGGAAAGAGAGAGAGAGGAGAGAGGGAGACAAAGAGAGAAAGAGGGAAAGAGAGAGAGACAGAGAGAGAGAAAGAGGGAAAGAGGGAGACAGAAAGAGAGAGAGAGAGAGAGAGAGAGAGAGAAAGAGGGAAACAGAAAGAGAGAGAGAGAAAGAGGGAAAGAAAGAGAGAGAGAGAGACAGAAAGAGAGAAAGAGGGAAAGAGAGAGGGAGACAGAAAGAGGGAAAGAGAGAGGGAGACAGAAAGAGAGAGAGAAAGAGAGAAAGAGAGAAACAGAAAGAGAGAGAGAGAAAGAGGGAAAGAAAGAGGGAGCAAGAGAGAAAGAGAGAGACAGAAAGACAGAAAGAGAGAGAAAGGAAAAGAGGGAGACAGAAAGAGAGAGAGAAAGAGAGAGAAAGAGAGAGAAAGAAGGAAAGAAAGAAAGAGAGAGAGAAAGAGAGGAAGAAAGAAATAAAAAGGAAGGAAGGAAGGAAGGAAGGAAGGAAGGAAGGAAGGAAGGAAGGAAGGAAGAAAGAACTTATGACCACAATTGAGCCTAAAAGTTTGGTTGCTAACCAAGACCATTGTTAAGTGAGTTTCACATTTTCCAAGTTGGCCACGCCCACCCAGTCACATGACTGCTGAGCCACTCCCACAAACCAGGCCACACCTTCCGGCTCTCAAAAGAAATTTCAATCATGGTATTGTTGATATTTGGCTCTGTTGACTAATGAGTTTGCCCACCACTGCCTTAGACCGATACGCTCCCACAGAGAGGGCCTCCTCAGGGTGCCGTCGGCCGGACAATGCCGACTGGCGACACCCAGGGGGAGAGCCTTCTCTGTGGCGGGGCCAGCCCTCTGGAATGACCTACCCCCTGAATTACGTACCATCACCGACCTCCGCCTCTTCCGCCAATGTCTTAAGACATATTTGTTTCAACAAGCCGGCGTAGCCTAACCTCCCATGGGGACTTTTAGATAGTTTTAGATTGGGTTTTTAAAATTTGGTTTTAGCGCAGGATAGATTTATTTAATAGTTTTTAAATTATATTTATTGTATTTTGTATGTTTTTAAATTTCCTGTGCGCCGCCCTGGGTCCTCTGTGGAGAAGGGCAGGATATAAATTTAAATAAATAAATAAATAAATAAACAAACAAACAAACAAACAAACAAACAAATAAATAAGGGTCCCCTGGCCTGTCCCCATTTGCAAGGCCCTTCTCAAAGAGGAGGAAGGGGGTGTGGGGCTTCTTCAGAGGAGCCGAAGCAAGAGCAGCGTTGAAGCCCCCTCCACTCCAGCCTCGGCTCCTCTGAAGAAGCCCTGCACCCTCTTCCTCCTCTTGGAGAATTCTTGGGGGAATTTCCTGACCTTCTGCCCTTCTCAAAGAGGAGGAAGCGGCTGTGGGGCTTCTTCAGAGGAATGGAGGCTGGAGGGAAGGGAGGCTCTCCACTCAGTCTTTCCAAGAGAATGGCCATAAACAAGATTGGGAAATGTACAGCAGGCGGTCTTCTGGCACCAAAATCTCATCTTAGGGACTAGCATCAAGGGGAAGATGACTTTGAAAAGGCTTCCTCTCCCACCATAGCATGCAAGGCAAGGCGAGGACTGGCTCGGAGGGGAGGGGCAAGGAGAAGCCAGGCCAGGTGACCCTCCAGGTGAGTGACATCGAGTTGGCCACGCCCACCCAGTCACATGACTGCCAAGCCACTCCCACCCAGTCACATGACCACCAAGCCACGCCCACAGAATAGGTGGTAAAATATCTTGAAACCCACCCCTGGCTCCGCCCCTAAGGCCAGGGATGGGCAGGAGGCCAGCATTGGGCCAGGACTGGTGGGGGGACCTCAAGGCAGCCTCCAGGAGCAACCTGGCCAAGGAGACGAAGCCCTGCAACAGCCGCCCACAAGGAAGAGCTCAGGGAGGCTGGGCTGGGCTGTGGGGTCCTCGGGAGCTTGTGGGCTGGGCTGGGCACTCTCCCTTAACTGCCTGGGGCTCTGGACAGCCTGGGCCGCCATTCTCCAAGTGGCCTGGCAGGGATAGTGAGGCTCCTCTGTTGGATGAGACTTTGGGTCTCACCCTGATTTCCCCTTCCTCCCCCGGAGACCTCTGGACCCCCCCTCGAAGCCTTCCCTGCCCCTCTCCCCCAAAGGAAGCAGAGGATGACAGGGCTGGATGTGGAAGCCTGGAGGAGAAAGTTTGCTTCTGCCTTGAGGGATCTCTGGAGGGGAGGAGGGGGTGGGAGGGGGGAGCTGCATGAGGGGAAGCTGCCCCAACAAGCCATCATCCTTTCCACCTGTGATTTGAAACAGGGATTCCCTCTCAAGAAGGCCCAGCCTCTCTCCTCCTCCTCCTCCTCCTCTCCAGAGACTCTCAAGGCAGAAGTTGGACTCAAGGGCTTCCTGCAAACTTTCTCCTCTGGGCTTCCAGGTGCATCAGCCTCGTCCTCTGCCTCCCAAATGCCAAGGAGGTCTGGGATGGGGAGAAGAACGGCTCCTTTGGCTAGCTGTGCCACACACACACACACACACACACACACACCCTGTTCCAAGCATGGAGACTTTTTCCAGATCGGAGCTTACAAACTGCCAATCATATCCTGGGCTTGGGGAGAAGGCCCCTTCTTTCCTCTTTGTTTAAAAGCCCCCAAAGATGGAATGTGGTGTGTGTGTGTTTGTGTGTTTGTGTGTGTGTTTGGCTGCCAGCAGTTTGGGGAGGGGAGGAGCTTGTGGGGCACTGAATTGTCACCAAGTGGAGTCAGCTGGTGCAACTTATTCCATCCTGACCCAGCTGCCCCGAGACAGCCATGCCCAGTGGGGGATGTCGAGATGGCCACCCCCACTCAGCCACCCCTACCCAACCATGCTCCCCAGTCTTTTCCTAGGGGTTCCATGAGAGGGCGCTTCCCTTGTGCGCATGCAGCCCTCCAAGAGCCCTCGGAGTCAGAGTCAGTGCTGGGGAGCTGAGCTGTTTCTTTAGCTCAGCTGAGGCACAGCAATGCCCTCTGCCACGCAAATGAGCTGAGCTGAGAAACAAGGGAGTCCAGGGCAGGGAACTGCGTGGGTGGGAGGGCAGAGTCAGCCAGGGGTGGTATTTGCTGGTTCTCCAAACTTCTCCAAACTTCCACTACGTCAGAACCGGTCTGAACCAGCTGAATACTACTTCTGGTGCCCACCCAGCCACGCCCACCTAGTCCCTGCGACCAGATTGTGACCCCCCAGTCAGGCCCATCTGAACGCTGTGAGTCTTCATGGTCTCACCTGCTTCTGGCCCTTTGAGGGCAACCATGAGGCTGATGGGACCCTCAATGAAGTGGAGTTTAACCCCCCTGCCTTAAGACCCTCCGTGAAGAGGATACTGAGCTTCTCTGCTTGACTGGCTCAGCTCTCCAAGGGCTCCTCCTCCTTTCAGAATCTCCCCTTCTTCTCCTTCGGCCAGAATCTCCTCTCTTGTCCTGAGTTCATGTTCCCAGGACGGACTCTCTGGAACAACCCTGAGAAGATTCTGAGCTTCTGTCTGAGCCTCTTCCAGTTCGGCTGAATCCTCCCTTCTCCCTCTGGTAGGTTTTGTCGGTTGGAGAAGCTGCTCCCAGACTCCTCTCCTTCCACTTCCGTAGAGCAAGGTGGCTCTTCTCTCCAGTGGTGGGATTCAAAGTTTATAACTAACGGTTCTGTGGGCGTGGCTTGGTTGCTCATGCACTCCTTTCTGTTAGGAGATCACAAATAATTCTTAGAAACTGGATATTCTTTAAAACGCATCAAATTAGCTTTGTCTGAGAATTGCTATGAACATTGCATCGAATCTTGAATTACAGAGATTTATCAAATTCTCTGTGTTGACAGCATAGGAAAATTGATCACCCAGGACAGATTATGATCCATAACCACCCGGTGTTATGAGAAATATTAAAAACATTAAAAGTTATTTGAGTACAATTTTATGACATTTTTTATCCACTTAAACGTACCATCAATCCCTCACTTAACTAAGTTTCTAGTCACATCACAAAATTGTTTATACTTTACTGAAATCAATTTATATTACAAGCATTGTCATAATCTGGGAGATTTGCAGCTTCAAATGTTGAAACTTCAGTTGAAGTAGCATTAGAATAAATTTGAATTAGTTCATCTGGTGATGTTTCCTGTCTGGTCTACCAGGGAGAAGATTAGCCTGATAACTTCCATGTTGACTAATCTATGTTTTCTGATCATCAACCTGTGGTTTCCAAGGAGTTCATGAATAATCTCTTTTTATCTGTTATTCGTTTTATTTATTTATTTATTTATTTTATTAAATTTATACCCCGCCCTTCTCCAAACGGACCCAGGGCGGCGCACAGGAATCCTAAAATACATACAAAATACATAAAAAAATTTAAAAAACTTATTCGATAAAAACCCTGTGCTAAAACCAAATTAAAATTCCTGAAATTTAAAACTATCTAAGAGTCATTTTGGGGTTATGCTAGGCTGGCTAGACACTTGCGGAAGAGGCGGAGGTCGGAGATGGTGCGAAGTTCAGAGGGTAAGTCGTTCCAAAGGGCTGGGCCCGCCACAGAGAAGGCTCTCCCCCTGGTTGTCGCCAGTCGGCATTGTCCGGCCGACGGCACCCTGAGAAGGCCCTTTCTGTGGGAGCGTATTGGTCTTAGGGATGTATGGGGCAGGAGACGGTCTCGCATGTAACTAGGTCCCAAGCCATGGAGCGCTTTAAAGATGGTCGTCAAAACCTTGAAGCGCACCCGAAAGACCACAGGAAGCCAGTGCAGCTCGCGCAGGATCGGTGTTATATGGGAGCATCTAGGGGCTCCCATAATCACCCGCGCGGCTTCATTCTGGACTAGCTGTAGCTTTCGAGTGCACCTCAAGGGAAGCCCCATGTAGAGAGCATTACAGTAGTCGAGTCGAGACGTCACGAGTGCTTGAGTGACTGTGCGCAGGGCATCCCGGTCCAGTAAGGGGCGCAATTGGCGCATCAGGCGTACCTGATGGAATGCCCCCCTGGCCACGGCCGCCACATGGTCCTCCATGGACAGCCGGGAATCCAGGAGGACACCCAAATTGCGTGCCCTCTCCACGGGGGCCGGTGTTTCACCCCCAATGGCCAGAGTTAGAGTAATTTGGCTGAACCGGGGTGCCGGAAGCCACAGCCACTCAGTCTTGGACTGGTTGAGTCTGAGTTTGTTACTACCCATCCAGATCCGTACGGCCTCCAAACACCGGGACATCACCTCGGTGGCATCGTTGGGGTGGTCTGGGGTGGATATGTACAGCTGAGTATCATCAGCGTACAGATGATATCCCACCCCAAAACCACGGATGATCTCGCCCAGCGGCTTCATATATGTGTTGAATAGTAGGGGCGAGAGGACCGACCTCTGAGGCACCCCACATACGAGGGGTCTCGAGGCCGACCTCTGCCCCCCTGCCAACACATATTGCGACCGAGCAGAGAGGTAGGACGAGAACCACCGCAGAACGGTGCCTCCCAGCCCCAACCCCCCCCCCCAGTCGGCGCAATAGGATACCATGGTCGATGGTATCAAAAGCCGTTGAGAGGTCTAATAGGACTAGGATAGAGGAAAATCCTCTATCCCGGCCCTCCAGAGATCATCAACCAACGGGACCAATGCCGTCTTGGTGCTGTGACCGGGTCGGAAGCCGGACTGGCGCGGATCTAGATAATCAACTTCCTCCAAGTGTCGCGGAAACTGTTGAGCCACCACACTCTCTACAACCTTCACTAAAAAGTCACTTGCTTGTCACTTGCTCTAGAAGGTTCACTCTAATTGACCAACTGTGTCAATTGTATTTTTCCAATATATGCTATATTTTCTCAGTATATGATTGACAAATCTTGTTGAACATTTTTTGTTTGCTTATGCAGAGAATGTTCTCCTAACTAAGCATATTTGAAAGCTTGAAAATTGTAGAAGAAATATTCAAAACTGTGACAAGAAACTAAGTTTTCTGTGTTTCAAATTCTTGGATGTTTGAATACTAGTTTCATCACTTTCTGGACAAGAACGAGTTTTACAATCTTTCCCATCTTAAACTCTACTTGGACCAAAATAGAGAAAGAGCAGAAGGTCTGTTCATCTTGGGCTCCTTGGTTCTCCCGAAGGAGGCTTCCAGGAAAGAGTCTCTGGGGATTATTCATGAATTCTCTTCAGCCAGAGCGGTTCCCTCTGAAGGGGGAACCCTCGGTCGCCTGGAGAGGTCGGGAGCCCCAGATTATTGTCCCTTTTCTGGGGTTGAACCCCAGATTGAAATCTTGTCCCTTGAATCTGGAATCTGGTATTAGAGATCCAGAGAATCCAGGTTTTCCTGCACCTGCCCAGATGATGAAAGGGAAATATATGCATAAAATGTTATATATTATTTCTCTTAAAAAGGCCTTGTGGGAAAGTGCCTGAAGAAACAGTGGATCCAATGATGTACAGTCCCTAACCAAGTACCCCACACATAGTCCTCCATTTACATCCATTCATTTAGTGACAGTTCCAAGTTCCACGGCCATTGAATAAAGCTCTTTATGATGGGTCCTCATCCTTACGACTAGTGCAGCACATAGTCGCCACTTGGGTGCCTGGCAATCAACAAGGATTTATGACAAGGAAAATCAGTGGGCAAAACGGTGTTTTTTTCATGGCTGCAGGATTCACTTAACAACTGTGGCAATAAACATTGCAAAATTCAGCACAACTCACTTAATGACTACCTAACTTAGCAATGGCATTCCTGGTTCCAATTCTAGCCATAAGTCAAGAGGTAGTTGTAAGGTGCAGCAGCAGGCTGGTTTGGAAAAGCTTAAGCAGGACTGGATTTAATCAGGGATGGGAGACCACCAGGAAAGCCAGCGTTAGATTGAAAAGAAGGCAGTGGCCAATCTATCTTGCTTTGAAGAAAAGTAGGTGGGGCCCTTAGTGACTTTGAGCCAATCAGAGAGTGACTCTGAGTTCTAGTCCCACCTTAGGCATCAGAGGCAGCTGGGGACTTTCAGCCAATAACCAGGAGGCTCTGATTTCAATTCCCAGGGCCCAGCTAGGACTTCAGGGCCAATGTCTAATGTCCATTTCTCCCCCCACTTTCCATGGACGGAGAGTCCTAACATCTTTTCTTTGGCCTTCTTTGATTCTCTGCTCAGTCCCTGCCTCAGTCCAGATGAGTGGAAAAATTGTCAAGAGGGATCGAGAAAGAGAGCCAGTTTGCTGCTATGACTGCATTCTTTGTCCAGAGGGGACAATCTCTGCTAAGTCCTCGCCTTAAGACCTGCCACAAGTCCTCGACTTACAATTGACAACCGGTAACCGCTCAGCCGCTCCTGATTGGCTAAGGCATGGCTGGCTAAGCGTGGGCTGTTTGCTTCACTCCCATTGGTCGCCCTGCTTGACAGCTCTAGTATAAATAGCTGTCAAGCAGGAGGAGGGGCTGATTCTTGTATATAACTGCTGTTTGTCTAGTTCTGTTGCAATAAAAGCTGTTCTACCTACCGTATTTTTCGGAGTATAAGACGCACCCAGGTTTTGAAAAGGCTTTTTTTTTTTAAAAAAAAGTAGGTAGGTAGATAGAGGGATAGAGAGGGAGAGAAAGAGAGAGAAATACAGTAGGTAGGTAGGGAGAGAGGGAGAGTAGTTAGATAGGTGGGTAGGTAAAGGAATAGAGAGAAAGAGAGAGAGAGATACAGGAGGGAGGGAGGGAATGTAGGTAGGTAGGTAGAGGGATAGAGAGAGAAATAGAGAGAGATAAAGAGAGAGAAATATAGTAGATAGGTAGGGGGAGAGAGAGAGTGAGTAGGTAGGTAGGTATATAGGTATTTAGAGGGGGAAGAGACAGAGGGAAAAATACAGTAGGGACGGAGGGAGGGAGGGAGAGAGTAGGTAGCTAGATATTTCCAGGTGTATTTACCCATGTGCTGGAGAAGGAAATTGCTGACAACCTGTAGCACATAAATCTTTGTGTCTGCAGGCACAGCACTTGACCAATGTAATTCTCATCAATCCCTCTTAGTAAAACAGCTTTCAGAAAGAGAAAAAAAAAGTTTTAGCACTCTGCAAACCTCCCCAAAACGGGTCCGTTTTTTCCAAATAAAAGGCATGAATAGCCTTGGGGAGGGGCTTGCAGAGTGCTCGGGGGGGGGGGGCAAAACGAGCAAAACACTTTTTTGTCAAAAGAATTGCATGCATAGAGTGCCACCCTGAATAATTTTATTGATATTAACTTTTGTGATTTCTGTCCCCACCTGCCATACGCAAAATGGCCACCAGATGGCAGGGTGTTGTTGCTAATGAAATTTCCCATAGACTTTGAAAACTGCTGTTTTCATTTAATTTGAGGTCTATTTCACCCTGTTTTCCACTCAAGAGAGATTGAAGGCTCAGAGTAGGAACCCATTTCGGATTTTGCCCGATCTCCACCCTGATTATTTTAATTTATATTACCTTTTGCGATTTCTTGTCTAAGAGAGAGCGGGGGCTTCAGAGCACGATCCCACTCGGACATCGCAAGATCTGTACCCACATTATTTTTATTTCTATTAATTTTTGTGATTACCAGTCCTCACCTGCCATACCATAAATGACCACGGGGTGGCAGTCTGTTATTGGTATCTTTAATGGCCTCTGTTTTCATTTAATTTGAAGGGATTTAGCACCTCATTTCGGCCACTAAAGTAATCAGCTGCCTCGGAATACAATCCCACGTCAGATTTACCTTGCTCTGTTCCCTGATTATTTTTATTTATATTATTTATTGTGATTTTTCTTCCCAACCTGCAATGTAAGAAGTGGCCACCAGGGGTTTTCTTGCCCCTTGCAATTTTCCAGACCTTTTCAAGGATGGTTTTAGCTTAATTTCAGGGGGTTTGTACCTCTAAGACATATATATTTATTCAATTTATACCCCGCCCTTCTCCAAGCGGACTCAGGGCGGCGCACAGGAAAATAAAAAATACATACAAAACATCATATAAAAATTAAAAAAACCAATTCAATGGACCCTGTGCTAAAATCAAATTAAAATCCCCAAATTTAAAAACTATCTAAAAGTCAGTTTAGGGGGCTACGCTACGCCGGCTAGATGGAACAAATGTGTCTTTAGACATTTGCGGAAGAGGCGGAGGTCGGAGATGGTGCGAAGTTCAGGGGGTAAGTCGTTCCAAAGGGCTGGACCTGCCACAGAGAAGGCTCTTCCCCTGGGTGTCGCCAGTCGGCATTGTCCGGCCGACGGCACCCTGAGGAGGCCCTCTCTGTGGGAGTATATTGGTCTGAGGGATGTATGGGGCAGCAGGCGGTCTCGCATATAACTAGGCCCCGAGCCATGGAGCGCTTTGAAGATGGTCGTCAAAACCTTGAAGCGCACCCGAAAGACCACAGGAAGCCAGTGCGCTCGCACAGGATTGGTGTTATATGGGAGTGTCTAGGCGCTCCCGTAATCACCCGCGCGGCTGCATTCTGGACTAACTGCAGCTTTCGAGTGCACCTCAAGGGAAGCCCCATGTAGAGAGCATTACAGTAGTCGAGTCGAGAGGTCACGAGGGCCTGAGTGACTGTGCGAAGGGCATCCCGGTCCAGTAAGGGGCGCAATTGGCGCATCAGGCGTACCTGATGGAAAGCCCCCCTGGCCACGGCCGCCACATGGTCCTCCATGGACAGCCGGGAATCCAGGAGGACACCCAAATTGCGCGCCCTCTCCACGGGGGCTGGTGTTTCGCCCCCAATGGCCAGAGTTGGAATAATCTGGCGGAACCGGAGTGCCAGAAGCCACAGCCACTTAGTCTTGGACGGGTTGAGCCTGAGTTTGTTACTACCCATCCAGATCCGTACGGCCTCCAAACACCGGGACATCACCTCGACGGCATCGTTGGGGTGGTCTGGGGTATATATGTACAGCTGAGTATCATCAGCGTACAGATGATATCCCACCCCAAAACCACGGATGATCTCGCCCAGCGGCTTCATATATGTGTTGAACAGTAGGGGCGAGAGGACCGATCCCTGAGGTACCCCACATACGAGGGGCCTCGAGGCCGACCTCTGCCCCCCTGCCAACACATATTGCGACCGACCAGAGAGGTAGGACGAGAACCACCGCAGAACGGTGCCTCCCAGCCCCAACCCCCCCAGTCGGCGCAATAGGATACTATGGTCGATGGTATCAAAAGCCGCTGAGAGGTCTAATAGGACTAGGATAGAGGAATATCCTCTATCCCGCGCCCTCCAGAGATCATCAACCAACGCGACCAATGCCATCTCGGTGCTGTGCCTGGGTCGGAAGCCGGACTGGCGCGGGTCTAGATAATCAACTTCCTCCAAGTGTCGTGGAAACTGTTGAGCCACCACACTCTCTACAACCTTCACTAAAAAGTGAAGGTTGGAGACGGAACGATAGTTCTCTAATAATGCTGGATCCAGGGACGGCTTCTTGAGGAGGGGCCTTACTACCGCCTCTTTCAAGACGGCAGGCAAGGACCCCTCACTCAAGGATGCATTGACAATGCCCTGGAGCGAGCCTCGTGTTGTCTGCCAGGATGCCAGTACAAGCCAGGAGGGACACGGGTCCAATAAACATGTGGTAGCCCTAAGTCTCTTTGACAACTTGTCCATATCCTCGGTAGTAACAAAATCAAACTCCTCCCAAAATGGTGTCTCAAGAGCAACCTCGGACCGCTCAACTGGACCACTGTCGATGGAGGGCAGCTCGCTCCGAATCCGAGTGATTTTCTCTTGCAGATAAATCCCAAATTCCTCTGCTCGACCCTGTAAAGGGGCTTCCCGCGGCCTCTGTTGAAGGAGGGAGCGGGTCACCCTAAACAGGGCGGCAGGGCGGTTATCTGCGGATGCAATAAGAGTGGCACAATACTCACGTTTGGCCACTCTTATCGCCACCAGGTAAGTCCTAATGTAGGTTCTCACTAGTGTTCGGTCAGCTTTGGAGCGAGAGGATCTCCATCTGCTCTCTAGGCGTCTCTTGTGGCGCTTCATCTCCCTAAGCTCCTCGGTGAACCAAGGAGCCCGGGTGGATCGTCACCGCAAGAGAGGCCGCAAGGGCGCGACTCGGTCCAAGGCCCCCGTGGCCGCACTTAACCATGCGGCCACTAGGTCCTCAGTCGAGTCGCAGGGCAAGTCTACAGGTATTGGCCCAAGCTCCCTTTGGAACCTTACCGGGTCCATCAGAAGCCTGGGGCGGAACCATATAGGGATATCCGGTTCCGCCTCCCCGCGGTGAGGTGCAGCGATCGGAAAGTCGAGCTGAAGGAGAGCGTGATCTGTCCATGACAGGGGTGTGATGACTAAATCCCCTATTCCCAGATCACGACTCCACTGTCCCGAGACGAAGATAAGGTCCAGGGTGTGTCCACCCTCATGGGTAGGGCCTAAAACTACCTGGGTCAGGTCCATGGCTGCCATGGAAGCCATCAACTCCCAAGCTGCCCCAGAGGTTTCGCCTGCCGACGGCATGTTAAAATCCCTCATGACCAGAAGTCTGGGGGTCTCAACCGCCGCCTCGGCTATCACCTCTAGGAGCTCGGGCAGGGCTGTTGTTGCATAGCGAGGAGCCAGGTATACAACTAACACGCCCAACTGCCTCCCTAGGCCCCATTTCACGAGGAGGGACTCACATCCGGTCGTCTGAGGGATCGTGGTCTCCTTCAGCTCAAGACCTTCCCTAACCATAATCGCCACCCCCCACCCCTCCCTACGGCCCTAGGCTGATGGAAGGCTCGGTAGCCTGGTGGGCACATTTCCACGAGGGGATGTCCTCCCTCGTGGCCCAACCAGGGGGACCCGGACCTGGTTATACCCACCAGGTCCGGGTCCCCCTCTGACACAAGGTCATGGATGAGGGGGGCTTTTTGTACCACGAACCTGGCGTTGCATAACATCAGCCTAGGGCCCCAGGTCTGTGGTTCTTGCCCACCTAGCCTGCGATGGGAGTATGGGGGGTTGGAGCGCGTGACCACCTGTAACCATCGGCCACGGTCCTCCAACTGGTAATGTTCCTCCCGTCTCCCACCGCCCCTGCCCCTTCCCAAGACCAAACTGATGGGGGCCTCCATAAGGGGCCTCGGACAACTATCTGACATGCATCCTCCTGATTATGTTTATAAATGTTGTTTCCTGCAAATTCTCCTCTTTTACTGGCAGTTGAATATATGAAGGGACGTGGTGGCTCAGTGGCTGAGCTTGTCGATCATAAAGGTCCATAGCACTGCATAATGGAGTGAGCTCCCATTATTTGTCCCAGCTTCTGCCATCTATCTGAGCACCAAAGGGAAATACATGGTGGCTGTGCAGGTCTTCTCCATCCTGGCCTCCAGTGCTGGTCTGCTGGACTGCATCTTCATCCCCAAGTGCTACATTATCCTTCTGAGGCCAGACCTGAACACAAAGGAGCATCTCACAGCCAGAGAAAATGTAAAAACATGAAGCACAACACCAGTATGATAGTTAAAGAATTGTAAAATTTCTTTTTATTTGAAATAAGACATTAATTAATTCCATTTAGATAATATGTGGAAGTCAGAGGAAATGTTTCCAAATGGAAAATGGTTGAATGACTGTAATTCTTGTAACTCCCTTCGCTTTCATCTCAATAAATCTTGCTAAAGAGGTCTGTGGGTAACGGTGGTCTTTTTACAATTGCCAAAGTGTAAGATGCCACAGTCCCTGCATTGGTTGTCTACCAATAATTGGGATTTAGCCTTTGTCCATTCCATAACTTCATCTGGCAAATCTTCCTTTATTGTTAAAAGAACAAATAGGGATTCTCAATTGAAAACATGCTTCAGAGGACTGTCAGAACAGTTGAGGGAGATCCACTGTCAGCTACCCCAACATATAAACCCCACAGCCTCAAATGCTAAAGGAAACTCCCTTGGTGGGCAGAGAAGAGCAGCAGAGATGATCAGGGGGCTGGAGGCTAAACCATATGATAATTGATTGAGGAACAGGATATGTCTAGTCTAATGAAGAGAAGGACTACAGGGCAGGAGGGAAATGCTACCGGTTCAGGCTGGTTTGCCCGAACTGGTAGTAAAAATGCTATTGGTTCACCTGAACCAGCAGTAAAAAATATGCTAAAAATTTTTTTTTAAAGTTCAGACAATCAGCTGTGGCTCGGAACTTTTTAAAATCTTTTTAAAGCATTTTTCACTAAATGACCACTAGATGGCTGCAAAGATTTCGACTTCATCCCAGGCATATAGAAGAAAAGGTGTCTGCCATCACATTTGCACCTGCCATTTTGACTTTTTTTACCTTAATGAGGGCACCTTCCAACTGTTGTGAGGCTTGGGGACCCCCACCCTCAGTTCTGGCCCCTCTGACTTGGGATTGTAGCCCTACAGCCATCCCAGAGCTGCTCTGATGGAGATTCTGACAAAAATCAGCCCTAATACATCAGCTGGATTGTTCAGCTCAGGGCAGGAATCAGCTCTGCCTGCGTGTGAAATTTTCTTTTTCGGATCCAATGATTCCTTTCAAGCAGCCACTTTTCAAATACCTTTGTTAGGATTTCCCCCCGTGCAGATAATTAAATGGCATTGACTCCACAAATAACCCTATTATTTATTATTTATTTATTATTATTATTTATTTGGATTTATTGACCGCCCCCTCTCTCCGTGGAGACTCGGGGCGGTGTACAAGAATTTAAGAGCATATACATATATAACAATTATAAATAATAAAACATTAAACATTAAAATATTATAATGGCCCTATGAGACTGGACATCCTTGGCAGGCACACGCTATGTACATGCCACCGTCCAGCCACCGTCCAGCGATACTCAGCTGCTCAGCAAAGGTCATGCAAGGTTGTGCGCGCATGTGCAATTGGCCCGTTTGCCTCAAAAAGCGGTAAGGAACGACCCATCATTCTAGTATGGTAGCCGCTGCTCCCAGCTACCACCAGTATGCCTGTACCGAGCCATACCGCCCGGAACCACCACTGGTCTGGCTGCCTTTGGGTGCTGGATGGAAGAAAGTGGAGGAAACTTCCCCTCCTCAAGTGGGAAGGATGAAAGAGAAAGCATGATAATACTGCACAGGTGGTCCTCCACTTATGACCGCAAGGGAGCCTGCCCATGGCAGACACAGGTTTGCAACCGTCCAATATCGGAGTGAGCCCCACGCAGAAGAGCTGGAGGATTCCTTTCCCAAAGCCCCCGAAGGCAGGAGCAAAAGCAACGGGTAGAAGCTCAGGGAAGGGAGATGCAACCGGGAGTAATTTTCTTGCAGGGAGACCCATTCCTCAGGGGAAGAGCTTCCATCCTGGGAGTTGAGTTTCTCCTTTAGGGAAAATATAATATTCTGCCTTGTTGCAGAAAAAAGAGCACGAGACTTGGACTTCTCAAAATCAGGAAAAGTTTATTATGGCTGCCATGATTCAGAAAGCTAGTTAAAGGCTAGCATCCAAGAATTCTGAATCCCTTCCAAAAGAGAATACAGAGTTTTATACTTCACTACAAGCAACTTTCATCATGGCTAGTTTTCTTATTGGTTACAGGATTCAAAAAAGAAAACCACAAACATATCCTGTTATTGCTAAGATGATGTAGGCTTTGTGGTTAAGCCCGTTGTCTGACTTTATTTATTTATTTATTTATTTATTTTTCATATTTATAACCCGCTCCCATCTCACAACAAGGGACTCGGGGTGGCGAACATAGAATTAAATCAATAAATACAAAATACAAATACATAGATATTAGATGCCTGTGTTGTAACCGTTTTTAAAACCCTCGTTTATAATTGGCGGTGCTGGGGTTACGCAAGGCCGGCTAGTTGAAAGAAGTGAGTCTTAAGACATTTGCGGAAGAGGCGGAGGTCAGGAATGGTGCGGATTTCAGGGGGCAGGTCGTTCCAAAGGGCCGGCCCTGCCACAGAGAAGGCCCTCCCCCTGGGCGCCGCCAGTCGACATTGCCCGACCGACGGCACTCTGAGGAGGCCCTCTCTGTGGGAGCGTGTCGGTCCCAGGGATGTATGGGGCAGGAGACGGTCTTGCAGATAGCTAGGTCCCGAGCCATGGAGCGTTTTGAAGATGGTCGTTAGGACCTTGAAGCGCACCCGAAAGACCACAGGAAGCCAGTGGAGCTCGCGTAGGACAGGTGTTATATGGGAGTGTTTAGGCGCTCCCGTAATTATCCGTGCGGCTGCGTTCTGGACTAACTGTAGTCTTCGGGTGCACTTCAAGGGAAGCCCTATGTAGAGAGCATTGCAATAGTCAAGTCGAGATGTGACGAGTGCTTGAGTGACTGTGCGTAAGGCTCCCCGATCCAGTAAGGGACGCAATTGGCGCATCAGGCGTACCTGATGGAATGCCCCCCCTGGCCACGGCCGCCACCTGGTCTTCCATAGTCAGCCGGGAGTCCAGGAGGACACCTAGATTGCGTGCCTTCTCCACAGGGGCTGGTGTTTCGTCCCCAATGGCCAGAGTTGGAATAATCTGGCTGAAACGGGGTGCCGGAAGCCACAGCCACTCAGTCTTGGACGGGTTGAGCCTGAGTTTGTTACTACCCATCCAGATCCGTACAGCCTCCAAGCACCGGGACATAACCTTGACGGCATCATTGGGGTGGTCCGGGGTGGATATGTACAGCTGGGTATCATCAGCGTACAGATGATATCCCACCCCGAAACCACGGATGATCTCACCCAGCGGCTTCATATATATGTTGAACAGCAGGGGCGAGAGGACCGACCCCTGAGGGACCCCACATAAGAGGGATCTAGAAGTCGACCTCTTCCCCCCCGTCAACACATATTGTGACCGACCAGAGAGGTAGGACGAGAACCACCGTAAAACGGTGCCTCTCAGCCCCAACCCCCCCAGTCGGCGTAATAGGATACCATGGTCGATGGTATCAAAAGCCGCTGAGAGGTCTAATAGGACTAGGATAGAGGAAACTTGCCATCTAACTCGGCCTATTTACAAGCAAGTGTTTGCAGTTTGACATTTGAATTTCCTTTCAAGCTTCCTGTTGAAGCTCCTGCAAATTCAGAAACTCAGAGCTAAAAGGGGACCCCTCCGGGTCATCAATTCCAACCCCACATCATTTCACACTTAATAACTAAGTCTCACTTTATGCCCTGCCTCATTTCCCCCCCCCCCCCTCTAGACTCTATTTTCAGCTACAATTGAGTCTAGCCTATTACAAAACTTTTAAGACAACAATGCAAGGTTAATTTTCTCAGGAGTACATGTTAGCAATGCAAACATATCAGTGAGAAGAAAGAGACAAGTTATACATATGAAATAACTTTTAGGGCTTATTCTCTGAAGGTACCTTCTCCAATCTCCAGAGTGCATGTTCCAGTAAATTTACATTTTCCCACATAAGAAAAAAACTTCATTTTCTCCCACACACACACCTATGTTCATGAAAAAGGCATGGCTCGGAGGTTCTTTTTGTTAGTTCGTGAGAACTGGACCTTCAAATGGGAACCAGTGTTTCCAGAGGGAAAATGAACACAAAATCCTGTGGTGGATTGAATTGAGAGCCAATTTGGGAATTGGGTGGCTGAAATGTCTTTGGGCATCTTCCAGTAGGCAATTCCTCTCCCAACGGTCACTAGTGAGAATGGTGGGGTGGAAGCGAGTATGTGACCTTCTGTTGGAAGTGGTTGTGGACAGATGGAGACATAATGCAGGTTATATGTCCACAAGATGCATTTTGGATGGACATTGTTCTTCTGACAATGACCCCACAGGAATGCCAGGTTCCTAACATCGCTTGACACACAAGTCCCTGGATGGGCTGCGGGGCTTGTTCCGGCCACCCCGGGGGCGAGGGAGCGGGGCAGGCATGCGGGGCGGTGGCGTGTTTGGGCGAGGCGAGGGTGGAGCCGGGAGGGGAAGGAGCCAGGGGCCAAGGGAGGCTCATGCGGAGGGGCAAGGGGTGCGGGGAGGGGGCACAGAGTCTTTCTTGGGAGAGGGCAGAGCGTTGTGGGGAGGGGACTGGAGGAAAAGGGAGAGGAGCGGCCAAAGCGCCCAAGAAATGCGGCAGAGGAGCCGCAAGAGAAGCGACTTAAATAGGCCAAAAACCCGCCATTCACCCAAAGCGACCTCGGGTCTCAGCAGGGATGCCGAAGGTGTCACCTGGAGGGGCGACCAGAGCGAGCGCTGCGGGAAAGCCAGCCAGCCAGCAGAGGGGAGCCTTTTATCTTTTAACTTTGGTATTATACGTCTCTTACGTTGTACGCCGCCCTGAGTCCTTTGGGGGAAGGGCGGCATATAAATCCAATTAATCTAATCTAATCTTTTCCTGCCTCTTCCCCCCACCCTGGCCGAAGGAAAGCAGGGCCCTCTCTGTTGTCTCCCCAGTGGCCCCCACTCAATACCAGCTCCTGCTTTCCCTTCGCTCTGCTCAGCTGGTCCAAAACTCTGGCAACCCCCAGGCGTCTCGACCCTGAGTAGGTAACATCATCAGTGCTAGGACCGTGGGGAGTCGAGGGGGAGGCAGTTAATTGGAGGTGGAGGGCTGCATGTCCCCCGTGGGTGGGAGGTTGAAGGGGCGACGGCAGGTGGAGGTTCTGTCCACGGCTCCCTTACAATGAGCGAAGGGGAGATTTTGAAGCGTGGGGCAATGGCTTCAGTGGGGGAGGGGCTGCGTGGCTGGGGGGGCTTTTTCCTGCTGCCCTCCCCCCCTCAGGGTGTGGCTAGGGGTGGGCTGGCCAGCAGGGTGCCTTACAGATGTGTGTTCGGGCAGGGAGAGGGGAGAAGGGAGGCATTTGGTGCATGGGGAGGGACCGACGTTGTGTGGCCAGGGAGCGCGGCTTCTGTTTGACAAGGATAGAGTAACAATACAATACAATGGCAGAGCTGGAAGGGACCTTGGGGGTCATCTAGTCCAACTCCCTGCCTAGGCAGAAAGCCCTATACCAGTGATGGCTAATCTTTTTTGGCTCATGTGCCAAAAGCGGGGGGAGCACAGGGGGGTCGTTCATAGGCGTGCCACCCCCCTAATGCTATGTGTATAACCCCCTGCTTTTGGCACACTTATTTCACCCTCCCCAGGCTCCAGAGGCTTTCTAGGAGCCCAGGGAGGGTGGAAACAGCCTCCCTCCCACCTCCAGAGGCTTCAGCAGCTTCCCTGAAGCCTCCAGAGCAGTGGCGGGTTTCTGCAGACTCGCATCTACTCGCGAGAGCCTGTTGGTGAAATTTAGAGAACCGGTGAGAGGGGGTTCCACTGGCGTACCTGGAAGTAAATCTGGCCCACCGCTGCCAGTGACCCAATGGGAAGGAAAGGAAAGGAAAGGAAAAGAAAGGAAGGAAGGAAGGAAGGAAGGAAGGAAGGAAGGAAGGAAGGAAGGAAGGAAGGAAGGAAGGAAGGAAGGAAAGAAAGAATTTATCATCACAATTGAGTCCAAAATTTTGGTTGCTAAGCAAGAGCGTTGTTAAATGAGTTTCACCACATTTTAAAAGGTGGCCACTCCCACCCTGTCACATGACTGCCAAGCCACGCCCACAAAATAGGCCACACCTACAGAGTAGGTTCTAAAAAAATTTGAAACCCACCACTGCTCCAGAGGGTGAAAAACAGCCTCAAAAGAAGGCCTAAATCAGCTGGCCAGCACACACAAGCGCACTGGAGCTGACAGGGCAACGCCTCGCGTGCCCTAAGAAATGGTTTCGTGTGCCACCTGTGGCCCCCGTGCCATAGGTTCGCCATCACTGGGCCTAGACCGTTTCAGACAAATGGCTCTCCAGCCTCTTCTTAAAGATAGAAAGCCTAACTAGTAAAACTAAATCAGAGGCGTTGAAAGTTCCCTTAGATTGGCACCCTGGTTTGAAACTTTATAAATCAAAGATTTATAAGGGAGCTTATATATATATATATATATATATATATCCGGGTCCCTTTCAGGCAGTCCTCGACTTACGGCCGTCTGGTTAATAATGCTTCAAAGTTACAACAGCCTTGGATAAAGTGACTGACCACCTGGACTCGCATTTACGACCGTCGCAACATCCCTGTTTATCATGTGATCACCATTTCTGATCATTTTCTGCCAATTTCAGGCATTGGGGAAGTGGGAGTTGCTTAATCACCACCTGATTCACTTAATAACTATGTGACTTGCTTAATGACAGTGATGATTCACTTAATAACCTGGGAGGTGTTGACCCTTTGAGACCTGTGTGCAATGCAATTTCATTTTAATGCATGCCGATTAGTCTCCATTTAAAGTGACAATAAAGTTTGTTTCATTCTGTTCTGTTCTTTGATAAGGTCAAAATGGAGGCCTGGAGACGTAGCCATGGCAACAGGGTTTATTTTGCATTAGCTGGGAGTTTTTGCTGCTTCTTCGGTCTGATCCACCTGGACGGGGGGGATTCTGGGCAGGCAGAGAGTCGCTGGAATGTACCAATTCCGGAAATCCTCAGGGGGACCTTCCTTGGGGGGGAGGAATGAGGGAGCAGGCCAGAAAATTGGGGGGGGGGTTGTTTATGTCTGAGGTGAGGATCCTCCTCTTTGGCACAAATGGATCCCTTCTCTCATCCATCCATCCGTTTTCCTTGCCCAGAATGTGGGTCTCTTGTCCCCTCTGAGTCCTGATTATGGCCAATGCAGGGATCTCTTGCAGGGATCTCCCCTGGTGGCCAGGAAGGATCGGGGGGGGGCTCCTGGTGATCCCCAGGAAGGGATCCCAGAGAAAAGGGGGCAGGAAGGACCCCAGAGCGTCTCCAGGGGGATCATGGAGGAGGAGACCAAGAGAGACTTGGCTTCTCTCCTGCAGAAACAGGGAATGTCTGAATATGGCCTTTGAATCCAAAGATGGTTTTCCGATTTCTCTGTGCCTCAGTTTCCCCATTGGTCTTAGGAGGTCAGGGAGGGGCTGGCTAGGACTCCTCAGTGCACTGTCAGATGAGCTAGAAAAGGAGAATCTTCTATTTTATCTAAAATTCTAGGGTTTTATTCACTGGGGTTATTTTTTTTAAAGAAAAGCCTGGCCAGCCACTTGTTTGAAATGGTATATAGGGTCTCCTGCTTGAGCAAGGGGTTGGACTAGAAGACCTTCAGGGCCCCTTCCAGGTCTATTCTGATTCAAAATAGCCTCATAAAATCTTCCCTTTACAGAGAGCTTTGTATATCTCATCTGAAACTATGGAATCTCAGGGACATTTTAGATTCCTTGAAACCCATTAAATGAATTACATTAAATTATAGTCTTAAAAAAAAACCAGAGGCTTTAAATTTTCTATTTCATTTTTATGATTAGATTTTCCCTTGTGCCCAGGTCCAGGCCTCATAAAATCCTGCAACATTTGGGGAGGAAGATGCAGCCCAGTGTCCCTGCCCTGGAGGCCCAGAGGGAGAAGACCTTCCCCAGATGACCTTCGTGGGGCAACCAAAGCCCATGGGACACCTATTGCCTTGTTCAAAATGCAGGCCCATCCCCCCTCGTCAATTCTACTCACAGGCAGTCCTTGACTTACGACCACAGAGGGGGCTGGAATTTCTGCCATCAGTGGTTACAGTGATCAGGTCGAAGCAGACCCAATTTATGACCATTTTCATGGAGGTCATTATGCAAATCTTGCTCTCATTCTGATCCGGTTCAAGCAGGAACAGGGAATCCTTGAAACTCCCTCCTGCTTCACCAAAATCTCCCTCTGGATTCTCTGGGGAAGGAGGGAGCCATGCCCGGGGGGAGGGGGGTGTTTGAGGGGGGCGGTGTTTGAGAGGGGGGGGGTTCAACCCAGGGGTCTCACTGCCTGCCAAAGATATCAACCACCAAAGATATCAAGTTTTAGTAGGAATTAATGATATCCTGGAGAGTCCCACAAATTAATTTCTCCTTGTAGAAGAACAGAGTACAGGAACTCCTTGACTTTCAACCAGAATTGGGACAGAGAAATCCATCATCCAGTGAGACCTCCCCTGACCATGGCTTGCAACCTTCCCCATTGGCTTCTCTGTTGACTTTGCCTGTTGGAAGCCCCTGAGAAGATTGCAAATGGTCACCATGTAACCCTGGGACGCTGCAACTATTGTCAATGTGAGCCAGTTGCCAAGCTCCTGGATTGCGATCCCGTGACTGCAGGGATCTGTCACGATCTGCTTCTGAGTTGTGTTTCTCAGCCTTGTCATAACTTTCAACCGTTGCTAAATGAATGGCCGTAAATCAAAGGGCCAATGGTGGAGGAGAAGACATTCTGGGCAAGGGAGGAAGGGCTTGGATCGCTGCTGTTATGAATCTTCAATTCAAATTGCTCACTTGCTCAGGTGGTCTTGATTTTGAAAAAGTTTTATTGGGTTTTAACAATTTTTTAAGGGTAGGGTAAGGGTTTACAAAAACATTTTGAGAGCCTCTGCGTCAGAGTCCTTGGCCCGTCCCGGGCTACATAATAAAACAGTAATACAGAAATATGTCAAAAACAAATACTACAAGATAAAGACAAGTGAATACATATCACATTTCCAATTCTGAGATGGTAGACATGTACAAACATCCTGGTATATAGAAAATAAAAAAAAAGAAAGTTAATTAAAAAAAAGAAAAACAAGCAAAAAATCACTTTTTGGATCTAAGTCTTTTGGCAATTGTATCTTCTTTCCCTCCCGCCTGGCCCCCAGTGGGCGGGGCCGTGGCCCCCTCCGCCCCCCTGGATCTTCCCCCAGGACTGAGGAATGTTTTTTGAGAAAGGCTTCAGCCTCAGCAACTGTTTTAATCTTCACTCTTCCTCCTTCCCAGAACACCAGCATCCCTTCGGGCATCGCCCACTTGAACCAAATCCCGTGGTCAAACAATTTTTTAGATAAGAAGGAAAATTTCCTTCTCATTTCTCTGATTTTTTTGGGAACCTGCTTCAAGATAACGACAGCCTTTTGTTGGTAAATCAGCGGACCCTCTCTCTGCACCCTCAAAATCCCCTCTCTGGTTGACCTTCTAACAAATTTAATGTGTATCTCTCTGGGTACTTCATTTATCCTGGCATATGCTGAATTTATTCTGTAGACTAGGTCAATGTCCCCCCTGATCTCATCTTTGGGTTTATGTAAATAGTCTGCTAAAATTGTGCTCATGAGTTCAGGAAGACATTCACCAGATTCTTCAGAAATGTTCTGAAATCTTAAAAAATATGACATCCTTTCATAATCCATCCTAGTCATATGCCCAGTTAGTTCCCCCACTTCATTGTTGACATTTTAAGCTCCCCCTTTGCCTCAGTCAGCCCCCCTTCCAGATCTTCAGTCTTCTGTGTATTCTCCTGCAGTTGCTTGCGAGTTTCCAGAAGTTCCTTCTTGAAGTTATTATTATCTTCTCTCTGGGATTTAATTTCCTGGACCAAGGTCTGTATAACCAATTCCAGAGAAGATAATCTTTGTTCCAGGCCTGCCAGCTCTGATTTTTGTGCCATGGTTAGCTATTAAACTCAATGTCACTAAAATGGCGTTTTTTGGGTGGGGCAGCTGAGACAAGTCAGGAGATGAAAGTTTCAAATCAGGGCTGTAAAAAGTTCAGTAGCCAGAGAAGAAATACTTTTCTATATCAGTGTAGTAAAAAAAAAAAGGCAATCCAGACAGGGAATCAATTAATCCAAAAAAAAAAGGGAAATTCTTCATTAAACGCAGGAGAGAATCCAAATCACAAAGAGGTGCTGGTGATTTTCCATAAGTAAAATAGTCATTCAGGAGCAGAAAGTAGCCATCTTCCCCGCCCAAGCCAGAAGCCAGCCGGAGAGAGTAACAAAGAGAAAGTTTGTAACACGCCAATCGAGCTTAGAAACATTGTTGCAAGCGCAAATCACTTTCACTCGCTTTCAGTAAGCTCCAGGCAATTCACATAAGAAAAGGTCCGTTCCTCGCAATGAGGAACCATTTAAAAGCGCAGCTTTAAATCCGAGGGGGGGTTTAACGAAAAAAAAACACCCCCCTTCCAGTTTTTGAGTCCAGCGCTGCCATCAGAGAAAAAAAGCCAACAAAATACACTCACTCTTCCCCTTGCAGCCGAGCCTCGGGAGAACCTTCCGACCCGGACGTCTGGCTCACTCCTCAGTTAAGCAGCTGTTCCGTTCTCCATTGGCAAAGGCAGAGACAGGCGTCTCCTCCCCGCAGCCAGCCTTCCCTCACCTAGGCTGAGGCAGGGGCCGCTCTCCCACCGCCGTGGGAAGGAAACGGCCCCTACAAGCCAGCCTTACGGGAAACCCCCAAAATTTTCTGACAAGAGCCTTGAAATTCCCATGGTCTTCCTGTAAATGGTGAAGAACAGAGAGAAATTGGCCTCCTTACCTTTTTTTTTATTACTTAAAACATGAAACATTTTCTTAAATTAGAAGAAATTAAACATAACTTTGTGTGTTTTGTGTGTGTCTCTCTCTGTTTATAACAATTCAGTTTTTTCTATTTCTGCTATAACAACCAGCAGTTTCTCCTTACAGGAAACAATCCTTCAGCCATTTATTGGGTATAGGAGAAACAGTAAAAGTGAGAAATCAATCAATTTTCATGGATGAGCTACACCTGAATACTTATACAGCACATTATTCTACCTTTTTAATCGTCATATTTCCCCCCTGAAAGATTTCAGATTGCAGGATCCACTATGAGTCGGTCACAAGGATCAGAGGTGGAGCCTTCTGGGACCCATCCGGAGGGAACTTCTCTCTGCCAGAATGTGTGCTCTGAGCTCTTCTGTAGATGGCATTTATGTGGGGCCTAGTTGTGTGTGTGGCGTTTTATTTGTTGATTGGGGCATTGATGGCCAATTATTAAGTCTTTTGGCTTTTGGTTCCTCTCAGCTCCTATGTACCTGGTAAACTGGTGGTAAATCATCACTCCTGTTGACTGACAAGGGGCCCGTTTCCCAGGCTTCAATCATTTCCTTGGCTGTTTTTGTACCTTCTCCACCAACAATCTTAGTAGCTGCAAAATTGAATGTATGACCTTGTTTGTTGCAATGTGAGGCTACCAATGAGTTCAGGTCTCCTCATTTGATCACACACTTGTCTTTTTGCAATCTGGTGGTCCTCCATGCCTGTCCTCCATGGAGCAATCCATAAAGGGGATCCGGTAGATTAATTAGAAACATCTCACAACTCCAAGCAAACTTTGAAATGCATAATTTGTCCTCACGTGGTAGCCTCTAGATGGTCTGCGATGTCCAGTCACAGATCTTGGAAGTTCTGCTGCTTCTGAAATGGTTCTGATACATGGCAGGGTGGGCCATATAGTCGGTCTTGAACTTTCTTTTTTCCTTTCTCTCCCTTGTGTGTTGTATCTTGCAACAAATGCTTGTGGGCTCCCAATCTGCCCGGATTTCCACATTTGCACATAGCTACTTGAGCTTGCTGGGTACTACGGTGGGTTCTCACCCCGCCATATAATGTTCTGACACAACTCTTTGTGTGTGGCAGTGGGTGGTTCCTGGTGAAACAGAGAATGCCTAAAGTGGGGTGGGCTTGTGATGAGCCATGGTTTCTAGGCTCCCCTCTTTCTGCCGGTGGAGAAGGACATCTGAAAGTGGTAGTTGCCTGGCTGCTTCTCCCTCCATTGTGAATTGTCTGTGTGGGAAGATGGAGCTCAGAGGGGCATGGAAACCTTTCGGTGCATTTCTTTTGATGACGACACACAGGTCATCCATGCAGAGGCATCAAAATGTAGGCGTAGTTTTGAAATACACAATGTTGTAGTTCACCCAGGACAATTTCTGCAATGGCTCCTGATATTGGGGATCCCAAGGGCCCCCCTTTATTTGCTCCTACATTTCTCTTTTGAAAGCGAAGAAGAGAGGTTGGCGATACTGGAGCAGCTTTGTGATTTGTGTTGCTCTGAGCTGTGTTGTCCTCTTCTTCTCCTTTTCCATCTGTTCCTTCGCAAGGAGGATGGGGAGGGAGGGATGGAAACAGGGAGGCTACCTTCAAGGGTGACCATCATCTCCCCAGGAGCCACGTTGAAGCCTTGTAGTTTTCTCACAACTGGTGTGGATGATGTGGCTGTGCTGTTGTGGAGGGGGGGGAGTGGGTCAGAAGCTTAAGAGTTGTGCCAACCATTTAGCCCAGTTGTAGGGCAGGGTCTCTCACAATGCTGCAATAGGTCTGGGGGGGGGCTCCTATTTTGTGTATTTTGTGTATCTTGAGGAGTCCATAAAATCTCACGGTGGCTCTTGTTAGGAGTATAATCCTAGGGTTGGGTAGTCCACATATCTAAGCCATAGATAAATGGTATTTGTTGCTTTAAGATGTTTGTATGCAATTAGAGACTGTAATTATCTCTGTAATAAGAGGAAGTCAGGAGAGCGCATTCTCAGCTTGCTTGCTCTCTCTCTCTGCTGATTGCTCTCTACTGCATTGACTGAAACTGATTGTTTGAAGAAGGTAGAATTAGGAATTGCCCGTAACTGACTGACTGAAGAAGAAGGAAGAAGAAGGATGAGTTGTGAATTGTGACTGTAAGCAATTGTGTATTTGATGAGGACTGTGTTTGAGCCACTATTTACTATCACTGCCTGTGAAGTATTAGTAGTTTAGTTTTACAACAGCAGTAAAGCTATTTTTACTAACTGTGTCTGAGATACTATTTGTGTGGATACTGGCTACGTTTATCTGGCTGCACATTCCGCTGCTCAATTTCCAGTCTCCCAACGGAGATATCCCCAACAGCTCTCATTGTCCCACACTCCTTTTCCTCTATTCGCTTCTTTTGTCTGAGTTGTGTGAGGGAAGCGTGTAGTTGTGAGACCCCCATTCCCATCTCTGGGCTTTTGCTGGTCTGCATGCAGAGGGATCCTTGGGGAGGGCGAAGGACTTCGGCTCAGGATCTGAGCAGTTCATCCCCACCGTTGAGAGGCCTTTAACTGACGGTAGAATAAGAACGTCCTGATCTTGTTTCCGGCCTTCCAAGGTGCGTTGCTCCTTCTGGGCTGAGTGTGTTGTTGGGTTTGTGTGTGACCAGTGTGGCCGAGACCTTTTGTGCGATGGGCTCTTTCTCTGGCTCTTCTCTCTCCCCTCTGAGGCATCTGGATCCCAAGGGGGCTCTCGGTTCTCTTGGCTCAGCCTCTCACTCGCTAAGCCTCTCGTCCCGTTCGAGGATTCCTGATTCCTGCTGGCTGAACCTTGCAGGCTTTGCACTCTGCACATGCACAGGCACCCCGTGGACTCTCGATGCAAGTGGAAAGGTCGGCATTTGAGGGGTGCATGGAAGCCACGGGGGGCTCCGTCTGCTGCTACTGCTGGTTTGCTCAGAGATGAGCTCCGCATGTGGGCTTGATGTGCAGTACTAAAAAAAGCCCCATGGCACTGCCGAGAGACCCTGTTGGGGGGCCTGGCAGGCTGAGTTTCTACCTCCTCGGCCGAACTGCTCCAACCGGTAGGAAGCCACCTCTGATGGGAGCCTTAGGAAAAGGAAACGGAAGGAAAGAGGAAGGTCCCCTGGGGAAGCCTTGCCTTGCGCCTCCTCTTCTCCACCTCCTCTTCCTCTTCCTCTTTGGGGCCTCCCATGAAGGCATCCAACAGACAAGAGACAGGGACAGGTAGTCCTCCACTTACGACAGTTCATTTAGTAACGGTTCAAAGTTGAAACGAAGTCACTGAAAAGAGTGACTTATGACCATTTCACACATATGGCCATTGCAGCATCCCCAGGGTCACGTGACCACAATCTGGATGCTAGGCAACAGGTCCTTATTTATGACGGTCGCAGTGTCCGGGGGTCACGTGATCTCCTTTTGTGATACTTCTGACAAGCAAAGTCAATGGGGAAGCCTGATTCACTTAACAACCAGATTACTAACTTTAACAACTACAGTGATCCACTTAACAACTGTGGCAAGAAAGGTCGTAAAATGGGGCAAAATTATCTTAACTGCCTCTCATAGCAAATTAAATGTTGGAGTCCACTGTGGTCATAAGTCAAGAACGGCCTGTTGTAGGAGACCTTGTGAAATCCAGAGGAGGGGGCTTGGAGTCTGGGGAAGGGGAAAGCAAATAGGAAAGAGAGAAAGAAACACAGAAAATTTCACCTCCACTTTCTTGACTTATCACAACATTCACACAGAACTCACAGAGACCGGAATAAATGGGGGATGGGGGCAGGGGCAGCATTCGCACTCAGCACCAAAGGAAATCGGGCTTTTCAAAGGGAGAAACTGACAGTTTCCAGACTCTTCCTGTCAAACTCAGCTCAGAAGAGGAGCAGAGAAAATGCTTCAGATACAAACAGTAGAGCTGAAAATTAAAGGATCTGAAAATGGATGTTTTCATTCTTTGGTTGATCAAAGAAAAAAAATTACAGTGGAGATTTCTATAAGCACTTAATTTTTTTAAACTTTTTTATTTTGCTGTGAAGTAAATACCAAAATAAAAACAATTCCCCAGCTAAAATCCCAGAGAGTTCTTCAGCTGAATTCTTTCTGCAAAGGAGGTTTTATCAGGAAATCAAGAAAGAATGATATAAGAGGCAATATGAAGATTTACCTCCCAGCTGAGAGCCAGTCAAATATGGCATTCCCCATCATTCCGGCATTCTCAGGGAGAGGATCAGGCAGCCAGGCTGGTTCTTGGTTTCCATGGCTTCCTCCTGACCCCTCATTTCAGTTATTCAACTATTTCCTATTTTGAAACATGTAGATATGATTTTCTTTCAGTCCTGCATGCTATCAAAATGGAAATAATTAATATCTCATTTCAAATAAAAGAAACTTTAACAATTCTTCCAATAAAACAATGGTATTTTTTTCTCATGTTTTTACATTTGTTCTGGCTGTGAGATGCTCCTTTGTGTTCAGGTCTGGCCTCAGAAGGATAATGTAGCACTTGGGGATGAAGATGCAGCCCAGCAGACCAGCACTGGAGGCCAGGATGGAGAAGACCTGAACAGCCACCATGTATTTCCCTTTGGTGCTCAGGTAGGTGGGCACAAACGTCACCCAGACGCTGCAGAAGACCAGCATGCTGAAGGTGATCAGCTTGGTTTCGTTGAAGGCCCCAGGCAGATTCCTGGCCAGGAAAGCCACCGTGAAGCAGATGGCAGCCAGGAAGCCCATGTAGCTGAGGGTGACGTAGAACATGACAACGGCCCCTTCGTTGCATTGCAGGATGATCTCTCCAGGCTGGGAGTGGAGGTCAGAGTCAGGGAAGGGGGGAGAAACTCCCAGCCAGATGGAGCAGATGATCACTTGGACAACAGAAGAAGAGAGGATGATGGAGTTGGCCAAGCTCTTCCCCAACCATCTCTTTGCTCGATTTCCTGGTTTTGTGGCCAGGAAAGCCAGCACCACCATGATGGTTTTGGCCAAGAGAGAAGAAACGGCAGTGGTTTGCCAAGGCTCCATTAGGGGTGGAGGGATGGACCCGGGAACCGTGGACCCTGGCAGGTAGAGCAAGGTCGAGGGGCTTCCCCCCTTTCCCCACTTCCCGGCTCTTTCCAAACCCCGGGAGCTCGCCAAGGGGCGGCGGCAACGGCAACGGCCGCCGCCGCCGCTGCTTCGCATCCCTCCACCCCTAATGGAGCCTTGGCAAACCACTGCCCTTGCGCTCGTATCAAAATTCGGAGCCCGCGAGAGAGGGGCGCGGGTGGAAGCGACCAAAGGAGCGCCTGGCGGCACGGGACGGCTGCTCAGGAGATCGCACCGCCTCTCCTCTTACCATCTCCCCGCCGGCAGAGAACGGAAGCCCGGCGGAGCCAGGAGCGGCCAAAATCCCGGTGATCCCGCGCGGTGGGAAAGCAGCCGCCGGAGCGATCCCGTCCGGGGACCGGGCGCCCGCCTCCCTGTACGCACGGCTCCACAGCCCCCTGGAGCGAGCGAACGGGCGGGCGGAATGCCCGGGGCTGTGGCTGCGCCGGAGCCACAGCCCCCTGGAGCGAGCGAACGGGCGGGGGGAAGGGCCAAAGAGGGGGCATTGAGCAGGGAAGCCCTGCGCATCTCCCCCGGCTCCCTTTGACAGCCACCACAGCACACGTTTCTCCTCCCTGTCGGAGGAAGCCGGCGGAGATACGCGCGGCTTCTCTGCCTTTCGCGCGGCTTCTCTGCCCTTCCCAGAGCCTTGCGCCCGGCAGGGGCATCGAGCAGGGAAGCCCCGCGCATCTCCCCCGGCTCCCTTTGACAGCCACCACAGCACACGTTTCTCCTCCCTGTCGGAGGAAGCCGGCGGAGATACGCGCGGCTTCTCGCGGCTTCTCTGCCTGACGCCCCTGCCGGGCCACCTGGCCCGCTGTGGGAGGAGGCGTCCGTAACCTCTGGCATGCCGGCCCTTCTGCTGCTTCCCGGTTTGGGGCGGGGGGAGAGGGAAGAGAGGGAGTGACTGACATACACAGAGAGAGACAGAGGGGAAGGGAGGGAAAGACAGAGACAGAGAGAAAGAGAGGGAGGGAGAGAGACGGAGAGAGACACAGATAGAGAATGAATCGGAGACAGACAGGGGGAAAGAGGAAGAGACAGGCATACAGAGACAGAGAGAGGGAGGGAGAGAATCAGAGTGAGTGACACACACAGAGAGAGGGAGGGAGAGACAGATAGATAGAGACTGATTAAGTGAGTGAGAGACAGACAGACAGACAAACACAGAGTGAGAGAGATGGGCAGAGGAAGGAGAGAGAGACAGATAGAAAGAGAGAGACGAAGGGAAAGAAAGAGAAAGAGAGAGAAAGAAAGAGAAAAAGAGAGAAAGAAAGAGAAATGGAGAGAGGGGGGAAGGAGGAAAGAGAGAGAGAGAAAGAAAGAACTTATGACCACAATTGAGCCTAAAAGTTTGGTTGCTAACCAAGGCCGTCGTTAAGTGAGTTTCACCACATTTTCCTTTTACATTATTTACCTTATAAATGGTAATAATATTAATAAAAAAAAGTTCTGAGCTACCCTTATTTTGCTTCAAAGTTCTTTATTTGAAATTTAATTTTTTTTCCTGAAATTTCCCTCTTAAAATGAAGGTGCGTGTTATACGCCGGTGCGTGTTATACGCCGATAAATACGGTACACAGCACAGCTGATTTTAACACAGCTGATCGTTAGACTATTTTTACATTTTTAAAGCATTTTTTAACTACCAGTTCAGGAGAAACAGTAGTTTAAAAATGCTTTTAAAAAGTAAAAAAAAAGTTGTCCATGCCCACCCAGTCACATGACCTCCCCGCCAAGCCACACCCACAGAACGGTTACGGAAAAAATTTGAATTTCACCACTGGTACAGGGTCTCCTGCTTAAGCAGGGTGTAGGATTAAATGACCTCTAAGGTCCCTTCCAGCTCCCTTCTGACTAATTGATTGATCTACATGACTGGCAGAATATTACTTTACTGATTACTTTAGTGGCCGAAATGAGGTGCCAAGTCCCTTCAAATTAAATGAAAACAGAGGCCATTAAAGATACCAATAACAGACTGCCACCCCGTGGTCATTTATGGTATGGCAGGTGAGGACTTGTAATCACAAAAATTAATAGAAATAAAAATAATTAGGGTACAGATCTTGCGATGTCCGAGTGGGATTGTGCTCTGAAGCCCCCGCTCTCTCTTAGACAAGAAATCACAAAAGGTAATATAAACAAAAAATATCAGGGTGGAGATCGGGCAAAATCCAACATGGGTTGCACCACTGAGCCCCCAATCTCTCTTGAGGGGAAAACGGAGTGAAATAAACCTCCAATTAAATGAAAACAGCAGTTTTCAAAGTTTATGGGAAATTTCATTAGCAACAACACCCTGCCATCTGGTGGCCATTTTGCCTATGGCAGGTGGAGACAATAAATCAGAAAAGTTAATATCAATAAAAATAGTCAGGGTGGAACTCTAGAACCCTCCATAAGGCTCTGCATGCAATTTTTTTTGACAAAAAAGTGTTTTCCTCGTTTTGCCCCTCCCCTTCCCCCAGAGCACTCTGCAAGCCCCTCCCCCCAAGGCTATTCATGTCTTTTATTTGGAAAAAACAGGCCCGTTTTGGGAAGGTTTGCAGAGTGCAAAAACTTTTTTTCCCCTTTCTGAAAGCTGTTTACTAAGAGGGATTGATGAGAATTACGTTGGTCAAGTGCTCTGCCTGCAGACAAAAGATTTATGTGCTACAGGTTGTCAGCAATTTCCTTCTCCAGCACATGGGCAAATACACCTGGAAATATCTACCTACCTAGTCTCTCTCTCCCTCACTCCCTCCCTACTGTATTTTTCCCTCTGTCTCTTCCCCCTCTATATACCTATATACCTACCTATCTACTCACTCTCTCTCTCCCCCTACCTATCTACTATATTTCTCTCTCTCTATTTCTCTCTCTCTATCGCTCTACCTACCAACCTACCTGCTCTCTTTCTCTCCCTGCCTATCTACTGTATTTCTCTCTCTTTATCTCTCTCTATTTCTCTCTCTATCCCTCTACTTACCTACCTACACACACTACCTCTCTCCCTCCCGTCTCTCTCTCTCTCTCTCTCTCTCTCTTTCTCACTCTCTCTCTCTATTCCTTTACCTACCCACCTACCTAACTACTCTCCCTCTCTCCCTACCTACCTACTGTATTTCTTTCTCTCCCTCTCTATCCCTCTATCTATCTACCTACTTTTTTAAAAAAAATTGCCTTTTCAAAACCTGGGTGCGTCTTATACTCCGAAAAATACAGTAGGTACAACAGCTTTTATTGCAACAGAACTAGACAAACAGTAGCTATATACAAGAATCAGCCCCTCGTCCTGCTTGACAGCTGTTTATACTAGAGCTGTCAAGCAGGGCGACCAATGGGAGTGAAGCAAACAGCCCGTACTTAGCCAGCCATGCCTTAGCCAATCAGGAGCAGCTGAGCGGTTACCGGTTGTCAATCGTAAGTGTCAATCGTATTGTATCTTCTATCTCTCCTTCCAGGCCCCCAGCGGGCGGGGCCGTGGCCCCCCCTGCCCCCCCTGGATCTTCCCCCAGGAAAGAGGAATGTTTTTTAAGAAAGGCTTCCGCCTCAGCAACTGTTTTAATCCTCACTCTTCCTCCTTCCCAGAACACCAGCATCCCTTTGGGCGTCACCCACCTGAACCAGATCCCGTGGTCAAACAATTTTTTGGACAAGAAGGAAAATTTCCTTCTCGCTTCTCTAATCTTTCTTGGGATCTGCTTCAGGATGGCAACCTCCTTTTGTTGGTAAATTAACAGACCTCCTCTTTGCACTTTCAAGATTTCCTCTCTGATTGACCTTCTAACAAATTTAACATGTATCTCTCTGGGTACTTCATTTATTCTGGCATATGCAGAGTTTATTCTGTAGGCTAGGTCAATGTCCCCCCTGATCTCATCCTTAGGTTTATGTAAATAGTCTGCTATAATTGTGCTCATGAGTTCAGGGAGACATTCACCAGATTCCTCAGAAACATTCTGAAATCTCAAAAAATATGTCATCCTTTCCATATCAATCCTAGACACATGCCCGTTTATTTCCACAACCTCATTGGTAACATTTTTAATCTCTCCCTTAGCCCCCGCCAGCCCCCCTCCCAACTCTTCATTCTTCTGGGTGTTCTCCAGCATTTGTTTCCGTGTGTCCAATAGCTCCTTTTTAAAATTGATATTTTCTTCTCTCTGGGCCTTGATTTCTTGTACCAAAGTTTGTATAACAGATTCAAGAGAAGCCATCCTTAATTCTAAGCTTGCCAGTGCTGATTCTTGTGCCATGATTAGCTGTTAAAGTCAATGCCGTTTTTTGGGTGGGGCTGTTGAGGCAAATCAGGAGCCAAAAGTTCAAATCAGGATTGTAAAGTTCAGGAACCAAGAGAGAAACAGTTTTCCAGATCAATAATTATAATAATGAAGGCACTCCAGAAAAGAAATCACAAATCCAAAAAAAAAATTCTTCTTTAATAACAAGAGGAAGTCCAAATCACAAAGAGATGCTGGAAATTTTCCATAAGTAAAATAGTCATTCAGGGACAAAGAGAAGCCATCTTCCACCGCTCAAGCTCAAAGCCAGAAGGAGAGAGTGGTAAAAAAAATTGTTTCAAGCCAGCCAGACCTAGAAACTTTGTTGCAAGACAAACCGCAGATCACTTTCCCTTGTTGCAAACAATCCGGATTGAAGATATCCGCTTCCTCGCAGCGAGGAGCCATTTTCAAGTGCCGCTTTAAATCTGAGGGGGGGTTTAACAAGCAAACACCCCCCTCCAAGTTCTTTCAGCCAGGCTGACAGCAGAGAAAAAAAAGTTTTAAATCACTCACTCTCCCCCTCGCAGCCGAAGCCCTGGGAAGCCTTCCGACTCAGCCGATCAGCTCTCTCCATGTTAGTGAACGATGCCGTCTTTCTTTGGCGAAGGGAAAACCCCCCGCAACATGTCCTCCTCCACCTGAGCCGAAGACAAATGTCGCTTCCCCACTGCCATGGGGGGGAGCAACCCAGGCAAGCCGGCCCTACGGGAAACCCCCGAAAAACGGGGCGTCTCGCCCCCGTGGGGGGGCAGGAAAAGAAACAAAGCGGCGGACGAACCCTAGGCTCGCCCGTCGCCGCTGGAGCCGGAACCGGAAGTCCTCCAGACAAAGCTAATTTGATGCGTTTTAAAGAATGTCAAGTTTCTAAGAATTATTTGTGATTTCATAACAGAAAGGAGTGCATGAGCAACCAAGCCACGCCCACAGAACCGGTAGTTAAAAACTTTGAATCCCACCACTAGAGAAGAGCCACTTTGCTCTACGGAAGTGGAAGGAGAGGAGTCCGTGAGCAGCTTCTCCAACCGACAAAATCTTGCACTGGGAGAAGGGAGGCTCAGACAGAAGCTCAGAATCTTCCCAGGGTTGTCAATGTTACAGAAAGAAGCAGCTGGAGAAGGCACTTATCAATCATCAATAGAGGAAACTCTCTAAAATATAATGAAAGAAATAAAGGAAATCCGGAAAGACATGATAAGTTCAAGATTAGAACTTTTGGAAACGCAGAAAACATTGATGGAAAATAAACAAAAAATTGATGGTTTGGAGGGTGGGGCAGTTGAGATGAGGGGGGAGATAAAGGATTCTAAAAAAGATTGCGTTTCCGGTTCCAGACGCGGACAGACGGCTTTTACAGCTCGTCCGCTGCTGTGTTCTTTTGACGGGCTCCTTCGGGAGCAGGGGGGGGCACGGTTGCCCCCCCCCTTCATAGGAGTGGCTGCGGAGAGGCCCCCACCTTGACAGCGGTCAAGGGGGGATGATCCGTTTCGCTCCAGGAGTTGAAAGACGGAGTGCGGGGGGTGTATTCCCTTTTCGCCGAAGGCATCGGAACAATGGAGAATTTCCTAAATGAGCAGAATTATCGGTGCTGGGTGGCTAAAGTCGAAGCTCCAATTTGAAAGCAATTGGAATGTGAGTTTATTCCTCTTAACTTTCTACATTCAACCTCTTGAATAGAAACATTTAGAGAGGGAACTCTCCCCCTCGGAAACAAAAGCGGCATTATAACATCATCCCCGGGATCGGGAGAGAGTGAAAAAACATCTGCTTGGCTATTCTTAAAGGAATGTTTTACCAAACAAGGATTTACTGTATAAACTTTTGCATCTGAGACTTGTTACATTTAAAATGGATTTGCAACAAAGTTAACTTCTTTCACCACTACCGGCAGGGTAGACGACAGCCCTGCCCCGTTTCCAGAAGTGAAAGTTTTCTGTTTATAAGCATTCCTCTGGCTTAACAATTTAAATGCTTATTTTAAAATCTACACAAAAGAGCCTACCCCAGTGACTTTTGGAGCTTCACCTACTCTGAAACCTTCTATTTTGGTCCTGTTTTCAGGAAAATACAACTGATTTCTTCCTTGGATCTTTACAAATGCAAATTGAACTTTGAAAAGACTTTTCGTTTGTTCCTTTGTCTCTGACTTCACAGACTGTCAGCCCTCCAGCGCCACCTTTTTTCCTTTGTTCTTAAAAAGTTTTAACACTCTTAGCCATGGCAGCAAGAAAGCCTCCATCAGGCAAATCACAATCTGCTCCTACATCTACCAGACCAAGCCCAATCTCACAACCAAAAATTACTGAACTCCTCCAGAAGGAAACAGAAGCAACAGAGGCAAAAACACCACCACCAATACCATCACCCTCGGTAGATGAGATGTTCCAAAGAATAATGAACGAAATGAGGCAAATTCAGAAAGACAATTTAAGTACAAGGCTGGAGCTTTTGGAGGCACAGAGAGAAATAACAAATATTAAGCAGAAGATAGAGGGGTTGGAGGGTGCGGCAGTTGAGATGGGGGAAGAGATAAAGGAGGTTAAAAATGAAATCACAGATATTACAGGTCATATGTCTAAAATTGATTTTGAGCATATGTCTTTTTTTTTGAGATTCCAGAACGTTCCTGAGTCTGACACGGAAGACTTAAGAGAACTTATGGCTACGATTTTAGCGGATTATACTAAAAAAAATAAAGAATATATTTGGGGGGACATTGATTTAATTTATAGAATCAATTCAGCATATGCCAGAATAAATAATGTGCCAAGGGAGATACATATTAAATTTACAAGAAGGCCAACGAGAGATGAGGTTCTGAGAGCGCAAAGGGGAGGGCCCCTGATATATCAGCAGAATGAGATAGCCATATTAAAGCAAATCCTGAAAAAAATACGAGATATAGGAAGGAAATTTTCCTTCTTATCTAAAAAATTACATAAAAAGGGGGTTTGGTTTAAATGGTTGATGCCTGAAGGAATGTTGGTGTTCTGGGAGGGAGGAAGAGTTAGAATGAAAACAGTAGATGAGGCCCAAGCCTTTCTCAAAAAGCACTCCTCAATCCTAGACGACGATGACACGGGAACGGGAGGGGCCACAGCTCTGCCTATCGGTGAGGTGGAAGAAGAAGAAACAATAGCAAAGAGACTCATCACAAAAATGATTTTTTTTGTTCTTTCTTTCTTATATACAGTAATCCATGTTAGGATGTTTATAGAAACAAAGTAATTGAATGTATGAATTTTTAGATTATGAATTTTGCGATTTGAAATGTATGTACCATTTCCAACTTTTTTTTTATATTCTGTAATCGAACCAATATTATAAGAAGCCTCGGAGGCGGTCACCAGCACTGATATGGAAGCTCTAAAATATTGTTTAAAAACATCCTATTTACCCTTTTCCTATTATAAAATTGTAAAACCAATAAAATTATTTTACACCAAGGATTCTAAAAAAGAAATTGTGGAGCTTACTGGTCATATGTCTAGAATAGATTTTGAAAGAATGTCTTACTTTTTAAGGTTTCAAAATGTTCCTGAATCAGATTCAGAAAATTTAAAAGATTTAATGTGCACAATTTTAGCAGATTATACTAAAAAGAGTAAAGAATATATTTGGGGGGACATAGACCTGATTTACAGAATTAATTCAGCATATGCCAGAATAAATAATGTACCCAGAGAGATACATATTAAATTTGTAAGAAGGTCAACAAGGGATGAGATTCTGAGAGCACAGCGAGACGGCCCTTTGATATATCAGCAGACAGAAATTGCTACTTTTGAAACATCCCGAAAAAGATTCAAGAGATAAGAAGGAAATATTCCTTCTTATCCAAAAAATTGTATAAAAAGGGGATGTGGTTTAGGTGGTCAATGCCTGAAGGAATGTTGGTGTTCTGGGAGGGGGGGAGAGTAAGAATTAAAACAATTGAAGAGGCATAGGCCTTTCTTAAAAAACATTCCTCAATCCTAGAGGACGAAAATGGGGGAGTGGGAGGAGCCATTGCTCCGCCCACTGGCAGGAAGGAAGAAGAAGACACAATAGCCAAAAGACTCGGATCACAAAAATGATTTTTCTTTTATTCTCATATACTGTAATTCCTAAACGGATGCTAACAGAAACAAATGATTGAATGCATGAAACTTATGATATGATATGTATGTATCTCTTTCCACCTTATATTGAAAAAATATTTTTTAAATGTAACTTTGGAGGCGACTACCACCTCCGACCTGGAAGCTCTAAAATATTTCTTTTATATCCTATATACCCTTTTCCCATTGAAAAATTTGTAAAAACCAATAAAATTGTTTCAAAAAAAAAAAGAATCTTCCCAGGGTTGTTCCAGAAACTCCGTCCTGGGAACATGAACTCAGGGAGAAGAGAGGAGATTCTGGTCGAAGGAGAAGGAGGGGAAACCCTGAAAGGAGGAGGAACCCTTGGAGAGCTGAGCCAGTGAGGCAGAGAAGCTCAGCCTCCCCTTCATGGACGGTCTTAAGGCAGGGGGGGTTAAACTCAACTTCATTGAGGGTCCCATCAGCCTCATGGTTGCCCTCAAAGGACCAGAAGCAGGTGAGACCATGAAGATTCACAGTGGCCAGATGGGCCTGGCTGGGGGGCCACAGTCTGTTCGCAGGGACTAGGTGGGCATGGCTGGGTGGGCATCAGAGGTCGTATTCAGCTGGTTCAGACCGGTTCTGACATAGTGGAAGTTTGGAGAAGTTTGGAGAACCAGCAAATACCACCTCTGGCTGACTCTGCCCTCCCACCCACACAGTTCTCCAACCTGGATTCCCTTGTTTCTCAGCTCAGCTCATTTGCGTGGCAGAGGGCATTGCTGTGCCTCAGCTGAGCTAAAGAAACAGCTCAGCTCCCCAGCACTGACTCTGACTCTGACTCCGAGGGCTCTTGGAGGGCTGCATGCGCACAAGGGAAGCCCCCTCTCATGGAACCCCTAGGAAAAGACTTGGGATCCCACCACTGGGAAGCATGGCTGGGGAGGGGTGGCTAAGTGGGGGTGGCCAGCTCGACATCCCCCACTGGGCATGGCTGTCTCGGGGCAGCTGAGTTGGGATGGAATAAGTTGCACCAGCTGACTCCACGTGGGGACAATTCAGTGCCCCACAAGCTCCTCCCCTCCCCAAACTCCTGGCAGCCACACACACACACACACACACACACACAGCCCACATTCCATGTTTAGGGGCTTTTAAACAAAGAGGAAAGAAGGGGCCTTCTCCCCAAGCCCAGGATATGATTGGCAGTTTGTAAGCTCTGATCTGGAAAAAAGTCTCCAAGCTTGGAACTGTGTGCGTGTGTGTGTGTGTGTGTGTGTGTGTGTGTGTGTGTGTGTGTGTGTGTAGGAGCTGTTCTTCTCCCAATCCCAGACCTCCTTGGCATTTGGGAGGCAGAGGACGAGGCTGATCCACCTGGAAGCTCACAGGAGAAATTTTGCAGGAAGCCCTTGAGTCCAACTTCTGTCTTGGGAGTCTCTGGAGAGGAAGAGGAGGAGGAGGAGGAGGAAGAGGAAAAGCAGCAGGGAGGCTGGGCCTTCTTCAGAGGGAATCCTGGCTTGTTGGGGCAGCTTCCCCTCATGCAGCTCCCCACCTCCCACCCCCTCCTCCCCTCCAGAGATCCCTCAAGGCAGAAGCAAACTTTCTCCTCCAGGCTTCCACACCCAGCCCTGTCATCCTCCGCTTCCTTTGGGGGAGAGGCAGGGAAGGCTTCGAGGGGGCATCCAGGGGTCTCCAGGGGAGGAAGGGGAAATCAGGGTGAGCCCCAAAGTCTCGTCCAACAGAGAAGACTCACTGTCCCTGCAAGGCCACTTGGAGAATGGCGGCACAAGCTGTCCAGAGCCCCAGGCAGTTAAGGGCGAGTGCCCAGGCCAGGCCAGGCCAGCCCAGCCTCCCTGACCTCTTCCTTGTGGGCGGCTGCTGCAGGGCTTCCTCTCCTTGGCCAGGTTGCTCCTGGAGGCTTCCTGGAGATCCCCCTACCAGTCCTGGCCCAATGCTGGCCTCCTGCCCATCCCTGGCCTTAGGGACAGAGCCAGGGGTGGGTTCCAAACATCTTTTACCACCTATTCTGTGGGCGTGGCTTGGCGGTCATGTGACCGGGTGGGAGTGGCTTGGCAGTCATGTAACTGAGTGGGCGTGGCCAACTCAATGTCACTCACCTGGAGGGGCACCTGGCCTGGCTTCTCTTTGTCCCTCCCCTCCCAGCCAGTCCTCGCCTCGCCTTGCATGCTATGATGGGAGAGGAAGCCTTTTCAAAGTCATCTTCCCCTTGATGCTAGTCCCTAAGGTGAGATGTTGCTGCCAGAAGACCGCCTGCTGTCCATTTCCCAATCTTGTTTATGGCCATTCTCTTGGAAAGACTGAGTAGAGAGCCTCCCTTCCCTCCAGCCTCCATTCCTCTGAAGGAGCCCCACAGCCGCTTCCTCCTCTTTGAGAAGGGCAGAAGGGCAGGAAATTCCCCCAAGAATTCTCCAAGAGGAGGAAGGGGGCACAGGGCTTCTTCAGAGGAGCCGAGGCTGGAGTGGAGGGGGCTTCAACGCTGCTCTTGCCTCGGCTCCTCTGAAGAAGCCCTGTGCCCCCTTCCTCCTCTTTGAGAAGGGCCTTGCAAATGGGGGCAGGCCAGGGGACCTTTCCAGTATGGGGGGGTCTACCAGTATGCAAACATATGGCCAATTTCCACTACTGGTACGCCCATACCAGTCCATACCAGGAGCAACCCACCTCTGTTCCCTTCCTTCCTTCCTCCCTCCCTCCCTCCCTCCCTTCCTTCCTTCCTTCCTTCCTTTCTTCCTAACTTCCTTCCTTCCATTGAGTGAGAGGCAGCCCTGATTTCTCCATTTCTTTACACATGTCTCTCTTGCTCTTCCTCCCTCTGTTTCCTTCCTTCCTTCCTTCCTTCCTTCCTTCCTTCCTTCCTTCCTTCCTTCCTTCCTTCCTTCCTTCCATGGGGTGAGAGGCAGCCCTGATTTCATCATCTCTTTTCACTTGGTTTTTTCTTCTCTCTATATTTCTTTCTCTATGTTTTTATAACTTTGCAAACTTTTGATAATTAGTTTTTCAGCAAAGTTGATTTTGTTCTTAGAAACTGGCTGCACTGTTTCATCACCACCTTGTGTGTGGTGCCCTTGAGGATTAGTTTTCAAAATAACATAACCAACATTTTGGTTCCAACTCAACAGGCAGCTATTTCATATCTGTGACATGCTCTGTCATTAAGTGCCCCCCCTCCCTTTTGTCTTTACGCAAACAAATCTCAGATTTATTTGTTTCTTCAGCCACAATGGCCGTGTATTCCCTCTGGGGCCAGTTTCAAGCATGGAGACCCCCAAACCTCTCAAACTAGATGACGGATTTAATTACATCTCTGCTCCTGTTATTATGAGCCACATGGGGATTATTTCCCTTTCATTTCCCTCCAGAGAATCTCCCAACAACCTTTGAGTCCAAGAACGGGTTGAATTCTCCAGGGATCCCTTCTGAGAGGGAGAATCATGATCAAAGTTTCAGCTCTGCTCTTTGGCCGAATCCTCCAGGGGAGACTTTGGGCAGAGAAATAGGGAGTTTTGGGACAGGCAGGGTCTGTGCTCTTGAATGTCCGTCTCTCTCCTTTCCAGGTGAAGCTGAGTGTTTCTCTGGGTTTCAATCAGGAAAGACACTGGATCATTTTCCACCTTGTGAGAATCCTTTGAATCCTTCTAATTCTTCTTTAGAAACAGAAAAGGGATGGATTGATTCACCCCATGAATGATGGACCTCCTGCTTCTGCTTCTGATGCTGCTGGTGTCCCATCCAGTCTCTGGGAAGCTGAGGATGAAATGCCCGAAGAGTTTGGAGCACCAGGATGGGAAACAACCACAGAGCTTTTACAGCCCAGGAGACCATCTCATTGCTATAGTCACCAGTGGAGAGAAAAAATTGCACACAAAGTTGCTTTTCAATATGGCTCCTTCTGTTCAGTTTGTTTTCCCTGATCTGTAAGTCATTCAGGATGATGGAGTTGCCCTCCCTCCATTCTGACACTCTCCTTTATTTCTTATTTGTTCCTATATTGGAGGATATGTCTAATTTCCTGAATGATTTTGATTTTCATGGATTCTCTCTTTTGTCTCGTTTGGTGGAAGAGATTCAAATCCAAAAATGGGCCTGAAAAAAAAGTTCAAAGGGCTGCAGATTATTTTCCTCTCTCTCTTTCTTTTTGTTATATATTTATATAATCTTTGCTACACTTCTACATCTTTTACATTTACGTTGCGTTTCATCTATCTATCTATCTATCTATCTATCTATCTATCTATCTATCTATCTATCTATCTATCTATCTATCTATCTATCTATCTATCTATCTATCTATCTATCTTTACATATCTTTTATCTCTATTAATTCCATACATTACATCTTTTATATATATTTGATTCTCTTATGTTTCTTATTTTGGACTATTTGTGTATACAATCTATTCTGTACTTTCCCCTCTTGTTAATTCTGCGGTTTTGTATTTATTTTATGGTTCCTTGATCTTTTTTCTTCCCTTTATTGCTTTCCTTTCTTCCCTCCTTCCTCTAGCCCATTGCAGCCTCAGTCCCAAACTAAGTAGCCCTCGGATTCCTCTTTGTCTTTTATCTCTTTTGTGAGATTATTTTCCTCTCTCGGTTCAATCCTTCATTTCTCACTTGAATCATGAATTTTATTTGAAGTGGTGGTTGAACCACTTGTTCTTGCTGTACCTCAGCCAATTTCTATAATTGTGTAACTGATCATTGCTTTTGGATCAATGCTGGCTTAAGGCTCAGGAGGCTTCTGGAGGATTATATGTATTATATATAACAAAAGTATTTCTTGTTGCTGTTGATTATAACATTTTTTTTACAATAGGAATTCCAATAGGTTCTTTCTTGGCTTACTATTCTTTTTCAACATCCAAAAGGTCAACAAGAATTCTCAGCTCCTGCACAATCTCACACTGGGCTACAATATCCATGACAACTATATGAGCACTTTCCGCACTTCTGATGCCTTGCTGGACATTCTCTCCACTGCAGAAGCCAATGTCCCCAACTACGGATGTGGAAAGAAGGAGAACCTTCTGGCTCTTCTTGATGCAGTTGACAGGGAAATCTCCATCCAGGCGTCAACATTAGGAGGCACCTACAAAGTCCCACAGGTTTGTGTGGGTTTTTCTCCGTTTCCTTACACTGAGGCTAGAAGAACCAAATGTGCAGGTACAGATCAGGTGAAGCCTGGCTCAATAGCAGGAACTGTGAGAGGGATCTGGGAATCTTAGGGGACAATCTCTCAAATGTGAGCCAACAATGTGTGGCAGCAGCCAAAAAAAGCCATTGCAATCCTAGGCTGCATCAACAGAAGGAGAGAATCCAAATCACGGGAAGTATTGGTACCACTTTATAAAGCCTTGGTAAAACCACCCTTGGAAGAGGGCATGGAGGGAGAACCTTTTCAGCACTGAGTCCTCTTTTCAGGGATGCGATCTGGAAGAGGAGTTGCCCAGTGTGCCTGTCAGTGCATATATGCACACCAGGCAGCTCCTCTTCCAGTTTCTGTCATGCATGCATGCGACAATCAGCTGGCTGGAACACATGTGCTCACAGAAACAAGAAGAGCAGCTCTTCCATTTCTGGCACTGCAGTGCCCACAAAGGCCAGCTGATTGTTACATGCACATGCGCACCAGAAACCCAGAAGAGAAATGGGCAAGACCTTGCATGCCAGGCGACATGGGTCTGCATGCCACTTTGCACGAACTGAGAAGCTGAGGCAGAGGGCGCCATTGTCCCCTCCAGAAGCACTCTGCTGGCCAAAATCTTTGGTCTTACTTTGCAGTTCCAGTCCGTGGGGCTTTCAAAGGTAAGGCCTGCACTCAACCAGTGGGTGGGAGCCAGGGTGGTGGTGGTGGAATGATATGGGAGGGGCAGCCTTGTGGTCCCACGTGGGACGGGGTCTCCTTCAGACTGGAAATAGAGCAAAGGAAGCTCTTTCCCCCCACTGAGTTTGCGCATGCGCGAAATGGAGGTCCGATTTTGAAGGCAGGACGGGGGCCGGGGGCTGTTTTGCCCCAGGGGAATGTCGCCAGCCCTCACTGACCATCTTCGAGGGCTGGCCCAGCAACATCACATGCCAGCCGTCACACCGGGCCGTTTTGGAGATGGAGGGTGAGCCGAGTGTGTGACGGCGAGGAGAAGGCCCGAATCGGCCTTTTTGGCCTAGCGCGTCCCCGGCTTGCCAGGAAGTAGGAGGAGGCAGGCCTGTGAAGCCGGGACGCTGGAGGCAAGCGGATGGCCGGGCAGAAGGAGGATTTTTCCATCGGGCTGCACGAGTGGATGGTGGATTGTGCAGCCTACATCCGACCCCGACCCGAGTGTTCCCCCACCTGATCCGGGGCTAGAGCGGCAGAAGCGGCTGAGAACAACGGCTGTGGACGGAGAAGCTGGAAAGGAGAGAGGAGGTGAGAGGAGAGACTGGAAGAGAGGAAACGTGAGGAGAGAGGACGGGAAGGTGAAAGAAGGAGAAAGGAGAAAGAAGGAAAGAAGGAGAGGAGAGATTGGAAAGAGAAAGGAGAAGGATAAAGAAGGAATGGAGTGGAAACAGAAACAGAAGGAAGGAGTGAATGAATGGAAAGAAGGAGCGAATGGAAGGAGAGGAGGCCAAGTAGCCGGGTCGTGGAGTGGTGGAACTTTGGCCGAGGAGGACTGGGAGTGAGTGCATGGGACTGGAGGAGGTAAGCCGAGCCTGAACATGGCAGCATTTACCATCAGGCCGTGCGGTGGACCATCTAGCTGCACGGCACTAAATGCAGACTGAGGCCTGTGTGGCTGAAGAGGGCAGATGGATGGGGCCCTTTAAAGGTTCTGAACTGCCATCTTTCCCATCTGCCGGACTTTTTTGGACTATCTGACTTTATCCCTCCTACCCATATGGATTTACCATCTCCTATTATGTTTATTTGCACTTTACACTGTCACTTTACATCTGCACTTTATCTGGATCCTGTTTTAACTTTAATTTTAACATTACTTTTAACTTGCAATTACATTCCCCTTGGTCTATGCAACCTTCGTATTCCCTAGAAATGTATTCAAGGCGTGACCTCCTTTGCCTGCGAGAGTCTCCCCTCTCGCAGGCTTGGCCCCCTAGTTTAACACGGGCCCACCTCGAGGATGGACTTATTGCTCCTGAGAGGTGGGCGAAGCGCAAATTCAGGGGGTTCCTTTTTAACTTTTTAATTCAGTTTTTAGGGGGTTCCAGGGAGGAGGGAGGGGATAGTCAGGGGGGGGGGACGTCAACTTATAAGGCCGGCCGGCGGAAGTAGAGAAACAGAGGATGGGGAAGGGGGGGTCGCTTCCACTGAGGTATTTCCCATCACTTCGGTCTGGGGGAGGGGCAGGGGCGGTGGGAGACAGGATGGACATCCGTTGGAGGACCATGGCCGCTGGTTACAGGCAATCACGTGCTCCAACCCCCCATGCTTCCATCGCAGACTAGGTGGGCAAGAACCACAGACCCGGGGCCCTAGGTTGATGCTATGGAACGCCAGGTCCGTGGTACAAAAAGCCCCCCTCATCCATGGCCTTGTGTCAGAGGGGGACCCGGACCTGGTAGGTATCACGGAAACCTGGTTGGGCCACGAGGGAGGACTACCCCTCGTGGAAATGTGCCCACCAGGCTACCGAGCCTTCCATCAGCCTAGGGCCCTAGGGAGGGGTGGGGGGGGTGGCGATTAGGGTTAGGGAAGGTCTGGAGCCGAAGGAGACCACGATCCCTCAGGCGACCGGGTGTGAGTCCCTCCTCGTGAAGTGGGGCCTGGGAGGCAGTTGGGCATGTTAGTTGTATACCTGGCTCCTCGCTATGCAACAACAGCCCTGCCCGAGCTCCTAGAGATGATAGCCGAGGCGGCGGTTGAGACCCCCAGACTTCTGGTCATGGGGGACTTCAACCTGCCGTCGGTAGGCGAGACCTCTGGTGCAGCTCGGGAGTTCATGGCCTCCATGACAGCCATGGACCTGACCCAGGTAGTTTTAGGCCCTACTCACGAGGGTGGACACACCCTGGATCTCATCTTCATCTCAGGACAGTGGAGTCGTGATCTGGGAATAGGGGATCTAGTCTGTCTTTTTTAGACAGTTTAAATTGGGAATTTTTAAAATTTGGTTTTAGCATAGGATAAGACAGTTTAATCTATATTTTAAATTTTGTATTTATTTTTGTATTCTGTATGTTTTTTAAATTTCCTGTGCGCCGCCCTGGGTCCTCTATGGAGAAGGGCGGGATATAAATATAAATAAATAAAATAAATAAATAAATAAATAAATCACACCCCTGTCATGGACAGATCACGCTCTCCTTCGGCTGGACTTTCCGATCGCCACACCTCACCGCGGGGAGGCGGAGCCTGATATTCCTATATGGTTCCGCCCCAGGCTCCTGATGGATCCAATAAGGTTCCAGAGGGAGCTTGGGTCAATTCCTGTGGACTTGCCCCGCGACTCGACTGAGGACCTAGTGGCCGCATGGTTAAGTGCGGCCACGGGGGCCTTGGACCGAGTCGCGCCCTTGCGGCCTCTCTTGCGGCGACGAATCACCCAGGCTCCTTGGTTCACTGAGGAGCTGAGGGGGATGAATACAATACAATACAATACAATACAATACAATACAATACAATACAATACAATACAATAGCAGAGTTGGAAGGGACCTTGTAGGTCTTCTAGTCCAACCCCCTGCGTGGGCAGGAACCTTATACCATTTCAGACAAATGGCTATCTAACATCTTTTTAAAGACTTCCAGGGTTGGGGCATTCACAACTTCTGGAGGCAAGCTGTTCCAGAGGTTAATTGTTCTAACTGTCAGGAAATTTCTCCTTAGTTCTAAGTTGCTTCTTTCCTTGATTAGTTTCCACCCATTGCTTCTTGTCCTGCCCCCTGGTGCCTTGGAGAATAGTTTGACTCCCTCTTTTTCGTGGCACCCTCTGAGATATCGGAACACTGCTATCATGTCTCCCCTGGTCCTTCTCTTCATCAAGCTAGACATACCCAGCTCCTGCAGCCGTTCTTCATATGTTTTAGTCTCCAATCCCCTAATCATCTTGGTTGCTCTTCTCTGCACTCTTTCCAGAGTCTCCACGTCTTTTCTACATCGTGGCGACCAAAACTATATGCAGTATTCCAAGTGTGGCCTTACCAAGGCACTATACAGTGGCATTAACACTTCACGTGATCTAGATTCTATCCCTCTGTTTATGCAGCCTAGAACTGTGTTGGCTTTTTTGGCAGCTGCTGCACACTGCTGGCTCATATTTAAATGGTTGTCCACTAGGATTCCAAGATCCCTCTCACAGTTGCTACTATTGAGCAAGGTACCACCTATACTGTACTTGTGCATTTGGTTTTTCTTGCCTATATGTAGGACCTTACTTTTTTCACAATTGAATTTCATTTTATTAGATAGTGCCCAATGTTCAAGTTTGTCTAGATCCTTCTGTATTTTAAGCCTATCTTCTGGAGTGTTGGCTATTCCTGCCAGCTTGGTGTCGTCTGCAAATTTGATGAGTTCCCCATTTATCCCCTCATCCAAATCGTTGATGAAGATGTTAAAGAGTACTGGGCCTAAAACAGAGCCTTGGGGGACTCCACTGTATACTTCCTTCCATGTAGATGCAGTTCCATTGAGGACTACACGTTGAGTGCGGTTGGTCAGCCAGTTGTGAATCCATTTGCTGGTGGTGCTGTCTAACCCACAATTTTCTACTTTATCTAATAGTAGGTTATGGTCTACTTTATCAAATGCCTTACTGAAGTCCAGGTAAATTATATCAACAGCATTCCTCTGGTCCACTGATTTTGTCACTTTGTCAAAGAATGCAATTAGATTCGTCTGGCATGATCTGTTTTTGACAAACCCATGTTGGCTTTTGGCTATTACTTTGTTTGCTTCTAGGTGTTCACTTATTTGTTGTTTAATTATCTTTTCCAGAATCTTTCCTGCTATTGAGGTCAGGCTGATGGATCTATAGTTTCCTGGATCTGTTTTTTTTTCTTTTTTGAAGATGGGAACCACATCAGCTCTTTTCCAGTCTTCTGGCAGTTCCCCGGTGCTCCAGGATCTCTGAAAGATATAGTTCAGTGGTTCTGAGATCTCGTCTGCCAGTTCCTTCAGAACCCTGGGGTGTAATCCATCCGGTCCTGGTGATTTGAACTCGTCCAGGGCAGACAGGTGCTCACTTACCATTTTCTTCCCTATTTCAACTTGTGTTCCTAATCTGATTTTTGTGGTGCTGTTTTTGATTGGTTGGACTGTTTTATCCCTTTGTGTAAAGACAGATGCAAAAAAAGAGTTAAATAGTTCTGCTTTCTCCCTGTTGCTTATCATCTTCTTGCCATTTTCTCCCAGCAGTGGACCAATTGTTTCCTTAACTTTTTTCTTATTTTTAACATGTTGGAAGAAGCTTTTTTTTGTTATTTTTTACTTTTTTGGCAAGCCTTTCTTCATTGCGAGCCTTAGCTTTCCTCACTTCATCTTTACAGGCTCAGGCTATTTGCTGATATTTTGCCTTAGTTATGTCCCCCTTTTTCCACTTTTTATATTTATCCTTTTTGTCTTTCAATTTGTCAGAGAGTTCTTTATGCAGCCATGCTGGTTTCTTTTGGGAACTGTTATTTTTCTTCTTCATTGGTATTGCGCTGGACTGGGCTTTTATAATCTCATTTTTCAAAATTTCCCAAGCTTCTTGAGTTGTTTTCCCCTTGAGGATTCTCATCCATGGAATCCTTCCCAAGCTCTCTCTGAGTTTATTGAAATTAGCTCTCTTAAAGTCTAAGACTCTAGTTTGACTTTGTTCAACTACTTTTGCTTGCATAATGTTGAATTCCAGTATTTCATGATCGCTTGCCCCCAAAGTTCCTGTAGCTTCTACACCTTCTATCATTTCCTCTCTGTTAGTGAGAATTAAGTCCAATATTGCTGATCCCCTTGTTCCCTTCTCTACCTTTTGGGAAACAAAGTTGTCTGCTAGGTTTGTTAGGAACCTGTTGGATCTTCCACTTGGTGCAGAGTTTGTTTCCCAATTGATATCGGGGTAGTTAAAATCTCCTATTACTATTGTAGTGTGCTTCCTACATACCTTAGTTAGCTGGTTAGCAAAATGTTCATCCACTTCCTCTGCTTGGTTGGGTGGCCTGTAGTATAGCCCTATGACAATATCATTCCCCCCCCCAACTTTTAATATTGACCCAAATACATTCAAGATAGTTCTCACCATTGTTGTGCTCTATTTCTGTAGAGATGTAATTATTTCTTATATATAGTGCAACTCCACCTCCTCTTTTATTTGGTCTATTTCTTTCAAATAATTTAAATCCTTCTATCTGTATGTTCCATTTGTGGGTTTCATCCCACCAAGTTTCTGTAATGGCAACAATATCGTATCTGCCCTCATTTACTTGAATTTCTAATTCACCCTGTTTATTCCTCATACTATGTGCATTGGTGTATAGACATTTGAGTCCATTTTGATTGACCCTGTGTTTACTGTCTACGAAACCTGTGTTATGCCTGACTATGGTTCTCTTTGCCCCTATTTCTTTGCCACTTGTATGGTTCATGTACATGGTTTGGCACTCACTGTTAATTGTTTGGTTTTGCTTGACAGCAGTGTTGATAATATTACCCGCACAAATATCTATGTTATATGCACTGATAACCCTATGGATTTTAGTTTGCTGGGGACAGAAATGTTATTTATCTATTGATTCTCTGTCCCCACTATTCAGTTTAAATGTTTAGCCAGGAAATCTGTGAATTTAATGCCAAGTAACTCAGTCTCTTTCTTGGATGGGTGCAAACCATCTCTTTTGTACAGTTTATCATTGGACCAGCTGCAGGCATCATGACTAATAAGACCAAAGCCTTCCTTTTTACACCACTCCTTTAGCCACACATTAAACTCTGCTATGCGCTGGCCCTTTCCTTTTTGTTCCTTGTATACTGGTATAACCTCTGAGAAGATAAGCCTACAACCTGTACTACTAAGTTCGTACCCCAAACTCTGGAAATCATTCTGCACAGAAGCTACATCTTTTTGGGACAGATCATTTGTGCCAAGATGTTTGATAGCATCAACTTCACAGTCCTTACTTGCATTCTTGACTATCTTAAGAATACGCCTCTTGTCTCTGCTGGCTGTAGCACCCGGCAAACATCTGACTTCTTTCAAAACCTCCATATCCTTACCTAAGTTTACATCCCTTATGATTGAGTCACCAATCAGGAGGTGACTTCTCTTTTTGGGTACCTTGCTCTTGTTGTGTGACTGATGCATGATCCCTGGTTCACACTTTTGCATTTCTGAAGTAGGTTCTTCACTTTGGATCACAATCCCCTGCTTATTTGGGTCGACATTATTACCTTGACCTGTCATTTTAGTGTCCCCATTAAGATCAGCAAGGGCGCTATATCTGTTATGCTGGGACACAGCAAAAGTTTTGTGTTTGTGGGTCACAGCTCTCACCCTGCCAGATCCCAAAGTTGTCCAGGCTGCTCTTCTTCTGTGGGATCTTTGCGGTAGAAGTGCCACAAGAGACGCCTAGAGAGCAGATGGAGATCTTCTCACTCCAAAGCCAACCGAACACTAGTGAGAGACCATATTAGGACTTACTTAGTGGCGATAAGGGTGGCCAAACGCGAGTATTGTGCCACCCTCATTGCATCCGCAGATAACCGCCCTGCCGCCCTGTTTGGGGTGACCCGCTCCCTCCTTCATCAGAGGCCGCGGGAAGCCCCTTTGCAGGGTCGCGCAGAGGAATTTGCAATTTATCTGCAGGAGAAAATCACTCAGATTCGGAATGAGCTACCCTCCATCAACAGTGGTCCAGTCGAGCGGTCCGAGGCTGTTCTTGAGACACCATCTTGGGAGGAGTTTGACTTTGTTACTACCGAGGATATGGACAAGTTGTCAAAGAGACTTAGGGCCACCACATGTTTATTGGATCCGTGTCCCTCCTGGCTTGTACTGGCATCCTGGGAGACGACACGAGGCTGGCTCTAGGGCGTCAACGCATCTTTGAGTGAGGGGTCCTTGCCTGCCATCTTGAAAGAGGCGGTAGTAAGGCCCCTCCTCAAGAAGCCGTCCCTGGATCCAGCATTATTAGAGAATTATCGTCCCGTCTCCAACCTTCACTTTTTAGTGAAGGTTGTAGAGAGTGTGGTGGCTCAACAGTTTCCGCGACACTTGGAGGAAGTTGATTATCTAGACCTGCGCCAGTCCGGCTTCCGACCCGGTCACAGCACCGAGACGGCATTGGTCACGTTGGTTGATGATCTCTGGAGGGCGCGGGATAGAGGATATTCCTCTATCCTAGTCCTATTAGACCTCTCAGCGGCTTTTGATACCATCGACCATGGTATCCTATTGTGCCGACTTGGGGGGGGGGTTGGGGCTGGGAGGCACCGTTTTGCGGTGGTTCTAGTCCTACCTCTCTCGTCGGTCGCAATATGTGTTGGCAGGGGGGCAGAGGTCGGCCTCGAGGCCCCTCATATGTGGGGTTCCTCAGGGATCGGTCCTCTCGCCCCTATTGTTCAACACATATATGAAGCCGCGGGGTGTGATCATCCGTGGTTTTGGGGTGGGATATCATCTGTACGCTGATGATACTCAGTTGTACATATCCACCCCAGACCACCCCAACGATGCCGTCGAGGTTATGTCCCGGTGCTTGGAGGCCGTACGGATCTGGATGGGTAGTAACAAACTCAAGCTCAACCCGTCCAAGACTGAGTGGTTGTGGCTTCCGGCACCCCGGTTCAGCCAGATTATTCCAACTCTGGCCATTGGGGGCGAAACACCGGCCCCCGTGGAGAGGGCGCGCAATTTGGGTGTCCTCCTGGACTCCCGGCTGTCTATGGAGGACCATGTGGCAGCCGTGGCCAGGGGGCGTTCCATCAGGTACGCCTGATGCACCAATTGCACCCCTTACTGGACCGGGATGCCTTACGCACAGTCACTCAAGCACTCGTCACCTCTCGACTCGACTACTGTAATGCTCTCTACATGGGGCTTCCCTTGAGGTGCACCCGAAAGCTGCAGTTAGTCCAGAATGCAATCACGCGGGTGATTACGGGAGCGCCTAGACACTCCCATATAACACCATTCCTCCGCGAGCTGCACTGGCTTCCTGTGGTCTTTCGCTTCAAGGTTCTGACGACCATCTTTAAAGCGCTCCATGGCTCGGGGCCTAGTTATATGCAAGACCGCCTCCTGCCCCATACATCACTCGGGCTGATACGCTCCCACAGAGAGGGCCTCCTTAGGGTGCCGTCGGCTGGACAATGCCGACTGGCAACACCCAGGGGAAGAGCCTTCTCTGTGGCAGGCCCAGCCCTTTGGACCGACTTACCCCCTGAACTTCGCACCATCTCCGACCTCCGCCTCTTCCGCAAGTGTCTTAAGACACATCTGTTCCATCTAGCTGGCCTAGCGTAACCTCCATTACTGACTTTTAGATAGTTTTAAATTTGGGGATTTTAATTTGGTTTTAGCGCAGGATTTTATTAGAATAAGTGTTTTAAAATTTTATATGTTTTTGTATGTATTTTAGTATTCCTGTGCGCCACCCTGGGTCCGTTTGGAGAAGGGCGGGGTATAAATTTAATAAAATAAAATAAATAAAAATAAACTTGCTTTGTCCTGTTTCCCCCACTGGAAAGAGCTGTTTGCAACCCTCAAGGAGGAGAGCCTTTCCTAAGAGCTCCCAATTGAAGGATACCAATGTGCCCCTGAGGAATCTGAGGGTGGGGAAGGCCATGGGGGTCCTAGTGATAGAAGAGACCCTCAAGGCCTCCCCAACCCACTCAGGTCCCTCCTGCTTCTCCCTCCCTTCCTGCAACAAGAACTCCCTGACTTTGCAAACCTCTCTCTCCTCTCTTGTTTCTCGGCTTCTTGTCTCATGGAGCAGCTTCCAAGTAAATGGGGCCAGAGAGAGACAGGGAGGGTAAGAGAGCAATCCAATTGTGTGTGTGTGTGTTTGTGTCTTTGTGTGTGTGAGAGCACCGAAACTGCTGCCAATGGTGTGGGCGACACCTGAGCAGAGAGGCAGGGTGTGGGTACATTCCTCCCCATTCAAGCAGGGCCTCTCATTCGCCCCCCCCAGCACAGTCGGAGCGTGGAGGCTGCTGCCCCCTAAGCACCATGATTGCCCCCTCCCCAGCCAGCCCCCCCTGACCTGCTCCCTGCCAGCTCCTGCAAAGCCTCTTCATTCTCCTCCTCCTCCTCTTCATCATTGTCATTGTCCTTCCTGCCCAAGTGGCAGAGGGTTCCAAAGGACAGGCTCTCATTTCTGCCCTGAAGCAGTGAACTCTGGTGGGCTGGAAGTGAGTGTGAATGGCCTGGTCCAAAACAGGAAAACCTGGACTTTTTGTACCCATTTTGGCCCTGGAAAGCCTCCTGCACCAACCTGGAAGCAGAAATAAAAAATAAAGCCTTGCAACTGTTTGAAGGCGGAAGCCTCCAACTGAGCCAGGAAGCCCTGGGGAGGAGGGGGGTGGAGGCCATTCACACTCACTTCCAGCCCACCGGAGTTTCCTGCACAATGCGAGTGCTCCCCTTCCCCCCTCCCCCACTGCATACTCACAGGTCCCCCCAATCCTGGCCCTCGGCATGGGCCCGAAAACCAGCTGGCCGGCAGGATGTGGGTCTGCATGTGGATGCCAGTGGAGCTGAGCTGGGGCAGCTGTGGGGTGGGGAGAGAAGGCTCTGCGTGCCTCAGTTTCCCTATCACAGCTCTAATCCTTTCAATTGCTTTCTCAGATCAGTCATGAAACAGCTTCAGAGGCTCTGAGTGATAAAAGTCAATTCCCCTTTTTCCACCGGACAGAGCCCAAAGAAGGATTCCGGTACCCAGCAATTGTCCAGCTGCTGCTCTATTTCAGATGGACCCTGATTGGCCTCTTTGCTTCAGACACAGAGAAGGGAGAGAATTTCATGAGGATTTTCCCTCCTTTGCTTGTCAGGAGTGGAATTTGTGTGGTTGTATCACAACGATTCTCAAAGACTGGACATGCAGAAGCCCTCAGGGATTCCCTCTCTAAGTGGAGACAAGTCAACGTCTTTGTTCACTTCGTGGAAGATGAGACCATTTGGGAGAGAATTCTTCTTTTCCATTTAGCATTTATGCGTCTTCCAGGACCGATTGAAGGTAAAGTCTGGATCCTCACAAGTTTTATAGACTATCAAATAGACAAGCACAGACTTCTCACATACATCCATAGTATTTGGAACTTTGGTTATCGGACAAAAGAAAGGCCACGAGATTCTGCCTTTGAACGCTTATTCTTTGTGGAAGGAAAGTTTCAAGATCCTTATTTCCACTGTTCTCTTTCAAAAAACGTCTTTTCTGCCAAAGGCCGCAGAAGATGCACCCAGAAAGCCCCGCTGGAGACCCAAAGTAAACAGGGCAGAATAAGGATCCACAATTACTACCACCCTTACAGTCTCATAAAGACTCTGGTCCAAGCCTTGAATGCAGCCTATTCCTCCAGATCGAGGAGGGGAAGGAAGGAGGGAGAAAAGACCTTGGGGTCTCCAAGGCTGCAGCCGTGGCAGGTATGGGGGTCCCGATATGTATCCATTAATCTTAGATCCTTTGGAGAAGGAATCCAGAGGAGAAGGAGGGGAACCATCTCAACAGATCTGGCCAATTTCATTATTCAAGGAATTAATCGTTTCAAAGAGTAGATACCATGGCATTTTTATACTAAACACTACTAATTTGAAAATGCTGTATTCTTTTTTTTAATAAATCCCCTTTTTTGTGGGTTTGTGATGAGCCTGGTGGAATTCCACCTTCCTTTCGTCCCCATTGCAGGTGGGTCTGTGTGCAGCTGGACAGGCAGCTAAGCCCCCCTATTCTCCTCCAATGAAAGGGACCCTGAAGTGGATCTGGATGCTTTATTGGGAGAAGAGGGCAGGTGAAACTGAGGAGATGCAAATGGTGGAAATCAAATAGAAAGATGAGATAGGCAGCATTCACTAACAGCCAGCAAAGGAGCAGCTGGAACCTCTCCAGCGATGGTCCGTGTGAGGGACGGAGGCCGTCTCTGGATGACCAGGAGTCTCGGTCACAACGGCTGCTTCCGTCTTCTCCAAAGGCCGACAGAAAACGGAGTCTGGCTTCAGACCATAGAGTTAGGCTTATCTGCCCCCAGCCACTAAGTGGGGCTGGAGCAACAACAGCACAAGGGTTCCATGTTGTGGCATGACAACCTTTGTAAATTTGGAGGAGACCCTGAGAGCATCTAGCCCAACCCCTCCTCTCTGCAGGAATCCCAGTTGAAGCTTCTGTGACTGATGGCTGCTCAGTCTTTGCATTCAGACAATCCATGAAGAGGAGACTGAACTTCTCTGCTTTCCTGGCTCAGCTCTAAAACAGCTCATTCTTTTCTCCTCTTTTTCTCTCTCATTCAGCTAAAATCTCCTCTCTTGTAACCGGATTCCTTTTTCCACCTCTGACACTCTGGAATAATAGTGAGCAGATCTTACACTTGTGTGTAACAGGAGTCAGTGATTGGAAGAGGGCTAGATCCAGTGGGGGGATTCAAAAAAGTTTACTACCAGTACTGTGGGCGTGGCTTGGTGGTCATGTGATTGGGTGGGCCTGGCCAACATGACATCACTCACATCAAAGGGAACCTTGCCTGGTCTCTCCTTTCCTCAACAAGATACAATTTCCCTGTCTGTTTATTTACTGCTACTGACCAGTCAAAATATGCAATTTAATCCTATGTATACATGCCATATGTGTGCTTACATATTACATAGTATTGTATGTGTATAGGCACACAAAATGATACACACACACACACACACACACAGAGCTCTTCTAAAACTCCACATATTCAACCTCACTTTCTGCATTTGGAAAAACACACCCAGAGTCCACTTTCTGCCACACGTTTAACTTTAACTTCTGCCCATTAGAACATTACAGAGACCTTCAGGTGCTCTTCCCTATCCTGCACATGACTGTCAGAGCCAGGAGATGTCATGGATTGAGTAAAACTCACTTAACAACACTCTTGCTTAGCAACCAAAATGTTGGGATCAATTCTAGTCATACGTCAAGGACTATCTCTCCTTCCTCTGCATGGCAGCCTTGTCCTAGTAAACTCCTTCCCTTTTTTGGCATTTTCACCAAAATAATCCAAAGGATATAAAGTTGTAAGGGGTTGGACTAGATGACCTCTGAGATCCCTTCCAGCCAGGTGTGCTGTTTCAAAGAGTCTTCTGAATCCAGAGTTTGTGTCCTTCCTTCCTCTCATTTTCTCTCTCTCTCTTTTCATCCCTCCCTCCATGTATCCATCTGTCCATCCAACTGTATCTCATTCACTTTCTCCTCCCTCCTTTTTTCTTTCCCTTCTTTCCATCTCTCCCTCTTTCTTTCTCTCCCTTTTTCTTTCTTTTTTCTTTTCGTTCTTGTCTCTCCCTTCTCTCTCTCTTTCTCTCCCTTTCTCTCTCTCTTTGTATCCCTTCCTTTCCTCCTTCCAAAGACAGGAGACCCACCTGAAACAAAAACTCCTTTGGATGAAACCGGCCATTTTACACACACACACACACACACACACACACACACACACACACTCCTCCAACCAGCTCTGCTCCTCGATTCATTGTTTGCTTTCAGTGGTGGGCCAATCGCCAAAGTCCTTTCCAAGCGCCCGGCAGCATCGCTCGCCTCCCAGGAAAGTCCGGCTGACTAAGTAGATTAACTGTGCAGGCAGCAGTCTTCCTCTCTCCTCGTCCACACAAGCTTCTCTCTCTGGAGCAGCCACAGGACGGGGATTAATGGGGAGTTGGAAGGGTGGGCAGCTTCCTTGCACTGCACGCTGGAATGGGAGGAGAGAGAGAGAGAGAGAAAGAATGAGAGAGAATGAGAGAGAGAGAGAGGAATCAGAAGCTGTTAAGGCTTGTGGGGCGTCTGGGAGGAGGAGGGGATGGAGACCTTCTCCCCGTTTCCTCTGGGTCTCCCTTCCTCTTCTCCCCAGGTTGCCTTTCCTCCCATCCATTCTTTCTCCCCCCATCCTGAGAGAGAGATGGAGCTGCTTTGCCTGGGATTTTTTGGGCTCTGGAAGGGGCAGTGGGGGAGGGGGAGGGGTTGGGGCTTTGGGCTCCCCAGAACTTCTTTGGGAGAAGCTCCGCTATGAGCCCTGCACTGCTTTCCCAGTGCCCCCCCCCCAAATCTGGCAGAGCGCATTGCATGGAGGATCTGCTGAGGGGCGTTTAGCTGGAGGTGCCTCTGGCCAGGGGTGGAATTGGGGCAGCTCAGGAAAGCCAGGAGGGACGGTTGAAATCCCTTGGCTGGACTTCCCTCCCTCCCTCTGCAGCAAAGGGAAGGGACGGGGAGCCTGATGGGAAGGGAGCTGCAGCCGCCTGCCTTTCCCTTCCAGGCCCTTCCACCCCCCAAGAAGAGGGGGCCAGGGGGGCCATAAAGGGAGCAGGAGCTCTGCTGTGAATGGAGGGGGAAAGTTTGGCTTCTCTCTGCCATTCAAGCCTTCAAGGGCTGCAGCAGAGAGAATCCCCACTTTTCTCTCTCCCTCCGTTCACAGCAGAGCTCCTGCAGCCTCTCCCCCCACATGCTGCCCAGTTATGGGCCCAGCCTCCTCGGCCCTGCAGAATTTGGGGTGGGGGGTTTCTTCTGTTTTCAGAGAGAATTTGGCTGCAGAAACACCAAGGGGGGGCAGCCTTGGATGGTCTGTTCCTCCTTCCCCTTTTCCTCTCAGCCCTGCAAAACCAGGAATCTCCCCCCTCCACAAGCAGCCACTGAGACTGTTCAGGGGAGAGAAGGGGGGGCAGGAGAAGATCAGGGGACAAGAGAAGAAGATCGGAGGGATCCCAATTCTGCAGCCAGGGGAGTTTCTGCAGAGGGGAGGGGAGGGAGGGGGCAGCTCCCAAAGGCCTTGGAGCCAGAATCCTGCAGCTGCATGAAGGGAGAGAGAGAAACCCAGGAAGGATCCTCACTGACTTCTCAGGCTGAGAAAAGAGCTGGGGGGAGATTTCTTCTTTCAGGTTTCCCAAAATGCTGCAGGCACCCAGGGAGGGTGGGGGGGGGGATGCTGCCCCTCTTCCCTCCCCCAAAGAAACCTCGGAAGTTTTCTGATCCTCTGCAGAGGGATTTTTTAAAAGAAACCCCCCCAAAGCCACAAGATCAAGAGCTGCCAGTCTGCAGTAAGATGTGCATCTCGTGGCCAGGCCCATCCATCCCTTCCCCCACCCCTGCACCCCCTCCCAGTGGGCTAAAGAGGGAGCGGGAGGCAGCTGCGGCCTCTGTCTGGAGGCAGCTTTGGGCCTGGTCTGGAGAGGTCAGGAGTGGCTCACCCAGGCAGCTGCTACAACAGCAGGGCTCAGAAGGTCCCATCCTGTGTGTTGCGTCCTCCTCCCAGCTTTCGCCCATGCTCCAGGCCGTTTTCAGGCATGCATAAGCGGGAGATCCTAGTTGAGCTTACTCGTGAGCAACATTGGCCGGGAGAGGCAGGGAGAAAGGCCAATGGGGCTCAGGAGTAAACTGAGCCTCCTAAGTGGGATCGAGCCAGGGGTGGGTTGTGGCTTCCTCTACTGCCGGTTGCTCTGTGCATGTGCAGAAGGCAAGAACAATATGGCCGAGAGAACCGGTTCAGGAGTGTGGCCAGCCTGGGTCATTGTAGGTTCCAGTGACTGAGGCCCCGAAGTTACTACTGGTTCAGCCAAAGTGGTCCAAACAGGTAGAAACCCACCTCTGATCTGGAGGAGTTTTCCATCAGGATTACAAGGGAGAAGATTTCTTCTTGATCAACCCAGGCTATCTGGGAATCACCCTGTTGTTTTCAAAGAAAACAGAAGCTGTTAAACCTTGTGGGGTGTCTAGGAGTAGGGGTTAGAAGACCCCCCCCATTTCCTCTGGGTCTCCCTTCCTCTTCTCCCCAGGTTGCCTTTCCTCCCATCCATTCTTTCTCTCCCCCCTCCTGAGAGAGAGATGGAGCTGCTTTGCCTGGGAGTTTTCTGGGGGGACAGTGGGGGAGGGGTGTTGGGGTGTTGGGGGACCCCAGAACTTCTTTCGGGGGAGCGTCACTCTGAGCCCAGTGCTGCTTTCCTGATGCCCCCCCTGGGCAGAGCGCATTGCGTGAAGGGTCTGCTGAGGGGCGTTTAGCTGGAGGCACCTCTGGCCAGGGGGGGAATTGGGGCAGCTCACGAAAGCCAGGAGGGACGGTTGAAATCCCTTGGCTGGAGTTCCCTCCCTCCCTCCGCAGCAAAGGGAGGGGACGGGGAGCCTGATGGGAAGGGAGCTGCAGCCGCCTGCCTCTCCCTTCCAGGCCCTTCCACCCCCCAAGAAGAGGGGGCCAGGGGGGGGCATAAAGGGAGCAGGAGCTCTGCTGTGAATGGAGGGGGGAAAGTTTGGCTTCTCTCTGCCATTCAAGCATTCAAGGGCTGCAGCAGAGAGAATCCCCACTTTTCTCTCTCCCTCCGTTCACAGCAGAGCTCCTGCAGCCTCTCCCCCCACACGCTGACCAGTTATGGGCCCAGCCTCCTCTGCCCTGCAGTATTCGGGTCGGGGGGGGGGCGGTACCTCTGTTAGGCAGGATTTATTTGCAGAAACGCCAAGGGGGGGGGTAGCCTTTGAGGGTCTTGTTCCTCCTTCCCCTTTTCCTCTCAGCCCTGCAAATCCAGAAATCTCCCCCACCCCTCTCCAAGATATTGTGAACACTTCTTTGAGTGAGGGGTTATTGCCTGCCGTCTTGAAAGAGGCGGTGGTGAGGCCCCTCCTCAAGACGCCTTCCCTGGACCCAGCATTGCTGGAAAATTACCGTCCAGTCTCCAACCTTCACTTTTTAGCGAAGGTTGTAGAGAGTGTTGGCCCAACAGTTTCCGCGACACCTGGAAAAAATTGATTATCTAGACCCGCGCCAGTCCAGCTTCCGACCTGGTCGCAGCACTGAGACGGCATTAGTTGCGTTGGTGGATGATCTCTGGAGGGCACGGGATAGGGGATGTTCCTCTATCCTAGTCCTATTAGACCTCTCAGCGGCTTTTGATACCATCGACCATGGTATCCTATTGCACCGATTGGGGGGGGTTGGGTGTGGGAGGCACTGTATTATGGTGGTTCTCGGCCTAACTCTCTGGTCGGTCGCAATGTGTGTTGGCAGGGGGGCAGAGGTGGGCCTCGAGACCCCTCGTATGCGGGGTTCCTCAGGGGTCGATCCTCTTGCCCCTCCTGTTCAACACCTATATGAAGCCGTTGGGCGAGATCATCCGTGGTTTTGGGGTGGGATATCATCTGTACGCTGATGATACTCAGCTGTACATATCCACACCAGACCACCCCAACGATGCCGCCGAGGAGGTGTCCCGGTGTTTGGAGGCTGCACGGATCTGGATGGGTCGTAACAAACTCAAACTCAACCCGTCCAAGACTGAGTGGCTGTGGTTTCCGGCACCCCGGTTCAGCCAGGTAACTCCAACTCTGGCCATTGGGGGCAAAACACGGGCCCCCGTGGAGAGGGCGCGCAATTTGGGTGTCCTCCTGGATTCCCAGCTATCCATGGAGGACCATGTGGCAGCCATGGCCAGGGGGGCGTTCTATCAGGTACGCCTGATGCGTCAATTGCGCCCCTTACTGGACCAGGCTGCCCTTCGCACAGTCACTCAAGCACTCGTGACATCCCGACTTGACTCCTGTAACGCTCTCTACATGGGGCTTCCCTTGAGGTGCACTCAAAAACTACAGCTAGTCCAGAATGCGGCCGCGCGGGTGATTTTGGGAGCCTCCAGATACTCCCACATAACACCGCTCCTGCGGGAGCTGCACTGGCTGCCTGTGGCCTTTCGGGTGCACTTCAAGGTTTTGACGACCATCTTCAAAGCGCTCCATGGCACGGGACCTAGTTATATGCGAGACCGTCTTTTGCCCCATACATCCCTTCGTCCGATCCGCTCCCACAGAGAGGGCCTTCTCAGGGTGCCGTCGGCCGGGCAATGCCGGTTGGCGACACCCAGGGGAAGGGCCTTCTCTGTGGCGGGCCCAGCCCTCTGGAACGACCTACCCCCCAAACTACGTACCATCTCAGACCTCTGCCTCTTCCACCAGCGTCTTAAGACACACCTTTTCCATCAAGCCGGCCTAACATAACCTCCCGTGTTGACCATTTCTTAGATAGTTTTAATTTGGTGGATTTTATACAATTTTAGCACAGGGTATATTTAATAGTAGTTTAAAATTTTGTATCTTTGCTATATTTGTTATGTTTTAAATTTCCTGTACGCCGCCCTGGGTCCTTTTTGGAGAAGGTGCAGGGTATAAATTTGAATAAATCTAAATCTAAACTGAGACTGTGCAGGGGGAAGAAGGCGGGGGGGACAGGGACGGGACGGGACAGGAGAAGAAGATCCGAAACCCAGGAAATCTCCCCCCTCCAAGCAGCCACTGAGACTGTGCAGGGGGAGAAGGGGGGGGGGGGCAGGAGAAGCTAAGGGGACAAGAGAAGAAGATCGGAGGGATCCCAATTCTGCCCCTTGCGCTGCCCTTTTCGGCTACCGGAGGCCCACATGGATCTCTTTGGGGTACTGGGCTGCCCTCACAGCTTCTCCCTGGACCTGGTTCTGGTAGGGTTTCCTGGCCCTGCAGCGCTCTCTGCACCCAGACCGCTGCTGACCACCGGTGGGAGCTGGCCGAGTGGGGCTTCTCAGAGCAGCATTGCCCCCCTGATCAGCCTGGCTTATGGCTCCCTCCATAAGCCAGGCTGATCAGGCTTATGGTTGCTCTCTCGACCGGCTCCACCGAACATCCCCTTCATCCTTTTGGAGTCGGTCCGCTTTGCCATCCAGGGAACAACCGAGCCAAACTCCTCCTTCCCAGCAGCCCCCCCCAACCCCCCTTGCCCCACCCACCATTAAGCCAACCGATTGTGGGCAACCGCAGCCAACTGGGCGCAAAGCTCAGTTGACAATGAGACTCCAAGGTCTCCCTCCTGCCTGCTTGCCCAGCGCTTGCTCAGCTGCCCCCTCCGATCCCCCAGCTGGATGCAGCCACTCACCGGAGACTGGAAAGTGAGGTTGTCCACCTGCCTTCTTGTCCAGCATTTCCTCAGAGCTCCTGCCCTCCCACTCACCCACCCATCCACCCAGTCTGCCCCAACAGCCTCTCCAGCCTGGGCACAGCCACTTATCGGTTCTTTCTTCTTCTGTTTCCAAACTAAGCCTCAGTTGGTTGGTTGGTTGGTTAAAGTGCTGTTGGATCCTAAAGCTCCATCACTGGAGGCTTTTAAGAGGGAGAACTTTTCGGCTGCCAGCTGGCAAAGGAAGCTCTCAGCCATGACTGGCTCTGCTGTGGCTCCTGTCAGCTGAGTGGACAAAGGGAGCAGGAGGCGGCTTTGGTCTTGGTCTGCTATGAGCTCCAGGCCTGGTCTGGGGAGGTGGGGACTGGCTCACCTGGGCAGCTGCTGCGACAGTAAGGCTGGCCAGGTCCCACTCCATGTGTTGTGCCCCCCTGCCAGCTTTCACCCATGGCTCCATACTGTTTTCAGGCATGCAACATGCGGGAGATCCTAGCTGCAGTTTCCTCGTGAGCAACATTGGCCGGGAGAGGCAGGGAGAAAGGCCAATTGGGCTCCGGGGTAAACTGAGGCTCCTAAGTGGGATTGAGCCAGGGGTGGGTTCCGGCTGCCTCTACTGCCGGTTGCTCTGCGCATGTGCAGAAGGCAAGAACAATTTGGCCGAGAGAACCGGTTCAGGGATGTGGCCAGCCTGGGTCGTTGCAGGTTCCAGTGACCCAGGCCTCCCAAGTTACTACAGGTTCAGCCAAACTGGTCCAAACCGTTAGGAACCCAGCTCTGTTGTTGAGGAGTTTTACATCAGGATTACAAGGGAGAAGATTTCTTCTTGATCAACCCAGGCTTTCTGGGAATCACCCTGTTGTTTTCAAAGAGTTTATGGATCAACTTTTTTTCACTCTTCATTTTATTTGTCGTATGCTCTAGAATGTTCCCTATAATTGACCAACTGTGTTGATTACATTTTCTCTATATTTTGATGAACTTTTCTCCAACTTTTTCATTCACTTATGAAGACAATGGCAGTATTTGTATCCTATTTAATCATATTTGGAGGTGAGACAATTGTAGAAGAAAGATTCAATGTGGGATAAGAAACAAAGTTTTCTATTTTTCAAATTCCTGGATGTTCCCATTCTAGTTTCATCCCTTTCTGGAGAAGAATGAATTTTGGAATATTTCCCTCTTTAAACTGTACTTGGACCAAAATGGAGAGATAAAAGCAGATCTGATCATTGAGGGCTTCTTGATTCTCCCCAAGGAGGATCCCAGGGAAGAGAGACTGGCGTATTTTCAAAGACAGAGACTTTCTATCAGACAAGAGGCTCTTTCACAGCTAAAGTTGCTCAATAAGGTGGGATAAATTTTGGGGTCTTTTCTTTGTTTGCCAAAGCCTGAGGTCCCATTTCAAGTGGGCAAAGCCTATAGCCGTGATGGGGAACCTATGACATGCGTGGCAGAAGTGGCACACAGAACCATCTCTCCTGGCACACGGAGCCATCACCAGTTACTCTTCCGGGTTCGGATGCGAGATGCCTTAGGAGGGCTGGAGGAGAGTGCAGTTCCTCCCTCCCCCTCCCACCTATGGGCTCCATGTCCATCCCAGCCCTCCCTCTTTCATCCAAGGGAGGGGACTTTGAGTGACACCCTTCTCTGAATGTTCACCTTCCTTCACCCCACCTGGTTCTCTCTTGTCTCTACCCCATAGCTCCCTCCCCATTGATTACTCCCTCCCTCTCTCCCTCCCTCCCTCCCTCTCTCTCAAACACACACAAACACACACACAAACACACACACACAAATACCAATCCTGCAGACTCTCCTAGTCTTGTTCTACACGGAGGGGGCGGGCAAACCCCCCCTTCCAACCCTGGGGACTCTTCTATAAAGCACTCCCCTCCTATAAACCAGCCCCAACTTTACCGGGGCAGCCAAAAAATCCCAAAGCGCCTTTCATCTAATTATGCAGAGCTTCCTAGAAATGCTCCACTTGGGGGGATTTGGGAAGTGGGGAGACTGAGAGGGGAGGGGTGGGGTCAGCCTGGTTGGGGGCTCTGCAGTGACTCCCTCTGCCAGACCCCCACAGGGGAACAATTGAAAATGTCAAGTTGGAATCTGGAGGAGCAGAGAGAAAGAGAGAGAAAGGAGAGAGACAGACAGACAGACAGACAGACAGACAGACAGACAGACAGACAGACAGAGAAAAAAAACAAAAAGGGATTTTATGGCCAGTAATAAATGAGCTTCAGGGTCTCGGAGGGTCTGTGAAGCCAAGCAAAGCTCCCCCACAGCCTTTCAGGAAACAGCCTGGTTTCATTGGTCCTTGAGGGAATCCTCCAGATTCCCTCAAAGGCTGGGGACACATCGGATGCTCTGGCTTAATGCCCCCTGCCCGACTTTGCCCCCTCCCCAATGCCCTTGCTCTGCCTTAAACCCCCCTGGCTTTTTCCCCCTCCCCACCACCAGGCAACCCCTCCACAAACACCACAGCTCAATCCAACCCGAGCCATTGCAGGGTTTTGAGGGGAAGGCAGCCATATCATTTGGAGTATATTCAAGGGTAACAGGCGTATTTGATGGAGAGGGGGAGGGAATATAAATGTTGTAAAAAAAGTGCGTGTCCCTCACTCAGCCACGCCCCTCCCTTCTTCCTCCCACCCCCCACCCTTCCCTCAGCCCCCAGCTCCCCACTGATTCCCCTGCCCTTCATTTTGCATTGCAGTTCTGCTCTTCTTGCGCCTTTGTCTTCTCCAAGGTTTAAATTATACAGCAGGGCAGTTCCCCCCACCCCCAATTTTAGATTATGTGGAACGCTCCTGTCCTCCCCTCCCCCCATAGGCTGGTCCTGCTGGGTCCTTCGTCCAGGAAGACCAGGTTGGGGGGGGGGGGCAGGAAAGCACAAGGACCCCTGAAATCTGGAGCCAGCACATGCGCACCAGGAATGGTTGGATGGTTGGTGTGCATGGGCATGCCAGATGATCACCTAGTTTTCAGTGCGTGCGCACGCTCACACCCATATTGGCGCAGTGGTGCCAAGAAGGTGCCAAGAAGGTTCACCAACACTGCTCTAGTCTAGACTATTAAGTAGAAAAGTCCTTTATTGCAACATTAAATGCCAAAAGCAAAAGGGAGGAAGTAAATGAAGAATCTGAAAGATGTTCTACCTCCTGCATCTGTTCAGAAGGAGTCAGAGGTTTCCTATTTACCTCAGTGAAGACCAGAGGCTCCTTGTCTCCATCCATTTCTCCCTCCGTTTTCCATGGATGGAGAGTCCTAACATCTTTTCTTTGGCCTTCCTTGTTCTTCTGCTCAGTCCCTGCCTCAGTCCAGATGTGTGGAAAGTTGTCATCCTGGATTTGTCAAGAGGGCCCGAGAAGGAGAGCCAGTTTGCTGCTATGACTGCGTTCCTTGTCCGGAGGGGACCTTCTCCACTCAGGAAGGTGAGTCACCCTGAGGAAAATGGGAGGCTTTGTGGAACTGGATCCACCCAGAAGATTTCCAAGAAAGTGCAAGTTAAATGATAGATCGAAGCTCACCTGGTTTTTTACATTTATTTTTAACCTGCAGAATTTCTTATCTAAAAGGAAGTAAATCAAAAAGACTTGGAAGGAGGGGCTGGGAAGAGATGGGAGGAGGGGGTGGCAGACTGAGCAAGCTTTACTAACAGCAGAGAAAATCTCTCTCCTGCTTCTTAGTTTGGACTTGTGCTGCTAAGTTCACCTTTCTAGGAACATCTGAGTTCTTTGGAACTGGATGGATTGTGTGAAGTCCACTTTCTGAAAGACCTTGCAATTCACTGTATATTGGATCCTCCCCTTGAGGATCACTGAGAAGGAGTCACTGGTCCATAATGTGGGGCTGTGGATAGTTATGGTGGGGAACTCATTGCACAAATATTCTGCCAGTCATGTAGATCAGTCAATCAGAATAGAGCTGGAATGAACCTTAGAGGTCATTTAGTCCTACACCCTGCTTAAGCAGGAGACCCTGCACCAGCGGTGCTTTCCCTAACGGTTCTGTGGGTGTGGCTTGCTGGGGAGCTCATGTGACTGAGTGGGCATGGGCAACTTTTTTTTTACTTTTTAAAAGCATTTTCAAACTACTGTTTCTCCTGAAAATGCTTTAAAAAGTAAAAAAAAAAGTCTAATGATCAGCTGTGTTAAAATCAGCTGTGCTGCGTAATCGTCAGAACTTTTCTTTATACTTCTTAAAGCACTTTTTGCTACCAGTTTGAGTGAACTGCCCCAACCGGTAGCATTTCCTCCCTGCCCTGTATCATTTCAAAGGAGTGATTGTTTAATGAAATTGTTTCAAAAATGCTTCTTGGAAAATGCCCCTGGTATCAGCTGTTATCCAAAGAAAGTATTTATTGTAAGATAAAAGGACAGAATGTTAAAGAAAATTGCTTTTCTCAGATGCGGAAAAATGCACCAAGTGTCCAGATGATAAATATCCAAATAAGAACAGAGTCCAATGTATCCCCAAAGTTGTAACCTTCCTGTCTTATGAGGAACAACTGGGCATCATCCTGGTCTCTTCTGCTCTACTATTGTTCTTAATCACAGACCTTGTTTTAATCATCTTCATCAAATACGGAGAAACTCCCCTTGTCAAAGCCAACAACCGGGACCTCTCCTACATCCTCCTGGTTTCCCTCCTGCTTTCCTTCTTGTCTTCTTCTCTCTTCATTGGTCAACCAAGGAAAGCCACCTGCCTTCTCCGACAAACGGTCTTCAGCATCATCTTCTCAGTTGCTGTTTCTTCTCTCTTGGCCAAAACCATCACGGTGGTGCTGGCTTTCCTGACCACAAAACCAGGAAACCAAGCAAAGAGATGGTTGGGGAAGAGCTTGGCCAACTCCATCATCCTCTCTTCTTCTTCTGTCCAAGTGATCATCTGCTCCATCTGGCTGGGAGTTTCTCCGCCCTTCCCTGACTCTGACCCCCACTCCCAGCCTGGAGAGATCATCCTGCAATGCAACGAAGGGGCTGTTGTCATGTTCTACGTCACCCTGAGCTACATGGGCTTCCTGGCTGCCATCTGCTTCACGGTGGCTTTCCTGGCCAGGAATCTGCCTGGGGCCTTCAACGAAGCCAAGCTGATCACCTTCAGCATGCTGGTCTTCTGCAGCGTCTGGGTGACTTTTGTGCCCACCTACCTGAGCACCAAAGGGAAATACATGGTGGCTGTTCAGGTCTTCTCCATCCTGGCCTCCAGTGCTGGGCTGCTGGGCTGCATCTTCATCCCCAAGTGCTACATTATCATTCTGAGACCAAACCTGAACACAAAGGAGCATCTCACAGCCAGAACAAATGTAAAAACATGAGATATAACAGCATTGTGATATTGGAAGAATTTTTAAAGTTTCTTTTATTTGAAAAAATATTTTCTTTCCACTTTGGTAGTATGCAGGAATAAAAGAATAATATATATATACGTTTCTTGTAGTTCTCTTCCCTTTCATTTCAATAAATCTTGCGGAAAAGAACTAGATGGTCAATGAACCTAACACTTTATTTAAAAAAATCATTTGAGTCATTTTTCCTACTGACAGAGGGCTAAAAGTGTAGATATGTGAAAGAAAGACTAGGAAAAGAGATAAGATGGAAGCCTGGGAACCAACTTCAAGAATTGTTAATCTCCATGAGAACCATTGGAAGAAGAGAATGAGCTGGAATGCCATGTTTGACTTTCTCTCAGCAGGGAAGCAAATCTTCATTTGCTGATTTCCTGATAAAAACCCTCTTGGCAGAAAGTCCTGACTACAAAGGCTGTCTAAGGTTTCACTTTGGAGTAGTTTTTACTTAGTTGTCTACCTCTAAGAACTTCCCACTCTATTTTCTCTTTCTTTCCTCATCCAGAGAATTAAAACAGGAATATCTAATGATATTCAGACCCTTTAATTTCCCACTCTAAAATTTCTAAAGCATTTTCTCTGCTCCTCTTCCAAGCTTGTCTTGTGTGTGAAGGGCTGGAGAAGATGCCCAGAGAAAGGGGACCTTGAGACTCTCCCCAGGAGGAGGTTGGAGGGATCCTGTCTAAAGGCAGCCGCATCATTGACCAGGTCACAAACCTTCAATGCTGCATAACATCCATCCAGGTCCAAGAAGGGGGAGAATAAGGGGGGGGGGGACTTTGAGGTTTCTAGGAAGAGGCCCCCATGGAAGCTGCTCTGCTCTCCAACCACAGAGATTGATGATCAATTGGGAATCAATTTTTATATTTTAGAATGGTTCCTAATTGGGAATAGGATCCCTTTGCAAAATCCATTCTAAGGATATAAGAAAAGCTCTGATGGATCAGATGAAGGTCAGTCTAAGATTCACACAAATCCTTCTGGTTCTCCCACAAGCAGAAGAAGGCAGAGACTGATGGCTTTGCCCCCCATGGAACAGGCGTCTCCCCACAATTCCACTTTCTTCCATCAAACCACTCAGTATTGGGCAGTCGTCCATCTCCCTCTCTAGGAATCCCCAATTCTGGTATCCCACATGAATCTTCACACCCCCAATCAATAAGTACTGAGGCAGGACTGGAACTCAGGGCCTCCTGGTGAGTGGTCCAAAGAAACCCAGCCAGTTTTCTTGCTTAAGATGGGACTAGAACTCCCCACCCCCTGGGGATTATCTAAAGTCACCTGACCTGCAATCCTGTCTATGGCAGAACTAGAACTCAGAGACTCCTGGACAGTGGCCCCAAAGTCCCCCAGTTGGCTTTCAGGCCTAAAGCAGGACCGGAACTCAGAGTCCTCTGATGATTGGCCCCAGGGGAACCACAATGGCTTTTATTTTGAAGGGGGGATTAAATCTCCAGTGTTTGGGGCAAAATCCCTCGGATGGCTTTGATTCTCTGCCCCCCCCCCCCGGCACTCCTCGCCCCTCCAACACAAAAGGCTCCTCCTGCAGCTGCGCCTCCCGGCTCCCCCCTCACCTTGCCCAAACAGACAGCTGTCACTCAAGTTCTTCGCCTGCCCTGCTCCCTCACGCCCAGGTCGGGTAGGGCCACCCCCGGTAGGCGGTCTGCCTGAGCCCCCTGCCCTCCCGCCGCCTTGGCCCTGCGGATGCCCTCCTGGGGCTGGTGGGGGCGCAGCGAGCGAGAGAGGAGCCAGGAGGGGTTTCCTGCCAGCTGGCGTGCGGGGAACGAGGCCACGGGTAGCTCCACGCCGCTTTCCTCCCGGGCCGAGCCGGGGTTCCGTCTCCCAAAGGCCGAGGAGAGCCGCAGGGGAGCCCGGGAGGCGGGCAGGGCGAGCACCTGTCCCGGGAGCTGCGCGGGAGAAGCGCCTGGGAGGAAAGGCGGGCTGCCCTCGGACTTCAGCTCAGCGCTGCCTCGCCGGACGCAGCCAGGCAGGGCGGAGGGGACGGCGGTGGCAGAGCCCTTCTGGGGGAGGGGGAGCGGATGGGTTGCGACGCGTCGGCCCGGGGAGAAACAGCGCCGGCTACACACTTGGTTGCAGGCACTTCGGGGAGGGAAGGAGCAGCGGCTGCCCCAGGTGGCTCCTCTCGGGAGGGGGAGGGGGTGTGTCAAATCGCCCCCCTTTTTTTGTCTGCCTCCACGGTGCTTTGAACGCAGCTGCGGAATCGAACTCTTCCCCTCCCCACGACCTCAGAGGACGCCCCGGCTTCCCTTCTCTCCCCCCATGACGCTCCCCCCATCTTTCTCCGACCGGGCGGCGGTCCTTCTGCCTGGCAGCTGCCGCTGAGAGCTCAGTGGAAGGGCAGCCAAAGGGCCCCGGCCCCCTTCGGCCCCTTTGCCGGCTCTTCCCCCTCCCCCCCCCCCCAGCCCGATCTTCTGCCTATGTGGACGTTGTAGGAGGGGGAGGCTGTTGGGGGAGGCTCGGCCCTTCTCCTCACCCCCAACTGGAGGCAGCGACCTCTGGGGAAGGGAAGGCTCTGTCTGCCTTGTAGCCGGCATGAAAGACGACCCTCTCCAGACCCAGGTGGGCCGAAATCTTCCTTCTCTCCTGGTTCAGGTAGACCCGCTTCCTCCCCTCGCAGACCTCCCCCCCCCCCTCCAGCCCCTTTGGGAGCCCCGGAAGAGCCTCGCCTGGCCGACCAGGGACCCTCGCGGCTCCTTCTTAGTACCAGCAGAGGATGGAACCTCCGGGTGGGGGGATTTAGGGGAAGAGGCTGCAGCACAGGGTCACATGGCCTTGGCTTTATGGTACCAGGGGGGTCTCCAAAAGGAGCAGGAAGACCCCCAGTCCCTCATTCAACCCCCATGGAGTCCTCCATTCCCTCGACTGGTGGGTCAGGCAAGGGCACCCAGGCGACCCGCCCACCCAGTGTCCAGAGGCTGTGAAAGACCTGGTGGAGAGGAAGCAGCCCCCCATCGCTTGGAAGGCAAGGGACAGGATGGGGCCAGGGGACTTGCAGGAATCCCCCACTCCTCTCTCTGAGGGTCCCTGCCCGTCTCCCCAAGCCCGAGGGGTGGAAGCCTCCTGCTCCTCTCCTTCCAATATCTTCACCCGGGGAGATCCAGCTGCCCCTCCCCCTCTTCCCCAGCACCCCCGCCTCTCCCTCCATTCTTTAGGGATCTTCCCTGGGGCCCTTTAGGGGGTTTCTTGCACTTTGATGAGGTGATTAAAAGGAAGCATGTTTTCCCACTCGCTAATTGGGGGAAATGGAGACAATGCGGGGGAGGACAATGTAGGGGGGGGAGCGTGGTATGTCCTCTGCGGATGACAGGAGGCGTCCAACAGATCCTCTCCAAAGCCAACGGAAAGGCCACAGAAGGGAGACCTCCGTGAACAGGGCACAGGTCTACCAATAAGGGGCGAGGGAAGGATTCGAACCCCCCCACTCTTTTTCTCCTCTGGATCCTCCTCATATTCCAGACAAGGAACAATGGATGGAGACTGAAGGAGGAGAGATTCAACCTGGAAACGAGGAGGGATTTTCTGACAGGGAGAACAGATCAACCCGTGGAATGGAAGTGGCCTAATTGTGGAGGGTCTCCTGCTTGGGAGGGGGCTGGACTAGATGACCTCCAAGGTCCCTTCCGTCTCTGTCATGATTCATCTTCTCAAACTCTGCTTGAAGGTTTCCTTCTGGGCCCTTTGAGCTGCCCCTCCTCCTTCCCCCCAGTGGGTAACCCCCCCCCCCCTTGCAGATAGCGAGGAAGGGGCCACTGAGGCAGGGCTGCCCTTTGCCAAGATGGAAGTGGCCGACAGAGTCTCCGGGGCTCCAGACCGACTTTGGGCAGCAACATCTGGGGAAGGTGAGGGTTCGTCGGGGGGGGGGGGCAAAGGGGGGGGCAGACGCTGTTCCTCTCTCTCCAGGCTCATGTCCAGCATTCCACTCCCAGCTTAAGGGGTCCTTAGCCTGGTGGGGAGGAGCCCTTCTTCCTCCAGACCAACCTTAATGCTCAGAATCTACCTGTTTGATTTCCTCCCCCCCAGGAATGGCCCCCCTGGGAGCTTCTTCTTGAGGCTGCAGAAGGAGACCACCTCTGCAGGGGTCCTGCCCCTCCTCCTTCCGCTCCAGCCGAAGCCCCTCTGCCCCAGAGGGAAGGCCCCCCTCGCTTAGGAAAGGCGGCTGGTCTATTGGGGAGGAGGGTGGGGGTCTCTCAGGGGAAGGCTGGCCAAGGACCCACCTGGACATGGCTGGGAGCATGGAGGCATGTCTGAAGTGGGCTGAGTTCAGGGTCTTCGTGCACCAGGAAGCAGAGTTGGGTTGGGGAATCATGACAGCTCCTCTTAATACAGAGGACTAGAAACTTTGTACTCTCCATAGCTCAAGGTAGTTTCTCCCACCCCTTCCTGAGCTTTGCCTTCTGTCACCGCCTGCAAAATTCTTGTGGGTGGTTTTTCCGTGTTGGGGGGGGGGGGGGCTTCATAACTGCAGAGGCCTTAGCTTCCCTTAGATTCTGAGGAAATGTACCCCATTTCACATAAAGGCTTACAATGATTCATTTAGTGACTGTTGGGAGTAACAATAGCTCTGAAAAAAGTAAATGATTACCATTTTTCACACCTACGACCGTCACATCATCCCCATGGTCAGGTGTTCAACATTCGGAAGCTTGGCAACTGGCATGTACTTATGACGGTTTCAATGTCCCAGAGTCATTGATCCCCTTGTGTGACTTTCTGACAAGCAAAATCAATGGGGACGTCTGTTTCACTTAACAACCGTGTTACTAGCCTAAGAACTTTAATGACTCCTTTAATGACTCCTTTAACGACTGTGGCAAGAAATGTCATAAAATGGGGAAAAACTCCCTTAACAACTGTCTTGCTTAATAACAGAAATTTTGGGCTCGGCTGTGGTCGTAAGGCAAGGACTTCCTGCCTTTCAGTTCCTTGCTGTCAGCTCTGCTTCCAAAAGGCAACCTGGAAATTGGACACTAATGTTGAAACCTTCCAAATTTCTCCATTAATGCCCTTGATGGTCTTTAAAGTATAGGCAGTCCTCGATTTACGACTGAAATTTGGCCCAGAATTCCCATAGCTAAGCATTGTGGTTGTAAAGAACATCCCCACCACTCAGCAATGGCAATCCCTGCAGTCACGGTTGCTGTCCTTAAGCGAATCCCACCGTCATTAGGTGAGGCAACTTGGTCAGTGGGGAAGCCAGTGGGAAGTCTCAGGCCTGAAGGCAGGGAAGTGGGGGGGGGGGGGGGGGAGGCTCAGAAAAGTTCCTAAAAGCCCAGATGTTCCCATCCTGACTCAGCCCCTCCTTGGACCTGGAGGAATGCTGGGGATTGAGCCCTCTTGCCACAGTCAAGGATGCAGCTGCTTTCACCCAGGATCCCTTCAATCTCGTCCCAGGGGAGGATCTCAAGGTCCCCTTTCTCTGGACATCACCCAAGCCTTCCCAGACAAGAGAAGCTCGGAAGAGGAGCAGAGAAAGGGCTTTAGGTAGAAACCGTAAAGCGTCTGAATGTCATTAGAGGTTCCTCTTTTACTTCTCTGGGCGATGAAAGGGGGGGGGAAAGCAATAGGAATTTCTTAAAGGTGGACACATAAAGAACAATAACAACAATCTCAACTTGAAATCCTAGAGAACTGTTGTGATCAACACTTTCTCTACAAAGGATTTTGCCAGAAAATGAAGGAGGAACCACGTAATCGTAATGGATATTTGCTTCCCCAGCTGAGAAGAGCGAAACATTTCAGGTGAATCTGCCGTTCCAATGGTTTCCATGGAGATGATCAAAGAAGCTTTTTGGAGTTTGGTTCCCACAGCATCCATCTTATCTCTTTCCTATTCGCTCTCTCACACATAGACACATTCAGCCCCTGTCAGTTGGAATCATTGCTCCAATGGTTTCTTAACAGGTGTCACGTTCATTGGCAGTTGCTGAAATGCAAATTCCTCCGAATGATTTTCACAGAGTTCTCTTTAGCAAGATTTATTGACATGAAAGGGAAGGGAGTTGTAAGAATTCAAGTCATTCAACTATTTCCCATTTGGAAACAAGGAGACATGATGTTCTTTCACTCCTACGTACTATAAGTGGAAATAAATTATATCTTCTTTCAAATTAAAGGAAATCCTACAATTATTTAAATGCCATAATGGTGATAACACTTTAAAAACTTCTCATGTTTCTACAGTTGTCCTGGCTGTGAGATGCTCCTTTGTGTTCAGCTCTGGCCTCAGAAGGTTTTGGCCAAGAGAGAAGAAACAGCAACTGAGAAGATGAGGCTGAAGACAATAAACACACAGAGAAAATCAAGTAAAAAGAGATGGAGAAATCAAGGCTGCCCCTCACCCCAAGGGAGTAATGAAGGGGGGGGGGGAGAGAAAGGGGAGCCCAGGAGCCTCGTGTTGCAGATGGAAAGCATATATGCATGAATCCTCTTTTCAACTTCCATCTTCAGAGACCAGGGAATATGGAAGCCCATATCCCATGTTCCCCTGCCTCCCTTTCCCATGCACAGGCCAGGCAAGGGGGCTCTTGCAGGGATGCCAGACAGGACTCTGCCCGGCTGAGTGGGGAGCCCCTCTTGGGAGGAGGAAGCTGGGGAACCTAGTGTTGAGGAAGGGTAGCAGGGAATTCTCCCTTCTGCAGCGTCATTGGTCTCCGGGCAGAGTCTCCCTTGACTTCACCTGATGGAAGAGAGAAAAGAGAGGGAGGGGGAATATGCTCAGTCTTGGGGGGGGGGGGCGCAGCTCAAGGGGGTCCATGCCAGCCCTTCAAGGGGAGGGTGGACTTCCTTTTGCCCTCCCCCCCATCCAACATGGAGTGGGGCTGCAGTGGATGAGCGAAGCCCCACAGCCTGTGAGGACTTAGGGGTCTCTGAGTGGGCTGGCTGGGGAGTTCTTGGCCACCTTTTCTCTCTCTCCCTCCCTCCCTCTCCCTCTCCCTCTCTCTCCCTCTCTCCATCCTTGGGAATGGCCCTCCCCTAACCCCGTGGGATCCCTGCCCTCCCACCCCCCTCCCGGAAGCTTCCTGGCAAAGGGGCTGCTGGAGGGCTGCTTGTACCCGCAGCGCTGTGGGGTTTTCTGACCCACCACAAAGAACAGCTCGGTTTGGGGTCCAATAATCGCTGTTGTGGATGTCAATGGGGGGGGGGGAATAAGAAGAGGACGAAGCGGTAATCCCTGGCTGAGAATCAGAAAGAGAACAACGGAAGGGGAGGGTCCCGTCTGGGGCTGCCATGATGACCCCCCTTGAGCTGCAGCCCCGCCCCAATACCCAACAGATCCCCCCTCCCAATTTCTCCCCTTCTCTCTCCAGGATGGATTCTCTCCTCCTTCACGTAGCCACAAGGAATTCTGCCTGGAGACCAATGACGCTAAAGCAGGGAGAATTATCATTGGTGCTTCTCCTGGTTCTGGCCCTTCCCATCCTGCAAAGTCCAAGATCAAAGTTTCCTTACCCCAATTCAGAACCGCTGATTCCACGTTTCAGTTCAGAGATGAAGGTTTCGGCCATTGGAAGAGGGGCTGCGATGGAGGAGAAGAGGGGAGGGGCACCTCTAGAGACAGCCTGGAGTCCACAGGGGTTCATTCAAACTCCCCAATGAGGCCCCCAGAAATCTCCCCTGTTGATGATAAAGAGAATGCATAATCCTACATGTATGAACCGCAGCTAGAATTGTATTTGCACAAGATTGGAAGAATGTAGAGATTCCTATGAATGGGCAGAAATATTCCATCTGAATGGGCAGAAATGAACAGATTAACATTCGCAATGAAGGAGAAAGAGGTCAAACTGAATATCATATGATTTAGGAAGTATTTTACCAATGGTTGGAGAATAAAAAAAGGAGTTTGGAAGTGGAGAAGGCTAAAACACAAATAGAAAATATATTAAGATAGAGACATAAAGAAGATGAAAACTGTTAGTAAGTGTATGGTGAGAATAAGGATGTTTAATGTTAACATGGTATCATCACTAGAAGATATTAAGAAAAACGGAGAGTTTTATAATGTTTAAATGTTCAAAATATTATAATACTAAGCATAAGGATGGTAATGTGAATGTGAATGTGAAAGATGTGGCAAATGAAGAACGATGTTGCACAGAGATGTTTCTACTCAGACGACACACGGCGTAAGGAAAGATGGAGTGTTTATTTTTGTAATTGAAGCATAATAATAAAAATTATATATAAATATACCGCATATAAAAGAAAGCACCCCTGTTGCACAGGTGTGGATCCCAGGCTCAGCACAGGAAGATTCCCTGGGTAAGTGAGTCCAATGGGAACCCGGGAAGTCCAGGGAAACCGTCCCTGAATCTCAGAGGTCAGGAGAGATGCCAGGGCTCTAGAACTGGGCACGTTGCTCCAGCAATGCTCAAGTCTTCAGAGCGGGATGAAGCAGGCAATGCCAGGGCAGCCCTTGACGAGAGGGAAGGTGGCCTCCTCACAAGTAGCCCGGCTGACTGGCATTGTACCTGCCCCCCCCCCCGTCTGCTCTACGTGTCCTTGGATCAGGAGGAGGTGGGACTCCACATCCCCCTCATTGCTAATGGGCAGCAGTTGCTCCTGGTCCTCAACCTTTACTCCTCCGATGACCCAGCTGAGACTGCTCCATCAGGCCAGAGCCCTCCGAGCCCCCATCCTGACCAACACTCGACTCCCTGCTTCTTCTCTGCTGACTGAAACGCCCCCTCCTCCTCTGAACCCATGTAGAGAGAAGGGCCTGTGGGGGTGGGGGATACATGACAGGTGGGGGCCCTGCATGAGATGTCTCCTTCAGGAGAGTCACCAGGAGGAGCTGGAAGTCTGGGGAGATACACAGGAGCTCCAAGGGAAGGAGACCCTCCCGAGTGGCTAGGAGAGGGGAAGGCCTGCGATGATCAGCCAAGGCCTTGATGGTCATGGAGGGTCAGAAAGAAAGGGACAGATGGAACACTGTACTCAACTGCCCCCATTATATGTTGATCCAGAGATCCTCTGTCTCTGAATCTCCTTCCACCCTCCCTGTGTCTCCTCTTCAGGGCTTCTCCCTATGGGAAGCCTCTCCTGCCCAGTCCTCACATTCCGACGGTTCCTCCCTCCTGCGGCCCCTTTCCTGGGAGAGAAGAGAAGGGCTCCTTCTGAAGCCCCCCCACCCTCCCTGCATGGATCTGGTTTCCCCCTGAGGGAATCCTTTGAGGGGAAGGGAGGGAACCGAGGGTTGAAATGGCTTCTCCTCTTGGCTCTCCGGCTGCTTTTCCTTCAATACCTTTGAGGCCCCCATTGAGATGGAGGGGACCCTCCTCCCGGGTTATGTCCAGCTCCTTCCAAGATTGGGCCCTGAGTGACCCTCCTCCACCCCCAGAGACAAAGAGAGAAACTCCCATTGAAGGACAAGAAGGAGAGATCTTAATTTGTGTCTCTTCTTTGACCCTCCCCAATATTATTTTCCCCTCTGATTATAATTGGGGGACCTTGGAGGCTCTTTTCCTTCTGACTCCGTCCCAGAGAACTGGAGGCCTCCTTGCTGGGCCTTTCCTGGGGGTCACCAGAGGAGCCGGTTTCTTTCTCCTCCTCCGTGGGCCCCCCTTCCCTGAGACTCAGAAGAGGAGGGAGGGGCAGGGAAGGCCGGACTGAAGGGGGGAAAGCCTCAGAAACCCCCCTCCTTTTTCCCGTTTCCTGCAGAGGGGAGAGAAATGCTCCTTTTCCCTCCAGGAGCCCCTCCTGCTTCTGGAAAGCCCCCTCCTCCCTTCTCTCTGCCCCCCCACAAGGGGAGACTCGGCTTCTCTCTCTCTGGGGAGACAAAGGTGTCCCAGGATTAGAGACGGGGGTCCTTCTCCAGGCGCTTTGGATGGGGGGCAAAACCTTTGGCTGAACCTGGCAGGAGGGAATGTGGGACTCAGTTCTTTCCCTCTTTTGGCTCTGGGACTTTATCTCCTCTGAGGACGGATGGATGGATGGATGGGGGGCAACAGCCCAGAACCCCTCCTGGGTATGATCTGGGGGTCCTTCTGAATCCCCAACTCCTGCCTGAGGAGCAGGGGGGGCAGCTGTGATCAGGAGGGGCCATGGCAGAGTTTGGGGTGTCCCCCACAATCGCTCCCTTTCCTGGGCCACCTGGCTCCCTTCAAAGCCACTCAGGCCCTGCTCTCCCCCAGGATGGACTACCGCAGGGCTCTCTCCGTGGGGCTGCCCTTAGAGAGCATCCGGGGACTCCGGCTGAGGCAAAAGGCAACTGCCAGGACAGTTGTGTCTCTGCCTAAACAGCCCTGGACAAAGAACAGGAAGACCTCCATTTACGACGGTTCTTTTAGTTCAAAGTTAAGAACAGCACTGTAAAAAGGGACTTACAGCCATTTTTCATCCTTACAATTACTGCAGTATCCCCATGGTCGCGTGATCAAAAGTCAGACGTTTGGCAGCTGTCTCATATTTATGACGGTCGTAGTGTCCCCGACTCATGGGATGGCCTTTTGGGACCTTTTGGCAAGGAAAGTCAGTGGGGAAGCCAGATTCATTTAACAACAGTGGCAAGAAAGGTCATAAAATGGGGGCAAAACTCATTTAACGACTGTCTTATTTAGCAACATAAATTCTGGGCTACATTGTGGTCATAAGACAAGGACCGTCTATGGGCTTATTTGGAAGCCTCCACCCCAAATGGTGAAGCCACATTCAACACAAAGACCCACAACTGTGCACACAAAGGGCCAGAGTGTGACTGTGACAGGAGGGGCTGAATGGAGGCAGGTGGGAACTCCTGGGACTTGGATGCCTTCAGACGAAGCCCCTTCCTCACCTGGGAGGAGACCCCAGTTAGATCCCCCCAGGGAGAGACACACACAGAAGGGGCAGAAATTGGGATCTGCTTCACCTCTTTCTTGAACTCTGAGCAACTGTGTTCCTTACAATCTCTGCCCCTTCTGACCTCTGACCTCCATTTAATGAACGTGGGATATTATGGGATGCAAAGTTTGAGTCCATGGAACTGATTTCCTATGCAAAGGTGGCTTTTATCCCGTCCAATCAACTTTCCCCTTTCATTTCTCCTTCTTGTGCCAACTAGAAAAAGGAAGGTAAGAGGGATCTCTGGGGTCTCCCTTTTCCTAGGGAGATCCCACTTTATCAGGGCACCCTCAGAAACGGCTTCTAGGGGATCTTCCGACTCGATTGCTTCTTGGGAAGGTGAACCAAGGCAGATTTGACTCTCAGGCACAAGGAGTTTTGGAATCACCTCCAGTTGAGGATTAGTACAGGGCCCTGATGGTGAACCTATGGCACGCCTGCCCCAAGGGCCATGTGTAACCACGTCACCCGACACGCGTGACCTTGTCTGTTTGTTTTCCAGGTCTTTGGCACGCATGTGCATGCGACAATCAGCTGTACTTCACGCACCTGGCAGTGCTGAACACCAGCGTGCACATTCACACCAGCCAGCTGATCGTCCGGTGTTTATGCGCACCAGGACCCGGAGGTTAAACTTTTCCAGAGCGCAGCCCCTCCCTGCATAGCAGTGCCAAAAACCAGAGTGCACATGTGAGCCACCCAGCTGATCTTTGGGCAGGCATGTGCCCCAGAATCCGGAAGTTCAGTTTTTCTGGTATGTGGCCACAACAAACACACTCACACACAATGCGTGATGTTTCCGCACCATTTTGGCACTCAGTGCAGAAAAGGTTCACCATCCCTGGCTTAGAGACTTCTAAGAACCAACCAGGATAGCTTCCAAACCACAATCAGGGTCTTGAGGTTATATGTCAGTCCAACTAATTGTGGCATGTTTCACATCTGATGGCCATAAAAATCCATGGTTTCTGCCTTATGCAAGCCGGCCAATGGCTGAGGGTCTCTTCAGGTGTGTTTGTTGCTTTCCCAAATGGAGGCCATGTGTGGAGAGTTGTTGGTCTGCATCCGTGTTTTTCAAACTTCAAGATGAATGGACTTCAACCCCCAGAATTCCCCACCCAACAATGCATCTCCCAGGATTCTCTGGCCATCAGGCTGTCCATGGAATTCTGGGAATTAAAGTCCGTTCATCTTCAAGTTCCCACTATGAAAAATGCTGGTCCATATTCTCCCCTTCTGTCAGGAGTTAAACTCTGCACCAAGACTTGGCTAATCCACACATTTCTGAGTAAGCAGGAGAGAATTTTGCAGATGAATCCTGGGTTGTTTGGCTAATCCCTGATTAGGTTTCCTCCTTTTAAGCTTTTGTTTTATATCTCTAGTTTTTATCTATTTCTCCCCCTTGGAAGACCCAGCCCTGCATGGCTTCTCTCCCACAGGAGCCTCTCCTGGAAAGGCACGGGGCCCAAGCAAAGCTGAAGAACCTCCCCCCCCCCAACATTCAGCCCTGGGACCCATAAACCAGGATAGGCTCCACCAAGGAATCAGTGGTGGGGTCAGCTGCCCCAGATCCCCTCCTCCTTTCTGGTCATCTTGGGCCTTTTCTATGGGTCTGGGCTTTGCTTTCCCAAGTGCCTTATGCATTGCAATAGGTGGCAGTGGAACATGGGACTTGGGTTCCCTCCTTCCCAGGACTCAAAAGATGGACCTTGGAGGGGGCTTAATTTAATTTAGTTTTAATGAATGTTATTTTTGTATATATGTTTATTTATATTTTATATTCCCTGTGCGCCGCCCCGGGTCCCTTTGTGGTGAGATGGGTGCGGGGTATAAATGTGAATAAATGAAATGAAATGAATGAAATGAGTCTCTATAGCTCCCCCTTTCCTGCCCCCCTTTCATTCCTCCCTTGGGGTGAGGGTCAGCCTTGATTTCTCCATCTCTTTCCACTTGGCTTCCTCTGACTTCTCCCTCTCTGTTTGTTTATTTGTGGGTGTGATTTTTTTTCAACTAGGCAAAGTTCTGAGAACTACTTTTCCATTCAAGTTGAATTTATTCTTGAAGTCTGGCCACACTGTTGCATCAGCCCTTTTGTTGAGCTTTGACTTTCAAAAGAAAGCAGATGTTGGTGTGGACTCAACAGGCAGCTACTTCAGATCTGTGACATGTTGGGGCATTAACTGCCTCCCAGGGTTTTCTCTCTAACCACGATGCCACTTTTCTAGTTAGCTTCAGCCACAGGTGCCGTGTATTCCCTCTGGGGCCAGTTTCAAGCATGGAGACCCCAAATCGCTAAATATTAGATGATGGTTTTAATCCACTCTCTGCCCCTGTTATTATGATTCACATGGGGATGATTTCCCTTTCTTTTCGCCCCAGAGAATTTCCCAACAATCTTTGAGTCCAAGAATGGATTGAATTCTCCAGAGATCCCTCCTGAGAGGGAGAATTATGATAAAAGTTTCAGCTCTGCTCTTTGGCCGAATCCTCCAGGGGAGACTTTGGGCAGAGAAATAGGGAGTTTGGGGACAGGCAGGGTCTGTGCTCTTGAATGTCCATCTCTCTCCTTTCCAGATGAAGCTGAGTGTTTCTCTGGGTTTCAATCAGGAAAGACCCTGGATCATTTTCCACCTTATGAGAATCCTTTGAATCCTTCTAATTCTTCTTTAGAAACAGGATGGGGATTGGTTGATTCACCCCATGAATGATGGACCTCCTGCTTCTGATTCTGATGCTGCTGGTGTCCCATGAAGTCTCTGGGAAGCTGAGGATGAAATGCCCGAAGATTTTGGAGCACCAGGATGGAAAACGACCACAAAGCTTTTACAGCCCAGGAGACCATCTCATTGCTATAGTCACCAGTGGAAAAGAAACACCGCATACAACGTTGCTTTTCAATGTGGCTCCTTCTCTTCAGTTTGTTTTCCATGATTGGTAAGCCATTCAGGGTGATGGAGTTGCCCTCCCTCCATTCCAACACTCTCCTTCTTTTCTGTTTTTTTTTTTTTCACTAGCTGTACCCACCATGCATTGCTGTGGCCAAGTTTGGTTAAATGAAAAATTTTCCCCTCATAGACCCTCTCAGTGATCCCCTTCCTTCTCTGCCTCGGTTTCCCCTCCCTCTCCCTCCCCTCCATCTACCTACCTACTTACCTACCAACCTACTGACCGTATTTCTCCCTCTCTCCCTCCCTCCCTATTTACCTTCTGCTGTCATTGCAAGTGGAGAGGTGGGGGGGAGAGGAGGTGAAGGGCCAGGGAGCGTTGGGAGCACCGGTGTTTTGAGTGGCCATGTGTATGTGGGGAGGGGGAAGAGGCAGAGGGCGAGGGAGCGTTGACTTTTTGATTGGCCAGGTGGGGGGGGGGAGAGACAGAGGGTGGGGGAGCATTGGGTGCTCCAGCATTTCCAGTGGTCAGGTGGGGGAGGGAAGAGGCAGAGGTGGGGAGGGGCAAAAGGAGGGGGGGCAGTGAGCGAGTGAGGAAAACACAGAAGAGCTACATTTGTACATTTGTGTGGCATTTACTTTGCACCAGTGTGCCATATCCACACAATCTGTACGTATCCCTTGTAAGAAACGTTGAGTGAAAATGTGGTGGCCATTGGTGTGATAGTTTTTGAAATTAGCAGTTTTGAACATAGTTAACTTTTTATTTATATAAAAGATTTAATTTTATTCCCGTATTGGGGGATTTGTCTAATTTCCTGAATGATTTTGATTTCCATGGCTTCTCTCTTTTGTCTCAATTTGTGAAAGAGACTCAAAAACAGGTCTGAAAAAAAAACTGAAAGGCTGCAGATTATTTTCCTCACTCTGTTCAATCCTTAATTTATCATTTGAATAATGAATTTTATTTAAAGTAGTGGTGGAATCAGTTGTAGTTTCTGTACCTCAGCCCATATCCTTATTTGTATAACTGATCATTGGTTTTGAATCAAGGTTGGCTTAAGGCTCAGGAGGCTTATGGAGGATTATATATTTTAAAAAAGTTTTTGTTGTTGCTGTTGATTATAATAACACTTTTTTTTACACTAGGAAGGCTTATTGTTTATACTTCATTTTCAACATCCAAACGGTCAACAAGAATTCCAAGCTCCTGCACAATCTCACACTGGGCTACAACATCCATGACAACCATTTGAGCACTTTCCACACTTCAGATGCCTTGCTGGACATTCTCTCCACTGGAGAAGCCAATGTCCCCAACTACGGCTGTGGAAGGAAGGAGAACCTTCTGGCTCTTCTTGATGCAGCTGACAGGGAAATCTCCATCCAGGCATCAACATTAGGAGGCACCTACAAAGTCCCACAGGTTTGTTTGTGTTTTTCTCCATCTGGTAAAGTGAGGGGTGGGTGGTGGTGGGTGAGCAATAGATGCAATTATATCTTCTCCATGAAATTCAAGAGCTGCTTTTCTCCATATTAGCAAAAATGTCAATATTTAACCCCATTATGTTCATGTTGAGATGAATCATAAAAGGCCTGAAATGCAAGCAATTCATTCCCTGGAGAAGACATTCTACCAACTATTTAACTGATCAGAAAATATCCCTGGTTATTGGGGCCTCTATTAGCCACTTCATTTTCACATATAAATAATGCCTGCCCTATGCAGTCAGTTGGCAATAGTAGCATTTTATCTATCTAAAAAGTAGAATAAAAAGGACTCCAGCAATTATAGTCCAAATAGGCTGGCAGATATTCTGGCTAAAATTTATGCCATGATTCTCTTAGTTAAACTTGAAAAAAACGCATTCCTTGCAGAAGAACCAGAAGGTTTTAGATAAAATTAAAAGCTACATAGATTTTATAATAAATATTGCACATTAATAATCTAATATTGGTAGCACATTTGTTTTGAAATATCTCATCTAGATCAGCAAAGTAAAACAGTTTTCTGGCTTTCTAGGTGTTAGTGCATTTGTCTTAATTAACAGAGAAATATTATATAGGAAATTGATGGCCCTCAAAATGGACCTTAGCCTTTTGGCCCTGATCCAAGCTCTTTCTCCAGGTCCTTGATTGAGAGGGAGGTTTGGGCTCAATGGAGCCATGAGAAGAAGGATTGATACTTTCCAAGGAGGAAGGGAAGGATGCATATTTGAACCCTTGTTATTCAGTCTAGATATTAATACTTCGACTAATGAAGGATCCAGAAACAGATCATAAATAAAAGTTATTTCATTATTTGACAAAAATGGCTAAATTAGAGGACCAGCAAAATGCAGTGCACATAGTATCCAGTACTTGGATTTTAGAAAGGCTTTGACAAAGTAAACCACCATCTACTTCTTGGTAAGCTAAAACTATGTGGGATAGACAGCATCACCCCCAGATGGACTCAGCCTGTGATTCTCAATGGAACTACGTCTACATGGAGGGAAACAAGCAATGGGGGACCCCAAGGCTCCATTTTAGGCCCAGTTTTCTTCAACATCTTCATCAATGATTTGGATGAGGGGAGAAATGGAGAACTGATCACATTTACAGATGACAATAAAGTGCCAGGAATAGCCAACACCCCAGAAGATAGGCTGAAGATCCAGATGGATTTGGATAGACTTGAACCCTGGGCCTATCTAAAAAAAGGAAATGTAACGTAGAGAAAAGTCAAGACTTACACTGAGGCTAGAAGAACCAAATGTGCAGGTACAGATCAGGTGAAGCCTGGCTCAATAGCAGGAACTGGGAGAGGGATCTGGGAATCTTAGGGGACAATCTCTCAAATGTGAGCCAGGAATGTGTGGCAGCAGCCAAAAAAAGCCATTGCAATCCTAGGCTGCATCAACAGAAGGAGAGAATCCAAATCACGGGAAGTATTGGTACCACTTTATAAAGCCTTGGAAAAACCACCCTTGGAAGAGGGCATGGAGGGAGAACCTTTTCAGCACTGAGTCCTCTTGTCAAGGATGCGATCAGGGAGAGGAGTTGCCCAGTGTGCATATCGGTGTATACATATGCACCAGGCATCTCGTCTTCCGGTTTCTGATGTGCAGAAGACCAGCTCTTCCAGTTTCTATCACTGCCGTGCACGCAAAGGCCAGTTGGTTGTCGCACGCACATGTGCACCAGAAACCCAGAAGAGCAACGGGCAGGGCTGCGTGTACCAGTCCACATGGCTTTATGTGCCACTTATCCCAAGCGAAGAAGCTGAGGCGGGGCACCATTTTCCCCTCCTGGGGCCTCTGTGCATCCAATTTTTGGCCTTCCTGGCCCCCAGAAGTCTTACTTTGCAGTTTCAGTCTGTGGAGCTTGCACTCAGTTGGCGGGTGAGGTTGGCGGGGTGATTTTGGTGGGGCAGCCTCGTGGTCTGGCTTGGGCTGGGCTAAGGGCTTCGGTGGGCTTTATCCTGGCTGCAGGCAGTAGTTTGAGGAACCTTCTTGAGCAAGGGGTTGGACTACAAGACCTCAAAGGTCCCTTTCAACCCTTTTATTTTGTTATAAGTTCTGTTATACTTTTAGCATGCCAAATACCTATTGGAAAATGCTGATTTACACTGTGATATCATAGTGATTACACTCTTCATTCTTTCTTTTTCCTTCTCCTGTTTCCTTCTTTCCTTCCTTGCTCTCTTCCCCTCTTTCCTTCTTTTCCTTGGTCTTTCCTGTCCCTTCTTGGAGGCTCCAATGCAAAATAATAATTTTAATAATAATAATTTTATTTATAACCCGCGCTCTCTCCCCGAAGGGACTCGAGGCGGGGCACCTTCCTTGCCTTGTGATCAAATGCCACTTTTGCTAGTAGTTTGTGGCCACTGAAAAGACTGAGAACGAACCAGGCTCCGTTTATTCCATTCTTGCATTTCATGGGGAGAGACTATCTTTATTAAATACGGATTATAAGATTTTCTCATCAATTCTAGCGAGTAGATTAAAAAATTTTCTAAGGGGATTTATACACCCAGATCAAAATGGGTTTCTACCAAATCAACAAATAAGGGACAACTTTAGAATAGTAATAAATACTCTAGAATATTATGAACTGCATCCCAGCAAACAATTGGCTGTGATGTTTCTTGATGCCCAGAAAGCCTTTGATATGGTAAACTGGGAATTTTTACTATGCCAAATATCCAAAATGGGATTTTGACCCAACTTCAAGAGAGCTATGCAAGCAATTTAACCGGTGCAATCTGCCCAAGTACTATTCAATAGGGAAATGACTGGAAAATTGATATACAAAGAGGTACAAGACAGGGATGCCCCTTGTCACCTCTGTTGTTTATTCTGACTCTCGAACCCTTACTGATTACAATTCGGCAGAATAAGGATATAAAGGGATTAACTATAAAGGATCAGCAATATAAGCTTCAAGCATTCGCTGATGATCTCATCTTTATTTTGGAAGATCCATTGAAATCGGGTCCCAAACTATTGGATGAAATTACTGGTTTTGGAGAAGTAGCTGGCTTAAAAATTAACCGAGATAAAACTAAGTTCTTGGTCAAAAATATGGGAGCTAATCTACAGACACAACTTCAAGAGATTACAGGGATACAAATTGTTAAAAAGGTCAAGTACAGGTATCTGGCTGACCGCTAAATGCCCATCAATAAAAGAGTTGAATTATCAGAAATTATTGATGGAGATGGAGAAAAAATTAAGTTCTTGGAGAAATATTCAACTCTTAATTTTAGGACGTATCGCAGTGATTAAGGCTTATATTCTACCAAAGTGGCTGTACTTATTCCAAAATGCCCCAGTTAAATTAGATAATGTTTTTTTTAACAAATTGGAAAGAATAGTCAGTAAATTTGTATGGGCTGGCAGGAAACCACGGATAAAAAGGAGAATGCTTCAGGAGCACAGGATGAGAGGAGGATTAGGACTCCCTTGTTGGGAGCTCTATTATCATGCCGCTAATTTAGCTTGGATTAGGAACTGGATACAACTCTCAAGAAGACGGGTTCTAACCATTGAAGGGTATAATCTATCCCAAGGCTGGCATGCCTATCTATGGCCAAAGAAGGATAGCCAATATAAAATGTTTTCTAATCACTACATTAGAGGCATATTAATAAAATCCTGGCAGAAGGTGAAAGGCTGGCTATATAGGAAGATTCCTTGCTGGTTGTCCCCCTTAGAAGCGGTAACATATTCGACACTCCACAACCCAAACAGGAATTGGAGATACAAAGATCTTTCAGATGCTCGGGGGAACCTAAAGTCTAGGGAGGAGTTATGCACTGAGGGAATTGAATTAGAGTGGTGGTTATATTTACAGATGAGTTCAAGATTCAGTAAGGATAAGCAGGAATTTGGAATAGATATATCACCACAAGAACTAAATAAGATCATTTGGGGTGAGGATAGTAAATTTATTTCTAAAGTATACAATTTTTTTTGCACCATAAGACGGAAGGGAACTCTGTGTAAAAGGTATTATGATTGCTTGGGGGAAGAACATTGGCCGAATGATAGAACCGATGGAATGGGAACAAATTTGGACAAAATATACTAAACTCACAATAGCGACAGCATTTAAAGAAAACATTTACAAAATGATTTATAGATGGTATTTGGCCCCAGCAAGGATTTCCAAAATGTTCCCTGCTACATTTGACAAATGTTGGAAGTGTGACTCTACCAGGGGCACCTTCTTTCACCAGGGGTGGACCTGCCCAAAGGTTTATTTTTATTTTTATTTTATTCATATTTATATCCCGCCCTTCTCCACGGAGGACCCAGGGCGGCGCACAGGAAATTTAAAAATATACAAAAGTACAAAATAAATACATAATTTAAACTATATATTGAATTATCCCGATCCTATGCTAAAAATCGAATTATTAAAATACCCAATTTAAAACTTTCTAAGAGTCCCCGTGGGAGGTTAGGCTAGGCCGGCTTGTTGGAAAAAGTATGTCTTTAGACATTGGCGGAAGAGGTGGAGGTCGGTGATGGTGCGTAATTCAGGGGGTAAGTCGTTCCAAAGGGCAGGGCCCGCCACAGAGAAGGCTCTTCCCCTGGGTGTCGCCAGTCGGCATTGTCCGGCCGACGGCACCCTGAGAAGGCCCTCTCTGCGGGAGCGTATCAGTCTAAGGGATGTATGGGGCAGGAGGCGGTCTCGCATATAACTAGGCCCCGAGCCATGGAGCACTTTAAAGATGGTCGTCAGAACCTTGAAGCGCACCCGAAAGGCCACAGGAAGCCAATGCAGCTCGCACAGGATCGGTGTTATATGGGAGCATCTGGTGGCTCCCGCAATTACCTGCGCGGCTGCATTTTGGACTAGCTGTAGCTTTCGAGTTCACCTCAAGGGAAGCCCCATGTAGAGAGCATTACAGTAGGCGAGACGGGACATCACGAGAGCTTGAGTGACTGTGCGAAGGGCAGCCCAGTCCAGTAAGGGGCGCAATTGGCGCATCAGGCGTACCTGATGAAACGCCCCCCTGGCCACGGCCGCCACGTGGTCCTCCAAGGACAGCCGGGTATCCAGGAGGACACCCAAATTGCGCGCCCTCTCCACGGGGGCCAGTGTTTCGCCCCCAATGGCCAGAGTTGGAGTAATCTGGCTGAACTGGGGTGCCGGAAACCACAGCCACTCGGTCTTGGCAGGGTTGAGCTTGAGTTTGTTGCCACCCATCCAGATCCGTACGGCCTCCAAAAACCGGGACAGCACTTCGGCGGCATCGTTGGGGTGGTCTGGGGTGGATACGTACAGCTGAGTGTCGTCAGCGTACAGATGGTACTCCACCCCAAAACCACGGATGATCTCACCCAGCGGCTTCATATATGTGTTAAACAGGAGGGGCGAGAGGACCGACCCCTGAGGAACCCCACATAAGAGGGGTCTCGAGGTCGACCTCTGCCCTCCCGTCAATACATATTGCGACCGACCAGAGAGGTAGGACAAGAACCACCGCAAAACGGTGCCTCCCAGCCCCAACCCCCCCAGTCGGTGCAATAGGATACCATGGTCGATGGTATCAAAAGCCGCCGAGAGGTCTAATAGGACTAGGATAGAGGAATACCCTCTATCCCGCGCCCTCCAGAGATCATCAACCAACGCAACCAATGCCGTCTCGGTGCTGTGACCGGGTCGGAAGCCGGACTGGCGCAGGTCTAGATAATCAACTTCCTCCAGGTGTCACGGAAACTGTTGGGCTACCACACTCTCAACAACCTTCACCAAAAAGTGAAGGTTGGAGACCGGACGATAGTTCTCCAACAATGCTGGGTCCAGGGACGGCTTCTTGAGGAGGGGCCTCACTACCGCCTCTTTCAAGATGGCAGGTAAGGACCCCTCACTCAAAGATGCATTGACAATGCCCTGGAGCCAGCCTCGTGTCGTCTCCCAGGATGCCAGTACAAGCCAGGAGGGACACGGGTCCAATAAACATGTGGTCGCCCTAAGTTTCCTTGACAACCTGTCCATATCCTTGGTGGTAACAAAATCAAACTCCTCCCAAGAAGGAACATCAAGACTAGTCTCGGACAATCCCACAGGACCACTGTCGATGGAGGGTAGCTCATTCCGAATCCGAGTGATTTTCTCCTGCAGATAAATCCCAAATTCCTCTGCTTGCCCTTGCAGAGGGGCTTCCCACGGCCTCTGGTGAAGGAGGGAGCGGGTCACCCCAAACAGGGCGGCAGGGCAGTTATCTGCGGATGCAATAAGGGTGGCACAATACTCACGTTTGGCCACCCTTATCGCCACTAGGTAAGCCGTAATATGGGTTCTCACTAGTGTTCGGTCGGCTTTGGAGCGAGAGGATCTCCATCTGCTCTCTAGGCATCTCTTGTGGTGCTTCATCCCCCGAAGCTCCTCAGTAAACCAAGGAGCCTGGGTGGTTCATCGCCGCAAGAAAGGCCGCAAGGGCGCGACTCGGTCCAAGGCCCCCGTGGCCGCACTTAACCATGCGGCCACTAGGTCCTCAGTCGAATCGTGAGGCAGGGTCACAGGAATTGGCCCAAGCTCCCTCTGGAACCTTTCCGGGTCCATTAGAAGCCTGGGGCGGAACCATCTAGGAGCATCCGGTTCCGCCTCCCCGCGGTGAGGTGAAGCGATTGGAAAGTCCAGCTGAAGGAGAGCGTGATCTGTCCATGACAAGGGAGTGATGGCTAAATCCCCTATTCCCAGATCACAACTCCACTGTCCCGAGACAAAGATCAAATCCAGCGTGTTTCCCCACTCGTGAGTGGGGCCTAAAACTACCTGGGTCAGGTCCATTGCCGTCATGGAGGCCATGAACTCCCGAGCTGCTCCAGAGGCTTCGCCCGCCGACGGCAAGTTAAAGTCCCCCATGACTACCAGTCTGGGGGTCTCAACTGCCGCCTAGGCTATCACCTCTAGGAGCTCGGGCAGGGCTGTTGTTGCATAGCGAGGAGCCAGGTATACAACTAACACACCCAACTGCCTCCCTAGGCCCCATCTCACACAGAGAGATTCACACCCGGTTGTCTGAGGGACTGTGGTCTCCTTTGGCTGAAGACCTTCCTTAACCATAATCGCCACTCCCCCACCCCTCCCTAGGGCCCTAGGCTAATGGAAGGCGCGGTAACCTGGTGGGCACATTTCCATGAGGGGTAAACCTCCTTCGTGGGCCAACCAGGTTTCCGTTATACCCACCAGGTCCGGGTCCCCCTCTGACACAAGGTCATGGATGAGGGGGGCTTTCTGAACCACGGACCTGGCATTGCATAACATCAGCCTAGAGCCCCGGGTCTGTGATTCCTGCCCACCTAGTCTGCGATGGGAGGACGGAGAGTTGGAGCACGTGACCGCCTGTATCCAGCGGCTAAAAGGTACTGGACCACTATCAAAAATTGGTTGTCAGAAATCACAGGATTTGATTTTCAATTGGACCCAGTTATATTTCTGTTAGGGATAAAGCCAAGAGAAGTACCTAAAGAGGCATGGTACTTATTAATACACATCACAACAGTGGCACATATGACATACACACAATACTGGAAGTCAAAGGAAATCCCAACGAACCAACAGGTCCTGGATAAAATTCTACGATGTGCAGAAGCGGACAGGATGACATATATTCTTAAAGGGAAAAGTGAATCGCTTTTTAATATAAGTTGGGATTTCTGGTACCTATGGCTGGGAAACAGAGTGTCAGATTTGACTGGAAGTAGTGATTAAGATTTGGTTAATAGAAATAATTATTACAATGATTGTTTTTGAATCTTTTTCTCTATATAAACTCTGTTCTTATTAGAAGTGTAGGAGAAATATTGAGAATTGGGGATTTATAAGACGACTGTAAGATGTGTATAAGATCTATCAGCTTGGGATGAATTAGACTACAATTGGAGGAGGCATTAAACTCCTCAGTCTTTGTTCAATGTTTATGTGGATTATTGTTCAATAGAAATTTATTTTAAGGGAAATATATATATTAAGTTTGGATCGTTGAAATGCCACCCACAGAACCCATCAGAGAAAACCAACAAGCAAACGCAACAACGGAAAGAGGAGAGACGAGGAGGGAAAGGAAGAAAGGGTAAAGGAGAGAAAGGAAGGGTGGGGAATGAAGAGTAGGAGAGAGGATAAGAAAGAAGAGAGGAGAGAAAGAGAAAGGAAAGAGAGGGGGGAAAGGGAGAAGAGAGGAAAAATGAGAGGAGGAAACAAGAAGGCAGAGAAGGGAGCTTGAGAAGATAGGAGTGAGGCTCTTGCAAAATAAGCACATCTTTGTATAAAAAAACCCCGAGTGACTTAATATTTGTATTCCACATGGTATCCGCAAGATCCAGCCAAAGCGGAATCTTATAATCCCACTTAGATCGGTGCTTCTTCCAGATTCTCATCAAGGCACTTCTAAGTATATGACTATTAAACACTTTGTCCTCTTTATGTTCATAGAATAAGTATGCATGCCATCCCAAATCAAGATCGTGGCTTTCTATATTCAACAGTTCAGTTTTTGTTTTTCCAAACCAATCAGTTATTTGTGTCAATGCAGCTGCTTCATAATACAATCAAAGCTTTGGAAGTTTAAGCCCACCTCTTTCGCGAGTATCTTGCATAGTTTTCAATTTCACTCTCGGTTTTTTCTCATTCCAAACGAATTTAATCAACATTTTTTGCCATTCTAACAGTTGCTTGTCAGATTTAAGCACCGGTATCATTTGAAACAAAAAGATAAATCTAGGTAAGACATTCATTTTAATTGCTGATATTCTTCCAAGCAGAGATAACTGTAATTTTTTCCAGGTTTGCAAATCTTTTTGTATCTTTTGCCACAGCACCTCGTAGTTATTTTGGAATAATTTTATATTTGAGACTGCGACTTGTATTCCTAAATATTTAACCTTTGATACTATTTCAAAACCTGCCACCCTTTCAAGTTTCTTTTTTTGACTATCTGTTAGATTTTTAACAATCATTTTAGTCTTTTTATAATTCAGTCTGAATCCAGATACTAAGCCATATTCCTCTATAATGTCTTTCATCTGGATTATTGATTTCATAGGTCGTGTTAGGGTAACAGCCAGATCATCTGCAAATGCCCTAGTTCTGTATTCCTCTTGCCTTATAGCTATTCCACTCAAGAAATCCGAGTCCCGTATTGTATTCAACAAGACTTCCAAAGTTAAGATAAATAACAATGGGGATAATGGACAACCCTGTCTTGTACCTTTATGTATGTTAAAGTTCTTTGACAAACTTCCATTAATAATGTTGTGCAGATTGTTCTTGATATATTGCTCCAATCACCTGTATAAACCGAGCCCCCAAATCCATTTTTTCCAAAGCCTTGATTATAAAATTCCAATTCACTTGATCAAAGGCCTTTTCCGCATCCAGAAAAACCAGCACTGCAGGGATCTGTTTATTCTTATCTAGATAGTCCAATAAATCTATAATTTGCCTGACATTCTCCTTCATGTATCTTCCTTCGATAAATCCTGCTTGGTCATGATGAATTACCTCTTGAATAACTGGCATCAATCTGTTGGCTAATACTTTTGCAAAAAATTTATAATCCGTATTTAAAAGAGATATTGGTCTATAATCTTCTGGTTTCTTAGAGCCTGCTTCTTCTTTCGGTATCAATGATACAAAAGCCGCTTTCCATGAGGAAGGTATTTTGCCACCTTGCTGTGTATTACAAAATAAATCTTTAAGATGTACAATCATTTCTGCTTGTAAAGTTTTATAATAAACTGCAGTTAAACCATCAGTCCCTGGAGCTTTAGCTGGTTTCAATTGTTTTATAGAAAAGCTAATCTCCTCGATTAGTTATTAATTGATCCAGGTTTGCCTTTTGGACCAAGGAAACTTTTGTAAGCCTTTTTCCTTCTAAATATTTATCTATAAGATTATTTTGTATGTTGTCCTTAGCATTTGGCTTAGTATAATAATCCAAAAAAGCCTTTTTGATTAAGTCTTGTTGATAAACTTCCTTCTCAGGATGCTGAATACTATTGATAGTTCTTGTATTCAATTGTTTTCTCAATGTATAAGCCAACCATCTGCCTGGCTTGTTTGCATTAGCAAAAGTATTGTGTTTTGCAAATTGCAAATTGGTTGCTGTTTGTTCCACTATAAGCATTTGAAATTGATCCTTCAAAAGATTTATAATTGCTTTTAACTTCCTATCTGTTGGATTTTTTATCAATAGCTGCTCTTTGTTCTTTATCTCTTTTTCCAACTCTATTCTCTTTTTCTGTCTATTTTGTTTGTGTTTAAAATTCATTTGTATCAGGACTCCTCGCATATATGCTTTACCTGCGTCCCAAACTATTTCAATAGGAGTACCTTTATTTAAATTCAATTTAAAAAAATCCTTTATATGCTTTTTAAGTTTGCTTACATTTTTTTCATATCTAAGTAAATTTTCGTTTAGCCTCCAGGATCTTCTTTCTCTCTTCCCCATCGCAATTTCCATCCACACCGGGCTATGATCAGTTAATGTCCTAGGAAATATCTTTGTTTTCTTTATTTTAGGAAGTAAGTCAACTGTTGTCAAAAAGAAATCTATCCTAGAAAAAGATTTATGCCTATCTGAATAAAAAGTAAAATCCAGCTCATTTGGATTGTGCACTCTCCAAATATCTTTCATTTCCAAATCCTCTTGCATTTCAAAAAAAGCTTGTGGTAACTTATCACCTAATTTGGCCAAACTCTTTTTATCCTTTCTCGGTTGAATTACTCCATTCCAGTCTCCCATAATTAAAATACTTGAAAAATCCCATTCTAGGATTTTCGAATGGAGCATCTTATAAAAACTTTCTTGTTGCTGGTTTGGGGCATATATTCCTACCACCAAAATTGGACCATTCTCTGTATAAAGTTCAATTGCTATGTATCTTCCACAGTCATCCGCTTCTATAATTTTAGCTGATAGCTTTTTATTTATATATATCACCAGCCCATTCTTCTTCTCTGAATTTGAAGCCACAAATTGCATTCCCAATCTTGAATTTATCAAATATTTCTGATCTTGCACCTTAATATGAGTTTCTTGCAAACAAATAACATCATTATTAAATTGTTTCAGATAATGAAATACTTTCTTCCTCTTTTGTGGAGAGTTCAGGCCGTTCACATTCCAAGACAGAAATTTAAGCATCATTTGAACTGGTCTGAAGTGTTGAGAGCAATTGCTGAAGATCCCGTTCTGGAGAAGTAGTCTTCGGCTTTGCTCGTCCCATGTCTTCAGCTTGCTCCTTTCCCTTGACTTTCTTAGCTCATTGTGGGTAAGATCTTCCCTATTGCTGTGCTTCCTGAATTTGCTTAGAGACAGATCTAGTTATACGTTGCTCCTCCAGTTTGCTTGTTCGCAATTCGAAATCCAGCGCCTCTTCTGTAACAGTCTTTAATGTTTCATCCAAAAAATAGACTGGCAATGGCTCAAAAGGATCAACCACAATACCACCTACAGCTCCCTGGGCCGCCCTTTCTTTTTGCGTCTGTATTATTTGTTCCTCAGTCTCCTGGTCAATCTGCCTCTGTGCTTCAGCCTCCTTGTCTACTGGTGAAGATGTACGTGGAGATGTAGAACCCACTTTCAGAACATTATAATAGAACTCTTCTGCTTTTGGTATGGTATTTAAACGGTATCTCACTCCTTGAATCCTCAATATTATACCAGTTGGCGCATCCCACCGATATTGAATTTGCCGCTTTTGCAGTTCTGCCACCAGAAATCCAAAATCTTTTCTATCCTTTAACATTTTGGGTGGCAACTCCTTATAGACGCCAATCTCACTTCCATCAATTTGAACAGCAGAAAAAAATGACTTTTGCAAGATATCATTTCTTATTCTCCTATCAGTAAAGTATATCACCACATCTCTAGGTAGTTGCCTTTGTACTGCCACATGAGAATTGACTCTGTAAGCCTTGTCAATTTTATAAAAAATCTCATCAGAATCTTCCAATTTCAATAACACTGCAAGAGCATCAGCACAAACTTTTCTAAGATCTTCCCTACTATTCTCCCTTATACCTCTGAGCCTAATAGCAAATTCCATAGATCTGAATTGCATCATCGTAATCTCATTATCCAACTTTTGAATTTTTCCATCGGCTTCTGTAAATTTTAAGTCAGATTCTTTAAATTTAACCTCCACGTCTGAAGCAAGTTTTTCCACTTTTTTATCCACCTTCAAAATTTCATCAGAGAGACCTTTCACCACTGTTTGAATATCTTTATTAACTAGTTCAAACTTTTCTTGAATAATTCCTTTAATTTCTTGTTCTGATCTCTAGATCTCACTGGCTATAAAATGTTTTAAATCCTGACTTCCTTGCGGTCTTCTGGAGGTGACGGTCGGGCTCTTGCACTTGTCTGCCACTTGGTTGCCTCTGCAGCCCCCCCACGGGGCAGGGGGCTCTTTTAAAGAGCCCCCACTGCACGGCCGGCTTGTGGGGAATCCCCCCATCCTGACGGCGGTCAGGGAGGTGGCCCCCGCTTCAACCTAGGTGCAGAGGAATGAGTCGCGGGGGCGGGCGGTTGTCCCCTTCGCCGATGGAGAGCCGGAACAGCAATCCTGTTTAAAGAAGAGCTGAAATGCCGGGGTCGAAGGCAACACCGAGGCTCCTGGCTGCAAAGTGGATTGTGAATGATTTTGCTTTAATGCTATCAACTTTCAGTTTGAAAGAAGACAGAGGGGGGAGTTTTTAAAAAAAATCCCTCGGAAAAGGAAAAAAAGCAGCGTTTAGAAATGCTCCCCAGGCTTGGGGAAGCGGAGGAATCAACATCCAATTTTTTTAAAACCTGTGAAAGTCTTTCCTTTACGATCTTTGGATACTTTCTATTGAAGTCTGGCTACAATTGAAATGACTTTCACCAACTCTCGGCGGCTTCCAGAAGAGCGGGGGAAGATGGCGCTCCTTTGTTCCCAGGAGATATATTTTCTTGGAAAATTGCTGACACTCCCTTATGTTCGGGACTGTTCTCCTCTCTTTATTAACGGACGAATGTAATTGTTTAATTGGACCTTTCCCTTCTGTGCCTTCTTTGTTCTTTTTTATCTGACTGTCTTTAAGAATTTGTTCTCTCTGGATTATAACTAAATTGAACTCTGAGTCTGGACATTGGCTTTTGTTCTCTCCTTTCATTAGTGCTTTAAAAATATAGCTACATCAACCTAAGATTATTTTAATGTTACCTAAAGAAACAGAAATGGAAGCTACACAGCTATCAACAATAGAGGAAATTCTTCAAAACATTATGAAAGAAATTAAGGAAATCCGGAAAGATAATGTCAGTTCAAAATCAGAACTTTTGGAGACACAGAAAGCACTAATGGAAAATAAACAAAGAATTGATGGACTGGAAAGGGGAGGGGTTGGCTGTGACAAGGGAAGAGCTAAAAAATTCTCATAATCAAATAGTGGATTTGGATGGTTGTATGTTTAGGATGGATTCTGAAAGGGTGTCTTATAGAAATAACTCAGCATATGCCTGGACAAATGAAGTACCCAGAGAGATACGCATTAAATTTGTAAGAAGGCCAACAAGGGAGGGGATAATAATAATAACAATAATAATAATAATAATAATAATAATAATAATAATAATAATTTTAATAATAATAATAATAATAATAATAATAATAATAATAATAATAATAATAATAATAATAATAATAATAATAATAATAATTTCTAGACCGCTCCTTCTCCCCAAGGGGACTCGGAGCGGTGCACAGGGAAGTTAAAACAATAAATATACATAAATAAACAAAACAATTAAAAGCAAATTAAACAGTAAAACCCTGCGCTAAAATTCCCAATGCCAATTCACTAAAACCCTATAATACTACAGTAGAGAGGCTACCCTAGGCCGGCCAAGCAGAAAAAGTGCGTTTTCAATTTCAGACGGAAGGAACGGAGGTCCGTGGTTGTTCTAATATCCGGGGGGAAGTCGTTCCAGAGGGCAGGGCCCGCCACGGAGAGAGCCCTTCCCCTGGGCGTCGCCCGCTGACAGAGTCTAGTGGACGGCACCCGGAGTAGTCCCTCTCTGTGGGAGCGAATCGGCCGTGAGGATGTATGAGGCAGGATCCGATCCCGCAGATAGCTAGGTCCCGAGCCATGGAGCGCTTTAAAGATGATAACTAGCACCTTGAAGCGCACCCGAAAGACGACAGGCAGCCAGTGCAGCTCGCGCAAGAGCGGTGTTACATGGGTGAACCTAGCGGTTCCCATTATTGCTCGCGCGGCTGCATTCTGGACCAACTGTAGTCTCCGGGTGCACCTCAGGGGGAGCCCCATGTAGAGAGAGTTACAATAGTCCAGTCGGGATGTCACGAGAGCATGAGTGACTGTGCGGAGGGCATCCCGGTCCAATAGGGGGCGCAACTGGTGTACCAGGCGAACCTGGTAAAACGCCCTCCTGGCCACAGCTGTCACCTGATCTTCCATGGACAGCCGGGTATCCAGGAGGACACCCAAGTTGCGCACCCCATCCACAGGGGCAAGATGTTCGCCCCCTATGGCCAGCAACGGAGTCAGCTGGTTGAACCGGGCAGCCGGAAACCACAGCCACTCGGTCTTGGTCGGGTTGAGCATGAGTCTGTTACTTCCCATCCAGATCCGCACGGCTTCCAGGCACTGGCACATCACCGCTACGGCATCGTTGGGGTGGTTTGGGGTAGATATATACAGCTGAGTATCATCAGCGTAGAGATGATACTCTACCCCAAAACCACGGATGATCTCACCCAGCGGCTTCATATATGTGTTGAATAGGAGGAGCGAGAGGACCGACCCCTGAGGCACCCCACATGTGAGGGGTCTCGAGGTCGACCTCTGCCCCCCTGTCAACACAAATTGCGACCGGCCAGAGAGGTAGGAGGAGAACCACCGCAAAACGGTGCCTCCCACCCCCAACCCCCCCAGTCGGTGCAATAGGATACCATGGTCGATGGTATCAAAAGCCGCCGAGAGGTCTAATAGGACCAGGATGGAGGAACAACCCCCATCTCTGGCCCTCCAGAGATCATCAACCAACGCGACCAATGCCGTCTCGGTGCTATGCCCGGGCCGAAAGCCGGACTGGCGCGGATCTAGATACTCAACTTCCTCCAGGTGACGGGGAAACTGTTGTGCCACCACACTCTCAACAACCTTCGCCAAAAAGGGAAGGTTGGAGACTGGACGATAGTTGGTTAGTAAAGCTGGATCCAAAGAGGGCTTCTTGAGGAGGGGCCTCACCATAGCTTCTTTTAGGGAAGCAGGCAAGGCTCCCTCACTCAAGGATGCGTTGACAACCTCTTGGAGCCAGCCTCGTGTCACCTCCCAGGATGCCAGTACAAGCCAGGAGGGACACGGGTCCAATAAACATGTGGTGGCTCGCAGTCGCCCACGTAACCTGTCCATATCTTCGGAAGTAACGGAGTCAAACTCCTCCCAAACAAGATCCGCCTCGTGGCAACCCACTGGGCCATCAATGGGGGCTAACTCGTTCTGTATCTGAGCGATTTTCTCCTGCAGATAAATCACAAATTCCTCTGCTCTACCCTGTAGTGGGGCTTCCCGCACCCTCTGTTGAAGGAGGGAGCGGGTCACCCTAAACAGGGCGGCAGGGCGGTTATCTGCGGATGCTATGAGAGTGGCACAATGATGACGTTTGGCCACTCTCAGCGCCACAATGTAAGTCCGTAAATGGGCTCTTACCTGTGTCCGGTCAGATTCAGATCGGGTAGTCCTCCATCTTCTCTCTAGGCATCTCTTGTGGCGTTTCATCACCCTCAGCTCCTCGGAGAGCCAGGGTGGCTCGCCAGGGTGGCTCACCGCCGCAAGAGAGGCCGCAAGGGCGCGACCCGATCCAAGGCTCCCGTGGTCGCAGTATTCCATGCGGCCACGAGGTCCTCCATCGGGGCGCGGGTCAGGGGTACAGGAAATGGCCCAAGCGCCGCCTGGAACCCATCAGGGTCCATCAGGCGCCTGGGGCGGAACCAAATTGGTGACTCAGGTTCCGCCTCCCCGCGGAGGGGGGTAGCGGTTGGAAAGTCGAGCCGGAGAAGTGAGTGATCTGACCATGACAAGGGCGTGATGACTATATCCCCTATAATCAGATCACTTTTCCACTTGCCAGAGACAAAGATGAGATCCGGTGTATGTCCACCCTCGTGGGTGGGGCCTTGAATTAATTGGGTCAGGTCCATGGCCGTCATGGAAGCCATGAACTCCCGAGCTACCTCGGATGATTCGCCCACCGATGGCAGATTAAAGTCCCCCATGACTAAAAGTCTGGGGGTCTCCACTGCCACCGTAGCGATCACCTCCAGGAGCTCGGGCAGGGCTGCTGCTACATAGCGGGGAGCCAGGTATATAACCAGCACGCCCAACTGCCTCCCCAGGCCCCACTTCACGCAGAGGGACTCACAACCGGTGGTCTGTGGCACAGTGGTCTCTCTCGGCTCAAGACCTTCCTTTACGATGACCGCTACCCCACCACCCCTGCCTAGGGTCCGAGGCTGATGAAAAGCGCGGTAACCTGGTGGGCACATTTCATCCCTGGTGGGATCCTGAGAGCACAGAGAGACGGTCCCTTAATTTACTAACAGAATGAGATTGCCATCTGGAAACAGATCCCGAAAAAGATTATAGAGATAGGGAGGAATTATTCCTTCTTATCTAAAAGATTATTTAAAAAGGGGATGTGTTTCAGGTGGGTAATGCCCGAGGGAATGTTGGCGTTCTGGGAGGGGGGAAGAGTAAAAATTAAAACAATTGCAGAGGCGGATGCCTTTTTTAAGAAAAAACACTCCACAATCCTGGAGGATGAAAATGGGGGAACTGAGGGGCCACAGCTCCGCCCTATGGAGGTCAGGGAGAGGATGATTCAATTGCCAAAAGACTTAGATTTCATAAGTGACTTTTTCCTGTATAGTACAAATCTTATTTGGATGTTTATAAATGATTGATTGCATAGATTTTAAAATTGAAACATTTGTATCTCTTTCCACTTTGTAGAAAAACAAAAAATTTATTGTATTTTCTATTTCTTTTTATGGTCTTTGTAACTTCTTACAATCCCTTATCCTATTTTTATAAAAATTTGTAAAACCCAATAAAACATTTTCACAACAAAAAAAAATCTTTTAAATCCTGGAAGCCTTCTGCCTTTGTCTGAGCTTGCAGGGGTGTGGCTCCTTGCTTTGTTGACATCTTACCACGTGCAAAGTCTGCCAACTTTTCTCAAAAGATTCTCCAGATCAAGGTTTTTTTTCCCCTTTAAATCTCCAGCAGGCTTTATTACTTTATAATGTATTAGAATACACAAACCAAATTGCTACCTTTTCAGTTACTTTAACCGCTGAGGCAAGCGCCATTTTTTTCCCTTTTCTCACTTCAAAGTCATTCTAACTTCAACACTGTGATTACTTCGATAGTCCACAGGGAAAACATTGATTCCCAATTGATCAGCAATCTCTGTGGTTGGAAAGCAGAGCAGCTTCCATGGGTGCCTCTTCCTAGAAACCTCAAAGTCTCCCCACCCTTATTATCTCCCTTCTTGGACCTGGATGAACAATATGCAGCATTGAAGGTTTGTGACCTGGTCAATGATGGGGCTGCCTTTAGACAGGATCCCTTCAGCCTCCTTCTGGGGAGAGTCTCAAGGTCCCCTTTCTCTGGGCATCTTCTCCAGCCCTTCACACACAAGAGAAGCTTGGAAGAGGAACAGTGAAAATGCTTTCCCATTTTGAAATACATAGATTTGATTTTCTTTGACTCCTGCACACTATCTAAATGGAAATAATATCTCATTTCAAATAAAAGAAACTTTAATAATTCTTCCAATATATCAATGGTATCATATTTCATGATTTTACATTTATTCTGGCTGTGAGATGCTCCTTTGTGTTCAGGTCTGGCCTCAGAAGGATAATGTAGCACTTGGAGATGAAGATGCAGCCCAGCAGCCCAGCACTGGAGGCCAGGATGGAGAAGACCTGGACAGCCACCATGTATTTCCCTTTGGTGCTCAGGTAGGTGGGCACAAAAGTCACCCAGACGCTGCAGAAGACTAGCATGCTGAAGGTGATCAGCTTGGCTTCGTTGAAGGCCCCAGGCAGATTCCTGGCCAGGAAAGCCACCGTGAAGCAGATGGCAGCCAGGAAGCCCATGTAGCTGAGGGTGACATAGAACATGACAACAGCCCCTTCGTTGCATTGCAGGATGATCTCTCCAGGCTGGGAGTGGAGGTCAGAGTCAGGGAAGGGGGGAGAAACTCCCAGCCAGATGGAGCAGAGGACAATTTGGACAGCAGAAGAAGAGAGGATGATGGAGTTGGCCAAGCTCTTCCCCAACCATCTCTTTGCTCGGTTTCCTGGTTTTGTGGCCAGAAAAGCCAGCACCACCATGATGGTTTTGGCCAAGAGAGAAGAAACGGCAACTGAGAAGATGATGCTGAAAACCGTTTGTCGGAGAAGGCAGGTGGCTTTCCTTGGTTGACCAATGAAGAGACAAGAAGACAAGAAGCAAAGCAGGAGTGAGACCAGGAGGATGTAGGAGAGGTCCCGGTTGTTGGCTTTGACAAGGGGAGTTTCTCGGTATTTAGTGAAGATGATTAAAACAAGGCCTGTGGTTAGGAACAATAGTAGGGCAAAAGAAACCAGGATGATGCTCAGATGTTCTTCAAAAGACAGGAAGGTTATAATTTTGGGGATACATTGGATTCTGTCCTCATTTGCATATTTGTCATCTGGACACTTGGTGCATTTTTCTGCATCTGTGAAACCAAAAAGCAACTTTCTTTAATATTCTGTCCTTTTATCTTACAGAAAATATTTTCTTTGGATAACAGCTGATACCAGGGGCATTTTCCAAGAAGCATTTTTGAAACAATTTCATTAAACAACCACTCCGTTGAAACGATACAGGGCAGGGGGGAAATGCTACCGGTTGGGGCAGTTCACTCGAACTGGTAGCAAAAAGTGCTTTAAAAAGTAAAAAGTTCCGACGATTACATAGCACAGCTGATTTTCACACAGCTGATCGCTAGACTATTTTCTTTTACTTTTTAAAGCATTTTTAACTACCAGTTCAGGAAAAACAGTAGTTTAAAAATGCTTTTAAAAAGTAAAAAAAAACTTTTCCATGCCCATCCAGTCACATGACCTCCCCCCCAAGCCACACCCACAGAACCATTAGGGAAAATTTTTGAATTTCACCGCTGCTACAGGGTCTCCTGCTTAAGCAGGGTGTAGGACTAAGTGACCTCTAAGGTTCCTTCCAGCTCTATTCTGATTGATTGATCTACATGTCTGGCAGACTATTTGTGCAATGAGTTCCCACCATAACTATCCACAGCACCACATTATGGACCAGTGATTCCTTCTCAGTGATCCTCAAGGGGAGGATCCAATATACAGTGAATTGCAAGGTCTTTTAGAAGGTGGACCTCACACAATTCATCCAGTTCCCAAGAACTCAGATGTTCCTAGAAAGGTGAACTTAGCAGCACGAGTCCAAACTAAGAAGCAGGAGAGAGATTTCCTCTGCTGTTAGTAAAGCTTGCCCAGTCTGCCACCCCCTCCTCCCATCTCTTCCCAGCCCCTCCTTCAAAGTCTTTTTGATTTACTTCCTTTTAGACAAGAAATTCTGCAGATTAAAAATAAATGTAAAACACCAGGTGACTTCGATCTATCATTTAACCTGAACTTTCATGAAAATGTTCTGGGTGGATCCAATTCCACAAAGCCTCCCATTTTCCTCAGGTTGACCAACCTTCCTGAGTGGAGAAGGTCCCCTCTGGACAAGGAACGCAGTCATAACAGCAAACTGGCTCTCCTTCTCGAGCCCTCTTGACAAATCCAGGATGACAACTGTCCGCACATCTGGACTGAGGCAGGGACTGAGCAGAAAAACAAGGAAGGCCAAAGAAAAGATGTTAGGACTCTCTGTCCATGGAAAATTGAAGGGAGAAATGGATGGAGACAAGGAGCCTCTGGTCTTCACTGAGGTAAATTAGAAACCTCTGACTCCTTCTAAAGAGATGCAGGAGGTAGAACATCTAGCAGATTCTTCTGGATACGGCCAGTCTTGAAAACTGTCAAAATCTGGCCAGAGGGAGCACTCTATCAGTTACAGGACTGCTTTGAGACTACCGAGTGGAGTATATTTGAACACTTGGAGCTGCAAGAATTCACTGACACTGTACTCTCATACATTAAAACATGTACAGATAATGTAACAGTGAATAAACGTATCAGAGTTTACAGCAATCGTAAACCCTGGATGTCAGCAGAGGTACAATCACTGCTGAGAGCCCGAAACTCCGCTTTCAAAGCAGGAAACAAAGACAAATATAATGAAGCCAGGGCAAACTTGAGAAGAGGCATTAAGGCAGCTAAACAGGAATACAAGCAAAAGGCAGAGAAGTATCTGGAAGATAACAACTCAAGACAGGTGTGGCAGGGACTACAACACCTAACCAACTATAAGGGCAATACAAAAAAAATAGCCAATGCTGATGCCCTGCTAGTAGAGGAGCTAAATAGCTTCTTCGCCCGCTTTGAGGTAAGAAGACCAGTCTCTGTGGCTTTATCCCAAAGGCCCTCTAACATCCAGCCACTCACTCTGGATGAACATCAAGTGAGAGCTGAGCTGAAGGCTGTAAATCCCAACAAAGCTGCAGGTCCAGACGGGGTGTTGGGGAAAATGGTAGAAACCTGTGCTGACCAATTAGCAGGGGTACTGACAAGGATTTTTAACCTCTCCCTGAAACAGGCTAGAGTCCCATCATGCTTGAAAGCAGCCACCATTATCCCAGTTCCAAAGACAGCAGCCATAAAAAGCTTGAATGACTATAGACCCATTGCACTGACGTCCATAGTGATGAAGTGCTTTGAGAGACTGGTCCTACAACACCTCAGGTCCTATCTTCCACCAAGTTTTGATCAACACCAGTTTGCGTATAGAAACAACAGGTCGACAGGGGATGCCATCACCACTGCTCTCCATATCGCACTGAGCCACCTTGAGAAATCTGGGAATTATGTCAGAATGCTTTTTATAGATTATAGCTCGGCCTTTAACACCATCCTACCAGGCATTCTCATTGAAAAGTTGACTGACCTGAATTTCCCTCCCCTTACTTGTGAATGGATCAAAGACTTCCTGACCGATCGTCCACAAACAGTAAGGGTTGGGTCCTTTACATCTTCCATACTGAAGCTCAGCACAGGCTCCCCTCAGGGCTGTGTGCTCAGCCCCTACCTCTACTCACTGTATACATATGACTGCATATCCTCTGATCCATCCAACATCATAATAAAGTTTGCAGATGACACAACGGTGGTGGGTCTCATAATTGGAGGGGACGAATCAGCATACAGGGAAGAAGTCCAGAAGGTATCCGCATGGTGCTCAAGAAACAACTTACACCTAAATACTAGCAAGACAAAGGAGATGGTGCTAGATTTCCGGAGGCACAGAGAGGAACCTGCCCCACTGTATATCGAGGGGGGCTGTGTGGAGAGGGTTTCCTCTTTTAAATTCTTAGGAGTGCTTATTAGCCAAGATCTCACCTGGAAAAACAGCACGTCTCTGGTGATTGGAAAAGCTCAACAGAGACTTCATTTCCTTAGAGTCCTGCGGAAAAATCAGGTGGAACAACGGCTGATGACCTCTTTCTATCGGTCCATCATAGAAAGTGTCCTCACATATTGTATCACAGTGTGGTATGCTGGTTTAACAGTTGCGGAGAGGAAGGCACTACAGAGAGTGATCAATTCGGCACAAGAAACCATCGGTTGCCCTCTGACATCACTGGATAACATCGCCAGATCTCGCTGCTTTAGCAGAGCAAGGAAGATTCTCAAAGATGATTCACACCCTGGTTGGTATCTCTTTGCCCTTCTACCATCAGGCAGAAGATATCAAAGTATAGCCAGCCGAACGAACAGGTTTAAAGGTAGCTTCTATCCATGGGCTGTGAGACTTTTAAATTCAACCGCAATCACTCCATGCACATGCTAGTTTTTTCTTTTTTCTTTTCTCTCTTTTTTGTTTCTGTTATAATTTTGCACCAGTGAAGTTAAAACCAATTTCATTGTAATTTTTACAATGACAATAAAGATTATTATTATTATTATTATTATTATTATTATTATTATTATTATTATTATTATTATTATTATTTACTTCCTTCCTTTTGCTTTTGGCATTTAATGTTGCAATCAAGGAATTTTCTATTTAATAGTGTAGAGCAGTGTTGGCGAACCTTTTTGGCATCGAGTGGTAAAATGGGAGGATGCACAAATATTTTTGGCGCCAAGATTCCAATATAGGTGCATTGCACACACTGAAAACTAGATGATCATCTGGATTTCAGCATGCGCATGCACATGAGCCATGTGGTCTACCGGTTTCTGGCACGCATGTGCACACAAAGACCAGCTGCCTGGTGTGCATGCACCAGTTCCAGATTTCAGAGGTCCTTGTGCTTCCCTGCCTGCCCACCTGATCCCCATTGGGGTGGCGGAACGTCCCCACTGAGGATCCGGTTCTGCAGCCCTGGACAGGGAGAGAAAGTTGGGTGGGAAATGCCCCCTCCCTCCACTGGAAAGCCAGAATCCCTTCCCGGCCTTGGAAGAAGCCAGCACAGCCCCCCCTCTCCTCCCACTTCATCCAAGGGAGAGTCTCAATGTGTGAGGAGCTGTGGAGATGGGGGCTGGTGGATGCGGGTTTGATGGTCCCCATGGACGAAGGATCCAGCAGGACCAGCCTATGGGGGAGGGGAGGACAGGAGCGTTCCACATAATCTAAAATTTGTTTGGGGGAAACTGCCCTGCTGTGTAATTTAAGCCTTGGAGAAGACAAAGGCGCAAGAAGAGCAGAACTGCAATGCAAAATGAAGGGCAGGGGAATCAGTGGGGAGCTGAGGGCTGTGGGAAGGGTGGGGGGCAGGAGGAAGAAGGGGAAGGGTGTGGCTTAGTGAGGGGGACATACTTTCTTTTACAACATTGATATTCCCTCCCCCCCCTCCATCAAAGATGCCTTTTACCCTTCAATATACTCCAAGCCATTTGGCTGCCTTCCCCTCAAAGCCCTGCAATGGCTAGGATTGGAGTGAGATACACGCGTGTTTGTGGAGGGGTTGCCTGGCGGTGGGGAGGGGGGAAAGCCAGGGGGGTTTAAGGCAGAGCAAGGGCATTGGGGAGGGGGCAAAGTCGGGGAGGGGGCATTAAGCCAGAGCGTCCGATGTGTCCCCAGACTTTGAGGGAATCTGGAGGAAGGGGGATCCACCTTTATCCTGACAGCTGACTTGAAGGGCAAGAGGACCAGGGGGTGGTGTTCCCCCCCCCCACAAGTCCAACCTGAGAGACGCTGGCAGGGGGAAAGTGCTGGGCAAGCGCTTGTCCCCAGCCCAGCAGCCCTCGAGCTTCCCCTCCCAACCTCTCCCATCCAAGGACCAATGAAATCAGGCTGTTTTCTTTTTTTTAAAAATAATTATTTATTTTTGAACAAACACTGGTAAAACAAACATATCTGAAAAAACATAAAAAGCCATCTTGTGTTACAAATTGTAAATTATAAAAATTGTGTCAGTTAATCACAAAGTTCTATGAATTTCTTCCATAGTCATTACTTGTTTTTCTTATCAATTATTACAATTATTATATCTCAACCTTCATTTAATTGATTGTTTTTACATCCTTTTGTATGTGAAGTAAAATTATATAATGGCATTCTATTAATAAAACAAAAAAGAAAAGAGTAGAATTAAGAATAAAGATAAAAAGGAAGTCATCACTCTACATTGTATCCTTTAGAAAGCATACCGACCGGCCTCACATAACTTCTGTACATCTCTAAAATGATTTTCATTCATAAATAATCTCATTTTATAAATTTTAAATCAGAAATTTTATCATATACCTTAATATCAGTACACCAAAATTCTCATCTGGTATTCCAAATCTAGTCATACTTATTCTTCAAACATATCTTTAAAACACAACCACCTAATGGCATCCATTTTCTATTCCATATAATAATATTCTAAAACCATGTAACTAATTATTAATCATCTATAACAATTTTCATTATCAGCCAGTATCAACTATAATTATTCCACTACTCTTAAGATAACTCATAATTTCTATGCTAGTGATTCTTCAGTAATATCTAATATAGTCTTAAATTTGTTTATATCTAATCTCATAGATTTCTACAAATACATAGATACATAGATATATATATATATCATTAAACTATAACATTATTATTAATTACTCTTATTGTAAATAACTATTGATTAACTAATAATCCTTCAATGATATTCTAAACACAATCTAGCTAATTATTAGTCATCAAATTTTGTGGTTTTAATAATGCCTGTGCGCCGCCCTGGGTCCTAACAAGGAGAAGGGCGGGGTATAAATTTAATAAAAATAAATAAATAAATAAATAAATAAAATGATAACAGCTTTCCTTATCAGCCAGTGTCCTTCCAGTAATGAGTTGGACTTATCTTTTTTGCCATTTGTGGCCCTCGTCTCTTTTTATTCTTCTTTCCAGATTTTTTATAAACTTTTTTTCACACTTTATTGTCCAATATAACTCTCCAATAATATCGCTGTCCAGTTCCTATCTCTACAAGTTGGTTGTTTTTAAATGTCAGACGTATTTCTGGAGAGGTTTCTCCTCTTTCATCCATCTCCTTACTAGACCGGGGAGCCCTTCGCACAGTCACTCAGGCATTGGTGACATCCCGGCTGCACTACTGCAACGCTCTCTACATGGGGCTCCCCTTGAGGTGCACTCGAAGGTTGCAGTTGGTCCAGAATGCGGCCACGCGGGTAATTATGGGTGCAGCAAGGCAATCCCACATAACACCTCTCTTGCGGGAGCTGCACTGGCTTCCTGTGGCCTTTCGGGTGCGCTTCAAGGTGCTGACGACCATCTTCAAAGCACTCCATGGCTTGGGGCCTAACTATATTCACGACCGCCTCCTGCCCCATACATCCCTTTGACCGATCCGCTCCCACAGAGAGGGCCTGTTCAGGGTACCGTTGGCTGGGCAATGCCGGTTGGCGGTGCCCAGGGGAAGAGCCTTCTCTGTGGCGGGCCCTGCCCTCTGAAACGACCTTCCCCTCGATCTACGCACCATCGTGGACCGCCACCTTTTCCGCCAACGTCTTAAAACCTATATATTTCAACCAGCCGGCCTAGCATAACCCCCGTTTCTGACTTTTATAGGGATAATTTTTAAATTTTAGAGTCTTATTAACTTTAGCACAGGGAATATTTAATTAGTTTTTAACAATTTTGGATTTTTGTATGATTTTAATGATGCCTGTGCGCCGGCCGGGGTCCTTTTTTAGGAGAAGGGCGGGGTATAAATTTAATAAAATAAAATAAATAAAAATCTTCAAATCTCCCCCCCCCTTCTTTTCCTTGATAACCAAGCTGAGACTCAGATTCTCTTTTAAGTATCTCCTTCTCTATATTTTCTCCCGCATTTGATCCGTTAGTATCTGCATCTTTATCTGCAACTAAAATGCGTATCTCTTTATCTTCCTCCTTTTCTTCTTTCTCTTTAATTCCTGGAACCTCAAATTGGCCACAGTTTGGTATAATAGACAAAATTTTATCCAGTGCGTTGTTTATTCTTCTAGTATTTTGTTTCAGTAAGTTTAAAATTTCAGCCAAAGCATTCTGGTTTTCTGGAGTATTCTCATCAAAGTATAAAACCATGTTGACAAATCCAAGAGATGATAAAAGTTAATTTTCACTGCCACCTGGTCTCTGGCCTGTTTTGTTTTGGTGTTTTCAGTTATCAAAAACAACTACTGTAACATTGACATTCATAAAAACCAACCAGTGACCTCCAGTGGCAACAAATTTTCACTTATTACTACGTCATTTTCTTTGTTGTTAAGAAAGAAAAAAGTAGAAAGTATAGTTCTTGTTTAGTTTTAAGAGTACGCAATAAATCTTCAAAATTAATTATAGAAATCGTCCCAGATTCAAAATTTTAAGTTGCAAAAAATAAAAAGAGAAGAAAAGAAACCAGAAATAGTCCAATTACTTCCAAAGGAAAGAAAATAACCTTGCTCTGGCGCTTCAATCCACTATTTCAGAAAAATACATTAAAAAAAAGAAACCTCTCAGTTCAAAGCATATTAAATTAATTCCACCACTTACTTCATAATGAAAGGCCTTAGTTACTAAAAAAATTTTTTTTTCTTTGAGCAAAATGTTTTTTAAAAAAAGTAAGAATACCTTCCTGGGCAATACTTTTGCTTTCAGCTTGCTTTCTTCCTTCCTTCCTTTGAAGCTTGCCAAATGCCTATGTTTCCGGGGGGCGGGGGCCTGCCTTTTACCGCCTTGCAGGAACTCTTCCCTTGCGTCCAACAGGGGTTTTGCAATACCCCTGTGACCAGCAAGGCATGTTCCCTCATCACCGTCCCTCCAGGACGGCTTAGGTCATCTATGGACCGAGGGGTGGCAAAAGTTCAACGTGGATCTCAGAGCGCGGAGACCCTGCGTTGTGTCGGTGCGACTTCGCTCTGCCCTCTTTTGAAACCAGGCTGTTTTCTGAAAGACTGCGGGGGAGCCTCGTTTGGCTTTGCAGACCTTCCGAGACCCTCAAGTCCATGTATTACTGGCAATAAAAGCACCTTGTGTGTTTTTTTCTCTCTCTCTGTCTCCCTTTCTCTCTCTCTCTCCAGATGGCAAGCTGACATTTTCAATCATTGCTCACTGCTGGCTCTCCAGGGAAACCCCTCAGAGGTTCCCCTGCGGGGTCTGGCAAAGGGAGTCACTGCAGAGCCTCCAACCGGGCTGACCCCTCCCCTCCCCCTTCCCAAATCCCCCCAAGTGCAGCACTTCAAGGAAGCTCTGCGTAATTAGATGGGGACATGCAAGAAGCCCTCTCAGGTGGGGAGGGAGGGAAGCCCTGACCATAGCTCTGCTCTACTAAGAAGATCTCCTCTCTGTGCCTTTGGGCAAGCGCAGCCACTGCCATGGTTTTTGCGCATGCATGCACACCAGACACCAAAACGCTAAGTGGCTCATGCACATGTGCACACTGGAAACAAAGATCATTTTCCTGGTGTGCGCATGCGCACCGGGTGGCTCCTCTTCCACTTTCTGGCCCTCCAATGCACGTGAAGACCAGCTGACTGCCACGCCCGAACCTGGAAGAGCAACTGGTGATGGCTCCACATGACAGGAAGAGATGGTTCTGTGTGCCACTTCTGACACGCATGTCATAGGTTCCCCATCACGGCTATAGGCTTTGCCCACTTGAAATGGGATCTCAGGCTTTGGCAAACAGAGAAAAGACACCAAAATTTCTCCCACCTTATTGAGCAACTTTAGCTGTGAAAGAGCCTCTCGTGTGATAGAAAGTCTGTCTCTTCCAAAATATGCCAGAATCTCCATCCTGGGATCCTCCTTGGGGAGAACCAAGAAGCCCTCAATGCCCAGATCTGCTTTTATCTCTCCATTTTGGTCCAAGTACAGTTTATAGTCGGAAATATTCCAATATTCGTTCTTCTCCAGAAAGGGATGAAACTAGAATGGGAACATCCAGAAATTTGAATAGCAGAAAACTTTGTTTCTTATCCCACATTGAATCTTTCTTCTACAATTGTCTCATTTCCAAATATGGTTAAATAGGATACAAATACTGCCATTATCTTCATAAGTGAAAGAAAATGTTTGAGAAAAATTCATCAAAATATAGAGAAAATATAATCAACAAAGTTGGTCAATTATAGGGAACATTTTAGATCAGATGACAAATAAAATGAACAGAGAAAAAAAGATGAACCATAAACCCTTTGAAAACAACAGGGTGATTCCCAGAAAGCCTGGGTTGATCAAATCTCTCAGGCTAATCTTCTCCCTTGTAATCCTGATGGAAAACAACTCCAGATCAGAGGTAGGTTCCTAACATAAGAACATAAGAATAGCCTTGTGGAATAGGCCACAGCCCATCCAGTCCAGCATTCTTTTTTTTTTTTTTTGCAAACAGTTTTATTGGCTTTTACAAATTTTATAACAGGAAAAGCGTATAAGGTGTAAATAAGATATTTTGAGGGCATCCATGTAGGAGGTGTCAGCCACCTCCGAGGCTTCATACAAAAAAAAAGAACAATAAATTTTCTTTTCCCTACAAAGTGGAAAGAGATACATATATATATCATTTCACGAATTTCATGCAATTAATCATTTGTTTCCATAGACATCCAGATAAAAGTTACACTATATAAAAGAAAGTCACTTTTGTGATCTGAGTCTTTTAGCTATTGTATCCTCTTCTCCTTTCCCGCCAGTAGGCGGAGCCATGGCCCCTCCCGTTCCCCCATTTTTATCCTCGAGGCTTGAGGAATGTTTTTTAAGAAAGGCTTCCGCCTCTTCAATTGTTTTGATTCTTACTCTCCCCCCCCCCTCCCAGAACACTAACATTCCTTCGGGCATCGACCATTTGAACCACACCCCTTTTTTATATAATCTTTTTGATAGGAAGGAATATTTCCTTTTAATCTCTCGAATCTTTTTCGGGATCTGTTTCAAAATGGCAATTTCATTCTGTTGGTATATTAAAGGACCATCTCTCTGTGCCCTCAGGATCTCATCCCTTGTTGACCTTCTTACAAATTTAATATGTATCTCTCTGGGTACTTCATTTATTCTGGCATATGCTGGATTAATTCTATAAATCAAATCAATGTCCCCCCAAATATATTATTTACTCTTTTTGATGTAATCTGCTAACATCGTGCACATTAAATCTTTTAAATCTTCAGAGTCTACTTCAGGAACATTTTGAAACCTTAAAAAGTAAGACATTCTTTCAAAATCCATTCTAGACATATGACCAGCTAATTCCACTATCTCTTTTTGAGAATTTCTTATCTCTCCCCTCATCTCAGCCGCCCCCCCCCAATCCATCAATTTTTTGTTTATTTTCCATTAGTGTTTTCTGTGTCTCCAAAAGTTCCAATCTTGAGCTAACCATGTCTTTCCAGATTTCTTTTATTTCTTTCATTATGTTTTGAAGAGTTTCCTCTATTAATGATTGCTGAGTAGCTTCCCCCACCATTTCTTTTTGTAGCATTGAAGTAATCTTAGGTTGTTATGGATGCTTTTTTGAAGCCATAATGAAAATGTTAAGTTCTTGGCACTAATATGGCGTCTGATGGAAGAGCAGTCAGTGAGGTGAGAGAAAAGTAAAAGTCAGTGTCCAGATTCAAAATGCAGTTTGCATAAAGTCCAGAGAGAGAACAATTTTTTAAACAATCAAATCATATATAAAAAAAGAAAGAACGCACACCTGGGAGAAATCCTAAGAGTCACTTACGTTAGCTTATAAGTAAATTTTCAGTCCTGTAAAGACGAAGGAGTGTCAGCATATCACAGAAAAAATATTTCTTACTGAGAACAAAGAAGCGTTGAAGGCATCAAATCGCTAAATCACTAACAATCCACTCAGCAGCAGCGGAGCCTCGGTGTTTCCTCCAGCCTTGGCTTTCAGCCCGCTTCTTCACTCATAGCAGTTCCGGCACTCCATTGGCGAAGGGGACTCTTCCCCCCTGCATCCTGTTCTCCAGCTCCTGGGACAAGGCAGGAGCAACCCCGCCGACCGCCGTCAGGGTGGGAGGCTCACAGCGAGCCTTCCGTGTGGTGGGGGCTCTTTGACAAGAACCCCCCTGCCCTTGAAGGCGCCGCCAGAGAAAACAAGCAGCGGACGTGTCCAAGACACGTCCGTCACCCCTGGAAACCGGAAGCGATCTCCCCAGTCCAGCATTCTGTCTCACACAGTGGCTCCCCATTTGCTTCAGGGTCTTCCCAAGCAGATGTCTTCACCTGCTTATGAATTCCTGCAAATGGCACTGAGAAATATCCTGCCTGTCTCTCCAACCCGGAGGGTGTCCTTAGGCATCCATAATGATAGCCATTGATACCCTTGTTCTCCATGAACTCATCTAATCCTTTCTTAAAGGTGTCATGGCTGACAGCTGTCACCACTTCTTCTGGCAGGGAGTTCCATAGACCAGTGATCCTCTGCGTGAAAAAGTCCTTCCTCTAATTTTTTTTTAAATTAAATTTATACCCCGACCTTCTCCTTGCAAAGACCCAGGGCGGCGCACAGGCAATATTAAAAACCATACAAAATACAAAAATATATTATTAAAAAACTATTAAATTATATCCCGTGCTAAAACCGATTATAAAACCCAGCCCCCTAATCATTCTGGTTGCCCTCCTCTGCACCTTTTCCATTTCCATAATATCCTTCTGAAGGAATGGTGACCAGAACTGTACACAATGCTCCAGATGAGGCCTCACCATAGATTTATAAAGAGGCAAAATGACACTTGCTGACTTATTTTCTATACCCTTCCTAATGATCCCTAGCAATGAGTTTGCTTTTTTCACTGCTGTGGCACACTGGGTTGACACCTTCATTGAGCTGTCCACCAGGAGACCAAGGACCCTTTCCTGGTTAGTTGCAAGGAGTTCAGACCCCATCAGTTTATAGATATAGTTGGGGGTTTTTGCCCCAACGTGCATCACTCTGCACTTACTAATGTGAAGGTCATTTGCCACTTGTTTGCCCACTCCCCCTGTCAAGAGATCCCTCTGGAGCTCCTCACTCTCTCTCTCAGTTTTTACTACCCTGTATAATTTAATGTCGTTGTCGAATTTGGCTACCTTTCTGATTACTCCTACTTCTAGATCATGTATAAAAAGGTTGAAAAGCAGGGATCCCAGTACTGAACCTTGGGGGACCCCACTCTTTACCTCCCTCCACCTGGAGAAGTGTCCATTTAATGCTACCCTCTGTTTCCTGTCCCTTAGCCAGTTGGTAATCCAGGACAAGGCCTGTCCCTTTATTCCATGACTGGCAAGTTTATTTAAGAGCCTTTGGTGTGGGACCTTGTCAAAGGCCTTCTGAAAGTCCAGATAAACAATGTCCAACTTAACGGTTTGGACTGGTTTGGCTGAACTAGTAGCAACTTGGCAGCCGCGATCACTGGAACCTGCAACAAACCAGGCTGGTCACACCCCTGAACTGGTTCTCTCAACCATATTGTTCTTGCCTTCTGCCCATGCACAGAGCAACCGGTAGTAGTGGCAGCAAGAAGTCACCCCTGGCTCGATCCCACTTAGGAGCCTCAGTTTACTCATGAGCCCCATTGGCCTTTCTCCCTGCCTCTCCTGGCCAATGTTGCTCACGAGGAAACTGCAGCTAGGATCTCCCGCATGTTGCACGCCCAAAAATGGCATGGAGGCATGGGCAAAAGCTGGGAGGGGGGAGTAATGCATGGGGTGAGGACTGGCTGCCCTGCTGTTGCAGCATCTGCCCGGGCGAGACACTCCCCACCTCTCCAGACCGGGACAGGAGCTCATACCAGACTGAGGCCACTCCCTTTGTCCATTCAGCTGGTGGGAGCCATAGCACTGCCAGTAATTGCTGAGAGCTTCCTTTGCGAAGGAATTGCGGAGAGCTTCCTTTGCGAAGGAAAAGCTTTTGGTATCAAAAGCTGCTGAGAGGTCTAACAGGACTAGGATAGAGGAATGTCCTCTATCCCGCACCCTCCAGAGATCCAATGCCGTCTCGGTGCTGTGACTGGGTCGGAAGCCAGACTGGAGCGGGTCTAGATAATCAATTTCCTCCAGATGTCGCGGAAACTGTTGGGCCACCACACTCTCAACAACCTTCGCTAAAAAGTGAAGGTTGGAGACTGGACGGAAGTTCTCTAAAAATGCTGGGTCCAGGGACAGCTTCTTGAGGAGGGACCTTACTACCGCCTCTTTCAAGATGGCAGGCAAGGACCCTTCACTCAGAGATGCATTGACAATGCCCTAGAGCCAGCCTCGTGTCGTCTCCCAGGATGCCAGTACAAGCCAGGAGGGACACGGGTCCAATAAACATATGGTAGCCTTAAGCCTCTTTGACAACCTGTCCATATCTTCGGTAGTGACAAAGTCAAACTCTTCCCAGGATGGTATCTCAAGAGCAGCCTCGGACAGTCCGACTGGACCACTCTCGATGGAGGGTAACTCATTCCGAAACTGAGTGATTTTATCCTGCAGATAAATCCCAAATTCCTCTGCTCGTCCCTGCAGAGGGGCTTCCCGCGGCCTCTGGTGAAGGAGGGAGCGGGTCACCCCAAACAGGGTGGCAGGGCGGTTATCTGCGGATGCAATAAGGGTGGCACAATACTCACGTTTGGCCACCTTTATCGCCACTCCGTAAGTCCTAATATGGGTTCTCACTAGTGTTCGGTCGGCTTCGGAGTGAGAGGATCTCCATCTGCTCTCTAGGCGTCTCTTGTCGTGTTTCATCTCCCTCAGCTCCTCGGTAAACCAAGGAGCCTGGGTGACTCGTCGCCGCAAGAGAGGCCGCAAGGGCGCGACTCAGTCCAAGGCCCCCGTGGCCGCACTTAACCATGCGGCCACCAGCTCCTCAGTCGAGTCGCAGGGCAAGTCCACAGGCATTGGCCCAAGCTCCCTCTGGAACCTTACCGGGTCCATCAGGAGCCTGGGGCGGAACCATATAGGAATATTCGGCTCCGCCTCCCCGCGGTAAGGTGCGGCGATTGGAAAATCTAGCCGAAGGAGAGCGTGATCTGTCCATGACAGGGGTGTGATGGCTAGATTCCCTATTCCCAGATCACTACTCCACTGTCCCGAGATGAAGATTAAGTCCAGGGTGTGTCCACCCTCATGAGTAGGCCTAAAACTACCTGGGTCAGGTCCATGGCTGTCATGGAAGCCATGAACTCCCGAGTTACTCCAGAGGTCTCGTCTACTGACGGCAGGTTGAAATCCCCCATGACCAATAGTCTGGGGGTCTCAACCGCCACCTCGGCTATCACCTCTAGGAACTTGGGCAGGGCTGTTGTTGCATAGCGAGGAGCCAGGTATACAACTAACACGCCCAACTGCCTCCCTAGGCCACACTTCACAAGGAGGGACTCACACCCGGTCATCTGAGGGATCGTGGTCTCCTTTGGCTCAAGACCTTCCCTAACCATAATCGCCACCCCCCCACCCCTTCCCAGGGCCCTAGGCTGATGGAAGGCTCGGTAGCCTGGTGGGCACATATCTACGAGGGGTAAACCCCCCTTGAGACCCAACCAGGTTTCCGTTATACCCACCAGGTTCGGGTCCCCCTCTGACACGAGGTCACGAATGAGGGGGGCTTTGTTCACCATGGACCTGGCATTGCATAACATCAGCCTAGGGCCTTGGTTCTGTGGTCCTTGCCCACCTAGTCTGCGATGGGAGCACCGGGAGTTGGAACGCGTGACCGCCTGTAGCCAGTGGCCATGGTCTCCCAACACAATCCGTCTCCCACCGCCCCTGCCCCTCCCCAGAACCGAGCTGATAGGCAAAACCTCAGTGGAAATGACCCCCCCCTCCCCTTACTCTGTTTCCTCACTTCCGCCGGCCGGTCTAGTTCTGTCCCGCCCCCTAACTGAACTATCCCTCCCCTCCTCCCTGGAACCCCCTAAAAGTCAAATTAAAAATTTACTTTAAAAACCCCTCAGTTTGCGCCTCGCCCACCTCTCAGGAGCAATTAGTCCATCCTCGAGATGGGCCCGTGTTAGACAAGGGGGCCAGGCCTGCGAGAGGGGAGATTCTCGCAGGCAAAGGAGATCACGTCTTGAATACATTTTGGAACCCCGATGGTCGCCCATACCCAGGGGGATAGTTGCAAATCCGAAGAGAGTCCAGGGACAAAAACAGCTATAAAGTGACAGATTATAAATAAAGTGCAATAGATGACCTTGGGGGGCAGGAGGGAAAAAGTCAGTTATCAATTAGTCTGTCAGTCTGGGGTCCTGCATAAGGGCAGGTCGCAGTTTAGTCCTTGCACGGATCCCATCCGACTGTTCTCTTCAGCCACATAGGCCTAAGTCTGCATTTAGTGCTGCACAACTGGTTGGTCTGTCGTGCGGCCTGATGGAAAATGCTGCCATGTGCTGGCCCAGCTTACCTCCTCCTGTCCAGTGCACTCACTCCAGATCTTCCTGAGTCCTCCTCCGCCATTTCTTCCCCCGTTTCCCGACCCGGCTGCTTGGCTTATGTCAACACACCGTCTACTGTCCATTCGCTCTATCTTCCTTCTCTTTCATCCAGTCCTTCTTTCTCCTTCTCCTTCTCCTCCTCCTCCTCCTCCTTCTTTCTTTTTCTCCTTCTTCATCTCCATTTCCATTTCCATCTCCAATTCATCTCCATTCCATCCAATCCATCTCCATTCCATCTCCATTCCATCTCCATCTCCAATCCATCTCCAATCCATTTCCATCACCATCTCCTTCTCTCCTTCCCCTCTTTCTTTCCTCCTCTCCTCTCTTCACGTCTCTCTCTTCCAATCTTTTCTCTCACATGCTCTCTCATTCCAGCTTCATCTCCCGTCCATCACTTCCAGCCGTCAAACCTCCCATCTCCATTTCTCCGGTAGCTCCCGCAGCCCTCTATCCTCCCATTCTCTCTCTCTCTCTCTCTCTCTCTCTCTCTCTCTCTCTCTCTCTCTCTCTCTCTCTCTCTCTCTCACCCACCCACTCACTCCTATCCCTATGGCTGAGAGAGAGAAACTTCCTTGTGAGGAAGAGGCAAAGATACAAGGATGCCCCAGTAAATTAATCAGCCGGACTTGTCATGCCACAACATGTAACTCTTGTGAAGCCTAACTCTATGATCTGAAGCCAGACTCTGTTTTCTGTTGGCCTTTGGAGAAGACGGAAGCAGCTGTTGTGATCGAGACCCTTGGTCATCTGGAGACGGCCTCCGTCCCTCACACGGAGCATCGCTGGAGAGGTTCCAGCTGCTCCTTTGCTGGCTGTTAGTGAATGCTGCCTATCTCGTCTTTCTATTTCATTTCCACTCTTTGCATCTCCTCAGTTTCACCTGCCCTGTTCTCCCAATACAGCATCCAGATCCACACCAGGCTCCCTTTCATTGGAGGAGAATAGGGGGGCTTAGCTGCCTCTCCAGCTGCACACAGACCCACCTGCAATGGGGATGGAAGAAAGGTGGAATTCCACCAGGCTCATCACAAAACAACAAATAAGGGGATTTATTAAAAAAAAAAACAGCACTTTCAAATTAGTAGTGTTTAATATAAAAATGCCATGGAATTTACTCTTTGGAACTATTAATTCCCCGAGTAATTAAATTGGCCAGATCTATTGAGATGGTTCCCCTCCTTCTCCTCTGGATTCCTTCTCCAAAGGATCTAAGATTAATGGATCTATGTCGGGACCCCCATACCTGCCACGACTGCAGCCTTGGAGACCCCAACATCTTTTCTCCCTCCTTCCTTCCCCTCCTCGATCTGGAGGAATAGGCGGCATTCAAGACCAGGGCCAGAGTCTTTATGAGACTGTAATATTGGTAGTCATTTTGGATCCCTTTTCTGTCCCATTTCCTTTGGGTCTCCCGTGGGGCTTTCTGGGTGCATCTTCTGCGGCCTTTGACAGAAAAGACCTTCTTTGAAAGAGAACAGAGGAAATAAAGATCTTGAAACTTTTCTTCCACAAAGAAATGGGGTTCAAAGGCAGAATCTCTTGGCCTTTCTTTTAGCAGATAACCAAAGGTCCAAATACTATGGATGTATTTGCGAAGTCTGCGCTTGTTCATTTTATATTCTGTAAACCTTGTGAGGATCCAGACTTTCCCTTCAATGGGACCTGGGAGACGCATAAATGTTAAATGGAAAGGAAGAATTCTCTCCCAAATGGAATCCCATTCTATGAAGTGAACAAAGATGTTGACTTGTCTCCACTTAGAGAGGGAATCCCTGAGGTATGCAGTATATCCAGTCTTTGAGAACAGTTGTGATATAACCACACAAATTCCACTCCTGACAAGCACAGGAGGGAAAATCCTCATGAAATCCTCTCCATTCTCTGTGTCTGAAGCAAAGAGGCCAATCAGGGTCCATCTGAAATGGAGGAGCAGCTGGACAATTGCTGGATAGAGGAATCCTTCGTTGGGAAGCATTGGGTGGAAAAAGGGGAATCGACTTTTATCACTCAGAGCCTCTGAAGCTGTATGAGAATTGATCTGAAAAAGGAATTGAAAGGATTAGAGCCTTGATGGGGAAACTGAGGCACGCAGAGCCTTCTCTCCTGGCACACCAGCCACCCCAGCCCAGCTCCACTAGCATCCATATGCAAGCGTCCCTCCTGCCGGCCAGCTGGTTTTTGGGCCTATGCCGAGGGCCAGGGTGGGGGACGCCTGAGTATGCACTGAGGGGGGTGGGCTTGCATTGTGCAGGAAATGCCAGTGGGCTGGAAGTGAGTGTGGAAGTGAGTGAAGCATTGTTGTTTTGCTTGGAGGTTTGTGCAGGAGGCTTTGCAGGGCCAAAGGGGAAGGAAGAATGAAGAGGGAAGGAAAAGGAAGGGAAGGAAGGAGATTATAAGGAGAGAGAGTGAGAGTGGAAGGTAAATCCTGTCTTAGCACTTGATCACCAGCAGCCCTGCTGCCTTTCACCATCCCCTTGTCCCCTCCTCCTGGCCTCTCCTGGTGGTCTCCCATCCTATCACCAGTTGCGCCCCCTATTGGATCTGGATGCCCTTTGCACGGTCACTCATGCCCTTGTGACATCCCGACTGGACTATTGTAACTCTTTCTACATGGGACTCCCCTTGAGGTGCACCCGAAGACTTCAGCTGGTCCAGAATGCAGCCACGCGAGCAATAATGGGTACCGCAAGGTATACCCATGTAACACCACTCTTGCGCGAGCTGCACTGGCTACCTGTCGTCTTTCGGGTGTGCTTCAAGGTGCTAGTTCTCATCTTTAAAGCGCTCCATGGCTCGGGACCTAGCTATCTGCGGGATCGGATCCTGCCACATACATCCTCCCGGCCGATTCGCTCCCACAGAGAGGGACTTCTCCGGGTGCCGTCCACTAGACTTTGTCAGCGGGCGACGCCCAGGGGAAGGGCCTTCTCTGTGGCGGGCCCGGCCCTCTGGAACGACCTTCCCCCCGATATCAGGACGACCACGGACCTCCGCTCCTTCCGTCTTAAATTAAAAACTCACTTTTTCTGTCTGGCTGGCCTAGGTTAGTCTCTACCTCAGGGGTTAGGGAATGTTAATTTTAAAAATGGGGATTTTAGTGCAGGGACAATTAGATTTAATCTGTTTTTACTGTATTTATTTATGTATATATTTTATGTTGTTTTAATTTTTCCCTGTGCACCGCTCCGAGTCCCCCTGGGGAGAGGACGCGGTATAGAAAAATAAAATAATTATTATTATTATTATTATTATTATTATTATTATTATTATTATTATTATTATTATTATTATTATTATTATTATTATTATTATTATTATTATTATTATTATTTTATTTTTATTTTTATTTTTATTTTTATTTTTATTATTATTTTTATTTTTATTTTTATTATTATTATTATTATTATTATTATTATTATTATTATTATTATTATTATTATTATTATTATTATTATTATTATTATTATTATTATTAACTTCCTATATCTATATAAATAAAAACGTAAAATAGTTTGTACGAATCCACTAATCTCAAAAACTACTGGACTGATTTACACCAAACTTACACACAATGTAGCCAAGGACTTCCGATAATAGAATAGCTACTCATTTTGTGCCTAGCACACGTGTATCGTGTGTAAGGTAAACACAAATAAAAGGTACTAACTGAAAAATGTTTTTACTCCCTGTAACTCCGCCCACCAACAGTCATTAACTACGGAGGCCTCTTAGGGCCAAAAAGGCACTGGAGTCAAACTATTCTCCAAAGTACCTGAGGGCAGAACAAGAAGCAATGGGTGGAAACTAATCAAGGAGAGAAGCAACTTAGAACTCAGGAGAACTTTCCTGACAGTTAGAACAATTAACCAGTGGAACAGAAATTGCCTCCAGAAGTTGTGAATGCCCCAACACTGGAAATCTTTAAGAAGATGTTGGATAGCCATTTGTCTGAAATGGTATAGGGCTCCTGCCTAGACAGGGGGTTAGACTAGAAGACCTCCAACTCTGCTATTTTATATTGTACTAACTGTACCTGCCATGCGTTGCTGTGGCCAAGTATGGTTAAATGAAAAAGTTTCCCCTCATACACCCTTTTTTGCAAGGAATGTATTTTTCTCAAGTTTAACTAAGAGGATCATGGCATAAATTTTAGCCACAATATCTGCTAGTCTATTTGGCCCATAATTCCTATAATCCTTTTTATTCCACTTTTTAGATAGATAAAATGCTACTATTGCGAACTTCAATCTGACTGGATAGTGCAGACATTATTTATGTGTGAAAATGAAGATGCCAATAGAGCCCCCAACAACCAGGAATATTCTTTGATCAGTTAAATAGTTGGTAGAATGTCTTCTCCAGGGATTGTATTGCTTGCATTTCAGGCCTTTTATGATTCATCTCAACATGAACATAATGGGGTAAAATATTGACCATATTTGCTAATATGGAGAAAAGCAGCTCTCGAGTTCCACAGAGAAGACATGATTGCATCTATTGCTCACCCACCACCACCCACCCCTCACTTTACCAGAGGGAGAAAAACACACACAAACCTGTGGGACTTTGTAGGTGCCTCCTAATATGGATGCCTGGATGGAGATTTCCCTTCCAGCTCCATCAAGAAGAGCAAGAAGGTTCTCCTTCCTTCCACAGCTGTAATTGGGGACATTGGCTTCTCCAGTGGAGAGAATGTCCAGCAAGGCATCTGAAGTGCAGAAAGTGCTCCAATAGTTGTTATGGATGTTGTAGCCAAGTGTGAGATTGTGCAGGAGCTGGGAATTCTTCTTGACCGTTTGGATGTTGAAAATGAATGCCAAACCATCTAGAAAATCAGAAGCATCCCTGTTGTAAAAAAAAATGTTATTATAATGGGCAGCAACAAATACTTTTTAAAAATATATAATCCTCCATAAGCCTCCTGAGCCTTAAGCCAACATTGATCCAAAAACAATGATCAGTTATACATAGAAGGAAATGGGCTGAGGTACAGAAACTACAACTGATTCCACCACTACTTTAAATAAAATTCATTATTCAAATGATAAATTAAGGATTGAACTGAGAGAGGAAAATAATCTGCAGCCTTTTCAACTTTTTTTAGACCCATTTTTGCATTTGAGTTTATTTCACCAATGAGATGTTCCTCTATCAAAGTAGATAATTATATGAAATTATTACAACAGGTATCTAAGGATATGATCAATTGGAGTGGTAAACAATTGTCTTTGATGGGCAGGATTATGACAGTTAAGACACTTGTGCTACTGAAATTTCTGTTTTTGTTTCAAACGGCAAACTGAATAATTTTTTTTTTAGATCTTTGGAAAAAACAGTAGCTGGATTCACATGGCAAGGCAAGAAAGCACGAATCAAAGCCCAAAAGTTGCAAAAACGTAAGGAATTGGGGGGCTTCAGGGTACCCAACTGGGAATCATATTATAGTGCAGCAATTATGACATGGGTGAAGGATTGGGGGACGTTGAGTAGAAGGCATTTATTGGCTATAGGGGGACATGACCTTCCACAGGGATGGCATGCTGCCCTTTGGCAAGAAAGAGATATCCCCCCCCCCCCGCAGGCATTTCATGGGACACTATATTGGGAAGATTTTGATGGCGGGGTGGGAAAAGGTGAGGAAAAAGTATTATCTTAAGATTCCCTGCTGGTTGGCACCGTTGGAGGCTTTAACGCACCCTAGTGTATTTAATTGGACAAGAAACATAATATATAGCGACAGTATGACAGAAAATGGCAATATGAAAACAAAGATGGAATTAGAGCAGCAGGGCAGGAATTTGGAATGGTGGGAATACCTACAAATTAGAAATAGGCTAAAAAGCGATAAGGAACGGTTTGGAATTTATGCAAACCCTCAAGAGTTGGACAAGATTTTCTTCGGCGGAGATAAGAAATTGTTGTCAATTTTTGATCTGTCAAGGTGTCAATGAAGAGATGGATAAAAGCCTCTTAATAGCATGGGAGAGGAATTTTGGCTATCAGATTGAAATGGGTAAATGGTGGGATCTATGGAGTAAGACCATTAAACTCACGATATCTACAGCATTTAGAGAAAATATCTATAAGATGGCTGAGAGACAAAGGAGAAACAGAATATTATCTCAGCTAGAACCTATGGTACATAGGGGCGACAAAGAGAACAGCAGGAACTTAAAACTGTAGAAGATAAACAACAGTTGTTAACAATGGGAACTAAAAGTGACCTTTGGTATTGTAACAGGTCCCTGCACTTTATAACAAGAAGATGTTGGTTAGAGACTAAACAATGATGAAGGAAAGAATGTTGGGCTGTGAACGACTGTCACTGGGGGGTGGGGGGAGGGGAGGGTTTGTATGTTTAAGGTTGTATTTGTATGTCTTAAGTTTAAAAAATATGTAAACCCAATAAAGATTATTTATTAAAAAAAAGGATTGAACTGAGAGAGGAAAATAACCTGCAGCCCTTTCAGCTTTTTTTAGACTCATTTTTGGATTTGAGTTTCTTTCTCAAAATCAGACAAAAGAGAGAAGCCATGGAAATCAAAATCTTTGAGGAAATTAGACATATCCTCCAATAAAGGAATAAATGAAAAATAAAAAACAGAAAAGAAGGAGAGTGTTAGAATGGAGGGAGGGCAACTCCATCACCCTCAATGACTTACAGATCACGGAAAACAAACTGAAGAGAAGGAGCCACATTGAAAAGCAACTTTGTGTGCAATGTTTCCTCTCCAGTGGTGACTATAGCAATGAGATGGTCTCCTGGGCTGTAAAAGCTCTGTGGTCCTTTTCCATCCTGGTGCTCCAAACTCTGCGGGCATTTCATCCTCAGCTTCCCAGAGACTGGATGGGACAAAAGCAGCATCAGAAGCAGAAGCAGGAGGTCCATCATTCATGGGGTGAATCAATCGATCCCCTTCCTGTTTCTAAAGAAGAATTAGAAGAATTCAAAGGTTTCTCACATGGTAGAAAATGATCCAGTTGTCCTTCCTGATTGAAATGCAGAGAAACACTCAGCTTCACCTGGAAAGGAGAGAGACGGATATTCAAGAGCACAGACCCTGCCTGTCCATAAAGCTCCCTATTTTTCTGCCCGAAGTCTCCCCTGGAAGATTCGGCCAAAGAGCAGAGCTGAAACCTTTATCATAATTCTCCCTCTCAGGAGTGATCCCTGGAGAATTCAACCAGTTCTTGGACTCAAAGGTTGTTGGGAAATTCTCTGGAGGGAAATGAAATGAAATCCCCATGTGATACATAATAACAGGGGCAGAGATTTGATTAAATCCATCATCTAGAATTGAGACATTTGGGGTCTCCCTGTGACTGAAGCTAACTAGAAATGTGACATTTGTTGGCATCGTGGTTAGAGAGAAACCCTGGGAGGCAGTTAATGCCCAAACATGTCACAGATCTGAAGTAGCTGCCTGCCGAGTCCAAGCCAACATCTGTTTTCTTTTGAAAGGCAATGCTCAACAAAAGGGCTGATGCAACTGCAAGAATAAAATCAACGAATAAAAAAAAGTAGTTCTCAGAATTTTGCCCAGTTGGAAAAAAAATCACATCCACAAATAAACACCCAGAGAGGGAGAAGTCAGAGGAAACCAAGTGGAAAGAGATGTAGAAATCAAGGCTGCCCCTCACCCCAAGGGAGGAATAAAGGGGGGGGGAGAAAGGGGAGCCCAGGAGCCTCGTGTTGCAGATGGAAAGCATATATGCAGAATCCTCTTTTCGACTTACATCTTCAGAGACCAGGGAATATGGAAGCCCATATTCCCCTGCCTCCCTTTCCCATGCAGAGGCCAGACAGTATTGTGCCCAGCTGAGTGGAGAGCCCCTCTTGGGAGGAGGAAGTTGAGCGGCTGTCCCAGCTTTTCATTTTAAGTGGAAAGTGCAGAAAAGACTGTAGGAAGTTATCACCCATCCCTCTCCCAGAAAAATGAAATATCCTGGGAAATATTGAAAGGACAGAATATTACATTCCCCCTGGATGTGAAAAAGGGAGGAACATGTTTTAAAGACAGAATAGCTCCCTGCAGCTTTAATGGGCTCCCTTTGTCAATGGGCCATGAAAGCCTGAGCTAGTCCACTTTACATAATAAAGGTAGTATCAGCTTTTCACAGAAACTCACCACAAGGCATCTGAGAACTCAACCAAACCTGGACTCAAAGCGCTGCAGGGCCCTATTGGAGGCCTGACAGCCAATCAGAATGCAAGCTCAGCATCAAAGGCCAGGGACTTTCAGCCTCTCAGCCTCTCTTCTTCTTCTTCTTCCCCCAACATTGGAGCCTCTGATCCCCCTTTCCTGCTCAGGAGCTGAAGCCCTGGGATCCTTTGTCCACCATTAAACCCTCTTTCCCAGCAGCCTCCGTGTCTCCAGGGTCTTTTTTCCCACTTGGAACTGAACCCAGAAGGACGTTTCTTCCCTCAAGACGAAGAGCCTTCATGCTCTAAAGCCATGTCGTTCTTTCCATTAGCCCCCTGCCCTGGTCTCCCCTCCCCCCCTCTGTCCTCCCAACCTCCCCCCTCTCTCCCTTTGGGGGACTCTCCCTCCCTCTGCCCCCCCAGCCTCCCCTCTCCCTCCCTCCCTTTGGGGGACCCTCCCTGAGTCCCGGCTGGAGAGGAGAGGAAATCTCCCCTCAGCTTTTCTTCCCCTCAAAATGGAGGGAAGGAGAATCGCCTCAGGGAAAAAAAGAGGCCACAAAATGGAGGGCGCTGCAGGGGTCTTTTCTCGCTTTAGTTGTCCTGCTCGCTGCCTGTGGGGCTACCTGGGAATGAAAGGCCGGACCTTAGACTGCCCCCTACAGGCAGTGTGAGGGACACCTAAAGCATGGAAAGAGGATTGAGGACCCTGAGTGCTGGATGGGGGATTCTGGGAGTTGAAGTCCGGACATCTTCAGGTGGCTGAGGTTGAGCAACCTGCCCTAGGAGGCCCTTCACTGGGCAGTCGGACAGATGACTTCTAAGGCCGCTTCCGACTCCATTTCCCCATCATTCTAACCACCTGCCTCTTTACCTATCATCACAAGGCCGGGCTTTGGTCACGACCAACTCAATGAATGGCAGCCCCTGCCCTGCTGTCAGAAGTCCCATCACCACCAGAAGACCCCCCTGAAATCCCCCCAACGGCCCCCCTGGAAGCTCCTCCTCTTCGACCAAGGGAGCTGCCGGCCCAGAGGGTGTGTGTGTGGATCGAGGCACTGTTCCCTCTAAGCTGCGCATGTGCGCTGGCATGAACAAGAAAACACCGCGCAGAAGTTTCCACCTGGAGCGCATTTTATTTATTTATTTATTTATTGAATTTATACCCCGCCCTTCTCCAAACGGAACCAGGGCGGCCCATGTCTTTATCCCCCTCCCCCGTCCCTCCCTTCTCTCTCTGCGCCGAACTCTCTCCTCCATCTGGTGATTGGTGAAATCAAGGAAGACTCTGCCCGGAGACCGATGACGCTGCATAAAGGAGAATTCCCATTGGTCTTCTGGGGCTTCGTCGGTTCCTGGGAAAACGTGATTCGCTGGTTGCAGCCTGCCTTTCTCTGCCCATTCGGGGTTTCTGCGGCGTCTGAGCTGGGCAGCCTTTCCCCCCATCGCTTAGCGTGGGAAGTTCATGAGGATCCTGGGGAGAAAGGAAACTTTTGGGGACCTTCTGCGACCCTGGAGGGAAGTTTGCAAGCCAAATGCTGTTCACAGACTGGAGGCTGCTGTAGAAGGAAGGCAGCTTTGAAACCAAACTCCGACAAAACTGAAATGATGAGGATTAGCCTTGGTTTCTTTTCTGTCTCTTTATGAGAATTGCTTCCAAGCTTTGGAAGTAGCAAAGAAGATTCGTGTATTGTGGACTTTTTCTTTTAACTGGGATCTAGTTTCTGTAGCTCCATTATCCTTTAATCCCAATGTCCTCTAACAATGAGCTAAAAGTGCTAGTAGACTATATACAAAGTCATTTTTTCCATTAGTAGCAGCATTCAAATGACTTTCCATGTTAATAGGGGTTTTGTGTTGTGGAGAAAAGAGAAGCCAAGAGAAATTTGGGTCACCCGCTCCTTTAGAATTTAAATATTTTAATAAAAGTAAATACTTCAAAACTTTCAATTAGATGCCTTTTTAAACCAATATTGCAAGCCCTGAGTTTAATTATTTAACAAATTTCTTCTTAAATTTACTTTTTAAACATTTGCTTAGATTTGAATCATGTTCCTGCTTGCCTTATATTTACAGTACTCTGAACAAGGCAAAGTTCAATGGGGGCTCCTCCTGCCACCATTCCTTGTAAAGCAGGGGTCCCCAACCCCCGATCTGCGGACCAGTGCCGGTCCGTGGCTTGATAGGAACCGGGCCGCAGGGCCGGGGAGGAGGAGGAGGGAGGACGGGGCAGCCCCCTGGGCAGAGTGCGCACCAGGGGCGGGAGAGCGCAGGTGCGGCCACTCACACCATTGGGGCCCTAGAGGGGCGAGTGAGCTGTGTTATATCCTCGACCTGCGACCGGTCTCGAGTTACGACCGGCTGCAGGTCTTTCCAGGCTGCCTCCGGGAAGCCATGGAGACAGGCTGTAGCAAGTAGGCTAACCGACAGATGCGCCTGATTGGCTGAGGCGCGCCTGGCGGGAAGCCGGCTCTTGCCGCAGCCTGATTGGTTCCCCCGTTTGACATCTCCAATATAAAGAGCTGTCAAAGCGCGGGAGCCCCTGTCTACCGCCTATTTTCTGTACTTGTTCTTGCTGTTCATTTTAATCTGCCTAAAATAAAAGGCTGTTGTTATTGAGCAAACCTGGCTGGACTCCCTCTATTGTCAACCCCTCTGAGAATCTAACACTGGCGACGAGGGCTGGGGCCAGGCAGAGCTCTAATTGCTTAGGGGAAGAATTTTCCTCACGAAAATTTTTTTCCGTTTGTTTTCTTTTGTGGTACGATCACCATGGGTTCCGTCCCTCCCTTCGCTCCATTCGACTCATCGAAGGAGACCTGGGTTTCATTTATGGCACGGTTTGAGTGCTTCGTTCTGGCGAACGACTACGGGGCGCTGCCCCCAGCCAGAAAATTAGGACATTTCTTAGGCTGCGGCGGCACAGAGCTGTTCGCGACCGCCCGCACCCTGGCCGCGCCGACAGAAGTGTATGAGATGCCTTGGGACACATTAATCGAGCGGCTCTGGGCACACTATGCCCCGGTACCGTCACGGATGACTCACCGCTTTGCCTTCAGGAAGTGCCTCCAGAAGCCTGACCAGTCGGTGGCCGAATTCCTCAAGGCGCTCCGCATGGCCGCCATTCCGTGCGACTTCGCCTCAGGTTTCCTAGGCGAATCGCTGCTGGAGCAGTTCATCTGGGGCCTCAGGGAAATCTGCCTCAGAAGGCGCCTGCTGGCCCGTGCAGAACTGACCCTGGAACAGGCGGTGGACGAGGCTCGGGCATTCGAGATGTCCGAGTCCTCGGTCTTGGACAGAGACTTGGACCGCCAACCGTCCGCACGCGCGTGCCTAGTGGAGGACTCCGACGACCTGGACGAGGACGACCAGGTCGCCTACGTGCGGTCCGCCGGCCGCAAGCCGCCCCAACCGGCTTCCAATAGATGCTGGAGCTGCCGGGGAAAGCACCCCCGGGCCGATTGCCCGTTCCGGGCCGCCACCTGTCGCCGCTGCGGCCGAAAGGGACACTTGGCCGCTGCCTGCCGCGCCGCTGCGCCCGCCAATTCACCACCCTCCCCCGAGCCCCAACGCCGCTCCGGAGAAGATCGTAGGGGGCAAGCGGCCAACCCACCCGCCCAATGCCGCCAGGGCAGACGCCAGCAGCCGCAGCCGTCCGGCTGCTTTGCCTTGACCGATGACAACTCTCTGCTGGAAGCCTTGCCCGACCGTACGCGGCTCAGGACAGTTGTGAAACTGGAGGGGGTGGGGGTCCGCATGGAGGTGGACTCGGGCTCTTCTAGGTCCATTATATCCCGGGCACAGTTGGCCAAGCTACGCCCCGGCCTCTCTTTGGACAAATTGTCCCCCCCGCTCACTGTCTTGCGGGACTATCAGGGGTCTTCCATTCCCACCCTGGGCCAAATTTCCCTGCGGGTGGAGTACGGGGCTTTTAAGGGGCCCTTGCCTATCCTGGTGGTTTCCGACCCCCTAGCGGCCATCATCGGCCTGGATTGGTTTCCCGCCCTTGGCCTGTCAGTGCACGGGGTGCATTCTATTCCCGCCTCCTCTCCCATCTCCGGGGTTTTGGAGGAGTTCGCCGACGTGCTAGACGGTCGGCTAGGCTCCTACGTAGGCACCCCTGTCTCCTTGAACCTTGACCCTCAGGTTGCACCCATTAGGCTCAAGGCCCGCAGGCTGCCGCTCGCCCTGAAGCCCAAGGTCGAGGCCAAACTTGACCGGCTGGTGGCACAGGGCGTGCTCGAGCCCGTCGACCAGGCAAGATGGGAGACCCCCATTGTGGTCCCCATCAAGCCCGACGGGTCAGTACGGATCTGCGCCGACTATAAGTCGACCATCAACCGCGGGCTCCAGGCGAACCCATATCCAGTCCCAGTTGTGCAGGACCTGCTCCATTCCCTGGGACAAGGCCGCATTTTTGCGAAACTGGATATGGCCCAGGCCTATCAACAGCTCCCGGTGGACGAGGCGGCTGTGGAGGCGCAGACCATCGTCACCCACCGGGGGGCTTTCCGGTGTCGCAGACTTCAATTCGGAGTGTCCGTCGCTCCGGGGATCTTCCAGAGCCTCATGGAACGTTTGCTCCACGGGCTCCCAGGCGTGGTCCCGTATTTTGATGACGTTCTGATAGCTGCTTCCAGCATCTCAGAACTCGCCAAAGTACTGAGGAAGGTCCTCAGCATTTTCAGGGGCGCGGGGTTGAAATTAAAGCGCAGCAAATGCGTTTTTGCCGCGCCGGAGGTGGAGTTCCTGGGCTTCTTGATCGACGCCCGGGGCATTCACCCCACCCCTAAGAAGGTCGAGGCCATTAGGAACGCCCCTACGCCTGCCTCCAAGACGGAGCTGCAGGCGTTCCTCGGCCTCTTAAATTTCTACGCGCCTTTTCTCCCCCATAAGGCAACGCTAGCCGAGCTGCTTCATCGATTGCTCGATCGATCTGCGGCCTGGTGCTGGGGCAGCCGCGAGGCGCATGCGTTCGCGGCTGTCAAAGCCACGCTGACGTCAGAGGCAGTCCTTGTACAATACGATGACAGGCTGCCCTTGACGTTAGCGTGCGATGCCTCCCCCTTCGGCCTGGGGGCCGTCCTGAGCCATTCCTTCCCAGATGGCTCGGAAGCCCCCATTGCTTTTTGGTCCCGGACAATGTCTCCCACTGAGAGAAACTATAGCCAGATCGACAAGGCGGCTCTGGCTATGGTGTCCGGCATCAAAAAGTTCCACCAATACCTGTACGGTCGGACTTTTGCTGTCTTCACAGACCATAAGCCTCTCCTTGGGCTATTGGCCGGTGACCGTCCGACCCCCCCCCCATTCTCTCTCCCAGGATGACCAGATGGACGGAGTTCCTGGCGGCGTATAGTTATACGCTGTACTACCGTCCTGGCAAGCAGCTCGGGCACGCTGATGCCCTGAGCCGGTGCCCCCTCCCCAAGGCGGACGAGGAGCCGGTGCCGGCACTGTCCGTCTTGTCTGTGGCAGACTCGGGCCTGCCTTTAACGTCCTCGGACGTCGCCGCCCGAACGAAGGCTGACCCTGTCCTGTCTCAGGTCTCCACCTGGGTCCTGCGAGGGTGGCCTCAGGGCAGCTTGGCCGAAGAGTTTCGGCCGTACAAGACACGCCAGCTGGAGCTTTTGCTCCACAGCGGCTGCTTGTGCTGGGGAGATCGGGTCATCGTTCCCCCCCCCTCTCCGTCACCAGGTGCTCCGGACGCTCCACGCCGACCACCCCGGCATAGCTCGGATGAAGGCGCTCGCCCGCAGCTATGTGTGGTGGCCAGGCGTGGATGCGGAGGTGGCTGCCTGGGTCGGGGGTTGTGTCCCTTGCCAGTCCACCTGCCCCGCCCCTCCGGTCGCCCCGCCCAGGGAGTGGGACTTGCCCCGGAGCCCTTGGTCCAGGCTCCACATAGACTTCGCCGGCCCCTTCCGAGGCCAGACGTTCCTGGTGGTCGTGGACGCCTACTCCCGCTGGGTGGAGGTCATCTTGATGGCTTCCACTACAGCCGAGAGCACGGTCAGGGCCTTGCGCCGCCTCTTCGCGACGCACGGGTTGCCGGACGTCGTGGTGTCCGACAACGGGCCCCAGTTCCAGTCCGCCACCTTCCAGGAGTTCCTGGCCTCGCAAGGGATCCGCCACGCGCCGGTGGCCCCTTATCATCCGGCCTCCAATGGTCGGGCGGAGAGGGCCGTCCGCTCGGCCAAGGAGGCTCTGGGACGGATGACCAAAGGGGACTGGCCCGCAAGGGTGGCTGCTTACCTGCTGGGTCAGCATTCCACCCCTTGCCCAGCCACACGGAAAAGCCCCGCCGAGCTCTTGATGGGTCGCCGCCTGCGGACCACCTTGGACAGGCTGCACCCGGCATACAACGACGTGCAGCCTTGCAACCTGGGGGTCCCGCCTCCCCGCCTCTTCCAGCCCGGGGACCCTGTGTACGCCCGTCACTATGCCGGGGACACTAAGTGGGTTCCGGCCACTGTAACCGAGCTAACGGGTCCCTGCTCTTTTAGGGTCAGCCTCCCGGACGGGTCCGAGTGGCGGCGCCACTTGAATCAGCTAAGGCGCCGCCTGCCTACACCTGCGGCCCCAGCGCCGGATCCGCCCTGCCCCATTGCCCCGGTTGGGCCTGTCAGCACGTTCTCCGAGAAACCGCTCCGGGCCTTCGCTTTCTCAGGCCCGCCTGAACTGGACGCCGCCTTCTGGCATACGCTACAACACTTATCTCAAGCCGCTGGGGACGTGCGGGCCCTTGCGCCTAAGGACCCGCCCTGCAACGCCGCAACCAACCGGCATCCATCAAACTATGCTCCGGTCGCCGCGCCCCCTCGCCCCGACTTACCAGTCCGGAAGGCTCCGCCTTTGTGAGTAGGCCCCGATGACGTCACCACCTGGAGCTCCACTCCCTGAAGAGAGGAGCTCCCACAGGGACAACCTGCCTCGTCGGCTCCTCAGCAGCAACTGAGACGGTCTGGGCGTTCCCGACGCCGCCCCGCCTACTTGACAGACTACGCATGCTCATTCATCAGAACGGACAGTTCTTCGAGCATGCGCAGACCGAGGGGGGAAAGGGGTGTTATATCCTCGACCTGCGACCGGTCTCGAGTTACGACCGGCTGCAGGTCTTTCCAGGCTGCCTCCGGGAAGCCATGGAGACAGGCTGTAGCAAGTAGGCTAACCGACAGACGCGCCTGATTGGCTGAGGCGCGCCTGGCGGGAAGCCGGCTCTTGCCGCAGCCTGATTGGTTCCCCCGTTTGACAGCTCCAATATAAAGAGCTGTCAAAGCGTGGGAGCCCCTGTCTACCGCCTATTTTCTGTACTTGTTCTTGCTGTTCGTTTTAATCTGCCTAAAATAAAAGGCTGTTGTTATTGAGCAAACCTGGCTGGACTCCCTCTATTCTCAACCCCTCTGAGAATCTAACAAGCTGACTCACCCCCCCCCCCCACGTGCGCATGCGCCGCCTGTCCACCCCCACCCCCCCGCTCCCTCTCTAGGCCGGCCGGTCCGTGGAATTTTCTTTAAAATGAAACTGGTCCCTGGTGCAAAAAAGGTTGGGGACCCCTGTTGTAAAGAATACATAGTTGAAAAATGAAATAGGATCTCTTATTTACTTGTGACAAATGTGCTAAAGTGCCTCTAACGTCTGGAATTCTGCATTTTTTCAAATGATAGACATGTTAAATATTCCTTCTGACATTGAGCACTTTTGCATTTTTATTAACAGTATTGTCAGATGTGAACATGGGTAACCTGAGGGAAGGGTCCAAAAGGGTCCACAGGATCTTGAGACTTGGTTTTTGAGCAGTCTAATCCATTCCACTCTTTCCTTTCCCTTTCTGCCCTCGTTCTATCTTCCTTTCCTTTTCCTTTCGTTGTTTCCCATTTCCTTTCCTTTTTCTTTTCCTTTCTCTTTTCCTTCCCTTTTCTTCTTTCCCACTTCCTTTCCCTCCCCCTCCCTTCCCTTCCTTCCTTCCTGGGGGTCTGAGGGAGAGGGTGGGGGCCCTTTTCCTCCTTTCCCCCCTCCCCAACATCTGCTCTGATGGCAATTATGGCTAAAAAAAATAATCAGGTGTTCGGGCATGAAAATGTGCCGCTGAAACACTATACTTTTCCCGCTCTCACTGAAAAAAAAATAGAGGGAACATTGGAGCGAGGGCGTCTCTCCCCTAATTTCAGTGGGGCTGAGCTGGGTCCCCCTGATGGAGGGGAGGATTTAGGCCCCTCCAGACGGACCTTCTCCCAGGCTGGGATGGGGGGCTCCAAGGGGGCAGAGAAGGGGCTGCACTGGGCCACCTCCCCCAAGCTTCTTTGGGGGGCTCCTACTGAAGGGAAGCCGGGGGTCACTTGGCTGCCATCTGCTGAATGACTTGAATTCTTACAACTCCCTTCCCTTTCATGTCAATAAATCTTGCTAAAGAGAACTCTGTGAAAATCATTCGGAGGAATTTGCATTTCAGCAACTGCCAATGAACGTGACACCTGTTAAGAAACCATTGGAGCAATGATTCCGACTGACAGGGGCTAAATGTGTCTATGTGTGAGAGAGCGAATAGGAAAGAGATAAGATGGATGCTGTGGGAACCAAACTCCAAAAAGCTTCTTTGATCATCTCCATGGAAACCATTGGAACAGCAGATTCACCTGAAATGTTTCCCTCTTCTCAGCTGGGGAAGCAAATATCCATTACGATTCCATGGTTCCTCCTTCATTTTCTGGCAAAATCCTTTGTAGAGAAAGTGTTGATCACAACAGTTCTCTAGGATTTCAAGTTGTGGTTGTGGTTGTTATTGTTATTTATGTGTCCACCTTTAAGAAATTCCTATTGCTTCCCCCCCCCCCCTTTCATCGTCCAGAGAAGTCAAAGAGGAACCTCTAATGACATTCAGGCGCTTTAATTTCCCACTCTACGATTTCCTCCTAAAGCTCTTTCTCTGCTCCTCTTCAGAGCTTCTCTTGTCTGTGAAGCCTTGGGTGATGTCCAGAGAAAGGGGACCTTGAGATCCTCCCCTGGAATGAGATTGAAGGGATCCTGTGTGAAAGCAGCCACATCCTTGACTGTGGCAAGAGGGCTAAAATCCCCAGCATTCCTGCAGGTCCAAGGAGGGGCTGAGTCAGGGTGGGAACTTCTGGGCTTTTAGGAACTTTCCTGAGCCTCCTCCCCTCCCCCCCACTTCCCTGCCTTCAGGTCTGAGACTCCCCACTGGCTTCCCCACTGACCAAGTTGCCTCACCTAATGACGGTGGGATTCGCTTAATGACAGCAACCGTGACTGCAGGGACTGCCATTGCTGAGTGGTAGGGATGTTCTTTACAACCACACTGCTTAGCTATGGGAGTTCTGGGCCAAATTGCTGTCGTAAATCGAGGACTGCTTATACTTTAAAGACCATCAAGGGCATTAATGGACAAATTTGGAAGGTTTCAAAATTAGTGTCCAATTTCCAGGTTGCCTTTTGGAAGCAGAGCTGACAGCAAGGAACTGAAAGGCAGGAAGTCCTTACCTTACGGTCACAGCTGAGCCCAAAATTTCTGTTACTAAGGGAGACAGTTGTTAAGTAAGTTTTTCCCACGTTATGACATTTCTTGCCACAGTCGTTAAAGGAGTCATTAAAGTTCTTAGGCTAGTAGCACAGTTGTTAAGTGAAACAGACTTCCCCATTGATTTTGCTGGTCAGAAAGTCGCAAAAGGGGATCAATGACTCTGGAACATTGCAACCGTCATAAGTACATGCCAGTTGCCAAGCCTCCGAATGTTGAACACCTCACCATGGGGATGGTGTGATGATCATAGGTATGAAAAATGATAATTATTTACTTTTTTCAGAGCTTTCAAAATAAAGTAAATTTTGGCTCCAACTCAGCAGGCAACTGTTTCAGATCTGTGACATGCTCTGGCATTAACTGACCTCTGGGATTTTTCTCTTTTATCCACAATGCCAACAAATGTCACATTTCTTTTTGTCTTCATCCACAGGTGCCGTGTATTCCCTCTGGGGCCAGTTTCAAGCATGGAGACACCAACCTCTCAATTCTAGATGACGGATTTAATTCCATCTCTGCCCCTGTTATTATGAGCCACATAGGGATTATTTCCCTTTTATTTCCCTACAGAGAATCTCCCAACAACCTTTGAGTCCAAGAACTGGTTGAATTCTCCAGGGATCCCTCCTGAGAGGGAGAATTATGATCAAAGGTTCAACTCTGCTCTGGCCGAATCTTCCAGGGAGACTTTGGGCAGAGAAATAGGGAATTTAGGGACAGGCAGGGTCTGTGCTCTTGAATATCTATCTCTCTCCTTTCCAGCTGAAGCTGAGTGTTTCTCTGAGTTTCAATCAGGAAAGACACTGGATCATTTTCCACCTTGTGAGAGTCCTTTGAATTCTTCAAATTCTTCTTTAGAAACAGGAAAGGGATCGATTGATTCACCCCATGAATGATGGATTTCCTGCTTCTGCTTCTGATGCTGCTGGCGTCCCTTCCAGTCTCTGGGAAGCTGAAGATGAAATGCCCGCAGAGTTTGGAGCACCAGGATGGAAAACAACCACAGAGCTTTAACAGCCCAGGAGACCATCTCATTGGTATAGTTATCACCAGTGGAAAGGAAATATTGCATACGAAGTTGCTTTTCGATGTGGCTCCTTCTCTTCAGTTTGTTTTCCATAATCAGTAAGTCATTCAGGATGATGGAGTTGCCCTCCCTCCATTCTGACACTCTCCTTCTTTTCTGTTTTTTATTTTTCATTTATTCCTTTATTGGAGGATCTGTCTAATTTCCTCAATGATTTTGATTTCCATGCTTCTCTCTTTTGTCTGGTTTGGTGAAAGAAACTCAAATCCAAAAATGGGTCTAAAAAAAGCTGAAAGGGCTTCAGATTATTTTCCTCTCTCAGTTCAATCTTTAATTTATCATTTGAATAATGAATTTTATTTAAAGTAGTGGTGGAATCAGTTGCAGTTTCTGTACCTCAGCCCATTTCCTTATTTGTATAACTGATCATTGCTTTTGGATCAATGTTGGCTTAAGGCTCAGGAGGCTTATGGAGGATTATATATTTTTAAAAAGTATCTCTTGCTGCCCATTATAATAACTTTTTTTTTACAATAGGAATTATTATGATTTTCCAGAGGGCTTAGCATACATTTTCAACATCCAAATGGTCAACAAGAATTTCCAGGTCCTGCACAATCTCACGCTTGGCTACAACATCCATAACAACTATTTTAGCACTTTCCGCACTTCAGATGCCTTGCTGGACATTCTCTCCACTGGAGAAGCCAATGTCCCCAACTATGGCTGTGGAAGGAAGGAGAACCTTCTGGCTCTTCTTGATGCAGCTAGAAGGGAAATCTCCATCCAGATGTCAACATTAGGAGGCACCTACAAAGTCCCACAGGTTTGTGTGCGTTTTTCTCCATGTGGTAAATTGAGGGGTAGGTGGTGGTGGGTGAGCAATAGATGCAATCATGTCTTCTCCATGGAATTCAAGACCTGCTTTTCTCCATAATAGCAAAAATGGTCAATATTTTACCTCATTGTGTTCATGTTGAGATTAATCATAAAAGGCCTGAAATGCAAGCAATACATTCCCTGGAGAAGACATTCTACCAACTATTTAAGTGATCCAAAAATATCCCTGGTTGTTGGGGCCTCTATTGGCACCTTCATTTCCACATGTAAATAATGCCTGCCCCATCCAGTCGGATTGAAGTTGGCAATAGTAGCATTTTATATATCTAAAAAGTGGAATAAAAAGGACTCTGTCAATTATAGGCCAAATAGTCTAGCAGATATTGTGGCTGTAATTTACTCCATGATCCTCTTAGTTAAACTTCAGAAAAATGCATTCCTTGCAGAAGGACCAGAAGGTTTTAGGTAGCGAACAGCTATATAGAGTTTATAAAATTACAGATGACACTAAACTGGCAGGAATAGCCAACACCCCAGAAGAAAGGCTGAAGATCCAGGTGCACCTAGATAGACTTGAACCCTGGGCCTATCTAACAAAATGAAATCCAATGTAGAGAAAAGTCAAGTCTTACACTGAGGCTAGATGAACCAAATGTGCAGGTACAGATCAGGTGAAGCCTGGCTCAATAGCAGCAACTGTGAGAGGGATCTGGGAATCTTAGGGGACAATCTCTCAAATGTGAGCCAACAATGTGGGGCAGCAGCCAAAAAAAGCCATAGCAATCCTAGGCTGCATCAACCGAAGGAGAGAATCCAAATCATGTGGAGTCTTGGTCCCACTTTATAGTAAAACCTCCCTTGGAAGAGGGCATGGAGGGGGAACCTTTTCAGCACTGAGTGTTCTTGTCAGGGATGCTATCTGGAAGTTGCCCAGTGTGCATGTCGGTGTGTTCATGTGCACCAGGCAGCTCCTCTTCTAGTTTCTGATGTGTATGCATGTGACGATCAGTTCCTGGCACTGCCGTGCATGCAAATGCCAGCTGATCATTGTGCATGCAAGTGTGCCAGAAACCCAGAAGATGTGCAATGGGCAAGGTTGTGCGTGCCAGGCGACAGGGGTCTGCATGCCCCTTTGCCCAGGCTCAGAAGCTGAAGCAAAGGGCACCATTTCCCCTCCCCCCCGGGGCCTCCATGCAAGCCGTGTTTGGCTTCCCCTTCCCCCAGAAGCCCTCTGCCAGCTTGAGCAGGGGGTTGGACTAGAAGACCTCCAAGGTCCCTTCTAACCCTTTTATTTTGTTACTAGCTATACCCAGCCACACGTTGCTGTGGCCCAGACTGGTTAAATGGCCAACCAATCTGTTTGTAGATCTACACCTGCACACATATACGCAACTACCATATAACCCCCAACCTACCTACCTACTGTATTTCTCCCTCACTATCCCTCTATCTACCTACCTACCTACTGTGTTTCTCCCTATCTATCTATCCCTCTACTTACCTACCTACTGTATTTCTCCCTCTCTATCTATCCCTCTACCTACCTACCTACCTATTGTATTTCTCCCTATCTATCCCTGTACCTACCTACCTACCTACCTACCTACTGTATTTCTCCCTCTCTATCTATCTCTGTACTTACCTACCTACCTACCGTATTTCTCCCTCTCTATCGCTGTACATACCTACCTACCTACTGTATTTCTCCCCTCTATCTTCCTTCCTACCTACCTACCTACCTACCTACCTACCTACCTACCTACCTACCTACCGCATTTCCCCCACTCTCTATCCACCTACCTACCTACCTACTGTATTCTTCTTTCTCTCCCTCTACCTACCTACCTACCTACGTATTGTATTTCTCTCTATATACGTGTACCTATCTACCTACCTGCTGTATTCATCCCTCTCGTTTATCCCTCTACTTACCTAACTACCTACTGTATTTCTTCCTCTCTCTATATTCCTCTTCCTAAATAAATATCCCTCCCCTCCCCAGACCGCACCCCACACACACAGTCAACCTCCTCCAGACCCCCCTCCCTCCCTCCCTTGTGCCTAACGCAGTGGTGGGCAAGGTCATTAGTCTCTTTGTCTCTCCCTCCCTCCCTCTCTGTCTTTCTCTGTCATTCTCTCTGTCTGTCTATCTCTCTCTCTCTCCTTCCTCCCCCATCTCTGTCACTCTGTGTATGTTTGCCTGTCTATCTTTCTCTCACTCATTCTCCCTGTGTGTCTGTCTCTCTCCCCTCCCTTTCTCTCTGTCACTGTGTGTGTGCCTGTCGATCTCTCTCATTCATTATCTCTCCGTTTGTCTCTCCCTCCCCCTCCCCCTCTGTCTCTGTGTGTATGCCAGTCTATCCCTCCCTCTCCCCCCCACAAGCAGCGAAAAGGCCGGCATGTCAGCTGGGGAGTCTAGGGCTGCCTCCTCCCGCAACGAGTGTGCGAGCGTGCAGGCAGCACCCGAGGCTGCGGCTACCTAAGCACCGCCGAGCCCGTCTGGGCGCCGCACACCCACCTCCATACCACCCCATGTAGCGGGCAGCCCGGTGGCCTCTGCAGGTGGCTGCTGCTGCTGCTGCTGCCCCTGAGCCCTGTGACACGCAGCTTCTGCCATCCAAGGTCGCACTTTCCAGAGCCGTCGGAGAGAGCTGGTGGAGACGTGGCCAGCTGTGCTGCCCGATGCGCCTGCCGGGCAACCTCGGACAGCGGGAGCTGCGTGTCGCAGGGCTCGGGGGCAGCAGAATAAGCAACAGCCACCTGCAGAGGCCACCAGGCTGCTCGCCACACGGGGCTGGTAGGGAGGTGGGCGTGCGGCGCCCGGACGGCGTTGGCGGTGCTTAGGTAGCCGCAGCCTCGGGTGCTGCCCACGCCCACACGTTCGCTGCAGGAGGAGGCAGCCGGCGCACCTTCCAGAGCTGGGACGCTTCTGATCCTGTGGCTGTGCATGTGTGCATGTGTGTGTGTGGAAGAGAGCGCTATAGGCAGACAGGGAGGCGCATGCGTCATGCATTGCTTTCCACGTTGCCCCTGGCAACGTTGCTTCGCAAGGCTGTTTTTTGCCATTACGTGTTCGTGACGTATTAGCCAGATGGGAGGAGCTACAGGAAGGTAAAAACATTTTCAGTGGGTACATTTTACATGTGTGTACCTTGCACATGATACACGTGTGCTAGGCACAAAATGAGTAGGTATTCTATTATCGGAAGTCCTTGGCAAGATTGTGTCAAAATTTGAGGCAGATCGGTTCAGTAGTTTTTGAGATTAGTGGATTCGTACAAACTATTTTACATTTTAATTTATATAGATAAGCTCTGTTATAAACACACATGTTTAGCATGCCAAATACTGATCAGAACACACTGATTTTCACTAATAAAAGGATATTATCATACTTACACATTGGATTGCATACACCAATGGTCGGCAAACCGTGGCTCGTGAGGCACAAGCGGCTCTTTTGCCCCTCAGGTGCGGCTCTTCCTCTCTCCCTCCCCCCCCCAGGCAGCGGAGGGCCCGGCATGTCAACAGGCTGGGGGGGCTGCGGCTGCCTCCTCCTGTCTCTGCCTCCTCCTGTCTCTGCCTCCTCCTGTCTCTTCCTTCCTCCCCCCCCCCCGAAGCAGGGGAAAGCCCGGTACGCTGGCTGGGGAGGCCATGGCTGCCTCCTCCCGCAGCGAGCGCACCCGAGGCTGCGGCCACCCAAGCACCGTCGTGGCTGTCTGGGCGCCACGCGCCCGCCTCCTTCCCAGCCCCACATGGGTGGCCGTTGGAGGGAGCTGGTGAAGAGGTGCGTGGCTGTCCAGCCCGATGCGCCTGCTGGGCGACCTCGGATGGCGGGAGGTGCGTGTCGCAGGGGTCAGGGGCGGCAGCAGCAGCAGTGTGCTGAGGTGCGCTTTCCGGGGCTGGCTGCCATGGGCGGCTGGAAGGGAGGTGGGCGTGTGGCACCCAGATGGCCACAGCAGCGCTTGGGTGGCCGCGGCCTCGGGTGTGCTCGCTGCAGGAGGAGGCAGCTATGGCCTCCCCAGCCAGCATGCCAGGCTTTCCCCTGCTTCAGGGAGGGGGAGGGAGGAAGAGACAAACAGAGAGACACAGAGAGAGAGGGAGGGAGAGAGGGAATCAGAGACAGACACACACACACACACACACATGCACACACAGAATGACAGATGGGTGGAGGGCGGAGAGAGAGACAGATAAAAAGAGAGATAAAGAGAGAGAGACAAAAAGAAAAAGAGAGAAAGATAAAGAAAAATAGAAAGATAAAGAGAGTGGGAGAGAGAAAGAAAGAAAGAAAGAAAGAAAGAAAGAAAGAAAGAAAGAAAGAAAGAAAGAAAGAAAGAAAGAAAGAAAGAAAGAAAGAAAGAAAGAACTTACGACCACAATTGAGCCCAAAATTTTGGTTGCTAAGGAGGACCGTCGTTGTGAGTTTCACCACATTTCCCAAATTGGCCACGCCCACCCGGTCACATGACCACTGAGCCACTCCCACAAAACAGGCCACACCTTTTGGCTCTCAAAAGAAATTTCAATCTTGGTACTGTTGATATTTGGCTCTCTTGACTAATGAGTTTGCCCCCCACTGGCATACACTATGAAGAAGACTTAGATCTTTGTATCATAATAATTAATAAATTGAGTTCAAAAGTTATGGTCTTTGGGAAATGATATCATAGCCATAGATGGTCAGCCAATAGAGCAAGTAAGACCTTTCCTTACCTGGGATTGTTTTCTCTGAGGCTGAATCTTGGCTCCCTCATCATCAAAGGAGCTCAGTTAGATCAAAGACAGGAGTGAAAGTGGAGCTTAAAAGAAAACCTCAAAGCTCTCCAGCTTCCTCAGCCCCAATTATTAAAGTATGTGAGGCCAAGGTTTCCCCAAGTTCTTCTATCAATCTGATGTTTGGGGCTTCAGAGAGGAACCACTAGCAGAACCAACCCAATCACAGCCTCTGAGTAAGATCTTGGGGTGGACAAAAGGACTCTAGCTGCTGCCCTCAGAGCTGATTTGGGAATTTACACAATTTTTGCTTTGTCTAAAATCAGAAAATGTGGATATTGGAATAAAATTTAATCTATGGAAACTGACAGACTCTAAAAATTGTGGCTCTTAGAACAGACAAAACTTCAATTAAAGACCAATCTTGGATTCTACTACTGAAAAATTGTATTAGGAACTGAGTTCCCACCTGTTTCTTGTACAACTAGAGAAGAAGTTAAAAGATTCCTCCACAAAGAATCTGGGCGATAGAAGCATTAAAATATGCGGCAAACCTCAAAAATTATAGTAGGCCCTTTATTGGAATAGAATACTTCAGCTGCCATTTGAACATGTTAACCTAACTGCAATAAATTGTAGGGGTGAGATACAATAATATGATTTACATTGTTTATAGTTTGTTTGTTTGCTTGTTTGTTTGTTTATTATTTTCCACTTTTATTATACAATCTTGCTAATAGTCTGTCTTTAATATTTTAAACAATGCCTAATTAACAAATTATTCTAATGTCTTCATGAGAACAAGATTGGATTCAATAAAATCTAATAGTTTGGACTTGATCTGACCCTAAATATAACACAGGTTTCTTCATTGTGTGAGGTTTTTGAATGCAGCTCAGAATCTGACAAGTCCAATGAAACTCTGAAGATGAGGCTATGGATTTTCAGCTTTTATTTCTGCAGAAAGCAAAAGACTTTTGGTCTCCCACCTTAACAGAGCAGGCAAAGAGAGAAAAACAGCACCAAAAACTTTTCCAAACATCTTACAGCTCACACAGCTTGCCCAGAATGTCATTGCTATAGAAACATAATTTTATATCACAGAAAACTTCATGATTTTTCTCAATGCTCTGAAAACAATAGACTTTAGAAGGGAAAATACATCATTTTCTGGTGCATAACGCAGAGCTTTGTTAGGGAATGCTGAACACACATTTTAAGTTACAAGCAAGGCTACTTGGCAGAATCCACATTTTACTTTTCACAAGAAGTTACTTTGCTAGGCTAAGCTTGGCAATTCACCTAAAAATTTTATCTCTGCAAGTTGGCACATTAGGTTACAATGGAGCTTCTCTCAACAGCAATTTAACAAAAGCTGAATTAGGTTGCACTCTGTATACGCTCTAATCCAGTGATGGCAAACCTTTTAGAGACCGAATGTCCAAACTGCAACCCAAAACCCACTTATTTATATCAGAGTGCCAACACGGCAATTTAAGCTGAATAATGAGGTTTTAGTTTAGGAAAAACAAGTCATACGTGATTAATGTCTTTTCTCTGAAAAACCTCCCCACAATAACAGGCCTTTCAATGATACAAATATCTTTTTATTGAAAGATAAATGTTTGCATTTGGCATGCTTTTGATTAATCTGACTTTTGTCCAGGGGTGTCAAACTCAATTTCAATGAGGCCCCCATTGTGGTTAACTTCGGGGGGCATGGTGGGCCTGCTCCCACTGCTGCTGTGCTCCCTTTCCTTGGTTGCCCATGGTGTGTGCAGGAGGGCAAAGTATGTAGGTCAGAGGGAGGTCCACTCCCTCTACTTATGTAACCAAAGCATCCTCAATGATAGAATGGGAGACCACCAGGAGAGGTCAGGAGTAGGGGACAAGGGGATGGTCAAAGGCAGAAGGGCTGCTTTTGATCAAGTGCTAAGGCAGGATTTACCTCCCACCCTCACTGTCTCTCTTTATAATCTCCTTCCTTCCCTTCTTTTTCCTTCTCTTTTCATTCTTCCTTCCCCTCTTTCCTTCTTTTTCCTTCCTTGCTCTCTTCCCCTCTTTCCTTCTTTTTCTTTCTCTTTCCTCTCCCTTCTTGGATGCACCAATGCAAAAGGAGAAACCTTCCTTGCCTTGTGATCAAATGCCACTTTTGCTAGTAGTTTGTGGCCACTGAAAAGACTGAGAACAAACCAGGCTCAGTTGATTCCATGCTTGCATTTCATGGGGACAGACTACAGGACAGCCAAACTGTCAAAATGATGGGAGTTTATCAGAGCTCCTCTGTTTTTGATGGGCAACAGCTTCAGCCGTTAAGAGCAGGGCTACGTTAGTTGCTTTTCTATGAATCCATCATGATCCTTCCAAGAGCTCTTCTGTAGGGACCCTGCCATGGTCTCCTTCAGACTGGAAACAGAGCAAAGGAAACTCTTTCCCCCCACTTGCTTTGTCCTGTTTCCCCCACTGGAAAGAGCTGTTTGCAACCCACAAGGAGGGGATCCTTTCCTAAGAGCTCCCAGTTGAAGAATACCAATGTGCTCCTGAGGAATCTCAGGGTGGGGAAGGCCATGGGGGTCCTGGTGATAGAAGAGACCCTCAAGACCTCCCCAACCCACTCAGATCCTTCCTGCTTCTCCCTCCCTTCCTGCAACAAGGACTCTCTGACTTTGCAAACCTCTGTCTCCTCTCTTGTTTCTTGGCTTCTTGTCTCATGGAGCAGCTTCCAAGTAAATGGGGCAAGAGAGAGACAGGGAGGGGAAGAGAGCAATCCAATTGTGTATGTGTGTGTCTTTATGTGTGTGAGGGCACCGAAACTGCTGCCAAGGGTGTGGGCGACACCTGACACCTGAGGGTGTATGAATACATTCCTCCTCATTCAAGCAGGGCCTCTCATTCACCCCCCAGCACAGTTGGGGCATGGAGGCTGCTGCCCCCTAAGCACCATGATTGCCCCCTCCCCAGCCAGCCCCACCTGACCTGCTCCCTGCCAGCTCCTGCAAAGCCTCTTCATTATCCTCCTCTTCTTCTTCGTGTGCTTGTCCTGCTCGCCCAAGTGGCAGAGGGTTCCACAGGACAGGCTCTCATTTCTGCCCTGGAACAGCAAACTCTGGAGGGCAGAAGTGAGGGTGAATGGCCTGAAACACCCCCCCCCCAGTGCTTCCTTGCTCAGTTGGAAGCTTCCTTCCCTGGAAAGCCTCCTGCACCAACCTGAAAGCAAAAAAAAACAACAACAACCTGCAAGCATTCAAGAGCTGCAGCAGAGAGAATCCCCACTTTTTATAAGTATGCAGTGTAGGAGGAGGGGGCTCCCATTGCACAGGAAACTCTGGAGGGCCGGAAGTGAGTGTGAATGGCCTTCCCCCACCCTCCCCTCCCCTCCCCCCATGCTTCCTGGCTCAGTTGGAGACTTCCTTCTGAGGCAGGGCATAAAGTGAGACTTGGTTGTTAAGAGTTAAATGATGTGGGGTTGGACTGGATGGCCTCGAGGGTCCCTTTTTAGCTCTGCATTGTAACAATATTTGTTTGTTGGAGCTGCAACAGGAAGTCTAAGCACCAAACCACAGAAGTGGCACTTGCGGAAGAGTCAGTTAAAGGCACCTTGCAAGTCAGACATAGAGCTTAACCACAAAAGTCAGAGTGAAAATAATGTTCCCTGTATGCTTATCAGCCTAGCAATAAGGAGCTTAACCAATCAGAGATGAGTTGTATTACCGGGTGATGCTATCTTTTTCAAAGTATAAGAATGCGTGTTTGCTATTAGAAGTTGTTCAGAATTTACATGCTGGCCTTTGACTTGATTTCTGAACCTGGCAGCCACAAATAAACTTTTCCTGATTCTGAGTAGTCCAAACCTCGTTATTTCTGCAACACCTCGGCCTTTAAATAGTTACAAGGGTTTTATTTTTTATTTTTGCTTCCAGGTTGGTGCAGGAGGTTTTCCAGGGCCAAAACAGGGGGGAAAACAACCCCTGTGCTTTCCACACCCCATTTTTGCCCTGGAAAGCCTCCTGCACCAACCTCGAAGCAAAAATAAAAAATAACACCCTTGCAACTATTTGAAGGGTGAAGGAAGCCTCTAACTGAGCCAGGAAGCACTGGGGGGGGGGGGGAGCCATTCACACTCACTTCCAGCCATCCATGCCCTCCCCCCTCTATTGCATACTGATGCATTCCCCACCCTGGCCCTCGGAATAGGCCCGAAAACCAGCTGGCCGGCAGGAGGTGGTCCTGCATGTGGATGCTAGTGGAGCTGAGCTGGGGTGGCTGGCATGCCGGGAGAGAAGGCTCTGCATCCCTCAGTTTCCCCATCACGACTCTAATCCTTTCAATTCCTTTTTCAGATCAATCTTCTAAGTGCTTCAGAAGTTCTGAGTGATAAAAGTCGATTCCCCTTTTCCCACCAGATTTTCCCCAAAGAAGGATTCCAGCACCCAGCAATTATCCAGCTGCTCCTCCACTTCAGATGGACCCTGATTGGCCTCTTTGCTTCAGACACAGAGAAGGGAGAGGATTTCATGAGGATTTTCCCTCCTTTGCTTGTCAGGAGTGGAATTTGTGTGGTTATATCACAACAATTTTCAACAACTGGACATGCAGAAGCCCTCAGGGATTCCCTCTCTAAGTGGAGACAAGTCAACATCTTTGTTCACTTCATGGAATTTGAATCCATTTGGAACAGAATTCTTCCTTTCCATTTAACATTTATGCATCTCCCAAGACCCATTGAAGGGAAAGTCTGGATCCTCACAACTTTTGCAGCTTATGAAATAAAGCGCAGACTTCTCACATACATCCATAGTATTTGGCAGTTTGGTTATCTGTTTAAAAAAAGGCCAAAAGATTCTGCCTTTGAACCCTTTGTATCTGTGGAAGAAAAGTTTCAGGATCCTTCTTTCCGCTGTTCTCTTTCAAAAAATGTCTTTTCTGTCAAAGGCCGCAGAAGATGCACTCAGAAAGCCCCACTGGAGACCCAATGGAAATGGGGGAGATTAAGGGGCCAAAATGGCTACCATTATTACAGTGTCATAAAGACTCTGGCCAGGGCCTTGAATGTCGCCTATTCCTCCAGGTCGAGGAGGGGAAGGAAGGAGGGAGAAAAGATCTTGGGGTCTCCAAGGCTGAAGGCATGGCAGGTATGGGTGTCCCAATATGGATCCATTAATCTTAGATCCTTTGGAGAAGGAATCCAGAAGAGAACAAGGGAACAATCTTAAAAGATCTGTCAAATTCAATTACTCAGGGGATTAATGGTTCCACAGATTAGATACCATGGCATTTTGATATTAAGCACTGCTAATTGGAAAATGCTGTATTTCTTTAAAAAATCCCCTTATTTGTGGGTTTGTGATGAGCCTGGTGGAATTCCACCTTTCTTCCATCCCCATTGCAGGTGGGTCTGTGTGCAGCTGGACAGGCAGCTAAGCCCCCCTATTCTCCTCCAATGAAAGGGAGCCTGGTGTGGATCTGGATGCTTTATTGGGAGAAGAGGGCAGGTGAAACTGAGGAGATGCAAAGGGTGGAAATCAAATAGAAAGCCGAGATAGGCAGCATTCACTAACAGCCAGCAAAGGAGCAGCTGGAACCTCTCCAGTGATGCTCCGTGTGAGGGACGGAGGCCATCTCCGGATGACCAGGGGTCTCGGTCACAACGGCTGCTTCCGTCTTCTCCAAAGGCTGACAGAAAATGGAGCCTGGCTTCAGACCATAGTTAGGCTTATCTGCCCCCAGTCACTAAGTGGGGCTGGAGCAACAACAGCACAAGAGTTATATATTGTGGCAGGACAACCTTTTTAAATGTGGAGGAGACCCTGAGACCATCTAGCCCAACCCCTCCTCTCTGCAGGATTCCCAGTTGAAGCTTCTCTGACTGATGGCTGCTCAGTCTTTACATTCAGACAATCTATGAATAGGAGACTGAACCTCTCTGCTTTCCTGGCTCAGTTTATTATTTTATTTATTTATTATTAACTGGCTCAGTTCTAAGACTGCTCATCCTATTCTCATATTTTTCTTTCTCATTAGGCTAACATCTCCTCTCTTGTAACTGGATCCATTTTTCCATCTCTGACACTCTGGAATAATAGTGAGCAGATCTTACACTTGTGTGTATCAGGAGTCAATGATTGGAAGAGGGCTGGATCCAGTGGTGGGAGTGAAATATTTTTACTACCAGTTCTGTGGGTGTGGCTGGTGGTCATCTGACTGGGTGGGTGTGGCCAACTTGACGTCACTCACATCAAGGGGTACCTTGCTTGGCCCCTCCTCACCTCAACAAGATACAATTTCCCTGTCTATTTATTTACTATTAATGAACATTCCGAATACACAATTTAATCCTATGTATACATGCCATATGCGTACATCCATATTACATAGTATAGTGTGTGTATAGGCATACAAAAAGATATATTATCTTTTACAATATCATATATACTGTATGTACAGACATATACACACACACAAGGACTATCTCTGCCTTCCTCTGCATGGCAGCCTTCCCTTTTCTGGCAATTTTCCTGTCTGTTAGACGCTCCAAAATCATCCAGAGGATATAAGGTCTCCTGCTGGAGCAAGGGGTTGGACTAGATGGCCTCCAAGGCCCCTTCTAACCCTGACAGTGATGGCGAACCTTTTTTTGGCTCGTGTGACATAAGTGGGGAGAGCGCAGGGGGGACTTGAATGGGCGTGCATCATCCATAATGCAATGCATGCCCACCCCCCAGTGCACATGCACGCACTACAGGCAAGACCCCCCCCCCATTTTTACATGCTCTTTTCACTCTCCCAAGGCTTCAGAGGCTTTATCGGAGCCTGGGGAGGGCGAAAACAGGACCTTCAGGAGGCTTCACTCCAAATGACGCTCCGACGGAACCGGAAGTGATGTCCAATTTGCTCGGAGCGTCGTTTTGAATGGTCTGGAGTCTTCAGGGAAGCTCATGAAGCCTCCGGAGGGCCTGCGGGGGGCACTTTTCACCCTCCCCAGACTCCTGTAAAGCCTCTGAAGCCTGGGGATTTATTTATTTATTTATTTGATTTATATCCCGCCCTTCTCCAAAAGGACCCAGGGATGGTGAAGAATGGCTTCAAACAAGGGCGAATTCAGCTGGCCAGCACATGCATACGCACTGACCAGCTGACAGGACAGCATCTTGTGTGCCCTGACAAATGGCTCCACGTGCCGCCCTAGGTTCCCTATCACGGATATATAAGGTGGTCTGCTGGAAATATGGGGTTGGACTAGATGACCTCCAAGGTCCCTTCCAGCCACCTGTGCAGTTTCAAAGAGTCTTTTGAAGTCAGGGTTTGTGTCCTTCGTTCCTCTCATTTTTTCTCTCTCTCCTTTCATCCCTCCCTCTATGTATCCATCTATCCATCCAAATATATGTTTCACTTTCTTCCCCCTGCCTCCCTATCTTTCTTTCCCTTCTTTCTGGGCAGGAGCCAAACCGCTCCTGCCCAGCGGTCTCCCCCAACTCCCCATGCCTGACCATGGTGGTGGGCAACTGGAGCTGACTGGGCACAAAACTGGGTTGACAGCCTCCGAGGTCTCCCTCCTGCCTGCTTGCCCAGTGCTTGCTCAGCTGCCCCCTCTGATCCCCTGGCTGGATGCAGCCATTCACCGGAGACTGGAAAGAGAGGTTGTCCACCTGCTTGATTGCCCAACATTTGCTCGGAGACCTCCTATCCTCCCACCCATCCCACAACAGCCCGGACCCCACCTAGGCCCAGCCACTCAGCCATTCTTTCTTTTTCTGTTTCCAAAGTAAGCCCTTGTCCAGCACTCACTCAGAGACTTCCTACCTCCCCTCCCAGTGCCCCCCCAACATCCCCCCCCAGCCTGGGCGCAGTCACTCACTGGTTGTTTCTTCTTCTGTTTCCAAACTAAGCCCTGGTTGGTTGGTTGGTTGGTTGGTTGGTTGGTTGTTTAAAGTGCAGTTGGATCCTAAAGCTCCATCACTGGAGGCTTTTAAGAGGGCGAACTTTTCAGCTGCCAGCTGGAAAAGAAAGCTCCAGCCATGACTGGAGCTGCTGTGGTTCCCGCTGGCTGGATGGACAAAGGGCAACTGTGGCCTCGGTCTATCGTGAGCTGTGACAGTAAGGCTGGCCAGGTCCCACCCCATGTGTTACTCCCCCTTCCCAACTTTAGCCCATGCCTCCATCTGTTTCCGGGCACGCAACACGCGGAAGATCCTAGCTGCAGTTTACTCGTGAGCAACATTAGCCGGGAGAGGCAGGGAGAAAGGCCAATGGGGCTCAGGAGTAAACTGAGGCTCCTAAGTGGGATCGAGCCAGGGGTGGGTTCCAGCTGCCTCTACTGCGGGTTGCTCTGTGCATGTGCAGAAGGCAAGAACAATATGGCCGAGATAACCGGTTCAGGGGTGTGGCCAGCCTGCATTGTTGCAGGTTCCAGTGACCCAGGCTGCCAAGATGCTACTGGTTCAGCCAAACTGGTGCAAACCGTTAGGAACCCACCTCTGATCAGGAGGAGTTTTCCATCAGGATTACAAGGGAGAAGATCAGCCTGAGAGATTTCTTCTTGATCAACCCAGGCTTTCTGGGAATCACCCTGTTATTTGAAAGAGTTTATGGATCATCTTTTTTTCTCTGTTCATTTTATTTATCATCTGTTCTAGAATGTTCCAAATAATTGACCAACTGTGTTGATTATATTTTCTCTATATTTTGATCATTTTTTCGCAAACTTTTTGATTCGCTTATGAAGATAATGGCAATATTTATGTTCTATTTAACCATATTTGGAGATGAGACAATTGTAGAAGAAAGATTCAATGTGGGGGGAAAAACAAAGTTTTCTGATTTTAAATTCCTGGATGTTTCCATTCTAGTTTCATCCCTTTCTGGAGAAGAACGAATTTTGGAATATTTCTGACTTTAAACTTTACTTGGATCAAAATGGGGAGATAAAAGCAGATATGGGCATTTACAGATGGTTGGGTGTCCCCAAGGAGGATCCCAGGATGAAGATTTTGGTGGATTTTCAAAGACAGAGATTTTCTATCGAACAAGAGGCTCTTTCACAGCTAAAGTTGCTCAATAAGGTGGGATAAATTTTGGTGTCTTTTATTATTATTATTATTATCATCATCATCATCATCATCATCATCATCATCATCATCATCATCATCATTATTATTATTATTATTATTATTATTAGAATTTGTACCCCGCACCTTCTCCAAAAAAGGACCCAGGGCGGCACACAGGAAATTTAAAAGACATAACAAATATAAATAAGTACAAAAATTTAAAAGCTATTAAATCAATCGATACCCTGTGCTAAAATATGTATAAAATCCCCCAAATTAAAACTATCTAAAAACAGTCAAAACGGGAGGTTTTTGCTAGGCCGGCTTGTTGGAAAAGATGCTTCTTAAGACGCTGGCGGAAGAGGCGGAGGTCTGAGATGGTACGTAGTTCCGGGGGGTAAGTCGTTCCAGAGGGTTGGGCCCGCCACAGAGAAGGCCCTTCCCCTGGGTGCCGCCAACTGGCATTGCCCGGCTGACGGCACCCTGAGAAGACCCTCTCTGTGGGAGCGGATCGGACGAAGGGATGTATGGGGCAGAAGACAGTCTCGCATATAACTAGGCCCCGAGCCATGGAGCGCTTTGAAGATGGTCGTCAAAACCTTGAAGTGCACCTGAAAGGCCACAGGCAGCCAGTGCAGCTCGCGCAGGAGAGGTGTTACGTGGGAGAACCTAGAGGTGCCCATAATCACCCGCGCGGCCGCATTCTGGACTAGCTGTAGCCTTTGAGTGCACCTCAAGGGAAGCCCCATGTAGAGAGTGTTACAGTAGTCAAGTCGGGATGTCACGAGTGCTTGAGTGACTGTGCGAAGGGCAGCCTGGTCCAGTAAGGGGCGCAATTGGCACATCAGGGGTACGTGATAGAATGCCCCCCTGGTCACGGCCACCACATGGTCCTCCATGGACAGCCGGGAATCCAGGAGGACACCCAAATTGCACACCCTCTCCACGGGGGCCGGTGTTTCGCCCCCAATGGCCAGAGTTGGAGTAATCTGGCTGAACTGGGGTGCCGGGAGCCACAGCCACTCAGTCTTGGACGGGTTGAGCTTGAGTTTGTTACTACCCATCCAGATCCGTACGGCCTCCAAACACCGGGACAACACCTCGGCGGCATCATTGGGGTGGTCTGGGGTGGATATGTACAGCTGAGTATCATCTGCGTACAGATGATATCCCACCCCAAAACCACGGATGATCTCGTCCAGCGGCTTCATATAGGTGTTGAACAGGAGGGGTGAGAGGACCGACCCCTGAGGAACCCCGCATAAGAGGGGTCTCGAGGCCGACCTCTGCCCCCCTGCCAACACACATTGCGACCGACCAGAGAGGTAGGACGAGAACCACCGTAATACGGTGCCTCCCAGCCCCAACCCCCCCAGTCGGCACAATAGGATACCATGGTCGATGGTATCAAAAGCCGCTGAGAGGTCAGCTGTTTCTCTGTTTGCCAAAGCCTGAGATCTCATTTCAAGTGGGCAAAGCCTAGAGCCGTGATGGGGAACCTATGTCAGGTGGAGCCATTTCTTAGGGAAGGCCAGGCTTTCCCCTTACAGTTCCAGCCACGGCCATCAGCCCAAGAGACACACGGGGGGTGGGGAGAGAGGGGGCGATTTCATGGGATGCCTTGTTTTGCAGGCTTGGCTGGTCAACTCCCCTGGTGCCCCCCAGCTTCTTTAGTGCGTGACGGCTGATGGCTGTGTGTGCATGTGTCTTGCCAAAGAAACTGTTGCTGCTACCTGAATGATGGGGAATATATGACACGCATTCCATAAGTGGCACACAGAACCATCTCTCCTGGCACATGGAGCCATCACCAGTTGCTCTTCCAGGTTCAGGCGTGGCAGTCAGCTGGTCCTCCCGCGCATAGGGGTCCAGGAAATTTGAAGAGGAGTCACCTGATGTGCATGCACACACCAGGAAAATGATCTTTGTTTCCAGGTTGCACATACACATGAGCCACTTAGTGTTTTGGTGTCTGGCATGCATGCATGTGCAAAAACCATCAACAAAAAGAGCAGCAGCCATGGATGCCCAAATGCACAGAGAGGCGATCCCAGCCGTGGCTTCTTAGCAGAGCAGAGCTGTGGTCAGGGCTTCCCTCCCTCCCCACCTGAGGGGGCTTCTTGCATGTCCCCAGCCCTCCAGCCCATGGCTCATCTGTGCTCTGAAGTACCTGGCCAGTTCAGGCGCCCCAGAAGAGCAGCAGCAGCAGCCATAGGGGGAAGAGCAGGAGTGACCAGGCAGCCCCTACTGGAGATCTGGAGGAGCAGAGAGAGAGAAAACACAGACAGACAGACAGACATGAGGTGCTTTGATTGCCAGTAATAAATGTCCTGGAGGGTCTGCAAAGCCAAGCAAGGCTCCCCCACAGCCTTTCAGAAAACAGCCTGGTTTCATTGGTCCTTGAATGGGAGGGGTTGGGAGGGGAAGCTCGGAGGCTGCTGGGCTGGGGACAAGCGCTTACCCAGCATTGCTCCCCTGCCAGCATCTCTCAGGTGGGACTTGTGGGGGGGGACACCACCCCCTGGCCCTCTTGCCCTCCAAGTCAGCTGCCAGGATAAACGTGGCTCCCCCTTCCTCCAGATTCCCTCAAAGGCTGGGGACCCCTCGGATGCTCTGGCTTAACACCCCCTGCCTGATTTGCCCCCTCCCCAATTCCCTTCCTCTACTTAAACCCCCCTGGCTTTTCCCCCCCTCTCCACCGCCGGGCAACCCCTCCACAAACACGCGTGTATCTCACTCCAATCCGAGCCACTGCAGGGCTTTGAGGGGAAGGCAGCCAAATGGCTTGGAGTATATTGAAGGGTAACAGGCGTGTTTGATGGAGGGGGGGGAGGGAATATCAATGTTGTAAAAGACAGTTTGTCCCCCTCACTCAGCCATGCCCCTCCCCTTCTTCCCCCCACCCCCCACCCTTCCCACAGCCCCCAGCTCCCCACTGATTCCCCTGCCCTTCATTTTGCATTGCAGCTCTGCTCTTGTGGCACCTTTGTCTCCTCCAAGGTTTAAATTACACAGCAGGGCAGTTTCCCCCCCAAAAAAAATTTTTTTAGATTACGTGGAACGCTCCGGTGCTCCCCGCCCCCCCCCCATAGGCTTTTTGTGCTGGATCCTTCTTTCATGGGGACCATCAGACCCACATCCACCAACCCCCATCTCCACAGCTCCTCACACATGGAGACTCTCCCTTGGATGAAGTGGGGGGAGGGGGGGGCTGTGCTGGCTTGTTCCAAGGCCGGGAAGGTATTCTGGCTTTCCAGTGGAGGGAGGGGGCAATTCCCACCCAACTTTCTCTCCCTGTCCAGGGCTGCAGAACAGGATCCTCAGTGGGGACGTCCCGCCACCCCAACGGGGATCAGGTGGGCCGGCAGGGAAGCACGAGGACCTCTGAAATCTGGAACTGGTGCATGCACACCAGGCAGCTGGTCCTTTGTGTGCACATGCGTGCCAGAAACCGGTAGACCACATGGCTCGTGTGCATGCACATGCTGAAATCCAGATGATCACCTAGTTTTCAGTGTGTGCTTATGCAAGCACCCAAATGGGGCCAAAAATATTTGTGGGTGCTCCCGTTTTGGCACTCGATGCCCAAAAGGTTCGCCAACATTGCTCTACATTATTAAATAGAAAATTCCTTGATTGCAACATTAAATGCCAAAACTCAAAGGGAGGAAGTAAATGAAGAATCTACCAGATGTTCTACCTCCTGCATCTGTTTAGAAGAAGTCAGAGGTTTCTAATTTACCTCAGTGAAGACCAGAGGCTCCTTGTCTCCATCCATTTCTCCCTCCGTTTTCCATGGACAGAGAGTCCTAACATCTTTTCTTTGGCCTTCCTTGTTTTTCTGCTCAGTCCCTGCCTCAGTCCAGATGTGGGGAAAGTTGTCATCCTGGATTTGTCAAAAGGGCTCGAGAAGGAGAGCCAGTTTGCTGCTATGACTGCGTTCCTTGTCCAGAGGGCACCTTCTCCACCCAGGAAGGTGGGTCACCCTGAGGAAAATGGGGGGGGGGGGTTGTGGAACTGGATCCACCCAGAACCTTTTCATGAAAGTGCAAGTTAAATGATAGATCGAAGCTCACCTGGTTTTTTATATTTATTTTCAACCTGCAGAATTTCTTATCTAAAGGAAGTAAGTCAAAAAGACTTGGAAGGAGGGGCTGGGAAGAGATGGGAGGAGGGGGTGGCAGACTGAGCAAGATTTACTAACAGCAGAGGAAATCTCTCTCCTGCTTCTTAGTTTGGACTTCTGCTGCTAAGTTCACCTTTCTAGGAACATCTGAGTTCTTTGGAACTGGATGAATTGTGTTAGGTCCACCTTCTGAAAGACCTTGAAATTCACTGTATATTGGTCCTCCCCTTGAGGATCACTGAGAAGGAGTCACTGGTCCATAATGTGGTTCTGTGGATAATAATGGGGGGAACTCATTGCACATATAGTCTGCCAGACATGTAGATCAATCAATCAGAATAGAGCTGGAAGAGACCTTATAGGTCATTTAGTCCTACACCCTGCTTAAGCAGGAGACCCTGTACCAGCGGTGAAATTCAATTTTTTTCTCTAACGGTTCTGTGGGTGTGGCTTGGTTTGGGGGTCATGTGACTGGGTGGGCATGGACAACTTTTTTTTACTTTTTAAAACCATTTTTAAACTACTGTTTTTCCTGAACTGGTAGTTAAAAAATGCTTTAAAAAGTAAAAGAAAATAGTCTTAATGATCAGCTGTGTGAAAATCAGCTGTGCTGCGTAATCGTAGGAACTTTTTACTTTTTAAAGCACTTTTTGCTACCAGTTCGAGTGAACTGCTCCAACCGGTAGCATTTCACCCCTGCCCTGTATCATTTCAACAGAGTGGTTGTTTAATGAAATTGTTTCAAAAATGCTTCTTGGAAAATGCCCCTGATATCAGCTGTTATCCAAAGAAGGTATTTTCTGTAAGATAAAAGGACAGAATATTAAAGAAAGTTGCTTTTTGGTTTCACAGATGCAGGAAAATGCACCAAGTGTCCAGATGATAAATATCCAAATGAGAACAGAGTCCAATGTATCCCCAAAGTTATAACCTTCCTGTCTTATGAAGAACATCTGAGCAAGATCCTGGTCTCTTCTGCCCTACTCTTGTTTTTAATCACAGGTCTTGTTTTAATCATCTTCATTAAATACCGAGAAACTCCCCTTGTCAAAGCCAACAACCGGGACCTCTCCTACATCCTCCTGGTCTCCCTCCTGCTTTGCTTCTTGTCTTCTTCTCTCTTCATTGGTCAACCCAGGAAAGCCACCTGCCTTCTCCGACAAACGGTCTTCAGCATCATCTTCTCAGTTGCCGTTTCTTCTCTCTTGGCCAAAACCATCACGGTGGTGCTGGCTTTCCTGGCCACAAAACCAGGAAACCGAGTGAAGAGATGGTTGGGGAAGAGCTTGGCCAACTCCATCATCCTCTCTTCTTCTGCTGTCCAAGTGATCATCTGCTCCATCTGGCTGGGAGCTTCTCCCCCATTCCCTGACTCTGACCTCCACTCCCAGCCTGGAGAGATCATCCTGCAATGCAATGAAGGGGCCGTTGTCATGTTCTACGTCACCCTCAGCTACATGGGCTTCCTGACTGCCATCTGCTTCACGGTGGCTTTCCTGGCCAGGAATCTGCCTGGGGCCTTCAACGAAGCCAAGCTGATCACCTTCAGCATGCTGGTCTTCTGCAGCGTCTGGGTGACTTTTGTGCTCACCTACCTGAGCACCAAAGGAAATACATGGTGGCTGTCCAGGTCTTCTCCATCCTGGCCTCCAGTGCTAGTCTGCTGGGCTGCATCTTCATCCCCAAGGGCTGCATTATCTTTCTGAGGCCAGAGCTGAACACCAAGGAGCATCTCACAGCCAGAACAAATGTAAAAACATGACACCATTATAACATTGCAATTTCAAGTCTCAACATGTTCCAAGAGGCAAAACATAGAAAATGATCCAAGCTGTTCTCTATTCATGAGTGGGCCAATGATTTTTCTTGAAATAATTAAAGAGCTGCTGAAAGATTGTGAGGGAAACCAATTTGTTGAAGGAATTCGAACGTGTGTTAACAAGATAAAAATAAACAAAGGAATGCATAGGCCAACACTGAGATCCATTTCATAAAAATTGTGATGGAAATGAAACTGTTTTTTTTATTTATTTATTCAACAACATATTCTTGGAAAGAACTGAGGCTTGCTAATTATGAATATTCATGCTTACCTTATCTGTTAAATATGCATATGTAGGATTCTCATTTTGTTCCTTCTTTCATGAAATATATAAATATGAGTGCTTCCTTTTGTCTGTGGGATTTCATCCACTATTTTATGGAGGAAAATTCCTCTTCTGGACAAGGAATAAATCATAACTGCAGGGAGCCTTGATTATTGCTTTTTTGGCTCCTGCACTTGATTCCAGAAAAACTGGTGTCAGGAGTGGGATTCCCAGCCTTTGTTCAGCAACCAGGAGCAAAAGTGGGGATGACTGTAAGATGACTGATCCCTTGTGCTTCCCTGATGCAACATGAAGGCACCATTTAGGAGGCCACAGTCTGAGCCTCATTGTGGCTGGGGAGGGTTGTTGGGTTTATGTGGTCCCCTCCATCCCAATTCCCAGCCATCCTGGCCCTGATGTGACCTCAGCTAAGTGATGGTCAGAAGCGTGCAAGAAACCCAGGGGGGGGCGGAGGGGGTTCAGTGTGACCTTTCTGTGTAGAAGAATGGAGAGTGACTTTTTCCTTTGTCTGAAGGGAGGGATGGCCTGAGCTGATCCTAGGCAGGGAGGGGAGTGGACGATGGGGCTCAGGCAGGCTCTGGGTGGGGAAGGAACCTTTCCCAAAGAAACAGAGAAACCAGCTGTGGCCCAGGGCTGGGAGGGGCTCTGGGGGCCTTGTTTCTGCTTGAGAAGTTTCCTTTGGATGAATTTCTCTTGGGAGGCTCTGATCCGAAGCCCCCGAGGCTGATGAGAAGCGGCCAAAGACCTTCAGGCCATTACAAACATCAGAGACCGAAGAGGGGTGTTTTTATCGCTCTGCCTCCCCGTCAATTGGATTCCACACAAGCGGAATTTCCTTCTTCAGCTGAGAAGCAGAGGGGGGGAAATTGGGGGTCTCTGCAGGGCTGCGAGGATGACAAAAGTCCCTGCAGAAACAACCAGGGAGGGTCGGTGGGTTTGGCTTGTTTATTTGCCCACCTAAAATTGGGTGCCCAAACCTGCTGAGTTTTATTTATTTTATTTATTTATTTATTTAAATTTATATCCCGCCCTTCTCCACAGAGGACCCAGGGCGGAGTTTGGGGACAGGCAGGGTCTGTGCTCTTGAATGTCCGTCTCTCTCCTTTCCAGGTGAAGCTGAGTGTTTCTCTATGTTTCAATCAGGAAAGACACTGGATCATTTTCCACCTTGTGAGAATCCTTTGAATCCTTCTAATTCTTCTTTAGAAACAGGAAAGGGATTCATTGATTCGCCCCATGAATGATGGACCTCCTGCTTCTGCTTCTGATGCTGCTTTTGGCCCATCCAGTCTCTGGGAAGTTGAGGATGAAATGCCTGAAGAGTTTGGAGCACCAGGATGGAAAAGGACCACAGAGCTTTTACAGCCCAGGAGACCATCTCATTGCTATAGTCACCAGTGGAGAGGAAACATTGCACACAAAGTTGCTTTTCAACGTGGCTCCTTCTCTTCAGTTTGTTTTCCATGATCAGTAAGTCATTCAGGGTGATGGAGTTGCCCTCCCTCCATTCTAACACTCTCCTTTATTTCTTATTTGTTCCTATATTGGGGAAATATGTCTAATTTCCTGAATGATTATGATTTCTATGGCTTTTCTCTTTTATCTTGTTTGGTGGAAGAGACTCAAATCCAAAAATGGGCCTGAAAAAAAAGTTGACAGGGCTGCAGATTATTTTCCTCTCTCTCTTTCTTTTTGTTATATATTTATATAATCTTTGCTACACTTCTACATCTTTTACATATACATTGTGTTTCATCTATCTGTCTATCTATCTATCTATACATATCTTTTATCTCTATTAATTCCATACATTACATCTTTCATATACATTTGATTGTCTTATGTTTCTTATTTTGGACTACTTGTGTATACAATCTATTCTATACTTTCCCTCTTGTTAATTCTGAGGTTTTGTATTTATTTTATGGTTCCTTGATCTTTTTCCTTCCCTTTATTGCTTTCCTTTTTTCCCTCCTTCCTCTAGCCCAGGGGTCCCCAGACCCCGAGCCGCGGACCGGTGCCGGTCCGTGGCTGGGTGGGGGCTGGGCCGCAGGGCTGGAGAGGAGGAGGAGGGAGGAGGGGGCAGTCCCCTGAGCAGAGCACGCGGGAGAACGCAGGCACGGCTGTTCGCGCTGTTGGAGTGTGGCTCTTCCTCCTCCCTCGTTGACGGAGGGACTCCTGGGGGCCGCCGGACTGGCCACCGATTCCCTCCCCTGCTGGCATGCCAGCCACTCGTTTTCTTCCAGGGGCTGCGGAGGCTCCGCGGGCGGGGGAGGGAACTGGCGGCCGTAGGGAGGGTTGCTCCGGCGGCACACAGGAGTCCCTCCGTCGATGAGGGTGGAGGAAGAGCCCCCACCATCCTCCTGCGTTCTCCCGCGCGCTCTGCCCAATGGGCTGCCCCCTCCTCCCTCCTCCTCCCCTCCAGCCCGGCTCCTACCCAGCCACGGAGCCTGAACGAGCGAGCGAACGAGCGACCAAGCGCGGCAGGCGGGCTGAGGAGGCTGGGGGGGGACGACGATGACGACGACAGACACACATAGAGAGACAGAGAGAGGGAGGGAGGAAGAGAAAGATAGACAGAGACACAGAATTAGTGATTGAATGAATACAAGACAGACAGACAGACACACACACACACAGAGTGACAGAGATGGGCGGATGAAGGAGAGAGACAGAGAGAAAGAAAGAGAAAGAAAGTGGGAGAGAAAGACAGACAGAGAGAAAGAGACAGAAAGGAAAGAAAGACAGAAAAAGATACAGAACGAGAGAAAGAGAGAAAGAAAAAGAGAGAGAAAGAGGGAAAGAGAAAGAAATAAAGAGAGAAAGGGAAAGAGAGAGAAAGAGAGAAAGAAAGAAATAGCGAGAGAAAGAAAGAGAAAGAAAGAAAGAAAGAAAGAAAGAAAGAAAGAAAGAAAGAAAGAAAGAAAGAAAGAAAGAAAGAAAGAAAGAAAGAACTTATGACCACAGTTGAGGCCAAAAGTTTGGTTGCTAACCAAGATCATTGTTAAGTGAGTTTCACATTTTCCAAGTTGGCCACGCCCACCCAGTCACATGACTGCTGAGCCCCTCAGCCGGTCCACAGAATTTTCTTTAAAATGAAACCGGTCCCTGGTGCAAAAAAGGTTGGGGACCCCTGCTCTAGCCCATTGTAGCCTCAGTCCCAAACTTCGGATTCCTCTTTGTCTTTTAGCTCTTTTGTGAGATTATTTTCCTCTCTCGGTTCAACCCTTAATTTCTCACTTGTATCATGAATTTTATTTGAAGTGGTTGAACCACTTGTTCTTGCTGTATCTCAGCCAATTTCTTTTTTTTTTTATTGAAAAAGTTTTACACAAACAAATTTTCCCCCTTTTTACCCCCCAACATATAATATAAATCACATACAAATACTGTACCCCCTCCCCTCCCCCCGTCTTAAAATAAATTTCCCATTCAGATATTGTACCCCCTCACCTCCCAGCAATCATAATATAAATTTCTCTTAAAGTAACAATATCCCATTAACCCCATCTTCTAAGTTAATTAAACATATATAAATCATAATATAAATTTCTCTTGAGGTAACCGTATCCCATTAATCCCATCTTCTAAATTAGTTATACATATATATTTCCCCGCCCACCACCCTAACCCTCCCCCACCTCCCAAACAAACCCACCCCCCTGACTTCCGCTATACACCACTCTAGTAATTCCAAACATCTCATATATTATTTACTCTGTTCATCTGTCAATCTGAACATTCTTACCTAAAGGCTACATAATACTTCCTAGTCTGATATTTATTCTGTATATAATCAATCCATTTTGCCCCTTCCTGTGTATAATTCTCCTGCTTCTGACCTTTTAAAAAAGCTGAAATTTTTGCCATTTCCGCAAACCTTTCTGAATCCATTGATCAATTGTCGGTAAAAAATCTTTTTTCCAGTATTGAGCAATCAGCAACCTAGCTGCTGTAACCATATACAAAACCAATTTTGTTTCCCCTTTAGTAAAATCCTTAATTATACCCAATAAAAACATTTGCGGGATAAATTGTATTATTTTCTTAAATACATTTTGCATAACCCACCATATTTTTATCCAAAAAGCTTTAACCTTGTTGCAAGTCCACCATACATGAAAAAGTAGCATCTAAAAACCCACATCTCCAGCATTTTGGTTGAACATTTGGGTACATACATGATAATTTCTTAGGGTCTAAATACCATCTGTAGAACATTTTATAAAAATTCTCCCTTAAATTCTGTGACTGTGTAAATTTAACGTTCTGAACCCATATTTTTTCCCACGTATCTAACATAACCAATTCATCAAAATTCTGAGCCCATTTAATCATACAATCCTTAACCAATTCACTTTCTGAGTCTCTTTCTAACAATACATTATATATTCTTTTAACATGTTTTGGGCCAGTCTCTTTTATCTGCTTGATCAGTTCCACTTCTTTATCCATAAAACCAACCCTACGATCTTCTTTCCATCTCTTCTGTAGCTGTATATAATGTAACCAATTTAGAATAATTCCTTCTTCCAACAGTTGTTCCAAAGTTTTCAACTGCCATTCGTCCCCATCAGCAATAAGCATGTCTTTATATAAACACCCCCCGAGTGACTTAGTATTTGTAATCCACATGGTGTCTGCAAGATCCAACCAAAGCGGTATTTTATAATCCCAATTAGGCCGGTGCTTCTTCCATATTCTCATCAAGGCACTTCGGAGAACATGATTGTTAAACACTTTATCCACCCTATCTTCATAAAAAAGATATGCATGCCATCCCAGAACAAGGTCATGACCTCCTATATTCAGCAGTTCAGTTTTTGTTTTCCCAAACCAATCTGCTACATGTGTCAATACCGCAGCTTCATAATACAATCGAAGGTTTAGGAGTCTGAGGCCACCTCTTTCACGAATATCTTGCATAATCTTCATCTTTACTCTCGGTTTTTTCTCCTTCCAAACAAATTTATTTAATGTTGCTTGCCATTCTAACAAAATTTTATCTGATTTAAGCACCGGTATCATCTGGAATAAAAAAATAAATCTGGGTAGAATGTTCATTTTAATTGCTGAAATCCTTCCTAGCAAAGATAGTTGTAACTTTTTCCATACTTGAAGGTCTTTCTGTATCTTTTGCTACAACACTTTGTATTTGATTTTTTTTTTTATTGAAATTTTTATACTGTTTTACAATATATCACCCAGTGCTGTACAAAACAAAAGGAAGAGTTGGTTTCAAGTATCATCTATTATCTTTAGGATCTCCAAAATCCACGTTCCCTCGGTACAGGCGTCGAGACGTCCAAAGTTCCAAGTGCATAGTCCACAAATGGCTTCCAAGTCTTCCAAAAGATATCGTTTTTATAAACCCCCTCTCTAAATTTAATATCACACGTCATTTTATCATTTAAGGCTAATTTCCACATTTCACAGTACCATTCTTCTATTTTAATATTTACCTCTATTTTCCAATATCTTGCTATTACAATTCTACCCATTATAATCATAATTCTAATCAGTTCTTTCTCATGTTTTGTTAACTCTGGTTCATTAATTATCAATAACAATATAGTTTCTGGTCTCAATATTATTATTCTTTTCATCATTTCACACATCGTTCTTTCTAATTGCTGCCAAAACTTTTTAATTTTCACACATTTATACCACATATGCTCATAAGTTCCCAATTCCGTATTACATCTCCAACATTTATCACTCATTTTTTTATCTATCAGTGATAATCTTAGTGGGGTCCAGTACCATTTCCAAACAACCTTAAAATTATGTTCTTTAATCCTTATAGATAAAGTCCTCATAATCCGACTCTTCCAATTCTCGTTCCAATCCAAATCCATTATTTTAATCTTTAGATCTTCCTCCCAATTCCTTTTCATTACCATTTGTGGATTTCCATCAAAGTTTATAATCTTGTATATCTTACTGACGAGTCCTTTTAACCCAGTTTCATCCTTAATAATTTGAGATACTAAACTTTCAAATTTAGTTTTACTTCTATCTATGTTACATATTCCCCTTACTTTCATAGTCCATTTTTCTACCTGTATTTTTTCAAACCAATTTAACTCCAATTTTTGAATTACTTTTTTCTTCCTACTTTCAGTTCCTAAAGCTCTTAACCAATCTACTATATTTCCTATATTTTCATCCTCAATTACTTTGTTCCGACTTATATTAGTTTTAATCGGCCAACTTTCAGTTGTCTTTCCCAAAAACGTTATATCCGGAATCAATTTTTTAACAAATTTATTCCAAGTTTTACTCAACCCCTTTAACCAATAACTATTAATTGTCTTTTTTGTTTTTGCTCTATCTAAAAACCATATAGACCCAAATCTCTTAATATCTTTTAACTCCAGATCTCCCCAATGACCATCTCCACCTTTAAGTATTTTTATCACAGTTCTAATATTATACGCCCGATAATAATTAAGTAGATTGGGAATTCCCAATCCACCCTCTTTTTGGTTTTGATACCACAATTTCTTCATTAATCTTGGTCTTTTCCCACCATTACAAAATTTATCTAATTTCTTCTGATATTCTTCTATATCTTTCTCTGTCAAATTTAATGGTAGCATCTCAAATAAAAAGTTAAACTTTGGTAATAACATCATTTTGCACATTGCAATTCTACCAAACCAAGACAACTTTATCTCCTTATATTTATCTATCTTTTTCTCTACTTCCTTCAACATCACCTCATAATTAATTTTTTTTAATTCTCTAACTTTAAGTGAAAGTGTTATCCCCAAGTATTTCAATGTATTCTTAGCTCTTATCCCAAATTGTTCTTGCATACTCTCCCACTCCTTACCATCTTTATTCATTAATAATTCAGATTTTGACCAATTTACCTTTAAACCTGTCATTTCTTCAAATTCTATCAAATGTTTATTTATCCTCTTTAAATCTCTCTCTATATCTTTCAAAATAATCAAAGTGTCATCCGCATACAAATTTATCTTATATCCCTTGTAACCTTCCAACTCTTCATCTGCTTCTATCAATTTAATCAAAACCTCCATAACTAACAAAAATAATGTTGGAGACAAGGGACATCCTTGTCTCGTGCCTGCTTCCAATTTAATCTCTTCCATCATTGTTCCATTCACCTTTACCTTTGCACTACTTTTTTGATACAGTTTTGAAATAACATGTATAAATTTATTACCAAAGCCTAATGCCTCGATAATTACTTTTATAGTATCCCATTGTACAGAATCAAAAGCTTTAAAAATATCTAACGATATTATACCTAATTCATCTCCATTATTCTCTGCTACATCTATAATATTCAATACTCTTCTAATTATATCACTCATATATCTACCTTTAACAAACCCTACTTGGTTATAACTTATATATTTGTCTATAAAACTATTTAATCTATTACTTATAATAGCTGTAAATATTTTAGCATCTTGATTGATTAAAGAAATAGGTCGATAGGACTCGATCCTCTCAAGATCTTTATCCGGTTTAGGAATTATAGATATTACTGTCTTATTCCATGACATCGGGACTTCTCCACCATGTAAAATTCCATTGAATAATTTTTGCAGTTTTGGTACTATTAGTTCCTTGAAATCTTTATAAAATTCAGCAGGTAATCCATCTTCTCCTGGGGTCTTCCCTAATTTTAACTCTTGTATTATTTCGTTGATTTCCTCCTGTGTTATATCTCTTTCCATCAAATCTTTGTATGTTTGATCTATTTTCATACCATATTTTCCAAGATGATTCTTCAATTTTTCTAAATCAATTGATTTCTTTAAGTATAATTTTTGAAAAAAATTCCTAGCTACTTCACATTTCTCCAATCTCTTATAACACCTTGTACCTTTTTCATCTATCAGAGAACCAATTTCTCTCTTTTGAGTTTTATTTTTCGCCATCTTTGCCAATAACCTAGAATTTTTATTACTAAATTCAAAAAAATCCCTATTCAAATATCTTAAATTTTTTTTAACCAATTCAATATCTTCTTCTATCAATTTAGTTTTTAATAAGGTCAATTCCTCCAAACATTTTTTATCTTTCGTAAGTGAGAATTGGTTCTCCAATATCTTAATTTGTCTTGTATCCTGATCAATTTTAGCTTTGTATTCTCTATATTTCCTGCTTGACAATTTAATACTTTCTCCTCTAAATATGGCTTTCATGGTATCCCAAACAATTTCAAATTTAACCTCTTCATTATCATTCAATTCCCAACTTTCCTTCCATTTTTTGAATATCCATATTTTATCCTCCTCCCTTTTGTACAATTTTTCATCATATCTCCAACCTCTTTCCTTTTTCTCAAAATTAAAATCTATTTCCATCATAACTTCTGCATGATCAGAATCCTTAAAAATTCCCACATCTATTCTATCTACTTTATTCAGCAAATCTTTAGAAACAAAAATATAATCAATCCTTGAATAAGTATTATGTACCTTAGAACAAAATGTATACACCCTTTCAGAACCTTTCAACTCTCTCCAAACATCTGCCACACTGTTTTGAAACATCCATTTATTTAAAATTTCCCCTTTATTTGTTTGTCTAAAGCGGGTGGGATTATTACTATCAGTTCTATCCCTAATTAGGTTAAAATCTCCCGCCACAATTACTTTCCCTTCACTTTCTGTTTCCAAAATCTTAGTAATTTTATCCAAAAATCCCTTTTGTTTTTCATTCGGTAAATATAAATTAACCAATGTCACTTTTTGCTCGTTAATATTCCCTATAATTATTAAATATCTGCCTTCCTCATCTCTAATTACTTGTTTTTTCTCAAAGTATACCCTATTTGATATCAATATCGCAACTCCTCTAGCTTTGGAAGTCCCAAAAGATTTTTCATAAATTTGCATACCTTTAATATTCATTCTATTAAAATCCTCAGATTTTTGATGAGTTTCCTGCAAAAATAATATATCTGGAGAATCCCTTTTAAATTTAAGTTCCAATCTTTTCCTTTTTATATGATTGCCTGTACCCTTCACGTTCCATGTCATTATTTTTATAAACCGCATTTAAGCGGTAACTTTTTTAATCCTGACCCCTCCTCTTCCTTTATGTGCACACCAAACACCAAACAAAAAAGACATACAAAAACATAAAACTCCACGAACAATATATAACAAACAACATAAACATAAAACTCAAATATCAGACACAACAACCACAACAAATAACAAGCAATCTTCATCCCCCACATCCTCAATCAGATATCGCCTCTATATAAAGAGTGTGGGGGAGTGGGACGTGCCGATGGTCGGATCACCTCTTCGGGCTGTTCTTTAAATTCCACTTTCAAAAAAAGAAGACAAGACTGGCTTCGCCCCGGACTCAGCTTCCTGCTTTTTACTAAGATCCTCCATCTTGTCTGGCGTTCGTTCAGTATCTTCACGAATTTTCTTATACTCAGAAACTGCCGGGGAAATTTCTTTTCTCTTTAAACTCTTGGGATCCTGGCCGCCAATTGCACCTCTTTCTTCCAAAATTGGGGATTCCTCTTGTACTCCACCCGTCTTAAGCATATAATCTTTAATTTCTACCAAATCTTCCTCTTTCTCAATCAGCCCAAGCCCCCGAATTAATCTTAATACATCTGTTTCTGGAGTAATAGTATGCATCCTTCCTTTATAAAAAAATTTAAGTTGCTGTAGTGGCCTCCAATTGTACTTAATATCATTGTCTCTCAAGAGCTTTGTAACTGGTTTCAAATGATATCTCCAAGCTCTGTCTTCCCTGGAAATATCCGGAAAAACTTGGATTTCTTTCTCCTCAAACTTAGGAACACCTTCCAGTTCCCTTATTTTTGCCATGACCTCTAGTTTATCTCCAAGGTTTGCAAATCTTACTAAAACATTTCTAATCGCTCCACCTTGCCTCTTATAACCAATTCTAAAAACACTTACTAAATTTGCTGCTGTATATTCAAATCCAAAATCATTCAACCATTTTAACACCCTCTGCTTCAAATCATCCGATCTATTTTCTGGAATATTACGTATAACAATATTGAATTTTCTAGCGTCTTCCTCCAAAAGACTAATTCTCTTATCTTGTTGCTGGTTTTTATAAAAAATTCCTTCCATCTTACGATCAATTTGTGCATCGTGTGCATGGATTTGTTCAATTTCATCTTTAATAAATTTCACCTCCGCGTTTTGCTTTACAAAACTAACATTCAATTCACTTATCTGTTCTTTAGCTTTTTGAACTTCCAATGTCAAATTCGCCACATGATCCGTCAGTCCGGTTAACTTTTCGCCAATTGTATTTAAAGCTCCAAAAATCCGTTCCAGCTCTGAAGGCTGTTGAGTCGACATTTCAGTTCAAAGACAAACTTTATATTTATATTTCTTTGCCAAGAGGGTCTTTTATAAAGAATAAGGGCAAACAGTGTCCCAAATCAGATAAGGCTAAGCCGGCTTATAATGCACCAAAGGAGCCAAAAAAAAAAGCCTAGGAGAGCTTCCCCAGTTTATTTAACTTTTAAGCCTCCATTTTAAGTGTAATCCAAAAAGCTTGTCCGCTACATTCAGCTCACACAATACACTTTAAAAGAATTGGAAAGTTCAAAGGAGTTATAATCCACATGCCATCACCAACTTCCTTCTTTCTTAAACTTCAGCTTGTGTTTATAGCCTTGTAGCGAGACAAAAAGCATGCAAATGATCTTTGCCAAAGACAAAGGGTAACCCCCCTTACCTCGGCCGCTCGCCCAACCCTCTGCTCCACGGAGAAACAAAACTTTGAAATTCGAGCAGTTCGGGTTGTTCAATCACTTTGAAAAAGCAATTTACAAGTCACACCGACCTTCCAAAACATCTGTAAACATTTCCAGCTCCCAACGGCGCGTTTTAATCACTTTAATCCACATTTGTTAGTAAAAAAAAGCCCTACGAGGTGGAGAAAACGTCCTCACCTCATCCGGCCATAACCACGCCCCACAACAACACTTTGTATTTGAAAAAAGTTTTGTATTTGATTCTGCAATTTGTATTACTAAATATTTGACCTTGGAAACTATTTCGAAACCTGCCAAACTTGCAAGTCTCTTTCTTTGTGTCTCTGTCATGTTTTTAACCATCATTTTCGTTTTATTTTGATTTAGTCTAAACCCGGACACCATGCCAAATTCTGCTATGATATTTTTCATCTGAATTATTGAATTCAAAGGATGTGAAAGGGTAACAACCAGATCATCAGCAAATGCTCTAGTTCTGTATTCCTTTTGCCTAATAGCTATGCCATTTAAGGATTTTGAGTTCCGAATTGTATTCAATAAGACTCCCAAGGTTAAAATAAATAACAATGGAGATAACGGGCAACCTTGTCTTGTACCTTTTTGTATCTCGAAAGCCAATTTCAGCCAATTTCCATATTTGTGTAACTGATCATTGCTTTTGGATCAATGTTGGCCTAAAGCTCAGGAGGCTTCTGGAGGATTATATGTATTATATATAACAAAAGTATTTCTTATTGCTGTTGATTATAACATTTTTTTTACAATAGGAATTCCAATGGGTTCGTTTATGGCTTACAACTCTTTTTCAACATCCAAACGGTCAGCAAGAATTCTCAGCTCCTGCACAATCTCACACTGGGCTACAACATCCATGACAACCATTGGAGCACTTTCTGCACTTCAGATGCCTTGCTGGACATTCTCTCCACTGGAGAAGCCAATGTCCCCAACTACGGCTGTGGAAGGAAGGAGAACCTTCTGGCTCTTCTTGATGCAGCTCACAGGGACATCTCCATCCAGATGTCAACATTAGGAGGCACCTACAAAGTCCCACAGGTTTGTGTGGGTTTTTCTCCATTTTCTTACACTGAGGCTAGAAGAACCAAATGTGCAGGTACAGATCAGGTGAAGCCTGGCTCAATAGCAGGAACTGTGAGAGGGATCTGGGAATCTTAGGGGACAATCTCTCAACTGTGAGCCAACAATGTGAGGCAGCAGCCAAAAAAAGCCATTGCAATCCTAGGCTGCATCAACAGAAGGAGAGAATCCAAATGACGGGAAATCTTGGTACTGCTTTATAAAGCCTTGGTTAAACCTCCCTTGGAAGAGGGCATGGAGGGTGAACCTTTTCAACACTGAGTCCTCTTGTCAGGGATGCGATCTGGAAGAGGAGTTGCCCAGTGTGCATGTCAGTGCATATATGCACACCAGGCAGCTCCTCTTCCGGTTTCTGTCATGCATGCATGCGACAATCAGCTGGCTGGAACGTATGCGCTCACAGAAACAAGAAGAGCAGCTCTTCCATTTCTGGCACTGCAGTGCACACAAAGGCCAGCTGATTGTTACATGCACATGCGCACCAGAAATCCAGAAGAGAAATGGGCAAGGCTATGCATGCCAGGTGACATGGGTCTGCATGCCATTTAGCCTGAACTGAGAAGCTGAGGCAGAGGGCGCCATTTTCCCCTCCTGGGGCCTCCGTGCATCCTTTTTTTCTCCTCCAGAACTCCTCTGCTGGCCAAAAACGTTGGTCTTACTTTGCAGTTCCAGTCCGTGGGGCTTGCAAAGGTAAGGCCTGCACTCAGCCAGTGGGTGGGAGCCATGGTGATGGTGGTGGTGGTGGAATGATATGGGAGGGGCAGCCTTGTGGTCCCACGTGGGACGGGGTCTCCTTCAGACTGGAAATAGAGCAAAGGAAACTCTTTCCCCCCACTTGCTTTGTCCTGTTTTCCCCACTGGAAAGAGCTGTTTGCAACCCACAAGGAGGGGATCCTTTCCTAAGAGCTCACAATTGAAGGATACCAATGTGCCCCTGAGGAATCTGAGGGTGGGGAAGGCCATGGGGGTCCTAGTGATGGAAGAAACCCTCAAGGCCTCCCCAACCCACTCAGGTCCCTCCTGCTTCTCCCTCCCTTCCTGCAACAAGGACTCCCTGACTTTGCAAACCTCTCTCTCCTCTCTTGTTTCTCGGCTTCTTGTCTCATGGAGCAGCTTCCAAGTAAATGGGGCAAGAGAGAGACAGGGAGGGTAAGAGTGTGTGTGTGTGTGTGTGTGTGTCTTTGTGTGTGTGAGGGCACAAAAACTGCTGCCAATGGTGTGGGCGACACCTGAGCAGAGAGGCAGGGTGTGTGGATACATTCCTCCCCATTCAAGCAGAGCCTCCTATTTCTCCCCTCCTCAGCCAGCCACCCCTCCACCCCCGACCTGCTCCCTGCTGGCTCCTGCAAAGCCTCTTCATTTTCCTCCTCCTCTTCTTCATGTCTTTGTTGGGAGGAAGCACTGCGGGGGTCCAGGCGATTCACACTCACTTCCAGCCCACTGGAGTTTCCTGGGCAATGCAAGCGCCACCCCCATCCCCATCCCACACACAGCATACTCACAGGTCCCCTGATCCTGGCCCTCGGCAGAGGCCCAAAAACCAGCTGGCCGGCAGGGGGTGGACCTGCATGTGGATGCTAGTGGAGCTGGGCTGGGGCGGCCTGTGTGCCAGGAGAGAGGGCTCTGTGTGCCTCAGTTTCCCCATCAGGGCTCTAACCTTTCAATTCCTTTTTCAGATCAATTATTTCAGAGCTTCAGAGGCTCTGAGTGATAAAAGTCGATTCCCCTTTTTCCACCAGATGAATCTCAAAGAAGGATTCCTGTACCCAGCAATTGTCCAGCTGCTCCTCCATTTCAGATGGACCCTGATTGGCCTCTTTGCTTCAGACACAGAGAAGGGAGAGGATTTCATGAGGATTTTCCCTCCTGTGCTTGTCAGGAGTGGAATTTGTGTGGTTATATCACAACGATTGTCAAAGACTGGACATACAGAAGCCCTCAGGGATTCCCTCTCTAAGTGGAGACAAGTCAACGTCTTTGTTCACTTCATGGAATCTGAGTTCATTTGGGAGAGAATTCTTCCTTTCCATTTAACATTCATGCGTCTCCCAGGACCCATTGAAGGGAAAGTCTGGATCCTCACAAGTTTTACAGGGTATGAAATGAACAAGCGCAGACTTCTCACATACATCCATAGTATTTGGAACTTTGGTTATCGGACAAAAGAAAGGCCAAAAGATTCTGCCTTTGAACCTGATTTCTTTGTGGAAGAAAAGTTTCAAGATCTTTGTTTCCTCTGTTCTCTTTCAAAGAACGTCTTTTCTGTCAAAGGCCGCAGAAGATGCACCCAGAAAGCCCCACTGGAGACCCAGGAGAAAAGGAACAGGCTCCAAATCACAAATCACTACAAAACTTACAGTTTCATAAAGACTTTGGCCCATGCGATGAATGCCGCCTATTCCTCCAGATCGAGGAGGGGAAGAAAGGAGGGAGAAAAGAGGTTGGGGTCTCCAAGGCTGCAGCCATGGCAGGTATGGTGCAGTGGTGGGTTTCAAATTTTTTTAGAACCTACTCTCTAGGTGTGGCCTATTTTGTGGGTGTGCTTTGACAGTCACATGACAGGGTGGGAGTGGCCAAATTGTAAAATGTGGTGAAACTCATTTAACAACGCTCTTGCTTAGGAACCAAAATTTTGGGCTCACTTGTGATGATAAATTTTCTTTCTTTCTTTCTTTCTTTCTTTCTTTCTTTCTTTCTTTCTTTCTTTCTTTCTTTCTTTCTTTCCTTCCTTCCTTCTTTCTTCCTTTCTTCCCTTTCTTTCCTTTCTTTTTTTCTGCCTTCCTTTCCTTTCCTTCCCATTGGGTTACTGGCAGCAGCAGGCCAGACTTACTTCTGGGTCCGTCGATGGAACCCCCTCTCACCGGTTCTCTAAATTTCACCATCCGGCTCTTGTGAGTAGGTGCAAGCCTGCAGAAACCCACCACTGGTATGGGGGTCCCGATATGGATCCATTAATCTTAGATCCTTTGGAGGAGGAATGCAGAGGAGAAGGAGGGGAACCTTCTCAACAGATCTGGCCAATTTAATTACTCAGGGAATTAATGGTTCCAAAGAGTAGATTCCATGGCATTTTTATATTAAACACTACTAATTTGAAAATGCTGTATTGTTTCTTAAATAAATCCCCTTATTTGTGGGTTTGTGATGAGCCTGGTGGGATTCCACCTTTCTTCCGTCCCCATTGCAGGTGGGTCTGTGTGCAGCTGGACAGGCAGCTAAGCCCCCTATTCTCCCCCAATGAAAGGGAGCCTGGCGTGGATCTGGATGCTTTATTGGGAGAAGAGGGCAGGTGAAACTGAGGAGATGCAAAGAGTGGAAATCAAATAGAAAGACGAGATAGGCAGCATTCACTAACAGACGGCAAAGGAGCAGCTGGAACCTCTCCAGCGATGCTCCGTGTGAGGGACGGAGGCCAGGGGTGACCAGGGGTCTCGGTCACAACGGCTGCTTCCGTCTTCTCCAAAGGCTGACAGAAAACGGAGTCTGGCTTCAGACCATAGAGTTAGGCTTCTCTACCCCAGGCCACTAAGTGGGGCTGGAGCAACAACAGCACAAGAGTTCCATGTTGTGGCATGACAACCTTTGTGAATTGGGAGGAGACCCTGAGACCATCTAGCCCAACCCCTCCTCTCTGCAGGAATCCCAGTTGAAGCTTCTCTGACTGATGGCTGCTCAGTCTTTGCATTCAGACAATCCATGAAGAGGAGACTGAACTTCTCTGCTTTCCTGGCTCAGCTCTAAAACAGCTCATCCTTTTATCCTGTTTTTCTCTCTCATTCGGCTAAAATCTCCTCTCTTGTAACTGGATTCATTTTTCCACCTCTGACACTCTGGAATAATAGTGAGCAGATCTTACACTCGTGTGTAACAGGAGTCAGTGATTGGAAGAGGGCTGGATCCAGTGGGGGGATTAAAATTTTTACTACTGGTTCTGTGGGCGTGGCTTGGTGGTCATGTGATTGGGTGGGCATGGCCAACATGACATCACTCACATTGTCTCCTTGCCTCAACAAGATACTATTTCTCTGTCTATTTATTTACTGCTACTGACCATTCAAAATATGCAATTTAATCCTATGTATAAATGTCATATGTGTGCATACATATTACATAGTATTGTGTGTGTATAGGCACACAAAATGATACACACACACACACACACACACACACACAGCTCTTCTAAAACTCTACACATTCAACCTCACTTTCTGCATTTGGAAAAACACACCCAGAGTCCACTTTCTGCCACACATTTAACTGTAACTTCTGCCCATTAGAAGTTACAGAGGCCTTCAGATGCTCTTCCCTATCCCTCCCATGACTGTCAGAGCCAGGAGATGTCATGGATTGAGTAAAATGGGGCAAAACTCACTTAACAATGCTCTTGCCTAGCAATGAAAATGTTGGGCTCAATTGTCATAAGTCAAGGACTATCTCTGCCTTCCTCTGCATGGTAGCCTTGTCCTAGTAAACCCCTTCCTTTTTCTGGCAATTTTACCAAAATAATCCAGAGGATATAAGGTTGTAGCGGGTTGGACTAGATGACCTCTGAGATCCCTTCAAACCAACTGTGCTGTTTCAAAGAGTCTTCTGAAGCCAGAGTTTGTGTCCTTCCTTCCTCTCATTTTCTCTCTCTCTCCTTTCATCCCTCCCTCCATGTATCTATCTATCCATCCAACTATATCTCATTCACTTTCTCCTCCCTCCCTCTTTCTTTCTTTCCCCTTTTCTCTCTTCCCTTTTTCTTTCTTTTTTCTTTTCTTTCTTGTCTCTCCCTTCTCTCTCTCTCTCCCTTTCTCTCTCTCTTTCTTTCTTCCTTTCTCTCTTTTTTAAATTATTTTTTATTTTTATTTTTCAGAACAAACACAACACAAAAAATAAAAAGAAACAAAGAAAAAAAAACCTCTTTCCTTACGTACTGTGTATCAATTGGTTACAAAGCGAGTAAATAAATAAATAATTTTTTTCTTCCCCCATGCATTCCTTTCACCGTCACCTGTAATTTATGCAAATTCTAGTATTTTAAATCGACTATATTTGGACATATTACCATCCTCATATCCCCATTCTCATTTCATTGTGGTTTCTTTCCTTTCTGCCAGTAGTACAGTGCGAGATTGAATAAATTAACCCTTTTCCCACCTTCTAGATAGGATCTTTTTCTTCACTTCAGTTCCTCACCATTCTTTTTCCCTTTTTCTAACCATTTTTTTTGTTTCCAACAGGTTTTATTCATTTTGTCATTTTACAAATATTTCCCTCCCTCCCCCCACCCCCTGCCTGACTTCCCAGAGCAAAATACAGGATATAACATCTAACAATCATTTGCTAACATTAGCTAACTATCTATAGTTTCCAGTCCCTCACTTAACCCTTTAACTCTCCTTTTTTCAATTATATGTGAATATAAATACCTTCCAGTTCCCTTCATTCATAAGCTATTTTAAACTTGTTAGTCTTATATTTCTTTTGAATATATTCCATCCATCTTTCCCATTCTAGTAAATATCTTTCTTGAAAATCATCTTTCAAGTATGCTGAGATTTTTGTATTTTCCGCTAGATTGACTACTTTTATTAAATTTAATATCAGTTTGGACTCTATAACCGTACAATCTGTTATTATGCCCAATAAAAACAACTGTGGGGTAAACTTGATCCTCTTTCTCAAAATATTCTGCATAATCCTCCATATTTTTATCCAGAATGCTTTGATTTTCTTACACGTCCACCATATATGATAATAGGTAGCATCTTCACATTCACATCTCCAACATTTCGGTTGGAGATTCGGGTAACACACGATAATTTTTTAGGATCTAGGCGCCATCTATAAAACATTTTATAAACATTTTCTCCTAAATTTTGTGCTTGTGTAAATTTCACGTTTCTGACCCATATTTTTTCCCACGTTTCCATCATTATTGGTTCTTGAAAGTTTTGTGCCCATTTTAACATACAATCCTTAACTAATTCTGTTTCTGAATCTATTTCAATTAAGACATTATATAATCTTTTTATATGTGGCTGACTCTGGTCTCTAATTTGTTTTACTAAATTTTCTTCATTCTGCATAATGCCAATTCTTTGATCTTACAATACAATACAATACAATAGCAGAGTTGGAAGGGACCTTGTAGGTCTTCTAGTCCAACCCCCTGCGTGGGCAGGAACCTTATACCATTTCAGACAAATGGCTATCTAACATCTTTTTAAAGACTTCCAGGGTTGGGGCATTCACAACTTCTGGAGGCAAGCTGTTCCAGAGGTTAATTGTTCTAACTGTCAGGAAATTTCTCCTTAGTTCTAAGTTGCTTCTCTCCTTGATTAGTTTCCACCCATTGCTTCTTGTCCTGCCCCCAGGTGCCTTGGAGAATAGTTTGACTCCCTCTTCTTTGTGGCACCCTCTGAGATATCGGAACACTGCTATCATAAGCTATTTTAAACTTGTTAGTCTTATATTTCTTTTGAATATATTCCTGGTCCTTCTCTTCATCAAACTAGACATACCCAGCTCCTGCAGCCGTTCTTCATATGTTTTAGTCTCCAGTTCCCTAATCATCTTGGTTGCTCTTCTCTGCACTCTTTCCAGAGTCTCCACGTCTTTTCTTTCTCCACATCTTCTTTCCACCTGGTTTGGAGCTGTCCATACTGAAACCATGTATAAATTATCTTTTCTTCTTTCAATACATTTAATGTTCAGCTGCAATTTACCCTTTTCCATGTTAAGAAGCTCTTTATAGGTGATCACCTCTTGTTTTTGTTCTATACTTCTATTCTCTATTGCATGTCTACGTATTGCTCATATGGGTATTTTATAATTCAACTTATATTGATCCTTTTTCCAAACTCTCAAAAGCGCATACCTAAGTATGTGACTTTTAAAAGTCTTGTCCACTTTTTTCCCATATAGTAAATACGCATGCCAGCCATATAACAATTCATATCCTTCAATATTCAATATTCTTTCTCCTGTTAAATTAAACCAATCACTGATTACTGATAAAACAACTGCCTCATAATATAATCTTAGATTAGGCATTTTGAGACCTCCTCTTTCACATGTATCCTTTATTATTTTTTGTTTTATTCCCGGTTTTTTCCCTTCCCATATAAATTTATTAAGCCCCTTCTGCCATTCTTTCAAATGTACATATTTTTAAAGTATTGGTATCATTTGAAACAAAAATAAAAACTTAGGTAAAACATTCATCTTAATTGCTGCTATTCTTCCCAGCAATGACAATTGTAATTTTTTCCAAGCCTCCATCTCTTTCTGTATTTTATACCATAACACTTCATAATTATTTTTATATGATTTCCCATTCGAAGCTGTGATATATATACCCCTAAATATTTAACCTTTTTCACTATTTCGAATCCCGTTAGTCTTACAAATTCTTCTTTATGTTGCGTGGTCATATTTTTAGTTAGTATCTTTGTTTTTTGTTTATTTATTTTAAAGCCAGATTCCTTTCCATATTGATTGATTATGTCCATTAAACCTATAACCGATTGTACCGATTGAGATAAGGTAACAACCAGGTCTTCTGCAAATGCTCTCAATCTATAATCATGGTGTCTAATTTTGATTCCCTTTATATCCTTTGAACCCAATATTTTATTCAGTAAATATTCTAAAGTTAAAATAAACAATAATGGAGACAGAGGGCATCCCTGTCTTGTCCCTTTTTCAATTTTGAAAGTCTCTGTTACACTATTATTAATTACTAGCTATACCCGGCCACGCGTTGCTGTGGCCCAGTCTGGTTAAATGGCCAACCAATCTGTGTGTATATCTACACCTGCACACATACACACAACCACCGTATAACCCCCAACCTACCTATCTACTGTATTTCTCCCTATCTATCCCTCTACCTACCTACCTATTGTATTTCTCCCTATCTATCCCTCTATCTACCTACCTACCTACTGTGTTTCTCCCTATCTATCTATCCCCCTACCTACCTATTGTATTTCTCCCTATCTATCCCTGTACCTGCCTACCTATCCACCTACTGTATTTTTTTACTCTCTATCCCTCTATTTATCTACCTACCTACTGTATTTCTCCCTCTATCTATCCCTCTACCTACCTACCTACCTACCTACCTACCTACCTACCTACCTACCTACTGTATTTCTCCCTCTCTATCTATCCCTGTACTTACCTACCTACCTACCTACCTACCTACTGTATTTCTCCCACTATCTATCCCTCTACCTACCTACCTATTGTATTTCTCCCCTCTATCCCTCTACCTACCTACCTACCATATTTCCCCCTCTCTGTATCCACCTCCCTCCCTTCCTACCTACTGTATTCTTCCCTCTCTCCCTCTACCTACCTATTGTATTTATCTCTATATACCTGTACCTATCTACCTACCTGCTGTATTCATCCCTCTCGTTTATCCCTCTACTTACCTAACTACCTACTGTATTTCTTCCTCTCTCTATATTCCTCTACCTAAATAAATAGCCCTCCCCTCCCCAGACCACCACCCCTCAGTCAACCCCCTCCAGGCCCCCCCTCCCTTCCTCCCTCCCTTGTGCCTAATACAGTGGTGGGCAAAGTCATTAGTCTCTTTGTCCCTCTGTTCCTCCCTCCTTCTCTGTCTTTCTCTGTCATTCTCTCTCTCTCTCTCTCTCTCCTTCCTCCCCCATCTCTGTCACTCTGTTTGCATATGATTGCCTGTCTATCTTTCCCTCACTCATTCTCTCTGTGTGTCTGTCTCTCTCCCCTCCCTTTCTCTCTGTCACTGTGTGTGTGCCTGTCGATCTCTCTCATTCATTATCTCTCTGTTCGTCTCTCCCTCCCTCTCTGTCTCTGTCTCTCTGTGTATCAGTCTCCCCGCCCCCCTCCGCAAGCAGTGAAAAGGCCAGCATGTCGGGCTGGGGAGGCTAGGGCTGCCTCCTCCCGCAGTGAGCATGGCCGTCCGGGCACCGCATGCCCACCCCCACCAGCCCCGCGCTGCCGCCGCCCCAAGCCCCACAACACGCCGCCCCGGCTGCCCGGCAGGCGCACCAGGCAGGACAGCCAGCCATGCCCCCACCAGCTCTCTCCAACGGCTCCAGAAAGTGCACCTCGGTGGCCATCGAAGAGAGCTGGTGGAGACGCGCCCGGCTACCCCGCCCGACACGCCCGCCAGGCGACTACCACATGGGGCTCGGACGCTTCTGATCCTGTGGCCCTGCGTGCGTGTGCGTGTGCGCGTGTGTGGAAGAGAGCTGCTGCAGGCAGACAGGGAGGCGCATGCGTTGCTTTCCACGTTGCCCCTGGCAACGTTCCTTCAAGGCGGTTTTCTGCCGTTACGTGCCCTTGACGTATCAACCGGATGGGAGGAGTTACACGGAGCTTAAACCGTGTTCAGTGAGTAACTTTTATTTGTGCATGCCTTGCACACGATACACGTGTGCTAGGCACAAAATGATTTGGTATTCTATTATCAGAAGTCCTTGTCAACATTGTGTGAAAGTTTGGTGTAAATCGGTCTGGTAGTTTTTGAGATTAGTGGATTCGTACAAACTATTTTACATTTTTATTTATATAGATTATTTGTGCTATTTGTCTCTGGTATATTGCCCTAATAGATTGTGTAAAGTACTCTCCACACTGCATCCTTTCTATCATCTTCAATAAAAATTGCCAATTCAATCGATCAAATGCCTTCTTGGCATCCAAAAAGATAAACGCCGCAGGGACTTGGTTGTTTCTTTCCAAATATTCCAATAAATTTACAATATGTCTTACATTATTTCTCATTTGTCTCCCACTTATAAATCTGGATTGATCATTATGAATCATTTGTTGCATTACTATCATTAGCCTATTTGCTAATATTTTAGCAAAAATTTTATAATCCGTATTTAAAAGTGATATTGGCCTATAACTCTTTGGTTGTCTAAGATCCTTCAGGGTCAGTGAGATAAAGGCTGTTCTCCATGATGGAGGGACCTCACCTCCCATTTGAATTTTACTAAATAATTCCTTAAGAGGTTCCACCATTTCTAACTGTAAATTTTTATAATACGTAGCTGTCAACCCATCTGTTCCTGGAGCCTTATCCCCTTTTTCTAACCATTGATACCACAGCTCCCAATTTTTCCCCCTCCTCTTTGTGTTCATTTTTTAGTAATTTAGATAACATATCTAATTCTGCACAATCGGTTATCTTGTGTATTAGGCTTTCTCCTGACGGAATGTTGGGCTCTTTCCACCTTTGCACAAGGAGCATCCTTGCCACGGTTAGCATATACGTGATCAGGTTCTTGGTTTTTTTACTCATTGGGTCTGGCAAGATTCCCAGGAGGAAGAGCTCTGGCCTCCTATCCACTTTAATCCCTGTTATCTCCTGCACCCACCTCCTTACTCTATCCCAGTATACCTTAACCTTTGGGCAGGTCCACCACATATGGTCGAAGGTCCCCCGCTTGGCCCCACACTTCCAGCAGGCCGATGATAAATTGGAAAAGATCCTAGCAAGTCTGACTGGTGGCAAATGCCACCGATATAACATTTTACATTGGTTCTCTTTATACGACGAAGCCAATGTGGCTTTGATATTTTTATTCCAAATTCCTCTCCACTTATTTGTATCAATTTCATACCCAAAGTTTTTAGCCCAGGCAGTCAGAGGTTCCCTCATCACGTCTTCTTCCTCTACCTTCCAGAGTAGCATCAGCTTATAAGACTTTGTTATAGTTTTTTGGTCATTAGTTAATATGAGTTTAGTTCTTTTCTCTCTCTTTGTATCCCTTCCTTTCCTCCTTCCAAAGCCAGGAGACCCACCTGAAACAACAACTCCTTGGATGAAATCGACCATTTCACACACACACACACACTCCTCCAACCAGCTCTGCTCCTCAATTCATTGTTTGCTTTTAGTGGTGAGCCAAGCGCCAAAGTCATTTCCAAGCGCCCGGCAGCATCGCTCGCCTCCCAGGAAAGTCCAGCTGACTAACTAGATTAACTGTGCGGGCAGCAGTCTTCCTCTCGCCTCTTCCACGCAAACTTCTCTCTCTGGAGCAGCCACAGGAGGGGGATTTATGGGGAGTTGGAAGGGTGGGCAGCTTCCTTGCACTGCACGTTGGAATGGGAGGAAAAAATGAGAGAGAGAAAGAATGAGAGAGAGAGAGAGGGAGAGAGAGGAATCAGAAGCTGTTAGACCTTGTGCGGCGCCTGGGAGGAGGAGGGGATAGAGACACACACACTCCGTTTCCTCTGGATTTCCCTTCCTCTTCCCCCCCCCCCCCCAGGTTGCCTTTCCTCCCATCCATTCTTTCTCCCCCCTCCTGAGAGAGACATGGAGCTGCTTTGCCTGGCAGTTTTCTGGGCTCTGGAAGGGGCAGCGGGAAGGGAGGGTGTTGGGGGTTTGGGCTCCCCAGAACTTCTTTGGGAGAAGCTTCACTCTGAGCCCAGTGCTGCTTTCCCGATGCCCCCCCCCCAGGCAGAGCGCATTGCGTGGAGGATCTGCTGAGGGGCGTTTAGCTGGAGGCGCCTCTGGCCAGGGGGGGAATTGGGGCAACTCAGGGAAGCCAGGAGGGACGGTTGAAATCCCTTGGCTGGACTTCCCTCCCTCCTTCCGCAGCAAAGGGAAGGGACGGGGAGCCTGATGGGAAGGGAGCTGCAGCCACCTGCCTCTCCCTTCCAGGCCCTTCCACCCCCCAAGAAGAGGGGGCCAGGGGGGGCCATAAAGGGAGCAGGAGCTCTGCTGTGAATGGAGGGGGGAAAGTTTGGCTTCTCTCTGCCATTCAAGCATTCAAGGGCTGCAGCAGAGAGAATCCCCACTTTTCTCTCTCCCTCCATTCACAGCAAAGCTCCTGCAGCCTCTCCCCCCACACGCTGCCCAGTTATGGGCCCAGCCTCCTCTGCCTTCCAGTATTCAGGTGGGGAAGGGGTTCCTCTGTCTGGGGGGGGGGAGACTTTGGTTGCAGAAAGGCCAAGGAGCGGCAGCCTTGGAGGGCCTGTTCCTCCTTCCCCTTTTCCACTCAGCCCTGCAAAACCAGAAATCTCCCCCCCCCTCCAAGCAGACACTGTGCAGGGGGGAGAAGGGGGGGCAGGAGAAGATAAGGGGACGAGAAGATCCAAAGCCAGGAAAGACGGAGGGATCCCAATTCTGCAGCCAGAGGAGATTCTGCAGAGGGGAGGGGGAGGGAGGGGGCAGCTCCCAAAGGCCTTGGAGCCAGAATCCGGCAGCTGCATAAGGGGAGAGAGAGAAATCCAGGAAGGATCCTCACTGACTTCTCAGGCTGAGAAAAGAGCTGGGGGGAGATTTCTTCTTTCAGGGTTTCCAAAATATCTTCATCTCGCATTACAATCGAGTAGAACTAGAACATCTGGAGCAGGGGGGGTTAAAATATTTTACTACCGCTTCAGTGGGTGTGGCAGGAATGGGTGGGGGGCTTCTGGCTCGGTCGCGGCTGTGGCTCGGTCTTGAGTGAGCTATGGGCCTGGTCTGGGGAGGTGGGGAGTGGCTCCATTAGAAGTGATCTGGAGGAGTTTTCCATCAGGATTACAAGGGAGAAGATCAGCCTGAGAGATTTCTTCTTGATCAACCCAGGCTTTCTGGGAATCACCCTGTTGTTTTCAAAGAGTTTATGGATCATCTTTTTTTCTCTGTTCTTTTTATTTCTCATCTGCTCTAGAATGTTCCCTATAATTGACCAACTGTGTCAAATATATTTTCTCTATATTTTGATAATTTTTGATAATTTTTTCTCAAACGTTCTCATTCACCTATGAAGACAATTGGCAATATTTCTATCCTATTTAACCATATTTGGAGATGAGACAATTGTAGAAGAAAGATTCAATGTGGGATAAGAAACAAAGTTTTCTGTTTTTCAAATTCCTGGATGTTCCCATTCTAGTTTCATCCCTTTCTGGAGAAGAACGAATATTGGAATATTTCTGACAGAAAACTGTACTTGGAGCAAAATGGAGAGATAAAAGCAGATGTAGGCATTCATGGCTTCTTGGTTCTCCCCAAGGAGGATCCCAGGAGAGAGAAACTGGCGTATTTTGAAAGAGAGAGACTTTCTATCAGACAAAAGGCTCTTTCACAGCTAAAGTTGCTCAATAAGGTGAGAGAAATTTTGGTGTCTTTTCTCTGTTTGCCAAAGCCTGAGGTCCCATTTCAAGTGGGCAAAGCCTATAGTCTCCAGGGTGGTTGCCCTTCCATGCCACCTAATGGAAGTTCTTCAAGGGATGGGACCTAAGTGGAGGGGCTTTGCCATGTTTTATGGAAACCTTTCAAGTTCTTACTGGCCAGAGGTTCCTTTCTCCATCAGAGTTTTATTCTACACTTAAAAAATCTAATGGAATAAAAGTTTCCTAACATTTTTACAATAAACCTTATTCTCAGTTTTAATATGAATGTATTATCATACTTAAATCTTTTTTTTCAATTCAATCCCTGTAAACTATTAAGTAGAAAAGTAACTTATTGTAATGTTAAATTCCAAAAGCAAAAGGGAGGAAGTAAATTAAGACTCTGCCAGTTGTTCGACCTCCTGCATCTATTTAGAAGGAGTCAGAGGTTTCCTATCTACCTCAGTGAAGACCAGAGGCTCCTTGTCTCCATCCATTTCTCCCTCCGTTTTCCATGGACGGAGAGTCCTAACATCTTTTCTTTGGCCTTCCTTGTTCTTCTGCTCAGTCCCTGCCTCAGTCCAGATGTTTGGAAAGTTGTCATCCTGGATTTGTCAAGAGGGCTCGAGAAGGAGAGCCAGTTTGCTGCTATGACTGCGTTCCTTGTCCGGAGGGGACATTCTCCACTCAGGAAGGTGGGTCACACTGGAGGAAAGGAAGTGGAACTGATTCATTACATACATGAAATAATAAAGGTTCCTAGGATGGTTCTGAACATCACACAGGAAATTATTTGGGTCCCAATTCTTCTCTCACTTTCATAGACGATTAAACAAAACTTGATTTTTAAACAAGTCTTATACTTCTTATCGTCTCTCACTAGAGGTACTAATAAATGTGAGCTGGACAATATCTCCTGGTATAACTTGTTGTCCAAATAAGGTATTTCCTGAAAGATAAAAGGAGAGAATAGTAAGGAAATATGTTTTTCCCCCTCAGATGCAGGAAAATGCACCAAGTGTCCAGATGATAAATATCCAAATGAGGACAGAATCGAATGTATCCCCAAAGTTGTAACCTTCCTGTCTTATGAGGAACTTCTGGGCATCATCCTGGTCTCTTCTGCCCTACTATTGTTTTTAATCACAGGCCTTGTTTTAATCATCTTCATTAAATACCAAGAAACTCCCCTTGTCAAAGCCAACAACCGGGACCTCTCCTACATCCTCCTGGTCTCCCTCCTGCTTTGCTTCTTGTCTTCTTCTCTCTTCATTGGTCAACCAAGGAAAGCCAACTGTCTTCTCCGACAAACGGTCTTCAGCATCATCTTCTCAGTGGCCATTTCTTCTCTCTTGGCCAAAACCATCACGGTGGTGCTGGCTTTTCTGGCCACAAAACCAGGAAACCAAGTGAAGAGATGGTTGGGGAAGAGCTTGGCCAACTCCATCATCCTCTCTTCTTCTGCTGTCCAAGTAATCATCTGCTCCATCTGGCTGGGAGTTTCTCCCCCCTTCCCTGACTCTGACCTCCTCTCCCAGCCTGGAGAGATCATCCTGCAATGCAACGAAGGGGCCGTTGTCATGTTCTACGTCACCCTCAGCTACATGGGCTTCCTAGCTGCCATCTGCTTCACGGTGGCTTTCCTGGCCAGGAATCTGCCTGGGGCCTTCAACGAAGCCAAGCTGATCACCTTCAGCATGCTGGTCTTCTGCAGCGTCTGGGTGACTTTTGTGCCCACCTATCTGAGCACCAAAGGGAAATACATGGTGGCTGTCCAGGTCTTCTCCATCCTGGCCTCCAGTGCTGGTCTGCTGGGTTGCATCTTCATCCCCAAGTGCTACATTATCCTTCTGAGGCCAGACCTGAACTCAAAGGAGCACCTCACAGCCAGAACAAATGTTAAAACATGAGAAAAAACACCACAATATTATAAGAATTGTATAAAGTCCTTTTATTTGAAAGAATTCCTGAATTATTTCCACTTAGAGAGTATTCAGGAGTCAAAGAATATATCTACTTCTTTCCAAATGGGAAACAGTTGAATGATTTTAATTCTTATAACTCCCTTCCTTTTCACCTCAATAAATCTTGCTAAAGAGAAGTGTGAAAGTTATTTAGAGGAATTTGCTGTTCATCAACTGCCAATGAATTTGACACCTTTTAAAAAATGATTTCAGAATGATTCCTATGGACAGCAGTAAAAGTCTATGTGTGAGAGAATGAATAAGAAAAGTGGTAAGATGGATTCTAAGGGAGTCAAGCTCCAACTGTGTTGTTTGGCAATCTCTAAGAGAACCATTGGCTATCCCATCAGGCCAGAGAAGGTGGGGGCCTCCAGGTCCTTTTGCTTAGATGTCATCATCCAAGGAGACCTAGTTAGAGCACCTTTCCCATAGCTGCTCCTGCCCTGTGAAAGAGGCTTCTCCATTCGATCCACCATCCTGTCTCCATCCACTTAGTGGGTGATAAGGACACTGCAAACAGCCAGTTCTTTCCCCCAATGCATGGGCCAGGTTGAGACCAGAGTCCAGAAGATGTGGGTGGAGAAACCCCACAAGAGAGTCAGACTGCATCCTGAGGAGATGGGGCTCCTTGTGGCTGCACCAGGTGAATAGTTGCAAGCAGGAGATCAGGTATGTCTCAAACTCCATCAGAGGAGAGAAAGAGGGTCTCTCTCTCTCCAAGGTGGGAAGCCCAGCAGTGCAGCCCTTGAAGGCCTGATCTGGTGGGTTCCCCTCAGTCATCTCAGGCGGCTTCCAGCCCCAGAAGCTCCAGAAATAAGCCCTCCAGAAGGACTTTGCTCCAGACTCCCAGGAAGAGAGCAGAAGGGAGAAGAAATTGGAAGTTCTATTTATGAGATCCTGAACATCTCTGGAGATAAATTGCAATCAAGGTAGTCCTCCACTTATGACCACAATTTCTGTTACTAAGCAAGGGGGTTGTTAACCAAGTTCTATCCCATTTTACAATCTTTTTTGCCTTTTTGGTTAAGCAAATGAGTGCAGTTGTTAAGTAAATCATGTGGTCGTTAAGTAGGTCTTATGGGATTCCCAATGACCTCCAGGTACTGCAAGTGACATGAATAAACACCAGTTCCCAAGTGACTGAATGTGGATCATGTGACCAACGGTCGTAAGTCTGAATGCTGGTCCTGTGTCACTGTTCTCAGTGCCATTGTAACTTCAGTCACCAAACAAATCGTTGTAAGTCGGGGACTCCCTGTTGTCCTCACAGCATCTCTTGCCCTCGTTCTCCACCTCCTTTTCTTCTCCTCTCCTTCTTCCCTTTCTTTTCTTCCGTCCTCGCAGCAAAGATTGTGGGGCCCATTGGCAGCTGGGCAGCCGTGTGGGGGGCCCCATTCCCTGAGCCCCCATTCAACCCGAGTCCCTCCCATTCTGGCCCCGTCTGGCCAGCCTTCCTTTCCCATCGGAGGAACCAACTGGGCTTCTGAAGTGGAAACAGGCCGGGCGCTTCGGACACAGAGGTTGCAGAGTCCCCCGATCCCCTCCTGCGACTCCCTGACGGGCAAAACCCAGAGGGAAGCCTGCTTCACTTAACGACCCTTTTACTAGCCTAAGAACTTTCATGATTCACTTCACTCTGGCGAGAAAGTTCATAAAATGAGGACAAACTCACTTAACAACTGTCTGGCTTAGTAACGGAAATGTTGGGCTTGGCTGTGGTCTTAATGCAAGGACTTCCTGCCTTTCAATTCCTTGTTGTCAGCTCTGCTTCCGAAGGGCAGCCTGGAAATTGGACACAATGTCGAAACCTTCCAAATTTGCCCATCAATGCCCTTGATGGTCTTTAAAGTCCTCGACTTCTGATGGCAATTTAAAGCAGAATTCCCATAGCTAAGCGATGTGGATGTAAAGCTCAAACACACCCCTTAGTGATGGCAATCCCTGCAGCCATGGTGGCTGTCATTAAGTGAATCCCACAGTCATTAGGTGAGGCAACTTGTCCAAGGTCACTGGGGAAGCCAGCAGGAAGTCTCAGGTCTGCAGGGAGAGAAGCGGAGGAGAAGAGGAGAGGACATGGGGGAGGGACAGGGAGGGAGGAGGGGCCTGGGGGAGGGGGGCCAGTCAAGGAAGCCCCTCCCACTGGCCTTCTACCTTCCCTGTCAGTCTGCCCCTGGACTCTCTGGGGAAGCCAAAGGGAAAGGCTGCAAATGGGGATCGTGGGACTGGACTGCAACTGGTCATAATTGGGAACTGATGGTGAGGCATCCAGAGAGCCATTGTGTGGCTGAAGGGGAGGGGGGGCTGAAGAGGCCAGAACTCCAAGGACCATTTGCAAGCAGCCTTTGTTCAGTGCTGCCATAACTTGGAGCGGTTGATCACCCATGGTCGTAGATGGAGGATTTCCTGCACTGTCAGATGCTGGGTCTCCTCTCCTTCTGAGCAGTGAAGAACCTGGAGAGAACTCTTCACTTTCTGGGCCAATCAGGACCCTTCCCAAATAAGACCTCACTCTGTGTGCGAGATGGAGTTTGTGTGTTTTGTGGACTTCCAGTAAAACAGATTTATTTAATAGATTTTATAAAGAGTTCCCTCTCACAGGAGGCCCAAAGCAATTAAAACCATGGAAACTCAGTCAAAATAGAAATATTGGCCCAAACAGACCATCGTATTAAAAGCACCCCTGAAAGATCAATTAAAGGCAAGAGGGGACGAGGGTCAGCAGGCGAAGACAACCAGGGGAAACCATTCAGGACAAGGGTTCCCTCCTCCCCCGGGACTCCCAGGCACAATGGCCAGCCTGGTCCAGGCCCTTCCCAAAGGCTAGATGTCTGGGCTCAATGGCCAAGGGTCAGGGCAGGGACCAGGAGTCCAGGCTCTGTGTCCTCTGGGATTCCCACACAGTAACCCCCTGAAGTTACCCCCTGAACTCCGGACCATCACCGACCTCCGCCTCTTCCACCAATGTCTAAAGACATACTTTTTTCATCAAGCCGGCCTAGCCTAACCTCCCATGGGGACTTTTAGAAAAGTTTTAAATTGGGTTTTTAATAATTGGTTTTAGCATAGGACTGGGATTATTTAATATGTATTTTAAATTATTTATCCATTTTCTATTGTATATTTTAAATCTCCTGTGCGCCGCCCTGGGTCCTCTGCGGAGAAGGGCGGGATATAAATGTAATAAAATAAAAATAAATAAAATAAATAAATAACCACACCAGGAAATAAAGAGATTTCAAGCTTTATTATTCATTCAAGCAGATTAAACAAAAACACACAGCCTGAAAAGCATCCATCTCAAGCAAGGTGACCCTCCAATCTCCCCTAAACTGCCAGGATCTGCTTAAGGACGACAACCGAGAGACCCAAAGGGTGGACAATCTCCAGAGGACCCAGAGCCAAGCTCCTTCCAGAGGCTCCCAGGAGGTCAAAGGAAACTTCGGGGCTTCCAACCCAGTCTGGACTGAGGGAGCCTCCTGCCTGTTTCCAGGGCACCTCAAGTGGGGGAGCCCAGCCTGGCTGCCTGGGGACCCTGGTGGTGGCCCCATCCCAAATGCCTGGGAAACTACGGAGAGGAGCCGATGCTTCTGTCCAGGATCTCGGGGTTCCCTCTTCTCCCTCCTTCCCCAAAACTTCAGAAAGGGAAAAATAAGCAGGGCAGCTCAGGAGGAGCTCTGGGGTTTGCACAATTGTTACTCCAGGGGTCCATCTGAGTTCTGGGGGGGGGGGACAAAGGTCCAAAGGGCCACAGAGGGTGTTGGGGTCCATTTTAGTGAATGGAGAGGTCTGCAGGGGCACAGACCTTCCCCCACCCCCAAGGAAGAGCCTCCCCTCCACCCGGCCTTTCCACCTCCCTCCCTTCTCCCCATCAGTTGGGAGCTTTTGGGGAAAGAGGTTTTTTTTCACCTCTGGGCCTAAAAGACTTTGGAATCCCATCTTCCCTCCAATTCTGGACCAGACAGAGTCTGTCCTCCCCACCTGCTCCCTCTGCCTCCCACCTCCCACCTCCCAAATTAGGAAACCTCAAGGGAAAATAAGGGAAGAGAGTCAGTTCTAAGAAAGGAGTGGGTGAGGGGATCTGGGGAAGAGAAAGGAGGGAGGGGAGATTGAGGGGGAGCTTCTCCCAGCAGTCCCTCTCCATCAGCTGGGTCCTCCCTGTGGCTCCCCAGTCGGCTTGGATCTTAGGACAGACGTCCACCTGGTGTGTGAAGTCCTCTACCACCACCATTACTTGCAGGGTCTCCAGGGGGGGAGGGGGTCAGCAGCCTCACACAAGGCCCTCCACAAAGTTTACATCTCGGGCGCCTTCCTTTGGCTTCTGTGTCTTCTCCATCCTCCCTGAGTTTCTTCTGCTGCCCAACTAAAATAGGCCAGGTGAGCTCAGGAGCCTGGATAGCGATCCTGGATGAGGAATCGGAGGGCAACATGTCAAGCCCCCAAGTAACGTCCCAAAAAACAAACTCCAAGGCACCCATCTTCCTTTCAAAGTCTATTTACTAGGAACACATTAACTTGACAAGGACCTGGTGCAATTCCAACTGTGAACGGGATCCGGAATTAAACCCAATGAAAGCCATAGTATGAAACTCCCTCCATGAGTCATAATCTCCAATCAACTCTCATTCCAGCTGCCCAATGGCTCCAAACTCCACCTTGGTCCAGCTGCAGGCACCTTCTCCCTTCCCAGGAGAAGGAAAGCCATCTGGGCATAACATCCCTCCTTTGTCTTTGCAACCCCACTTTCCACAGTTAGAAAGTGGGGAGCCTGGGAACCGGACGTGATGTCATCATGCTAAGAGTTGGAGAACGGGATCTCCCGCAATCTCCATCTCTCACTTCTTCGTTTGAGCTCATTCCTGAGCGCTGCAGATCCTGGATTAAGGGGGAAACTCTGAAGACGCTGGGATGAGAAGGCAAATCTCCCTACGGGGAGGAGAAACCCACTAAACAGACGAGGATCCATCCTGCCCTTCGGTCAGGACCTTAACGGTGGCGGATGCATAAGAAGGGACAGAGAGAGAGAGAGAGAGAGAGAGAGAGAGCGCGTCTGTTATTATTGACAACCCAAAGGAAGGAAAAACAACGTGAAATCAGCAGAGAAGGGGAGCTGAACAGAAAAAAACTCAGTGACGGAGACTCTTTGGACACTCTGGGACTTTGCCGAAAGGAGGGAGAGCGGAGACGCTGCATTGGAACTGACAGGAAAGCCGACACGAGAGGCAGGAGAAAGGACTAGGAGGGGGTTATAGTAGCTGTTGAGAAGACTGGGAAGGCTTGGAAAACGCCAAAGGATGACATAACAGTTGGGGGGGTTGTTGATGATCGTTCCTTTCTTCTCCCCCGACTCTTCCTCCCTCTCCTCTGTCTTGCCAAAAAATAGTTGAATGTGGAACTGTGAGAAGCTTCAATCGTCAACATCCTTTTGGAGGGGACACTTTGCAAATATGCAACATCTACTCTCTTTGGGAGTTAAAACTGTCCCAGAGACAGTCAGGAGAGGGTCGTTTTGGAAAGGTTGGAGGCAGTAGTGGGTTTCAAATTTTTTTAGAACCTACTGTCTAGGTGTGGCCTATTTTGTGGCCGTGGCTTGGCAGTCATGTGACAGGGTGGGAGTGGCCAACTTGTAAAATGTGGTGAAACTCATTTAACAACGCTCTTGCTTAGCAACCAAAATTTTGGCCTCAATTGTGATGATAATTCTCTTTCTTTCTTTCTTTCTTTCTTTCTTTCTTTCTTTCTTTCTTTCTTCCTCCCTCCCTCCCTCCCTCCCTTCCTTTCCTTTCCTTTCCTTTCTTTTCCTTTCTTACTTTCTGCCTTCCTTTCCTTTCCTTACCATTGGGTTACTGGCAGCGGCAGGCCAGGCTTACTTCTGGGTCCGCTGGTGGCCAGGCTTACTTACTGGCAGCGGCAGGCCAGGCTTACTTCTGGGTCTCACTGGCTCTCTAAATTTCACCATCCAGCTCTTGCGAGTAGGTGCGAGCCTGCAGAAACCCACCACTGGTTGGAGGGCTTCCTCAACCCTTCCCCCTCCTGTTTTGACTTTGCCTCTGGGTTTGCGTTGTTAGTTAACAGTGACTGACAGAAGGGCCAGGGATTCTGAGAAGAGGGTGACCCCTAATGGATTAAAATTTTGAACCCCGAAGGCTGATGTAAGAAAACCAAGGGTGACATAACTTGGAGGATAACAACATAACCGAGAGACATTTATTTGTAAAAGATAATGGTATGATATAGAACTCTGATGGCGTACTCCATAAATCTAAATTGTATCATAATAATCTCATTATCCATCCTGTGCATATTCCCCTCCATTTCCACAAATTTCAGATCCGTTTCTTTCGTTTTGGTTTCCAAATCCAAAACCAGCTGCTCAACCTTACTATCCACCTTAAGAACAACTTCTGACAGCCCCGTGGCTATTGCTTGCATATTTTTATCAAGCTGATCATGCTTTTTTATAGTATCCTGGACCATTTCTTTAACCACATTAATTTCTTTACCTAGAAAAGCAATTTCTTTACCAATAAAGTTCTTCAAATCCTGGAGGTTTATTGCAGCGTCTGGGGGAGCTCCCCTTTGTTCCATTGCCATGCTTAACAAAAAAAACAAAAAACACTTCTTCCCAACTTTCTCACAAAATACTCTTCCAAGTAGATCAGGTTGTATATTAGCTAACTTCAGAGTTGTTTCAGCCGTTCCAGCCGTTCCACCTTAACTGTCAGTCAGGATTGGATACAAGCCAAAATACACAAAACAACTAGCTTTCATTTCCTTTCAGCTGGTGATTAACGCCATCTTGATTCCTTTGTTCTAAAAGCTATGTTCTTAAATCTGCTGTTATCTAGTAAGTTCACAGACTTAGTTACTTGCGTTTAAGATGATTAGCCAAGAAGTTTTCTTTGAAGTATGAAGTTCGTTTGGAATGTAGATTGAAAGTTGAGAACAGTTGCCTTGCTCCGCTAATTAGCTAATTAGTGAAGTCTCCTCACTCATCCGGAGCGGATAGCAGCCTGAAGGGGGGGTCCCACCTTGCTCGCTCCCCAGAGGAAAATAAAACTTCTGAGGGCTTCGCAAGGGAACTCTACCCAGACAGCATTAGCTCTCCCACAAGCTCCTTAGGAGCTTGGAGTTTCCGAGGTGTTTTGATGATATAAAAAAATGCCTCAACAGGCGAGTGGGATGGCAGGCTTGAAAAAAACCTGCCGACAGCAACTGCAGCCCAGCCGGAAGTCCCTGAGATAGATAGTTATTGATACCGTTCAAACGGTTGATATTGTTGATAGGGTTGATAAGAGAACTTGCATGTGATTGTGGGCAAGGTTAGAGAGAGAGAGAAAGATGACAACTTCAGGGAGGGAAACACCTGCTGGCTGCCTTCCAGGTGAGACCCTCCGCATCCCAGCCAAGCCCTTGAAGCCACTCCTGGAGAGTCTCCGCGGTTCTTTGGCCCCTGGAACTCTGCAGCTGCTGCTTCCTATTGCTGCCTCCCCCGCCTTCCTCTCCCCGGACACAAAAGGCTCCTTCGGCAGCTGCATCTCCCTGCCCTCGCCCCCCTGCCTTGCCCAAATATAGATATCCTCCCCTCGCCGGTCCCTCTCCCTTGCCCCCGGGGCTGGCTGGAACAAGGCACACCGGCCACACACCAGCCCCCCTCCCTCCCACACACACACTCTCCCCCCGACCTTGAAGCCATTGCCCCAAGGGGCCCAAAGCCCTCGCCCCTCTGCGGAGAGGACCCGGAGGACACCCCTTCAACCTCTCACCTGCAAAGGATAAGCCGCCTTCCACCGCCAATCAGTTGCCCCCCCTCCCCCGCATTTTCCCATCTTCCAATTATCTCGGCCTTTAATAATGTGATTAAACAACATTTCCGTAAACAGGGCACAGATCTATAAATAAGGGGCGAGTAAGAGAATCCCTTTCTCTTCTCTTCTCTTCTCTTCTCTTCTCTTCTCTTCTCTTCTCTTCTCTTCTCTTCTCTTCTCTTCTCTTCTCCTCTCCTCTCCTCTCCTCTCTTCTCTTCTCTTCTCTGGATCCTCCTGGTCTTCCAGATAATGAATAGTGGATGAAAACGGATCAAGGAGAGATTCAACCTGACTGAAGATGGTTGCAGGAACTGGGCTTGGCTAGTGTAGGGAAGAGAAGGACCAGGGGAGACAGGAGAGCAGCCTTCCGATATTGGAGGAGCTGCCACAGAGAGGAGGCGGGGGGGGGGGGGTAAGCTATTTCCCACAGCACCGGAAGGCCAGACAAGGAATAATGGATGGAAACTGAGCAAGGAGAGATTCAACCTGGAAATAAGGAGGGATTTTCTGACAATGAGAACCATCAACCCATGGAACAGAAGTTGTGGGAGCTTCATCACTGGAGTTTTTCAATAAGAGATTGGACTGCAATTTGTCAGAAATGGTGTCTCCTGCTTGGACTAGAGTAGAGTGGGGGGGGGACTAGATGACCTCTAAAGTCCCTTCCAAACTCTGTTATTATTCATCTTCCCAAACTCTGCTTCCCAAACTCTGGTTTCCTTCTGGGCCCTTTGAGCTGCCCCTCTCACTCTCCCCTTGTGTCACCCCCCCTTTGAGAAAATCTCTGACAATGAGAACCATCAATCAAAGAAACAGAAGTTGTGGGAGCTTCACCCCTGGAAGCTTTCAAGACTGGACTGCCATTTGTCAAGAACATGTCTCTTGCTTGGTGGGGGTTGGACTAGATGACCTCAAAGGTCCCTTCAAACTCTGTTATTATTCATCTTCCCAAACTCTGCTTCCCAAACTCTGGTTTCCTTCTGGGACCTTTGAGCCTCCCGTCCCCATCTCCCCTTGTGTGCCTTCCCCCTTTGCAGATAGTGAGGAAGGGGCCACTGAGGCAGGGCTGCCCTTTGCCAAGATGGAAGTGGCCAGCAGAGTCTTGGGGGCTTCAGACCGACTTTGGGCCGCAACGTCTGGGGAAGGTGAGGGTTCGTCTCCCTCGGGGGAAGAGGCAGAAGGTGAGGCCTCTCCAGATCCAGGTGGGCTGACAGGCGTCTTTTGTTGGGGTTGGGTGGGTTCCTCCCCATCCGGACCTTCACAGCCTCCAGGCACCCTGTAAGCCCCGGCAGCCTCCCACGTTTCCCTAGGCGCCAAATAGGGAGGTTGGGAAAATGGGGGGGGGGGAGTTGATTGACGGCAGAGCTTGGGGGATCCTCCGTGGGTGGGAGGTCGAAGGGGCAAGCAAACGGGGCTGCGGTTCCTCTCCCAAGATCAGCGTGGGTTGGGCAGCACAGGGCAAGGAGGAGAAGGTCTGTGGTGTGTGTGGGGGGGGGCTGGTGGGGCTCATCACCTGCATTTTGGCAAAGGAAGCCCCACCTGGGTGGCTCCTTCCCTCCTTCTCCTTCCTCTCCCAGAGGGAAACCTCCAGTCCGGGTTTGGGGAGATCCAGATCCAGAGAAGCAAAGACAGTGGGATCCACTCATTGCTCTTCTGAATCCACCTCAGTGTGGAGGATTGTGTCTTCATCACAGCTGCACAAAGGCTGACAGGGAACTTCTGTAACCAGCGATTGGCCCAGAGGCCCCCAGGCGACTTCCACGCAGAAGGTGGGATTCGAACCCTGAACCTCTCTGTTTCTAGGCTACTGAGCCATGGTGGTGCAGTGGTTAGAGTGAAGGACTGCAGGCGCCTTCTGCTGACTGCCTGCAATTTGGCAGTTCAAATCCACCAGGCTGAAGGTTGACTCAGCCTTCCCTCCTTCCCAAGTGGGTGAAAGGAGGACCCGGATTGCTGTGGGCAAGAGGCTGACTCTGTCAACCGCTCAGAGAGGCTGTGGAGCCCTATATAAGTCTAAGGGCTATTGCTCTTCTTTGACCACTAGGCTTCCTCAGGCAGACTCAGCCCAGGGAGGGTGAGCAGCCCCTCCTCCCACATGGAAGCTCCAGGCAGGGGGGGGGGGTCGAGGCTTCCCAGAAGGTCTGGCTCTGCCCAGTGAGGAAACCCCCCCAGGAGTCTCCTTTGATGGTGACCTGAGCGGCCTCCACACCCAGCGCAGAAGCCCTGGAGTGAAAGGGATCCTGGGCCTCAGTTCCTCTGGGGAGCCCCCCAGCAGAGACGGACCAGATCCCCCACCTGTGGAAACGGGGGCCCCAGAGACCCGAAGAGAAAGGAAGAGACGCGATCTCCCTCCGGAGGGAGCCGCCAAGAGGAGGCCGGGCAAGGGAGCTCAGCCCAGGGAGGGGCCTTTCCGCAGCCCCCGCCAGAAGGGCCCCATCCCCTCGGGGGAAGACCAGTCACCACTGCTCGGATGACAGGCAGGTGTATGGGTGACGTCACCGCTTTTCTGGGCCATTGAGGCTCCGGTTGCGCCCAAGAGGGAATCCAAGCCTGACAGAAGCCCCTCCCCCCTTGCTTCTCTTTGGAAGCCGGTGAAGAAAGGGAGGGGCTTCCCCCCCCCCTCTTCTCTTTTCTCTACTTCCTCTATTTTATCGCTTTCACTTTCTGTCCTCTCAGCCTGAACCCCCCCTGCCCGCCCCCCTCCCGCTGCCTTGGCCCTGCAGGACACACACACACACACACACACACACACCCTCGGGGCTGGCCGAGAGCCTCTCTGGGAAGCCGGGAGCGCAGCGGGCGAGGAAGCAGCGGAGCCGATGGGCGCCTGCATCACCTTCCTCCCAGCTTGGTGCAGAGATGGAGGGCTAACCGGGCGGCTCTGCGCCTCTTCCCTCCTGGCGCCGTCGGAGCTCAGAGGCTGCGGGAGCCCCGGTGAAGAGGCTGCCCGAGGGACAGGGCCGACAGCGGGAGAAACGCCCCGGGCGGGCTGGAGCTCTCCGAGGGGCTGTAGATGAAGTGGGGCTTCTAAGCGGCAGCTTCACCTGAAGTCTCCCCGCAACAGGAGGCCAGCCGGGCAGGCAAGGAGGGCGGCGGAGAAGGGGTTCACCAGGGCGGCGGATTCACCAGCGTCGGGCCCTGGAAACCTCGGGGATTTCATGTCGCAGTTCGCCCTTTGCTGAGGTTGCAGTCCTGCAGGCTGGGGAGAATTGTATTAGTGGGAAGAATCGGCTGCCTGAGGGGTCCTTAACACCAAATAAGGGGAGGGGGGAGGGGAGAAGGATCTGGTACAAAAACCCTCTTTCCCAAGGGAGGGGCAGCTGCGGGAGAGGGATGCTGATGGGTCTCTAAGTGAGGGAGCCTTGAGGAGACACACACACACACCCTTGGTGTGGAGGGTTCTGATGAAGATTATCCTACAACTCTTGGAGCATGGATCCTGCAGCTTCCATCTTACCTCTTTTCCTTCTCTCTCTCTCTCTCTCTCTCCCTCCCTCCCTCCCTCCTTCTCTCTCCCCCTCTCTCTCACACATACCTCTATACTTTCAGGCCCTGTCAGTAAGAATAATTGCTCAGATTATTTTCCATATGCTTCTGGATCTTGGGAGTTTCTGAATGTTAAATTCCTCTGAATGACTTTTGCAGAGTTCTCTTTAGCTAGATTTATTAGGATGAATAGGGAAATACAATACAATTCAACCATTTCCCATTTCAAAACATATACATATATTATTCCCTGACTCCTGCATGATATCTGTAAGTGAAAATAAAGTGTTCTTTCAATCAAAAGGAAGCTTTGCAATTCTTTAAACTCATGCTGTTTTTTCTCATGTTTTTACATCTGTTCTGGCTGTGAGATGCTCCTTTGTGTTCAGGTCTGGCCTCAGAAGGATAATGTAGCACTTGGGGATGAAGATGCAGCCCAGCAGACCAGCACTGGAGGCCAGGATGGAGAAGACCTGGACAGCCACCATGTATTTCCCTTTGGTGCTCAGGTAGGTGGGCACAAAAGTCACCCAGACGCTGCAGAAGACCAGCATGCTGAAGGTGATCAGCTTGGCTTCGTTGAAGGCCCCAGGCAGATTCCTGGCCAGGAAAGCCACCGTGAAGCAGATGGCAACCAGGAAGCCCATGTAGCTGAGGGTGACGTAGAACATGACAACTGCCCCTTCGTTGCATTGCAGGATGATCTCTCCATGCTGGGAGTGGAGGTCAGAGTCAGGGAAAGGGGGAGAAACTCCCAGCCAGATGGAGCAGATGATCACTTGGACAGCAGAAGAAGAGAGGATGATGGAGTTGGCCAAGCTCTTCCCCAACCATCTCTTCACTCGGTTTCCTGGTTTTGTGGCCAGGAAAGCCAGCACCACTGTGATGGTTTTGGCCAAGAGAGAAGAAATGGCAACTGAGAAGATGATGCTGAAGACCGTCTGTCGGAGAAGGCAGGTGGCTTTCCTTGGTTGACCAATGAAGAGAGAAGGAGACAAGAAGCAAAGCAGGAGGGAGACCAGGAGGATGTAGGAGAGGTCCCGGTTGTTGGCTTTGACAAGGGGAGTTTCTCTGCATTTAATGAAGATGATTAAAACAAGGCCTGTGATTAAGAACAAGAATAGGGCAAAAGAAACCAGGATGAAGCCCAGATGTTCTTCATAAGACAGGAAGGTTATAATTTTGGGGATACATTGGACTCTCTTCTCATTGGGATATTTATCATCTGGACACTTGGTGCATTTTCCTGCATCTAAAAAACCAAAAAGCAATTTTTTAAAATATTCTGTCCTTTTGTCTTACAAGAAATCCCTTCTTTGTATCGTCCTATGAAGTTGAGGGAAATCCTAAGGCAGCGATGGTGAATCTTTTTTGGCTTGTGTGCCATTGGGGGGGGGGGGGAAGGGAAGGGGGGTCGTGCATGGGCATGCCGCACCCATAATGCAACATGCGATCCCCCCCAGGATGCATGCACACATGAGAGGCACTTCCCCCCCCCCCATTTTTCCATGCTTTTTTCACCCTCCCCAGGCTCCAGAGGCCCCCCGGAGGAACTAAGGACCCTATGAGTAAACTGGAAGTCACTTCTGCATTGCTCATACGGTGGTTTTTAGTCCTCTGGAGGCTTTAGGGAAGCCTCCTGATGGTCCTTGAAATAATAATAATAATAATAAATTTATTTTGTATACCGCATCCTCTCCCCAAGGGGACTCGGAGCGGTGCACAGGGAAAAATTAAAATACTGTAAAATATACATACAAAAATAAATACAATGAATAAAAAGAAATTAAATTTGGTTGTCCCTGCACTAAAATCCCCACATTAAAACTAACATTCCCTAACGCCCTAAAGGTAGAGAGTAACCTAGGCTGGCCAAGCAGAAAAAGTATGTTTTAAGTTTTTGACGGAAGGAGCGGAGGTCCGTAGTTGTTCTAATATTGGGGGGAAGGTCGTTCCAGAGGGCTGGGCCCGCCACAGAGAAGGCCCTTCCCCTGGGCGTCGCCCGCTGACATAGTCTAGTGGACGGCACCCGGAGAAGTCCCTCTCTGTGGGAGCGAATCGGCCGTGAGGATGTATGGGGCAGGATCCGATCCCGCAGATAGCTAGGTCCCGTGCCATGGAGCGCTTTAAAGATGACAACTAGCACCTTGAAGTGCACCCGAAAGACGACAGGCAGCCAGTGCAGTTCGCGCAAGAGAGGTGTTATATGGGTGTACCTAGCGGTCCCCATTATTACTCGCGCGGCTGCATTCTGGACCAGCTGCAGTCTTCGGGTGCACCTCAGGGGGAGTTACAATAGTCCAGTCGGGATGTCACGAGGGCATGAGTGACTGTGCAAAGGGCATCCCGATCCAATAGGGGGCGCAACTGGCGTACCAGGCGAACCTGGTAAAACGCCCTCCTGGCCACGGCTGTCTCTTGGTCTTCCATGGACAGCCGAATATCCAGGAGGACACCCAAGTTGCGCACCCCATCCACAGGGGTAAGGTGTTCGCCCCCTATGGCCAGTGATGGAGTCAGCTGGTTGAATCGGGCGGCTGGAAACCACAGCCACTCGGTCTTGGACGGGTTGAGTCTGAGTCTGTTACTTCCCATCCAGGCCCGCACGGCTTCCAGGCACTGGCACATCACCGCTACGGCATCGTTGGGGTGGTTTGGGGTAGATATGTACAACTGCGTATCGTCAGTGTAGAAGTGGTACTCTACCCCAAAACCACGGATGATCTCACCCAGCGGCTTCATATATGTGTTGAACAGGAGAGGCGAGAGGACCGACCCCTGAGGCACCCCACATGTGAGGGGTCTCGAGGTCGACCTCTGCTCTCCTGCCAACACAAATTGTGATCGACCGGAGAGGTAGGAGGAGAACCACCGTAAAACGGTGCCTCCCACCCCCAACCCCCCCAGCCGATGCAATAGGATACCATGGTCGATGGTATCGAAAGCCGCTGAGAGGTCTAATAGGACCAGGATGGAGGAACAACCCCCATCTCTGGCCCTCCAGAGATCATCTACCAACGCGACCAATGCCGTGTCGGTGCTGTGCCCGGGCCGGAAGCCGGACTGGCACGGGTCTAGATAACCAACTTCCTCCAGGTGACGGGGAAACTGTTGTGCCACCACACTCTCTACAACCTTCGCCAGAAAGGGAAGGTTGGAGACGGGACGATAGTTGGCTAATAGAGCTGGGTCCAGAGAGGGCTTCTTTTTTTTTTTTTTTTTAATTGAAAAAGTTTTATTGGTTTTACATTTTTTAACAGGATAGGGTAATGGTTACAAAGAAATTTTGAGAGCATTCACGTCAGAGTCGTCGGACCTTCCGAGACCTCAAAATACACATTAAAAAAGTTAACATAGAAAACATTTTCCATACCACTACAAGATGGAAGCAAGTACATTTACCTAAATTCTCCCTTCCATGCTGTCAGACATTTACAAAAAGTCCGGATGGAAATATTATACAAAATTGTTCAAGAAAAATCAAGGCAAAGTTATTTTTTTGATCTAAGTCTTTTGGCTATTGTATCTTCTTTCTCTCCTCCCTGGCCCCCCGCGGGCGGGGCCGTGACCCCCTCCGTCCCCCCTGGATCTTCCCCCAGGGCAGAGGAATGTTTTTTAAGAAAGGCTTCCGCCTCAGCAACTGTTTTAATCCTCACTCTTCCTCCTTCCCAGAACACCAGCATCCCTTCAGGTGTCATCCACTTGAACCAAATCCCGTGATCAAACAAGGTTTTAGACAAGAAAGAAAATTTCTTTCTTGAATCTCTAATTTTTCTAGGGATCTGCTTCAAGATAGTGACCGTTTCTCGTTGATAAGTTAAGGGTTTCTCTCTCTGCGCTTTCAGGATTTCCTCTCTGGTTGACCTTCTAACAAATTTCACATGTATCTCTCTAGGCACTTCATTTATCCTGGCATATGCTGAGTTAATTCTGTAGGCTAGGTCAATGTCCCCCCTGATCTCATCCTTAGGTTTTTGTAAATAGTCTGCTAAAATTGTGCTCATAAGATCAGGCAGGCATTCACCAGATTCCTCAAGAACATTCTGAAATCTCAAAAAATATGTCATTCTTTCCATATCTATCCTAGACACATGCCCATTTATTTCCCCCACCTCATTAGAAACATTTTTAATCTCTCCCTTAGCCCCCTCCAGCCCCCCCTCCAATTCCTCGGTCTTCTGTGTATTCTCCAACACTTGCTTCCGGGTATCCAATAGTTCCTTTTTAAAAGTACTATTTTCAGCCCTCTGGGCCTTTATTTCTAATATCAAAGTTTGCATAGAAGTTTCAAGAGAAGCCATCCTTTGTTCCAAATTTACAAGTGCTGCTTCTTGTGCCATGGTTAAAAGTTAGAGTCACTGCCACCAAGATGGCGTTTTCCGGGTGGGGCTGGTGGGGCAGATCAGGAGCTCAGTTCCATTCAGGGCGGTGAAGTTGCAAACAATTCAGAAACCAAAAGAGACACAATTTCCCAAATCAGCAAATAGTAATAACGAAGGTATTCCAGAGAAGAAGTCACAAATCCATCAAAAGAAAAAAAATTTCAAAAATCCAGAGAGAGTCCTGCTTTCAAAGAGACGCTGGAAATTTTCCTTAGTTGAAATAGTTAGGCAGGGACAAAGAGAAGCCACTTCCACCGCCCATCTAGCCAGAGGGAAAGAGTAGCAAAAAAAAGAATTTTTTAAGCTCAGCCAGACCTAGAAACAATGTTGCAGAAAGTCACAATCCACTTTCCCTTGTTAAAGACCGTCCGGAGTGAAAGTTTCCGCTTTCTCTTTGCAGAGAAGCCATCTTAGCGTGCCGCTTAAATCCGAGGGTTTTTTTTTTTAAATTAAACACCCCCCTCCCAGTCCGTTCAGCCTGGCTGGCAGCAAGGAAAAAAAGGTGTTCTTTTAAACTCACTCTCTCTCGCAGCTGAGGCCTCGGCGATCCGCCCGATCTCTCCGTTCAGCCCTCAGAGAGGGCTTCTTAAGGAGGGGCCTCACCATGGCCTCTTTAAGGGAGGCAGGCAAGAAACCCTCACTTAGAGAAGCGTTGACAACCTCCTGGAGCCAGCCTCGTGTCACCTCCGAGGATGCCAGTACAAGCCAGGAAGGACACGGGTCCAATAAACATGTGGTGGCTCGCAGTCGCCAACGTAACCTGTCCATATCCTCGGAAGTAACAGAGTCAAACTCCTCCCAACCAAGATCCGCCTCGTGTAATCCCACTGGGCCATCAATGGAGACTAGCTGGTTCTGAATCTGAGCGATTTTCTCCTGCAGATAAATCACAAATTCCTCTGCTCTACCCTGTAATGGGGTTTCCCGCACCCTCTGTTGTAGGAGGGAGCGGGTCACCCTAAACAGGGCGGCAGGGCGGTTATCTGCGGATGCTATGAGAGTGGCACAATGATGGCGTTTGGCCACTCTCAGCGCCACAATGTAAATCTGTAAATGGGCTCTTACCTGTGTCCGGTCGGATTCAGATCGAGTAGACCTCCATCTTCCCTCTAGGCATCTCTTGTGGCGTTTCATCACCCTTAGCTCCTCGGTAAACCAAGGAGCCAGGGTGGCTCGCCGCCGCAAGAGAGGCCGCAAGGGCACGACCCGATCCAAGGTTCCCGTAGCCGCGGTATTCCTCGCGGCCACAAGGTCCTCCATCGGGGCGTGGGTCAGGGGTACAGGAAGTGGCCCAAGCACCGCCTGGAACCCATCAGGGTCCATCAGGCGCCTGGGGCGGAACCAAATAGGTGACTCAGGTTCTGCCTCCCCGGGGTGAGGAGTAGCGGTTGGAAAGTCGAGCCGGAGAAGTGAGTGGTCTGACCATGACAAGGGCGTGATGACTATGTTCCCTATACCCAGATCACTCTTCCATTGGCCTGAGACAAAGATGAGATCCGGTGTATGTCCACCCTCGTGGGTGGGGCCTTGAATTAATTGGGTCAGGTCCATGGCCGTCATGGAAGCCATGAACTCCCGAGCTACCTCGGATGATTCGCCCGCCGATGGCAGGTTAAAGTCCCCCATGACTAAAAGTCCGGGGGTCTCAACTGCCACCGTAGCGATCACGTCAAGGAGCTCGGGCAGGGCTGCTGTTACATAGCGGGGAGCCAGGTATACAACCAGCAAGCTCAACTGCCTCCCTAGGCCCCACTTCACGCAGAGGGACTCACAACCGGTGGTCTGTGGCACAATAGTCTCTCTCGGCTCAAGACCTTCCCTAACAATAACCGCTACCCCACCACCCCTACCTAGGGCCCGGGGCTGATGAAAAGCGCGGTAAACTGGTGGGCACATTTCAACGAGGGGGAGTCCACCCTCGTGGCCCAACCAGGTCTCCGCAATTCCTACCAGATCCGGCTCCCCCTCTGACACAAGGTCATGGATGAGGGGGGCTTTGTTGACCACAGACCTGGCGTTGCAAAACATCAGCCGCAGGCCCTGGCTCTGTACTCCCTGACCACCTAGCCTGCGGGGGTTGTGGCACTTGACCGTTTGCAAACAACGGTTCCGTGCCCCCAACCGGGAGGATAGAACTTGTCTCCCCTCGGACCTGCCTCTCCCCACGACCTTCTGGATGAAAATGCCCTCCATCGGGATGACTCGTGTTTCCCCCCCTCCCTGATTGATCCTTCCGCTTCCCTCCGTTGGCTGCTGGCCTGGCCCTCTCTTTTCTCACCCGTCTCTACCTGTCTATACCCTCCCCCCTCCCTGGTACCCCCTAAAACAGACAATAATTTATAAACTAAAAACCCCCTGAGACCTCGCTTCGCCCACCTCTCCGGATTAATAAATCCCTCATCAAGGCGGGCCCTCGTTAAAGCGGAGGGCCAAACCTGCGAGAGCGGGGACTCTCGCAGTAACAGTAGGTCGGTTCTGGAGTACATTATGATATAAATAAATAATTAAAAACTAATTATAAATAAATATACAATGTAAGAATAGAATTCATCAATGGGTCATGGGTTAAAATAAATTATTTTAAAAAGCATCGTTGAAGCATCGTTGAAGCCTCCGGAGGGCTTAAATCGACCCTCCAAGCAAACCGGAAATCTGTTCCTGAACTTCCTTTTTGCCCATAGGGCTGTTTATTTGCACTCTGGAGTCTTCAGGGAATCTCCTGAAGCCTCTGGAGGGCCTCTTTGTGGGGGGGGGGGGGTTCTTTTTGCCCTCCCTGGCTCCTATAAACCCTCTGGAGCCTGGGGAGGGCGAGAAACAGCTTTAAGAAAGGCTGAACTCAGGTGGACAGCATGCGCAGGTGTGCTGGGCAGCTAACAGGGCAACACTTTGCGTGCCCTGACAAATGGCTCCATGTGCCACCTGTGACACACGCACCATAGGTTCTCCATTCCAGTCCTAGGCTGTTAATTATCTCTGGTGTAATGCAAGTCGAAGCTACATTATTAGAGATTAATAATGAATCATACAATCTTTTTAGGCAAACATCCTGAGTCTTGCCACATGGCAGTTAATATTCTGTGCTTGGAGGATACCTAAAATATCTTTTAACATCTGGAAGCAACCTGGAATTAAGGAGAAACTTCCTAATAGTAAGAACAATTAACCAGTGGAACAGCTTGATTCTCAAGATTTGGGGTTCTTCAACATTGGTGGCTTTAAGAATAGACTAGACAGTCACTTGTCTGAAATGATATCGGGTCTCCTACTTGAGCAGAGGGTAGGACTAGAAGACCTCCGAGGTCCCTTCCAGCTCCCTTCTGACTAATTGATTGATCTACATGACTGGCAGAATATTTGTGTAATGAGTTCCTCACCATAACTATCCACAGCACCACATTATGGACCAGTGACTCCTTCTCAGTGATCCTCAAGTGGAGGATCCAATATACAGTGAATTGCAAGGTCTTTCAGAAGGTGGACCTCACACAATTCATCCAGTTCCAAATAACTCACATGTTCCTAGAAATGTGAACTTAGCAGCACAAGTCCAAACTAAGAAGCAGGAGAGAGATTTCCTCTGCTGTTAGTAAAGCTTGCTCAGTCTGCCACCTCCTCCTCCCATCTCTTCCCAGCCCCCCCTTCAAAGTCTTTTTGATTTACTTCCTTTTAGATAAGAAATTCTGCAGGTTGAAAATAAATATAAAACACCAGGTGAGCTTCGATCTATTATTTAACTTGCACTTTTATGGAAATGTTCTGGGTGGATCCAGTTCCACAAAGCCTCCCATTTTCCTCAGGGTGACCCACCTTCCTGAGTGGAGAAGGTCCCCTCCGGACAAGGAAGGCAGTCATAGCAGCAAACTGGCTCTCCTTCTCGAGGCCTCTTGACAAATCCAGGATGACAACTTTCCACACATCTGGACTGAGGCAGGGACTGAGCAGAAAAACGAGGAAAGCCAAAGAAAAGATGTTAGGACTCTCTGTCCATGGAAAACGGAGGGAGAAATGGATGGAGACAAGGAGCCTGTCATGACTGTTTCCATCATAAATCAAGAAAGAACACACTTGACTTCATTTAGAAGGTTCAAGGCTACTTTTACTGATAATGATGAGGCTTCAGCCAAAGTCAAGCAAGGAATGAAACATTTAGGCGCGCAACATACGTTACAAAGCATAACCCAACCTTCCCCCTTTGACCCCAGCATATTGTCAAATGCAAAGCCGGCCACAACATAAGGTGCAGTTCCTTCTCAGGGTCATCATCAGAATGGAATGCAGTCCGTTAGCTGATGTGATAACAACTGTAGCTGGCTCTCCCCCTCCTGCCCCCTTAGTAGCTTAGCAACCCCAGCCCTCTCCCTGTTTCAACATGTCAGGCTATGCAGGCAAAAGCAGAGCAAAAGCAGAGGCTGACAGAGCCTCTGGTCTTCACTGAGGTAGATAGGAAACCTCTGACTCCTTCTAAACAGATGCAGGAGGTAGAACAACTGGCAGAATCTCCATTTACTTCCTCCCTTTTGGTTTTGGAATTTAATGTTGCAGTAAAGGACTTTTCTATTTTAAATTGTGGAGCAGTTTTTGTGAACCTTTTTGGCCCCACGTGCCAATATGTGTGTGTGTGCATGTGCAACCACTGAAAACTAGGTGATCATCTGGTTTTCAGCATGCACATGCACACCAGCCATTTGGTCTACTGGTTTCTAGCATGCATTTGCACACAAAGACCAGCTGCCTGGTGCGCATGCACCAGTTCCAGATTTTGGGGGTCCTCGTGCTTCCCTGCCTGCCCACCTGAGCCCCTTCGGGGTGGCAGGACGTCCCCACTGAGGATCCGGTTCTGCAGCCCTGGACAGGGAGAGAAAGTTGGGTGGGAAATGCCCCCTCCCTCCACTGGAAAGCCGGAATCCCTTCCCAGCCTTGGAACAAGCCAGCACAGCCCCCCCTCTCCCACCACTTCATCCAAGGGAGAGTCTCCAAGTGTGAGGAGCTGTGGAGATGGGGGCTGGTGGATGCAGGTCTGATGGTCCCCATGGAGGAAGGACCCAGCAGGGCCAGCCTATGGGGGGGGGAGGAGGACAGGAGCCTTCAACGTAATCTAAAATTTGGGGGGGGGGAGGAACTGCCCTGCTATGTAATTTAAACCTTGGAGAAGACAAAGGTGCCTCAAGAGCAGAACTGCAATGCAAAATGAAGGGCAGGGGAATCAGTGGGGAGCTGGGGACTCCGGGAAGAGTGGGGGGAAGGGGGAGGAATCTGGAGGAAGGGGGAGCCACGTTTATCCAGGCAGCTGACTTGGAGGGCAAGAGGACCAGGGGGTGATGTCCCCCCCCCCCACAAGTCCCACCTGAGAGACGCTGGCAGGGGGGCAGTGCTGGGCAATCGCTTGTCCCCAGCCCAGCAGCCCCCGAGTTTCCCCTGCCAACCCCTCCCATCCAAGGACCAATGAAACCAGGCTGTTTTCTGAAAGGCTGCGGGGGAGCCTCGCTTGGCTTCGCAGACCCTCCGAGACCCTCAAGCACATTTATTACTTTAATAAAAGCATGTGTTCTCTCTCTCTCTCTCTCTCTCTCTCTCTCTCTCTCTCTCTGTCTCTCTCTGTCTCTGTCTCTGTCTCTGTCTCTCTCTCTCTGTCTCTCTCTCTCTCTCTGTCTCTCTCTCTCTCTCTCTCTCTCTCTCTCTCTCTCTCTCTCTCTCTCTCTCTCTCTCTCTCTCTCTCCAGGGCCTCTCCACCCAAGCAGGCTACTTGGATGGCCACAGCCCTCCAGCCCGTGGCACTGATGTGTATCGATGGTCTGGAGAGCCTGGCTGGCTCAGGTGCCCCAGAAGAGCCAGCTGACCCCTGCACAGTACCAGAAGAACAGCAGCAGCAGCCACAGGGGGAAGGGTAGGAGTGACCGGGTAGCCACCGCAACCGCAGGTAGCTCCCCTCCTTGCCAGCAGCTCCTCTTCCAGCATCTCGGCTGGAAGCAGCAGCTGCTGGGGAAGGAGCAGCAGGCAGGGCAGCCAGACCTCCAGCCAGCAAATGCTGCCCTGCTGCAACGTGTGCCTGAACCAGCCAAGTGCTCCAGACCGCGGATCCTCATCAGAGCTGCAGGTTGGAGTTGTGCAAGAAATCTGCTTGGGTGGGGAGGGAGGGAAGCCTGGGCCTGCCTGTCCTCGCCACCACTGCTCCTTTGCTCCTGGTAGCGGCAGCTATTGGAGACACCGCCGAGAGTCAGGTCACAGTTACAGTTACAGTGTATTGGATTTGTATACCGCTCCTGTCTCCAAATAGACTCAGGGGGGTGCACAGGGAATTAAAATACCACGACAACAATAATGAATACAATACAACAATAAAATACGATTAAATTAGAATAACCTGTGCTAAAAATTAAGCTAAAAATATTAAAATCTCAGCCAATCCACTAAAAATATCCTCAATTCTAAAATCTAAGCTAAAATATAGACTAAAGTCTAACTCTAAGCTAGGCCAGCTAGGTGGAAAAAGTGCGTTTTTAGTGAGCGGCGAAAAAGGCGAAGGTCTGTGATGGTACGAAGTTCGGGGGGTAGACCATTCCAGAGAGTCGGACCCACCACAGAGAAGGCCCTTCCCCTGGGCATCGCCAGCCAGCATTGACCCACTGATGGCACCCGGAGAAGGCCCTCTCTGTGGGAGCGTATCAGTCTAAGGGATGTATGGGGCAGGAGACGGTCTCGCATATAACTAGGCTCTATGCCATGGAGCGTCTTAAAGATTGTCACCAGCACCTTGAAGCTTACCCGGAAGGCTACCGGCAGCCAGTGCAGCTCACGCAGGAGAGGTGTTACGTGGGAGCAGCGTGAAGCTCCCAAGATCCCCCGTGCGGCCGCATTCTGTACCAGCTGGAGACTCTGGGTGCATCTCAAGGGGAGCCCCATGTAGAGAGCATTACAATAGTCTAGGCGGGACATAACGAGTGCTTGAGTGACTGTGCAGAGGGTGTCCCGGTCAAGGAAAGGGCGCAAATGGCGGACCAGGTGGACCTGGTAAAAAGCCCCCCTGGTCACGGCCGTCACATGGTCTTCCAAGGAGAGCCGTGAGTCCAGGAGGACGCCTAAGTTGCAAGCCCTCACAATGGGGGCTAATGACTCGCCCCCGATGGCCAGCATTGGAGTCAGCTGGCTGTGCCGGGGCGCCGGAAACCACAGCCACTCAGTCTTGGACGGGTTGAGTCTGAGTTTGTTACTCCCCATCCAGACCCACATGGCCTCCAAACACCAGGTCATCACTTCAATGGCATCACTGGGATGGTTGGGGGTGGATCTGTATAGCTGAGTATCATCAGCACACAGATGGTACTCCACCCCACAACCGCGGATGATCTCGCCCAGCGGCTTCATATAGGTGTTAAACAGGAGGGGCGAGAGAACCAACCCCTGAGGCACCCCACATGTGAGGGGCCTCGAGGTCGACCTCTGCCCTCCTGCCAACACAAATTGTGACCGACCAGAGAGGAAGAAGGAGAACCACCGCAACATGGTGCCTCCCACTCCTAACCCCTCCAGTCGGCGCAATAGGATACCATGGTCGATGGTATCAAAAGCCACTGAGAGATCTAACACGACCAGGATAGAGGAGCAACCTCTATCCTGGGCCCTCTAGAGATCATCCACCAGCGCGACCAATGCCGTCTCCGTGCTGTGCCCGGGCCAGAAGCCGGACTGGCGTGGGTCCAGATAAACAGTTTCCTCCAGGTGTCGAGGGAACTGTTGTGCTACCACACTCTCAACAACCTTGCCAAAAAGTGAAGGTTGGAGACCGGACAATAATTTAATAACAATGCTGGGTCCAGAGAAGGCTTCTTTTTTTTTTTTATTGCAAAAGTTTTATTCAGACAAGTTTTCCCCCCTTTTTACCCCCCCAACATATAATATAAAATCACATACAAAAAATTATACCCCTCACCTCCCCCATCTTAAAACAAAGTTCTCATTCAGATATTCAATATTATACCCCCTCGCCACACGACAGACATGATATAAATTTAGTGTATAATACATCAATCTCTCCCTAACACCCTCTTCTAAATTAATTCAACATGTACACATCATAACATAACCGTGTCCCCTTATTCCCATCTCTATATTACTTATTACCCCACCCTCCACCCTAACCCACCCCTACCTCCCAATCAATCCCACCCCCCTGACTTCCGCTATACCACTTTAAAAATTCCAAACATCCCAAATATTATTTAATCTATTCACCTATCAATCCAAACATTCTTACCTAAAGGCTACATGGTATTTCCCTGTCTGATATTTATTCTGTATATAATTAATCCATTTTGCCCATTCCTGTGTATAATTCTCCTGTTTCTGATCTTTTAAAAAAGCTGAAATTTTTGCCATTTCGGCAAACCCCGCCACTTTTTAAATCCATTGATCAATTGTCGGTAAGAAATCTTTTTTCCAATGTTGAACAATCAACAACCTCGCTGCTGTAACCATATACAAAATCAATTTTGTTTCCCCTTTAGTATAATCCTTGATTATACCCAGTAAAAACATTTGCGGGGTAAATTGTATTCTTTTCTTAAACACATTTTGCATAACCCACCATACTTTTATCCAAAAAGCTTTAACCTTATTGCAAGTCCACCATACATGAAAAAAAGTAGCATCTAAACACCCGCATCTCCAGCATTTAGGTTGGGCATTTGGGTACATACATAATAACTTCTTAGGATCTAAATACCATCTATAAAACATTTTATAAAAATTCTCCCTTAAATTCTGTGCCTGCGTAAATTTAACATTCTGAACCCATATTTTTTCCCCATAAACCCACCCCCCTGACTTCCGCTATACACCACTCTAATAATTCCAAACATCCCAAATATTATTTACTCTATTCACCTATCAATCAAAGCATTCTTACCTAAAAGCTACATAATACTTCCTAATCTGATATTTATTCTATATATAATCAATCCATTAGAAACCTTATAACAAACTCAACATAAACACCCCCTTTTAGTTGAACATTAAAATACATAGAAAATAATTCTTAAAATCTAAATACCATGTCATATAACCTAACACTTATAAAACTTAAACCATATATCCTAGCTTAAGTTTACATCCTTCCTGATTCAAAAGGTTTACTATTTTTCCCCTCTCCATTTGCTTAATTGCCCATTTAACAACACAAAAAAATGTAAAGATTACTCTAATATTTGAAAAAAGCAAAGTTACTTCTCTCTTCACCAAGGAAACAGAAATAGTATAGGAAAATTTCAGATCCTATCACATGAAGGATACAGTAAATTGCAAGAAAATTTCAAAGTTCGACCCAAGTTTTTTCCCAGAACACTAACATAATATTAGTCCTTTCCGCGTCAATGTTCATAAGTCCAACTCTTCAGGTCTCCTTCCATTCCATCCATAGCTGTTTGTAATACCAGTTTAAGCAGCTGCCCCCATAAATAACAAAAAAAAAAACCCTTTACATAGGTAACCCCCGAGTGACTTTTCATCAGGATTATAAAATTCCAAGATCGTGATAGGGTAACAACCAGATCCACTGCAAATGCTCCGGTTCCAGTTTTCAACCCTGAAAAAGTTTCCACATCCAAGAGAACCAGCATTGCAGAGATCTGTATATTTTTATCTAGATTGATTAATTGCTTCATCCTTTAATCCTTTTGTCTTTCTTAACTCGCCGAGATTGAGACCTCCTCTGCTTCTGCGGTTTCTGAATTTGTCTGGTGCTAGACCTGGCTTCACATTGCTCATCTGATTTACGTATTGGCATTCCAACAGATCCCCCTATAGCAGTCTTCGACATTTCCTCCAGAGTAGGGCTTAAAAAAAGCCCAGGGGAATCCAACTGAGTATGTTCTTCCATCTCTTTTCCAAATTGTTTCTGCTCCATCTCAATATCTTGCTCTGAACCATCCAGATCTACTAGTGTTGGTATAGATATACGTGGGGGCGTTGCACTTTTCTTCAGTATTTCATAATAAAAATCTCTTGCCTTGTCTATAGTATTCAAACAATACCGCACCCCTTCATACCTGAATATAACACCCATTGGAGCATCCCACCTGTACTGTATCCCTCTTTTCTTCAGCTCCTCCACCAAAAAACCAAAATCCCTTCTGAGCTTCAGGATAGTTGATGGAAGTTCCTTAAAGACACCAATCCGTTTTCCAGCTATGTGGAGAGAGGAGTGAAAAGACTTCTGCAGAATATCATTTCTGAGGTTTCTCTCAGTAAAATATATCACAACATCTCTCGGTAGTTGCCTTTGTAATGCTATACGTGAGTTTGCTCTGTAAATTTTATCAATCTTAGCATAAATTTCACCAGGATCCATTTTTACTAATATAGCCAAAGCATCGGCAGAAACTTTTCTTAAGTCTTCTCTAGGATTTTCTGATAATCCCCTCAGTCTAATGGCGTTATCCATTAACAAAAATTGTAACATAATAACCTGTTTGTCCAATTTGTGCATATTCCCCTCCATTTCCGCCAATTTCAAATCCGTTTCCTTTGCTTTGACTTCCACCTCTGAAGACAACTTTTCGATTTTCCCATCAATTTTAATGATAACTTCAGACAGACTCTTGGCCATTGCAAACATTTTTTTTCCCAATTGTTCATATTTCTCCTGGATCATTCTTTTGAGGTCTCTGCTTTCATTAACTATAAAGTTCATCAAATCTTTAAAGTCCTGGGGAGTAACTACACGAGTTTGTTCCATTGCCTTGCTTTTAAGCTTTCCAAGTTTTCAGGAAAAGAAAAAAAAAAAAAAAAACCTCTTCAAAATATCAAAATAAGTCAGTAATAAGTAATACGTTTAGCTTAACGCTCAATAAATCAGATAGTGCATTTGGCTTTATAGCTTGCTCCCCCTTTCTGCCTATCGCTGTCCGCTATCAGCCAGGGGTTTTGGGTACAAGCCAAAACAACTAACTTTCGTTTCGTCTCATCTGGTAATTAACGCCATCTTGATTCCTTTGTTCTAAAGGCTGTGTCTAAGATCTACTGTATTCTGGCAAAATCACAGACTTTAATTACTTGCATTTACGATGAGTAGCCAAAAAAGTTCCCTTTGAAGTATAAAGTTGCCTTGGAATGTAGATTAGAAGTTAGAAGCAGTTTGCTTTGCCGTGCTAATTAGCCAATTAACACGGTCTCCACACCCGTCCGGAGAAGATCGCAGCCTAAAGAGGGGAGGGTCTCTCCTTACTCGCTCCTCAGAGGAAAACTAACCCTCTGAGGGCCTCGCAAGGGGACTCTTCCCAGGCAGCAAAAACTCTCCCACAAGCTCATAATAGAGCTTGGGGTTTCGGAGGTGTTTGATGTTCTAAAAACACCTCTACAGGCGAGTGGGATGGCAGGCTTGAAAAAAGCCTACCGACAGCAACTGCAACCGGAAGCGGAAGCCCAGAGAAGGCTTCTTGAGGAGGGGTCACACGACCACCTCTTTCAAGGCGGCCGGCAAAAACCCCTCACTCAAAGAAGCATTCACTATTGCCTGAAGCCAGCCTCGTGTAACCTCCCAGGTGGCCAGTACCAACCAGGAGGACACGGGTCCAATAAACATGTGGTAGCATTCAGCCGCCTCAGCAACCTGTCCATGTCATCAGGAGCAACAAAGTCAAACTCTTCCCATAATATAGTCTCAAGACCTGCCTCGGACGGTCCACCCAGACCTGTCTCATTGGAGGCCAACCTGTCCCGGATCCAAGCGATTTTATCCTGCAGATACTCTCCAAATTCCTCTGCTCTACCCTGCAAAGGAGCTTCCCGCGGCCCCTGTTAAAGGAGGGAGTGGGTCACTCTAAACAGGGCAGCAGGGCAGTTATCTGCCGATAATAATAATAATAATAATAATAATAATAATAATAATAATAATAATAATAATAATAATAATAATAATAATTTTTTAATTTGTTGACCGCTCCCTCTCCCCGTAGGGACTCGGAGCGGTGCACAGGGAAAAACTAAAACAATAAATATACAGACATATTAAAAACAAATTAAACAATACCTGTGCTAAAAATACCCCATTTACATACTAAAATTCCCAATTAACAACTAAAACCCATAGAGAGAGACTACCCTAGGCCGGCCAAGCAGAAAAGATATGTTTTTAATTTTAGACGGAAGGAGCGGAGGTCCGTGGTCATTCTAATGTCGGGGGGAAGGTCGTTCCAGAGGGCTGGGCCCGCCACAGAGAAGGCCCTTCCCCTGTGCGTCGCCCGCTGACAAAGTCTAGTGGACGGCACCCGGAGAAGTCCCTCTCTGTGGGAGCGAATCGGCCGTGAGGATGTATGGGGCAGGATCCGATCCCGCAGATAGCTAGGTCCCGAGCCATGGAGCGCTTTGAAGATGACAACTAGCACCTTGAAGCGCACCCGAAAGACGACAGGCAGCCAGTGCAGCTCGCGCAGGAGCAGTGTTACATGGGTAAACCTTGAGGTTCCCATTATTGCTCGCGCGGCTGCGTTCTGGACCATCTGAAGTCTCCGGGTGCACCTCAAGGGGAGCCCCATGTAGAGAGAGTTGCAATAGTCCAGTCGGGATGTCACGAGAGCATGAGTGACTGTGCGAAGGGCGTCCCGATCCAATAGGGGGCGCAACTGGCGTACCAGGCGAACCTGGTAAAACGCCCTCCTAGCCACGGCTGTCACTTGATCTTCCATGGACAGCCGGGCATCTAGGAGGACACCCAAGTTGCGTGCCCCATCCACAGGGGCAAGATGTTCGCCCCCTATGGCCAGCGATGGGATCAGCTGGTTGAATCGGGCAGCCGGAAACCACAGCCACTCGGTCTTGGTCGGGTTGAGCCTGAGTCCGTTACTTCCCATCCAGATCCGTACGGCTTCCAGGCACTGGCACATCACCGCTACGGCATCGTTGGGGTGGTTTGGGGTAGATATATACAGCTGAGTATCATCAGCGTAGAGATGGTACTCTACCCCAAAACCACGGATGATCTCACCCAGCGGCTTCATATATGTGTTGAACAGGAGAGGCGAGAGGACCGACCCCTGAGGCACCCACATGTGAGGGGTCTCGAGGTCGACCTCTGCTCTCCTGCCAACACAAATTGCGATCGGCCAGAGAGGTAGGAGGAGAACCACCGTAAAACGGTGCCTCCCATCCCCAACCCCCCCAGCCGATGCAATAGGATACCATGGTCGATGGTATCGAAAGCCGCCGAGAGGTCTAATAGGACCAGGATGGAGGAACAACCCCCATCTCTGGCCCTCCAGAGATCATCTACCAACGCGACCAATGCCGTCTCGGTGCTATGCCCGGGCCGAAAGCCGGACTGGCGCGGATCTAGATAATCAACTTCCTCCAGGTGACGGGGAAACTGTTGTGCCACCACACTCTCAACAACCTTCGCCAAAAAGGGAAGGTTGGAGACGGGACGATAGTTGGTTAATAAAGCTGGGTCCAAAGAGGGCTTCTTCAGGAGGGGCCTCACCATGGCCTCTTTAAGGGAGGCAGGCAAGGAACCCTCACTTAAGGAAGCGTTGACAACCTCCTGGAGCCAGCCTCGTGTCACCTCCCAGGATGCCAGTACAAGCCAGGAGGGACACGGGTCCAATAAACATGTGGTGGCTCGCAGTTGCCCACGTAACCTGTCCATATCGTCAGAGGTAACGGAGTCAAACTCCTCCCAAACAAGATCCGCCTCGTGCGATCCCACTGGGCCATCAATGGGGGCTAACTCGTTCTGTATCACCATTCTGTGGCTCACCAGCCACAATAACACCACAAACTTCATCCACGCCAACAAACCCGCAAGTATTAACTGTGGAAGTTCTACAAGAAATGTTAAAGCAGCAAACTACAATCTTGGAGGAAAGGTTTAAAAAAGAAATGATTGAAATTAAAGATATTATGGAAAACAGAAATAAAGAAATTAGAGAAGATATTGTTATGGGACTCCAGGGCCTGGCAAAACATATGACAATGCTGGATGAAAGAGTGGAATAAATTAACCACTCTAATTTGAATTTGGAAAATAAAATGGCTGAGGTTCAATCCAAGATGGGGAAGACAGAAGATGAGCTGACTCTACTTCAATATAAAGTTATGGAAGCTGCCCTGAGATTTAGAGGCCTCAAAGAAAATAGAGGAGAGAACTTGAGAGACATTTTTATAGAGGCTTTTGCCTGGACAACCGGAGTACAACAAAATGATTGGGAATCTCAAGTTGATAAAATATATCGAGTAAATTCTGGGACTGCCAAACAGAGACAACTACCAAGAGACATTGTAATTTATTTTACAACGAGGAGGATGAGAAACGAAATTCTACAAGCTTCGTACAACAGTGAATTTAAAGTTGCAGGACAAGAGGTTTTAGTACTAAAGGAAATTCCCCCTAAGATGCTAAAAGATAGGAAGGATTTTTCTTTTTTGGTAGACAAACTTAAAAGTTGACAGATACACTTCAGATGGGATGTCCCGGTTGGATTAGTAGTGAATTACCTGGGAGAAAGGAACCGCCTTAACTCAATCTGGAAGGCAAGAGATTTCTATAGGACTACTTTGAAGGCTGAATGCACAGCATCTTCAGAAGTGAGAGGGGGGGGAGAAAGGCGGGGTGCAGCACGGGGACAGAGGAGAGGTAAACAACTGCAAGCTGAAGGAGGGGCTTTCCCATCTGAAGAAGATTTATTGCAACTGCCGGCTTTTGCTCAACCCTTGCAAAGAGGGGATAAAACAGAAGACCCAAAAGGTCAAAGACAAACGAGAGCTGCCTCTAAGCGTAAAGAGGCCCAGGTGCAAGACCTCTCTAAAGCCAAAACAGAGGACGTGGGAGAGGAGAGACCGAAGAAGTTGCGGGAGGAACTTCATATTTTGATCCAGAAGCTTCAAGGTGCCAAGAATGGCAACTAAATTTCTAATGTGGAATGTTAACGTGTAAGAAAATCAAAGCGTTTTGGATAAAAATACGGTGGATCCTGTAGAATATTTTGAAAAAGAGGAATAAGTTTACCCCGTAGTTGATTTGTTAGGTATAATAACAGATTGTATGGTTATAGAGTCCAAATTGATATTAAATTTAATAACTGCAGCTAGACTTTTGGTGGCGCAATACTGGAAGAAGGAAGATTTGCCGACTATTGAAGAGTGGACATTAAAAGTAGTCAATCTAGTGGAAATGGCAAAAATCACAGCATACTTGAAAGATTATTCTCAAGAAAGATATTTACTAGAATGGGAAAGATGGATTGAATATATCCAAAACAAAGATAAGACTAGCAAGTTTAGGGAAGAAGGCGGAGCCTCCCAAGCCGACACAACTGGGCTCCCTAAACTGCAGGGACCCGGCTGGAATTCGCCTCCCCCGTGATTCCATAAGGAATCTAAGCCGCCCCGGAGAGGTGGTGATTAGGAGATAATCTTCCTGCGCATGCGCGACATGGCGGTCGCGTTTTGAGTCTGGGAGAAGCCCGGGGGGTAGTTTCACCTCCAGGAAGATGCCGCCAGCCCCCATTTACCATCGTCGAGGGCTGGCTTGGCGAGCCGAACTGCTCGTCGTCGCGCCGAGCTGCCCGAAGTTGAAGGGCGAACCGTGCGGACAACAATGAAGAGCGAAGAAGACTGGAGAGGCGACTCGGCCTGTTTGCGGCCTGGAGCGTCCCGGCGCGGCCGGAAGGAAGAGAGGTAGGCCGCAAAGCCGGGACGCGGAAGACCAGCTGGCTGCGAGAGGGGGCCAGGCCAGGAGAACTACCATCGGGCCGCACGACCAGTGGCAGGCCGTGCGGTCTTACCCTGGCCTGTGCCCGAAATATCCACCATCCGATCGGCCTGTGTTGACGTGGACTGCTCATAGGGAGGCTGGATGGAAGTAGAAGGTTGGTGAGAGAAGGTGTGGAGGCTCGGAAGGAAGGTGGTGTTGGAGGAGTCGGAGGAAGGAGAAGGAGAAAGAAAGAAAGAAATGGAGAAGGAGAGAGAAAGGAGAGAGAATGAGAGAGATGGAAGGAGAGAGGGGCGAGAGATCGAGAGAGATAGACGGAGATGGTGATGAGATGGAGATGGGAAGGAGTTGGAGATGGTGGAAATGGAAGAAGGAGAAGGAGAATGATGAATGATGATGAGATGGTGAGAGATGGTGAGATGGAGATGAGTTGGTGGTGAAAGAAGAAGAGGACGATGTCGGTGATGACAACAGAGGAGGAGAAAGCTGAAGAAGAAAGAGAATGGAGAATGGAGAATGCTGGTTTGAACAGTCTGGTGTGGAATCATCTGCAGCCGGTTTGTGGAATGGTGGACCTGGCCGAGGACGACCCGGGAAGATCTTAAACATCTTGGAGTGAGTGCACGGGATTGGAGGAGGTTGGTTGAGCCATTAGAGGGCAGTATCTTACATCAGGCCGCATGATGGACTGATTAGCCATGCGGCACTAAATACGAACTAAGCCCCTTTTGGCCGGAAAGACAGATGGATGGGGCCTGTTATGGGATTGGTTTCGATCTCCCCATCCATAAGACGCTGGATCATCTGACTTTACCCCCCATCCTGAAAAATATCCTTGCACTTAGCCACTTTATTTGCTTTTCGGACTTGTGTTTTTGCCTTCCTGGACTTGGACTACCTCTGGGCCTTTTATCATGTACTCTAGGCGCGACCTCCTTGGCCTGCGGAAGTCTCCCCTTTCGCAGGCCTGGCCCTCCTGTCTAACACGGGCCCACCTCGATGATGGATTGATTATTCCTGAGAGGTGGGCGAAGCGCAGGTTGAGGGGGTTTTTAGGGAGGTTTTTAATTCGGATTTTAGGGGGTTCCAGGGAGGAGGGGAAAAATAGTCCAGGGAGGGGACAGCAATTGAGGCCGGCGGGCGGAAGTAGGGAAACGGAGGAAGAGGAGGGGGGGTCATTTCCACGGTGGCTTTTTCCATCGACTCGGTCTTGGGGAGGGGCAGGGGCGGAGGGAGACGAAATGGTCATCATCAGTTGGAAGACCGTGGCCGCTGGACTCAGGTGGTCACGTGCTCCAACTCTCCGCTCTCCCATTGCAGACTAGGTGGGCAGGAATCACAGACCCGGGGCCCTAGGCTGATGTTATGCAACGCCAGGTCCGTGGTTCAAAAAGCCCCCCTCATCCGTGACCTTGTGTCAAAGGGGGACCCGGATCTGGTGAGTATAACGGAAACCTGGTTGGGCCACGAAGGGGGTGTACCCCTCGTGGACATGTGCCCACCAGGTTACCGCGCCTTCCATCAGCCTAGGGCCCTAGGGAGGGGGGGGGGTGGCGATTATGGTTAAGGAAGGTCTCGAGCCGAGGGAGACCACAGTCCCTCAGACAACCGGGTGTGAATCTCTCTGCGTGAGATGGGGCGTAGGGAGGCAGTTGGGCGTGTTAGTTGTATACCTGGCTCCTCGCTATGCAACAACAGCCCTGCCCGAGCTCCTAGAGGTGATAGCCGAGGCGGCAGTTGAGACCCCCCAGACTAGTAGTCATGGGGGACTTTAACTTGCCGTCAGCGGGCGAAGCCTCTGGAGCAGCTCGGGAGTTCATGGCCTCCATGACGGCCATGGACCTGACCCAGGTAGTTTTAGGCCCTACTCACGAGGGGGGAAACACGCTGGATTTGATTTTGTCTCGGGACAGTGGAGTTGTGATCTGGGAATAGGGGATCTAGCCATCACTCCCTTGTCATGGACAGATCACGCTCTCCTTCGGCTGGACTTTCCAATCGCTTCACCTCACCGTGGGGAGGCGGAACCGGATACTTCTATATGGTTCCGCCCCAGGCTTCTAATGGACCCGGAAAGGTTCCAGAGGGAGCTTGGGCCAATTCCTGTGACCCTGCCTCGCGACTCGACTGAGGACCTAGTGGCCACATGGTTAAGTGCGGCTGCAGGGGCCTTGGACCGAGTCGCGCCCTTGCGGCCTCTCTTGCGGCGACGAATCACCCAGGCTCCCTGGTTTACTGAGGAGCTTCGGGGGATGAAGCGCCACAAGAGAAGCCTAGAGAGCAGATGGAGATCCTCTCGCTCCGAAGCCGACCGAACACTAGTGAGAACCCATATTAGGGCTTACTTAGTGGCGATAAAGGTGGCCAAGCATGAGTATTGTGCCACCCTTATTGCATCTGCAGATAACCGCCCTGCCGCCCTGTTTGGGGTGACCCGCTCCCTCCTTCACCAGAGGCCGCGGGAAGCCCCTCTACAAGGGCGAGCAGAGGAATTTGGGATTTATCTGCAGGAGAAAATCACTCGGATTCGGAATGAGCTACCCTCCATCGACAGTGGTCCTGTGGGACTGTCCGAGACTAGTCTTGAGGTTCCTTCTTGGGAGGAGTTTGACTTTGTTACCACCGAGGATATGGACAGGTTGTCAAGGAAACTTAGGGCGACCACATGTTTACTGGACCCGTGTCCCTCCTGGCTTATACTGGCATCCTGGGAGACGACATGAAGCTGGCTCCAGGGCATTGTCAACGCATCTTTGAGTGAGGGGTCCTTACCTGCCATCTTGAAAGAGGCGGTAGTGAGGCCCCTCCTCAAGAAGCCGTCCCTGGACCCAGCATTATTAGAGAACTATCGTCCGGTCTCCAACCTTCACTTTTTGGTGAAGGTTGTTGAGAGTGTGGTAGCCCAACAGTTTCCACGACACCTGGAGGAAGTTGATTATCTAGACCCGCGCCAGTCCGGCTTCCGACCCGGTCACAGCACCGAGACGGCATTGGTCGCGTTGGTTGATGATCTCTGGAGGGCGCGGGATAGAGGTTATTCCTCTATCCTAGTCCTATTAGACCTCTCGGCGGCTTTTGATACCATCGACCATGGTATCCTATTGCACCGACTGGGGGGGTTGGGGCTGGGAGGCACCGTTTTGCAGTGGTTCTCGTCCTACCTCTCTGGTCGGTCGCAATATGTGTTGAAAGGAGGGCAGAGGTCGACCTCGAGGCCTCTCTTATGTGGGGTTCCTCAGGGGTCGGTCCTCTCGCCCCTCCTTTTCAACACATATATGAAGCCGCTGGGTGAGATCATCCGTGGTTTTGGGGTGGAGTACCATCTGTACGCTGATGATACTCAGTTGTACATATCCACCCCAAACCACCCCAACGATGCCGCCGAAGTGCTGTCCCGGTGTTTGGAAGCCGTACGGATCTGGATGGGTGGTAACAAACTCAAGCTCAACCCTGCCAAGACTGAGTGGCTGTGGTTTCCGGCACCCTGGTTCAGCCAGATTACTCCAACTCTGGCCATTGGGGGCGAAACACTGGCCCCCGTGGAGAGGGCGCGCAATTTGGGTGTCCTCCTGGATTCCCGGCTGTCCATGGAGGACCATGTGGCGGCCGTGGCCAGGGGGGCGTTTCATCAGGTACGCCTGATGCGCCAATTTCGGCCCTTACTGGACCGGGCTGCCCTTCGCACAGTCACTCAAGCTCTCGTGACGTCCCGACTCGCCTACTGTAATGCTCTCTACATGGGGCTCCCCTTGAGGTGCACTCAAAAGCTACAGCTAGTCCAAAACGCAGCCGCGCGGGTGATTACGGGAGCCTCTAGATGCTCCCACATAACACCGATCCTGCGCGAGCTGCATTGGCTTCCTGTGGCCTTTCGGGTGCGCTTCAAGGTTTTGACGATCATCTTTAAAGCGCTCCATGGCTCGGGGCCTAGTTATATGCGAGACCGCCTCCTGCCCCATACATCCCTTAGACCTATACGCTCCCACAGAGAGGGCCTTCTCAGGGTGCCGTCGGCCGGACAATGCCGACTGGCGACACCCAGGGGAAGAGCCTTCTCTGTGGCGGATCCAGCCCTCTGGAATGACCTACCCCCTGAACTACGTACCATCACCGACCTCCGCCTCTTCCGCCAATGTCTTAAGACATATTTGTTTCAACAAGCCGGCCTAGCCTAACCTCCCATGGGGACTTTTAGGTAGTTTTAAATTGGGTTTTTAAAATGTGGTTTTAGCGCAGGATAGGATTATTTAATAGTTTTTTAAATTATATTTATTGTATTCTGTATGTTTTTTTAATTTCCTGTGCGCCGCCCTGGATCCTTTGTGGAGAAGGGCAGGATATAAATTTAATAAAATAAATAAATAAATAAATAAATAAATAAATAAATAAATAAATAAATCTTCGCTGGGTGCAGGGACCACGCAAGATCCCTGCCCGACACGAAGCAAAATCTCTGAAGGGAGACGAATCGCATCCCCCCTCCTTTCTGGAGGGTGGACCCAAGGCAAAGGAGAATCTTTGAAATAAGAACCCTTTCTGCTGGAAAATACCGGGAAGGTACTTTGTTTTGTCTCTGAAACACTCTGCTAAGAAACCTTTTTTCTTACCAAACTTTGAATTTAAAGATAAGCTGCGAACTTAAATTGAAGTGTGAGATTCCTCCGGTTCTCAGAATGTTTTGAAATGGCCGACTGAACTGATAACAAAGAAATACTTACTTACATTTGCGCTGAAAAGGACTGGATTATGACTGACTTCTCTAATTCTTTTTTTTCTGTCTTTTTGATTTATTCCACTCAAAACTTTGAAACTTGGAGCACTTTCATAATCCTATCATTATTTGGACACTCTATTGCGCATTTTAAAACTTAAATAAGGACCATATCTTATCTTTTTTTTTGTCTCTGTTTTCCTTCCAACAAAAAGGACTGAAACACTTTGAAACTATTTAAACTATTTCTTACATTGTATCGCTCTTGGAAAAACAGTGGGCGGACATATATGAACAGATTTACTGGAAATATTGTTTAGAAACAAACTAACAGAGATAAGCTAATTGTTAACAAGGTAATTGGAGCTACTTTTTCCTAGTTTGCGGATTCGCCAAAATGTCTACACACATAGATATATACACTGCAGAAAATCAGGAGCTTTTGGCTGAAATCTTGAGGGAATTGAAAAAATTTCATGTAATACTCGACATTACACCAAGTGAAGAAATTAAACAGATTAGAGAAATTAAAGAAGAAAAGGGAAATGAGGCTGTTTGTGGACTGGATTTAACTGAAGACGAAGGAGAAGATCCAGGAGAGGAGATAAGATTAAGACCCCATCAGAAATTTGAATTTCAACCTGACTGGCAAAAGGAAGGACAAAGAGAACAGAAGACAGAGGAAATCACATCAGAGATAGACTTGACATTTGAAAATAAATCAAATTTGAGGAAAAGAATTGGTCAGCACTATGATTGTACAGCTATACAGGATCACAATGTGCCAATGGAAGTTTATAAAGAACTTGGGAAGAGGAAAAAAAGCCGATGGAGAATGTGGACTTTAAAAGAGGCAAATTTAATTCATCCTTGGAGAGACAACGGTTGAAAAGAGGAACTTTTATCCCTTGATGAGTAACAATTAGGCTGGGTTTAAATTACTATCAAGGATTATTAATTAATTGATTGTTAGCAATAACTATAGATGCTTAAAATAAGATTATGTTTGATAATGATATATATTAGTTTATCTATAGCTGGGGAATTGGGTTACTTAGATGGTTATAGAAAGATGATGTGTTAATGAATGATATATATCTGCTTATCTATAGATGGGGAATTATGCTACTAAGATGGTTATAGAATACTCTTGGTAAATGTTTTTGTTAATGATATATATTTGTTTATCTATCGATGGGGACTATGCTATTTAGATGGTTATAGAAAGACTATGTGTTAGTGAATGATATATATTTGCTTATCTATAGATGGGGAACTATGCGATTAAGATGGTTATAGAATACCATCACTCTTGGTAAATGATCAATCAATTAGCAGCTACATAAAATTTTAGATAATTATATGGAATCTATAGAGATATGAGGGGATTAAAAAAGGGATATTAATAGTAAATAGGATTTAAAGATATTATTAAAGAAAAAATAGATTGAGGCTAGAATACTTGATAAGACTTGTGGATATTGATATTGAATCACAGGATAAATTGTTAGATTTAAAATTAATAAAATGAGATTACCCATGAATAATAACCACTCTTGGAAGGCACAGAATTTATGGATACCCGATTAGGTCTTCTTATATTTAAATTTATTTAAATTTATCTATACTTATTTATTTATTTTTATTTTTATTAAATTTATACCCCGCCCTTCTCCTTGTTAGGACCCAGGGCGGCTGTTTTTGGTTCTTTTTGGTTCTTTTTTGTTTGGTTTTATAAATAGAACGTCGTAATACAATTAGGCTTCATTTAAAAGGGTATTAAAACAACTAGCAAGATTCGGGATTGAGATGTAAGAATTGTAATAATCGATATGAAAATTAAGCGATAAACCTTGAATCTGAAATTATAAATATCATCAACACAAAATAGAGCTGGCTCAGAGGCCGAAATACACCAAGTAAATGAGATGAAGAGTGTGGAGTAGAGGAGAGAGGTAAGGGAAGAAGAGAGAGAAAGGAGAGGGCAAAGAGGGGGAAGAGGAGGAGAGAAAGGAGGAGTGGAAAGGGGAGAGAGGAGAAGGAGAGAGGAAGGGGAAGTAGAGAAGGGGAGGGCATCAGAGGGAAGAAAGGAGGTAGGGAGGAGGAGGAGAGAGGGGAAAGAAAATGATGTATAAGGCACAAAAATGGTGTATGGAGAGCAGAAGAGCCCTCTGGGAGTTTTCTGGGAGTTGATGGTAAAATGAAATGATGGTAAAATGGAATGATGTAAACATTTAATAATATAATATGATGTTGGCTATGTAACAGTATATATGTTGTTATTTACTTTGAAAATCGAAAATAAAATAAAAATATCTTTAAAAAAAAAGACTAGCAAGTTTAAAATAGTTTACGAATGAATGGAAGTGGAATGCATTTATAGTTATATATAATGGAAAAAAGGGGAGTTAAAGGGTCAAGGAAGTGATTGGGAAATATAGATAGTTAGTTAATGTTAGCAAATGATTGTTAGATGTTATATCCTGTATTTTGCTCTGGGAAGTCAGGGAGGGGGTGGGGGGGAGAGTGAAATAAAACCTGTATATGCAGGAGAGAGGGCAAGGAGGGGGAAGACGAAGAGAGAAAGGAGGAGTGGAAAGAGAGAGTGGAAGAGAGGAGAGAGGGAAGGGAAGGAGAGAGGGATAGGAGAAAGGGCCAGGAGGGGGAAGATGAAGAGAGAAAGGAGGAGTGGAAAGAGAGAGTGGAAGAGAGGAGCCAGACTTGTTAGGATCTTTTCCAATTTATCATCGGCCTGCTGGAAGTGTGGGGCCAAGCGGGGGACCTACGACCATATGTGGTGGACCTGCCCAAAGGTGAAGGTATACTGGGATAGAGTAAGGAGACGAGTGCAGGAGATAACAGGGATTCAAGTGGATAGGAGGCCAGAGCTCTTCCTCCTGGGAATCTTGCCAGGCCCAATGACTAAAAGAACCAAGTACCTGATCACGTATGTGCTAACCGTGGCAAGGATGCTCCTTGCGCAAAGGTGGAAAGACCTCAACATTCTGTCAGGAGAAAGTCTAATACACAAGATAACCGATTGTGCCGAATTAGATACGTTATCTCAATTACTAAAAAATGAACACAAAGAGGAGGGGGAAGAAAATTGGGAGCTGTGGTATCAATGGTTAGAAAAAGGGAAGAAGAATGGTGAGGAACTGAAGTGAAGAAAAAGATCATAACTAGGTGGAAAAAGAGTTAATTTATTCAATCTCACACTGTACTACTGACAGAAAGGAAAGAAACCGCAATGAAACGAGAATGGGGATATGAGGATGGTAATATGTCCAAATATAGTCGATTTAAAATACTAGAATTTGCATAAATTACGGGTGTCGGTGAAAGGAATGCATGGGGGAAGAAAAAAAATTATTTATTTATTTACTCGCTTTGTAACCAATTGATACACAGTACGTAAGGAAAGAGGGTTTTTTTTGTTTCTTTGTTTTTATTTTTTGTGTTGTGTTTGTTCTGAAAACTAAAAATAAAAAATAATTTTAAAAAGAGAGAAAGGAAGAAAGAAAGAGAGAGAGAGAAAGGGAGAGAGAGAGAAGGGAGAGACAAGAAAGGAAAGAAAAAAGAAAGAAAAAGGGAAGAAAGAAAAAGGGAAAGAAAGAAAGAGGGAGGGAGGGAGGGAGGAGAAAGTGAATGAGATATAGCTGGATTGATAGATAGATACATGGAGGGAGGGATGAAGGGAGAGAGAGAAAAAGAGAGGAAGGAAGGACACAAACTCTGGCTTCAGAAGACTCTTTGAAACAGCACAGCTGGCTGGAAGGGACCTTAGAGGTCATGTAGTCCAACCCCCTAAAACCTTATATCCTCTGGAATATTTTGGTGAAATTGCCAGAAGAAGGAAGGGGTTTACTAGGACAAGGCTGCCATGCAGAGTAAGGCAGAGATAGTCCTTGACTTATGACAATTGAGCCCAACATTTTCATTGCTAAGCAAGAGCATTGTTAAGTGAATTTTGCCCCATTTTACTCAATCCATGACATCTCCTGGCTCTGACAGTCATGTGCAGGAGAGGGAAGAGCATCTGAAGGCCTCTGTAATGTTCTCATGGGCAGAAGTTACAGTTAAATGTGTGGCAGAAATTGGACTCTGGGTGTGTTTTCCCAAAGACAGAAAGTGAGGTTGAATGTGTAGAGTTTTAGAAGAGCTGTGTGTGTGTGTGTATCATTTTGTGTGCCTATACACACACTATACTATGTAATATGTATGCACACATATGGCATTTATACATAGGATTAAATTGCATATTTAAGTAGCAGTAAATAAATAGACAGAGAAATTGTATCTTGTTGAGGCAAGGAGAGACCAGGCAAGGTTCCCTTTGATGTGAGTGATGTCATGTTGGCCACACCCACCCAATCACATGACCACCAAGCCACGCCCACAGAACCGGTAGTAAACTTTTTTGAATCCCCCCACTGGATCCAGCCCTCTTCCAATCACTGACTCCTGTTACACACGAGTGTAAGATCTGCTCACTATTATTCCAGAGTGTCAGAGGTGGAAAAATGAATCCAGTTACAAGAGAGGAGATTTTAGCCGAATGAGAGAGAAAAACAGGAGAAAAGGCTGAGCTGTTTTAGAGCTGAGCCAGGAAAGCAGAGAAGTTCAGTCTCCTCTTCATGGATTGTCTGAATGCAAAGACTGAGCAGCCATCAGTCAGAGAAGCTTCAACTGGGATTCCTGCAGAGAGGAGGGGTTGGGCTAGATGGCCTCAGGGTCTCCTCCAAATTTACAAAGGTTGTCATGCCACAACATGGAACTCTTGTGCTGTTGTTGCTCTGGCCCCACTTAGTGGCCGGGGGCAGATAAGCCTAACTCTATGGTCTGAAGCCAGAATCCGTTTTCTGTCGGCCTTTGGAGAAGACGGAAGCAGCCGTTGTGACCGAGACCCCTGGTCATCCTGAGACGGCCACCGTCCCTCACATGGAGCATCACTGCAGAGGTTCCAGCTGCTCCTTTGCTGGCTGTTAGTGAATGCTTCCTATCTCGTCTTTCTATTTGATTTCCACCATTTGCATCTCCTCAGTTCCACCTGCCCTGTTCTCCCAATAAAGCATCCAGATCCACGCCAGGCTCCCTTTCATTGGAGGAGAATAGGGGGGCTTAGCTGCCTGTCCAGCTGCACAGAGACCCACCTGCAATGGGGACGGAAGGAAGGTGGAATTCCACCAGGCTCATCACAAACCCACAAATAAGGGGATTTATTTAAAAAAGAATACAGCGTTTTCAAGTCAGCAGTGCTTAATATAAAAATGCCATGGAATCTACTCTTTGGAACCATTAATTCCCTGAGTAATTAAATTGGCCAGATCTTTTGAGAAGGTTCCCCTCCTTCTCCTCTGGATTCCTCCTCCAAAGGATCTAAGATTAATGGATCCATATCGGGACCCCCATACCAGTGGTGGGTTTCTGGAGACTCACACCTACTTGCAAGAGCCGGATGGTGAAATTTAGAGGGGGTTCCATCGACGGACCCAGAAGTAAGCCTGGCTTGCCACTGCCAGTAACCCAATGGGAAGGAAAGGAAAGGAAAGGAAGGCAGAAAGTAAGAAAGGAAAGAAAGAAAGGAAAGAAAGAAAGAAAGAAAGAAAGAAAGAAAGAAAGAAAGAAAGAAAGAAAGAAAGAAAGAAAGAAAGAAAGAAAGAAAGAAAGAGAATTTATCATCACAATTGAGCCCAAAATTTTGGTTGCTAAGCAAGAGCGTTGTTAAATGAGTTTCAGCACATTTTACAAGTTGGCCATTCCCACCCTGTCACATGACTGCCAAACCACACCCACAAAATAGGCCACACCTAGACAGTAGGTTCTAAAAAAATTTGAAACCCACCACTGCCCCATACCTGCCATGGCTGCAGCCTTGGAGACCCCAACCTCTTTTCTCCCTCCTTCCTTCCCCTCCTCGATCTGGAAGAATAGGCGGCATTCATCGCATGGGCCAAAGTCTTTAGGAAACTGTAAGATTGGTAGTTATTTTGGGCCCTTAATCTCCCCCATTTCCATTGGGTCTCCAGTGGGGCTTTCTGGGTGCATCTTCTGCGGCCTTTGACAGAAAAGACGTTCTTTGAAAGAGAACAGTGGAAATAAGGATCTTGAAACTTTTCTTCCGCAAAGAAATTAGGTTCAAAGGCAGAATCTCTTGGCCTTTCTTTTGGCAGACAACCAAAGACCCAAATACTATGGATGTATGTGAGAAGTCTGCGCTTCTTCATTTCATACCCTGCAGAATTTGTGAGGATCCAGACTTTCCCTTCAATGGGTCCTGGGAGACGCATAAATGTTAAATGGAAAGGAAGAATTCTCTCCCAAAGGGAATCAAATTCTATAAAGTGAACAAAGACGTTGACTTGTCTCCACTTAGAGAGGGAATCCCTAAGGGCTTCTGTATGTCCAGTCTTTGAGAATCGTTGTGATACAACCACACAAATTCCACTCCTGACAAGCACAGGAGGGAAAATCCTCATGAAATCCTCTCCCTTCTCTGTGTCTGAAGCAAAGAGGCCAATCAGGGTCCATCTGAAATGGAGGAGCAGCTGGACAATTGCTGGGTACTGGAATCCTTCTTTGTGGTCCATCTGGTGGAAAAAGGGGAATCGACTTTTATCACTCAGAGCCTCTGAAGCTCTTAAATAATTGATCTGAAAAAGGAATTGAAAGGATTAGAGCCATGAAGGGAAAACTGAGGCACGCAGAGCCCTCTCTCCCGGCACACAGGCCGCCCCAGCCCAGCTCCACTAGCATCCACATGCAGGTCCACCTCCTGCCGACCAGCTGGTTTTTGGGCCTCTGCCGAGGGCCAGGATCGAGGGACCTGTGAGTATGCTGTGTGTGGGATGGGGGTGGCGCTTGCATTGCCCAGGAAACTCCATTGGGCTGGAAGTGAGTGTGAATCGCCTGGACCCCCCTCCTCCCCAGTGCTTCCTCCCTCAGTTGGAGGCTTCCTTCGGCCTTCTAACAGTTGCAAGGGCTTTATTTTTTATTTCTGCTTCCAGTTTGGTGCAGGAGGCTTTCCAGGGCCAAAATGGGTACAAAAAGTCCAGGTTTTCCTGTTTTGGACCAGGCCATTCACACTCACTTCCAGCCCACCAGAGTTCACTGCTTCAGGGCAGAAATGAGAGCCTGTCCTGTGGAACCCTCTGCCACTTGGGAGAGAAGGATGTAGTTTGCTGCGCAATGCAAGCAACCCCCACTGCATACTCATGCGTGCCCCGCCCTGGCCCTCGTCATAGGCCCGAAATCTAGCTGGCTGGCAGTTGAACAACGACATGAAGAAGAGGAGGAGGAGAATGAAGAGGCTTTGCAGGAGCTGGCAGGGAGCAGGTCGGGGGGGGGGGGCTGGCTGGCTGGGGAGGGGAAAAATAGGAGGCCCTGCTTGAATGGGGAGGAATGTACCCACACACCCTGCCTCTCTGCTCAGGTGTCGCCCACACCATTGGCAGCAGTTTCGGTGCCCTCACACACACAAACACACACACACACACACACACACACAGATTGCTCTCTTACCCTCCCTGTCTCTCTCTTGCCCCATTTACTTGGAAGCTGCTCCATGAGACAAGAAGCCGAGAAACAAGAGAGGAGAAACAGGTTTGCAAAGTCAGGGAATCCTTGTTGCAGGAAGGGAGGGAGAAGCAGGAGGGATCTGAGTGGGTTGAGGAGGCCTTGGGGGTCTCTTCTATCACTAGGACCCCCATGGCCTTCCCCACCCTCAGATTCCTCAGGGGCACATTGGGATTCTTCAATTGGGAGCTCTTAGGAAAGGATCCCCTCCTTGTGGGTTGCAAACAGCTCTTTCCAGTGGGGGAAACAGGACAAAGCAAGTGGGGGGAAAGAGTTTCCTTTGCTCTATTTCCAGTCTGAAGGAGACCCCGTCCCACGTGGGACCACAAGTCTGCCCCTCCCAAATCATTCCACCACCACCACCCCTGCTCACACCTGCCGGCTGAACCCAGGTATTTCCTTTGCAAGCCCCACGGACTGGAACTGCAAAGTAAGACCAAAGTTCTTGGCCAGCAGAGGGCTTCTGGAGGGGAAAAACGGGATGCACAGAGGCCCCAGGAGGGGAAAATGGAGCCCTCTGCCTCAGCTTCTCAGTTCGGGCTAAGTGGCATGCAGAACCATGTCGCCTGGCATGCATAGCCTTGCCTGGTTCTCTTCTGGGTTTCTGGTGCGCATGTGCATGTAACAATCAGCTGGTCTTTGTGTGCACTGCAGTGGCAGAAACTGCTCTTCTTGTTTCTGTGAGTGCATACGTTCCAGCAGCTGATTGTCGCATGCATACATGACAGAAACTGGAAGAGGAGCTGCCTGGTGTGCATATACGCACTGACATGCACACTGGGCAATTCCTCTTCCAAATCGCATCCCTGACAAGAGGACTCAGTGCTGAAAAGGTTCTCCCTCCATGCCCTCTTCCAAGGGTGGTTTTACCAAGGCTTTATAAAGCGGTACCAACACTTCCCGTGATTTGGATTCTCTCCTTCTGTTGATGCAGCCTAGGATTGCAATGGCTTTTTTTGGCTGCTGCCACACATTCCTGGCTCACATTTGAGAGATTGTCTCCTAAGATTCCCAGATCCCTTTCACAGTTCCTGTTATTGAGCCAGGCTTCACCTGATCTGTACCTACACATTTGGTTCTTCAAGCCTCAGTGTAAGAAAATGGAGAAAAACCCACACAAACCTGTGGGACTTTGTAGGTGCCTCCTAATGTTGATGCCTGGATGGAGATGTCCCTGGAAGCTACATCAAGAAGAGCCAGAAGGTTCTCCTTCCTTCCACAGCCGTAGTTGGGGACATTGGCTTCTCCAGTGGAGAGAATGTCCAGCAAGGCATCTGAAGTGTGGAAAGTGCTGTCATAGTTGTCATGGATGTTGTAGCCCAGTGTAAGATTGTGTAGGAGGTGGGAATTCTTGTTGACCGTTTGGATGTTGAAAAAGAATTTTAAGCCAAAAAAGAACCCATTGGAATTCCTATTGTAAAAAAAATGTTATAATCAACAGCAACAAGAAATACTTTTGTTATATATAATACATATAATCCTCCAGAAGCCTCCTGAGCCTTAAGCTAACATTGATCCAAAAGCAATGATCAGTTACACAAATATGGAGATTGGCTGAGGTACAGCAAGAAGAAGTGGTTCAGCCACCACTTCAAATAAAATTCATGATTCAATTGAGAAATTAAGGATTGAACCGAGAGAGGAAAATAATCTCACAAAAGAGCTAAAAGACAAAGAGGAATCCGAGGGCTACTTAGTTTGGGACTGAGGCTACAATGGGCTAGAGGAAGGAGGGAAGAAAGGAAAGCAATAAAGGGAAGAAAAAAGACCAAGGAACCATGAAATAAATACAAAACCACAGAATTAACAAGAGGGGAAAGTACAGAATAGACTCTATACACAAATAGTTCAAAATAAGAAACATAAGAGAATCAAATAGATATAAAAGATGTAATGTATGGAATTAATAGAGATAAAAGATATGTAAAGATAGATAGATAGATAAGATAGATAGATAGATAGATGGATGGATGGATGGATGGATGGATGGATGGATGGATGGATGGATGGATAGATAGATAGATAGATAGATAGATAGATAGATAGATAGATAGATAGATAGATAGATAGATAGATAGATAGATAGATAGATAGATAGATAGATAGATAGATAGATGAAACACAACGTAAATGTAAAAGATGTAGAATTGTTGCAAAGATTATATAAATATATAACAAAAAGAAAGAGAGAGAGGAAAATAATCTGCAGCCCTTTCAACTTTTTTTTCAGGCCCATTTTTGGATTTGAGTCTCTTTCACCAAACAAGACAAAAGAGAAAAGCCATAGAAATCAAAGTCATTGAGGAAATTAGGCATATTTCCCCAATATAGGAATAAATGAAAAATAAAAAACAGGAAAGAAGGAGAGTGTTAGAATGGAGGGAATGCAATTCCATCACACTGAATGACTTACAGATCACGGAAAACAAACTGAAGTGAAGGAGCCATATTGAAAAGCAACTTGGTTTGTGATGTTTCATGTCTATTGGAGATCACTATAGCAATGAGATGGTCTCCTGGGCTGTAGAAGCTCTGTGGTTGTTTTCCATCCTGGTGCTCCAAACTCTTCAGGCATTTCATCCTGAGCTTCCCAGAGACTGGATGGGACACCAGCAGCATCAGAAGCAGAAGCAGGAGGTCCATCATTCATGGGGTGAATCAATCAATCTCCTTCCTGTTTCTAAAGAAGAATTAGAAGGATTCAAAGGATTCTCACAAGGTGGAAAATGATCCAGTGTCTTTCCTGATTGAAACCCAGAGAAACACTCAGCTTCACCTGGAAAGGAGAGAGACGGACATTCAAGAGCACAGACCCTGCCTGTTCCCAAACTCCCTATTTCTCTGCCCACAGTCTCCCCTGGAGGATTCGGCCAAAGAGCAGAGCTGAACCTTTGATCATAATTCTCCCTCTCAGGAGGGATCCCTGGAGAATTCAACCAGTTCTTGGACTCAAAGATTGTTGGGAAATTCTCTGGAGGGAAATGAAAGGGAAATCATCCCCATGTGGTTCATAATAACAGGGACAGAGATGGGATTAAATCCATCATCTAAAATTGAGAGGTTTGGAGGTCTCCACGCTTGAAACTGGCCCCAGAGGATATACAAGGCATCTGTGGCTGAAGAAACAAATAAATCTGAGATTTGTGTGCATAAAGACAAAAGGGAGGGGGAGCACTTAATGACAGAGTATGTCACAGATCTGAAATAGCTGCCTGTTGAGTTGGAACCAAATGTTGGTTATGTTATTTTGAAAGCTAATCCTCAAGGACACCACACAAAAGGGCTGATGAAACAGTGCAGCCAGTTTCTAAGAACAAAATCAACTTTAGTGAAAAACTAGTTACCAGAAGTTTGCAAAGTTTAAAAAAAACCATAAAGACAGAAACACAGAGAGAAGTTGGAAAAAAAACCAAGTGAAAAGAGATGATGAAATCCAGGCTGCCTCTCACCCCATGGAAGAAAGGAAGGAAGGAAGGAAGGGAGGGAGGGAGGGAGGGAGGGAGGGAGGGAGGGAAGGGAGAAGAGATGGGTTGCTCCTGGTATGGACTGGTATGGGCGTACCAGTAGCAGAAATCGGCCATACGTTTGCATACTGGTAGATACCCCCCCATACTGGCAGGGTCCCCTGGCCTGCCCCCATTTGCAAGGCCCTTCTCAAAGAGGAGGAAGAGGCTGTGGGGCTTCTTCAGAGGAATGGAGGCTGGAGGGAAGGGCGGTTCTCCACTCAGTCTTTCCAAGAGAATGGCCATAAACAAGATTGGGAAATGTACAGCAGGAGGTCTTCTGGCAGCCAATCTCATCTTAGGGACTAGCAACAAGGGGAAGATGATTTTGAAAAGGCTTCCTTTCCCACCATAGCATGCAAGGTGATGCGAGGACTGGCTGGGAGAGGAGGGGCAAGGAGAAGCCAGGCCAGGTGCCCCTCCAGGTGAGTGACATTGAGTTGGCCACGGCCACCCAGTTACATGACCGCCAAACCCCTCCCATAGAATAGGTAATAAAAGATTTCAAACCCTCCCTTGGCTCCGCCCCTAAGGCCAGGGATGGGCAGGAGGCCAGCATTGGGCAAGGACTGGTGGGGTGACCTCCAGGCAGCCTCCAGGAGCAACCTGGCCAAGGAGAGGAAGCCCTGCAGCAGCCACCCACAAGGAAGAGCTGAGGGAGGCTGGGCTGGGCTTTGAGGGGAGCTTATGGGCTGGGCTGGACACTCGCCCTTAACTGCCTGGGGCTCTGAACAGCCTGTGCTGCCGTTCTCCAAGTGGCCTGGCAGGGACGGTGAGGCTCCTCTGTTGGACGAGACTTTGTGGCTCATCCTGATTTCCCCTTCCTCTCCTGGAGACCTCTGGACCCCCCCTCAAAGCCTTCCCTGTCATGCCCCCCCAAAGGAAGCGGAGGAGGACAGGGCTGGATGTGGAAGCCTGGAGGAGAAAGTTTGCTTCTGCCTTAAGGGATCTCTGGAGGGGAGGAGGGTGTGGGAGAGGGGGAGCTGCATGAGGGGAAGCTGCCCCAACAAGCCAGCATCCTTTCCACCCATGATTGGAAACAGGGATTCTCTCTCAAGAAGGCCCAGCCTCCCTCCTGCTCCTCCTCTTCCTCCTCTTCCTCCTCTTCCTCTCCAGAGACTCTCAAGGCAGAAGTTGGACTCAAGGGCTTCCTGCAAACTTTCTCCTCTGGGCTTCCAGGTGCATCAGCTTCATCCTCTGCCTCCCAGATGCCAAGGAGGTTTGGGATTGGGAGAAGAATGTCTCTTTGGCTAGCTGTGACACACACACACACACACACACACACACACACACACACACTGTTCCAAGCATGGAGACTTTTTTCCAGATCGGAGCTTACAAACTGCCAATCATATCCTGGGCTTGGGGAGAAGGACCCCTTCTTTCCTTTTTGTTTAAAAGCCTCCAAACATGGAATGTGGTGTGTGTGTGTGTGTTTGTGTGTGTGTGTTTGACTGCCAGCAGTTTGGGGAGGGGAGGAGCTTGTGGGGCACTGAATTGTCCCCACGTGGAATCACCTGGTGCAACTTATTCCATCTCGACCCAGCTGCCCCGAGACAGCCATGCCCAGTGGGTGATGTTGAGCTGGCCACCCCCACTCAGCCACCCCTACCCAGCTTTGCTCCCCAGTGGTGGGATCCCAAGTCGTTTCCTAGTGGTTCCATGAGAGGGCGCTTCCCTTGTGCACATGCAGCCCTCCAAGAGCCCTCGGAGTCTGAGTCAGAGTCAGTGCTGGGGAGCTGAGCTGTTTCTTTAGCTCAGCTGAGGCACAGCAATGCCCTCTGCCACGCAAATGAGCTCAGCTGAGAAACAAGGGAATCCAGGAGCCTGATATCCCTATATGGTTCTGCCCCAGGCTCCTGATGGACCCGGTAAAGTTCCAGAGGGAGCTTGGGCCAATTCCTGTGGACTTGCCCCGCGACTTGACTGAGGACCTAGTGGCCGCATGGTTAAGTGCGGCCACGGGGGCCTTGGACCGAGTCGCGCCCTTGCAGCCTCTCTTGCGGCGACGAATCACCCAGGCTCCTTGGTTCACTGAGGAGCTGAGGGAGATGAAGTGCCACAAGAGACGCCTAGAGAGCAGATGGAGATCTTCTCACTCGGAAGCCGACCGAGCACTAGTGAGAGACCATATTAGGACTTACTTAGTGGCGATAAGGGTGGCCAAACGCGAGTATTGTGCCACCGTCATTGCATCCGCAGATAACTGCCCTGCCGCCCTGTTTGGGGTGACCCGCTCCCTCCTTCATCAGAGGCCGTGGGAAGCTCCTTTGCAGGGTCGCGCAGAGGAATTTGCGATTTATCTGCAGGATAAAATCACTCAGATTCAGAATGAGCTACCCTCCATCGACAGTGGTCCAGTCGAGCGGTCCGAGGCTGTTCTTGAGACACCATCTTGGGAGGAGTTTGACTTTGTTACTACCGAGGATATGGACAAGTTGTCAAAGAGACTTAGGGCTACCACATGTTTATTGGACCCGTGTTCCTCCTGGCTTGTACTGGCATCCTGGGAGACGACACGAGGCTGGCCCCAGGGCATTGTCAACGCATCTTTGAGTGAGGGGTCCTTGCCTGCTGTCTTGAAAGAGGCGGTAGTAAGACCTCTCCTCAAGATGCCGTCCCTGGATCCAGCATTATTAGAGAACTATCGTCCCATCTCCCACCTTCACTTTTTAGTGAATGTTGTAGAGAGTGTGGTGGCTCAACAGTTTCCGCGACACTTGGAGGAAGTTGATTATCTAGACCCGCGCCAGTCCGGCTTCCGACCCGGCCACAGCACCGAGACGGCATTGGTCGCGTTGGTTGATGATCTCTGGAGGGCGCGGGATAGAGGATATTCCTCTATCTTAGTCCTATTAGACCTCTCAGCGGCTTTTGATACCATCGACTATGGTATCCTATTGCACCAACGGGGGGGGGGGGAGTTGGGGCTGGGAGGCACCGTTTTGCGGTGGTTCTCGTCCTACCTCTCTGGTCGGTCGCAATATGTGTTGGCAGGGGGGCAGAGGTCGGCCTCGAGGCCCCTCGTATGCGGGGTTCCTCAGGGGTCGGTCCTCTCGCCCCTACTATTCAACACATATATGAAGCCGCTGGGCGAGATCATCCGTGGTTTTGGAGTGGGATATCATCTGTACGCTGATGATACTCAGCGTTCTCAGACAAAGCTAATTCTCAGACAAAGCTAATTTGATGTGTTTTAGAGAATATCCAGTTTCTGAGAATTATTTGTGATTACCTAACAGAAAGAAGTTCATGAGCAACCAAGCCACGCCCACAGAACCGGTAGTTAAAAAATGTGAATCCCACCATGGGAGAAGAGCCACTTTGCTCTACGGAAGTGGAAGGAGAGGAGTTTGGGAGCAGCTTCTCCAACCGACAAAACCTCCCAGTGGGAGAAGGGAGGATTCAGCCGAACTGAAAGAGGCTCAGACAGAAGCTCAGAATCTTCCCAGGGTTGTTCCAGAGAGGTCGTCCTGGGAACATGAAGTCAGGACAAGAGAGGAGATTGTGGCCGAAGGAGAAGGAGGGGAGACCCTGAAAGGAGGAGGAGCCCTTGGACAGCTGAGCCAGTCAAGCAGAGAAGCTCAGTCTCCCCTTCACGGAGGGTCTTAAGGCAGGGGGGGGGGTTAAACTCCATTGAGGGTCCCATCAGCCTCATGGTTGCCCTCAAAGGGCCAGAAGCAGGTGAGACCATGAAGACTCACAGCGTCCAGATGGGCATGGCTGGGGGGTCACAATCTGGTCGCCGGGACTAGGTGGGCATGGCTGGGTGGGCATCTGTCAGCATCGCTAGTTCTGTTTAGCTGCCATGGCAACGGGGAGGGTGGGGGGCGTTGGGATACAAATGTTCTGCTGGTGGAAAATGTTGATGGCCGGTGTTATCTCTTGGCTAACGGTCCCGCATTCCAGGCTGGTGAAGACCTGCCCACCTGATGGTGGAGAAGAAAGTATATTGGACAATGCAAAGGGGGGGGGGGTTTGGGGATTGGGATGGGCTTAAGCTTAATACTCTATGTTCGCGCCTAAACTATTCACTCTCAGCTTTACTTGGTCTGTTAACTATCGTTACTTAGTAAAAGGAGCCTTATTCATTTCAAATAATGTCTAAGTGTGGTCTTTCTTAAGCAAACGAAGAAGCAGGCCTGACAAAAAGCTGAGAGTCACAAAATCCGCACCTGATGTCGGACCCTGCACAAGAGGAGCTTCCGTTGGTGGAGGTTCTCCCTGAAACTGATATGGGAACAGAGGCATCGCACCTTCCTGTTCAATCTGAAGATACCAGGTCAGTGATGGACTGTTTGGCTGGCCTAGATCTTAATCTACCAGCCGAAGATTCAGTCAAACCGAAACGTTGGTCCGAAGGGGTAGGAATGACTGGAGTAAACGTCACCAGGCGTCGCCTTTCCCCCAAGAAAATCATTCCGGAACTCTTAAGAGAAGAAAGGGAGTTAAAAGAAATGGCCCAAGAATTGCTTCGCCAGGCAGATGAGAAGCGGGAGGCTCTGGATAAACTCAGGGGGAGGGAGCAGGAACGCAGACAGTTAAAAGAAATGCATTCAGCCGCTGCCAAACAAAGCAGGAGCTCAACACCATCCCCCCCTCCCCGAGCCAGCAGGGAATTGAGGAGAGAAGCTAATCCCACCTCCCCTCGCCGACTTGCAAAACTCCCCCCCCTGGGTGTTAAATACTACGGTAGTGCCGACAAACTGGCGTTTTTTCTAATTCACGTCGATAATTTCATGCAGTTTTACGCAGCTGATTTAGATGATGAAATCAAAATTAGAATTGTCTCTATGGCTCTGGAAGATCAAGCTTCCAGATGGTTGGTTTCCCTGCATAATTGCCGCTCACCCGCGTTGAGGGATTTCGATCGTTTTATGAATACTCTTAGAAGGCGTTTTGAAGATCCCCGTGTTGAAAGGAAAGCTAAAATGAAAATGAAAACCTTACAACAGGGGAGTATGACGGTCCAGGCGTACACGCAGATTTTTCAGGAGTTATCGGTGTTTATGACTGGTTATAGTGACCAGGCTTTGATGGACCTATATGTTGAAGGGCTAAATAAGGACATTTATCAAACATGTGTGAACAGATTTCGCCCCGAAACTTTAAATGAATGGATAGATCTCGCTGGAGACGTTGAACTGGATCAAGCCCACTTGCAGGATCCAGTCCATCTTGAAAAAAAACCACAGAAAGGCAGCCCCAAATCTCGCTCCCCAGAGAAAGATTCCCACTTCCAAAGGGGGGGCCGGAAAACAACTCAACCTCGCTCAGGCAGTTGTTATCGCTGCGGAAAGGAGGGGCACTGGGCCGACAAATGCAGATCAAGGCAACCGCCACGCCCACATCCCTCTTCGGAATGACAGCCTCCAAAGACTCCGAACGTGCGCAGTAGACCGGCCATGAGTGGGGTGGAGCCTCTGAACCTCTCTACTGACCGGCCCAGCACCCACCCTGATGATTGGGAGGCGTCTTCAAACTCTTCTGACGACAATTTGGTGAGTCACCGCTCCGGGCCCCTTTATATTAATTTAAAGCTTTTGGCTCCATCTACTGGACGTACTTGCAATGTGCAAGCCCTCATTGACTCTGGTTGTTCAAAATGTCTCATAAGCCAAGAATTAGTGTCTTCAATGGGTTTCCATTTAAAGACCCTAAAAACTCCCATAGCCTTTTGCCAAATGGATGGTTCTGTAGCAGGGGGAACCCCGGCATCTTTTATCACCGAACCAATTCATGTCTCTATTGGCACAGCTCATACTGAGACCATCAATTTTATCGTGACTGCCATTTCCGAAAATGCTGTAATTTTGGGGGTCAATTGGCTTCGTAAATGGAATCCTCTAATAAACTGGAGAGAGGGTTGGGTACGCATACCTTTATCATTACCTGAACATACCTCTCTACCATCTGAAGATAATCACTTACCACCCAGTAACTCGCCTCTTATAACTGAACCCGCTGGGCCTTTGTTGGATTTTCCTTCACCTGAAGTCATACCAGGCGAGGAGAAAATTCCCAAAGAATATTGGGACCTAAAGGAGGCCTTCAGTGAGAGATCTTGTGATTCCCTTCCTCCTCATAGAGCAACTGATTGTTCAATTGATTTCCTCCCTGGGGTTCAATTACCTAAACCTCGCCTTTACTCCATGACTCCACGGGAGATGGAGGAATTGCGTAAGTTCATCGATAAGAATCTTCAAAGGGGTTTCATTGAGCCAGCGAGGCCACGTGTAGCTGCACCTGTTATGTTTAGGGAAAAGAAAGATGGCACTCTTAGACTAGTACAAGACTATTCTTATCTCAATACCATTTGTGAACACAACGTCTACCCACTCCCGCTTATGAAAGACATGCTTGCTCACCTGGCTACTGGTAAAATTTTTACTAAACTGGACTTACGTGAGGCCTATTACAGGGTCAGGATTAAAGAGGGGGACGAATGGAAAACCGCTTTTAACTGCCCCCTTGGATGTTTTCAATTTAAAGTCCTCCCTTTTGGTCTTCAAGGTGCGCCTTCTGTGTTTATGCAACTGATCAATGAGGTTCTCCACGAACACCTTTACAAAGGAGTTATTGTCTATATTGATGACATAGTTGTTTACTCACAAACACTTGACGACCATGTTAAACTGGTGCGTTCTGTCCTAAACAAACTACGTTCCGCTGAACTATACGCCAAACTGTCCAAATGTGAGTTTCACCAGGAAACAATTGACTATTTGGGTTATCGCATTTCTTCGGAGGGAATTGAGATGGATCCTGCTAAAGTTAAAGCGGTGATGGATTGGGCTCCTCCCCGAACTCGTAAACAACTACAGAGCTTTTTGGGATTTGCAAACTTTTACCGCCAATTTATTCCGTCGTTCGCCGACATTGCCTTACCCATTACGAACCTCCTTAAAACGAAGGGGGAAGGTAAACCTCGTCCAGGGTCCCCCCTCAAATGGACCATGGAATGCCAGGCCGCTTTCGAGAAGCTTAAACGTTTGTTTGCAGCGGAACCTGTTCTTAAACACCCCGATGTTAATTCTCCGTTTGTGGTTCAGGCGGATGCCAGTGATGTCGCTGTGGGTGCGGTCTTGTTGCAACTCAACCACCGTGGCCAATTACAACCTTGTGCCTACACCTCTCGAAAACTTTCTACAACCGAGCGTGGATGGGCCATTTGGGAGAAGGAAGCTTTTGCTGTTCGTTGGGCTCTCATGACTTGGCGTCATTTTCTCGAGGGTGCTCCCCATCCATTTGAGGTCTGGACTGACCATAAGAATTTAGAAGCTCTTACCTCCTCTCGTAAATTGTCCCCAAGACAACTTCGTTGGGCTCACTACTTCCATCGCTTCAATTTCCATCTTAAATATATTCCTGGTGGCAAGAATTTCATGGCTGATGCTCTTTCCAGACTACCACAATATGATGTTTCCAAACTCACTATTGTACAGCCCATCATGCCGCTCACTTTACCGGCTTCTCCAGTATCTACTAGAAGCCATTCCACAGTCCAAACTACTCCACCTGCAGACCTGATTGCTCGTATTAAGGATGAACTGCTTACTGATGAATGGTATTCCGCACATTCAGGTGACTGTACTATTAGAGACGATCTTCCCTGGATTGGCTCTAAGATTTATGTCCCTAGTACTTTACGGCCTTTTGTTTTGCAACGCGCACACGACTCACGATTGGCTGGCCATTTCGGTTTCGTTAAAACTGTGCACCTTGTTAAACGACAGTTCTGGTGGCCCTCGCTAAAGAAGGATGTTGAATCATATATTGCTAGTTGCCCTGTTTGTGCGGCTTCTAAACGTGCACCGGGAAAACCGCGTGGCCTCCTCCAGTCCGTGGCGACACCAGAGGTGCCTTGGAAGGAGATTTCAATGGACTTCATAGTTGACCTTCCGCCCAGTCAAGGCTATACCGTCATTTGGGTCGTTACCGATCTTTTCTCCAAACAGGTTCATTTTGTCCCCTGTTCGAAGATTCCCTCTTCCAAAACTTTGGCTCGATTATTCGTTACCCATATTTATCGTTTTCATGGAGTTCCACAGCGTATCATCTCTGATAGAGGCACTCAGTTTACGTCTCTTTTTTGGAAGGAATTTTTGAGACTCATTGGCTCCGCCCAAAGCTTAAGCTCCGCCTACCATCCCCAGACGAATGGCTCTTGTGAGAGGGCCAATTCCGTTTTGGAACAATACTTGCGCTGTTTTATCAATTTTCAACAAGATGACTGGGCTGATCTCCTGATACATGCCGAGGCGCCTATAATAACTCCGTTCACTCCAGTACAAATATGACCCCTTTTAAAATCATCTATGGACAGGACTTTGTGCCCATCCCCGAATTGCCTCATGACTCGCCGACGGTTCCCTCTTTGGCTGATTGGTCCTCTAGGCTGTTTTCGGTTCGCAAGACTTTGAACGATGCTCATGATTCGCATAAACTGTATGCTGACAGGAGACGAGCGGTTCCCCCCGCCTACAAAGTTGGTGATAGAGTTTATGTGTCTACGAAGCATTTAGATAGCCCGCAGAAATGCAGGAAACTGGGCCCCAAATTTGTTGGTCCTTTCACTATAACCAAAATCATCAGCTCTGTGTCCGTCCGTTTGGATCTCCCAAAGACCTACCGGCGCCTGTACCCGGTGTTCCACGTTCACTTATTGAAACCTGAACGCACCTCACATCTCCGCAAACTTTTGCCTGATACCCCTGCACCTACCATGGTGGACGGTCACCAGCATTATGAAGTTCGTGATATTTTGGATTCCAGAGTCCGTAGGAATAAAACTCAGTTCCTAGTCATGTGGAAAGACTTTCCCCCTTCTCACAACGAATGGGTGGATAAGGAGCATCTCAAAGCTCCTAAACTGGTACGCCAGTTCTATGCCAAGTATCCACACAAACCTTAACCCTTTCCCTCTCTCCTATATGTCGTTTTGTCTTTTCTTGTCTGTTTTCCAGGTGTAGCCTCTCGTGTTCCGCAAGATGTCCCGGATTTCTCGCTGTTCCTGGAGGAGGTCCGGATGTCAGCATCGCTAGTTCTGCTTAGCTGCCATGGCAACGGGGAGGGTGGGGGGCGTTGGGATACAAATGTTCTGCTGGTGGAAAATGTTGATGGCCGGTGTTATCTCTTGGCTAACGGTCCCGCATTCCAGGCTGGTGAAGACCTGCCCACCTGATGGTGGAGAAGAAAGTATATTGGACAATGCAAAGGGGGGGGGGTTTGGGGATTGGGATGGGCTTAAGCTTAATACTCTATGTTCGCGCCTAAACTATTCACTCTCAGCTTTACTTGGTCTGTTAACTATCGTTACTTAGTAAAAGGAGCCTTATTCATTTCAAATAATGTCTAAGTGTGGTCTTTCTTAAGCAAACGAAGAAGCAGGCCTGACAGCATCAGAGGTCGTATTCAGCTGGTTCAGACCGGGTCTGACATGTAGTGGAAGTTTGGAGAAGTTTGGAGAAGCAGCAAATACCACCACTGGCTGACTCTGCCCTCCCACCCACGCAGTTCCCTGACCTGGATTCCCTTGTTTCTCAGCTGAGCTCATTTGCGTGGCAGAGGGCATTGCTGTGCCTCAGCTGAGCTAAAGAAACAGCTCAGCTCCCTAGCTCTGAATCTGACTCCGAGGGCTCTTGGAGGGCTGCATGCGCACAAGGGAAGCGCCCTCTCATGGAACCACTAGGAAAGGACTTGGGATCCCACCACTGGGGAGCATGGCTGGGTAGGGATGGCTGAGTGGGGGTGGCCAGCTCAACACCCCCCACTGGGCATGGCTGTCTCGGGGCAGCTGGGTTGGGATGGAATAAGTTGCACCAGCTGACTCCAGGTGGGGACAATTCAGTGCCCCACAAGCTCCTCCCCTCCACAAACTGCTGGTAGCCAAGCACACACACAAACACACACACACACACACACACCACATTCCATGTTTAGTGGCTTTTAAACAAAGAGGAAAGAAGGGGCCTTCTCCCATCTGCAGGGCTTCCTCTCCTTGGCCAGGTTGCTCCTGGAGGCTGCCTGGAGGTCCCCCCACCAGTCCTGGCCCAATGCTGGCCTCCTGCCCATCCCTGGCCTTAGGGGCAGAGCCAGGGGTGTGTTTCAAAAAAAAATTACCTATTCTGTGGGAGTGGCTTGGCAGTCATGTAACTGGGTGGGCGTGGCCAACTCAATGTCACTCATCTGGAGGGGCACCTGGCCTGGCTTCTCTTTGCCCCTCCCCTCCCAGCCAGTCCTCGCCTCGCCTTGCATGCTATGGTGGGAGAGGAAGCCTTTTCAAAGTCATCTTCCCCTTGATGCTAGTCCCTAAGATGAGATGTTGCTGCCAGAAGACCGCCTGCTGTACATTTCGTAATCTTGTCTATGGCCATTCTCTTGGAAAGACTGAGTGGAGAGCCTCCCTTCCCTCCAGCCTCCATTCCTCTGAAGAAGCCCCACAGCCGCTTCCTCCTCTTTGAGAAGGGCCTTGCAAATGGGGGCAGGCCAGGGGACCCTGCCAGTATGGGGGGGCTACCAGTATGCAAACATATGGCTGATTTCCGCTACTGGTATGCCCATACCAGTCCATACCAGGAGCAATCCACTTCTGTTCCCTTCCTTCCTTCCTTCCTTCCTTCCTTCCTTCCTTCCTTCCTTCCTTCCTTCCTTCCTTCCTTCCTTCCATGGGGTGAGAGGCAGCCCTGATTTCATTGTCTCTGGCATTAACTGGCCTCCCCCCTGGTTTTGTCTTTATGCAAGCATATCTCAGATTTATTTGTTTCTTCAGCCACAGGTGCCCTGTATTCCCTCTGGGTCCAGTTTCAAGCATGGAGACCCCCAAACCTCTCAAACTAGATGATGGATTTAATACCATCTCTGCCCCTGTTATTATGAATCACATGGGGATTATTTCCCTTTCATTCCCTCCAGAGAATTTCTCAACAACCTTTGAGTCCAAGAACTGGTTGGATTCTCCAGGGATCCCTCCTGAGAGGGAGAATTATGATCAAAGGTTCAGCTCTGCTCTTTGGCCGAATCCTCCAGGGGAGACTTTGGGCAGAGAAATAGGGAGTTTAGGGACAGGCAGGGTCTGTGCTCTTGAATGTCCGTCTCTCTCCTTTGCAGGTGAAGCTGAGTGTTTCTCTGGATTTCAATCAGGAAAGACACTGGATCATTTTCCACCTTCTGAGAATCCTTTGAATCCTTCTAATTATTATTTAGGAACAGGAAAAGGATTCATTGATTCACCCCATGAATGATGGACCGCCTGCTTCTGCTTCTGATGCTGATTTTGTCCCATCCAGTCTCTGGCAAGCTGAGGATGAAATGCCCACAGAGTTTGGAGCACCAGGATGGAAAACAACCACAGAGCTTTTACAGCCCAGGAGACCATCTCATTGCTATAGTCACCAGTGGAAAGGAAACATTGCACACAAAGTTGCTTTTCAACGTGGCTCCTTCAGTTTGTTTTCCAAGATCTGTAAGTCATTCAGGGTGATGGAGTTGCCCTCCCTCCATTCTGACACTCTCCTTTATTTCTTATTTGCTCCTATATTGGAGGATGTGTCTAATTTCCTCAATGACTTTGATTTCCATGGCTTCTCTCTTTTGTCTCCTTTGGTGAAAGAGACTCAAATCCATCCGTGTTAAAAAGCTTTGGCAACAATTGGAGAAAATGATATTTGAAATGATGGAGAAAAGAATAATATTGAGATCAGAAGCTATATTATTGTTGATAATCAAGGAAACAGAACTAACAAAATATGAGAAAGAATTGATTAGAATTATGATTATAGTGGGTAGAATTATAATAGCTAGATATTGGAAATTAGATGTGAATTTTAGAATAGAAGAGTGGTATTGTGAAATGTGGAAATTAGCTTTAAATGATAAAATGACATGTGACATTAAATTTAGAAATGGCGTTTATAAAAAAGATACTTTTTGGAAAACTTGGAAACCATTTGTGGACTATGCGCTTGGAAATTTGGACGCTTCGATACCTGTACCCAGAGAACGTGGATTTTGGAGATCGTGAGGATATATCCGAAGAACCAAATCTTCGTTTCTTATGTACAGCACAGGGTGAAATATTGTATATGTATATTTTGTTGTAATGTCAAAAAAATTAATAATAATATTTTTTTTTAAAAAAAAGAGAGACTCAAATCCAAAAATGGGCCTGAAAAAAAAGTTGAAAGGGCTGCAGATTATTTTCCTCTCTCTCTTTCTTTTTGTTATATATTTATATAATCTTTGCTAAACTTCTACATCTTTTACATATACATTGTGTTTCATCTATCTATCTATCTATCTATCTATCTATCTATCTATCTATCTATCTATCTATCTATCTATCTATCTATCTATCTTTACATATCTTTTATCTCTATTAATTCCATACATTACATCTTTTATATATATTTGATTCTCTTATGTTTCTTATTTTGGACTATTTGTGTATACAATCTATTCTATACTTTCCCCTCTTGTTAATTCTGAGGTTTTGTATTTATTTTATGGTTCCTTGATCTTTTTTCTTCCCTTTATTGCTTTCCTTTCTTCCCTCCTTCCTCTAGCCCATTGTAGCCTAAGTCCCACACTAAGTAGCCCTCGGATTCCTCTTTGTCTTTTAGCTCTTTTGTGAGATTATTTTCCTCTCTCGGTTCAATCCTTCATTTCTCACTTGAATCGTGAATTTTATTTGAAGTGGTGGTTGAACCACTTGTTCTTGCTGTACCTCAGCCAATCTCCATATTTGTGTAACTGATCATTGCTTTTGGATCAATGTTGGCCTAAGGCTCAGGAGGCTTCTGGAGGCTTATATGTATTATATATAACAAAAGTATTTCTTGTTTGCTGTTGATTATAACATTTTTTTACAATAGGAATTCCAATGGGTTCGTTTATGGCTTACAATTCTTTTTCAACATCCCAACAGTCAACAAGAATTCTCATCTCCTGCACAATCTCACACTGGGCTACAACATCCATAACAACCATTGGAGCACTTTCCGCACTTCAGATGCCTTGCTGGACATTCTCTCCACTGGAGAAGCCAATTTCCCCAACTACAGCTGTGGAAGGAAGAAGAACCTTCTGGCTCTTCTTGATGCAGCTAGCAGGGACATCTCCATCCAGATGTCAACATTAGGAGGCACCTACAAAGTCCCACAGGTTTGTGTGGGTTTTTCTCCATTTTCTTACACTGAGGCTAGAAGAACCAAATGTGCAGGTACAGATCAGGTGAAGCCTGGCTCAATAGCAGGAACTGTGAGAGGGATCTGGGAATCTTAGGGGACAATCTCTCAACTGTGAGCCAACAATGTGTGGCAGCAACCAAAAAAAGCCATTGCAATCCTAGGCTGCATCAACAGAAGGAGAGAATCCAAATCACGGGAAGTATTGGTAGCGCTTTATAAAGCCTTAGAAAAATGGAATAGGGTGTTTAGGGTGAACCTTTTTGGCACAGAGTCGTCTTGTCAGGGATGCAATCTGGAAGAGGAGTTGCCCAATGTGCCTGTCGGTGCATACATGCGCACCAGGCAACTCCTCTACCGGTTTCTGGCATGCATGCATGTGATGATCAACTGGCTGGAACGCATGTGCTCACAGAAACAAGAAGAGCAGCTCTTCCATTTCTGGCACTGCAGTGCACACAAAGGCCAGCTGATTGTTACATGCACATGCGCACCAGAAACCCAGAAGAGAAATGGGCAAGACCCTGCATGCCAGGCGACATGGGTCTGCATGCCACTTAGCCCGAACTGAGAAGCTGAGGCAGAGGGCGCCATTTTCCCCTCCTGGGGCCTCCGTGCATCCTGTTTTTCCCCTCCAGAAGTCCTCTGCTGGCCCAAAACCTTGGTCTTACTTTGCAGTTCCAGTCCGTGGGGCTTGCGAAGGAAAGGCCTGGGCTCAGCCGGCAGGTGTGAGCCGGGGTGGTGGTGGTGGAATGATATGGGAGGGGCAGCCTTGTGGTCCCACGTGGGACGAGGTCTCCTTCAGACTGGAAACAGAGCAAAGGAAACTCTGTCCCCCCACTTGCTTTGTCCTGTTTCCCCCACTGGAAAGAGCTGTTTGCAACCCACAAGGAGGGGATCCTTTCCTAAGAGCTCCCAATTGAAGGATCCCAATGTGCCCCTGAGGAATCTGAGGGTGGGGAAGGCCATGGGGGTCCTAGTGATAGAAGAAACCCTCAAGGCCTCCCCAACCCACTCAGATCTGTCCTGCTTCTCCCTCCCTTCCTGCAACAAGGACTCCCTGACTTTGCAAACCTCTCTCTCCTCTCTTGTTTCTTGGCTTCTTGTCTCATGGAGCAGCTTCCAAGTAAATGGGGCCAGAGAGAGACAGGGAGGGTAAGAGAGCAATCTGTGTGTGTGTTTGTGTCTTTGTGTGTGTGAGGGCACCGAAACTGCTGCCAATGGTGTGGGCGACACCTGAGCAGAGAGGCAGGGTGTGTGTGTACATTCCTCCCCATTCAAGCAGGGCCTCTCATTCACCCCCCAGCACAGTTGGAGCATGGAGGCTGCTGCCCCCTAAGCACCATGATTGCCCCCTCCCCAGCCAGCCCCACCTGACCTGCTCCCTGCCGGCTCCTGCAAAGCCTCTTCATTCTCCTCCTGCTCTTCTTCACCATTGTCATTGTCCTTCCTGCCCAAGTGGCAGTGGGTTCCACAGGACAGGCTCTCATTTCTGCCCTGAAGCAGTGAACTCTGGTGGGCTGGAAGTGAGTGTGAATGGCCTGGTCCAAAACAGGAAAACCTGGACTTTTTGTACCCATTTTGGCCCTGGAAAGCCTCCTGCACCAAACTGGAAGCAGAAATAAAAAATAAAGCCCTTGCAACTGTTAGAAGGCCGAAGGAAGCCTCCAACTGAGGGAGGAAGCACTGGGGAGGAGGGGGGTCCAGGCGATTCACACTCACTTCCAGCCCAATGGAGTTTCCTGGGCAATGCAAGCGCCACCCCCATCCCACACACAGCATACTCACAGGTCCCTCGATCCTGGCCCTCGGCAGAGGCCCAAAAACCAGCTGGCCGGCAGGAGGTAGACCTGCATGTGGATGCTAGTGGAGCTGGGCTGGGGCGGCCTGTGTGCCGGGAGAGAGGGCTCTGCGTGCCTCAGTTTCCCCTTCATGGCTCTCATCCTTTCAATTCCTTTTTCAGATCAATTATTTCACAGCTTCAGAGGCTCTGAGTGATAAAAGTCGATTCCCCTTTTTCCACCAGATGGACCACAAAGAAGGATTCCAGTACCCAGCAATTGTCCAGCTGCTCCTCCATTTCAGATGGACCCTGATTGGCCTCTTTGCTTCAGACACAGAGAAGGGAGAGGATTTCATGAGGATTTTCCCTCCTGTGCTTGTCAGGAGTGGAATTTGTGTGGTTGTATCACAACGATTGTCAAAGACTGGACATACAGAAGCCCTCAGGGATTCCCTCTCTAAGTGGAGACAAGTCAACGTCTTTGTTCACTTAATGGAATATGAGTTCATTTGGGAGAGAATTCTTCCCTTCCATTTAACATTTATGCGTCTCCCAGGACCCATTGAAGGGAAAGTCTGGATCCTCACAAATTTTGCAGGGTATAAAATGAACAAGCGCAGACTTCTCACATACCTCCATAGTATTTGGAACTTTGGTTATCAGGGAAAAGAAAGGCCAAGAGATTCTGCCTATGAAGCTTTTTTCTTTGTGGAAGAGAAGTTTCAAGATCTTTATTTCCACTGTTCTCTTTCAAAGAACGTCTTTTCTGTCAAAGGCCGCAGAAGATACACCCAGAAAGCCCCACTGGAGACCCAAAGGAAAGGGGGGAGATTATGGGGCCCAAATGACTACCAACCTTACAGTTTCATGAAGACTTTGGCCCATGCGATGAATGCCGCCTATTCCTCCAGATCGAGGAGGGGAAGGAAGGAGGGAGAAAAGAGGTTGGGGTCTCCAAGGCTGCAGCCATGGCAGGTATGGGGCAGTGGTGGGTTTCCAATTTTTTTAGAACCTACTGTCTAGCTGTGGCCTATTTTGTGGGCGTGGTTTGGCAGTCATGTGACAGGGTGGGAGTGGCCAACTTGTAAAATGTGCTGAAACTCATTTAACAACGCTCTTGCTTAGCAACCAAAATTTTGGGCTCAATTGTGATGATAAATTCTCTTTCTTTCTTTCTTTCTTTCTTTCTTTCTTTCTTTCTTTCTTTCTTTCTTTCTTTCTTTCTTTCTTTCCTTTTTTTCCTTTCTTTCCTTTTTTACTTTCTGCCTTCCTTTCCTTTCCTTCCCATTGGGTTACTGGCAGCGGCAGGCCAGGCTTACTTCTGGGTCCGTCGATGGAACCCCCTCTCACCGGTTCTCTAAATTTCACCATCCGGCTCTTGCGAGTAGGTGCGAGCCTGCAGAAGCCCACCACAGGTATGGGGGTCCCGATATGGATCCATTAATCTTAGATCCTTTGGAGGAGGAATCCAGAGGAGAAGGAGGAGAACCTTCTCAACAGAACTGGCCAATTTAATTACTCAGGGAATTAATGGTTTCAAAGAGTAGATTCCATGGCATTTTTATATTAAACACTACTAATTTGAAAATGCTGTATTCTTTTTTAAATAAATCCCCTTATTTGTGGGTTTGTGATGAGCCTGGTGGAATTCCACCTTCCTTCCGTCCTCATTGCAGGTGGGTCTGTGTGCAGCTGGAGAGGCAGCTAAGCCCCTCTATTCTCCTCCAATGAAAGGGAGCCTGGTGTGGATCTGGATGTTTTGTTGGGAGAACAGGGCAGGTGAAACTGAGGAGATGCAAAGAGTGGAAATCAAATAGAAAGACGAGATAGGCAGCATTCACTAACAGCCAGCAAAGGAGCAGCTGGAACCTCTCCAGGGATGCTCCGTGTGAGGGACGGAGGCCGTCTCCAGATGACCAGGGATCTCTGTCACAACGGCTGCTTCTGTCTTCTCCAAAGGCCGACAGAAAACGGAGTCTGGCTTCAGACCATAGAGTTAGGCTTCTCTTCCCCGGCCACTAAGTGGGGCTGGAGCAACAATAGCACAAGAGTTCCATGTTGTGGCATGACAACCTTTGTAAATTTGGAGGAGACCCTGAGACCATCTAGCCCACCCCCTCCTCTCTGCGGATTCCCAGTTGAAGCTTCTCTGACTGATGGCTGCTCATTCTTTTCATTCAGACAATCCATGAAGAGGAGACTGAACTTCTCTGCTTTCCTGGCTCAGCTCTAAAACAGCTCATCCTTTTCTCCTCTTTTTCTCTCTCATTCGGCTAAAATCTCCTCTCTTGTAAATGGATTCATTTTTCCACCTCTGACACTCTGGAATAATAGTGAGCAGATCTTACACTCATGTGTAACAGAAGTCAGTGATTGGAAGAGGGCTGGATCCAGTGGGGGGATTCAAAAAAGTTTACTACCAGTACTGTGGGCGTGGCTTGGTGGTCATGTGATTGGGTGGGCATGGCCAACATGACATCACTCACATCAAAGGGAACCTTGCCTGGTGTCTCCTTGCCTCAACAAGATACAATTTCTCTGTCTGTTTATTTACTGCTACTGACCATTCAAAATATGCAATTTAATCCTATGTATAAATGCCATATGTGTGCATACATATTACATAGTATAGTGTGTGTATAGGCACGCAAAATGATGCACACACACACACACACACACACACACACAAAGCTCTTCTAAAACTCTACACATTCAACCTCACTTTCTGCATTTGGAAAAACACACCCAGAATCCACTTTCTGCCACACCTTTAACTGTAACTTCTGCCCATGAGAACATTACAGAGGCCTTCAGATGCTCTTCCCTCTCCTGCACATGACTGTCAGAGCCAGGAGATGTCATGGATTGAGTAAAATGTGGCAAAACTCACTTAACAACACTCTTGCTTAGCAATGAAAATGTTGGGCTCAATTGTCATAAGTCAAGGACTATCTCTGCCTTCCTCTGCATGGCAGCCTTGTCCTAGTAAACCCCTTCCTTTTTCTGGCAATTTCTCCAAAATATTCCAGAGGTTATAAGGTTGTAGGGGGTTGGACTACATGACCTCCGAGGTCCCTTCCAGCCAACTGTGCTGTTTCAAAGAGTCTTCTGAAGCCAGAGTTCTTTCCTCTCATTTTCTCTCTCTCTCCCTTCATCCCTCCCTCCATGTATCTATCTATCCATCCAACTATATCTCATTCACTTTTTCCTCCCTCCCTCTTTCTTTCTATCCCTTTTTCTTTCTTCCCCTTTTCTTTCTTTTTTCTTTTCTTTCTTGTCTCTCCCTTCTCTCTCCCTTTCTCTCTCTCTCTTTCTTTCTTCCTTTCTCTCTTTTTTAAATTATTTTTTATTTTTAGTTTTCAGAACAAACACAACACAAAAAATAAAAACAAAGAAACAAAAAAAACCCTCTTTCCTTACGTACTGTGTATCAATTGGTTACAAAGCGAGTAAATAAATAAATAATTCTTTCTTCCCCCATGCATTCCTTTCACCGTCACCTGTAATTTATGCAAATTCTAGTATTTTAAATCGACTATATTTGGGCATATTACCATCCTCATATCCCCATTCTCATTTCATTGCGGTTTCTTTCCTTTCTGTCAGTAGTACAGTGCGAGATTGAATAAATTAACCCTTTTTCCACCTTCTAGTTAGGATCTTTTTCTTCACTTCAGTTCCTCATCGTTCTTTTTCCCTTTTTCTAACCATTTTTTTTGTTTCCAACAGGTTTTATTCATTTTGTCATTTTACAAATATTTCCCTCCCTCCCCCCACCCCCTCCCTGACTTCCCAGAGCAAAATACAGGATTTAACATCTAACAATCATTTGCTAACATTAGCTAACTATCTATAGTTTCCAATCCCTAACTTAACCCTTTAACTCTCCTTTTTTCAATTATATGTGAATATAGTTCCCTTCATTCATAAGCTATTTTAAACTTGTTAGTCTTATATTTGTTTTGAATATATTCAATCCATCTTTCCCATTCCAGTAAATATCTTTCTTGAGAATAATCTTTCAAGTATGCTGAGATTTTTGCCATTTCTGCTAGATTGACTACTTTTAATGTCCACTCTTCAATAGTCGCCAAATCTTCCTTCTTCCAGTATTGCGCCACCAAAAGTCTAGCTGCAGTTATTAAATTTAATATCGGACTCTATAACCGTACAATCTATTATTATACCCAACAAAAACAACTGTGGGGTAAACTTGATCCTCTTTTTCAAAATATTCTGCATAATCCTCCATATTTTTATCCAGAATGCTTTGATTTTCTTACACGTCCACCATAGCCACAGCCGTGGCCAGGAGGGCGTTTTACCAGGTTCGCCTGGTTCGCCAGTTGCGCCCCCTATTGGACCGGGATGCCCTTCGCACAGTCACTCATGCTCTCGTGACATCCCGACTGGACTATTGTAACTCTCTCTACATGGGGCTCCCCTTGAGGTGCACCCGGAGGCTGCAGTTGGTCCAGAATGCAGCCGCGCGAGCAATAATGGGTACCACAAGGTACACCCATGTAACACCGCTCTTGCGCGAGCTGCACTGGCTACCTGTAGTTTTTTGGGTGCGCTTCAAGGTGCTAGTCATCATCTTTAAAGCGCTCCATGGCTCGGGACCTAGCTATCTGCAGGATCGGATTCTGCCTCATACTTCCTCACGGCCGATTCGCTCCCACAGAGAGGGACTTCTCCGGGTGCCGTCCACTAGACTTTGTCAGCGGGCGACGCCCAGGGGAAGGGCTCTCTCTGTGGTGGGCCCTGCCCTCTGGAACGACCTCCCCCCCGATATTAGAACTACCACGGACCTCCGTTCCTTCCGTCTGAAATTGAAAACGCACTTTTTCTGCCTGGCCGGCCTAGGGTAGCCTCTTACCATAGTATTATTGGGTTTAGGGTTTTAGTGATTGGTTTTGGGGAATTTTAGCGCAGGGTCTTATTGTTTAATGTGTTTTTTAACTGTTTTGTATATCTATGTATATTTATTGTTTTAATTTCCCTGTGCACCGCTCCGAGTCCCCTTGGGGAGAGGGAGCGGTCTAGAAATTAAATATAAAAAAATAAAATAAATAAATATATGATAATAGGTAGCATCTTCACTTTCACATGTTCAACATTTCGGTTGGAGATTCGGGTACACACACGATAGTTTTTTAGGATCTAGGCGCCATCTATAAAACATTTTATAAAAATTTTCTCTTAAGCTTTGTGCTTGTGTAAATTTCACGTTTCTAACCCATATTTTTTCCCACGTTTCCATCATTATTGGTTCTTGAAAGTTTTGTGCCCATTTTATCATACAATCCTTAACTAATTCTGTTTCTGAATCTATTTCAATTAAGACATTATATAATCTTTTTATATGTGGCTGACTCTGGTCTCTAATTTTTTTACTAAATTTTCTTCATTCTGCATGATGCCAATTCTTTGATCTTCTTTCCACCTGGCTTGGAGCTGTCCATACTGAAACCATGTATAAATTATCTTTTCTTCTTTCAATACATTTAATGGCTTCAGCTGCAATTTACCCTTTTCCATGTTAAGAAGCTCTTTATAGGTGATCACCTCTTGTTTTTGTTCTATACTTATATTCTCTATTGCATGTCTACATATTGCTCATATGGGTATTTTATAATTCAACTTATATTGATCCTTTTCCAAACTCTGAAAAGCGCATACCTAAGTATGTGACTTTTAAAAGTCTTGTCCACTTTTTTCCCATATAGTAAATATGCATGCCAGCCATATAACAATTCATATCCTTCAATATTCAATATTCTTTCTCCTGTTAAGTTAAACCAATCACTGATTACTGATAAAACAACTGCCTCATAATATAATCTTAGATTAGGCATTTTGAGACCTCCTCTTTCACATGTATCCTGTATTATTTTTTGTTTTATTCTCAGTATTTTCCATTCCCATATAAATTTATTAAGCCCCTTTTGCCATTCTTTCAAATTTACATCTTTTTAAAGTATTGGTATCATTTGAAACAAAAATAAGAACTTAGGTAAAACGTTCATCTATTCTTCCCAGCAATGACAATTGTAATTTTTTCCAAGTCTCCAACTCTTTCTGTATTTTATACCATAACACTTCATAATTATTTTTATATGATTTCCCATTTGAAGCTGTGATATATATACCCCTAAATATTTAACCTTTTTCACTATTTCAAATCCCGTTAGTCTTACTAATTCTTCTTTATGTTGCGTGGTCTTATTTTTAGTTAGTATCTTTGTTTTTTGTTTATTTATTTTAAAGCCAGATTCTTTTCCATATTGATTGATTATGTCCATTAAACCTATAACCGATTGTACCGGTTGAGATAAGGTAACAACCAGGTCATCTGCAAATGCTCTCAATCTATAATCATGGTGTCTAATTTTGATTCCCTTTATATCCTTTGAACCCCGACGATGTCGTTGAGGTTATGTCCCGGTGCTTGGAGGCCGTACGGATCTGGATGGGTAGTAACAAACTCAAGCTCAACCAATCCAAGACGGAGTGGCTGTGGCTTCCGGCACCCCGGTTCAGCCAGATTATTCCAACTCTGGTCATTGGGGGCGAAACACCGGCCCCCGTGGAGAGGGCGTGCAATTTGGGTGTCCTCCTGGACTCCCGGATGTCTATGGAGGACCATATGGCAGCCGTGGCCAAGGGGGCGTTCCATCAGGTACACCTGATGCGCCAATTGCGCCCCTTACTGGACCGGGATGCCTTACGCACAGTCACTCAAGCACTCGTCACCTCTCGACTTGACTACTATAATGCTCTCTACATGGGGCTTCCCTTGAGGTGCACTCGAAAGCTGCAGTTAGTCCAGAATGCAGCCGCGCGGGTGATTACGGGAGTGCCCAGACACTTCCACATAACACCAATCCTGCGCGAGCTGCACTGGCTTCCTGTGGTCTTTCGGGTGCGCTTCAAGGTTCTGACGACCATCTTTAAAGCGCTCCATGGCTCGGGGCCTAGTTATATGCGAGACCGCCTCCTGCCCCATGCATCCCTCAGACCGATATGCTCCCACAGAGAGGGCCTCCTCAGGTTGTCGTCGGCTGGACATTGCCGACTGGCGACACCCAGGGGAAGAGCCTTCTCTGTGGTGAGCCCAGCCCTTTGGAACGACTTACCCCCTGAACTTCGCACCATCTCCGACCTCCGCCTCTTCCGCAAGTGTCTAAAGACACATTTGTTCCATCTAGCCGGCCTAGCGTAACCTCCATCCTTGACTTTTAGATAGTTTTAAACTTGGGAATTTTAATTTGGTTTTTAGCGCAGGATATTATTTAAATAAGTTTTTTTAAAAATTTATATGTTTTTGTATGTATTTTTAGTATTCCTGTGCTGTGTATTTTTAATATTCCCTGGGTCCGTTTGGAGAAGGGCGGGGTATAAATTTAATAAAGAAAGAAAGAAAGAAAGAAACCCCGTATTTTATTCAGTAACTATACTAAAGTTAAAATAAACAATAATGGAGACAGAGGGGATCCCTGTCTTGTCCCTTTTTCAATTTTGAAAGTCTCTGTTACACTATTATTAACTATTATTTGTGCTGTTTGTCTCTGGTATATTGCCCTAATAGATTGTGTAAAGTACTCTCCACACTGCATCCTTTCTATCATCTTCAATAAAAATTGCCAATTCAATCGATCAAATGCCTTCTCGGCATCCAAAAAGATAAACGCCGCAGGGACTTGGTTGTTTCTTTCCAAATATTCCAATAAATTTACAATATGCCTTACATTATTTCTCATTTGTCTCCCACATAAATCCGGATTGATCATTATGAATCATTTGTTGCATTACTATCATTAGCCTATTTGCTAATATTTTAGCAAAAGTTTTATAATCCGTATTTAAAAGTGATATTGGCCTATAATTCTTTGGTTGTCTAAGATCCTTCGGGGTCAGTGAGATAAAGGCTGTTCTCCATGATGGAGGCACCTCACCTCCCATTTGAATTTTACTAAATAATTCCTTAAGAGGTTCCACCATTTCTAACAGTAAATTTTTATAATACGTAGCTGTCAACCCATCTGTTCCTGGAGCCTTACCCCCTTTTTCTAACCATTGATACCACAGCTCCCAATTTCCCCCCCTCCTCTTTGTGTTCATTTTTTTAGTAATTGAGATAACATATCTAATTCGGCACAATCGGTTATCTTGTGTATTAGGCTTTCTCCTGACGGAATGTTGGGGTCTTTCCACCTTTGTGCAAGGAGCATCCTTGCCACGGTTAGCACATACGTGATCAGGTACTTGGTTTTTTTACTCATTGGGTCTGGCAAGATTCCCAGGAGGAAGAGCTCTGGCCTCCTATCCACTTGAATCCCTGTTATCTCCTGCACCCATCTCCTTACTCTATCCCAGGATACCTTCACCTTTGGGCAGGTCCACCACATATGGTCGTAGGTCCCCCGCTTGGCCCCACACTTCCAGCAGGCCGATGATAAATTGGAAAAGATCCTAGCAAGTCTGGCTGGCGGCAAATGCCACCGATATAACATTTTATATTGGTTCTCTTTATAGGACGAAGCCAATGTGGCTTTGATATTTTTATTCCAAATTCCTCTCCACTTAGTCGTATCAATTTCACACCCAAAGTTTTTAGCCCAGGCAGTCAGAGGTTCCCTCATCACGTCTTCTTCCTCTACCTTCCAGAGTAGCATCAGCTTATAAGACTTTGTTATAGTTTTTTGGTCATTAGTTAATACGAGTTTAGTTCTTTTCTATCTCTTTGTATTCCTTCCTTTCCACCTTCCAAAGCCAGGAGACCCACCTGAAACAAAAACTCCTTGGATGAAACCAACCATTTTACACACACACACACACTCACACACACACACACACACACACACACTTCTCCAATCAGCTCTGCTCCTCGATTCATTGTTTGCTTTTAGTGGTGGGCCAATCACCAAAGTCCTTTCCAAGCGCCTGGCAGCATCGCTCGCCTCCCAGGAAAGTCCGGCTGACTAAGTAGATTAACTGTGCAGGCAGCAGTCTTCCTCTCGCCTCTTCCATGCAAGCTTCTCTCTCTGGAGCAGCCACAGGAGGGGGATTTATGGGGAGGTGGAAGGGTGGGCAGCTTCCTTGCACTGCAAAGTTGGAATGGGAGGAAAGAGAGAGAGAGAGAGGAATCAGAAGCTGTTATGGCCAGGCGGGGCCATAAAGGGAGCAGGAGCTCTGCTGTGAATGGAGGGGAGAAAGTTTGGCTTCTCTCTGCCATTCAAGCATTCGAGGGCTGCAGCAGAGAGAATCCCCACTTTTCTCTCTCCCTCCGTTCACAGCAGAGCTCCTGCAGCCTCTCCCCCCACACGCTGCCCAGTTATGGGCCCAGCCTCCTCTGCCCTGCAGCATTGGGGGGGGAGGGGTTCCTCTGTCTGAGGGGGGGGGGTAGAATTTGGTTGCAGAAAGGCCAAGGGGGGAGGCAGCCTTGGAGGGCCTTTTCTGCTTGGCCGGCCTAGGTTAGTCTTCCGTCTTTTGATAGGGTTTTAGGGGTTATAGTGTAATTTAATTTAGGGGATGTTTAATTCGTATTTTAATTATTTATCTATTTATGTATTTTATATTGGTTTTTAATTTCCCTGTGCACCGCTCCAAGTCCCTTTGGGGAGAGGAGGCGGTATATAAATAAAATTTATTATTATTATTTATTATTATTATTATTTTCATCCTTCCCCTTTTCCTCTCAGCTCTGCAAAACCAGAAATCTCCCCCCCCCTCCAACCAGCCACTGAGACTGTGCAGGGGGGAGAAGGGGGGGGGCAGGAGAAGATCCTGGGACAAGAGGAGAAAATCGGAGGGATCCCAATTCTGCAGCCAGGGGAGTTTCTGCAGAGGGGAGGGGGAGGGAGGGAGGGGGCAGCTCCCAAAGGCCTTGGAGCCAGAATCCGGCAGCTGCATAAGGGGAGAGAGAGAAACCCAGGAAGGATCCTCACTGACTTCTCAGGCTGAGAAAAGAGCTGGGGGGAGATTTATTCTTTCAGGCTTTCCAAAATGTCTTCATCTCCCATTACAATCGAGAAGAACTAGAACATCTGGAGTAGGGGGGATGTTCAAAAAAATGTACTACCGGTTCTGTGGGTGTGGATAGATTGGGGGGGTCTTGTGCCGTTGTGCGCAATGTCCACATCCACTTTGTCAATTATATTTTCTCTATATTTTGATATTTTTTCCTCAAACGTCTTCACTCACTCATGAAGACAATGGCCGTATTTGTATCCTATTTAACCACATGTGGAGATGAGACAATTGTAGAAGAAAGATTCAATGTGGGATAAGAAACAAAGTTTTCTGTTTTTCAAATTCCTGGATGTTCCCATTCTAGTTTCATCCCTTTCTGAAGAAGAATGAACATTGGAATATTTCTGAGATAAAAATGTACTTGGACCAAAATGGAGAAATAAAAGCACATCTGGCCATTGAGGCCTTCTTAGTTCTCCCCAAGGAAGATCTCAGGAGAGAAGATGTGGCGTATTTTATAAGAGAGAGACTTTCTATCAGACAAGATGCTCTTTCACAGCTAAAGTTGCTCAATAAGGTGGGAGAAATTTTGGTGTCTTTTCCCTCTTTGCCAAAGCCTGAGGTCCCATTTCAAGTGGGCAAATCCTATAGCCATGATGGGGAACCTATGGCACGCGTGTCAGAAGTGGCACACAGAATCTTCTTTCCTGGCACACGGAGCCATCATCAGTTGCTCTTCTGGGTTCAGGCGTGGCAGTCAGCTGGTCCTCACACGCATTGGAGAGCCAGAAAGTGAAAGAGGACCCACCCAGTGCGCATGCGCACACCAGGAAAGTGATCTTTGTTTCCAGTGCACAAATGCGCATGAGCCACTTAGGGTTTTGGTTTCTGGTGTGCATGACACGCCCCAAAACCACCAACAAAAAGAGCAGCGGCCATGTGAGACAATTGTAGAAGAAAGATTCAATGTGGGATAAGAAACAAAGTTTTCTGTTTTTCAAATTCCTGGATGTTCCCATTCTAGTTTCATCCCTTTCTGGAGAAGAATGAACATTGGAATATTTCTGAGATAAAAATGTACTTGGACCAAAATGGAGAAATAAAAGCACATCTGGCCATTGAGGCCTTCTTAGTTCTCCCCAAGGAAGATCCCAGGAGAAGGATTCTGGCGTATTTTAAAAAAGAGAGACTTTCTTTCAAACAAGAGACTCTTTCACAGCTAAAGTCGCTCAATAAGGTTGGAGAAATTTTGGTGTCTTTGCTCTGTTTGCCAAAGCCTGAGGTCCCATTTCAAGTGGGCAAAGCCTAGAGCCGTGATGGGGAACCTATGGCATGTGTGGCAGAAGTGGCACACAGAACCATCTCTCCTGGCATGCAGAGCCATCACCAGTTGCTCTTCCAGGTTCGGTTGTGGCAGTCAGCTGGTCTTCATGCGTATTGGAGTGCCGGAAAATGGAAGAGGAGCCACTAACAAAAAGAGCAGCGGCCATGCGTGCCCAAAGGCCCAGAGAGGAGATCCTGGCCATGGCTTCTTAGCAGAGCAGAGCTGTGGTCAGGGCTTCCCTCCCTCCCCACCTGAGGGGGCTTCTTGCGTGGCCCCAGCCCTCCAGATCTGTTGCCCCTGCACAGCCACAAAAGTGGAGCAGCAGCAGCCACTGCAACTGCGAGCCGAACCTCGGCCGGAGTCTCCAACAGCTGGTGCTACGAGGGGCGAAGGTGCAGCAGTGCGAGGGGCCTCAGGAGGGCTGGAGGAGAGCGCAGTTCCTCCCTCCCCCTCCCACCTACAGGCTCCATGTCCATCCCAGGCCTCCCCCTTTCATCCAAGGGAGGGGATTTTGAGTGACACCCTTCCCTGAATGTTCACCTTTCTTCACCCCACCTGATTCTCTCTTGCCTCTACCCCATAGCTCCCTCCCCATGGATTCCTCCCTCCCTCCCTCCCTCCCTCTCTCTCACACACATACACCAACCGTGGGGATTCTTCTAGCCCCTCCCATAAACTGGCCCCAACTCGACTGGGGCAGCCAAAAAAACCTGAAGGGCCTTTCATCTAATTACACAGAGCTTCCTAGAAATGGTCCATTTGGGGGGATTTGGGAAGGGGAGGACCTGAGAGGGAGGGGACGGGTGGGGTCAGCCTGGTTGGGGGCTCTGCAGTGACCCCCTCTGCCAGACCCCCACAGGGGAACCTCTGAGGGGCTTTCCTGGAGAGCCGGCAGCTTCTGCCTTCCCCCTGAGCAACAATTGAAAAGGTCAACTTGCCATCTGGAGAGAGAGAGGGAGAGAAAGAGAGAGAGGGGGGGAGGGATGGAGGCAGAGAGAGAGAGGGAGGAAGGGAGAGAGAGAGAACACACAAGGTGCTTTTATAGCCAGTAATAAATGTACTTGGGGGTCTCAGAGGGTCTGTGAAGCCAAGCGAGGCTCTCCCGCAGCCTTTCAGGAAACAGCCTGGTTTCATTGGTCCTTGGATGGGAAGGGTTGGGAGGGGAAGCTGGGGGGCTGCTAGGCTGGGGACAAGCGCTTGCCCAACTCTGCCCCCCTGCCAGCGTCTCTCAGGTGGGACTTGTGGGGGCGACACACCACCCCCTGGTCCTCTTGCCCTCCAAGTCAGCTGCCAGGATAAACGCAGCTCTCTCTTCCTCCAGATTCCCTCAAAGTCTGGGGACACCTCGGATCCTCTGGCTTAATGCCCCCTGCCTTCCTTTGTCCCCTCCCCAATGCTCTTGCTCTGCCTTAAACCCCCCTGGCATTTCCCCCCTCTCTCCCCAACAAACACGCATGTATCTCCCTCCAATCTGAGCCATTGCAGGGCTTTGAGGGGAAGGCAGCCAAATGGCTTGGAGTATATTCAAGAGTAACAGATGTGTTTGATGGAGGGGGGGGGGGGAATATCAATGTTGTAAAAGAAAGTATGTCCCCCTCACTCAGCCCCTCCCCTCCTTCCTCCCTCCCCCCACCCTTCCCCCAACCTCCAGCTCCCCCACTGATTCCCCTGCCCTTCATTTTGCACTGCAGTTCTGCTCTTGTGGCGTCTTTGTCTTCTCCAAGGTTTAAATTACACAGCAGGGCAGTCCCCCCCCCAAAAATTTTTTTTAGATTACGTTGAATGCTCCTGTCCTCCCCTCCCCCCATAGGCTGGTCCTGCTGGGACCTTCATCCACGGGGACCATCAGACCCACATCCACCAGCCCCCATCTCCACAGCTCCTCACACATGGAGACTCTCCCTTGGATGAAGTGGGGGGAGAGGGGGGGCTGTGGTGGCTTATTTCAAGGCCGGGAAGGGATTCTGGCTTTCCAGTGGAGGGAGGGGGCATTTTCCACCCAACTTTCTCTCCCTGTCCAGGGCTGCAGAACCGGATCCTCAGTGGGGACGTCCTGCCACCCTGATGGGGATCAGGTGGGCGGGCAGGGAAGCACAAGGACCCCCAAAATGTGGAACTGGCGCAGGCACACCAGGCAGCTGGTCTTACTGTGCACATGTGTGCCAGAAACCGGTAGACCACATGACTGGTGCACATATGCATATCAAAAACCAGACGATTGCCTACTTTTCAGTGTGTGTGCACGCAAGAACCCATATTGCCACAGTGGGGCCAAAAATGTTTGTGCATGCTCCCATTTTGGCACTTGTGATTTTTACAATGACAATAAAGATTATTATTATTATTATAAAAGATTCGCCAACACTGCTCTAGACTATTAAGTAGAAAAGTCCTTTATTGCAATATGAAATTCCAAAAGCAAAAGGGAGGAAGTAAATGAAGAATCTGCCAGATGTTCTACCTCCTGCATGTTTAGAAGGAGTCAGAGGTTTCCTGTCTACCTCAGTGAAGACCAGAGGCTCCTTGTCTCCATCCATTTCTCCCTCCGTTTTCCATGGACGAAGAGTCCTAACATCTTTTCTTTGGAGGGGACCTTCTCCACTCAGGAAGGTGGGTCACCCTGAGGAAAATGGGAGGCTTTGTGGAACTGGATCCACCCAGAACATTTTGATGAAAGTGCAAGTTAAATGATAGATCGAAGCTCATCTGGTTTTTTATATTTAATTTTAACCTGCAGAATTTCTTATCTAAAAGGAAGCAAATCAAAAAGACTTTGAAGGAGGGGCTGGGAAGAGATGGGAGGAGGGGGTGGCAGACTGAGCAAGCTTTACTAACAGCAGAGGAAATCTCTCTCCTGCTTCTTAGTTTGGACTTGTGCTGCTAAGTTCACCTTCCTAGGAACATCTGAGTTCTTTGGAACTGGATGAATTGTGTGAGGTCCACCTTCTGAAAGACCTTGCAATTCTCTGTATATTGGATCCTCCCCTTGAGGATCACTGAGAAGGAGTCACTGGTCCATAATGTGGTGCTGTGGATAGTTATGGTGGGGAACTCATTACACAAATATTCTGCCAGTCATGTAGATCAATCAATCAGAATAGAGCTGGAAGGAACCTTAGAGGTCATTTAGTCCTACACCCTGCTTAAGCAGGAGACCCTGTACCAGGTGAAATTCAAACATTTTTCCCTAAAGGTTCTGTGGGTGTGGCTTGGTGGGGAGGGTCATGTGACTGGGAGGGCATGGACAACATTTTTTTTAACCTTCTAAAAGCATTTTTAAACTACTGTTTCTCCTGAACTGGTAGTTAAAAATGCTTTAAAAAGTAAAAGAAAATAGTCTAACGATCAGCTGTGTGAAAATCAGCTGTGCTGCGTAATTGTCGGAACTTTGCTTTTTACTTTTTAAAGCACTTTTTGCTACCAGTTCAAGTGAACTTCCCAAACCGGTAGAATTTCATCCCTCTCCTTCTTGGAAAAACGCTTCTTGGAAAATCCTCATGGTATCAGCTGTTATCCAAAGAAAGTATTTATTGTAAGATAAAAGGTCAGAATGTTAAAGAAAATTGCTTTTTGGATTCTCAGATGCAGAAAAATGCACCAAGTGTCCAGATGATAAATATCCAAATGAGAAGAGAGTCCAATGTATCCCCAAAGTTATAACCTTCCTGTCTTATGAAGAACATCTGAGCATCATCCTGGTCTCTTCTGCCCTACTCTTGTTCTTAATCACAGGCCTTGTTTTAATCCTCTTCATTAAATACCGAGAAACTCCCCTTGTGAAAGCCAACAACCGGGACCTCTCCTACATCCTCCTGGTCTCCCTCCTGCTTTGCTTCTTGTCTTCTCCTCTCTTCATTGGTCAACCAAGAAAAGCCACCTGCCTTCTCCGACAGACGGTCTTCAGCATCATCTTCTCAGTTGCTGTTTCTTCTCTCTTGGCCAAAACCATCACGGTGGTGCTGGCTTTCCTGGCCACAAAACCAGGAAACCAAGCAAAGAGATGGTTGGGGAAGAGCTTGGCCAACTCCATCATCCTCTCTTCTTCTGCTGTCCAAGTGATCATCTGCTCCATCTGGCTGGGAGTTTCTCCCCCCTTCCCTGACTCTGACCCCCACTCCCAGCCTGGAGAGATCATCCTGCAATGCAACGAAGGGGCCGTTGTCATGTTCTACGTCACCCTCAGCTACATGGGCTTCCTGGCTGCCATCTGCTTCACGGTGGCTTTCCTGGCCAGGAATCTGCCTGGGGCCTTCAACGAAGCCAAGCTGATCACCTTCAGCATGCTGGTCTTCTGCAGCGTCTGGGTAACTTTTGTGCCCACCTACCTGAGCACCAAAGGGAAATACATGGTGGCTGTCCAGGTCTTCTCTATCCTGGCCTCCAGTGCTGGTCTGCTGGGCTGCATCTTCATCCCCAAGTGCTACATTATCCTTCTGAGGCCAGACCTGAACACAAAGGAGCAGCTGACAGCCAGAACAAATGTAAAAGCATGAGATATAATGTTGTGTTATTTAAAAAGTTGTATCCTCCTATGCAAATGCTTTTGTTATTGAGGTAGGCTGGCTGGCTGCAAGCTTTGATGAATGGATGGTTTGGGGACCCCCACATGGGCTCCTTTTGATGGTTACTATCGTTTTGTTGGGTTTTATGTTTTATTCTTATGCACCCACCTGCCCAGGGATGTTGCACATGAGGTCTCTGGAATAGTCTGTGGAATAAATGAAGAGAAGGTGTCGCTTCTGCAGGATCTCCTGTCCGGGGACAAAATCCAAGTGATCTTCCCAATGAAGGAGGGATCTGCATTCAGTCTCTGTCCCCTGCCTTAAAGGGGGAGGAGAAAAAGATCCCCTTCCCTCTCCTTCCCTTTGGATTGTCTTGTAGCTACAAATAACTGGATACACATCAGCCTGACATACTCAGATCTTCAGAGCTCCAACCCATCAGAAGGCTCCTTCTTCACCAGGGACCCTCCAGAGGGGGCTTTGATCCTGGGCATCTGTTGAGAAATATGACACAGTATATATACTTATTCCCCTGGCTCAGCTGATCAGGATGAGAACCTGTGGCCTAGTGGCAATTACAACTGCCTCACATGTAAAACAGCCCCGGTTCAAATCCCAGTATGCTTAGTTGATGAGAGCTAAATGGCTTGAAATAGATGTATACTAGTCTCCTTTATTTATTTATTTATTTGTTTGTTTGTTGGTTTATCAGCACAAAAACGTATCTCTCTCTCTCTCATGCACACACACACACCCAAATATGGGAGGGAGCCTACTGCTTCCCTTTTCTGTCTTGGCTCTCCCCAGGAGCCATCCAGGCAGAAAGCTATTTTTTATGTTGCCTTTGTTATATTTGTGTTGCATTTGTGCTGATAAATAAATAAAGGGAGACGAGTATAGATGTATTTCAAGCTATTTAGCTCTCCTCAGCTAGCCATACCCTCAGCTGATAAAGGAGGAGAGACTGTGGCTTAGTGGCTAATACAACTGCCTGATATGTAATCCTGTCCAGATTCAAATCCCAGTAAGGGTATGGCTAGTTGATGAGAGCTAAACAGCTTGAAATAGATGTATACCAGTCTCCCTTTATATCTCTCCCTCTCCTTCTCTCCCCCTCCCTCCCTCTCTCTTCCCCCTTCCACCCACCCTCCATCCCTCCCCTCTTTTCCTTCATTAGAGTCTTCCTCCCTGATCCCCTGTGACAAAGGGCCTGCAGCCTATTTGTGGCCTTCCCTTACACACCCCTTACACAGTTGAGCAAAACCCACCCAGCCACTTTCCCTCAACAACCAGCCCCAAATCCCCAGGCGCTGTCCATCATCCCCGGCCAGATCCAACCCTTGAAGGGGAAGAGAGGCTCTCCTGGGACTCCAGGGGCTCAGCTGCATCTTCCCAGCTTCATTCGGGCCCTTCAGCTCCGTCTGAACCGGGTGGCTGAAGTCCAAAGGGCGGGGGGGGGGGAACACTCAAGGGGGGCTGCGGAGTCCTTTGGCGGGGGCGGCAGAGGCTGCGGGGGGGGGGGCTGATGGGGAGGAAGGGCGCCCCCTGTGGGAAGGGCCAGGCAGTCTTGGGAAGCGGCTGAAGAAAGCGGGGGAGACCGGGGTCCTCTCCTCCCCCCCTTCTCGTCCATTTCCCTCCATCTCCCCTTTCTTTGCATGGACTTGACGGCCTCCGCCTCCCCTCCGCCCCCCCTCGCCCTCGGAGGCTGCCCCGGAGCCCCTGCAGGGAAGCCGCAGGAGGACGAGGAGCCCCGCCGAGGCGCCTGGACGGGCTTCCTCCCAGCTGGGCTGCGGGCCTCGAGGGGGCGGCCAGGTCGACGCTGTTTCCTCCCTCGGGCCACGTGGGGGCTCCGTGTGCAGCGGCTGCAGGGCCCCTCCGAGGACAGGGGAGCCCCAGGGGGAAGCGCGGAAGGTGGGGAGGGGCAGCCTTTCTGGGGCCAGGGCAGGGGGGGGGCGGGTGAGGGGCGGGAGGGAGAGCGGGAGCAGCGGGAGAGGAGCGGGCAAAGCGCCCGAGAAAGGCGGCGGAGGAGCTGCGGGAAAAGCGCATTCAAGGGGCCCAGAGAGCCGCCCGGAGCCTCTGCGGGGCTCAGCGGGGATGCGGAGGGCGGGGGCGTCTTTTCTCCGACTCCCCCCTTTCCCTCCGCTCCGCCGAGTGTCCCTCCCCCAACCATGTGGGGCCCCTGCCCCCCTCCCCCTCCCGGAAGCTTCTGCCTTTGGTCCCTTCCCGGCAAAGGGGCTGCCAGAGGGCCGCTTGTACCCGCAGCACTGTGGGGTTTTCTCACCCACCGCAAATAACAGCTCGAATCTGGGGTTCAAGAATCGCTGTTCTGACTGTCATTTGGGGGGGGGGGATAAGAAGGGGGGAAGCGGGAATCCCTGGCTGAGAATCATAAAGAGAGCAAAGGAAGGGGAGGGTCCCGTCTAGGGCTGCCATGAACTGCAGTCCCCCCAATACCGAACGGATCTCCCCTCCCAATTTCTCCCCTTCTCTCTGCCACAAATCTCTCCTCCTTCAGGTGGAGACCGGAGAAAGGACTCTGCCCGGAGACCGATGACGCTCATGCAGGGAGAATTCCCATTGGTGCTTCCACTGGTTCTGGCTCTTCCCATCCTTCAAAGTCCGAGATCAAAGCTTCTCCCCCCCATTCAGAACCTCCGATTCCCACGTTTCAGTTCCGAGATGAAGGTTTCTGCTATCGGAAGAGACACTGCGCTGGAGGAGAAGAGGGGAGGGGCACCCCATAGCCAGGGAGGACTTGGGGGTCACAGAACCCCCCCCCCCAAATCCAAAGGGAAGCTACGGAAAGCCCTCAGCTACACCAGGAAGAGGCGGAGAGGATCCTCAGGGATCTAATCCCAGCTTCACCCACCCACCCAGCCCCTCCCGAGGGAATCCTCTGCTGGGCTCTCTCGGCAAAGACTCCCCTTCATGGAAGAAAACGCCATTTCCTTCCTTCTCTCCTGCTCAGAACATCTGGACGAAGCAGCCCTTTCCGATCCCCCCCCCCCAATACCTATTGTATCGGAGCATCCCTCTTTCTTTCTGGGAGTCAGGAAGACCCCCCCTTTTCCTTGGAAAGCGGCGTCATGCCTCCCTCCCCAGGCCCTTCTGGCTGGAGGGGCCGAGAGGAGCCTGACTTTCCCAGAGGCGCCTGTGGATGGGAGCCTCCCTGACGCTTCCGATGCCCCTTGAGAAGCTCCTCTTCAATGCAGGTTTTCTGGCCATGAAAAAGAGCGTTTGAGGGGGTTTGTTCAGCCCCCCTTTGAGATTCCTTTGAAAGACTCTTTGAATCTTGGGCTGCACAAAAGGTCCCTTGAGATCGGGAAGGAAAGTTGGGTTCTGCCAGCTAGAAGGTTTCTGATTCGGCCATTCCTAAGTCAATTTCAAGATGTTTTGTTTTTAATGCTTCAGATGATCAAGAGCCTCCTAGAGCCAGACTTTTTCTGTTTTTAATACTTTTATTCATTTTTCCAGCCCTGCACTCTTGCCCTGCCTGCTTGAGGCTCTCAGTTCCGCTTCCCTTGGGGTCTTTGTGCAATGGGCCATGGGAGGATCGGCATAATTTTGCCCATTCCGTTCCTGTTTTCATAGCCCCCAGTTGCTTTTTGGTTGCCCCTGGACAAGAGCGCTGAGAGTTTATTGGTCGCTTTCCCAGCCCTGCCCTTGCAGCCCCTCCGGCTTCACCTTATGACCTTCTTCGCCCGTCTTCCCTTGGGACATTCCCCCCACCACCCCCAGGAAAGGCCGAAGGGAGCAGCTGCCTTAGCCAGAGCCTTGGGAGGAGCCCCCCACCCCTTCTTCCTCCCCCCCTCCTTTCCCTTCGTGTTTGACATCGGTTGAGCCACTTGACAGGTCCCTAAACCTCCCATTCAGTCTGTCTGATCCTTTTTCACCCCCACTTTGGAGAGGGGGGGGGATTGGGGATGGTTTCCATGCCAACATGGCTCGGATGCTTGGGGCCAAGGAAAACACATCGGCTGCTCTCCTTAACTTCAGGAGGAATCTGGCTGGGTAACATGTGGAATATATTTGAGTCCGTGGTTGGATTCAAATAATTTAACAACCGGTTCTGTGCCCTAATGACCATTTTAAGTATTAAAAAAATGATATTAAATCTTATTTGGGAGGATGTCTTACGTTACAGCAGGTGGTGTGGGGGGGCACATAATTCAGCACCTGGCGCCCACCAGATGCTCTCGCTGAAGCATCTGTACATTTGACTCATCCCATGGACAGTGCAAATATTATTACCTGTGTTAAGGTTGTAGAGAAGAATTATCGGTATCAGAATGCGGGAGATTTCAACACAACACAATCGGGGTTGGGGGGGGGGGGGAAATCGGAAGGGGCTGCTTCGTCCAGACGTTCTGAGCAGGAGACGCGTGTGTTTCAAGAAGGAAATGGCGTTTTTCTTCCATGAAGTGGCGCCTTTGCCGAGAGAGGCCAGCAGAGGATTCCCCCAGGAGGGGCTCGGTGGGTGGGTGAAGCTGGGATTAGATCCCTGAGGATCCTCTCCGCCTCTTCCTGGTTTAGCTGAAAGCTTTCCGTAGCTTCCCTTCGGATTGGGGGTTTCTGTGACACCCCCCCCCCCCAAGTCTTCCCTGGCTGGGGGGGGGGCTCCCCTCTTCTCCTCCAGCGCAGCGCCTCTTCCCACGGCAGAAACCTTCATCTCTGAACTGAAACGTTTGAATCGAAGGTTCTGAATTGGGGGAAAGAAGCGGTGAGCTGGGACTTTGGAGGTGGGAGGGGCCAGAACCAGCGGCAGCACCAATGGGAATTATCCCTGCTTCAACGTCATCGGTCTCTGGGCAGAGTCCTTTGGGGCTTCACCTGAAGGAGGAGGGATTCGCGGCAGAGAGAAAGGGAGAAATTGGGAGGGAGGATCCGTTCGGTATTGGGGGGATGCAGCTCAAAGGGGGGATCATGGTAGCCCCAGACGGGACCCTCCCCTTCCTTTGCTCTCTTCACGCGTCTCAGCCAGGGATTCCCGCTTCCTCCCTTCTTACCCCCCCCCCTCCCCAATTGGCATCCACAACAGAGATTCTTGAACCCCAAACCAAGCAGGCTGTAGAGCTGCGCCTCCCTTTCAGTCACCCACTGCAGCCCCACTGCATGTCGGATGGGAGGGGAGGAAAAGGACGTCCACCCTCCCCTCCAGGCCTGGCATGAACCCCATTGAGCTCCCCCCCCCCCCCCCAGATTGAAAATATCCCCCCTCTCCCTCCTTCCCTTCTCTGCACCGGACTTTCTCCTTCATCGGGTGAAGCCTAGGGAGACTGCCCGGAGACCGATGACGCTGCAGAAGAGAGAATTCCTATTGGTCCTCTGGGGCTTCGTAGGTTCCTGGGAAAACGGGATTGGCTGGTTGCAGCCTCCCTTTCTCTGCACATCCGGCGTTTCTCAGGCGTCGCCTCGTCTGAAGCCCCTTTCTGGGCCCAGCTGCCTTTTGCGACCCCTTCGCTTTGCGGAGAGAGGGAAGCGGCGTGGAATTGGACTGCTTGAGCCAAAGGGATCCACGGGATAGTAGAGTTTAATCTTTATTGTCATTGTACATAATAAATGCAACGAAATTTGTTGGGATCTTGAGACTTGGTTTTTGAGCAGAACCAATGAACTCCGCTCCTTCTCCTTTCTGTCCTTCTTCTATTTTCCTTTTCTTTTCCATTTCCATTTCCTTTCTTTTCTTTCCCCCTTTATTCCACCCTTCTCCTTTCCCTTTCGTTTCCCTTCCCGTTTCTTCACTAATTTCATTTTCTAATTTATTCCATGATCTTAATAAAATCATCATCATCATCATCATCATGAAGCACCACAAGAGACGCCTAGAGAGCAGATGGAGATCTTCTCACTCCGAAGCCGACCGAACACTAGTGAGAGACCATATTAGGACTTACTTAGTGGCGATAAAAGTGGCCAAACGTGAGTATTGTGCCACTCTTATTGCATCCGCAGATAACCGCCCTGCCGCCCTGTTTGGGGTGACCCGCTCCCTCCTTCAACAGAGGCCGCGGGAAGCCCCTTTACAGGGTCGAGCAGAGGAATTTGGGATTTATCTGCAGGAGAAAATCACTCGGATTCGGAACGAGCTACCCTCCATCGACAGTGGTCCAGTCGAGCAGGCCGAGGCTGTTCTTGTGACACCATCCTGGGAGGAGTTTGATTTTGTTACCACCGAGGATATGGACAAGCTGTCAAAGAGACTTAGGGCTACCACATGTTTATTGGACCCGTGTCCCTCCTGGCTTGTACTGGCATCCTGGGAGACGACACGAGGCTGGCTCCAGGGCATTGTCAACGCATCTTTGAGTGAGGGGTCCTTACCTGCCGTCCTGAAAGAGGCGGTGGTGAGGCCCCTCCTCAAGAAGCCGTCCCTGGATCCAGCATTATTAGAGAACTATCGTCCCGTCTCCAACCTCCACTTTTTAGTGAAGGTTGTTGAGAGTGTGGTGGCTCAACAGTTTCCGCGACACTTGGAGGAAGTTGATTATCTAGACCCGCGCCAGTCCGGCTTCCGACCCGGGCACAGCACCGAGACGGCATTGGTCGCGTTGGTTGATGATCTCTGGAGGGCGCGGGATAGAGGATATTCCTCTATCCTAGTCCTATTAGACCTCTCAGCGGCTTTTGATACCATCGACCATGGTATCCTATTGCACCGACTGGGGAGGTTGGGGTTGGGAGGCACCGTTCTGCGGTGGTTCTCATCCTACCTCTCTGGTCGGTCGCAATATGTGTTGGCAGGGGGGCAGAGGTCGGCCTCGAGGTCCCTCATATGTGGGGTTCCTCAGGGGTCGGTCCTCTCGCCCTTACTGTTCAACACATATATGAAGCCGCTGGGTGAGATCATCCGTGGTTTTGGGGTGGGATATCATCTGTACGCTGATGATACTCAGTTGTACATATCCACCCCAGACCACCCCAACGATGCCGTCGAGGTTATGTCCCGGTGTTTGGAGGCCGTACGGATCTGGATGGGTGGTAACAAACTCAGGCTCAACCCGTCCAAGACTGAGTGGCTGTGGCTTCCGGCGCCCCGGTTCAGCCAGATTATTCCAACTCTGGCCATTGGGGGCGAAACACCGGCCCCCGTGGAGAGGGCGCGCAATTTGGGTGTCCTCCTGGATTCCCGGCTGTCTATGAAAGATCATGTGGCAGCCGTGGCCAGGGGGGCATTCCATCAGGTACGCCTGATGCGCCAATTGCGCCCCTTACTGGACCGGGGTGCCTTACGCACAGTCATTCAAGCACTCGTCACCTCTCGACTTGACTACTGTAATGCTCTCTACATGGGGCTCCCCTTGAGGTGCACCCGAAAGCTGCAGCTAGTCCAGAACGCAGCCGTGCGGGTGGGAAGTCAGGATAGTTTGAAGGGAGATCAGTTGTGATGGATTCAGTCAGAGTTTCTCAAACATTTGGAGGCATCTCTGGACTTTAGGCTGGTTAACAAAATGTCCCCTGAACTGAGAGAGGAAGTGACTGTGTCTCTCCATTTTCCCAACAGGTCAGCAGCAGGGAAGAAATGATCCTTTGGGGAATATCCTTGGTCTATTTTCTCAATGAGCAGTGATGGCCTCCATGATCTCCAGATTAGCCAGATTCCCTAGACTTTCAGATCCAGGAATCCATGAAAGACAAGGGATGAAAGAGCAGCACAGTTGTCTCAAGCAGACAGTGGATCAACTTCAGACCACAACAGAAGACCTGCAGAAAACTCTTCTGGACCACAAAGGAAGCTTGGACCATGCCAACATGATGATCCACCAGTTAGAACTAGAGAAAGAATCCTTTGGTGAAACACACTGAAGAACTCCAGAAAGAAATGTCTGAGGTTACTAGCCAAGTGGCCTTCCTCAAACTTGAGAAGGCTGCCTTAGAACCTCTGAAAAGCTCCTCAAAGAGGTCTGGAACCTTCTTAAGAACTCAAAAAGCACCTCCGGAGTCTCCAGCATGAATTGGCTGAGATGGACCAAAGTTCCACTTTGTGGAGAAAAGCCACTCCAGGCAAATGAAGCAGAAAGTCACCATTCTTCAGAATGTGAGGGGAAATGAGAAGAAGCACCTCAACCATCTGCAGCAGCAGCAGACCTGTGTTTACCAGGCCAGAATGGAAGACCTGCAGAAAACTCTGGAGGACAACAGAGAAGGACTGACCCATGTCAGAATGGCCATCCAGGAATTAGAGCTGCAGAACAGGTGTTTGGAGAAGGACAGGGAAGGTCTCCACAGGGAGGTCACCAGCCAAGTGGTCTCTTCAGAAATGATGTTGACACTCCTGAGCAACCAGCACATGGGACCACTTTGCTGACACTCTCTCTCCCCATACCTGGAATGGAGGAATGGGGCCTTTTACCCATTTGAAAGAGAAGAGAGATTCCTCCCCTCCCTTCCCTTGACTTGCCACCCAGGGTGCCAGGGGAGTCAGGAGAACCCCACCCTTACCAGCTGAAGCCCCTCCCTTACCCCCACCTTACCAGTCACTGCAGGACTGTCAGCTGAGCTGAAAGCCTCCGAGCATCAGGGCCTGAGAGCACGGAGGAATCCCAGGGCTCCGAGCCAAGAAGGAGGGGGGAGGTGATGGCCATGGCAGTGGTGAGATGAGGTTGGTAATGGTGGATCCCCAGGCTCAGCTCCAAGCCTCATGATGTCATCTGAGGCCGAGGGGCAGCGGTGAGGAGGGTGAGGGCTCTGCTGTGGGGAGGGCAGAGAGTCTGGCCAGAGCCAGAACTGGGAGCCAAAACCGAGCAGCCAAAGGAGCCGAGCAGCTGGGATCTGGGCAGCCCACAGGAGAGGAGAAGAGAGGAGAACAGCCAGAAGCTGAACTGGGAGCCGAGGGGTCTGCAGGAGACACCTTGAGGCAGCAGAGACCCCTGGAGGCCGCAAGGCTGACGGAGCTGGTGGCAGAGTTGGAAGACAGGGCTGGGGTGAGGGTCTCGGGGGCAGGCAGAAACTCCTGCTGCTCCAGAGGCTGCAAGAGAGAAGCAACAGGAGGGGGAAGCCAGGGGCCACCAAGGCCAACTGGAGCTGGTCAGTGGGTGGTGGCCGGTTGGTGGTGGGTGGTGAAGTAGTCTTAGGGAAGGTAGAACATAGGAGGTACTGTAGATTTATAAGGCTGGCAGGGACTTTGGAGGTCTTCTAGTCCAACCCTCTGCTCAAGGCAGGAACTTTATTCCATCCCAGTCAAATGGTTCTCTTGTCCACTTTGAGAACTTCCAGAGATGGAGCACTCCCTACTTTGGGAGGCCACTTCTTCCATGGCTTCATTGTTCCTTCGGTCTGAAAATGTCTCCCGACTTCTAGATTGGGTCTCTCCTTCACAAACTCCCACCCATTTCCTCTTCTCCTCCCCTCCAGGGCCCTGGAGACAAAGTCCTTCCCCTCTTCTCTGTGGGATCCCCTGAAAGTGACAGAAGATTCTAACATGGCTGCCCAACCCTTCCCACCTTCTCTCGGCTGGACATAGCAAACTCCCTCAACCGTTCATCAAACGATTTGGCCTCTAGACCTCAAATCATCTTTGTTCCTCTTCTCGTCACACTGTCCAGAATCTCCACAACTTTTTCTTTTCTGGGGCGACCAGAACTGGAGCAAGGATTCCAAGGATGGTCTGACCAGAGAGACAGAAAGCTCTACCAGCCCTTCTCTCCCTCTTGAATCTGCTCCTCTTTTATGGCTGCCTAAGACTGCCTGGGCCTATTTTGTCCTCTGCAGCAGAGTCCTGGCTGGTCCTTCAGTGCTTTGCCAGGAGATCCTTCCACAGGTGCCACTGCTGAGCCAGGTCCCCCCTGTTCTATACCTGGGCATTGGGGTCTCCTCAGTGCAGATCCTGGCTTTTCTCACCTGTGAGCTGCATCTTGTTAGGTAGCCTCCAATGTTTACGTCTTCTGGATATTGAGCTTATCTTCTCGTAATTCCCACCACCTTGGTGCCTTCTAAAAACCTGATGAGTTCCCTTTCTGTCCCCTCACATAGATCGGAAGAGTCCGGGGCCCAAGGCAGAAACTTTAAGTACCCCTCTCAATATTTACAAATTTTGCGCCCTTTTGGAATTGTATCCTTATTCTATCTCTCTAGTTGTTCTTTTCATATTTTGTTTTTTTCCTTTGTGCCTAAAAAGAGATTCAAAGAAGGAATGTAGCCTTTCTACTTTCACAGTTGTGGGAATCCACGTGTGGAATCCTTCCCAGCCTCTCTAGAAACTAGAAAAGATGAACAAGAGTTGGAAAGGAGCTTGTAGGTCATCTGGTCCAACACCCCCACCCAAGCAGGAGAGCCTACACCATTTCTGACAGATGGCAGTCTAGGCTCTTCTTCAAAGCTTCCAGGGATGAAGCTCCCAAGGCAACTTCTTCTGAAGGCAACTTCTGTTCCATGGGTTGATTGGTCTCATTGTCAGGAAATTTCTCCTTAGTTCTAGGTTGAATCTCTCCTTGTTCAGTTCCCATCCATTATTCCTTCCCGGCCTTCAGGTGCTTTGGAAAATAGCTTGACCCCTTTCTCTCTTTGGCAGCCCCTCAAATATTGGAAGATGCTCTCGTGTCTCCCCTGGTCCTTCTCTTCACTGGATCAGCCATGCCCAGTTCCTGTAACTGTTCTTCATATGTTTTAGGTTTCAATCCCCTAATAGTAATAGCACCTAGACTTATATATCGCTTCATAGTGCTTTTACAGCTCTCACTAACCAGTTTACAGAATCAGCCTCTTGCCCCCAAGTCTGGGTCCTCATTTTACCTATCTCGAAAGGATGGAAGGCTTGAGCCTGGTGGGATTTGAACTGCCAAACTGCAGCTAGCAGTCAGCTGAAGTATTCTGCAGTTCTGCACTCTAACCCCAGTGCCACCACGGCTCATCATATTCTTGGTGGCTCTTCTCTGCACTCGTTCGAGTCTCAACATTTTTTTAATAGTGTGGTGACCAAAATTGGATGCAGTAGTCTAGGTGTGACCTTACTAAGGCTTTATATTAGGACCTCCCTTGATCTTGATTGTATCCCTCCATTAATGCAATTTAGGATTGCATTGGCTTTTTTGGCTGCTGCCGCACACTGCTGGCTCCTATTTACTCGGTTCTCCACTAAGACTCCAGGGTTCCTCTCATACTTATTGGTATTAAGCCTGGTTTCACCCAGTCTATATCTGTCCTTCGGCTTTTCTAGCCTAAATTTAAGACTTTTCTCTACTTTGAATTTCATTCTGTTAGATCTCTCTTAGCTGGTTGAAGTCAGAACTCTCTGAAAGACTCCACTGTTAGCCTGCTTGAGCAGAGCTTGGACTAGATGGCCTCCAAGGTCCCTTTCAACTCTCTCAGACTGTTATGGTTGGTGAAGTTCCCTGTGTTTGATGGAGAATGTTTGGGGGCTCCCCATAGGCTGAGAGCCAGAGGGGCTGAATGGGATGTTTGCCAGTTTCTTTATGGGGGGAGAGTTGGGTCTGGTGTGGGGCGGATGTGCTTGTCTGACCGGTGGGAGAGGCCATCTATGGGGTGGGATGGAGGGATGCATGAGGGGGGGAGTGAAAGTACAGGTAGATGTTAGGCATGGCCTCCTCCTTCTCTTCCTTCCCCCTGAGAGGCTCTGGAGCAGCAGGAGCTTCTGCCTGCCCCCAAGTCCCTCCCCCCAGCCCTGTCCTCCCGCTCTGCCCCCCAGCTCCCTCAGCCTTGCTGCCTTGGGACTCTCTGCTCCCCCAAGGCCTCTCCTGGGGACCCCTGGGCTCCCCTTCAGCTTCTGGCTGCTCTCCTCTCCCCTCCTCTCCTGTGGGATGTTCAGCCCCCGACTGCTCAGCCCATTTGGCTGCTCGGTTCTGGTTCCCAGATCCAGCTCTGGCCAGACTCACCTGGCACACGAGGTAGCAAGCCCCCCTCCCTCCCTCCCCCAATCCTCCCTCCTCTCCTGGATAGACAGTTGGACAGAGACTCCTTCGATGCAATTTCTATGGAGAGATTAGAAAGAACCACGTCCTCCCAATAACCGATAGGCATCCTGGCCATTCCGACTCTGCTCAGCTCCAGGGGCTGCTTAAGGCCCAACAGACTGTGGTTGCAGCAAAGGTGGCTCAATTCTCCACAGCAGCTCTGAGGATCCATGGGAAACACGGGATTAATCCACCATGGCTCTTTTACACAACCGATGTAGGAAACCCTTTTGCATTTCTACTCCTTTGCCTTTTAGTGTTTAATGGCTAAACGAGCCTCCCAGGTTAAGGACTGATATTATAGTATCTTTAGGCCATGTGTAACTGAGAGATTGGATGCCCAATTGAGATTTTAATATAGATATTATCGGTGGTTTATGATTTCATTCTAGAACTTTTAACTGCATATTCCTTGAGTGTTTTTATTTGTTCTGGTCTTTGATTGCAATAAACGTGATTTGATTTGATGCAATTACACTTACCAAGAAGAGGACCTCAAAAGGCCTATGACAGAGTTGACTGTTCCCCATGCAGTGAATTCTTTCCTCAGACAAAGGAACAATTCATGTGTCTTCAAGAAATGCTCCATCACACAGAGGTTGCAGTTATCATATCTAAACAATAGGACAGAACCGACCATTAATCACTGGACAGGGGCCTTCCACCTGTTGATTCATGGCTGTTAAGACTCTGTCAGTTGTGGATAATGAATGAGAACAGCCTGCCCCAATCTGGTGGCCTCTGGAGGTTCCTTCATGCATCCTCGTGATTCATGCTTGGCAACAAATAAGGCCACCTTCCTCCAAGAAAGGGGATCCAGGTGTCTTTGCCAACACCAGTGGGGCTCCATTTGTAGACTGGAGACCGAACCTTTGATATTGTATCTGTTGCTGCTGCAGCCCTGGGAGACCTAAAATAAAAGGGGGGAAATCAGCATTGGGACGAGATCCTGGGACTTTCACTTGGACCGAGAGCTCCCAGTCATTGCCCAGGCCCCTCCCTTCTTTAAGGGTCCCTCCGTTCTCTGGATCCTGATGGAGAGAGCACAGAAATGGCCTCCCTGCCTTTTGACCTCCAACCTTGGGAGGGGAACTTTGTGGGCCTGATTTGTCAGGGAGGAAATCCTGCTGCCATTGCTCTATGCCATTGAGTGTGTCTGAAAGGGAGGCATGGATAACTCTGACCATGAAGCTGCCCTTTCACGAACAATTTCCCCAAACAGGACAAGGTGAAGCTTCTTTCCAGTGGAACCCAAAGGACCTCCATCCAATCATGATTTAATTTTACCTCTCCAAATCTAAATTCAGGCCCCGGTCAACTGACTTGCCTCCTTCTTTGCTATTTGTGTACAAGAAGCAATAAAAACCCTAAAACAATTAGCGACCTCCACCCCAGCCCTTCTGGGTTTCTGATGGAGATCCTGAATTGTAGATGGTCCATGAAATGGAATAGCACTGAAACCTCCCAAGAGGTCTAAGAAAACCATCAGGTTTCTACTCCCCACATTCAATTCAACTGAAGGTCAACCACCTTGGGGACAAGGCTGAGCTCACTTGAAATGGGACCTCAGAGTTGGAAAACAGGGAAAAGACACCATAATCTCACCCACCTTGTTGAGCAGCTTAAGCTGTGAAAGAACTTTGGGGTTGATAAAAAAATTCTGTACCTGAATAATCCCCAGAGTCTCTTCCCTGGAAGCCTCCTTCGGGAGAACCAAGGAGCCCAAGATGAACAGACCTGCTGCTCTTTCTCCATTTTGGTCCAAGTAGAGTTTAAGATGGGAAAGATTGTAAAACTCGTTCTTGTCCAGAAAGGGATGAAATTGGTATTGAAACATCCAAGAATTTGAAACACAGAAAACTTTGTTTCTTTCACAGTTTTGAATATTTCTTCTCCAATTTTCTTTCAAATATGCTTAGTTAGGAGAACATTCTCTTCATAAGCAAAGAAAAAATGTTCACCAAGATTTGTCAATCATAGACTGAGAAGATATATATTGGAAAAATACAATTGACAGTTGGTCAATTAAAGTGAACCTTCTAGAGCAAATGACAAATAAAATGAATAACAGATAAAAAGAGATTATTCATAAACTCCTTGGAAACCACAAGGTTTATTATCAGAAAACATGGATTAGTCAACAAGGAAGTTATCAGGCTAATCTTCTCCCTGGTAGACCAGACAGGAAACATCACCAGATGAACTAATTCAAATTTATTCTAATGCTACTTTAACAGGTTTCGACATCTGAAGCTGCAAATCTCCCAGATTATGGCAACGATTGTAATATAAATTGATTTCAGTAAAGTATAAATAATTTTGTGATGTGACTAGAAACTTAGTTAAGTGAGGGATTGAGGGTACGATTAAGTGGATAAAAATGTCTTAAAATTGTACTCCAATAACTTTTAATGTTTTTAATATTTCTCATAACACCTGGTGGTTATGAATCATAACCTGTCCTGGGTGATCAATTTTTCTATGCTGTCAATACAGAAACTTTGATACATCTCTGCAATTCAAGATTCGATGCAATGTTTATACCCATTCTCAGACAAAGCTAATTTGATGCGTTTTAAAGAATATCCATTTTCTGAGAATTATTTGTGATCTCCTAATAGAAAGGAGTGCATGAGCAACCAAGCCACGCCCACAGAACCGGTAGTTAAAAAGTTTGAATCCCACCACAGGAGAAGAGCCACTTTGCTCTACAGAAGTGGAAGGAGAGGAGTCTGGGAGCAGCTTCTCCAACCGACAAAACCTCCCAGAGGGAGAAGGGAGGATTCAGCCGAACTGAAAGAGCCTCAGACAGAAGCTCAGAATCTTCCCAGGGTTGTTCCAGAGAGTCCGTCCTGGGAACATGAACTCAGGACAAGAGAGGAGATTCTGGCCGAAGGAGAAGGAGGGGAGACCCTGAAAGGAGGAGGAGCCCTTGGAGAGCTGAGCCAGTCAAGCAGAGAAGCTCAGTCTCCCCTTCACGGAGGGTCTTAAGGCAGGGGGGTTAAACTCCACTTCATTGAGGGTCCCATCAGCCTCATGGTTGCCTTCAAAGGGCCAGAAGCAGGTGAGACCATGAAGACTCACAGCGTCCAGATGGGCTTGACTGGGGGGGTCACAGTCTGGTCGCCGGGACTAGGTGGGCATGGCTGGGTGGGAATCAGAGGTCGTATTCAGCTGGTTCAGACTGGTTCTGACGTAGTGGAAGTTTGGAGAAGTTTGGAGAAGCAGCAAATATCACCTCTGGCTGACTCTGCCCTCCCACCCACGCAGTTCCCTGACCTGGACTCCCTTGTTTCTCAGCTCAGCTCATTTGCGTGGCAGAGGGCATTGCTGTGCCTCAGCTGAGCTAAAGAAGCAGCTCAGCTCCCCAGCACTGACTCTGACTCTGACTCCGGGGGCTCTTGGAGGGCTGCATGTACACAAGGGAAGCCCCCTCTCATGGAACCCCTAGGAAAAGACTTGGGATCCCACCACTGGGGAGCATGGCTGGGTAGGGGTGGCTGAGTGGGGGTAGCCAGCTCAACACTCCCCACTGGGCATGGCTGTCTCGGGGCAGCTGGGTTGGGATGGAATAAGTTGCACCAGCTGACTCCACGTGGGGACAATTCAGTGCCCCACAAGCTCCTCCCCTCCCCAAACTGCTGACAGTCAAACACACACACACACACACACACCACATTTCATGTTTGGGGGCTTTTAAAGAAAGAGGAAAGAAGGGGCCTTCTCCCCAAGCCCAGGATATGATTGGAAGTTTGTAAGCTCCAATCTGGAAAAAAGTCTCCAAGCTTGGAACAGGGTCTCTCTCTCTCTCTCTCTCTCTCTCTCTCTCTCTCTCTCCCCCTGTGTCTGTGTGTGTGTGTGTGTGTGTGTGTGTGTGTGTGTGTCACAGCTAGCCAAAGGAGCCGTTCTTCTGCCAATCCCAGACCTCCTTGGCATTTGGGAGGCAGAGGACGAGGCTGATGCACCTGGAAGCCCAGAGGAGAAAGTTTGCAGGAAGCCCTTGAGTCCAACTTCTGCCTTGAGTGTCTCTGGAGAGGAAGAGGAGGAGGAGGAGGAGGAGGAGGAGGCAGGGGAGCAGCAGGAGGGAGGCTGGGCCTTCTTGAGAGGGAATCCCTGTTTCCAATCACAGGTGGAAAGGATGCTGGCTTGTTGGGGCAGCTTCCCCTCATGCAGCTCCCCCTCCCGCCCCCTCCTCCCCTCCAGAGATCCCTCAAGGCAGAAGCAAACTTTCTCCTCCAGGCTTCCACATCCAGCCCTGTCATCCTCTGCTTCCTTTGGGGGGGGGAGGGGACAAGGAAGGCTTTGAGGGGAGGTCCAGGGGTCTCCAGGGGAGGAAGGGGAAATCAGGGTGAGCCCCAAAGTCTCATCCAACAGAGGAGCCTCACCGTCCCTGCCAGGCCACTTGGAGAATGGCGGCTCAGGCTGTCCAGAGCCCCAGGCAGTTAAGGCCAAGGGCCCAGCCCAGCCCACAAGCTCCCGAGGACCCCACAGCCCAGCCCAGCCCAGCCCCCCAGAGCTCTTCCTTGTGGGCGGCTGCTGCAGGGCTTCCTCTCCTTGGCCAGGTTGCTCCTGGAGGCTGCCTGGAGATCCCCCCACCAGTCCTGGCCCAATGCTGGCCTCCTGCCCATCCCTGGCCTTAGGGGCAGAGCCAGAGGTAGGTTTCAAAAATATTTTACTACCTATTCTGTGGGAGTGGCTTGGCAGTCATGTGACCAGGTGGGAGTGGCTTGACAGTCATGTAACTGGGTGGGTGTGGCCAACTCAATGTCACTCACCTGGAGGAGCACCTGGCCTGGCTTCTCCTTGCCCCTCCCCTCCCAGCCAGTCCTCACCTCGCCTTGCATGCTATGGTGGGAGAGGAAGCCTTTTCAAAGTCATCTTCCCCTTGATGCTAGTCCCTAAGATGAGATGTTGCTGCCAGAAGACCGCCTGCTGTACATTTCCCAATCTTGTTTATGGCCATTCTCTTGGAAAGACTGAGTGGAGAGCCTCCCTTCCCTCCAGCCTCCATTCCTCTGAAGAAGCCCCACAGCCACTCTTTGAGAAGGGCCTTGCAAATGGGGGCCGGCCTGGGGACCCTGCCAGTATTGGGGGGGGGGGGTCTACCAGTATGCAAACGTACGGCTGATTTCTGCTACTGGTACGCCCATACCAGTCCATACCAGGAGCAACCCACCTCTGCTCCCTTTCCTTCCTTCCTTCCTTCCTTCCTTCCTTCCTTCCTTCCTTCCTTCCTTCCTTCCCTTCCTTCCTTCCTTCCTTCCTTCTTTCCTTCCATGGAATGAGAGGCAGCCCTGATTTCATCATCTCTTTTCACTTGGTTTTTTCTTCTCTCTATATTTCTTTCTCTGTTTTTTTTAACTTTGCAAACTTCTGATAATTAGTTTTTCAGTAAAGTTGATTTTCTTCTTAGAAACTGGCTGCACTGTTTCATCAGCCCTTTTGTGTGGTGCCCTTGAGGATTAGCTTTCAAAATAAAATAACCAACATTTTGGTTCCAACTCAACAGGCAGCTATTTCATATCTGTGACAAGCTCTGGCATTAAGTGCCCCCCCCCCCCCATTCTGTCTTTACATAAACAAATCTCAGATTTAGTTTTTCTTCAGCCACAATGGCCGTGTATTCCCTCTGGGGCCAGTTTCAAGCATGGAGACCCCCAAACCTCTCAAAACTAGTAGAGGGATTTAATTCCAACTCTGCCCCTGTTATTATGAATCACATGGGGATTATTTCCCTTTCATTTCCCTCCAGAGAATTTCCCAACAACCTTTGAGTCCAAGAACTGGTTGGATTCTCCAGGGATCCCTCCTGAGAGGGAGAATTATGATCAAAGGTTCAGCTCTGCTCTTTGGCCGAATCCTCCAGGGGAGACTTTGGGCAGAGAAATAGGGAGTTTAGAGACAAGCAGGGTCTGTGCTCTTGAATGTCCGTCTCTCTCCTTTCCAGGTGAAGCTGAGTGTTTCTCTGTGTTTCAATCAGGAAAGACACTGGATCATTTTCCACCTTCTGAGAATCCTTTAAATTCTTCTAATTCTTCTTTAGAAACAGGAAGGAGATTGATTGATTCACCCCATGAATGATGGACCTCCTGCTTCTCCTTCTGATGCTGATTTTGTCCCATCCAGTCTCTGGGAAGCTGAGGATGAAATGCCCGCAGAGTTTGGAGCACCAGGATGGAAAAGGATCACAGAGCCTTTACAGCCCAGGAGACCATCTCATTGCTATAGTCGCCACTGGAAAGGAAACATTGCATATAAAGTTGCTTTTCAACATGGCTCCTTCTCTTCAGTTTGTTTTCCCTGACCCGTAAGTCATTCAGGGTGATGAAGTTGCCCTCCCTCCATTCTGACACTCTCCTTTTCTGTTTTTTTATTTTTCATTTATTCATATATTGAGGGATTTGTCTAATTTCCTGAATGATTTTGATTTCCACGGCTTCTCTCTTTTGTCTGGTTTGGTGAAAGAGACTCGTATCCAAAAATAGGTCTCAAAAAAAGATGAAAGGGCTGCAGGTTATTTTCCTCCCTCAGTTCAATTCTTAATTTATCACTTGAATAATGAATTTTATTTAAAGTAGTGGTTGAACCAGTTGCAGTTGCCATATCTCAGCCTATTTCCTTATTTGTATGACTGATCATTGCTTTTGGATCAATGTTGGCTTAAGGCTCAGGAGGCTTCTGGATGATTATATATTTTTAAAAAGTATTTGTTGCTGCCCATTATAATAACATTTTTTTTTTACAATAGGGATATTTATGATTTTACAGATGACTTAATATACATTTTCAACATCCAAATGGTCAACAAGAATTCCCACCTCCTGCATAATCTCACACTTGGCTACAACATCCATAACAACTATTTTAGCACTTTCTGCACTTCAGATGCCTTCCTGGACATTCTCTCCACTGGAGAAGCCAATGTCCCCAACTACGGCTGTGGAAGGAAGGAGAACCTTCTGGCTCTTCTTGATGGAGCTCTCAGGGACATCTCCATCCAGATGTCAACATTAGGAGGCACCTACAAAGTCCCACAGGTTTGTGTGCGTTTTTCTCCCTCTGGCAAAGTGAGGGGTGGGTGGTGGTGGGTGAGCAATAGATGCAATCATGTCTTCTCCATGGAATTCAAGAGCTGCTTTTCTCCATATTAGCAATATTTTACCCCTATATGTTCATGTTGAGATTAATCATAAAAGGCCTGAAATGCAAGCAATACATTCCCTGGAGAAGACATTCTACCAACAATTTGATCGAAAACATCCCCGGTTGTTGGGCCTCTCTTGCCATCTTCATTTTCACACATAAATAAAACCCACCCTATCCAGTGAGATTGAAGTTGGCAATAGTAACATTTTATCTATCTAAAAAGTGGAATAAAAAGGACTCTAGCAATTATAGGTCAAATATACTAGCAGATATTGTGGCTCAAATATATGCCATGATCCTCTTAGTTAAACTTGAGAAAAATACATTCCTTGCAAAAGAACTAAAAGATTTTTGGTAGTGAACAGCTGCTAGCTATTTGCAGGACCGGATCCTGCCTCATACATCCTCACGGCCGATTCGCTCCCACAGAGAGGGGCTTCTCCGGGTGCCGTCCACTAGACTTTGTCAGCGGGCGACGCCCAGGGGAAGGGCTCTCTCTGTGGCAGGCCCAGCCCTCTGGAACGACCTTCCCCCCGACATTAGAACAACCACCGACCTCCGCTCCTTCCGTCTTAAACTAAAAACACATCTGTTCTGCTTGGCCGGCCTAGGGTAGTCTCCCGTCTATAGGACTGTTAATTTTAGTTAGGAATTTTAGTAGTTTAAACTGGGATTTTAGCGCAGGGGTGTATTTAATTCGTTTTTATTGTATGTATGTTGTTTTTTATGGTTTTATTTGCCCTGTGCACCGCTCCGAGTCCCCCCAGGGAGATGGAGCGGTCAATAAATTCAAGATTTATTATTATTATTATTATTGTATAGATTTTATAATAAATATTGCAAGTTAATAATCTAATATTGGTAACAAATTTGTCTTGCAGTATCTCATCTATATCAGCAAAGTAAAACACAGTTTCCAAGCTTTCTAGATGCTAGTGCATTTGTCATAATTAACAGAGAAATATTAACAGAGCATTCAGTTTTGGTCGCCGTGATATAGAAAAGATGTGGATACTCTAGAAAGAGTGCAGAGAAGAGCAACCAAGAGGATTAGGGGACTGGAGGCTAAAACATATGAAGAACGGTTACAGGATCTGGGTATGTCTAGTTTAATGAAGAGAAGGACCAGGGGAGACATGATAGCAATATTCCAATATCTCAGAGGCTGCCCCAAAGAAGAGGAAGTCAAGCTATTCTCCAAGACACATGTGGGTAGAACAAGGCCGGCCTAGGATAGGATAGTCTCTGTTAAGATTAAGGGATTTTATGAGGGATTTTAGCGCAGGGACATATGTTTAATCTATTTTTAACCTAGTTATTTAGTTATTTATTTATTTATATTTAAGGTTTTAATTCTGTATCTGTTTGGTTTTAGTTGCTTTTAATACCCTGTGCCCCGCCTCGAGTCCCCTCGGGGAGAGAGAGCGGGATATAAATAAAAATTATTATTATTATTATTATTATTATTATTATTATTATTATTATTATTATTATTATTATTATTATTATTATTATTATTATTATTATTATTATTATTATTATTATTATTATTATTATTATTAAGAAACAATGGGTGGAAACTAATCAAAGAGAGAAGCAACTTAAAACTGAGGAGAAATTTCCTGACAGTTAGAACAATTAATCAGTGGAACAGCTTGCCTCCAGAAGTTGTGAATGCCCCAACACTGGAAGTCTTCAAGAAGATGTTGGATAGCCATTTGTCTGAAATGGCATAGGGCTCCTGCCTAGGCAGGGGGTTGGACTAGAAGACCTCCAAGGTCCCTTCCAACTCTGCTATTGTATATTGCACTATATAAGAAATTGATTGCCCTCAAAATGGAGCTCAGCCTGTTGGCCCTGATCCAAGCTCTTTCTCCAGGTTCTTGTTTGAGAGGGAGGTTTGGGCTCAATGGAGCCATGAGAAGAAGGATTGATACTTCCCAAGGAGGAAGGGAAGGATGCATATTTGAACCCTTGTCATTCAGTCTAGATATTAATACTTCAACTAATAGAGGATAGATAAACACATCATAAATAAATATTATTTCATTCTTTGACAAAAATGGCTAAATTAGTGGGCCAGCGAAATGCAGTGCACATAGTATACAGTACTTGGATTTTAGAAAGGCTTTGACAAAGTTAACCACCATCTACTTCTTAGTAAGCTAAAAATAGGTGGGATAGACAGCATCACCCCCAGATGGACTCAGCCTGTGGTCCTCAATGGAACTATGTCTACATGGAGGGAAACAAGTAGTGGGGGACACAAGGCTCCATTTTAGGCCCAGGACTCTTCAACATCTTCATCTATGATTTGGATGAGGGATGGATGGGGAACTCATCATATTTACAGATGACATCTCGGCGGCTTTTGATACCATTGACCATGGTATCCTATTGCATCGACTGGAGGGGTTGGAGGTGAGGGGCACTGTTTTGCAGTGGTTCTACTCCTACCTCCTCCTGTCTCCTCCCCATACATCCCTGAGACTGATACGCTCCCACAGAGAGGGCCTTCTCAGGGTGCCGTCGGCCGGACAATGCCGACTGGTGACACCCAGGGGAAGAGCCTTCTCTGTGGCGGGCCGTGCCCTTTGGAACGACCTACCCCCTGAACTCCAGACCATCACCGACCTCTGCCTCTTCCGCCAATGTTTAAAGACATACTTTTTTCATCAAGCCGGCCTAGCCTAACCCTCCCATGGGGACTTTTAGAAAGTTTTAAATTGGGTTTTAAATAATTTGATTTTTAGCATAGGATCTGGACAATTTAATATATATTTTAAATTATTTATTTATTTTCTATTTTTGTATATCTTTTAAATTTCCTGTGTGCCGTCCTGGGTCCTCTGTAGAGAAAGGTGGGATATAAATGTAATAAAAAATAAAATAAATAAATAAATTTCCTTCTTATCTCTCGAATCTTTTTCGGGATCTGTTTCAAGATAGCAAATTCTATCTGCTGATACATCAAAGGGCCGTCTCGCTGTGCTCTCAGAATCTCATCCCTTGTTGACCTTACAAATTTAATATGTATCTCTCTGGGTACATCATTTATTCTGGCATATGCTGAATTAATTCTGTAAATCAGGTCTATGTCCCCCCCAGATGTATTCTTTACTCTTTTTAGTATAATCTGCTAAAATTGTGCACATTAAATCTTTTAAATTTTCTGAATCTGATTCAGGAACATTTTGAAACCTTAAAAAGTAAGACATTCTTTCAAAATCCATTCTAGACATATGACCAGGAAGATCCACAATTTCTTCTTGAGAATCCCTTATCTCTCCCCTCATCTCAACTGCCCCACACTCCAACCCATCAATTTTTTGTTTATTTTCCATTAGTGCTCTCTGTGTCTCCAAAAGTTCCAGTCTTGAACTTATCATATCTTTCCGGATTTCTTTTATTTCTTTCATTATATTTTGAAGTGTTTCCTCTATTGATGATTGTTGAGTGTCCTCTCTAGCTGCTTCTTTCTGTATCATTGAAGTAATATTTGATTGCTGTACATTTGGACTAGCTTTCACAAAAGCAGGGGCGGAAAGAGATTTCCCAGATGGAGGCTTTCTTGCTGCCATAGTAAAAGTTTTAAGTTCTTGTAGGTAAGATGGCATCTGGTGGGCGAGCAGTCCGTGAGATTGGAGAAAAGGGAAAGTCTGTATTCAAATTTAAAATATAATTTGCATAAAGTCCAGAGAGAATTTTTTTTACAATCCAATCCAGTAAAAAATGAAGGCACACAATGGGAGAAATCCCGAGTCACTTGAGTTGGCTTGTATATAAATTTTACAGTCCTGTAAAATTGAAGGAATTCTCACATATCAAAAGAAAAAAAATTTCTTGCTGGGAACAAAGAAGCGCCATTTTCCACCTCTTTGGCGGTCATGAAGAATTAATGAAAGTCCATTTCTGCTGTAACAAGACTCAGATACAAAGTATCGACAGCAATTCCATATATGGTAAAACTTCCATTTTCAGTTAGTTAAAAATCGGATATGGCTTTCTTTCTCTCCCCGAGCCTGGGGAGCATTTTAAAACACTGCTTATTTTCTGAGGTTTTTTTTTTACAAACTCCCCTCCCCTATTCTTCTTTTTGAAAAGTTGAAGGCATCAAAATCAAAAAATAAAACTCACAAGCCGCTCAACTGCAATGGAGCCTCGGTGCCTTCCTCCAGCTCCAGCTTTTCAGCCCGCTGTTTCAATCGCTGCTGTTCCGGCGCTCCTTCGGTGAGAGGTACTCTTCCCCCCGCATCTGTTCTCTGGCTCCTAGGGTGAAGCAGGAACGACCTCCCCAACTACTGTCGGGATGGGGGTTTCACTGCAGGCCGCCCATATGGTGGGGGCTCCCTACAAGAGCCCCCGTGCCCCCGAAGGCACCCGCTGGAGAAAACAAGCAGCGGACATGTCTGGAACACATCTGTCACGTCTGGTAGCCGGAAACGGTCTCCTCCTCTTCTGGTTTCGGATGTACATGAATGCGACGATCAGCTGGCTGGAGCTCATGCGCGCACTGAAATTTGAAGACCAGCTTTTCCAGTTCCTGGCACTTTCCATTATTATGTTCAACCAGTTAGCAACTCCATTTTATTTTCATATTCAGGAATAAAGCCCTTATCTTACTTAATATTTTTACATATCTTAGATATCTGATTTTTTCCTAGTAAGTCTTTTGTTCCATTTCTCTGTTCCTGTCTCCCCACTTTTCTTTGTTTTAATATAACACAGCATTCTTCATTGTGTAAGATTTTTAATCCACTAATCCAGTGGGAGGCCTGCAGAGTGCAAAACCTTTTCTTTAAATTTACCTCTTCAAAATCATGGTGTGTCTTATACCTTGGTGTGTCTTACAGTCTGAAAAATATGGTATGTGGGTCAGAGGGAGGCCCCCTCCCCCTCCTTACGAGACCTAGCTTTGTAACCAAAGCATCGGTGATGGGATGGGAGACCACCAGGAGAGGTCAGGAGGAGGAGACTAGGGGATGGCAAAAGGCAGCAGGGCTGCCGGTGATCAAGTCCTAAAGCAGGATTTACCTCCCACCCTCACTCTCTCTCCTTATAATCTCCTTCCTTCCCTTCTTTTTCCTTCCCTCTTCATTCTTCCTTCCCCTGTTTCCTTCTTTTTCTTTGTCTTTCCTGTCCCTTCTTGGAGGCTCCAATGCAAAAGGGGAAACCTTCCTTGCCTTGTGATCAAATGCCACTTTTGCTAGTAGTTTGTGGCCACTGAAAAGACTGAGAACAATCCAGGCTCCGTTTATTCCATTCTTTCATTTCATGGGGAGAGACTACAGGACAGCCAAACTGTCAAAATGATGGCTCTGGGAGTTGATCAGAGCTCCTCGGTTTTTGATGGGCAACAGCTTCAGCCTTTAAGAGCAGAGCTAAGTTAGTTGCTTTTCTATGAATCCATCATGATCCTTCCAAGAGCTCTTCTGTAGGGACCCTGCCATGGTCTCCTTCAGACTGGAAATAGAGCAAAGGAAACTCTTTCCCCCCACTTGCTTTGCCCTGTTTCCCCCACTGGAAAGAGCTCTTTGCAACCCACAAGGAGGGGATCCTTTCCTAAGAGCTCCCAATTGAAGGATCCCAATGTGCCCCTGAGGAATCTGAAGGTGGGGAAGGCCATGGGGGTCCTAGTGATAGAAGAGACCCTCAAGGCCTCCCCAACCCACTCAGATCCCTCCTGCTTCTCCCTCCCTTCCTGCAACAAGGACTCCCTGACTTTGCAAACCTCTCTCTCCTCTCTTGTTTCTCGGCTTCTCGTCTCATGGAGCAGCTTCCAAGTAAATGGGGCAAGAGAGAGACAGGGAGGGTAAGAGAGCAATCCAATTGTGTGTGTGTGTGTGTGTGTGTTTCTTTGTGTGTGTGAGGGCACCAAAACTGCTTCCAATGTTGTGAGCGACACCTGAGCAGGGAGGCAGGGTGTGTGGGTACATTCCTCCCCATTCAAGCAGGCCATTCACACTGACTTCCAGCCCACTGGCATTTCCTGTGCAATACGATACACCTGACCTGCTCCCTGATGGCTCCTGCAAAGCCTCTTCATTCTCCTCCTCTTCCTCTTCATCTTGTCATTGTCCTTCCTGCCCAAGTGGCAGAGGGTTCCACAGGACAGGCTCTCATTTCTGCCCTGAAGCAGTGAACTCTGGTGGGCTGGAAGTGAGCGTGAATGGCCTGGTCCAAAACAAGAAAACCTGGACTTTGTGTACCCATGTTGGCCCTGGAAAGCCTCCTGCACCAACCTGGAAGCAGAAATAAAAAATAAAGCCCTTGCAACTGTTGGAAGGCCGAAGGAAGCCTCCAACTGAGCCAGGAAGCCCTGGGGAGGAGGGGGGTGAAGGCCATTCACACTCACTTCCAGCCCTCCAGAATTTCCTGCACAATGGAACCCCCCCCCCCACTTCATACTCAGGCATCCCCCTCCCTGCCCCTCAAAATAGGCCCGAAAACCAGCTGGCCGGCAGGAGGGGTGCCTGCATGTGGATGCGAGTGAAGCTGGGCTGGGGAGGCTGGGGGGCCAGGAGAGAGGGCTCTGCGTGCCTCAGTTTCCCCATCACGGCTGTAATCCTTTCAATTCCTTTTTCAGATCAATTATAATGCAGCTTCAGAGGCTCTGAGTGATAAAAGTCGATTCCCCTTTTTCCACCCCATAGACGCCAAAGAAGGATTCCAGTACCCAGCAATTATCCAGCTGCTCCTCCATTTCAGATGGACCCTGATTGGCCTCTTTGCTTCAGACACAGAGAAGGGAGAGGATTTCATGAGGATTTTCCCTCCTGTGCTTGTCAGGAGTGGAATTTGTGTGGTTATCTCACAACTGTTCTCAAAGACTGGATATACTGCATACCTCAGGGATTCCCTTTCTAAGTGGAGACAAGTCAATGTCTTTGTTCACTTCATAGAATGGGATCCCATTTGGCAGAGAATTCTTCCTTTCCATTTAACATTTATGCGTCTCCCAGTACCCATTGAAGGGAAAGTCTGGATCCTCACAAATTTTAAAGGGTATAAAATGAACAAGCGCAGACTTCTCACATACATCCATAGTATTTGGAACTTTGGTTATCTGACAAAAGAAAGGCCAAGAGATTCTGCCCATGAACCCTTTTTCTTTGTGGACGGAAAGTTTCAAGATCTTTATTTCCACTGTTCTCTTTCAAAGAACGTCTTTTCTGTCAAAGGCCGCAGAAGATGCACCCAGAAAGCCCCACTGGAGACCCAAAGGAAAGGGGACAGAAGAAGGGTCCAAAATGGCTACATCTATTACAGTATCATAAAGACTCTGGCCCAGGCCTTCAATTCCGCCTATTCCTCCAGACTGAGGAGGGGAAGGAAGGAGGGAGAAAAGAGGTTGGGGTCTCCAAGGCTGCAGCCGTGGCAGGTATGGGGGTCCCCATATGAATCCATTAATCTTAGATCCTTTGGAGAAGGAATTCAGAGGAGAAGGAGGGGAATCATCTCAACAGATCTGGCCAATTTAATTACTCAGGGAATTAATGGTTCCAAAGAGTAGATTCCATGGCATTTTTATATTATAAACACTACTAATTTGAAAATGTTGTATTCTTTTTTTAATAAATCTCCTTATTTGTGGATTTGGGATGAGCCTGGTGAAATTCCATCTTTGTTCAGTCCCCATATCAGGTGGGTCTGTGTGCAGCTGGAGAGGCAGCTAAGCCCCCCTATTCTCCTCCAATGAAAGGGAGCCTCACTTGGATCTGGAGGCTTTATTGGGAGAAGAGGGCAGGTGAAACTGAGGACATGCAAAGAGTGGAAATCAAATAGAAAGACGAGATAGGCAGCATTCACTAACAGCCAGCAAAGGAGCAGCTGGAACCTCTCCAGTGATGCTCCGTGTGAGGGACGGAGGCTGTCTCCTGATGACCAGGGGTCTCGGCCACAACGGCTGCTTCCGTCTTCTCCAAAGGCTGACAGAAAACGGAGTCTGGCTTCAGACCATAGAGTTAGGCTTATCTGCCCCCGGCCACTAAGTGGGGCAGGAGTAACAACAGCACAAAAGTTCCATGTTGTGGCATGACAACATTTATGAATTGGGAGGAGACCCTGAGGCCATCTAGCCCAACCCCTCCTCTCTGCAGGGATCCCAGTTGAAGCTTCTCTGACTGATGGCTGCTCAGTCTTTGCATTCAGACAATCCATGAAGACGAGACTGAACTTCACTGCTTTCCTGGCTCAGCTCTAAAACATCTCATCCTTTTATCCTGTTTTTCTCTCTCATTCGGCTAAAATCTCCTCTCTTGTAACTGGATTCCTTTTTCCACCTCTGACACTCTGGAATAATAGTGAGCAGATCTTACACTCGTGTGTAACAGGAGTCAGTGATTGGAAGAGGGCTGGATTCAGGCGTGGGATTCAAATATTTTTACTACCGGTTCTGTGGACATGGCTTGGTGGTCATGTGATTGGATGGGTGTGGCCTACTTAACCAAATACGTTTTATTATTATTATTTTTCCCATTTCAAAAACATTCATTGATATACATTCTTATAAATACTATTTAACATTTATCTATTCATCATTAATCTCTATACACATTCTTATATATACTATATGATACAGTTTGGATCACTTTCTTGCCACCCGGTGTCTCCATCTTATTTTGCAAGAGCCTCACTCCTACTTTCTCAAGCTTAGAAAGAGATTAGAGAACATTTTATATTGGCTGTCCTTCTATGGCCATAGATAGGCATGCTAGCCTTGGGATAGATTATACCCTTCAATGGTTAGATCCCGTCTACTTGAGAGTTGTATCCAGTCCCTAATCCAAGCTAAATTAGCGGCATGATAATAGAGCTCCCAATAAGGGAGTCCTAATCCTCCTCTCATCCTGTGCTCCTGAAGCATTCTCCTTTTTATCCGTGGTTTCCTGCCAGCCCATACAAATTTACTGACTATTCTTTCCAATTTGTTAAAAAAAAAATAACTAATTTGCCTGGGGCATTTTGGAATAAGTACAGCCACTTTGGTAGAATATAAGCCTTAATCACTGCGATACGTCCTAAAATTGAGAGTTGAATATTTCTCCAAGAACTTAATTTTTTCTCCATCTCCATCAATAATTTCTGATAATTCAACTCTTTTATTGATGGGCATTTAGCGGTCAGCCAGATACCTAAGTATTTGACTTTTTTAACAATTTGTATCCCTGTAATCTCTTGAAGTTGTGTCTATAGATTAGCTCCCATATTTTTGACCAAGAACTTAGTTTTATCTCGGTTAATTTTTAAGCCAGCTACTTCTTCAAAACCAGTAATTTCATCCAATAGATTTCAATGGATCTTCCAAAATAAAGATGAGATCATCAGTGAATGCTTGAAGCTTATATTGCTGATCCTTTATAGTTAATCCCTTTATATCCTTATTCTGCCAAATTGGAATCAGCAAGGGTTCGAGAGTCAGAATAAACAACAGAGGTGACAAGGGGCATCCCTGTCTTGTACCTCTTTGTATATCAATTTTCCCAGTCATTTCTCTATTGAATAGTACTTGGGCAGATTGCACCCTGTAAATTGCTTGTATAGATCTCTTGAAGTTGGGTCCAAATCCCATTTTGGACAATTGGCATAGTAAAAATTCCCAGTTTACCATATCGAAGGCTTTCTGGGCATCAAGAAACATCACAGCCAATTGTTTGCTGGGATGCAGTTCATAATATTCTAGAGTATTTATTACTATTCTAAGGTTGTCCCTTATTTCTTGATTTGGTAGAAATCCATTTTGATCTGGGTGTATAAATCCCCCTAGAAAGATTTTTAATCTACTCGCTAGAATTGATGAGAAAATCTTATAATCCATATTTAGTAGAGAAATAGGTCTATAATTCTTTATTAGGGTACGGTCTGAATCATCCTTTGGGATCAAGGATATATAGGCCTCTGTCCAAGTTTGGGGGATTTTACCTTCTGTCAAAACCTCATTAAATAACTCCTTTAAGTGACTACTAAACACTTCCACCATCTCTTTATACACTTCAGCCGGTAAACCATCCAGCCCTGGCATTTTCCCATTTGATTGCTTCTTAATTGCTTCTTTTATCTCAACCTCTGAGATAATCTCTGAGTCCAAAATTTCCTTTACATTATGCGAAACCTCCTGTAATTGGATTTTATCTAAATAAGTTCTGATATTTCCATCCATACTTTGATCTTTCTTATATAGTCCTGAGAAGAAATCCTCAATCACTCTTTTCTTCTGGTGACTCGACTCTACCAGATTTCCTCCCTTATCTTGTAACCATTCTATCCTCTTCTTTATTGCCTGTTTTCTCAGCCTATATAATAATAATAATAATAATAATAATAATAATAATAATAATAATAATAACAACAACAACAACAACAAAACAACAACAACAACAACAACAATAATAATAATAATAATAATAATAATAATAATAATAATAATAATAATAATAATAATAATATTTATTTTATATACCGCGTCCTCTACCCAAAGGGACTCGGAGCGGTGCACAGGGAAAACTAAAAACACATAAAATATATACATCAATAATACAGTAGAATGACTTCCTGTTCCTGTTCCCGGCGGCGACGGACGAACCTTGAGGTTCGTCCGCCGTTTTGTTCTTTTTTCTGCCCCTAACGGGGCGGGGCACCCCCTTTTTTTGGGGGTCCCTCCGTAAAACTGGCTTGCCTGGGCTGGTTTATCCTGGCGGCGGCTGGGAAACGGCCCTTGTCTTCGGTTTAGGCGAAGGAAGACATGCTGCGGGGGGAGTTTCCCTTCGCCAATGGAGGACGGTAACGATCAGCGAATTTAAAAAAGAACTGAGAGTGCGGGTCGGAAGGCTCCCTGGGGCTTTGGCAGCGAGGTGAAGAGTGAGTGATTTACAACATTATTTATGCTGGCAGCCTTGAGTGAAAGAACGTAGAGGGGGGTGTTTGTTGGTTAAACCTCCCCTCGGATTTAAAGCGGCGTTCTGAAATGGCTTCTTGTTGCAAGGAAGCGGATACTTTGTTTCCGGACTGCATTGAAAGAAGCGAAAGTGATCTGCGGCTGACTTTCTTACAATGTATCTAAGTCTGGTTGGCTAGATACAATTTTTCTCAGGTTATTTTCTCCTCCTGGCTCTCAGATGGGGCGGTGGAGGAAGGTTCCCTTTGTTCCTGAATGACTATTTTTACCTTTGGGAAATTACCAACATCTTTTCGTGAAATGGACTCTCTCTCTCTACTAATGAAGAAATTTCTGGACTAATTGATTCCTTCCCTGAGTGCCTTCTCTGTTAAAGTTTTTGATTGTGAAAAGTGTTTCTCTGCTGGGTCTTGAATTCTTTTACAACTTTCACCTGAACTGTTTTGCTCCTGATTTGCCTCAACGGCCCCACCCCAAAAACGCCATCTTAGTGACACTGACTTTAACAGCTTACCATGGCATCAAAATCAGAATTGGCAGGATTGGAACAAAGAATGTCATCTTTGGAATCGGTGTTACAAGTTTTGGTGCAGGAAATTAAAGCTTTGAGAGCTGATAATAAAAGTTTTAAGGAGGACCTTCTGGAAACACGGAAACAAGTGTTGGAGAATTCACAGAAGACTGAGGAGCTGGAAGGGGGGCTGGCTGGGGCAAAGGGAGAACTTAAAAATGTCAACATTGAAATTGCAGATTTGTCTGGTCATATGTCTAGGATGGATTTTGAAAGGATGTCATATTTTTTAAGATTTCAGAATGTTTCTGAAGAATCTGGTGAATACCTTCCTGATCTCATGAGCACAATTTTAGCAGAATATTTACAGAAACCTAAAGATGAGATCAGGGGGGATATTGACCTAGTCTACAGAATAAATTCAGCATATGCCAGGATAAATGAAGTACCCAGAGAGATACATATTAAATTTGTTAGAAGGTCAACTAGAGAGGGAATTTTGAAGGCGCGGAGAGGGGCCCCGTTAATTTACCAACAAAAGGAAGTCACCATCTTGAGGCAGATCCCAAAAAAGATTAGGGAGGTGAGAAGGAAATTTTCCTTCTTATCCAAAAAATTGTATGACCACGGGATTTGGTTCAAGTGGGTGATGCCGGAAGGGATGTTGGTCTTCTGGGATGAAGGAAGAGTGAGGATTAAAACAGTTGCTGAGGCGGAAGCCTTTCTTAAAAAACATTCCTCTATCCTGGGGGAAGATCCAGGGGGGACGGAGGGGGCCTTGGCCCCGCCTGCTGTGGGCCAGGGAGGAGAAAAAGAAGATACAATTGCCAAGAGACTTAGATCAAAAAAATAACTTTGCTTTTTTTAAAAAATTATTATTAATATTGCTTAACCTTATGTCTGGATGTTTGTACGTGACTGCTAGCATAGAATGGAGAATTTAGGAATTTTGTACTTATTTTCACCTTGTAGTACTTTTGGAAAAATGTTTTTTTTAATGTTTTATTATGAAGCCCTAGAAGGGCCAATGATCCCGACGCGAAAGTTCTTAATATGTTTCTATATCCATTACCCTACCCTTTTCGAAAATTGTAAAAACCAATAAAACTTTTTCAATATAAAAAAAAAAAATACAGTAGAATAAAAATAAATTAAACTAATTATCCCTGCACTAAAATCCACATTAAAACTAATCGTTCCCTAAAAAACCCTAAAGGAAGAGACTACCCTAGGCCGGCCAAGCAGAAAAAGTGTGTTTTTAATTTTTGACGGAAGGAGCGGAGGTCCGTAGTTGTTCTAATGTCGGGGGGAAGGTTGTTCCAGAGAGCATATGACAACCATTTTCCCAGTTTATTAGCATGTTCAAAGAAATATTGTCTATTCCTTTGAATTTTCTCTGCTAGATCCTGTTGGTCTAATAGGAAAATCTTATGTTTCATGATGTCCCTCATCTCCTTCGCTGCCACAGAGGATGGATCCTTTTGTTGGATCTCCTCAGCCTTTGTAAGGGCATCCTTTAATTCCATTCTCTTGGCCCTTTCCTTTTTCCATTTGGTCGCCAGGTATTTAATTGCCTTCCCCCTCATCACTGCTTTCACAGTGTCCCATATGATTTGAATCGTTGTGTCTTCCCTCCTATTCTCCTCAAAGAAAAATCTCATTTCCTGACCCAAAGAATTTCTAAATTCCTCTTCTTTCATAAGGGCTGCTCTCATCATCCATCTTTGCTGCATTTTTCCTCCCTTCCACGTCAATACCCACGGGTTGTGGTCTGGGCGTGGCCTACTTGACATCATTCACATCAAAGGTGTTCCTTGCCTGGCTCCTCCTCACCTCTACCAGATACAATTTCCCTGTCTATTTGGTTACTACTACTGACCATTCAAAATATGCAATTTAATCCCATGTATAAATGCCATATGTGTGCATACATATTACAAAGTATTGTGTGCGTATAGGCACACAAAATGATACACACACACACACACACACAGCTCTTCTAAAACTCTACACATTCAACTAGATGGAGGGGGGGGCTTGTGCCCTTGTGTGCAATGTCCACCTCCACATCCATTCCAGCAGCTGGACAAGTGCCCGCCCCATTCCCACCCCAATCCCAGGTGACCGAGCACTGCTGCCTCTTCAGGGTGCTGGGCTGCCCTCACAGCTTCTCCCTGGACCTTTCCTGGCTCTGGGAGCGTTTCCTGGCCCTGCAGCGCTCTCTGCACCCAGACCCCTTTGGCTGCTGACCACCGGTGGGATCTGGCCGAGTGGGGCTTCTTGGAGCAGCATTGCTCCCCTGATCAGCCTGGCTTATGGCCCCCTCCGCAGCCCTCTCTGGGGGGAGTCAAGTTGGCCATGCAGAGACTGAGGGAAGGGGGGCCAAGTAACAGCCTTGTTCTCTGCTTGGGGGCCAGAAAGAGAAGCTGCCTGTGAAGGAGCCCTCGAAACAAAATAAAGGTACTATGATGACCCCCCATCCCTCAAAAAAGACCAAGGTTGCTTCTGGAGGGGGCAGGCAGATGGGCAGCATTCCTCACTCCCTGGGCACCTGAAGCCTCGGAGCCTGCAGCAACTCCCGGCCCTTGCACAGTGGAGGCCATTAACAACTTCTCACACTCCCAAGAAGGTTTTCTTTACTGTGCAAAGGCCCAGAGTTGCTCTGAGGCTGCAGGCACCCAGGGAGGGAGGGGGGGATGCTGTCCCTCTTCCCTCCCCCAAAGAAACCACAGAGGCTTTCAGCTCCTCTGCAGAGGCATTTTTTAAAAGAAACCCCCCTCCAAAAGCTGCATGATCTGGAGCTGCCAGTCTCCACTGCTCCCCCTGCCCCCCTCATTGCAGCCATTGTGAGTGTCTCTCAGCCGTTGTGTGCAGGAGAAAACCTGACACAGTAAAGAAAAACTTCCCAAGAGTTTCAGAAATTGTTAATTAACTGACACTCAGGAGGAGGTTTTCTTTACTGTGGAAGGTTTTTCAATGCACACAACGGCTGAGAGATGCTTGCGGGGGGGCAATTTGGGCCCACCCCCCACCTCAAGACAAGCCCCATCAGCCACAGTTAGACTGAATAAGTCAGGGGTTGCTCCCTCAACCGGCTCCACCCAAGATCCTTTTGGAGTCGGTCAGCTTTGCCATCCGGGGAACAACGGAGCCAAACTCCTCCTTCCCAGCAGCCTCCCCCAACTCCCCTTGCCCCACTGTTACGCCAACTGATGGTGGGCAAGTGGAGCCAACTGGGCACAAAGCTGGGTTGACAATGAGCCTCTGAAGTCTCCCTCCTGCCTACTTGCCCAGCACTTGCTCAGCTGCCCCCTCTGATCCCCCGGCTGGATTCAGCCACTCACCGGACACTGGAAAGCGAGGTCCTGCTTGCTTGCCCAGCACTTGCTCAGAGACCTCCTACCCTCTCACTCATCCCCCCCAGCACCCCCTCCCCACTATCCCCTCCCCCTGCTTGGGTACAGCCACTCAGAGGTTCTTTCTTCTTGTGTTTCCAGACTAAGCCTTGGTTGGTTGGTTGGTTAAAGTGCAGTTGGATCCTAAAGCTCCATCACTGGAGGCTTTTAAGAGGGAGAACCTTTCGGCTGCCAGCTGGCAAAGGAAGCTCTCAGCCATGACTGGCTCTGCAGTGGCTCCCACAGGCTGAGTGGGCAAAGGGTGGTGGCTGTAGCCTCGGTCTGGTGTCAGCTGTGAGCCTGGTCTGGGAAGGTTAGGAGGGGCTCACCTGGGCAGCTGCTGTGACTGTAAGGCTGGCCAGGTCCCATCCCATGTGTTACTCAACCCTCCCAGCTTTCGCCCATGCCTCCAGGCCGTTTTCAGGCATGCAACACATGGGAGATCCTAGCTGCAGTTTCCTCGTGAGCAACATTGGCCAGGAGAGGCAGGGAGAAAGGCCAATGGGGCTCAGGAGTAAACTCAGGCTCCTAAGTGGGATCGAGCCAGGGGTGGATTCTGGCTGCCTCTACTGCCGGTTGCTCTGCGCATGTGCAGAAGGCAAGAACAATATGGCCGAGAGAACCAGTTCAGGGGTGAGGCCAGCCTGGGTCATTGCAGGTTCCAGTGACCCAGACCTCCAAGTTGCTACCGGTTCAGCCAAACTGGTCCACACAAGTAGGAGCCAACCTGTTGTCTGGAGAAGTTTTCCATCAGGATTACAAGGGAGAAGATCAGCCTGAGAGATTTCTTCTTGATCAACCCAGGCTTTCTGGGAATCACCCTGTTGTTTTCAAAGAGTTTCTGGATCATCTTTTTTTCTCTGTTCATTTTATTTGTCATCTGCTCTAGAATGTTCCCTATAATTCAGTGGCGTAGCGTGGATTGTCAGCACCCAGGGCAAGGCAAGTAATTTGCGCCCCCTAACCCGTGGATTTTAGCACTCGAGTCTCTTCCACTAGATTAGTTAAAGAAACCCTTACCCCCTAAGCACATGTATTGTTTGTTATGAAAATACTGATGTAATTAAAGTAAAATGCATCTAAATACAAGTTTATTTTCAAACACTTTATTGAGTGCGAACATGCATTACACATTCTCCGCATTTTCAGCAGGTCTATGAATACAAATCTACAAATGTAGTAACCTAGCATGGGCCATGCTATTATTTCACAACTCGCTGTAGAAACAGTGATAGTAAGAAAGATTCTTAACGTGACAACAAAGTTAGTTAAACTTTCTTGCAGCTTCCACTTATACACCCAGCGAAGCAAATCTAAAGCTGACCAGTTTGCAACCTGCTCATCAGGATTGACCTCCTTATACAAGATAATGTGGTGCCGAAGTCGAGTTATTTTGGTGAGCATAGATGCAGCATTCAATTCCCTGTACTGAGCACACGTGTGCTGAATTTGTTTCTTAATAAAATCATCTTTTTTAGTATCCAACGTTTGGATTTGCAAAAAAGCAAATCGCTGGTGCAGCGTATTCATCTGCGTAGTACGTTTTTTAATTTCTGCCTGAAGCTGATCAATTGCTTCCAGTTGTTCTCTGCTTGTTTCCTGTATTAAGGTCAAGCCAGCATCGCAACTGTTCTCACCATCCATCTTCTTGCGTCTTCCAACTCTTCTCTCTGTAGGTATGCAATAGGTTTTGCATACCTGCAGAGCTTTCTCAGTTGCCATTCGACTCTGCGGTACACTGGACAAGAGACCCCCACTACGCAGCCTCCCCACCAACCGCCACTCTTCTGCCCCATGCACAGCCAGCAGCAAATTGGGCTCGGACGAAGTTTCCACAGCGGGTGGAGAGAAAAAAAACCCCCCAAAAACCCGCGTTGGCGATGCCGGTCAAAAGAGGATGGAGGCTTTTTTTGTTGTTGTTAAAGCCCCGGGTGGGTCGTGGGCATGACACACCTCAGAGGCTTGCTCTTTTCTGGCTTCCCCCTTTCCCTGCAGAGAAGTGCAAAACTAGACCAAGCCTCGCCTAAGAGACGTTGCTGGGAACCCGCCAACCCCCGACGCCCTCTTCTTCACCCGCCCTTTTCCCCGAGCTGCGAAGACTCCCCTCAGTCATTCAAGGCCTAATTTAACCTCGCTAGAGAGACCTAGGAAGACCGGGAAAGGGGAGGGGGGGCGTCTGAATCCCTGCTGCAGGCCTTGCTATTCTAAATTAACCCCTCCCCTCCTCCTCGGGCAGCCCTGAGGAGAGCGGCGGCAGAGTGGGGAAAGCGCGAGCGAGTGAGCAAACGGGCGAGCAAGCGAGAGGGGTTGTGGAAAGGAGGGGAGGAGGCGGGGGGTTACCTGCAGAGCGCCGGGGAGCTTGCTGCTTTCTCCTCGGCATGCTGGTGTTGCCGCCGTCTCTTCAGCCGCCCTCCTCCTCCTCCTCCCTCAGCCGCCGCTGGAGAGCTTCCGCACAGGACTCTTCCAATCCCCACTCTTTTCATGCAGAAACAAACAAGACACACAAGACTAACAAAAATGGGGGTGGGGGGGTGGGAGGAAGGGATGGGGAAAGGGAGCAGCAGCCCAAGGGCTTCTTCTGCCACTTCCAAGTCCGCTTCGGGGGAGCCGGCGGGAGGGGCGGGGGAAGGAGGGGAGGGGAGGGGGCGAAAAGTTTGCGCGGGTTAGCTGCTCCGGGCCGGCGGCTCGTCGGGTGTCCTTCTCCCGGGTCAACTCCTGGCGACGCCAACGGGGAGCAGAGGTTGCAAAGGGGGGGCTGGCGATGCTGCTGGGATGCCGCTGCCCCCCGACCGGGCGCGGGGGATGCCAAGCGCCGTCGCCACGCCAAAAACTCGCGGAGGCAATGTTTTCATTTACAAGGTTGATTTCTGACCTTCCCGCGCCCCCCTCCAACACGCGCGTACACACGCCCTTGGGGCTTTCCTCCTCCTCCTCCTCCCTTCTTTTTCCGTGGCTGTTTGGAAAAGTTACTTTGGAGACCAAACAAAGCTCGCCCGCCTCGCGCCACGCGCCCCCCCCAGATGTTGCGCCCGGTGCGGCCGGCCCCCCCTGCACCCCCCACGCTACGCCTCTGCTATAATTGACCAACTAGGTTGATTATATTTTCTCTATATTTGATAAAATTTTCTAAATCTTTTTCATTCACTTATGAAGATAATGGCTGTATTTGTATCCTATTTAATCATATTTGGAGGTGAGACAATTGTAGAAGAAAGATTCACTATGGAATAAGAAACTAAGTTTTCTGTTTCTCAAATTCCTGGATGTTCCCATTCTAGTTTCATCCCTTTCTGGAGAAGAACGAACATTGGAATATTTCCCACTATAAACTGTACTTGGACCAAAATGGAGAGATAAAAGCAGATCTGGGCATTGAGGGCTTCTTGGTTCTCCCCAAGGAGGATCCCAGGAGAGTGTATCTGGCGGATTTTGAAAGACAGAGACTTTCTATCAGACAAAAGGCTCTTTCACAGCTAAAGTTGCTGAATAAGGTGGGAGAAATTTTGGTGTCTTTTCTCTCTTTGCCAAAGCCTGAGGTCCCATTTCAAGTGGGCAAAGCCTACAGGCGTGAAGGGGAACCTATGGCAGATGGAGCCATTTCTTAAGGCAGGCCAGCCGTTGCCCAAGAGACACACGGGAGGGGGGCCAGGGGGAGAGGGCCCTGTTTTGCAGGCCCTGCTGGTCAACTCCCCCTTCGCCCCCCAGCTTCTTTATTGCGCGATAGTTGATGGCCATGTGTGCGTGTGTGTCTTGCCAAAGAAACTGCTGCTGCTACCTGTATTACCACCACTACTACCACTACTGAGGCTGCCAGGCTGCCCGTGAGAGGAGGAAGGAGAATGGTGGGCCATTCAGTAGCAGCGGCAGCCGTTTCTTTGCCAGGACTCACACACACACACACACACACACAGAGGGCCACCCCCCCCTCCGTGCCCTGAAGAAGGTTCTGCCCGGCTGCCTCTCTCCTCTCCTCCTTCCCCACCAGCCATTCTGCTCAGCAATTGCCCCCCCCCTCCGCCTCCGCCCCTCACGTCTCTTGGGAGCAGAAGACTCAGGGAGGGGGTGCAAATGGGGTGAAGGCTGCCGCGGGTCCTTCTTGGAATGGGAGGGAGCAGAGGGATTTGGGAAAGCTGGGGTGAAAGGAGGCTGCCCCTGCCCTGAGGAGCTTCACTTGTCCCATGGCCAGCAGTGGATTCCCCCCCCCCCAGCCCCCTTTATGAAGCCCTTCTGGGCTAATGCAGAGGAAGTCCCAGCTGGGGACGGGAGAGTCACAAGGGGCCGCAGCCCCCCCAGGCCAAGTGGAAATGGCCGTACTGAGAACCGCCTGAGTCTTGCTCCAAAGAGCTTCTTTCCAGGCAGCAGAATTGGCTCTGGCGATCGGAGCCCCATTCCGTATTTCTTCCTTGCATTTCCTTTGGAGCAGATTTATCTCCAAATACATCCCCCCATCCCCCCCTCTCCCTTCCCTCTTTCCCTCTCTCGCTTTCTCTCTTTCCTGAAGCCTCCGGAGGGGGAAAAACGGCTATACGGGGAACCCAGAAGCCCCGAACATCCAGGTTGTCCCCAGGGCCATTTTTCACTCTAGGAGGCTTCAGGGAAGGGTGTCTGGGAGGGCTTCTGGGAGGGGGGACTGTTTTTGACCTCCCAGGGCTCCTAGTAAGCCTCCCAGGGCTCCTAGTAAGCCTCTGGAGCTTGGGGAGGGTCAAAAATGTGTCCATTTTCGACAATCGATCAATGGATTCAGAAATGGCAAAAATTCCAGCTTTCTTAAAAGATCAGAAGCAGGAGAATTATGCACAGGAATGGGCAAAATGGATTAATTATATACAGAATAAATACCAGACTAGGAAATACTATGTAGGTTTTAGGTAAGAATGTTTAGATTGATAGGTGAACAGAGTAAATAATATTTGGGATGCTTGGAATTATTAGAGTGGTGTATAGCGGAAGTCAGGGGGGTGGGATTGAGTGGGAGGTGGGGGAGGGTTAGGGTGGAGGGTGGGGAAATATATGTGGATAATTAACATAGAGATGGGAATAATGGGATACGGTTATACTATGATTTATATATGTTTAATTAAATTAGAAGATGGTGTTAATGGGAGATTGATATACTAAGAGAAATTTATATTATGTTTGTCGGGAGGCGAGGGGGTATAATATCTGAATGAGAAATTTATCCTAAGATGGGGGAGGGGAGGGGTATACTATTTGTATGTGATTTATATTATATGCCAGGAGGGGGGGAGGGTAAAAAGGGGGGAAATCTGTTTGAATAAAACTTTTTCAATTAAAAAAACAAAAAAACACAAAAATGTGTCCATTTGCAAAAATGGGAGGGGGGTTCATGTGCGTATGCATGTGGGGAGGGGGTCCACGCATGTAGCATTATGGGTGTGGCACGCCAGTGACATGACTCCCCTTTTGCTCCGCCCCTCCCGCTTTTGGCATGTGATGGCAAAAAGGTTTCCCATCGCTGGCCTAGAGTCTCCCGGGTGGTTGGCCTCCCATGCCAGTTGGTGTCACCTAATGGAGGTTCTTCAAGGGATGGGACCTAAGTGGAGGGACTTTGCCATGTTTTATGGAAACCTTTCAAGATCTTACTGGTCAGAGGTTTCTTTCTCCATCAGAGTTTTATTCTAGATTTTTAAAATCTAATGGAATAAAAGTTTTCTAAATCTTTTACAGTAAACTTTATTCTCAATTTTAATATGAACATATCATCATATGTAAATCATTTTTTTCAATTCCATTATTATAATGTTAATTTCCAAAAGCAAAAGGGAGGAGCTGAATGAAGAATCTGCCATATTCTTCATATTTACCCCAGTGAAGACCAGAGGCTCCTTGTCTCCATCCATTTCTCCCTCCTTTTTCCATGGACGGAGAGTCCTAACATCTTTTCTTTGGCCTTCCTTGTTCTTCTGCTCAGTCCCTGCCTCAGTCCAGATGTGCGGAAACTTGTCATCCTGGATTTGTCAGGAGGGCTCGAGAAGGAGAGCCAGTTTGCTGCTATGACTGCGTTCCTTGTCCGGAGGGGACCTTCTCCACTCAGGAAGGTGGGTCACACTGAAGGAAAGAAAGTGGAACTGATTCATTACATACATCAAATAATAAAGGTTCCTATGATGGTTCTGAAATCACACAGGAAATTATTTGGGTCCCAATTCTTCTCTCACTTTCATAGACGATTAAACAAAAATTGATTTTTAAAAAAGTCTTACACTTCTTATTGTTTCTCACTAGAGGTACTAATAAATGTGTCCTGGACAATATCTCCTAGTATCGCTTTTTGTCCAAATAAGGTATTTCCTGAAAGATAAAAGGAGAGAATAGTGAAATATGTTTTTCCCCCTCAGATGCAGGAAAATGCACCAAGTGTCCAGATGATAAATATCCAAATGAGAACAGAGTCCAATGTATCCCCAAAGTTATAACCTTCCTGTCTTATGAAGAACTTCTAGGCATCATCCTGGTCTCTTCTGCCTTACTCTTGTTTATAACCACAGATCTTGTTTTAATCATCTTCACTAAATACCGAGAAACTCCCCTTGTCAAAGCCAACAACCGGGACCTCTCCTACATCCTCCTGGTCTCCCTCCTGCTTTGCTTCTTGTCTTCTTCTCTCTTCATTGGTCAACCAAGGAAAGCCACCTGCCTTATCCGACAAACGATTTTCAGCATCATCTTCTCAGTTGCTGTTTCTTCTCTCTTGGCCAAAACCATCACCGTGGTGCTGGCTTTCCTGGCCACAAAACCAGGAAACCGAGCAAAGAGATGGTTGGGAAAGAGCTTGGCCAACTCCATCATCCTCTCTTCTTCTGCTGTCCAAGTGATCATCTGCTCCATCTGGCTGGGAGTTTCTCCCCCCTTCCCTGACTCTGATCTCCACTCCCAGCCTGGAGAGATCATCCTGCAATGCAACGAAGGGGCCGTTGTCATGTTCTACGTCACCCTCAGCTACATGGGCTTCCTGGCTGCCATCTGCTTCACGGTGGCTTTCCTGGCCAGGAATCTGCCTGGGGCCTTCAACGAAGCCAAGCTGATCACCTTCAGCATGCTGGTCTTCTGCAGCGTCTGGGTGACTTTTGTGCCCACCTACCTAAGCACCAAAGGGAAATACATGGTGGCTGTCCAGGTCTTCTCCATCCTGGCCTCCAGTGCTGGTCTGCTGGTCTGCATCTTCATCCCCAAGTGCTACATTCTCCTTCTGAGGCCAGACCTGAACACAAAGGTGCATCTAACAGCCAGAACAAATGTAAAAGCATGAAATATTAAGAGTCACCAACACACCATTATTTGTAAAAGTACTAATTTTTACCCTGCTACTAAAGGGGATTCAAAATAATGTAATCATTAAAATAGATCTATCGTAAAAGTACGAGGATTCTTTTACTGTGCGAAACATTTACCCATTTAAAAAAAAAACCCAATTGTTTTTACAATGATCAGGAATTGTAATATCTATAACAATTATACAAAAATAAGGAACTGGGGTGGGCAGGGGCCAGTATAATCAGTTAAAATAACTACTTTAAACAAAAGTTAGCATTCAAGGGAAGAAGTGAAGTTTGGATGGAGAGAGGGAAATAATCTGGAATTGTGACGGTTTTTATTGGATTTTGGCAACTTCCACAAAATAAGAGAAAAAGGGAGAAGCTTTGGAAATCCAGACCATGCAGGAAATTGGAGAAAGGTCCTTTCCTAGAGGAGAAAGTGGGATAAAGAGAAAAGGAGGAAAGTCTTAAGAGGAATCCAAATAGAGGGAAGGAAACTCCAGCACAGGGAATGGCTGAGGGAGGAGCCTGGTTGGAAGTCCTTGTTTTATGGGATCTTCCTGTGTTAAACTGAGGATTCTCCCAATGAGAAGGTCTCCTGGCCTGGAAGAGCTCCATGGATTGTTTCCATCCTGGTGCTCCAAACTCTGCAGGCATTTCATCCTCAGCTTCCCAGAGATTGGATGGGACACCAGCAGCACCAGAAGCAGAAGCAGGAGGTCCATCATTCATGGGGTGAATCAATGAATCCCCTTCCTGTTTCTAAAGGAGAATTAGATGCACTCAAAGGACTCCTGTGATGTTCTGGGAGAAGAATGGAGGTGAGGCCAGAGTGAATTCCAACAACATTTTATTCAATCCTACCTGCGAGGCAGCTGAACTCTCTGGCTGACACTGCTCCTTTTAAAGGAAACTGACCACCCAAACAACCAATCAGGAGAGAGCAATTTCCTGCTTCAACAGAGGACTAGAATGAGAACTTCAACTGACAACTATACACTATTCACCCCGAAAATGAGACCTCCCCAGATAATAAGCCCAATCGGTCTTTTGAGTGCATGCGCTAAAATAGGCCCTCCCTTGAAAATATTGCAACACAGCAGCAGCCATGAGGTTACCACGCTCGCTGTCTCCGGCACATCACAAATAGTAAGATCTCCCCAAAAATAAGGCTAATTGCTTATTAATAATAATCTTTATTGTCATTGTACTAAAATTACAATGAAATTGGTTATTTCGGGTGTCAAAAGGAAATAACACCCTGTCTTATTTTGGGGGGAACACAGTACAATACATAACATCTCTCACAAGGTGGAATATCCAGGTGCTTTCCTGATTCAAAAGGAGAGCAGCTTCAACTGAGAAGGAAAAGCTTGAGTAACAAGGACGTTGACCTTCTTCTGTCCTTCAACATGGTCTCTTGTCTCCAGAGACTGCTGGGGAAGGTCAGCCAGAGCTATGGAGTTTGGTGCCATTCTATTTATTATGTTCTGTTCTGTTCCTACTCTGCTCTGCTCTGCTCCGCTCCGCTCCACTCTATTGAGCCATGGTGGTGCAGCTGACTGCGATTTGGCATTTCGAATCTCACCACAGTCAAAGTTGACTCAGCCTTCTGTCCTTCCGAGGTGGGTAAAATGAGGACCCAGATTGTTGGGGGCAAACAGTCTGACTCTGTAAATCGCTAAGAGAGGGCTATAAAAGTTCTGTGAAGCGGTATATAAGTCTAAGTGCTATTGCGATTCTACTCTAGTCTAGTCTATCCTTAGGCATTAAAAACCATCTGGGTGACTACAGTCACTCTCACCCCAGAATTCCAGGTTCAAGCAACAAGCCAGCTGATCAATTCATGCTTGTCAATCAATTCCTATTGCAACCAATGAGCAATCAACTGGGTACTAATATGAAAACAAAATCCTCAATGGAAAATGTCCCAAAGGTGATTTTTCAAGAGGCAAATGGACTTCCTGGTTTTCCTTTGAACATGATTACGTGTCTTAATTTTAAAAACAGCAACTAGCACCATTTTTAAACACAAAATTGGACCCTGAATCTTCTCCTGGCATTCGTTTTGTGTTTGGGTTGCCATCTCATGGCTATTTTGTGTATGACAGACCGGCAGCAGTCCTCTCAAAATGTGAAATAAATAAGAATAAGTAATAAGAATAATTGCTTTAAAAAATTCCACGGGAAATTGTGGAACTAATAATAACCTCGTGGCCATTTTGAATATTGCAGGCAGAGGCCATTGAAAAGATTAATGTACCATATTTTTCAGAGTATAAGATGCACCTTTTCCCCCCAAAACAGAGGCTGAAAATTTGGATGTTTCTTATACACTGAATATGGCATTTTTTTGCCTCCCAAAACCCTGTCCCCTTCACCCAAATGGTTGTGCAGAGCCTTTAGGAGGCTTTCAGAGTCCTTCTGGGGCCTGGGGAGGGCAGAAAGTGAAAAAGGTGATTTGTTGCTCAATTGTGCCCCCCTCCAACCCCAGGAGAACTCTACGAGCCTCCTAAATGCTATTTGTGCTCTCTTTTTTGGGAGGGAAACGGGCCCATTTTGGTGAAAAATGGGTCGTTTTTGGGAGGTCTGCAGAGAGCAAAACCTTTTTTTTTTTTTTAAATTGCCTGTTCAAAACCTTGGTGCATCTTATACTCCAGTGCATCTTATTCTCCAAAAAATACAGTAAATAAAAGTCATCAAGGGACAGATCGGGGGATTGGGCTGTGAATCCCCCCCCCCACACATTTGGCTAGCAGTGAAAATGGGGTCCTTCAAATTAAATGAAAACCATTGCTTTAAAAGTCTTTGGGAAATTCATCATTTTTTGGTTTGTTTTGAAATATATTTTTATTATTTTAACATTTAAAAACAATGCAGTACCGCAGAGTCGAAGTGACAATACATTCACATAATACACAATAAGTCTCAAGGGAAATTCATCCTCTTTTAACAACCCCATGATCCCTTGCAGGGTGGAATCTGGGCAACTGAATGGAGCTGGGTGTTTCCTGGTGTTTCCTGGCCTGATGCCCTTTATGTCGCCAATGTGGAGTTTTGTTCAGCAGATATATTCTCATTGTAGCCAGAGAGGGAAATATCTGCCTCTACCTGGGATCTCAGCCTCCTGATTATGAGACGAGAGCTGCACCCCACCACTTTTAAAAGTCTATGGGAAATTGCATCGCAAAAGCGCCTGCCCTCTTGTGGCCATTTTGAGTATGGCAGGTGGAGACTGCCGATCGCAAGAGCTTTAAGATAAATATAAGTAATGGGGTTACAGAAGGGGGCAAGTGGGACATGGAGTTGGGCTCTGGACCCCCTGTCTCACTAGAGGCAAAAACGGGATGCAAAAGCCCATCAATGTAAATGACAATCTTGGCTTTAAAAGCCTAATGGGAAATTGCATCTCAATAGCCTGCCACCACAGGGCCATTTTGAATATGGCAGGTGATGTTAAATATAATAAGAAAAACAACTGTAAGTATAGCATTGCTAATCATGAGAAATGCTGCATGAAATTCTTTCCTCATCATCCATCAAGCTCTTGCAACCGTTTAGATCAGTGGTAGTCAACCTGGTCCCTCCCACCCACTAGTGGGCGTTCCAGCTTTCATGGTGGTTGTTGGGTTTTGTCCGATTTGATTTGATTTTGATTTGATTTGATTTTTATACCGCACCTATCTCCCCAAAGGGACTCAGGGTGATGCACAGGAAGTTAAAAAGTAAAAATACAAACATAGAAATAAATACGAACATAGAAATAAATACGACTATAAACAGTAAAATCTAATTAAATTTGAAGTGGCCTGTGCTAAAAAATATCCTAGAAAATTGCCAGCAAATTAAAATCCATTTAAAACAATTTAAAACTTGGTCTCTAGAGGTGGTCTCGGGGTCTATGCTAGGCCGGCTAGATGAAAGAAATGGGTCTTCAAATGTTGGCAGAAGAGGCGGAGGTCCGTGGTGGTTCGGAGTTCGGGGGGCAGGTCGTTCCAGAGGGCTGGGCCCGCCACAGAGAAGGCCCTTCCCCTGGGGGTCACCAACCGGCATTGCCCGGCAAACGGCACCCAGAGAAGGCCCTCTCTATGGGAGCGAATCGGCCGAAGGGATGTATGAGGTAGGAGACGGTCTCGCAAATACTGAATACTGAAGCACTTTCCTTTTTTTAATTTAATTGACTTCCCTACTTTATAAATCACCATGCCTGTGGACCCGGTGGGTGGTTAGAAAATTTTATTACTAACAGAGATACAAAAGTGGTTGGAGGGTATAAAAAGGTTGACTACCCCTGGTTTAGACCTTATAAAACTAAGAGATTTAGGTTTGATATAAACCTAAGAGGTAATCCAAGAGAGAAGCAACCTGGAATGAAGGAGAAATTTCCTAACAGTGAGGACAATTGACCAGTGGAACAGCTTGCCACCAGAAGTCGTGGGTGCTCCATCACTGGAGAATTTTGAGAAGAGATTGGGCAGCCACCTGTCTGAAATGGGATAGGGCCGTGGGGGTGAACCTATGGCGTTCGTGCCACAAGGGTAACACAGAACCTTCTCTGTGGGGACCCAGTCCAGCTCCCTCGTGTTTCACTCAATCAATGTCCTGTGAAAGAAAAAGATCTCGTGAAGTTGGAGTTCATTGAATTTTTTCACTCGCCTGCTTCCTTGTGGGGGAGATAAGATTCTCCTCCTGAAGACCATTACGACATGGCACCAAAATGCGACCAGTGGGGGAATTCAAACATTCTTTCTACTGGTTCTGTGGGTTTGGCTTGGTGGGCATGGCAAGACTGGAGGGCATGACATGGCTTCCTGAGCGTGGCATGACCTGGTGGATGTGGCATGGCTTGGTGGGCGTGGCATGGCTTGGTGGGCGTGGCATGGCTTGGTGGGCGTGGCATGACCTGTTGGGTGTGGCATGGCTTGGTGGGCGTGGCATGGCTTGGCGGGCGTGGCATGGCTTGGTGGGTGTGGCATGACTTCCTGGGCGTGGCATGGCTTGGTGGGCGTGGCATTTTCGTAAGTTGAGAACTATCTGCATTACCTGATTTAACTGTTGTGGAGCCCTCTCATTCTCTTCCTTTCTCCCCCTCCCCCCTCTCTCTTACTCCCCCCTTCTCTCTCTCCCCGCTCTCTTTCTCCCTCTCTCTCCTCATCAAGAGATGAGATGGATGCTGTGGGAACCAAACTCCAAATAGCTTCTTTGATCATCTCCATGGAAACCATTGGAATGGCAGATTCACCTGAAAGGTTTCCCTCTTCTCAGCTGGAGAAGCAAATATCCATTACGATTACATGGTTCCTTCCTCTTTTTCTGGCAAAATCCTTTGTAGAGAAAGTGTTGATCCCAACAGTTCTCTAGGATTTCAAGTTGGGGTTGTTGTTGTTATTGTTATTTATGTGTCCACCTTTAAGAAATTGCTATTGGACTGAGACTGTATGCGCATGCGCGAAGATGGCGGTCTGCCTCTGAGCTCTGTTGGGTCCCGGAGCTCGTTGGCTTAAAAAAAGCATGCTGCCCGGCCCATTACCCACTCTTAAGGGCCGGGCCCAGTGAGCTGCTTACCCTAGTAGCAAATCGAAACCAGGATGGTCCTCTAGGGTAAGGTAGCGGCGAAGACATCGCGGAGGACGCCGGGTGCAGATGGCGGCCGGAACGTGGCGGTTGGAACGCCAGCCTTAGGAGAAGGAGGCCGATGCGAACGCCGATTCTAAGCCGGATTTCGAGCTGGAGGCCAGGAGGCCAGGAGGAGGTGGTGGCCGGGGCTGGAGCGGCATTGGGACGATCTGTGGAGCTGCGTTTATTGAGCTGGGATGATCTACGGAGCTACGGCCATCGGGGAGGATTGGAAATGGAGGAGAGGCCGGATCGGGCCGGGCCGGGCTGGGAGAAGAGCGGCCGGCCCGAGGCCTCTTGGAGGAGGTGAGACTCTCTTTTGGGCAGCGGAAAGAACGGCTGGGAGATTTTTTACAATGTGGCCGTGGCCTGTGCGTCCTTTGTGTCATCGTCCAGCCACTGGAGCCCCTGGATGGGCCTGATCGGGCCGGACCAAGGGCTTCGCTGGCTGGGGGGAGGCCGGGCCTGGGAGATGGAAGAGTGGTCGGCCCGAGGCCTCCAGGAGGAGATGAGTCCAGGCGGCCGGAAGGACCTTGAGATTCGTTAATAACAATAACAGTATGGTTGAGGCCTATAAGAACTTTTATCCGGGCCTGGCCAGGAGCAGGAAGAGCGTCCTGGCCTGGTCTCCTCTTGAGAGGACGCAAGGCCAGAAGAGCCCTCTCAAAATCTGGGCTCCAGAGACTGCCCACTCCCCCCCCCCAACTATTCCCCAAATTACATCCATGTTACCCCACCCGGGCAGACTATTTTAACACCTGCGATGAATTTTAAGATCAAAGCCGGACTATTTCTCACTGAGCATGTGAATGTATTTATTTATTTTTTAACATCTATTTTACCATCTAAATTGCCAACGATGCTCCCTATAATCAATTATACGACCCATTTTATATTCTATATTATATTTGTACTGTATTTATGTGTCTATATATTTATATATTTATGTATTTATATATTTATATACCTACGTGTCTATGTATTTATATATTTATATTTATATAGTATAATTATATTATGTATTATGCTACTGCGAGAGTCCCCGCTCTCGCAGGTCTGGCCCTCCTCTTTAACGAGGGCCCGCCTTGATGAGGGATTTATTAATCCGGAGAGGTGGGCGAAGTGCGGCCTCAGGGGTTTTTTAGTTAAAAATTTGTTGTCTATTTTAGGGGGTACCAGGGAGGGGGGAGGGTATAGACAGGTGGAGACTAGCCAGAAGGGAACGGGCTGAGCCAGCAGATTATGGAAGGAGGCGGATGGATCCGCTAAGAGGGGGGATACAGGGGTCATTTCCATGGAGGGCCTACCCATTGAGAGGGTGGCAGGAGAGGCAGATCCGATGGGAGACAAGTTCCATCCTCCCGGTTGGGGGCACGAGGCCGATGGTTACAAACGGTCAAGTGCCACAACCCCCGCAGGCTAGGTGGCCAGGGAGTACAGAGCCAGGGCCTACAGCTGATGTTTTGCAACGCCAGGTCCGTGGTCAACAAAGCCCCCCTCATTCATGACCTTGTGTCAGAGGGGGAGTCGGACCTGGTAGGAATTGCGGAGATCTGGTTGGGCCAGGAGGGAGGACTCCCCCTCGTTGAAATGTGCCCACCAGGTTACCGCGCTTTTCATCAGCCCCGGGCCCTAGGCAGGGGTGGTGGGGTAGCGGTTATTATTAGGGAAGGTCTGGAGCCGAGAGAGACCATTGTGCCACAGACTACCGGTTGTGAGTCCCTCTGTGTGAAGTGGGGCCTAGGGAGGCAGATGGGCTTGCTGGTTGTATACCTGGCTCCCCGCTATGTAACAGCAGCCCTGCCCGAGCTCCTCGAGGTGATCGCTACGATGGCAGTTGAGACCCCCAGACTTTTAGTCATGGGGGACTTCAATCTGCCATCGGTGGGCGAATCATCCGGGGTAGCTCGGGAGTTCATGGCTTCCATGACGGCCATGGACCTGACCCAATTAATTCAAGGCCCCACCCACGAGGGTGGACATACACCGGATCTCATCTTTGTCTCAGGCCAATGGAAGAGTGATCTGGGTATAGGGGAATTAGTCATCATGCCCTTGTCATGGACAGACCACTCACTTCTCCGGCTCGACTTTCCAACCGCTGCCCCTCACCGCGGGGAGGCAGAACCTGAGTCACCCATTTGGTTCCGCCCCAGGCACCTGATGGACCCCGATGGGTTCCAAGCGGCGCTTGGGCCACTTCCTGTACCCCTGACCCGCCCTGCCGCCCTGTTTAGGGTGACCCGTTCCCTCCTTCAACAGAGGGTGCGGGAAGCCCCATTGCAGGGTAGAGCAGAGGAATTTGTGATTTATCTGCAGGAGAAAATCGCTCAGATCCATAACGAGTTAGTCTCCATTGATGGTCCAGTGGGAGGCCACGAGGCGGATCTTGGTTGGGAGGAGTTTGACTCTGTTACTTCCGAGGATATGGACAGGTTACGTGGGCGACTGCGAGCCACCACATGTTTATTGGACCCGTGTCCCTCCTGGCTTGTACTGGCATCCTGGGAGGTGACACGAGGCTGGCTCCAAGAGGTTGTCAACGCTTCTCTAAGTGAGGGTTTCTTGCCTGCCTCCCTTAAAGAGGCCATGGTGAGGCCCCTCCTGAAAAAGCCCTCTTTGGACCCAGCTTTATTAGTCAACTATTGTCCCGTCTCCAACCTTCCCTTTTTGGCGAAGGTTGTTGAGAGTGTGGTGGCACAACAGTTTCCCCGTCACCTGGAGGAAGTTGATTATCTAGACCCGCGCCAGTCCGGCTTTCGGCCCGGGCATAGCACCGAGACGGCATTGGTCGCGTTGGTAGATGATCTCTGGAGGGCCAGAGATGGGGGTTGTTCCTCCATCCTGGTCCTATTAGATCTCTCAGCGGCTTTTGACACCATCGACCATGGTATCCTATTGCATCGGCTGGGGGGGTTGGGGGTGGGAGGCACCGTTTTACGGTGGTTCTCCTCCTACCTCTCCGGTCAATCGCAATTTGTGTTGGCAGGAGAGCAGAGGTCGACCTCGAGACCCCTCACATGTGGGGTGCCTCAGGGGTCGGTCCTCTCGCCTCTCCTGTTTAACACATATATGAAGCCGCTGGGTGAGATCATCCGTGGTTTTGGGGTAGAGTACCACCTCTACGCTGATGATACACAGCTGTATATATCTACCCCAAACCACCCCAACGATGCCGTAGCGGTGATGTGCCAGTGCCTGGAAGCCATGTGGATCTGGATGGGAAGTAACAGACTCAGGCTCAACCCGGCCAAGACCGAGTGGCTGTGGTTTCCGGCCGCCCGATTCAACCAGTTGACTCCATCACTGGCTATAGGGGGCGAACACCTTGCCCCTGTGGATGGGGCGCGCAACTTGGGTGTCCTCCTGGATACCCGGCTGTCCATGGAAGATCAAGTGACAGCCGTGGCCAGGAGGGCGTTTTACCAGGTTCACTTGGTACGCCAGTTGCGCCCCCTATTGGATCGGGATGCCCTTTGCACGGTCACTCATGCCCTCGTGACATCCCGACTGGACTATTGTAACTCTCTCTACATGGGGCTCCCCTTGAGGTGCACCCGAAGACTTCAGCTGGTCCAGAATGCAGCCACGCGAGCAATAATGGGTACCGCAAGGTATACCCATGTAACACCGCTCTTGCGCGAGCTGCACTGGCTACCTGTCGTCTTTCGGGTGCGCTTCAAGGTGCTAGTTCTCATCTTTAAAGCGCTCCATGGCTCGGGACCTAGCTATCTGCGGGATTGGATCCTGCCACATACATCCTCCCGGCCGATTCGCTCCCACAGAGAGGGACTTCTCCGGGTTCCGTCCACTAGACTTTGTCAGCGGGCGACGCCCAGGGGAAGGGCCTTCTCTGTGGCGGGCCCAGCCCTCTGGAACAACCTTCCCCCCGACATTAGAACAACTACGGACCTCCGCTCCTTCCGTCAGAAATTAAAAACACACTTTTTCTGCTTGGCCGGCCTAGGTTAGTCTCTACCTTAGGGGTTAGGGAATGTTAATTTTAAAAATGGGGATTTTAGTGCAGGGACAATTAGATTTAATCTGTTTTTACTGTATTTATTTATGTACATATTTTATGTTGTTTTAATTTTTCCCTGTGCACCGCTCCGAGTCCCCCTGGGGAGAGGACGCGGTATAGAAAAAATAAAATTATTATTATTATTATTATTTTCCCCCCCTTTCATCGTCCAGAGAAGTAAAAGAGGAGCCTCTAATGACATTCAGGCGCTTTAATTTCCCACTCTACAATTTCTACCTAAAGCCCTTTCTCTGCTCCTCTTCCGAGCTTCTCTTGTCTGTGAAGGCTTGGATGATGTCCAGAGAAAGGGGACCTCGAGATCCTCCCCTGGGACGAGAGGAGGGGCAGGACCCCTGCAGAGGGGGTCTCCTTCTGCAGCCTCAAGAAGAAGCTCCCAGGGGGTCCATTCCTGGGGGGGAGGAAACCATCCTGTAGATTCTGAGCATTAAAGTTGGTCTGGAGGAAGAAGGGCTCCTCCCCACCAGGCTAAGGACCCCTTAAGCTGGGAAGGGAATGCTAGACATGAGCCTGGAGAGAGAGGAACAGCGTCTGCCCCCCCTTTGCCCCCCCCCCAAGACGAACCCCCACCTTCCCCAGATGTTGCTGTCCAAAGTCGGTCTGGAGCCCGGGAGACTCTGTCGGCCGCTTCCATCTTGGCAAAGGGCAGCCCTGCCTCAGTGGCCCCTTCCTCACTATCTGCAAAGGGGGCAGGGGGGTGTTTGCCCACTGGGGGGAAGGAGGAGGGGCAGCTCAAAGGGCCCAGAAGGAAACCTTCATGCAGAGTTTGAGAAGATGAATAATGACAGAGACGGAAGGGACCTTGGAAGGTCATATAGTCCAGCTCCCTCCCTGCCCAAGCAGGAGACCCTCCACAACTAGGCAACTTCTGTTCCATGGGTTGATTTGTTCTCCCTATCAGAAAATCCCTCCTCGTTTCCAGGTTGAATCTCTCCTCCTTCAGTCTCCATCCATTGTTCCTTGTCTGGAATATGAGGAGGATCCAGAGGAGAAAAAGAGGGAAGGGGGATTCGAATCCTTCCCTTGCCTCCTTATTGGCGGGTAGAAAAACCTTCTTGCTTTTCATGATCTCATCAAAGTGCCAGCAACGCCGCAAAGGGCCTCAAGGAAGACCCCTAAAGGAGGGAGGGAGAGGCGGGGGTGCTGGGGAAGACGGGGAGGGGCAGCTGGATCTCCCCGGGTGACGGTATCGGAAGGAGAGGACCAGGAGGCTTCCACCCCTTCTGCCTTCGGGAGACGGGCATTTGAAGTCCAAGGGGATTTGATGTCTATAGCGCCTCTTCTCCCTTTGGGGATTCAGGGCGGGGAACAGCCAGAGTAGAACAAGGGATACCAAATCTAAAACAAGGCGTTAAAAGAGATTAAATACATGACCTACGTTTTTCAAATCCCCTCCTAGAATCGCTATATAAAATCCCTGTAAAACTTCCACAGGCCAGGAAGTCTTTCCTGCCGGCTCCAAGGCAGACGGAGCCTCTCCTTCCCCAGAGGTCGCTGCCTCCAGTTGGGGGAGAGGAGAAGAAGGGCCTCCCCCAACAGCCCCCCCTCCTGCAACGTCCCCCTAGGAGAAGGTGGGGCTGGGGGCGGGAGGGAGCCGGCAAAGGGGCCGAAGGGGGTCGGGGCCCTTTGGCTGCCCTTCCACTGAGCTCTCAGTGAGCAGCTGCCAGGCAGAAGAACCGCCGCCCGGTCGGAGAAAGGTGGGGGGGGGGCGACATGGGGGGAGAGGAGGGAAGCGGGGCGTCCTCTGAGGTCCTGGGGAGGGGAAGGGCGCAGAGTTCGAATCCGCAGCTGCCTTCAAAGCACCGCGGAGGCTGGAGAGAAAAAAAAGTGTCATATCCCCCCCTCCCCCCTCCCCAGAGGAGCCACCTGGGGCATCCGCTGCTCCTCCCCTCCCCGAAGGGCCGGCAACCAAGCGTGCAGCCGCCGCTGTTTCTCCCTGGCCCGATGCGTGGCGTCCTGGAAGGGAGAGAAACCCGGGAGGCTCCCCAGAGCCCATCCATCCCCCCCCAGAAGGGCTTCCCCTCCGCCGCCCCCTCCGCCCTGCCTGGCTGAACTGAAGCCCCGGGACAGCCCCCACCTCCGCCCAGGCGCTTCTCTTGCGCAGCTCCCGGGACAGGCGCTCGCCCTGCCCGCCTCCCGGGCTGCCCCGCGGCTCTCCTCGCCTTCGGGAGACGGAGCCCCGGCTCAGCCCGGGAGGGAAGCGGCGTGGAGCCCCCCCCCCCCTCCGTGACCTCGTTCCCCGCAGTCCGGCTGGCAGGAAGCCCCTCCTGGCTTCTCTCTCACCTGCTGCGCCCCCACCAGCCCCAGGAGGGCATCGGCAGGGCCAAGGCGGCGGGAGGGCAGGGGGCTCAGGCAGACCGCCTGCCGGGGGTGGCCCTGCCCGACCTGGGCGCGAGGGAGCGGGGCAGGGGAAGAACTTGAGTGACAGCTGTCTGTTTGGGCGAGGCGAGGGGGGAGCCGGGAGGCGCAGCTGCTGGAGGAGCCTTTTGTGTTGGGGGGGGCGAGGAGTGCCTGGGGGGAGGGCATGGAATCAAAGCCATCCGAAGGATTTTGCCCCAAACACTGAAGATTTAATCCCCCCTTCAAAATAAAAGCCATTGTGGTTCCCCTGGGGCCAATCATCAGAGGACTCTGAGTTCCAGTCCTGCTTTAGGCCTGAAAGCCAACTGGGGGACTTTGGGGCCACTGTCCAGGAGGCTCTGAGTTCTAGTTCTGCCATAGACAAGATTGCAGGTCAGGGGACTTTAGATAATCATCAGGGGGTGGGGAGTTCTAGTCCCATCTTAAGCAAGAAAGCTGGCTGGGTTTCTTTGGGCCACTCACCAGGAGGCCCCGAGTTCCAGTCCTGCCTCAGTATTTATTGACTGGGGGTGTGAAGATTCATGTGGGACACCAGAATTGAGGATTCCTAGAGAGGGAGATGGCCGACTGCCCAATACTGAGTGGTTTGATGGAGGAAAGTGGAATTGTGGGGAGACGCCTGTTCCATGGGGGGCAAAGCCATCAGCCTCTGCCTTCTTCTGCTGGTGGGAGAACCAGAAGGATTTGTGTGAATCTTAGACTGACCTTCATCTGATCCATCAGAGCTTTTCTTCTCTCCTTAAAATGGATTTTGCAAAGGGATCCTATTCGCTATTAGGAGCCATTCTGAGACCTAAACATTGATTCCCAATTGATCAGCAATCTGTGTGGTTGGAGAGCAGAGCAGCTTCCATGGGAGCCTCTTCCTAGAAACCTCAAAGTCCCCCCACCCTTATTCTCCCCCTTCTTGGACCGGGATGGATGTTATGCAGCATTGAAGGTTTGTGACCTGGTCAATGATGGGGCTGCCTTTAGACAGGATCTCTCCAACCTCCTCCTGGGGAGGGTCTCAAGGTTCCCTTTCTCTGGGCATCTTCTCCAGCCCTTCACACACAAGACAAACTTGGAAGAGGAGCAGAGAAAATGCTTTAGAAAGTGGGAAATTAAAGGCTCTGAATAGATATTAGATATTCCTGTTTTAATTCTCTGGATGAGGAAAGAAAGACAAAATAGAGTGGGAAGTTCTTAGAGGTAGACAACTAAGTAAAAACTACTCCAAAGTGAAACCTGAGACAGCCTTTGTAGTCAAGACTTTCTGCCAAGAGGGTTTTAATCAGGAAATCAGCAAATGAAGATTTGCTTCCCTGCTGAGAGAAAGTCAAACATGGCATTCCAGCTCATTCTCCTCTTCCAATGGTTCTCATGGAGATTAACAATTCTTGAAGTTGGTTCCCAGGCTTCCATCTTATCTCTTTTCCTAGTCTTTCTCTCACATATCTACACTTCTAGCCCTCTGTCAGTAGGAAAAATGACTCAAATGATTTTTTAAAAATAAAGTGTTAGGTTCATTGACCATCTAGGAGTTCTTTTCCACAAGATTTATTGAAATGAAAGGGAACTACAAGAAACGTATACATATATTATTCTTTTATTCCTGCATACAACCAAAGATGAAAGAAAATATTTTTTCAAATAAAAGAAACTTTAAAAATTCTTTCAATGTCACAATTCTGTTATATCTCATGTTTTTACATTTGTTCTGGCTGTGAGATGCTCCTTTGTGTTCAGATCTGGCCTCAGAAGGATAATGTAGCACTTGGGGATGAAGATGCAGACCAGCAGACCAGCACTGGAGGCCAGGATGGAGAAGACCTGGACGGCCACCATGTATTTCCCTTTGGTGCTCAGGTAGGTGGGCACAAAAGTCACCCAGACGCTGCAGAAGACCAGCATGCTGAAGGTGATCAGCTTGGCTTCGTTGAAGGCCCCAGGCAGATTCCTGGCCAGGAAAGCCACCGTGAAGCAGATGGCAGCCAGGAAGCCCATGTAGCTGAGGGTGACGTAGAACATGACAACGGCCCCTTCGTTGCATTGCAGGATGATCTCTCCAGGCTGGGAGTAGAGGTCAGAGTCAGGGAAGGGGGGAGAAACTCCCAGCCAGATGGAGCAGATGATAATTTGGACAGCAGAACAAGAGAGGATGAGGGAGTTAGCCAAGCTCTTGCCTAACCATCTCTTCACTTGGTTTCCTGGTTTTGTGGCCAAGAAAGCCAGCCCCACCGTGATGGTTTTGGCCAAAAGAGAAGAAACGGCAACTGAGAAGATGATGCTGAAAACCGTCTGTCGGAGAAGGCAGGTGGCTTTCCTTGGTTGACCAATGAAGAGAGAAGGAGACAAGAAGCAAAGCAGGAGGGAGACCAGGAGGATGTAGGAGAGGTCCCGGTTGTTGGCTTTGACAAGGGCAGTTTCTCGGAATTGAATGAAGATGATTAAAACAAGGACTGTGGTTAGGAAGAAGAGTAGAGCAAAAGAGACCAGGATGATGCCCAGAAATTTTTCATAAGACAGGAAGGTTATAATTTTGGGGATACATTGGACTCTCTTCTCATTTGGATATTTATCATCTGGACACTTGGTGCATTTTTCTGCATCTGAGAAACCAAAAAGCAATTTTGTTTAATATTCTGTCCTTTTGTCTTACAAGAAAGACCTTCTTTGTATCGTCCTATGAAGGGAAATCCTAAGGCAGTGATAGCGAACCTTTTTTGGCTTGGGGGGGAAGGGAAGGGGGGTCGTGCATGGGCATGCCGCACCCATAATGTAACATGCAACCCTCCAGTCTGCATGCAAGCATGAGAGGCGCTTCCCCCCCCCATTTTTCCATCCTTTTTTCGCCCCTCCCAAGGCTCCAGAGGCTTTATAGGAGCCTTGGGAGGGGGAAAAAAGCCTCCCAGCCCCCTGTCCCTGAGGCCCTCCGGAGGCCTAAGGACCATACAAGCAAACTGGAAGTCACTTCCGGATTGCTCCTGGGGTTTGTTTTTAGTCCTCCTGAGGCTTTAGGGAAGCCTCCTGATGGTCCTTGTAGCCTCCGGAGGGCTTAAATCGACCCTCCAAGCAAACCGGAAATCTATTCCTGAACTTCCTTTTTGCCCATAGGGCTGTTTATTTGCACTCTGGAGTCTTCAGGGAATCTCCCGAAGCCTCCGGAGGGCCTTTGGAGGGTGGGGGGGAGGCTCTTTTCACCCTCCCCAGGCTCCTATAAACCCTCTGGAGCCTGGGGAGGGCAAAAAATGGCTTTAAAAAAGGCTGAACTCAGCTGGCAAGCATGAACATGCGCACTGGCCAGCTGACAGGACAATGCTTTGCGTGCCCTGACAAATGGCTCCATGTGCCACCTGTGACATGCGTGCCATAGGTTCTCCATCCCAGTCCTAGGGTGTTAATTATTTCTGATGTAATGCAATTCGTAGGAAGCTGCATTATTAGAGGTTAATAATGAATCATATAATCTTTTTAGGCAAACATCCCGAGTCTTGCCACATGGCACTTGATATTCTTTGCTTGGAGGATACCTAAAGTATCTTGTAACATCTGGAAGCAACCTGGAATTAAGGAGAAACTTCCTAATAGTAAGAACAATTAATCAGTGGAACAGTTTGATTCTAAAGATTTGGGGTTCTTCAACATTGGAGGTTTTTAAGAAGAGACTGGACAGTCCCTTGTCTGAAATGGTATAGGTTCTCCTGCTTGAACAGGGTGTAGGACTAAATGACCTCTAAGGTTCCTTCCAGCTCTATTCAGATTGCTCGAGCTACTTGAATGGCAGACTATTTGTGTAATGAGTTCCCCACCATAACTATCCACAGCACCACATTATGGACCAGTGACTCCTTCTCAGTGATCCTCAAGGGGAGGATCCAATATACAGAGAATTGCAAGGCCTTTCAGAAGGTGGACCTCACACAATTCATCCAGTTCCACAGAACTCAGGTGTTCCTAGAAAGGTGAACTTAGCAGCACAAGTCCAAACTAAGAAGCAGGAGAGAGATTTCCTCTGCTGTTAGTAAATCTTGCTCAGTCTGCCACCCCCTCCTCCCATCTCTTCCCAGCCCCTCCTCCAAACTCTTTTTGATTTACTTCCTTTTAGATAAGAAATTCTGCAGGTTAAAAATAAAAGTAAAAATCCAGGTGAGCTTTCATCTATCATTTAACTTGCACGTCCATAAAAATGTTCTGGGTGGATCCAGTTCCACAAAGCCTCCCATTTTCCTCAGGGTGACCCACCTTCCTGAGTGGAGAAGGTCCCCTCCGGACAAGGAACGCAGTCATAGCAGCAAACTGGCTCTCCTTCTCGAGCCCTCTTGACAAATCCAGGATGACAACTTTCCACACATCTGGACTGAGGCAGGGACTGAGCAGAAGAACAAGGAAGGCCAAAGAAAAGATGTTAGGACTCTCCGTTCATGGAAAACGGAGGGAGAAATGGATGGAGACAAGGAGCCTCTGGTCTTCACTGAGATAGATAGGAAACCTCTGACTCCTTCTAAACAGATGCAGGAGGTAGAACAACTGGCAGATTCTCCATTTACTTCCTTCCTTTTGATTTTGGAATTTAACATTGCAATAAAAGACTTTTCTACTTACTAGTCTAGAGCAGTGTTGGCGAACCTTTTTGGCACCGGGAGCACACACAAACATTAAGTTAATTAGCAATTTCTCAAACTCTTGGGAAGTTTTTCTTTACTGTGCAAGGTTTTTCCCTGCACACAACGGCTGAGAGATGCTCACAGTTCAGCCAAACTGGTAGGAACCCAGCTCTGATATGGGGGTATTTTCCATCATGATTACAAGGGAGAAGATTAGCCTGACAGATTTCTTCTTGATCAACCCAGGCTTTCTGGGAATCACCCTGTTGTTTTCAAAGAGTTTATGGATCATCTCTTTCTCTCTGTTCGTTTTATTTCTCATCTGCTCTAGGGTGGGAGCCTTGCAAGAAATCTGCTCGGACAGGGAGGAAGGAAAGCCTGGGCACACCTGTCCTCACCACAGCTGCACCTTCACCCCTGGCTAGCGGTTGTGGTGGCTGCCGGGTTGCTCCTGCCCTCCCCCCTATGGCTGCTATTGTTGCTCCGGCCAGGCACTCCAGACCACGGATCCACATCAGTGCCATGGGCTGGAGGGCTGGCGAAATGCAAGAAGCCCACTCAGGTGGGGAGGGCGGGAAGCCCTGACCACAGATCTGCTCTGCTAAGAAGCCACAGCCGGGATCTCCTCTCTGTGCCTTTGGGCACACACGGCCATTGCTCTTTTTGTTGGTAGTTTTTGTGCACGCCAGACACCAAAAACACTAAATGGATCATGCATATGTGTGCACTGGAAACAAAGATCATTTTCCTGGTGTGCGCATGCACACCGGGTGGCTCCTCTTCCACTTTCTGGCACTCCAATGCATGTGAAGACCAGCTGACTGTCATGCCTAAACCAGAAAGAGCAACTGGTGATGGCTCCATGTGCCAGGAGAGAAGGTTCTGTGTGCCACTTCTGACACGCGTGCCATAGGTTCCCCATCACAGGTACAGGCTTTGCCCACTTGAAATGGGACCTCAGGCTTTGGCAAACAGAGAAAAGACACCAAAATTTCTCCCACCTTATTGAGCAACTTCAGCCGTGAAAGAGTTCTTTGTCTGATAGAAAGTCTCTCTCTTACAAAATACGCCAGAATCTCATCCCTGGGATCTTCCTTGGGGAGAACTACGAAGCCCCAAATGATCAGATCTGCTTTTATCTCTCCATTTTGATCCAAGTACAGTTTTATGTCAGAAATGTTCAAAAATTCATTCTTCTCCAGAAAGGGATGAAACTAGAATGGGAACATCCAGGAATTTGAAAAACAGAAAACTTTGTTTCTTATCCCACATTGAATCTTTCTTCTACAATTGTCTCATCTCCAAATAAGGTTAAATAGGATACAAATACTGCCATTGTCTTCCTAAGTAAATGAAAAAGTTTGAGAAACATTTATCAAAATATAGAGAAAATATAATCAACACAGTTGGTCAATTATAGGGAACATTCTAGAGCAGATGAGAAATACAATGAACAGAGAAAAAAAGATGATCCAGAAACTCTTTGAAAACAACAGGGTGATTCCCAGAAAGCCTGGGTTGATCAAGAAGAAATCTCTCAGGCTAATCTTCTCCCTTGTAATCCTGATGGAAAACTCCTCCAGATCAGAGGTGGGTTCCTACCTGTTTGGACCAGTTTGGCTGAACCAGCAGCAACTTGGAGGCCTGGGTCACTGGAACCTACAATGACCCAGGCTGGCCGCAACCCTGAACTAGTTCTCTCGGCCATATTGTTCTTGCCTTCTGCACATGCACAGAGCAACAGTCAGTAGAGGCAGCCGGAACCCACCCCTGGCTCGATCCCACTTAGGAGTCTCAGTTTACTCCTGAGCCCCATTGGCCTTTCTCCCTGCCTCTCCCAGCCAATGTTGCTCACGAGTAAACTGCAGCTAGGATCTCCCGCATGTTGCACGCCTGAAAACGTCATGGAGGCATGGGTGAAAGCTTGGAGGGGGGAGTAACACATGGGGTGGCACCATCTCAGCCCTGCTTTTACAACAGCAACCCTGGCAAGCCACTCCCCACCTCCCCAGACTACGCCTGTGGGTCACACATGTACTAATCCTCCTGTCTCAGCTGACGCAATGGGAGAGCCTGGCTGACTGAATGGCTAAAGGCCCTTGCCTGATATGCAATACAGCCCCGGTTCGAATCCCAGTAAGGCTATGGCTAGCTGATGAGAGCTAAAAAGCTCAAAATAGATCTATACTAGTCTCTTTGATTTATGTATTGATCACCTCATAAAAACTAACACACATATATATGCGCCATGGTATATACTCTTTGGAACCATTAATTCCCTTTGTAATTAAATTGGCCAGATCTGTTGAGATGGTTCCCCTCCTTCTCCTCTGGATTCCTTCTCCAAAGGATCTAAGATTAATGGATCCATATGGGGACCCCTTTACCTGCCATGGTTGCAGCCTTGGAGACCCCAATGTCTTTTCTCCCTCCTTCCTTCCTCTCCTCAATCTGGAGGAATAGGCAGCATTCAAGGCCTGGGCCAGAGTCTTTATGAGACTGTAAAGGTGCTCATCATTTTGGAACATTTTTCTGTCCCATTTCCGTTGTCCATCCAGTGGGGCTTTCTGGGTGCATCTTCTGCGGCCTTTGACAGAAAAGACGTTCTTTGAAAGAGAACAGTGGAAATAATGATCTTGAAACTTTTTTTCCAAAAAGAAAAAGGGTTCATAGGCAGAATCTTTTGGCCTTTTTTTTGTCAGAAAACCCAACTTCCAAATACTATGAATGTATTTGAGAAGTCTTTGCTTCTTTGTTGTATACATGGCAGAATTTGTGAGGATCCAGACTTTCCCTTCAATGGGTCCTGGGAGACGCATAAATGTTAAATGGAAAGGAAGAATTCTCTCCCAAATGGAATCAATTTCCATGAAGTGAACAAAGATGTTGACTTGTCTCCACTTAGAGAGGGAATCCCTGAGGTATGCAGTATATCCAGTCTTTGAAAATAGTTGTGATATAACCACACAAATTCCACTCCTGACAAGCAAAGGAGGGAAAGTCCTCATGAATTCCTCTCCCTTCTCTGTGTCTGAAGCAAAGAGGCCAATCAGGGTCCATCTGAAATGGAGGAGCAGCTGGACAATTGCTGGGTACAGGATCCCTTCTTTGTGGAGCATCTGGTGGAAAAAGGGGAATCGGCTTTTATCACTCAGAGCATCTGAAGCTCTTCCATGAGTGATCTGAAAAATGAATTGAAAGGATGAGAGCCATGAGCTTTTGTCATTTCCCACCTAGACTCCTGCAATGCTCTCTACATGGGGCTTCCCTTGAGGTGCACCCGAAGGCTCCAGTTAGTGCAGAATGCGGCCACATGGGGGATCTTGGGAGTACCAAGACACTCCCACATAACACCTCTCCTGCGCGAGCTGCACTGACTGGCTGTGGCCTTTCGGGTGCGCTTCAAGGTTTTGGTGACCATCTTCAAAGCACTCCATGGCATGGGTCCTGGTTATTTGCAGAACTGCCTCCTGCCACATACCTCCATCCAACCTGTCCGCTCCCACAGGGAGGGCTTTCCTCAGGGTGCCGTCCGCTGGACAATGACGGCTGGTGACCCCCAGGGGAAGGGCCTTCTCTGAGGCGGGTCCAGCCCTCTGGAACGACCTGCCCTCCAACATTCGTACTATCACAGACCTTGGCCTCTTCCATCGAGCATTAAAGACCTACTTCTTTCATGTGGCTGGCCTGGCATAGTTTGTTTTTACCATCGTTTTAATAGGGTTTCTTAATATTTTAGCATGGATTAAATTTATTTAATTTAATTTTAAATTTATCTATTGATTGTATTCATGTATTTTATCTTTTGTTATCCATGTGCACCACCCTGAGTCCCAACGGGAGAGAGGGCGGTATACAAATTAAATAAATAAATAAATAAATAAATAAATAAATAAATAAATAAATAAATAATGGAGAAACTGAGGCATGCAGAGCCCTCTCTCCCGGCACACCAGCCGCCCCAACCCAGCTCCACTCACATCCACATGCAGGTGCCCTTCCTGCCGGCCAGCTGGTGTTTGGGCCTATGCTGAGGGCCAGGCCAGGGGACGCATGAGTATGCAGTGGGGGGGGGGGGATGCTCGCATTGCGCAGCAAACTCCAGTGGACTGGAAGTGTGTGCGAATGGCCTGGAACCCCCACCCCCACCACCACCACAGTGCTTCCTGGCTCAGCTGGAGGCTTCCTTCGGTCTTCAAAGAGTTGCAGGGGGAAATATTTAGGCTTTTGGCTCTCTCCTAAATGTTCTACTATTAAAGAACTACTTAAAACTTCTTAGTCAGACTAGAGAGAGGCTGGAAGGCTGGAAGGGACCACAATTATCATTACTAGGTAGGATAGCAGCAGTCAAGACGTATATTTTACCTAAATGGGTCTTTCTGTTCCAGACCGCTCCGGCCTTATTGGATGCTAAGTTTTCTCAGTCCCTGGACCACTGCACACGTAGGTTTCTTTGGCAGAATAAGAAACCCAGGATAAAATTGAAGATGCTCCAGGACTCCCCATCTAGGGGAGGCTTTGGTTTGCCAAAATGAGAACTTTATTACCAAGCAGCTATTCTATCCTGGGTCAGAGAGTGGACTTTATTAAGAAGGAGGAGAATCCTCATACTCCAGGGCCACGATTTGCAACACGGGTGGCATTTTTTTTGGAGTCAGGACAATCCCAAAAAATATAAACACTTTATGGACCATTAGTAGAATTTTGATGAGTATTTGGGAACGAATAAGAAATGAATTTCATTTGATGACCCCGAAGTGGCTATCTCCTCTAGAGGCCATGATGCACCTGACTCTCTATAATATAACTAAACCCTTAACCTATCAGGAACTGCTGGATTCCTCAGGAAGACTGAAATCCTGAAATGAGTTGACAGACTTAGGTTGTGACTTAGATTGGTGGATTTTCAATCTGGTTCAATCTAGAGCAGATAAGGATAGAAATAAGGGGGGAAACTATAATTCTCCACAAGAATTAGATAAGATTTTTGTAGGGAACGTTGAGAAGCTCCGATCCACATTTTATCAATTTCTATTAGAGTGTTGGATTGGAGAGTAAGTGATCAAGGACTCAATGATTGCCTGGGGGAGAAATTGCAGACACTCGATTGAGCTCGAGAAATTGGAAGAAATTTGGAAAAAAACCTTTAAAATTAACAATGTTGGTCTCATACAAGGGGAACACATACAAAATGTTATATAGGTGGCACCTCCCGCCGGCTAGATTATCAAAGATGTTCCCAGAGGCCTCCCTGATTTGCTGGAAATGTCAGGTAGCTCTGGGAAGTTATTTCCATACTTGGTGGAGTTGCCCTCGAGCGGGAATATATTGGACTAGAATTCAAAACTGGGCTTTTGAAATTACAGGATGTAGGATTAAGCTGATTCCGGAAATGTTCTTATTAGGCATGAAGCCAGATAATTTAAATAAAACTAATTGGTACTTAACTCTCCACATCATCATTGCAGCTAGAATCTCGTTTGCCCAAGAATGGAAAACTAGTGATGTACCATCAGAGACACTGCTAATCGCTAAGATTATGGACTGCACGGAAGCAGACAAATTTACCAGTCTCTTGCGGGACAAACAAGAATCGGTATTTTATACCTGCTGGGATCGTTGGTCCTCTTGGCTACAAAGAAGGAACTCTTGATGCAAGCTGTATTTATATACTAAATTTCTGATACTATCTTTAAAGCTTACTAACTTTTTACTAATAAATTAAAGAGTGACTCAAAAAAGAAGGAGAAAGAAATAAAATCTGAAACATGAGCAAGAAGACAACCCCGGCTGGTTCATCAACAGGGACCCCGATGTCCTCCTCAACAGGAGGACAAAAAACAATACAAATGATGTTCCATCATGAAAAAGAAAAGCAAAAAAAGGAAAAGGCTACAACACTTGAAACACCTTTGCAAGAGATACGGATGGGAAGAGAAACATGGAGCAAAAAATGGAAAATATAGAACAGAGAACAGAGATTAGAGAAGTTAGAGACAAAATTAGAGACAAAATTAGAGGCACTGGATAAGAAAATAGAGAGTATTGAAGGTAAAACAACATTGACAGAAGGGAAAATGAAAAAGATACAGCAATGGATGATGAAGCAAGAAGAGTCCATGGAAAAACAACAAGAATTCATAGGTGAGATTAAAGGGAAATTGGAGCAAAAAGATAAAAGAGATGAAGACTTTGATTCCAGGTTGAGTGACATGGAAAAAGAGAGCATGGGAATAGGATGGGAAATGGATAAATCTGAATATTTCCTTAGATTTCAAAGTGTAATAGAAGAAAAAGGAGAGAACATGCTTATAATAATACCAGAACTGCTGGCAGAGATATTAGAAATGCCCCAAGAACTAGTAAGAGATGGAATAGATGATGCCTTCCTAGTAAATACAAGGTACATGACCAGAAAGGCACTACCAAGAGAAATACATGTAAGAGTCACCAAAAAAATTTTGAGGTTTCAAATATTACAGAAAACAAGAGATAAGAAACTTGAATATAGAGGAAAAGAAATCACAGTCCTAAAACAAATCCCAAGAAATCCCAAGAAAAGTGAGAGAAAAGAGAAGAGGATACAAGTTCCGATCCACAACTTTGATAAGAAAAGATGTCCGATTTAGATGGCTCATACCGGAAGGTCTAATATTCACCTAGGAAGGACAGAGATACAGATTAGATACCTTAGAAAAAGCAGAAGACTTCTACAGAAAATATATTAATGGAACTATGGGGAAGAATGGTAAAGAGGATCCATTGGCAACAAGACCAGAAGAGCTACTAGAGGGCGCTGTTGGTGGAGTGGCCATAGAAAGAGAGATTCTGACAGGATTAGAAACCAGAGGACAGAGAGAAATAATATCAACCGGAGCTATAAATAATAATAATAATAATAATAATAATAATAATAATAATAATAATAATAATAATAATAATAATAATAATAATAATAATAATAATAATAATAATAATAATAATAATAATAATAATTTTTAATTTCTTGACCGCTCCCTCTCCCCATAGGGACTCGGAGCGGTGCACAGGGAAACTAAAACAATAAATATACAATAAATATACAGACATATTAAAAACAAATTAAATGATACCTGTCCTAAAATACCCATTTACATACTAAAATTCCCACTTAAACAGCTAAAACCCCATAGAGAGAGACTAACCTAGGCCGGCCAAGCAGAAAAGATATGTTTTTAATTTCAGACGGAAGAAGCGGAGGTCTGTGGTCGTTCTAATGTCGGGGGGAAGGTCATTCCAGAGGGCTGGGCCCGCCACAGAGAGAGCCCTTCCCCTGGGTGTTGCCCGCTGACAAAGTCTAGTGGACGGCACCCGGAGAAGTCCCTCTCTGTGGGAGCGGATCGGCCGTGAGGATGTATGAGGCAGGAACCGATCCCGCAGATAGCTAGGTCCCGAGCCATGGAGCACTTTAAAGATGATAACTAATACCTTGAAGCGCACCCGGAAGACGACAGGCAGCCAGTGCAGCTCGCCCAGGAGCGGTGTTATATGGGTAAACCTGGAGGTTCCCAAAATTGCCCGCGCGGCTGCGTTCTGGACCATCTGAAGTCTCCGGGTGCATCTCAAGGGGAGCCCCATGTAGAGAGAGTTGCAATAGTCCAGTCGGGATGTCACGAGAGCATGAGTGACTGTGCGAAGGGCGTCCCGATCCAATAGGGGGCGCAACTGGCGAACCAGGCGAACCTGGTAAAACGCCCTCCTAGCCACGGCTGTCACTTGATCTTCCATGGACAGCCGGGCATCTAGGAGGACACCCAAGTTGCGCGCCCCATCCACAGGGGCAAGATGTTCGCCCCCTATGGCCGGCGATGGAATCAGCTGGTTGAATCGGGCAGCCGGAAACCACAGCCACTCGGTCTTGGTCGGGTTGAACTTGAGTCCGTTTCTTCCCATCCAGCTCCGTACGGCTTCTAGGCACTGGCACATCACCGCTACGGCATCGTTGGGGTGGTTTGGGGTAGATATATACAGCTGAGTATCATCAGCGTAGAGATGGTACTCTACCCCAAAACCACGGATGATCTCACCCAGCGGCTTCATATACGTGTTAAACAGGAGAGGCGAGAGGACCGACCCCTGAGGCACCCCACATGTGAGGGGTCTCGAGGTCGACCTCTGCTCTCCTGTCAACACAAATTGCGATCGGCCGGAGAGGTAGGAGGAGAACCACCGTAAAACGGTGCCTCCCACCCCCAACCCCCCCAGCCGATGCAATAGGATACCATGGTCGATGGTATCAAAAGCCGCCGAGAACCCTCACTCAAGGATGCATTGATAACCTCTTGGAGCCAGCCTCGTGTCACCTCCCAGGATGCCAGTACAAGCCAGGAGGGACACGGTTCCAATAAACATGTGGTGGCTCGCAGTCGCCCACGTAACCTGTCCATATCCTCGGAAGTAACGGAGTCAAACTCCTCCCAAACAAGATCTGTCTCGTGGCATCCCACTGGGCCATCAATGGGGGCTAGCTCGTTCTGTATCTGAGCGATTTTCTCCTGCAGAAAAGTCACAAATTCCTCTGCTCTACCCTGTAGCGGGGTTTCCCGCACCCTCTGTTGAAGGAGGGAGCGGGTCACCCTAAACAGGGCAGCAGGGCGGTTTTCTGCGGATGCTATGAGAGTGGCACAATGATGACGTTTGGCCACTCTCAGCGCCACAATGTAAGTCCGTAAATGGGCTCTTACCTGTGTTCGGTCGGATTCAGAACGGGTAGACCTCCATCTTCTCTCTAGGCATCTCTTGCGGCGTTTCATCACCCTCAGCTCCTCGGTAAACCAGGGAGCCAGGGTGACTCGCCGCCGCAAGAGAGGCCGCAAGGGCGCGACCCGATTCAAGGCTCCCGTGGTCGCAGTATTCCATGCGACCACAAGGTCCTCGATCGGGGCGCGGGTCAGGGGTACAGGAAGTGGCCCAAGCGCCATCTGAAACCCGTCCGGGTCCATCAGATGCCTGGGGCGGAACCAAATTGGTGACCCAGGTTCCGCCTCCCCACGGAGGGGGGTGGCGGTTGGAAAGTCGAGCCGGAGAAGTGAGTGGTCTGACCATGACAAGGGCGTGATGTCTATATCCCCTATACCCAGATCACTCTTCCACTGGCCAGAGACAAAGATGAGATCCGGTGTATGTCCACCCTCGTGGGTGGGGCCTAACATTAGTTGGGTCAGGTCCATGGCCGTCATGGAAGCCATGAACTCCCGAGCTGCCTCGGATGATTCGCCCACCGATGGCAGATTAAAGTCCCCCATGACTAAAAGTCTGGGGGTCTCAACTGCCACCGTAGCGATCACCTCCAGGAGCTCGGGCAGGGCTGCTGCTACATAGCGGGGAGCCAGGTATATAACCAGCACGCCCAACTGCCTCCCTAGGCCCCACTTCACGCAGAGGGACTCACAACCTGTGGTCTGTGGCACAGTGGTCTCTCTCGGCTCAAGACTTTCCTTTACGATAACCGCTACCCCACCACCCCTGCCAAGGGCCCGAGGCTGATGAAAAGTGCGGTAGCCTGGTGGGCACATTTCAACGAGGGGGAGTTCACCCTCGTGGCCCAACCAGGTCTCCGCTATTCCTGCCAGGTCCGGCCCCTCCTCCGACACAAGGTCATAAACGAGGGGGGCTTTGTTGACCACGGACCTGGCATTGCAAAACATCAGCCGCAAGCCCTGGCTCTGTACTTCCTGACCACCTAGCGAGCGGGGGTTGTGGCACTTCACCGTATGCAACCAACGGTTCTGTGCCCTCAACCGGGAGGATGGAAATTGTCTCCCCTCGGACCTGCCTCTCCCCACGACCTTCTGGATGGAATTGCCCTCTAGCGGAATAACTAGTGTTTCCCCCCTACTCACGGCTCCTTCCGCTCCCCTCCGTCGTCTGCTGGCCTGGCCCTCTCTTTCCATCTCTATCTCTATCCGTCTATACCCTCCCCCCTCCCTGGTACCCCCTAAAACAGACAACAACCTAGCAACTAAAAAACCCCTAAGACCACGCTTCTTCCACCTCTCCGGATTAATAAATCCCTCATCAAGGCGGGCCCTCATTAAAGTGGAGGGCCAAACCTGCAAGAGCGGGGACTCTCGCAGTCGCAACAGGTCAGCTCTTAAGTACATGATATAATTAGTGATAAAATACAATTAGTTAATAATTAATAATTATAAATAGATGATAGAAATTTAAAAATATAAATAAGTCGCTGTGCATAATTTAAAAGGCACAATGGCAGCTAAAAGTACAGAATGTTAAATACAAAATTCATAATTCATAATTAATTCCAGGAGTGCGTAGCATAGTAATAATAAATAGTAGTAAAAAGGCAATAAAAGGCTCAGAGGTCTTGGAATAATATTATATTCCTTGCGAGTTCTAAAGTTCTCAGCAGTTCTTGTAGTTGAAGGCAGGGAAATTAATGATGGTAAATAAATTAATACAGGTAGATGAAGATAAATGGACCATGGGGTAAGGTCTAAAGTGCAGGCCTCAGCTGCAAGGTCTTTCAATTCCCTCATGGTCCCTCGGCTTCGTCCCGACAGCCAGGCCTCCGTGCCAGGCCTCCACGCCGCCCGTCGTTCGCCCCCACTGCTCACCACTCATTTGTCCGGCTCTCTCACAGCCTTCCGGCCCTCTCACGGCCTCTGAGTGGCGCTCCGTGTACAGCGTCCGTTGTCCGGCTCGACTGCCAGGTGGCCAGGCCTCCATGCCGCCCTGCCGCTCGCCCCCCGCCGCTCACCACTTGGTCGTTCGTTTCGGCTCTCTCTCACCGGCTCTCTCACAGCCTCAATCAATTCCGGCTCTCTCACAGCCTCTTTCTCAGCCTCTCTTACAGCCGTCGACTCATTCTTCCTTCCAGCTGGAGGCTCTCTCACAGCCTCCAGCCTCCAGCCATCTCCAGCCTCCGGGTGGCGCTCGGCGGAAAGCGCCCGGCGTCCGGCTCGGCGCCCGGCCCGGCGTTTCGTCAGCCGGCCTCCTCCTGCCTCCAGCCTCTTTGCTCGCGCCTCCGACCACCCTGGGAGACCCGCCTGGTCTCAAAACGCTGCCAGGGTGGTCCACTCACTGGGTCCGGCCCCTTAGATCGTCTCATGGCCGGACTTACTCATTTCAGCTAGCCATTGAGCCTCCGCGACCTGCACGGGACTCAAGAGCCGACCGCCATCTTGCGCATGCGCAGTCCAATAAAACTCTTATATAAAACATAAAAATGGATGAAAATACAATATTTACAGTTAACATAAATGGACAACTCCCCAATTAAAAGAAGAAAAATATTCCACAAATTAGAAAAAATAAAAACACAAATTATTTGTTTACAAGAGGTACATATTGGAAAGAAAGATGCACATTTGTTAACCCAATCTAAACTTGGGAAAAATTTTACCTCATTGGCAGATTCTAAAAAAAGAGGTGTGGTCATTTATATCAAAGACAAAATACCAACTAAACAAATTTATGAAGATGGAAGGATTTTGATGGTGGAAATTATGCACAACAATAAAAATATACTTTTAATAGCAATCTATGCACCTAATGAGAAACAGGATGAATTCTTTAAGAAATTACATGGAAAGATTCTGGATCTAGAATACACTGACATTTGTATGATAGGAGATTTTAATGGAATTCCAAATCAAATCAGGGACCTCAAAGCGACCAGGACATCTAATCTAATTAATTAATAGAAAAACATTACCAAAGTATTTCTTTAAGATGGCAGAGGAGATGAATTTGAAAGATGTATGGAGAGAAAGAAATCCCAGTAAAGAGCAATATACTTACTACTCTTATAAACATTTGTCATTCTCAAGGATAGTTATGATCTGGCTCTCATCGGATTTAAGTGATTTAGTCCAAGAAGTGGAAATAGAAACTAATACATGGGCAGATCATAATCCAATGACAATTAAGTGGAAAGGGCAAAAAATTAGATCCAGATGGACATTAAATAACACATTATTGAAAGAGAAGAATTTTATATGTAAAATGAAAAAAGAACTGACATGCTACTTTAAAGAAAACCCAAAAAAAAGATACATCCATCCAGAACTTGTGGGATGCAATGAAGGCAGTTACTACAGGTTTAATAATAGATTCCACAAGAAAAGAAACATAGAGAAACGATGTATAGGTAAAAGATTAGAGAATGAATATAAAACACTGGAAAAAGAGTCACAGAAATCACCACAAAGAAAAGATATTAGAACGAAAATGGATTTATTTAAACATAAAATGGATATTTTAGAAAAGGAGGAATTAGCTCAAAAGATTAGATCTGCAAAGCAGAATTATTTTGAAAATGCAAATAAACCAGGCAGGTGGTTGGCGTATAAATTAAAAAAAGAAAGAGAAGCAAAGAAGATTCAACAATTAAAAGATGAACAGGGACAAATACACTATCTAAACAAGGAGAAAAAGAAAATTATTCAAGAATATTATACAAAAATCCGAAAAATGTTGGAAATGTCACCAGATGCCTGGCTCTTACTACCATATGTGGTGGACTTGTTCGGAGGCTAAAAGTTATTGGACTATGATTCACATATGGCTGGAGAAAATGACACACAAGCACATGGACTTTAAACCTGAACTTTTTCTACTTGGAATTACATCAGAAGTACTTGATAAAAACATGAAATATTTGATTGTAAATGTTTTGACAGCCGCTAGAATTGTATTTGCAAAGAACTGGAGAAATGAGAAATTACCTTCACAAGAGGAAGTCATTCGTAAGATCATGGAATGTGCAGAAATGAGTAGATTAACATTTGAAATTAGAGAGCAGGAGAATGAACAATTTTATAAAATATGGAATAGGTTTTATCAATGGTTGGAAAAAAGAAAAACTTAAGGATTATATATTGTATATATATGGAAAAAGATTGATTTGACAAAGAACAATGCTACTATATAGAAAATGAGGTGATATATATCTAATGAAAGGATAACTGACAATTAGGTTTGTAATTTCCCAAAGACCATAACTTTTGACCTCGATTTATTAATTATTATGATACAAGGATCTAAGTCTTCTTCACAGTGTGTGCAATCCAATGTGCAAGTATGATAATATCATTTTATTAGTGAAAATCGGTGTGCCCCGCCTCGAGTCCCTTCGGGGAGAGAGAGCGGGATATAAATAAAATTTATTATTATTATTATTATTCTGATCAGTATTTGGCATGCTAAACATGTGTATCTATAACATAACTTATAACAAAATAAAAGGGTTAGAAGGGACCTTGGAGGTCTTCTAGTCCAACCCCCTGCTCAAGCAAGAGACTCTATACTGTTCCAGACAAGTGGCTCTCCAGTCTCTTCTTAAAAGCCTCCAATGATGGAGCACCAACAACTTCTGAAGACATTCCTCACCATTAGGAAATTTCTTCCTAGTTCTAGGTTGTTTCTCTCCTTGATTAGTTTCCATCCAATGTTTCTTGTCTTGTTTTCTGGTGCTTTGGAAAAACAGGTTGACCTCCTCTTCTTTGGGGCAGTTCCTCAAATACTGGTACCCTGGTATAATAATAATAATAATAATAATAATAATAATAATAATAATAATAATAATAATAATAATAATAATAATAATAATAATAATAATAATAATAATAATAATAAATTTTATTTGTAGCCCGCTCTCTCTCCCCAGAGGGACTCGAGGCGGGGCACAGGAAAATTAAAAAAAAAAAAAAAAACAATAAACACAAACAGAATACATAATTTAAAATCACAATTAAACAAATCCTGCGCTAAAAACATCTATAAAAACTAAAAACTGTCCCTAAAACCCCTTAACACTACAAATAATTAAAATTAACCTAAAACCCCAGGACAAGGAGGCTATCCCAAGCCGGCCAGATGGAAAAAGTAGGTTTTCAATTTGAGGCGGAAGGAGCGGAGGTCCGTGGTCGTCCTAATATCGGGGGGAAGGTCGTTCCAGAGGGCCGGGCCCGCCACAGAGAGAGCCCTTCCCCTGGGTGTCGCCCGCTGACACAGTCTAGTGGACGGCACCCAGAGAAGCCCCGCTCTGTGGGAGCGAATCGGCCGTGAGGATGTATGGGGCAGGATCCGATCCTGCAGATAGCTAGGTCCCGAGCCATGGAGCGCTTTAAAGATGATAATTAACACCTTGAAGCGCACCCGGAAGACGACAGGTAGCCAGTGCAGCTCGCGTAAGAGCGGTGTTACATGGGTGGACCTAGCGGTCCCCATAATTGCTCGCGCGGCTGCATTCTGGACTAGCTGAAGCCTCCGGGTGCACCTCAAGGGCAGCCCCATGTAGAGAGAGTTACAATAGTCCAGTCGGGATGTCACGAGAGCATGAGTGACTGTGCAAAGGGCATCCCGATCCAATAGGGGGCGCAATTGGCGAACCAGGCGAACCTGGTAAAACTGTCACTTGATCTTCCATGGACAGCCGGGCATCCAGGAGGACACCCAAATTGCGCACCCCATCCACAGGGGCAAGATGTTCGCCCCCTATGGCCAGCGATGGAGTGAGCTGGTTGAATCGGGCAGCCGGAAACCACAGCCACTCGGTCTTGGTCGGGTTGAGCCTGAGTCCGTTACTTCCCATCCAGATCCGTACAGCTTCTAGGCACTGGCACATCACCGCTACGGCATCGTTGGGGTGGTTTGGGGTAGAAATGTACAGCTGTGTATCATCAGCGTACAGATGGTACTCTACCCCAAAACCACGGATGATCTCACCCAGCGGCTTCATGTATGTGTTGAACAGGAGGGGCGAGAGGACCGACCCCTGAGGCACCCCACATGCGAGGGGTCTCGCGGTCGATCTCTGCCCCCCTGCCAACACAAATTGCGATCGGCCAGAGAGGTAGGAGGAGAACCACCGTAGAACGGTGCCTCCCACCCCCAACCCCCCCAGCCGATGCAATAGGATACCATGGTCGATGGTATCGAAAGCCGCCGAGAGGTCTAATAGGACCAGGATGGAGGAACAACCCCCATCTCTGGCCCTCCAGAGATCATCGACCAACGCGACCAATGCCGTCTCGGTGCTATGCCCGGGCCGAAAGCCGGACTGGCGCGGATCTAGATAATCAACTTCCTCCAGGTGACGGGGAAACTGTTGTGCCACCACACTCTCGACAACCTTCGCCAGAAAGGGAAGGTTGGAGACTGGACGGTAGTTGTTCAAAAGAGCTGGATCCAAAGAGGGCTTCTTAAGGAGGGGCCTCACCATCGCTTCTTTTAGGGAAGCAGGCAAGGCACCCTCACTCAAGGATGCGTTGACAACCTCTTGGAGCCAGCCTCGTGTCACCTCCCAGGATGCCAGTACAAGCCAGGAGGGACACGGGTCCAATAAACATGTGGTGGCTCGCAGTCGCCCACGTAGCCTGTCCATATCCTCGGAAGTAACGGAGTCAAACTCCTCCCAAACAAGATCTCTCTCGTGGCATCCCACTGGGCCATGAATGGGGGCTAGCTCGTTCTGTATCTGAGCGATTTTCTCCTGCAGAAAAGTCACAAATTCCTCTGCTCTACCCTGTAACGGGGCTTCCCGCACCCTCTGTTGAAGGAGGGAGCGGGTCACCCTAAACAGGGCGGCAGGGCGGTTTTCTGCGGATGCTATGAGAGTGGCACAATGGTGACGTTTGGCCACTCTCAGCGCCACAATGTAAGTCCGTAAATGGGCTCTTACCTGTGTCCGGTCAGATTCAGTTCGAGTAGACCTCCATCTTCTCTCTAGGCATCTCTTGCGGCGTTTCATCACCCTCAGCTCCTCGGAAAACCAAGGAACCAGGGTGTTTCGCCGCCGCAAGAGAGGCCGCAAGGGCGCGACCCGATCCAAGGCTCCCGTGGTCGCAGTATTCCATGCGGCCACGAGGTCCTCCATCGGGGCGCGGGCCAGGGGTACAGGAAGTGGCCCAAGCGCCGTCTGGAACCCATCCGGGTCCATCAGGCGCCTGGGGCGGAACCAGATTGGTGACTCAGGTTCCGCCTCCCCGCGGAGGGGAGCAGCGGTCGGAAAGTCGAGCCGGAGAAGTGAGTGGTCTGTCCATGACAAGGGTGTGATGACTATATCCCCTATACCCAGATCACTCTTCCATTGGCCTGAGACAAAGATGAGATCCGGTGTATGTCCACCCTCGTGAGTGGGGCCTTGAATTAGTTGGGTCAGGTCCATGGCCGTCATGGAAGCCATTATGTCACCCCTAGTCCTTTTCACTAGATGAGACACACCCAATTCCTGCAACTGTTCTTCCTATGTTTTCATCTCCAGGCCCTTAATCACCTTCTCTGCACTCTTTCCAGAGTCTTTACATCTTTTTTATAATATAGCGACCAACCTTGGATGCAGTATTCCAAGCGTGGTCTACTCAAGGAATTATAAAGCGGTACTAATACTTCACGTGTTCTTGATTCTCTCCTTCTGTTGATGCAGCCTAGGATTGCATTGGCATTTTTGGCTGCCGCCACTTACTGCTGGCTCATACATTTAAGTGATTGTCCACTAGGACTCCAAGATCCCTCTCACAGTTCCTGCTATTGAGCCAGGCTTCACCTAATCTGTACCTGCACATTTCGTTCTTCTAGCTTCAGTGTAAGACTTTGCTTTTCTCTACATTGAATTACATTTTGTTAGATAAGCCCAGGGTTCACGTCTATCTAGATCCACCTAGATATTGAGCCTATCTTCTTTTCCTGCCACCTTATTGTTGTCTTTAAATTTGATGAGTTCCCCATCTAACCCCTCAATGATGGAGATGTTGAAGAGTTCTGGGCCTAAAATGGAACCTTGGGGTCCCCCACTGTTTGTTTCCCTCCATGCAGACGTAGTTCCATTGAGGACCACAGGCTGAGTCCACCTGGGGGTGATGCTGTTGATCCCACATATTTTTAGCTGATGGAGGCATAGGTTGTGGTTTAGTTTGTCAAAGCCTTTCTGAAAACCAAGTACTCTATACAACATGCACTGAATTTCTTTTGTCCACTAATTTAGTATTTTTTGTCAAAGAATGGTATGACATTTATTTATTATCTGTTTTTGGATCCTTCATTACTCCTAGTAAGTCATTCATATTTAGACTGAATAACAAGGGTGCTAGTCTATCTGCTAGTCTACTTGGCCTATAATTGCTAGAGTCCTTTTTATTCCACTTTTTAGATAGATAAAATGCTACAATTGCCACCTTCAATCCAACTGGATAGGGTGGGTTTTATTTATATGTGGAAATGAAGATGCCAATAGAGGCCCCAACAACCAGGGATGTTTTTTGATCAGTTAAATAGTTGGTAGAATGTCTTCTCCAGGGAATGTATTGCTTTGATTTCAGGCCTTTTATGATTAAACTCAACATGAACATAATGGGGTAAAATATTCACATTTTTGCTAATATGGAGAAAAGGCGCTCTTGAATTCCATGGAGAAGACATGATTGCATCTATTGCTCATCCACCACCACCCACCCCTCACTTTTCCAGAGGGAGAAAAACCCATACAAACCTGTGGGACTTTGTAGGTGCCTCCAAATGTTGACGCCTGGATGGAGATGTCCCTTTTAGCTGAATCAAGAAGAGCCAGAAGGTTATCCTTCCTTCCACAGCCGTAGTTGGGGACATTGGCTTCTCCAGTGGAGAGAATGTCCAGCAAGGCATCTGAAGTGCGGAAAGTGCTCCAATGGTTGTCATGGATGTTGTAGCCAAGTGTGAGATTGTGCAGGAGCTGGGAATTCATGTTGATCATTTCAATGTTGAAAATGAATCGTATGCCATATGGAAAAGCACGAGCATCCCTATTGTAAAAAAAAGTGTTATTTTAATCAACAGCAACAACAAATACTTTTTAAAAAATATAATCATCCAGAAGTCTCCTGAGCCTTAAGCCAACATTGATTCAAAACCAATAATCAGTTACACAAATATGGGAATTGGCTGAGATACAGCAACTACAACTGGTTCCATCACTACTTTAAATAAAATTCATTATTCAAGTGATAAATTAAAGATTGAACTGAGAGAGGAAAAATAATCTGCAGCCCTTTCAGCCCTTTTTCAAATCCCTTTTTGGATGTGAGTCTCTTTCATAAGACCAGACAAAAGAGAGAAGCCATGGAAGTCAAAATCATTTGAGAAATAAGACATATCCCTCAATATAGGAATCACCCTGAATGACTTACAGATCAGGGAAAAACAACTGAAGAGAAGGAGCCACATTGAAAAGCAACTTTGTTTGTGATGTTTCACGTCTATTCGAGATAACTATAGCAATGAGATGGTCTCCTGGGCTGTAAAAGCTCTGTGGTTGTTTTCCATCCTGATGCTCCGAACTCTGCGGGAATTTCATCCTCAGCTTCCCAGAGACTGGATGGGACAAAAGCAGCATCAGAAGGAGAAGCAGGAGGTCCATCATTCATGGGGCTAATCAATCCAATTCCTGTTTCTAAGACAAGCAACAGGAACCGTTGGAGGAATTCAAAGGCTCTCAGAAGAGGCTTTCCTGATATGGACAGAGAGCCACTCAGCCTCACCTGGACAGGAGAGAAAGGTGCAATCAAGAGCAGAGCCTCTGCCTGTAACCAAAGCCTCTTCCCAGAGAGTTTGACCCAAGGACTTTATCCTTTTCTGACATAAGATCCTTTGTGTGTGGATTCAGTCTGATTTCTACATCAAAGTCAAAAACTGGAGAAATAACATCATGTGTCTCAAACGCCCAGGGAATCATAATTACAGTGAGAAGCAGCTTCTCTTGGGATCCTGAACTTCTTCTGGGCTCCATGTGAGGAGGAGAGGCTGGAGAAAAACATATTATAGTGAAAAATCACAGATACACCCCTGGGGTCATTGTTCTGTTGTGGTTGTGGTCCTTCCTGTCAGGACATGTCCAGAAAGTGATGCCGGAGAAGACAGTTCAGGGAATGGACTTCTGCTGTCCTTCAACATGGCCTCTTGTCTCCAGAGGTTGCTGGGGAAGGTCACCCAGAGTTATGGAGTTTGGTGCCACTTTAACTTCCACTTTAATGCTATGGAACTCTGGTGTTGCCTGTCTTTTAAGGACAAGGAGGCCATCTTGAACTCTGCCCAATGTTAAGAGTATTTTGTTTGGAATTTCGTTTTATATCCGAATCCCATATATTGACCCTAATTGCAGCTGCTTTTAAAATTGCTTGTGCCTGAAGTGAAATTTCATTTCCCATCTTTTCTACCAATATTAAATTTTGGATAAGAGCTCATTAAGAAACAGGAAAGTGACATCTTGTGGACTAGATCGTTGGGTAAAAAGGGAGAAAATTGTAGTGTGGATGAAAGTTTTTATGTTTTTCCTTTTGTATCATTTCTAAGTTGTCTTTCCATGTTCATATAATACACTAAGATTCTTTGTATTTTGACCTTTCTTAGTTTATTAAATAAAGAATTAACTGTAAGGTCTACAGCTGAGATCTAACTATCATCCATCCATCCATCCATCCATCCACCCATCCACCCTATCTCTCTCTTACTCTCCATCCATTCATCCATCCATCCATCCATCTACTCTATCCATCTATCTATCTATCTATCTATCTATCTATCTATCTATCTATCTATCTATCTATCTATCTATCTATCTATCTATCTATCTATCTATCTACCTACCTACCTACCTACCTACCTACCTACCTACCTACCTACCTATCTATTCATCCATCCATCCATCCATCTATCCATTAAATTTATTGGCCACCCATCTTATCACAGGGAAGCTCTACAAAGGTGGCAGAGATGGCCACAGTGTGGTGGATGTTGCAACCTGATTTCCAGAGACATGATTTTTGGGGATATGGTGGGGCTTCCCTGAGGAGATTAGCATACCAATGGAGGGTGATTAAGCCTCCTCCGACAGCATCCATCCCCATTCAGCGGGCTGCTCTGGGAATAAGCTAAGCACACAAAGGTTTCAGCAAAAGCCAGCCTCGTCTTCAGGTGAGATGGCTGTATTTATTAGGTTCTCTAGATAAAGGAGGGGTTACAGTCTCCTCTTACTATCTACATAAATTCCTAAGGGAGGTGTTACAATTCCTCCTGGTTACATCTTGTTTCGTTTCTTCACTTCAGTTTCGTTTCCTGTGCAACCATAACTTTCGGGGGAGGTGGGAAAGTAATAGGGTGGTACCTCCTGGTCCTAGGCTTACAAATCCACTTGCTTTCTATGGGCAAGCTATTGTGCCTGAACCATGGTTTGTTCATTCCAACATCTCCTCCTTTTTGTTTTTATTCATTTTTATGGTAGGAGACTGGGAATCTGACGGGGAGTCAGAATCTTCTGAGTCTGACACTGCCCATTGATAGCTCTTTTCTTTTTGTTCCGTTGTTATCCGTTCATAGCCTTCACGTGACAGTATCATGGCTTCAACAGTGGAAAAACATTTTTGAAAAAAGTTAACTAGTCTATTAAAAATACAAGGACCAAGAACACATGCAATAATAAGTAAAATCAAAGGACCCATAATAGCAGATAATAACGTAGTCAACCATGGTGACGCATTAAACAAGCTTTGAAACTATGCGTGGGTAGCTTCCCTTTCCCTTTTCCGGTTGTCCAATCTCCATGGGGAAAAATCAAACATAGGGATGTCAGACATTTTTGTAGGTGAGAAATAAAGCTCTCCTGGGTTGGGTCATCCGACTCCACCTCATCGCACCTTTGGAATAAAACCTTTGAACATCATTATTAATGAAGGCAAACATTGAATACAGCAACGTAACATAACAAGCATAGCAACAATACCAATTATTGTAATTACAAAGTTCTTTTAACCATGTTATATTAGGGAGCCATGTATATAATTGCGTCTTGTTAAATGCTGAATTTAGTACAGTTCTTTTATCTGCCATGTCTGAAGAAATGGTTGGTGTGTCCATCTTTGTTCGGGCTGGACCTGGTTAAGCACCGAACGGCGGTTTCGGGATCGGTGGCTGTTGGGAAAGATGTCCTTTTTCCCTCGTGTCAAATGGTCAGGTGCTGGTGGATGTGCAGCCAAGTTTAGCAAAACCACCTCTTTTGCTTTGGTCACAAGGTGTTTTCCATCAAAGCTTTGGCAAGTGTACAGTCCGATGGTGGCTTCAGAGGCTGCAAATGTCAATGTCATTCTGCAGGGGTGATAAACTGGAACAGGGGTAATGTTCTGTGTGTGGCTGACATATTTACCTCTGTGTAGAAAGGCACAAGGGCAATAAATCTGTTCCGGATCTGTGCATCTGATAACAGCCGTGGCTCCTTTCTGGAGAAACTGGAACAAGGGTCTGCATTACAATACAATACAATACAATAGCAGAGTTGGAAGGGACCTTGTAGGTCTTCTAGTCCAACCCCCTGCATGGGCAGGAATCTTATACCATTTCAGACAAATGGCTGTCTAACATCTTTTTAAAGACTTCCAGGGTTGGGGCATTCACAACTGCTGGAGGCAAGCTGTTCCAGAGGTTAATTGTTCTTACTGTTAGGAAATTTCTCCTTAGTTCTAAGTTGCTTCTCTCCTTGGTTAGTTTCCACCCATTGCTCCTTGTCCTGCCCCCAGGTGCCTTGGAGAAAAGTTTGACTCCCTCTTCTTTGTGGCACCCTCTGAGATATCGGAACACTGCTATCATGTCTCCCCTGGTCCTTCTCTTCATCAAACTAGACATACCCAGCTCAAGGAGTTCAAGGAGTTCATTCAAGGAGTTGATGCGAGGGTTGGAGCAGGAACAGGAGCAGGAACAGCTTGGGATGGTTTCAGGTGACAGGGACGCACGTGACGACCAGGAACCCAGACAGTGGTGTTGTCTGCAAATATGGCGGCGTAACCACTTTATCACGTGATGAACTCTGCTGGTCCTTGCCAGGTCAGGTCAGGTAGGCGCCGGTAATAGACAAGCGGTCGCTGATGTTCAGCAGAGGGGGAAGAAGAAAAGTGACAAGCGGTGGATGTGGGGGGGTTTCCGGTGAGGTTAAGAAAGTTTAAGACATAAAGACAAAGGTTTAATGTGTTTTGCACCGCTGGGAGGCTGGGGGGTCCTTTTCCCCTGGTATCCGAATATCTGTTTAGAGCATTCTTTATTATTCCCCAATTCTGACAAAAGGCCGAAAATGCTTGGATAAGCGGGCCCGTTGTCTGTTTTTAATTCATTTGGGCGTCCCAACGAAGCAAAAGAGCGAATACAATGATTGATGACATGTTTTATAGCCTCACCCCTTTGAGGGGTGGCGATGATGAACCCAGAGTACGTATCAATGGATACATGAATGTACTTCCATGGGGAAAAGGAAGCATATTGGGTAACATCCATTTGCCAAATTTGATTACATTCTGTTCCTCTGGGATTGACTCCCATGGGAATAGAATGTGCTTGTTTACTACAAGCAGGACAAGACCCTTTGGATACAAGGGAATGGAGAAAAAACAATCTTTTAATTCAATAATCATCAAAAATTCAAAAAACAATTCAGATGGAAGGAAATTTTCCAAAGGCAGATGTCAGAAACAATCAAACGAATGACATAGGATGGGATAGTATCTTAAGTCTGACATCAAAAAACAAAATGTGGGAAAAACCAGCTTCATTGTTATGGAAGCTAGGTAACTCATTAAGTATGTGAGAAAATTTTAAAATGCAGGCAAAATAGCAAAAAATCATTCCTGCGTATGGATAAAAATAAAATTCAAAAAATGTTCAAAAGAAAATCCAAGATTGTTGGCAAAACTGAAAAATGATTATTTTACAGTTCCTTAAAATGGTTATGCTAATTGAATTTCATGAAAGAAAAGTGAAAAGTGAAAAGTGAAATGTGATTATTAGTAAATAAATATGGGTATGTTGTAAAACTCACTTAAAAATCCCTTTTTTTCTGCTTCTTAAAAATCCCTTTCTTTCTGCTTCACTCACTTAAAAATCCCTTTCTGCTTTCTGCTTCTATCTCTTATTCTCTTTCCCTCTTACTCACTGCTTCTCTTTACTCACTTTCTTACTTTCTTTTTCTCTCTCTCTATCACTTACGTTTTCTTTATTTCTCTTACTTTCTGTTCCTCTCTCTCTTTCACTTACTTTTTCTTTCTGTCTCTTTTTCTCTTTGTGTGTGTGTGTATGTATGTGTGTGAGTGAGTGGATGTACTTTGAGTCCCCTTTAAGATGTGTGTGTGTGTGTGTGTGTGTGAATGTAAGATGTGTGTGTGTTTGTGTGTTTGCCCTGTGTGATTTTCTCCCTCCCTCTTTCCCCCTCTTCCCTCCGTATTCAGAGAGATGCAGGCAAGAGGGGGGGGAAGCGGGCAAAGGGCAGCAGTTTTTCTGCTCATTTTAAAAGTTTTTTGCAACATGAGTAAACAATATTGGGGAGGAAGGAGTGCTCTTCCTTTACCCCCACCTGGAGGAGGGCATGCAACTAACAACCAGAATTCTTTTTTGGTGTCCATTTTGCAGACCAAGGGTTTGGTCTGACCACACCCTTACAATTAAAAGTTTCACATTTATTCCAACAGACACACACCATTCAATGCAATCTTTTCTAACTAATCTCACTCAAAACACAGATTAAATACATTCATACAAGGCCTTTTCACATGTACAAACAGAAAACAATAGACTCCATTGTTCCCAAAAGAAAAAGAAAATATCTATACACCTAACACAGTACAATGTCCTGCAAGCCTCTGGCATTCAAATCTGGATAGATTCAGGATCTGCTGGTGTCCGGCCAAGTCCATGTCACTGGTGCAAAAGTGACCAGGAGCGCTCTTTGACATAGTCGGTGGCCCACATCAGTTTCTCCAGCCCACCATGTTGAATGCCTGCCGAACCTCAAAGGGGTTCAGCTGTATCATATTAGATAAAAATTCATTGAAACCCATAGAAAACGTTCAAGTCACAATAAGCCAAATTAGAAATTTAAAAGGAGGCCTGCATAGACAAAAAGGACACACTTTATGCTTTGATCAAAGTTAAAGTTCTGAGAGGATTTTCATTCACATGTGCAAAGGACATGGAAAGAAAATTCTACAAAATTCAATGGGATTGTCCCTTTTACACCAAAATAACTTAGTTCTTCAAAAAGCCTTTGTTCTTTACATTCTAATTACTCTTACTATTCTAAATTATTCTAATCAACATTGTAAACTTCAAATCATATAACCTAACATATGGTAAAGCTTAGATCATATATCCTAACTCAATCTGCATCCTTCCTCATATAACCTAACTTAATTTGCATCCTTACTAGCTCAAAAGGTCTTTGTTTGCTTAATTGCCCACTTAGCAATATAAAAGAGTGTAAAAAGTTTAAGATTGCTCTGGTGTTAAAGGAGCAGAGAGTTACGTTCTTTTTTCCTTAAAGAAAAGGTGGTGGTAAAGATAAATTTTCAAATCTTAGCACAGGAGGGAGGGGGCGGAATCATGCGGAGGAGGAGTAACTTCCGTGGCGGGCTCGGCCAGTTTTTGACCGGAGAATTTATGGTGGATCGTTAAGCATTCCATGACTACCCGCCACGTATTTACAATTTTGATGGGGGCTCTCGGGGCTGCATGAAGGTAATCCCCCAGTTTAGTCCATGTTGATAATTTTAAAGAGCCCTTTTCAGGGTAATGAGGGCACTAGTTCCAAAAAGAAGTAAGCAAATTAGTCAGCTCTTTTTTCTTTGGGCGCGGAAGAGACCCCCCCCCCCCCCGTTTGCAGTGAGCTTTATGCAAGAGTCGGTTAATTCTCTCAGCTCCTTAAGGTGCTCGGCCTTCTGCTTTGAGAATTTTACCTCCATACTTACGTTATCCAAATCTTGTTTCAGATAGGACGATGCGCGCAGCTTCTCTCAAGCGTGTGGCATGGAGGTTCCGAAAACGTACATCAGAAGGGTTTTTTTTTACCTTGCTTCGAAGGTCTTAGCCTTGCTAACGTCACGTCGAGGGTCGCCAGATGAGGAGATTAGCATATCAATGGAGGGTGATTAAGCCTCCTCCGACAGCATCCATCCCCATTCAGCGGGCTGCTCTGGGAATAAGCTAAGCACACAAAGGCTTCAGCAAAAGCCAGCCTCGTCTTCAGGTGAGATGGCTGTATTTATTAGGTTCTCTAGATAAAGGAGGGGTTACAGTCTCCTCTTACTATCTACATAAATTCCTAAGGGAGGTGTTACAATTCCTCCTGGTTACATCTTGTTTCGTTTCTTCACTTCAGTTTCGTTTCCTGTGAAGCCATAACTTTCGGGGGAGGTGGAAAAATAATAGGGTGGTACCTCCTGGTCCTAGGCTTACAAATCCACTTGCTTTCTATGGGCAAGCTATTGTGCCTGAACCATGGTTTGTTCATTCCAACACTTCCCCTGTTGTGGGGATGCAGTTTGTGGGAGAAGAACCTTCTCTTTGACCTTCCCATCTCTGAGGCTGAGACTTTCTGTATCCAAAGCTGTTGAAGCTCCTTTGTTCCTGGTTTATTTGGATCCATTGTTCAGGGATTGGGCCTCTTCACTGGGGGTGGGAGACATTAATATAGATTTCTTGGCCCAGAAGGGGGAACTGGGAGGCTGAGTGAGAGCGGGGGAGAACTGAGGAGACAGGAAGGTCCATCCTGACAGAGAAGAACAGAGGATGGCCCATATCCCAGGTCCACCGCTTGCAAGTTCTCCCACTCAACGTCCCTCAGATTCTCCTCTCAGGGCCTGGAGACCAGATCCTGGGTGGGTCTGGGTTCAAGCTGTGGCTTCTCAATGCCTGGTTGACGTGGGATTGGACTCTAATCTCCTCAGGGGGTTCACAGCCGTGTCTGACCAAAGCCGGGTTCTGCCCAGAGAGGAGGAAGCCCCTTCTCGGCCAGGAATGAGCACACCCCAATGTCTGAGTTTGTCCCCGGGGAGACCCCAGAGGAGAGGAGGAGGGGGGGGGATGTGGTCATCCAGGGTTTCTTAGGGGCTTTGAGGAGGCTCTGCCTGGACCTCTGCTTTGTCTCTGGGGGGGCTGCGAGGACCCCGGCCTGGTCAGGTAGGTTGTATGAACGTGGTCCTTACGAGCAGAAAGGTGTCCCAATACAGGTAGTCCTCAACTTATGACCACAATTGAGCCCAACATTTCTGTTGTTAAGTGAAACATCGGTTAAGTGAGTTTTGCCCATTTTATGACCTTTCTTGCCACAGTTGTTAAGTGAATCTTAAATTAGTAACACGGTTGTTAAGTGACTCTGGCTTCCCCATTGACTTTGCTTGTCAGAAGGTCGCAAAAGGGGATCATGTGATCTTGGGACATGGCCATAATGGCCATAAACATGAATCAGTGACCAAACATCTGAATTCTGACCATGTGACTCTGGGGAGGTTGCAAAGGTTGTAACTGTGAAAAACGGTCATAAGTCACATTTTTCAATGCTGTTGTAACTTTGATTGGTCACTAAACGGAGTGTTGTAAGTTAAGGACTGCTTTCCTATCCCATTGTTCAGCTTCTCTCCCATGAATTGATCCACTTCGGAGTTCCCATAATCCACCGACTCCTCGGCCAACAGGTTCAACCTCAGGAAACAAACCATGGTTAAAAGTGGCACATGGAGATGGGGCCATTGGAGAAGTGACTGGGTTCAGTGGGTCGTGTGGATCTCAGCAGAGTAAGTCAGGGGTGGTGGTTGTGAAATCCCAGGGGACCCTGAGTTCCAGTCCTGCCCTGGGCACTAAGCCAGCTAGGAGGCCCTTGGCCAGCTACTCTCTCAGAGCCCTGGGAAAGAGGCAATGGCGACCTCTTCCGAGTAGCCTTGCCAAGATCTCTGGGTCAGCTTCACCTGGGGGCTTTCTGACCCCCTTCACTCCCAGGTGGCCTCCAGGGAGGGAGGCTGGGGGAGCCCCCCACTCTCCCCATCTGCTCTGGGCAGCTCAGGGGCTGTAGGAAAGCTCACCTCTGAGGGAGGGGCCCTCCTTGGGATTGACTGGGAGGGGGAGGGGCTCTGACATCACAGGTGGGGACAGGTGGGGCTCCCAGGTGAGTCCTGGGCACCTGCAGGCCAGGTGGGGCTGGTGGGGCCCAGGGGGAGGAAAGGAACTCAGCCTTGGCCTCTGCTGCCAATCTCCCCCTGGGGCAGCCGGGGGCTTCTTCCTCCTTATCTGCCCCATGGGGGGAGGGGTCCCTCCGGCCTTGCAGGGGAGGGGAGGGGCTCTGCCCCAGGGAGAGGCAAAGGAAATGGGGAGGGGGAGATGCCAGGATCCCCCGTCTGGGCTGGGTTGCTGGGGACCCAGAAGGTGGGTGTTGTTCCCCTGGGGGAATCAGGGGTCGTGTGAAGCTGACCCAGAGGCTGGTCCTGGCCAGAGGAAGAGGCCGAGGCCGGAGCAGAGTTCCTGGGGCTCCTTAGAGGGGGGCTAACTGGGCTTCCAGGACCTTTGGGGGGATCCGGATGGGATCTGGCCCTCCTCAGCCAAGCCCAGCCCTGGTGGGGCCCCTCCACCCCCTTTGCAGGACCCCACGGCAGAGCCCTTTCAGGCGGGGCACAGGAAGGTCCCCCCAGGGGGTGGAGGCTTCGGGGGGCCCTGCAGAATTCAGCCGAGGGAGCCCAACTCCATGAACCACCATGGAAGCCTCTCGTCTCCTTCAGCTGCCTTGGGAAGGAAGCCTCTTTCCTGGGCCCTCTGGAGTCCTTCGAAGGGGCCACCTCCATTGATTATCCCTCCTTCATTTAACTCTATCCATTATCATAACATCCCCCCCTCGCTAATAATCAAAACTTAGCTAAATTTATCTTAGTTCTTTTTTATTAGCTTTTATATATAACCAAATAATTCCTAACCTTCCTTCATAAGTACCATTCAATATTCATATCCAATTACTACTTGTCATGCCAATATATGTGTATACATTGTTACCATTATCAATTGTTTATTTAACCAAATCTATTGTTACTAAATTTCACAAAGTTGAACTAGTTCCAGATTATGCCGTTTCATCTGTCAGCCGGTATCTTTCCAATAGCAAAACAATCCCATGTCTTCTGCCATTGATGGTCTCCGTCCTCTACTCATCTCCTTGATCAGACTGACATAGACTCCTCTTTGCAACTCATGGCTTATTGAGTCTCTCCCATAGGGATTTCGATGCCCTCATTCTGTTTCCTTGATCAGCTTATCTTTAGTTGTCAGTGGGGTTATCAATGATGTTGCTAATAAAATGTCTCTCTTTAAATCCATCAATTCTTTTGGTTGTTCTCCTCCTGTGTCTGGGGTAGAGTTCCTCTCCATTTCATTCCCCTTTCCGTATTCCACTCTTTCCATTTCCAGACACAAACCAATCAGCCTAAAAATCAGCAGATTTGATTTCTTTGTGATCATTTTTCTCTTCGGCTTTTAGGACTCTGCCCTCCACTTTTTCCACTTGATCATCACGTCTGGCTTCTTCATCATCCAGCCCTCTGGAACGACCTTCCCCCCGAAATTAGAACAACTACAGACCTCCGCTCCTTCCGTCAAAAACTGAAAACACACTTCTTCTGCTTGGCCGGCCTAGGTTAGTCTTCCTTCTTTTAATAGGGTTTTAGGGGATTTTAGCGTAATTTTAATACAGGGGATTTTAGCACAGGGATAATTTTGTTTAATTTGTATTTTATCTATTTATCTATTTATGTATTGTATATTGGTTTTTTAATTTCCCTGTGCACCGCTCCGAGTCCCTTTGGGGAGAGGAGGCGGTTTATAAATAAAATATTATTATTATTATTGTTGTTGTTGTTGTTGTTGTTGTTGTTATTATTATTATTATTATTATTATTATTATTATTATTATTATTATTATTATTATTATTATTATTATTATAATATTATATTTTACCGTTTAGCTGCTCTAGAATTTCCAGCGTCTTCTCCACCCTCTCAAATGTATTGGAGATTCCAAACCTGACCTTTTGCAGACTTAAAGCTTCTTTCTGCTGCTGAAATTGTGCCATAGTTTCCATTTGATAATTATTGCAGCTCTGGCTTGAAGGATTTTTGCAAGGTTATTTTCACTTTCTCTAGTTGGAAAGCGGAGTTCAGAAGAACTCCTGAACTCCTTCGGTTCTTCTCACTCTCTGTAAACAAACTGGGAGGCTTTGAATTGTCCAGTGAGGAGCTTTCCTCCCAATCAACAAAGCAAGCAGCAGGAGAGCCCTTCCCTCTCTTGCCAGGATTCTCTGTTTCCTTTTATATCTTTTCTTATATTCCAAAGTAGAGAAATTCTTGTGTAAAATAGAGGAGAAAAAGGGGGGAAAACACACACAGTGATGAAGAAGGAGAATTTTAGTCCATAGGTTGCACAAGTAATAATAGAAAAAAGTGAGTGGATTTATTTCCTTCCCTCTTTCCAGACAGCAAATCCCTCCTTCATTGATGCCGCCTTGATTTTGTCTTCGGACAGGAGGTCTCCCAGAAGAAGCACTGCAGCCTCTTCGGTTGTTCCAAAGAGTGACGGGACTCCCATCTTATGTGCAACACCCCTTGGCCGGTCAGTGCATAAGAGCAAAAGAGAACACCCAAGGAAAGAAGAGCAACCACAAAAACAGACTCTGTGCCAGGGGTCTCCAACTTTTGCAGCTTTAAGCCGGGAGGACTTCAACTCCCAGAATCCCCCAGCCAGCAAAGCAAATCCTGGGAGTCGAAGCCCCCCAGGCTCAAAGTTGCCAAGGTCGCAGCCCCCTGCTCTATGCTGCCCCCGGGACATTCCGAGGATCCTCTCAGCATCTACCACAATTAAACCAGTTCTGGAAAAAACGGATTTCTTGGGAAGATCCATGGGGTCGAACTCTTCCCTTTCATCCTTGGTTCGGTTCCCGTGATTGGGTCTGTCCCACTGCCAGGTGAGTCCATCCAATTCCAAAAGCTTCTCAGAATTAAGAGGTTAAGGGGGCTTTGGGATCCCTGTCAATGGGAAAGGAATCCAGCCAGGCTTTGAGCTCCCAACAAGGGATTCCAAGCGAAAGGGCCCATTTGCCCCCCTCCCTTCCCTTCCCTTCCCTTTTGTGGGAGGAGAAGCAGCGGCTGGTCCCCCGCCCCCCGCCCCGAATGTTCCGATCCTCTGAGAAGTCTGGCTGCTCAATGGGGAAGGTCCCCCAAAGCCCAGCAGCCCCTCCGAAGACCGACTGGCCCCTCGGCAGGAGTCCTCGCTCCTCATCGGCAACGGAGAGCGAGGGGCCGCTTAGCCTGGGTGGGTGAGGTCATTAAGCCCTCCACACACCCCCAGGAGGAGCCCGGTGTTCTCCTGAAACTCCCCTGCCCTGCTCCCTCCGGCCCCACCTGAACTGGGGCAGGGTCCATCCGCAGCGGAGGAAAAGCTCCAGGCGAGGCGGCTGCTCGTCCAGCCTTACCTGGAGGCAGGCAAGAAAGGGGAGGATGCTGACACCTCCACTCCCATCAATTTTGCCCCGTGGGCGTGGCTTGGTGGTCATGTGACTGGGTGGGCGCAGAGTTTTTAAAGCCTTTAAAAAATCTTAGGTTCCTTTTTGAAATGTGATTCTATGTGGATGAGGATATTTTCATATACTAAACGCTGACAATAAAACATTTCCTTCCTCCCTTTCTCTTTCCCTCCCTCCCCTCCGTCTCTCTCTCTCTCTCTCCCTCTTCCCCCTATTTCTCTTCCCGCCTTCCTCCTCCTTTCTCTTTCCTTCCCTCTCGTTCTCCCTCTATTGCTCTCTTTCGCTCTCTCTTTCTCCCAGCCCAGCTCCGTCGCCTTTCTCGCCACTGTTTGTGGGATTTAAAAAGCCGCCCGAAGCAGCCGTCCTCTGGGTTCATTTGCAGCAGCACAGTGAAATTAAGCCCGCTTCCCAAAGGGAGAGACGCCCCCTCCTCCTCCTCCTCCTCCTCCTGCAGCCCTTGATGAAGGCGAAGGCGTGGCAGCCACGTCAGGCAAGGTGGCGGGGCTGAAAATGCAGTGAGTAAAAACCACGAAGTAACGACATCTGGGCGGGTGAGGTGGGGCTCCCACCGCTGCCACTACCGGCTCTCCGAGCCACCCTTCGCACCTCTTGCGAGCCTGATAGGCCTGATATGGGACCCTCGGGGCAGATTTGGGGGGGGGGGTGTCCGCTGTCAGCTCTCCCCAACCCCCTTGGCCTCAGTCCCTCAGTGGGCAGAGGAGCAAGAAAGGGGTGGTGGTCTGGAGGCTGAACCAGATGATGGTCCATTAAGGCAGCCCCCGCCCCCCTCTTGGGCCCCAGGGACCAGATCCGTGGAGAGAGGTTTTCCCACTGACCAGAGAGGATGGGGGGGTCGTGGGTTGTGGGTGGGGCTTGCAGGGCGATGTCTGTCCAGGGCCTGGAGGTTATGGGACCCCTGGATTAAGGGACGGAGCATGTCTGGTCTAAGGAAGAGAAGGGCTGCAGGGTCTGGGATGACCTCGTCAAACACTTGACCGGCTGTCCCGGAGAAGAGCAGGCTCCATTTATCCTCCGGAGCCCCTGAAGGCAGGAAAAAGGAGCAGCGGATGGGAGCTCAGCGAAGAGAGATCCAACTGAGAAGCCAGGAGAAATTCCGTGACAGGGAAAAACTATTCATCAGTGGAAGAGTTTGCATCCTGGAATTTGTGGCTGCTCCATTGAGGGAGGTTTTCCAGAAGAGATTGGAGAAGCATTTCTCTGAAATAGTTTAGTGCTTCCAGCTTGAGATGCAGGTTGGACTAGAAGACCTCCAAAGTTCCTTCCAACTCTTTTATTTGGCTATTCTAAATGTTAATGGAGTCCACATTACTACAATGTGCTCCAATATTATGACCAAAATTCCTCACCCAGTGAATCATGCAACATTTAACATATTCACTGCTAGTGGAATCACCATCTACTTCTTTTTTAGCTTCTTTTTCTTTTATTCTTCCTCTTCTGATTGGAATTGCATTTGGATTTTGTGTGTTGTATTGTCATCTAGAGTCATTCTGGAATCTGGCTTAATGGAATAAACAAGAAAATGATGATTTTCTTGACTTAGGTACTAGATGTTCAACTATTAAAAAGTTAATCTTTCAAATAAAAAGTGTTTGGGTGTGGATAAATAGACAAATTGATTGAGAAATAGAGAAATAGACATAGTCAGGGCTACTAGGAAAAAATGGAAGAATAGACTTGGAATGGAGTGCAAAATCATCCAGACCAACCCTCTGCCTTATGCAGGGAAACCATCCAATCCATCCATGAGAAGCCTCTGTCTACATCCCCTTCTCAGGAATCTCCAGGTGTGGAGAACCCACAACCTCAACAGGGGGACCATTCCATGCTGGCCCAGATCTTCACCACCTGAAGGAAATGGACTGGCCATCAGTTATTCAATCTGGTCCCCCTGTTCTACTCTGTGTTGGATTCACCCTCATTTGAATCCATGACTTTGATGAAGGGAGGGAGGGAGGGGAAGCACCTCGGAATTTGGGATGGATTTCTAATACCATAGAAGACCAAAAGCTCCATGGAGACCTTGGATTTTGAGGCTGCCTGAGTCAAGATGGATTGAAATAAGGATTTTTTAACTGTCTGTCTTCAAATGGACTCAGATGAATCTCACTGGACTGATTTGTCACATTTGGAAAGAAACCTCCCAAGTGGGAAAGGAGCAGGAGAACAGGAAGGTCAGAGTGTGCAGAGATACACAAAGTCTCCATCTCAGGCTAAGCCAGTTATTGTTTACAATGAGGGCCGCATTTTATTTTATTTTTTTAGCAGATTTTTAAAATTATTTTTTCCCTTCTAAAACTGCATTTTAACTTTGCATTGTATTTCTCATTCAGGAGGCTGTTTCCAAGGTGACAGAAAACTTCTTGGAGAGAAAAGAGGAGGAAATCCCCAGAGCTTCCAAAATTATAGGGGAGAGGTGTAACACCTGCTCCAGTTCCTCTGCAGAGCTAAAAGTCAGCCTGTAAACAAGAACTTCCTTTCAAAGACACAGAAACACTCCCCCTCCCTCTGTGTATGTGTGGTTTTTGTTTAACTACACAAAGTTCTGGTGACACGTTTTGACTGAGCCTGGTTGTGTTCTTGGAGAACAGCCACACTATTGCATCAGCTGTTTTGTGACAATGTCCCTGAGCATTAACTTTCAAAGTAAAGTAAATTTATTCTGCTCCCTGAAATAACAGAGAGCGATTTCAGATCTGTGACATGCTTGGGCATAAACTGACCCCTGGGATTTTCTCTTTAACTGCTGTGCCAACAAATGTCAGATTTCTTTTTCTTCAGCCACAGGTGCCCTGTATTCCCTCCGGGCCAATTTCAAGGATGGAGATGCGAAACTTCTCAAAAGTAGATGACAGATTTAATTCAATCTCTGCCTCTATCATTATGAGCCACGTGGGGATTATTTCCCTTTCATTTCCCTCCAGAGAAACGGCCAACAAACTTTGAGTGCAAAAACTAGTTGGAGAATTATGAGAAAAGTTTCTGCTCTGCTCTTTGGCCAAATCCTCCAGGGGAGACTCTGGGCAGAGACCCAGGGAATCAGGGGCAGCTTCTCCTCCCACTGACTCCGAATGGAAACTTTTCCTGCTTGAGAACCTGGCTTCAGGCAAAAAGTGTCTAAGAGCAATTTCAGAGTTTGGACTCCCCCCCCACCCCCTCCTGAAGATCAGGGCTGCCTGGATCCCTTCCCATCAAAGCGTCTCCAGGGCAATCATGAAAGATGAGGCCAAAAGCAGAAACTGCTTCTCCCATTTTGCAGCAGGTAGAAACCTGCAACCGTCTGAATGCTTGGATCAAAAGACGGCTCACTATTTCATTGTCTCTTAAGCTCCACTTTCCACGTAGCTCTTATTAAATCAGTGAAAGGCCCATTATGGCTTCTGAATACACTGAGATAAGTTTTAGAAAAGGGAAATAGACCCAGGAAATCTTTCTTCTGAAGAAAGCTTTGTACATATCACCCCAACCCCAATTAGGTTCCTTGAAACGTGTTAAATTAAATTGATTAAATTACGTTCCTTAAAAAATAATCCCAGAAGAGTCAAGAATTCTGTTGATATTGTGATTAGATTTTCCTTTGTGCATCATCCTCACACAAAGGAAGCCCACTTTTTGCATTGAGGCCCCATCACGTGCATCGTGCTCAGAGAATGACACCATGTTAAGTCGATTGTTTTAAGCACCTTTAACTCGCCTCAGTTCACACACACACACACACACACACACACACACACACACACACACACATACACACCTGGCTCAGGGCTTCTCAACCTTGGCAACTTCAAGATGGCCCAGAATCCTACAGGCAGCACAGATTAAGGACTGGGGAATTCTGGGAGTTGAAGTTCACCCATCTGAAAGATGCCAAGACTGAGAAATACTGTTCTACATAGAAGTCAGGAATACCAAAGTGTGTGTGTGTTTGTGTGTGTGTTTGTGTGCAGGAAGCCCATCCATGTTCTTTCTCAATTCCTTTGGCACCTCTAGAGAGGGAAGGTTCAGAAACGGGGACTTTTCTTGCATGGAGTGAAGTTGAAGGAGCAAAATGGGGGCAGAAGCAGAGGTTTGAGGCAGCTGTTTCAATCCCTCTGAACGACCCTCAAAACTTTTAGACTGCAGAGGAAATTGTGTTCTGTGCAGTCAACCCCCATTTGCTCCCATGATTCTTAAGTTCAGGTGTGTGGGGAATTGTGGGAGTTGGAGTCCACCCATCTGAAAGTCTCCTGGGTTGAGAAACACTGGTTGAGGCTGACTCAGCCCTGAAACCTCCTTTCCCATCTCTCCTAAACTTCCTTCCCTGACGAAGGAGACTTCGGTTTCTCTACCGATTGTCAAGAGGCTTTTGAGCTTCTCCTTGCAGGGTTTCCCAGCTCAGTTTCTTCCCTGGACCTTCCCGCTCTGTTCCACATGGAGTAAGTGAACACACCACAAGCCATCCCTGTGCAGAAGCCCTCTGATTGGAGAGGGAATACGACAAGAAGAACTGGAAATGCATCACGGGAACAATGGAGATGAATGTGATGCAGGAAACAGATGCAACAGAGAGGAATGATGGAGCTGCATGGAAGGCAGACATAACACCTGTAGCATCTTCCCCTTTTCAGGTTAACCAAACAACATTGTGAAATTTCAGATGAGAACCAGCACCAACACATCCCACAGGTTAAGGCTCTGCCCTCTGCCAGAGGAAATGGGGCATCTGGGGCCACATACCCTCCATCCCCAACCTCCGTTTTCACTGGTCCTTTGCTGTTCCCAGCCCCCCTCCCTCCCCAGGCAAGATCTAAGCACCCCGTGGGCTGGATCCGGCCTGTGGCCTTGAGTTTGACCCCCCCTGTCCTAGTGGTAGATCCAGCAGGCAAGTGAGGGAGAAGTTCAATTTCCCAGAAGTCTGAATGAAGATCCACTAATATCAGGTTCCTGCTGTTGAGAGAAATGTCCATCTGGGTTCAGTTGCAAGTGGGAAAAAGAGACTGAAAACATGGAGGCCTCTGGGAAAGGTGGTTCTTAATGGTGGACGGTGATAAGTCCTCGACTTGCGACCGGTTCCAAAAGTCCTCAACTTACGACCACCCACAAGTCCTGGACTTACGATTGACAGCTGGCAATCATTCAGCCGCGTCTGATTGGCTAAGATGCAGCTGGCTGAGTGTGGGCTGTCTGAGCTCCCCTATTGGTTCCCCTGTTTGACCACTCCTGTATAAACAGCTGCCAAGCAGGGAGAGATCCTCTTCTGCTGTGCATAGTTGCTTCTCGCTTATTACAAATAAATCTTCTTGTTCAGCTTAGCTCAGCTGCCTCTTCATGAAGCCCAAACTCAACGCAGGCGACGAGGAGTCAACGGGGCTGAAGGTTTTCACCTGAACATCTTCATTCTGCTTCATTCCTTCACAGCTACGAAGGAAACAAGACAAAGGAGGATTTTTTCCCCTTCCTCTCATTTCAAGTTACCTCAGATGTTACGCAATGGCTACTCTGCCGCCCTTTGCGCCTTTTAACACCACTATCGAGTCATGGGCTGGGTTTTTGGAGCGGTTCGAGGGCTTCCTGATTGCTAACAATTATCCTCAATTGCCCTCGGACCCCAAATGTAGCTTTATTTTCCTCAGCTGCTGCTGTCCCCAGATGTTCACAATGACCAGGACTCTCACATGGCCATCGGCTGTGTATGAACTCAATGGGGAAATGCTCCTCGCTCAATTGAAGCACCACTGTGCCCCAACGCCATCCCGGATCGCCCACTGCTATGCCTTCCAGCAATGTGTCCAGAAGGAGACAGAATCGGTCAGCCAATTCCTCCAATCCCTTTGGGCGGCGACTGTCCCATGCGAGTTCGGGGATCTACATGACTCCCTAGTGGAGCAATTCGTTTGTGGGGTGGAAGACCTCCGCTTGAAACGACGACGACTCGCCCGGGCTGACATCATGCTCCAGATGGCCATGGAGGAAGCCTGAGCTTCTGAGCTATCTGACCAGTCTACCCCTGAGATGAACCTCTATCAGCAACCACTCGCTCCACCTCAGCCACTGTGCTTCATCGACAGACTGGAGCCTCTGGAGGACTATGAGGAGGACCAGGTGGACATCTCAGAGCCCAAACTAGACAGTTTCCTCAGCAGACGACCAGCCGTCCCGGTGTTGCTGCCTGCCTGGGCTGTGGTGGGAATCATGCCTATGCCGCTTGCCCTTTCAAAGCAGCCGTCTGCCGGCATTGCTCTAAAAAAGGCCTCCTGGTGCAAGTCTGCCATTCCAAGATGACATCCAGCCAACATCCCCACTGGCAGCTGTCCGACCAGCACTGCTGCACCAGCAACAAGTCGAGGAGCCGACTGCTGCATCGTCCACGGAGATCCTCCTGACAGCCCCGCAGTGTCGGTCAGCAAGGCATCAGCTGACTCAAAGAGGATCATGGTGTCTCTACTCCTGGAGGGCCCCCCATACTCTATGAAGGTTGACTTGGGAACGTCCCGATCCCTCATCTCTTGGGCCAACCTCACCAAGCTATGCCCCTCTCTCTCCTGCAAGCAGCTGACCCCGCGGTCACGACCCTTAAGGACTACCAGGGGACTCACATTCCCACTCCTGGTGGGTTGACTCTGGGGACTTTCATGGTTCCCTACCTGTCCTGGTTGTGGGGAAGACCCTGCCTGCCTTGCTGGGGCCTGATTGGTTCCCTTCCCTGGGACTATCTGGGTTAGGAGTGCACCAGGTCACTAGCAGCCAGCCTATCTTGGAGGGACATCTTGGCTGAATACGCCAATGTCTTCAACAGTGAGTTGGGGATGTCCAAGGGCTCCCCCATCTCCCTAAACTAACGTGGGCTGTCTGAGCTTTCCTATTGGTTCCCCTGCTGGACAGCTTCTGTATAAATAGCGGTCAAGCAGGGAGCGTTGTCATCCTGCTGTCCATAGTTGCTCTTTGTGTTTTCTGAATCAATCTTGATGTTCAGCTTTCCTCAGCTGCCTCTTGTCTCTCATTAAGTCCAGACTTCACAGTCTTGCCGGTCACGACGTTGTCGTCTGGTGGTCACCTGGGCAGCTATTCCGGTAGAGGGAATGATGGCGTTCACCACCTGCTCCTATTCACACTTGTACTGGGGCATGCAGGAGAGGGCGTCACCTAGAAAGTTCTTCTCCCTGGAATGTGCTTGAGGATGAAGTTGAGATGGTTGAAGCATTGAGCCCATCAGACTTCTTTGGGTGATAGTTTCCATGGGGTCCTGAGAGCCTCCAGATTTTTGTGGTCAGTCCAGACTTCAAATGGAGGGAGCCAGGCGCAGGGAGGCCACCTGGGAGTGAAGGGGGTCAGAAAGCCCCCAGGTGAAGCTGACCCAGAGATCTGGGCAAGGCTGCTTAGAAGAGGTTGCCATTGCCTCTTTCCCAGGGCTCTGAGAGAGTGGCTGGCCCAGAGTCTCCGAGCTGGCTTAGTGCCCAGGGCAGGACTGGAACTCAGGGTCCCCTGGGATTTCACAACCACCACCCCAACTGACTCTGCTGAGATCCACACAACCCACTGAACCCGGTCCCTTCACCAATGGCAGGTTTACTTATTAATGAAGATAAGACTAAGATAATTGTCAAAAATATGACCCTAAGAGAGAAACACCAACTTGAAGAACTAGTGGGTTTGACGATTGTAAATAAGATCAAATACTTGGGAATATGGTTGACAGGGAGATGCAGTTCCATAAAGGAAGATAATTATGTTCATCTTTATAATCGGATGGTTAAAGATTTTGGAAGACGGAAGAATCTGCAACTTTCCCTTATGGGGAGAATAGCAGTTATTAAAATGTGTATCCTCCCCAAATGGCTATTTTTATTTCAATCGGCCCCTGTGAAATTGGATAATTTTTTTTCCAATGAAATGGATAGAGCTGTTTCAAAATTCATCCGGCAAGGCAAAAAGCCTAGAATTAAACTTAAAATGATGCAGGAACCTAGAATCAGAGGAGGATTTGGCCTCCTCAATTGGCAGCTCTACTACCAGGCGGCATTACTAACTTGGTTCAAGGAGTGGATGACTCTGAGAAGAAGGCGGCTCCTGACAATTGAAGACAATTGAAGCCTCCAGTATGGTTGGCATTATTATATTTGGCCTGGATCTGAGCGACCCAAACACTTCTATGACCATCTTGTTCGTAGGACCTTGAGCTTTCCTTGGGAGAAGTTGAGGAGGAAGATAGACTTGAAGGTGCCGTGTTGGATCTCTACTCAGGAAGCCCTCGTCTACCCAACACTAGATAGAGGGGAGAAAACCTTGACATACGAGGAGATCTTAGATGCTCAGTGGAACCTGAAGACCAGGGAAACATTAATCTCGCAAGGATACAATATGGATTGGTGGCCATACTCCCAGATACTCTCAAGATACAAAAGAGACCAGAAGGCTGAAGGGATCTATCCCTATAAACAGGAATTGGACATGGTTTTTTTAGGGAAGGAGAAAGGGATGCTCTCTAAGTGCAACACATATTTACTGTTATTAGATGTGGGGGAGGAAGGGGTCAAGGGTTGTATGATTGCTTGGGAACAGAATAAAGGACGCACACTGGATTTTCAAAGCTGGGAGGAAATTTGGTTTAAAAACATGAAACTGACAATGGCAGCTTCGTATAGGGAGAATATATATAAAATCACCTGTGCCACTTTTAACCATGGTTTGTTTCCTGAGATCCAGGTGGAGCCTCCTCAAAGCCCCTGAGAAACCCTGGATGACCACATCCCCCCTCCTCCTCCTCTCCTCTGGGGTCTCCCATGGGACAAACTCAGGCATTGGGCTGTGCTCATTCCTGGCCGAGAAGGGGCTTCCTCCTCTTTGGGCAGAACCCGGCTTTGGTCAGATATGGCTGTGAACCCCCTGGAGGAGAACAGAGTCCAATCCCACCTCAACCAGGCATTGAGAAGCCACAGCTTGAACCCAGAGCCACCCAGGATCTGCTCTCCAGGCCCTGAGAGGAGAATCTGAGGGACATTGAGTGGGAGAACTTCCAAGCGGTGGACCTGGGATATGGGCCATGCTCTGTTCTTCTCTGTCAGGATGGACCTTCCTGTCCCTTCAGTTCTCCCCCCTCCCTCCCTCAGCCCCCCCTCAGTTCCCCCTTCTGGGCCAAGAAGTCCATATTAATGTCCCCCCTCCAGTGAAGAGACCCTGAACAATGGATCCAAATAAACCAGGAAGAAAGGAGCTCCAACAGCCCCTTCAAACCCCTCAGCCTCAGAGATGAGGAAGGAGCCCCCCACCCACTACATCCCCACAGCAGAGGAAGCCCCACCAGATATATGGAAATCAGGTTGCACCAACCACCACACTGTGGGCATCTTCACCATCTTTGCAGAGCTCCCTGTGATAAGATGGGTGGCCAATAAATGCAATGATTAGATACAGAGGTAGGTAGATAGGTAGGTAGGTAGGTAGGTAGGTAGGTAGATAGATAGATAGATAGATAGATAGATAGATAGATAGATAGATAGATAGATAGATAGATAGATAGATAGATAGATCTCAGCTGCAAACCTTACTTTAACAGATTAACAGAGTTGGAAGGGATCTTGCAGGTCATCTAGTCCAACCCCCTGCCGAAGCAGGAGACCCTACATCTGCCTCTACCTAGGATCAAACTCACAACCTCCTGCTTGTGAGGCAAGAGCTCTACCTCTAGGCCATACTCATCTCTCTGTTCATTCTTTATTTAATAATCAAAGAAAGGTCAAAATACAAAGAATCTTAGTGTATTATATGAACATGGAAAGACAACTTAGAAATGGTACAAAAGGAAAAAAAAACCTTTCATCCACTCTATAATTTTCTCCCTTTTTACCCAACGATCTAGTCCACAAGATGTCACTTTCCTCTTTCTTAATGAGCTCTTATCCAAAATTTAATATTGCTAGAAAAGATGGGAAATGAAATTTCACTTCAGGCACAAGCAATTTTAAAACCAGCTGCAATTAGGGTCAATATATGGGATTCTGATATAAAACGAAATTCCAAAGAGACTCTTAACATTGGGCAGAGTTCAAGATGGCCTCCTTGTCCTTAGAAGACAGGCAACACCAGAGTTCCATTTAAGTTAAAGTGGCACCAAACTCCATAGCTCTGGGTGACCTTCCCCAGCAACCTCTGGAGACAAGAGACCATGTTGAAAGACAACAGAAGTATATTTCCTGAACTGTCTTCTCCAGCAACACTTTCTGGACATGTCCTGACAGGAAGGACCACAACCACAAAAGAACAATGACCCCAGGGGTGTATCTGTAATTTTTCACTTATAACATGCTTTTCTCCAGTCTCTCCTCCTCACATGGAGCCCAGAAGAAGTTCAGGATCCCAAGAGGAGAAGCTGCTTTTCATTGTAATTATGACCCTCTGGGTCTTTGAGACAAATGATGTTATTTCTCCTGTTTTTGACTTTGATGTAGATATCAGACTGAAGCCACACACAAAGGATCTTGTGTCAGAAAAGGAGAAAGTCATTGGGTCAAACTCTCTGGGAAGAGGCTTTTGTTACAGGCAGAGGCTCTGCTCTTGATTGCACCTTTCTCTCCTGTCCAGGTGAAGCTGAGTGGCTCTCTGTCCATATCAGGAAAGCCTCTTCTGAGAGTCTTTGAATTCCTCCAACGGTTCCTGTTGCTTGTCTTAGAAACAGGAATTGAATTGATTCACCCCATGAATGATGGACCTCCTGCTTCTGCTTCTGATGCTACTGGTGTCCCATCCAGTCTCTGGGAAGCTGAGGATGAAATGCATGAAGAGTTTGGAGCACCAGGATGGAAAAGGACCAGAGAGCTTTTACAGCCCAGGAGACCATCTCATTGCTATAGTCACCAGTGGAGAGGAAACATTGCACACAAAGTTGCTTTTCAACGTGGCTCCTTCTCTTCAGTTTGTTTTCAATGATCTGTAAGTCATTCAGGGTGATGGAGTTGCCCTTCCTCCATTCTAACCCTCTCCATCTTTTCTGTTTTTTATTTTTCATTTATTCCTTTATTGGAGGATATGTCTAATTTCCTCAATGATTTTGATTTCAATGGATTCTCTCTTTTGTCTGATTTTGTGAAAGAGACTCAAAAACAGGTCTGAAAAAAAGCTGAAAGGGCTACAGATTATTTTCCTCTCTCAGTTCAATCTTTAATTTATCACTTGAATAATAAATTTTATTTAAAGTAGTGGTGGAACCAGTTGTAGTTTCTGTACCTCAGCCCATTTCCTTATTAGTATAATTGATCATTGCTTTGGAATCAATGTTGGCTTAAGGCTCATGAGACTGCTGGAGGGTTATATATATATATTTTAAAGTATTTGTTGTTGCTGTTGATTAAAATACACTTGTAAAAAACACTTTTTTTACAATAGGGATGTTCATTGTTTTTCAAGTGGCATAAGGTTTATTTTCAACATCCAAACAGTAAACAAGAATTCGCAGCTCCTGCACAATGTCACACTGGGATACAACATCCATGACAACTATTGGAGCACTTTCCGCACTTCCGATGCCTTGCTGGACATTCTCTCCACTGGAGAAGCCAATGTCCCCAACTACGGCTGTGGAAGGAAGGAGAATCTTCTGGCTCTTCTTAATGCAGCTAAAAGGGACATCTCCATCCAGGCATCAACATTAGGAGGCACCTACAAAGTCCCACAGGTTTGTGTGGGTTTTTCTCCCTCTGGTAAAGTGAGGGGTGGGTGGTGGTGGGTGAGCAATAGATGCAATCATGTCTTCTCCATTGAATTCAAGAGCTGCTTTTCTCCATATTAAGAAAAATGGTCAATATTTTACCCCATTATGTTCATGTTGAGATTAATCATAAAAGGCTTGAAATGCAAGCAATACAATCCCTGGAGAAGACATTCTACCAACAATTTAACTGATCAAAAAATATCCCTGGTTGTTGGGGCCTCAATTGGCATCTTCATTTTCACACATAAATAAAACCCATCCTATCCAGTCAGATTGAAGTTGGCAATTGTAGCATTTTATCTATCTAAAAAGTGGAATAAAAAGGAGTCTAGCAATTATAGGCCAAATAGACTAGCAGATATTGTGGCTGAAATTTATCCCATGATCCTCTTAGTTAAACTTGAGAAAAATGTATTCCTTACAGAAGAACCAGAAGGTTTTAGGTAGTGAACAGCGGTATAGATTTTATAATAACTATTGTATGTTAATAATATATTAGTAACAAATTTGTCATAAAATATCTCATCTTTATCAGCAAAATAAACAAAGGATTGCTGATTTTCTAGATGTTATTGCATTTGTCATTTCCCCCCAACCTTTAATATTGACCCAAATGCATTCAAGATAATTTTCATCATTGTTGTGCTCTACTTATAATGCCTTATCCTGCCTTATAATACTATAATGCCTTGGTAAGGCTACACTTGGAACACTGCATTCAGTTTTGGTCACCACGATGTAGAAAAGATGTGGAGACTCTAGAAAGAGTGAAGAGAAGAGCAAGAGGACTGGGGACTAAAACATATGAGGAAAGCTTGCAGGAACTGGGGATGTCTAGTTTAATGAAGAGAAGGACCAGGGGAGACATGATAGCAGTTTTCCAATTTCTCAGGGGTTGCCCCAAAGAAGAAGGAGTCAAACTATTCTCCAAGGCACCTGAGGGTAGACCAAGAAACAATGGGTGGAAACTAATCAAGGAGAGAAGCAACTTAGAACTGAGGAGAAATTTCCTGACAGTTAGAACAATTAATCATAGGAACAGCTTGCCTCCAGAGGTTGTGAATGCCCCAACCCTGGAAGTCTTTAAGAAGATGTTGGATAGCCATTTGTCTGAAATGGCATAGGGCTCCTGCCTAGGCAGGGGGTTGCACTAGAAGATCTCCAAGGTCCCTTCCAACTCTGCTATTGCATATTGTATTATATAGGAAGTTGATTGCCCTCAAAATGGAGCTCAGCCTGTTGGCCCTGATCCAAGCTCTTTCTCCAGGTCCTTGTTTGAGAGGGAGGTTTGGTCTCAATGGAGCCATGAGAAGAAGGATTGATACTTACCAAGGAGGAAGGGAAGGATGCGTATTTGAACCCTTGTTATTCAGTCCAGATATTGATAATTTACTTCAGATCATAAATAAATGGTATTTCATTCTTTGACAAAAATGGCTAAATTAGTGGACCAGCGAAATGCAGTGCGCATAGTATACAGTACTTGGATTTCAGGAAGGCTTTGACAAAGATAACCACCATCTACTTCTTGGTAAGCTAAAAATAGGTGGGATAGACAGCATCACCCCCAGATGGACTCAGCCTGTGGTCCTCCATGGAACTATGTCTACATGGAGGGAAACAAGCAGTGGGGGACCCCAAGGCTCCATTTTAGGCCCAGGACTCTTCAACATCTTCATCAATGATTTGAATGAGGGGAGAAATGGAGAACTCATCACATTTACAGATGACACTAAACTGGCAGGAATAGCCAACATCCCAGAAGATAGGCTGAAGGTCCAGATGGATCTAGATAGACTTGAGCCCTGGCCCTATCTAATAATATGAAATCCAGTGTAGAGAAAAGTAAAGTCTTACACTGAGGCTAGAAGAACCAAATGAACAGGTACAGATCAGGTGAAGCCTGGCTCAAAAGCAGGAACTGTGAGAGGCATCTGGGAATCTTAGGGGACAATCTCTCAAATGTAAGCCAGGAATGTGTGAGAGCAGCCAAAAAAAGCCATTGCAATCCTGGGCTGCATTTGTCTGGATAATAATAATAATAATAATGATGATGATGATGATGATGATGATGATGATGATGATGATGACGATGACGACGACGACAACAACAACAACAACAATAATAATAATAAATTTTATTTATATCCCACTCTCTCTCCCCAAAGGGAGTCGAGGCGGGGCACAGGGAAATTAAAAACAAATTACAACAAACAAAGTACAAAGTTAAAATCAAATTAAACTTACCCTGCGCTAAAAACTTCTATAAAAATAAAACTATCCCTTAAAAACCCCTTAATAATTTAAAATTTAAATTAAAATTACCCTAGGCCAGCCAAACGGAAGAAGTGAGTTTTTAATAGCTGTTGGAAGGAGCGAAGGTCCGTGGTTGTTCTGATTTCGGGGGGAAGGTCGTTCCAGAGGGTCGGGCCCGCCACAGAGAAGGCCCTTCCCCTGGGCGTCGCCCGCTGGCACAGCCTAGTGGACGGCACCTGGAGAAGTCCCTCTCTGTGGGAGCGAATCGGCCGCAGGGATGTATGAGGCAGAATGCGATCCCGCAGATAGCTAGGCCCCGTGCCATGGAGCGCTTTAAAGATGGTAACTAACACCTTGAAGCGCATCCGAAAGATGACAGGCAGCCAGTGCAGCTCGCGCAGGAGCGGTGTTACATGGGAGAACCTAGAGGCTTCCATAACTACCCGTGCGGCTGCATTCTGGACTAGCTGAAGACTTCGGGTGCACCTCAAGGGGAGCCCCATGTAGAGAGCATTGCAGTAGTCCAGTCGGGATGTCACGAGGGCATGAGTGACTGTGCAAAGGGCACCCCGATCCAATAGGGGATGCAACTGGCGGACCAGGCGAACCTGGTAAAACGCCCTCCTGGCCACGGCTGTCACTTGATCTTCCATGGACAGCCAGGCATCAAGGAAGACGCCCAAGTTGCGTGCCCCATCCACAGGGGTAAGGTGATCATCCCCTATGGCCAGTGATGGAGTCAACTGGTTGTACCGGGATGCCAGAAATCACAGCCACTCGGTCTTGGACGGGTTGAGTCTGAGTCTGTTACTTCCCATCCAGGCCCGCACGGTTTCCAGGCACTGGCACATCACCGCTACGGCATCGTTGGGGTGGTTCGGGGTAGATATATACAGCTGTGTATCATCAGCGTAGAGATGGTACTCTATCCCAAAACCACGGATGATCTCACCCAGCGGCTTCATATATGTGTTGAACAGGAGTGGCGAGAGGACTGACCCCTGAGGCACCCCACAAGTGAGGGGCCTAGAGGTCGACATCTGCCCTCCTGTCAACACAAATTGCGATCGACCGGAGAGGTAGGAGGAGAACCACCGCAACACGGTGCCTCTCACCCCCACCCCTCCAGCCGATGCAATAAGATACCATGGTCGATGGTATCAAAAGCCGCTGAGAGGTCTAATAGGACGAGGATGGAGGAACAACCCCCATCTCTGGCCCTCCAGAGATCATCTACCAACGCGACCAATGCCGTCTCAGTGCTGTGCCCGGGCCGGAAGCCGGACTGGCGCGGGTCTAGATAATCAACTTCCTCCAGATGACGGGGAAACTGTTGTGCCACCACACTCTCTACAACCTTCGCCAAAAAGCGAAGATTGGAGACAGGACGGTAATTCACCAATAATGCCAATAAAAAGAACAGCTGGAGAGGAACAGGCATTTTATCAACTCAGGGGCCCTATCAGGTTTCATACTGTTTGGACAGAGATAGCTAGGCAGGTAAATAGAGATAGATAGATAGATAGATAGATAGATAGATAGATAGATAGATAGATAGATAGATAGATAGATAGATAGATAGATAGATAGATAGGCAGGCAGGCAGGCAGGCAGGCAGGCAGGCAGGCAGGCAGGCAGGCAGGCAGGCAGGCAGGCAGGCAGGCAGGCAGGCAGGCAGGCAGGCAGGCAGGCAGAAGGGAGGGAGGAAGTTCCATCTTCTGAATCCATTTTCCAACATGGGAAATATTCTTTGAAATTTTGCAGTCCGGATGGACACAAAAATACCTTTGATATTTACAGGGATGAAACCATCCACAATCTTTAATATGTCAACATTATAGAAAAATTAGTTGTTATAGTTCATTATCTTGTATCCAGAAAGGATCCTGAGATCAATTATATTTCCCCAAAGAGTCTATCCTTCCTTCTCTCCCTCTCCCTCCCTCCCTCCCCCCCCCTCTCTCACACAGACAGAAAGACAGGCTGTGGTGGTAGAGCTTGCGCCTGGCAGCAGCAGCTGGACCAGCAGCGCCAGAGCACCCCCTGCTTTCAGGGGTCCGTCCTCCCAGCCAAAACAGCCACAATGGGGATGTGTGGACATGTGGACGCTCCCATGGGCTCAATGGCAGGAAGATCCAGCATCCATTCCTTTAAGTGGGACCCGAATTGGCCACAGGGCGGGGGGGACGGACGGACCTCTGATGACCTCCCACCCTGGCAGCTGCCCCTTCACATTGCAGGCGCCCAGGGCAGCCTCAACCCCCGCCTTCCTGCCACCTCCAGCCCCCAGCTCTGCTGGGCAGCCGCTCCTTGGCGTCCCATTGCAGTTGGCTTTCTCCTGGAGATCCTTCCTGGCTGGGAGGGACCTTCTGCCCCAGAGAGTTCGGCAGCAACAGTGAAATGGAGGATTCTTTGCCAGTCTCCCAGCTGGCAAAAGAGGCATTTTCACAGCGGCAGCTGAAGCCCAATCCCTGCAGTCAGTTCCGGCTCTCCCTTCCCCAAGCAGGCCCCGGGGCTGCTGGAGCCTCTTTGCTGAAAGCTCTCAGTGATGACAAGAGCCGGCCGTGGCTCCACCAGCAACGAGACCTACTTGGGGAAGGGAGAGACAGAACTGACCGCAGGGATTGTGTTATAGCCTCCGCTGTGAAAATGCCTGTTTTGCCAGCCGCAGGAGGGAAGGAAAGAACGAGTCTTGGAAAAGAGTTTTGAAAGAGCCTCCCCTTCCCCTCCCCTCCAGGGAGCCCAGGCCGAAAGAGAGGAGGGGGAGGGCTGGTTGGAATGAGGGTGAGTGGGCAGTTGGGCTCCGGCGCCTCCTTCGCTCATTCGGGCAGGCGGAGAAAGGAAGGAGGCGCTGGAGAAAGCATCCTGGCCACCTTCGCCCTCGGCCATCGCGTGCCTCCTTCCTTTCTCCACCCACCCGAGCAAAGAAAGGGGGCCACTAAACCACCCGCTCACCCGCATTCCAAGATTGCGTAGGGCTGGAGACGGCAGGGAGGCTGGACTTCTAAGTCACCCTGGGTGCCTCCCTGTGCGGCTGCTCCTTTGTGCCCCATTGCTGGCAGCAGTTGGCTTTCTCCTGCTTATCCTTCTTCTCCGGGAATCCAGAAGGGCCCTGGGTCAGTCAGCAGCCCCCACACCCCCTCCATGTGACGGTCTGGGGGTGCAGCCAGGAAGAATTGCTGGGAGAATGCGAATTGCAGCTGGGAGGTGGGTAAGGCCTGCACTCAGCCAGTGGGTGGGAGCCATGGTGGTGGTGGTGGTGGTGGAATGATATGGGAGGGGCAGCCTTGTGGTCCCACATGGGATGGGGTCTCCTTCAGACTGGAAACAGAGCAAAGGAAACTCTTTCCCCCCACTTGCTTTGTCCTGTTTCCCCCACTGGAAAGAGCTGTTTGCAACCCACAAGGAGGGGATCCTTTCCTAAGAGCTCCCAATTGAAGAATCCCAATGTGCTCCTGAGGAATCTGAGGAAGGCCATGGGGGTCCTGGTGATAGAAGAGACTCTCAAGGCCTCCCCAACCCACTCAGGTCCCTCCTGCTTCTCCCTCCCTTCCAGCAACAAGGACTCCCTGACTTTGCAAACCTCTCTCTCCTCTCTTGTTTCTCGACTTCTTGTCTCATGGAGCAGCTTCCAAGTAAATGGGGCAAGAGAGAGACAGGGAGGGGAAGAGAACAATCTCTCTCTCTGTGTGTGTGTGTGTGTGTCTTTGTGTGTGTGACGGCACCGAAACTGCTGCCAATGGTGTGGGCGACACCTGAGCAGAGAGGTAGGGTGTGTGGGTACATTCCTCCCCATTCAAGCAGGGCCTCTCATTCAACCCCCAGCACAGTCAGAGCATGGAGGCTGCTGCCCCCTAAGCACCATGATTGCCCCCTCCCCAGTCAGCCCCACCTGTCCTGCTCCCTGCCGCCTCCTGCAAAGCCTCTTCATTCTCCTCCTTCTCTTCTTCATCATTGTCATTGTCCTTCCTGCCCAGGTGGCAGTGGGTTCCACAGGACAGGCTCTCATTTCTGCCCTGAAACAGTGAACTCTGGTGGGCTGGAAATGAGTGTGAATGGCCTGGTCCAAAACAGGAAAACCTGGACTTTTTGTACCCATTTTGGCCCTGGAAAGCCTCCTGCACCAACCTGGAAGCAGAAATAAAAAATAAAGCCCTTGCAACTGTTTGAGGCCGAAGGAAGCCTCCAACTGAGCCAGGAAGCACTGGGGAGAAGGGGGGTGGAGGCCATTCACACTCACTTCCAGCCCTCCAGAGTTTCCTGCGCAATGCAAGCCCCCTCCCACCCCACTTCATACTCAGGCGTCCCCCTCCCTGGCCCTCAAAATAGGCCCGAAAACCAGCTGGCCGGCAGGAGGGGCCCCTTCATGTGGATGCTAGTGGAGCTGGGCTGGGGTGGCTGATATGCTGGGAGAGAAGGCTCTGCATGCCTCAGTTTCCCCATCAGGGCTCTCATCCTTTCAATTCCTTTTTCAGATCAATCATATAGAAACTTCAGAGGCTCTGAGTGACAAAAGTCGATTCCCCTTTTTCCACCAGATGAGTCCCAAAGAAGGATTCCAGTACCCAGCAATTGTCCAGCTGCTCCTCCATTTCAGCTGGACCCTGATTGGCCTCTTTGCTTCAGACACAGAGAAGGGAGAGGATTTCATGAGGATTTTCCCTCCTGTGCTTGTCAGGAGTGGAATTTGTGTGGTTATATCACAACAATTCTCAAAGACTGGACATGCAGAAGCCCTCAGGGATTCCCTCTCTAAGTGGAGACAAGTCAACGTCTTTGTTCACTTCGTGGAACTTGATTTCTTTTGGGAGAGAATTCTTCCTTTCCATTTCACATTTATACGTCTCCCAGGACCCATTGAAGGGAAAGTCTGGGTCTTCACAACTTTTGCAGGGTATAAAATAAACAAGCACAGACTTCTCACATACATCCATAGTATTTGGCTCTTTGGTTATCTGACAAAAGAAAGGCCAAGAGATTCTGCCTTTGAACCTTTTTTCTTTGTGGAAGAAAAGTTTCAAGATCCTTATTTCCACTGTTCTCTTTCAAAGAACGTCTTTTCTGTCAAAGGCCGCAGAAGATGCACCCAGAAAGCCCCACTGGAGACCCAAAGGAAATGGGGGAGATTAAGGGGCACAAATTACTATGAATATTACAGTCTCATGAAGACTCTGGCCCATGTGATGAATGCCGCCTATTCCTCCAGATTGAGGAGGGGAAGGAAGGCGGGAGAGAAGATTTTGGGGTCTCCAAGGCTGCAGCCATGGCAGGTATGGGGGTCCCGATATGGATCAATTAATCTTAGATCCTTTGGAGGAGGAATCCAGAGGAGAAGGAGGGGAACCTTATCAACAGATCTGGCCAATTTAATTACTCAGGGAATTAATGGTTCCAAAGAGTAGATTCCATGGCATTTTTATATTAAACATTGCTGATTTGAAAACGCTGTATTGTTTCTTAAATAAATCCCCTTATTTGTGGGTTTGTGATGAGCCTGGTGGAATTCCACCTTCCTTCCGTCCCCATTGCAGGTGGGTCTGTGTGCAGCTAGACAGGCAGCTAAACCAGGAGATGTCATGGATTGAGTAAAATGTGGCAAAACTCACTTAACAACGCTCTTGCTCAGCAACCAAAATGTTGGGCTCAATTGTCATAAGTCAAGGACTATCTCTGCCTTCCTCTGCATGGCTCCCTTGTCCCAGTAAACTCCTTCCCTTTTCTGGCAAATTTCCTCTCTCTTAGAGGCACCAAAATAATGCAGAGGATATCAGGCCTCCTGCTGGAAAAGGGGGTTAGACTAGATTGCCTCCGAGGTCCCTTCCAGCCCTCGATTGCTCGGCTGTTTCTAAGAGTCTTCTGAAGCCTTCCTTCCTCTCGCTTTTTCTCTCCCTTCCTCCCTTTATGTATCTATCCATCAATCCATCCATCCAACTATATCTCATTCACTTTCTCCTACCTCCCTCTCCTTGTTTCTTTTCCTTCCTTCTATCCCTCTCTCTCTCTTTCTCTCTCCCTTTTTCTTTCTTCCATTTTTTTCTTTCTTGTCTCTCCCTTCTCTCTTCTTCTCTCTTTGCCTTTCTCTCTCTCCCCCTTCCACCCTCACTGTATGTACCCATCCTTCCTTCCTTCCTTCCTTCCTTCCTTCCTTCCTTCCTTCCTTCCTTCCATCCATCTATATCTCATTCACTCACTCCTTCCTACCTCTCTTTGTTTTTCCCTTTGTTCCTTCCCTCTTTCTCTCTCTCTCCCCTTTTCTTTTCCCCCCTTTTCTTTCTTGTCTCTCCCTTTTCTCTCTCTTTGTATCCCTTCCTTTCCTCCTTCCAAAGCCAGGAGACCCACCTGAAACAAAAACTCCTTTGGATGAAACTGCCCATTTCACACACACGCACACAGACACACACACACACACACTCCTCCAACCAGCTCTGCACCTGCTTCATTGTCTGCTTTAGCAGAGGGCTGGTGACCGAAGTCCTTTCCAAGCGCCCAGCAGCATCGCTCGCATCCCAGGAAAGTCCGCCTGATTAATTTACTGGGGCACCCTTGGATCTGCGCCTCTTCCACACAAGGAAGCTTCTCTCTCTCAGCCACAGGAGGGGGACTTGCAGGGATAGGAGGGAGTGTGTGTGTGTGTGTGTGTGTGTGTGTGAGAGAGAGAGAGAGAGAGAGAGAGAGGGGGGGGGAGAGAAAGAAAGAAAGAAAGAATATGTGTATGTGTGTGTGAGAGAGAAAAAATAAGAGAGAAAATAAGAGAAAGAGAATGAGAGAAAGAATGAGAGAAAATGGCAGGAGAGAGAGAAAGAATAAGAGAGAGAGAGAATTAGAGAAAGAATGAGAGAGAGAGAATGGCAGGAGAGAGAAAGAAAGAATAAGAAAGAGAGAGAATGGGAGGAAAGAGAGAAAGAATAAGAGACAGAGAGAGAATGGGAGGAAGAAAGAGAGAAAGAATGAGAGAGAGAGTGAGAATGGGAGGAAAGAGAGAGAGAGAGAGAAAGAGAAAGAATATGTGTATGTGCGTGTGAGAGAGAGAAAATAAGAGAGAGAGAATGAGAGAAAGAGAATGAGAGAAAGAGAGAGAGAATGAGAGGAGAGAGAGAAAGAATAAGAGACAGACAGCGAGAATGGAAGGAGAGAGAAAGAGAAAGAATAAGAGAGAGAGAGAGAATGGGAGGAGAGAGAGAGACAGAGAGAGAGAGAGAGAAAGAGAGGAATCAGAAGCTGTTAAACCTTGTGGGGCATCTGGGAGGAGGGGTTAGAGGACACCACCCTCCATTTCCTCGGGATCTCCCTTCCTCTTCCCCCCAGGTGGCCTTTCCTCCCATCCATTCTTTCTCCCCCCCTCCAGAGAGATGGAGCTGCTTTGCCTGGAAGTTTCCTGGGGGAGCAGTGGGGGTGATGGTGTGGGGGGGGGGCTCCCTAGAACTTCTTTGGGGGAAGCGTCGCTCTGAGCCCTGCACTGCTTTCCTGATGCCCCCCCCCGCCCCTGGGCAGAGCGCATTGCATGGAGAGTCTGCTGAGGGTCGTTTAGCTGGAGACGCCTCTGGCCATGGGAGGAATTGGGGCAGCTCAGGAAAGCCAGGAGGGATGGTTGAAATCCCTTGGCTGGACTTCCCTCCCTCCCTCCGCAGCAAAGGGAAGGGACGGGGAGTCTGATGGGAAGGGAGTTACAGCCTCCTGCCTCTCCCTTCCAGGCCCTTCCACCCCCCAAGAAGAGGGGGCCAGGGGAGGCCATAAAGGGAGCAGCAGCTCTGCTGTGAATGGAGGGGGGAAAGTTTGGCTTCTCTCTGCCATTCAAGCCTTCAAGGGCTGCAGCAGAGAGAATCCCCACTTTTCTCTCTCCCTCCCTCTCTCCCCCAACTCCCTGTGCCCCACCCTTAAGCCAACCGATGGTAGGCAACGGGAGCTGACTGGGCACAAAGCTGGGTTGACAATGAGCCTCCAAGGTCTCCCTCCTGCCTGCTTGCCCAGCGCTTGCTCAGCTGCCCCCTCCGATCCCCCGGCTGGATTCAGCCACTCACCGGAGACTGGAAAGCGAGGTCCTCCACCTGCCTTCTTGTCCAGCACTTGGTCAGAGACCTCCTACCCTCCTACTCACCCCTCCAACATCCCCCCCTCCTGAATGGGGGCAGGCACTCACTGGTTCTTTCTTCTTCTGTTTCCAAAGTAAGCCCCGGTTGGTTATTTGGTTAAAGAGCAGTTGGATCCTAAAGCTCCATCATTGGAGGCTTTTAAGAGGGAGAACTTTTCGGCTGCCAGCTGGCAAAGGAAGCTCACAGGCTGATTGGACAAAGGGAGCAGGAGGCGGCTGTGGTCTCAGTCTGGGATGAGCTCCTGGCCTGGTCTGGTGAGGTGGGGAATGGCTCACCTGGGCAGCTGCTGTGTCAGAAAGGCTGGCCAGGTCCCATCCCATATATTACTCCCCCTCCCAGCTTTCGCCCATGGCTCCATCCTTCTTTTTAGGTGTGCAACACGCGGGAGATCCCAGCTGCAGTTTACTTGTGAGCAACATTGGCCGGGAGAGGCAGGGAGAAAGGCCAATGGGGCTCAGGAGTAAACTGAGGCTCCTAAGTGGGATCGAGCCAGGGGTGGGTTCCGGCTGCCTCTACTGCCAGTTGCTCTGCACATGTGCAGAAGGCAAGAACAACATGGCCGACAGAACCGGTCCAGGGGTGTGCCCAGCTTGGGTCTCTGCCGGTTCCAATTCAGCCAAACTGGTCCAAACTGTTAGGAACCCACCTCTGATCTGGAGGCGTTTTCCATCAGGATTACAAGGGAGAAGATTTCTTCTTGATCAGCCCAGGCTTTCTGGGAATCACCCTGTTGTTTTCAAAGAGTTTATGGATCATCTTTTTTCCTCTTTCATTGTATTTATCATCTGCTCTAGAATGTTCCCTATAATTGACCATCTGTGTTGATTATATTTTCTCTATATTTTGGTGAATTTTTCTCAAACTTTCTCATTCACTTACAAAGATAATGGCAGTATTTGTATCCTATTTAACCATATTTGGAGATTAGAATAATTGTAGAAGAAACATTCAATGTGGGATAAGAAACAAAGTTTTCTGTTTTTCAAATTCCTGGATGTTCCCATTCTAGTTTCATCCCTTTCTGGAGAAGAATGAATTCTGGAATATTACTGACAGAAAACTCTACTTGGATCAAAATGGAGAGATAAAAGCAGATATAGGCATTCATGGTTTCTTGGTTCTCCCCAAGGAGGATCCCAGGAAAGAGCATCTGGCGTATTTTCTAAGACAGAGACTTTCTATCAGACAAGAGACTCTTTCACAGCTAAAGTTGCTCAATAAGGTGGGAGAAATTTTGGTGACTTTTCTCTGTTTGCCAAAGCCTGAGGTCCCATTTCTAGTGGGCAAAGCCTAGAGCCATGATGGGGAACCTATGGCATGCGTGTCAGAAGTGGCACACAGAATCTTCTCTCCCGGCATGTAGAGCCATCACCAGTTGCTTTTCTGGGTTCAGGCGTGGCAGTCAGCTGGTCTTCACGCACATTGGAGTGCCAGAAAGTGGAAGAGGAGCCACCCAGTGCGCATGAGCACACCAGGAAAATGATCTTTATTTCCAGTGCACACATGCGCATGAGCCACTTAGTGTTTTGGTTTCTGGCATGCATGCATGTGCAAAAACCATCAAGAAAAAGAGCAGCGGCCATGCGTGCCCAAAGGCACAGAGAGGAGATCTCGGCCGTGGCTTCTTAGCAGAGCCCTTCTTAGCCCTGAGAGTGGCTGTCAGTAGGAAGAGAGAGAGAGAAAAAGAGAAAAAGAGAGAGAAACAGAGAGAGAGAGAGAGAGAGAGAGAGAGAGGAAGGGGGAGAGAGAGGGAGAGAAAGGGGGGAGGGAGGGAGGGAGGGAGGGAGGGAGAGAAAACACAAACAAGGTGCTTTTATGGCCACTAATAAATGGACTTGAGGGTCTCGGAGGGTCTGTGAAGCCAAGCGAGGTTCCCTGCAGCCTTTCAGGAAACAGCCTGGTTCCATTGGTCCTTGGATGGGAGGGGTTGGGAGGGGAAGCTGGGGGGCTGCTGGGCTGGGGACAAGCGCTTGCCCATCACTGCCCCCCTGCCAGCGTCTCTCAGGTGGGACATGTGGGGGAGACAAACCACCTCCTGGTCCTCTTGCCCTCCAAGTCAGCTGCCAGGATAAACGCGGCTGCCCGTTCCTCCAGATTCCCTCAAAGGCTGGGGACACCTCAGATGCTCTGGCTTAACGACCCCTGCCCGACTTTGCCCCCTCCCCAATGCCCTTGCTCTGCCTTAAACCCCCCTGGCTTTTCCCCCTCCCCACCGCTGGGCAACCGCTCCACAACACGCGTGTATCTCACTCCAATCTGAGCCATTGCAGGGCTTTGAGGGGAAGGCAGCCAAATGGCTTGGAGGTTGTATTCTGGCTTTCCAGTGGAGGGAGGGGCATTTCCCACCCAACTTTCTCTTCCTGTCCAGGGCTGCAGAACCGGATCCTCAGTGGGGACGTTCTGGCGCCCGGACGGGGATCAGGTGGGCGGGCAGGGAAGCACGAGGACCCCCGATATCTGGAGCCAATGCATGGGCACCAGACAGCTGGTCTTTGTGCACGCATGCATGCCAGAAAGTGGTAGACCACATGGCTGGTGCTCATGCGCATGCCGAAAACCAGATGATTATCTAATTTTCAGTGTGTGCACACGCCCGCACCCATATTGGAACGTGGGGCCAAAAATCTTTGTGCATGCTCCCATTTTGGCACTCAGTGCCCAAAAGGTTCGTCAACACTGCTCTAGACTATTAAGTAGAAAAGTCCTTTATCGTAATGTTAATTTCCAAAATCAAGAGGGAGAAAGTAAATGAAGAATCTGCCAGTTGTTATCAATGTTCCCTCTAATTTTTTTTCAGTGTGGGAGGACAGTGTGGGACATTTTGATGCCTGAGTGCCTGAATTTCTTTCCCAGATATCACCTAAAACAACAACAAAATCAGTATTATTTGAAACTCAAAGTTATGTTTATTCAAGGTACCTGTTTAATTAAACGTGTTATATAATATCAGTATCACTTAACAACGCTTCTACTTAGCAACCAAAATAGATGACCCTACCTTTCGCATCCCATGGACAATAGCCCGAGAGGTTTAGATTTAGCCGATGGCATCGCGCTGCTGGGTGAAACAAAGAAACTTGCAAGAAATGACCCTCAACTTAGACAATGAGGCCAACAAGATTGGCTTATGCATAAATTCTGAAAAGCCATGAAGTCAGAAGTGCTCAGGATAAAAGGCCCATAACAGTCAGTGGTCAGGCCATAGAAGGAGTCCAACAATTGACTTACTTTGGTAGCATTAGGTCTAGTAAGGGAGCTACAGAGAATGACATTAACCATCAAATTGGAGTGGCAGAGACCTTGTTTCAGTGCATGTGCCCAAGTTGGTCTCCAGCAGCTGTAAGGATTACCACAAAGTTTTCAAGAGGATCGTTATACCAATTGCAACGTATGCTGAGGAAACATGGAAGGTTACAACCAAGAGGAATAAAAGCTGACGTGTTTTCCAAGAACGCTGCTTGAGGAGAATCCTCCAGATACACAGTGGCCATGTCATTAATGAAGAGTTACTACAAAGATCAGTTTTAGAACTCCTCTGGGGGAGGCCAATGAGCAAGCAGGCTAAAAGGACGCCCAGCCGGCTGCCACATTCTGTGAATCAGAGCTAAGGAGGCCAGAGAAGCACCTCAAGGCCAGCACAGTTCCCCCTGGCAGATTCCCAGCCAAACCATGGCACAGCGAGGCATGGTGGGGGCCATGGTGGGGGCGGTGGAGGAGGTGGCAGGGGTAATGGGAAGCTCAGCTGAGGTGCTCCGGGCAGAGGGAGAGGCGCTCACCGCCACTGCCATGGGCAGGCATGCTGGCAAGGGCTTTGGTGGCTTCAACTCAGCCCCAGCGCCAGGCACAAGCGGCTAGGATTGGCCACCCAAAGGACCTCCCAGGCTGGGAGTCCCAGCTATGTGAAATCTCTGCATGCAGCTGGAAACTGCTGCGTGGTGATTTCTAGACACGTGTGTGGCCACGCAGCCATGCACCTTAGAGGGAACATAGGTTGTTATACCACCTGCATCTGTTTAGAAGGAGTCAGAGGTTTCCTATCTACCTCAGTGAAGACCAGAGGCTCCTTGTCTCCATCCATTTCTCCCTCCGTTTTCCATGGATGGAGAGTCCTAACATCTTTTCTTTGGCATTCCTTGTTTTTCTGCTCAGTCCCTGCCTCAGTCCAGTTGTGCGGAAACTTGTCATCCTGGATTTGTCAAGAGGGCTCGAGAAGGAGAGCCAGTTTGCTGCTATGACTGCATTCCTTGTCCGGAGGGGACCATCTCCACTCAGGAAGGTGGGTCACCCTGAGGAAAATGGGAGGCTTTGTGGAACTGGATCCACCCAGAAGATTTTCATGAACGTGCAAGTTAAATGATAGATCGAAGCTCACCTGGATTTTTACATTTATTTTTAACCTGCAGAATTTCTTATCTAAAAGGAAGTAAATCAAAAAGACTTTGAAGGAGGGGCTGTGAGGGGAGGAGGGGGTGGCAGACTGAGCAAGCTTTACTAACAGCAGAGGAAATCTCTCTCCTGCTTCTTAGTTTGGACTTGTGCTGCTAACTTCACCTTCCGAGGAACATCTTAGGAACTTGATGAACTGTTTGAGGTCCACCTTCTGAAAGACCTTGCAATTCACTGTATATTGGATCCTCCCCTTGAGGATCACTGAGAAGGAGTCACTTGTCCATAATGTGGTGAGGTGGATAGTTATCAGGGTGACTGAATACACAAATAGTCTGCCAGTCATGTAGATCAATCAATCAATCAATCAATCAATCAATCAGAATAGAGCTGAAAGGCACCTCTAGTCGTACACCCTGCTCAAGCAGGAGAACCTATAGCATTTCAGACAAGTGACTGTCTAGTCTATTCTTAAAGCCTCCAATGTTGAAGATCCCAAAATCTTGAGAATCAAGCTGTTCCACTGGTTAATTGTTCTTACTATTAGGAAGTTTCTCCTTAATTCCAGGTTGCTTCCAGATGTTACAAGATACTTTAGTATCCTCCAAGCACAGTATATTAACTGCCATGTGGCAAGACTCAGGATGTTTGCCTAAAAAGATGATATGATTCATTACTAATCTCTAATAATGTAGGTTCCTATGAAGATTCTACACATTATACAGGAAATTTCCCTCACCTTAAATACTTAGCTACATTTTCTTTTTTTAAAAAATATTCTTCTTATGCTCTTCATAATGAAACCATTAAGAAATTCTTCTTAGAAAATGCCCATAGTATCAGCTGTTATCCAAAGAAAGTATTTATTGTAAGATAAAAGGACAGAATGTTAAACAAAATTGCTTTTTGGGTTCTCAGATACAGAAAAATGCACCAAGTGTCCAGATGATAAATATCCAAATGTGAACAGAATCCAATGTATCCCCAAAGTTATAACCTTCCTGTCTTATGAGGGACATCTGGGCACCATCCTGGTCTCTTCTGCCCTACTCTTGTTTTTAATCACAAGTCTTGTTTTAATCATCTTCATTAAATACCGAGAAACTCCTCTTGTCAAAGCCAACAACCGGGACCTCTCCTACATCCTCCTGGTCTCCCTCCTGCTTTGCTCCTTGTCTTCTTCTCTCTTCATTGGTCAACCAAGGAAAGCCACCTGCCTTCTCCGACAAACGGTCTTCAGCATCATCTTCTCAGTTGCCGTTTCTTCTCTCTTGGCCAAAACCATCACGGTGGTGCTGGCTTTTCTAGCCACAAAACCAGGAAACCGAGCGAAGAGATGGTTGGGGAAGAGCTTGGCCAACTCCATCATCCTCTCTTCTTCTGCTGTCCAAGTGATCATCTGCTCCATCTGGCTGGGAGTTTCTCCCCCCTTCCCTGACTCTGACCTCCATTCCCAGCCTGGAGAGATCATCCTGCAATGCAACGAAGGGGCCGTTGTCATGTTCTACGTCACCCTCAGCTACATGGGCTTCCTGGCTGCCATCTGCTTCACGGTGGCTTTCCTGGCCAGGAATCTGCCTGGGGCCTTCAACGAAGCCAAGCTGATCACCTTCAGCATGCTGGTCTTCTGCAGCGTCTGGGTGACTTTTGTGCCCACCTACCTGAGCACCAAAGGGAAATACATGGTGGCTGTCCAGGTCTTCTCCATCCTGGCCTCCAGTGCTGGTCTGCTGGGCTGCATCTTCATCCCCAAGGGCTACATTATCCTTCTGAGGCCAGACCTGAACACAAAGGAGCATCTCACAGCCAGAACAGATGTAAAAACATGAGAAAAAATACCATGAGTTTAAAGAATTGTAAAGCTTCCTTTTATTTGAAAGAACAGATTATTTTCACTTATAGATATCATGCAGGAGTCAAGGAATAATATATGTATATGTTTTGAAATGGGAAATGGTTGAATTGTATTGGATTTCCCTATTCATCCAATGAATCCAGCTAAAGAGAACTCTGTGAAAGTCATTCAGAGCAATTTAATATTGAGAAACTACCAATCTCCAGACAGTTTATGAAAAATAATATGAGCAATTATTCTTACTGACAGTGCCTGAAAGTATAGATGTGTGTGTGAGAGAGAGAGAGAAAGAGAGAGAGGGAGGGAGGAGGAAAAGAGGTAAGGTGGAAGCTGCAGGATCCATGGTCCAGGAGTTGTAGGATAATCTTCATGGGGTCCCTTCATACCAAGCCAGATAGGGGGGCATCCTTGAAGACTCCCTCCCTTAAAGACCCCGTCAGCAGCCCTTTCCTGCAGCTGCCCCTCCCTTGGGAAAGAGGGTTTTCTACCAGATCCTGCATCCCCCCCCCATCCCTTATTGGGTGTTAAGGACCCCTCAGGCAGCTGATTCCTCCCCTAATACAATTCTCCTCAGCCTGTGGGGATGCAACCTGGGCGAAGGGCGAACTGCCAAGAGAAATCCCCGAGGTTTCCCAGCTGTGGAGCCCAGTGCTGGTGGATCCTCAGCCCTGGAGAACAACTTCGCTATCTTCCTCCTCCTCTGCCTGTCTGCCTGTCTGCCTCTTGCGGGGAGGCATTGGGTGAAGCGCCCGCTTCGGCTCCAGCCCCCCAGAGACCTCCAGCAATCCCCAGGCGGTCCTCCCGCTCTCGGATCCGGGTGGCGCCCCTCCCCGGTCCCCCAGGCAGCCTCTTTGGCGGGGCTCCCGCAGCCTCTGAGGCCCCCATCCCTGCAGCCGGGCTGGGAGGAAGGCGCTGCAGGAGCCCGCCAGCTCCGTTGCTTCCTCGGCCGCTGCCTTCCCCCTCCCGGCTCCCCAGAAAGGCTCTCCAGCAGCCCTGATGGGAGAGGGGGGGCTTCTGCGGGGACAAGACAGCGGGAGGGGGGGGCTCAGAAAGTGAAAGTGGTAAAAGAAAGGAGGTAGAGAAAGAAGAGAAAAAAGAAGAGCGGGAGGAGAGGAGTCCACTGAGCAAGGGGGAGACTAGTTGGGGCTTTTGCCATGCGTGGGGTTCCCTCTTGAGCCAAAATGGCCCAGGAAAGCGGTGATGTCACCTGTCCACCTGCCTGGTGCCTGGTCTTCCCCCGAGGGGATCAAACCCTTCTGGCGGGGGCTGCGGAAAGGCCCCTCCCTGGGCTGAGCTCCTCTTGGCGGCTTCCTCCGGAGGGAGATCCGGTCTCTTCCTTTCTCTTTGGGTCTCCGGGGCCCCCATTTCCACAGGTGGGGGATCCGAGCTGTCTCTGCCGGGGGCTCCCCAGAGGAACTGAGGCCCAGGATCCTTTTCACTCCGGTGCTTCTGCGCTGGGTGTGGAGGTCACTCAGGTCACCATCAGAGGCTACTGGGGGGGGGTCCTCACTGGGCAGAGCCAGACCTTCCAGGAAGCCTCGACACCCCCCTTGCCTGGAGCTTCCATGGGGGAGGAGGGGCTGCTCACCCTCCCTGGGCTGAGTCTGCCTGAGGAGGCCTAGTGGTCAAAGACCAGCAATAGCCCTTAGACTTATATAGGGCTCCACAGCCTCTCTGAGCAGTTGACAGAGTCAGCCTCTTGCCCACAGCAATCCGGGTCCTCCTTTCACCAACTTGGGAAGGAGGGAACGCTGAGCCAACCTTCAGCCTGGTGGGATTTGAACTGCCAAATTGCAGGCAGTCAGCAGAAGGTGCCTGCAGTCCTTCACTCTAACCACTGCACCACCATGGCTCAGTAGCCTAGAAACGGAGAGATTCAGGGTTCGAATCCCACCTTCTGCATGGAAGTCGCCTGGGGGCCTCTGGGCCAATCACTGGTCCCAGAAGTTCCCTGTCAGTCTTTGTGCAGCTGTGATGAAGACGCAACCCTCCACACTGAGGTGGATTCAGAAGAGCAATGAGTGGATCCTGCTGTCTTCGCTTCTCTGGATCTGGATCTCCCCAAACCCGGACTGAAGGTTTCCCTCTGGGAGAGGATGGAGAAGGAGGGAAGGAGCCACCCAGGCGGGGCTTCCTTTGCCCAAATGCAGGTGATGAGCCCCACCAGCCACGGACCAGCAACACACACACACACACACACACACACACACAGTGTGCCCTGCACTGCCCAGCCACCGCTGCTCTTGGGAGAGGAGCCACTGGCCCCGGTTTCATCTCCGCTTTGACCTCCCACCCATGGAGGACCCTCCATGCTCTGCTGTCAATCAACTCCCCCCCCCCTTGTTCCCTCTGTGGCTTACAGGGTGCCTGGAGGCTGTGAAGGTCCAGATGGGGAGGAACCACCCCCCAACCCCAACAAAAGATACCTGTCGGCCCACCTGGATCTGGAGAGGCCTTGCCTTCTACCTCTTCCCCCGAGGGAGACGAACCCCCACCTTCCCCAGACGTTGCTGCCCCAAGCAAGAGACCCTACACGATTCTGACAAATGACAGTCCAGTCTCTTCTTGAAAGCCTCCAGTGATGAAGCTCCCACAACTTCTGTTTCTTTGATTGATGGTTCTCATTGTCAGAGATTTTCTCCTTATTTCCAGGTTGAATCTCTCCTCCTTCAGTTTCCATCCATTGTTCCTTGTCTGTCCTTCGGGTGCTTTGGAGAATATCTTCCTCCTCTCTGGGGCAGCCCCTCAAGTATCAGAAGATGCTCTCCTGTCTCCCCTGGTCCTTCTCTTCCCTAGATTAGCCAGGCCCAGTTCCTGCAACCTTCTTCCTATGTTTTAGCCAGATTGAATGTCTCCTTGTTCAGTTTCCATCCCTTATTCCTTGTCTGGAATACGAGGAGGATCCAGAGGGGAAAATAAAATAAAATTAAAACGGGATTAAAATACTTCTCTTACTCCTCCCCTCATCCCTTATTTGCAGCCCTGTGCCATTTTTCGGAGGTCTTCCTTGTTTCATCACATTGTTAGAACTTGTTTTTTTAAAGGGGGACGTTGTTGGGAGATGAGAAAGTATGGGGGGGGAGAGAAGGGGGCAACTGACTGGCACTGGAACGCGGAGGTTGTCCTCTGCAGGTGAGAGGTTGAAGGGGCCACCGCAGGGGAAGGCTGCCTGCTCAGGCTCCTCTCCAAAGAGGGGTGGGGGCTTTGGGCAGTGGGGGGAGGGGGGCAATGGCTTGAAGATCGGAGGGGGAGGGGGGCTGGGTGTGGCTGGTGGCAGTGGGAGAGGCCAGGGAAGGGAAGGGTTGGGCAAGGCGGGGGGGGCGGGGGCAGGGAGGCGTAGCTGCCGAAAGGGCGTTTTGTGTCGGGGGAGAGGAAGGCTGTGTGCTGGGAGGGGGCTGGGCAATAGGAAGCAGCGGCTGCAGAGTTCAAGGGGCCAAAGAACCATTTAACAACCTTTATCATATCTAGATTGTATTTGCAGATATGGAACCAACTCATTCCTATTCCTTCCTGTTCCAACTCTTGCATAGATTTAAGTTCACCCTCTGCATTCAATATTTCGCCATATCTGTTTGTTCCTCTTTATATATTATTGGATATGATCGTAAAATAATAATAATAATAATAATAAATTTTTATTTCTAACCCGCTCTCTCTCCCCAGAGGGACTCGAGGCGGGGCACAGGAGAATTAAAAAACAATAAACACAAAGTACAAAATTTAAAAAACACAATTAAACATATCCTGCGCTAAAAACATCTATAAAAACTAAAAACTGTCCCTAAAACCCCTTAACACCATAACTAATTAAAATTACCCTAGGCCAGCCAAACGGAAGAAAGAGTTTTTAAAAGCTGTCGGAAGGAGCGAAGGTCAGTGGTCGTTCTGATTTCGGGGGGAAGGTCGTTCCAGAGGGTCGGGCCCGCCACAGAGAAGGCCCTTCCCCTGGACGTCGCCCGCTGGCACAGCCTAGTGGACGGCACCCGGAGAAGTCCCTCTCTGTGGGAGCGAATCGGTCGCAGGGATGTATGAGGCAGAATGCGATCCCGCAGATAGCTAGGTCCCGTGCCATGGAGCGCTTTAAAGATGGTAACTAACACCTTGAAGCGCACCCGGAAGATGACAGGCAGCCAGTGCAGCTCGCGCAGGAGCGGTGTTACATGGGAGAACCTAGAGGCTCCCATAACTGCCCACGCGGCTGCATTCTGGACTAGCTGAAGCCTTCGGGTGCACCTCAAGGGGAGCCCCATGTAGAGAGAGTTGCAATAGTCCAGCCGGGATGTCACGAGGGCATGAGTGACTGTGCAAAGGGCACCCCGATCCAATAGGGGATGCAACTGGCGGACCAGGCGAACCTGGTAAAACGCCCTCCTGGCCACGGCTGTCACTTGATCTTCCATGGACAGCTGGGCATCAAGGAGGACGCCCAAGTTGCATGCCCCATCCACAGGGGTAAGGTGATCGTCCCCTATGGCCAGTGATGGAGTCAACTGGTTGTACCGGGATGCCGGAAACCACAGCCACTCGGTCTTAGACGGGTTGAGTCTGAGTCTGTTACTTCCCATCCAGGCCCGCACGGCTTCCAGGCACTGACACATCACCGCTACAGCATCATTGGGGTGGTTTGGGGTAGATATATACAGCTGCGTGTCGTCAGCGTAGAGGTGGTACTCTACCCCAAAACCACGGATGATCTCACCCAGCGGCTTCATATATGTGTTGAACAGGAGTGGCGAGAGGACCGACCCCTGAGGCACCCCACAAGTGAGGGGCCTAGAGGTCGACCTCTGCCCTCCTGTCAACACAAATTGCGACCGACCGGAGAGGTAGGAGGAGAACCACCGTAAAACGGTGCCTCCCACCCCCAACCCCTCCAGCCGATGCAATAAGATACCATGGTCGATGGTATCAAAAGCCGCTGAGAGGTCTAATAGGACCAGGATGGAGGAACAACCCCCATCTCTGGCCCTCCAGAGATCATCTACCAACGCGACCAATGCCGTCTTGGTGCTGTGCCCGGGCCGGAAGCCGGACTGGCGCGGGTCTAGATAATCAACTTCCTCCAAGTGAGGTTTGTATGATAAAATGACTGAATCAGATAAAATTTCGACAGGTACTGATGAAAAAATAAATAAAAGATTATATGGACACCTACTAGAGGTTAAGCTAAAAGAAGAACAAGTCAAAGAAACTATGATAGCTTGGAGGAAAATTTTGGATATGGAATTGAATTAGAGAAATGGCAGAAATTGTGGCCTCAGAATTATAAAATGACAATGTCAACAGCATATAAGAAAAATTTGTATAAGGGGTTTTACAGGTGGCTCCCCCCCCCCCCAGAGAATAGCAAGAATGTTCAAGAACAATTCGGAAAAGTCTTGGAAATGTCATCAGACACCAGGCTCCTATGACCACATGTGGTGGACTTGCCTTGAAGCTAAAGGATACTGGACTAAAATCCACAGGTGGTTGGAGAAAAATGATACAGAAACACATAGACCTTAAACCAGAGATCTTTTTTATTGGGAATTATACCAGAAACATATAATAAAGATTTGAAATATTTGATTGTAAATGTTTTAACAGCAGCTAGAATTGTATTTGCAAACAATTGGAAAAATGAGAAAATACCAAGGCAGGAGGAAGTTATTCGAAAAATAATGGAATGTGCTGAAATGAGTAAATTAACATTTGAACTTAGAGAACAAGAAGATGAACAATTTTATAAGGTTTGGGACTTGTTTTATCAGTGGCTAGATAAAAAACACATGTAAATGAAAAATGTTGGAGAAGCTTTTCACATTGTAAGAAGAATAGAATGAGAGAGGTGATACTATAAAGACTTTTTATTATTAAATAGACTAATAATGATGCAATGGAACATATACATCAATCAAATATTTAGAACATTTTGTGTAAAATGAAGGAACAACAATTGTAGGGGAACATATGATGTACAATGATAACAATGTCCCTGTGTAGACTTGATGGACAATCTGTGATTCTATACATAACCGAAAGGAGTGACGTAACAAGGGGAGCCCATTCCCAGGGGCAGCAGGGGCAGCTTGCGAGGCTCCTGGCCCCCTCCCTGAAGAGCCTTAGCGGAGACGGAGAGCTGGCTCCTCTCCATCCGGACCCTCGCAGCCTCTGGCCACCGGGTGACCTCCTGCGTGGCCTCGCCTGACCTGACAGGCCTGGGAACGGAGGGCTGCGTGGGGAGTCTTAGGGTCTGGGGTCTCCTCTTTTCATCTCTCTGATATCTTTGATCCCTGAGACTCTGGTGGGTCTCCAGATCCCTCTGTTAAGTTCATGCAGAGGCCTCATTTCTGGGGGATCTCCTGTCCGAGGACATAAGCAGGAGATCCCAGGGAAGGAGGGATCTGCGCCCAGTTCCTGTCAGTCTCCTGGGGGGGGGGAGGGATCCCTGCCCCTTTCCTTCTCTTTGGGCGACTCTCTCACTGCAACTGAGTCAGTCTCAGCCTGACCTGCTCAAACCCCACGAGGTCAAAGCCATGGGAACGCTGCCCTCTTGGGAAGGGAAAACAATAACAATAACAACAACAATAATAATCAACAATAACAAAAAAAAAGCAGGAACAACTGGACCGGACAGAGACCATGGCGGAGTCCAGCGTAACCCTCTGGAGGTTGAGCGAGGGCTCCTTTCCAGGGAGGGCTGGATGTTAAGGAGGCCAAGGAGGGAAAGGAGAGGGGAAGGGGGAGGGAGGGGAAGGAGGGCAGAGGGGGAGGGGGGAGGGGGAGGGAGGGGAGAGGGGAGGGAGGGGGAAGGGGTATGGAGTGGAGAGGAGGAGGAGGCGGAGGGGAATGGGGAGGGAGGGGGAGGGGGAGGGGAGGGGGAGGGAGGGGAGAGGGGAGGGAGGGGGGAGGGAGGGGGGAGGGGAGGGGGATGGGGGAGGGGGAGGGAGGGGAGAGGGGAGGGAGGGGAGAGGGGAGGGAGGGGGAAGGGGGGAGGGGGAGGGGAGGGGGAGGGGGATTGGGGAGAGAGGGGAGGGGAGGAGGAGAAGGGAGGAGGGAAAGGAGGGAGGAGGAGGGGAAGGAGGGGGACGAATAGGGGGTGGGGAGGAGGGAGCAGGGAAAGCAGAAAGAGAGGCAGAAGGAAGAAGAGGAAGCGATGATGAAGAAGAGGATGTGATGAGGATGATAAGGAAGATGATGATGGGGTGGTGGTGGTAAAGGAGAAAGGAAGAAGGGAAGGAGAAAGAAAAGAAGAAGGTGGAGGAGAAAGGAGGAGCAGTAGGAAGGAGAAGAGGAAGGTGAGGGTTGGAGGAGAAAGAAAGAGGGAGGAGGGAGGAGGAGGAAGGAGAAGAAGAAGAAGCTGAGAGAAGGAGAGGGAGAAGGAGAAGGAGGAAGAAGGGGAAAAGAGGAAGGACAGGAAGAGATAAAGGAAAAGGAGGAAGGAGTAGGAGAAGGAAGAAGAGGCTGTGATGAGGATGTGATGATAAAGAGGAAGGGAAAAGAAGAAAAGAAGAAGGAGGAGGAAGAGAAGGAAGGAGAAGAAGGAGGAGGAAGCTGAAGGAGGAGAAGAAGCATAGTGGGGAAGAGAAAGGGTGAGGAAAGGAGGGGAAGGGGAGGAGGGGGAGGAGAAGGGGGAGGGGAGAGGGAGGGGAAGGGGAGGGGAGAGGGGAGGGGGAGGAAGGGCAGGAGGAGGCGGAAGGGGGAGGGGAAGAAGTGGGGGGAGGGGAGGAGGAGGCTACCCGAAGCTCCCGGCAGATGTTTCCTTCGATGGTTTCCTCGGAAGCTCCTCCAAGGCCTCCTCCAGGTCCTCTCCTTTCCCGTGGGAGGTCCCTCACCATGGTGGTCTGGTGAGGGACTCTCTGCCTCTGAAAGAAGCAGAAGGGGGACAATGAATGACCGGTCCTCACATTGTCTGCCTCCCCTCCCTCCTCCCTCCTGCCTAACAGCTCCTCACCTCCTCAGCCACTCCCCGAAGGTCTTCTGGAGGAAGTTCTTCTCCCTGCTCTACCTCCGATTTTCCTTTTTGACTTCCTCCAACCCCTGTTTGAGGGCCACGCATTCCTCTGCCATGGTCCCCATGATGATGCACTCCTGCAAATGATGACAGAAAGACAGGATGGAGGGATGGATGGATGGATGGATGTGTTGCGATTATCATTCCAGGTTTTGGCAGTTCAGTAGGTTTTAAATTAGTATAGGCTTTAAACCATTGTTAGGCCACTGAATGAACCCTGAACCTAGGAAGCACACGTCATCTCGCCTGACAAAGGCTAACAAAGGCTAGTGTGTACCATCACCCAATTCCTAAGAGCACGTATCTAATGCACCAAGCAATACACAAAATGTAACTAAATGTATTTTGCTAGATAGCTGAATGTATTTTCCCAGGCTATTTTCCCAGGCTATTGAATGTGTTTCACCAAGCGACTATATTCTGCTAAGCAACTGTATTCTGACTAAGCATATTTTACCAAGCAACTGTATGAACCAATCAAACTATACTAGAATGTAAGTTTCACTTTTGTGCCAATAAAAGAGCCCACACCGAGCTAGTCGGAGCGCGCTCATTTGGAGGAAAATCCCATGTGTTTCGTTCTTATTTTCCCACCGGAGCAGCCCGCCTTCTGTGGTACAGCGTTCCCTCAATAGGGGGCGCTATTTCACCACAAATGGTGACCCTCGACCTGATATCGGCTATCCTGAACACGAAGTTCTTGCCTCCGGTATAGGCCTCGGACTGTCTCTACTCACCCACTCGGGAGGAGCTGCATGCACACCATCCTATCTGCGACATGATAGGACCTTTTCGTGAGTAATGGGCAGAAAATTCCCTCAACAAAAGGGCATATGAACTGAGGGAATTAACCGAATTTTCTGTAAAAATTGCCCCAGACGAAGGGAGATCTCTCCTCCGTTTGAACAACAAACAAATCACTTTCCTTTTGATCTGGCAAAAGTGCATGGCTTATCCTGAAAAAGGCACTTTAAAAATCTCAGCGTGGACTAAATTAGGAGAATATCTCCACGCTGCCCCTTGCGTAGTCATGGAAACAATTTGTCATAAATCTGACTCTCAGGCATTCCTGGAGTCTATGCTACCCCCGTATGAGTCCAAGATATCAAAGCAAATGGATTTCAAAAAGCCAGCAAAAATGTGTCTAGTTTTGTCAAAGGAATTTGCTGATTCCACGGCAGAGATCGGAGCAAACCAGAACTCCTTGTCCAGCTATCTGGGGGAGTCCGTGTTTCTTGCATATTTGAATCCTTTTCGCAAGCGTTATAAATCATGGCATGGATGATGTTTTAATTGGACCTTAATGTTTTAATTGGACACCTAAATTGGTTTTCAGGTATGTAAAAATATTTATTGCTTAGGAAAACTATACTGTAAGATTACTTTAATTTTTCTCTCTAGCTTGTGTCCTTGTTTAAATGCACATAAAAGTTAGGATAAGATTACAATGTTGCTAGTTTGCAATCTCGCTTTTTAGGATTTTAAAGGGTAGGATACAAGTACTGAAGTAAAGACTTGTTATTTTAGATATCTGTTGCATTTAAGTAGAAAACTTGCTATTGCTATCTGTTATGTGAAAGTATGCTAGAAATGTTCTGTTTAGTATTTAGCTAAAGTTGTATTTCTGTGGAACGTATTTCCCTGCTCCTTTCACACCAGAGCAATCTAGTTTCACACTCTTTTGTATTACTAAGTGGGCAATTGAGTTAACAGTACCTTTTGAGCCAGGAAGAATGCAAATTCAGTTAGGATATATGATCTATGTTTTATCATGTTAGTTTATATGATTTAAGGTTTGATTTGAAGTTTACAAATGTTATCCCTTTGAATTTTGAAGAATTTTCTTCTCATATCCTTTGCACATGTGAATCCTTTCTCAGAACTTTAACTTTGATCAAAGTATAAAGTGTACCCTCTTTGTTCATTCAAGCCTCCATTTTAGTCTCTAATTTGGCTTATTATGACTTGAACGTTTTCTATGGGTTTCAATGAATTTTTACCTAATATGATACAGCTGAGCCCCTTTGTGGTTCGGCAGGCATTAAACAATGGTGGGCTGGAAAAACTGACGTGGGCCATAAGACTATGTCAAAGAGCGCTCCTGGTCTATTTTGCACCAGTGACATAGAACTTGGCCGGACGCCAGCAGATCCATCCAGATTTGAATGCCACATTAGGTGTATAGAGAATTTTTTTTTTCTTTTGGGAACAGTGGAGTCTATTGTTTTATGTTTGTATATGTGAAAAGGCCTTGTATGAATGTGTCTAATCTGTGTTTTGAGTGAGAGTCAGAACACAGTGCGTGTCTGTTGGAATAAATGTGAAATTTTTAATTATATGATAGTGGTCAGAGTTTGCCAAAATGGTGGCTCTGGTCGTTGCGTTACGAAAAATTCACTGGCCATTTTAGAGATCAATGCCCTCCCCCAGGTGGGGGTGATCTTTCGAGTCCTTCCGCCCAAAAATTGCTTGCTCATGTTGCAAAAAACTTTTAAAATGAGCAGAAAAACTGCAAGCCCCCCTTAATGGGTTTTCACTGGAGCTTCTCTATCTCTCCTTTTGCCCACTTCCCCCCCCCCCTCTTGCCTGCATCTCTCTGAAGAACACAGTGACCGGGGAGGAGAGGGACAAAGGGAGGGGTGAAAGGGTGAAATCACACAGGGCATACACACACACACACACTCACACATCTTAAAGGGGACTCAAAGTACATTCACTCACACACACACACACTCACACATCTTAAAGGGGACTGAAAGAAAGTAAACGTAAGTGAAAGAAGGAAAGAGGAAGTAGAAAAGAGAAAGAAATGAAAGGAAAAGAAATAAAGAAACAGTAAGTGGTAGAGAGAGAGAGGAACAGAAAGTAAGAGAAAGAAAGAAAACGTAAGTGATAGAGAGAGAGAGAGAGAAAGTGAGATTGTGAGAAAGAGAGGGAAAGAGAAAAACAAAACAGACAGAAGCAGAAAGAAAGAGATTTTTAAGTGAGTTTCACAACATATCCACATTTATCTACAAATAATCCTATTTCACTTTTTACTTTTCACCTTTTTTCATGCAATTCAATTATTATCACCATCTCAATGAACTGTATGATATTTATTTTTCAGTCTTGCCAACAATTTTGGGTTTTCTTTTGGACATCTTTTGAGTTTTATGTTTATTTTAATCTATAAGCAGGAATGATTTTCTGTTATTTTGCCCGCATTTTACAAATTTTCTCACATATTTAATGAGAGTTACCTAGCTTCCATACAATGAAGCTTTTTTTTTCCCACATCTTTTTTTAAAGTCAAGATTTAAAGATGCCCCATTCTATGTCATTTGTTTCTTTGTTTTTGATATCTACCTATGGAAAAGTTCCTTCCATTTAAATTATTTTTTAAATTTTTGACTGTTGATTCAAAGTTTTTTGATATTTTGTTTTAACCGTTACCTCATGCCTTGCCTGTAATAATTTTTTCACATTTAACTTTTACTTCTAGAGGAATCTTAGCTTCACTTTTCATGCGAAGTTCAGAATCTTTTTCAGACCTCGCTTTTGCCATGACGATCAACTCTCCCATTACAAAAAAAAGGGGGGGAAATTTTGCTCCCAGAAGCCTCACGCCCCACGGCAGATTTTTACAACTAATCCAAAATTGATTTCTCAAAATTATGACATGATGATTATTGATTTAAAATATTGTTTTTCTCCATTCCTTTGCATCCAAAGGATTTTTACATAGCTTCTGACTAAGTTTAAACTTTTCCTCCTTTTCAATATTTAGGTCATAATACTGCTTTTTTCTCATGCTGCTCCTGCATTTCCACAGGTACAGCTACCTTCAAAACTAACTTTGTTTCAATTGCAGAAATATTTAGGTTCCATTAATTGGATACGTCCTTATTTAGGTCTTACTACTGTTCAACTTTCACATCTTTTCAACGCCTTAACTAAAGGTAAGCAACCAGCAGACAAAATCCCATTGCAGAAAGAACACTTTGACACTATGCATTTAGTAAACAAAGCCTTGAAAACAAAATGGGTTGACAGATCGCTGGATGGTTTTCCTCTTGCACCTTTGATAATTAACACATTACAATTACCTACAGCTGCAATTGTACAAGTTACACCTTCACTCTTAATTCTTGAATGGATACATCTTTCACACACACCTCGTGCTACCTTAATTACAAAGCCAGCTCAAATGGCACTCCTTATTATTAAGGGTCGCCATCGTGCTAAAGCACTTGCTGGACAGGAACCAACTACAATCTATGTTCCTTCTCTTTTGGCCTCCAGCGAAGCATTACAGTATGCTCTTGCTGACTGGCCTGGTTCTGTTTCTTGTCATCATCCACCTGATCCAAGATTACAACTTTTGAAAACCATACGTTCATGTGGGAAACTCCTTTTTCTTCATTTCCAATTCCAGATGCTGTTACAGTTTTTGCACAAAAAATTACTCCACCGCAAATCTCTGCCCAACGGGCAGAACTGTATGCTTCTATTCTCGCCTTCGAGAACTTTTCTCAACAATCTTTTAATCTTATTCTGGACAGTCTCTATGTTTCACGAATTATTTCCTCTATTTACAAAGGCTCTCATTAAACAATTTGGTACTACTTCAGGTGAAGCCACTGCTATTATTCAGCAATGCCCCACCTGCAGCGAACAAGCCCATGCTGTTCCCATGGATGTAAACCCCAGGGGAACTGATTGTTGTCAAATTTGGCTTAAGGATGTTACCCAATATGCTTCCTTTTCCCCATGGAAGTATTCACATGTATCTATTGATACATATTCTGGGTTCATCATGGCCTCCCCCCCAAAGGGGTGAGACCACAAAACATGTCATAAATCATTGTATTTGGATTTTTGCACCGCTGGGACGCCCAAAATATATTAGCAATACCTTTGCCACCTTTTGTTAAAAATGGGGAATTATACACAATGGTATACCTTACTATAGTCAGGGCCAAGCAATGGTTGAGAGAGCAAACCAAACTTTAAAACACGCCCTGGTTAGGTACAATGATGAAAAGGGAAAAGGACCCCTTAGCCTCCCAGCTTTGCAACACATTTCTTAATTTGTGTTTGTATGTACTAAACTTTCTCATTTTTACCGGCAAACCTCCGTCGTCTGCTGCCACTCGTCATTTCGCCTCCGCATCACCACTGCCAGACCACCAACGGCCTCTTGTCTACTACCGACAGCTGCCTGATCCTACCTGGAGAGGTCCTGCACATCTCATCACTTGGGATTGCGGTTACACCACCATATCTGCTGACAACACCACTGTCTGGGTTCCTGGTCGTCACGTGCGCCCCTGTCACCTGAAACCATCCCAAGATGAATCTACATCTGCTCCTGCTCCTGTTCCTGCTCCAACCCTCTCATCAACTCCTTGAATACAGACCCTTGTTCCAGTTTCTCCAGAGAGGAGCCATAGCTGTCATTAGATGCAAGGATCCGGAACAGATTTATTGCCCTTTTGCCTTTCTACACCGAGGTAAACATGTCAGCCCACACACAGGACATCACATGATATACTCACATCACCCCTGCACAATGACATTGACATTTACAGCCTCTGAAGCCACCATCGGACTGTACACCTGCCAAAGCTTTGATGGAAAACACCTTGTGACCAAAGCAATAGAGGTGGTTTTGCTGAACTTGACTGCACGTCTACCAATACCTGACCATCTTGCACACCGCATGACACAGGGAAAAAAGGACATCTTTCCCAACAGCCACCGATCCCAAAACCGCTGTTCGGTGCTTAACCAGGTCCAGCCCGGACAAAGATGGTCACACCAACCCTTTCTTCAGACATGGCAGATAAAAGATGCTTATGGAACTGTACTAAATTTAGCATTTAACAAGACGCAATTATATACACGGCTCTCTAATATAACATGGTTAAAGATCTTTGTAATTACAATAATTGGTATTGTTGCTATGCTTGTTATGTTATGTTGCTGTATTCAATGCTTGCTTTCATTAATAATGATGTTTAAAGATTTTATTCCAAAGGTGTAATCAACAACAGATGAATGTCATGTATTCTGTAGATACCATCATGGAAAAGACATCTCTTCTTATATTAGATTTTGAAGGTAAAAACCACTGCTTTCCGTATCAACCTTGGATGAGGTGGAGTCGGATGACCCAACCCAGAAGGAGAGCTTTATTTCTCACCTACAAAAATCTCTGACATCCCTATGTTTGATTTTCCTCCATGGCTTACAACCCTTGTTAGTGCCCTTGTTGGACCTCTGATTATATTGCTGCTTATATGTATTGTAGGACCTTTTGTATTCAATTATGTAATGAATTTTTTGAAAACTCGTTTGTCTACCATGGAAGCTATGCTCCTTGCTCACTCGCCTGAAAAAGAACCTTTTCTGCCAACAGAGGACGAACAAGATATCATTGCAGAGGACTTAAAATGCCCGTATGCAATAGGTAGTGATGAGGAGCCAGATTAGTAGAGGGCACCTCCTTAAAAAACAAAAAACAGAGGAGATGTTGCGATTATCATTCCAGGTTTTGGCAGTTCAGTAGGTTTTAAATTAGTATAGGCTTTAAACCATTGTTAGGCCACTGAATGAACCCTGAACCTAGGAAGCACACGTCATCTCGCCTGACAAAGGCTAACAAAGGCTAGTGTGTACCATCACCCAATTCCTAAGAGCACGTATCTAATGCACCAAGCAATACACAAAATGTAACTAAATGTATTTTGCTAGATAGCTGAATGTATTTTCCCAGGCTATTTTCCCAGGCTATTGAATGTGTTTCACCAAGCGACTATATTCTGCTAAGCAACTGTATTCTGACTAAGCATATTTTACCAAGCAACTGTATGAACCAATCAAACTATACTAGAATGTAAGTTTCACTTTTGTGCCAATAAAAGAGCCCACACCGAGCTAGTCGGAGCGCGCTCATTTGGAGGAAAATCCCATGTGTTTCGTTCTTATTTTTCCACCGGAGCAGCCCGCCTTCTGTGGTATCGCGTTCCCTCAATAGGGGGCGCAATTTCACCACATGGATGGAGGGAGGGAGGGATTCTTCTACCTATTTGTCACCTGTCCAGTTGTTCCTGGAGGGTTTTGAGGAGCTCCCTTTTCTCCCCAGCTTCCTCCAGAGCTCTGCAGAGAAAGATTTTGTTTTCCTGCCTCTCCAGCTGGAGCTGGACCTCCATCTCCATGATCCTGTAAAAGAGGAAGACAAGAGCAAAATTAGCCCCCTCCGGTTTTCCCCCTGAACCCTCCAACCTGTTTCAAAGGAAAACTCCCTAAAGGTCACCGGCTCTTCCTCTCCCTTCCTTGCTAAGGGGTTTCCTTCTACCCTTTTTCCCAAGTCAGGGCTGCTGCCAATGAATGTCTTAAGAAAACTTAAGAATACCTTGATATCTGTGTGTGTGTAGCCAAATGAAATTCAATGGTGAAAACAAAAAATCTCCATTTAGGCAAGGAAAACCAAAGGCCCAGGTACAGTACAGGTGCTACCTGGCTCCATAGCAGGAACTGTGAGAGGGATCTTGGAGTCCTAGTGGACAACCATTTAAATAGGAGCCAGTCATGGGCAGCAGCTGCCAAAAAAGCCAACCCAGTTCTAGGCTACATCAACAGAGGGAGAGAATCCAGATCACGTGGAGGGTTGGTACCACTTTATCAGGCCTTGGGAAGGCCACCCTGGGAATAAGGCATCCAGTTTTGGTTGCCACAATGTAGAAAAGATGTGGAGACTCTAGAAAGAGGGCAGAGAAGAGCAACCAAGAGGATGAGGGGACAGGAAGCTAAAAATATATGAAGAACGGTTGCAGGAACTCAGTAGGTCTCCTTGAATGAAGAAAGGACCAGGGGACACAAGATAACAGTGTTTCCATATCTCAGGGGTTGCCCCAAAGAAGAGGGAGTCCAGCTATTCACCAAAGCAACTCAGGGTAGAGCAAGAAGCCAAGGGTGGGAACGAATCAAGGAGAGAAGCAACTTAGAACTGAGGAGGAATGTCCGAAATGTTAAAAATGTGGAACTTACGCGATGTCCCTCCCCTTCAGGCTCCTCAGCAGTCCCCCCCCCCTCTGGTGTTTCCAAAGTCTGGAAAAGATGAGAAAGAAAAACAGGTGTGAATATACTTATATCTCTTCCCCCTCCACTCCCCCCACCCTCCCACTGGGCTTCTGCATGTCCTATGATGACCTGCTTAGTAAAGGACACCAAAACCTTCCCCAGAAGATTTCCATTGCTTACCTGGGGGGGGGTGTTGGTCCTCTGCGGAGGAGACCCTGGCTCTATTGGGGGCAAGAGGCCCCCACGGGATGGTCTTGGCTGGAAAAGAAAGGAAGATGATGAGGACATTTGGGTCCCTCCAGCTCAGTTTACCCCAAAGAGCCATGTTTCCCTTCATGGCTCATCTCCTATCTAGTCTTGGAGGTCACCTACCTCAGGGTGTCCCCTTGGCCCAAGGGAGGGCTGGGTCTCCGGAACCACTGGGGGAAAAAACCAGACAACTTTAAAAACACAAACTTATCCACCATCATCTTTTCTGTCAAATATTAGGTGCCAGCTGAGACTTCTGGCACCTAAACTCTACCCAATTGCTGCTAACAGTAAGAAGATGATAATCGGATTGGATTTCATTGTCTCCTTCCTCTGTTGCTGCGCTTCAGGTGTTTCATGCTGGTAAGGAAGTTACCTGCCATTTTCGAACAATTACGGCAGGTAAATGAGCCAGGACAGCCCAGTCAACGTTTATGACATGTGCTGTGATGTCATAGCCTTTGATCCAGCTGGGGTGGGGATTCCAGGGGTTCCCCCTCCAGCAACTGGGGACCTTTCCATATGGAGGGTCCCAAAGGCTGAAAGAGAGACCCCGAGAGATCTCGGGCAAAGTCTGGGGAAGAAAAAGGGGAAATGGGGGAAAGCCCCCCCCAAAGGCTCCCAGGAGAACTGAGCCCAGAGAATGGTCCTCAAAGGGCTAAATGACTTGGGGAGGGGGGGAAGAGAGAGGGGGGTGTTTGAAGGAGGAGGGAAGAAAAGGAGGGAAGGAGGGAGAGGAGGAGGGAAGGAGGGAGGGAGGGGAAAAACAAATGGAAGGAAGGGAATGTTTAACTGGATTCCTATCCAAGAACTAGGAAGGCTGCCCTGGTTTGTTGCAGACCCTAGAGAGGACCTTTCTCCAAGGTTGAAGGGATCAAGTGGGTCACTCAGCTCCCTCTCAATCCACCCTCTCCCCTCCCTCTGTTTTGCATCCTGGATCCTCTAGCCCTCTCCTCCCATCAAACAGACCGGCTTCCCTTCATTCCCTCTGAGATTCCTTTGGGGAAGTGGGAGATTGGAGGCAGACGGGGCAGCTGGGAAGGAGAGATGCTGTCCGGTCCATAATCGATGGACACATCGGATTGCAAAGTCTTCTTGGTCCAGAGGTTTCCCAGCCAACTTTCCCAGCCAGCCTCTGGAGATCCAAGTCGATGGGAGAAGCCGGACTCACTTAATGACGGTGGCCAAAGAGATTGTATACAGCTTATAAGCGCTCTGCACTTAGACCTCAAAGCATTGTTGGAGACCCCACATGCCTGCAGTTGCTCCCTCCGGGAGGGGGTTTCCAAGGGTTTCCAGCAGGACCCCCGGATTCTGTCAGGGCTTCATTCCCGATGCCCTCCATCTGGCAAGCTCCGGATTCCTTTTTCTCCCCACGTCCATCTAGACACCCGAACTAGACTGGGTTGTTTCCCTGGGTCATCTAATATAGGTGTGTGTGTGGTTATACACATAACGTTTATTTATTCACTTATTTAGTCACATTTATGTCGTGTGTATTGGAGATGGAAACCCTTTGAGAGCTCCAGGCAACGAAATTTCATTTGAATGGATGCTGATTAATGTACATTTTAAGAGACAATAAAGTTATCCTATCCTATCCTCCATTCTCTTCTCTTCTCTTCTCTTCTCTTCTCTTCTCTTCTCTTCTCTTCTCTTCTTTCTATCCTATCCTAAATTCTATTCTATTCTGTTCTTCTATTCTATTCTATCCTCTCCTCTCCTATATTATCCTATTTGAAATTCTATTCTATTCTATCCTAAATTCTATCTTATCCTATTCTAAATTCTATTCTAAATTCTATTCTATTCTATTTCTAATTCTAATTTTAATTCTATTCTATTCTATTTTCTATCCTATCCTATCCTATCCTAGTCTAGTCTATTCCTATTCCTATTTCTATTCTATTCTCCTTTTTACAATTTCATTGTAATTTTATTACATTATTATTACAATGACAATAAAGATTATTATTATTATTATTACAACCTCAAGATGGATGCCTAGCAACATAGTCATGGCAACGGGGTTTATTTTTCCATTGGCTGAGAGCTTTTGCTGCTCCTCCCAACGGCTTCTTCGGTCTGATCTACTTGGACAGGGGGATTCTGGGCAGGCAGAGAGTCGTTGGAATGTACCAACTCTTGAAACTCCTAGGGGCCTTTCTGTGTTAACGGCCATGATCTTCCTGAGGGAGCAGCCCAGAAAATGGGGCTCCGGTTGTCTCTGAGGCCTCCTCCTCTGGGATAGGATAGGATAGAATAAGAATAGAATAGGATAGAATAGGAGAGGAGAGGAGAGGAAAGAAGAGAAGAAGAAAGAAAAGAAAAGAAAAGAGAAAGGAGAGCTGGAAGGGACCCTGGAGGTCTTCTAGTCCAGCCCCCTGCTCAAGCAGGAGAGCCTCCATCCTCTCAGACAAGGGGCTCTCTGCTCTCTTCTTCAAATCCTCCAGGGAAGGAGAGCCCACAACCTCTGGATGAGGAGCTCCCGTTTCTCCCCAGCTGCCTCCAGAACTCTGCAGAGGAGGCTGCGATCTTCTCCTTTCTCCCCCTGGAGCTGCATCTCCAGCCCCATAATCCTGTGAAAGAGGAAGACCAGAGAGACATTGGCCCCCTCCAGTCTCCCCCAAACCCCCCCAACCCCTCCAACCTATTTAAAGGGAAAACTCCCTAAAAAACCCCGGCTCTTCCTCTCCCTTCCTTGCTAAGGGGTCTCCTTCTACCCTTTGCCCAAGTCAGGGCTGCTGCCAGGGAATGGCTCCCCTCCTCTCCTTCCTCTCCAGCTCCCTGCAGAGCTCTGGGGTGTTATTGACAAGAGGAGAGTTTTGCTTCAGGAGCTCCTCATTCGACTGTTCTGTGTGGTCGTAAATACGAGGACCAGAGAGAAATTGGCCCCCTGATTCTTTTTACTTGGAATTTTTTCTTCAATTGAGAAATATTAAAAATGCCTTTACGTACTGAAAATACCTTTCTGTGTGTGTTAATTCAGTGTTTGTGATTCCTATTAGCAAACAATCAGAAATCTCTCCTTGCAGGAAACTTTGCTGTAACCATTAATTGGATTTTTTAGAAAGGCTCAGGAAAAGTGGGAAATCGGTACATTTTCCAGGAGAGTCTTAACGGATTTGACTTAAGTATTAAGGTTAGCATCCCTATGCTTATAAGAGTTGGATTACTTAATGCTTTTTTACTTCCGTATTTAGCAAAGAAAGTCTACACTGTTAAAATGCCACGTTTTGGAAATGCAAAATAAAAAACCAGACCAAGAGAAATCACTTCTGAGTGCTTCTTCCTTTCATATAACCTATAACAGGAATGGCTAACCTTTTTCTCCTCACGTGTCGAACCTGCACCCACATCCCTAAGGCTATGCGCCCTGCCCCATGCACATGCGCGCACCCCCCTCTGCTCCTCCCCACATGCATGGGACTCCCCCTTGCTCCCCCCGTGTTCTCCCAGCACATGCGCCCGACCCCCTAAGCCCTGCTTTGGCCCTAGCAGGCCTCCCTGAAGCCTCCCGAAACCAAAGACGGGGGTCAGGAGGTGGGTGGGGGCTGTCTATTGAGCACGTGGGGGTTTTCTGACATTTATTCAGCTGCCCCTTAGAGCAGAAGCCTTTGTCTCCATATCTCAGATAGAAGGTTAGCCCCCCCCCCACTCCTCTCCCAGAAGAATGAAATGTTTTAGGAAACATGAAAAAGGCAGAATATTATATTTTCCCTAAAGGAGAAACTCAACTCCCAGGATGGAAGCTCTTCCCCTGAGGAATGGCTCTCCCTGCCAGAAAATTACTCCCGGTTGCATCTCCCTTCCCTGAGCTTCTACCCGTTGCTTTTGCTCCTGCCTTCGGGGGCTTTGGGAAAGGAATCCACCGGCTCTTCTGCGTGGGGCTCACTCCGATAGTGGACGGTTGCAAACCTGTGTCTGCCATGGGCAGGCTCCCTTGCAGTCATAAGTGGAGGACCACCTGTGCAGTATTATCATGCTTTCTCTTTCATCCTTCCCACTTGAGGAGGGGAAGTTTCCCCCACTTTCTTCCATCAAGCACCCAAATGCAGCCAGACCAGTGGTGGTTCCGGGCGGTATGGCTCGGTACGGGCGTACTGGTGGTTGCTGGGAGTAGCGGCTACCGTACCGGAATGGTGGGCCTTTCCTTACTGCTTCTCGAGGCAAATGGCCCAATTGCACACGTGTGCACAGCGTATGGCACCTGCATGAACTTGGCCGAGCAGCTGAGTGTCGCTGGACAGTGCCATGTGCATGCGTGTGCATAGCGTGTGCCTGCCAAGGACGCCCAGTCTCATAGGGCCATTATAATAGGGTTCTTTGTGGAGTCAATGCCATTTAATTATCTGCAGGGGGGAAAATCCCAACAAAGGTATTTGAAAAGTGGCTGCTTGAAAGGAATCATTGGATCCGAAGAAGAAAATTCCACCCGCAGGCAGAGCTGATTCCTGCCCTGAGCTGAGCAATCCAGCTGATGTATTACGGCTGATTTTGTCAGAATCTCCATCAGAGCACCTCTTGGACGGCTGTAGGGCTACAATCCCAAGTCAGAGGGGCCAAAAGTGAGGGTGGGGGTCCCCAAGCCTCTCAACAATGGGAAGGTGTCCTCAATAAGGTCAAAAAAGTCAAGATGGCAGGTGCAAATGGGATGGAAGACCCCTCTTCTTCTAGATCCCTGGGATGAAGCTGCTGAAAAAGTCTAAGCCTTTGCTGCCATCTAGTGGTCATTTAGTTAAAAATACTCAAAAAAGTTTTAAAAATGTTCCAAGCCACCGCTGATTGTCTGAACTTTTTAAAAACTTTTTAAAGCATTTTTTTTTACTATTGGTTCAGCAAACCAATAGCATTTTTACTACCAGTTTGGGTGAACCAGCCTGAACCGGTAGCATTTCATTCCTGCCTTGTAGTCCTTCTCTTCATTAGACTAGACATATGCAGTCCCTCAATCGATTATCATATGGTTTAGCCTCCAGCCCCCTGATCATCTCTGCTGCTCTTCTCTGCCCACCAAGGAAGTTGCCCTTAGCATTTGAGGCTGAGGGGTTTATATGTTGGGGTAGCTGACAGTGGATCTCCCTCAACTGTTCTGACAGTCCTCTGAAGCATGTTTGAGAAGCCCTATTTTTTCTTTTAACAATAAAAGAAGATTTGCCAGATGAAGTTATGGAATGGACAAAGGCTAAATCCCAGTTATTGGTAGACAGCCAACTCAGGGACTGTGGCATCCTACACTTTGGCAATTGTAAAAAGACCACCGTTACCCACAGACCTCTTTAGCAAGATTTATTGAGATGAAAGGGAAGGGAGCTACAAGAATTACAGTCATTCAACCATTTTCCATTTGGAAAAATTTCCTCTGACTTCCACATACTATCTAAATAAAAATAATTAATGTCTTCTTTCAAATAAAAAGAAATTTTACAATTCTTTAACTATCATACTGGTGTTGTGCTTCATGTTTTTACATTAGTTCTGGCTGTGAGATGCTCCTTTGTGTTCAGGTCTGGTCTCAGAAGGATAATGTAGCACTTGGGGATGAAGATGCAGACCAGCACTGGAGACCAGGATGGAGAAGACCTGCACAGCCACCATGTATTTCCCTTTGGTGCTCAGATAGATGGCAGAAGCTGGGACAAGTAACAGGAGCTCACTCCATTATGCAGCGCTATGGACCTTTATGATCGACAAGCTCAGCCACTGAGCCACCACGTCCCTTCATATATACAACTGCCAGTAAAAGAGGAGAATTTGCAGGAAACAACATTTATAAACATAATCAGGAGGATGCATGTCAGATAGTTGTCCGAGGCCCCTTATGTCTTAGAGGTGCGGCTCCCCTGAAATTAAGCTAAAACCATCCTTGAAAAGGTCTGGAAAATTGCAAGGGTCAAGAAAACCTGCCCCTGGTGGCTACGTCTTACATTGCAGGTTGGGAAGAAAAATCACAATAAATAATATAAATAAAAATAATCAGGGAACAGAGCAAGGTAAATCAAGATATGGGATTGTATTCTGAGACAGCTGATTACTTTAGTGGCCGAAATGAGGTGCCAAATCCCTTCAAATTAAATGAAAACAGAGGCCATTAAAGATACCAATAACAGACTGCCATCCCGTGGTCATTTATGGTATGGCAGGTGAGGACTGGTAATCACAAAAATTAATAGAAATAAAAATAATTAGGGTACAGATCTTGCGATGTCCGAGTGGGATCGTGCTCTGAAGCCCCTCTTAGACAAGAAATCGCAAAAGGTAATATAAATAAAAATTATTAGGGTGGAGATGGGCAAAATCCGACATGGGTTCCACCTCTGAGCCCCCAATCTCTCTTGAGAGGAAAAAATGATGAAATAGACCTCAAATGAAATGAAAACAGCATTTTTCAAAGTCTATGGGAAATTTCATTAGCAACAACACCCTGCCATCTGGTGGCCATTTCGCGTATGGCAGGTGGGACAAGAAATCACAAAAGTTAATATCAATAAAAATATTCAGGATGGAACTCTATAAGCCTCCATGCAATTTTTTTGACAAAAAAGTGTTTTGCTCGTTTTCCCCCCCCTCCCCCAGAGCACTCTGCAAGCCCCTCCCCAAGGCTATTCATGCCTTTTATTTAGGAAAAACAGGCCCATTTTGGGGAGGTTTGCAGAGTGCAAAAACTTTTTTTCCCCTTTCTGAAAGCTGTTTACTAAGAGGGATTGATGAGAATTACGTTGGTCAAGTGCTGTGCCTGCAGACACAAAGATTTGGGTGCTACAGGTTGTCAGCGATTTCCTTCTCCAGCACATGGGTAAATACACCTGGAAACATCTACCTACCTACTGTCTCCCTCCCTCCCTCCCTCCCTACTGTATTTTTCCCTCTGACTCTTCCCCCTCTATATACCTATATACCTACCTACCTACTCATTTTCTCTCTCCCCCACCTATCTACTATATTTCTCTCTCTCTACTTCTCTCTCTCTATCGCTCTACTTACCAACCTACCTACTCTCTTTCTCTCCCTGCCTATCTACTATATTTCTCTCTCTTTATCTCTCTCTATTTATCTCTATCCCTCCCGTATTTCTCTCTCTCTCTCTCTCTCTCTCTCTCTCTATTCCTTTACCTACGCACCTACCTAACTACTCTCCCTCTCTCCCTCCCTCCCTACTGTATTTCTCTCTCTTTCTCTCCCTCTCTATCTCTCTATCTACCTACCTACTTTTTTTTAAAAAAAATTGCCTTTTCAAGACCTGGGTGCGTCTTATACTCCGAAAAATACGGTAGGTAGAACAGCTTTTATTGCAACAGAACTAGACAAACAGCAGCTATATACAAGAATCAGCCCCTCGTCCTGCTTGACAGCTATTTATACTAGAGATGTCAAGCAGGGCGACCAATGGGAGTGAAGCAAACAGCCCACGCTTAGCCAGCCGTGCCTTAGCCAATCAGGAGAGGCTGAGCAGTTACCGGTTGTCAATCGTAAGTCGAGGACCTGCGGCCGGTCTTAAGGCGAGGACCTAGCAGAGATTGTCCCCTCTGGACAAAGAACGCAGTCATAGCAGCAAACTGGCTCTCTTTCTCAATCCCTCTTGACAATTTTTCCACACATCTGGACTGAGGCAGGGACTGAGCAGAGAAAGAAGGAAGGCCAAAGAAAAGATGTTAGGACTCTCCGTCCATGGAAAGTGGGGGGAGAAATGGACATTAGACATTGGCCCTGAAGTCCTCGCTGGGCACTGGGAATTGAAATCAGAGCCTCCTGGTGATTGGCTGAAAGTCCCCAGCTGCCTCTGATGCCTAAGGTGGGACTAGAACTCAGAGTCACTCTCTGATTGGCTCAGAGTCACTAAGGGGCCCCACCTCATTTTCTTCATAGCAAGATAGATTGGCCACTGCCTTCTTTTCAATCTAACACTGGCTTTCCTGGTGGTCTCCCATCCCTGATTAAATCCAGCCCTGCTTAAGCTTTTCCAAACCAGCCTACTGCTACACCTTACAACTACCTCTTGACATGACTAGAATTGGGACCAGGAATGCCATTGCTAAGCTAGGTGATTAAGTGAGGTCATTAAGTGAGTTGTGCTGAATTTTGCAATGTTTATTGCCACAGTTGTTAAGTGAATCCTGCAGTCATGAAAAAAACACCGTTTTGCCCACTGATCTTACTTGTCATAAATCCATGTTGATTGTCAGGCACTCAAGTGGTGACTATGTGCTGCACTAGTCGTAAGGATGAGGACCCATCATAAAGAGCTTTATTCAATGGCTGTGGAACTTGGAACTGTCACTAAATGAATGGATGTAAATGGAGGACTATGTGTGGGATACTTGGTTAGGGAGTCTACATCATTGGATCCATCGTTTCTTCAGGCACTTTCCCACAAGACCTTTTTAAGAGGAATAATATATAACATTTTATGCATATAAAATGCATATTACGCATTCATCATTCATTATGCATTCATTATGCTTTCATCATCTGGGCAGGTGCAGGAAAACATGGATTCCCTGGATCTCTAATACCAGATTCCAGATCCAAGGGACAAGACTCCCGATCTGGACTTCACCCCCCGAGAAGGGATGGAATCTGGGGCTCCCCAACCTCTCTGGGCGATCGATGGTTCCCCCTTCAGAGGGAGCCGCTCTGACTGAAGAGAATTCATGAATAATCCCCAGAGTCTCTTGCCTGGAAGCCTCCTTCGGGAGAACCAAGGAGCCCAAGATGAACAGACCTGCTGCTATTTCTTCATTTTGGTCCAAGTAGAGTTTAAGATGGGAAAGATTGTAAAACTCGTTCTTGTCCAGAAAGGGTATTGAAACTGGTATTGAAATGTCCAAGAATTTGAAACACAGAAAACTTTGTTTCTTGTCACAGTTTTGAATATTTCTTCTACAATTTTCAAGCTTTCAAATATGCTTAGTTAGGAGAACATTCTCTTCATAAGCAAACAAAAAATGTTCAGCAAGATTTGTCAATCATAGACTGAGAAAATACAACATATATTGGGAAAATACAATTGACACAGTTGGTCAATTAAAGTGAACCTTCTAGAGCAGGTGACAAATAAAATGAATAACAGATAAAAAGAGATTATTCATAAACTCCTTGGAAACAACAGGTTGATTATCAGAAAACATGGATTAGTCAATGAGAAAGTTATCAGGCTAATCTTCTCCCTGGTAGACCAGACAGGAAACATCACCAGAGGAACAAATTCAACTTTCTTGTAATGCTACTTTAACAGAAGTTTCGACATCTGAAGCTGCAAATCTCCCAGATTATGGCAACGCTTGTAATATCATAAAATTAGATTTCAGTAAAGTATAAACAATTTTGTGATGTGACTAGAAACATAGTTAAGTGAGGGGTTGATGGTACAATTAAGTGGATAAAAATGTCATAAAATTGTACTCAAATAACTTTTAATGTTTTTAATATTTCTCATAACACCTGGTGGTTATGAATCATAACCCGTCCTGGGTGATCAATTTTTCTATGCTGTCAATACAGAGAATTTGATAAATCTCCGTAATTCAAGATTCGATGCAATGTTTATACCAATTCTCAGACAAAGCTAATTTGATGCGTTTTAAAGAATATCCATTTTCTGAGAATTATTTGTGATCTCCTAACAGAAAGGAGTGCATGAGCAACCAAGCCACGCCCACAGAACCGGTAGTTAAAAACTTTGAATCCCACCACTGGAGAGAAGAGCCACCTTGCTCTACGGAAGTGGAAGGAGAGGAGTCTGGGAGCAGCTTCTCCAACCGACAAAACCTCCCAGAGGGAGAAGGGAGGATTCAGCCGAACTGAAAGAGGCTCAGACAGAAGCTCAGAATCTTCCCTGGGTTGTTCCAGAGAGTCCGTCCTGGGAACATGAACTCAGGACAAGAGAGGAGATTCTGTCCGAAGGAGAAGGAGGGGAGACCCTGAAAGGAGGAGGAGCCCTTGGAGAGCTGAGCCAGTCAAGCAGAGAAGCTCAGTCTCCCCTTCACGGAGGGTCTTAAGGCAGGGGGGTTAAACTCCACTTCATTGAGGCTCCCATCAGCCTCATGGTTGCCCTCAAAGGGCCAGAAGCAGGTGAGACCATGAAGACTCACTGTGTTCAGTGAGTCTTCATGGTCTGGCTGGGGGGCCACAGTCTGGTCGCAGGGACTGGGTGGGCATGGCTGGGTGGGCATCAGAGGTAGTATTCAGCTGGTTCAGACCGGTTCTGACATAGTGTAAGTTTGGAGAAGTTTGGAGAAGCAGCAAATACCACCTCTGGCTGACTCTGCCCTCCCACCCACGCAGTTCACTGACCTGGATTCCCTTGTTTCTCAGCTCAGCTCATTTGCGTGGCAGAGGGCATTGCTGTGCCTCAGCTGAGCTAAAGAAGCAGCTCAGCTCCACAGCACTGACTCTGACTCTGACTCCGAGGGCTCTTGGAGGGCTGCATGCGCACAAGGGAAGCGCCCTCTCATGGAACCACTAGGAAAAGACTTGGGATCCCACCACTGGGGAGCATGGCTGGGGAGGGGTGGCTGAGTGGGGGTGGCCAGCTCGACATCGCCCACTGGACACGGCTGCCTCGGGGCAGCTGGGTCAGGATGGAATAAGTTGCACCAGAAAACTTGACGTGGGGACAATTCAGTGCCCCACAAGCTTCTCACTCCCCAAACTGCTGGCAGCCAAGCACACACACACACACACAGAAACACACACACACAGGGACTTCCGCTTCCGCCTCCAACAGCAACGGACGAGTCCCTGGCTCGTCCGCCGCTTTACTCTTCTTTCTGCCCCCCCACGGGGGCGAAACGCCCCAATTTTGGGGGTTTCCCGTAAGGCTGGCTCGTAGGGGCCGTTTCCTTCCCACGGCGGTGGGAGAGCGGCCCCTGCCTCAGCCTAGGTGAGGGAAGGCTGGCTGCGGGGGGGAGACGCCTGTCTCTGCCTTTGCCAATGGAGAACGGAACAGCTGCTTAACTGAGGAGTGAGCCAGACGTCCGGGTCGGAAGGCTCTCCCGAGGCTCGGCTGCAGGGTGGAGAGTGAGTGTATTTTGTTGGCTTTTTTTTCTCTGATGGCAGCGCTGGACTCAAAAACTGGGAGGGGGGTGTTTTTTTTCGTTAAACCCCCCCTCGGATTTAAAGCTGCGCTTTTAAATGGTTCCTCATTGCGAGGAACGGACCTTTTCTTATGTGAATTGCCTGGAGCTTACTGAAAGCGAGTGAAGGTGATTTGCGCTTGCAACAATGTTTCTAAGCTCGATTGGCGTGTTACAAACTTTCTCTTTGTTACTCTCTCCGGCTGGCTTCTGGCTTGGGCGGTGGAAGATGGCTACTTTCTGCTCCTGAATGACTATTTTACTTATGGAAAATCACCAGCACCTCTTTGTGATTTGGATTCTCTCCTGCGTTTAATGAAGAATTTCCCCTTTTTTTTTGATTAATTGATTCCCTGTCTGGATTGCCTTTTTTTTTTTTACTACACTGATATAGAAAAGTATTTCTTCTCTGGCTACTGAACTTTTTACAGCCCTGATTTGAAACTTTTATCTCCTGACTTGTCTCAGCTGCCCCACCCAAAAAACGCCATTTTAGTGACATTGAGTTTAATAGCTAACCATGGCACAAAAATCAGAGCTGGCAGGCCTGGAACAAAGATTATCTTCTCTGGAATTGGTTATACAGACCTTGGTCCAGGAAATTAAATCCCAGAGAGAAGATAATAATAACTTCAAGAAGGAACTTCTGGAAACTCGCAAGCAACTGCAGGAGAATACACAGAAGACTGAAGATCTGGAAGGGGGGCTGACTGAGGCAAAGGGGGAGCTTAAAAATGTCAACAATGAAGTGGGGGAACTAACTGGGCATATGACTAGGATGGATTATGAAAGGATGTCATATTTTTTAAGATTTCAGAACATTTCTGAAGAATCTGGTGAATGTCTTCCTGAACTCATGAGCACAATTTTAGCAGACTATTTACATAAACCCAAAGATGAGATCAGGGGGGACATTGACCTAGTCTACAGAATAAATTCAGCATATGCCAGGATAAATGAAGTACCCAGAGAGATACACATTAAATTTGTTAGAAGGTCAACCAGAGAGGGGATTTTGAGGGCGCAGAGAGAGGGTCTGCTGATTTACCAACAAAAGGCTGTCGTTATCTTGAAGCAGGTTCCCAAAAAAATCAGAGAAATGAGAAGGAAATTTTCCTTCTTATCTAAAAAATTGTTTGACCATGGGGTCTGGTTCAAGTGGGCGATGCCCGAAGGGATGCTGGTGTTCTGGGAAGGAGGAAGAGTGAAGATTAAAACAGTTGCTGAGGCAGAAGCCTTTCTCAAAAAACATTCCTCAGTCCTGGGGGAAGATCCAGGGGGGGCAGAGGGGGCCACGGCCCCGCCCACTGGGGGCCAGGCGGGAGGGAAAGAAGATACAATTGCCAAAAGACTTAGATCCAAAAAGTGATTTTTTGCTTGTTTTTATTTTTTTTATTTTCTATATACCAGGATGTTTGTACATGTCTACCATCTCAGAATTGGAAATGTGATATGTATTCACTTGTCTTTATCTTGTAGTATTTGTTTTTGACATATTTCTGTATTACTGTTTTATTATGTAGCCCGGGATGGGCCAAGGACTCTGACGCAAAGGCTCTCAAAATGTTTTTGTAAACCCTTACCCTACCCTTAAAAAATTGTTAAAACCCAATAAAACTTTTTCAAAATCAAAAAAGAAAAAGAAAAGAAAGAAACACACACACACACACACCACATTCCATGTTTGGAGGCTTTTAAAGAAAGAGGAAAGAAGGGACCTTCTCCCCAAGCCCAGGATATGATTGGCAGTTTGTAAGCTCCGATCTGGAAAAAGTCTCCATGCTGGTGTCTGTGTGTGTGTGTGTGTGTGTGTGTGAGAGAGAGACAGAGAGAGAGAGAGAGCATAGCTAGCCAAAGGAGCCATTCTTCTCCCAATCCCAGACCTCCTTGGCATTTGGGAGGCAGAGGATGAGGCTGATCCACCTGGAAGCTCAGAGGAGAAAGTTTGCAGGAAGCCCTTGAGTCCAACTTCTGCCTTGAGAGTCTCTGGAGAGGAAGAGGAAGAGGAGGAGGAGGAGGAGGAGCAGCAGGAGGGGGGCTGGGCCTTCTTGAGAGGGAATCCCTGTTTCCAATCACAGGTGGAAAGGATGCTGGCTTGTTGGGGCAGCTTCCCCTCATGCAGCTCCCCCCTCCCACCCCCTCCTCCCCTCCAGAGATCCCTCAAGGCAGAAGCAAACTTTCTCCTCCAGGCTTCCACACCCAGCAGTGTCGTCCTCTGCTTACTTTGGGGGGGGGCAGGGAAGGCGTCGAGGGGGGGGTCCAGGGGTCTCCAGGGGAGGAAAGAAAAACCAGGATGAGCCCCAAAGTCTCGTCCAACAGAGGAGCTTCACCGTCCCTGCCAGGCCACTTGGAGAATGGCGGCACAGGCTGTCCAGAGCCCCAGGCAGTTAAGGGTGAGTGCCCAGCCCACAAGCTCCCGAGGACCCCACAGCCCAGCCCAGCCCAGCCTCCCTGAGCTCTTCCTTGAGGGCGGCTGCTGCAGGGCTTCCTCTCCTTGGCCAGGTTGCTCCTGGAGGCTGCCTGGAGTCCCCCCACCAGTCCTGGCCCAATTCTGGCCTCCTGCCCATCCCTGGCCTTAGGGGCGGAGCCAGGGGTGGGTTTCCCTTCCTTCCTTCCTTCCTTCCTTCCTTCCTTCCTTCCTTCCTTCCTTCCTTCCTTCCTTCCTTCCTTCCTTCCTTCCTTCCATGGGGTGAGAGGCATCCTTGATTTCTCCATTTCTTTACACACTTCTCTCTTGACCTCCCTCCCTCCCTCCCTCCCTCCTTCATTCCTTCCTTTCTTCTTTCCTTCCTTTCATGGGGTGAGAGGCAGCCCTGATTTCATCATCTCTTTTCACTTGGTTTTTTTCTAACTTCTCTCTGGGTTTCTGTCTCTGGTTTTTTTTTAACTTTGCAAACTTCTGGTAACTAGTTTTTCACTAACGTTGATTTTGTTCTTAGAAACTGATTGCACTGTTTCATCAGTTCTTTTATAGTGGTGCCTTTGAGGATTAGCTTTCAAAATACCATAACCAACATTTTGGTTCCAACTCAATAGGCAGCTATTTCAGATCTGTGACATGTTTTGGCATTAAGGCCCCCCCCCAACTTTGTCTTTATACAAACAAATCTCAGATTTAGTTTTTCTTCAGCCACTGGTGCTGTGTATTCCCTCTGGGGCCACTTCCAAGCACGGAGACCCCAAAACTCTCAATTCTATAATGATGGCTTTAATTCCATCTCTGCCCCTGTTATTATGCACCACATGGGGATTATCTCCCTTTCATTTCCCTCCAGAGAATTTCCCAACAACCTTTGAGTCCAAGAACTGGTTGAATTCTCCAGGGATCCCTCCTGAGAGGGAGAATTATGATCAAAGGTTCAGCTCTGCTCTTTGGCCGAATCCTCCAGGGGAGACTTTGGGCAGAGAAATAGGGAGTTTGGGGACAGGCAGGGTCTTTGCTCTTGAATGTCCGTCTCTCTCCATTCCAGGTGAAGCTGAGTGTTTCTCTGGGTTTCAATCAGGAAAGACACTGGATCATTTCCCACCTTGTGAGAATCCTTTGAATCCTTCTAATTCTTCTTTAGAAACAGGAAAGGGATGGATTGATTCACCCCATGAATGATGGACCTCCTGCTTCTGCTTCTGATGCTGCTGGTGTCCCATTCAATCTCTGGGAAGCTGAAGATGAAATGCCTGAAGAGTTTGGAGAACCAGGATGGAAAACAACCACAGAGCTTTTACAGCCCAGGAGACCATCTCATTGCTATAGTCACCAGTGGAAGGGAAGCATTGCACACAAAGTTGCTTTTCAAGGTGGCTCCTTCTCTTCAGTTTGTTTTCCATGATCCGTAAGTCATTCTGGGTGATGGAGTTGCCCTCCCTCCATTCTGACACTCTCCTTTATTTCTTATTAGTTCCTATATTGGAGGATATGTCTAATTTCCTGAATGATTTTGATTTCTATGGTTTTTCTCTTTTGCCTCGTTTGGTGAAAGAGACTCAAATCCAAAAATGGGCCTGAAAATAAGTTGAAAGGGCTGCAGATTATTTTCCTCTCTCTTTCTTTTTGTTATATATTTATATAATCTTTGCTACACTTCTGCATCTTTTACATTTACGTTGTGTTTCATCTTTCTTTCTTTCTTTCTTTCTTTCTTTCTTTCTTTCTTTCTTTCTTTCTTTCTTTCTTTCTTTCTTTCTTTCTTTCTTTCTTTCTTTCTTTCTTTCTTTCTTTCCATATCTTTTATCTCTATTAATTCCATATATTAAAATTTTTATATATATTTGTTTCTTATTTTGGACTATTTCTGTATACAATCTATTCTGTACTTTCCCCTGTTGTTGATTCTGTGGTTTTGTATTTATTTTATGGTTCCTTAATCTTTTTTCTTCCCTTTATTGCTTTCCTTTCTTCCCTCCTTCCTCTAGCCCATTGTAGCCTCAGTCCCAAACTAAGTAGCCCTCGGATTCCTCTTTGTCTTTTAGCTCTTTTGTGAGATTATTTTCCTCTCTCAGTTCAATCCATTTCTCACTTGAATCATGAATTTTATTTGAAGTGGTGGTTGAACCATTTGTTCTTGATGTACCTCAGCCCATTTCCTTATTTGTATAATTGATCATTGCTTTTGGATCAATGTTAGCTTAAGGCTCAGGAGGCTTCTGGAGGATTATATATTTTTAAAAAGTATTTGTTCATGTTGTTGATTATAATAACACTTTTTTTTTACAATAGGAATGTTTATGGTTTTCCATTTAGCTTAAAATTAATTTTCAACTTCCAAACGGTCAACAAGAATCCCCAGCTCCTGCACAATCTCACACTTGGCTACAACATCCATAGTAACTATAGGAGCATTTTCCTCACTTCAGATGCCTTGCTGGACATTCTCTCCACTGGAGAAGCCAATGTCCCCAACTACAGCTGTGGAAGGAAGGAGAACCTCCTGGCTCTTCTTGATGCAGCTGACAGGGACATCTCCATCCAGGCATCAACATTAGGAGGCACCTACAAAGTCCCACAGGTTTGTGTGCGTTTTTCTTCATTTTCTTCACTGAGGCTAGAAAAACCAAATGTGCAGGTACAGATCAGGTGAAGCCAGGCTCAAAAGTCAACAATGTGTGGCAGCAGCCAAAAAAAGCCATTGCAATCCTAGGCTGCATCAACAGAAGGATAGAATCCAAATCACGTGAAGTATTGGTACCACTTTATAAAGTCTAAGGCTTCCACCCTTGGAAGAGGGCATGGAGGGAGAAACTTTTCAGCACTGAGTCCTCTTGTCAGGGATGCGATCTGGAAGAGGAGTTGCCCAGTGTGCCTGTCGGTGTGCACATGCACACCAGACAGCTCCTCTTCCAGTTTCTGCCATGCATGCATGCGACAATCAGCTGCTGGAACGTATGCGCTCACAGAAACAAGAAGAACAGCTCTTCCATTTCTGGCACTGCAGTGCACACAAAGGCCAGCTGATTCTTACATGCACATGTGCACCAGAAACCGAGAAGAGAAATGGGCAAGACCTTGCATGCCAGGCGACATGGGTCTACATGCCACTTAGCCCGAACTGAGAAGCTGAGGCAGAGGGCACCATTGTCCCCTCCTCGGGCCTCTGTGCATGCCGTTTTTCCCCTCCAGAAGCCCTCTGCTGGCCAATACCTTTGGTCATACTTTGTAGTTTCAGTCCGTGGGGCTTGCGAAGGAAAGGCCTGGGCTCAGCCCACATGTGGGAGCCGGGGTGGTGGTGGTGGAATGATATGGGAGGGGCAGCCTTGTGGTCCCACGTGGGACGGGGTCTCCTTCAGACTGGAAACAGAGCAAAGGAAACTCTTTCCCCCCACTTGCTTTGTCCTGTTTCCCCCACTGGAAAGAGCTGTTTGCAACCCACAAGGAGGGGATCCTTTCCTAAGAGCTCCCAATGGAAGAATACCAATGTGCCCCTGAGGAATCTGAGGGTGGGGAAGGCCATGGGGGTCCTGGTGATAGAAGAGACCCTCAAAGCCCCCCCAACCCACTAAGGTCCCTCCTGCTTCTCCCTCCCTTCCTGCAACAAGGACTCCCTGACTTTGCAAACCTCTCTCTCCTCTCTTGTTTCTTGGCTTCTTGTCTCATGGAGCAGCTTCCCAGTAAATGGGACCAGAGAAAGACAGGGAGGGGAAGAGCGCAATCTCTGTGTGTGTGTGTGTGTGTGTCTTTGTGTGTGTGAGGGCACCCAAACTGCTGCCAATGGTGTGGGCGACACCTGAGCAGAGAGGCAGGGTGTGTGGGTACATTCCTCCCCATTCAAGCAGGGCCTCTTATTTCTCCCCTCCCCAGCCAGCCAGCCCCCCGCCCCCCACCTCTTCCTGCTGGCTCCTGCAAAGCCTCTTCATTCTCCTCCTCCTCTTCTTCATGTCGTTGTTCAAGTGCCAACGAGCTGGTTTTCGGGCCTATGACGAGGGCCAGGGCGGGGCACGTATGAGTATGCAGTGGGGGTTGCTTGCATTGCGCAGCAAACTACATCCTTCTCTCCCAAGTGGCAGTGGGTTCCACAGGACAGGCTGTCATTTCTGCCCTGAAGCAGTGAACTCTGGTGGGCTGGAAGTGAGTGTGAATGGCCTGGTCCAAAACAGGAAAACCTGGACTTTTTGTACCCATTTTGGCCCTGGAAAGCCTCCCGCACCAACCTGGAAGCAGAAATAAAAACTAAAGCCCTTGCAACTGTTTGAAGGCCGAAGGAAGCCTCCAACTGAGGGAGGAAGCACTGGGGGGGTCCAGGCGATTCACACTCACTTCCAGCCCACTGGAGTTTCCTGGGCAATGTAAGCGCCACCCCCATCCCCAGCATACTCACAGGTCCCCCGATCCTGGCCCTCGCAGAGGCCCAAAAACCAGCTGGCCGACAGGAGGTGGACCTGCATGTGGATGCTAGTGGAGCTGGGCTGGGGCGGCCTGTGTGCCGGGAGAGAGGGCTCTGCGTGCCTCAGTTTCCCCTTCATGGCTCTCATCCTTTCAATTCCTTTTTCAGATCAATTATTTCACAGCTTCAGAGGCTCTGAGTGATAAAAGTCGATTCCCCTTTTTCCACCAGATGAACCTCAAAGAAGGATTCCAGTACCCAGCAATTGTCCAGCTGCTCCTCCATTTCAGATGGACCCTGATTGGCCTCTTTGCTTCAGACACAGAGAAGGGAGAGGAATTCATGAGGATTTTTCCTCCTGTGCTTGTCAGGAGTGGAATTTGTGTGGTTATATCACAACGATTCTCAAAGACTGGATATACTGCATACCTCAGGGATTCCCTCTCTAAGTGGAGACAAGTCAACGTCTTTGTTCACTTCATGGAATATGAGTCCATTTGGGAGAGAATTCTTCCTTTCCATTTAACATTTATGCGTCTCCCAGGACCCATTGAAGGGAAAGTCTGGATCCTCACAAATTTTGCAGGGTATGAAATAAACAAGCGCAGACTTCTCACATACATCCATAGTATTTGGCACTTTGGTTATCAGGGAAAAGAAAGGCCAAGAGATTCTGCCTTTGAACCTGATTTCTTTGTGGAAGAAAAGTTTCAAGATCCTTATTTCCACTGTTCTCTTTCAAAGAACGTCTTTTCTGTCAAAGGCCGCAGAAGATGCACCCAGAAAGCCCCACTGGAGACCCAGGAGAAAAGGAACAGGATCTGGATCCCAAATCACTACCAACCTTACAGTTTCATGAAGACTTTGGCCCATGCGATGAATGCCGCCTATTCCTCCAGATCGAGGAGGGGAAGGAAGGAGGGAGAAAAGAGGTTGGGGTCTCCAAGGCTGCAGCCATGGCAGGTATGGGGCAGTGGTGGGTTTCAAATTTTTTTAGAACCTACTGTCTAGGTGTGGCCTATTTTGTGGGTGTGGTTTGGCAGTCATGTGACAGGGTGGGAGTGGCCAACTTGTAAAATGTGGTGAAACTCATTTAAAACGCTCTTGCTTAGCAACCAAAATTTTGGGCTCAATTGTGATGATAAATTTTCTTTCTTTCTTTCTTTCTTTCTTTCTTTCTTTCTTTCTTTCTTTCTTTCTTTTCTTTCGTTTCTTTCGTTTCTTTCTTTCTTTCTTTCTTTCTTTCTTTCGTTTTTTACTTTCTGCCTTCCATTCCTTTCCTTCCCATTGGGTTACTGGCAGCGGCAGGCCAGACTTACTTCTGGGTCTGTCGATGGAACCCCCTCTCACCGGTTCTCTAAATTTCACCATCCGGCTCTTGCGAGTAGGTGCGAGCCTGCAGAAACCCACCACATTAATCTTAGATCCTTTGGAGGAGGAATCCAGAGGAGAAGGAGGGGAACCTTCTCAAAATATCTGACCAATTTAATTACTCAGGGAATTAATGGTTCCAAAGAGTAGATTCCAAGGCAATTTTATATTAAACACTACTAATTTGAAAATGCTGTATTGTTTCTTAAATAAATCCCCTTATTTGTGGGTTTGTGATGAGCCTGGTGGAATTCCACCTTTCTTCTGTCCCCATTGCAGGTGGGTCTGTGTGCAGCTGGAGAGGCAGCTAAGCCCCCCTATTCTCCTCCAATGAAAGGGAGCCTGGCGTGGATCTGGATGCTTTATTGGGATAACAGGGCAGGGGAAACTGAGGAGATGCAAAGAGTGGAAATGAAATAGAAAGACGAGATAGGCAGCATTCACTAACAGCCAGCAAAGGAGCAGCTGGAACCTCTCCAGCGATGCTCCATGTGAGGGACGGAGGCCGTCTCCGGAAGACCAGGGGTCTCGGTCACAACGGCTGCTTCCGTCTTCTCCAAAGGCCGACAGAAAATGGAGTCTGGCTTCAGACCATAGAGTTAGACTTATCTGCCCCGGACACTAAGTGGGGCTGGAGCAACAATAACACGAGTTACATGTTGTGGAATGACAACCTTTGTAAATTTGGAGGAGACCCTGAGACCATCTAGCCCAACCCATCTTCTCTGCAGGAATCCCAGTTCAAGCTTCTCTGACTGATGGCTGCTCAGTCTTTGCATTCAGACAATCCATGAAGAGGAGACTGAACTTCTGTGCTTTCCTGGTTCAGCTCTAAAACAGCTCATCCATTTATCCTATTTTTCTCTCTCATTCAGCTAAAATCTCCTCTCTTGTAACTGGATTCATTTTTCCACCTCTGACACTCTGGAATAATAGTGAGCAGATCTTACACTCATGTGTAACAGGAGTCAGTGAGTGGAAGAGGGCTGGATCCAGTGGGGGGATTCAAAAAAGTTTACTACCAGTACTGTGGGCGTGGCTTGGTGGTCATGTGATTGGGTGGGCATGGCCAACATGACATCACTCACATCAAAGGGAACCTTGCCTGGTCTCTCCTTGCCTCAACAAGATACAATTTCCCTTATTTATTTACTGCTACTGACCATTCAAAATATGCAATTTAATCCTATGTATACATGCCATGTGTACATACATATTACATATTATTGTGTGTGTATAGGCAGACAAAATGATACACACACACACACACACAGCTCTTCTAAAACTCCACACATTAAACCTCACTTTCTGCATTTGGAAAAACACACCCAGAGTCCACTTTCTGCCACACATTTAACTTTAACTTCTGCCCATGAGAATATTACAGAGGCTTTAAGGTGCTCTTCCCTATCCTGCACATGACTGTCAGAGCCAGGAGATGTCATGGATTGAGTAAAATGTGGCAAAACTCACCTAATAACACTCTAGTCATGTCAAGGACTATCTCTGCCTTCCTCTGCATGGCTGCCTTGTCCTAGTAAACTCCTTCCCTTTTCTGGAAATTTCACCAAAATAATCCAGAGGATATAAGGTTGTAGCAGGTTGGACTAGAAGACCTCTGAGATCCCTTCCAGCCAGGTGTGCTGTTTCAAAGAGTCTTTTGAAGCCAGAGTTTGTGTCCTTCCTTCTTCCCATTTTCTCTCTCTCCTTTCATCCCTCCCTCCATGTATCTATCTATCCATCCAACTATATCTCATTCACTTTCTCCTCCCTCCTTTTTTCTTTTCCTTCTTTCCATCTCTCCCTCTTTCTTTCTCTCCCTTTTTCTTTCATCCCGTTTTCTTTCTTTTTTCTTTTCATTCTTGCCTCTCCCTTCTCTCTCTCTCCCTTTCTCTCTCTCTCTTTCTCTCCCTTTCTCTCTCTCTTTGTATCCCTTCCTTTCCTCCTTCCAAAGCCAGGAGACCCACATGAAACAAAAACTCCTTGTATGAAACCGACCATTTTACACACACACTCTCTCTCTCTCTCTCTCTCTCTCTCTCTCTCTCTCTCTCTCTCTCTCTCTCTCTCTCTCTCTCTCTCTCTCTCTCTCTCTCTCCTCCAACCAGCTCTATGCCTCACTTCATTGTTTGCTTTTAGTGGTGGGCCAATTGCCAAAGTCATTTCCAAGCGCCCGGCAGCATCGCTCGCCTCCCAGGAAAGTCCGGCTGACTAACTAGATTAACTGTGCAGGCAGCAGTCTTCCTCTCGCCTCTTCCATGCAAGCTTCTCTCTCTGGAGCAGCCACAGGAGGGGGATTTATGGGGAGTTGGAAGGGTGGGCAGCTTCCTTGCACTGCACGTTGGAATGGGAGGAAAGAGAGAAAGAAAGAATGAGAAAGAATGAGAGAGAGAGAGAGAGAGAGAGAGAGAGAGAGAGAGAGAGAGAGAGAGGAATCAGAAGCTGTTAGACCTTGTGGGGCGCCTGGGAGGAGGAGGAAATAGAGACCCTCTCCCCATTTCTTCTGGGTCTCCCTTCCACTTCCCCCCAGGTTGCCTTTCCTCCCATCCATTCTTTCTCTCCCTCCCCTCCCGAGAGAGAGATGGAGATGCTTTGCCTGGGAGTTTTCTGGGCTCTGGAAGGGGCAGTGGGGGAGGGGGAGGGGTTGGGGGTTTGGGCTTCCCAGAACTTCTTTGGGAGAAGTGTCGCTCTGAGCCCTGTGCTGCTTTCCCAATGCCCCCCCCCAACCTGGAAGAGCGATTCATGTGGAGGATCTGCTGAGGGGCATTTAGCTGGAGACTCCTCTGGCCAGGGGGGGAATTGGGGCAGCTCAGGAAAGCCAGGAAGGACGGTTGAAATCCCTTGGCTGGACTTCCCTCCCTCCTTCCGCAGCAAAGGGAAGGGACGGGGAGCCTGATGGGAAGGGACCTGTAGCTGCCTGCCTCTCCCTTCCAGGCCCTTCCAGCCCCCAAGAAGAGGGGGCCGTGGGGGGCATAAAGGGAGCAGCAGCTCTGCTGTGAATGGAGGGGGGAAAGTTTGGCTTCTCTCTGCCATTCAAGAATTCAAGGGCTGCAGCAGAGAGAATCCCCACTTTTCTCTCTCCCTCCATTCACAGCAGAGCTCCTGCAGCCTTTCCCCCCACACGCTGCCCAGTTATGGGCCCAGTCTCCTCTGCCCTGCAGAATTTGGTTGCAGAAAGTCCAGGGGGGGGGGGCAGCCTTGGAGGGCCTGTTCCTCCTTCCCCTTTTCCTCTCAGCCCTGCAAAACCAAAAATATCCCCCCCCCCTCCAAGCAGCCACTGAGACTGTGCAGGGGGGAGAAGGGGGGGCAGGAGAAGATAAGGGAACAAGAGAAAAAGATCGGAGGGATCCCAATTCTGCAGCCAGAGGAGTTTCTGCAGAGGGGAGAGGACGGAGGGAGGGAGGGGGCAGCTCCCAAAGGCCTTTGAGCCAGAATCCGGCAGCTGCATAAGGGGAGAGAGAGAAACCCAGGAAGGATCCTCACTGACTTTTCAGGCTGAGAAAAAAACTGGGGGGAGATTTCTTCTTTCAGGGTTTCCCAAATGTCTTCATCTCCCATTACAATTGAGTGGAACTAAAACATCTGGAGCAGGGGGGGGTTCAGAAATGTTAAGACCGGTTCAATGGGCATGGCTATATGGGGGGGGGGTCTTGTGCCCTTGTGCGCAATGTCCAAACCACATCTATTCTGGCAGCCGGGCAGGTGTCTACCCCATTCCCACCCCAATCCCAGGCAGCTGGGCGCTGCTGCCTCTTTGGGGTGGTGGGCTGCCTTCTCGGCTTCTCCCTGGACCTTTCCTGGTTCTTGCAGCGTTTCCTGGCCCTGCAGCGCTCTCTGCACCCAGACCGCTTCAGCTGCTGACCACCGGTGGGAGCTGGCCGAGTGGGGCTTCTCGGAGCAGCATTGCCCCCCTGATCAGCCTGGCTTATGGCCCCCTCCGCAGCCCTCTCTGGGGGGAGTCAAGTTGGCCATGCAGAAAGTGAGGGAAGGGGGGCCAAGTAACAGCCTCGTTCTCTGCTTGGGCGCCAGAAAGAGAAGCTGCCTGTGAAGTTTAGTTTTAGTTTTATTCGCATTTATACCCCGCCCTTCTCCAAAAAGGACCCAGGGCGGCGCACAGGAAATTAAAACATACAAGTATACACAAAAATTTAAAATTTAAAAAGTTATTAAATTCCCCCCTGTGCTAAATTAAAATTCCCAAATTAAAACTGCCTAAAAATAGTCCCAACGGAGGTTACGCTAGGCCGGCTTGATGGAAAAGGTATGTCTTTAGACATTGGTGGAAGAGGGAGAGGGCAGAGATAGTTCGTAGTTCCGGGGGTAGGTCGTTCTAAAGGGTAGGGCCCGCCACAGAGAAGGCCCTTCCCCTGGGTGTCGCCAACCGGCATTGCCCGGCCGACGGCACCCTGAGAAGGCCCTCTCTGTGGGAGCGGATCGGACGAAGGGATGTATGGGGCAGGAGGCGGTCTCGCATATAACTAGGTCCCAAGCCATGGAGCGCTTTAAAGATGTTCGTCAACACCTTGACGCGCAACCAAAAGACCACAGGTAGCCAGTGCAGCTCGCGCAGAAGTGGTGTTATGAGGGAGCATCTAGAGGCTCCCGTAATCACCCGCGCAGCTGCATTCTGGACTAGCTGTAGCTTTCGAGTGCACCTCAAGGGAAGCCCCATGTAGAGAGCATTACAGTAGTTAAGTCGGGACGTCACGAGTGCTTGAGCAGCCCGGTCCAGTAAGGGGCACAATTGGCGCATCAGGCGTACCTGATGGAACGCCCCCCTGGCCACGGCTGCCACATGGTCCTCCATGGACAGCCGGGAATCTAGGAGGACACCCAAATTGCGTGCCCTCTCCACGGGGGCCAGTTGTTCCCCCCAATGGCCAGAGTTAGAGTTACCTGGCTAAACCGGGGTGCCAGAAACCACAGCCATTCAGTCTTGGATGGGTTGAGCTTGAGTTTGTTACTACCCATTCAGATCCGTACGGCCTCCAAACACCAGGACAACACCTCGGCGGCATCGTTGGGGTGGTCTGGGGTGGATATGTACAGCTGAGTATCATCAGCGTACAGATGATATCCCACCCCAAAACCACGGATGGTCTCACCCAGCGGCTTCATATATGTGTTAAACAAGAGGGGCGAGAGGACCGACCCTTGAGGAACCCCACATAAGAGGGGTCTCGAGGCCGACCTCTGCCCCCCTGCCAACACATATTGCGACCGACCAGAGAGGTAGGACGAGAACCACCGCAAAGCGGTGCCTCTCACCCCCAACCCCCTCAGTCGGTGCAATAGGATATCATGGTCGATGGTATCAAAAGCTGCTGAGAGGTCTAATAGGACTAGGATAGAGGAATATCCCCTATCCTGCGCCCTCCAGAGATTATCCACCAATGCGACCAATGCCATTTTGGTGCTGTGACCGGGTCGGAAGACGGACTGGTGCGGGTCTAGATAATCAATTTCCTCCAGGTGTTGCAGAAAATGTTGGGCCACCACACTCTCTACAACCTTCGCTAAAAATTGAAGGTTGGAGACCGGACAGTAATTCTCCAGTAATGCTGGGTCCAGGGAAGGCTTCTTGAGGAGGGGCCTCACTACTGCCTCTTTCAAGACGGCAGGCAAGGACCCCTCACTCAAAGATGCATTGACAATGCCCTGGAGCCAGCCTCGTGTCATCTCCCAGAATGCCAGTACAAGCCAGGAGGGACACGGGTCCAATAAATATGTGGTAGCCTTAAGTCTCTTTGACAACCTGTCCATATACTCGGTAGTGACAAAGTGAAACTCCTCCCAAGATGGTGTCTCAAGAACAGCCTCGGACAATCCGACCTGACCACTCTCGATGGAGGGCAACTCATTCCGAATCCGAGTGATTTTGTCCTGCAGATATGTCCCAAATTTCTCTGCACGTCCCTGCAGAGGGGCCTCCCACAGCCTCTGGTGAAGGAGGGAGCGGGTCACCCCAAACAGGGCGGCAGGGCGGTTATCTGCAGATGCAATAAGGGTAGCACAATACTTATGTTTGGCCACCCTTATCGCCACTAAGTAAGTCCTAATGTGGGCTCTCACTAGTGTTCGGTCAGCTTCGGAGTGAGAGGATCTCCATCTGCTCTCTAGCGGCGTTTCATCTCCCTCAGCTCCTCAGTAAACCAAGAAGACTGGGTGATTCGGTGCCGCAAGAGAGGCCGCAAGGACGTGACTCGGTCCAAGGCCCCCATGCCACTAGGTCCTCAGTCGAGTCACGGGGCAAGGCCACAGGTATCAGCCCAAGCTCCCTCTGGAACTTTACCGGGTCCATCAGGAGCCTGGGGTGGAACCATCTAGGAATCTCAGGTTCCGCCTCCCTGTGGTGGGGTGAGGCGATTGGAAAGTCCAGCCAGAGGAGAGCATGATCTGTCCATGACAAGGGTGAGATGACTAAATCGCCTATTCCCAGATCACTTCTCCACTGTCCCGAGACGAAGATTAAGTCCAGGGTGTGTCCTCCCTCATGAGTAGGGCCCAAAACTACCTGGGTCAGGTCCATGGCTGTCATGAAGGCTATGAACTCCCGAGCTGCTCCGGAGGTTTCACTCACTGACGGCAGGTTAAAATCCCCCATGACCAACAGTCTGGGGGTCTCAACCGCCGCCTCGGCTATCACCTCCAGGAGCTCGGGCAGGGCTGTTGTTACATAGCGGGGAGCCAGGTATACAACTAACACGCCCAACTGCCTCCCTAGACCCCACTTCACGAGAAGGGACTCACACCCGGTCATCTGAGGGATCGTGGTCTCCTTCGGTTCAAGACCTTCTCTAACCATAATCGCCACCCCCCACCCCTCCCTAGGGCCCTAGACTGATGGAAGGCTCGGTAGTCTGGTGGGCACATTGCAGGCTCGGTAGCCTGGAAGGAGCCCATGAAACAAAATAAAGGTGCTCTGGTGACCCCCCCATCCCTCAAAAAAGACCAAGGTTGCTTCTGGAGGGGGCAGGCAGATGGGCAGCATTCCCCTCTTCCTGGGCACCTGAAGCCTCGGAGCCTGCAGCAACTCCCGGCCCTTGCACAGTGGAGGCCATGAACAACTTCTCACACTCCCAAGAAGGTTTTCTTTACTGTGCAAAGGCCCAGAGTTGCTCCAGCCTGGCCCATCCCCTGCCCCACCTGCCACCCCCCAAAAACCTTGTATAGTAAAGAAAAACTTCGCAAGAGTTTGAGAAATTGTTATTTAACTGAAACTCACGAGAAGGTTTTCTTTCCTATGCAAGGTTTTTCCCTGCACACAACGGCTGAGAGATGCTTGCAGTGGGGGGCAATTTGGGCCCACCCCCCTCCCTAAGGGAAGGCCCACCAATCACAGTTAGACTGAATAAGCCAGGGGTTGCTCCCTCCACCGGCTCCACCCATGATCCCCTTCATCATTTTGGAGCCGGTCCACTTTGCCCCCCACCCCCGGGAACACTGAGGCGACTCGACTGAGGACCTAGTGGCCGCATGGTTAAGTGCGGCCACGGGGGCCTTGGACCGAGTCGCGCCCTTGCGGCCTTTCTTGCGGCGACGAACCACCTGGGCTCCTTGGTTCACCGAGGGGCTTAGGGAGATGAAGCGCCACAAGAGACGCCTAGAGAGCAGATGGAGATCTTCTCGCTCCGAAGCCGACCGAACACTAGTGAGAGACCATATTAGGACTTACTTAGTGGCGTTAAGAGTGGCCAAACGTGAGTATTGTGCCACTCTTATTGCATCCGCAGATAACCGCCCTGCTGCCCTGTTTGGGGTGACCCGCTCCCTCCTTCAACAGAGGCCGCGGGAAGCCCCTTTACAGGGTCGAGCAGAGGAATTTGGGATTTATCTGCAGGAGAAAATCACTCGGATTCGGAACGAGTTACCCTCCATCGACAGTGGTCCAGTCGAGCGGGCCGAGGCTGATCTTGTGACACCATCCTGGGAGGAGTTTGATTTTGTTACCACCGAGGATATGGACAGGTTGTCAAAGAGACTTAGGGCTACCACATGTTTATTGGACCCGTGTCCCTCCTGGCTTGTACTGGCATCCTGGGAGACGACACGAGGCTGGCTCCAGGGCATTGTCAACGCATCTTTGAGTGAGGGGTCCTTGCCTGCCGTCTTGAAAGAGGCGGTAGTAAGGCCCCTCCTCAAGAAGCCTTCCCTGGATCCAGCATTATTAGAGAACTATCGTCCTGTCTCCAACCTCCACTTTCTAGTGAAGGTTGTTGAGAGTGTGGTGGCCCAACAGTTTCCACGACACTTGGAGGAAGTTGATTATCTAGACCCGCGCCAGTCCGGCTTCCGACCCGGGCACAGCACCGAGACGGCATTGGTCACGTTGGTTGATGATCTCTGGAGGGCGCGGGATAGAGGACATTCCTCTATCCTAGTCCTATTAGACCTCTCAGCGGCTTTTGATACCATCGACCATGGTATCCTATTGCGCCGACTGGGGGGGTTGGGGCTGGGAGGCACCGTTTTGCGGTGGTTCTAATCCTACCTCTCTGGTCGGTCGCAATATGTGTTGACAGGGGGGCAGAGGTCGGCCTCGAGGCCCCTCATATGTGGGGTTCCTCAGGGGTCGGTCCTCTCGCCCCTACTATTCAACACATATATGAAGCCGCTGGGTGAGATCATCCGTGGTTTTGGGGTGGGATATCATCTGTACGCTGATGATACTCAGTTGTACATATCCACCCCAGACCACCCCAACGATGCCGTCAAGGTTATGTCCCGGTGTTTGGAGGCCGTACGGATCTGGATGGGTGGTAACAAACTCAAGCTCAACCCGTCCAAGACTGAGTGGCTGTGGCTTCCGGCGCCCCGGTTTAGCCAGATTATTCCAACTCTGGCCATTGGGGGCGAAACACCGGCCCCCGTGGAGAGGGTGCGCAATTTGGGTGTCCTCCTGGACTCCCGGCTGTCTATGGAAGATCACGTGGCAGCCGTGGCCAGGGGGGCGTTCCATCAGGTACGCTTGATGCGCCAATTGCGCCCCTTACTGGATCGGGGTGCCCTACGCACAGTCACTCAAGCACTCGTCACCTCTCGACTCGACTACTGTAATGCTCTCTACATGGGGCTTCCCTTGAGGTGCACCCGAAAGCTGCAGCTAGTCCAGAACGCAGCCGCGCGGGTGATTACGGGAGCGCCTAGACACTCCCACATAACACCTATCCCGCGCGAGCTGCACTGGCTCCCTGTGGTCTTTCGGGTGCGCTTCAAGGTCTTGACGACCATCTTTAAAGCGCTCCATGGTTCGGGGCCTAGTTATATGCGAGACCGCCTCCTGCCCCATACATCCCTCAGACCGATATGCTCCCACAGAGAGGGCCTCCTCAGGGTGCCATCGGCTGGACAATGCCGACTGGCGACACCCAGGGGAAGAGCCTTCTCTGTGGCTGGGCCAGCCCTCTGGAACGACCTACCCCCTGAACTCCGCACCATCTCTGACCTCCGCCTCTTCCGCAAGTGTCTGAAGACACATTTATTCCATCTAGCCGGCCTAGCGTAACCCCCTGTATTGACCATTAGACAGTTTTAAATTTGGGATTTTAATTCGGTTTTTAGCACAGGTTTTATTAGAATAAGTTTTTTAAATTTTATATGTTTTGTATGTATTTTAACATTCCTGTGCGCCGCCCTGGGTCCGTTTGAAGAAGGGCGGGATATAAATTTAATAAATAAAATAAATAAAATAAAACAACCGAGCCAAACCGCTCCTGCCCAGCGGCCTCCCCCTACTCCCCTTGCCCCACCATTAAGGCAACTGATGGTGGGCAACCGGAGCCACCTGGGCACAGAGCTCAGTTCACAATGAGCCTCCGAGGTCTCCCTCCTGCCTGCTTGACCAGCGCTTGCTCAGCTGCCCCCTCCGATCCCCCGGCTGGATGCAGCCACCCACCGGAGACTGGAAAGTGAGGTTGTCCACCTGCCTTTTTGCCCAGCACTTGGTCAGAGACCTCCTCCCCTCCCCTCACCCCTCCAACATCCCCCCCCCCGAATGGGGGAAGGCACTGACTGGTTCTTTCTTCTTCCGTTTCCAAACTAAGCCTCGCTTAGGAAGCTCTCAGCCATGACCGGAGCTGCTGTGGCTCCCACAGGCTGAGTGGGCAAAGGGAGCAGGAGGCGGCTGTGGTCTCGGTCTGGTATGAGCTCCTGGCCTGGTCTGGGGAGGTGGGGAGTGGCTCACCTGGGCAGCTGCTGCGACAGTAAGGTCCCATCCCATATATTACTCCCCCTCCCACCTTTCGCCCATGGCTCCATCCTTCTTTTCAGGTGTGCAACATGCGGGAGATCCCAGCTGCAGTTTACTCGTGAGCAACATTGGCCGGGAGAGGCAGGGAGAAAGGCCAATGGGGCTCAGGAGTAAACTGAGGCTCCTAAGTGGGATCGAGCCAGGGGTGGGTTCCGGCTGCCGCTACTGCCGGTTGCTCTGCACATGTGCAGAAAGTAGGAACAATATCGCCGAGAGAACCGATTCACAGGTGTGGCCAGCCTGGGTTGTTGCAGGTTCCAGTGACCCAGGCCTCCAAGTTGCTACTGGTTGAGCCGAACTGGTCCACACAGGTAGGAACCCACCTCTGATGTGGAGGAGTTTTCCATCAGGATTACAAGGGAGAAGATTAGCCTGAGAGATTTTTTTCTTGATCAACCGAGGCTTTCTGGGAATCACCCTATTTTCAAAGAGTTTATGGATCATCTTTTTTTTCCTCTTTCATTGTATTTATCATCTGCTCTAGAATGTTCCCTATAATTGACCAACTGTGTTGATTATATTTTCTCGATTTTTTGATGAATTTTTCTCAAACGTCTTCATTCGCTTATGAAGATAATGGCAGTATTTGTATCCTATTTAACCATATTTGGAGATGAGACAATTGTAGAATAAAGATTCAATGTGGGATAAGAAACAAAGTTTTCTGTTTTTCAAATTCCTGGATGTTCCCATTCTAGTTTCATCCCTTTCTGGAGAAGAACGAATATTGGAATATTTCCCACTTAAAACTGTACTTGGACCAAAATGGAGAGATAAAAGCAGATCTGGGCATTCGCGGCTTCTTGATTCTCCCCAAAGAGGATCCCAGGAACGAGATTCTGGCGTATTTTGAAAGACAGAGATTTTCTATCATCCAAAAGGCTCTTTCACAGCTAAAGTTGCTCAATAAGGTGGGAGAAATTTTGGTGTCTTTTCTCTCTTTGCCAAAGTCTGAGGTCCCATTTCAAGTGGGCAAAGACTAGAGCCGTGATGGGGAACCTATGACACGCGTGTCAGAAGTGGCACAAAGAACCATCTCTCCTGGCATGTGGAGCCATCACCAAACGCGGCTCCCCCTTCCTCCAGATTCCCTCAAAGGCTGGGGACACCTCGGATGCTCTGGCTTAACGCCCCCTGCCCGACTTTGCCCCCTCCCCAATGCCCTTGCTCTGCCTTAAACCCCTCTGGCTTTTCCCCCCTCCCCACCGCTGGGCAACCGCTCCACAACCCGCGTGTATCTCACTCCAATCTGAGCTATTGCAGGGCTTTGTGGGGAAGGCAGACAAATGGCTTGGAGGTAATATACCACATGGCTGGTGCTCATGCGCATGCCGAAAACCAGATGATCATCTAATTTTCAGTGTGTGCACACGCCCGCACCCATATTGGAACGTGGAGCCAAAAATCTTTGTGCATGCTCCCGTTTTGGCACTCAGTGCCCAAAAGGTTCGTCAACACTGCTCTAGACTATTAAGTAGAAAAGTCCTTTATCGTAATGTTAATTTCCAAAATCAAGAGGGAGAAAGTAAATGAAGAATCTGCCAGTTGTTATCAATGTTCCCTCTAATTTTTTTTTCAGTGTGGGAGGACAGTGTGGGACATTTTGATGCCTGCCTGAATTTCTTTCCCAGATATCACCTAAAACAACAACGAAATCAGTATTATTTGAAACTCAAAGTTATGTTTATTCAAGGTACCTGCTTAATTAAAAGTGTTATATAATGTCAGTATCACTTAACAACGCTCCTGCTTAGCAACCAAAATAGATGACCCTACCTTTGGCCTCCCATGGACAATAGCTCGAGAGGTTTAGATTTAGCCGATGGCATCGCACTGCTGGGTGAAACAAAGAAGCTTGCAAGAAATGACCCTCAGCTTAGACAATGAGGCCAACAAGATTGGCTTATGCATAAATTCTGAAAAGCCATGAAGTCAGAAGTGCTCAGGATAAAAGCCCTATAACAGTCCATGGTCAGGCCATAGAAGGAGTCCAACAGTTGACTTACTTTGGTAGCATTAGGTCAAGTGAGGGAGCTACAGAGAATGACATTAACCCTCAAATTGGAGTGGCAGAGACCTTGCTTCAGTGCATGTGCCCAAGTTGGTCTCCAGCAGCTGTAAGGATTACCACAAAGTTTTCAAGAGGATCGTTATACCAATTGCAACGTATGCTGAGGAAACATAGAAGGTTACAACCAAGAGGAATAAAAGCTGCTCAGATGCAACTCAACTGGGCTCTGCATTGCCCCTGCTGCCTCCTCCTCCTCCTCTGGGGGAGGCCAATGAGCAAGCAGGCAGCCTGCTAAAAGGACACCCAGCCGACTGCCACATTCTGTGAATCAGGGCTAAGGAGGCAAGGGAAGCACCTCAAGGCCAGCACAGTTCCGCCTGGCATGGCACAGCGAGGCATGGTGGGGGCCATGGTGGGGGCCGGCGGAGCAGGCGGCAGGGGTAATGGGAAGCTCAGCTGAGGTGCTCCGGGCAGAGGGAGAGGCGCCCACCACCACTGCCATGGGCAGGCATGCTGGCGGGGGCTTTGGTGGCTTCAACTCAGCCCCAGCGCCAGGCACAAGCGGCTAGGATTGGCCACCCAAAGGACCTCCCAGGCTGGGAGTCCCAGCTATGTGAAATCTCTGCATGCAGCTGGAAACTGCTGCGTGGTGATTTCTAGACACGTGTGTGGCCACGTGGCCACGCACCTTAGAGGGAACATAGGTTATTCTAGCTCCTGCATCTGTTTAGAAGGAGTCAGAGGTTTCCTTTCTACCTCAGTGAAGACCAGAGGCTCCTTGTCTCCATCCATTTCTCCCTCGGTTTTCCATGGACGGAGAGTCCTAACATAAGGGGGACATAACCAAGGCAAAATATCAGCAAATAGCCCGAGCCTGTAAAGATGAAGTGAGGAAAGCTAAGGCTCACAATGAAGAAAGGCTTGCCAAAAAAGTAAAAAATAACAAAAAAAGCTTCTTCCAACATGTTAAAAATAAGAAAAAAGTTAAGGAAACAATTGGTCCACTGCTGGGAGAAAATGGCAAGAAGATGATAAGCAACAGGGAGAAAGCAGAACTATTTAACTCTTTCTTTGCATCTGTCTTTACACAAAGGGATAAAACAGTCCAATCAATCAAAAACAGCACCACAAATATCAGATTAGGAACACAAGTTGAAATAGAGAAGAAAATGGTAAGTGAGCACCTGTCTGCCCTGGACGAGTTCAAATCACCAGGACCGGATGGATTACACCCCAGGGTTCTGAAGGAACTGGCAGACGAGATCTCAGAACCACTGAACTATATCTTTCAGAGATCCTGGAGCACCGGGGAACTGCCAGAAGACTGGAAAAGAGCAGATGTGGTTCCCATCTTCAAAAAAGGAAAAAAAAACAGATCCAGGAAACTATAGACCCATCAGCCTGACCTCAATACCAGGAAAGATTCTGGAAAAGATAATTAAACAACAAATAAGTGAACACCTAGAAGCAAACAAAGTAATAGCCAAAAGCCAACATGGGTTTGTCAAAAACAGATCATGCCAGACGAATCTAATTGCATTCTTTGACAAAGTAACAAAATCAGTGGACCAGAGGAATGCTGTTGATATAATTTACCTGGACTTCAGTAAGGCATTTGATAAAGTAGACCATAACCTACTATTAGATAAAGTAGAAAATTGTGGGTTAGACAGCACCACCACCAAATGGATTCGTAACTGGCTGACCAACCGCACTCAACGTGTAGTCCTCAATGGAACTGCATCTACATGGAAGGAAGTATGCAGTGGAGTCCCCCAAGGCTCTGTTTTAGGCCCAGTACTCTTTAACATCTTCATCAACGATTTGGATGAGGGGATAAATGGGGAACTCATCAAATTCGCAGACGACACCAAGCTGGCAGGAATAGCCAACACTCCAGAAGATAGGCTGAAGATACAGAAGGATCTAGACAAACTTGAACATTGGGCACTGTCTAATAAAATGAAATTCAATTGTGAAAAAAGTAAGGTCCTACATATAGGCAAGAAAAACCAAATGCACAAGTACAGTATAGGTGGTACCTTGCTCAATAGTAGCAACTGTGAGAGGGATCTCGGAATCCTAGTGGACAACCATTTAAATATGAGCCAGCAGTGTGCAGCAGCTGCCAAAAAAGCCAACACAGTTCTAGGCTGCATCAACAGAGGGATAGAATCTAGATCGCGTGAAGTGTTAATGCCACTGTATAGTGCCTTGGTAAGGCCACACTTGGAATACTGCATACAGTTTTGGTCGCCACGATGTAGAAAAGACGTGGAGACTCTGGAAAGAGTGCAAAGAAGAGCAACCAAGATGATTAGAGGACTGGAGACTAAGACATATGAAGAACGGCTGCAGGAACTGGGTATGTCTAGTTTGATGAAGAGAAGGACCAGGGGAGACATGATAGCAGTGTTCCGATATCTCAGAGGGTGCCACAAAGAAGAGGGAGTCAAACTTTTCTCCAAGACACCTGGGGGCAGGACAAGGAGCAATGGGTGGAAACTAACCAAGGAGAGAAGCAACTTAGAACTAAGGAGAAATTTCCTAACAGTAAGAACAATTAACCTCTGGAACAGCTTGCCTCCAGCAGTTGTGAATGCCCCAACCCTGGAAGTCTTTAAAAAGATGTTAGACAGCCATTTGTCTGAAATGGTATAAGATTCCTGCCCATGCAGGGGGTTGGACTAGAAGACCTACAAGGTCCCTTCCAACTCTGCTATTGTATTGTATCTTTTCTTTGGCCTTCCTTGTTTTTCTGCTCAGTCCCTGCCTCAGTCCAGATGTGCGGAAACTTGTCATCCTGGGTTTGTCAAGAGGGCTCCAGAAGGAGAGCCAGTTTGCTGCTATGACTGCCTTCCTTGTCCGGAGGGGACCTTCTCCACTCAGGAAGGTGGGTCACCCTGAGGAAAATGGGAGGCTTTGTGGAACTGGATCCACCCAGAAGATTTTCATGAACGTGCAAGTTAAATGATAGATCGAAGCTCACCTGGATTTTTACATTTATTTTTAACCTGCAGAATTTCTTATCTAAAAAGAAGTAAATCAAAAAGACTTTGAAGGAGTGGCTGTGAGGGGAGAAGGGGGTAGCAGACTGAGCAAGCTTTACTAACAGCAGAGGAAATCTCTCTCCTGCTTCTTAGTTTGGACTTGTGCTGCTAACTTCACCTTCCGAGGAACATTTGAGTTCTTAGGAACTTGATGAACTGTTTGAGGTCCACCTTCTGAAAGACCTTGCAATTCACTGTATATTGGATCCTCCCCTTCAAGATCACTGAGAAGGAGTCACTGGTCCATAATGTGGTGAGATGGATAGTTATGGTGGGGAACTCAATACACAAATAGTCTGCCAGTCATGTAGATCAATCAATCAATCAGAATAGAGCTGAAAGGCACCTCTAGTTCTACCTTCTGCCCAAGCAGTAGAACTTATACCATTTCAGACAAGTGACTGTCTAGTCTATTCTTAAAGCCTCCAATGTTGAAGATCCCAAAATCTTGAGAATCAAGCTGTTCCACTGGTTAATTGTTCTTACTATTAGGAAGTTTCTCCTTAATTCCAGGTTGCTTCCAGATGTTACAAGATACTCTAGGTACCCTCCAAGCACAGTATATTAACTGCCATGTGGCAAGACCCAGGATGTTTGCCTAAAAAGATTGTATGATTCATTATTAATCTCTAATAATGTAGCTTCGAATTGCATTACACCAGAGATAATTAACACCCTAGGACTGGGATGGAGAACCTATGGTGCGTGTGTCACAGGTGGCACATGGAGCCATTTGTCAGGGCATGCAAAGTGTTGCCCTGTTAGCTGCCCAGCACACATGCGCATGCTGTCCAGCTGAGTTCAGCCTTTCTTAAAGCCATTTTTCGCCCTCCCCAGGCTCCAGAGGGTTTATAGGAGTCAGGGAGGGCAAAAAGAACCCCCCCCAAGAGGCCCTCCGGAGGCTTCAGGAGATTCCCTGGAGACTCCAGAGTGCAAATAAACAGCCCTATGGGCAAAAAGGAAGTTCAGGAACAGATTTCCGGTTTGCTTGGAGGGTCGATTTAAGCCCTCCGGAGGCTTCACGGACCATCAGGAAGCTTCCCTAAAGCCTCCAGAGGACTAAAAACCACCGAATGAGCAATGCAGAAGTGACTTCCAGTTTGCTCATAGGGTCCTTAGTTCCTCCGGGGGGGCCTCTGGAGCCTGGGGAGGGCGAAAAAAGCATGGAAAAATGTGGGGGTGGGGAAGTGCCTCTCATGTGTGCATGCACCCTGGGGGGATCGCATGTTGCATTATGGGTGTGGCATGCCCATGCACGACCCCCCTTCCCTCCCTCCCCCAATGGCACACAAGCCAAAAAAGATTCACCAAGTAAATCAAAAAGACTTTGAAGGAGTGGCTGTGAGGGGAGAAGGGGGTAGCAGACTGAGCAAGCTTTACTAACAGCAGAGGAAATCTCTCTCCTGCTTCTTAGTTTGGACTTGTGCTGCTAACTTCACCTTCCGAGGAACATTTGAGTTCTTTTGAACATTTGAGGAACACCTTCCGAGGAACATTTGAGTAAAAAGATGATATCATTCATTACTAATCTCTAATAATGTAGGTTCCTATGAAGATTCTACACATTATACATGAAATTTTCCTCAACTTAAATACCTAGCTACATTTTCTTTTTTAAAAAAATATTCTTCTTATGCTCTTCATAATGAAATCATTACGAAATTCTTCTTGGAAAATGCCTGTGGTATCAGCTGTTATCCAAAGAAAGTATTTATTGTAAGATAAAAGGACAGAATGTTAAACAAAATTGCTTTTTGGGTTCTCAGATACAGAAAAATGCACCAAGTGTCCAGATGACAAATATCCAAATGAGAACAGAGTCCAATGTATCCCCAAAGTTGTAACCTTCTTGTCTTATGATGAGCATCTGAGCATCATCCTGGTCTCTTCTGCCCTACTATTGTTTTTAATCACAGGCCTTGTTTTAATCATCTTCATCAAATACCGAGACACTCCCCTTGTCAAAGCCAACAACCGGGACCTCTCCTACATCCTCCTGGTCTCCCTCCTGCTTTGCTTCTTGTCTTCTTCTCTCTTCATTGGTCAACCAAGGAAAGCCACCTGCCTTCTCCGACAGACAGTTTTCAGCATCATCTTCTCAGTTGCCGTTTCTTCTCTCTTGGCCAAAACCATCACGGTGGTGCTGGCTTTTCTAGCCACAAAACCAGGAAACCGAGCGAAGAGATGGTTGGGGAAGAGCTTGGCCAACTCCATCATCCTCTCTTCTTCTGCTGTCCAAGTGATCATCTGCTCCATCTGGCTGGGAGTTTCTCCCCCCTTCCCTGACTCTGACCTCCATTCCCAGCCTGGAGAGATCATCCTGCAATGCAATGAAGGGGCCGTTGTCATGTTCTACGTCACCCTCAGCTACATGGGCCTTCTGGCTGCCATCTGCTTCACGGCGGCTTTCCTGGCCAGGAATCTGCCTGGGGCCTTCAACGAAGCCAAGCTGATCACCTTCAGCATGCTGGTCTTCTGCAGCGTCTGGGTGACTTTTGTGCCCACCTACCTGAGCACCAAAGGGAAATACATGGTGGCTGTCCAGGTCTTCTCCATCCTGGCCTCCAGTGCTGGTCTGCTGGTCTGCATCTTCATCCCCAAGTGCTACATAATCCTTCTGAGGCCAGACCTGAACACAAAGGAGCAACTCACAGCCAGAACAAATGTAAAAGCATGAGAAAAAACATCATGAGTTTAAAGAATTGTAAAGCTTCCTTTTATTTGAAAGAACACTTTATTTTCACTTACAGATATCATGCAGGAGTCAAGGAATAATATATGTATATGTTTTGAAATGGGAAATGGTTGAATTGTATTGAATTTCCCTATTCATCCCAATAAATCCAGCTAAAGAGAACCCTGTGAAAGTCCTTCAGAGGAATTTAACATTCAGAAACTCCCAAGATCCAGACAGAGTATGGAAAATAATCTGAGCAATTATTCCTACTGACATTGCCTGATAGGTGTATAGGTGTGTATGTGTGTGTGTGTGTGTGAGAGAGAGAGAGAGAGGGAGGGAGGGAGGAGGAAAAGAGGTAAGGTGGAAGCTGCAGGATCCATGCTCCAAGAGTTGTAGGATAATCTTCATGGGGTCCCTTCATACCAAGCCAGGTAGGGGGGCGTCCTTGAATGCTCCCTCCCTTTTAATTGGGTTTTTAGGGATTTTAGTATTTTAGGTTTTAGCGCAGGGTCACTGTAGTTTAATTTGTTTTTAGGTATATATATTGTTGTATGTTTTATATTTTATAATTCCCTGTGCACCGCCCCGAGTCCCTTTGGGGAGAGGGAGCGGTATATAAATAAAAGTTTGATTGATTGATTGATTGAGAGACCCCGTCAGCAGCCCCTTCCTGCAGCTGCCCCTCCCTTGGGAAAGAGGGTTTTCTACCAGATCCTTCATCTCCACCTCCCTGTCCCCTTATTGGGTGTTAAGGACCCCTCAGGCAGCCGATTCCTCCCCCTAATACAATTCTCCTCAGCCTGCGGGGATGCAACCTGGGCGAAGGGCAAACTGCCAAGAGAAATCCCCGAGGTTTCCCAGTGGTGGGGCCCAGCCCTGGTGGATCCTCAACCCTGGAGAACAACTTCACCATCTTCTTCCTCCTCCTCCTCCTCCTCTGCCTGCCTGCCTGCCTGCCTGGCCGCCTCTTGTGGGGAGGCATTGGGTGATGTGGCCGCTTCAGCTCCAGCCCCCCAGAGACCTCCAGCACTCCCCAGGTGGTTCTCCCGCTCTCGGATCCAGGAACCCATCAGGTCCGTTGCTTCCTTGCCTGCTGCCTTCCACCTCCCGGCTCCCCAGAGAGGCTCTCCAGCAGCCCTGAAAGGTGTGTGGGGGGGGGGGTGTTCTGCGGGACCAAGACAGTGGAAGGGGGAAGGGAGGGGGCCCCAGAAAGTGAAAGTGGTCAAAGAAATGAGGTTGAGAAAGTAGAGAAAAAATAAGAGGGGGAGGAGAGGAGACCACTGAGCAAGAGGAAGACTAGTTGGGGCTTCTGCCAGGCGTTGGATTCCCTCACCTGTCCACCTGCCTGTCAGCTGAGCAACGGTGCCTGGTCTTCCCCCAAAGGGATGGGGCCCTTCTGGTGGGGGCTGCGGAAAGGCCCCTCCCTGGGCTGAGCTCCCTTGCCTGGCCTCCTCTTGGCGGCTCCCTCCGGAGGGAGATCCGGTCTCTTCCTTTCTCTTCGGGTCTTTGGGGGGGGGGGGCATTTCCACAGGCGGGCAATCTGGGACGTCTCTGCCGGGGGCTCCCCAGAGGAACTGAGGCCCAGGATCCCTTTCACTCCGGGGCTTCTGCGCTGGGTGTGCAGGCTGCTCAGGTCACCATCCTGGGGGGGGGGGGTGTTCCTCACTGGGCAGAGCCAGACCTTCTGGGAAGCTTCGACCCCCCCACCTGCCTGGAGCTTCCGTGGGGGAGGAGGGGCTGCTCACCCTCCCTGGGCTGAGTCTGCCTGAGGAGGCCTAGTGGTCAAAGACCAGCAATAGCCCTTAGACTTATATAGGGCTCCAGAGCCTCTCTGAGTGGTTGACAGAGTCAGCCTCTTGCCCACAGCAATCCGGGTCCTCCTTTGACCCACTTGGGCAGGAGGGAAGGCTGAGTCAACCTTCAGCCTGGTGGGATTTGAACTGCCGAATTGCAGGCAGAAGGCGCCTGCAGTCCTTCACTCTAACCACTCCACCACCATGGCTCAGTAGCCTAGAAACAGAGAGATTCAGGGTTCGAATCCCACCTTCTGCGTGGAAGTCGCCTGGGGGCCTCTAGGCCAATCGCTGGTCCCAGAAGTTCCCTGTCAGCCTTTGTGCAGCTGCGATGAAGACACAACCCTCCACACTGAGGTGGATTCAGAAGAGCAATGAGTGGATCCCACTGTCTTTGCTTCTCTGGATCTGGATCTCCCCAAATCCGGACTGGAGGTTTCCCTCTGGGAGAGGAAGGAGAAGGAGGGAAGGAGCCACCCAGGCGGGGCTTCCTTTGCCAAAATACAGGTGATGAGCCCCACCAGCCACGGACCAGCAACACACACACACACACACACACACACACACACACACACACACACCGACCTTCTCCTCCTTGCCCTGCGTTGCCCAACCCCTGCTGCTCTTCGGAGAGGAACCACAGGCCCCGTTTCTGTCGCCTCTTCCACCTCCCACCCACGGAGGACCCTCCACGCTCTGCTGTCAATCAACCATTTTCCCAACCTCCCCATTTTCCCAACCTCCATATTTGGCGCCTAGGGAAACATGGGAGGCTGCTACCTCCAGGGCTTACATGGTGCCTGGAGGCTGCAAAGGTCCGGAATAGGAAGGAACCCACCCAACCCCAACAAAAGACGCCTGTCAGCCCCTCTGGATCTGGAGAGGCCCCGCCTTCTACCTCTTCCCCCCCGAGGGAGGCTAACCCTCACCTTCCCCAGATGTTGCTGCCCAAAGTCGGTCTGAAGACTTGGTGACTCTTTTGGCCACTTCCATCTTGGCAAAGGGCAGCCCTGCCTCAGTGGCCGCTTCCTCACTATCTGCAAAGGGGAGGTGCACACAAGGGGAGATGGGGATGGGAGGCTCAAAGGGCCCAGAAGGAAACCAGAGTTTGGGAAGATGAATAATGACAGAGTTGGAAGGGACCTTGGAGGTCATCTAGTCCAACCCCCACCAAGCAAGAGACACGTTCTTGACAAATGGCAGTCCAGTCTTGAAAGCTTCCAGGGGTAAAGCTCCCACAACTTCTGTTTCTTTGATTGATGGTTCTCATTGTCAGACATTTTCTCCTTGTTTCCATGTTGAATCTCTCCTCCTTCAGTTTCCATCCATGATTCCTTGTCTGGCCTTCGGGTGCTTTGGAGAATAGCTTCTTCCTCTCTGGGGCCCCTCAAGTATCGGAAGGCTGCTCTCCTGTCTCCCCTGGTCCTTCCCTTCCCTAGACTAGCCCAGTTCCTGTAATCTTTCCTATGTTATAGCCAGGTTGAATCTCTCCTTGGTCGGTTTCCATCCCTTCTTCCTTGCCTGGAATACGAGGAGGATCCAGAGAGGAAAATAAAATAAAATTAAACTGGGATTCAAATACTTCTCTTACTCCTCCCCTCACCCTTTATTTGTAGCCCTGTGCCTTGTTTCCGGAGGTCTTCCTTGTTGCATCACATTGTTAGAACTTGTTTCTTTAAGGGGGGGAATTGTTGGGAGATGAGAAAATGTGGGGGGGGGAGAGAAGGGGGCAACTGACTGGCACTGGAAGGCTGTGGTTGTCCTCTGCAGGTGAGAGGTTGAAGGGGAAGGCTGTCTGCTCAGGCTCCTCTCCAAAGGGGGGTGGGGGCTTTGGGCGGGGGGGGCAATGGCCTGAAGGTCAGAGGGGGAGGGGGGCTGGGTGTGGCTGGTGGTCCTTGTTCCGGCTCCCACGGGGGCGATGCAGTGGGACAGGCCAGGGAAGGGAAGGGTTGGGCAAGGCGAGGGGGGGGGGCAGGGAGGCGCAGCTGCCCAAGGGGCGTTTTGTGTCTGGGGAGAGGAAGGCTGTGCCCTGGGAGGGGGCTGGGCAATAGGAAGCAGCGGCTGCAGAGTTCAAGGGGCCAAAGAACCATTTTACGACCTTTATCATATCTAGATTGTATTTGCACAAATGAAACCAACTCATTCCTATTCCTTCCTGTTCCAACTCTTGCATAGATTTAAGTTCACCCTCTGCATTCAATATTTCGCCATATCTGTTTGTTCCTCTTTATATATTATTCGATATGATCGTAAAATGGAAGGTTTTTATGATAAAATGACTGAATTAGATACAATTTTGACAGGTACTGATGAAAAAAATAATTAAAAATGTACCGTATTTGCCAGCGCATAAGACGACTTTTTGGCCCCGAAAAACATGCCTCCAAGTGGGGGGGTCGTCTTATACGCCGGGTCATCCGCGAGGTCCTGTTGTGTGTCTGTTAGACTCTGATTCCCTCCCCCCCCGTCTTTCTCTCGCTCTCTGCCCAGAGCGAGAGAAAGACGGGGGGGAGGGAATCAGAGTCTAACAGACACACAGAGGGAGAAGAGAGAGGGGAAAGGAGGAAACCCTTCACAGCCGCGCGGAGACTCCACGCCGTCTCCGCGCTGTGGAGGGTTTCCTCTTTCCCCCTCTGTCTCTTCCCCCTCTGTGTGTCTGTTAGACTCTGATTCCCTCCCCCCCCCCGTCTTTCTACAGATACACAGAGGGAGAAGAGAGAGGGGAAAGGAGGAAACCCTCCACAGCCGCGCGGAGACTCCACGCCGTCTCCGCGCGGCTGTGGAGGGTTTCCTCTTTCCCCCTCTGTCTCTTCCCCCTCTGTGTGTCTGTTAGACTCTGATCCCCCCCGTCTTTCTACAGACACACAGAGGGAGAAGAGAGAGGGGAAAGGAGGAAACCCTCCACAGCCGCGCGGAGACTCCACGCCACCTCCGCGCGGCTGTGGAGGGTTTCCTCTTTCCCCCTCTGTCTCTTCCCCCTCTGTGTGTCTGTTAGACTCTGATTCTCCCCCCCGTCTTTCTACAGACACACAGAGGGGGAAGAGAGAGGGGAAAGGAGGAAACCCTCCACAGCCGCGCGGAGACTCCGCGCGGCTGTGGAGGGTTTCCTCCTTCCCCCTCTCTCTTCCCCCTCTGTGTGTCTGTTAGACCAGGGGTCCCCAACCCTCGGTCCGCGGACCGGTGCCGGTCCGCGGCTTCATAGGAACCGGACCGCAGGGCCGGCGAGGAGGAGGGAGCAGCGCCCTGGGCAGAGGATGGGTGAGCGCGCCTCCACGCCTCCTTCCGACGGCCACCTCAGCGCCCTGCACTTTCCGGGGCTTCCTGGAGGGGCCAGCATGTCGACTGGGGAGGTTATCCCGCAGCTGGCGGGTGAAGGACCCAAGCTGCGTGCCGCCAAAGCCATCCGGGTGCCGCACGCCCAGCCCCGGACGGCTTCGGCAGCACGCAGCTTGGGTCCTTCGCCCGCCCGCCCGCTGCGGGATAACCTTCCCAGTCGACATGCTGGCCCCTCCTCCTCGCCTGCACTAGCCGCAGCTTGGGTCTTCTGTCCGCTCGCTGCGGTATAACCTCCGCAACCGACATGCTGCTTCCCCGGGTGGAGGGAGGGAGAGAATGGCAGACGCACAGAGAGGCAGACTTAGAGAGACAGAAAGAGAGAGAGGGGGAAACAGACACACACCCAGACACACACACACACACACACACAGAGTGACAGATGGGTGGGGGGGGAGGAGAGAGAGAGAGAGAAACAGAGAAGGAGAAAGAAAGAAAAATAGGGAAAAAAATGAATGGAGGGTGGGAGGGAGGGAGTGAAAGAAAGAAGGGGGAGGGAGGAGGAAGGGAGCAGTGAAAGAAGGAAGGAAGGAAAGAAAGAAAGAAAAAGAAAGAGGGATGGAGGGTAAGAGGGAAGGAAGGAAAGAAGGGAGGGAGGGGGAGGGAGGCAATGGAAGGAAGGAAAGGAAAGGAAAGGAATGGAGAGGAATGGAAAGGAAAGGAATGGAGATGAATGGAAAGGAATGGAGAGGAATGGAGAGGAATGGAAAGGAAAGGAAAGGAATGGAGAGGAATGGAGAGGAATGGAAAGGAAAGGAATGGAGAGGAATGGAAAGGAAAGGAATGGAAAGGAAAGGAAAGGAATGGAAAGGAAGGGAATCCAGAAGTGGAGGGCCTGGTTGCCAAGGGGAACGGGGAAGCATCCCTCCTCCCCCCCCCGCCCCGGCACCAGCAGCGTGGGAGCTGGACAGTAAGCAGGCAAGCGATCTTGTCACTGTCGTGCCCAAGCAGGTGCCTCTGCTGCTGCTGCTCCCCTCTCCGCCTCACCCCTTGCCAAACCCTGGTAATATGGTGGAAGAGGGGGGGGAGGGAAAGAAGGAAGGGTGGGTGAGTTGCTTTCCCGGGAAGCTGGTGGCAGGGGCTTTTCCTATGTGGCCTTGGATCGCTCCTTTCCACCCACACCCCTCCTCACCGTTTCTCTGCCTGCTCTGCACCTTTTCCCCAAGAAATCGGTAGAATCAGGGTGATGTGGCCTGTGGAGAGATTAATTTGCCGGGAGTTTGAAGTATTGGGTGATGAGGGACGGATTGAAGCAAATTTCAGTCATTGTATTGTTGATATTTGTCCAGCAGTCAAACGTTTTATTTGGTGTGTGGAAGGTGTGCAGAAGAGGGGGTAGTCTTATACGGGGAGTATATAACAAACTCTATATTTTGAGTGGAAATGATGGGGGGTCGTCTTATACGCCCAGTCGTCTTATACGCCGGCAAATACGGTACTTTTTTCAGAGCTATTGTAACTCCCAACAGTCACTAAATGAATCCTTCTAAGTTGAGGCCTCTATGTGAGATGGGAAGCCAAGGCCTCTGCAGTTATGAAGCCCCCAACCCGGAAAACTCTCCCAACCACCCACAAGAGTTTTGAAGGGGGCAACAGAAGGCAAACCTCAGGAAGGGGTGGGAGAAACTGGCTTGAGCTAAGGCAGTGGTGGGCAAACTTATTAGTCAAGAGAGCCAAATATCAACAGTACCACAATTGAAATTTCTTTTGAGAGCCAAAAGGACTGGCCTGTTTTGTGGGAGTGGCTCAGCGGTCATGTGACCAGGTGGGCCTGGCCAACTTGGAAAATGTGGTGAAACTCACTTAACAACGGTCCTGCTTAGCAACCAAAATTCTTTCTTTTTCTTTTTCTTTCTCTCTCTCTACCACTTTCTTTTTCTTTCTATTTTTCTTTCTCTTTCTCTTTTTGTCTCTGTCTATCTCTCTCTTTATCTGCCTCTCTCTCCTCCCTCCACCCATCTGTCATTCTGTGTGTGTGTGTGTGTGTGTCTCCCTCTCTCTGATGCCCTCTCTCCCTCCCTCCCTCTCTGTGTCTCTCTGTTTGTCTCTTCCTCCCTCCCCCTCCCTCTCTCTCTGTATGTCAGTCTCCCCCTCCCTCTCTCCCTCCCTTCCCCCCCCCCCAAGCAGTGGAAAGCCCGGCATGGGTTTTCACGCAGTGAGCGGGCGGGGGGAGAACCCGAGGCCGCGGCCATCCAAGCACCACGGAGGCTGTCCGGGCACCGCATGCCACCTCCGTCCCAGCCACACGTGGCAGCAAGCCCCGGAAAGCATAGCTCGGCGCTCTCTGCAAGCGGTTGTTGCTGCTGCTGGCCCCGAGCCCTGCATCAGGCAGCTCCCACCATCCGAGCGCATCGGGCAGGACAGCCAGCCACGTTTCCACCAGGTCCCTCTTTGGCCTCTCGGGTGCAGCTCTTCCTCTCTCCTCCCCCCCCAGGCAGCGGAGGGCCCGGCATGTCGGTTGGGGGGGGGGCTCTGGCTGCCTCCCCCTGGAGCGAGCGAACAAGCGAATGGGCAGGGGTAGCGCCCGGTCTGCGGCCGCGCCAGAGCTGTCCGGGCGCAGCGCGCCTGCCTCCCTGTGCGCGCGGCGCCCGGATGGCTCCGGCGCAGCCACAGCCCCGGGCATTCCCCCCGCCCATTCGCGGTGTACAGGAATTTAAGAACATATACATGCCAGACATGAGCCTGGAGAGAGGGGCACAGCGCCTTCCCCCCCCCCAAGACGAACCCTCACCTTCCCCAGATGTTGCTGCCCAAAGTTGCTCTGAAGCCCCGGAGACTCTGTCGGCCACTTCCATCTTGGCAAAGGGCAGCCCTGCCTCCGTGGCCCCTTCCCCGCTATCTGCAAAGGAGGGGGGGGTTGCCCACTGGGGGGAAGGAGGAGGGGCAGCTCAAAGGGCCCAGAAGGAAACCTTCAAGCAGAGTTTGAGAAGATGAATCAGGAAAGAGGCAGGGGGGGAAAAAGGGGGGGGGGAGATTTGACACACACCCTCCCCCTCCCGAGAGGAGCCACCTGGGGCAGCCGCTGCTCCTTCCCTCCCCGAAGTGCCGGCAACCAAGCGCGCAGCCGGCGCTGTTTCTCCCCGGCCCGACGCGTCGCAACCTGGAAGGGAGAGAAACGCCCCCGGCTGGAGCCCTGCGGGGGCCCATCCTCTCCCCCTCCCCAGAAGGACTCCACCAACGCCGTCCCCTCCGCCCTGCCTGGCTGCGTCCGGCGAGGCGGCGCTGAGCTGAAGCCCCTGGATAGCCCGCCTCTCCGCCCAGGCGCTTCTCCCGCGCAGCTCCCGGGACAGGTGCTCGCCCTGCCTGCCTTCTGGGCTCCCCTGCGGCTCTCCTTGGCCTTTGAGAGATTGAGCCCCGGCTCAGCCCGGGAGGGAAGCAGCGTGGAGCCCCCCCCCCCCCGTGGCCTCGTTCCCCGCAGGCTAGCTGGCAGGAAGCCCCTCCTGGCTCCTCTCTCGCCCGCTGCGCCCCCACGCAGGAGGAGTGCCTGGGGAGGGGGCGGGGAATCATCCCAGGGACTTTGCCCCAAACACTGGAGATTTAATCCCCCCTTCAAAATAAAAGACATTGTGGTTCCCCTGGAGCCAATCATCAGAGGACTCTGAGTTCCGGTCCTGCTTTAGGCATGAAAGCCAACTGGGGGACTTTGGGGCCACTGTCCAGGAGGCTCTGAGTTCTAGTTCTGCCATAGACAGGATTGCAGGTCAGGTGACGTTAGAGAATCACCAGGGGGTGGGGAGTTCTAGTCCCATTCTAAGCAAGAAAGCTGGCTGGGTTTCTTTGGGCCACTCACCAAGAGGCCCTGAGTTCCAGTCCTGCCTCAGTACTTATTGATTGGGGGTGTGAAGATTCATGTGGGATACCAGAATTGGGGATTCCTAGAGAGGGAGATGGCCGACTGCCCAATACTGAGAGGTTTGATGGAGGAAAGTGGAATTGTGGGGAGACGCCTGTTCCATGTGGGGCAAAGCCATCAGTCTCTGCTTTCTTCTGATGGTGGGAGAACCAGAAGGATTTGTGTAAATCTTAGACTGACCTTCATCTGATCCATCAGAGCTTTTCTTACCTCCTTAAAATGGATTTTGCAAAGGGATCCTATTCGCTATTAGGAGCCATTCTGAAACATAAAAAATGATTCCCAGTTGATCAGCAATCTGTGTGGTTGGAGAGCAGAGCAGCTTCCATGGGGGCCTCTTCCTAGAAACCTCAAAGTGCCCCCCCCCCTTATTCTCCCCCTTCTTGGACCTGGATGGATGATATGCAGCATTGAAGGTTTGTGACCTGGTCAATGATGTGGCTGCCTTTAGACAGGATCCCTCCAGCCTCCTCCTGGGGAGAGTCTCAAGGTCCCCTTTCTCTGGGCATCTTCTCCAGCCCTTCACACACAAGACAAGCTTGGAAGAGGAGCAGAGAAAATGCTTTAGGTAGGAATTGTAGAGTGGGAAATTAAAGGGTCTGAATATCATTGGATATTCCTGTTTTAATTCTCTGGATGAGGAAAGAAAGAGAAAATAGAGTGGGAAGTTCTTAGAGGTAGACAACTAAGTAAAAACTACTCCAAAGTGAAACCCCAGACAGCCTTTGTAGTCAAGACTTTCTGCCAAGAGGTTTTTATCAGGAAATCAGCAAATGAAGATTTCCTTCCCTGCTGAGAGAAAGTCAAACATGGCCTTCCAGCTCATTCTCTTCTTCCAATGGTCCTCATGGAGATTAACAATTCTTGAAGTTGGTTCCCAGGCTTCCATCATATCTCTTTTCCTAGTCTTTCTCTCACATATCTACACTTTTAGCCCTCGGTCAGTAGGAAAAATGACTCAAATGGTTTTTTTAAAATAAAGTGTTAGGTTCATTGACCATCTAGGAGTTCTTTTCCGCAAGATTTATTGAAATGAAAGGGAAGGGAACTACACGAAACGTATACATATATTATTCTTTTATTCCTGCATACTACCAAAGTGGAAAGAAAATATTTTTTCAAATAAAAGAAACTTTAACAATTCTTTCAATATTATAATGGTGTTATATCTCATATTTTAATATGTGTTGTGGCTGTAAGCTGTTCCTTTGTGTTCAGGTCTGGCTTCAGAAGGAGAATGTAGCCCTTGGGGATGAAGATGCAGCCCAGCAGACCAGCACTGGAGGCCAGGATGGAGAAGACCTGGACAGCCACCATGTATTTCCCTTTGGTGCTCAGGTAGGTGGGCACAAAAGTCACCCAGACGCTGCAGAAGACCAGCATGCTGAAGGTGATTACCTTGGCTTCGTTGAAGGCCCCAGGCAGATTCCTGGCCAGGAAAGCCACCGTGAAGCAGATGGCAGCCAGGAAGCCCATGTAGCTGAGGGTGACGTAGAACATGACAACGGCCCCTTCGTTGCATTGCAGGATGATCTCTCCAGGCTGGGAGTGGAGGTCAGAGTCAGGGAAGGGGGGAGAAACTCCCAGCCAGATGGAGCAGATGATCACTTGGACAGCAGAAGAAGAGAGGATGATGGAGTTGGCTAAGCTCTTCCCCAACCATCTCTTCGCTCGGTTTCCTGGTTTTGTGGCCAGGAAAGCCAGCACCACCGTGATGGTTTTGGCCAAGAGAGAAGAAATGGCGATGGAGAAGATGATGCTGAAGACCGTTTGTCGGAGAAGGCAGGTGGCTTTCCTTGGTTGGCCAATGAAGAGAGAAGAAGACAAGAAGCAAAGCAGGAGGGAGACCAGGAGGATGTAGGAGAGGTCCCGGTTGTTGGCTTTGACAAGGGGAGTTTCTCGGTATTTAATGAAGAGGATTAAAACAAGGTCTGTGATTAAAAACAATAGTAGGGCAGAAGAGACCAGGATGATGCCCAGAAGTTCTTCATAAGACAGGAAGGTTAAAACTTTGGGGATACATTGGATTCTGTTCTCTTTTGGATATTTATCATCTGGACACTTGGTGCATTTTTCTGCATCTGAGGGAAAAAATATATTTTCTTTCTATTCTCTCCTTTTACCTTTCAGGAAATATTTTATTTGGACAACAAGCGATACCAGGAGACATTTTCCAGGTCACATTTATTACTACCTCTAGTGAGAGAAGATAAGAAATATAAAACTTTTTAAAAAAATAAAATTTTTGTTTAATAGTCTATGAAAGTGAGAGAAGAATTGGGACCTGAAATAATTTCCTGTGTGATGTTCAGAACCATCCTAGGAACCTTTATTATTTGATGTATGTAATGAATCAGTTCCACTTCCTTTCCTCCAGTGTGACCCACCTTCCTGAGTGGAGAAGGTCCCCTCCGGACAAGGAACGCAGTCATAGCAGCAAACTGGCTCTCCTTCTTGAGCCCTCTTGACAAATCCAGGATGACAACTTTCCGCACATCTGGACTGAGGCAGGGACTGAGCAGAAGAACAAGGAAGGCCAAAGAAAAGATGTTAGGACTCTCCGTCCATGGAAAACGGAGGGAGAAATGAATGGAGACAAGGAGCCTCTGGTCTTCACTGAGGTAGAGAGGAAACCTCTGACTCCTAAACAGATGCAGGAGGTAGAACAACTGGCAAATTCTTTATTTACTTCCTCCCTTTTGCTTTTGGAATTTAACATTACAATAAGTTACTTTTCTACTTAATAGTTCACAGGGATTGAATTGGGAAAAAAAGATTTAAGTATGATAATACATTCATATTAAAACTGAGAATAAGGTTTATTGTAAAAATGTTAGGAAACTTTTATTCCATTAGATTTTTTAAAGTGTAGAATAAAACTCTGATGGAAAAAGAAACCTCTGGCCAGTAAGATCTTAAAAGGTTTCCATAAAACATGTCAAAGCCCCTCCACTTAGGTCCCGTCTGTTGAAGAACTTCCATTAGGTGACACCAGCTGGCATGGAAGGCCAACCAACCTGGAGACTCTGGGCTTTGCCCACTTGAAATGGGACCTCAGGCTTTGGCAAACAGAGAAAAGACCCCAAAATTTATCCCACCTTATTGAGCAACTTTAGCTGTGAAAGAGTCTCTTGTCTGATAGAAAGTCTCTCTTTTTTAAAATACGCCAGAATCGCTCTCCTGGGATCCTCCCTGGGGAGAATCAAGAAGCCGTGAATGCCTATATCTGCTTTTATCTCTCCATTTTGCACCAAGTACAGTTCATATTCAGAAATATTCCAAAATTCGTTCTTCTCCAGAAAGGGATGAAACTAGAATGGGAACATCCAGGAATTTGAAAAACAGAAAACTTTGTTTTTTATCCCACATTGAATCTCTCTTCTACAATTGTCTCATCTCCAAATATGATTAAAGAGGATACAAATACTGCCATTGTCTTCATAGGTGAATGAGAAAGTTTGAAAAAAAATTATCAAAATATAGAGAAAATATATTTGACACAGTTGGTCAATTATAGGGAACATTCTAAAGCAGATGACAAATAAAATGAACAGAGAAAAAAAAAGATGATCCATAAACTCTTAGAAAACAACAGGCTGATTCCCAGAAAGCCTCAGTTGATCAAGAAGAAATCTTCTTCCTTGTAATCCTGATGGAAAACTCCTCCAGATCACTCCTAATGGAGCCACTCCCCACCTCCCCAGACCAGGCCCATAGCTCACTCAAGACCGAGCCACAGCCGCGACTGAGCCAGAAGCCCCCCCCCATTCTAGCCACACCCACTGAAGCGGTAGTAAAATAGGAAGGGAAGGGAAATCCAGAGGAAATCCTCCCAGGCACCGCACAAGGTCTAACAGCTTCTGATTCCTCTCCCTCTCTCTCTCATTCTTTCTCTCTCTCTCTCTCTCTCTCTCTCTCTCTCATTCTTTCTCTCTCCCTCTCTCTCTGTCTCATTCTTTCTCTCTCCCTCTCTCTCTCTCATTCTTTCTCCCTCTCTCATTCTCTCTCTCTCTCTCTCATTCTTTCTCTCTCTCTCTCTCATTCTTTCTCTCCCTCTCTCTCTCTCATTCTTTCTCTCTCCCTCTCTCATTCTCTCTCTCTCTCTCTCATTCTCTCTCTCTCTCTCATTCTCTCTCTCTCTCTCATTTTCTCTCTCTCTCTCTCTCTCATTCTTTCTCTCTCTCTCATTCTTTCTCTCTCCCTCTCTCTCTCTCTCTCTCTCATTCTTTCTCTCTCCCTCTCTCATTCTCTCTCTCTCTCTCTCTCTCTCTCTTTCTTTCTCTCTCTTTCTCTCTCTTTCCTCCCATTCCAATGTGCAGTGCAAAGAAGCTGCCCACCCTTCCAACTCCCCATAAATCCCCCTCCTGTGGCTGCTCCAGAGAGAGAAGCTTGCGTGGAAGAGGCAAGAGGAAGACTGCTGCCTGCACAGTTAATCTAGTTAGTCAGCCGGACTTTCCTGGGAGGCGAGCGATGCTGCCGGGCGCTTGGAAAGGACTTTGGCGATTGGCCCCCCTCTAAAAGCAAACAATGAATCCAGGAGCAGAGCTGGTTGGAGGAGTGTGCGTGTGTGTGTGCGTGTGTGTGTGTGTGTGTGTAAAATGGTCGGTTTCATCCAAGGAGTTGTTGTTTCAGGTGGGTCTCCTAGCTTTGGAAGGAGGAAAGGAAGGGATACAAAGAGAGAGAAAAGAACTAAACTCATATTAACTAATGATCAAAAAAATATAACAAAGTCTTATAAGCTGATGCTACTCTGGAAGGTAGAGGAAGAAGACGTGATGAGGGAACCTCTGACTGCCTGGGCTAAAAACTTTGGGTATGAAATTGATACGACTAAGTGGAGAGGAATTTGGAATAAAAATATCAAAGCCACATTGGCTTCGTCCTATAAAGAGAACCAATATAAAATGTTATATCAGTGGCATTTGCCGCCAGCCAGACTTGCTAGGATCTTTCCCAATTCATCATCGGCCTGCTGGAAGTGTGGGGCCAAGCGGGGGACCTACGACCATATGTGGTGGACCTGCCCAAAGGTGAAGGTATCCTGGGATAGAGTAAGGAGACGGGTGCAGGAGATAACAGGGATTAAAGTGGATAGGAGGCCAGAGCTCTTCCTCCTGGGAATCCTGCCAGGCCCAATGAGTAAAAGAACCAAGTACCTGATCACGTATGTGCTAACCATGGCAAGGATGCTCCTTGCGCAAAGGTGGAAAGACCCCAACATTCTGTCAGGAGAAAGCCTAATACACAAGATAACCGATTGTGCCGAATTAGATACGTTATCTCAATTACTAAAAAATGAACACAAAGAGGAGGGGGAAGAAAATTGGGAGCTGTGGTATCAATGGTTAGAAAAAGGGAAAAAGAATGGTGAGGAACTGAAGTGAAGAAAAAGATCCTATCTAGAAGGTGGAAAAAGTTAATTTATTCAATCTCGCACTGTACTACTGACAGAAAGGAAAGAAACCGCAATGAAACGAGAATGGGGATATGAGGATGGTAATATGCACAAATATAGTCAGTTTAAAATACTAGAATTTGCATAAATTACAGGTGACGGTGAAAGGAATGCATGGGGGAAGAAAAAAATTATTTATTTATTTACTCGTTTTGTAACCAATTGATACACAGTACGTAAGGAAAAAGGGTTTTTTTGTTTGTTTGTTTTTATTTTTTGTGTTGTGTTTGTTCTGAAAAATAAAAATAAAAAATAATTTAAAAAAGAGAGAAAGGAAGAAAGAAAGAGAGAGAGAGAAAGGGAGAGACAAGAAAGAAAAAAGAAAGAAAAAGGGAAGAAAGAAAAAGGGAAAAAGAAAGAGGGAGGGAGGAGAAAGTGAATGAGATATAGCTGGATGGATAGATAGATACATGGAGGGAGGGATGAAGGGAGAGAGAGAGAAAATGAGAGGAAGGAAGGACACAAACTCTGGCTTCAGAAGACTCTTTGAAACAGAACAGTTGGCTGGAAGGGACCTCAGAGGTCATGTAGTCCAACCCCCTAAAACCTTATATCCTCTGGAATATTTTGGTGAAATTGCCAGAAGAAGGAAGGGGTTTACTAGGACAAGGCTGCCATGCAGAGGAAGGCAGAGATAGTCCTTGACTTATGACAATTGAGCCCAACATTTTCATTGTTAAGCAAGAACGTTGTTAAGTGAGTTTTGCCACATTTTCCTCAATCCATGATATCACCTGGCTCTGACAGTCATGTGCAGGATAAAGGAAGAGCATCTGAAGGCCTCTGTAATGTTCTCATGGGCAGAAGTTACAATTAAATGTGTGGCAGAAAGTGGACTCTGAGTGTGTTTTTCCAAATGCAGAAAGTGAGGTTGAATGTGTAGAGTTTTAGAAGAGCTCTGTGTGTGTGTGTGTGTGTGTATCATTTTGTGTGCCTATACACACACTATACTATGTAATATGTATGCACACATATGGCATTTATACATAGGATTAAATTGCATATTTTGAATGGTCAGTAGCAGTAAATAAATAGACAGAGAAATTGTATCTTGTTGAGGCAAGGAGACACCAGGCAAGGTACCCTTTGATGTGAGTGATGTCATGTTGGCCATACCCACCCAGTCACATGACCACAAAGCCACGCCCACAGTACTGGTAGTAAACGTATAAAATGCCCCCACTGGATCCAGCCCTCTTCCAATCCCAACTTCAACTGGGATTCCTGCAGAGAGGAGGGGTTGGGCTAGATGGTCTCAGGGTCTCCTCCCAATTTACAAAGGTTGTCATGCCACAACATGGCACTCTTGTGCTTTTGTTGCTCCAGCCCCACTTAGTGGCCGGGGGCAGATAAGCTTAACTCTATGGTCTGAAGCCAGAGTCTGTTTTCTGTCTGCCTTTGGAGAAGACAGAAGAGGCCATTGTGACCGACACCCCTGGTCATCCGGAGACGGCCTCCGTCCCTCACACGGAGCATCCCTGGAGAGGTTCCAGCTGCTCCTTTGCTGGCTGTTAGTGAATGCTGCCTATCTCGTCTTTCTATTTGATTTCCACTCTTTGCATCTCCTCAGTTTCACCTGCCCTGTTCTCCCAATAAAGCATCCAGATCCACACCAGGCTCCCTTTCATTGGAGGAGAATAGGGGGGCTTAGCTGCCTCTCCAGCTGCACACAGACCCACCTGCAATGGGGACGGAAGAAAGGTGGAATTCCACCAGGCTCATCACAAACCCACAAATAAGGGGATTTATTTAAGAAAGAATACAGCATTTTCAAATCAGCAGTGTTTAATATAAAAATGCCATGGAATCTACTCTTTGGAACCATTAATTCCCTGAGTAATTAAATTGGCCAGATCTGTTGAGAAGGTTCCCCTTGGGACCCCCATACCTGCCATGGCTGCAGTCTTGGAGACCCCAAGATCTTTTCTCCCTCCTTCCTTCTCCTGTTCAGTCTGGAGGAATAGGCGGCATTCAAGGCCTGGGAAAGAGTCTTTATGAGACTGTAAGGGTGGTAGTCATTTTGGGCCATTAATCTCCCCCATTTCCTTTGGGTCTCCAGTGGGGCTTTCTGGGTGCATCTTCTGCGGCCTTTGACAGAAAAGATGTTCTTTGAAAGAGAACAGTGGAAATGTTGATCTTGAAACTTTTCTTCCACAAAGAAATAAGGTTCAAAGGCAGAATCTCTTGGCCTTTCTTTTCCCAGATAACCAAAGTTCCAAATACTATGGATGTATGTGAGAAGTCTGTGCTTTTTTATTTCATACCCTGCAAAATTTGTGAGGATCCAGACTTTCCCTTCAATGGGTCCTGGGAGACGCATAAATGTTAAATGGAAAGGAAGAATTCTCTCCCAAATGAACTCATATTCCATGAAGTGAACAAAGACGTTGACTTGTCTCCACTTAGAGAGGGAATCCCTGAGGTATGCAGTATATCCAGTCTTTGAGAACAATTGTGATATAACCACACAAATTCCACTCCTGACAAGCACAGGAGGGAAAATCCTCATGAAATCCTCTCCCTTCTCTGTGTCTGAAGCAAAGAGGCCAATCAGGGTCCATCTGAAATGGAGGAGCAGCTGGACAATTGCTGGGTACTGGAATCCTTCTTTGAGATCCATCTGGTGGAAAAAGGGGAATCGACTTTTATCACTCAGAGTCTCTGAAGCTGGTCTATAATTGATCTGAAAAAGGAATTGAAAGGATTAGAGCCATGAAGGTGAAACTGAGGCACGCAGAGCCCTCTCTCCCGGCACACAGGCCGCCCCAGCCCAGCTCCACTCGCATCCACATGCAGGTCCACCTCCTGCCGGCCAGCTGGTTTTTGGGCCTCTGCCGAGGGAAAGGATCGGGGGACCTGTGAGTATGCTGTGTATGGGAAGGGGATGGGGGTGGCGCTTGCATTGCCCAGGAAACTCCAGTGGGCTGGAAGTGAGTGGGAATCGCCTGGACCCCCCCAGTACTTCCTCCCTCAGTTGGAGGCTTCCTTCGGCCTTCCAACAGTTGCAAGGGCTTTATTTTTTATTTCTGCTTCCAGGTTGGTGCAGGAGGCTTTCCAGGGCCAAAATGGGTACAAAAAGTCCAGGTTTTCCTGTTTTGGACCAGGCCATTCACACTCACTTCCAGCCCACCAGAGTTCACTGCTTCAGGGCAGAAATGAGAGCCTGTCCTGTGGAACCCTCTGCCACTTGGGAGAGAAAGATGTAGTTTGCTGAGCAATGCAAGCAACCCCCACTGCATACTCATGCGTGCCCCACTCTGGCCCTCGTCATAGACCCGAAATCTAGCTGGCTGGCAGTTGAACATGAAGAAGAAGAGGTGGAGAATGAAGAGGCTTTGCAGGAGCCAGCAGGAAGCAGGTCGGGGGGGGGGGCTGGCTGGCTGGGGAGGGGAAAAATAGGAGGCCCTGCTTGAATGGGGAGGAATGTACCCACACACCCTGCCTCTCTGCTCAGGTGTCGCCCACACCATTGGCAGCAGTTTTGGTGCCCACACACACACACAGACACACACACACACACACACAGAGATTGCGCTCTTCCCCTCCCTGTCTTTCTCTGGTCCCATTTACTGGGAAGCTGCTCCATGAGACAAGAAGCCAAGAAACAAGAGAGGAGAGAGAGGTTTGCAAAGTCAGGGAGTCCTTGTTGCAGGAAGGGAGGGAGAAGCAGGAGGGACCTTAGTGGGTTGGGGGGGCTTTGAGGGTCTCTTCTATCACCAGGACCCCCATGGCCTTCCCCACCCTCAGATTCCTCAGGGGCACATTGGTATTCTTCCATTGGGAGCTCTTAGGAAAGGATCCCCTCCTTGTGGGTTGCAAACAGCTCTTTCCAGTGGGGGAAACAGGACAAAGCAAGTGGGGGGAAAGAGTTTCCTTTGCTCTATTTCCAGTCTGAAGGAGACCCCGTCTCACGTGGGACCACAAGGCTGCCCCTCCCATATCATTCCACCACCACCATCACCACCATGGCTCCCACCTACCTGCTGAGTGCAGGCCTTTCCTTCACAAGCCCCACGGACTGAAATTGCAAAGTAAGACCAATGTTTTTGGCTGGCAGAGTTCTTCTGGCTGAAGGGGAGGCCAAAAACGAGATGCACGGAGGCCCCAGGAGGGGAAAATGGAGCCTCTGCTTCAGCTTTCTAGCTCGGGCAAAGTGGAACACAGAGCCATGTCGCCTGGCACACGCAGCCTTCCCCTGTACTCTTCTGGTGCACACGTGTGTGGGATGATCAGCTGGCCTTTGCATGCATGGCAGTGGCAGAAACTGGAAGAGCTGGTCTTCCTGAGGCAGGACATAAAGCGAGTTTTAGACATAAGTGTGGAATGAGTTGGGGTCAGACAACTCAGACCCCCTTGCAAGTCAGACAGAGAGCTTAACCACATAAGTCAGAATGGAACTGGGGTTTCCTGCATGCTTCTCTGCCCAGCAATAAGGAGCTGAGCCAATCAGAGAGGAGTTAAGTATTTCCTGTGATGCTCTCTTTGTCAAAGTAGAAGAATGAGTGTTTGCTATCAGAAGACTGTTCAGAAGTTCCATGCTGGTCTTTGACTCGCTTTCTGAACCTGGCAGCCATAAATAAACTTTTCCTGATTCTGAGAAGTTCCAAGCCTCGTTATTTCCTGCAACATTCTGGTTTCTGCCAGTACATGAGTGCTAGCCAGCTGATCGTCCTGTGTGTGCGCCAGGGGTGGGCTTTAGCTGGTACACACCGGTACGGGCTTACTGGATGCTGAAATTTAGTGTGCCTTCCTGTACCCGTTTTTCTGGAGGCCCCATAGCCTCCCCTGGCCTGCCCTCCCCATTCACTCCCTCCACCTGCCTGGTTGCCACTCACTCGCAGCGCCCCCCCCCAATGCTTCCCCAGCCCCCCCCCCCAATTCTTTTGCCCACCCAGCAGAGGCTCCGAGGCTGCAGATGGCTGGGGAGGTGGGGCGGATGCTGCCCGTCTGCCTGCCCTATCCAGAAGCAACTGGGGAGGCCCTGGGATGGTCAGCAGCCAATGTACCACTGCCATGTGACCGCTCTGGGGGTGCAGCAACAGGATGCGAAGGAGAGGCCTTCCAGCAGAGGTCGGTGGGTTGGTGGGGAGGTTGCGCAGGGCTGGAGACAGCAGGGGGACTGGACATTGAGGTCACCCTGGGTGCCTGCCTGGGCAGCTGCTCCTTTGTGCCCCATTGCTGGCAGCAGTTGGCTTTCTCCTGCCGATCCTTCCCCTCCGGGCGTCAAGATGGGCCCTGGGTCAGTCAGCAGCCCCCACACCACCTCCATGTGACGCTGTGGGGTTGCAGCCAGGAAGGATTGCTGGGAGAATGCCAACTCCAGCTGGGAGTATCCCCAAGTAGGCGGGGTGGGGTGGGGTGAGATTGTGGGGGGCTGGAATGAAGGTGGCTGGAAGGCAGGGGTGGAGGCTAAGCCCCCCATATCGGTGAAAAAAAGAATCCCCCACCGTCCTGGAACTGCACCTGTGAGGTAAGGGAAGCAAGTCCTGGGAAAGACCTCCCCTCCCCCTCCAGAGAGCCCAGAGAGAGGTGGGAATGCGGCTGAGCAGGAGGTTTAGTGGCCCCCTTTCTTTACTCGGGAGGGCGGAGAAAGTAAGGAGGGATGCGATGGCTGAGGGCAAAGGTGGCCGGGATGCTTTATCCGATGCCTCCTTCCTTTCTCCTCCTGCCTGAACGAGCAAAAGAGGCGCCGGAGCCAAACTGCCCACTCGCCTGCCTTCCCACCAGCCCCCCCTCCTCTCTTTCGGCCTGGGCTCCCTGGAGGGGGATGGGGGGCTCTTCCCAAGACCGGCTTCTTTCTTTCCCTCCTGTGGCTGGCAAAAGAGGCATTTTCACAGCGGAGGCTGAAGCACAATCCCTGCGGTCAGTTCCGTCTCTCCCTTCCCCAAGCAGGTCCCGTGGCTGCTGGAGCCCTGGCCGGCTTTTGTCATCACTGAGAGCTTTAGTTTTTTTAGTTTATTTTCAATTTATATACCGCCGTTTTCACCAAAAAGGTACTCAGGGAGGTGCACAGAAAGATAAAACCCCACAATATACAAAATTTAAAAAACAATTAAACCAATACGACTGTGCTAAAATTGAATAAATTGTTAAAACCATAAATAACTAATTAAAATAGTCCCTAATCTATGTCAGGCCGGCAAGACGAAAGAAATGAGCTTTTACCATCCGACGGAAGAGTCGTAGGTCCGTGATGGTACGGATATCGGGGGGGGAGGTCATTCCAGAGAGTTGGACCCGCCACAGAGAAGGCTCTTCCCCTGGGGGTCGCCAGTCGGCAAAGACCGGCTGATGGCACCCTGAGAAGGCCAACTCTGTGAGAGCGGACAGGTCAAAGGGAGGAATGTGATAGGAGGCGGTCTCTCAAGTAACCAGGACCCGAGCCATGGAGCGCTTTGAAGATGGTAACTACGACCTTGAAGCGCACCCGGAAGACCACAGGCAGCCAGTGCAGCTCACGCAGGAGAGGTGTTACATGGGAGTAACGAGAGACTCCCAGAATCCCCCGCACGGCTGCATTCTGCACTAGGTGGAGCCTCCGGGTGCACCTCAGGGGGAGCCCCATGTAGAGGGCGTTGCAGTAGTCTAGGCGGGAAATAATGAGGGCTTCAGTGACCGTGCGTAGGGCATCTCGATCTAGAAAGGGATCTATCAGGTAGACCTGATAGAAGGCCCCCCTGGCCATGGCCGTCACATGGTCATCTAAGACAGCCGTGAGTCCAGGAGGACACCCAAGTTGCGAGCCCTTTCCGCGGGAGCCAATGTCTCGCCCCCGATAGCCAGCGATGGAGTTAGTTGGCTATATCGAGATGCCAGAAACCACAGCCACTCGGTCTTGGATGGGTTGAGTTTGAGTTTGTTCCTCCCCATCCAGAGCCGCACGGCCTCCAGACACCGAGACAGCATTTCCATGGCATCGTTGGGGTGGCCAGGGGTAGAAATGTACAGCTGCGTGTCATCAGCGTAGTGATGGTATTCTATCCCAAAGCCACGGATGATCTCACCCAGCGGCTTCATGTAGATGTTAAACAGGAGGTGAGAGAACCGAACCCTGAGGTACCCCTCGTGGCTGATGGAATGCCTCGAGGTCGATCTCTGCCCTCCTGTCAGTACACACTGCGACCGGCCAGAGAGGTAGGAAGAGAACCACTGCAATACAGTGCCTCTCAATCCCAGCCCCTCCAGCCGGTGCAGGAGGATACCCTGGTCGATGGTATCAAAAGCCGCTGAGAGATCTAATAGGGCCAGGACAGAAGAACAACCTCTGTCTTGGGCCCTCCAGAGATCATCAACCAACGTGACCAATGCCGTCTCCGTGCTGTGCCCGGGACGGAAGCGGGACTGGCGCGGGTCTAGATAGACGGTTTCCTCCAGGTGTCGGGAGAACTGTTGAGCTACCACACTCTCTACAACCTTAGCCAGAAAGCTAAGGTTGGAGACTGGACGGTAGTTGGCCAATAATGCTGGGTCCAGGGAGGGCTTCTTGAGAAGGGGTCTCATCACCGCCTCTTTCAAGGTGGACGGAAGAGACCCCTCACTCAGAGACGTATTCACTATCTCCTGGAACCAGACTCGTGTAACCTCCCGGGAGGCCAGTACTAGCCAGGAGGGAGACGGGTCCAATAAACGTGGTAGCATTCAGTCGTCCCAACAACCTGTCCATGTCATCAGGAGTCACAAAGTCAAAGTCTTCCCATAAAACGGTCTCAAGACCTGCCCCCGATTGCCCGCCCGGATCTACCTCATTGGAGATCAGCTCGCTCTGGATCTGAGCGACTTTGTCCAGCAGATATTGACCGAACTCCTCTGCACGACCCTGTAAAGGAGCTTCCCGCGGCCCCTGTTGCAGAAGGGAGCGGGTTATTCTAAACAGGGCGGCAGGGCGGTTATCTGCGGATGCGATAAGGGCGGCAAGATAGTTACGTTTTGCCGCCCTTATCGCCACGAGGTAGGTCCTTAAGTGGGACCTAGCGCGTGTTCGATCAGATTCGGCGTGAGTGGATCTCCAAATACCCTCCAGGCATCTCTTGCATCACTTCAATGCCCTTAGCTCCTCAGAGAACAAAGGGGCCAGGGCAGATTGGCGACGCGTGAGAGGCCGCAAGGGCGCGATCCGGTCCAGGGCCCCAGTGGCCGCGTTATTCCAGGTGGCCACCAGGATCTCAGTCGAGTCGCGGGTCAGGGTTCCCAGTATTGGCCCAAGCTCCACCTGGAATCCATCAGGAGCCTGGGGCGGAACCATTGTGGAATATCCGGTTCCGCCTCCCTGCAGTGGGGTGTAGCGGTTGGGAAGTCTAGTCGCAGGAGAGAGTGATCTGACCATGACACGGGAGTGATCATTAAGTCCCCTACTCCCAGATCACTCCTCCACTGGCTGGAGATAAAGACAAGATCCAGCGTGTGGTCTCCGGTGTGGGTGGGGCCCTGAATTACTTGGGTCAGGTTCATGGCCGTCATGGAGGCCATGAACTCCCGAGCTAGCTCAGAGGTTTCACCTACCGATGGCAGATTAAAGTCCCCCATGACTAAGAGCCTGGGGGTCTCAACTGCCATCTCGGCTATCACCTCGAGGAGCTCGGGCAGGGCTGCTGAGACGTAGTGGGGAGCCAGGTACACAATCAGCAAGCCCAACTGCCTCCCAAGGCCCCACTTCACACCTAAGGCCTCACAGCCGGCGATCTGCGGCACAGCGGTCTCCCTCGGAACTAGGTCCTCCCTCATAATAACCGCCACCCCCCCACCCCTGCCTAGGGCTCGTGGCTGATGGAATGCCTGGTAGCCTGGCGGGCACATTTCCACGAGGGGCACCCCTCCTCGGGACTCAGCCAGGTTTCCATGACACCTACCAGGTCCGGCTCCCCCTCTGATACCAAATCATGGATGAGGGGGGCCTTGTTGATAACGGACCTGGCGTTGAGCAGGGAACTCTGACCTCCTGGGTTGAGAGAAGAGCTATGGAGATCGGAGCGCGCAACCTCTTGTAAACAGCGAGTGCGCGCTCCCGACAGCTGATTTGGTCTCCGGCTCCCGCCATACCTACCCCTCCCACACACTGTCCTGATAGAATGGCACTCTGGTTGAATGACCTTCTTACCCCCCCTTGAAATGGACACCACGTCCTCCCCGTTGGGATTACCAGCCGGCCTGTACACAATACCCTGTGGGTTATACCCCCCACCCACCTCCCTAGTTACTACCAACCCATCTACAACCCCAGAACCCCTTAAAACTCTACATTAAAAAAACCCTAGAAACCCTCTGAACTTACGCTTCCTCCACCTCTCGGGATTTATCCATCCGTCATTGAGGTGGGCCCTTGTTAATGCTGAGGGCCACACCTGCACGAGGGGAGACTCTCGCAGGGCGAGGAGGTCAGCCGAGGAATACATATAATAGAATAAGCTGCCTTACTGGCCCTGAAAAGGGCTAAGATGATAATTGGCTACAAGTAGGCTAGGATGGAAATAACACATATGGTGATGCAGTTACAGGTCAGATGGTCAGGAGAGATGATAGAATAGAATCACATGGGATGGAGGATATCCAACCTCCAGGGGGTGGGGGGGGGGGGAATGAGAATGGAACATATAAATAATATGATCTAGCATAGTCCAGTGAATATGCCTGGTATCTAGGCAGAGGGAGGATGGTCCAAAAAACCCTCAGAAGTTGACAAATGAGTCACTGTCTATGTTATAGTCATAGTTGTAGTCTTTCACCCACGATAGTCTTTCACCTCCAGTAGTCTTTCACCCCCGATCACCCAGGGCCTCGCTCCTCGGCTGGTTGATGTTGTTGTAGCCAGCTAGCTATTATTGCCGGTCGCAGGCCGCACCCAGCCGCACCAGGGCTGCCCCAAGCTGGTCCATTGCTCCAGGCCTACCTCCCCTGCTGGGCTCGCCATTCCTGCTGGGCCGGCCAGGCTCGCTGTTCCTGTAGCCGGGCTCGCTGATCCCGCTGGTCGCGTCCCGCCGGCCATTCCTGGCTGCGCCCAGCCACACAGGCTGCACCAAGGGCGTCAATGTCGGCCGGGCCTGCTGTTCCTGCTGGGCTTGCTGTTACTGGGCCGGCAGGGCTCGCTACTCTTGTGGCTCCTGTGGCTACTCCTGCTCGTTCCTGCGGCCAGGTTCGCTGTTCTCGCCGTCCACTGTTCCCACCGGCCGCTGACCGCGCCCTGCTGGCCATTCTCCTGTGGCTACTCCTGTTCGTTCCTGCGGCCAGGTTCGCTGTTCCCGCCGGCCGCTGTTCCCGCCGGCCGCTGACCGCGCCCCGCTGGCCATTCTCCTGTGGCTACTCCTGCTCGTTCCTGCGGCCAGGTTCGCTGTTCCCGCCGGCCGCTGTTCCCGCCGGCCGCTGACCACGCCCCGCTGGCCATTCTCCTGTGGCTACTCCTGCTCATTCCTGTAGCCAGGTTCGCTGTTCCCGCCGGCCACTGTTCCCGCCGGCCGCTGACCGCACCCCGCTGGCCATTCTCAGCTGCGCCTGACTGTGCCCAGCTGCGCCGGTCGCCACCAAAGGCGTCCTAGGCTGAGCAGCCGCCCCAGCCGAGTCGCCACTCCCTCCGTTCCTGTCACTGTCGCCACACCGTCCGACTCCAAAAACTCCTCGGTGTGACAGCGGGTTGCCTAACCTGCCGGGCCAGCCCTCGTAGATGGTCAAAGAGGGCTGGCAGTGCCCTCCGGGGCCATTCGAGGATCTCAGCCTCTACGGCCTCCGGAAACGTGGCGCCATTCCTCGCGCATGCTCAGAAGCTTTCAGCAAAGCAGCTCCAGCAGCCACGGGACCTGCTGGGGAAAGGGAGGCTGGCAAAGAAACCTCCATTTCCCTGTCACTGCCGAACTCTCTGGGGCAGAAGGTCCCTCCCAGCCAGGAAGTATCTCCAGGAGAAAGCCAACTGCAATGGGACACCAAAGAGCGGCTGCCCAGCTGGAGGCAGCAGGAAGGCAGGGGTCGAGGCTGCCCTGGGCACCTGCAATGTGATGGGGCAGCTGCTGGGGTGGGAGGTCGTCGCTTGAAGGAACGGGCGCTGGTTCTTCCTGCCATTGAGCACACCGCCCCCGGGAGCGTCCGCACAGAAATCCCCATTGTGGCTGATTCGGCTGGGAGGACGGACCCCCGAAAGCAGGGTTTGCTCTGCCTCTGCTGGTCCAGCTGCTGCTGTCAGGCTCATCCATGCAGGAGAATTCCCCAGCGTGGCTCAGTTCTGGGATGGCAGAGAACTAAAGCAAGACTCTACCATATCTCTCTCTCCCTCCCTCCCTCTCTCTCTTTCTCCCCCTCCCTCTCTCTCTCTCTCTGTGTGTGTGTGTGTGTTTGTGTGTGTGAGAGAGAGAGAAAGGGAGAGAGAGAGGGAAGGAGAGGGAGGTAGAGGGAGAGAAGGAAGGAGAGACTCTTTGGGGAAATATAATTGATCTCTGGATCCTTTCTGGATATAAGATAATGAACTATAACAACTAATTTTTCTAGTTATTTATTTATTTATTTGGATTTATTGACCGCCCCCTCTCTCCGAAGGGACTCAAGGCGGTGTACAAGAATTTAAGAGCATATACATAAAACAATTATAAATAATTAAAACTAAATTAAATGTTTTACCCTGTGTTAAAATATCTCATTTAAATTTATAGCTTAAAAACCCAATTAGGTAATATTTACCACAACTAGGTTGGTACGGTAGATTAGGTTAGGCCAGGCCGGCCTGCTGGAAAAGATGGGTCTTTAATTGTTGACATTAAAGATTGTGGATGGTTTCATCCCTCTAAATATCAAAAGTATTTTGGGTCCATCTGGATTCATTTCAAAATTTCAAAGAATATTTCCCATGCTGGAAAATGGATTCAGAAGATGGAACTTCCTCCCTCCCTCCCTCCCATCCATCCATCCATCCATCCATCCATCCATCCATCCATCCATCCATCTCTATTTACCTGCCTGGCTATCTCTGTCCAAACAGTATGAAACCTGATAGGGCCCCTGAGTTGATAAAATGCCTGTTCCTCTCCAGCTGTTCTTCTTATCCAGACAAATAAGGCACCCACAACAATGCCTTCATATTGCCTGGATATAAGAGGGAAAACTATGGGCCCCTCCCTTCATCCTTTTCCCTCCCCAGTTCAGAAGAACCACAATTTCACCGGCTTTGGATGGAAAGGGAAGGTCAAGCTGGCTCTCCCCTCAGATTAACCATGCAGCCCTCTTCTGCCAGCTGATCTCTCTCTTCTCTTGTGGAAATAAAGATGTTTATAAAACCTATAAAAGGTGGAATATTATGGAAATACAAGGAATATTGTTTTCACAGCAGTGAAGTGTCTGTTGCTCAGTTGGGGGTCAGCTTTATAAAGTGCCATAACATTGAGTTAGGTCAGGGGTCTGCAAAGTTGGCTCTTTTAAGAGTGGTGGACTTCAACTCCCAGAATTCTCCAGCCAGCAAGGCTGGCTGGGGAATTCTGGGAGTTGAAGTCCACCAGTCTTAAAAGAGCCAACTTTGCAGACCCCTGATTTAGGTCCACCTATTGTGTCCCTTTGGAAAGAAAGAAAGAGTAAGAGTAAGAAATAGGAAAAGAGAAAGAAAGACAAAGAGAGAAAGAAAAAAAGAAAAAGAAAGTGGAAAGAGAAAGAAAGAGGAAGGGAGAGAGAGAGAGAGAGAGACAAGGAAGGATGGAGGGAATGAAGGAAGGAGAGAAAGAAAGAAAGGGAAAGAAAGAGGAAGGAGGGAGGGAGGGAGGGAGGGAGGGAAGGAAGGAAGGAAGGAAGGAAGGAAGGAAGGAAGGAGGGAAGGAAGGAAGGAGAGAAAGAAAGAAAGGGAAAGAAAGAGGAAGGAGGGAGGGAGGGAGGGAAGGAAGGAAGGAAGGAAGGAAGGAAGGAAGGAAGGAAGGAAGGAAGGAAGGAAGGAAGGAAGGAAAGAAAACTCATGACTTCAATTTAGCCCAAAATTTTCGTTACTAAGCAAGTGCATTCTTTAGTGAGCTTCATCCCATTTTACAAATTGGCCATGCCCAGCCAGTCACATGACTGCCAAGCCACTCCCACCCAGTCACATGGCCACCGAGCCACTCCCACAAAACAGGCCACACCTACAGAATAGATTCTAAAAAAAATTGAAACCCGCCACTGGCATGGGCGCCATTAACAGACCAGCCAACGTGCACACTGGGCAACTCTTCTTCCAGATCGCATCCCTGACAAGAGGACTCAGTGCTGAAAAGGCTCCATGCCCTCTTCCAAGGGTGGTTTTACCAAGGCTTTATAAAGTGGTATCAATACTTCCCGTGATTTGGATTCTCTCCTTCTGTTGATGCAGTCTAGGATTGCAATGGCTTTTTTTGGCTGCTGCCACACATTGTTGGCTCACAGTTGAGAGATTGTCCCTTAAGATTCCCAGATCCCTCTCCCAGTTCCTGCTATTGAGCCAGGCTTCACCTGATCTGTACCTGCACATTTGGTTTTGCTAGCCTCAGTGTAAGTCTTTACTTTTCTCTACAATGAATTTCATTTTGTTAGATAGGCCCAGGGTTCAAGTCTATCTAGATCCACCTGCATCTATTGCTCACCCACCACCACCCATCCCTCACTTTACCAGAGAGAGAAAAACACACACGAACCTGTGGGACTTTGTAGGTGCCTCCTAATGTTGATGCCTGGATGGAGATGTCCCTGTCAGCTGCATCAAGAAGAGCCAGAAGGTTTTCCTTCCTTCCACAGCCGTAGTTGGAGACATTGGCTTCTCCAGTGGAGAGAATGTCCAGCAAGGCATCGGAAGTGCGGAAAGTGCTCCAATGGTTGTCATGGATGTTGTAGCCAAGTGTGAGATTGTGCAGGAGCTGGGAATTCTTGTTGACCGTTTGGATGTTGAAAATAAACTTTAAGCCATATGAAAAACCATTAGCATCCCTATTGTAAAAAAAAGTGTTATTATTATTATTATTTTTTATTAAAAAAGTTTTATTCACACAGATTTTCCCCCTTTTTACCCCCCCCCGACATATAATATAAATCACATACAAATACTATACCCCCCTCACCCCATCTTAAAATGAGTTTCTCATTCAGATATTATACCCCCTCACCTCCCAGCAGACACAATATAAGTTTCTCTTAGTATATCAATATCCCATTAACACCATCTTCTAAGTTAATTAAAGATATAAAAAACATAATATAAATTTCTCTTAAAAAAAAACCCTATCCCATTATTCCCCTCTCTAAATTAATCATACATATGTATTACCCCACCCTCCACCCTAACCCTCCCCCACCTCCCATTCAAACCCACCCCCCTGACTTCCGCTATACACCACTCTAATAATTCCCAGCAACCCAAATATTATTTACTCTATTCACCTATCAATCTAAGCATTCTTACCTAAAAACTACATAGTACTTCCTAATCTGATATTTATTCTGTATATAATCAATCCATTAGAAACCTTATAACAAACTCAACATAAACACCCACACCTTTAACCTTATAGTTAAACATTAAAATACATAGAAAATAATTCTTAAGATCTAAATACCGTGTCATATAACCTAACACTTATAAAACTTAAACCATATGTCCCTATCACAGGAAGGATACAGTAAATTGCAAGAAAATTTCTACTTCATTACATAGATGATGATAATTTCTTGGAATGAAGATACCATCTATAAAATATAATATAAACTTCTTCCAACAGATATTCCAAACCAAAAACGCAATATCGTAACAACCAGATCGACTGCAAATGCTCTGGTGCTATATCCCTTTTGCCTTATAGCTATGCCATTTAAGAAATTCAAATCCAAAATTATATTCAACAAGACTTCTAAGATTAAAATATATAACATTAGAGATAATAAACCTTATCCAAATCCCATGTTTCATTTTTTCCCCTCAAGTCTTGATTAGAGAATTCTGGTTCATTCACTCATAGGCCTTTTCCACTTCCAAAAAACCCCCCCAGCATTGCAGAGATCTACATATATTTATCTAGATAGACAATTGAAAAATATAAGTTGCCTTACATTCTCCCTCACATATCCCCTCTTAAATAACTGGCATCAATCTGTTGGGGTAAACACCCATACATAATAATAATTTCTTCAAGTCTAAATACCATCTGCAAAATATATTATAAAAATCCTCCCATGAGTTCTATATCTATACAAATTTAGCATTTAACTTTCAAAGTTCAGCCCAAGTTTTTTCCCAGAACACTAACATAATATTAATCCTTTCCGCGTCAATGTTCATAAGTCCAACTCTTCAGGTCTCCTTCCATTCCATCCGTAGCTGTTTGTAATACCAGTTTAAGCAGCTGCCCCCATAAATAACAAAAAAAAAGTGTTATTATAATCAACAGCAACAACAAATACTTTTTTAAAAAGATATAACCCTCCTGAGCCTTAAGCCAACATTGATCCTAAAGCAATGATCAGTTATACAAATAAGGAAATGGGCTGAGGTACAGCTACTACAACTGATTCCACCACAACTTTAAATAAAAATCATTTTTCGAGTGAAGAATTAAGGATGGAACTGAGAGAGGAAAATAATCTGCAGCTGTTTCAGCTTTTTTTCAGACCCTTTTTGAGTCTCTTTCACAAAATCAGACAAAAGTTCAGTTCAGTTCAGTTCAGTTATCTCCAAATGGACTCAGGGCGGTGCACAGGGAATTAAAATACCACAACAATAAATACAATACAATTATAAAATACGATTAAATTAGATAGCCTGTACTAAAAGTTAAACTAAAAATGTTAAAATCTCTACCAAACCACTAAAAATATCCTCAAATCTAAAATCTAAGCTAAAATATAGACTAAAATCTAACTCTAAGCTAGGTGGAAAAAGTGAGTTTTTAGTGAACGGCGAAAAAGGCGAAGGTCTGTGATGGTGCGAAGTTCGGGGGGTAGGCCATTCCAGAGGATCGGACCCGCCACAGAGAAGGCCCTTCCCCTGGGCTTCGCCAGCCGGCATTGAACAGCTGATGACACCCTGAGGAGGCCCTCCCTGTGGGAGCGGACCAGTTGAAGGGAAGTATGTGGTAGGTAAAAAGTGAGAAGACATGGAAATCAAAATCATTGAGGAAATTAGACATATCCCCCAATATAGGAATAAATGAAAAATAAAAAACAGAAAAGAAGGAGAGTGTTAGAATGGAGGGAGGGCAACTCCATCACCCTGAATGACTTACAGATCACGGAAAACAAACTGAAGAGAAGGAGCCATGTTGAAAAGCAACTTTGTATGCAGTGTTTCCTCTCCAGTGATGACTATAGCAATGAGATGGTCTCCTGGGCTGTAAAAGCTCTTTGGTTGTTTCCCATCCTGGTGCTCCAAACTCTGTGGGCATTTCATCCTCAGCTTCCCAGAGACTGGATGGGACAAAAGCAGCATCAGAAGCAGAAGTAGGAGGTCCATCATTCATGGGATGAATAAATTGATCTCCTTCCTGTTTCTAAAGAAGAATTAGAAGGGTTCAAAGGATTCTCACAAGGTGGAAAATGATCCAGTGTCTTTCCTGATTGAAACCCAGAGAAAGACTCAGCTTCACCTGGAAAGGAGACAGACGGACATTCACAGACCCTGCCTGTCCCTAAACTCCCTATTTCTCTGCCCAAAGTCTCCCCTGGAGGATTCGGCCAAAGAGCAGAGCTGAACCTTTGATCATAATTCTCCCTCTCAGGAGGGATCCCTGGAGAATCCACCCGTTCTTGGACTCAAAGGTTGTTGGGAAATTCTCTGGAGGGAAATGAAAGGGAAATCATCCCCATGTGGCTCATAATAACAGGGGCAGAGATGGGATTAAATCCGTTCCCTACGATTGAGAGGTTTGGGGTTTCCATGCTTGAAACTGGCCCCAGAATTAATACATGGCACCTGTGGCTGAAGACACAAATAAATTGTTTGCATAGTGACTAAAGAAAGAACTCTAGGGTCCAGTTAATGTCAGAGCATGTCACAGATCCGAAATAGCTTTCAGCTGAGTTGAAGCCAAAATTTACTTTATTTTGAAAGTTAATAACCCAGCAGAAAATGGCTTATGCAATAGTCTATTGAACAAAATCAACTTTAGTGAATAATTAATTACCACAACATTGCATAGTGAAAAAATAAAGAGAGAACTTATAAAACCTAGTGAAAAGAGATGGAGAAATAAAGGAAGTTTCTCACCCCATGGAAGGAAGGAAGGAAGGAAGGAAGGAAGGAAGGAAGGAAGGAAGGAGGGAGGGAGGGAGGGAGGGAGGGAAGGAGGGAGGGAAGGAAGGAAGGAAGGAAGGGGAGCTCAGGACCTTCGTGTTGCAGATAAAAGCTGATCTACAAAATCCAACTTCCATCTCCAGAGTCTGAGGAATGGAGAAGCCCATATCCCATGTTCCCTTGCTACCCTTTCCTATGCAGAGGCCAGGCATGGGGGCTCTTGCAGGGATGCCAGACAGGACTCTGCCCGTCTGAGTGGGGAGCCCCTCTTGGGACGAGGAAGCTGGGGAGCCTCGTGTTGCGGAAGGAAAGCAGTTCTGCAAAATCCGCCTCCAGTTTCCATCTTCTGAGTCCTGGAAATAGGTGGGAGACCATGTTTCTCACATTTTAAAAAATCTTTTTTTTAGTTCTATTTTAATGGATTATTTTAAATCCCCTTTAGTGGCCAGATAAAATTCAGTCCTTCTACAAATAATGGAGTGTTTGTGACTCTTAACTCTGGTGGAAAACTGTCTCTATCCCACCTTCTCAACACTCATCCAAATGTCCAGGTGATGGGTAATTATCCTTTGCCTCTGGTTTTGGATCAGGACTCGACTGAGACTCAGTCAGCAGGTGGAGACAAAGAGGATTTAATTGGGGGGAAGAGGATTTTCTTGTTTCTATTCATGGTGATCTAATAACAACATGAGCATTTTTTGTAAAAGAGTTTCTCTATTGGTGACTTTAATATATACTGTATGGTGTATTTTTGCCACTCCATTGGTCAGTAAGACTCTCCAGCTCCTGCACAATCTCACCCTTGGCCACAACCTCCCCGACAGCTAAGAGGAAACCCTTGGCCCTTCAGAGGCCTTGCTGGACATGCTCTCTCCTGGAGAAGCCCATGTTCCCAATGAGGGTGGTGGGAGGAAGGACCACTTCCTTTGGCTCTTCTTCATGCAGCTGACAGGGACTTCTCCATCCAAATGTCCACATTAGGAGGCACCTACAAAGTCCCTCAGGTCCCTCTGTGTGTTTCTTTATTCGGCAGACTGAGTGGGATGTGGATGGACGAGTGATGGATCCAACCACATCTTCTCCATGGAATTCAGGAGCTGCTTTTAACTGTTGTAGATGTCCTGGCTAGTGAGGAAGATCCAGAGTGGGGAGGGGGAAGGGTCAAAACAGACCTGTCTTACCATGACAACAATCCCATTGCTTTGGGGTCTTCTGCTGCACACTTGTGAAGTAGTCAGACAAAAGTGCATCCATGGGCCACAGTTAGACACTTTGATGATTGAAGATTAATAAAGAATCCTGAAGGAATCAGGTCCAAAGAGCAATTCAATTCAATTAAACATTTATTATGATGACATGCCAAAAGCATTAGAGATAGCAAGAACAAAAAATAATGACAACCACAACTGTAAGAACAGTAAGAATAACCATTGTAGGGTCTCAGAAATCCATCAAAGCAGGTGGTGTCCAAAATGCCTGCCTGCCTTACGCAGAGTTTATTTGGCTTTTATACAGGTTTAACAAGCAAAGCGAAAGCAGGATAGCAACAGCCTCTTATTGGTCCATTCTCCTTGTCAATCTCTAAGTCCATCGCAGTCTGAGTAAAGGCTTCACATATCCAAAGGCCCCTGGTACTTCCTGGTCCTAATAAACAGTTGAGGTCATAGAGGTTGAGGCAATTGGTCACTGAGCTCATGGCCATTCGGTGCATGTCTGTACGTAACCTTTCCTCTCTTCCCACATCTGGTTCTACTAATTAGGTGAGGTCATAGGTATTCAAGGTAACCCGCTACTGAGATCATGGTAGCTTACCACACATATTTTTACATAACGTTTCCTCCATTCCTTTATACAATAACTATAATTATGGCAATAATAGTCTCTTTTCTCTTTCCAAAATGGAAGAGACTGAACTGGTGAGGCCATCCAGGGAGAGACCCACCAAAGTTCCTTGGAGACCCTGGAACGTGACCTTGTTCATCCTTGGGGTCCATGTGTGGTTTGGCCTCTGCGTTGAAGGTGTTGCAAGTGTCACCAGAACCTCCAGCTGAAGATGAGGAGGAGGCCTCCATCACTGTGGAACCTCCGTACTGGAATCCATCGATCCCAACATCACCACAGTTGATGGAAGAAGATGTCAGATGTTCAGTCCTGGTCAGCAATGTGATGGTCAGCATTGGGAAGGTCAGCCATGAGCTCTCTGAGAGGCCCTGAGGCCACCTGGGGGTTTATCTGCTCCCTCAGGATCACCTGAATCAGAGGGCGAATGGGGGGGTTCCTTGGAACTGGGGAAAGGACCCTGTTGCTGTCTTGGAAGAGAGCAAAGTCCACCCTCTGGACAGAGGAGACCCCTGGATGGAAAGAGGGCTCCAAAGAGGACATCTATCTTAAAACAGAACAGCCCTCTCTCAACAGAGGGTGGGGGGCTATGACCCCCTCCTCTCTCCTGTCTCCCACACAGTCCTCCTCCATCCACCATCCCCCCTCCCTCCCTTCTCTAGCCTGGGTCCTCTCACCCACTTCCTTTCTTAGAACTGACTCTCTTCCCTTCGTTTTCCTGGAGATTCCCTATTTTGTGGAGTGGGAGGTGGGAGGCAGAGGGGGCAGCTGGGGAGGAGAGAATTAGAGGAAAGATCAGATCCCAAAGTCTTTTTGGCCCAGAGGCAGAAAACCTCTTTCCCCCAAAGGGCCCAACAGACGGAAAGAGTGCTTGCTCTGCCCCAGATTCTAAACTCTCCCACTGAGATGGCTCCCACTTGCCCCTCCCCAGCCCCCTGCCCTCCCCCTCCTAGCCAGAGCCCTGCCCTCCCCTCCCCAGGTCTCAAGGGTTACAGAGCCCTTTGTGGGGAGCCTCCGTGGCAGGTGGCGAGTCTCCTGGTCCTCTTCCCAGCCTTCCAAGAGACACGGAGCTGGTTCCTCTCCTTCCGGACCCTCATAGACTCCGGGCACAGGGGATCGTCTGAATGGAGCCCTGGAGTCATAGTTGTGTGGAAATGGTCCTGGGAGGCCATGTGGGGAGTCCTGCTGCTCCTTCTTTTATATAATAATAATAATAATAATAATAATAATAATAATAATAATAATAATAATAATAATAATAATAATAATAATAATAATAATAATAATAATAATAATAATAATAATAATAATAATAATCTTTATTGTCATTGTAATAATAAAATTACAATGAAATTGGTTCTCTGATTCATATTTTTATAAGGCTCTGAAATGTTTGATGGATCTCATCACTCTGTTAAATGAAGAAGGTGAAGGTGTCATTTCTTTGTGGTCTCCTGTCCATGGAGATAATGGAGGTTATCCTAATGGTTGAGGGATTTGCAGGAACTCTGGGTCAGCTGAATGGAGGGGGGAGGGGAAGTTGGGAGGAGGGGAAAGCAAAGGAGAGAGAGACAGAGGAAGGGAAGCAGAGAGCAAAAGGGAAGGAAACAGGAAGAGAAAGGAGAAAAGGAAGCAGAAGGGGAATTGGAAGAAAAGAAAGGGAAAAAGAAAGAAGAAAAGGGAAAGGAAATAAACCCCTTCACTTTTTCTTCCCTTTGGAGTATTTTGCAACTACCAACAACTGGAGAAGAACCAGCCAGACTCCCTCACACCTTCAGAGAGTGAACCAATCAGAAGGCCTCTTCAGAAGGAACTCACACAGCTGGGCCTCCCCCTCCCTCCCTCCCCCCTCCCCCTCCTCTTTTCCTTCCCCGGAGTTTCCCTCCCTGGTCAGCTGCCAGTGTCCGGTCAGTGTCTGCAGCCTATTTGTGTCCTTGTCTTATTACGTAGCCTTTACACCGCAGAGCAAAGCCCACCTAGTTAAGTCTTGTCTGAAGGAGCAACCCCAAAATCCCCAGGAGCCTCGATCTGCCCCGGGAAGACGGTGATCCCAGTAACAGTAGAAGGGAAAGGGATCTAGTGGGATCCCAGCTACTTTGAGAAGTGGGATGGGAGGAAGGAAGGGGCTCCTGTGAGGGTGGAGCTGAATTCCCCCCAGGAAGGGCCCATTGCAGAGTCCCCCAGGGGCCCTTCAGGCTGCTTGGCTGGGGCCCAAAGGGCGCTGGGACCGGAGCGTCTCGGGGCTGTGGAGTCTTTGGCGGGGGCGGCCGAGGGGGGCTCGGTGGGGCTGAAACCTCCGGCTGAAGGGGAGGAAGAGGGGGGGAGGGCGACCCAACCCCCGGCCTTCAGTCTCGGCGGCTTCTCAGAGCTTTGGGCCTCCTTGGCTGGGCGAAGGGGAGGGAGGGGCTGGGTGGCTGAGAAGGGGGAGGGATGCAGACAGCCCTGCTTTCCTTTGGGGGGGAGAAAGAGGCAGGGAAAGCCCACCTGGCTTCTCTGCAGCGCTCACCCTGGTCGCCCCTCCAGGTGGGACCCTCCGCATCCCTGCTGAGCCCTGAAGACGCTGCGGGACAACGGCGGTTCTTTGGCCCCTTGAACTCCCGCTTCTCTCGGGGTTCCCCTGCCGCCTTTCTCGGGTGCCTTGCCCGCTGCTCTCCCTTCCCCTCCCCTCCCTGGCTTTAAGCCCCCCTTTCCTCCTCCTCCAATGCCCTCCTTCCCCCCCCCCACATGCCCCCCAAAAAACAGCCCCCACAACCTCCCCCCACCCAGAATGCTCCGTCCTCACCAAAGAGAGAGACCCCCCACCCTTCCCTCGCTCCTTTCTCCCTCCCCAGGCACAAAAGGCTCCTCCTGCCGCCAGTGGCGTAGCGTGGGTTGTCAGCACCCGGGGCAAGGCAAGTAATTTGCGCCCCCTAACCCGTGGATTTTAGCACTCGAGTCTCTTCCACTAGATTAGTTAAAGCAGTGGTGGGCAAACTTATTAGTCAAGAGAGCCAAATATCAACAGTACCACGACTGGAATTTCTTTTGAGAGCCAAAAGGTGTGGCCTGTTCTATGGGAGTGGCTATCTTTAAATTGGGGAGGGGGAGGCAGAAGGAAGTTTCTCCGCTGTTTCAAAGCGCAAATCTTTCCCCCTCGATTTGGATGGGCTCCCTTCCCCAAGTGGGAGGGAATGAGGAGGGGCTGGGAAGGCAGACTTTCCTTCCAACTGGTGCTTTCTGGAAGAGGGGGAGGAGGAGGAAGGAAGAATGTGGAGAGGAAGTGCGGAGAGAAGAGGAAGGAGGGAGGGGAAGAGAGAGAGAGGAGGGGGGAGAAGAAGAGGGAGGAGGAGGAGGAAGAAGTGGAAGGAAAAGCGGAAAGAGGGAAGAATGTGGAGAGAATGCCAAGAGAGGAAGACGAAGGGAGGAGGAGAGGAAGAGGTGGAAGGGAAAAAACGGAGGAGGAAGGAATGCAGACAGAGAGCGCCAAGAAGAAAGAAGAAGAGGGGTGGAGGCAGAGAATGAAGGAGGAGGAGTAAGAAGAAAGAAGGAAAAATGAAGAAAAGGAGAGCCACCAAGAGGAAGAGGAGGAAAAAGTAGGGACAAGGAAGAAGAGGATGATGATGAAGAAGAAAAGCAAGAGGAAGGAAGAGTGAAGAAAGGATGGAGAGAAAGACAAACCACTCAGGGGCTACAAGAACATCGATTTACCTATTTTTATTTTACGGATGTATTTGTGTTCCACTTTAATAACTCCAGGCACTAAAACAGACTTGCAAGCCCTTCCTCTTTTTCCCTCTAACAACCCTGTGAGGTGGGCTAGGAGAGAATTAAATCCCCATGTTCAACAACCGTCGGTCGCTAATGTTGAGCAGGGGACTCTGCAATCCTCATACATGCAGACAGTTGCCCAGCTCCCAAATTTTGATCGGATTCAAAGCGTAAAAGCAGTGAGATACCAAATAGGTGAATTTTATGATGCTTTTTTCGAAATATCAGAAATTTCCGAAGATCAACAAATTAAAAGCGAGGCAGAATCTCTTGGAAATGCAATGAAAGACTATAAATTTTTAGTATCACTGGTTTTTTGGTACGATTTACTGTTCCAAGTCAATTATGTAAGCAAGGAACTTCAAAGTAAATCTGTAGAAGTATCCATTGCACTTTCTTCATTTGAAAAACTTTTAAAATGGTTAAGCGACTACAGAAATACTGGATTCAAACAAGTTTTAGTTCAAGCAAAAATTCTTGCACAAGATTTGGAAATATCTACAGAATTTCGAAATAAAAGGCTTCGGAAAAGAAAGAAACATTTCAATTATGAAGGCGATGATGAACCTATTGTAGATCCGATAAACGCATACAAGATATCTTTTTTAAATTTTGTTTTAGATAAAGCTACAGAATCACTAAAAGATCGTTTTGAATAATTCAAAAATCATAATGACTTATTTGGGTTTCTGGGAAAATTTCAAAATATGGAAAAAGAAGCACTTCAAAAACATGCAGCTAAATTAGAAATTTCTCTAACAGATTCTAGGTTCACAGAAAATGATGCACCAATAGTGAAGGAAACTGATATAGATGGAAAAATGTTAGTTGAAGAAATGGAAGCTTTAAAATCTATCCTTCCATCAGAATTTTTTGAAAATCCATTTAAAATGTTCAAATTTTTATCGGAAAATGACAGAGCAATGGCATTTCCAAACTTGTTTATTGCTCTCCGAATATATTTAACAATTCCAGTGAGCGTTTCTTCTGGAGAGAGATCATTTTCCAGGCTAAAACTAATAAAAAACTATCTGAGATCGACAATGACTCAGGATAGATTAAATAGTTTAGCAATTATGTCGATTGAAAGTGAAGAAGCAAGGAAATTGGATTTTCAAACTATTTTAGAAGAATTTACAGAACAAAAACTTAGAAATATGTAAATTCATATATTCATATTCAATGATGTAAATTTATATTCAATAAAATGTAATTGTTTTTGTATTTTGCATATTTTTATTTTTTAATGTATGTAGAAGTTTACCTATCTTATGATCCATGATATTTGATTTATATATATATTGAATTTGCATTTTATTTAAATATTTAATATATAGAGGGGCCCGCAAAAATAATCCAATCGGGCCCCGCACTTATTGGATCCGGGCCTGCACATACACACACAAACACACACACGCACGCAGAGTGACAGATGGGTGGAGGGAGGAGAGAGAGACAGATACAGAGAGAGAGAGAGACAAAAAAAAGAGAGAAAGAAAAATAGAAAGAAAAACAAAGTGGGAGGGAGAGAAAGAAAGAACTTATGACCACAATTGAGCCCAAAATTTTGGTTGCTAAGCAGCACCGTCATTAAATGAGTTTCACCACATTTTCCAAGTTGGCCACGCCCACCCAGTCACATGACCGCTGAGCCACTCCCATAGAACAGGCCACACCTTTTGGCTCTCAAAAGAAATTTCAGTCGTGGTACTGTTGATATTTGGCTCTCTTGACTAATAAGTTTGCCCACCACTGCTTTAACTAATCTAGTGGAAGAGACTCGAGTGCTAAAATCCACGGGTTAGGGGGCGCAAATTACTTGCCTTGCCCCGGGTGCTGACAACCCACGCTATGCCACTGAATTAGAGAGCAGGAGAATGAACAATTTTATGAAATATGGAATATGTTTTATCAATGGTTGGAAAAAAGAAAAACTTAAGGATTATATATTGTATATCTATGGAAAAAGATTGATTTGACAAAGAACAATGCTACTATATAGAAAATAAGGTGATATATATGTAATGAAAAGATAACTGACAATTATGTTTCTAATTTTAAGTACTGATGCACAAAATGCTTACCTGAACGACATATTTTACAAAGCACAAGATGAATAATGTTTTTAATTTGTTTTTATGTTAAAAAATAAAAAAAACATCTTTATTAAAAAGAAGAAGAACTGGGTCTCCACAGCTGGGAGGTCCAGAGGGTCTGGAGGGGCCACAGGGACCCCCATCTTCCTCAGAGTCATGGAGGGTCCCCTCCAGGGTGAGGCCACATTTTCCTCCAGGGGAACCCCAGATCCCCCTTGGAAGACTCAGCCCTGCATGGCTTCTCTCCCACAGGAGCCTCTCCTGGAAAGATACGGAGCCCAAGAGAGGCTGGAGGAACCCCCAACCTTCAACCCTGGGACCCATAAACCAGGTTGGTCTCTTCCCAGGAATGCCGCAGATCCTCTCCCTCTTCTTGGCCATCCTGGGATTTCTCTGTGTGTCTGGGCTTGGCTTTCCCCTGAGTGCCCCATGTATGGAAAGAGGTGGCTGAGCAACATGGGATATGGTCTCCCACCTATTTCCAGGACTCAGAAGATGGAACCTGGAGGGGGATTTTGCAGATCTACTTCCATTCCCCAACACGAGGCTCCCCAGCTTCCTCCTCTCAAGAGGGGCTCCCCACTCAGCCAGGCAGAGTCCTGCCTGGCATCCCTGCAAGAGTCCCCTTGCCTGGCCTCTGTGAGGGAAAGGGTGGCAGGGGAACATGGGACATGGGCTTCTGCATTCTCTGAAGATGGAAGTTGGATTTTGCAGATCAACTTTTTCATCTGCAACACGAGGGTCCTGAGCTCCCTTTCCTTTCCTCCCTCCCATCCTCCCTTCCCCCCCCCTTCCTTTTTTCTTCATATGGGGTGAGAAGCAGCTTTGATTTTTCCATCTGTTTTCACTCATTTTTTTCTACCCTCTCTGTGTGTTTGTGTGATTTTGTTTATCTCTGCAAAGTTTTGGTAATTAATTTTTCATTAAAGTTGTTCTTAGAAACTGGCTACACTATTTAATCAGCCATTTTGTGCAAAGCCCTTGAGCATTAGCTTTCAAAATAAAGTAAATTTTGACTCCAACTCAACAGGCAGCTATTTCAGATTTGTGACATGCTCTGGCATTAAGTGGCCTCTGGGATTTTTCTCTCTAACCACAATGCCAATAAATGTCACATTTCTTTTTTTTCTTTAGCCACAGGTGCCGTGTATTCCCTCTGGGGCCAGTTTCAAGCATGGAGACCCCCAAACCTCTCAATGCCAGTTGATGGATTTAATTCCATCTCTGCCCCTGTTATTATGAGCCACATGGGGATGATTTCCCTTTCATTTCCCTCCAGAGAATTTCCCAACAACCTTTGAGTCCAAGAACTGGTTGGATTCTCCAGGGATCTCTCCTGAGAGGGAGAATTATGATCAAAGGTTCAGCTCTGCTCTTTGGCCGAATCCTCCAGGGGAGACTTTGGGCAGAGAAATAGGGAGTTTAGCGACAGTCAGGGTCTGTGCTCTTGAATGTCCGTCTCTCTCCTTTGCAGGTGAAGCTGAGTGTTTCTCTGTGTTTCAATCAGGAAAGACACTGGATCATTTTCCACCTTGTGAGAATCCTTTGAATTCTTCTAATTCTTCTTTAGAAACATGAAAGGGATTCATTAATTCACCCCATGAATGATGGACCTCCTGCTTCTGCTTCTGATGCTGCTGGTGTCCCTTCCAGCCTCAGGGAAGCTGAGGATGAAATGCCCGAAGAGTTTGGAGCATCAGGATGAAAAACGACCACAGAGCTTTTACAGCCCAGGAGACCATCTCATTGCTATAGTCACCAATGGAAAGGAAAGATTGCATACAAAGTTGCTTTTCAACGTGGCTCCTTCTCTCCAGTTTGTTTTCCATGATCCGTAAGTCATTCAGGGTGATGGAGTTGCCCTCCCTCCATTCTAACACTCTCCTTCTTTTCTGTTTTTTATTTTTCATTTATTCCTATATTGGGAGATATGTCTAATTTCCTGAATGATTTTGATTTCCATGGCTTCTCTCTTTTGTCTGGTTTGGTGAAAGAGATCCAAAAAGGGATCTGAAAAAAAGCTGAAAGGGCTGCAGATTATTTTCCTCCCTCTGTTCAATCCTTAATTTATCACTTGAATAATGAATTTTATTTAAAGTACTGGTTGAACCAGTTGTAGTTGCCGTATCTCAGCCCATTCCCATATTTGTGTAACTGATCATTGCTTTTGGATCAACGTTGGCTTAAGGATCAGTAGGCTTTTGGAGGGTTATATATTGAAAGAAGTATTTTTTGTTGCTGTTGATTAAAATAACACTTTTTTTACAATAGGGTTTATTATGGTTTTCGAAATGGCGTACTATTCATTTTCAATGTCCAAATGGTCAACAAGAATTCCCAGCTCCCGCACAATCTCACACTGGGCTACAACATCCATGACAACTATTGGAGCACTTTCCACACTTCAGATGCCTTGCTGGACATTCTCTCTACTGGAGAAGCCAATGTCCCCAACTACGGCTGTGGAAGGAAGGAGAACCTTCTGGCTCTTCTTGATGGAGCTACAAGGGAAATCTCCATCCAGGCATCAACATTAGGAGGCACCTACAAAGTCCCACAGGTTTGTGTGTGTTTTTGTCCCTCTGGTAAAGTGAGGGGTGGGTGGTGATGGGTGAGCAATAGATGCAATCATGTCTTCTCCATGGAATTCAAGAGCTGCTTTTCTCCATATTAGCACAAATGGTCAATATTTTACCACATTATGTTCATATTGAGATTAGTCATAAAAGGCCTGGAATGCAAGCAATACATTCCCTGGAGAAGACATTCTTCCAACTATTTAATTGATCAAAAATATTCCTGGTTGTTGGGGCCTCTATTGGCATCTTCATTTCCACATATAAATAATGTTTGCCCTATGTAGTTAGATTGAAGGTGGCAATTGTAGCATTTTATCTATCTAAAAAGTGGAATAAAAAGGACTCTAGCAATTATGGGCCAAATAGACTAGCAGTTATTGTGGCTAAAATTTATGCCATGATCCTCTTAGTTAAACTTGAGAAAAATACATTCCTTGCAAAAGAACCAGAAGGTTTTAGGCAGTGAACAGCTATATAGATTTTATAATAAATATTGCATGTTAATAATCTAATATTGGTAAGAAATTTGTCTTGAAATATCTCATCTATATCAGCTGTTAAATATGGTTTTTTGGCTTTCTAGATGTTAGTGCATTTGTCATAATTAACAGATAATTATTATGTAGGAAATTGTTTGCCCTCAAAATGGAGCTCAGTCTGTTGGCCCTGATCCAAGCTCTTTCTCCAGGTCCTTGTTTGAGAGGGAGGTTTGGGCTCAATGGAGCCATGAGAAGAAGGATTGATACTTCCCAAGGAGGAAGGGAAGGATGCATATTTCAACCCTTGTCATTCAGTCTAGATATTAATACTTTGACTAATGAAGGATCCAGAAACAGATCATAAATAAATGTTATTTCATTCTTTGACAAAAATGGTTAAATTAGTGGACCAGCGAAATGCAGTGCGCATAGTATACAGTACTTGGATTTTAGAAAGGCTTTGAGAAAATAAACCACCATCTACAGTACTTCTTGGTAAGCTAAAAATATTTGGGATAGACAGCATCACCCCCCAGATGGGCTCAGCCTGTGGTCCTCAATGGAACTCCGTCTACATGGAGGGACACAAGCAGTGGGGGACCCCAAGGTTCCATTTTAGGCCTAGGACTCTTCAACATCTTCCTCAATGGTTTGGATGAGGAATAGATGGGAACTCATCATATTTACAGATGTCACTAAACTGTCAGGAATAGCCAACACCCCAGAAGATAGGCTGAAGGTCCAGGTGGATCTAGATGGACTTGAACCCAGTCCTCTCTAACAAAATGAAATCTAATGTAGAGAAAAGGAAAGTCTTACACTGAGGCTAGAAAAACCAAATGTACAGGTACAGATCAGGTGAAGCCTGGCTCAATAGCAGGAACTGTGAGAGGGATCTGGGAATCTTAGGGGACAATCTCTCAACTGTGAGCCAGGAATGTGTGGCAGCAGCCAAAAAAAGCCATTGTAATCCTAGGTTGCATCAAAAGAAGGAGAGAATCTTTGCTCTCTCCTTGCCTCACAGACTGCCTCTCCAACAGATTCCATTTTACTGACAAAGACTAAAAACTTTCATTATGGCTTCAAAAAAGCAGCTACATCAACCTAAGATTACTTCAATGTTACCCACAGAAACAGAGGTGGAAGCTACGCAGCTATCAAAAATAGAGGAAACTCTTCAAAATATTATGAAAGAAATTAAAGAAATCAGGAAGGACAATGTCAGTTCAAAATTAGAACTTTTGGAGACACAGAAAGCACTAATGGAAAATAAACAAAGAATTGATGAACTGGAGGGGGGGATGGCTGAGACAAGGGAAGAGCTAAAAAATTCTCATAATGAAATAGTGGATTTGGCTGGTCATATGTCTAGGATGGATTTTGAAAGGATGTCTTACTTTTTAAGATTTCAGAATGTCCCTGAGTCAAATGCTGAAGACTTTAAAGATTTAATGTGTACGATATTAGCAGATTATACAAAAAAGAGTAAAGAAGATATTTGGATGGACATTGATCTGGTTTATAGAATTAATTCAGCATATGCCAGGATAAACGAAGTACCCAGAGAGATACATATTAAATTTGTAAGAAGGTCAACAAGGGAAGGGATCCTGAGAGCACAGAGAGACGGTCCTTTAATTTATCAACAGAACGAGATTGCCATCTTGAAACAGATCCCAAAAAAGATTAGAGAGGAAATATTCCTTCTTATCTAAAAGATTATTTAAAAGGGGGGTCTGGTTCAAGTGGGTGATGCCTGAGGGAATGTTGGTGTTCTGGGAGGGGGGAAGGATAAGAATTAAAACAATTGCAGAGGCGGATGCCTTTCTTAAAAAACATTTCTCAATCCTGGAGGATGAAAATGGGGGAACGGAGGGGGCCACGGCTCCGTCCACTGGAGGTCAGGGAGAGGAAGACACAATTGCCAAAAGACTTAGATCTCATAAGTGACTTTATTTCTGTTTAGTGTAACTTTTATTTGGATGTTTATAAATGATTGATTGCATGGATTTTAAAGTGATATATCTGTTTCTCTTTCCACTTTGTAGAACAAATGAAAATTTTATTGTATTAGCTATTTTTTTTAATGAAGCCTCGGAGGGGGCCAACACCTCGACATTGAAGTTCTCAAAATGTCTTTGTAATACCTTATACCCTTTTCCCATTTCTATAAAAAATTTGTAAAACCCAATAAAACTTTTTAAAAAAAAGAAAAAAGGAGAGAATCCAAATCACGTGAAGTATTGGTACCACTTTATAAAGCCTTGGTAAAACCACCCTTGGAAGAGGGCTTGGAGGGCAAAACTTTTCAGCACCGAGTGCTCTTTTCAGGAATGCAATCTGGAAAAGGAGTTACCTAGTGTGTGCGTTCATGTGCACCAGGCATCTCCTCTTCTGGTTTCTGGCACACATGCACGCAACGATCAGCTGGCTGGGGCACATGTGCAGGGGAAACCCAGAAGACCAGCTCTGCCACTTTCTGACACTGCCATGCAAGCAAAGGCCAGCTGATCGTCCCACACATGTATGCACCAGAAGAGTACAGGGGAAGGCCGCGTGTGCCAGGCGACATGGCTCTGTGTGCCACTTTGCCCGAGCTAAGAAGCTGAGGCAGAGGGCGCCATTTTCCCCACCTGGGGCCTCCGTACATCTCATTTTTGGCCTCCCCTTCAGCCAGAAGAACTCTGCCAGCCAAAAACTTTGGTCTCACTTTGCAGTTTCAGTCCGTGGGAATTGCGAAGTTATGGCCTGGGTTCAGCTGGCAGGGGGATAGCAGGTGTGTGTGTGTGTGATTTGGCCTTGTGGTTCTGCATGAGAGAGATTAATGGCTTCAGTGGGCTGTATCCAGCCCATGGGACGTAGTTTGAGGACCGCTGGTATAGGGTCTCCTTCTTGAGCAGGGGGTTGTACTAGAGAACATCACAGACCTCAAAGACCTTTCCAACTGTTCTAATTGTTTTAAGTTCTGTTATAGGTACATACGTTTATCTTGATAAATACCTATTCGAACATGCTGATTTATACTGTGATCTTATCATACTTACACATTGGATTATATACCCTGTTAGGAAGACTTGGGTTCTTTCTTTTTTTTAATATTTTTATTAAATTTTTTAGACATTACAACAAAATATACATATACAATATTTCACCCTGTGCTGTACATAAGAAAGGAAGATTTGGTTCTTCGGATGTGTCCTCACGATCTCCAAAATCCACGTTCTCTGGGTACAGGTATCGAAGCGTCCAAATTTCCAAGCGCATAATCCACAAATGGTTTCCACGTTTTCCAAAAAGTATCTTTTTTATAAACACCATTTCTAAATTTAATGTCACATGTCATTTTATCATTTAAAGCTAATTTCCACATTTCACAATACCACTCTTCTATTCTAAAATTCACATCTAATTTCCAATATCTAGCTATTATAATTCTACCCACTATAATCATAATTCTAATCAATTCTTTCTCATATTTTGTTAGTTCTGTTTCCTTAATTATCAACAGTAATATAGTTTCTGATCTCAATATTATTCTTTTCTCCATCATTTCAAATAACATTTTCTCCAATTGTTGCCAAAGCTTTTTAACTTTATCACATTTGTACCACATATGTTCATAAGTCCCTAATTCCATATCACATCTCCAACATTTTTTAGTAGTTTTTTTTATCTATCAACGATAATCTTAATGGAGTCAAATACCATTTCCAAACAACCTTATAATTATGTTCTTTAATCCTTACAGATAAAATCCTCATAATTCTACTTTTCCAATTCACATTCCAATCTAAATCTGATATTTTAATATTGAGTTCTTTTTCCCAATTCATCTTCATCACCATTTGTGGTTTTCCATCAAAATTTATAATCTTATAAATCTTACTAACGAGTCCCTTTAACCCAACTTCATCTTTCATAATTTGAGATACTAAATGTTCAAATTCAGTTTTATTTCTGCTTATCTTGCAATTTCCCCTTACTTTCTCAGTCCATTTTTCTATTTGTATTTTTTCAAACCAGCCTAAGCCCAATTTTTCAATAATTTCTTTTTTCCTTCTCTCATTTCCTAAAATTTTTAGCCAATCTATTATAATTTCTATATTTTCATCTTCTATTACCCTGTCACGACTTATATTGGTTTTAATCGGCCAATTTCCAATTGTCTTCCCCAAAAAAATTATATCCGGAATTAAAGTTTTAACAAATTTGTTCCAAATTTTACTCAATCCCTTTAACCAATAGCTATTAATTACCCTTTTTTGATTTTGCTTTATCTAAAAACCATGTTGAGCCGAATCTCTTAATATCTTTTAACTCTAAATCTCTCCAATGACTACCTTCACCTTTAAGTATTTTTACCACAGTTCGAATACCATAGGCCCAATAATAATTGAGTAGATTGGGGATTCCCAATCCACCTTCTTTTTGATTTTGATACCACATTTTCTTCAATAATCTGGGTCTTTTCCCACCATTACAAAATTTATCCAATTTCTTCTGATATCTTTCAATATCTTTCTCTGTCAAATTTAATGGTAGCATCTCAAATAAAAAATTAAACTTTGGTAACAACATCATCTTACACATTGCAATTCTACCAAACCAAGACAATTTTATCTTTTTATATTTATCTATCTTTTTCTCGACTTCATTCATCACCACATCATAATTAAGTTTTTTCATTTCTCTAACTTTGAGTGAAAGTGTTATACCCAAATATTTCAATTTTTTTTTGATCCCTATCCCAAATTGTTCTTGCATATTCTCCCGCTCATTGCCATTATTATCCATTAATAATTCAGATTTTAACCAATTTACTTTCAAACCTGTCATTCCTTCAAATTCTTTCAAATGCTTATGTATCTTCTTCAAATCTTTCTCTATATCTTTCAAAATAATCAAAGTATCATCCGCGTACAAATTTATCTTATATCCCTTATACCCTTCCAATTCTTCATCTTTTTCTATCATTTTGGTCAAAATTTCCATAACCAATAAAAATAATGTTGGAGACAAGGGACATCCTTGTCTCGTACCCGCTTCCAATTTGATCTCTTCTGTCATTATTCCGTTCACCATCACTCTTGCACTACTTTTTTGATACAATTTCGAAATAACATGTATAAATTTATTACCAAAACCTAATACTTCAATAATTACTTTAATAGTTTCCCATTGTACGGAATCAAAAGCTTTAAAAATATCTAGTGATACTATACCTATTTTATCACCATTATATTCAGCTACATCTATAATATTTAATACTCTTCTAACAATGTCACTCATATATCTACCCTTTACAAAACCTACTTGATTATAACTTATATGTCTATCTATAAATCTACTTAATCTATTATTTATAATGGCGGTAAATATCTTTGCATCTTGATTAATTAATGAAATGGGTCGATAGAACTCAATCCTTTCCAAATCTTTATCTGGTAGACTTGGGTTCTTTTGAGATAATAATTTTCTGATAATTAATGAATCAAGTTCATATTTGTGGTCTTTCATAAATGAGCTCCTAGCCATAGATGGTCAGCCAATAGAGCAAGTAAGACCTTTCCTTACTTGTGGTTGTTTTCTCTGAGACTGAATTTTGGCTTCCTCATCATCAAAGGAGCTCAGTTAGATCAAAGACAGGAGTGAAACTGGTGCTTAAAAGAAAACCTCATAGCTCTCCAGCTTCCTCAGCCACAATTATTAAAGTATGTGAGGCCAAGATTTCCCCCATGTTCTTCTATCAATCTGATGTTTGGAGCTTCAGAGACAAACCACTAGCAGATCCAACCCAATCACAGCCTCTGAGGAGGATCTTGGGTTGGACAAAAGGACTCCAGCTGCTGCCCTCAGAGCTGATTTGGGATATTAAAATGAGGAAATGTGGATATTGGCATTTAATCTATGGAAACTGACAGACTCTGAAAATTGGCTCTTAGAACAGACAAAACTTCAATTAAAGACCAATCTTGGATTGTACGACTGACAAATTGTATTAGAAACTGAGGTCTCCCTGTTTCTTGTACAACTGGAGAAGAAGCTATAAAAAGATTTCTCCACAAAGAATCTTGGCCATAGAAGCAGAAAAAGATGTAGCATTTTTCAAGTATTATAGTAGGCCCTTTATTGGAATAGAATACTTCAGTTGGCATTTGCACATGTTAACCTAATTGCAATAAATTGTAGGGGTGAAATATAGTAATAGGACTTACATTGTTTATATTTTTTTAATTTATTCATTATTTTCCATGTTTATAATTCAAACTTGCTATACTTCTGTCTTTAATATTTTAAACAATGTCATTAACAAATTATTCTAATAATTCCAATAATTCGCTTCCATGAGAACAAGATTGGATTTATTAAAATCTAATATTTTGGACTTGATCTGACCCCAAATATAACACAGCATTCTTCATTGTGTAAGGTTTTTGAATGCAGCTCAGAATCTAATAAGTCCAATGAAACTCTGAAGATGAGGCTACGGATTGTCAGCTTTTATTTCTGCAGAAAGCAAAAGACTGGATGACCCTTTTGGTCTCCCACCTTAACAGAGAAAGCAGAGAGAGAAAAATGGGCATGCACCCAAAACTTTTCCAAACATCTTATAGCTCACACAGCTTGCACAGAATGTGATTGCTATAGAAGCATAATTTGATATCACACAAATTTCATGATTTTTCTCACCGCTCTGAAAACAATAGATTTTAGAAGGGAAAAGACATCCATTTTCTAGCTTATAACGCAGAGCTTTGTTAGGGAATGCTGAACACACATTTGAAGTTACAAGCAACGCTACTTGGCAGAATCCACATTTTACTTTTCACAAGAAGTTACTTTGCTAGGTTAAGCTTGGCAATTCGCCTCGAAGTTTAATCTATGCAAGTTGGCATGTTAGCTTATAATGGAGCTTCTCTCAACAGCAACTTTAAAAAAAGTGAATTATGTAGGTTGCACTCTGTTTATGCTCTAAACCAGTGATGGCAAACCTTTTAGAGACCGAATGCCCAAAATGCAACCCAAAACCCACTTATTTATTTCCGAGTGCCCTCATGGCAATTTAACCTGAATAACGAGGTTTTAGTTAAGAAAAAGAACTCATATGTGATTAATGTCTTTTTCCTTCCTTCTTCATTCCTCCTTCCCCTCTTTCCTTCTTTTTGCTTCCTTGCTCTTTTTCCCTCTTTCCTTCTTTTTCTTTCTCTTTCCTGTCCCTTCTTGGATGCTCCAATGCAAAAGGGGAAACCTTCCTTGCCTTGTGATCGAATGCCACTTTTGCTAGTAGTTTGTGGCCACTGAAAAGACTGACAACAAACCAGGCTCAGTTTATTCCATGCTTGCATTTCATGGGGACAGACTCCAGGACAGGCAAACTGTCAAAATGATGGCTCTGGGAGTTGATCAGAGCTCCTCTGTTTTTGATGGGCAACAGTTTCAGCCTTTAAGAACAGAGCTAAGTTAGTTGCTTTTCTATGAATCCACCATGATCCTTCCAAGAGCTCTTCTGTAGGGACCCTGCCATGGTCTTCCTCAGACTGGAGATAGAGCAAAGGAAACTCTTTCCCCCCACTTGCTTTGTCCTGTTTTTCCCATTGGAAAGGGCTGTTTGCAACCCACAAGGAGGGGATCCTTTCCTAAGAGCTCCCGGTTCAAGGATACCAATGTGCCCCTGAGGAATCTGAGGGTGGGGAAGGCCATGGGGGTCCTGGTGATAGAAGAGACCCTCAAGGCCTCCCCAACCCACCAAGATCCCTCCTCCTTCTCCCTCCCTTCCTGCAACAAGGACTCACTTTGCAAGCCTCTCTCTCCTCTCTTGTTTCTTGGCTTCTTGTCTCCTGGAGCATCTTCCAAGTAAATGGGGCCAGAGAGAGACAGCCAGGGTAAGAGTGAGATCCAATTGTGTATATGTGTGTGTGTGTGTGTTTGTGTGTGTGAGGGCACCCAAACTGCTGCCAATGGTGTAGGCGACACCTGAGCAAAGAGGCAGGGTGTGTTGTTACATTCTTCCCCATTCAAGCAGGGCCTCTTATTTCCCCCCAGCACAGTCGGAGCATGGAGGCTGCTGTCCCCTAAGCACCATGGTTGCCCACTCCCCAGCCAGCCTCACTTGGCCTGCTCTCTGCTGGCTCCTGCAAAAATTCTCCTACTCCTCTTCTTTGTGTGGTTGTCCTGCTCGCCCAAGTGGCAGAGGGCTCTACAGGACATGCTCTCATTTCTGCCCTGGGGCAGCAAAGTCCAAAAGCCCCCCCCCCTCCCCAGTGCTTCCTCGCTCTGTTTTCCTTCTTTGCTTCCAGGTTGGTGCTGGAGGATTTCCAGGGTCAAAATGGGGTGTGGAAAGCACAGGTTTCTCCCCCCAGTTTTGACCCTGGAAAGCCTCCTACACCAACCTGGAAGCAAAAATAAAAAATGAAACCCTTGCAACTGCTGAAGGAGGCCTCCAACTCAGCAAGGAAGCACTGGGGTGGGGGAGGAGGTCTAGGCCATTCACACTCAATTCACACCCACCGGAGTTTTCTGCACAATTCTAGTGCCCCCCCACCCCTACGCACTGCATTCTCCTGGGCATAGGCCCGAAAACCAGCTGGTCGGCAGGAGGGGGGCCTGCATGTGGATGTTAGTGGAGCTGAGCTGGGGCGGCTGGGAGAGAGGGCTCTGCGTGCCTCAGTTTCCCCATCAGGACTCTAATCCTTTCAATTCATTTTTCAGATCAATCATGTAAGTGCTTCGGAGGTTCTGAGTGATAAAAGTCAATTCCCCTTTTTCCACCATATTTTCCCCAAAGAAGGGATCCAGTACCCAGCAATTGTCCAGCTGCTCCTCCATTTCAGATGGACCCTGATTGGCCTCTTTGCTTCAGACACAGAGAATGGAGAGAATTTCATGAGGATTTTCACTCCTATGCTTGTCAGGAATGGAATTTGTGTGGTTATATCACAACTGTTCTCAAAGACTGGATATACTGCATACCTCAGGGATTCCCTCTCTAAGTGGAGACAAGTCAACGTCTTTGTTCACTTCTTGCAATTTGAGCCCATTTGGGAGAGAATTCTTCCTTTCCATTTAACATTTATGCGTCTCCCAGGACCCATTGAAGGGAAAGTCTGGATCCGCACAAATTTTGCAGAGTATGAAATAAACAAAGGCAGACTTCTCAAATACATCCATAGTATTTGGAACGTTCGTTATCAGGGAAAAGAAAGGCCAAGAGATTCTGCCCTTGAACCCCTTTTCTTTGTGGAAGAAAAGTTTCAAGATCATAATTTCCGTTGTTCTCTTTCAAAGAATGTCTTTTCTGTCAAAGGCCGCAGAAGATGCACCCAGAAAGCTTCACTGGAGACCCAAAGGAAAAGGAACAGAAGAAGGGTCCAAAATACCTACCACCATTACAGCCTCATGAAGACTCTGGCCCAGGCCTTGAATGCCGCCTATTCCTCCAGATTGAGGAGGGGAAGGAAAGAGGGAGAAAATATCGTGGGGTCTCCAAGGCTGCAGCCGTGGCAGGTATGGGGGTCCTGATATGGATCCATTAATCTTAGATCCTTTGGAGAAGGAATCCAGAGAAGAAGGAGGTGAACCTTCTCAACAGATCTGGCCAATTTAATTACTCAGGGGATTAATGGTTCCAAAGAGTAGCTACAATCACAGTGTTTATATATTATAAATATTGCTAATTTGAAAATGCTGTATTCTTTTTTTAATAAATCCCCTTATTTGTGGGTTTGTGATGAGCCTGGTGGAATTCTACCTTTCTTCCATCCCCATTGCAGTGGGGGGCAATTTGGGCCCACCCCCCATCCCAAGGCAAGGCCCACCAACCACAGTTAGACTGAATAAGACAGAGGTTGCTCCCTCCACCGGCTCCACCAAAGATCCCCTTCATCCTTTTGGAGTCCGTCCGCTTTGTCATCCGGGAAACAACTGAGCCAAACTGCTCCTGTCCAGCGGTCTCCCCCAACTCCCCTTGCCCCACTGTTAAGGCAACCGATGGTGGGCAACCGGAGCCGACTGGGCACAAAGCTGGGTTGACAATGAGCCTCTGAGGTCTCCCTCCTGCCTGCTTGCCCAGCACTTACTCAGAGACCTCCTCCCCACCCCCCGCCTGGGCACAGTCACTCAGCAGTTCTTTCTTCTTCTGTTTCCAAATTAAGCCCCAGTTGGTTGGTTGGTTGGTTAAAGAGTGGTTGGATCCTAAAGCTCCATCACTGGAGGCTTTTAAGAGGGAGAACTTTTCGGCTGCCAGCTAGCAAACAAAGATCTCAGTCATCACCAGAGCTGCTTTGGCTCCTGCCGGCTGGGTGGACAAAAGGAGCAGGTGGCGGCTGTGGCCTCGGTCTGGTATGAGCTCCTGGCCTGGTCTGGGGATGTGGGGAGTGGTTCACCCGGGCAGCTGCTGTGACAGTAAGGCTGGCCAGGTCCCACCCCATGTGTTACTCCCCCTTCCCAGCTTTCGCCCATGCCTTTATGCTGTTTTCGGGTGTGCAACACGCAGGAGATCCTGGCTGCAGTTTACTCGTGAGCAACATTAGCCAGGAGAGGCAGGGAGAAAGGCCAATGGGGCCCAGGAGTAAACTGAGGCTCCTAAGTGGGATTGAGCCAGGGGTGGGTTCTGGCTGCCTCTACTGATGGTTGCTCTGCACATGTGCAGAAGGCAAGAACAATATGGCCGAGAGAACCGGTTCAGGGGTGTAGCCAGGCTGGGTTGTTGCAGGTTCCAGTGATCCAGGCCACCAAGTTACTACCGGTTGAGCCGAACTGGTCCACACAGGTAGGGACCCACCTCTGATCTGGAGGTGTTTTCCATCAGGATTACAAGGAAGAAGATTAGCCTGAGAGATTTCTTCTTGATCAACCCAGGCTTTCTGGGAATCACCCTGTTGTTTTCAAAGAGTTTATGGATCATCTTTTTTTCTCTGTTCATTTTATTTGTCATCTGCTCTAGAATGTTCCCTATAATTGACCAACTGGGTTGATTATATTTTCTCTATATTTTGATGAACTTTTCTCCAACTTCTTCATTCACTTATGAAGATAATGGCAGTATTTGTATTCTATTTAACCATATTTGGTGATTAGAGAATTGTAGAAGAAAGATTCAATGTGGGATAAAAAACAAAGTTTTCTGTTTTTCAAATTCCTGGATGTTCCCCTTCTAGTTTCATCCCTTTCTGGAGAAGAACGAATATTGGAATATCTCTGACTTAAACCTGTACTTGGACCAAAATGGAGAGATAAAAGCAGATCTGTTCATTGACACCTTCTTGGTTCTCCCCAAGGAGGTTCTCATCAAAGGGACTCTGGCGCTTTTTCAAAGACAGAGACTTTCTATCATACAAGAGGCTCTTTCACAGCTCAAGTTGCTCAATAAGGTGGGAGAAATTTTGGTGTCTCTTCTCTGTTTGCCAAAGCCTGAGGTCCCATTTCAAGTGGGCAAAGCCTGTAGCCGTGATGGGGAACCTATGGCACGCGTGTCAGAAGTGGCACACAGAACCATCTCTCCTGGCACGCGGAGCCATCACCAGTTGCTCTTCCGGGTTCAGGCGTGGCAGTCAGCTGGTCTTCACACGCACTGGAGTGCCAGAAAGTGGAAGAGGAGCCACCTGGTGCGCATGCACACACCAGGAAAATGATCTTTGTTTCCAGTGCGCACGTGCGCATGAGTCACTTAGGGTTTTGGTTTCTGGCGTGCATGCATGCGCAAAAACCATCAACCCAAAGGCAGAGAGAGGAGATCCTGGCCGTGGCTTCTTAGCAGAGCAGAGCTGTGGTCAGGGCTTCCCTCCCTCCCGACCTGAGGGGGTTCCTTGCGTGTTCCCAGCCCTCCAGCCCACGGCTCATCTGCGGTCCCAAGTACCTGGCCAGTTCAGGTGCCCCAGAAGAGCAACAGCAGTGGCAGCCACAACTCCCACGCTAGCCAGAAGGGGCACAGGGGCAGCCACTGGGGGGGGGGGTGCGTTGCCAAGGGCAAGCCAGGGCTTCCCTCCCTCCCCACCTGAGAAGGGCTACTTGCATGGCCCAAGCCCTCCAGCCCATGACACTGATGTGGATCGGTGGTCTGGAGTGCCTGGCCGGCTCAGGCGCCCCAGAAAAGCCAGCTGGCCCCCGCACAGCCCCAGAAGAGCAGCAGCCACAGGGGGAAGGGGAGGAGCGACCGGGCAGCCACCGCAACTGTGGGTAGCTCACCTCCTGGCCAGCAGCTCCTCTTCCAGCATCTGGGGTATATTCAAGGGTAACAGGCGTGTTTGATGGAGGCGGGGAGGGAATATAAATGTTGTGAAAGAAAGTATGTCCCCCTCACTCAGCCACGCCCCTCCTCATCTTCCTCCCGCCCCCACCCTTCCCGCAGCCCCCAACTCCCCACTGATTCCCCTGCCCTTCATTTTGCATTGCAGTTCTGCTCTTCTTGCGCTTTTGTCTTCTCCAAGGTTTAAATTACACAGCAGGGCAGTTCCCCCCCCCCATAAATTTTAGATTATGTGGAATGCTCCTGTCCTCCCCTCCCCCCATAGGCTGGTCCTGCTGGGTCCTTCCTCCATGGGGACCATCAGACACACATCCAGCAGCCCCCATCTCCACAGCTCCTCACACATGGAGACTTGGATGAAGTGGGGGGAGTGGGGGGACTGTGCTGGCTTGTTCCAAGGCTGGGAAGGGATTCCGGTTTTCCAGTGGAGGGAGGGGGCATTTCCCACCCAACTTTCTCTCCCTGTCCAGGACTGCAGAACCGGATCCTCAGTGGGGACGTCCTGCCACCCTGACGGGGAAGCATGAGGACCCCCAAAATCTGGAACTGGCGCATGCGTACCAGGCAGGTGGTCTTTGTCCGCACATGCGTACCAGAAACTGGTGGACAACATGCCTGCTGCACATGTGGGGCCAAAAATGTTTGTGTGTGCTCCTGGTACCCAAAAGTGTTTCAGAAATGGCACGCAGAACCATATCTCCTGGCACGCAGAGCCATCACTAGTTGCTCTTCCGGGTTCGGATGGGAGGTGCATCCCCTCCTCTCTCTCTCTCTCTCTATCACACACACACACACACCAACCCTGGGGACTCTTCTAGTCTTATTGGGGGGAAGCTTCCTATAAATGCTCCACTTGGGGGGATTTGGGAAGGGGGGAGACTGAGAGGGAGGGGAGGGGTGGGGACAGCCCAGTTGGGGTCTCTGCAGTGACCCCCTCTGCCAGACCCCACAGGGGAACCTCTGAGGGGCTTTCTTGTAGAGCCAGCAGTGCCCGCCTTCCGCCTGAGCAACAACTGAAAATGTCAACTTGCCATCTGGAGAGAGAGAGGGAGGGGTTGGGAGGGGAAGCTCAGGGGCTGCTGGGCTGGAGACAAGAGCTTGCCCATCACTGCCCCCCTGCCAGCGTCTCTCAGGCGGGACTTGGGGGGGCACCACCCCCTGTTCCTCTTGCCCTCCAAGTCAGCTGCCAGGATAAATGCTGCTCCCCCTTCCTCCAGATTCCCTCAAAGGCTGGGGACCCCTTGGATTCTCTGGCTTGGACGCCCCCTGCCAGACTTTGCCCCCTCCCCAATGCCCTTGCTCTGCCTTAAACCCCCCTGGCTTTCCCCCCCTCCTCACTGCTGTGCAACCCCTCCACAAACATGCGTGTATCTCACTCCAATCCGAGCCATTGCAGGGCTTTGAGGGGAAGGCAGCCAAATGGCTTGGAGTGTATTGAAGGGTAACAGGCGTGTTTGATGGAGGGGGGAGGGAACATAAATGGTGTAAAAGAAAATATGTCCCCCTCACTCAGCCACGCCCTTCCCCTTCTTCCTCCCACCTCCCACCCTTCCTGCAGCCTCCAGCTCCCCACTGATTTCCCTGCCCATTTTGCATTGCAGTTCTGCTCTTGTTGCGCCTTTGTCTTCTCCAAGGTTTAAATTATCAGCAGGGCAGTTTCTCTCCCCCCATTTTAGATTTATGTGGAATGCTCCTGTCCTCCCCTCCCCCCATAGGCTGCTCCTTCTGGGTCCTTCCTCCAGGCAACCGCTCCACAAACACGTGTGTATCTCACTCCAATCCGAGCCATTGCAGGGCTTTGAGGGGAAGGCAGCCAAATGGCTTGGAGTGTATTGAAGGGTAACAGGCGTGTTTGATGGAGGGGGGGAGGTAATATCAATGAGTCCCCCTCACTCAGCCACGCCCTTCCCCTTCTTCCTCCTGCCCCCACCCTTCCCACAGCCCCCAGCTCCCCACTGATTCCCCTGCCCTTCATTTTGCATTGCAGTTCTGCTCTTGTGGCGCCTTTGTCTTCTCCAAGGCTTAAATGACACAGCAGGGCAATTTTCTCTCCCCCCCCCAATTTTAGATTACATTGAACGCTCCTGTCCTCCATACCCCCCATAGGCTGGTCCTGCTGGGTCCTTCGTCCAGGAAGACCATCAGAGCCGCATCCACCAGCCCCCATCTCCACAGCTCCTCCCACACATAGCTGGTGTGCATGGGATGCCAGATGATCACCTAGTTTTCAGTGCGTGTGCACGCTCACACCTATATTGGCGCAGTGGTGCCAAGAAGGTGCCAAGAAGGTTCGCCAACACTGCTCTAGACTATTAAGTAGAAAAGTCCTTTATTGCAACATTAAATGCCAAAAGCAAAAGGGAGGAAGTAAATGGAGAATCTGCCAGTTGTTCTACCTCCTGCATCTGTTTAGAAGGAGTCAGAGGTTTCCTATCTACCTCAATGAAGACCAGAGGCTCCTTGTCTCCATCCATTTCTCCCTCCGTTTTCCATGGAGGGAGAGTCCTAACATCTTTTCTTTGGCCTTCCTTGTTCTTCTGCTTAGTCCCTGCCTCAGTCCAGATGTGTGGAAAGTTGTCATCCTGGATTTGTCAAGAGGGCTCGAGAAGGAGAGCCAGTCTGCTGCTATGACTGCGTTCCTTGTCCGGAGGGGACCTTCTCCACTCAGGAAGGTGGGTCACCCTGAGGAAAATAGGAGGCTTTGTGGAACTGGATCCACCCAAAAGATTTCCATGAAAGTGCAAGTTAAATGATAGATCGAAGCTCACCTGGTTTTTCACATTTATTTTTAATCTGCAGAATTTCTTATCCAAAAGGAAGTAAATCAAAAAGACTTTGAAGGAGGGGCTGGGAAGAGATGGGAGGAGGGGGTGGCAGACTGAGCAAGCTTTACTAACAGCAGAGGAAATCTCTCTCCTGCTTCTTAGTTTGGACTTGTGCTGCTAAGTTCACCTTTCTAGGAACACCTGAGTTCTTTGGAACTGGATGAATTGTGTGAGGTCCACCTTCTGAAAGACCTTGCAATTCACTGTATATTGGATCCTCCCCTTGAGCATCACTGAGAAGGAGTCACTGGTCCATAATATGGTGCTCTGGATAGTTATGGTGGGGAAACTCACTACACAAATATTCTGCCAGTCATGTAGATCAATCAATTAGTCAGAAGGGAGCTAAAAGGGACCTCAGAGGTCTTCTAGTCCTACTCTCTGCCCAAGCAGGAGACCCAATATCATTTCAGACAAGTGACTGTCTAGTCTCTTCTTAAAGCCTCCAATGTTGAAGAAGCCCAAATCTTGCGAATCAAGCTGTTCCACTGGTTAATTGTTCTTACTATTAGGAAGTTTCTCCTTAATTCCAGGTGGCTTCCAGATGTTACAAGATACTTTAGGTATCCTCCAAGCATAGAATATTAACTGCCATGTGGCAAGACTCAGGATGTTTGCCTAAAAAGATTGTATGATTCATTATTAATCTCTAATAATGTAGCTTCGAATTGCATTACACCAGAGATAATTAACACACTAGGACTGGGATGGCGAACCTATGGCGCGTGTGTCACAGGTGGCACATGGAGCCATTTGTCAGGGCATGCAAAGTGTTGCCCTGTTAGCTGCCCAGCACACATGCGCTTGCTGTCCAGCTGAGTTCAGCCTTTCTTAAAGCCATTTCTCGCCCTCCCCAGGCTCCAGAGGGTTTATAGGAGCCAGGGAGGGCAAAAAGAAACCCCCCCCAGGAGACCCTCCAGAGGCTTTAGGAGATTCCCTGAAGACTCCAGAGTGCAAATAAACAGCCCTATGGGCAAAAAGGAAGTTAAGGAACAGATTTCCGGTTTGCTTGGAGGGTCAATTTAAGCCCTCCAGAGGCTTCAAGGACCATCAGGAGGCTTCCCTAAAGCCTCCAGAGGACTGAAAACCACCGTATGAGCAATGCAGAAGTGACTTCCAGTTTGCTCATAGGGTCCTTAGTTCCTCCGGAGGGCCTCTGGAGCCTGGGGAGGGCGAAAAAAGCATGGAAAAATGGGGGGGGGGAAGTGCCTCTCATGTGTGCATGCACCCTGGGGAGGATCGCATGTTGCATTATGGGTGCGGCATGCCCATGCATGACCCCCCTTCCTTTTCCCCCCAATGGCACACAAGCCAAAAAAGATTCACCATCGCTGCCTTAGGATTTCCCTCCATAGGACGATACAAAGAAAGTCTTTCTTGTAAGACAAAAGGACAGAATATTTTTAAAAATTGCTTTTTGGTTTTTTAGATGCAGGAAAATGCACCAAGTGTCCAGATGATAAATATCCAAATGAGAAGAGAGTCCAATGTATCCCCAAAATTATAACCTTCCTGTCTTATGAAGAACTTCTGGGCATCATCCTGGTCTCTTCTGCCCTACTATTGTTTTTAATCACAGGCCTTGTTTTAATCATCTTCACTAAATACCGAGAAACTCCCCTTGTCAAAGCCAACAACCGGGACCTCTCCTACATCCTCCTGGTCTCCCTCCTGCTTTGCTTCTTGTCTTCTTCTCTCTTCATTGGTCAACCAAGGAAAGCCACCTGCCTTCTCCGACAAACGGTCTTCAGCATCATCTTCTCAGTGGCCGTTTCTTCTCTCTTGGCCAAAACCATCACGGTGGTGCTGGCTTTCCTGGCCACAAAACCAGGAAACCGAGCAAAGAGATGGTTGGGGAAGAGCTTGGCCAACTCCATCATCCTCTCTTGTTCTGCTGTCCAAATTATCATCTGCTCCATCTGGCTGGGAGCTTCTCCCCCCTTCCCTGACTCTGACCTCCACTCCCAGCCTGGAGAGATCATCCTGCAATGCAATGAAGGGGCCGTTGTCATGTTCTACGTCACCCTCAGCTACATGGGCTTCCTGGCTGCCATCTGCTTCACGGTGGCTTTCCTGGCCAGGAATCTGCCTGGGGCCTTCAACGAAGCCAAGCTGATCACCTTCAGCATGCTGGTCTTCTGCAGCGTCTGGGTGACTTTTGTGCCCACCTACCTGAGCACCAAAGGGAAATACATGGTGGCTGTCCAGGTCTTCTCCATCCTGGCCTCCAGTGCTGGTCTGCTGGGCTGCATCTTCATCCCCAAGGGCTACATTATCCTTCTGAGGCCAGATCTGAACACAAAGGAGCATCTCACAGCCAGAACAAATGTAAAAACATGAGAAAAAACACCATGAGTTTAAAGAATTGTAAAGCTTCCTTTTGTTTGAAAGAACACTTTATTTTAACTTACAGATATAATGCAGGAGTCAAGGAATAATATATTTATATGTTTTGAAATGGGAAATGCTTGAATTGTATTGGATTTCCCTATTAATCCAATGAATCCAGCTAAAGAGAACTCTGTGAAAGTCATTCAGAGGAATTTAACATTCAGAAACTTCCAAGATCCAGAAGCATATGGAAAATAATCTGAGCAATTATTCTTACTGACAGGGCGTGAAAGTATAGAGGTGTGTGTGAGAGAGGGGGGGAGAGAGAAGGAGGGAGGGAGGGAGGGAGAGAGAGAGAGAGAGAGAGAAGGAAAAGAGGTAAGATGGAAGCTGCAGGATCCATACTCCAAGAGTTGTAGGATAATCTTCATCAGAACCCTCCACACCAAGGGTGTGTGTGTGTGTCTCCTCAAGGCTCCCTCCGTTACAGACCCCCATCAGCATCCCTTTCCCACAGCTGCCCCTCCCTTGGGAAAGAGGCTTTTTGTACCAGATCCTTCTCCCCTCCCCCCTCCCCTTATTGGGTGTTAAGGACCCCTCAGGCAGCCGATTCTTCCCACTAATACAATTCTCCCCAGCCTTCAGGGCTGCAACCTCAGCAAAGGGCGAACTGCGAAGTGAAATCCCCGAGGATTCCGGGGTCCGACACTGGTGAATCCTTCGCCCTGAAGAACCCCTTCTCCGCCGCCCTCCTTGCCTGCCCGGCTGGCCTCCTCTTGCGGGGAGACATCAGATGAAGCTGCCACTTAGAAGCCCCACTTCAGCTCCAGCCCCTCGGAGAGCTCCAGCCCGCCCGGGGCATTTCTCCCGCTGTCGGCCCTGTCCCTCGGGCAGCCTCTTCGCCGGGGCTCCCGCAGCCTCTGAGCTCTGAAGGCGCCAGGAGGGAAGAGGCGCAGAGCCGCCCGGTTAGCCCTCCGTCTCTGCAGCCAAGCTGGGAGGAAGGTGATGCAGGCGCCCGTCGGCTCCGCTGCTTCCTCGCCCGCTGCGCTCCCGGCTTCCCAGAGAGGCTCTCGGCCAGCCCCGAGGGTGTGTGTGTGTGTGTGTGTGTGTGTGTGTGTTCTGGGGGGCCAGGGCAGCGGGAGGGGGCGGGCAGGGGGGGGTTCAGGTCGAGAGGCCAGAAAGTGAAAGCGATAAAATAGAGGAAGTAGAGAAAAGAGAAGGGGGGAAGGAAGCCCCTCCCTTTCTTCACCGGCTTCCAAAGGTCCACCGAGCAAGGGGGGAGGGGCTTCTGCCAGGTCTGGGGGTCCCTCTTGAGTCTAAATGGACCAGAAAAGCAGTGACGTCACCCATCCACCTGCCTATCAGCCAAGCGGCAGCACCTGGTCTCCCCTCCCCCAGGAGATGGGGCCCTTCTGGCGGGGGCTGCGGAAAGGCTCCTCCCTGGGCTGAGCTCCCTTGCCCAGCCTCCTCTTGGCGGCTCCCTCCGGAGGGAGATCCGCTCTCTTCCTTTCTCTTCGGGTCTTCGGGGCCCCCATTTCCACAGGCGGGGGATCCAGGCCGTCTCTGTCGGGGACCCCAGAGGAACTGAGGCCCAGAATCCATTTCACTCCAGGGCTTCTGCGCTGGGTGTGGAGGCCGCTCAGGTCATCATCAGAGGAGACTCCTGGGGGGTTTTCCTCCCCGGGCAGAGCCAGACCTTCTGGGAAGCCTCGACACCCACCTGCCTGGAGCTTCCGTGGGGGAGGAGGGGCTGCTCACCCTCCCTGGGCTGAGTCTGCCTGAGGAGGCCTAGTGGTCAAAGAAGAGCAATAGCCCTTAGATTTATATAGGGCTCCACAGCCTCTCTGAGCGGTTGACAGAGTCAGCCTCTTGCCCACAGCAATCCGGGTCCTCCTTTCACCCACTTGGGAAGGAAGGAAGGCTGAGCCAACCTTCAGCCTGGTGGGATTTGAACTGCTGAATTGCAGTCAGTCAGCAGAAGGCGCCTGCAGTCCTTCACTCTAACCACTGCACCACCATGGCTCAGTAGCCTAGAAACAGAGAGATTCAGGGTTCGAATCCCACCTTCTGCATGGAAGTCGCCGGGGGGCCTCTGCGCCAATTGCTGGTCCCAGAAGTTCCCTGTCAGCCTTTGTGCAGCTGTGATGAAGACACAACCCTCCACACTGAGGTGGATTCAGAAGAGCCATGAGTGGATCCCGCTGTCTTCGCTTCTCTGGATCTGGATCTCCCCAAATCCGGACTGGAGGTTTCCCTCTGGGAGAGGATCGAGAAGGAGGGAAGGAGCCACCCAGACGGGGCTTCCTTTGCCCAAAGGCAGGTGATGAGCCCTTGGGAGAGGATCTGCAGCCCCCGTTTCCATCGCCCCTTTGACCTCCCACCCACAGAGGATCCCCCACGCTGTGCTGTCACTCAACTCCCCCTACCCGTCATTTTCCCAAGCTCCATATTTGGGGCCTAGGGAAACGTGGGAGGCGGCTCCCTCCAGGGCTTACAGGGTGCCTGGAGGCTGCGAAGGTCCGGATGGGGAAGAACCCACCCAACCCCAACAAAAGACGCCTGTCGGCCCACCTGGATCTGGAAAGGCTTTGCCTCCTACCTCTTCCCCCGAGGGAGACGAACCCTCACCTTCCCCAGACGTTGCTGCCCAAAGTCACTCTGAACCCCAGGCGACTCTGCCAGCCATTTCATTCTTGGCAAAGGGCAGCCCTGCCTCAGTGGCCCCTTCCTCACTATCTGCAAAGGGGGAGTGAACACAAGGGGAGATGGGAATGGGAGGCTCAAAGGGTCCAGAAGGAAACCAGAGTTTGGGAAGCAGAGTTTGGGAAGATGAATAATGACAGAGTTGGAAGGGACCTTGGAGGTCATCTAGTCCAACCCCCACCAAGCAAGAGACACGTTCTTGACAAATGGCAGTCCAGTCTTGAAAGTTTCCAGGGGAGAAGCTCCCACAACTTCTGTTTCTTTGATTGATGGTTCTCATTGTCAGAGATTTTCTCCTTATTTCCAGGTTGAATCTCTCCTCCTTCAGTTTCCATCCATGATTCCTTGTCTGGCCTTCGGGTGCTTTGGGAAATAGCTTCCTCCTCTCTGGGGCCCCTCAAGTATCGGATGATCTGCTCTCCTGTCTCCCCTGGTCCTTCCCTTCCTTAGACTAGCCCAGTTCCTGTAATCTTTCCTATGTTTTAGCCAGGTTGAATCTCTCCTTGATCCATTTCCATCCCTTATTCTTTGCCTGGAATACGAGGAGGATCCAGAGAGGAAAATAAAATAAAATTAAAACAGGATTCCAATATGTCTCTTACTCCTCCCCTTGCCCTTTATTTGTAGCCCTGTGCCATTTTACGAAGGTCTTCCTTGTTTCATCACATTGTTAGAACTTGTTTCTTTAAGGGGGGGAATTGTTGGGAGATGAGAAAATGCGGGGGGGGGGAGAGAAGGGGGCAACTGACTGGCACTGGAAGGCTGCGGTTGTCCTCTGCAGGTGAGAGGTTGAAGGGGCCACCGCAGGGGAAGGCTGCCTGCTCAGGCTCCTCTCCAAAGAGGGGTGGGGGCTTTGGGCGGGGGGGGGGCAATGGCTTCAAGGTCGGAGGGGGAGGTGGGCTGGGGGTGGCTGGTGGGCCTTGTTCCGGCTCCCCCAGGGGCGAGGCAGTGGGACAGGCCAGGGAAGGGAAGGGCTGGGCAAGGAGGGGGGGGCAGAGAGGCACAGCTGCCCAAGGGGCGTTTTGTGTCCGGGGAGAGGAAGGCTGTGTGCTGGGAGGGGGCTGGGCAATAGGAAGCAGCGGCTGCAGAGTTCAAGGGGCCAAAGAACCGTTTTACGACCTTTATCATATCTAGATTGTATTTGCACAAATGAATACCAACCAAATGAATACCTTGATATCTGTGTGTGTGTAACCAAATGAAATTCAATGGTGAAAACAAAAAATCTCCATTTAGGCAAGGAAAACCAAAGGCCCAGGTACAGTACAGGTGCTACCTGGCTTCATAGCAGGAACTGTGAGAGGGATCTTGGAGTCCTAGTGGACGACCGTTTAAATAGGAGCCAGTCATGGGCAGCAGCTACCAAAAAAGCCAACCCAGTTCTAGGCTACATCAACAGAGGGAGAGAATCCAGATCACGTGGAGGGTTGGTACCACTTTATCAGGCCTTGGGAAGGCCACCCTGGGAATAAGGCATCCAGTTTTGGTTGCCACAATGTAGAAAAGATGTGGAGACTCTAGAAAGAGGGCAGAGAAGAGCAACCAAGAGGATGAGGGGACAGGAAGCTAAAAACATATGAAGAACGGTTGCAGGAACTCAGTAGGTCTCCTTGAATGAAGAGAAGGACCAGGGGACACAAGATAGCAGTGTTTCCATATCTCAGGGGTTGCCCCAAAGAAGAGGGAGTTCAGCTATTCACCAAAGCAACTCAGGGTAGAACAAGAAGCCATGGGTGGGAACGAATCAAGGAGAGAAGCACCTTAGAACTGAGGAGGAATGTCCGAAATGTTAAAAATGTGGAACTTCCCTCCCCTTCAGGCTCCTCAGCAGTCCCCCCCCCCCCTCTGGTGTTTCCAAAGTCTGGAAAAGATGAGAAAGAAAAACAGGTGTGAATATACTTATATCTCTTCCCCCTCCACTCCCCCCACCCTCCCACTGGGCTTCTGCATTTCCTACGATGACCTGCTCAGTAAAGGACATCAAAACCTTCCCCAGAAGATTCCCATTGCTTACCTGGGGGAGGGGGGGTGTTGGACCTCTGCGCAGGACACCCTGGCTCTATTGGGGGCAAGAGCCCCTTCCCGGGATGTTCTTGGCTGGAAAAGAAAGGAAGATGATGAGGACATTTGGGTCCCTCCAGCCCAGTTTACCCCAAAGAGCCACGTTTCCCTTCATGGCTCACCTCCTATCTAGTCTTGGAGGTCACCTACCTCAGGGAGTCCCCTTGGCCCAAGGGAGGGCTGGGTCTCCAGAACCACTGGGGGGGAAAACAGGCAACTTTAAAAACACAAACTTATCTACCATCATCTTCCCTGCCAAATATTAGCTGCCAGCTGAGACTTCTGGCACCTAAACTCTACCCAATTGCTGCTAACACTAAGAAGATGATAATCGGATTGGATTTCATTGTCTCCTTCCTCTGTTGCTGCGCTTCAGGTGTTTCATGCTGTTAAGGAAGTTACCTGCCATTTTCGAACAATAACGGCAGGTAAATGAGCCAGGACAGCCCAGTCAATGTTTATGACATGTGCTGTGATGTCATAGCCTTTGATCCAGCTGGGGTGGGGATGCCAGGGGTTCCCCCTCCAGCAACTGTGGACCTTTCCATATGGAGGGTCCCAAAGGCTGAAAGAGAGACCCCGAGAGATCTCGGGCAAAGTCTGGGGAATAAAAAGGGGAAATGGGGGAAAGCCCCCCCAAAGGCTCCCAGGAGAACTGAGCCCAGAGAATGATCCTCAAAGGGCTAAATGACTTGGGGAGGGGGTGGAAGAGAGAGGGGGGTGTTTGAAGGAGGAGGGAAGAAAAGGAGGGAAGGAGGGAGAGGAGGAGGGAAGGAGAGAGGGAGGGGAAAAACAAATGGAAGGAAGGGAATGTTTAACTGGCTTCCTATCCAAGAACTAGGAAGGCTGCCCTAGTTTGTTGCAGACCCTAGAGAGGACCTTTCTCCAAGGTTGAAGGGATCAAGTGGGTCACTCAGCTCCCTCTCAATCCACCCTCTCCCCTCCTTCTGTTTTGCATCCTGGATCCTCTAGCCCTCTCCTCCCATCAAACAGACCGGCTTCACTTCATTCCCTCTGAGATTCCTTTGGGGAAGTGGGAGATTGGAGGCAGACGGGGCAGCTGGGAAGGAGAGATGCTGTCCGGTCCATAATCGATGGACACATCGGATTGCAAAGTCTTCTTGGTCCAGAGGTTTCCCAGCCAACTTTCCCAGCCGGCCTCTGACGATCCAAGTCGATGGGAGAAGCCGGACTCACTTAATGACGGTGGCCAAAGAGATTGTACACAGCTTATAAGCGCTATGCACTTAGACCTCAAAGCAATGTTGGAGACCCCACATGCCTGCGGTTGCTCCCTCTGGGAGGGGGTTTCCAAGGGTTTCCAGCAGGACCCCCGGATTCTGTCAGGGCTTCATTCCCGATGCCCTCTGTCTGGCAAGCTCTGGATTCCTTTTTCTCCCCACGTCCATCTAGACACCCGAACTAGACTGGGTTGTTTCCCTGGGTCATCTGATATAGGTGTGTGTGTGTGGGTAAACACATTATTTATTCACTTATTTAGTCCCATTTATGTCTTGTGTATTGGAGGTGGAAACTCTTTGAGAGCTCCAGGCAACAAAATTTCATTTGAATGGATGCTGATTAGTGCACATTTTAAAAGACAATAGTTATCCTATCCTATCCTCCATTCTCTTCTCTTCTTTCTCTCCTATCCTATCCTAAATTCTACTCTACTCTATTCTGTTCTGTTCTTCTATCCTCTCCTCTCATATATTATCCTATTTGAAATTCTACTCTATTCTATCCTAAATTCTATCCTATCCTATCCAATCCTAAATTCTATCTTATCCTATTCTAAAATCTATTCTAAATTCTATTCTATTCTATTTTCTATCCTATCCTATCCTAACCTATCCTATCCTAGCCTAGTCTATTCCTATTCCTATACCTATTTCTATTCTATTCTCCTTTTTACAATTTCATTGTAATTTTATTACATTATTATTACAATAACAATAAAGATTATTATTATCATTACAAGCTGAAGATGGATGCCTAGAAACGTAGTCATGGCAACGGGGTTTATTTTTCATTGGCTGAGAACTTTTGCTGCTCCTCCCAACGGCTTCTTTGGTCTGATCCACTCGGACAGGGGGATTCTGGGCAGGCAGAGAGTCATTGGAATGTACCAACTCTTGAAACTCTTAGGGGCCTTTCTGTGTTAACGGCCCTGATCTTCCAGAGGGAGCAGCCCAGAAAATGTGGCTCCGGTTGTCTCTGAGGCCTCCTCCTCTGGGATAGGAGAGGATAGGATAGGGGAGGAGAGGAGAGGAAAGAAGAGAAGAAGAAAGAAAAGAAAAGAGAAAGGAGAGATGGAAAGGGACCCTGGAGGTCTTCTAGTCCAGCCCCCTTCTCAAGCAGGAGAACCTCCATCCTCTCAGACAAGGGGCTCTCTGCTCTCTTCTTCATGGAAGGAGAGCCCACAACCTCTGGATGAGCAGCTCCCGTTTCTCCCCAGCTGCCTCCAGAACTCTGCAGAGGAGGCTGCGATCTTCTCCTTTCTCCCCCTGGAGCTGCATCTCCAGCCCCATAATCCTGTGAAAGAGGAAGACAAGAGAGACATTGGCCCCCTCCAGTCTCCCCCAAACCCCCAAACCCCTCCAACCTATTTAAAGGGAAAACTCCCTAAAAACCTCCCCGGATCATCCTCTCCCTTCCTTGTTAAGGGGTCTCCTTCTACCCTTTGCCCAAGTCAAGGCTGCTGCCAGGGAATGGCTCCCCTCCTCTCCTTCCTCTCCAGCTCCCTGCAGAGCTCTGGGGTGTTATTGACAAGAGGAGAGTTTTGCTTCAGGAGCTCCTCATTCCACTGTTTTGTGTGGTCGTAAATACGAGGACCAGAGAGAAATTGGCCCCTTGATTCTTTTTACTTGGAACTTTTTCTTCAATTGAGAAATATTAAAAATGCCTTTACGTACTGAAAATACCTTTCTGTGTGTGTTAATTCAGTGTTTGTGATTCCTATTAGCAAACAATCAGAAATCTCTCCTTGCAGGAAACTTTGCTGTAACCATTAATTGGGTTTTTTAGAAAGGCTCAGGAAAAGTGGGAAATCGGTACATTTTCCAGGAGAGTCTGAAGGGATTTGACTTAAGTATTAAGGTTAGCATCCCTATGCTTATAAGAGTTGGATTACTTAATGCTTTGTTTACTTCCGTATTTAGCAAAGAAAGTCTACACACCCCTGTTAAAATGCCACGTTTTGGAAATGCAAAATAAAAAACCAGACCAAGAGAAATCACTTCTGAGTGCTTCTTCCTTTCATATAATCTATAACAGGGATGGCTAACCTTCTTCTCCTCACGTGTCGAACCTGCGCCCACATCCATAAGGCTATGCGCCCTGCCCCATGCACATGCGCGCACCCCCCTGTGCTCCTCCCCACATGCATGGGACTCCCCCTTGCTCCCCCCATGTTCTCCCAGCTCATGCGCCCGACCCCCTAAGCCCTGCTTTGGGCCTAGCAGGCCTCCCTGAAGCCTCCCGAAACCAAAGACGGGGGTCAGGGGGTGGGTGGGGGCTGGCTATTGAGCACGTGGGGGTTTTCTGACATTTATTCAGCTGCCCCTTAGAGCAGAAGCCTTTGTCTCCATATCTCAGGTAGAAGGTTAGCCCCCCCCCCCACTCCTCTCCCAGAAGAATGAAATGTTTTAGGAAACATGAAAAAGGCAGAATATTATATTTTCCCTAAAGGAGAAACTCAACTCCCAGGATGGAAGCTCTTCCGCTGAGGAATGGGTCTCCCTGCCAGAAAATTACTCCCGGTTGCATCTCTCTTCCCTGAGCTTCTACCCGTTGCTTTTGCTCCTGCCTTTGGGGGCTTTGGGAAAGGAATCCTCCGGCTCTTCTGCGTGGGGCTCACTCCGATATTGGACGGTTGCAAACCTGTGTCTGCCATGGGCAGGCTCCCTTGCGGTCATAAGTGGAGGACCACCTGTGCAGTATTATCATGCTTTCTCTTTCATCCTTCCCACTGGAGGAGGGGAAGTTTTCCCCACTTTCTTCCATCCAAATGCAGCCAGACCAGTGGTGAGTTCTGGGCGGTATGGCTCGATACGGGCGTACTGGTGGTTGCTGGGAGCAGCAGCTACCATACCGGAATGGTGGGCCTTTCCTTAGTGCTTTTCGAGGCAAATGGGCCAATTGCACAGCGTATGGCGCCTGCATGTCCTTTGCCGAACAGCTGAGTGTCGCTGGACGGTGGCATGTACATGCGTGTGCATAGCGTGTTGAGGATGCCCAGTCTCATAGGGTCATTATAATAGGGTTCTTTGTGGAGTCAATGCCGTTTAATTATCTGCAGGGGGAAAAATCCCAACAAAGGTATTTGAGAAGTGGCTGCTTGAAAGGAATCATTGGAATCGAAGGAGAAAATTTCACCCGCAGGCAGAGCTGATTCCTGCCCTGAGCTGAGCAATCCAGCTGATGTATTAGGGCTGATTTTGTCAGAATCTCCATCAGAGCAGCTCTGGGACAGCTGTAGGGCTACAATCCCAAGTCAGAGGGGCCAAAACTGAGGGTGGGGGGTCCCCAAACCTCTCAACAATGGGAAGATGTCCTCAATAAGGTCAAAAAAGTCAAGATGGCTGGGGCAAATGGGATGGAAGACCCCTCTTCTTCTATATCCCTGGGATGAAGTGGCTGAAAAAGTCTACGTCTTTACTGCCATCTAGTCGTCATTTAGTTAAAAATGCTCAAAAAAGTTTTTAAAAAGTTCCAAGTCACAGCTGATTGTCTGAACTTTTAAAAAACTTTTTAAAACATTTTTTTTACTATTGGTTCAGGTGAACCAATAGCATTTTTACTACTAGTTCGGGCAAACCAGCCTGAACCGGTAGCATTTCACTCCTGCCTTGTAGTCCTTCTCTTCATTAGACTAGACCAGTGGTCGGCAAACCGCGGCTCGTGAGCCGCATGCGGCTTTTGGCCCCTTGAGTGCGGCTCTTCTTCCACCCTCGCCTAGGATGGGAATCCTGGGACCCGCCGGAGCAACCCTCCCTGCCGGCCGCCGATTCCCTCCCTTGCTCCCTGTGCGGGGCCTCCCCAGGCGGCATGCCAGCCACTCATCTACTTCCATGGGGTGCGGAGGCTCCGCAGGCAGGGGGAGGGAACCTGCGTCCAGAGGGACGCCATTTATTCCCACCCCACACCGAATCTTGGAAGTAGCGCGGGCTGGCGACCCTCTGGACGCCCGTGTCCCTCAATCTCCCTGGAAGTAGCCCGGCTCGCCAGCCCGCGCTGTTCCAGGGCTCGGGCTGGGGAGGAAGGGCGACCCTCTGGACGCCCGTTTCCCTCAATCTCCCTGGAAGTAGCCCGGCTCGCCAGCCCGCGCTGTTCCATGGCTCGGGGTGGGGAGGAACGGCGAGCCTCTGGACGCCCGTTCCCCTCAATCTCCCTGGAAGTAGCCCGGCTCGCCAGCCCGCGCTGTTCCAGGGCTCGGGATGGGGAGGAACGGCAAGCCTCTGGACGCCCGTTCCCCTCAATCTCCCTGGAAGTAGCCTGGCTCGCCAGCCCGCGCTGTTCCAGGGCTCGGGGTGGGGAGGAACGGCGAGCCTCTGGATGCCTGTGTCCCTCAATCTCCCTGGAAGTAGCCCGGCTCGCCAGCCCGCGCTGTTCCAGGGCTCGGGGTGGGGAGGAACGGCGAGCCTCTTGATGCCCGTTCCCCTCAATCTCCCTGGAAGTAGCCCGGCTCGCCAGCCCGCGCTGTTCCAGGGCTCGGGGTGGGGAGGAACGGCGAGCCTCTGGACGCCCGTGTCCCTCAATCTCCCTGGAAGTAGCCCGGCTCGCCAGCCCGCGCTGTTCCAGGGCTCGGGGTGGGGAGGAACGGCGAGCCTCTGGACGCCCGTTCCCCTCAATCTCCCTGGAAGTAGCCCGGCTCGCCAGCCCGCGCTGTTCCATGGCTCGGGGTGGGGAGGAACGGCGAGCCTCTGGACGCCCGTTCCCCTCAATCTCCCTGGAAGTAGCCCGGCTCGCCAGCCCGCGCTGTTCCAGGGCTCGGGGTGGGGAGGAACGGCGACCCTCTGGACCCTCTGGACCCTACTTCCAGGGAGATTGAGGGGAACAGGCTTCCAGAGGGTCGCCGTTCCTCCCCACCCCGAGTCCTGGAACAGCGCGGGCAGAGCCGGGCTACTTCCAGGGAGATTGAGGGGAACGGGCGTCCAGAGGCTCGCCGTTTCTCCCCACCTCGAGCCCTGGAACAGCGTGGGCTGGCGAGCCGGGCTACTTCCAGGGAGATTGAGGGGATGAGGGGAGATTGGGGGGATGGGGGGCAGACAGACAGACAGAGAAAGGCACAGACAAGGAGGATGGGGGGAATCAGAGAGTGACAGACACACACAGAGAGACAGGGAGAGGGAGGAAGGGAAAGATAGAGACACAGAATGAGTGATTAAGTGCTTGAATGAGACACACACACACACACACACACACAGAGTGACAGAGATGGGCAGACAAAGCAGATAGATAGAGAAAGAAAGAGAAAGAGAAAGAAAGAGAGAGAGAGAGGGGGCAAGAGAGACAGAGAGAGAGAAGGAGAGAAAGAGAAAGAGGGAGTGAGAGAAAGAGAGAGAGAGAAAGAGAGACAGAAAGAGACAGAGAGACAGAAAGAGAGAAACAGAGAGAAAGAGGGAAAGAGAGAGAGAGGGGGGGGAAAGAGAGAGAGAAAGAGGGAAAGAAAGAAAGAGAGAGAAAGAAAGAGAGAGAAAGAGAGACAGAAAGAAAGACAGAAAGAGAGAGAGAGAAAGAGAAAAAGAGAAAGAGGAAAATAGAGAGAGAGGGAGAAAGAGAGACAGAAAGAAAAAGAGATAGAAAGAGAGAGAGAAAGAGAGAAATGGAGAAAGAGAGAGAGAGGGAGAGAAAGATTGGGAGAGAGAAATGGAGAAAGAGAGAGAGAGGAAGAGAGGAAGAAAGAAAGAAAGAAAGAAATCAAGAAAGAAAGAAAGAAAGAACTTTTGACCACAATTGAGCCTAAAAGTTTGGTTACTAACCAAGACCATTGTTAAGTGAGTTTCACATTTTCCAAGTTGGCCACGCCCACCCAGTCACATGACCGCTGAGCCACTCCCACAAAACAGACCACACCTTCCGGCTCTCAAAAGAAATTTCAATCGTGGTATTGTTGATATTTGGCTCTCTTGACTAATGAGTTTGCCCACAACTGGACTAGACCTATGCAGTCCCTCAATCGATTATCATATGGTTTAGCCTCCAGCCCCCTGATCATCTCTGCTGCTCTTCTCTGCCCACCAAGGGAGTTGCCCTTAGCATTCGACCCTGAGGGGTTTACATGTTGGAGTAGCTGACAGTGGACCTCCCTCAACTGTTCTGACAGTCCTCTGAAGCATGTTTTCAATTGAGAATCCCTATTTGTTCTTTTAACAATAAAAGAAGATCTGCCAGGCAAAGTTATGGAATGGACTAAGGTTAAATCCAAGTTATTGGTAGACAGCCAGCTTAGGGACTGTGGCACCCTACACTTTGGCAATTGTAAAAAGACCACCATTACCCACAGACGTCTTTAGCAAGATTTATTGAGATGAAAGGGAAGGGAGTTACAAGAATTACAGTCATTCAACCGTTTTCCATTAGGAAACATTTGCTCTGACTTCCACATACTATCTAAATGGAATTAATTAATGTCTTATTTCAAATAAAAAGAAAATTTACAATTCTTTAACTATCATGCTGGTGTTGTGCTTCATGCTTTTACATTTGTTCTGGCTGTGAGATGCTCCTTTGTGTTCAGGTCTGGCCTCAGAAGGATAATGTAGCACTTGAGGATGAAGATGCAGCCCAGCAGACCAGCACTGGAGGCCAGGATGGAGAAGATCTGCACAGCCACCATGTATTTCCCTTTGGTGCTCAGATAGATGGCAGAAGCTGGGACAAATAATGGGAGCTCAATCCATTATGCAGCTCTATGGACCTTTATGATCAACAAGCTCAGCCACTGAGTCACCTTCATATATTCAACTGCCAGTAAAAGAGGAGAATTTGCAGGAAACAACATTTATAAACATAATCAGGAGGATGCATGTCAGATAGTTGTCCGAGGCCCCTTATGTCTTAGAGGTGCAAACTCCCCTGAAATTAAGCTAAAACCATCCTTGAAAAGGTCTGGAAAATTGCAAAGGCAAGAAAACCTGCCCCTGATGGCCATGTCTTACATTGCAGGTTGGGAAGAAAAATCACAATAAATAATATCAATAAAAATAATCAGGGAACAGAGCAAGATAAATCTGACATGGGATTGTATTCCGAGACAGCTGATTACTTTAGTGGCTGAAATGAGGTGCTATATCCCTTCAAATTAAATGAAAGCAGAGGCCATTAACGATACCAATAACAGACTGCCACCCCGTGGTCATTTATGGTATGGCAGGTGAGGACTGGTAATCACAAAAATTAATAGAAATAAAAATAATTTGGGTACAGATCTTGCGATGTCTGAGTGGGATCGTGCTCTGAAGCCCCCACTCTCTCTTAGACAAGAAATCACAAAAGGTAATATAAATAAAAATTATTAGGGTGGAGATCGGGCAAAATCTGACATGGGTTGCATCTCTGAGCCCCCAACCTCTCTTGAGTGGAAAACAGGGTGAAATAAGCCTGAAATTAAATGAAAATAGTTTTCAAAGTCTATGGGAAATTTCATTAGCAACAACACTCTGCCATCTGGTGGCCATGTTGCGTATGGCAGGTGGGGACAAGAAATCACAAAAGTTACTAGGTGCTAGTTGTCATCTTTAAAGCGCTCCATGGCACGGGACCTAGCTATCTGCGGGATCGGATCCTGCCCCACACATCCTCACGGCTGATTCGCTCCCACAGAGAGGGACTTCTCCGGGTGCCGTCCACTAGACTTTGTCAGCGGGCGACGCCTAGGGGAAGGGCCTTCTCTGTGGTGGGCCCAGCCCTCTGGAACGACCTTCCCCCGACATCAGAACAACTACGGACCTCCGCTCCTTCCGTCAAAAACTCAAAACATAATTTTTCTGCTTGGCCGGCCTAGTAGTCTCTACGTTTGGGGTGTTAGGGAATTTTAGTGCTATAACTTGGGGATTTTAGCGCAGGGATAATTCTAATTTAATTCGTTTTTATTCACTGTATTTATTCTATGTATTTTTTATAGTATTTTAATTTTTTTCCCTGTGCACTGCTCCGAGTCCCCTTGGGGAGAGGATGCGGTATACAAAATATAACATAAAATAACATAACATAATATCAATAAAAATAGTCAGGGTGGCACTCTATAAGCCTCCATAAGGCTATGCATGCAATTCTTTTGACAAAAAAGTGTTTAGCTCGTTTTGCCCCTCCCCCTCCCCAAGGCTATTCATGCCTTTTATTTGGAAAAACCGGGCCTGTTTTGGGGAGGTTTGCAGAGTGCAAAAACTTTTTTTCCCTTTCTGAAAGCTGTTTACTAAGAGGGATTGATGAAAATTATGTTGGTCAACTGCTGTGCCTGCAGACCCAAAGATTTATGTGCTACAGGTTGTCAGCAATTTCCTTCTCCAGCACATGGGTAAATACACCTGGAAATATCTACCTACCTACTCTCTCCCTCCCTCCCTCTCTCCCTTCCTACTGTATTTTTCCCTGTGTCCTATATACCTACCTACCTACTCACTCACTCCCCCCCACCTATCTACTATATTTCTCTCTCTCTATTTTTCTCTCTCTATCGCTCTACCTACCAATCTACCTACTTCTCTTTCTCTCCCTGCCTATCTACTGTATTTCTCTCTCTTTATCTCTCTCTCTCTCTCTCTCTATTCCTTTACCTACCCACCTACCTAACTACTCTCCCTCTCTCCCTACCTACCTACTGTATTTCTCTCTCTTTCTCTCCCTCTCTATCCCTCTATCTACCTACCTACTTAAAAAAAAAAGCCTTTTCAAAAACTGGGTGCGTCTTATACTCCAGTGTGTCTTATACTCAGAAAAATACGGTAGGTAGAACAGCTTTTATTGCAACAGAACTAGACAAACAGCAGCTATATACAAGAATCAGCCCCTCGTCCTGCTTGACGGCTATTTTTACTAGAGCTGTCAAGCAGGGCGACCAATGGGAGTGAAGCAAACAGACTGCGCTTAGCCAGCTGTGCCTTAGCCAATCAGGAGCGGCTAAGTGGTTACTGATTGTCAATCGTAAGTCGAGGACTTGCGGCCAGTCTTAAGGCGAGGACTTAGCAGAGATTGTCCCCTCTGGACAAAGAACACAGTCATAGCAGCAAACTGGCTCTCTTTCTCGATCCCTCTTGACAATTTTTCCACACATCTGGACTGAGGCAGGGACTGAGCAGAGAAAGAAGGAAGGCCAAAGAAAAGATGTTAGGACTCTCCTTCCATGGAAAGTGGGGGGGGGAGAAATGGACATTAGACATTGGCCCTGAAGTCCTAGCTGGGCCTTGGGAATTGAAATCAGAGCCTCCTGGTGATTGGCTGAAAGTCCCCAGCTGCCTCTGATGCCTAAGGTGGGACTAGAACTCAGAGTCACTCTCTGATTGGCTCAGAGTCACTAAGGGGCCCCACCTCATTTTCTTCAAAGCAAGATAGATTGGCCACTGCCTTCTTCTCAATCTACCGCTGGCTTTCCTGGTGGTCTTCCATCCCTGATGTAATCCAGCCCTGCTTAAGCTTTTCCAAACCAACCTGCTGCTGCACCTTACAGCTACCTCTTGACTTATGACTAGAATTGGGACCAGGAATGCCATTGCTAAGTTAGGTGTTCGTTAAGTGAGTTGTACTGAATTTTACAATGTTTATTGCCACAGTTGTTAAGTGAATCCCTGCAGTCATGAAAAAAACACCGTTTTGCCCACTGATTTTCCTTGTCATAAATCCATGTTGATTGCCAGGCACCCAAGTGGCGGCTATATGCTGCACTAGTCATAAGGATGAGGACCCATCATAAAGAGCTTTATTCAATGGCTGTGGAACTTGGAACTGTCACTAAATGAATGGATGTAAATTGAGGACTATGCGTGGGATACTTGGTTAGGGACTGTACATCATTGGATCCACCGTTTCTTCAGGAACTTTCCCACAAGGCCTTTTTAAGAGGAAGAATATCTAACATTTTATGCATATATTTCCCTTTCATCATCTGGGCAGGTGCAGGAAAACATGGATTCCCTGGATCTCTAATACCAGATTCCAGATCCAAGGGACAAGACTCCCGATCTGGACTTCACCCCCAGAGAAGGGGCAGAACCTGGGGCTCCCCAACCTCTCTGGGCGATCGAGGGTTCCCCCTTCAGAGGGAACCGCTCTGGCTGCAGAGAATTCATGAATAATCCCCAGTCTCTTTCCTGGAAGCCTCCTTCGGGAGAACCAAGGAGCAGTGGCGTAGCGTGGGGGGTGCAGGGGGTGCCGGTCGCACCGGGCGCAACATTTTGGGGGGCGCAACCTTCGACACGCCGCCCACGTGATAGCCGCGCTCAGCTCATCCTGCAGCCGAAGGAAAGCGGCGGCGCCGCGGCGGCGGCCGTTTGTTGCAGGTGACTCCGGCTCTGCTTCTTTGCTGTGGGCTGCCTGCCCTAACCCTTTCCCTGCGATCCCATCCGCCCGTTTCCATTAAGCTCTCCGGTTGTGTTGTATGAATCAAATACAAGGTCAGCTATCTTCCTTTTCTTCTCGGTGAAAAAAGACTTGTATGGGCGGCCACCGCCCCCCTCCCTCTCCCCGCCGATGAAACAACGGGGCTGGGGAGAGAGAAAGAGGGAAGGCGCCGAGCTGGGGGTGGAGGAAGAGTTCGCTTTGCAACAACCCCCCCCCCCTCAGCAAAAGAGCTTAGCCCCCCCCCCCCACACACACACACAAACACACACACACACCGGCGGCGTCTGGCCCGGGAAGGCGCAGCTTGCAAAGAGGACAGGTTAAAAGACGGTTAAACTAGTAGAGGCAACCAGATGCCTCTAGTAGTTTTGAGAAGGGAGGTGGTGGCAGAAAGAGGAGTCGTCCCTCTGTACGGTTTGGGGGTTTTAGGTCGGGTTTCCTAAGCATCCATTCAGAGGTCAATCACGACATCTACAATCCGTATCTACGAGGCAGCTTTTGTGGCCCTTAGAGAAGATGACCAGTTGTGGAGTAAAGCCCATTGAATTGAAGGACCCTTGTATAGGATTTTAAAACCAAGGTACTCAAGTTAGCATCCCCTAAAAGTGTTAAATAAAAAATGTCACCAATTCTGAAGAACATCCTGATTTGCTGATGTTTTGCAGTAAGCACATATATTTTTAAAAACAAATTTAAAAGTACAGTATTTGAAACAATTTTTTCAAAAAGACAGTCTGAGCTCAGCAATCCTTGTTCTTCCTCTCAGAATTTCATGCCAATATGAAGGAACTTGCATTGGTTTCATTGTTTTTAAGGTGGGAACTTACACCTTTTCCTTAAAAGTTTTTATTATTGTCCCTTCTGACATTTTCTGCCTGAATACTTTTTTTTGACTTGGGATAAATGAAAATTAGTTTTTTTTTAAAGACTTTGAGGTTGTGTTTTAGTCGGTTTTCAGAGTAACCTAGCAGAAATGAGTCATAACTTGATTACTTTGAGGCTTTAAAGGCCTATTGTTGCAGATATTTACCCAACTACACTTGTATGTGCTATTAAGTTTGTGATATAGATAAGTAAGTACTGTGTACTTTGACCACGCCCATTACTTGTACTGTACTGTTCTATATACCTCCCTTGGTAAGGTTTGAAAGGGCAGTTAAAATTCCAAGACGCCACCATTATTTTAATTGCTAGGCCTATGTAAATCCTGAGTATCCACCATGAAACAGAAATTGGACGATACAGCCTACAAGGACACAAATTCTGAATGAGCAGACTGTGTTGAAGGTGGGGTTTCTGAATGGGAAAGAAGCCTTTCTTTTGCCTCCTTTGAAACGATAAGCTCTATCTTGTGAACTCTGTTCTGGTGCTTTGAATGACTTCTGTGAACTTGCTTCTTGTAAACCGGTCAAGTGTTGGTGAACTTGCTCCTTGTGATAAAATGGTTGAATGCTGCTTGGGTAACTACAGAAAAATGATGCATTGGTTCGGTGGTCCTTTTTCCTCCTGCAGTATGCCACCATGTCCCACTGCTCTCATGTCCTCAAAAGGTCTAAAAATTCCAGCTGAAGAATGTGCTGTTTTTCCTCTGACAATTGTCATAAATTGAGGACTATGCCAAACTCATTTTCGTAGTATGGAAATAGTTTGCTATTGACTTCTTCTGGAATTCTGGTCTACTCTACAGTCTTGATATCTTCTGGTAGTATCTTATCTCTGAATGATTCAGGCCTGATTCTATGTGCCTCTGAGCTCACACAAGGTTGGCTAAATGGTTGCCCCCTCCTGAGACTTGAAGTCAAATAATGAGAGTTAAAAAACCACTTCGATGACTGGTCTAGTTTATGAACTTTCATAAGAGCTTACTTCATCATACTGAGTTACTGCTGAAGTGTCATCTTTTCTTAGACTGCATTTTAAATGGGCATTTCAGTATACTTGACTGTTTATAATTGGTTGCATGCATGAAGTTTTGAATCTAAAAGTATAACGTGAATTATATCCCATGCCACATGCTTCAATTTCTACTTGTAGAATGTACATACCCTTCCTGTGAGAAGGAATTGCAGAGATTATAAGGAAAATGGTTATGATTTTTCATAATGATTAAGTTATTTTTTGTACAATCGTAATGTTTTTAACAGGGGACTGTATTTAAACAATGTCTCTTTAAAAACAAACCATTGCTAGCTATGTACATTTTAGTATCTATAACATTATGTTTTCTTGACCTAGCTTTTAGCTACATATAAATAGAGATTGCAGTAATTTTGACAGCTAGATTTGATACTAATCATCCTTTTTATACATAATTAATATATTTGCTTGATGTAAAGTTCATCATGAGGATGACCTGATTTTGGGGAGAGAAAAGCGCTTCGATGTCACAGTTAACTATACATTTATATCAAGCAAATAAATCATATTTATTTATTTACTAGCCGTTCCCAGCCATGCGTTGCTGTGGCCCAGTCTGGTTAAACAGCCAATCAATCTGTGTGTAGATCTACACTTGCACAAACAAACACGTACACACAACCACCATATAACCCCCAACCTACCTACCCCCTTTCTCCCTCTACCTATGAGCCAAGAAAGACTGAGTAATCTAGCAATACTGTCCATTGAGAGAGACTTTAATGTAGATTTCAATTCCGTTGTTGAAAAATTTGCGCTAATTAAAAGCAGGCGAATTTAAATTAATCTGTATATTATATACAGATTGATATCTTGCACTTCTATTAAAGAATTACAATTAGAGATACAGGATTGAGGAAGTTGGCTCCATCTAGCCCAGTCTTGGATCATCTCCAGGGTATGGTTCCATTTTGATGTTTAGTTTTTGTTCTTGATATTGATACCATCTTGATATGATGGTTGTGAGACGACATATAATAGCATGGCCCATGCTAGGTTACTACATTTGTAGATTTGTATTCATAGATCTGCTGAAAATGTGGAGAATGTGTAATGCATGTTCGCACTCAATAAAGTGTTTGAAAATAAACTTGTATTTAGATGCATTTTACTTTAATTACATCAGTATTTTCATAACAAACAATACATGTGCTTAGGGGGTAAGGGTTTCTTTAACTAATCTAGTGGAAGAGACTCGAGTGCTAAAATCCACGGGTTAGGGGGCGCAAATTACTTGCCTTGCCCCGGGTGCTGACAACCCACGCTACGCCACTGCCATGTAGAAAGCATTGCAGTAGTCCAGGCAGGAGGCGACGAGGGCTTGAGTGACCGTGTGTAAAGCGTCATGATCCAGAAAGGGGCGCAACTGGCGTATCAGGCGAGCCTGATAAAATGTAGAGAAAAGTCAAGTCTTACACTTAGGTAAGAAAAACCAAAACTACACCTATCAACTGGGTGAAACCAGGTTTCATAGCAGGGATTGTGAGGGGCATCTTGGAGTCTTGGTGGAAAACTCGTTAAGTATGAGCCGGCTGTGTGCGGCGGCTGCCAAAAAAGCCAATGCAATCCCAAGTTGCATTAACCGAGGGATACAATCTAGATCAAGTGAAGTACTAATGCCACTCTTTAAAGCCTTTGTAAGGCCACACGTAGAGCACTGCATCCAGTTTTGGTCACCACACTATAAAAAAGATGTTGAGACTCTAGAAAAAGGACAGAGAAGAACAACCAGGATGATGAGGGGACCAGCGGCTAAAACATACGAGGAACGGTTGCAGGAACTGGGCCTAGCTAGTCTAGGGAAGAGAAGGACCAGGGGAGACAGGAGAGCATCTTCCAATATTTGAGGGGCTGCCACAGAGAGGAGGGAGGGGGTCAAGCTATTCTCCAAAGCCCCCAAAAGCCAGGCAAGGCATAATAATGGATGGAAACTGATTGAGAAGAGATTCAGCCTAGAAATAAGGAGAATTTTTCTGACAGTGAGAGCAATCAACCAATGGGACAGCTTGACTTCGGAAGTGGTGGGAGCTTCCGCACGGGATGCTTTCAAGGGGAGATTGCAGGTCGTCTGCTTGGGTGGGAGGCTGTAACGAGGGACCCAGGAGTTGAGGACTGAAGGGGACTCAGAAGGGATTCAGGGAAAAAGGGGAAGGAAGACCGAATGAAACTACAAATTGATGAATGTGATAACTAATTTATTAACAATAGAATCCAATACCAACAATAAAACAACAAAAGAACAACAACAATAACAACAATAACAAAAAAAGCAGGAACAACTGGGACAAAGGGAGACCATGGTGCAGTCTTGCGGGACCCTCTGGAGGTTGAGCTAGGGGGCTTTCCAGGGAGGGCTGGATGTCACGGAGGCCGAGATGAGGAGGGAAAGGAGAGGGGAGGGGAGGATGGGAAAATGGGGAGGAAGAGGGACAAGAGGGAGAGGGGAAGGGGAGGGGTGTGGTGAAGAAGGGGAGGGGAGGGGGGAGGGGAAGGGAGTGAAGAAGGGAGAGAGGGAGGGGGAGAGGAGGAGGAGGAAGGGGAAGAGGATGGGGAAGGGGGAGGGGAAGAAATGGGGGGAGGGGAGGGGAGGAGGAGGCTACCCGAAGCTCCCAGCAGATGTTTCCTTCCATGGTTTCCTCGGGAGCTTCTCCAAGGCCTCCTCCTGGTCCTCTCCTTTCCTGTGGGAGGTCCCTCACCATGGTGGTCTGGTGAGGGACTCTCTGGCTCTGGAAGAAGCAGAAGGGGGACAATGAAGGACCGGCCCACACATTGTCTGCTTCCCCTCCCTCCTCCCTCCTGCCTAACGGCTCCTGACCTCCTCAGCCGCTTCCCGAAGGTCTTCTGGAGGAAGTTCTTCTCCCCGCTCAACCTCCAATTTTCCTTTTTGACTACCTTCAACTCCTGTTTGAGGGCCACGCGTTCCTCTGCCATGGTCCCCATCATGATGGCACTCCTGCAAATGATGACAGAAAGACAGAAATTAGGATGGATGGATGGATGGATGGATGGATGGAGGGAGGGAGGGAGGGAGGGATTCTTCTATCTATTTCTCACCTGTCCAGTTGTTCCTGGAGGGTTTTGAGGAGCTCCTGTTTCTCCCCAGCTTCCTCCAGAGCTCTGCAGACCAAGGTCTTGTTCAGGTCGTTTGCAACCTGGCGCTGGATCTCCAGCTCCATTATCCTGTAAAAGAGGAAGACAAGAGCAAAATTAGCCCCCTCCGGTTTTCCCCCTGAACCCTCCAACCTGTTTCAAAGGAAAACTCCCTAAAGGTCCCCGGCTCCTCCTCTCCCTTCCTTGCTAAGGGGTTTCCTTCTACCCTTTGCCCAAGTCAGGGCTGCTGCCAATGAATGTCTCACCTCCGATCTCTCCACTCCAGCTCTCGGCAGATCTCTGGGGTCTTCCTGGGAAGCTGGGGATCCCTTTGGAGCCCCTCAACCTTCCTTCTTCTGCTGCTGTAAAGGAAAAGAGCAGAAAGAAATTAGCCCCTTGATTCCCTCAAACGTTTTTTTGCCCCCCAATTAAAACAAAGACTTAAGAATACTTTGATGTCTGTGTGTGTAACCAAATGAAATTCAATGGTGAAAATAAAAAATAAGGTTCTCCATTTAGGCAAGGAAAACCAAAGGCCCAGGTACAGTAGAGGTGGTACCTTGCTCAAATAGCAGTAACTTTGAGAGGGATCTTGGAGTCCTAGTGGACGACCGTTTAAATAGGAGCCTATCATGGGCAGCAGCTGCCAAAAAAGCCAACCCAGTTCTAGGCTGCATCAACAGAGGGAGAGAATCAAGATCACGTGAAGGCACTTCTGGTTGAGGTGCAGTTGCTGCCGGCAGGTTTTTTTAAAGCCTGCCATCCCTCTCGCCTGTTGAGGCGTTTTTTAATACCATCAAAACGCCTCCAAAACTCCAAGCTCCTAAGGAGCTTGTGAGAGAGCCAGTGCCGTTTGGGTAGAGTCCCTTGCGGAGCCCCTCAGAAGGTTTATTTTCCTCTGGGGGGTGAGCAAGGCGGGACCCCCCTTCAGGCTGCTATTTGCTCCAGAGTGGGAGACTTCGCTATAAATCAGCAGAGCAAGGCAACGTTCTCAACTTTCAATCCACATTCCAAACAAACTTCATACTTCAAAGAAAATTCCTCATGCTAATCATCTTAAACGCAAGTACTTAAAGTCTGTGAACTTACTAGATAACAGCAGATTTAAGAACAAAGCCTTTAGAACAAAGAACTCAAGATGGCGTTAATCATCAGCTGAAAGCTGAAAGGAAACGAAAGTTAGTTGTTTTGCGTACTTTGGCTTGTATCTAATCTTGACTCACAGTTTAAGGTGGAACGGCTGAAACAACTCTAAAGTTAGCTAATATATAGCCTGAAGAGCATTTTGTGAGAAAGTTCGGAAGAAGTGGTGTTTTGTTTTTTTTGTTAAGCATGGCAACGGAACAAGGGGGGGCTCCCCCAGGTGCTGCAATAAACTTCCAGGATTTGAAGAACTTTATTGGTAAAGAAATTGCTTTTATAGGTAAAGAAGGAGGTCCCTCAGCTGGCGTAGCTTTAATGCAACAGCAGATAGAGATAACAAATCTTCAGAATTTGAAACACTTTATAGATAAAGAATTTAAAGAAATTAAGGAAGAATTTAAAGAAATTAAGGAAATGGTCCAGGATAACATGGATAAATACGAACAGCTTGATAAAAATTTACGAATATTAGCTATGGGTATGTCTGATATCGTGCTTAAGATTGATAATAAAGTTGAACAGCTCGCTTTAGACCTGGAAACTAAAATGAAGGAATCTGATTTAAATCTTGCAAAAATTGTTGGAGACATAGAAAGGATGGATAATGAAATAGTTATGTTGCAATTTAGATCTATGGAACCTGCTATTAGACTCAGGGGGATTAGGGAGAATCCTAAAGAAGATATTAAAAGAATTTGTGCGGACGCATTGTCTATATTGTTGAAACCGGAAGATTCTGACCAGATTTTCTTTAACATTGATAAAATCTACAGAGTAAACTCACCTGCAGCACTACAAAGACAACTGCCAAGAGATGTGGTTGTATATTTTATTGATAGAAATCTTAGAAATGACATTTTGCAGAAGTCCTTTCATTCCGCTCTTCAAATAGATGGAAACCAGATTGGTGTCTTCAAGGAGTTACCACCAGCAATGTTGAAGTCTAGAAGGAATTTTGGATTCTTGGTAGCAGAATTGAAGAAAAGAAAGATACAATATAGATGGGATGTGCCAATGGGTATTATACCGAGATATGAAGGTGTGAGTTATCGTTTGAATACTCTAGATAAAGCGAAAGAATTTTATTATACAGTTTTGAAGGCAAGTGTCACACCTTCGCGCACATTTACACCAACAGATATTGAGATGGAGCAGAAGCAGTTTGAAAAAGAGACGGAAGAATACATACAGTGGCAAAAAGAAAAGAAAACCTATGATTCTCCTGGACCTCTTTTAAGTTCTACGTTGGAGGAATTGTCGAAGACCGCTATAGAGGGAACTGTTGGAATACCAATGTCTAAATTAGAGGAGCAATGTGATACCAGGTCTATCACCAGTTGGACTCAGAAACCGCAGAAGCAGAGGAGGCCTCAATCCCAGCGAGTTAAGAAAGATAAAAGGATAAAAGGAAGAAGCAAATAACCAACAGATTGATGCCAGTTATTTAAGAGGCAATTTATCATGATTAAGTAGGATTTATTGAAGGTGGATATATGAAGGAGAATGCAAGGCAACTCATAGCTTTAACTGATAAAAATATGTAGATCTCTGCAATGCTGGTTTTCTTGGATGTGGAAAGGCCTACGAGTGAATGAATCGGAACTCTCTAACCAAGACTTGGGAAAAAATGGATACAGAATTAGAGCATTTGCAGTTGATCTGGCTGTTACCGTATCATGTTTTTGGATTTTAATAACCCTGATGAAAAGTCACTCGGGGGTCGTTTATATAAAGATGTGTTTTTTACTGATGGAGGCAGCTGATAACTGAAAACTTTGGAACATCTGTTGGAAGAAGGCGTTATCCTAAACTGGTTGTATTATAAACAGTTACGGAAGTGATGGAAACAGACTTGAAGAGTTGGACTTATGAACATTGATGCTGAAATGATTAACATCACGTTGGTGACCTGGGAAAAAACTTGGGTTGAATTTTGAAAGTTAAATGTTAAATTTGCATAGATATAGAATTTATGGGAGAAACTTTATAATATATTTTATAGATGGTATTTAGATCCTAAGAAATTATCATCAGGTATGTAACCTAATGGTTAATTAAAATGCTGGAAGGGAGAATCTAGGAGGTATGGGTGTTTACGATGGGTCCGCAATAAGGCTTAGAAAATATTATATTATATTATATAGTTTTTAGGTACGACCAACAGATTGATTCCAGTTATTTAAGAGGTAATTTATCATGATTAAGTAGGACTTATTGAAGGTGGATATATGAAGGAGAATGCAAGGCAACTCATAGTTTTAACCGACTATCTAGATAAAAATATGCAGATCTCTGCAATGCTGGTTTTCTTGGATGTAGAAAAGGCCCACGAGCGATTGAACCGGAACTCTCTAATCAAGACTTGGGAAAAAATGGATATGGGATTTGGTTTCGACAGCTGATAGAAGCAAAGTATTAACAACAAAATGTATACCATGTTATTAATGGAAATCTGTTTAGGTGTTATGAGATAAAAGAAGGTACAAGACAAGGTTGTATATTATCTCCAATGTCATTTATTTTAATTTTAGAAGTCTTGTTGAATACAATTTGGGACCCGAATTCCTTAAATGGGATAGCTATAAGGCAAAAGGAATACCGAATTAGAGCATTTGCAGTCGATCTGGCTGTTACCCTATCACGTTTTTGGGACTTAATAATCCTGATGAAAAGTTATTCGGGGGTTGTTTATATAAAGATGTGTTGTTGTTTTTTTACTGATGGGGGCAGCTGATAACTGAAAATTATGGAACATCTGTTGGAAGAAGTTTATAATATATTTTATAGATGGTATCTAGATCCTAAGAAATTATCATCATGTATGTAACTTAATGGTTAATTAAAATGCTGGAAGGGAGAATCTAGGAGGTATGGGTGTTCACGATGGGTGTGTAATAAGGTTTAGAAAATATTATATTATATTATATAGTTTTTAGATACGAATGAGTAGATTGGGAACTAAGAGGTATCCTAATGTTTAACCAAATGTTGAAGGTGTGGGTGTTTATGATGGGTTTACAACAAGGCTTTTTAATATATATATATATTAATTAATATTATATATATATATATATATATATATATATATATATATATATATATATATATATATATATATATATATATATATATATATATATATATATATATATATGTAATTGTTTCACAACAACCTGTTATTATTAGGCCCCAGTTAAAGGGAGGAGACATACTGTTTCCCTTACTGCTCATCGGCTCATCGCTAGAGACCATCCAAACAGCAAGCCAAGAATTACGTTGTATAATATTTTAGATATGTGTGTTAGTTTTATGAGCTGATCAATAAATTAAATTAGAAGAGACCAGGATAGATCTATTTCGAGCTTATTAGCTCTCATCAGCTGGCCATACCCCTTACTGGGATTCGAACCGGGGCTATGTTGCATGCAAGGCGAGGAACCTCACACTTAAGCCAAACCAGTTCCCCTATTACATCACCTTAGACAGGGTATATTAGTATAGGTAATTGTTTCACAACAACCTGTTATTATTAGGCCCCAATTAAAGGGAGGAGACATACTGTTTCCCTTACTGCTCATCGGCTCATCGCTAGAGACCATCCAAACAGCAAGCCAAGAATTACGTTGTATAATATTTTAGATATGTGTGTTAGTTTTATGAGCTGATCAATAAATTAAATTAGAAGAGACCAGGATAGATCTATTTCGAGCTTATTAGCTCTCATCAGCTGGCCATACCCCTTACTGGGATTTGAACCGGGGCTATGTTGCATGCAAGGCGAGGAACCTCACACTTAAGCCAAACCAGTTCCCCTATTACCTCACCTTAGACAGGGTATATTAGTATAGGTAATTGTTTCACAACAACCTGTTATTATTAGGCCCCAATTAAAGGGAGGAGACATACTGTTTCCCTTACTGCTCATCGGCTCATCGCTAGAGACCATCCAAACAGCAAGCCAAGAATTATGTTGTATAATATTTTAGATATGTGTGTTAGTTTTATGAGCTGATCAATAAATTAAATTAGAAGAGACCAGGATAGATCTATTTCGAGCTTATTAGCTCTCATCAGCTGGCCATACCCCTTACTGGGATTCGAACCGGGGCTATGTTGCATGCAAGGCGAGGAACCTCACACTTAAGCCAAACCAGTTCCCCTATTACATCACCTTAGACAGGGTATATTAGTATAGGTAATTGTTTCACAACAACCTGTTATTATTAGGCCCCAATTAAAGGGAGGAGACATACTGTTTCCCTTACTGCTCATCGGCTCATCGCTAGAGACCATCCAAACAGCAAGCCAAGAATTACGTTGTATAATATTTTAGATATGTGTGTTAGTTTTATGAGCTGATCAATAAATTAAATTAGAAGAGACCAGGATAGATCTATTTCGAGCTTATTAGCTCTCATCAGCTGGCCATACCCCTTACTGGGATTTGAACCGGGGCTATGTTGCATGCAAGGCGAGGAACCTCACACTTAAGCCAAACCAGTTCCCCTATTACCTCACCTTAGACAGGGTATATTAGTATAGGTAATTGTTTCACAACAACCTGTTATTATTAGGCCCCAATTAAAGGGAGGAGACATACTGTTTCCCTTACTGCTCATCGGCTCATCGCTAGAGACCATCCAAACAGCAAGCCAAGAATTATGTTGTATAATATTTTAGATATGTGTGTTAGTTTTATGAGCTGATCAATAAATTAAATTAGAAGAGACCAGGATAGATCTATTTCGAGCTTATTAGCTCTCATCAGCTGGCCATACCCCTTACTGGGATTCGAACCGGGGCTATGTTGCATGCAAGGCGAGGAACCTCACACTTAAGCCAAACCAGTTCCCCTATTACATCAGCTTAGACAGGGTATATTAGTATAGGTAATTGTTTCACAACAACCTGTTATTATTAGGCCCCAATTAAAGGGAGGAGACATACTGTTTCCCTTACTGCTCATCGGCTCATCGCTAGAGACCATCCAAACAGCAAGCCAAGAATTATGTTGTATAATATTTTAGATATGTGTGTTAGTTTTATGAGCTGATCAATAAATTAAATATATATATACACATATACATATACATATACATAAACATACACATACACATACACATACACACACACACACACACACACACACACACACATATATATATGTTGCATACGACACCCGCTTGAATTCCCCGGCAACAGCCAGTCGCGTCTGATTGGTTAAGACGCGACTGGCTGCAGCCGAAGTGGGAGACGCGCCGATTGGCCGGCGTTCTGACAGCTCGTATATAAAGAGCTGTCAGAGCGAAGGCGCGCGCTTTTTGTATCCGTATACTCACAGTTACTGTTCTTCTGTAGTTCTGTTCAATAAAAAAGAGCCGTTGGATCTGCCGGGTCTGGACCCTTCTTGACAACTTAACACTGGCGACGAGGACTGGGGCCCGGCGTCGATCCTCCTAACCGTACCTCTTCTCCCTGCGGGAACGAAGAGACGCTTCAACCTCCGTGCCGGAGAAAATTTCTCCTCACGCTCTGGGCTCGCATCTCCGCTCGCCCTCATGGCTACCCTTCCGCCATTCGCTACCTATGACCCGTCGGTGGAGTCCTGGGAAGCTTTTCTCTCTAGGTTCGAATGCTTCCTCCTCACCGACGTTCACGGGGACATCACCCCCGCCCGCCGCCTCGGGCTGTTCCTCGGTTGTGGCGGCCGCACCGTCTTCGCTGTGGCGCGGAACATCGCCGCCCCGGCCGCAGTACAGGACTTGGACTGGGGGGTCCTGCAGGCCCGCCTCAAGGCCCACTTCGCTCCTGCGCCCTCGAAAATTTCCCGCCGCTGCGCGTTCCGTCAATGCCGGCAGCAGCCTAATCAATCGGTTGCGGACTTTCTCCAGTCGCTACGAGCCGCCGCTTTGCTCTGTGACTTCCCGGCCCCGTTCCTGGATGAGTCGCTGCTCGAGCAGCTCATCACAGGGCTCAAGGACGTCAAGCTCCGCCGCAGGCTCCTGGCCCGCTCGGACGTCACCCTGGAGCAGGCCATTGAAGACGCCAGGGCCACGGAACTGGCGGACGCCACTTCCGATCTTTACCTGGGCCAGCAGGCCTCACCGCTTCAATCTCCACGCGCCTGTCTCGTCAACGAGCTGGCCCCTCTTGAGCCTTTCGATGAAAACCCGCCCTTTGACAGAGTGGCGCGCCTCCAGGCCTCCGGCCGCGGCGCCTCCAGACCAACCCACCCCTGCCAAGGGTCGGCTGCCTGCGCTGGGTGTGGGGGCGCTCATGCTAGGAGCGTGTGCCCCTTCAAGGACATCATCTGTCGTCGGTGCAACAGACGGGACCACATCGCCCGCGCTTGCTGCGCTGACCTCTCCCGCCAAGTGCCCCAAGCGGCTCCTCGACCTACAACGGACTCTCCGGCTTCAGCCCCAGCCTACGGCAGATGTTTCTCCGGGCCGCCGCCAGGCTCCCGAAGCGGCCTGCTACGCCACGATGGATGCCCGGGACACCATCCCCATCGCAGCGGACGACCGTAGGCGCATTTCCACCTCCCTGACCCTTGAAGGCCACTCCCTGTCCATGGAGGTTGACTCGGGGTCGTCCCGGTCCCTCATCTCCTGACGGCAGTTAAAGATCCTCTGCCCCGGTCTTAAAACCGAGGACCTGTCTCGCCCGGACGTTTTGCTCCGGGACTACCAGGGCAACCCCATTGCCGTGCTGGGCCAGCACCTGGTCCGCATCGACTACGGACGCTTTGTTGGCCCCCTACCCATTCTGGTGGTCGAGCGCCCCCTTTCCGCGCTCATCGGCCTCGACTGGTTCCCCGCCCTGGGACTGTCCATCCAACGGTTACACCGGGTGCCCGCCGTCTCGCCCGTTGAGGCGGTCCTCGCCGACTTCAAGGACGTGTTCGACGGATCTCTGGGCACCTACCGGGGCACCCCGGTCTCCCTCAACCTTGACCCTCAGGTTGCCCCGATTCGGCTCAAGGCCCGCAGGCTGCCGTTCGCACTGAAGCCAAAGGTTGACGCGGAGCTCGATCGTCTCGTGGCGCAGGGCGTACTGGAGCCCGTCGACCAGGCGAGATGGGAGACCCCCATTGTGGTCCCCATCAAGCCCGACGGGTCCATTCGCATCTGCGCCGACTATAAGTCGACGATCAACCGCAGGCTTCAGGCGAACCCATATCCAGTTCCCGTGGTGCAGCACCTGCTCCATTCCTTGGGGCAGGGTTGCATCTTCGCGAAGCTGGATATGGCTCAGGCCTACCAGCAGTTACCGGTGGATGACGATGCGGCTGACGCTCAGACCATCGTCACTCACCGAGGAGCTTTTCGCTGTCGCCGCCTCCAATTCGGCGTTTCCGTTGCCCCGGGGATCTTCCAGAGCCTCATGGAGCGGTTGCTCCACGGGCTCCCGGGCGTCGTCCCGTACTTCGACGACGTCCTGATAGCTGCTTCCAGCCTGTCAGACCTCGCCGAAGTACTCCGGAAGGTCCTCCGTATTTTCAGGGGCGCAGGCCTCAAATTGAAGCTCAGCAAATGTAAATTTGCTGTGCCGCGGGTGGAGTTCCTGGGTTTCGTCGTCGATGCCCAGGGCATCCACCCCGCACCAGCCAAGGTCGAGGCCATCCACAAGGCCCCCATGCCTAGCTCCAAAACGGAGCTGCAGGCATTCCTCGGCCTACTCAATTTCTATGCTCCCTTCATTCCCCACAAGGTGTCGCTAGCCGAGCCGCTGCATCGATTACTCGATCGCTCGGCGGTTTGGTGCTGGGGCAGCCGCGAGGCGCATGCGTTCGCGGCTGTCAAAGAGCTGCTGACGTCAAGGGCCATGCTGGTGCAGTATTCTGCCAACCGGCCCCTGACGTTAGCGGCGGACGCCTCCCCTTTTGGCCTGGGGGCGGTCCTGAGCCATGTCCTGCCCGATGGCTCGGAGGCCCCCATTGCCTTTTACTCCCGGACGCTGACTCCAACGGAGCGGAACTACAGCCAGATCGATAAGGAGGCTCTGGCTGTGGTCTCCGGGATCAAGAGGTTTCACGAGTACCTGTACGGCCGCTCGTTTACCGTTTTCACTGACCACAAGCCGCTCCTTGGGCTTCTGGCCGGTGACCGGCCCACCCACCCCCATCCTCTCGCCCAGGATGACACGTTGGACGGAGTTCCTGGCAGCGTATGAATACTCGCTGCTCTACCGTCCGGGCAAGCACTTAGGGCACGCAGACGCCCTCAGCCGCTGCCCCCTCCCTCAGGTGGACCAGGAGCCGGTTCCGGCCCTCTCTGTCCTGTCCGTGGCCGACGCCAGACTTCCCATCACGTCTTCGGACGTGGCTGCCCGCACCAGAACCGACCCCACCCTCTCCCGGGTCGCCGCCTGGGTCCTGTGGGGGTGGCCCTCGGCCACCCTACCCGCCGAGTTCAGGCCGTTCAAGGACCGCCAGCTGGAGCTGTCGCTCCACTCCGGGTGCTTGCTTTGGGGGGACCGTGTCATCCTTCCCCCGCCCCTGCGCCGTCAGGTACTCGACGCCCTCCATGCCACCCACCCAGGCATAGCTCGCATGAAGGCGCTTGCCCGGAGCTATGTCTGGTGGCCACGCATGGACGAGGAGGTGGCTGCCTTCGTTGGCGCTTGCCAAGCATGCCAGGCCTCCCGCCCTGCCCCCCCTGCTGCCCCCTCCCGTCCCTGGGACGCCCCCAAGTCACCGTGGGCCCGCATCCACATCGACTTTGCGGGCCCTTTTCACAGCCGGTCCTTCCTGGTGGTGGTGGACGCTTACTCCCGCTGGGTGGAGGTCATTCTCATGGCCTCTACCACAGCGGAGAGCACCGTGCGTGCGCTTCGGCGCCTCTTTGCCACGCACGGGTTGCCGGACACCCTTGTCTCCGACAACGGCCCTCAATTCCACTCCTCCACCTTCCAGGAATTCCCGGCCTCCCTGGGGATCCGTCACGTGCCTACCGCCCCCTACCACCCCGCCGCCAACGGCCGGGCGGAACGGGCTGTTCGCTCGGCCAAGGAGGCCCTCGGCAGGATGGATGGGGGGGATTGGCAAGCAAGGGTGGATGCTTACCTCCTCGGTCAGCATTCCACGCCTTGCCCGGCGTCAGGGAAAAGCCCCGTGGAACTGCTGATGGGCCGCCGCCTGAGAACCGAATTGGACCGGCTGCACCCACTCTACAACGAGGTGCAGCCGTGCAACCTGGGGGTTCCCCTTCCTCATCTCTTCTCCGTGGGCGAAGCCGTCTACGCCCGGAACTTCGCCGGTGACCCCCGATGGGTCCCCGCTACCATTGCCGAACTAACCGGGCCGTGCTCTTATAGGGTTCGAAGACCTGACGGATCCGAGTGGCGGCGCCATGTGGATCAACTAAGGCGCCGCCACCCAGCACCGGACGACCCACTTCGGCCGCCGACCGCGAGGGAAGGGGCGACCGACATTCCGCTCAGCGACCTTGTGTTACTGGCCGAACCTCGGGCCGCAGCGGGCACCACCTCCATTGCCGGACTCGCCCCGGGGCTGACGGCGCATGAACAGCCCTACCTGGGGGAGCCCCGGCCCGCCGAACACTCTCCGAACCACTCCCAAAGTTCTCCACCTACCACCGCCCACAACCTATCAGGCCCGGCCTACCCGTCCCCTGCACGCCAGGGGCTTGACTCCAACTCCTTCCCGTCCGGCACGCCCCTTCGCCCCCTCCTACCTGAATCGGAGGCTTCCGGGACTTTGCCAGGCCGCGATGACGCAGTCCGGGGCTACACCCCCGGCAGGGAGGAGCTCACACAGACACGTCCTCCTCCATCGCCTCCTGCAGACACTCTGAGACGCTCGGGGAGGAGCCGGCGCAGCCCCTCCTACCTCGGCGAGTACGTATGCTAATGGGCCCGCATGCGTACTCGCTGGGGGGGAAGGAGTGTTGCATACGACACCCGCTTGAATTCCCCGGCAACAGCCAGTCGCGTCTGATTGGTTAAGACGCGACTGGCTGCAGCCGAAGTGGGAGACGCGCCGATTGGCCGGCGTTCTGACAGCTCGTATATAAAGAGCTGTCAGAGCGAAGGCGCGCGCTTTTTGTATCCGTATACTCACAGTTACTGTTCTTCTGTAGTTCTGTTCAATAAAAAAGAGCCGTTGGATCTGCCGGGTCTGGACCCTTCTTGACAACTTAACAATATATATATATATATTGGCCTAAATAGGCCTAACAAACAGGAGCTGTAAAAAAATATTCGCTTCATATATATATATATATATATATATATATATATATATATATATATATGTAGATTTTGGTTTATTCGGGTCTTTTCCCGTGTAAAACACCTTTAATTTTACACGGGAAAAGACCCGAATAAACCAAAATCTACATACCTATACCCGTGAAAACCTACGAAAACAAATATATATATATATATATATATATATATGTTTTCTGAGGTTTTCGCGGGTGTTTGTATGTAGGTCTTTGGTTGTTCGGGTTTTCTCCCGCGTAGAATTGGAAGTATCTTCACGACGTTTCGATGAAATCTCATTCATCATCTTCAGGCTGGTGCTTCCGGCTTGGTGCTTCCAGGAGCAATGTGAGATCTCAGCCGGTTCCTCTTTTTAACTGCCAGTGGGGGTGTGACCTGATTGGGTGGGAGCTTGGCTGCATTCTGATTGGGTGGAGGTGTGTTCTGATTGGTAGGGGGTTTGGCTGTGCTCTGATTGGATGGGAGTTTGCACCATGCCCCACCTGCCCCACCACATACATCGGACAAACCAACAGAAGAATAAAGGCACGCATTGAAGAACACAAAAACTCAGTCAGAAAGGAGGAACCAACTTCTTCCCTGGTCCAACACTTCAAAGCCACAGGACATGATATAAACTTTAAAAAGACCAGAACTATTGCCAAATTGAACACTATAACAACAGAATAATCAGAGAAGCTATTGAGATAGAAAAGCGGCCACACAGCATGAATAAACGAGATGATACCTCCCGCCTACCAGCCATTTGGAAACCTGCCCTCACTGACAAACGAGTCCCTAACACAAAGAATGATACCAGACCCACACTCACGAAAACCACACAGGATGTCACTATCACACATCCACGCAAAAAGCAAACCCAAACCCACACCGATGATGACCACAAATCAGAAGCCCGACCACAAACCAGAAGCCAGACCAAAGCTGCATTATTAGCCACTTTAAACCCCTCCAATCCATACATGAAGCAAACTGATGCCCACCACGGAGATGTGGTACGACCACAAACGCGAAGCCAAACAACAGCAATGCAGCTCACCAGGTCAAATTCCTCTGCAACTCAGACTAACACAAGCACAACCAGGCCCCCACCCAAACAGAACACGCCCCCATCCAATCAGAGCACAGCCAAACTCCCATCCAATCAGAGCACAGCCAAACCCCCTACCAATCAGAACACACCTCCACCCAATCAGAATGCAGCCAAGCTCCCACCCAATCAGGTCACACCCCCACTGGCAGTTAAAAAGAGGAACCGGCTGAGATCTCACATTGCTCCTGGAAGCACCAAGCCGGAAGCACCAGCCTGAAGGTGATGAATGAGATTTCATCGAAACGTCGTGAAGATACTTCCAATTCTACGCGGGAGAAAACCCGAACAACCAAAGACCTACATATATATATATATATATATATATATATATATATATATATATATATATATATATATATATATATATATATATATATATATATATATATATATATATGAAGCGAATATTTTTTTACAGCTCCTGTTTGTTAAGCCTATTTTTAAGGGAGGAGACAAACTTGTCATCCTTCTCTGCCCTTCGACTCAACCTAGAGATTATCCAGACAGAGACCTATTAAGATTGCTTCTGTCTTTTTAGATATGGGTTAGATTTTTAAGGGATGATTAATAATTAATTAAGAGACCAGGATGGATCCATTTCGGGCTTCTTAGCCCTCGTCAGCTGGCCATACTTCCCTACAGGGATTTGAACCGGTGCTCTCCAGCACTAGAGGCATGACTCTCTTATGCCTTGAGCTAAACAGCTTCCCTGATTACATCATCCTTTTTACAGGACTTATTGATGAAGCGAATATTTTTTTACAGCTCCTGTTTGTTAGACCTATTTTTAAGGGAGGAGACAAACTTTTCATCCTTCTCTGCCCTTTGACTCAACCTAGAGATCATCCAGACAGAGACCTATTAAGATTGCTGCTGTCTTTTTAGACAGGGATTTGAACCGGTGCTCTCCAGCACTAGAGGCATGCCATATCCAATCCTAAATTCTATCTTATCCTATTCTAAAGTCTATTCTATTCTATTCTATTCTGTTCTGTTCTGTTCTATTCTGTTCTGTTCTTCTATTCTATCCTCTCCTCTCCTATATTATCCTATTTGAAATTCTATTCTATTCTGTTCTGTTCTGTTCTGTTCTATTCTATTTCTATTTCTATTTCTATTCTATTCTCCCTTTGACAACCTCAAGATGGATACCTAGAAACGTAGTCATGGCAACGGGGTTTATTTTCAATTGGCTGAGAGCTTTTGCTGCTCCTCCCAATGGCTTCTTCAGTCTGATCCACTTGGACAGGGGGATTCTGGGCAGGCAGAGAGTCGTTGGAATGTACCAACTCTTGAAACTCTTAGGGGCCTTTCTGTGTTAACGGCCGTGATCTTCCTGAGGGAGCAGCCCAGAAAATGGGGCTCCGGTTGTCTCTGAGGCCTCCTCCTCTGGGATAGGATAGGATAGGATAGGAGATGAGAGGATAGGAGAGGAGAACAGAGGAGAGGAGAGGAAAGAAGAGAAGAGAAGAAAGAAAAGAAAAGAGAAAAGAGAAAAGAGAGCTGGAAGGGACCCTGGAGGTCTTCTAGTCCAGCCCCCTGCTCAAGCAGGAGAGCCTCCATCCTCTCAGACAAGGGGCTCTCTGCTCTCTTCTTCAAATCCTGCAGGGAAGGAGAGCCCACAACCTCTGGATGAGGAGCTCCCGTTTCTCCCCAGCTTTCTCCAGAACTCTGCAGAGGAGGCTGCGATGTTCTCCTTTCTCCCCCTGGAGCTGCATCTCCAGCCCCATAATCCTGTGAAAGAGGAAGACCAGAGAGACATTGGCCCCCTCCAGTCTCCCCCCACCCCCCCAACCCTCCAACCTATTTAAAGTGAAAACTCCCTCAAAACCCCCGGCTCTTCCTCTCCCTTACTTGCTAAGGGGTCTCCTTCTACCCTTTGCCCAAGTCAGGGCTGCTGCCAGGGAATGGCTCCCCTCCTCTCCTTCCTCTCCAGCTCCCTGCAGAGCTCTGGGGTGTTATTGACAAGAGGAGAGTTTTGCTTCAGGAGCTCCTCATTCGACTGTTTTGTGTGGTCGTAAATACGAGGACCAGAGAGAAATTGGCCCCCTGATTTTTTTTACTTGGAACTTTTTCTTCAATTGAGAAATATTAAAAATGCCTTTATGTACTGAAAATGCCTTTCTGTGTGTGTTAATTCAGTGTTTGTGATTCCTATTAGCAAACAATCAGAAATCTCTCCTTGCAGGAAACTTTGCTGTAACCATTAATTGGGTTTTTTAGAAAGGCTCAGGAAAAGTGGGAAATCGGTACATTTTCCAGGAGAGTCTGAAGGGATTTGACTTAAGTATTAAGGTTAGCATCCCTATGCTTATAAGAGTTGGATTACATAATGCTTTTTTTTACTTCCGTATTTAGCAAAGAAAGTCTACGCACCCCTGTTAAAATGCCACGTTTTGGAAATGCAAAATAAAAAACCAGACCAAGATAAATCACTTCTGAGTGCTTCTTCCTTTCGTATAGATAGATTTTTTTTTAGATAGATTTTTATTTCTATACCGCGTCCTCTCCCCTGGGGGACTCGGAGCGGTGACACAGGGAAAATTAAAACAACATAAAATATATACATAAATAAATACAATAAAAACAAATTAAATCAATGGTCCCTGCACTAAAATCCCCATTTTAAAATTAACATTCCCTAACCCCTGAGGTAGAGACTAACCTAGGCCGGCCAAGCAGAAAAAGTGAGTTTTTAATTTCTGACGGAAGGAGCGGAGGTCCGTAGTTGTTCTAATGTCGGGGGGAAGGTCGTTCCAGAGGGCTGGGCCCGCCACAGAGAAGGCCCTTCCCCTGGGCGTCGGCCGCTGACAAAGTCTAGTGGACGGCACCCGGAGAAGTCCCTCTCTGTGGGAGCGAATCGGCCGGGAAGATGTATGGGGCAGAATCCGATCCCGCAGATAGCTAGGTCCCGAGCCATGGAGCGCTTTAAAGATGAGAACTAACACCTTGAAGCGCACCCGAAAGACGACAGGTAGCCAGTGCAGCTCGCGCAAGAGCGGTGTTACATGGGTATACCTTGCGGTACCCATTATTGCTCGCGCGGCTGCATTCTGGACCAGCTGAAGTCTTCGGGTGCACCTCAAGGGGAGCCCCATGTAGAGAGAGTTACAATAGTCCAGTCGGGATGTCACGAGAGCATGAGTGACTGTGCGAAGGGCGTCCCGATCCAATAGGGGGCGCAACTGGCGAACCAGGCGAACCTGGTAAAACGCCCTCCTGGCCACGGCTGTCACTTGATCTTCCATGGACTGCCGGGCATCCAGGAGGACACCCAAGTTGCGCACCCCATCCACAGGGGCAAGATGTTTGCCCCCTATGGCAAGCGATGGAATCAGCTGGTTGAATCGGGCAGCCGGAAACCACAGCCACTCGGTCTTGGTCGGGTTGAGTCTGAGTCCGTTACTTCCCATCCAGATCCGTACGGCTTCCAGGCACTGGCACATCACCGCTACGGCATCGTTGGGGTGGTTTGGGGTAGATATATACAGCTGAGTATCATCAGCGTAGAGATGATACTCTACCCCAAAGCCACGGATGATCTCACCCAGCGGCTTCATATATGTGTTGAACAGGAGAGGCGAGAGGACCGACCCCTGAGGAACCCCACATGTGAGGGGTCTCGAGGTCGACCTCTGCTCTCCTGCCAACACAAATTGCGATCGGCCAGAGAGGTAGGAGGAGAACCACCGTAAAACGGTGCCTCCCACCCCCAACCCCTCCAGCCGATGCAATAGGATACCATGGTCGATGGTATCGAAAGCCGCCGAGAGGTCTAATAGGACCAGGATGGAGGAGCAACCCCCATCTCTGGCCCTCCAGAGATCATCAACCAATGCGACCAATGCTGTCTCGGTGCTATGCCCGGGCCGAAAGCCGGACTGGCGCGGGTCTAGATAATCAACTAGATAATCAACAGGTGATGGGGAAACTGTTGTGCCACCACACTCTCAACAACCTTCGCCAAAAAGGGAAGGTTGGAGACTGGACGATAGTTGGTTAATAAAGCTGGATCCAAAGAGGGCTTCTTAAGGAGGGGCCTCACCATAGCCTCTTTTAGGGAAGCAGGTAAGGCACCCTCACTTAAGGATGCGTTGACAACCTCTTGGAGCCAGCCTCGTGTCACCTCCCAGGATGCCAGTACAAGCCAGGAGGGACACGGGTCCAATAAACATGTGGTGGCTCGCAGTCGCCCACGTAACCTGTCCATATCCTCGGAAGTAACGGAGTCAAACTCCTCCCAAACAAGATCTGTCTCGTGGCATCCCACTGGGCCATCAATGGAGGCTAACTCATTCTGTATCTGAGCGATTTTCTCCTGCAGAAAAATCACAAATTCCTCTGCTCTACCCTGTAGTGGGGCTTCCCGCACCCTCTGTTGAAGGAGGGAGCGGGTCACCCTAAACAGGGCGGCAGGGCGGTTTTCTGCGGATGCTATGAGAGTGGCACAATGATGACATTTGGCCACTCTCAGCGCCACAATGTAAGTCCATAAATGGGCTCTTACCTGTGTCCGGTCGGATTCAGAACGGATAGACCTCCATCTTCTCTCTAGGCATCTCTTGTGGTGTTTCATCACCCTCAGCTCCTCGGTAAACCAAGGAGCCAGGGTGGCTCGTCGCCACAAGAGAGGCCGCAAAGGCGCGACCCGATCCAAGGCTCCCGTGGTCGCAATATTCCATGCGGCCACGAGGTCCTCCATCGGGGCGCGGGTCAGGGGTACAAGAAGTGGCCCAAGCGCCATCTGGAACCCATCAGGGTCCATCAGGCGCCTGGGGCGGAACCAAATAGGTGACTCAGGTTCCGCCTCCCCGCGGTGTATAACCTATAACAGGGATGGCTAACCTTTTTCTCCTCACTTGTCGAACCTGCACCCACATCCATAAGGCTATGCGCCCTGCCCCATGCACATGCGCGCACCCCCCTCTGCTCCTCCCCACATGCATGGGACTCCCCCTTGCTCCCCCCGTGTTCTCCCAGCTCATGCGCCCGACCCCCTAAGCCCTGCTTTGGGCCTAGCAGGCCTCCCTGAAGCCTCCCGAAACCAAAGACGGGGGTCAGGGGGTGGGTGGGGGCTGGCTATTGAGCACGTGGGGGTTTTCTGACATTTATTCAGCTGCCCCTTAGAGCAGAAGCCTTTGTCTCCATATCTCAGGTAGAAGGTTAGCCACCCCCCCCCACTCCTCTCCCAGAAGAATGAAATGTTTTAGGAAACATGAAAAAGGCAGAATATTATATTTTCCCTAAAGGAGAAACTCAATTCCCAGGATGGAAGCTCTTCCCCTGAGGAATGGCTCTCCCTGCCAGAAAATTACTCCCGGTTGCATCTCTCTTCCCTGAGCTTTTACCCGTTGCTTTCGCTCCTGCCTTCTGGGGCTTTGGGAAAGGAATCCTCCGGCTCTTCTGCGTGGGGCTCACTCCAATATTGGACGGTTGCAAACCTATGTCTGCCATGGGCAGGCTCCCTTGCGGTCATAAGTGGAGGACCACCTGTGCAGTATTATCATGCTTTCTCTTTCATCCTTCCCACTGGAGGAGGGGAAGTTTCCCCCACTTTCTTCCATCAAGCACCCAAATGCAGCCAGACCAGTGGTGGGTTCCGGGTAATATGGCTCGGTGGTTGCTGGGAGCAGTGGCTACCATACCGGAATGGTGGGCCTTTCCTTACCACTTTTCGAAGCAAATGGGCCAATTGCACATGTGTGCACATGGGCTGATTTTGTCAGAATCTCCATCAGAGCAGCTCTGGGACAGCTGTAGGGCTACAATCCCAAGTCAGAGGGGCTGAAAGTGAGGGTGGGGGTCCCCAAGCCTCTCAACAATGGGAAGGTGTCCTCAATAAGGTCAAAAAAGTCAAGATGGAAGGTGCAAATGGGATGGAAGACCCCTCTTCTTCTATATCCCTGGGATGAAGCTGCTGAAAAAGTCTAAGTCTTTGCTGCCATCTAGTGGTCATTTAGTTAAAAATGCTCAAAAAAGTTTAAAAAAATTTCCAAATCACAGCTGATTGTCTGAACTTTTTAAAAACTTTTTAAAGCATTTTTTTTACTATTGGTTCAGGCAAACCAATAGCATTTTTACTACCAGTTCGGGCAAACCAGCCTGAACGGGTATCATTTCACTCCTGCCTTGTAGTCCTTCTCTTCATTAGACTAGACATATCCAGTCCCTCAATCGATTATCATATGGTTTAGCCTCCAGCCCCCTGATCATCTCTGCTGCTCTTCTCTGCCCACCAAGGGAGTTGCCCTTAGCATTTGAGGCTGAGAGGTTTATATGTTGAGGTAGCTGACAGTGGATCTCCCTCAACTACTCTGACAGTCCTCTGAAGCATGTTTTCAATTGAGAATCCCTATTTGTTCTTTTAACAATAAGGGAAGATTTGCCAGATGAAGTTATGGAATGGACAAAGGTTAAATCCCAGTTATTGGAAGACAGCCAACTCAGGGACTGTGGCATCCTATACTTTGGCAATTGTAAAAAGACCACTGTTACCCACAGACTTCTTTAGCAAGATTTATTGAGATGAAAGGGAAGGGAGTTACAAGAATTACAGTCATTCGACCATTTTCCATTTGGAAACATTTCCTCTGACTTCCACATACTATCTAAATAGAATTAATTAATGTCTTATTTCAAATAAGAAGAAAATTTACGATTCTTTAACTATCATACTGGTGTTGTGCTTCATGTTTTTACCTTAGTTCTGGCTGTGAGATGCTCCTTTGTGTTCAGGTCTGGCCTCAGAAGGATAATGTAGCACTTGGGGATGAAGATGCAGCCCAGCAGACCAGCACTGGAGGCCAGGATGGAGAAGATCTGCACAGCCACCATGTATTTCCCTTTGGTGTTCAGATAGATGGCAGAAGCTGCGACAAGTAATGAGAGCTCACTCCATTATGCAGCTCTATGGACCTTTATGATAGACAAGCTCAGCCACTGAGTCACCTTCATATATTCAACTGCAAGTAAAAGAGGAGAATTTGCAGGAAACAACATTTATAAACATAATCAGGAGGATGCATGTCAGATAGTTGTCCGAGGCCCCTTATGTCTTAGAGGTGCGACCCCCCTGAAATTAAGCTAAAACCATCCTTGAAAAGATCTGGAAAATTACAAGGGGCAGGAAAACCTGCCCCTGGTGGCCACGTCTTACATTGCAGGTTGAGGAAGAAAAACCACAATAAATAATATAAATAAAAATAATCAGGGAACAGAGCAAGGTAAATCTGACGTGGGATTGTATTCTGAAACAGCTGATTACTTTAGTGGCCGAAATGAGGTGCTAAATCCCTTCAAATTAAATGAAAACAGAGGCCATTAAAGATACCAATAACAGACTGCCACCCCGTGGACATTTATGGTATGGCAGGTGAGGACTGGTCATCCCAAAAATTAATAGAACTAAAAATAATTAGGGTACAGATCTTGCAATGTCCGAGTGGGATCGTGCTCTGAAGCCCCCGCTCTCTCTTAGACAAGAAATCGCAAAAGGTAATATAAATAAAAATTATCAGGGTGGAGATCGGGCAAAATCCGACATGGGTTCCTACTCTGAGCCCCCAATCTCTCTTGAGTGGAAAACAGGGTGAAATAGACCACAAATTAAATGAAAACAACAGTTTTCAAAGTCTAGGGGAAATTTCATTAGCAACAACACCCTGCCATCTGGTGGCCATTTTGCGTATGGCAGGTGGGGGACAAGAAATCACAAAAGTTCATATCAATACAAATATTCAGGGTGGAAGTCTATAAGCCGCCATAAGGCTCTACATGCAATTTTTTTTTGACAAAAACGTGTTTTGCTCTCCCCCCCCATCCAGAGCACTCTGCAAGCCCCTCCCCAAGGCTATTCATGCCTTTTATTTGGAAAAAACAGGCCCGTTTTGGCAAGATTTGCAGAGTGCAAAACCTTTTTTTCCTTTTCTGAAAGCTGTTTTACTAAGAGGGATTGATGAGAATTACGTTGGTCAAGTGCTGTGCCTGCAGACACAAAGATTTATGTGCTACAGGTTGTCAGCAATTTCCTTCTCCAGCACATGGGTAAATACATCTGGAAATATCTACCTACCTACTCTCTCCCCCCCCTCCCTACTGTATTTTTCCCTCTGTCTCTTCCCCCTCTATATACCTATATAACTACCTACCTACTCACACTCTCTCTCCCCCTACCTATCTACTATATTTCTCTCTCTCTATTTTTCTCTCTCTATTTTTCTCTCTCTATCACTCTACCTACCAACCTATCTACTCTCTTTCTCTCCCTGCCTATCTACTGTATTTCTCTTTCTTTATCTCTCCCTATTTCTCTCTCTATCCCTCTACCTACCTACCTACACTCCTTCCCTCCCTCCCTCCCTTCCTCCCTCCCTCCCGTATCTCTCTCTCTCTCTTTCTCTCCCTCTCTCTCTTTCTCTCTCTCTATTCCTTTACCTACCCACAATCCTAACTACTCTCCCTCTCTCCCTCCCTACTGTATTTTCCCTCTGTCTCTTCCTCCTCTATATACATATATAACTACCTATCTACTTACTCTCCCCCCCCACCTATCTACTATATTTCTCTCTCTCTATTTTTCTCTCTTTATCACTCTACCTACCAACCTACCGACTCTCTTTCTCTCCCTGCCTATCTACTGTATTTCTCTCTCTTTATCTCTCTCTATTTCTCTCTCTATCTCTCTATATAACTATCCCTCAAGGCAGAAGGTGGAAGAGGGAGGAAATGGCTTCCTGCAAACTTTCTCCTCCAGGCTTCCACCCCCAGCACTGTCCTCCTCCACTTCCTTTGGGGGGGCAGGGAAGGCTTTGGGGGGGTCCAGAGGTCTCCAGGGGAGGAAGGGGAAATCAGGGTGAGCCCCAAAGTCTCGTCCAACAGAGGAACCTCACCGTCCCTGCCAGGCCACTTGGAGAATGGCAGCACAGGCTGTCCAGAGCCCCAGACAGTTAAGGCCAAGGGCCCAGCCCAGCCCACAAGCTCCCGAGGACCCCACAGCCCAGCCCAGCCCAGCCTCCCTGAGCTCTTCCTTGTGGGCGGCTGCTGCAGGGCTTCCTCTCCTTGGCCAGGTTGCTCCTGGAGGCAGCCTGGAGGTCCCCCCACCAGTCCTGGCCCAATGCTGGCCTCCTGCCCATCCCTGGCCTTAGGGGCAGAGCCAGGGGTGGGTTTCAAACATATTTCACTACCTATTCTGTGGGTGTGGCTTGACGGTCATGTGACCAGGTGGGAGTGGCTTGGTGGTCATGTGACCGGATGGGTGTGGCCAACTCGATGTCACTCACCTGGAGGGGCACCTGGCCTGGCTTCTCTTTGCTCCTCCCCTCCCAGCCAGTCCTCGCCTCGCCTTGCATGCTATGGTGGGAGAGGAAGCCTTTCCAAAGTCATCTTCCCCTTGATGCTAGTCCCTAAGATGAGATGTTGCTGCCAGAAGACCTCCTGCTGTACATTTCCCAATCTTGTTTATGGCCATTCTCTTGGAAAGACTGAGTGGAGAGCCTCCCTTCCCTCCAGCCTCCATTCCTCTGAAGGAGCCCCACAGCCGCTTCCTCCTCTTTGAGAAGGGCCTTGCAAATGGGGGCAGGCCAGGGGACCCTGCCAATGTGGGGGGGCTACCAGTATGCAAACGTACGGCTGATTTCTGCTACTGGTACGCCCATACCAGTCCATACCAGGAGCAACCCACCTCTGCTCCCTTCCCTTCCTTCCTTCCTTCCTTCCTTCCTTCCTTCCTTCCTTCCTTCCTTCCATGGGGTGAGAGGCAGCCCTGTTTTCTCCATTTCTTTACACACTTCTCTCTTGCCCGCATTCCCTCCCTCCCTCCCTCCCTCCCTCCTTCCTTCCTTCCTTCCATCCATCCATGGGGTGAGAGGCAGCCTGGATTTCATCATCTCTTTTCAATTGGTTTTTTCTTCTCTCTATATTTCTTTCCCTATTTTTTTTAACTTTGCAAACTTCTGGTAACTAGTTTTTCACTAAAGTTGATTTTGTTCTTAAAAACTGGCTGAACTGTTTCATCAGGCCTTTTGTGGTGGTGCCCTTGAGGATTAGCTTTCAAAATAACATAACCAACATTTTGGTTCCAACTCAACAGGCAGCTATTTCAGATCTGTGACATGCTCTGTCATTAAGTGCCCCACCCCCCTTTGTCTTTATGCAAACAAATCTCAGATTTAATTGTTTCTTCAGCCACAATGGCCGTGTATTCCCTCTGGGGCCAGTTTCAAGCATGGAGACCCCCAAACGTCTCAAAGCTAGATGATGGATTTAATTCCATCTCTGCTCCTGTTATTATGAGCCACATGGGGATTATTTCCTTTTCATTTCCCTCCAGAGAATTTCCCAACAACCTTTGAGTCCAAGAACTGGTTGGATTCTCCAGGGATCCCTCCTGAGAGGGAGAATTATGATCAAAGGTTCAGCTCTGCTCTTTGGCCGAATCCTCCAGGGGAGACTTTGGGCAGAGAAATAGGGAGTTTAGGGACAGGCAGGGTCTGTGCTCTTGAATGTCCGTCTCTCTCCTTTCCAGGTGAAGCTGAGTGTTTCTCTGGGTTTCAATCAGGAAAGACACTGGATCATTTTCCACCTTGTGAGAATCCTTTGAATTCTTCTAATTCTTCTTTAGAAACAGGAAGGGGATTGATTGATTCACCCCATGAATGATGGACCTCCTGCTTCTGCTTCTGATGCTGCTTTTGTCCCATCCAGTCTCTGGGAAGCTGAGGATGAAATGCCCACAGAGTTTGGAGCACCAGGATGGAAAACAACCACCGAGCTTTTACAGCCCAGGAGACCATCTCATTGCTATAGTCACCAATGGAGAGGAAAAACTGCATATAAAGTTGCTTTTCAATGTGGCTCCTTCTCTTCAGTTGGTTTTCCATGATCCGTAAGTCATTCAGGGTGATGGAGTTTCCCTCCCTCCATTCTGACACTCTCCTTTATTTCTTATTTGTTCCTATATTGGATGATATGTCTAATTTCCTGAATGATGTTGATTTCCATGGCTTTTCTCTTTTGTCCCGTTTGGTGAAAGAGACTCAAATCCAAAAATGGGCCTGAAAAAAAAGTTGAAAGGGCTGCAGGTTATTTTCCTCTCTCTCTTTCTTTTTGTTATATATTTATATAATCTTTGCTACACCTCTACATCTTTTACATATACGTTGTGTTTCATCTATCTATCTATCTATCTATCTATCTATCTATCTATCTATCTATCTATCTATCTATCTATCTATCTATCTATCTATCTATCTATCTATTTTTACATATCTGTTATCTCTATTAATTCCATACATTACATCTTTTATAGATATTTGATTCTCTTATGTTTCTTATTTTGGACTACTTGTGTATACAATCTATTCTGTACTTTCCCCTCTTGTTAATTCTGAGGTTTTGTATTTATTTCATGGTTCCTTGATCTTTTTTCTTCCCTTTATTGCTTTCCTTTCTTCCCTCCTTCCTCCAGTCCATTGTAGTCTAAGTCCCAAACTAAGTAGCCCTCGGATTCCTCTTTGTCTTTTAGCTCTTTTGTGAAATTATTTTCCTCTCTCAGTTCAATCCTTTATTTCTCATTTGAATCATGAATTTTATTTGAAGTGGTGGTTGAACCATTTGTTCTTGCTGTACCTCAGCCAATTTCCATATTTGTGTAACTGATTATTGCTTTTGGATCAATGTTGGCTTAAGGCTCAGGAGGCTTCTGGAGGATTATATTTATTATATATAACAAAAGTATTTCTTGTTGCTGTTGATTATAACATTTTTTTACAATAGGAATTCCAATGGGTTCTTTCTTGGCTTAGAATTCTTTTTCAACATCCAAACGGTCAACAAGAATTCTCACTTCCTGCACAATCTCACACTTGGCTACAACATCCATGACAACTATTTGAGCACTTTCCGCACTTCAGATGCCTTGCTGGACATTCTCTCCACTGGAGAAGACAATATCCCCAACTACGGCTGTGGAAGGAAGGAGAACCTTCTGGCTCTTCTTGATGCAGCTGACAGGGACATCTCCATCCAGGCATCAACATTAGGAGGCACCTACAAAGTCCCACAGGTTTGTTTGTGTTTTTCTCCATTTTCTTACACTGAGGCTAGAAGAACCAAATGTGCAGGTACAGATCAGATGAAGCCTGGCTCAATAGCAGGAACTGTGAGAGGGATCTGGGAATCTTAGGGGACAATCTCTCAAATGTGAGCCAGGAATGTGTGGCAGCAGCCAAAAAAAGCCATTGCAATCCTAGGCTGCATGAAGAGAAGGAGAGAATCCAAATCACGGGAAGTATTGGTACCACTTTATAAAGCCTTGGAAAAACCTCCCTTGGAAGAGGGCATGGATGGAGAACCTTTTCAGCACTGAGTCCTCTTGTCAGGGATGCGATCTGGAAGAGGAGTTGCCCAGTGTGCCTGTCAGTGCGTATATGCACACCAGGCAGCTCCTCTTCCGGTTTCTGACATGCATGCATGCGGCAATCAGCTGCTGGAACGCATGCGCTCACAAAAACAAGAAGAGCAGCTCTTCCACTTCTGGCACTGCAGTGCCCACAAAGGCCAGCTGATTGTTACATGCACATGCACACCAGAAACCCAGAAGAGAAACGGGCAAAACCTTGTATGCCAGGCGACATGGGTCTGCATGCCACTTAGCCCGAACTGAGAAGCTGAGGCAAAGGGCGCCATTTTCCCCTCCTGGGGCCTCTGTGCATCCCGTTTTTCCCCTCCAGAAAGCCCTCTGCTCCCCAAAAACTTTGGTCTTACTTTGCAGTTCCAGTCCGTGGGGCTTGCGAAGGAAAGGCCTGGGCTCAGCCAGTGGGTGGCAGCCGTGGTGGTGGTGGAATGATATGGGAGGGGCAGCCTTGTGGTCCCACGTGGGATGGGATCTCCTTCAGACTGGAAATAGAGCAAAGGAAACTCTTTCCCCCCACTTGCTTTGTCCTGTTTCCCCCACTGGAAAGAGCTGTTTGCAACCCACAAGGAGGGGATTCTTTCCTAAGAGCTCCCAATTGAAGGATCCCAATGGGCCCCTGAGGAATCTGAGGGTGGGGAAGGCCATGGGGGTCCTGGTGATAGAAGAGACCCTCAAGGCCTCCCCAACCCACTCAGATCCCTCCTGCTTCTCCCTCCCTTCCTGCAACAAGGACTCCCTGACTTTGCAAACCTCTCTCTCCTCTCTTGTTTCTCGGCTTCTTGTCTCATGGAGCAGCTTCCAAGTAAATGGGGCAAGAGAGAGACAGGGAGACAGGGAGGGTAAGAGAGCAATCTGTGAGTGTGTGTGTGTGTGTGTGTGTGTCTTTGTGTGTGTGAGGGCACTGAAACTGCTGCCAATGGTGTGGGCGACACCTGAGCAGAGAGGCAGGGTGTGTGGGTACATTCCTCCCCATTCAAGCAGGGCCTCCTATTTCTCCCCTCCCCAGCCAGCTCCCCCCCCCCCCCCGACCTGCTCCCTGCTGGCTCCTGCAAAGCCTCTTCATTCTCCTCCTCCTCTTCTTCATGTCGTTGTTCAAGTGCTGGCCGGCTAAATTTCGGGCCTATGACGAGGGCCAGGGCGGGGCACGCATGAGTATGCAGTGGGGGTCGCTTGCATTGCTCAGCAAACTACATCCTTCTCTCCCAAGTGGCAGTGGGTCCCACAGGACAGGCTCTCATTTCTGCCCTGAAGCAGTGAACTCTGGTGGGCTGGAAGTGAGTGTGAATGGCCTGGTCCAAACAGGAAACCCTGGACTTTTGGGTACCCATTTTGGCCCTGGAAAACCTCCTGCACCAACCTGGAAGCAGAAATAAAAAATGAAGCCCTTGCAACTGTTTGAAGGCCAAAGGAAGCCTCCAACTGAGGGAGGAAGCACTGGGGGGGTCCAGGCGATTAACACTCACTTCCAGCCCACTGGAGTTTCCTGGGCAATGCAAGCGCCACCCCCATCCCCATCCCCATCCCCATCCCACACACAGCATACTCACAGGTCTCCTGATCCTGGCCCTTGGCAGAGGCCCAAAAACCAGCTGGCCGGCAGGAGGTGGACCTGCATGTGGATGCTAGTGGAGCTGGGATGGGGCAGCCTGTGTGCCGGGAGAGAGGGCTCTGCGTGCCTCAGTTTCCCCTTCATGGCTCTCATCCTTTCAATTCCTTTTTCAGATCAATTATTTCAGAGCTTCAGAGGCTCTGAGTGATAAAAGTCGATTCCCCTTTTTCCACCAGATGGACCACAAAGAAGGATTCCAGTACCCAGCAATTGTCCATCTGCTCCTCCATTTCAGATGGACCCTGATTGGCCTCTTTGCTTCAGACACAGAGAAGGGAGAGGATTTCATGAGGATTTTCCCTCCTGTGCTTGTCAGGAGTGGAATTTGTGTGGTTGTATCACAACAATTGTCAACAACTGGACATACAGAAACCCTCAGGGATTCCCTCTCTAAATGGAGACAAGTCAACGTCTTTGTTCACTTCATGGAAATTGATTCCATTTGGGAGAGAATTCTTCCTTTCCATTTAACATTTATGCGTCTCCCAGGACCCATTGAAGGGAAAGTCTGGATCCTCACAAGTTTTACAGAGTATGAAATGAACAAGCGCAGACTTCTCACATACATCCATAGTATTTGGAACTTTCGTTATCTGGCAAAAGAAAGGCCAAGAGATTCTGCCTTTGAACACTTATTCTTTGTGGAAGAGAAGTTTCAAGATCCTTATTTCCACTGTTCCCTTTCAAAGAATGTATTTTCTGTCAAAGGCCGCAGAAGATGCACCCAGAAAGCCCCACTGGAGACCCAGGAGAAAAGGAACAGGATCCGGATCACAAATCACTACCACTCTTACAGTGTCATAAAGACTTTGGCCCATGCAATGAATGCCGCCTATTCCTCCAGATCGGGGAGGGGAAGGAAGGCGAGAGAAAAGAGGTTGGGGTCTCCAAGGCTGCAGCCATGGCAGGTATGGGGCAATGGTGGGTTTCCAATTTTTTTAGAACCTACTGTCTAGGTGTAGCCTATTTTGTGGGTGTGGCTTGGCAGTCATGTGGCAGGGTGGGAGTGGCCAACTTGTAAAATGTGGTGAAACTCGTTTAACAATGCTCTTGCTTAACAACCAAAATTTTGGGCTCAATTGTGATGATAAATTCTTTCTTTCTTTCTTTCTTTCTTTCTTTCTTTCTTTCTTTCTTTCCTTCCTTCCTTCCTTCCTTCCTTCCTTACTTACTTACTTACTTACTTACTTACTTACTTACTTACTTACTTACTTACTTACTTACTTACTTACTTTCTGCCTTCCTTTCCTTTCCTTACCATTGGGTTTCCGGCAGCGGCAGGCCAGACTTACTTCTGGATCCGCCGGTGGAACCCCCTCTCACCAGCTCTCTAAATTTGCTTTGCCCTGCAGTATTTGGGTTGGGGGGGGGTATATTACTCTGTTTGGGGGAGGGAGAATTTGGTTGCAGAAAGCCAAGGGGGGGAAGCCTTGGAGGGCCTCTTCATCCTTCCCCCTTTCCTCTGTTCAGGCTGAGAAAAGAGCTGGGGGGAGATTGTAGAAGAAAGATTCAATATGGAATAAGAAACAAAGTTTTCTGCTTTTCAAATTCCTGGATGTTCCCATTCTAGTTTCATCCCTTTCTGGAGAAGAATGAATTTTGGAATATTTCTAACAGAAAACTGTACTTGGACCAAAATGGAGAGATAAAAGCAGATCTGGCCATTTTGGGCTTCCTGGTTCTCCCCAAGGAGGATCCCAGGGAAGAGACTCTGGCGTATTTTGAAAGAGAGAGATTTTCTATCAGACAAAAGACTCTTTCACGGCTAAAGTTGCTGAATAAGGTGGGAGAAATTCTGGTGTCTTTTCTCTCTTTGCCAAAGCCTGAGGTCCCATTTCAAGGAGGCAAAGCCTGTAGCCGTGATGGGGAACCTATGGCACGCGTGTCAGAAGTGGAACGCAGAACCATCTCTCCTGGCACGCAGAGCCATCACCAGTTGCTCTTCCGGGTTCAGGCATGGCAGTCAGCTGGTCTTCACGTGCATTGGAGAGCCAGAAAGTGGAAGAGGAGCCACCCAGTGCACATGCGCACACCAGGAAAATGATCTTTGTTTCCAGTGCGCACATGCGCATGAGCCACTTAGGGTTTTGGTGTCTAGCGTGCATACATGCACAAAAACCATCAACAAAAAGAGCAGTGGCCGTGCGTGCCTAAAGCCAGAGATAGGAGATCCCGGCCGTGGCTTCTTAGCAGAGCAGAGCTGTGGTCAGGGCTTCCCTCCCTCCCCACCTGAGTAGGCTAATTGCGTGGCCCCAGCTCTCCACCCTATGGCACAGATGTGGATCCATGGTCTGGAGTGCCCGGCCAGTTCAGGTGCCCCAGAAGAGCAGCAGCAGCAGCCACAGGGGGAAGGGCAGGAACTAACGGGCGGCCACCACAACCGTGAGCCACACCCTCAGCGGCATCTCCAACAGCTGGCGCTACCAGGGGTGGCGAGGACAGACGGGCCCAGGCTTCCCTCCCTCCCCACCTGAGCAGGTTTCTTGCACAGCTCTAACCCGAGGCTCTGATGAGGATCTGCGGTCCGGAGCGCTTGGCCAGTTCCGGCACACGTGGCAGCAGGGCAGCATTTGCTGGGTGGAAGTCTGGCTGCCCTGCCTGCTGCTCCTTGCCCAGCAGCTGCCGCTTCCACCTGAGATGCTGGAAGAGGAGCTGCTGGCAAGGAGGGGAGCTACCAGTGGTTGCGGTGGCTTCCTGGTCGCTCCTGCCCTTCCCCCTGTGGCTGCTGCTGCTGCTCTCCTGGGGCGCATGAGCTGGCCATGCACTCCAGACCATGGATCCAGATCACTGCCTTGGGCTGGAGGGCTGTGGCCATACAAGTAGGCCACTTGGGTGGGGAGGGAGGGAAGCCCTGGCCTGTCCTTGCCCCTCCACCCGCCCCCCGGCAGCTGTCACAGTGTTTCTTCTGGCTGGGGTGCTGGAGCAGCCAGGAGAAGGAAAAGCCCCCATAGGGGATGGGAGGGGCCTCAGGAGGGCTGGAGGAGAGCGCAGTTCCTCCCCCCTCCCACCTCCGGGCTCCATGTCCATCCCAGCCCCACCCTTTCATCCAAGGGAGGGGATTTTGAGTGACACCCTTCTCTGAATGTTCACATTTCTTCACCTCACCTGGTTCTCTCTTGCCTCTACCCCATAGCTCCCTCCCCATTGATTGCTCTCTCTCTCTCTCTCTTTCTCACACACACACACACCCCAACCCTGGGGACTCTTCTAGACTTGTTCCCCTGGGGGGAGGGCAACCCCCCACTCTTCTCCCATGAACCGGCCCCAACCTGACCAGAGCAGCCAAAAAAACCCTGAAGGGCCTTTTATCTAATTACGCAGAGCTTCCTAGAAATGATTCACTTGGGGAGATTTGGGAAGGGGGGGGGACACTGAGAGGGAGGGGAGGGGTCAGCCCGGTTGGAGGCTCTGCAGTGACCCCCCCTCTGCCAGACCCCACCAGGGAACCTCTGAGGGGCTTCCCTGGAGACCCGGCCTTCCCCCTGAGCAACAATTGAAAATGTCAACTTGCAATATGGAGGAGGAGGAGGAGGAAAGAGAGAGAGAGAGAGAGAGAGAGAGAGAGAGAGAGAGAGAGAGAGAGAGAGAGAGAGAGAGAGAGAGAGAGAGAGAGCAACCAATGGGGAGAGAGCTTTGGGGTAGAGGCAAGAGAGAACCAGGTAGGGTGAAGAAAGGTGAACATTCAGAGAAGGGTGTCACTCAAAATCCCCTCCCTTGGAGGAAAGGGGGAGGGCTGGGATGGACATTGAGCCCGTAGGTGGGAGGGGGAGGGAGGAACTGCGCTCTCCTCCAGCCCTCCTGAGGCTCCTCCCATCCCCCATGGGGGCTTTTCCTTCTCCTGGCTGCTCCAGCACCCCAGCCAGAAGCGACATCCTGGCAGCCACCAAGGGGGGCAAGGGGGTGGTAGTGGCAAGGACAGGCTAGGGCCTCTCCACACAAGCAGGCTAAGAGAAAGTATGTCCCCCTCACTCAGCCACGCCCCTCCCCTTCTTCCTCCCTCCCCCCACCCTTCCCACAGTCCTCAGCTCCCCACTGATTCCCCTGCCCTTCATTTTGTATTGCAGTTCTGCTCTTGTGGCGCCTTTGTCTTCTCCAAGGTTTAAATTACACAGCAGGGCAGTTTCCCCCCCCCCCAATTTTAGATTATGTCGAACGCTCCTGTCCTCCCCTCCCCCTATAGGCTGGTCCTGCTGGGTCCTTCGTCCATGGGGACCATCAGACCCACATCCACCAGCCCCCATCTCCATAGCTCCTCACACATGGAGACTCTCCCTTGGATGAAGTGGGGGGAGAGGGGGGACTGTGCTGGCTTATTCCAAGGAAAGGGAAGGGATTCCGGCTTTCCAGTGGAGGGAGGGGGCATTTCCCACCTAACATTCTCTCCCTGTCCAGGGCTGCAGAACCGGATCCTCAGTGGGGACGTCCTGCCACCCCTATGGGAAACAGGTGGGCAGACAGGGAAGCACGAGGACCCCTGAAATCTGAAACTGGTGCATGCACACCAGGCAGCTGGTCTTCATGCGCACATGCATGCCACATGGCTGGTGCGCATGCCGGAAACCATATGATCACCTAGTTTTCAGTGTGTGCGCAGGCTCACACCCATATTAGCACGTGGAGCCAAAAAGATTCACCAACACTGCTCTAGACTATTAAGTAGAAAAGTACTTTATTGTAATGTAATTGTATTATAATTCCAAAAGGAAAAGGGAGGAAGTAAATGAAGAATCTGCCAGTTGTTCCACCTCCTGCATCTGTTTAGAAGGAGTCAGATGTTTCCTATCTACCTCAATGAAGACCAGAGGCTCCTTGTCTCCATCCATTTCTCCCTCCGTTTTCCATGGACGGAGAGTCCTAACATCTTTTCTTTGGCCTTCCTTGTTCTTCTGCTCAGTCCCTGCCTCAGTCCAGATGTGTGGAAAGTTGTCATCCTGGATTTGTCAAGAGGGCTCGAGAAGGAGAGCCAGTTTGCTGCTATGACTGCGTTCCTTGTCCGGAGGGGACCTTCTCCACTCAGGAAGGTGGGTCATCCTGAGGAAAATGGGAGGCTTTGTGGAACTGGATCCACCCAGAAGATTTTCATGAAGGTGCAAGTTAAATGATAGATCGAAGCTTACCTGGTTTTTTATATTTATTTTCAACCTGCAGAATTTCTTATCTAAAAGGAAGTAAATCAAAAAGACTTTGAAGGAGGGGCTGGGAAGAGATGGGAGGAGGGGGTGGCAGACTGAGCAAGCTTTACTAACAGCAGAGGAAATCTCTCTCCTGCTTCTTAGTTTGGACTTCTGCTGCTAAGTTCACCTTTCTAGGAACATCTGAGTTCTTTGGGACTGGATGAATTGTGTGAGGTCCACCTTCTGAAAGACCTTGCAATTCACTGTATATTGGATCCTCCCCTTGAGGGTCACTGAGAAGGAGTCACTGGTCCATAATGTGGTGATGTGGATAGTTATGGTGGGGAACACATTACACAAATATTCTGCCAGTCATGTAGATCAATCAATCAGAATAGAGCTGGAAGGAACCTTAGAGGTCATTTAGTCCTACACCCTGCTTAAGCAGGAGACCCTGTACCAGCGGTGCTTTCCCTAACGGTTCTGTGGGTGTGGCTTGCTGGGGAGGTCATGTGACTGAGTGGGCATGGGCAACTTTTTTTTTACTTTTTAAAAGCATTTTTAAACTACTGTTTCTCCTGAACTGGTAGTTAAAAATGCTTTAAAAAGTTAAAAAAAAAGTATAACAATCAGCTGTGTGAACATCAGCTGTGCTGCATAAACGTCAGAGCTTTTCTTTATACTTCTTAAAGCACTTTTTGCTACCAGTTCGAGTGAACTGCCCCAACCGGTAGCATTTCCCTCCTGCCCTGTATCATTTCAAAGGAGTGATTGTTTAATGAAATTGTTTCAAAAACGCTTCTTGGAAAATGCCCCTGGTAACAGCTGTTATCCAAAGAAAGTATTTATTGTAAGATAAAAGGACAGAATATTTTTAAAAATTGCTTTTTGGTTTCTCAGATGCGGACAAATGCACCAAGTGTCCAGATGAAAAATATCCAAATGAGAAGAGAGTCCAATGTATCCTCAAAGTTATAACCTTCCTGTCTTATGAAGAACTTCTGGGCATCATCCTGGTCTCTTCTGCCCTACTCTTGTTCTTAATCACAGGCCTTGTTTTAATCCTCTTCATTAAATACCGAGAAACTCCCCTTGTCAAAGCCAACAACCGGGACCTCTCCTACATCCTCCTGGTCTCCCTCCTGCTTTGCTTCTTATCTCCTTCTCTCTTCATTGGTCAACCAAGGAAAGCCACCTGCCTTCTCCGACAAACGGTCTTCAGCATCATCTTCTCAGTTGCCCTTTCTTCTCTCTTGGCCAAAACCATCATGGTGGTGCTGGCTTTTCTGGCCAGAAAACCAGGAAACAGAGCAAAGAGATGGTTGGGGAAGAGCTTGGCCAACTCCATCATCCTCTCTTGTTCTGCTGTCCAAATTATCACCTGCTCCACCTGGCTGGTAGTTTCTCCCCCCTTCCCTGACTCTGACCTCCACTCCCAGCCTGGAGAGATCATCCTGCAATGCAACGAAGGGGCAGTTGTCATGTTCTACGTCACCCTCAGCTACATGGGCTTCCTGGCTGCCATCTGCTTCACGGTGGCTTTCCTGGCCAAGAATCTGCCTGGGGCCTTCAACGAAGCCAAGCTGATCACCTTCAGCATGCTGGTCTTCTGCAGCGTCTGGGTGACTTTTGTGCCCACCTACCTAAGTACCAAAGGGAAATACATGGTGGCTGTCCAGATCTTCTCCATCCTAGCCTCTAGTGCTGGTCTGCTGGGCTGCATCTTCATTCCCAAAGGCTACATTATCCTTCTGAGGCCAGACCTTAACACAAAGGAGCATCTCACAGCCAGAACAAATGTAAAAACATGAGATATTAAGAGTCACAAACACACCATTATTTGTAAAAGTAGTAATTTTTACCCAGCTACTAAAGGGGATTCAAAATAATTTAATCATTAAAATAGATCTATCATAAAAGGATTCTTTTACTGTGCGAAACATTTACCAATTCTAAAAAACACCCCAATTGTTTCTACAATGATCAGGAATTGTAATATCTATCAACAATTATAAAAAAATAAGGAACAGGGCTGGGCAGGGGCCAGTATAATCAGTTAAAATAACTACTTTTAACAAAAGTTAGCATTCAAGGGAAGAAGTGAAGTTTGGATGGAGAGAGGAAAATAATCTGGAATTGTGACGGTTTTTATTCCGTTCCATTTTTGGATTTTGGCAACTTCTACAAAATAAGAGAAAAAGGGAGAAGCTTTGGAAATCCAGACCATGCAGGAAATTAGAGACAGGTCCTTTCCTATAGGAGAAAGTGGGATAAAGAGAAAAGGAGGAAAGTGTTAAGAGGAATCCAAACAGAGGGAAGGAAACTCCAGCACAGGGAATGGCTGAGGGAGGAAACTGACCAGGAGGAGCCTGGTTGGAATTCCTTGTTTTATGGGATCTTCATGTGTGAAACTGAGGAGTCTCCCAATGAGAAGGTCTCCTGGCCTGGAAGAGCTCCATGGATTGTTTCCATCCTGGTGCTCCAAACTCTTCGGGCATTTCATCCTCAGCTTCCCAGAGACTGAATGGGACAAAAGCAGCATCAGAAGCAGAAGCAGGAGGTCCATCATTCATGGGGTGAATCAAACAATCCCCTTCCTGTTTCTAAAGGAGAATTAGAGGAACTCAAAGGACTCCTGTGATGTTCTGGGAGAAGAATGGAGGTGAGGCCAGAGTGAATTCCAACAACCTTTTATTCAATCTTACCTGAGAGGCAGCTGAACTCTCTGCCTGACACGGCTCCTTTTAAAGGAGACTGATCATACAAACAACCAATCAGGAGAGAGCATTTTCCCTCTCCAACAGAGGACCCGAATGAGAACTTCAACTGACAGCTGTACACTATTCACCCTGAAAATGAGACCTCCCCAGATAATAAGCCCAACCATGCTTCTGAGTGCATGCGCTAAAATAAGCCCTTTTCCCTAAAATAAGCCCCCCCTGAAAATATTGCAACACAGCAGCAGCCATGAAGGTGACCACACTCACTGCCTCTTGTAAGCTCAAAAATAATAAGACCTTCCTGAAAGTAAGGCCAATCGCTTATTTCGGGGGTCAAAATAAAATAAGACCCTGTCTTATTTTGGGGGGAACACAGTACAATACATAACAACTCTCACAAGGTGGAACATCCAGGTTCTTTCCTGATTCAAAAGGAAAGAAGCTTCAACTGAGAAGGAAAAGCTTGAGTAACAAGGACATTGGCCTTCTTCTGTCCTTCAACATGGTCTCTTGTCTCCAGAGACTGCTGGGAAAAGTCACCCAGAGCTATGGAGTTTGGTGCCATTCTATTTATTCTGTTCTGTTCTGTTCCTACTCTACTCTACTGAGCCATGGGGGCGCAGTGAATAGAATGCAGCCCTGCAGTTTCCTTCTGCTGACTGCCAGCTGACTGCGATTTGGCAGTTCGAATCTCACCAGGCTCAAGGTTGACTCAGCCTTCTGTCCTTCCAAGGTGGGTAAAATGGAGGCCCAGATTGTTGAGGGCAAATAGGGTGACTCTGTCAAGTGCTTAGAGAGGGCTATAAAAGCACTGTGAAGCGGTATGTAAGTCTAAGTGCTATTGCTACTCCACTCCATTCTAGTCTAGTCTCGTCTAGTCTATCTTTAGGCCTTAAAAACCATCTGGGTGACTACAGTCACTCTCACCCCAGAATTCCAGGTTCAAGCAACAAGCCAGCTGATCAATTCATGCTTGTCAATCAATTCCTATTGCAACCAATGAGCAATCAACTTATTTATTTTATTTATTTTATTAAATTTATACCCCGCCCTTCTCCTTGTTAGGCATTTCATAAAACCACAAAATACAAAATGCATCAATTAAAATATATTAAATTAATTTAAACCCATGCTAAAACCCATTATTAAAACCTTGCCAAATTATAATTTATATTTAAAAAGTCAGAAGCGGGGGCCGGCTTGTTGGAATAAGTACGTCTTGAGATGTTGGCGGAAGAGGTGGAGGTCCGAGGTAGTGCGAAGGTCGGGGGGTAGGTCGTTCCAGAGGGCCGGGCCCGCCAAAGAGAAGGCCCTTCCCCTGGGTGTCGCCAGCCGGCATTGCCCAGCTGACGGCACCTGGAGAAGGCCCGCTCTGTGGGAGCGGAGCGGACGAAGGGATGTATGGGGCAGGAGGCGGTCTCGTATATAGCTAGGCCCCGAGCCATGGAGCGATTTAAAGATGGTAGTCAACACCTTGAAGCGCACTCGAAAAGCCACAGGCAGCCAGTGCAGCTAGCGCAGTAGAGGTGTTACGTGGGTTTGCCTAGAGGCACCCATAACCACCCGCACGGCCGCATTCTGCACTAACTGTAGCCTTCGAGTGCACCTCAAGGGGAGCCCCATGTAGAGAGCATTACAGTAATCCAGCCGAGATGTCACAAGCGCTTGAGTGACTGTGCGAAGGGCCCCCCGGTCCAGTAAGGGGCGCAACTGGCGTATCAGGCGAACCTGATAGAATGCCCCCCTGGCCACGGCTGCCACATGGTCCTCCATGGACAGCTGGGAATCCAGGAGGACGCCCAAATTGCGCGCCCTCTCCACGGGGGCCAGTTGTTCGCCCCCAATGGCCAGTGTTGGATTTATCTGGCTGAACCAGGGTGCCGGAAACCACAGCCACTCGGTCTTGGACGGCTTGAGTTTGAGTTTGTTACTACCCATCCAGACCCGTACGGCCTCCAGACACCGGGACAGCACCTCAACGGCATCGTTGGGGTGGTTTGGGGTGGATATCTACAGCTGAGTGTCATCAGCGTACAGATGGTATTCCACCCCAAAACCATGGATGATCTCGCCCAGCGGCTTCATGTAGGTGTTGAACAGAAGTGGTGAGAGGACCGACCCCTGAGAAACCCCACATGTGAGGGGCCGAGGGGCCGACCTCTGCCCTCCTGCCAACACCCATTGCGACCGACCAGAGAGGTAGGACGAGAACCACTGTAAAACGGTGCCTCTCAGCCCCACCCACCCCCCCAATCGGTGCAATAAGATACCATGGTCGATGGTATCAAAAGCCGCTGAGAGGTCTAACAGGACCAGGATAGAGGAGCAACCTCTATCCCGAGCCCTCCAGAGATCATCCACCAACGCGACCAATGCCGTCTCGGTACTGTGACCAGGCCGGAAGCCGGACTTGCGCGGGTCTAGATAATCAACTTCCTCCAGGTGTCGAGGAAACTGTTGGGCCACCACACTCTCAACAACCTTCACTAAGAAGTGAAGGTTGGAGACCGGACGATAGTTCTCTAATAAAGCCGGGTCCAGGGATGGCTTCTTGAGGAGGGGCCTCACCATCGCCTCTTTCAAGACGGTAGGCAAGAACCCCTCACTCAGAGATGAATTCACAATACCCTGGAGCCAGCCTCATGTCACCTCCCAGGATGCCAGTACAAGCCAAGAGGGGCACGGGTCCAATAAACATGTGGTGGCTCTAAGGTTCCTCCGCAACCTGTCCATATCCTTGGTAGTGACAAAGTCAAACTCCTCCCAAGGTGTAATCTCAAGACCAGCACCCGACACTTCGACTGGGTCACTTTCAGTGGAGGGCAGCTTGTTCTGAATCTGAGTGATTTTGTCCTGCAGAAACACTCCAAATTCCTCTGCTCGACCCTGCAAAGGGGCTTCCCGCTGCCTCAAATGAAGGAGGGAGTGGGTCACCCCAAACAGGGCAGCAGGGCGGTTTTCCGCGGATGCGATAAGGGTGGCACAATACTCATGTTTGGCCACTCTTAGCGCCACTAAGTAAGTCCTAATATGGTCTCTCACTAGTGTTCGGTCAGCTTCGGATCGAGAAGATCTCCACCTACTCTCTAGGCGTCTCTTGTGGCGTTTCATCTCCCGAAGCTCCTCGGTAAACCAAGGGGCCTGGGTGACTTGACGTCGCATGAGAGGCCACAATGGAGGCCACTCGGTCCAAGGCCCCCGTGGCCGCACTATACCATGCAGCCACTAGATCCTCAGTCGAGTTGCGGGACAGGGACACAGGTATTGGCTCAAGCTCCCTCTGGAACATTTCCGGGTCCATCAGGTGCCTGGGGCGGAACCAACTCGGTGTCACCGGTTCCGCCTCCCCGCGGTGGGGTGTGATGGTTGGAAAGTCTATCCGAAGGAGAGAGTGATCTGACCATGACAAGGGTAAGATGACTAAATCCCCTGTTCTGAGATCACTTCTCCACTGTCCAGAGACAAAAATCAGATCCAGCGTGTGTCCTCCCTCGTGAGTGGGGCCCTGAGCTATTTGGGTCAGGTCCATGGCCATCATGGAAGCCATGAACTCCCGAGCTGCCTCGGATGTTTCGCCCGTCGATGGCAGGTTAAAGTCCCCCATGACTAACAGTCTGGGGGTCTCCACCGCCATCGCGGCGATTACCTCGAGTAGCTCGGGCAGGGCTACTGTTACATAGTGGGGAGCCAGGTATACAACCAACAAGCCCAACTGCCTCCCTAGGCCCCACTTCACGAAGAGGGACTCACAGCCGGTCGTCTGAGGCACAGTGGTCTGTCTCCCTCGGCTCCAGACTTTCCTTAACAATAACCGCCACCCCCCCACCCCTGCCTAGGGCCCTAGGCTGATGAAATGCACGGTAGCCTGGTGGGCACATTTCCACGAGGGGTAAGCCCCCCTCGGGGCCCAACCAGGTTTCCGTAATTCCCACCAGGTCCGGGTCCCCCTCTGACACAAGGTCGTCAATGAGGGGGGCTTTGTTCACCACGGACCTGGCATTGCAGAACATCAGCCTAGGGCCCCGGCTCTGTAGTCCCTGACCGCCTAGCCCACGAGTGGAGCACAGGGGGTTGGGGCAGGTGACCGCTTTTAGCCAGCGACCGTGCGTCCCCAACCCGCGATGGACATCCTGTCTCCCACCGCCCCTGCCCCTCCCCAAGACCAATCGAATGGGACGGCCCTCAACAGAGACGACCCCCAGTTCCCCTTCCCTAGTGGACTCCTCCTTTAACCTTCTTCCGCCGGCCGGCCCTATGTCTTGACCCCCCTCTGACTGAATAAATCCTCCCCCCACCCCAGAACCCCTTAAAAGCCTAATTAAAAATTTGTTTAAAAACCCCCTGAGCTTGCTTTTTTTCCACCTCTCTGGATTAATTAACCCATCCTTGAGGTGGGCCCGAGATAAACCAAGGGGCCAAACCTGCGAGAGGGAGGAGTCTCGCAGGTAGAGGAGGTCGGACCTTGAATAAAAAACCATCCCGTGGCACCATTGCTGGCTTTAAATGGAGGAAACGCCTAGATAAAGTGCTAATACAAGTGCAAGTCAAGTCAAAACAGGGAAAATAGATCGTAATCAAAGTCAGTCAGTTCTTCCTCGGGTAGAGGCTTTCCACGGGGTGGCTGGAACTGTTGTTCCTTCAGGCTGTCCTTGCTTCGCTCTCGCCCCCCTCCCCATAGATGTTTTACCGGGGAGTCCTGGGGGAGGGAGGGTTACCGGAATTTGTCCACCACGGTCTTAGTCTCTTGCCGCAGGGTTTCTCGCAGCTCATCACCCCCCTCCAAGATGTTTACCGGGGGTGTGTGTGGAAGGGGAGGCGATGGGGCTTTCACTGGAATTTGTTGGAACTGCTGGGGCAATAGATGGTTCTCCCCAGGACCAGCAAGCCACACCAAGGCCTCCGCCACGTCACCGGCTCGCCACTCCACACCTGGGTCTCCACCGGGCCCTCCGCTGTTCTACCAGGCCTCCGCAGGGCCTCGCCGCGTTGCAGGCTCGCCACTCCACGCCAGGGCTTCCGTCAGGACCTCCGCCACTACAACAGGCCTCCGCCGCGCCTGCCCTCTCTCTGCGGCCGCCAACCTCACCAGCCATCCCCTGCGGAGGCCTCCACCCGGCCTCGCTGCTCCACGGGGGCCTTCAACAGGATCGAGATGGTCCGCGCAGCTCCGCCGCTGCTCCGCCGCCACTCCGCCATTCCGCCTCTGGCTTTCTGGCGTTCCGGCGCTCCCTCCAGCGCTCCGCTACTGCTCCGCCACTCTGCCGGGGCCGCCGGCCTACGCCGACCTCTGCTGGGGCCTTTTGGCGCTCTCCGCCGCTGCTCCACCAGTCCACCGGGGCCTCCGGCCTCCGCCGGCCTCTGCCAGGGCCTCCGGCCTTCTGGCGCTCTCTCCGCCACCGCTCCGTCACTCCGCCAGGGCCTCCGGCTTTCCGGCGTTCCCCTCAGTGCTCCCCCGCGCCTCCCGTCTCAGCCGTCACACTTACCGGCATTGGAAAGGCCTCAGTGTGACGGCTGGCTCTTCGACTTCCTGGGCCGGCCCTTACCGATCACCCCAAAAGGGCCGGCCGCGTCCTCCGGAGCCAAATGGGCCTCCGGTCACCATCGCCTCAAAGCTTCGCCGCCATTCCTTCGCGCATGCTCCTCTCTTTGGGTACTAATATGAAAAAAAAATCCTCCATGGAAAATGTCACAAAGGTGCTTTTTCAAGAGGCAAATGGACTTCCTGGTTTTTCCTTTGAACATGATTATGTGTCTTAATTTTAAAAACAGCAACTAGCTCCACTTTTAACCACAAAATTGGACCCTGAATCTTCTCCTGGCATTTGTTTTGTGTTTGGGTTGCCATCTTGTGGCTATTTTGTGTATGACAGACCGGCAGCAGTCATCTCAAAATGCGAAATAAATAAGAATAAGTAATAAGAATAATTGCTTTAAAAAAAACCACGGGAAATTGTGGAACTAATAATAACCTGCCACCTCGTGGCCATTTTGAATATTGCAGGCAGAGGCCATTGAAAAGATTAATGTACCATATTTTTCAGAGGCTGAAAAACAGAGGCTGAAAATCTGGATGTATCTTATACACTGAATATGGCATTTTTTTTGCCTCCCAAAACCCTTCCCCCTTCACCAAAATGGTCCTGCAGAGCCTTTAGGAGGCTTTCAGAGTCCTTCTGGGGCCTGGGGAGGGCAGAAAGTGAAAAACCGGTGATTTGTTGCTCAATTCTGCCCCCCTCCGACCCCCAGGAGCACTCTACGAGCCTCCTAAATGCTATGCATGCCCCTTTTATGACAAAGAATGAGCCATTTTTTCTCATTGGGAGGGGCACCCCCTAGGAGCACTCTTCAAGCCTCCTAAAGGCTATTTATGCTCTCTTTTGGGGGGGGGGGAAATGGGCCCATTTTGGTGAAAAATGGGTTGTTTTTGGGAGGTCTGCAGAGTGCAAAACCTTTTTTAAAAAAAATTTGCCTGTTCAAAACCTTGGTGCATCTTATACTCCAGTGCATCTTATTCTCCAAAAAATACAGTAAATAAAAGTCATCAGGGGACAGATCGGGGGATTGGGCTGTGAAACCCCCTCCCCCCCACATTTCGCTAGCAGTGAAAATGGGGTCCTTCAAATTAAATGAAAACCATTGCTTTAAAAGTCTTTGGGAAATTCATCATTTTTTTGTTTATTTTGAAATATATTTTTATTATTTTAACATTTAAAAACAATGCAGTACCGCAGAGTCGAAGTGACTATACATTCACATAATACACAATTAGTCTCAAGGAAAATTCATCCTCTTTTAACAACCCCATGATCCCTTGCAGGGTGGAATCTAGGCAACTGAATGGAGCTGGGTGTTTCCTGGCCTGATGCCCTTCATGTCGCCAATGTGGAGTTTTGTTCAGCAGATATACATATTCCCATTGTAGCCAGAGAGGGAAATATCTGCCTCTACCTGGGATCTCAGCCTCCTGATTATGAGACCAGAGCTCCACCCCACCACTCTTAAAAGTCTATGGGAAATTGCATAGCAAAAGAGCCTGTCCTCTTGTGGCCATTTTGAGTATGGCAGGTGGAGACTGCCGATCCCAAGAGCTTTAAGATAAATATAAGTAATGGGGTTACAGAAGGGGGCAAGTGGGACATGGAGTTGGGCTCTGGACCCCCTGTCTCACTAGAGGCAAAATCGGGGTGCAAAAGCCCATCAATGTAAATGACAATCTTTGCTTTAAAAGCCTAATGGGAAATTGCATCGCAATGGCCTGCCACCATGGGGCCATTTTGAATATGGTAGGTGATATTAAATATAATAAGAAAAACAACTGTACGTATAGCATTGCTAATCATGAGAAATGCTGCATGAAATTCTTTCCTGATCATCCATCAAGCTCTTGCATCCGTTTAGATCAGTGGTAGGCAAACTGGTCCATCCCACCCACTAGTGGGCGTTCCAGCTTTCATGGTGGGTGTTAGGGGTTTTGTCCGATTTGATTTGATTTTGATTTGATTTCCCTCCCCGAAGGAACTCAGGGTGATGCACAGGAAGTTAAAAACTAAAAATACAAACATATAAATAAATACGAACATATAAATAAATACGACTATGAACAGGAAAATCTAATTAAATTTGAAGTGGCCTGTGCTAAAAAATATCCTAGAAAATTGCCAGCAAATTAAAATCCATTTAAAACAATTTAAAACTCGGTCTCTAGAGGTGGTCTCGGGGACTAGGCTAGGCCGGCTAGATGAAAGAAATGGGTCTTCAAACATTGGCGGAAGAGGCGGAGGTCCGTGGTGGTCCGGAGTTCAGGGGGCAGGTCGTTCCAGAGGGCTGGGCCCGCCACAGAGAAGGCCCTTCCCCTGGGGGTCGCCAACCGGCATTGCCCGGCAGACGGCGCTCTCTATGGGACGAATCGGCCGAAGGGAAGTATGAGGTAGGAGACGGTCTCGCAAATACTGAATACTGAAGCACTTTCCTTTTTTTAATTTAATTGACTTCCCTACTTTATAAATCACCATTCCTGTGGAACCGTTGGGCGGTTAGAAAATTTTATTACTAACAGAGATACAAAAGTGGTCGGAGGGTATAAAAAGGTTGTCTACCCCTGGTTTAGACCTTATAAAACTAAGAGATTTAGGTTCGATATAAACCTAAGAGGTAATCCAAGAGAGAAGCAACCTGGAATGAGGGAGAAACTTCCTAACAGTGAGGACAATTGACCAGTGGAACAGCTTGCCACCAGAAGTCGTGGGTGCTCCATCACTGGAGGGTTTTGAGAAGAGATTGGGCAGCCACCTGTCTGAAATGGGATAGGGCCATGGGGGTGAACCTATGGCGCTCGTGGCACAAGGGCTACACAGAACCTTCTCTGTGGGGACCCAGCCCACCTCCCTCGTGTTTCACTCAGACAATTTCCTGTGAAAGAAAAAGATCTTGTGAAGTTGGAATTGATTGAATCTTTTCACTCTCCTGCTTCCTAGTGGGGGAGATAAGATTCTCCTCCTGAAGCCCATTACGACACGGAGACACAAGGCGACCAGTGGGGGGATTCAAACATTCTTTCTACTGGTCCTGTGGGTGTGGCTTGGTGGGCGTGGCATGGCTTGGTGGGCGTGGCATGGCTTGGTGGGCGTGCCAACACCCATAATCCAATCCCCCCCCCCCCCGCATTCCCCGTACACACATCCCACATGCATGCATGACCCCCATTTCGGTGCTACCAGGCCTCCCTGAAGCCTCTGGGGATGAAAAACAGTGCATGGGGGGGGAGGGAACACATCCCACCAGCCCCTGTGCATGCGCAGGCTTCTCCCAGCAGAGACCTGAAAATCAGCTGGCCAGCGGGAGGCGTGTGCATATGTGCAGTGCAACTGACCTGGGCGACGGATCGCATGCCGGCAGAAATGGCTCCGCCTGCCACCTGTGGCACCCATGCCATAGGATGGCCATTACAGATATAAGCCATGGGAAAGACAATGTCCTGCCCCCATTGGGAGTCTGACTCTCATGGGAGACAAACAGCTGGCAGAGAGCGGGAAAGGGGCTCCGTTGGCTGTGGAGGAAACTGGGGAAGGGCAAAGTCAGGCTGGGCAGAGCAGGGGAGAGGGAGAAGAAGGGAGGGGGGCTCAGAGGAAGACCAAGGACCTCTTCCTCCTCTTAGGGCATGCAGGGAAGAACGGAGAAGAGAGCAACCTGGGTTGCGTGGCTTACGAGGAAGGAATTCCCTTCACAAGGCACACCTGGGGATGGAGTTTAAAGGAGAGGTAAATGGGAGGGACGGTTGTCAGGAACAATCACGGAGTTCATCTGGTGTTAATTATAATAATAATAATAATAATAAATTTTATTTCTAACCCGGTCTCTCTCCCTGAAGGGACTCGAGGCGGGGCACAGGTAAATTAAGAACAAATTGACATAAAACAAAGTACAAAATTAAAACCACATTAAATCATATCCTGCGCTAAAAAACTATAAAATACAAACTATCCTAAAAAAAACCTTAACCCCATTAAAACAATCATTCCCTAAGGAAACCCTACAAGAAGAGACTACCCTAGGCCGGCCAAGCAGAAAAAGTGAGTTTTTAATTTTTGACGGAAGGAGCGGAGGTCCGTAGTTGTTCTAATGTCGGGGGGAAGGTCGTTCCAGAGGGCTGGGCCTGCCACAGAGAAGGCCCTTCCCCTGGGCGTCGCCCGCTGACAAAGTCTAGTGGACGGCACCCGGAGAAGTCCCTCTCTGTGGGAGCGAATCGGCCGTGAGGATGTATGAGGCAGGATCCGATCCCGCAGATAGCTAGGTCCCGAGTCATGGAACGCTTTGAAGATGACAACTAGCACCTTGAAGCGCACCCGAAAGACGACAGGCAGCCAGTGCAGCTCGCGCAAGAGAGGTGTTATATGGGTGTACCTAGCGGTCCCCATTATTGCTCGCGCGGCTGCATTCTGGACCAGCTGAAGTCTCCGGGTGCACCTCAAGGGGAGCCCCATGTAGAGAGAGTTACAATAGTCCAGTCGGGATGTCACGAGAGCAATTGCTTATCTGAGTTCCTAGAATCCTCCTCCTTCACTTCTGGAACTCCTCATCTTGATTGCTCTGCTGGATTATTTACCTTCTCTTCCCTTGTTGGATTTATGGTTGGGAGTTTTCTGCTTACAACATTTGGACTGGAGGATTGTCAGCCAGAGGCTGCTGCAGGTTTGTAGGAGAGTTTCTTTCTCCAGGCGGGAGAGTTGAAAGGGACGTTGGGGGCACAGCTGGGGATAAGAAAGGGACTCATAATGGTTCTCCAGCTGTGTTGCCTTTGTGCAACACCCAGGGTCATCACAATGGCCCTCAATTATGAACCCCAAATTTCTGTCACTAAGTGAGATAGTTGGTGACTTTTGCCTTGTTTTACAACCTTAGTCTCCACAGTTGTTAAGTAAACCACTGCAGTTGGTGAAGTTAGTAACCCGGTTGTGAAGTGAATCTGACTTTCCCCATTATGTGATCCCCAGAGCACTGTGTAACCATCATAACTACACATTGGTTGCTAAGTGTCTAAATTTCATTGATGTAACCATGATGGGGAGAATGCATGGAAAAGTATGGAAAATGACAATAAATCATTGTTTTCAGTGTCTTTTTAACTTCAAACAGTCATTAAACGAATTGTCGTAAGTTGAGAACTATCTGCATTACCTAATTTAACTGTTGCAGAGCTCTCTCTCTTTCTCCCTTTCTCCCCCTCCCCCCTCTCTCTCCCCCCTTCCCTCTCTCCCCGCTCTCTTTCTCCCACTCTCTCCTTCTCTCTCCCTCTCCCTCTTACTCCCCCCTTCCCTCTCTCCCCCCTCTCTCTCCTTCCCTTTCTCCTTCTCCCTCCTTCTCTCTCCCTCTCACTCTTACTCCCCCTTCCCTCTCTCCCCTCTCTCTTTCTCCCTCTCCCTCCTTCCCTCTCTCCCTAACCCTCCTTCTCTCTCTCTCCCTCTTTTTATCCCTCATTCTTGCTTTTCTTCTTTCTATGCCTCCCTCTCTCCCTCTCTCTCTTTCTATCCCTCCCTTGATCCATTTCTTCCTCTCTCCCTCTTTCTATCCCTCAGTCTCCATTTCTATCCCTCCCCCTCTCCCTCCCTCCCTCTCCATCTCTCCCTCCTCTCTCTCTCCACCTTCTTCACTCTCTGTCTCTTCCTCTCTCCCTCTTTCTATCCCTCAGTCTACCTTTCTATCCCTCCCCCTCTCTCTCCCTCCCTCTCCATCTTTCTATCCCTCCCTCTCTCCACCTTCTTCACTCTCTCTCTCTTCCTCTCTCCCTCTTTCTATCCCTCAAGTCTCCCTTTCTATCCCTCCCCCTCACTCTCCCTCGCTCTCCATCTTTCTATCCCTCCCTCTCTCCACCTTCTTCACTCTCTCTCTTCCTCTCTCCCTCTTTCTATCCCTCAAGTCTCCCTTTCTATCCCTCCCCCTCCCTCTCCCTCCCTCTCCATCTTTCTATCCCTTTCTCTCTCCACCATCTTCACTCTCTCTCTGTTCCTCTCTCCCTCTTTCTATTCTTCAAGTCTCCCTATCACTCCCTCTTCTTCCCTCTCTGTCCTTCCTCCTCTCCCTCCCTCTCCATCTTTCTATCCTTCCCTCTCTCCATCTTCCTCCCTCTCTCTCTTCCTCTCCCCATCTCCCTCTCCCTTTCCTTCTTTCGATCCCTCCCTCTCTTCTCCCTTTCTACCCCTCCCTCTCTCCCTCTCTCCCAAGTCCTCTCTCTCCTTTTCTATCCCTCCATCTTCCTTTTTCTATCCCTCCTTCCCCTACCTTTTGTTGCTTTGCATTTCTTCCTTTGGGGTTTTGGGTGGGGATGTTTGGACAACGGAAACTAGAAGGAAAGAAAACCAGGAGCCTTTAATTTGGTTGCTCTGTTTTCTCTTGTTTTGTTTCTTGCTTCCTATTTCATTATTCTTAAAATATTCAATCTGTGTTTCTTTTTCCCAGGACAAATTGCAGCAACCATCACATTCTTGACCAGGGCTGAACGTCTGACATCGTCTCCCATCAATTGTGGTGATGTTGGGATCGATGGATTCCAGAACGGAGGTTCCACAGTGATGGAGGCCTCCTCCTCATCTTCAGCTGGAGGTTCTCCTGATGCTTGCAACACCTTCAACGCAGAGGCCAAACCACACATGGACCCCAAAGATGAACAAGGTCACTCTCCAGGGTCTCTGTCAGGCCTGTTTCTTCGAGTACTCAAGAAAGACCACACTTAAACATTATTTGAAATGAATAAGGCTACTTTTACTAAGTAACGACAGTGAACAGACCAGGTAAAGCAGAGAGTGAATAGTTTAGGCGCGAACATAGAGTATTAAAGCTTAAGCCCATCCCAATCCCTAACCCCCCCCCCCTTAGCATTGTCCAATATACGTTCTTCTCCAACATCAGGTGGGCAGGTCATCACTAGCATGGAATGCGAAACCGTTAGTCGAGAGATAACACCAGTCGTCAACATCTTCCACCAGCAGAACAATTGAATCCCAGCACCCCACCCTCCCCGTTGCCATGGCAGCTAAGCAGAACTAGCGAAGGCTGACATCCGGACCTCCTCCAAGAGCAGTGAGAAATCCCGGACGTCCCGTAGAAAATGAGATGCTAGACCTGTAAAACAGACAAGAAAAGACAAAACAACATATAGGAGAGAGGGAAAGGGTCATGGTTTGTGCGGATACTTGGCATAAAACTGGCATACCAGCTTAGGAGCTTTGAGATGCTCTTTATCCACCCATTCGTTGTGAGAAGGGGGAAAATCTTTCCACATGACTAAGAACTGAGTTTTATTCCGACGGACTCTGGAATCTAAAATGTCACGAACTTCATAATGCTGGTGACCGTCCACCATCGTAGGCGCAGGGGCATCAGGAAAAGGTTTGCGGAGATGCGAAGTGCGTTCAGGCTTTAATAGGTGAACATGGAACACCGGATACAGGCGCCGGTAGGTTTTTGGGAGATCCAGACGGACGGATACAGAACTGATGATTTTTGTTATGGTGAATGGACCAACAAATTTGGGCCCTAGTTTCTTGCACTTTTGCGGGCTATCCAAATGCTTTGTAGACACATAAACCCTATCACCAACTTTGTAGGCCGGGGGGACTGCCCGTTTTTTGTCAGCATATAATTTATGCGATTGATGAGCATCGTTCAAAGTCTTGCGTATGATTGGCCAAACTGAAGACAGCCTGGAGGACCAATCGGCCAAAGAGGGAACTGTTGGAGAGTCGTGAGGCAATTCGGGGATGGGGACAAAGTCCTGTCCATAGATGATTTTAAAAGGGGTCATATTCGTACTGGAGTGAACAGAGTTATTATAGGCCACTTCGGCATGTATCAGGAGATCAGCCCAATCATCCTGTTGGAAATTTATGAAACAACGCAGGTATTGTTCCAAAACGGAATTGGCCCTCTCACAAGAACCATTCGTTTGGGGATGGTAGGAGGAGCTTAAGCCTTGGGTGGAGCCAATCAGCTTCAGAAATTCCTTCCAAAAGAGAGACGTAAATTGAGTGCCTCTGTCTGAAATGATACGCTGGGGAACTCCATGAAAACGGTAAATATGGTTAACGAATAACCGAGCCAAAGATTTGGAAGACGGAATCTTCGAGCAGGGGACAAAATGAACTTGCTTGGAGAAAAGATCTGTAACAACCCAAATGACGGTATAGCCTTGACTGGGTGGAAGGTCAACAATAAAGTCCATCAAAATTTCTTTCCAAGGTACCTCTGGCGTCGCCACAGACTGGAGAAGGCCATGTGGTTTTCCCGGCGTACTTTTAGACGTAGCACAAACAGGGCAACTGGCAATATACGATTCAACATCCTTCTTAAGTGAGGGCCACCAGAATTGTCGTTTAACAAGGTGTACAGTCTTAACGAACCCGAAATGGCCTGCTAGACGTGAGTCGTGTGCGCGTTGCAATACAAAAGGTCGTATAGTACTAGGGACATAGATTTTGGAACCAATCCAGGGAAGATCGTCCCTAATAGTACAATCACCTGAATGTGCGGAATACCATTCGTCGGTAATCAGTTCATCCTTAATACGAGCAATCAGGTCAGCAGGTGGAGTAGTTTGGACTGCGGAATGGCTTCTAGTAGATACAGGAGAAGCTGGCAAAGTAAGTGGCATGATGGGCTGTACAATTGTAAGTTTAGAAACATCATATTGTGGTAGTCTGGAGAGGGCATCAGCCATGAAATTCTTTCCACCAGGAATATATTTAAGATGGAAATTGAAGCGATGGAAGTAGTGTGCCCAGCGAAGTTGTCTCGGGGACAATTTACGAGAGGAGGTGAGAGCCTCCAAATTCTTATGGTCCGTCCAGACTTCAAACGGATGGGGAGCACCCTCAAGAAAATGACGCCAAGTCATGAGAGCCCAACGAACAGCAAAAGCTTCTTTTTCCCAAATGGCCCAACCACGTTCGGTTGTGGAAAGTTTGCGAGAGGTGTAGGCATAAGGTTGCAATTGGCCAAGGTGCTTGAGTTGTAACAAGACTGCACCCACGGCGACATCACTGGCATCCGCCTGAACTACAAAAGGGGAGTTAACATCGGGATGTTTAAGGACAGGTTCAGCCGCAAATAAACGTTTAAGCTTTTCGAAAGCGGCTTGGCATTCCATGGTCCATTTGAGTGGAGTTCCTGGTCGAGGTTTACCCTCACCCTTCGTCTTAAGAAGGTTCGTAATGGGCAAGGCAATGTTAGCGAATGAGGGAATAAATTGGCGGTAAAAGTTTGCAAACCCCAAAAAACTTTGGAGTTGTTTACGAGTTCGGGGAGGAGCCCACTCTGTCACCGCCTTAACCTTTGCAGGATCCATCTCAATTCCTTCAGAAGAAATGCGGTAACCCAAATAATCAATTTTTTCTTGGTGAAACTCACATTTGGACAATTTGGCGTATAGCTCAGCGGAACGGAGTTTTTGAAGGACAGACCGGACCAGTTTAACATGTTCATTGCGTGTTTGTGAGTAAACAACGATGTCATCAATATAAACTAAAACTCCCTTGTAAAGGTGCTCGTGGAGAACTTCATTGATTAGTTGCATAAAAACAGAAGGAGCACCCTGAAGGCCAAAGGGGAGAACCTTAAATTGAAAACATCCAAGAGGACAGTTAAAGGCGGTTTTCCATTCGTCTCCCTCTTTAATCCTGACCCTATAATAAGCTTCACGCAAGTCCAGTTTAGTAAAAATCTTGCCAGTAGCCAGGTGAGCAAGCATGTCTTTCATAAGTGGGAGTGGGTAGACGTTGTGTTCGCAAATGGTGTTGAGATAAGAGTAATCTTGCACCAATCTAAGAGTGCCATCTTTCTTTTCTCTAAACATAACAGGTGCAGCTACTCGTGGCCTAGCTGGCTCAATGAAACCCCTTTGAAGATTTTTATCGATGAACTTACGTAACTCTTCCATCTCCCGTGGAGTCATAAAGTAAAGGCGAGGTTTAGGCAACTGCACACCAGGGAGAAAATCAATTGAACAATCAGTAGCCCTATGAGGAGGAAGTGAATCACAAAATCTCTCACTGAAAGCCTCCTTTAGGTCCCAATATTCCTTGGGAATCTTATCCTTGCCGGGTATGAATTCAGGAGAAGCGAGAGCCAATAAAGGGCCAGCGGGTTCAATTACAGGGGCTGAGTTACTGGGTGGAAGGTGATTGTCCTTTGATGGTAGAGAGGTATGTTCAGGTAATAACAAAGGTATGCGTACCCAACCCTCCTTCCAATTAATTAGAGGATTCCATTTACGAAGCCAATTGACCCCCAAAATGACAGCATTTTCAGAAATGGCAGTCACGATGAAATTGATGGTTTCAGTATGAGCTGTGCCAATAGAGACATGAATTGGTTCGGTGATAAAAGATGCCGGGGTTCCCCCTGCTACAGAACCATCCATTTGGCAAAAGGCTATGGGAGTTTTTAGGGTTTTTAAATGAAAACCCATGGAAGATACCAATTCTTGGCTTATGAGGCACTTTGAACAGCCAGAATCAATGAGGGCTTGCGCCTCGCAAGTACGTCCAGTAGATGGAGCCAAAAGCTTTAAATTAATATAAAGGGGCCCGGAGCGGTGACTCACCAAATTGTCGTCAGAAGAATTTGAAGAAGCCTCCCAATCGTCAGGGTGGGTGTTGGGCTGGTCAGTGGAGAGGTTCAGAGGCTCCACCCCACTCATAGCCGGTCTACTGCGCACGCTCGGAGTTTTTGGATGCTTTCTTTCCGAAGAGGAATGTGGGCGTGGAGGTTGCCTTGATCTGCATTTGTCTGCCCAATGCCCCTCCTTTCCACAACGATAACAAGTGCCTGTGCGAGGTTGAGTTGATTTCCGCCCCCCCCCCCTTTGCAAGTGGGAATCCTTTTCTGGGGATTGAGATTTGAGGCTTTCCCTCTGTGGTTTCTTTTCAAGACGGACTGGATCCTGCAAGTGGGCTTGATCCAGTTCCACATCCCCAGCGAGGTCTATCCAATCATCTAAGGTTTCGGGACGGAATCTGTTTACGCACGTTTGATAAATGTCCTTATTAAGCCCTTCAATATAGAGATCCATTAAAGCCCGGTCACTATAACCGGTCATAAACACGGATAACTCCTGAAAAATCTGTGTGTACTCTTGGACCGTCATACTCCCCTGGTGTAGGTTTTTCATTCTCATTTTAGCTTTCCTTTCAACACGGGGGTCTTCAAAACGCCTTCTAAGAGCATTCATAAAACGATCGAAATCCCGCAACACGGGTGAGCGGCTATTATGCAGGGAGACCAGCCATTTGGAAGCTTGATCCTCCAGAGCCATTGAGACAATTCTAATTTTGATTTCATCTTCTAAATCAACTGCGTAAAACTGAACAAAATTATCGACGTGAATTAGAAAAAATGCCAGTTTGTCGGCACTACCGTCGAATTTAACACCCAGGGGAGGGAGTTTTGCAAGCCGACGGGGAGAGGCGGGGCGGGCTTCTCTCAGCAATTCCCTGCTGGCTCGGGGAGGGGGGGATGGTGTTGAGCTCCTGCTTTCTTTGGCAGCTGCTGAATGCGTTTCTTTTAGCTGTCTGCGTTCCTGCTCCCTCCCCCAGAGTTTATCCAAGGCCTCCCGCTTCTCGTCTGCCTGGCGAAGCAATTCTTGGGCCATCTCTTTTAGTTCCCTTTCTTCTCTTAAAAGCTCCGGAATGACTGTCTTGGGGGAAGGGCGACGCCTGGTGACGTTAATTCCTGGGCCTAGTCCTCCAGTCATTCCCACCCCTTCAGACCAGCGTTTAGGTTTGGCTGAAACTTCGGCTGGCAGATTTAGATCTAGGCCGGCTAAACAATCCAACACTGACCTTGTATCTTCAGTTGGAACAGGAAGGTTTGATGCCTCTGCTCCCATATCAGTTTCAGGCAGAACCTCCACCAGCGGAAGCTCCTCTTTTGCAGGGTCCGACATCAGGTGTGGTTTATTTATGACTCTCTGCTTTTTGTCAGGCCTGTTTCTTCGAGTACTCAAGAAAGACCACACTTAAACATTATTTGAAATGAATAAGGCTACTTTTACTAAGTAACGACAGTGAACAGACCAGGTAAAGCAGAGAGTGAATAGTTTAGGCGCGAACATAGAGTATTAAAGCTTAAGCCCATCCCAATCCCTAACCCCCCCCCCCTTAGCATTGTCCAATATACGTTCTTCTCCAACATCAGGTGGGCAGGTCATCACTAGCATGGAATGCGAAACCGTTAGTCGAGAGATAACACCAGTCGTCAACATCTTCCACCAGCAGAACAATTGAATCCCAGCACCCCACCCTCCCCGTTGCCATGGCAGCTAAGCAGAACTAGCGAAGGCTGACAGTCTCCAAGGAAGTTCTGAGGGCTCTCAGTGGATGGCCGCAGCAGTTCTGACCGATGGACCAAAGGGATGGACCTGTGGCTGGATGAGTGACTGGCACAGAGCTCCACTCCGACTCAGATGCCAGCCAGGTTGAGGTGGCCTCTTCACCTGGCCTGAACCCCATTGAGATCTTGTGGGCCCTCCTTAAACGGGAGAATTGTGGTGAAGGGAAAGAGTTCCCCTCTCTGAAGAGTCTCTGGGAGGCTCTGGTGGCTGCTGCACAAACAGTGGATCCTCAAGAGATCAAGAACCGGAGAGACTCCATGAACGGAAGGATCATGGTTGTCACTGAAGAGAAGGGGGGCTGCATTGGTCCCTTATTTCTTTTTGTGGACTTTCAGAAATGTCTATTTGTACATTTTGAGTTGTTTGTTTATTACTCTGTAAATAAAAGAGTGAGATGGACAAATTTTCATTTTGTTGCGTAATAATTCTCCACACTAAATACTTGCCCAATAATTGGGCCCACACAGAGATTCTCCTAAGAAAGCCAAAACCTCACTTTTACTTTCTTCAGCGTTCAGGTTTGGGGTTTATAAACATTTTGGATTGACCGAGAGCACCGGAGTTCTTCAATAGCAAAATTAATCCTCCAAAAACCCTCCCCCTCCTTGGCGAGAGGATCCAGCAGGATTAGATCCCCGAGGATCCTCTCTGCCTTCTCCTGGTTTAGCTGAGGGCTTTCCGTAGCTTCCCTTCAGATTGGGGGGTTTCTGTGACCCCCAAGTCTTCCCTGGCTAAGGGGGGCGCCTCCCCTCTTCTCCTCCAGCGCAGCGCCTCTTCCGACGGCAGAAACCTTCATCTCTGAACTGAGATGAATCGGCGGTTCTGAATTGGGGGAAGAAGCTTTGATCTGGGACTTTGGACGGTGGGAAGGGCCAGAACCAGCGGAAGCACCAATGGGAATTCTCCCTGCTTCAGCGTCATCGGTCTCCGGGCGGAATCTCTTGTGGCTTCATCTGAAGGAGGAGGGGGTTCGTGGCAGAGAGAATAGCGGGGAAATTGGGAGGGGAGGTCTATTCGGTATTTGGGGAGTACAGCTCGGGGAGGGGGGTCATGGCAGCCCCAGACGGGACCCTCCCCTTCATTTGCTCTCTGAATGATTCTCAGCCAGGGATTCTTGCATCCTCCACCTTCTTATCCCCCCCCCCATCCACAACAACGATTTTTGAACCCCAAACCGAGCTGTTATTTATGAAGGTTCAGAAAACCCCACAGCGCTGCGGGTAAAAGAAGCCCTCCAGCAGCCCCTTTGCCAGGAAGGGATCAAAGGCAGAAACTTCCAGGAGGGGGAGGGAAGGCAGGGGCCCCACAGGGTTGGGGGAGGGGCACTCCCAAGGGTGAAGTGTGTGTGTGTGTGTGTGTGCGTGTGTGTGTGTGTGTGTGAGTTCCCTCAAGGACCCCCAAGTCCTGGCAGGCTGTGGGGCTGCGCTTCCCCTTCAGTCATCCAATGCAGCCCCACTCCATGTTGGATGGGGGGGAGGGCCAAAGAAGTCTCCCCTCCCCTCCAGGGATGGCATGAACCCCCTTGAGCTGCGCCCCTCCCCTCAAGACTGAAAATATTCCTCCTCCCCCTCCCTCCCTCCTCTCTCTGCGCCTAATTCTCTCCGCCCTCGGGTGAAGTCAAGGAAGACTCTACCCGGAGACCGATGACGCTGCAGAAGGGAGAATTCCCATTGGTCCTCTGGAGCATCCTCGGTTCCTGGGAAAACGGGATTCGCTGGTTGTAGCCTCCATTTCTCTGCACATCCGGCGTTTCTCAGGCGTCTGAAGGTCCGTTCTGGGCTCCGCAGCCTTTCGGCGACCCCTTCGCTTTGCGGAGAGAGGGAAGCAGCCTGGAAGTGGACTGCCTGAGCCAAAGGGATCCACGAGATCCTGAGACTTGGTTTTTGAGCCCTTCCATTCAGTGGCGTAGCGTGGGTTGTCAGCACCCGGGGCAAGGCAAGGAATTTGCACCCCCTAACCCGTGGATTTTAGCACTCGAGTCTCTTCCACTAGATTAGTTAAAGAAACCCTTACCCCCTAAGCACGTGTATTGTTTGTTATGAAAATACTGATGTAATTAAAGTAAAATGCATCTAAATACAAGTTTATTTTCAAACACTTTATTGAGTGCGAACATGCATTACACATTCTCCACATTTTCAGCAGGTCTATGAATACAAATCTACAAATGTAGTAACCTAGCATGGGCCATGCTATTATATGTCGTCTCACAACCATCATATCAAGATGATATCAATATCAAGAACAAAAACTAAACATCAAAATGGAACCATACCCTGGAGATGATCCAAGACTGGGCTAGATGGAGCCAACTTCCTCAATCCTGTACCTCTAATTGTAATTCTTTAATAGAAGTGCAAGATATCAATCTGTATATAATATACAGATTAATTTAAATTCGCCTGCTTTTAATTAGCGCAAATTTTTCAACAACGGAATTGCCATTGTTGATGCTACAGAATCACGTGGTTGCCCTTTGTGTAGGCAATGATTGTCAGAGGAAAAACAGCACATTCTTCAGCTGGAATTTTTAGACCTTTTGAGGACATGAGAGCAGTGGGACATGGTGGCATACTGCAGGAGGAAAAAGGACCACCGAACCAATGCATCATTTTTCTGTAGTTACCCAAGCAGCATTCAACCATTTTATCACAAGGATCAAGTTCACCAACACTTGACCAGTTTACAAGAAGCAAGTTCACAGAAGTCATTCAAAGCACCAGAACAGAGTTCACAAGATAGAGCTTATCGTTTCAAAGGAGGCAAAAGAAAGGCTTCTTTCCCATTCAGAAACCCCACCTTCAACACAGTCTGCTCATTCAGAATTTGTGTTCTTGTAGGCTGTATCATCCAATTTCTGTTTCATGTGGATACTCAGGATTTACATAGGCCTAGCAATTAAAATAATGTTGGCGTCTTGGAATTTTAACTGCCCTTTCAAACCTTACCAAGGGAGGTATATAGAACAGTACAGTACAAGTAATGGGAGTGGTCAAAGTACACAGTACTTACTTATCTATATCACAAACTTAATAGCACATACAAGTGTAGTTGGGTAAATATCTACAACAATAGGCATGCCTTTAAAGCCTCAAAGGAATCAAGTTATGACTCATTTCTGCTAGGTTACTCTGAAAACCGACTAAAACACAACCTCAAAGTCTTAAAAAAAACAAAAACTAATTTTCATTTATCCCAAGTCAAAAAAAAGTATTCAGGCAGAAAATGTCAGAAGGGACAATAATAAAAACTTTTAAGGAAAAGGTGTAAGTTCCCACCTTAAAAACAATGAAACCAATGCAAGTTCCTTCATATTGGCATGAAATTCTGAGAGGAAGAACAAGGATTATTGAGCTCAGACTGTCTTTTTGAAAAAATTGTTTCAAATACTGTACTTTTAAATTTGTTTTTAAAAATATATGTGCTTACTGCAAAACATCAGCAAATCAGGATGTTGTTCAGAATTCAGTTCGCCTCTCCGAGCCTCCCCCTGCGGCCTTTGGGTTCTCTTCCCCCCGCTCTTTTACCTGTCCTCTTTGCAAGCTGCGCCTTCCCGGGCCAGACGACGCCGGTGTGTGTGTGTTTGTGTGTGTGTGGGGGGCTACCTTCCCCGCGCGCTAAGCTCTTTTGCTGAGGGGGGCGGGTTGTTGCAAAGTGAACTCTTCCTCCACCCCCAGCTCGGCGCCTTCACTCTTTCTCTCTCCCCAGCCCCGTTATTTCATCGGCGGGGAGAGGGAGGGGGGCGGTGGCCAAGGCTGCTCCACAGCGACCTCTGCTGCCCGCAATAGGCGAGGCGAACGGGTGAGTCGAGCCCCTTCCTCTCCTCCGCTTGTAATCTGCATATAGGCGATTTTTACAGGAGGTGGCGGGGGAGCTCTCGGCTTCCTGACTTCCCTTCCCCTCGCCTCAGCTCGGCCGGCTCGGATCGGATTCGCGCGCCCCCCCAGATGTTGCGCCCGGTGCGGCCGGCCCCCCCTGCACCCCCCACGCTATGCCTCTGCGTTCCATTCCACTCCTTTCCTTTCCCTTTCTGTCCTTCTTCTATCTCCCTTTCCTTGCTCCTTTCTTTTCTTTCCCCCTTTATTCCATCCTTCTCCTTTCCCTTTCTTTCCCTTTTCCGTTTCTTCGCTAACTTTATTCACCCAGTTCAGATCCACCCCCTCAACTCCGATTGCCTCCCTCTTTCTTTCTGGGGGTCAGGAAGAGCCCCCTTTTCCTTGCAAAGCAGCCCCAAATGAAGGTCCAGGAATAAAGTTTGGCTGTTTCTCGCCCCCCATGCATCCCTTCCAAGGTCGGGGCCGCTTTCCAAGGAAAAGGGGGATCTTCCTGACACACAGAAAGAAAGAGGGAGATTCTGACACAATTGGGGTTGAGGGGGGGAATCGAAAGGGGCTGCTTCATCCAGATGTTCTGAGCAGGAGAGAAGGAAGGAAGGAAGGAAGGAAGGAAGGAAGGAAGGAAGGAAGGAAGGAAGGAAATTTATTTATTTATTTTATTTTATTAAATTTATACCCCGCCCTTCTTGTTAGGACCCAGGGCGGCACACAGGCATTATTTAAAAACACAAAATACAATAAATATCAATTAAAATGTATTAAATTAATAAACCCGTGCTAAAACCCAATATTAAAACCCTTACCAAATTATAAATTTTTCTTTAAAAAGTCAGAAACGGGGGGCTATCCTAGGCCGGCTTGTTGAAATAAATACGTCTTAAGACGTTGGCGGAAGAGGCGGAGGTCCGAGATAGTACGAAGGTCGGGGGGGGTAGGTCGTTTCTCTTCCACAAGAGTGCCCAGCCGAGGATTCCCCCGTGAAGGGGTGGGTGGGGGAAGGTGGGGAGATGATCCAGAAGGATTAGATCCCTGAGGATCCTCTCCGCCTCTTCCTGGTTTAGCTGAGGGCTTTTCATAGCTTTCCTTCGGATTGGGGGGTTTCTGTGACCCCCAGGTCTTCCCTGGCTATGGGGGACGCCTCCCCACTTCTCCTCCAGCGCAGCTCCTCTTCCAACAGCATCTCTTCCATCCCGAGTGGCTAGGAGAGGCGGAGGCCTGCGATGATCAGCCAAGACCTTGATGGTCATTGGGGGTCAGAAAGAAAGCGACGGATGGAACACTGCACTCAACTGCTCCCCTTATATGGTGATCCAGAGATCCCTTGTCTCTGAAGCTCCTTCCACCCTCCCTGTGTCTCCTCTTCAGGGCTTCTCCCTTTGGGAAGCCTCTCCTGCCCAGTCCTCACATTCTGACGGTTCCTCCCTCCTGCAGCCTCTTTCCTGGGAGAGAAGAGAAGGGCTCCTTCTGAAGGCCTCCCCACCCTCCCTGCATGGATCTGGTTTCCCCCTGAGGGGATCCTTTGAGGGGAAGGGAGCGATCTGCTCTTCCTGGGACTCTTTCCACCCACCGAGGGTTGAAATGGCTTCTCCTCTTGGCTCTCCAGCTGCTTTTCCTCCAATGCCTTTGAGGTCCCCATTGAGATGGAGGGGACCCTCCTCCTGGGTTACGTCCAGCTCCTTCCAAGATTGGGCCCTGAGTGAGGCTCTTTTCCTTCTGACTCCGTCCCAGAGAACCGGAGGCCTCCTTGCTGGGCCTTTCCTGGGGGTCACCAGAGGATCCGGTTTCTTTCTCCTCCTCCGTGGGCCCCCCTTCCCTGAGACCCAGAAGTGGAGGGAGGGGCAGGGGAGGCCGGACTGAAGGGGGGAAAGCCTCAGAAACCACCCTCCTTTTTCCCGTCTCCTGCAGAGGGCAGAGAAATGCTCCTTTTCCCTCCAGGAGCCCCTCCTGCTTCTGGAAAGCCCCCTCCTCCCTTCTCTCTGCCCCTCCACAAGGGGAGACTCAGCTTCTCTCTCTCTGGGGAGACAAAGGCGTCGCAGGAAGAGAGACGGGGGTCCTTCTCCAGGCGCTTTGGATGGGTGGCAAAACCTTCGGCTGAACCTGGAAGGAGGGAATGGGGGGCCTCAGTTCTTTCCCCCTTTTGCCTCTGGGACTTTATCTCCTCTGAGGATGGATGGATGGGGGCAACAGCCTAGATCTCCCCCAGGGCCTGATCTGGGGGTCCTTCTGGATCCACAACTCCTGCCTGAGGAGCAGGGGGGCAGCCGTGGTCAGGAGGTGCCATGGCAGAGTTTGGGGTCTTGCCCCCCCCCAGTTGCTCCCTTTCTTGGGCCCCTGGCTCCCTTCACGACCACTCAGGCCCTGCCCTCCCCCAGGATGGACTACCGCAGGGCTCTCTCCGTGGGGCTGCCCTTGGAGAGCATCCGGGGGCTCCGGCTGAGGCAGAAGGCAGCTGCCAGGACAGTTGTGTCTCTGCCTAAACAGCCCTGGACAAAGAACAGGAGGTCCTCCACTTACGACAGTTCTTTTCGGTCAGAGTTAACAACAGTACGGAAAAAAGGGACATGACCATTTTTCACCCTTGCAATTACTGCAGTATCCCCATGGTCACATGATCAGAAGCCAAACATTTGGCAACTGTCTCATATTTATGACGGTCGTAGTGTCCCGGACTCATGGGGTGGCCTTTTGGGACTTTCTGGCAAGGAATGTCAGTGGAGAAGCCAGATTCACTTAACAACTGTGGCAAGAAAGGTCGTAAAATGGGGGCAAAACTCACTTAATGAATGTCTTATTTACCAACAGAAATGTCAAGTCAAGTAAGTTTTATTGTCATTTCAACAATATACAGTACAGTACACAGTGAGATGAAATAAAATTTCCCCAGGACCAAGGTGCTAAATGAGACTGGGCTCCATTGTGACCATAAGACGAAGACCGTCTATAGACTTATTTGGAAGCCTCCCCACCAAATGGTGAAGCGACATTCAACACAAAGACCCACAACTGCACACACAAAGGGCCAGAGTGTGACTGTGACAGAAGGGGCTGAATGGAGGAACTCCTGGGACTTGGATGCCTTCAGACGGAGCCCCTTCCTCACCTGGGAGGAGACCCCACTTAGATCTTAGGGAGAGACACACACACACACACACACAGAGGCTGTTGTGGGGGGGGATGTGTAGGTTCCCTCTTGCTGGGGGGGGGGAGTTTCCTTCCATGACAGCCTCCATTCCACCCGGAGGCCAAGAGAAGGGGGAGGGGGTGGCAGCAGCCCAGAAGGACCGAATTCTCTCTCTCTCCCTTTTGCCAGCTCTGAAGGGAAAGGATCCTCCGGGCAAAGCAAAGGGGAAGAGGGACCGTCTCCTTCCAGTCTCCCTCCCAGAAAAGACCAGCCGGGAGGCATGGAAAAGGCAGGGAAACCCACCAGCTCTTTTGCCCTGTTGGGAATCCTCCCCCTTCGGCTCTTCCCCTCTTCCGGGCTCAGGAAGATGCCTTCTGCCTGGGAAGGTCTCCCCTCCTCTGCCTCAAGCCCAGCTCTGGTCTCCAGGGACAAGAGGGACAGGAGCTCCTCCGGGACCCCCAGGCCCCCCATCTGAGCTCCTGGGGCCTTTTAGCCACAAAGGATGGTGGATGCAGCTGCTGTTTCCCCAGGGTCCCTCTGGGTAACACAACTGGGTGAAGTGGGGATGTTATGCAGACCAACAAAACTTGTGGTTCCTCTCTGGGGGTTGCTTGTCCTGAGGCTTACCTGGGTCTTGTCGCCAGGTGGCTGCGAGAACATTTCCCTGGCCTGGAAGTTGTGTGAATATACTGTAATTCTTGCACAAAGAAAAATGTCCTCAGCTTATTTTGGTCACCAACTAAGGTTCTGCTTGTCTCCACTGATTTAATAAGCTTTGGGTTCCCCCAATTCACAACCACTGACCAGCTGCTTCATCCTCAGAAAACAAAGCAGGGTCCAAAGTGGCAAGTGTGAATGCAGCCATTGCTGAACTGAAGGTTAAGTTTATGAAGAGACCTGGAGACAGTTTGGTGCAGTGGTTAAGTACCAGGAGGAGACCATGAATTTGAGTCCTGCCTTGGGCACAAACTTGGCTGGGTGACCTCGGGCCGGCCACTCTCTCCAAGCCCCAGGAAAAAGACAAGGGCAAATCCCTTCTGAACAATCCTCTGCAAGATCTCCGGATCAGCTCCACCTGGGGCCTTTCTGACACCTCTTCACACACACACTGCTGCCTGAGTGTCTGGGGGGCCCTTGCTGCACCTGGCTTCACTCAGACAAGCCCAGACAAGCAGCCACCCACTCACCGAATAGGGGGGAGTTTGGCAGTTAGTTGGGCTGTGCAGGGGGGGGGGCAAGCAGGCTTCCTGCAGGGCCAGGCGGGCACAGGTATCCCTTCCTGGCAAGGGCAGGCGAGGAGGGGAGCCGGAGGAGAGGGAGGCAGGGGGAGCCTCTCCTCCACTGTTTCCTCTGAGGGAGGGGCCCTCCTTGTGCATGGCTGGATGGCAGCACAGCTCTGATGTCACATGTGGGGGTGGGGGACACTCCCAGGTGAGCCCTGGGCACCTGGAAGGAGGTGAGCCAGGTGGAGTCCAGGAGGGAGGGGAGGTCAGTCTGGGTCACTGCTGCAAATTTCCCCATAGAGCAGCCTAAGACCTGCTTATAGGTCTCTGCCCCACCCAAATTGAGTGGATACCCCTAAGGAGCCTTCCCATGATCCATCCCTTCCCAATGCATGGACACCAGCTCCCATCATCCTCAGCCACAGCTATGATGTTAGCAGAGGCCGAAAAAGGAGGTTCAGAGGAGGAGCCAGTTTCAGTTTCAGTTTATTCAATTTATACCCCGCCATTCTCCAAACGGACTCAGGGCGGCGCACAGGAAAATTAAAAATACATACAAATACCATATAAAATTTAAAAAACTTATTCAATAAAATCCTGCGCTAAAACCAAATTAAAATCCCCAGATTTAAAACTATCTAAAAGTCAGTTATGGAGGTTACGCTAGGCCGGCTAGATGGAACAGATGTGTCTTCAGAAACTTGCGGAAGAGGCGGAGGTCGGAGATGGTGCGAAATTCAGGGGGTAGGTCATTCCAAAGGGCTGGACCTGCCACAGAGAAGGCCCTTCCCCTGGGTGTCGCCAGTCGGCATTGTCCAACCGACGGCACCCTGAGAAGGCCCTCTCTGTGGGAGCGTATCGGTCTAAGGGATGTATGGGGCAGGAGGCGGTCTCAAATATAACTAGGCCCCGAGCCATGGAGCGCTTTGAAGATGGTCGTCAAAACCTTGAAGCGCACCCGAAAGACCACCGGAAGCCAGTGCAGCTCGCGCAGGATTGGTGTTATGTGGGAGTGTCTAGGCGCTCCCATAATCACCCGCACGACTGCATTCTGGACTAACTGCAGCTTTCGAGTGCACCTCAAGGGAAGCCCCATGTAGAGAGCATTACAGTAGTCGAGTCGAGAGGTGACGAGTGCTTGAGTGACTGTGCATAAGGCATCCCAGTTCAGTAAGGGGCGCAATTGGCGCATCAGGCGTACCTGGTGAAAAGCCCCCCTGGCCACGGCCGCCACATGGTCCTCCATGGACAGCCGGGAATCCAGGAGGACACCCAAATTGCGTGCCCTCTCCACGGGAGCCGGTGTTTCACCCCCAATGCCAGAGTTGGAGTAATCTGGCTGAACTGGGGCGCCGGAAGCCACAGCCACTCAGTCTTGGACGGGTTGAGCCTGAGTTTGTTACTACCCATCCAGATCCGTACGGCCTCCAAACACCGGGACATGACCTCGACGGCATCGTTGGGGTGGTCTGGGGTGGATATGTACAGCTGAGTATCATCAGCGTACAGATGATATCCCACCCCAAAACCACGGATGATCTCACCCAGTGGCTTCATATATGTGTTGAACAGTAGGGGTGAAAGGACCGACCCCTGAGGAACCCCACATACGAAAGGCCTCGAGGCTGACCTCTGCCCCCCTGCCAACACATATTGTGACCGACCAGAGAGGTAGGACGAGAACCACCGCAGAACAGTGCCTCCCAGCCCCAACCCCCCCAGTCGGCGCAATAAGATACCATGGTCGATGGTATCGAAAGCCGCTGAGAGGTCTAATAGGATTAGGATAGAGGAATATCCTCTATCCCGCGCCCTCCAGAGATCATCAACCAATGCGACCAATGCCGTCTCGGTGCTGTGCCCGGGTCGGAAGCCGGACTGGCGCGGGACTAGATAATCAACTTCCTCCAAGTGTCGCGGAAACTGTTGAGCCACCACACTCTCTACAACCTTCACTAAAAAGTGAAGGTTGGAGACGGGACGATAGTTCTCTAATAATGCTGGATCCAGGGACGGCTTCTTGAGGAGGGGCCTTACTACCGCCTCTTTCAAGATGGCAGGCAAGGACCCCTCACTCAAAGATGCATTGACAATGCCCTGGAGCCAGCCTCGTGTCGTCTCCCAGGATGCCAGTACAAGCCAGGAGGGACACGGGTCCAATAAACATGTGGTAGCCCTAAGTCTCTTTGACAACTTGTCCATATCCTCGGTAGTAACAAAATCAAACTCCTCCCAAGATGGTGTCTCAAGAGCAGCCTCGGACCGCTCAACTGGACCACTGTCGATGGAGGGCAGCTCGCTCCGAATCCGAGTGATTTTCTCCTGCAGATAAATCCCAAATTCCTCTGCTCGACCCTGTAAAGGGGCTTCCCGCGGCCTCTGTTGAAGGAGGGAGCGGGTCACCCCAAACAGGGCGGCAGGGCGGTTATATGCGGATGCAATAAGAGTGGTACAATACTCATGTTTGGCCACTCTTATCGCCACCAAGTAATATAGGTTATCACTAGTGTTCGGTCGGCTTCGAAGCGAGAGGATCTCCATCTGCTCTCTAGGCGTCTCTTGTGGCGCTTCATCTCCCTAAGCTCCTCGGTGAACCAAGGAGCCCGGGTGGATCGTCGCCGCAAGAGAGGCCGCAAGGGCGCGACTCGGTCCAAGGCCCTCATGGCCGCACTTAACCATGCGGCCACTAGGTCCTCAGTCGAGTCGCGGGGCAAGTCCACAGGAATTGGCCCAAGCTCCCTTTGGAACCTTACCGGGTCCATCAGAAGCCTGGGGCGGAACCATGGGTTCAGTGGTTACAGCCGGAGAGAAGCAGCCAAGGAGGCTCTCCTGGAAGGTCCTGCCAGCCATTCCTGGTCCAGGGAGGTTTTGGGTCTGAGAGCCTCAGAATCTGGGAAGGTTTTGAGACTCGACCCGAGTCTGAAGGGCCAGGAAGGGGCCGAATTCGCAGGGCTTCCCAGGCTTCGCTCAGGGGTGGCTTAGGGCAGCCTCAGAACCAGCCAGGGGGGCTCCCAAACCAGGAGCAGGGTCTTAGGGTTATACGTAACTCCAATTAATTGTGGAATGTTTTACTTCTGATGTCAATAAGAATTTATAGTTTGTGCATTACACAAAATTGGTCAATAACTAATGATCTCTTTAGGTCTGTTTCTTGCTTTCAAAATCATTCAACATCTTCAGACCACTCTGGAGGGGCCACAGGGGTCCCCATTTTCCTCAGAGTCACAGAAGGGCCCCTCCAGAGTTAGGCCCCTGTGTTTTCCTCCCGGGCAACCCCAGATCCCCCTCGGAAGACCCAGCCCTGCATGGCTTCACAGGAGCCTCTCCTGGAAAGACACAGAGGCCAAGAGAGGCTGGAGAAACCCCAAACCTTCAACCCTGGGACCCATAAACCATGTTGGCCTCTTCCCAGGAATGCCCCAGATCCCCTCCCCCTTCCTGGCCATCCTGGGCTTTCACTGTGGGTCTGGGCTTTCCTTTCCCCTGGGTGCCCCATGTGTGGAAAGAGGTGGCAGTGTAACATGGGATATGGTCTCCCCCCCTTCCCAGGACTCAGAAGATGGGACCTGGAGGGGGATTTTGCAGATCTCCTTCCCTTCCCCAACATGAGGCTCCCCTCCTCCCAAGAGGGGCTCCCCACTCAGCCGGGCAGAGTCCTGTCTGGCATCCCTGCAAGAGCCCCCTTGCCTGGCCTCTGCTTGGGAAAGGGTGGTGGAGGAACATGGGATATGGGCTTCTGCATTCCCAGCCTCTGGAGATGGAAGTTGGATTTTGAAGGTCAGCTTTTTCATCTGCAACAGGAGGGCCCTGAGCTCCCCTTCATCCCTCCCTACCCTCTCTTCCTTTCTTAAATGGGGTGAGAGGAAGCCTTGATTTCTCCATCTCTTTTCATTCTGTGTGTGTGTGTGTGTGTGTGTGTGTGTTTCTGTCTGTCTCTCTCTCCCTACCTCCCCTTCCTTCCTTCCTTCCTTCCTTCCTTCCTTCCTTCCTTCCTTCCTTCCTTCCTTCCTTCCTTCCTTCCTTCCATGGTGTGAGAGGCAGCCCTGATTCAATCATCTTTGTTCACTTGGTTTTTTTTCTAACTTTTCTCTGTGTTTCTGTCTCTATGTTTTTTTTAACTCTGCAAAGTAACTATTTTTTCACTAAAGTTGATTTTGTTCTTAGAAACTGGTTGCACTATTTCATCAGCCCTTTTGCATGGTGCCTTTGAGGATTAGCTTTCAAAATAAAGTTTCCAACTCAACTGGCAAATATTTCAGGTCTGTGACATGCTCAGGCATTAACTGGACCCCAGAGTTTACTCTTTAGTCATTATGCAAACAATTCATTTCTTTCTTCAACTGCAGGTGCCATGTATGGCTGCACTATTGCATCAGCCCTTTTGTGCAAAGAGCTTTCAAAATAAAGTAAATTTTGGCTCCGACTCAGAAGGCAGCTATTTCAGATCTGTTACATGCTCGAGCATTAACTGGCCTCTGGGATTTTTCTCTTTTAACCACAATGCCAACAAATGTCACATTTCTTTTTGTCGTCAGCCACAGGTGCTGTGTATTCCCTCTGGGGCCAGTTTCAAGCATGGAGACCCCAAATGTCTCAATTCTAGCTATGGATTTAATTCCACCTCTGCCCCTGTTATTATTAACCACATGGGGATTATTTCCCTTTCATTTCCCTCCAGAGAATTTCCCAACAACCTTTGAGTCCAAGAATGGGATGAATTCTCCAGGGATCCCTCCTGAGAGGGAGAATTATGACAAAGGTTTCAGCTCTGCTCTTTGGCCGAATCCTCCAGGGGAGACTTTGGGCAGAGAAAGAGGGAGCTTTGTGGGGAGACAGGGTCTGTGCTATTGAATGTCCATCTCTTTCCTTTTCAGGTGAAGCTGAGGGTTTCTCTGTGTTTCAATCAGGAAAGCCACTGGATCATGTTCCACCTTGTGAGAGTCCTTTGAATTCTTCTAATTCTTCTTTAGAAACAGGAAGGGGATTGTTTGATTCACCCCATGAATGATGGACCTTCTACTTCTGCCTCTGATGCTGCTGGTGTCCCATCCAGTCTCTGGCAAGCTGAGGATGAAATGCCCGCAGACTTTGGAGAACCAGGATGGAAAACAACCACAGAGCTTTTACAGCCCAGGAGACCATCTCATTGCTATAGTCACCAGTGGAAAGGAAATATTGCACGTAAAGTTGCTTTTCAACATGGCTCCTTCTCTTCAGTTGGTTTTCCATGATCTGTAAGTCATTCAGGGTGATGGAGTTGCCCTCCCTCCATTCTAACACTCTCCTTCTTTTCTGTTTTTTATTTTTCATTTATTCCTATATTGGGGTATATGTTTAATTTCCTAAATGATTTTGATTTCCACAGCTTCTCTCTTTTGTCTGATTTGTCTGAAGAGACTCAAAAAGGGTCTGAAAAAAATCTGAAAGAGCTGCAGATTATTTTCCTCTTTCAGTTAAATCCTTAATTTATCACTTGAATCATGAATTTTATTTAAAGTAGTGGTGGAACCAGTTGTAGTTGCTGTATCTCAGGCCATTCCCATATTTGTGTAACTGATCATTGGTTTTGAATCAATGTTGGCTTAAGACTCAGGAGACTTCTGGAGGATTATATATTTTAAAATAATATATTTGTTTGTTATTGCTGATAATTATATTAACATTTTTTTTACAATAGGGATGCTTTTGATATTTCAAACGGCTTACGGTTTATTTTCAATATCCAAATGGTCAACAAGAATTCGCAGCTCCTGCACAATCTCACACTCGGCTACAACATACATGTCAACCATTTGAGCACTTTCCGCACTTCAGATGCCTTGCTGGACATTCTCTCCATTGGAGATGCCAATGTCCCCAACTACGGCTGTGGAAGGAAGGAGAACCTTCTGGCTCTTTTTGATGCAGCTGACAGGGAGATCTCCATCCAGGCATCAACATTAGGAGGCACCTACAAAGTCCCACAGGTTTGTGTGTGTTTTTCTCCATCTGGTAAAGTGAGGGGTGGGTGGTGGTGGGTGAGCAATAGATGCAATCATGTCTTCTCCATGGAATTCAAGAGCTGCTTTTCTCCATATTAGCAAAAATGTCAATATTTTACCCCATTATGTTCATGTTGAGATGAATCATAAAAGGCCTGAAATACAAGCAATACATTCCCTGGAGAAGACATTCTACCAACTATTTAACTGATCAAAATTTATCCCTAGTTGTTGGGGCCTCTATTGGATATTTATTTTCACATATAAATAATGTTCTGCCCTATCCAGTCAGATTTAAGTTGGCAATAGTAGCATTTTATCTAAAATGTGGAATAAAAAGGACTCTAGCAGTTATAGGCTAAATAGAATAGCAGATATTGTGGCTAAAATTTATTCCATGATCCTCTTAGTTAAACTTGAGGAAAATGCATTCCTTGCAGAAGAACCAGAAGGTTTTAGGTAGTGAACAGCTATATAAATTTTATAATAAATAATGCATAGGTTAATAATCTAATATTGGCAACAAATTTGTCTTCAAATATTTCATCTATATCAGCAAAATAAAACACAGTTTGCTGGCTTTCTAGATGTTAATGCATTTGTCATAATTAACAGGAACCCAGAAGAGAAACGGGCAAGGCAACATGGCTTTGAATGCCACTTAGCCCGAGCTAAGAAGTTGAGGCAGAGAATGCCATTTTCCCCTCCTGTGCAAAAACGTTGGTCTTACTTGGCAGTTTCAGTCCGTGGCAGGGCCTGCGCTTAGCTGGCAGGTGAAGGCTGGCAGGTGGGTGGGTGATTTGGGCAGGGCAGCCTCATGGTCCCACATGGGCCAGATTAATGGCTTTGATGTGCTGTATCCAGCCCATGGGTCGTAGTTTGAGGACCCCTTGTATAGGGTCTCCTTCTTCATCAGGGGGTTGGACTAGAAGACCTTAAAGGTCCCTTCCAACCCTTTTATTTTAAGTTCTGTTATGGGTACATATGCTTAGCATTCTAGATACCTATTGGAACATGCTGATTTACACTGTGATATTATCATACTTACACATTGGATTATATACCCTGTGAAGAAGACTTGGGTTTTTTTATCATAATAATTATCTGATAATTAATAAATCAAGTTCATATTTATGGTCTTTGGGAAATGACCTCCTAGCCATAGATGGTCAGCCAATAGAGCAAGTAAGACCTTTCCTTACCTGGGGTTGTTTTCTCTGAGACTGAATCTTGGCTCCCTCATCATCAAAGGAGCTCAGTTAGAGCAAAGACAGGAGTGAAAGTGGAGCTTAAAAGAAAACCTCAAAGCTCTCCAGCTTCCTCAGCCCCAATTATTAAAGTATGTGAGGCCAAGGTTTCCCCCATGTTCTTCTATCAATCTGATTTTTGTGGCTTCACAGAGAATCCACTAGCAGAACCAACCCAATCCCAGCCTCTGAGGAGGATCTTGGGGTGGACAAAAGGACTCCAGCTGCTGCCTCAGAGCTGATTTAGGGATTTACACAATTTCTATTTTTCGAAAATCTAAAAATGTGGATATTGGAATAAAATTTAATCTATGGAAACTGACAGACTGAAAATTGTGGCTCTTCCAACAGACAAAACTTCAATTAAAGACCAAACTTGGATTGTACTACTGACAAATTGAATTAGGAACTGAGGTCTCCCTGTTTCTTGTACCACTGGAGAAGAAGCTAAAAAGATTCCTCCACAAAGAATCTGGGCCATAGAAGCATTAAAATATGCGGCAATCCTCAAAAATTATAAAAGGTCCTTTATTGGAATAGAATACTTCAGTTGGTATTTGCACATTTTAACCTAATTGCAATAAATTGTAGAGGTGAGATACAGTAATATGATTTATATTGTTTATAGTTTTTTATTTTATTTATTATTTTCCACTTTTATAATACAGTCTTGTTAATATTCTGTCTTTAACATTTTAAATGATATCTAATTAACAAATTATTCTAATGCATTCATGAGAACAAGATTGGATTCAATAAAATCTAATAGTTTGGACTTGATCTGACCCCAAATATAACACAGCATTCTTCATTGTGTAAAGTTTTTGAATGCAGGTCAGAATCTGATAAGTCCAATGAAACTCTGAAGATGAGGCTACGGATTATCAGTTTTTATTTCTGCAGAAAGCAAAAGACTGGATGACATTTTGGTCTCCCACCTTAACAGAGCAGGCAGAGAGAAAAAAACAGGCATGCGCCAAAAACGTTTCCAAACATCTTACAGCTCACACAGCTTGCACAAAATGTCATTGCTATCGAAACATAAGTTGATATCACACGAATTTCATGACTTTTCTCAGTGCTCTGAAAACAATAGACTTTAGAAGGGAAAATAAATCCATTTTCTGACGTATAATTCAGATCTTTGTTAGGGAATGCAGAACACACATTTTAAGTTACAAGCAAGGCTACTTGGCAGAATCCACATTTTACTTTTCACAAGAAGTTACTTTGCTAGGCTCAGCTTGGCAATTGGCTTCGAAGTTTTATCTATGCAGTTGGCACCTTAGATTACAATGGAGGTTCTCTCAACAGCAATTTAACAAAAGCTGTATTAAGTTACACTGTGTATGATTTAATCCAGTGATAGCAAACCTTTTAAAGACCAAAAGTCCAAACCTCAACCCCAAACCCTTTTATTTATCTCAGAGTGCCAACATGGCAATTTAACCCAGAGGCGTAGCGTGGGGGGTGCAGGGGAGGCCGGCCGCACCGGGCGCAACATCTGGGGGGGGGGCGCATCCGATCCCGCCGGGCTGAGGCGAGGGGAAGGGAAGTCAGGAAGCCGAGAGCTCCCCCGCCACCTCCTGCAAAAATCGCCTATATGCAGATTACAAGCGGAGGAGAGGAAGGGGCTCGACCCACCCATTCGCCTCGCCTATTGCGGGCAGCAGAGGTCGCTGTGGAGCAGCCTCGGCCACCGCCCCCCTCCCTCTCCCCGCCGATGAAATAACGGGGCTGGGGAGAGAGAAAGAGTGAAGGCGCCGAGCTGGGGGTGGAGGAAGAGTTCACTTTGCAACAACCCCCCCCCCTCAGCAAAAGAGCTTAGCGCGCGTGGGAGGTAGCCCCCCCCCCACACACACAAACACACACACACACCGGCGGCATCTGGCCCGGGAAGGCACAGCTTGCAAAGAGGACAGGTAAAAGAGCGGGGGAAGCGAACCCAGTCGGCAGGGATTGCGAGAGCAATCGGCTGCGACGAGCGAGACCGCCTTGGGGCTGTTGCGGAAGACGCCAGGAACAGGCAACTCCCCCTGCTGTGTAATCACTTACAAGGGTGTCCCATGTTCCTGGGAGAGGTCCCGGAAAGGTGCTGCCTGTTTGTTTTGGAAGGAAGTTTATACTTCGAAAGGGGATGTGGAAAGTCGCTCTCAACCAGATGCCTCGAGTAGTTTTGAGAAGGGAGGTGGTGGCAGAAAGAGTAGTAGTCCCTCTGTACGGTTTGGGGTTTTTAGGTCGGGTTTCCTAAGCATTCATTCAGAGGTCAATCATGACATCTGCAATCCGTATCTATGAGGCAGCTTTTGTGGCCCTTAGAGAAGATTACCAGTTGTGGAGTAAAGCCCATTGAATTGAAGGACACTTGTATAGGGTTTTAAAACCAAGGTACTCAAGTTAGCATCCCCTAAAAGTGTTAAATAAAAAATGTCACCAATTCTGAACAACATCCTGATTTGCTGATATTTTGCAGTAAGCACATATATTTTTAAAAACAAATTTAAAAGTACAGTATTTGAAACAATTTTTTCAAAAAGACAGTCTGAGCTCAGCAATCCTTGTTCTTCCTCTCAGAATTTCATGCCAATATGAAGGAACTTGCATTGGTTTCATTGTTTTTAAGGTGGGAACTTACACCTTTTCCTTAAAAGTTTTTCTTATTGTCCCTTCTAACATTTTCTGCCTGAATACTTTTTTTTGACTTGGGATAAATGAAAATTAGTTTTTTTTTTTTTAAGACTTTGAGGTTGTGTTTTAGTCGGTTTTCAGAGTAACCTAGCAGAAATGAGTCATAACTTGATTACTTTGAGGCTTTAAAGGCATGCCTATTGTTGTAGATATTTACCCAACTACACTTGTATGTGCTATTAAGTTTGTGATATAGATAAGTAAGTACTGTGTACTTTGACCACTCCCATTACTTGTACTGTACTGTTCTATATACCTCCCTTGGTAAGGTTTGAAAGGGCAGTTAAAATTCCAAGACGCCAACATTATTTTAATTGCTAGGCCTATGTAAATCCTGAGTATCCACATGAAACAGAAATTGGATGATACAGCCTACAAGAACACAAATTCTGAATGAGCAGACTGTGTTGAAGGTGGGGTTTCTGAATGGGAAAGAAGCCTTTCTTTTGCCTCCTTTGAAACGATAAGCTCTATCGTGAACTCTGTTCTGGTGCTTTGAATGACTTCTGTGAACTTGCTTCTTATAAACTGGTCAAGTGTTGGTGAACTTGCTCCTTGTGATAAAATGGTTGAATGCTGCTTGGGTAACTACAGAAAAATGATGCATTGGTTCGGTGGTCCTTTTTCCTCCTGCAGTATGCCACCATGTCCCACTGCTCTCATGTCCTCAAAAGGTCTAAAAATTCCAGCTGAAGAATGTGCTGTTTTTCCTCTGACAATCATTGCCTACACAAAGGGCAACCACGTAATTCTGTAGCATCAACAACGGCAATTCCGTTGTTGAAAAATTTGCGCTAATTAAAAGCAGGCGGATTTAAATTAATCTGTATATTATCTTGCACTTCTATTGATATCTTGCACTTCTATTAAAGAATTACAATTAGAGGTACAGGGTTGAGGAAGTTGGCTCCATCTAGCCCAGTCTTGGATCATCTCCAGGGTATGGTTCCATTTTGATGTTTAGTTTTTGTTCTTGATATTGATATCATCTTGATATGATGGTTGTGAGACGACATATAATAGCATGGCCCATGCTAGGTTACTACATTTGTAGATTTGTATTCATAGACCTGCTGAAAATGTGGAGAATGTGTAATGCATGTTCACACTCAATAAAGTGTTTGAAAATAAACTTGTATTTAGATGCATTTTACTTTAATTACATCAGTATTTTCATAACAAACAATACACGTGCTTAGGGGGTAAGGGTTTCTTTAACTAATCTAGTGGAAGAGACTCGAGTGCTAAAATCCACGGGTTAGGGGGCGCAAATTACTTGCCTTGCCCCGGGTGCTGACAACCCACGCTATGCCACTGATTTAACCTGAATAATGAGGTTTTAGTTTAGAAATAACAACTCATACGTGATTAAGGTCTTTTCTCTGAACCCCCCCCCCCCCCACAATAATAGCGCTTTCAATGATACAAACACCCTTTTATTGAAAGGGAAACGTTTGTATTTGGGATGCTTTTGATTAATGTGACTTTTGTCCAGGGTTGTCAAACTCAATTACAATGAGGGCCCCATCGTGGTTGACTACGGTGGCCATTGTGGGCCTGCTCCCACTGCTCCTCTGCTCCCTCTCCTTGGTTGCCCATGGTGTGTGCAGGAGGGCAAAGCATGTGGGTCAGAGGGAGGCCCACTTCCTCTCCTTATGGATATAGTTGGTTTAATTCGATTTTATAAATATATTATATATTTATAATGTTTCTATGTTTGTATGCTTTTTAATTTCCTGTGCACCGCCCCGAGTCCCTTTGGGAAGAGGGAGCGGTTTACAAATTAAACTTGACTTGACTTGACTTATGTAACCAAAGCATCTGTCATGACTGTTTCCATCATAAATCAAGAAAGAACATACTTAAACTCATTTGGAAAGTTTAAGGTTACTTTTACTGAAAATGATGAGACTTCAGCGAAAGTCAAGCAAGGAATGAAACATTTAGGCGTGCAACATATGCAACAAAGCATAACCCAACCCTTAATCCCAGTGACCCCAGCAGATTGTCCAATGCGAAGCCGGCCACAACATCAGGTGCAGTTCCTTCCCAGGGTCATCATCAGAATGGAATGCAGGCCGGTAGCTGATAAAAACTGTAGCCGTCTCTCTCCCTCCTGCCCCTTTAGTAGCTTAGCAACCCCAGCCCTCCCCCCGTTTCACTATGTCAGGCTATGCAGGCAAAAGCAGAGGCTGACATCAGCCCCTCCTCCAGAAAACGTGGCGTCAGTCCTGGAATAAAACAGAAACATACAAAAACACCAAGAGGGACAGAGACAAACAGACAATACCCATACAAAAATATAACAGTGGTTAAGGCTTGTCAGGATATTTAGCATAAAATTTCTTAAGCACTTTAGGGGCTCGAACGTGGCATTTATCCACCCATTCGCATCCTCAATGATAGGATGGGAGACCACCAGGAGAGGTCAGGAGGAGGGGACAAGGAGGTGGTAAAAGGCAATAGGGCTGCTGGTGATCAAGTGCTAAGGCAGGATTTACCTCACACCTTCACTGTCTCCCATTATAATATAACTTCCAGCCCAGCAGAGTTTCCTTCGCAATGTGAGCTCCTCCTCCCCACACTGCATACTCAGGCGTACCCCACCCTGGCCTTCCACATAGGTCCGAAAACCAGCTGGTCAGCAGGAGGGAGAGAGGGCTCTGCATACCTCAGTTTCCCCATCTAATTCTTTCAATTGCTTTTTCAGATCAATGATGGAACAGCTTCAGAGGCTCTGAGTGATAAAAGTCGATTCCCCTTTTTCCACCACATTCTCCCCAAAGAAGGATTCCAGCACCTAGCAATTGTCCAGCTGCTCCTCCATTTCAGATGGACCCTGATTGGCCTCTTTGCTTCAGACACAGAGAAGGGAGAGAATTTCATGAGGAATTTTACTCCTGTGCTTGTCAGGAATGGAATTTGTGTGATTGTATCACAATTGTTCTCAAAGACTAGACATGCAGAAGCCCTCAGAGATTCCCTCTCTAAGTGGAGACAAGTCAACGTCTTTGTTCACTTCATGGAATTTGATTCCATTTGGGAGAGAATTCTGCCTTTCCATTTAACACTTATGCGTCTCCCAGGACCCATTGAAGGGAAACTCTGGATCCTCACAAACTTTAAAGAGTATAAAATAAACAAGCGCAGACTTCTCACATACATCCATAGTATTTGGAACTTTGGTTATCTGGGGAAAAAAAGACCAAAAGATTCTGCCTTTGAACCTAATTTCTTTGTGGAAGAAAAGTTTCAAGATCCTTATTTCTGCTGTTCTCTTTCAAAGAACATCTTTTCTGTCAAAGGTCGCAGAAGATGCACCCAGAAAGCCCCACTGGAGACCCAATGGAAATGGGACAGATTAAGGGGTCAAAATGACCACCAACCTTACAGTCTCATGAAGACTCTGGCCCATGCCTTGAATGCCGCCTATTCCTCCATATCGAAGAAGAGAAGGAAGGAGGGAGAAAAGATTTTGGGGTCTCCAAGGCTGCAGCCATGGCAGGTATGGGGGTCCGGATATGGATCCATTAATTTTAGATCAATTGGAGAAGGAGTCCAAAGGAGAAGGAGGGGAGCAACAGATCTGGCCATTTTAATTACTCAGGGTATTATTGGTTCCAAAGAGTAGATACCATGGCATTTTTATATTAAGCACTGCTAATTTGAAAATGCTCTATTCTTTCTTAAATAAATTCCCGTATTTGTGAGTTTGTGATGAGCCTGGTGGAGAGGCAGCTAAGCCCCTCTATTCTCCTCCCATGAAAGGGAGCCTGGCGTGGATCTGGATGCTTTATTGGGAGAACAGGGCAGGTGTTCTCTTATTGGGAGAACAGGGCAGGTGAAACTGTGGAGATGCAAAGAGTGGAAATCAAATAGAAAGACGAGATAGGCAGCATTAATTAACAACCAGCAAAGGAGCAGCTGGAACCTCTCCAGTGATGCTCCGTGTGAGGGACGGAGGCCGTCTCCGGATGACCAGGGGTCTCGGTCACAACGGCTGCTTCCGTCTTCTCCAAAGGCCGACAGAAAATGGAGTCTGGCTTCAGACCATAGAGTTAGGCTTCTCTGCCCCCGGCCACTAAGTGGGGGTAGAGCAACAACCGCACAAGAGTTCCATGTTTGTTTGTTTGTTTATAAAGAATATTTTATTTTTTAACATAAAAAACAAATAAAAAACATTATTCATCTTGTGCGTTGTAAAACATGTCGTTCAGGTAGGCATTTTGTGCATCAGTACTTAAACTTCAATCAATAATTTCAATAATTTAATTTGTTGACCGCTCCCTCTCCCCAAAGGGAAACTTACAAACATAATTGTCAGTTATCTTTTCATTACATATATATCACCTTATTTTTTATATAGTAGCATTATTCTTTATCAAATCAATCTTTTCCCAGTTATTCAATATATAGTTCTTAAGTTTTTCTTTTTTCCAACCTTTGATAAAACATATTCCATATTTCATAAAATTGTTCGTTCTCCTGCTCTCTAATTTCCAATGTTAATCTGCTCATTTCTGTACATTCCATGATCTTACAAATAACTTCCTCTTGTGAAGGTCATTTCTCATTTCTCCAGTTCTTTGCAAATACAATTCTAGCGGCTGTCAAAACGTTCACAATCAAATATTTTACATCTTTATCAAGTACTTCTGATGTTATTTCCAAGTTGAAAAAATTCAGGTTTAAAGTCTATGTGCTTATGTGTCAATTTCTCCAGCCATATGTGAATCATAGTCCAATACGTTTTAGCCTCCAAACAACTCCACCACATATGGTAATAAGAGCCAGGAGTCCGATGACATTTCCAACATTTTTCGGATTTATTCTTGTTCATTCTTGCAATTCTCACTGGTGATAAATGCCACCTGTAAAACATCTTATACAAGTTCTCTTTATAAGCAGTTGACATTGTCGTTTTATAATTTTGCGTCCACAATTTTTGCCACTTATCTAGATCAATCCCATGCCCAAAATTTCCCCCCCAAGGTTATCATTGTTTCTTTCACTTGCTCTTCCTGAAGTTTAAACTCTAATAAGTAGGCATAAAGTTTTTTAATTACTTTTTTATCAACACCTGTTAAGATTTTATCTAATTCCATTATTTTATCATAGACCCCTCCTTTTTTTTGATCCTCCTTATGTCTAGAACGTATTTGCATATATGTATACCAATTCATAGCCATTCCTTCTTGTTTTAGTTCCTGGATGGTTTTGAGATCGCCCCCTGAATTTAATAACTCGGAGTATCTAATTGTTCATTCCTTTTTGTATGTTATTGCATATGAAAATGCTTCAATAGTTGAAATCCAGACTGGTATTTTAAGATAATGCAATCTCTTAATCTTTTCCTAATTTAAAATCAAAGATTCTCTAATGCCTTCTAAAATAACCATAGATATACCATAGAAATGTGTGCCAGCCCGATAGTAGATCATGTCCTTCTAATTCTAAGAGTCTAATGTTTCTTAATGTTATCCAATCTTTAATCCACATTAAATTTGCGGCTTGGTAGTATAGTTCCCAATCAGGTAATCCCATACCTCCCCTCATTTTAGCATCTTGTAGAATTTTTAATTTTATTCTTGCTTTTTCCCCCTGCCATATAAACATTGAGACTATTTTATTAAATTCTTTAAAAAATTCTTTACCCAGTCTGATTGGGATTGTCTGGAATAAGTATAATACTTTGGGTAAAACATTCATTTTTATTGTGGCTATTCTACCTATCAATGACAAGTGTAAATTCTGCCATTTCATTAAATCTACTGATATTTGTTGTATAAGTTTAGAATAATTATCCTTTTTAAGCGTGCTGCATCTAGATGTCAAATAAATTCCTAAATATTTAACCTTATTTGTGCCTTGAATCTTCAAGCTTTCTGCTAATTCTTCTTTCTGTCTTGTTAACATATTCTTTGTCAATATTTTTGCCTTTGTTTATTTTCAACCCTGCTACTTTTCCATAGTCTTCAATTTTTTCTATTAATTTAGATGCAGTTTCGAGTGGCTCCTCAAGAATAAAGTCATCTGCAAATGCTTGTAATTTATATTGTTCTTTTCTAATTGTTATTCCCTTTATTCCTTTCTCTTCTCTTCTCTTTCTATTCAACACTTCTATTGTTAATACAAAGAGTAAAGGTGATAGCGGGCAGCCTTGTCTTGTACCTCTTTTTATCTCAATATTACCTGATAATTCTCCATTTATTATTGGCTGCTCAGTCTTTGCTTTCACACAATCCATGTAGAGGAGACTGAACTTCTCTGCTTTCCTGGCTCAGCTCTAAAACAGCTCATCCTTTTATCCTATTTTTCTCTCATTCGGCTAAAATCTCCTCTCTTGTAACTGGATTCCTTTTTCCACCTCTGACACTCTAGAATAACAGTGAGCAGATCTTACACTCGTGTGTAACAGGAGTCAGTGATTGGAAGAGGGCTGGATCCAGGGATGGGACTCAAATATTTTTTACTACTGGTTCTGTGGGCGTGGCTTGGTGGTCATATGATTGGGTGGGCATGGCCAACATGACATCACTGACATCAAAGGGTACCTTACCTGGCCTCTCCTCACCTCAACAAGATACAATTTCCCTGTCTTTTTTTTATTTATTAAATTTATACCCCGCCCTTCTCCAAACGGACCCAGGGCGGCGCACAGGAATACTAAAATACATACAAAAACATATAAAATTTTAAAAAACTTATTCCAATAAAATCCTGCGCTAAAAACCAAATTAAAATCCCCAAATTTAAAACTATCTAAAAGTCAGTAATGGAGGTTACGCTAGGCCGGCTAGATGGAACAGATGTGTCTTCAGAAACTTGCGGAAGAGGTGGAGGTCGGAGATGGTGCGAAGTTCAGGGGGTAAGTCGTTCCAAAGGGCTAGGCCCGCCACAGAGAAGGCTCTTCCCCTGGGTGTCGCTAGTCGGCATTGTATAGCTGACGGCACCCTGAGGAGGCCCTCTCTGTGGGAGCGTATTGGTCTGAGGGATGTATGGGGCAGGAGGCGGTCTCGCATATAACTAGGCCCCGAGCCATGGAGCGCTTTAAAGATGGTCGTCAGAACCTTGAAGCGCACCCGAAAGACCACAGGAAGCCAATGCAGCTCGCGCAGGATTTGTGTTATGTGGGAGTGTCTAGGCGCTCCCGTAATTACCCGCGCGGCTGCATTCTGGACTAACTGCAGCTTTCGGGTGCACCTCAAGGGAAGCCCCATGTAGAGAGCATTACAGTAGTCGAGTCGAGAGGTGACGAGTGCTTGAGTGACTGTGCGTAAGGCATCCCGGTCCAGTAAGGGGCGCAATTGGCACATCAGGCGTACCTGATGGAACGCCCCCCTGGCCACGGCTGCCACATGGTCCTCCATAGACAGTTGGGAGTCCAGGAGGACACCCAAATTGCGCGCCCTCTCCACGGGGGCCGGTGTTTCGCCCCCAATGGCCAGAGTTGGAATAATCTGGCTGAACCGGGATGCCAGAAGCCACAGCCACTCAATCTTGGATGGGTTGAGCTTGAGTTTGTTACTACCCATCCAGATCCGTACGGCCTCCAAGCACCAGGACATAACCTCGACGGCATCGTTGGGGTGGTCTGGGGTGGATATGTACAACTGAATATCATCAGCGTACAGATGATATCCCACCCCAAAACCACGGATGATCTCACCCAGCGGCTTCATATATGTGTTGAACAGTAGGGGCGAGAGGACCGACCCCTGAGGAACCCCACATATGAGGGGCCTCGAGGCCGACCTCTGCCCCCCTGCCAACACATATTGCAACCGACCAGAGAGGTAGGACGAGAACCACCGCAAAACGGTGCCTCCCAGCCCCAACCCCCCCAGTCAGCGCAATAGGATACCATGGTCGATGGTATCAAAAGCCGCTGAGAGGTCTAATAGGACTAGGATAGAGGAATATCCTCTATCCCGCGCCCTCCAGAGATCATCAACCAACGCGACCAATGCCGTCTCGGTGCTGTGACCGGGTCGGAAGCCGGACTGGCGCGGGTCTAGATAATCAACTTCCAGTTTTCGCGGAAACTGTTGAGCCACCACACTCTCTACAACCTTCACTAAAAAGTGAAGGTTGGAGACAGGACGATAGTTCTCTAATAATGCTGGATCCAGGGACGGCTTCTTGAGGAGGGGCCTTACTATCGCATCTTTCAAGATGGCAGGCAAGGACCCCTCACTCAAAGATGTGTTGAGAATGCCCTGGAGCCAGCCTCGTATTGTCTGCCAGGATGCCAGTACAAGCCAGGAGGGACACGGGTCCAATAAACATGTGGTAGCCCTAAGTCTCTTTGACAACTTGTCCATATCCTCGGTAGTAACTTTTCTTTCTTTTTTCTTTCTTTCTTGTCTCTCCCTTCTCTCTCTCTCTCTCTCCCTTTCTCTCTCTCTCTCTTTGTATCCCTTCCTTTCCTCCTTCCAAAGCCAGGAGACCCACCTGAAACAAAACCTCCTTTGGATGAAACTGCCCATTTCTCTCTCTCTCTCTCCTCCAACCAGCTCTGCACCTGCTTCATTGTTTGCCTTTAGCGGAGGGCTGGTGACCGAAGTCCTTTCCAAGCGCCCAGCAGCATCGCTCGCATCCCAGGAAAGTCCGGCTGATTAATTTACTGGGGCGCCCTTGGATCTGCGCCTCTTCCGCACAAGGAAGCTTCTCTCTCTCAGCCACAGGAGGGGGACTTGCAGGGATAGGAGTGAGTGAGTGTGAGAGAGAGAAAGAGAGAAAGAGGGAGAAACAGAGAGAAAGAGAAAGAATGAGAGAGTGAGAGAGAGAAAGAGAGAGAGAAATAAAGAAAGAAACAATGAGAGAGAGAATGAGAGAAAGAAAGAATGAGAAAGGGGGGGGGGGAATCAGAAGCTGTTAAACCTTGTAGGCTGCCTGGGAGGAGGGGATGGAGACCCCCTCTCGGTTTCCTCTGGGTCTCCCTTCCTCTTCCCCCCAGATTGCCTTTCCTCCCATCCATTCTTTCTCCCCCCATCCTGAGAGAGAGATGGAGCTGCTTTGCCTGGGAGTTTTCTGGGCTCTCGAAGGGGCAGTGGGGGGAGGGATGTTGGGGTGTTTGGGCTCCTTCCCCCCTCCCTGGGCGCCTACAGCCTTGGAGCCTGCAGCAACTCCCGGCCCTTGCACAGTGGAGGAAATTAACAACTTCTCACACTCACAAGTTTACTGTGCAAGGTTTTTCCCTGCACACAACGGCTGAGAGATGCTTGCAGTGGGGGGCAATTTGGGCCCACCCCCCACCCTAAGGCAAGACCCATCAACCACAGTTAAACTGAATAAGCCAGGGGTTGTTCCTTCAACCGGCTCCACCCAAGATCCCCTTCATCCTTTTGGAGTCGGTCCACTTTGCCATCTGAGGAACAACCGAGCCAAACCGCTCCTCCCCAGCAGCCTCCCCCAACTCCCCATGCCCCACTGTTAAGGCAACCGATGGTGGGCAACCAGAGCTGACTGGGCATAAAGCTGGGTTGACAATGAGCCTCCGAGGTCTCCCTCCTGCCGGTTTGCCCAGCGCTTGCTCAGCTGCCCCCTAAGATGCCCCGGCTGGATGCAGCCACTCACTGGAGACTGGAAATCGAGGTCCTCCACCTGCCTGTTTATCCAGCACTTGCTCAGAGACCTCCTCCCCTCCCACTCACCCCCCCCCCAATGTCCCCTACCCGCCTGAGCGCAATCACTTACTGGTTTTTTTCTTCTTCTGTTTCCCGACTAATCCTCGGTTGGTTGGTTGGTTGGTTAAAGTGTGTTTGGATCCTAAAGCTCCATCACTGGAGGCTTTTAAGAGGGAGAAAGTTTTGGCTGCCAGCTGGCAAAGGAAGCTCTCAGCCATGACGGGAGCTGCTGTGGCTCCCACAGGCTGAGTGGACAAAGGGAGCGGGAGGCTTTGTATATTAACTAGATTAATAATGAGATCCATAAATAATGGAAAACTTGGATAAACTCTTGGTTTTAGAAGGAAAAAAACTTTATGGGTATGCACTTTCTAGTAGTAAAGTGTCTTCTAGAGACAATTGAGAATAATGTTATAAAACAGGAATTTATGAAGATTTTTTACTATCTGTTTTATACATTGAATGACTATGGAAAAGGATTGATTCTGATAAATAATACTGTTGCCATCTGGGAAATGAGGTGATATTTATGTCCTGGAAGGAAAATTGATAAGTATGTTTGCAATTTTAAGCACTGTTGCACAAAACTTATGACCGAACGACATGTTGTACAAAGCTTAAGATGAATAATGTTTTTACTTGTTTTTATGTGGAAAATAGAAAAAAATTTTTTAAAAAAGGAAGCGGGAGGTGGCTGCAGCCTTGGTCTGGCGAAAACTGTGGGCCTGGTCTGGGGAGGTGGGGAGTGGCTCACCCGGGCAGCTGCTGTGACAGGAATGGGAGGAATGAGAGAGAATGAGAGAGAGAGAGAGAGGAATCAGAAGCTGTTAAACCTTGTGGGGCGCCTGGGAGGAGGAGGGGATAGAGACCTTCTCCCCATTTCCTCTGGGTCTCCCTTCCTCTTCCCCCCAGGTTGCCTTTCCTCCCATCCATTCTTTCTCCCCCCCCCCCCTCCTGAGAGAGATGGAGCTGCTTTGCCTGGAAATTTTCTGGGCTCTGGAAGGGGCAGCGGGGAGGGAGGTTGTTGGGGGGTTTGGGCTTCCCAGAACTTCTTTGGGGGAAGCTTCCCTCTGAGCCCTGCACTGCTTTCCCAATGCCCCCCCCCCCGGGCAGAGCGCATTGCGTGGAGAGTCTGCTGAGGGGCGTTTAGCTGGAGGTGTCTCTGGCCAGGGGGGGAATTGGGGCAGCTCAGGAAAGCCAGGAGGGACGGTTGAAATCCCTTGGCTGGACTTCCCTCCCTCCCTCCGCAGCAAAGGGAAGGGACGGGGAGCCTGGTGGGAAGGGAGCTGCAGCCGCCTGCCTCTCCCTTCCAGGCCCTTCCACCCCCCAAGAAGAGGGGGCCAGGGGGGGCATAAAGGGAGCAGCAGCTCTGCTGTGAATGGAGGGGGGAAAGTTTGACTTCTCTCTGCCATTCAAGCCTTCAAAGGCTGCAGCAGAGAGAATCCCCACTTTTCTTTCTCCCTCCGTTCACAGAGGAGCTCCTGCAGCCTCTCCCCCCCACACGCTGCCCAGTTATGGGCCCAGCCTCCTCTGCCCTGCAGTATTCAGGGGGGGGGGTTCCTCTGTTGGGGGGGAGAATTTGGTTGCAGAAAAGCCAAGGGGGGGAAGCCTTGGAGGGCCTCTTCCTCCTTCCCCTTTTCCTCTCAGCCCTGCAAAACCAGAAATCTCCCCCCCTCCAAGCAGCCACTGAGACTCTGCGGGGGGGGGGGGGGGGAGAAGGGGGTGCAGGAGAAGATAAGGGGACAAGAGAAGAAGATCAGAGGGATCCCAATTCTGCAGCCAGGGGAGTTTCTGCAGAGGGGAGGGGGAGGGAGGGGGCAGCTCCCAAAGGCCTTGGAGCCAGAATCCGGCAGCTGCATAAGGGGAGAGAGAGAAACCCAGGAAGAATCCTCACTGACTTCTCAGGCTGAGAAAAGAGCTGGGGGGAGATTTCTTCTTTCAGGGTTTCCAAAATGTCTTCATCTCGCTTTACAATCGAGTAGAACTAGAACATCTGGAGCAGGGAGGGTTTAAATTTTTTTACTACCGCTTCAGTGGGTGTGGCTAGATGGAGGTTGTGGGGCTTCTGCCCTTGTGCAAGGGAAGGGAAGTCCTTTCCAAGGATGCTCTGGGGATTCCCCCCTCCTCCCCCAAAAGGGAACAGGTCACGGGTTCCATCGCGTGTGTTACGCCCCCCTCCCAGCTTTCGCCCAGGCCTCCATGCCGTTTTCGGGCATGCAACACGCGGAAGATCCTAGCTGCAGTTTACTTGTGAGCAACATTGGCCGGGAGAGGCAGGGAGAAAGGCCAATGTGGCTCAGGAGTAAACTGAGGCTCCTAAGTGGGATGGAGCCAGGGGTGGGTTCCGGCTGCCTCTACTGCCGGTTGCTCTGCGCATGCGCAGAAGGCAAGAACAATATGGCCGAGAGAACCGGTTGTGTTGATTATATTTTCTCTATATTTTGATAAATTTTTCTCAAAATTTTTCATTCACTTATAAAGAAAAGGGAGTATTTGTATCCTATTTAACCATATTTGGAGATGAGACAATTGTAGAAGAAAGATTCAATGTGGGATAAGAAACAAAGTTTTCTGTTTTTCAAATTCCTGGATGTTCCCATTCTAGTTTCATCCCTTTCTGGAGAAGAACGAATATTGGAATATTTCCCTCTTTAAACTGTACTTGGACCATAATGGAGAAATAAGAGCAGGTGTCGGCATTGATGGCTTCTTGGTTCTCCCCAAGGAGGATCCCAGGCGAGAGAGACTGGCATATTTTGAAAGAGAGAGACTTTCTATCAGACAAGAGGCTATTTCACAGCTAAAGTTGCTCAACAAGGTGGGAGAAATTTTGGTGTCTTTTCTCTGTTTGCCAAAGCCTGAGGTCCCATTTCAAGTGGGCAAAGCTTAGAGTCTCCAGGGTGGTTGACCTCCCATGCCAGTTGGTGTCATCTAATGGAAGTTCTTCAACAGACGGGATCTAAGTGGAGGGGCTTTGCCATGTTTTATGGAATCCTGTCAAGATCTTACTGGTCAGAGGTTTCATTCTTCACCACAGGTTTATTCTACATTAAAAATTCTAATGGAATAAAACTCTATTCTCAGTAAACTTTATTCTCAGTATTAATAAGAATATATCATCATACTTAAATCTTTTTCTCAATTCTATTCCTCTAGACTATTAAGTAGGAAAGTACTTTATTACAATGTTAAATTCCAAAAGCAAAAGGGAGGAAGTATATGAAGAATCTGCCAGATGTTCTACCTCCTGCATCTGTTTAGAAGGAGTCAGAGGTTTCCTATCTACCTCAGGGAAGACCAGAGGCTCCTTGTCTCCATCCATTTCTCCCTCCGTTTTCCATGGACGGAGAGTCCTAACATCTTTTCTTTGGCCTTCCTTGTTCTTCTGCTCAGTCCCTGCCTCAGTCCAGATGTGCGGAAAGTTGTCATCCTGGATTTGTCAAGAGGGCTCGAGAAGGAGAGCCAGTTTGCTGCTATGACTGCATTCCTTGTCCGGAGGGGACCTTCTCAACTCAGGAAGGTGGGTGAGACTGGAGGAAAGGAAGTGGAACTGATCCATTCCATACATCAAATAATAAAGGTTCCTAGGATGGTTCTGAACATCACACAGGAAATTATTCGGGTCCCAATTCTTCTCTCACTTTCATAGACGATTAAACAAAAATTTATTTTTTAAAAAAGTAGTATACTTCTTATTGTCTCTCACTAGAGGTACTAATAATTGTGACCTGGACAATATCTCCTGGTATCGCTTGTTGTCCAAATAAGATATTGCTTGAAAGGTTAAAGGAGAGAATAGTAAGGGAATATGTTTTTTTTCCTCAGATGCAGGAAAATGCACCAAGTGTCCGGATGATAAATATCCAAATGAGAACAGAGTCCAATGTATCCCCAAATTTATAACCTTTCTGCCTTTTGAAGAACATCTGGGCATCATCCTGCTCTCTTCTGCCCTACTATTGTTTTTAATCACAGGCCTTGTTTTAATTATGTTCATTAAATACAGAGAAACTCCCCTTGTCAAAGCCAACAACCGGGACCTCTCCTACATCCTCCTGGTCTCCCTCCTGCTTTGCTTCTTGTCTCCTCTTATCTTCATTGGCCAACCAAGGAAAGCCACCTGCCTTCTCCGACAAACGGTTTTCAGCATCATCTTCTCAGTTGCCGTTTCTTCCCTCTTGGCCAAAACCATCACGGTGGTGCTGGCTTTCCTGGCCACAAAACCAGGAAACCGAGTGAAGAGATGGTTGGGGAAGAGCTTGGCCAACTCCATCATCCTCTCTTCTTCTGCTGTCCAAGTGATCATCTGCTCCATCTGGCTGGGAGTTTCTCCCCCCTTCCCTGACTCTGACCTCCACTCCCAGCCTGGAGAGATCATCCTGCAATGCAACGAAGGGGCCGTTGTCATGTTCTACGTCACCCTCAGCTACATGGGCTTCCTGGCTGCCATCTGCTTCACGGTGGCTTTCCTGGCCAGGAATCTGCCTGGGGCCTTCAACGAAGCCAAGCTGATCACCTTCAGCATGCTGGTCTTCTGCAGTGTCTGGATGACTTTTGTGCCCACCTACCTGAGCACCAAAGGGAAATACATGGTGGCTGTCCAGGTCTTCTCCATCCTGGCCTCTAGTGCTGGTCTGCTGGGCTGCATCTTCATCCCCAAGTGCTACATTATCCTTCTGAGGCCAGACCTCAACACAAAGGAGCAGCTTACAGGCAGAACAAATGTAAATCTATGAGAAAAAACACCATGATTTTATAAGAATGGTATAATATTCTTTTATTTGAAAGAATACCTGAATTATTTCTACTTAGATAGTATTCAGGAGTCAAATAACATATCTATATTTTTCCAAATGGGAAACGGTTGAATGATTATAATTCTTATAACTCCCTTCCTTTTCATCTCAATAAACCTTGCTAAAGAGAAATCTGTGAAAGTCGTTGAGAGGAATTTGTTGTCCACCAACAAATCTTTGATCTCTCTTTAAAAAAACACAACAATTTCAGCAATGATTCCTATGGACAGCAGTAAAAGTTTATGTGTGAGAGAATGAATAGGAAAAGTGGTCAGATGGATTCTATGGGAGCCAAGCTCCAACTCTGTTGTTTGACAATCTCAATGAGAACCATTGGCCATCCCACCAAGCCAGAGAAGGAGGGGGCCACCAGGTCCTCTTGCTTAGATGTTCCCATCCAAGGAGACCTAGTTAGAGCACCTTTCCCATAGCTGCTCCTGCCCTGTGAAAGGGGGCTTCTCCATGAGATCCACCATCCTGTCTCCATCCCCTTATTGGGTGATAAGGACACTGCAAACAGCTGGTTCTTTTCCCCAGTGCCTGGGCCAGGCTGAGACCGGAGTCCAGAAGATGTGGGTGGAGAAACCCCACAGGAGAGTCAGACTGCATCCTGAGGAGATGGGGCTCCTTGTGGCTGCACCAGGTGAACAGCTGCAAGCAGGAGATCAGGTGTGTCTCAAACTCCATCCGAGGAGAGAAAGAAGGTCTCTCTCTCTCCAAGGTGGGAAGCCCAGCAGTGCAGCCCTTGAAGGCCTGATCTGGTGGGTTCCCCTCAGTCATCTCAGGCGGCTTCCAGCCCCAGAAGCTCCAGAAATAAGCCCTCCAGAAGGACTTTGCTCCAGATTCCCAGGAAGAGAGCAGAAGAAATTGGAAGTTCTATTTATGAGATCCTGAACATCTCTGGAGATAAATTGCAATCAAGGTAGTCCTCCACTTATGACCACAATTTCTGTTACTAAGCAAGGCGGTTGTTAACCAAGTTCTATCCCATTTTACAATCTTTTTTGCCTTTTTCGTTAAGCAAATGAGTGCAGTTGTTAAGTAAATCATGTGGTCGTTAAGAAGGTCTTATGGGATTCCCAATGACCTCCAGGTACTGCAAGTGACATGAATAAACACCAGTTCCCAAGTGACTGAATGTGGATCATGTGACCAACGGTCGTAAGTCTGAATGCTGGTCCTGTGTCACTGTTCTCAGTGCCGTTGTAACTTCAGTCACCAAACAAATCGTTGTAAGTCGGGGACTCCCTGTTGTCCTCACAGCATCTCTTGCCCTCGTTCTCCACCTCCTTTTCTTCTCCTCTCCTTCTTCCCTTTCTTTTCTTCTGTCCTCGCAGCAAAGATTGTGGTGCCCATTGGCAGCTGGGCAGCCGTGTGGGGGCCCCCATTCCCTGAGCCCCCATTCAACCCGAGTCCCTCCCATTCTGGCCCCGTCTGGCCAGCCTTCCTTTCCCATCGGAGGAACCAACTGGGCTTCTGAAGTGGAAACAGGCCGGGCGCTTCGGACACGGAGGTTGCAGAGTCCCCCGATCCCCTCCTGCGACTCCCTGATGGGCAAAACCCAGGGGGAATCCTGCTTCACTTAACGACCCTTTTACTAGCCTAAGAACTTTCATGATTCACTTAACGACTCTGGCGAGAAAGGTCATAAAATGAGGACAAACTCACTTAACAACTGTCTGGCTTAATAACGGAAATGTTGGGCTTGGCTGTGGTCTTAATGCAAGGACTTCCTGCCTTTCAATTCCTTGTTGCCAGCTCTGCTTCCGAAGGGCAGCCTGGAAATTGGACACAATGTCGAAAGCTTCCAAATTTGCCCATTAATGCCCTTGATGGTCTTTAAAGTCCTCGACTTACGATGGCAATTTAAAGCAAAATTCCCATAGCTAAGGGATATGGACGTAAAGCTCAAACACACCCCTTAGCGATGGCAATCCCTGCAGCCATGGTGGCTGTCATTAAGTGAATCCCACAGTCATTAGGTAACTTGTCCAAGGTCACTGGGGAAGCCAGCAGGAAGTCTCAGGTCTGCAGGGGGAGGAGAGGAGAGGACATGGGGGAGGGACAGGGAGGGAGGAGGGGCCTGGGGGAGAGGGGCCAGTCAAGGAAGCCCCTCCCACTGGCCTTCTACCTTCCCTGCCAGTCTCTCCCTGGACTCTTTGGGGAAGCCAAAGGGAAAGGCTGCAAATGGGGATCGTGGGACTGGGCTGCAACTGGTCATAATTGGGAACTGATGATGAGGCATCAAGAGAGCCGTTGTGTGGCTGAAGAGGGGGGGGGGTGAAGGGGGCCAGAACTCCAAGGACCATGAAGAACCTGGAGAGAATTCTTCACTTTCTGGGCCAATCAGGACCCTTCCCAAATAAGACCCTGCTCTGTGTGTGAGATGGAGTTTGTGTGTTTTGTGGACTTCCAATAAAACAGATTTACTTAAGAGATTTTATAAAGAGTTCCCTCTCACAGGAGACCCACAGCAATTAAAACCACGAAAACTCAGTAAAATTAGAAATATTGGCCCAAACAGACCATCGTATTAAAAGCACCCCTGAAAGATCAATTAAAGGCAATAGGGGACGAGGGTGAGCAGGCGGAGACAACCAGGGGAAGCCATTCAGGACAAGGGCTCCCTCCTCCCCCGGGACCCCCAGGCACAATGGCCAGCCTGGTCCAGGCCCTTCCCAAAGGCTAGATGTCTGGGCTCAATGGCCAAGGGTCAGGGCAGGGACCAGGAGTCCAGGCTATGTGTCCTCTGGGATTCCCACACAATAACCACACCAGGAAATAAAGAGATTTCAAGCTTTATTATTCATTCAAGCAGATTAAACAAAAACACACAGCCTAAAAAAGCGTCCATCTCAAGCAAGGTGACCCCCAATCTCCCCTAAACTGCCAGGATCTGCTTAAGGACGACAACCGAGGGACCCAAAGGGTGGCCAATTTCCAGAGGACCCAGAGCTCAGCTCCATCCAGAGGCTCCCAGAAGATCAAAGGGAACTTCGGGGCTTCCATCCCAGTCTGGACTGAGGGAGCCTCCTGCCTGTTTCCAGGGCACCTCAAGTGGGGGAGCCCAGCCTGGCTGCCTGGGACCCTGGTGGTGGCCCCCTCCCAAATGCCTGGGAAACTACGGAGAGGAGCCGGTGCTTCTGTCCAGGATCTCAGGGTTCCCTCTTCTCCCTCCTTCCCCAAAACTTCAGAAAGGGCAAAAGAAGCAGGTCAGCTCAGGAGGAGCTCTGGGGTTTGCACAATTGTTACTCCAGGGGCCCATCTGGGTTCTGGGGGGACAAAGGTCCAAAAGGCCACAGAGGGTGTTGGGGTCCATTTTAGTGAATGAAGAAGTCTGCAGGGGCCACCGACCTTCCCCCACCCCCAAGGAAGAGCCTCCCCTCCCCCTGGCCTTTCCACCTCCCTCCCTTCTCCCCATCAGTTGGGAGCTTTTGGGGAAAGAGGGTTTTTTCCACCTCTGGGCCTAAAAGAATCTGATCTTCCCTCCAATTCTGGACCAGACAGAGTCTCTCCTCCCCAGCTGCCCCCTCTGCCTCCCACCTCCCACCTCCCAAAATAGGAAACCTCAAGGGAAAATAAGGGAAGAGAGTCAGTTCTAAGAAAGGAGTGGGGGAGGGGATCCGGGGTAGAGAAAGGAGGGAGGGGAGAGGGTGGATTGAGGGGGAGCTTCTCCCAGCAGTCCTTCTCCATCAGCTGGGTCCCCCCTGTGGCTCCCCAGTCAACTTGCGTCTTGGGACGGACGTCCACCTGGAGTGCGAAGTCCTCTACCACCACTGTACTTGCAGGGTCTCTGGGGGGGTCAGCAGCCTCACGCAAGGCCCTCCACAAAGTTTACACTCTCAGGCACCTTCCTTGGGCTTCCGTGTCTTCTCCATCCTCCCTGAGTCTCTTCTGCTGCCCGACTAAAATAGGCCAGGTGAGCTCAGGAGCCTGGATAGCGATCCTGGATGAGGAGAAGGAGGGAAACATGTCTAGCCCCCAAGTAACATGTCCCAAAAAATCAAACTCCTAGGCATCCATCTTCCTTTCAACGTCTGTTTATTAGGAACACATTAACTTGACAAGGACTCTGAACGGGATCCGGAATTCCACCCAATGAAAGCCACAGTATGAAACTCCCTCCCTGAGTCACAATCTCCAATCAACCCTCAGTCCAGCTGCCCAATGGCTCCAAACTCCTCCTTCATCCAGCTGCAGGCACCTTCTCTCTTCCCAGGGGAAGGAAAGCCACTTGCATGCATAACATTCCCTCTTTGTCTTTGCAACCCCACTTTCCAGAGTTAGAAAGAAGGGAGCCTGGAGTATTCTTAAATCCATTTATTCACAAACCTCAAAGTTAATAAAAAAAAGAACGCAAAGGCTGCAATCAAATATGGCTCCACCCAGGACACCTTCAGGGTCATCAAAGAAGGTGCCCCAAAATCATTTTCTGTGTAGGTGGGGCAAGAAACCAGATCACACCACCCACCACACTAGAGGTACCAGGGATGGTCCCTGCCAGTTCTGACCTCTTCTATAGAAGACGTTCCACCAATCTCCAGGGCCGTTTAGAACCGGTTCCTGCTCCCTCCCCCCCCGCCCGTCCGCCCATCATCCAGAGGAAGAGCGAGAGGAGGAATTCTGGGAGTTGAAGTCCACAAGCCTTAAGGCTGTCAAGTTTGAACACCCCTGGGGGAGTTTTTTCCTAAAGGGTGAGGGGTGCAAGGGTCTTGTAACTTGACAGCTTTAAGACTTGCATGCTTCAAATGCCAGAGTTTCTGAGCCAACATTTTGGTCGGTAAGCAAGAGCGTTGTTAAGTGAGTTTCACTACATTTTACAAGTTGGCCACGCCCACCCAGTCACATTACTGCCAAGCCACTCCCACTGAGTCACATGGCCAGAGAACCACTCCCACAAAGCAGGCCACACCTACAGAAGAGGTTCTAAAAGTGTTTGAAACCCACCACTGATAGGTAGCGTTACAACCTCACTGCAAGCCTCGTAGCAGCAGGTATGAACCCCCTTGAGCTGCCCCCCCTTAAGACTGAGCATATTCCCCCTCCCTCCCTTTTCTCTCTTCCATCGGGTGAAGTCAAGGGAGACTCTGCCCGGAGACCGATGATGCTGCAGAAGGGAGAATTGCTATTGGTCCGCTGGGGCTTCCTCGGATCCTGGGAAAATATGATTCGCTGGTTGTAGCCTGTATTTCTCTGCACATCTAGTGTTTCTCAGGCGTTGCCTCGTCTGAAGCCCCGTTTTGGGCTCGGCAGCGCCTGCCTGTGTCTCCCCTGATGCGCCCAGCCCCAGAGGGGGAATCTGGAAGGGGGGGGGGAGCGTTGTCTCGGATTTCGGAGGTAGGAGGGCCGGGCCCGAATGAGGGTCAGCACCAATTGGAATTCTCCCTGTGTGAGCGTCATCAGTCTCCGGGCAGAGTCCTTTGAGGCTTCAGCTGAAGGAGGAGAGCCATTTCTGCGGAGAGAGGGGGGGGGGGGAAGTGGGAGGGGGGATCTTGGCCTGAAGAATCAACTGCGGCTCCTTATCTGTTTGGAACACTCTCCTTCACTGGGGGAAGTCAAGGGAGACTCTGCCCGGAGACCGATGACGCTGGAGAAGGGAGAATTCCCATTGGTCCTCCTGCTCTTTCTTTACCCACCCAATCCCGAACTTCGAGGAAGCCCCACAACGAGGGTGAATGGATTGAAGTTTGTCCCCGGGAGAAAACACCCCCCCCCCCGAAAAAAATGTAAAGGGGGAGGAGAGAAGGGCTGGCAATGGTATCCTATTGCATCCGCTGGAGGGGTTGGGGGTGAGGGGCACCGTGTTACGGTGGTTCTCCTCCTACCTCTCCGGTCGATCGCAATTTGTGTTGGCAGGAGGGCAGAGGTCGACCTCGAGACCCCTCACTTGTGGGGTGCCTCAGGGGTCGGTCCTCTCGCCACTCCTGTTCAACACATATATGAAGCCGCTGGGTGAGATCATCCGTGGTTTCGGGGTAGAGTACCATCTCTACGCTGATGATACGCAGCTGTATATATCTACCCCAAACCACCCCAACGATGCCGTAGAGGTGATGTGCCAGTGCCTGGAAGCCGTGCGGGCCTGGATGGGAAGGAACAGACTCAGACTCAACCCGTCCAAGACCGAGTGGCTGTGGTTTCCGGCATCCCGGTACAACCAGTTGACTCCATCACTGGCCATAGGGGATGAACATCTAACCCCTGTGGATGGGGCACGCAACTTGGGCGTCCTCCTTGATACACGGCTGTCCATGGAAGATCAAGTGACGGCCGTGGCCAGGAGGGCGTTTTACCAGGTCCGCCTGGTCCGCCAGTTGCGTCCCCTATTGGATCGGGGTGCCCTTTGCACAGTCACTCATGCCCTCGTGACATCCCGACTGGACTACTGCAATTTCAAATGCTTATATCAGAACAAACAGCAACTAACTTACAATTTGCTAAACATAATACTTTTGCTAACGCTAATAAACCTGGTAGGTGGTTGGCCTACACCTTGAGAAAGAATACGAATAATAGAATTATTGATAGAATTGAATATGGAGGGAAAACGGTATACCAATAAGATTTGATTAAAAAATCATTTGTGGATTATTATACCAAATTATATTTACAGGATAATATACAGAATAACTTGATAGATGACTTTCTGGAAGGAAAAAGGGTTACTAAAATATCCATGCTTCAAAAGGCAAATTTGGAACGTATGATAACTGCAGATGAGATTATTTTAGCTATAAACCAACTTAAATTAGCCAAGGCTCCAGGGACTGATGGTTTGACTGCAATCTACTATAAAACTTTACAATTGGAAATGATTGAATATCTTACAGAATTATTTTCTAATATTCAGCAAGGAGGTAAAATACCTCTCTCATGGAAAGCGGCTTTTATATCAGTGATACCTAAAGACAAAGACGGCCCCAAGAAACCAGAGGATTACAGACCGATATCTCTTCTAAATACAGATTATAAAATATATGCTAAAGTACTTGCCAACAGATTGATGCCAGTTATCCAAGAGGTTATTCATTATGACCAAGCAGGATTTATTGAAGGCAGACATATGAAGGAGAATGTAAGGCAACTTATAGATTTAATTGACTATCTTGATAAGAATAAACAGGTTTCTGCAGTGCTGGTTTTTCTGGATGCGGAGAAAGCCTTCGATCGTGTGAACTGGAATTTTCTAACCAAGACGTTGGAAAAGATGGATATGGGACCACGGTTTCGACAAGCGATTGGAGCAATTTACCAGCAACAAAACGCACAACTTATTATCAATGGAAAGCTGTCCACAACTTTTGATATACAAAAGGTACTAGACAAGGATGCCCATTATCTCCATTGTTATTTATTTTAACTCTGGAAGTCTTGTTGAATACAATTCGGGACTCAAATTCTTTAAGTGGTATAATTATTAGGCAAAAGGAATACAGAACTAGGGCATTTGCTGATGATCTGGTGGTTACCCTTTCACATCCTCTGAATTCAATAATCCAGATGAAAAATATTATTACACAATTTGGCATGGTGTCTGGGTTTAAACTGAATCAAAATAAAATGAAAATGATGGTTAAAAATATGTCAGAGATTCAGAGAAAGAGACTTGTAAGTCTGGCAGGCTTCGAAATTGTTTCTAAAGTTAAATATTTAGGAATACAAATTGCAGAAGTAAATACAAAACTTTTTTCAAATAACTACGAAGTGTTGTGGCAAAAGATACAGAAGGATCTTCAAGTTTGGAAAAAGCTACAACTATCTTTGCTTGGAAGGATTTCAGCAATTAAAATGAATATTCTACCTAGATTTATCTTCTTATTTCAGATGATACCGGTGCTTAAATCGGATAAAACTTTGTTAGAATGGCAGGCAACATTAAATAAATTCGTTTGGAAGGAGAAAAAACCGAGAGTAAAGATGAAGATCATGCAAGACACTCGTGAAAGAGGTGGCCTTAGACTTCCAAACCTTCGATTGTATTACGAAGCGGCGGCACTGACGTGTGTGGCAGATTGGTTTGGGAAAACAAAATCGGAACTATTGAATATAGAAGGTCACGACCTTGTTCTGGGTTGGCATGCATATCTGTTCTACGAAGATAAGGTGGACAAAATGTTTAATAACCATGTTCTCCGAAGTGCTTTGATGAGAATATGGAAGAAGCATCGGCCTAATTGGGATTATAAAATACCGCTTTGGTTGGATCTTGCAGACACCATGTGGATTATAAATACTAAGTCACTCGGGGGGTGTTTATATAAAGATGTGCTTATTTTTGATGGGGTTGAATGGCAATTGAAAACTATGGAACAACTGTTGGACGCAGGAATCATTTTAAATTGGTTACATTACATACAGTTACAGAAGGGATGGAAAGAAGACTGTAGGGTCGGCTTTATGGATAAAGAGGCTGAACTGATCAAGCAGATAAAAGAGACTGGTCCAAAACATATTAAAAGAATATATAATGTATTGTTAGAAAGAGACTCAGAAACTGAATTGGTGAAGGATTGTATGATTAAATGGGCTCAGAATCTTGATGAACCGGTTATGATGGATACGTGGGAAAAAATATGGGTTCAGAATGTTAAATTTATGCAATCACAGAATTTAAGGGAGAATTTTTATAAAATGTTTTACAGATGGTATTTAGATCCTAAGAAGTTATCATGTATGTACCCAAATGTTCAACCTAAATGCTGGAGATGCGGGTGTTTAGATGCTACTTTTTTTCACGTATGGTGGACTTGCAATAAGGTTAAAGCTTTTTGGATAAAAGTATGGTGGGTTATGCAAAATGTATTTAAGAAAAGAATACAATTTATCCCGCAAATGTTTTTATTGGGTATAATTAAGGATTTTACTAAAGGGGAAACAAAATTGATTTTGTATATGGTTACAGCAGCGAGGTTGTTGATTGCTCAACATTGGAAAAAAGATTTCTTACTGACAATTGATCAATGGATTCAAAAAGTGGCGGGGTTTGCCGAAATGGCAAAAATTTCAGCTTTTTTAAAAGATCAGAGAATTATGCACAGGAATGGGTAAAGTGGATTGATTATATACAGAATAGATATCAGACCAGGAAGTACTATGTAGCTTTTAGGTAAGAATGTTTAGATTGATAGGGTGATATGTGAGTGAAATAATGTGAATAGAGCAAATATTACATGGGATGTTTGGAATTATTAGAGTGGTGTATAGCGGAAGTCAGGGGGGTGGGTTTGAATGGGAGGTGGGGGAGGGTTAGGGTGGAGGGTGGGGAAATACATATGCATAATTAATTTAGAAGATGGGATTAATGGGATATGGTTATGTCTAGAGAAATTTATATTATGATTTATAGATGTTCAATTAATTTAGAAGATGGGGTTAATGGGATATTCTTATATTATGATTGTTTCGAGGTGAGGGGACATAATACTGGAATGACAAATTAATTTTAAGACAGGGGGAGGGGAGGGGGTATAGTATTGGTTTGTGATTTATATTATATGTTGGGGGGTAAAAAGGGGGAAATTGGTTTGAATAAAACTTTTTCAATTTAAAAAAAAAAAAAAGTGACGGCCGTGGCCAGGAGGGCGTTTTACCAGGTTCGCCTGGTCTGCCAGTTGCGTCCCCTATTGGATCGGGATGCCCTCTGCACAGTCACTCATGCCCTCGTGACATCCCGACTGGACTACTGCAATGCTCTCTACATGGGGCTCCCCTTGAGGTGCACCCGAAGGCTTCAGCTTGTCCAGAATGCAGCCACGCGGGCAGATATGGGAACCTCTAGGTTTTCCCATGTAACACCACTCCTGCGCGAGCTGCACTGGCTGCCTGTCGTCTTTCGGGTGCGTTTCAAGGTGTTGGTTATCATCTTCAAAGCGCTCCCTGGCACGGGACCTAGCTATCTGCGGGATCGCATCCTGCCCCATACATCCCTGCGGCCGATTCGCTCCCACAGAGAGGGACTTCTCCGGGTGCCGTCCACTAGGCTATGCCAGCAGGTGACGCCCAGGGGAAGGGCCTTCTCTGTGGCGGGCCCAGCCCTCTGGAACGACCTTCCCCCCGATATTAGAACAACTACGGACCTTCGCTCCTTCCGGCAAAAATTAAAAACACACTTCTGCTTGGCCGGCCTAGGGTAATTAAATTGCTTTTAGGGGTTTTTAGGGCTTAGTTTTAGTTTTATATGGGTTTTTAGCGCAGGGCTAGTTTAATTCGTTTTAACATTGTATTTTGTCTGTGGTTTTTAATTGTATTTTAATTTCCTCTGCCCCGTCTCGAGTCCCTTCGGGGAGAGAGAGCGGGTTATAAATTAAAATTATTATTATTATTATTATTATTATTATTATTATTATTATCAACATCATCATCATCATCATCATCATCATCATCATCATCATTATTATTATTATTATTATTATTATTATTATTATTATTATTATTATTATTATTATTATGGAGCACCCACGACTTCTGGTGGCAAGCTGTTCCCCTGGTTTCTCCTTAATTCCAGGTTGCTTCTCTCTTGGATTACCTCTTAGGTTTATATCGAACCTAAATGAGTTTTATAAGGTCTAAATGCATGCAAGGGCTTGATGGATGATCAAGAAAGAATGTCATGCAGTATTTCTCATAATTAGCAATGCTATACGTAGAGTTGTTTTTCTTATTATATCTGGCGATTTCTTTACATCACCTGCCATATTGAAAATGGCCACAAGGGGGCAGGCTATTGTGATGCAATTTCCCATAGACCAGTGGGAGTCAACAGGCTCTTATTTTCTTTTGTCCTCCAAAATAAGCGATTGGCCTTATTTTCGGGAAAGTCTTATTATTTTTGAGGTTACAGGAGGCGGCAATCATGGTCACCTCATGGCTGCTGCTGTGTTGCAATATTTTTGGGCGAGGGCTTGTTTTAGCGCATGAACTCAAAAGCCCGGTTGGGCTTATTATCTGGGGAGGTCTCATTTTCAGGGTGAATAGTGTATAGTTGTCAGTTGAAGTTCTCATTCTGGTCCTCTGTTGAAGTGGGAAAATGCTCTCTCCTGATTGGTTGTTCGGGTGATCAGTTTCCTTTAAAAGAAGCAGTGTCAGCCAGAGAGTTCAGCTGCCTCGCAGGTAGGATTGAACAACCAGTATCCGACACGCATTGCTGAGGCCAAGTTTGGTTAAATGAAAAAGTTTCCCCTCATAGACCCTCTCAGCAACCCCCTTCCTTCTCTGTCTCGGTTTCCCCTCCCTCTCCCTCCCCTCCCTCTACCTACCTATCTACCTACTTACCTACTGTATTTCTCCTTCTCTCCCTCTAACTACCTACCTATCTACTGCCGTTTTTTAGAGTGGCCAGGTGGGGGGTGGCGGAAAGAGGCGGAGGGTGGGGGAGCGTTGCAAACTCCAGCGTTTTGAATGGCCAGGTTGGGGGGTGGCGGAAAGAGGCAGAGGGCGGGGGATCATTGCAACTGCTGGTGTTTCGAATGGCAAGGTGGGAGGGGCAAAAGGAGGCCAGGGGCGGAGTGACTGAGCGAGTGAGGAAAACTCAGAAAAGCTGCAGTTGTACATTTGTGTGGCATTTACCTGGCACCAGTGTGCCATATCCACACAATCTCTACGTATCATTGGTGCTGCACTTGTAAGGAACGTTGTGTGAAAATTTGGTGGCGATTAATGCAGTAGTTTCTGAGATTAGCGGTTTTGAACAAAATCATAGTTAACTTTTTATTTATATAGATAAAGTGTTGCTGGAATTCACTCTGGCCTCACCTCCATTCTTCTCCCAGAACATCACAGGAGTCCTTTGAGTACTTCTAATTTCCTTTAGAAACAGGAAGGGGATTGATTGATTCACCCCATGAATGATGGACCTCCTGCTTCTCCTTCTGATGCTGCTTTTATCCCATTCAGTCTCTGGGAAGCTGAGGATGAAATGCCCACAGAGTTTGGGGCACCAGGATGGAAACAATCCATGGAGCTTTTCCAGGCCAGGAGACCTTCTCATTGGGAGAATCCTCAGTTTCACACAGGAAGATCCCAGAAAACAAGGACTTCCAAGCAGGCTCCTCCTAGTCAGTTTCCTCCCTCAGCCATTCCCTGTGCTGGAGTTTCCTTCCCTCTGTTTGGATTCCTCTTAACACTTTCCTCCTTTTCTCTTTATCCCACTTTCTCCTATAGGAAAGGACCTGTCTCTAATTTCCTGCAGGGTCTGGATTTCCAAAGCTTCTCCCTTTTTCTCTTATTTTGTGGAAGTCGCTGAAATCCAAAGATGGGATGGAATAAAAACTTATAACAACCCCAGATTATTTTCCTCTCTCCATCCAAACTTCACTTCATCCCTTGAACGCCAACTTTTGTTTAAAGTAGTGATTTTAACTGGTTATAGTGGCCCCTGCCCACCCCAGTTCCTTTTTTAAAATAATTGTTGATAGATATTACAATTCCTGATCGTTGTAGAAAGAATTGGTGTTTTTTTTTAAAGAATTGGTAAATGTTTTGCACAGTAAAAGAATCCTCGTACTTTTATGATAGATCTATTTTAATGATTAAATTATTTTGAATCCCCTTTAGTAGCCGAGTAAAAATTAGTACTTTTACAAATAATGGTGTGTTTGTGACTCTTAATATTTCATGCTTTTACATCTGTTCTGGCTGTGAGATGCTCCTTTGTGTTCAGGTCTGGCCTCAGAAGGATAATGTAGCACTTGGAGATGAAGATGCAGCCCAGCAGACCAGCACTGGAGGCCAGGATGGAGAAGACCTGGACAGCCACCATGTATTTCCCTTTGGTGCTCAGGTAGGTGGGCACAAAAGTCACCCAGACGCTGCAGAAGACCAGCATGCTGAAGGTGATCAGCTTGGCTTCGTTGAAGGCCCCAGGCAGATTCCTGGCCAAGAAAGCCACCGTGAAGCAGATTGCAGCCAGGAAGCCCATGTAGCTGAGGGTGACGTAGAACATGACAACAGCCCCTTCATTGCATTGCAGGATGATCTCTCCAGGCTGGGAGTGGAGGTCAGAGTCAGGGAAGGGGGGAGAAACTCCCAGCCAGATGGAACAGATGATCCCTTGGACAGCAGAAGAAGAGAGGATGATGGAGTTGGCCAAGCTCTTCCCCAACCATCTCTTCACTCGGTTTCCTGGTTTTGTGGCCAGGAAAGCCAGCACCACCGTGATGGTTTTGGCCAAGAGAGAAGAAATGGCAACTGAGAAGATGATGCTGAAGACCGTCTGTCGGAGAAGGCAGGTGGCTTTCCTTGGTTGACCAATGAAGAGAGAAGGAGACAAGAAGCAAAGCAGGAGGGAGACCAGGAGGATGTAGGAGAGGTCCCGGTTGTTGGCTTTGACAAGGGGAGTTTCTCGGTATTTAATGAAGATGATTAAAACAAGACCTGTGATTAAGAACAAGAGTAGGGCAGAAGAGACCAGAATGATGCTCAGATGTTCTTCATAAGACAGGAAGGTTATAACTTTGGGGATACATTGGACTCTCTTCTCATTTGGATATTTATCATCTGGACACTTGGTGCATTTTTCTGCATCTGTGAAACCAAAAAGCAACTTTCTTTAATATTCTGTCATTTATCCTACAGAAAATACTTTCTTTGGATAACAGCTGATCCCATGGGTATTTTTCCAAGAAGAATTTTTTAAACAATTTCATTAAACAATCACTCCTTTGAAATGATACCGGTTAGGGCAATTTTTGGGTGGGGCTGTTGAGGCAAGTCAGGAGCCAAAAGTTCAGTTCAGGGTTGTAAAGTTCAGGAACCAAGAGAGAAACAGTTTTCCAGATCAATAATTATAATAACGAAGGCACTCCAGAAAAGAAATCACAAATCCCAAAAAAAATTTCTTCTTTAATAACCAGAGGGAGTCCAAATCACAAAGAGACGCTGGGAATTTTCCATAAGTAAAATAGTCATTCAGGGACAAAGAGAAGCCATTTTCCACCGCCCAGACTCAGAGCCAGAAGGAGAGAGTGGTAAAAAAAAATGTTTCAAATCAGCCAGACCTAGATACTTTGTTTCAAAGAAAAACCGCAGATCACTTTCCCTTGTTTCAAACAGTCCAGATTAAAGATATCCGCTTCCTCGCAGCGAGGAGCCATTCTTAAGTGCCGCTTTAGTCCGAGGGGGGGGTTAACAAGCAGACACCCCCTTCCAAGTTCAAGCCCAGGCTGACAGCAAAAAAAATGTTAAACCACTCACTTTCACCCTCGCAGCCGAAGCCCCGGGAAGCCTTCCGACTCAGACGGCCAGCTCTCTCCATGTTTTCAGAACGATGCCGCCCGCCATTGGCGAAGGGGAAACCCCCCGCAGCATGTCCTCCTCCACCTAAGCCGAAGACAAGGGTCGCTTCCCAGCTGCCGCTGGGGGAGGACAACCCAGGCAAGCCGGCTTTATGGAAGACCCCCAAAAACGGGGCGTCTCGCCCCCGTGGGGGGGCAGGAAAAGAAACAAAGCGGCGAGCGAGCCCTAGACTCGCCCGTCGCCGCTGGAGCCGGAACCGGAAGTCTGTAATATTCTTTAACATTCTTTTATCTTACTATAAATACTTTCTTTGGATAACATCTGATACCATGGGCATTTTCCAAGAAGAAGTTCTTAATGATTTCATTATAAAGAGCATGAGAAGAATATTTTTTTTAAAAAAAATGTAGCTAGGTATTTAAGTTGAGGGAAGTCCTAATTATTTCCTGTATAATGTGTAGAATCTTCATAGAAACCTACATTATTAGAGATTAGTAATGAATCATATAATCTTTTTAGGCAAACATCCTGAGTCTTGCCACATGGCAGTTAATATTCTGTGTTTGGAGGACACCTAAAGTATCTTGTAACTTCTGGAAGCAACCAGGAATTAAGGAGAAACTTCCTAATAGTAAGAACAATTAACCAGTGGAAGTTTGATTCTAAAGATTTTGGGTTTTTCAACATTGGAGGCTTTAAGAATAGACTAGACAGTCATTTGTCTGAAATGATATAGGTTCTCCTGCTACAGCAGAGGGTAGGACTAGAAGACCTCCAAGGTCTCTTCCAGCTCCCTTCTGACTAATTGATTGATCTACATGACAGGCAGAATACTTGTGTAATGAGTTCCCCACCATAACTATCCACAGCACCACATTATGGACCAGTGAGTCCTTCTCAGTGATCCTCAAGGGGAGGATCCAATATACAGTGAATTGCAAGGTCTTTCAGAAGGTGGACCTCACAAAATTCATCCAGTTCCAAAGAACTCAGGTGTTCCTAGAAAGGTGAACTTAGCAGCACAAGTCCAAACTAAGAAGCAGGAGAGAGATTTCCTCTGCTGTTAGTAAAGCTTGCTCAGTCTGCCACCCCCTCCTCCCATCTCTTCCCAGCCCCTCCTTCAAAGTCTTTTTGATTTACTTCTTTTTAGATAAAAAATTCTGCAGATTAAAAATAAATGTAAAAAACCAGGTGAGCTTCGATGTATGATTTAACTTGGACTTTCATGAAAATCTTCTGGGTGGATCCAGTTCCACAAAGCCCCCCATTTTCCTCAGGGTGACCCACCTTCCTGAGTGGAGAAGGTCCCCTCCGGACAAGGAACGCAGTCATAGCAGCAAACTGGCTCTCCTTCTCGAGCCCTCTTGACAAATCCAGGATGACAAGTTTCTGCACATCTGGACTGAGGCAGGGACTGAGCAGAAGAACAAGGAAGGCCCAAGAAAAGATGTTAGGACTCTCCATTCGTGGAAAACGGAGGGAGAAATGGATGGAGACAAGGAGCCTCTGGTCTTCACTGAGGTAGATAGGAAACCTCTGACTCCTTCTAAACAGATGCAGGAGGTAGAACATCTGGCAGATTCTTCATTTACTTCCTCCCTTTTCCTTTTGGAATTATTTATTTATTTATTTTATTTTATTAAATTTATACCCCGCCCTTCTCCTTATTAGGACCCAGGGCGGCGCACAGGCATTATTAAAACCACAAAATACAATAAATATCAATTAAAATATATTAAATTAGTTAACCCGTGCTAAAACCCATGTTAAAAACCTTACAATACAATTGTAATTACAATACAATTACATGTTAATTACAATACAATTACATTACAATAAAGTACTTTTCTACTTAATAGTCTAGAGCAGTGTTGGTGAATCTTTTTGGCACTGAGCGCCAAAACAGGAACACACACAAACATTTTTGGCCCCATGTGCTAATATGGGTGTGAGCCTGCGCACACACTGAAAACTAGGTGATCATATGGTTTCCAGCGTGTGCACCAGCCATGTGGCATGCATGTGCGCTTGAAGACCAGCTGCCTGGTGTGCATGCACCAGTTTCAGATTTCCGGGGTCCTCGTGCTTCCCTGTCTGCCCACCTGATTCCCATAGGGGTGGCAAGACGTCCCCACTGAGAATCCGGTTTTGCAGCCCTGGACAGGGAGAGAAAGTTGGGGGGGAAATGCCTCCTCCCTCCACTGGAAAGCCGGAATTCCTTCCCTTTCCTTGGAAGAAGCCAGCACAGCCCCCCCTCCCCCCACTTCTTCCAAGGGAGAGTCTCCAAGTGTGAGGAGCTGCGGAGATGGGGGCTGGTATATGCGGGTTTGATGGTCCCCATGGACAATGGACTCAGCAGGACCAGCCTGTGAGGGGCAGGGAGGACAGCAGCTTTTGATGTAATCTAGAATTGTGGGGGGGACTGCCCTGCTTGTGTAATTTAAACCTTGGAGAAGACAAGAGCAGAACTGCAATGCAAAGTGAAGGGCAGGGGAATCAGTGGGGAGCTGGGGGCTGTGGGAAGGGTGGGGGGTTGGGAGGAAGAAGGGGAAGGACGTGGCTGAGTGAGGGAGACATACTTTCTTTTACAACATTGATATTCCCTCCCCCTCTCCATCAAACACTCCTGTCACCCTTGATGATACTCCAAGCCATTTGGCTGCCTCAGAGGCGTAGCGTGGGGGGTGCAGGGGGGGCCGGCTGCACCGGGCGCAACATCTGGGGGGGCGCCGTCGGATCTTCCTGCACCCCTCCTCTCCCCCCTTCCCGTTTCTCGCTTCCACACCGCTCTGCATGCTGCGCCCTCCCCGTCCTCGATGCCACTGCTTCCCCCTGGGGGAGGGCTAGAAAGGCGCCGAGAAGGATGAGCGAAGGGGTCGCCTCGCCACCGGGTGCCGCAGCCGCTGCCGAGGAGGGGGCGGCAGCGGGCGGGGGCCCTGCGGCGGGCGATGGAGGGCCCAAGGCACCGGGGCGGGAGGTGCGCTGTAGCGACTGCCTAGTGTGGAACCGACAGCAGACGTGGCTCTGCGTCGTGCCCCTCTTCATCGGCTTCGTGGGCCTGGGGCTCAGCCTGATGCTGCTCAAGTGGATCATGGTGGGGTCCGTGCAAGAGTACCTGCCCACCGAGCTCATGGATTCCAAAGGCATCGAGCAGGACCCCTTCTTCCTTTCCAAGCAGCCCACCACGCCGCCCAAGAGCGGGGAGCTCACCGCCTCGCCTGGCACGGACGCCGCCACTGCTGCCGCCGCTTCTCGGACGCCCAACCAGATCAGTACCCGGCTCACCACCATGACCAAGGCGCCTACCTGCTTCCCGGCCACCCGGGGCCCCGTCTGGGTCGTCCCGCCGCGCTCCACCAGGGGGCGCAAATTACTTGCCTTGCCCCGGATGCTGACAACCCACGCTACGCCACTGGGCTGCCTTCCCCTCACAGCCCTGCAATGGCTCGGATTGGAGTGAGATACACGCGTGTTTGTGGAGCGGTTGCCCGGCGGTGGGGAGGGGGGTGAAGCCAGGGGAGTTTCAGCCAGAGCATCCGAGGTGTGCCCAGCCTTTGAGGGAATCTGGAGGAAGGGAGAGATGACTTGGAGGGCAAGAGGACCAGGGGATTGTGTCCCCCCCCCCACAAGTCCCACCTGAGAGACGCTGGCAGGGGGGCAGTGCTGGGCAAGCGCTTGTCCCCAATCCAGCAGCCCCCGAGCTTCCCCTCCCAACCCCTACCATCCAAGGACCAATGAAACCAGGCTGTTTCCTGAAAGGCTGCAGGGAGCCTCACTTGGCTTCACAGACCCTCCAAGACCCTCCAGGACATTTATTAGTGGCCATCAAAGCAGCTTGTGTTTTTCTCTCTCTAGCTCCCTCCCTCTTTCTATCTCTCTCTTTCTCTTTCTCTTTCTCTCTCTGCCCTTCCAGATCGCAACTTGGCATTTTCAATTGTTGCTCAGGAGGAAGGCAGAAGCTGCTGGCTCTGCAGGGAAGCCCCTCAGAGGTTCCCCTGTGGGGGTCTGGCAGAGGTGGTCACTGCAGAGCCCCCAACCTGGCGGACCCCACCCCTCCCTTCCCTCTCAGTCTCCCCACTTCCAAAATCCTCCCAAGTGGAACATTTCTAAGAAGCTCTGCATAATTAGATGAAAGGCGATCGGGATTGTTCTGGCTGCCCGAGTCGCGTTGGGGCTGGTTTATGGAAGGAGAGTGGGGGTTGCCCCCGGGGGAACAAAACTAGAAGAGTCCCCAGGGTTGGTACTTGTGGCTGTGTGTGTGTGCATGTGAGAGAGAGATGGGGGGAGGGAGGGAGGGAGGGAGGGAAAGAGCAATCCATGGGGAGGGAGCTATGGCATAGAGGCAAGAGAGAACCAGGTGGAGTGAAGAAAGGTGAACATTCAGAGAAGGATGTCACTCAAAATCCCCTCCCTTGGAGGAAAGGGGGGGCTGGGATGGACATGGAGCCCGTAGGTGGGAGGGGGAGGGAGGAACTGCACACTCCTCCAGCCCTCCTGAGGCTCCTCCCATCCCCCATGGGGGCTTTTCCTTCTCCTGGCTGCTCCAACACCCCAGCCAGAAGCAACACCATGACAGCCACCGGGGGGGGGGGGGCAAGGGAGTGGTAGTGGAAAGGACAGGCCAGGGTTCCCTCCCTCCCCACCTGAGCAGGCCCTCCAGCCCATGGCACCGATGTGGGTAGCTCGCCTCCTCGCCAGCAGCTCCTCTTCCTGCATCTCAGCTGCTGGGGAAGGAGCAGCAGGCAGGGCAGCCAGACTTCCACCCAGCAAAAGCTGCCCTGCTGCTACGTGTACCCGAACCGGCCAGGTGCTCCGGACTGTGGATCCTCATCAGAGCCTCCGGTTGGAGCTGGGCAAGAAATCTGCTTGGGTGGGGAGGGAGGGAGGGAAGCCTGGGCCTGTCCTTGTGCACTTTTTGTTGGTAGTTTTTGCACGTGTCATGCACGCCAGAAACCAAAACACAAAGTGGCTCATGCGCATGTGTGCACTAGAAACAAAGATCACTTTCCTGGTGTACGCATGCGCTCTGGGTGGCTCCTCTTCCACTTTCTGGCACTCCAATGCACATGAAGACCAGCTGACTGCCACTCCTGAACCCAGAAGAGCAACTGGTGATGACTCCGTGTGCCAGGAGAGATGGTTCAGTGTGCCACTTCTGCCATGCGTGTCTTAGGTTCCCCATCACGGCTCTAGGCTTTGCCCACTTGAAATGGGACCTCAGGCTTTGGCAAACAGAGAAAAGACACCACAATTTCTCCCACCTTATTGAGCAACTTGAGCTGTGAAAGAGCCTCTTGTCTGATATAAAGTCTCTGTCTTACAAAATACGCCAGATCCTCTTCCCTGGGATCCTCCTTGGGGAGAACCAATGAGCCCACAATGAACAGATCTGTTTTTATCTCTCCATTTTGGTCCAAGTACAGTTTTTTCTGAGAAATATTCCAAAATTCGTTCTTCTCCAGAAAGGGATGAAACTAGAATGGGAACATCCAGGAATTTGAGAAACAGAAAACTTTGTTTCTTATCCCACATTGAATCTTTTCTTCTACAATTGTCTCATCTCCAAATATGGTTAAATAGGATACAAATACAGTCATTGTCTTCATAAGTGAATGAAAAAGTTTGAGAAAAAATTCATCAAAATATAGAGAAAATATAATCAACACTGTTGGTCAATTATAGGGAACATTATAGAGCAGATGAGAAATAAAATGAACAGAGAAAAAAAGATATCCATAAACTCTTTGAAAACAACAGGGTGATTCCCAGAAAGCCTGGGTTGATCAAGAAGAAATCTTCTCCCTTGTAATCTTGATGGAAAACTCCTCCAGATCAGAGGTGGATTCCTACCTGTGTGGACCAGTTTGGCTCAACCGGTAGCAACTTGGCGGCCTCGGTCACTGGAACCTACAATGACCCAGGCTGGCCACCCCCCTGAACCAGTTCTCTCGGCCATATTGTTCTTGCCTTCTGCACATGCGCAGAACAACGGCAGTAGAGGCAGCCGGAACCCACCCCTGGCTCGATCCCTCTTAGGAGCCTCCGTTTACTCCTGAGCCCCATTGGCCTTTTTCCCTGCCTCTCCCGGCCAATGTTGCTCACGAGTAAAGTGCAGCTAGGATCTCCCGCATGTTGCATGCCTGAAAATGGCATGGAGGCCTGGGCGAAAGCTGGGAGGGGGACGCAACACATGAGATGGGACCTGGCCAGTCTTACTTAACAGCAGTAGCCACTCCCCACCTCCCCAGACCAAGGCCACAGCCCCCACCAGCTCCCTTTGTCCACGCAGCTGGCAGGAGCCATAGCAGCTCCGGTCATGGCTGAGAGCTTCCTTTGCCAGCTGGTAGCCGAAAAGTTCTCCCTCTTAAAAGTTTCCAGTGATGGAGCTTTAGGATCCAAACACACTTTAACCAACCAACTGAGGCTTAGTTTCGAAACACAAGAAGAAAGAACCGGTGAGTGACTGTGCCCAGACTGGGGGTGTGAGTGGGAGAGTAGAAGGTCTCTGAGCAAGTGCTGGGAAAACAGGCAGATGGAGGACCTCCCTTTCCAGTCTCCAGTGAGTGGCTGCATCCAGCCGGGGGATCAGAGGGGGCAGCTGAGCAAGCACTGGGCAAGCAGGCAGGAGGGAGACCTCGGAGGCTCATTGGAACCCAGCTTTGTGCCCAGTTGGCTTCGGTTGGCTTAACAGTGGGGCAAGGGGAGTTGGGGAAGGCTGCTGGGCAGGAGTAGGGTAGGGGGTGGCCGGGCCTGGCCACATGATGCACATCTTACTCGAGAATGGCAGCTCCAGATCTTGAGGCTTTGGGGGGGGTTTCTTTTTAATAAATGGCTCTGCAGAGGAGCTGAAAACCTTCGAGGTTTCTTTGGGGGAGGGAAGAGGGGCAGTATCCCTTCCTCCGTGGGTGCCTGCAGCCTTGGAGCAACTCTGGGCCTTTGCACAGTGAAGAAAACCTTCTTGGGAGTATGAGAAGTTGTTCATGGCCTCCACTGTGCAAGGGCCGGGAGTTTTTGCAGGCTCCGAGGCTTCAGGCGCCCAGGGAGGGGGGAAGGCTGCCCATCTGCCTGCCCCCTCCAGAAGCAACCTTGGTCTTTTTGGGGGGGGGGGAATCCCCAGAGCACCCTTGGAAAGGACAAGGGCAGAAGCCCCCCCATCTAGCCACACCCACTGAAATGGTAGTAAACTATTTTGACCCCCCTCCCTGCTCCAGATGTTCCAGTTCTACTCGATTGTAATGCGAGATGAAGACATTTTAGAAACCCTGAAAGAAGAAATCTCCCCCCAGCTCTTTTCTCAGCCTGAGAAGTCAGTGAGGATCCTTCCTGGGTTTCTCTCTCTCCCCTTATGCAGCTGCCGGATTCTGGCTCCCTCCCCCTCCCCTCTGCAGAAACTCCCCTGGCTGCAGAATTGGGATCCCTCCGATCTTCTTCTCTTGTCCCCTCATCTTCCCCTGCCCCCCCTTCTCCCCCCTGCACAGTCCCAGTGGCTGCTTGGAGGGGGGGAGATTTCTGCTTTTACAGGGCTGAGAGGAAAAGGGGAAAGAGGAACAGGCCCTCCAAGGCTGCCCCCCCCCCCCTTGGCCTTTCTGCAACCAAATTCTCTCCCCAAACAGAGGAAATCTCCCCCCATCAATACTGCAGGGGAAAGCTGGCCCCATAACTGGGCAGTGTGGGGGGGGGGGGAGAGGCTGCAGCAGTTATGGTTGGAAGTGTGTGTGTGCGTGTGTGTGTGTAATGGCTGGTGTGTTTTAAGTGGGTCTTTTTGTTTTTATTTTAAGTGGGTCTCAGGTTTGGAAGGAGGAAAGGAAGAGATAGTAAGACAGAGAAACACAGAAAGAGAGAGGGAGAGAGAAAGGGAGAGAGAGAGAAGGGAGAGAGAAGAAAGAAAAGAAAAAGGAAAGAAAAGGAGAAGAAAGAAAAATGGAGAGAAAGAAAGAGGGAGGGATGGAAAAAAGGAAAGAAAGAGGGAGGGAGGGAGAAGAAAGTGAAAGACTTATAATTGGATGGACGGATGGATACATGGAGGGAGGGATGAAGGGAGAGAGAGAAAAATGCTTTTCTGAAGCTTTCAGACCACTCAAAACGATGCTCTGAGCAAATCGGACATCACTTCCGGTTCTGTCGGAGCGTCATTTGGAGTGAAGCCTCCTGAAGGTCCCTGAAGCCTCCGGAGGGCCTCTGATGGGGTGGGGAGGCTGTTTTCGCCCTCCCCAGGATCCTATAAAGCCTCTGGAGCCTGGGGAGAGTGAAAAGACCATGTAACAAATGGGGGGAGGGCCATGGCCAGCCAATCACATGACCACCTAGCCACACCCACAGAACCAATAGTAAAAAATATTTGACTCCCACCCCTTGATCCAGCCCTCTTCCAATCACTGACTCCTGTTACACACGAGTGTAAGATCTGCTCACTATTATTCCAGAGTGTCAGAGGTGCAAAAATGAATCCAGTTACAAGAGAGGAGATTTTAGCCGAATGAGAGAGAAAAACAAGAGAAAAGGATGAGCTGTTTTAGAGCTGAGCTAGGAAAGCAGAGAAGTTCAGTCTCCTCTTCATGGATTGTCTGAATGCAAAGACTGAGCAGCCATCAGTCAGAGAAGCTTCAACTGGGATTCCTGCAGAGAGGAGGGGTTGGGCTAGATGGTCTCAGGGTCTCCTCCCAATTCACAAATGTTGTCATGCCACAACATGGAACTCTTGTGCTGTTGTTGCTCCAGCCCCACTTAGTGGCCGGAGGCAGATAAGCCTAACTCTATGGTCTGAAGCCAGACTCCGTTTTCTGTCGGCCTTTGGAGAAGACAGAAGCAGCCATTGTGACCGAGACCCCTGGTCATCCAGAGACGGCTTCCGTCCCTCACACGGAGCATCACTGGAGAGGTTCCAGCTGCTCCTTTGCTGGCTGTTAGTGAATGCTGCCTATCTCGTCTTTCTTTTTGATTTCCACCCTTTGCATCTCCTCACTTTCACGTGCCCTGTTCTCCCAATAAAGCATCCAGATCCACGCCAGGCTCCCTTTCATTGGAGGAGAATAGGGGGGCTTAGCTGCCTCTCCAGCTGCACACAGACCCACCTGCAATGGGGACGGAAGAAAGGTGGAATTCCACCAGGCTCATCACAATCCCACAAATAAGGGGATTTGTTAAAAAAAGAATACAGCATTTTCAAATTATCAGTGCTTAATATAAAAATGCCATGGAATCTACTCTTGGAACCATTAATTCCCTGAGTAATTAAATTGACCAGATCTGTTGAGATGGTTCCCCTCCTTCTCTGGATTCCTTCTCCAAAGGATCTAAGATTAATGGATCCATATCGGGACCCCCATACCTGCCACGGCTGCAGCCTTGGAGACCCCAAAATATTTTCTCTCTCATTCCTTCCCCTCCTCGATCTGGAAGAATAGGCGGCATTCAAGGCCTGGGCTACAGTCTTTATGAGACTGTAATATTGGTAGTGATTTTGGGCCCTTAATCTCTCCTGTTTCCATTGGGTCTCTAGTTGGGCTTTCTGGGTGCATCTTCTGCGGCCTTTGACAGAAAAGACGTTCTTTGAAAGAGAACAGCGGAAATAAAGATCTTGAAACTTTTCTTCCACAAAGTAATAAGGTTCAAAGGCAGAATCTCTTGGCCTTTCTTTTGCCAGATAAGCAAAGTTCCAAATACTATGGATGTATGTGAGAAGTCTGCGCTTGTTTATTTCATACGCTGCAAACCTTGTGAGGATCCAGACTTTCCCTTCAATGGGTCCTGGGAGACGCATAAATGTTAAATGGAAAGGAAGAATTCTCTCCCAAATGGGCTCAAATTCCATGAAGTGAACAAAGACGTTGACTTGTCTCCACTTAGAGAGGGAATCCCTGAGGTATGCAGTATATCCAGCCTTTGAGAATCGTTGTGATATAACCACACAAATTCCACTCCTGACAAGCACAGGAGGGAAAATCTTCATGAAATCCTCTCCCTTCTCTGTGTCTGAAGCAAAGAGGCCAATCAGGGTCCATCTGAAATGGAGGAGCAGCTGGACAATTGCTGGGTACTGGAATCCTTCTTTGGGGAACATCTGGTGGAAAAAGGGGAATCGGCTTTTATCACCCAGAGCCTCTGAAGCTCTGAAATAATTGATCTGAAAAAGGAGTTGAAAGGATTAGAGCCCTGATGGGGAAACTGAGGCACGCAGAACCCTCTCTCCTGCCCCCCCAGCCGCCCCAGCCCAGCTCCACTAGCATCCACATGCGGGCGCCCCTCCTGCCAGCCAGCTGGTTTTAGGGCCTATTTTGAGGGCCAGGGAGGGGGGACGCCTGAATATGAAGTGGGGGGGGAGGGGGCTTGCATTGTGCAGGAAACTCAGATGGGCTGGAAGTGAGTGTTAATGGCCTCCATTCCCCTCCTCCCCAGTGCTTCCTGGCTCAGTTGGAGGCTTCCTTCGGCATTCAAACAGTTGCAAGGGCTTTATTTTTGATTTCTGCTTCCAGGTTGGTGCAGGAGGCTTTCCAGGGCCAAAATGGGTACAAAAAGTCCAGGTTTTCCTGTTTTGGACCGGGCAATTCACACTCACTTCCAGCCCACCAGAGTTCACTGCTTCAGGGCAGAAATGAGAACCTGTCCTGTGGAACCCACTGCCACTTGGGCAGGAAGGACAATGACAATGGTGAAGAAGAGGAGGAGAATGAAGAGGCTTTGCAGGAGGTGGCAGGGAGCAGGTCAGGTGGGGCTGGCTGGGGAGGGGACAATCATGGTGCTTAGGGGGCAGCAGCCTCCATGCTCCGACTGTGCTGGGGGTTGAATGAGAGGCCCAGCTTGAATGGGGAGGAATGTACCCACACACCCTGCCTCTCTGCTCAGGTGTCGCCCACACCATTGGCAGCAGTTTCGGTGCCCTCACACACACAAAGACACACACACACAATTGGATCGCTCTCTTACCCTCCCTGTCTCCCTCTGACCCCATTTACTTGGAAGCTGCTCCATGAGACAAGAAGCCAAGAAACAAGAGAGGAGAGAGAGGTTTGCAAAGTCAGTGAGTCCTTGTTGCAGGAAGGGAGGGAGAAGCAGGAGGGATCTGAGTGGGTTGGGGAGGCCTTGAGGGTCTCTTCTATCACCAGGACCCCCATGGCCTTCCCCACCCTCAGATTCCTCAGGGGCACATTGGTATCCTTCAATTGGGAGCTCTTAGGAAAGGATCCCCTCCTTGTGGGTTGCAAACAGCTCTTTCCAGTGGGGGAAACAGGACAAAGCAAGTGGGGGGAAAGAGTTTCCATTGCAATATTTCCAGTCTGAAGGAGACCCCGTCCCACGTGGGAGCACAAGTCTGCCCCTCCCAAATCATTCCACCACCACCCCGGCTCCCACCCACTGGCTGAGTGCAGGCCTTACCTTTGCAAGCCCCATGGAGTAAAACTCCAAAGTAAGACCAAAGTTTCTGGCTGTGGTCCCAGTTCTTCTGGCTGAAGGGGAGACCAAAAACGAGATGCATGGAGGACTCAGGAGGGGAAAATGGAGCCCTCTGCCTCAGCTTCTTAGCTCGGGCAAAGTGGAACACAGAGCCATGTCGCCTGACACATGAAGCCTTCCCCTGTACTCTTCTGGTGCACACGTGTGTGGGACGATCAGCTGGCCTTTGCCTGCATGGCAGTGCCAGAGACTGGAAGAGCTGGTCTTCCTGAGGCAGGAATTAAAGTGAGTTTTAGACATAAGAGTGAAATGAGTTGGGGTCAGACTGGATGATCTTTAGTCATCTTTATTTTTATGTTTTGTAAGGAACAGAAAGCATCTTTGAGACAGGGAGCTCGAACTCAGGAAATTCAAATATCAAACCACAAACAGCTGCTTGTAAGTAGGTGGAGTCAGTTGGAAGTCCAAGCCCCTTGCAAGTCAGACAGAGGACTTAACCACATAAGTCAGAATGGAACTGTGGTTTCCTGCATGCTTCTCTGCCCAGCAATAAGGAGCTGAACCAATCAGAGAGGAGTTAAGTATTTCCTGTGATGCTCTCTTTGTCAAAGTAGAAGAATGAGTGTTTGCTATCAGAAGACTGTTCAGAAGTTCCATGCTGGCCTTTGACTAGCTTTCTGAACCTGGCAGCCATAAATAAACTTTTCCTGATTCTGAGAAGTCCAAGCCTCGTTATTTCCTGCAACATTCCGGTTTCTGCCAGTACATGAGTGCCAGCCAGCTGATCGTCCTGTGTGTATGCCAGGGGTGGGTTTTAGCTGCTACGCACCGGTACGGGCTTACTGGATGGTGAAATTTAGTGTGGCTTCCCGTACCCCTTCTTCAGGAGGCCCCATACCATCTCCTGGCCTGCCCCCCACTCGCTCCCCCCATCCACACCATGCTTTCCAGCCCCAGCCCCACTTCCTTTGCCCACCAAGCCAATGCTCCGAGGCTGCAATCAGCTGGGGAGGTGGGGGGGATGCTTCCCGTCTGCCTGCCCTCTCCAGAAGTAACTGGGCAGGCCCTGGGATGCCACTGCCATGTGACCACTCTGGGGGCGCAGCAACAGAATGCGAAGGAGAGGCTGTTCAGCAGAGGTCAGTGGGTTGGCGGGGAGGTTGCGCAGGGCTGGAGATGGCAGGAAGGCTGGACATCGAGGTCACTCTGAGTTCCTGCCTGGGTGGCTGCTCCTTTGTACCCCATTGCTGGCAGCAGTTGGCTTTCTTTTGACGATCCTTCCCCTCCGGGCATCCAGACACGCCCTGGGTCAGTCAGCAGCCCCCACACCCGCTCCATGTGACGCTCTAGGGGTGCAGCGATGAAGGATTGCTCGGAGAATGCCAACTGCAGCTGGGAGGGTCCCCAGGTGGTAGGGGTGGGGGGAAGATTTTGCAGACCTGGAATGGAGGAGGCAGGAAGGCAGGGGCCGAGGCTAAACCCCCCACACCTGGAAAAAAGAATCTCCAACCATCCCGGAACTGCGCCCGCGAGGTAAGGGAAGCAAGTCCTGGGAGAGACCTCCCCTCCCCCTCCAGAGAGCCCAGGCGGAAAGAGAGGAGGGGGAGGGCTGGTTGGAATGAGGGCGAGCAGGCGGTTTAGTGACCCACTTTCTTTGCTCAGGCGGGCGGAGAAAGGAAGGAGGCACGCGATGGCCGAGGGCGAAGGTGGCCAGGATGCTTTATCCCACGCCTCCTTTCTTTTTCCACCTGCCCGAACGAGCAAAGGAGGCGCTGAAGCCAAACTGCCCACTCGCCCGCCTTCCAACCAGCCCTCCCCCTCCCCCTTCGGCCTGGGCTCCCTAGAAGGGGATGGGGGGCTCTTTCCAAGACCGGCTTCTTTCCTTCCCTCCTACAGCTGGCAAAAGAGGCATTTTCACAGCTACAAGTTGATCATGCCCAGCCAATTGGCAGTCACATGACCACCAAGCCGCCCCCACCTGATCACATGACCACCAAGCCACTCCCACCCAGTCATATGTCTGCTGAGGCACTCCCACAAAAAGGCCACACCTACAGAATAGATTCTAAAAAAATTTTAAACCCACCACTGGCATGGGCACCAGAGACAGACCTGCCAACATGCACCCTGGGCAACTCCTCTTCCAGATCGCATCCCTGACAAGAGGGCTGAAAAGGTTCGCCCTCCATGCCCTCTTCCAAGGGAGGTTTTTCCAAGGCTTTATAAAGTGGTATCAATACTTCCCGTGATTTGGATTCTCTCCTTCTGTTGATGCAGCCTAGGATTGCAATGGCTTTTTTTGGCTGCTTCCACACATTCCTGGCTCACAGTTGAGAGATTGTCCCCTAAGATTCCCAGATCCCTCTCACAGTTGCTGCTATTGAGCCAGGCTTCACCTGATCTGTACTTGAACATTTGGTTCTTCTACCCTCAGTGTAAGACTTCACTTTTCTCTACATTGAATTTAATTTTGTTAGATAGGCCCAGGGTTCAAGTCTATCTAGATCCACCTGGACCTTCAGCCTTTCTTCTGGGGTGTTGGCTATTCCTGCGACTTGAGTGTCATCTGTAAATTTGATGAGTTCCCTCATCCAAATCATTGATGAAGATGTTGAAGAGTCCTGGGCCTAAAAGGGAACCTTGGGGTCCCCCACTGCTTGTTTCCCTCCATGTAGACGTAGTTCCATTGAGGACCAAGGATGAGTCCATCTGGGGGTGATGCTGTCTATCCCATATATTTTTAGCTTATCAAGAAATAAATGGTGGTTTATTTTGTCAAAGCCTTTCTAAAATCGAAGTACTGTATACTATGCGCACTGCATTTCACTGGACAACTAATTTAGCAATTTGTGTCAAAGAATGAAATAATATTTATTTATGATCTGTTTTTGGATCCTTCATTAGTTGAACTAAGTTGTCAATATCTGGACTGAATAACAAGGGTTCAAATATGCATCCTTCCCTTTGTCCTTGGTAAGCATCAATCCTTCTTCTCATGGCTCCATTGAGCCCAAACCTCCCTCTTAAACAAGGACCTGGAGAAAGACCTTGGATCAGGGCCAACAGGTTGAGTTCCATTTTGAGGGCAATCAATTTCCTATTTCTCTGTTAATTATGACAAATGCAATAACATCTAGATAGCCAGCAAACCTTTGTTTACTTTGCTGTTAAAGATGAGATATTTTATGACAAATTTGTTACTAATATTATATTATTAACCTATGCATTAATTCTTATAAAATCTATATAGCTGTTCACTACCTAAAACCTTCTGGTTCTTCTGCAAGGAATACATTTTTTTCAAGTTTAATTAAGAGGATCATGGCATAAATTTCAGCCACAATATCTGCTAGTCTATTTGGCCTATAATTGCTAGTCCTTTTTATTCCACCTTTTAGATAGATAAAATGCTACTCAGTGGCGTAGCGTGGGTTGTCAGCACCCGGGGCAAGGCAAGTAATTTGCGCCCCCTAACCCGTGGATTTTAGCACTCGAGTCTCTTCCACTAGATTAGTTAAAGCAGTGGTGGGCAAACTTATTAGTCAAGAGAGCCAAATATCAACAGTACCACGACTGAAATTTCTTTTGAGAGCCAAAAGGTGTGGCCTGTTCTATGGGAGTGGCTAAGCTGTCGTGTGACTGGGTGGGCGTGGCCAACTTGGAAAATGTGGTGAAACTCATTTAATGACGGTGCTGCTTAGCAACCAAAATTTTGGGCTCAATTGTGGTCATAAGTTCTTTCTTTCTCTCCCTCCCACTTTGTTTTTCTTTCTATTTTTCTTTCTCTCTTTTTTTGTCTCTCTCTCTCTATCTGTCTCTCTCTCCTACCTCCACCCATCTGTCACTCTGCATGTGTGTGTGTGTTTGTGTGTGTATGTGCAGGCCCGGATCCAATAAGTGCGGGGCCCGATTGGATTTTTTTTGCGGGGCCCTCTATATATTAAATATTTAAATAAAATGCAAATTCAATATATATATAAATCAAATATCATGGATCATAAGATAGGTAAACTTCTACATACATTAAAAAATAAAAATATGCAAAATACAAAAACAATTGCATTTTATTGAATATAAATTTACATCATTGAATATGAATATATGAATTTATATATTTCTAAGTTTTTGTTCTGTAAATTCTTCTAAAATAGTTTGAAAATCCAATTTCCTTGCTTCTTCACTTTCAATCGACATAATTGCTAAACTATTTAATCTATCCTGAGTCATTGTCGATCTCAGATAGTTTTTTATTAGTTTTAGCCTGGAAAATGATCTCTCTCCAGAAGCAACGCTCACTGGAATTGTTAAATATATTCGGAGAGCAATAAACAAGTTTGGAAATGCCATTGCTCTGTCATTTTCCGATAAAAATTTGAACATTTTAAATGGATTTTCAAAAAATTCTGATGGAAGGATAGATTTTAAAGCTTCCATTTCTTCAACTAACATTTTTCCATCTACATCAGTTTCCTTCACTATTGGTGCATCATTTTCTGTGAACCTAGAATCTGTTAGAGAAATTTCTAATTTAGCTGCATGTTTTTGAAGTGCTTCTTTTTCCATATTTTGAAATTTTCCCAGAAACCCAAATAAGTCATTATGATTTTTGAATTATTCAAAACGATCTTTTAGTGATTCTGTAGCTTTATCTAAAACAAAATTTAAAAAAGATATCTTGTATGCGTTTATCGGATCTACAATAGTTTCATCATCGCCTTCATAATTGAAATGTTTCTTTCTTTTCCGAAGCTTTTTATTTCGAAATTCTGTAGATATTTCCAAATCTTGTGCAAGAATTTTTGCTTGAACTAAAACTTGTTTGAATCCAGTATTTCTGTAGTCGCTTAACCATTTTAAAAGTTTTTCAAATGAAGAAAGTGCAATGGATACTTCTACAGATTTACTTTGAAGTTCCTTGCTTACATAATTGACTTGGAACAGTAAATCGTACCAAAAAACCAGTGATACTAAAAATTTATAGTCTTTCATTGCATTTCCAAGAGATTCTGCCTCGCTTTTAATTTGTTGATCTTCGGAAATTTCTGATATTTCGAAAAAAGCATCATAAAATTCACCTATTTGGTATCTCACTGCTTTTACGCTTTGAATCCGATCAAAATTTGGGAGCTGGGCAACTGTCTGCATGTATGAGGATTGCAGAGTCCCCTGCTCAACATTAGCGACCGACGGTTGTTGAACATGGGGATTTAATTCTCTCCTAGCCCACCTCACAGGGTTGTTAGAGGGAAAAAGAGGAAGGGCTTGCAAGTCTGTTTTAGTGCCTGGAGTTATTAAAGTGGAACACAAATACATCCGTAAAATAAAAATAGGTAAATCGATGTTCTTGTAGCCCCTGAGTGGTTTGTCTTTCTCTCCATTCTTTCTTCACTCTTCCTTCCTCTTGCTTTTCTTCTTCATCATCATCCTCTTCTTCCTTGTCCCTACTTTTTCCTCCTCTTCCTCTTGGTGGCTCTCCTTTTCTTCATTTTTCCTTCTTTCGTCTTACTCCTCCTCCTTCATTCTCTGCCTCCACCCCTCTTCTTCTTTCTTCTTGGCGCTCTCTGTCTGCATTCCTTCCTCCTCCGTTTTTTCCCTTCCACCTCTTCCTCTCCTCCTCCCTTTGTCTTCCTCTCTTGGCATTCTCTCCACATTCTTCCCTCTTTCCGCTTTTCCTTCCACTTCTTCCTCCTCCTCCTCCCTCTTCTTCTCCCCCCCTCCTCTCTCTCTCTTCCCCTCCCTCCTTCCTCTTCTCTCCGCACTTCCTCTCCACATTCTTCCCTCCTCCTCCTCCCCCTCTTCCAAGCACCAGTTGGAAGGAAAGTCTGCCTTCCCAGCCCCTCCTCATTCCCTCCCACTTGGGGAAGGGAGCCCATCCAAATCGAGGGGGAAAGATTTGCGCTTTGAAACAGCGGAGAACCTTCCTTCTGCCTCCCCCTCCCCAATTTATCTCTTCTTTCCTCTCTTTCTTCTTCTTTCTCTTTCTCTCTCTCTCTCTCTCTCTCTTTGCCAACGGGCGCCCACCTCCTCTTCCCCCCCCATCCCCGTGCCGCCGCCTCCTCCTCCTCCTCCTCCTCCTCTTTTCCCTCCCTCCTTCCCCCCACTCTCCCATAGCTTTGGCGTGCTCGCTGCGTCGGGAAGGAAAGGAAAGGCGCTCCTTGCAACAATTTGGATTTTTTTGCGTTTTGCTTTTCATTGCCCCCCCCCCCAAAAGCCAAAACTGTTGCAAAAGAAGCTCTGACAGCTCCGAGCCCAGCGCCATCCGTCGAGCCGCGCCGGGGATCAAACACGGGTTTTGAAGTGTTTAAATGTATTGTTCATGCCGCCCAAGAGATGCCATCTAGGGGGCTTTTTGGATTGGGCAGGGAGCTTTTTGGATTGCGCCCGGTGCGGCCGGCCCCCCCTGCACCCCCCACGCCACGCCTCTGATGCTACTATTGCCAAATTCTATCCAACTGGATAGGACAGGCATTATTTATATGTGGAAATGAAAATGCCAATAGAGTACACAACAACCAGGGATATTTTTTGATCAGTTAAATAGTTGGTAGAATGTCTTCTCCAGGGAATGTATTGCTTGCATTTCAGGCCTTTTATGATTAATCTCAACTTGGACTTAATGGGGTAAAATATTGACATTTTTGCTAATATGGAGAAAAGCAGCTCTTGAATTCCATGGAGAAGACATGATTGCATCTATTGCTCACCCACCACCACCCACCCATCACTTTACCAGATGGAGAAAAACCCACACAAACCTGTGGGACTTTGTAGGTGCCTCCTAATGTTGATGCCTGGATGGAGATGTCCCTGCTAGCTGCATCAAGAAGAGCCAGAAGGTTCTCCTTCCTTCCACAGCCGTAGTTGGGGACATTGGCTTCTCCAGTGGAGAGAATGTCCAGCAAGGCATCTGAAGTGCGGAAAGTGCTCCAATAGTTGTCATGGATGTTGTAGCCCAGTGTGAGATTGTGCAGGAGCTGGAAATTCTTGTTAACTGTTTGGATGTTGAAAATGTACATTAAGCCACCTGGAAAATCATTAGCATTCCTATAGTAAAAAAAATGTTATTATAATGGGCAGCAACAAATACTGTTTAAAAATATATAATCCTCCATAAGCCTCCTGAGCCTTAAGCCAACATTGATCCAAAAGCAATGATCAATTATACAAATAAGGAAATGGGCTGAGGTACAGAAACTACAACTGATTCCGCCACTACTTTAAATAACATTTATTATTCAAGTGATAAATTAAGGATTGAACTGAGAGAGGAAAATAATCTGCAGCCCTTTCAGCTTTTTTTCAGACCTGTTTTTGAGTCTCTTTCACAAAATCAGACAAAAGAGAGAATCCATTGAAACTAAAATCATTCAGGAAATTAGACATATCCCCCCAATATAGAAATAAATGAAAAATAAAACAGAAAAGAAGGAGAGTGTTAGAATGGAGGGAGGGCAACTCCATCACCCTGAATGACTTACAGATCATGGAAAACCAACTGAAGAGAAGGAGCCACGTTGAAAAGCAACTTTGTGTGCAATGTTTCATCTCCAGTGGTGACTATAGCAATGAGATGGTCTCCTGGGCTGTAAAAGCTCTGTGGTTGTTTTCCATCCTGGTGCTCCAAACTCTTCGGGCATTTCATCCTCAGCTTCCCAGAGACTGGATGGGACACCAGCAGCATCAGAAGCAGAAGCAGGAGGTCCATCATTCATGGGGTGAATCAATGAATCTCTTTCCTGTTTCTAAAGAAGGATTCACAGGATTCTCAGAAGGTGGAAAATGATCCAGTGTCTTTCCTGATTGAAACATAGAGAAACACTCAGCTTCACCTGGAAAGGAGAGAGACGGACATTCAAGAGCACAGACCCTGCCTGTCCCTAAACTCCCTATTTCTCTGCCCAAAGTCTCCCCTGGAGGATTCGGCCAAAGAGCAGAGCTGAACCTTTGATCATAATTCTCCCTCTCAGGAGGGATCCCTGGAGAATCCAACCAGTTCTTGGACTCAAAGGTTGTTGGGAGATTCTCTGGAGGGAAATGAAAGGGAGATAATCCCCATGTGGCTCATAATAACAGGAGCAGAGATGGGATTAAATCCGTCATTATAGAATTGAAATGTTTGTGAGCGCCATCATTGAAACTGGCCTCAGAGGGAATACACAGCCACTTTGGGTGAAAATAAAAAGAAATGTGACGTTTGTTGGCATTGTGGTTAAAGAGAAAACTCCCAGAGGCCAGTTAATGTCTGAGCATGTCACAGATCTGAAATAGCTGCCTGCTGAGTTGGAAGAAAAATATATTTTATTTTGAAAGCTAATGCTCAAGGGCACCACCTGACAAGGGCTGATGCAATAGTGAGCCAGTCTGTTGAACAAAATCAACTTTTTGTTTGTTTGAAAAAGTTTTATTGGTTTTAACAATTTATAATAATAATAATAATAATAATAATAATAATAATAATAATAATAATAATAATAATAATAATAATAATAATAATAATAATAATATTTATTTTATATACCGCGTCCTCTCCCCAGGGGGACTCGGAGCGGTGCACAGGGAAAAATTAAAACACTATAAAATATACATACAAGAATAAATACAATAGAATAAAAACGAATTAAATTTGATTGTCCCTGCACTAAAATCCCCATATTAAAACTAACATTCCCTAACGCCCTAAAGGTAGAGACTAACCTAGGCCGGCCAAGCAGAAAAAGTATGTTTTTAATTTTTGACGGAAGGAGCGGAGGTCCGTGGTTGTTCTAATGTCGGGGGGAAGGTCGTTCCAGAGGGCTGGGCCCGCCACAGAGAAGGCCCTTCCCCTGGGCGTCGCCCGCTGACAAAGTCTAGTGGACGGCACCCGGAGAAGTCCCTCTCTGTGGGAGCGAATCCGCCGTGAGGATGTATAGCAGGAAAGGGGTAAATAAGGTATTAGATAATATTTTGGAGCTTCCACATCGGGTTTGATGACCGCCTCCAAGTCTTCATACATATTCCATTAAAAAAATATTAAAAGGAAGGGGTACATACATTTTAAAATCATAAATTTTCATATTATTTTATACATTCAATTACTTTGTACTATTGACATCCGTACAGGAATTACCATCATAAAAAAATATATAACAAATTATTTTTGCGATCTGAGCCTCTTTGCTATAGTCTCTTCCTCCTCCCCCCCACCAGCAGGCGGACCCGTGGCCCCTCCCATTCCCATCTCATCATCATCCAGGATTGAGGAGTGTTTTTTAAGAAAATTATGCGCCTCTTCAACTGTTTTGATTCTAATTCTTCCTCCCTCCCAGAATACCAGCATCCCTTCCGGCATCAACCACTTGAAACACACCCCCTTTTTGAATAAAATTTTTGTTAAGAAGGAATAATTCCTTCTTATATCTCGTATTTTCTTCCGGATCTGCTTCAATATGGCCACCTCGTTTTGCTGATACATCAAAGGGCCCCCTCTTTGCGCTCTCAGTATCTTATCCCTCGTTGACCTTCTTATAAATTTAATATGTATCTCTCTGGGTACCTCATTTATTCTGGCAAATGCTGAATTAATTCTATAAATCAAATCAATGTCCCCCCAAATAAATTCCTTATCTTTCTTAATATAATCCGCTAACATAGTAGCCATCAACTCTTTTAAATTTTCATTCGGTAATTCTGGAACATTCTGAAATCTTAAAAAGAAAGACATGCGTTCAAAATCAATTTTAGACATTTGACCAGTAATATCTGTAAGTTCTTTCTTAAAGTCTTTTATCTCTTTCTTCATCTCAACCGCCCCCCCTTCCAGCCCCACAATTTTTTGACTATTATTTGTTATTTCTCTTTGCGCCTCCAATAATTCCAATCTTGTGCTTAAATTGTCTTTCTGGATTTGTTGCATTTCATTCATTATTCTTTGAAATATCTCCTCTGTTTAATGGCTGTGGGCTTGGTGACTTAGGATCCTCTAAACAAAATCAACTTTAATGAAAAACTAGTTACTACAACTTTGCAGAGTTAGAAAAAACCAGAGAGACAGAAACACAGAGAGAAGTGAGGGATAAAAAACAAGTGAAAAGAGATGGGGAAATCTCACAGAGGGAAGGATGGAAGAAGGGAGGGAGGGAGAAGAAGGAGAAGAGGGAGGGAAGGGGAACTCAGGACCTTTGTATTGCAGATGAAAATGCAAAATCTAACTTCCAACTCCAGAGACTGGGAATGCAGTAGCCCATATCCCATGTTCCCCTGCCACCCTTTCCCACACAGAGGCCAGGCAAGGGGGCTCTTGCAGGGATGCCAGACAGGACTGCCCAGCTGAGTGGGGAGCCCCTCTTGGGAGGAGGAACCTGGGGAGCCTCTTGTTGGGGAAGGGAACCAAAATCCCCCTCCAGGTCCCATCTTCTGAGTCCTGGGAAGGGGGGAGACCATATCCCATGTTGCTCAGCCACCTCTTTCCACGCAGGGGGCACTCAGGGGAAAGCAAAGGCCAAACCCATGGAGAAAGCCCAGGATGGCCAGGAAGGGGGAGGGGATGTGGGGCATTCCTGGGAAGAGGCCAACCTGGTTTATGGATCCCAGGGTTGAATGTTGGGGGTTTCTCCAGCCTCGCTTGGCCTCCGTGCCTTTCTAGGAGAGGCTCCTGGGGGTGGAGGTGGGAGGAGAAGCCATGCAGGGCTGTGTCTTCCAAGGGGGATCCGGAGTTGCCCTGGAGGAAAAGGTGGCCAGTCTCACCCTGGAGGGGACCCTCTGTGACTCTGAGGAAGATGGGGGTCCCTGTGGCTCCTGCAGACCACAAAGCAAAAAAAAAAGGAAAACTTAAACTTTGACAGAAGAAAAATAAAAAGCGGACACCAAAAGAAAGACTAATGATCAAACTCTCTAGAAAAAGTGGTTGAGCTCCCTAGATTGTGAGTCAAGAGATATAGAACCATTAAAAGCAAAGAATGATAAAAGTCAGTCTCAAGGAAACCTATTGGAGACGCAGAGCAGGAAGATCAGAAGATGGAGGGAAATTGGACGTTAAAGAAAATAGTGTCATTAAACAGCTTATATAAAATAATTAAAATAGTTATAGTGTTAACCTTACTTTCTGCTCTGGTTGAAAGGATTTACAATGTAGAATTTCTGTTTAATTTAATTTTAAATATATATAATCTTTCTCTCAAATCAGGCCTTGTGGCGGATGACTGGAAGGTAGCGAATATAACACCTATCTTCAAAAAAGGATCCCAAGGTGATCCAGGAAATTACCGACCAGTCAGCTTGACAAGTGTCCCAGGTAAAGTGATGGAAACCATCTTAAAAGATAAAATTAATAGGCATGTAGACGAGAAGTCGCTGCTGAAGGAGAGCCAACATGGCTTTTGCAAGGGCAAATCATGCCTCACTAATCTGCTGGAATTTTTTGAGAGTGTCAACAAGCACGTGGACAAGGGAGATCCAGTTGACATTGTTTATCTGGACTTTCAGAAGGCCTTTGACACTATTATATTTGGCCCAGTTCTGAGCGACCCAAACACTTCAATGATCATCTTGTGTGTAGGACCTTGAGTTATACTTGGGAGAAGTTGAGGAGGAAGTTATATTTGAAGGTGCCGTGCTGGATCTCTACTCAGGAAGCCCTTGTCTACCCAACACGATATAGAGGGGAGAAAATATGAAATTGACAATGGCAGCCTCGTATAAGGAAAATACATATAAAATGATATATAGGTGGCATTTACCCCCGGCAAGACTTGCCAGAATGTTCCCTGGGACCATGTCTAATTGCTGGAAATGTGGTCACAGAGAGGGGACCTATTTCCATCAGTGGTGGACCTGCCCAATGGCAGTTCCACCACTGGACCTTAAATACTGGAAAAAGATCAGGCAGTGGTTAATAGAAATCACCCAACATCGATTAGATTTGAAACAGAAAACCTTCCTGTTAGGACTTAAACCCCCAGATATCAACATGGAGATATGGTTTTTGGTGTTGCACATAATTATTGCGGCAAGATTGGCATTTTCCCAGGAATGGAAGAGTGATCAAATACCGACAGATAGGGCAATAATAAATAAAATTAATGAGTGTGCAGAATCGGACAGATTAACAAAATTAATTAAAGGAAAAAAGGACTCAGAATTCTATAACTCGTGGAAGAGATCTATAACTGGATACGGGAACGACCGAATAATGACAACTAATAATATATGTTTAAATCGGATATTGGTAAATAATATCAATCAGAAATTAAAGGACGAATAAGAATTGATGAAGTAGGTAGGTTAACTAGATGGGCTGTATATAGTGTAAATGTTGGTGTTAAATATTAGGCCTACTATTAGGACTGTAATGTTCAGTTTGGTTATTTAAATGTTATCGCTTTCTCGCGCTGTGATAGCAATATGTTTAAAATTATGTTTGTATGATTTTCTTTTTATAAGAATAAATAAAAAATTATTTATTAAAAAAAAAAAGAAGGCCTTTGACAAGGTCCCGCACCAAAGGCTCTTAAATAAACTTGTTAGTAATGGAATAAAGGAACAGGCCTTGTCCTGGATTAGCAACTGGCTAAGGGACAGGAAATAGAGAGTAGCATTAAATGGACACTTCTCCAGGTGGAGGGAGGTAAATAGTGGGGTCCCCCAAGGTTCAGTACTGGGACCCCTGCTCTTCAACCTTTTCATAAATGATCTAGAAGTAGGAGTAAACAGCAAGGTAGCCAAATTCGCCGACGACACTAAATTATACAGGGTAGTAAAAACTGAGAGAGAGTGTAAGGAGCTCCAGAGGGATCTCTTGACACTGGGGGAAACCAGTGGCAAATGAGCTTCAACATCAGTAAGTGCAGAGTGATGCACGTTGGGGCAAAAAACCCCAACTATATCTATAAACTGATGGGGTCTGAACTCCTTGCAACTAACCAGGAAAGGGACCTTGGTGTCCTGGTGGACAGCTCAATGAAGGTGTCAACCCAGTGTGCCGCAGCAGTGAAAAAAGCAAACTTATTGCTAGGGATCATTAGGAAGGGTATAGAAAATAAGTCAGCAAGTGTCATTTTGCCTCTTTATAAATCTATGGTGAGGCCCCATCTGGAGTATTGTGTACAGTTCTGGTCACCATTCCTTCAGAAGGATATTATGGAAATGGAAAAGGTGCAGAGGAGGGCAACCAGAATGATTAGGGGGCTGGAACACCTTCCTTACCATCTAAGGCTGCAACGGCTGGGCCTCTTCACTCTAGAACGACGGCGGCTGAGAGGTGACCTGATTGAAGTCTATAAAATCATGCACGGTGTGGACAAAGTAGAAAAGGAAAAAACTATTTTCCCTATCGCACAACACTAGAACTAGGGGGCACTCCATGAAACTTTTGATAGCTAGACCTCAAACAAATAAGAGAAAGTACTTTTTCACCCAGAGGACCACTGGTCTATGGAACTCCCTGCCAGAAGAAGGGGTGACAGCTGTCAGCCTTGACACCTTTAAGAAAGGATTTAGACGAGTTCATGGAGAACAAGGGTATCCATGGCTATCATGATGGATGGCTAAGGATACCCTCCGGGATGGAGACATAGGCAGGATATTTCTCAATTTGCAGGGAATCATAAGCAGGTGAAGACATCTGCTTGGGAAGACCCTGAAGCAAATGGGGAGACACTGTGGGAGACAGAATGCTGGACTGGATGGGCTGTGGCCTGTTCCAGCAAGGCTGTTCTTAGGTTCTGATGTTCTTGAGTTTCTAGTGCTTTGTGAGTATGGAGTCTGGGTCAATCTGGTCTTACATATATATCCTGGCAACCATTGGTGGCAGAGGTGGGATTCCTCCAGGAGACCCCTAAGTGCCCCCAGTGCGAAGGAAAAGAGCCTTGGCTGTTGGAGGGAGAGAATTCGGTCCACATGTTTATTGGACCCGCGTCCCTCCTGGCTTGTACTGGCATCCTGGGAGGTTACACGAGGCTGGCTCCAGGAGGTGGTCAACGCTTCCTTGAGTGAGGGGTTCTTGCCGGCCTCCCTTAAAGAGGCCATGGTGAGACCCCTCCTCAAGAAGCCCTCTCTGGACCCGGCATTATTGTTGAATTACCGTCCGGTCTCCAACCTTCGCTTTCTGGCGAAGGTTGTAGAGAGTGTGGTGGCACAACAGTTCCCCCGTCATCTGGAGGAAATTGATTAACTGGACCCATGCCAGTCCGGCTTCCGGCCCGGGCACAGCACCGAGACGGCATTGGTCGCATTGGTAGATGATCTCTGAAGGGCCAGAGATGGGGGTTGTTCCTCCATCCTGGTCCTATTAGACCTCTCAGCGGCTTTTGATACCATCGACCATGGTATCCTATTGCATCGGCTGGAGGGGTTGGGGGTGAGGGGCACCGTGTTGCGGTGGTTCTCCTCCTACCTCTCCAGTCAATTGCAATTTGTGTTGACAGGAGGGCAGAGGTCGACCTCTAGGCCCCTCACTTGTGGGGTGCCGCAGGGGTCGGTCCTCTCGACACTCCTGTTCAACACATATATGAAGCCGCTGGGTGAGATCATCCGTGGTTTTGGGGTAGAATACCATCTCTACGCTGATGATACACAGCTATATATATCTACCCCAAACCACCCCAACGATGCCGTAGCGGTGATGTGCCAGTGCTTGGAAGCCGTGCGGGCCTGGATGGGAAGTAACAGACTCAGACTCAACCAGTCCAAGACCGAGTGGCTGTGGTTCCCGGCATCCCAGTACAACCAGTTGACCCCATCACTGGCCCTAGGGGATGAACATCTAACCCCTGTGGACGGGGCATGCAACGTGGGCGTCCTCCTTGATGCGCGGCTGTCCATGGAAGATCAAGTGACAGCCGTGGCCAGGAGGGCGTTTTACCAGGTTTGACTGGTCCGCCAGTTGCGTCCCCTATTGGATTGGGGTGCCCTTTGCACAGTCACTCATGCCCTTGTGACATCCCGACTGGACTACTGCAATGCTCTCTACATGGGGCTCCCCTTGAGGTGCACCCGAAGGCTTCAGCTTGTCCAGAATGCAGCCGCGCGGGTAGTTATGGGAACCTCCAGGTTCTCCCATGTAACACCGCTCTTGCGCGAGCTGTATTGGCTGCCTGTCGTCTTTCGGGTGCGCTTCAAGAAGAGGGGACCAGGGGGACCCATAAAGGGAGCAGCAGCTCTGCTGTGAATGGAGGGGGGAAAGTTTGACTTCTCTCTGCCATTCAAGCCTTCAAGGGCTGCAGCAGAGAGAATCCCCACTTTTCTCTCTCCCTCCGTTCACAGCAGAGCTCCTGCAGCCTCTCCCCCCACACACACACGCTGCCCAGTCATGGGCCCAGCCTCCTCTGCTCTGCAGCATTGGGGGGGGGGGTTGGTTGCAGAAAGGCCAAGGGGGGGGGCAGCCTTGGAGGGTCTCCCTCGCCTGGGCTCCTCAGGAGGGACAGAGAGACCCTCCCCTTTAAGGCAGAATTGGGGGAGGGGAGATGAGAGAAGTGGGGTTCAAACAAACACAACAGACCTGCTGATTCCTGCCATGTTAGCATCCTCCTTACCTGGCATCAAACTCCTCATCCAACAGGTCGAAGGCTCCTGTCTCCAGAAAGGGGCTGGGGCTGGCTGGCTGGCAGTGAAGTGCACTAGGAAAAACCTGCAAGGTTTAGGGGAGCAAAAACTGGCTTTAGGCTGTCGCAGTTGGGTGGGCATTGTGATCACAAAGCTAGAGATTGACCTGCTTAATGATTTGGGGAAATTAACCTAAACTGCGATTCTGTTGGCCAGAGAGAAGTTATTTCTCAATAAAATACTTGGCCTAGGGACTGAAATATTCATTTATTTTCACTTTTTATTACTTAGACTTTCACACGACCTTTATTGTTTTTCTTAATAGCTCAAGGCAATGAACATATCTAAGATTCCTTCATCACCACAAGAGCAACCTTGGGAAGGCTGAGAGAGGGACTGACTCTAGGTCACCCACCTGGCTTTCGTGGTTGAGATAGGACTCGTAAGTACTTGGGGGGGGGGGGTGTCTGTCTTAATTCCGATGGTCATCACCTTTTCCTGTTATCAGAAATCATAGCAATACAAAGAGGGCCAAATTGATGGAGTGACTCCTTTGGAGGTTTTTCAGCCGTGAGATGCCTTGAGTTAGACACGGAATCAAATGGGAAGTCAGGACAGCTTTCAGAGAGATCAGTATTGAGGGATTATGTTGGTCTTTCTCAAACTAGGCTCCTTTAAGATATGGGGGGGGGGCCTTCAACTCCTAGAATTCTCCATCCAGCCAGCTCTGCAGATTGTCCACTGGTTCTTCACTCCCACTGCATCTCATGCTAGAGAAAAACTCCAAAACTCTAGGAAAAACCCAGAGTGGAGAAGGGAGGTTAGCAAAATTATCCCTGAACTGGGAGAGAATGTGACTGTGTCTCTCCATTTTTCAAACAGGTCAACCACAAGGAATGGTCATTGGGTCAATATCCTTGGATAATCTCTTAGTGACCACTGATGGTCCCAACCTCCACATTGATGGACTGAGAGGCTCCTGGACTTTCAGACCCAGGAATTCCAGAAAGACAATCATTGGATGAAAGAGCAGCACAGCTGTCTCCGGGAGAAAGTGGATCAACTTAAGAGCACAACAGAAAACCTGCAGAAGATCATGCCACCAGTTAGAGTTAAAGCTAGATGTGTTTGGTGAAATACATTGAAGAACTCCACAAAGAACTGTGTGAAGTCACTAGCCAAGTGTCCATCTCAACCAAGAGAAGGCTGACTGATAAACACCTCAAAGAGGTGAGGAACCTTCTTTCAGATGTTAAGAAGTACCTCGAGAGCCTGCAGCATGAACTGGCCGAAATGGACTAGAGTTACCATGTGCAGAAAAGCCACTACAGCCAACTGAGAAAGTCACCCCTCTTCAGAATATGAGGGAAAACAAGAAGAAGAATCTCGAAAGTCTGCAGCAGCCACATCCGAGATCCCAGATCCACCTCTGGCCAGATTCACCTGGCACACTAGGTAGCAAGTCCTCCCATCTTCTCCCAGGTACACCAGATGGGAAACACGATGTAACTCTACTTTATTGGAAGAGTACATAAGAGAATCTTGCATGTCTGAAAGTATAAATCTCCCACCAACTCTTTTGAAAGCCTGAAAAGTGAGGGAGGGTCCTTTCTGAGGTTCTTTCTCTGCCAGTTATGTACCTGGAGGCTCCCCCACCTTATCTGATCATTCCCTATGCAGCATCTTCTCCCTCTCTCCCCCAAGGTCATTTATTGATTTTTATTTATTTGTTTCTATCCTCCCTTATCAACCACACCTTCCTTCTCCTATTTCCCCTCACAACAACAACCCTGTGAGGTAGAAGGTATAGTGACTGACCCAAAGTCACCCAGCTGGCTTTGATGACTAAGGTGGGACTTGAACTCAGAATCTCCCACTTTCTAGCTTGGTGCCATATTTTATTTATACTTCCTTAATATTTGCACTTCCTTCCTCTTCATTGTGGGAATGCTAGTGATACACCTTGACCCAGCAAAGTGTTAACTACTTCCTGATAATTAAGTTAATTAAGTTAATCAATTAATGCCTCATAGAACTGAGGAGGTATGAGCAACAATTAGTCCTTGCTCATCTATTCTTCTTTATTGTCATTAATACATGCGGGATAGTTGAAGAAATAGGATTTTGTAATGCAACATTTATACCAACTCTTAGACAAAGCTACTTTGATGTTGTTTTAAAAATACCATCTAGCTTTTAGAACAATATCCAAAATTTCCTAATAGAGTGCATAAGTAAAATAGATAATTTTCAGCAGTGAGACTTAACAAGCTCTCCTATTTCATATAAGAACAAATGAATAGCAGCTGCAATGTGAATTAAGATTTCATTTGTACTTTTTCTCATATCATTTTTTTAATCATTTTTTTATTTTTTTAAAACCTCCAAAAATGGGGAAAATACAAAGGCCCTCAAAGCGAAATAAAACTACATTAAAAAGTACATTAAAAAAAAGAGAACCAGTTCAGGTGATAATAATAATAATTAATAATTTATTAGATTTATAAACCGCCCCCTCTCCCCAAAGGGACTCGGGGTGGTGTACAGGAAAAATTAAAAAACCATATAAAACATACAATATATACAAAGTTACAAACAAATTAAATTAACCTGTACTAAAATTTAAGAACATTAAAATACAACCCAACCTATACTAAAATTCCCTAAGATCTAATATCCATATACGTATTTGGCAGATGATATATTATAGGTGAGGAAACCAGGAGCAGGGAAAAAAAACCTTGCTGAGTCTGAATGGCATCTTAGGGAGAGTCAGAAAAGCACTTTCCTTCCAGTTGTTCAGCAGTTGCTGACCTGGATGCTCAGCCATCATCCCTGAGTCCTGCAGGTCATTTCCCACCAGATGTCCAGGAATTGGAACCCCTGGCACGGTCCTTCTTGACCTGGGCAACTAGAGAGCCAATCTGGGCTTCTGTCCTGAGTGTTTCCCCCTGTTGTTTATGGGAGAGAGACTCTTTGTCCGATTCCTCTCATGAGTCCTGTCCAGCATGGATGAACCTCAGGTGTAGCCCTCACCTTCCTCAGAGCACACAAGCCCCACAACCACGTCAAGGTCCTGCCTCACGGGGGGATTGTGGCTCTTCACACAGTCAGCCAGAAATTGGCCTTGGGGAACTGACCGATGGTGAGGTTTTCAATGCCGATGGAGGTTCAAATGGGGCTCCAGTTGTTTTGGGATTTCACCCATGGCAGCTCTTCATCCTGGGGCAAAAGAAGCACCGATTTAATATTTTAATAAAAAATAATAATAAGTAAGCAAGATACAATAAATAAATAAAACTTAGCAACCAAATTAACATTTAAAACTACCAGGCTCCCACTTTTCTTCCTTTTTAGCTTCCAAAGTCAGCCACCCCCACCCAAAAACCCAAAGCAGGAAATGCAAAGCAACCAAGGACCCCAGGTGACCCCAAGAGACCCCAAATCCTCTCCCTTCAGCTAGGACTCTTCTCTTGGGCAAGTCCTCCGGCCACTCGCTTCTTCCAGCCTCCAAGTTTCCCACTGACTGCAGTCACCTGGATTTTCTGCCTCTCGAATGGAATCCATCTTAAGGATTAAAAAACAATAATATCATCATAATGAGGGAAAAAACTGACAACCAAATTAGTCCAAACACTTTACAACCATCACATTGTCGTGCAAGGTAGAACGTCTGACATCCTTCGCTCATCAATGAAGGTGAGGTTGGGGTAGATGGGTTCAGGTATGTACGGTTCCACAGTGATTATGGTGGCCTCCACATCTTCACTTCGTTGTTCTGGTGACACTAGCAGACCCCTTTTTCTGGGGATTGTAGAAGAAAAGAATCAAATATAACTGACTGGTACGTTCTTTTCTTAACAATGATAACAAAAATAATTCTTAATGGGGGCTCCAGATTTTCAAGATTGGGGGTTGGACTAGAAGACCTCCAAGGTTCCTTCCAGCCCTGGGGGATTCTATACGTTCTCCTATTAGTTTCACCAACATTTGGGGAGGGGGGGGGCTTTCAGTTGCCCAGGGATCCCCAAGTTATGCTGACGATACTCCCTTTAATAGGAGCAACTTACTTGCACTGGTGGAAAAAAACAGAGAGGCCAAAAATACATAGACCCCCAAATAAAACAAGAAACAGAATAAAATATTTATTAAATTGTTTAATATACAGATCTATAATACATATTTACATAAGCCGATACAGAACTGGTGTAGCCCTCCATTGAGAGGCCTCCAAAGTTCCTTGGAGATCCTGGAAAATGACTGGTCATCTTTGGGGTCCATGTGTTGTTTGGACTCTGCATTGAAGGTGTTGCAAGAGTCACCCAAACCACCAGCTGAAGATGAGGAAGCGGAATCCATCGATCCCAACAGCACCATCATTGATGGGAGACAACGTCAGACGTTCAGCCCTGGTCAACAATGTGATGGCTGGAATTTCACTCATGGCCACGATTTGTCCCGAGGCAAAAGAAGGACAGATTTAATATTTTAAGAATAATGAAATAGGAAGCAAGAAACAAAACAATTAGTAAAACTGAACAACCAAATTCATAGTCCAACCACCCCCATCCAAACCCCAAAGCAGGAAATACAAAAGAACAAAATCGTTAAGAATTAAATAACAACACAAATAACAACACAACCCTCCTCCTGGTTGGAGGGCTTCCTTAACCCTTCCCCCTCCTGTTTTGACTTTGCCTCTGGGTTTGTGTTATTAGTTAACAGGGACTGACAGAAGGGACAGGGATTCTGAGGAGAGGGTGACCCCTAGTGGATTATAATTTTGGACCCCGAAGGCTGATGTAAGAAAACCAATGGTGACATAACTTGGAGGATAACAACATAACCATTTATTTGTAAAAGATAACGGTATGATATATAAGTCTATGGCATATAATAATTAATAATAATTAAGGATTAAAAACAAAATAGAACAATAGAAGGTTAATTATTGTTAAATAGCGAGATAGATAGTTATTGATACCGTTGAAACGGTGGATATTGTTGATAGTGTTGATAAGAAAACTTGCATGCGATTGTGGGCAAGGTTAGAGAGAGAGAGAAAGATGACAACTTCAGGGAGGGAAACACCTGCTGGCTGCCTTCCAGGTGAGACCCTCCGCATCCCAGCCGAGCCCTTGAAGCCGCTCCTGGAGAGTCTCCGCGGTTCTTTGGCCCCTGGAACTCTGCAGCCGCTGCTTCCTATTGTGCCCCCCCCCTTCGTCTTCCTCTCCCCGGACACAAAAGGCTCCTTCGGCAGCTGCATCTCTGTTGTGATAACTTTCACGCCGTTATCAGGCGGGCGAGGCCCACGGATGAGGGAGGAAAGAACACGACACCAGATCTTCTCTGAACGGAATGGGACTGCGCAACGGACAAAGGTCCGCAGGCCTTTTATTAACTTTATCAGAAGGCAGGGTTAAGCATACATCGTCATACGTAAACATACATAAATCATGACCATAAAAGGAAATTCACACAGTAGAATAGGCGTTACATGCTCTTTGTTGATAGTTAGCACATTGCAAGAAGGTGGGAACTTTTCTCCAAGGTGTTAGGTGTCAGAGGGTGTGCTGGTAACTTTCCATGCCAGCTTCCTTGTTTGTGTCCAACCGGTCAGAACCAGTCTGCACTAACAGAAATGCTTAGCACGTGATGCAGTGTCATAATGCAACATCTCCTCTGTTTTTATTTTTTCAAAAAAGATGTTCTTCGTCACCATACAGCACCCTGAGGGGAGGCTTGATTCAGTGTTTGGAAATTACCTCTTCCTCCTCGTCACTGCCCTGGGTTAACGGTTTCTTCTCCAGAGGGTCTCCCTGGGGCTCAGGAGCATACTTCTGTTCCACAAAGCATTGATGTGAGCTATAGCTCGTTTCTCAGCAAACAAAGATAAACTATTAGAAATTGCACGAGCAAAAATAGGCAAAACACAAGGTAAAACAATACAACCTAAAGCAATCATAACAATTAAAGCTACAATAGCTTGCAAACCGGGTAATTTTGGAAACCATGAACCAAACATTTCATTCAAATTTAAACCATGCCATGTTTGTACAGGCACATGAGCAATTTTTACCATTTTGTCTGATATTTCTTGAATGACTTTTCCACTATCATCAATTTCAATACAGCAATTTGTCAAATTAAATTTACCACATACTCCCCCTTCTTTTGCCAATAAGTAATCAAGAGCTAAACGATTCTGCATAATATATGTTCTAGACTTTGCACTTTCTTGGGCTAAATGTTGTAAAGCCAATACAGTTTGATTTGTAATAATTTCAATTACAGCTTGAAGACGAATTATTCTGTTTATCATGTATATGGGAGTACGATATCTAAATGTGCCATCCTCTGCCCATGTTGCAGGGCCATAGATGACAATTATGCGTTCTGGAGGCCAATCCTCGTCAGTCCAATCTCCTCTATGAATGTCTTTAGTGTCTATAATGTCTCTGCGGTCTCGCACATTACCTAGTTCTTCGTAGACTGGAACTCCCAGATCTTGTCGTTGTCGTAGTGGGAGTAGGAAGAAACCAGGGCGAATGGTGGATAGGACGCAAGACCCATACCAGTTTGCTGGCAATTTGTTGTAAGCAAAACGTCCACAAACCCAATACAGTCCGTCTGGGGTGGACCAAGGAAAGTCATTGTTTTCTGGCAGTGTCAAGAATTTCATGTTAGTAATCTTTTCCAAAGATTTGTTTGGGGCTTTTGTGCAGTTAGCCAGTTTTGTGGAACAGGAAAGGTGATGATAATGAGGTTACAAGTGTGTTGGTAACAGTCAGCTGGTGAGGATAACCTGGTTATGTACAATTTTCCATCCTTTTTTTGGGGGGGGGGGGATGGTGTCTGGCGGAACAGTGAGTTAGTGATTTTTTTTTTTATATTGAAAAAGTTTTATTGGTTTTACAGTTTTTCAATAGGGTGGGGTAAGGGATACAAAGAAATTTTGAGAGCATTCACGTCAAAGTCGTCGGCCCTTCCGGGACATTAAAATAGATCATTAACAAAAAACATTTTTCATACACTACAAAGTGAGAGCAAGTACATATTTCTAAGTTCTCAGTTCTGTGCTGTCAGTCATTTACAAAAATCCAGATATACATGTTATACGATATTACTCAAAAAATCAAGGCAAAGTTATTTTTTAGATCTAAGTCTCTTGGCAATTGTATCTTCTATCTCTCCTTCCAGGCCCCCAGCGGGTGGGGCCGTGGCCCCCCCAGCCCCCCCTGGATCTTCCCCCCAGGACAGAGGAATGTTTTTTAAGAAAGGCTTCCGCCTCAGCAACTGTTTTAATCCTCACTCTTCCTCCTTCCCAGAACACCAGCATCCCTTTGGGTGTCACCCACCTGAACCAGATCCCGTGATCAAACAATTTTTTGGACAAGAAGGAAAATTTCCTTCTTGCTTCTCTAATCTTTCTTGGGATCTGCTTCAGGATGGCAACCTCCTTTTGTTGGTAAATTAACGGACCTCCTCTTTGCACTTTCAAGATTTCCTCTCTAGTTGACCTTCTAACAAATTTAACATGTATCTCTCTGGGTACTTCATTTATCCTGGCATATGCAGAGTTTATTCTGTAGGCTAGGTCAATGTCCCCCCTGATCTCATCCTTAGGTTTATGTAGATAGTCTGCTATAATTGTGCTCATGAGTTCAGGGAGACATTCACCAAGTTCCTCAGAAACATTCTGAAATCTCAAAAAATATGTCATCCTTTCCATATCAATCCTAGACACATGCCCACTTATTTCCACAACCTCATTAGTAACATTTTTAATCTCTCCCTTAGCCCCCGCCAGCCCCCCTTCCAACTCTTCATTCTTCTGTGTGTTCTCCAGCACTTGTTTCCGTGTGTCCAATAACTCCTTTTTAAAGTTGATATTTTCTTCTCTCTGGGCCTTGATTTCTTGTACCAAAGTTTGTATAACAGATTCAAGAGAAGCCATCCTTAATTCTAAGCTTGCCAGTGCTGATTCTTGTGCCATGATTAGCTGTTAAAGTCAATGCCACTAAAATGGCGTTTTTTGGGTGGGGCTGTTGAGGCAAATCAGGAGCCAAAAGTTCAAATCAGGATTGTAAAGTTCAGGAACCAAGAGAGAAACAATTTTCCAAATCAATAATTATAATAACAAAGGCACTCCAGAAAAGAGATCACAAATCCCCAAAAAAAATTTCTTTTTTAGTAACAACAGAAAGTCCAAATCACAAAGAGACGCTGGGAATTTTCCATAAGTAAAATAGTCATTCAGGGACAAAGAGAAGCCATCTTCCACCGCCCAAGCTCAAAGCCAGAAGGAGAGAGTGGTAAAAAAAATTGTTTCAAGCCAGCCAGACCTAGAAACTTTGTTGCAAGGCAAACCGCAGATCACTTTCCCTTGTTGCAAACAATCGGATTGAAGATATCCGCTTCCTCACAACGAGGAGCCATTTTCAAGTGCCGCTTTAAATCCGAGGGGGGGTTTAACAAGTAAGCACCCCCCTCCAAGTTCTTTCAGCCAGGCTGACAGCAAAGAAAAAAAAAGTTTTAAATCACTCACTCTCCCCCTCGCAGCCGAAGCCCCGGAAAGCCTTCCGACTCAGCCGATCAGCCCTCTCCATGTTAGTGAACGATGCCGTCTTCCTTTGGCGAAGGGAAAACCCCCCGCAGCATGTCCTCCTCCACCTGAGCCGAAGACAAGGATCGCTTCCCCACTGCCGTGGGGGGAGCAACCCAGGCAAGCCGGCCCTACGGGAGACCCCCAAAAATGGGGCGTCTCGCCCCCGTGGGGGGCAGGAAAAGAAACAAAGCGGCGGACGAACCCTAGGCTCGCCCGTCGTCGCTGGAGCCGGATCCGGAAGTCCGTGAGTTAGTGATTTTGATGCAAGGTGCACAATATGTGGTATCTCCAGACAACACATTGCGTTTGGCTTTGTGAAAATGTTTATCAAAGTCCCGTCGCAGCCGCAATGGGACTGAAGGTGTTGTAAAGTCATTATGTTGGTGTAGTGCTTTGGTACCTGATGTTGTTTGGTTGATGTCTTTGGTTAGAAGTCCTTTACTGATCACGATGGTCGTCACAAGCAGCAGTTGAATCTGGAGAAGTGACAGGATCAGAAGAAGATGTATCTGCATCTTTGGTCTTTGGTGGCAGATGACAGGGACGAATGTGTCGAGCAGGAATCCACAGAGTCTTGTCAGGTAGGGGAAACACGAGTCGTTCCGATGGAGGGCATACCCACCAGAGGGTCGTAGGGAGAGGCAGGTCTGAGGGGAGACAAGTTCTATCCTCCCGGTTGGGGGCACGAGGACGTTGGTTGCAAACGGTCAGGTGCCACAACCCCCGCAGGCTAGGTGGTCAGGGAGTACAGAGCCAAGGCCTGCGGCTGATGTTTTGCAACGCCAGGTCCGTGGTCAACAAAGCTCCCCTCATCCATGACCTTGTGTCAGAGGGGGAGCCGGACCTGGTGGGAATTGCGGAGACCTGGTTGGGCCACGAGGGAGGACTCCCCCTCGTTGAAATGTGCCCACCAGGTTACCACGCTTTTCATCAGCCCCGGGCCCTAGGCAGGGGTGGTGGGGTAGCGGTTATTGTTAGGGAAGGTCTGGAGCCGAGAGAGACCATTGTGCCACAGACCACCGGTTGTGAGTCCCTCTGCGTGAAGTGGGGCCTAGGAAGGCAGTTGGGCTTGCTGGTTGTATACCTGGCTCCCCGCTATGTAACAGCAGCCCTGCCCGAGCTCCTCGGGGTGATCGCTACGATGGCAGTTGAGACCCCCAGACTTTTAGTCATGGGGGACTTTAATCTGCCATCGGTGGGTGAATCATCCGAGGTAGCTCGGGAGTTCATGGCTTCCATGACGGCCATGGACCTGACCCAATTAATTCAAGGCCCCACCCACGAGGGTGGACATACACCAGATCTGATCTTTGTCTCTGGCCAATGGAAGAGTGATCTGGGTATAGGGGATATAGTCATCACGCCCTTGTCATGGTCAGACCACTCACTTCTCCGGCTCGACTTTCCAATCGCTGCTCCCCACCGCGGGGAGGTGGAACCCGAGTCACCTATTTGGTTCCGCCCCAGGCGCCTGGTGGACCCTGACGGGTTCCAGGCGGCGCTTGGGCCATTTCCTGTATCCCTGACCCGCGCCCCGATGGAGGACCTCGTGGCCGCATGGAATACTGCGGCCACGGGAGCCTTGGATCGGGTCGCGCCCTTGCGGCGGCGAGCCACCCTGGCTCCTTGGTTTACCGAGGAGCTAAGGGTGATGAAACGCCACAAGAGATGCCTAGAGAGGAGATGGAGATCTACTCGGTCTGAATCTGACCGAACACAGGTGAGAGCCCATTTACGGACTTACCTTGTGGCGCTGAGAGTGGCCAAACGTCATCATTGTGCCGCTCTCATAGCATCCGCAGATAACCGCCCTGCCGCCCTGTTTAGGGTGACCCGCTCCCTCCTTCAACAGAGGGTGCGGGAAACCCCACTACAGGGTAGAGCAGAGGAATTTGGGATTTATCTGCAGGATAAAATCGCTCAGATTCAGAACGAGCTAGTCTCCATCGATAGTCGCCCAGTGGGATCCCACGAGGCGGGTCTTGAGACAGTTTGTTGGAAAGAGTTTGACTCTGTTACTTCCGAGGATATGGACAGGTTACGTGGGCGACTGCGAGCCACCACATGTTTATTGGACCCGTGTCCCTCCTGGCTTGTACTGGCATCCTGGGAGGTGACACGAGGCTGGCTCCAGGAGGTTGTCAATGCTTCTCTGAGTGAGGGTTTCTTGCCTGCCTCCCTTAAAGAGGCCATGGTGAGGCCCCTCCTGAAGAAGCCCTCTCTGGACAGAGGAAGGGAAGCAGAGAGCAAAAGGGAAGGAAACAGGAAGAGAAAGGAGAAAAGGAAGCAGAAGGGGAATTGGAAGAAGAGAAAGGGAAAAAGGAAAACAGAAAGGAGAAGAAAAGAGAATGGAAATAAAGCGCTTCACTTTTCCTTCCCTTTGGAGTATTTTGCAACCACCAACAACTGAAGAGGAACCAGCCAGACCCCCTCACATCTTCAGAGAGCCAACCAATCAGAAGGCCTCTTCAGAAGGGACTCACACAGCTGGGCCTCCCCCTCCCTCCCTCCCTCCTCCTCTTTTCCTTCCCCAGAGTTTCCCTCCCTGGTCAGCTGCAAGTGTCCGGTCAGTGTCTGCAGCCTATTTGTGACCTCCTCTTATTACGTAGCCTTTACACCGCAGAGCAAAGCCCACCTAGCTAAGTCTTGTCTGAAGAAGCAACCCCAAAATCCCTGGGAGCATCGATCTGCCCCAGGAAGATGGAGATCCCAGCCGCAGTAGAAGTGAAAGGGATCTAGTTGGGATCCCAGCTACTTTGAGAAGTGGGAGGAAAGAGGCGGCTCCTGTGAGGGTGGGGCTGAATTCCCACCAGGAAGGGCCCATTGCAGAGTCCCCCAGGGGCCCTTCAGCTCCGCCCTTTAGGCTGCTTGGCTGGAGCCCAAAGGGCACTGGGACCGGAGCGTCTCCAGGGCTGCGAAGTCCATCGGCGGGGGAGGCAGAGGAGGCCTCGGTGGGGCCGAAACCTCCGGCTGAAGGAGAGGAAGAGGGGGGGAGGGCGACCCAACCCTCGGCCTTCAGTCTCGGCGGCTTCTCAGAGCTTTGGGCCTCCTGGGCTGGGGGAAGGGAAGGGAGGGGCTGGGAGGCTGAGAAGGGGGGGATGCAGAGAGCCCCGCTTTCCTTTGGGGGGGGAAGGAAGAGGCAGGGAAAGGCCTCCTTGGCTTCTCCGCAGCGCTCGCCCTGGTCGCCCCTCCAGGTGGGACCCTCCGCATCCCTGCTGAGCCCCAGAGACGCAGCAGGAGAACGGCGGTTCTTTGGCCCCTTGCTCGCTTCTCTCGGGGCTCCCCTGCCGCCTTTCTCGGGCGCTTTGCCCGCTGCTCTCGCTTTCCCTCTCTTTCCCTCCCTGGCTTTAAGCCCCCCCCTTTCCTCCTCCTCCTCCTCCAATACTCTCCTTCCCCCCCCCACACGCCTCCCCCCAAAACAGCCCCTGCAACCTCCCTCCCACCCAAAATACTCCGCTCTCACCAAAGAGAGACGCCCCCCCCTCGCCTCGCTCCTTTGTCCCTCCCCAGGCACAAAAGTCTCCTTCTGCCGCTGTGCCCCCCCTATCCTCACCCTGCCCGGACCTCCATCCATCGCGCCCGCCCCTCGCCTGCCCCACTCCCAGCAGGGAGAAGCCATGCGCATCCCTCCGCCCGACGGTGAAGCCGCACTTTAGGGAGGAGCCCGGTAGTTGCCCCTTCAACCTCCGCTGCCCTGGGTCCTTTTGGAGAAGGGCGGGATATAAATCCAATAAATAAATAAAGAATCCACTCACGCCTCATTTTCTCAGCTTCCCACGCTCCTGGCCCTGGTGGTGTTACCTCGCTGGGTCATGAAACGTCTGCAAGAAAAGAAGGAAGCTCCGAGAGCCCCAAAGAGCCTCCGGGCCACCTTGAGCTACAAATGGTCTCCTTTATTGGCTCCCAGTTTCGCCTCTAGGAAAACTCGCTTTCTTTTAATACCCTCATCAGATCCCCCAACAGCACTGAGGAGGGCAGAAGCCTCTATAGAATGGGGGGGGGGCTGCTGTTGAAAAGGGAGGAGAGGAGGCAGCTCCCCCCTCACTTAGTGTGATAGACAGGGACCCTCAGAGAGAGGGGGTCCCCACAAGTCTCCCGGCCCCTCCTCTCCCTCCCGTTGAAAGCAACCGGGGGCTGCATCCCCTCCATCCGGACCCTCCCAGCCTCCGGGGGATCATCTGAATGGCCTCGCCTGACCGACCAGGCCTGGGAATGGGGGGGGGGGCATGTGGGGCATCTCCGCCATTGGGGTCTTCCTGCTTCTTGCTGATACCCTCACCCGAAGGTTCCATCTGCCACCGGTATTCAAGAGAAGCCCCAGAAGACCCCGATCGGTCAGTCAGTGCCACTCAGGAGCCTCCACGATGCCCGGAGGCCGGGAAGGTCTGGAGGGGGAGGAAGCGGCCCCTCCTCACCCCGAAGAGAAGGGAAGTTTCTCCCCTCCTGGAATAGGTCTCCTGTCCTTTTCCTCTCTCTCCCAGGTCAGACGGAGCCCCTCCTTCCCCAGCTGTGGCTGTTTAGATTTGGGGGAGGCTGCTTCAATCTCTCCCCCCCTCCCCGCACCTTCCCAAGCAACAGAAGAGGGGGCTGGGGTCCGGGGAGTCTCTGCTCAATTGCTGCTGGAAAAAGCAGAGGCAGAAAGGGGGGGTTTCTTTCCTTGGGGGGGAGCACCCCTTGGCTGCCCCTTGGGGGGGGGGGCTTCTCAGCAGGCAGCTGCCAGCAGAAGGACCGGAGCCCTTGCAGTGCCAGGTCGGGAAGTGATTAACGGGATGGGGGATGGGGAGAAATCTTCTCCCACATTTTTCTTTTACATGGTTTTTTTTATCTAGCCACTGATAAAACAAGTCCCAAACCTTATAAAATTGTTCATCTTCTTGTTCTCTAAGTTCAAATGTCAATTTACTCATTTCAGCACATTCCATTATTTTTGGAATAACTTCCTCCTGCCTTGGTATTTTCTCATTTTTCCAATTGTTTGCAAATACCATTCTAGCTGCTGTTAAAACATTTACAATCAAATATTTCAAATCTTTATTATATGTTTCTGCTATAATTCCCAATAAAAAATCCCTGGTTTAAGGTCTATGTGTTTCTGTATCATTTTTTCCAACCACCTGTGGATTTTAGTCCAGTATCCTTTAGCTTCAAGGCAAGTCCACCACATGTGGTCATAGGAGCCTGGTGTCTGATGACATTTCCAACACTTTTCCGAATTGTTCTTGAATATTCTTGCTATTCTCGTTGGGGGTGGGTGCCACCTGTAAAACATCTTATACAAATTTTCCTTATATGCGGTTGACATTATCATTTTATAATTCTGAGGCCACAATTTCTGCCTTTTCTCTAATTCAATCCCATGTCCAAAATTTCCCCCCCCCCAAGCTATCATAGTTTATTTGATTTGTTCTTCTTTTAGCTTAACCTTTAGTAGGTGTCCATATAAATTTTTAATTATTTTTTCATCAGTACCTGTCAAAACTGTATCTAATTCAGTCATTTTATCATAAAAACCTTCCATTTTACGATCAAATCGAATAATATATAAAGAGGAACAAACAGATATGGTGAAATATTGAAGGCAGAGGGTGAACTTAAATCTATGCAAGAGTTGGAAAAGAAGGAATAGGAATGAGTTGGTTTCATTTGTGCAAATACAATCTAGATATGATAAAGGTCGTAAAAGGGTTCTTTGGCCCCTTGAACTCTGCAGCCGCTGCTTCCTATTGCCCAGCCCCCTCCCAGCTCACAGCCTTCCTCTCCCCAGACACAAAACGCCCCTTGGGCAGCTGCGCCTCCCTACCCCCCCTCTCCTTGCCCAACCCTTCCCTTCCCTGGCCTGTCCCACTGCATCGCCCCCGGGGGAGCCGGAACAAGGCCCACCAGTCACACCCAGCCCCCCTCCCCCTCCGACCTTGAAGCCATTGCCCCCCCCCCCCCACTGCCCAAAGCCCCCGGCCCTCTTTGGAGAGGAGCTGGAGCAGGCAGCCTTCCCCTGCGGTCCCCCCTTCAACCTCTCGCCCACGTAGGACAACCGCAGCCTTCCAGCGCCAATCAATTGCCCCCCTCTTCACCCCCCCCTCATTTTCTCATCTCCCAACAATTCCCCCCCTTAAAAAAACAAGTTCTAACAATGTGATGAAACAAGGAAGACCTCCGTAAATGGCACAGGGTTACAAATAAGGGGCGAGGGGAGGAGTAAGAGAAGTATTGGAATCCCAGTTTAATTTAATTTTATTTTCCTCTCTGGATCCTCCTCGTATTCCAGGCAAGGAAGAAGGGATGGAAACTGACCAAGGAGAGATTCAACCTGGGAATAAGGAGAACATGTCTGACAATGAGAACCATCAATCAAAGAAACAGAAGTTGTGGGAGCTTCACCCCTGGAGGCTTTCAAGACTCCACTGCCATTTGTCAAGAACATGTCTCTTGCTTGGTGGGGGTTGGACTAGATGACCTCTAAAGTCCCTTCCAACTTGTTGTGTCCTCGACCTGCGACCGGTCTCGACATACGACCGGCCGCAGGTCTTCCAGGCTGCCACTTGAAGCCATGGAGACAGGCTGTAGCAAGCCGGCTAACCGCTAGTCGCGCCTGATTGGCTTCCCGTTTGACAGCTCCATATATAAAGAGCTGTCAAACGCGGGAGCCCCTGTCTACTGCTCCTATTCTGTACTTGTATATAGTTGACTTTTCTTGCTGCCTGAAATAAACGGCTATTGTTTTCCTGAGCAAACCTGGCTGGACTCCCTCTATTCTCTACAACTACAGAGAATCTAACACTGGCGACGAGGGCTGGGGCCAGGCACAGCTCTACTTGCGGAGGGAAAAATTATTTCCTCACGAAAATTTTCTTTTCCCTCTTCCCTTTTTTTTGTTAGCGGTACGATCCACCATGGGATCAGTCCCTCCCTTCGCTCCTTTTGACTCTTCAAAGGAGACCTGGGTCTCGTTTATGGCACGTTTCGAATGCTTTATCCTGGCCAATGATTACGGGGCGCTGCCTCCGGCCAGGAAATTGGGGCATTTCTTGGGCTGCGGCAGCCCGGAGCTCTTCACAACTGCCCGCACCGTGGCCGCGCCGACAGAAGTGTACGAAGTCCCATGGGACACCCTGATCGAGCGGCTCCGGGCCCACTGTGCCCCGGTGCCGTCACGGATGACCCATCGCTTCGCCTTTCGGAAGTGCCTGCAGAAACCAAACCAGTCGGTGGCCGATTTCCTTCAGGCACTCCGAGTAGCCGCCATTCCATGCGATTTCGCCTCCGCCTTCCTAGGCAAATCGCTGCTCGAACAGTTTATCTGGGGCCTAAGTGAAATCCGCCTCAGAAGGCGCCTGCTGGCCCGCACGGAGCTAACGCTGGAGCAGGCGGTAGATGAGGCTCGGGCGTTCGAAATGTCCGAGTCCTCGGTCTTTGACCGGGACCTGGACCGCCAACCGGCTGCCCGCACCTGCCTGGTGGAAGACTCCGACGACCTGGACGAGGAAGACCGGGTCGCCTACGTGCGGTCGGCCGCCCGCAGGCCTCTTCATCAGCAGTCCTCCAACAAATGCTTGGGCTGCGGGGGAAAGCACCCCCGAACCGATTGCCCGTTCCGGACCGCCACCTGCCGCCGCTGCGGCCGAAAAGGCCACCTGGCTGCCGTGCCGCAGCGCCTACCGACTCACCGCCCACCCCGGAGCCCCAACGGCGCACCAGAGACAACCGGAGGGGACAGGCGACCCAACAACCCGGCCAGTGACGCCAGGGCCGACGCCAACAGCCACAGCCATCCGGCTGCTTCGCCTTGATGGATGCACCCGCCCCACAGGAAGCCTTGCCCGAACGTACGCGGCTTCAAACGACTGTAAAACTGGAGGGGGTGGGGGTCCGCATGGAGGTGGACTCGGGATCCTCTAGGTCCATCATCTCCCAGGCACAGTTGGCCAGGATCCACCCCGGCCTCTCCCTGGATGTTTTGTCCCCTCCTCTGACAGTCCTGCGGGACTACCAAGGGACTTCTATTCCCACCTTAGGCCAGATATCCCTGGGGGTGGAGTATGGGGCTTTCAAGGGACGGTTGCCTATCTTAGTGGTCTCCGACCCCCTAGCAGCCATCATCGGCCTAGATTGGTTTCCTGCACTGGGCCTGTCAGTGCAAGGGGTCCATTCCGTCCCTGCCACCTCCCCCGTCTCCGGGGTTTTGGAGGAGTTCGCCGACGTGCTAGATGGCCGGCTAGGCTCCTACACAGGCACCCCTGTCTCCTTGAACCTTGACCCTCAGGTTGCACCTATTAGGCTCAAGGCCGGCAGGCTGCCGTTCGCCCTGAAGCCCAAGGTCGAGGCCGAACTTGACCGCTTAGTGGCGCAGGGCGTGCTCGAGCCCGTTGGTCAGGCGAGATGGGAGACCCCCATAGTGGTCCCCATCAAGTCCGACGGGTCAGTACGGATCTGCGCCGACTATAAGTCGACCATCAACCGTGGGCTCCAGGCGAACCCATATCCAGTCCCGGTAGTTCAGGACCTGCTCCATTCCCTGGGGCAAGGCCGCATATTTGCGAAGCTGGATATGGCCCAGGCCTATCAACAGCTCCCGGTGGACGACGCGGCTGCGGAGGCGCAGACCATTGTCACCCACTGAGGGGCTTTCCGGTGTCGCAGATTACAATTCGGAGTGTCCATCGCCCCGGGGATCTTCCAGAGCCTCATGGAGCGCTTGCTCCACGGGCTCCCAGGCGTGGTCCTATATTTTGACGATGTTCTGATAGCTGCTTCCAGCGTCTCAGAACTCGCCAAAGTGCTAAGGAAGGTCCTCAGTATTTTCAGGGGCGCGGGATTAAAACTGAAGCGCAGCAAATGCGTTTTTGCTGCGCTGGAGGTGGAGTTCCTGGGCTTCTTGATCGATGCCACACCCCCAAGAAGGGTCATTATTCATCTTCCCAAACTCTGGTTTCCTTCTGGGCCCTTTGAGCTTCCCGTCCCTATCTCCCCTTGTGTGCCCCCCCCTTTGCAGATAGTGAGGAAGGGGCCACTGAGGCAGGGCTGCCCTTTGCCAAGAGGGAAGCAGCCGACAGAGTCTCTGGGGCTTCAGACCGACTTTGGGCCGCAACGTCTGGGGAAGGTGGGGGTTCGTCTCCCTCGGGGGAAGAGGCAGAAGGTGAGGCCTCTCCAGATCCAGGTGGGCCAACAGGCGTCTTTTGTTGGGGTTGGGTGGGTTCCTCCCCATCTGGACCTTCACAGCCTCCAGGCACCCTGTAAGCCCCAGAGGGAGCAGCCTCCCACATTTCCCTAGGCGCCAAATAGGGAGGTTGAGGAAATGGGGGGGGAAGTTGATTGACGGCAGAGTATGGAGGATCCTCAGTGGGTGGGAGGTCGAAGGGGAGATGGAAACGGGGGCTGCGGTTCCTCTCCCAAGAGCAGTGGGGGTTGGGCAGTGCAGGGCAAGGAGGAGAAGGTTGGTGGTGTGTGTTTGTGTGTGTGTGTGTGTGTGTGTGTTGCTGGTCCATGGCGGTTGGGCTCATCACCTGCATTTTGGCAAAGGAAGCCCCGCCTGGGTGGCTCCTTCCCTCCTTCTCCTTCCTCTCCAAGAGGGAAACCTTCAGTTCGGGATTAGGGTGATCCAGATGCAGAGAATAATAATAATAAATAATAAATTTTATTTGTATACCGCTTCCTCTCCCCAAAGGGACTCGGAGCGGTGCACAGGGAATAAAAAACCAATATAAAATACATAGAAAAATAAATAGTTAAAATACGAATTAAACAATTGTCCCTGCGCTAAAATCCCCTAAATTAAATTACACTGAAAACCCAGTGTGTTTTCAATTTTTGACGGAAGGAGCGGAGGTCCGTGGTTGTTCTAATTTCGGGGGGAAGGTCGTTCCAGAGGGCTGGGCCTGCCACAGAGAAGGCCCTTCCTCTGGGCGTCGCCCGCTGGCATAGCCTAGTGGACAGCACCCGGAGAAGTCCCTCTCTGTGGGAGCGAATCAGCCGCAGGGATGTATGGGGCAGAATCCGATCCCGCAGAAGCAAAGACAGTGTGATCCACTCATTGCTCTTCTGAATCGACCTCAGTGTGGAGGGTTGGGTCTTCATCACAACTGCACAAAGGCTGACAGGGAACTTCTGGGACCAGCGATTGGCCCAGAGGCCCCCAGGTGACTTTCACGCAGAAGGTGGGATTCGAATCCGGAATCTCTCTGTTTCTAGGCTACTGAGCCATGGTGGTGCAGTGGTTAGAGTGGAGGACTGCAGGCGCCTTCTGCTGACTGCCTGCAGTTCAAATCCCACCAGGCTGAAGGTTGGCTCAGCCTTCCCTCCTTCCCAAGTGGGTGAAAGGAGGACCCAGATTGCTGTGGGCAAGAGGCTGACTCTGTCAACCGCTCAGAGAGGCTCTGGAGCCCTATATAAGTCTAAGGGCTATTGCTCTTCTTTGACCACTAGGCCTCCTCAGGCAGACTCAGCCCAGGGAGGGTGAGCAGCCCCTCCTCCCCCACGGAAGCTCCAGACAGGTGAGGGGGTCGAAGCTTCCCAGAAGGTCTGGCTCTGCCCAGTGAGGAAACCCTCCCCCCAGGATGGTGACCTGAGCAGCCTGCACACCCAGCGCAGAAGCCCCGGAGTGAAAGGGATCCTGGGCCTCAGTTCCTCTGGGGAGCCCCCAGCAGAGACGTCCCAGATTGCCCGCCTGTGGAAATGCCCCCCCCCAAAGACCCGAAGAGAAAGGAAGAGACCGGATCTCCCTCCTGAGGGAGCCGCCAAGAGGAGGCCAGGCAAGGGAGCTCAGCCCAGGGAGGGGCCTTTCCGCAGCCCCCACCAGAAGGGCCCCATCCCCTCGGGGGAAGACCAGGCACCGTTGCTCAGCTGACAGGCAGGTGGATGGGTGACGTCATGGCTTTCCTGGGCCATTTAGGCTCAAGAGGGACCACCACGCCTGGCAAAAGCCCCTCCCCCCTTGCTTCTCTTTGGAAGCCGGTGAAGAAAGGGAGGGGCTTCCTCCCCCCCCCCTTCTCTTTTCTCTACTTCCTCTATTTTATCGCTTTCACTTTCAGGCTCTCGACCTGAACCCCCCCCCCTGCCCGCCCCCCTCCCACTGCCTTGGCCCCCCAGAGCGCACGCGCGCGCGCGCACACACACACACACACACACACAGAGCCTCGGGGCTGGCCGAGAGCCTCTCTGGGAAGCCGGGAGCGCAGCGGGCGAGGAAGCAGCGGAGCCGACGGGCACCTGCATCACCTTCCTCCCAGCTTGGCTGCAGAGACGGAGGGCTCACCGGGCGCCTCTGCGCCTCTTCCTTCCTGGCACCGTCGGAGCTCAGAGGCTGCGACGTATTAGTGGGAAGAATCGGCTGCCTGAGGGGTCCTTAACACCCAATAAGGGGAGGGGTTGGGGAGAAGGATCTGGTACAAAAACCCTCTTTCCCAAGGGAGTGGCAGCTGTGGGAAAGGGATGCTGATGGGGGTCTCTAAGGGAGGGAGCCTTGAGGACCCCCCCCCGGGTTCTGATGAAGATTATCCTACAACTCTTGGAACATGGATCCTGCATGGATCCTGCAGCTTCCATCTTACCTCTTTTCCTTCTCTCTCTCTCTCTCCCCCTCCCTCTCTCACACACCCCTCTATACTTTCAGCCACTGTCAGTAAGAATAATTCCTCAGATTATTTTCCATACGCTGTCTGGCTCTTGGGAGTTTCTGAATGTTAAATTCCTCTGAATGACTTTCACAGAGTTCTCTTTAGCTGGATTCATTGGATGAATAGGGAAATCCAATACAATTCAACCATTTCCCATTTCAAAACATATACATAGATTATTCCTTGACTCCTGCATGATATCTATAAGTTAAAATAAAGTGTTCTTTCAAACAAAAGGAAGCTTTACAATTCTTTAAACTCATGATGTTTTTTCTCATGTTTTCACATTTGTTCTGGCTGTGAGATGCTCTTTTGTGTTCAGGTCTGGCCTCAGAAGGATAATGTAGCACTTGGGGATGAAGATGCAGCCCATCAGCCCAGTACTGGAGGCCAGGATGGAGAAGACCTGGACAGCCACCATGTATTTCCCTTTGGTGCTCAGGTAGGTGGGCACAAAAGTCACCCAGACGCTGCAGAAGACCAGCATGCTGAAGGTGATCAGCTTGGCTTCGTTGAAGGCCCCAGGCAGATTCCTGGCCAGGAAAGCCACCGTGAAGCAGATGGCAGCCAGGAAGCCCATGTAGCTGAGGGTGATATAGAACATGACAACGGCCCCTTCGTTGCATTGCAGGATGATCTCTCCAGGCTGGGAGTGGAGGTCAGAGTCAGGGAAGGGGGGAGAAACTCCCAGCCAGATGGAGCAGATGATCACTTGGACAGCAGAACAAGAGAGGATGATGGAGTTGGCCAAGCTCTTCCCCAACCATCTCTTTGCTCGGTTTCCTGGTTTTGTGGCCAGGAAAGCCAGCACCACCGTGATGGTTTTGGCCAAGAGAGAAGAAACGGCAACTGAGAAGATGATGCTGAAGACCGTCTGTCGGAGAAGGCAGGTGACTTTCCTTGGTTGACCAATGAAGAGAGAAGAAGACAAGAAGCAAAGCAGGAGGGAGACCAGGAGGATGTAGGAGAGGTCCCGGTTGTTGGCTTTGACAAGGGGAGTTTCTCGGTATTTAGTGACGATGATTAAAACAAGGTCTGTGATTAAAAACAATAGTAGGGCAGAAGAGATCAGGATCATGCCCAGAAATTCTTCATAAGACAGGAAGGTTATAATTTTGGGGATACATTGGACTCTGTCCTCATTTGGATATTTATCATCTGGACACTTGGTGCATTTTCCTGCATCTGAGAAACCAAAAAGCAATTTTGTTTAATATTCTGTCCTTTTGTCTTACAGAAAATACCTTCTTTGTATCGTCCTATGAAGTTGAGGGAAATCCTAAGGCAGCGATGGTGAATCTTTTTTGCCTTATGTGCCATTGGGGGAAAGGGAAGGGGGGTCGTGCATGGGCATGCCGCACCCATAATGTAACATGCCACACCCCATGAGAGGCGCTTCCCCCCGCCCATATTTCCATGGTTTTTTCGCCCTCGCCAGGCTCCAGAGGCTTTATAGGAGTCTTGGGAGGGGGAAAAAAGCCTCCCAGCCCCATCCCTGAGGCCCTCCGGAGGCCTAAGGACCCTACGAGCAAACTCAAAGTCACTTACGGATTGCTCCTGGGGTTTGTTTTTAGTCCTTCCCCTTCAGGGAAGTCTCCTGATGGTCCTTGAAGCCTCCGGAGGCCTTAGACTGACCCTCCGAGCAAACCGGAAGTCTATTCCTGAACTTCCTTTTTGCCCATAGGGCTGTTTTTTGCATTCCGGAGTCCTCAGGGAAACTCCTGAAGCCTCCGGAGGGCCTCTGGAGGGTGGGGGAGGCTCTTTTTGCCCTCCCCAGGCTCCTATAAACCCTCTGGAGCCTGGGGAGGGCGAAAAATGGCTTTAAAAAAGGCTGAACTCAGCTGGCAAGCATGCACGTGTGCACTGGCCAACTGACAGGACAATGCTTTGCGTGCCCTGACAAATGGCTCCATGTGCCACCTATGAGATGCATGCCATAGGTTCGCCATCCCAGTCCTAGGGTGTTAATTATTTCTGATGTAATGCAATTCGTAGGAAGCTGCATTATTAGAGGTTAGTAATGAATCAGATAATCTTTTTAGGCAAACAATCTGAGTCTTGCCACATGGCAGTTAATATACTGTGCTTGGAGGATACCTAAAGTATCTTGTAACATCTGGAAGCAACCTGGAATTAAGGAGAAACTTTCTAACAGTAAGAACAATTAACCAGTGGAACAGCTTGATTCTCAAGATTTTGGGATCTTCAACATTGGAGGTTTTTAAGAAGAGACTAGACAGTCCCTTGTCTGAAATGGTATAGGTTCTCCTGCTTGAGCAGGGTGTAGGACTAGATGACCTCCAAGGTACCTTTCAGCTCTATTCTGATTGATTGATCTACATGACTGGCAGACTATTTGTGTATTGAGTCACCCTGATAACTATCCACCTCACAACATTATGGACCAGTGACTCCTTCTCAGTGATCCTCAAGGGGAGGATCCAATATACAGTGAATTGCAAGGTCTTTCAGAAGGTGGACCTCACACAATTCATCCAGTTCCAAAGAACTCAGATGTTCCTAGAAAGGTGAACTTAGCAGCACAAGTCCAAACTAAGAAGCAGGAGAGAGATTTCCTCTGCTATTAGTAAAGCTTGCTCAGTCTGCCACCCCCTCCTCCCATCTCTTCCCAGCCCCTCCTTCAAAGTCTTTTTGATTTACTTCCTTTTAGATAAAAAATTCTGCAGGTTGAAAATAAATATAAAAACCCCGGTGAGCTTGATCTATCATTTAACTTCCACTTTCATGGAAATCTTCTGGGTGGATCCAGTTCCACAAAGCCTCCCATTTTCCTCAGGGTGACCCACCTTCCTGAGTGGAGAAGGTCCCCTCCGGACAAGGAACGCAGTCATAGCAGCAAACTGGCTCTCCTTCTCGAGCCCTCTTGACAAATCCAGGATGACAACTTTCCGCACATCTGGACTGAGGCAGGGACTGAGCAGAAGAACAAGGAAGGCCAAAGAAAAGATGTTAGGACTCTCCGTCCATGGAAAATGGAGGGAGAAATGGATGGAGACAAGGAGCCTCTGGTCTTCACTGAGGTAGATAGGAAACCTCTGACTCCTTCTAAACAGATGCAGGAGGTAGAACAACCTATGTTCCCTCTAAGGTGCATGGGTGTGCAGACACACACGTGTCTAGAAATCACCACGCAGCAGTTTCCAGCTGCATGCAGAGATTTCACATAGCTGGGGCTCCCAGCCTGGGAGGTCCTTTGGGTGGCCAATCCTAGCCGCTTGTGCCTGGCGCTGGGGCTGAGTTGAAGCCACCAAAGCCCCCACCAGCATGCCTGCCCATGGCAGTGGTGGTGGGCGCCTCTCCCTCTTTCCGAAGCACCTCAGCTGAGCTTCCCATTACCCCTGCCGCCTGCTCTGCCGGCCTCCACCATGGCCCCCACCATGCCTCGCTGTGCCATGGTTTGGCTGGGAATCTGCCAGGCGGAACTGCGCTGGCCTTGAGGTGCTTCTCTTGCCTCCTTAGCCCTGATTCACAGAAGGTGTCAGCCGGCTGGGCGTCCTTTTAGCCTGCTTGCTCATTGGCCTCCGCCAGAGGAGTTCTAAATCTGATCTTTGTAGTAACTCTTCATTAATGACATGGCCTCTGTGTATCTGGAGGATTCTCCTCAAGCAGCGTTCTTGGAAAACACGTCAGCTTTTATTCCTCTTGGTTGTAACCTTCCATGTTTCCTCAGCATACGTTGCAATTGGTATAACGATCCTCTTGAAAACTTTGTGGTAATCCTTACAGCTGCTGGAGACCAACTTGGGCACATGCACTGAAACAAGGTCTCTGCCACTCCAATTTGAGGGTTAATGTCATTCTCTGTAGCTCCCTTACTAGACCTAATGCTACCAAAGTAAGTCAACTGTTGGACTCCTTCTATGGCCTGACCACTGACTGTTATAAGCCTTTTATCCTGAGCACTTCTGACTTCATGGCTTTTCAGAATTTATGCATAAACCAATCATTGTCTAAGCTGAGGGTCATTTCTTGCAAGTTTCTTTGTTTCACCCAGCAGTGCGATGCCATTGGCTAAATCTAAACCTCTCGGGCTATTCTCCATGGGATGCCAAAGGTAGGGTCATCTATTTTGGTTGCTAAGCAGGAGCGTTGTTAAGTGACACTGATATTATATAACACTTTTAATTAAGCAGGTACCTTGAATAAACATAACTTTGAATTTCTAATAATACTGATTTCTTTGTTGTCTTAGGTGACATCTGGGGAAAAAATTCAGGCACTCAGGCATGGAAATGTCCCACTCAGACAGTATACTTTTCCGCCCACACTGAAAAAAAATTAGAGGGAACATTGATAACCTGGCAGATTCTTCATTTACTTCCTCCCTTTTGCTTTTGGAAATTAACATTACGATAAAGGACTTTTCTACTTAATAGTCTAGAGCAGTACTGGCGAAACTTTCTGGTACCTAGTGCCAAAACAGGAGCATGCACAAAGATTTTTGGCCCCACGTTCCAATATGGGTGCGGGCGTGTGTACACACTGAAAAGTAGATGATCATCTGGTTTTTGACATGCGCATGAGCACCAGCCTTGTGGTCTACCAGTTTCTGGCATGCATGTGCGCATAAAGACCAGCTGTCTGGTGCCCATGCATCGGCCCCAGATATCCGGGGTCCTCGTGCTTCCTTGCCCGCCCACCTGATCCTCGTCCAGGTGCAGGAACGTCCTCAGTGAGGATCCGGTTCGGCAGCCCTGGACAGGAAGAGAAAGTTGGGTGGGAAATGCCCCCTCCCTCCATTGGAAAACCAGAATACTACCTCCAAGCCATTTGGCTGCCTTCCCCTCAAAGCCCTGCAATGGCTCAGATTGGAGAGAGATACACGCGTGTTGTGGAGCGGTTGCCCAGCGGTGGGGAGGGGGGAAATGCCAGGGGGGTTTAAGGCAGAGCAAGGGCATTGGGGAGGGGGCAAAGTCGGGCAGGGGGCGTTAAGCCAGAGCATCTGAAGTGTCCCCAGCCTTTGAGGGAATCTGGAGGAAGTAGGATCTGCGTTTATCCTGGCAGCTGACTTGGAGGGCAAGAGGACCAGGAGATGGTGTGTCTCCCCCACATGTCCCATCTGAGAGACGCTGGCAGGGGGGCAGTGATGGGCAACCGCTTGTCCCCAGCCCAGCAGCCCCGGAGCTTCCCCTCCCAACCGCTCCCATCCAAGGACCAATGAAACCAGGCTGTTTCCTGAAAGGCTGCAGGGAGCCTCGCTTGGCTTCACAGACCCTCCGAGACCCTCAAGTTCATTTATTACTGGCAATAAAAGCACCTTGTTTGTGTTTTCTCTCCCTCCCTCCCTCCCCCCCTTTCTCTCCCTCTCTCTCCCCCTTCCTCTCTTTCTCTCTCTCTCTCTGTGTTTCTCTCTCTTTTTCTCTTTCTCTCTCTCTCTCTTCCTACTGACAGCCACTCTCAGGGCTAAGAAGGGCTCTGCTAAGAAGCCACAGCCGAGATCTCCTCTCTGTGCCCTTGGGCACACATGGCCGCTGCTCTTTTTCTTGATGGTTTTTGCACGTGCATTCATGCCAGAAACCAAAACCCTAAGTGGCTCATGCGCATGTGTGCACTGGAAACAAAGGTCATTCTCCTGGTGTGCGCATGCGCACTGGGTGGCTCCTCTTCCACTTTCTGGCCCTCCAATGCACATGAAGACCAGCTGACTGCCACGCCCGAAACTGGAAGAGGAGCTGGTGATGGCTCCGTGTGCCAGGAGAGATGGTTCTGTGTGCCACTTCTGCCACACGTGCCATAGGTTCCCCATCACGGCTATAGGCTTTGCCCACCTGAAATGGGACCTCAGGCTTTGGCAAACAGAGAAAAGAGACCAAAATTTCTCTCACCTTATTGAGCAACTTTAGCTGTGAAAGAGTCTCTTGTTCGATAGAAAGTCTCTGTCTTAGAAAATACGCCAGAATCTCTTTCCTGGGATCCTCCTTGGGGAGAACCAAGAAGCCCAAAATGCCCAGATCTGCTGTTATCTCTCCATTTTGGTCCAAGTACATTTTTTTGTCAGAAATATTCCAATATTCATTCTTCTCCAGAAAGGGATGAAACTAGAATGGGAAAATCCATGAATTTGAAAAAGAGAAAACTTTGTATCTTATCCAACATTGAATCTCAATTCTACAATTGTCTCATCTCCAAATATGGTTCTATAGGATACAAATACTGCCATTATCTTCATAAGTGAATGAAAAAGTTTGAGAAAAATTTATCACAAAATCGAGAAAATATAATCAACACAGTTGGTCAATTATAGGGAACATTCTAGAGCAGATGACAAATGAAGTGAACAGAGAGAAAAAGTTGATCCATAAACTCTTTGAAAACAACAGGCTGATTCCCAGAAAGCCTGGGTTGATCAAGAAAAAATCTGTTTGGCTAATCTTCTCCCTTGTAATCCTGATGGAAAACTCCTCCAGATCAGAGCTGGGTTCCTACCTGTGTGGACCAGTTCGGCTCAACCGGTAGTAACTTGGAGGCCTGGGTCACTGGAACCTACAACGACCCAGGCTGGCCACACCCCTGAACCGGTTCTCTCGGCCATATTGTTCTTGCCTTCTGTACATGCGCAGAGCAACCGGCAGTAGAGGCAGCCGGAACCCACCCCTGGCTCGATCCCACTTAGGAGACCCAATTTACTCGTGAGCCCCATTGGCCTTTCTCCCTGCCTCTCCCGGCCAATGTTGCTCACGAGGAAACTGCAGCTAGGATCTCCCGCGTGTTGCACACCCGAAAACAGCATAAAGGCATGGGCGAAAGCTGGGAGGGGGAAGTAACACATGGGATGGGACCTGCCCAGGTTTACTGTCACAGCAGCTGCCCGAGTGAGCCACTCCCAACTTCCCCAGACCAGACCCGGAGCTCACGCCAGATTGAGGCCAAAGCCCCCACCAGCTCCCTTTGTCCACTCAGCCGGCAGGAGCCACAGCAGCTCCGGTCATGGCTGAGAGATTCCTTGGCCAGCTGGCAGTCGAAAAGTTTTCTCTCCTAAAAGCCTCCAGTGGTGGAGCTTAAGGATCCAACTGCTCTTTAACCAACTAACCAACTGGGGCTTAGTTTGGAAACAGAAGAAGAAAGAACCGATAAGTGGCTGCGCCCAGGCTGGAGGGGCTGTTGGAGCGGGCTGGGTGGATGGGGGGGTGAGTGGGAGGTCTCTGAGGAAATGCTGGACAAGAAGGCAGGTGGAGGACCTCGCTTTCCAGTCTCCGGTGAGTGGCTGCATCCAGCCGGGGGATCGGAGGGGGCAGCTGAGCAAGCGCTGGGCAAGCAGGCAGGAGGGAGACCTCGGAGGCTGATTGGAACCCACCTTAGCACCCAGTCAGCTCCGGTTGCCCACCATCGGTTGGCTTAATGGTAGGGCATGGGGAATGGTCTGGAATGGGGAGTTGGGGGAGGCCGCTGGGCAGGAGCGGTTTGGCTCAGTTTTTTCCCTGGATGGCAAAGCGGACGGACTCCAAAAGGATGAAGGGGATCTTGGGTGGAGCCGGTCGAGGGAGCAACCCCTGGCTTATTCAGTCGAACTGTGGTTGGTGGGCCTTCCTTGGAGTAGGTGGTGCGCCCAAATTGCCCCCCACTGCAAGCGTCTCTCAGCCCTTGCGTGCAGAGAAAAAACCTTCCCGTGAATGTTAATTAATTAACAATTTATCACACTCTTGGCGAGTTTTTCTTTACTGTGTAAGGTTTTTGGGGGGTTGCAAGTGGGGCAGGGGATGGGCCAGGCTGGAGCAACTCTGGGCCTTTGCACAGTATAGAAAACCTTGTTGTGAGTGTGAGAACGTCTTAATGGCCTCCACTGTGCAAGGGCCGGGAGTTGCTGCAGGCTCTGAGGCTGCAGGCACCCAGGGAGGGGGGAAGGCTGCACATCTCCCTTCCCCCTCCAGAAGCAACCTTGGTATTATTTTTTGGGGGGGGGAGTCACCAGAGCACCTTTATTTTGTTTCATGGACTCCTTCACAGGCAGCTTCTCTTTCTGGCCCCCAAGCAGAGAACGAGGCTGTTACTTGGCCCCCCTTCCCTCAGTCTCTGCATGGCCAACTTCACTCCACCCAGAGAGGGCTGCGGAGGGGGCCATAAGCCAGGCTGATCAGGGGGGCAATGCTGCTCCTAGGAGCCCCACTCGGCCAGCTCCCACCGGTGGTCAGCAGCTGAAGCGGTCTGGGTGCAGAGAGTGTTGCAAGGCCAGGAAACGCTGCCAGAGCCGGGAAAGGTCCAGGGAGAAGCTGTGAGGGCAGCCCAGCACCCAGTGCCCGGCTGCCTGGAATTGGTGTGGGAATGGGGTGGATACCTGCCCGACTGCCAGAATGGATGTGGAGGTGGACATTGCGCACAAGGACAGAAGCCCCCCCCCATTTAGCCACGCCCACTGAACCGGTAGTAAAAAAAATTGACACCCCCCCCTTGCTCCAGATGTTCCAGTTCTACTCGATTGTAATGGGAGATGAAGACATTTTGGAAAGCCTGAAAGAAGAAATCTCCCCCCAGCTCTTTTCTCAGCCTGAGAAGTCAGTGAGGATCCTTCCTGGGTTTCTCTCTCTCCCCTTATGCAGCTGCCGGATTCTGGCTCCAAGGCCTTTGGGAGCTGCTCCCTCCCTCCCTCCCCCTCCCCTCTGCAGAAACTCCCCTGGCTGCAGAATTGGGATCCCTCTGATCTTCTTCTCTTGTCCCCTGATCTTCTCCTGCTTCCCCCTTCTCCCCCCTGCACAGTCCCAGTGGCTGCTTGGAGGGGGTGGGATTTCTGGTTTTGCAGGGTTGAGAGAAAAAGGGGAAGGAGGAAGAGAACCTCCAAGGCTGCCATGGCCCTTGGCGTTTCTGTGATCTAATTCTCCCCCCCCCCAGACAGAGGAACCCCCCCACCCAAATACTGCAGGGCAGAGGAGGCTGGGCCCATAACTGGGCAGCGTGTGGGGGGAGAGGCTGCAGGAGCTCAGCTGTGAACGGAGGGAGAGAGAAAAGTGGGGATTCTCTCTGCTGCAGCCCTTGAATGTTTGAATGGCAGAGAGAAGCCGAGCTTTCCCCCCTCCATTCACAGCAGAGCTCCTGCTCCTTTATGCCCCCCAGCCCCCTCTTCTTGGGGGGTGGAAGGGCCTGGAAGGGAGAGGCAGGCGGCTGCAGCTCCCTTCCCATCAGGCTCCCCGTCCCTTCCCTTTGCTGCAGAAGGAGGGAGGAAAGTCCAGCCAAGGGATTTCAACCGTCCCTCCTGGCTTTCCTGAGCTGCCCCAATTCCCCCCCTGGCCAGAGGCGCCTCCAGCTAAACACCCCTCAGCAGACCCTCCACGCAATGCGCTCTGCCAGATTGGGGGGGGGGGGCATTGGGACAGCAGTGCAGGGCTCAGAGCGAAGCTTCCCCCAAAGAAGTTCTGGGGAGCCCAAACCCCCCAACCCCTCCCCCTCCCCCACTGCCCCTTCCAGAGCACAGAAAACCTCCAGGCAAAGCAGCTCCATCTCTCTCTCAGGAGTGGGGGGGGAGAATGGATAGGAAGTAAGGCAACCTGGGGGGGGGAGAGGAAGGGAGAGCCAGAGGAAATGGGGAGGGGGTCTCTATCGCTTCCTCCCCCCAGGCGGCCCACAAGGTTTAACAGCTTCTGATTCCTCTCTCTCTCTCTCTCATTCTCTCTCTTTCTCTCTCTCATTCTCTCTCATTCTTTCTCTCTCTCTCTCTCTCTTTCCTCCCATTCCAACGTGCAGTGCAAGGAAGCTGCCCACCCTTCCAACTCCCCATTAATCCCCCTCCTGTGGCTGCTCCAGAGAGAGAAGCTTGCGTGGAAGAGGCGAGAGGAAGACTGCTGCCTGCATAGTTAATCTAGTTAGTCAGCCGAACTTTCCTGGGAGGCGAGCGATGCTGCCGGGCGCTTGGAAAGGACTTTGGCGATTGGCCCACCACTAAAAGCAAACAACGAATCGAGGAGCAGAGCGGGTTGGAGGAGTGTGTGTGTGTGTGTGTGTGTGTGTGTGTGTGTGTGTAAAATGGTCGGTTTCATCCAAGGAGTTTTTGTTTCAGGTGGGTCTCCTGGGTTTGGAAGGAGGAAAGGAAGGGATACAAAGAGAGAGAAAAGAACTAAACTCATATTAACTAATGACCAAAAACTATAACAAAGTCTTATAAGCTGATGCTACTCTGGAAGGTGGAGGAAGAAGACGTGATGAGGGAACCTCTGACTTCCTGGGCTAAAAACTTTGGGTATGAAATTGATACGACTAAGTGGAGAGGAATTTGGAATAAAAATATCAAAGCCACATTGGCTTCGTCCTACAAAGAGAACCAATATAAAATGTTATATCGGTGGCATTTGCCGCCAGCCAGACTTGCTAGGATCTTTTCCAATTTATCATCGGCCTGCTGGAAGTGGGGGGCCAAGCGGGGGACCTACGACCATATGTGGTGGACCTGCCCAAAGGTGAAGGTATACTGGGATAGAGTAAGGAGATGGGTGCAGGAGATAACAGGGATTCAAGTGGATAGGAGGCCAGAGCTCTTCCTCCTGGGAATCCTGCCAGGCCCAATGAGTAAAAGAACCAAGTACCTGATCACATATGTGCTAACCGTGGCAAGGATGCTCCTTGCGCAAAGGTGGAAAGACCCCGACATTCCGTCAGGAGAAAGCCTAATACACAAGATAACCGATTGTGCCAAATTAGATATGTTATCTCAATTACTAAAAAATGAACACAAAGAGGAGGGGGGAAAATTGGGAGCTGTGGTATCAATGGTTAGAAAAAGGGAAAAAGAATGGTGAGGAACTGAAGTGAAGAAAAAGATCCTATCTAGAAGGTGGAAAAAGTTAATTTATTCAATCTCGCACTGTACTACTGACAGAAAGGAAAGAAACCGCAATGAAACGAGAATGGTGATATGAGGATGGTAATATGTCCAAATATAGTCGATTTAAAATACTAGAATTTGCATAAATTACGGGTGTCAGTGAAAGGAATGCATGGGGGAAGAAAAAAATTATTTATTTATTTACTCGCTTTGTAACCAATTGATACACAGTACGTAAGGAAAGAGGGTTTTTTTGTTTGTTTGTTTTTATTTTTTGTGTTGTGTTTGTTCTGAAAACTAGAAATCTATATAAATAAAAATGTAAAATAGTTTGTACGAATCCACTAATCTCAAAAAGTACCAGACCGATTTAAACCAAACTTTCACACAATGTAGCGAAGCACTTCGGATAATAGAATAGCTAATCATTTTGTGCCTAGCACACGTGTGTTGTGTACAAATTACACACAAAAAATGTACTCACTGAAATGTGATTTAACATCCCTGTAGCCACGCCCATCAAACTGCTTTTCAACTGTGAGTGTTGGAAAAGGCCTCATACGGCGGCCTCTTGGGGCCAAAAAGGCACAGAGGATAGCAAACTCCCAGGTGGCCCATAGACGGGGGGGGGGGGAGAAATTCTGCTCAGGACTGTTCTCTGAGGTAAAAAAAAACGGAGGCAGGCAGCTGCTTTAAACTGTTTAATACGGACTGAACCAAACTGTAACAAAGAATCACCCATCTGACAGCAAATACAGTTTAATAAAAGAGGGACTAGGGAAGACATGATAGCAGCCTTCCAATATCTCAGAGGGTGCCCCAAAGAAGAGGGAGTCAAGCTATTCACCAAGGCACCTGAGGGCAGAACAAGAAGCAATGGGTGGAAACTAATCAAGGAGAGAAGCAACCTAGAACTGAGGGCAAATTTCATGGCAGTGAGAACTATTAACCAGTGGAACATCTTGCCACCAGAAGTTATGGATGCCCCAACACTGGATGTGTTTTTAAGAAGAGACTGGAAAACCATTTGTCTGAAACGGCATAGGGTCTCCTGCTTGAGCAGCGGGGTTGGACTAGATGACCTCCAAGGTCCCTTCCAACTCTGCTATTGTATTATTGTATTACAGTAGGTAGGTAGATAGGGGAATAGAGAGAGAGGGAGAAATACAGTTTAATAAAAGAGGGACTAGGGAAGACATGATAGCAGCCTTCCAATATCTCAGGGGTTGCCACAAAGAAGAGGGAATCAAGCTATTCACCAAGGCACCTGAGGGCAGAACAAGAAGCAATGGGTGGAAACTAATCAAGGAGAGAAGCAACCTAGAACTGAGGGCAGATTTCCTGGCAGTGAGAACTATTAACCAGTGGAACATCTTGCCACCAGAAGTTATGGATGCCCCAACACTGAACAGAGAAGAGACTGAAAAACCATTTGTCTGAAACGGCATAGGGTCTTCTGCTTGAGCAGCGGGGTTGGACTAGATGACCTCCAAGGTCCCTTCCAACTCTGCTATTGTATTATTGTATTACAGTAGGTAGGTAGATAGGGGAATAGAGAGAGAGGGAGAAATACAGTTTAATAAAAGAGGGACTAGGGGAGACATGATAGCAGCCTTCCAATATCTCAGGGGTTGCCACAAAGAAGAGGGAGTCAAGCTATTCTCCAAGGCACCTGAGGGCAGGACAAGAAGCAATGGGTGGAAACTAATCAAGGAGAGAAGCAACTTAGAACTGAGGAGAAATTTCCTGACAGTTAGAACAATTAATCAGTGAAACAGCTTGCCTCCAGAAGTTGTGAATGCCCCAACACTGGAAGTCTTCAAGAAGATGTTGGATAGCCATTAGTCTGAAATGGTATAGGGCAGTGATGGCTAACCTTTTTTTGGCTCACGTGCCAATAGCAGGGGGAGTGCAGGGGCGATGTGCACAGGTGTGTCACATCCATAATGCTATGTGCATGACCACCTGCATTTGGCATGCTTTTTACGTCATCCCCAGGCTCCAGAGGGTTTATAGGAGCCTGGGGAGGGTGAAAACAGCCTTCCCCCACCTCCAGAGGACAAAAAATGGCCTCAAAAGAAGGCCTAAATCAGCTGGCCAGGGCACACATACAAACTGAAGCTGACAGGGCAATGCCTCGAGTGGCCTAAGAAATGGTTCCATGTGCCACCTGTGGCACCCGTGCCATAGGTTCGCCATCATGGGTATAGGGCTTCCTGCCTAGCAGGGAGTTGGACTAGATGACCCCCAAGGGATAGATAGAGAGGCAGAAATAAGGTAGGTATGTAGGTAGGTATGTAGGTAGGTAGGTGGATAGATGGATAGATGGATAGATGGATAGATGGATAGATAGATACAAAGAAAGAAAGAAAGAAAGAAAGAAAGAAAGAAAGAAAGAAAGAAAGACAATAGGTAGGTAGGTAGGTAGTAGGTAGGTAGAGGAAGAAAGGAAGAAATATAGTAGGTAGGTAGGTAGGTAGGTACATAGGTAGGGGGATGGATAGATAGATAGGGAGAAATACAGTAGATAGGTAGGTAGAGGGATAGACAGAGAGGGAGAAATACAGTAGGTAGGCAGGTAGGTGGATAGGGGGATAGATAGAGAGGGAGAAATACAGTAGGTAGGTAGGTGGAGGGAGAAAGCAAGAAATACAATAGGTAGGTAAGTAGAGGGATAGACAGAGGGAGAAATACGGTAGGTAGGTAGGTGTATAGATAGCGAGAAATACGGTAGGTAGGTAGGTAGAGGGATAAAGGGGGGGAAATATAGTAGGTAGGTAGGTAGATAGAGGGAAAAAGAAAGAAATACAGTAGGTAGGTAGGTAGAGGTATAGAGAGGGAGAAATACAGTAGGTAGGTAGGTAGAGGGATAGAGAGGGGAAATACAGTAGGTAGGTAGGTAGATAGAGGGAAAAAGAGAAATACAGTAGGTAGGTAGGTAGAGGGATAGACAGAGAGGGAGAAATACAGTAGGTAGGCAGGTATGTAGATAGGGGGATAGATAGGGAGGGAGAAATATAGTAGGTAGGTATGTAGGTAGGTAGGTAGAGGGATAGAGAGAGAGAAATACAGTAGGTAGGTAGGTTGGGGCTTATATGGTGGTTGGGTATATGTGTGCAGGTGTAGATCTACACACAGATTGGTTGGCCATTTAACCAGACTGGGCCACAGCAACGCGTGGCCGGGTATAGCTAGTAAAAAATAATTTTAAAAAGAGAGAAAGGAAGAAAGAAAGAGAGAAAGGGAGAGAGAGAGAAGGGAGAGACAAGAAAGGAAAGAAAAAAGAAAGAAAAAGGGAAGAAAGAAAAAGGGAAAAAGAAAGAGGGAGGGAGGAGAAAGTGAATGAGATATAGCTGGATGGATAGATAGATACACGGAGGGAGGGATGAAGGGAGAGAGAGAGAAAATGAGAGGAAGGAAGGACACAAACTCTGGCTTCAGAAGACTCTTTGAAACAGCACAGTTGGCTGGAAGGGACCCCAGAGGTCATGTAGTCCAACCCCCTAAAACCTTATATCCTCTGGAATATTTTGGTGAAATTTCCAGAAGAAGGAAGGGGTTTACTAGGACAAGGCTGCCATGCAGAGGAAGGCAGAGATAGTCCTTGACTTATGACTAGAATTGAGCCCAATATTTTGGTTGCTAAGCAAGAACGTTGTTAATTGAGTTTTTCCATATTTTACTCAATCCATGACATCTCCTGGCTCTGACAGTCATGTGCAGGAGAGGGAAGAGCATCTGAAGGCCTCTGTAATGTTCTCATGGGCAGAAGTTACAGTTAAATGTGTGGCAGAAAGTGGACTCTGGGTGTGTTTTTCCAAATGCAGGAAGTGAGGTTGAATGTGTAGAGATTTAGAAGAGTTGTCTGTGTGTGTGTGTGTGTGTGTGTGTGTATCATTTTGTGTGTCTATGCACACACAATACTATGTAATATGTATGCACACATATGGCATTTATACATGGGATTAAATTGCATATTTTGAATGGTCAGTAGCAGTAAATAAATAGACTGGGAAATTGTATCTTGTTGAGGCAAGGAGACACCAGGCAAGGTTCCCTTTGATGTGAGTGATTTAAAAAAAAAAAAAATTTATACCCCGCCCTTCTCCTTGTTAGGACCCAGGACGGCGCACAGGCACTATCTAAAACCACAAAATACAATAAATATCAATTAAAATATATTAAATTAATAAACCCTGCTAAAACCCATGTTAAAACCATTACCAAATTATAAATTATTATTATTATTATTTTTTAAAGTCAGAAAAGGGGGGCTATCCTAGGCCGGCTTGTTTGAATAAATACGTCTTAAGACGTTGGCGGAAGAGGCGGAGGTCCGAGATAGTGTGAAGGTCGGGGGGTAGGTCGTTCCAGAGGGCCGGGCCCGCCACAGAGAAGGCCCTTCTCCTGGGTGTCGCCAACCAGCATTGCCCCGCCAACGGCACCCGAAGAAGACCCTCTCTGTGGGAGCGGATCAGATGAAGGGATGTATGGGGCAGGAGGCGGTCTCGTATATAGCTAGGCCCCGAGCCATGGAGCAATTTAAAGATGGTCGTCAGCACCTTGAAGCGCACTCAAAAGACCACAGGCAGCCAGTGCCACTCGCGCAGGAGAGATGTTACGTGGGTTTGCCTTGAGGAACCCATAATCACCCGCGCGGCCACATTCTGTACTAACTGTAGCTTTCGAGTGCACCTCAAGGGGAGCCTCATGTAGAGAGCGTTACAGTAATCCAGCCGGGATGTCACAAGCGCTTGAGTGACTGTGCGAAGGGCTCCCCGGTCCAGTAAGGGGTGCAACTGGCGTATCAGGCGTACCTGATAGAACGCCCCCCTGGCCACGGCCGCCACATGGTCCTCCATGGACAGCCGGGAATCCAGGAGGACGCCCAAGTTGCACGCCCTCTCCACGGGGGCCAGTTGTTCGCCCCCGATGGCCAGTGTTGGACTTATCTGCCTGAACCGGGGTGCCGGAAACCACAGCCACTCGGTCTTGGACGGGTTGAGTTTGAGTTTGTTACTACCCATCCAGATCCGTACGGCCTCCAGACACCGGGACAGCACCTCGACGGCATCGCTGGGGTGGTTTGGGGTGGATATGTACAACTGAGTGTCATCAGCGTACAGATGGTATTCCACACCAAAACCACGGATGATCTCACCCAGCGGCTTCATGTAGGTGTTAAACAGGAGTGGCGAGAGGACCGACCCCTGAGGAACCCCACATGTGAGGGGCCTCGGGGATGACCTCTGCCCTCCTGCCAACACCCATTGCGACCGACCAGAGAGGTAGGATGAGAACCACCGTAGAACGGTGCCTCTCAGCCCCAACCCCCCCCAATCGGTGCAATAAGATACCATGGTCGATGGTATCAAAAGCCGCTGAGAGGTCTAATAGGACAAGGATAGAGGAACAACCTCTATCCCGTGCCCTCCAGAGATCATCCACCAACGCGACCAATGCCGTCTCGGTGCTGTGACCGGGCCAGAAGCTGGACTGGCGCGGGTCTAGATAATCAACTTCCTCCAGATGTCGGGGAAACTATTGAGCCACCACACTCTCAACAACCTTCACTAAAAAGTGAAGGTTGGAGACGGGACGATAGTTCTCTAATAAAGCTGGGTCCAGGGATGGCTTTTTGAGGAGGGGCCTCACCACCGCCTCTTTCAAGATGGTAGGCAAGAACCCCTCACTCAGAGATGAATTCACAATGCCATGGAGCCAGCCTCGTGTCACCTCCCAGGATGCCAGTACAAGCCAGGAGGGGCACGGGTCCAATAAACATGTGGTGGCTCTAAGGTTCCTCCGCAACCTGTCCATATCCTCGGTAGTAACAAAGTCGAACTCCTCCCAAGGTGTTATCTCAAGACCAGCACCGGACACCTCGACCGGACCACTAGTGGAGGGCAACTCGTTCCGAATCTGAGTGATTTTGTCCAGCAGAAATACTCCAAATTCCTCTGCTCGACCCTGCAGAGGGGCTTCCCGCGGCCTCAAATGAAGGAGGGAGCGGGTCACCCCAAACAGGGCGGCAGGGCGGTTTTCCGCGGACGCAATAAGGGTGGCACAATACTCATGTTTGGCCACTCTTAGCCCACTAGGTAAGTCCTAATGTGGTCTCTCACTAGTGTTCGGTCAGCTTCAGATCGAGAAGATCTCTACCTACTCTCTAGGTGTCTCTTGCGGCGTTTTATCTCCTGAAGCTCCTCGGTAAACCAAGGAGCCTGGGTGACTCGACGCCGCATGAGAGGCCGCAAGGGCGCGACTCGGTCCAAGGCCCCCGTGGCCGCACTATACCATGCGGCCACTAGATCCTCAGTCGAGCCGCGGGGGAGGGACACAGGTACTGGCCCAAGCTCCCTCTGGAACCTTTCCGGGTCCATCAGGCGCCTGGGGCGGAACCAACTCGGTGTCTCCGGTTCCGCCTCCCCGCGGTGGGGTGTGACGGTTGGAAAGTCTATCCGAAGGAGAGAGTGATCTGTCCATGACAAGGGTAAGATGACTAAATCCCCTGTTCCGAGATCACTAATCCATTGTCCAGAGACAAAAATCAGATCCAGCATGTGTCCTCCCTCGTGAGTGGGGCCCTGAACTACTTGGGTCAGGTCCATGGCTGTCATGGAAGCCATGAACTCCCGAGCTGCCTCGGATGTTTCGCCCGCCGATGGCAGGTTAAAGTCCCCCATGACTATAAGTCTGGGGGTCTCCACCACCATCGCGGCGATCACCTCGAGTAGCTTGGGCAGGGCTGCTGTTACATAGCGGGGAGCCAGGCATACAACCAGCAGGCCCAACTGCCTTCCTAGGCTCCACTTCACGAAGAGGGACTCACAGCCGGTCGTCTGAGGCACAGTCGTCTCCTTTGGCTCCAGACTTTCCTTAACAATAACTGCCACCCCCCCACCTCTGCCTAGGGCCCTAGGCTGATGAAATACATGGTAGCCTGGTGGGCACATTTCCACGAGGGGTAAGCCCCCCTCGGGGCCCAACCAGGTCTCCGTAATTCCCACCAGGTCCGGGTCGCCCTCTGACACAAGGTCATTTATGAGGGTGGCTTTGTTCACCATGGACCTGGCGTTGCAGAACATCACACTAGGGCCCCGGCTCTATAATCCCTGACCGCCTAGCCCACGAGTTGAGCACAGGGGGTTGGGGCAAGCGATCGCTCGTAGCCAGCGACCATGAGCCCCCAACCCATGATGGACATCCTGTCTCCCACTGCCCCTGCCCCTCCCTAAGACCAACCGAATGGGACGGCCCTCAACAGAGACGACCCCTGATCCCCCCTCCCTAGTGGACTCCTCCTTTATCCTACTTCCGCCAGCCGGCCCTATATCTTGACCCCCCTCTGACTGAATAAACCCTCCCCCCACCCAGGAACCCCTTAAAAGCCGAATTAAAAATTTGCATAAAAACCCACTTAGTTTGCGCCTCGCCCACCTCTCTGGATCTATCAATCCATCCTCAAGGTGGGCCCGTCTTAGACCGGGGGGGCCAGGCCTGCGAGAGTGGAAGCTCCCGCAGGCGGAGAAGGTCTAACCTAGAGTACAACGGCATGTCATACTGGCCACGCCCACCTAGAGTACAACGGTGATGTCATGCTGGCCACGCCCACCCAATCACATGACCACCAAGCCACGCCCACAGAACCGGTAGTAAATTTTTTGAATCCCCCCACTGGATCCAGCCCTCTTCCAATCACTGACTCCTGTTACACACAAGTGTAAGATCTGCTCACTATTATTCCAGAGTGTCAGAGGTGGAAAAATGAATCCGGTTACAAGAGAGGAGATTTTAGCCGAATGAGAGAGAAAAACAGGATAAAAGGCTGAGCTGTTTTAGAGCTGAGCCAGGAAAGCAGAGAAGTTCAGTCTCCTCTTCATGGATTGTCTGAATGCAAAGACTGAGCAGCCATCAGTCAGAGAAGCTTCAACTGGGATTCCTGCAGAGAGGAGGGGTTGGGCTAGATGGTCTCAGGGTCTCCTCCAAATTTACAAAGGTTGTCATGCCACAACATGGAACCCTTGTGCTGTTGATGTTCCAGCCCCACTTAGTGGCCGGGGGCAGATAAGCCTAACTCTATCGTCTGAAGCCAGACTCAGTTTTCTGTAGGCCTTTGGAGAAGACGGAAGCAGCTGTTGTGACCGAGACCCCTGGTCATCCGGAGACGGCCTCCGTCCCTCACACGGAGCATCACTGGAGAGGTTCCAGCTGCTCCTTTGCTGGCTGTTAGTGAATGCTGCCTATCTCGTCTTTCTATTTGATTTCCACACTTTGTATCTCCTCAGTTTCACCTGCCCTCTTCTCCCAATAAAGCATCCAGATCCACGCCAGGCTCCCCTTCATTGGAGGAGAATAGGGGGGCTTAGCTGCCTGTCCAGCTGCACACAGACCCACCTGCAATGGGGACGGAAGAAAGGTGGAATTCCACCAGGCTCATCACAAACCCACAAATAAGGGGATTTATTTAAAAAAGAATACAGCATTTTCAAATTAGCAGTGCATAATATAAAAATGCAATGGAATCTACTCTTTGGAACCATTAATTCCCTGAGTAATTAAATTGGCCAGATCTTTGGAGAAGGTTCCCCTCCTTCTCCTCTGGATTCCTCCTCCAAAGGATCTAAGATTAATGGATCCATATTGGGACCCCCATACCAGTGGTGGGTTTCTGCAGACTCGCACCTACTCACAAGAGTCGGATGGTGAAATTTAGAGAACCGGTGAGAGGGGGTTCCATCGATAGACCCAGAAGTAAGCCTGGCATGCCACTGCCAGTAACCCAATGGGAAGGAAAGGAAAGGAAGGCAGAAAGTAAAAAAGGAAAGAAAAGAAAGAGAGGAAAGAAAGAAAAGAAAGGAAAGAAAGGAAAGAAAGGAAAGAAAGGAAAGAAAGAAGGAAAGAAAGAAAGAAGGAAAGAGAAAGAAAGAATTTATCATCACAATTGAGCCCAAAATTTTGGTTGTTAAGCAAGAGCGTTGTTAAATGAGTTTCACCACATTTTTCAAGTTGGCCACTCCCACCCTGTCACATGACTGCCAAACCACACCCACAAAATAGGCCACACCTAGACAGTAGGTTCTAAAAAAATTTGAAACCCACCACTGCCCCATACCTGCCATGGCTGCAGCCTTGGAGACCCCAACCTCTTTTCTCCCTCCTTCCTTCCCCTTCTCGATCTGGAGGAATAGGCGGCATTCATCGCATGGGCCAAAGTCTTTATGAAACTGTAAGGTTGGTAGTGATTTGTGATCCGGATCCTGTTCCTTTTCTCCTGGGTCTCCATTGGGGCTTTCTGGGTGCATCTTCTGCGGCCTTTGACAGAAAAGACGTTCTTTGAAAGAGAACAGTGGAAATAAAGATCTTGAAACTTCTCTTCCCCAAAGAAATAAGGTTCAAAGGCAGAATCTTTTGGCCTTTCTTTTCCCAGATAACCAAACTTCCAAATACTATGGATGTATGTGAGAAGTCTGCGCTTGTTCATTTTATACCCTGCAGAATTTGTGAGGATCCAGACTTTCCCTTCAATGGGTCCTGGGAGACGCATAAATGTTAAATGGAAAGGAAGAATTCTCTCCCAAATGGAATCAAATTCCATGAAGTGAACAAAGACGTTGACTTGTCTCCACTTAGAGAGGGAATCCCTGAGGGCTTCTGCATGTCCAGTCTTTGAGAATTTTGATACAACCACACAAATTCCACTCCTGACAAGCACAGGAGGGAAAATCCTCATGAAATCCTCTCCCTTCTCTGAGTCTGAAGCAAAGAGGCCAATCAGGGTCCATCTGAAATGGAGGAGCAGCTGGACAATTGCTGGGTACTGGAATCCTTCTTTGTGGAGCATCTGGTGGAAAAAGGGGAATCGACTTTTATCCCTCAGAGCCTCTGAAGCTGTGAAATAATTGATCTGAAAAAGGAATTGAAAGGATTAGAGCCCTGATGGGGAAACTGAGGCATGCAGAGTCCTCTCTCCCGGCACACAGGCCGTCCCAGCCCAGCTCCACTAGCATCCACATGCAGGTTCACCTCCTGCCGGCCAGCTGGTTTTTGGGCCTCTGCCGAGGGCCAGGATTGGGGGACCTGTGAGTATGCTGTGTGTGGGATGGGGATGGGGGTGGCGCTTGCATTGCACAGGAAACTCTGGAGGGCTGGAAGTGAATGTGAATCGCCTGGACCCCCCCAGGGCTTCCTCCCTCAGTTGGAGGCTTCCTTCGGCCTTCAAACAGTTGCAAGGGCTTTATTTTTTATTTCTGCTTCCAGGTTGGTGCAGGAGGCTTTCCAGGGCCAAAATGGGTACAAAAAGTCCAGGTTTTCCTGTTTTGGACCAGGCCATTCACACTCACTTCCAGCCCACCAGAGTTCACTGCTTCAGGGCAGAAATGAGAGCCTGTCCTGTGGAACCCACTGCCACTTGGGAGAGAAGGATGTAGTTTGCTGCACAATGCAAGCAACCCCCACTGCATACTCATGCGTGCCCCGCCCTGGCCCTCGTCATAGACCCGAAATCTAGCTGGCTGGCAGTTGAACATGAAGAAGAGGAGGTGGAGAATGAAGAGGCTTTGCAGGAGCCAGCAGGGAGTAGGTCAGGGGGGGGGGCTGGCTGGGGAGAGGAAAAATAGGAGGTCCTGCTTGAATGGGGAGGAATCTACACACACACCCAGCCTCTCTGCTCAGGTGTCGCCCACACCATTGGCAGCAGTTCGGTGCCCTCACACACACAAAGACACACACACACACACACACACACACAATGGATTGCTCTCTTCCCCTCCCTGTCTCTCCCTTGCCCCATTTACTTGGAAGCTGCTCCATGAGACAAGAAGCCGAGAAACAAGAGGGGAGAGAGAGGTTTGCAAAGTCAGTGAGTCCTTGTTGCAGGAAGGGAGGGAGAAGCAGGAGGGACCTGAGTGGGTTGGGGAGGCCTTGAGGGTCTCTTCTATCACTAGGACCCCCATGGCCTTCCCCACCCTCAGATTCCTCAGGGGCACATTGGTATCCTTCAATTGGGAGCTCTTAGGAAAGGATCCCCTCCTTGTGGGTTGCAAACAGCTCTTTCCAGTGGGGGAAACAGGACAAAGCAAGTGGGGGGAAAGAGTTTCCTTTGCTCTATTTCCAATCTGAAGGAGACCCCGTCCCACGTGGGACCACAAGGCTGCCCCTCCCAAATAATTCCACCACCACCACCTCCATGGCTCCCACCTACCGGCTGATCCCAGGCCTTTCCTTCACAAGCCCCACGGACTGGAACTGCAAAGTAAGACAAAAGTTTTTGGGGAGCACAGAGGCCCCAGGACGCTTCTCAGTTCGGGCTAAGTGGCATGCAGACCCATGTCGTCTGGCATGCATAGCCTTGCCTGTTTCTCTTCTGGGTTTCTGGTGCGCATGTGCATGTAACAATCAGCTGGCCTTTGCACGCACTGCAGTGGCAGAAGTGGAAGAGCTGCTCTTCTTGTTTCTGTGAGCGCATACGTTCCAGCAGCTGATTGTCGCATGCATGCATGACAGAAACCAGAAGAGGAGCTGCCTGGTGTGCATATAAACACTGACATGCACACTGGGCAACTCCTCTTCCAGATCGCATCCCTGACAAGAGGGCTGAAAAGGTTCTCCATCCATGCCCTCTTCCAAGGGTGGTTTAACCAAGGCATTATAAAGCGGTACCAATACTTCCCGTGATTTGGATTCTCTCCTTCTGTTGATGCAGCCTAGGATTGCAATGGCTTTTTTTGGCTGCTGCCACACATTCCTGGCTCACAGTTGAGAGATTGTCCCCTAAGATTCCCAGATCCCTCTCACAGTTCCTGCTATTGAGCCAGGCTTCACCTGATCTGTACCTGAACATTTGGTTCTTCTAGCCTCAGTGTAAGAAAATGGAGAAAAACCCACACAAACCTGTGGGACTTTGTAGATGCCTCCTAATGTTGATGTCTGGATGGAGATGTCCCTAAGAGCTGCATCAAGAAGAGCCAGAAGGTTCTCCTTCCTTCCACAGCCGTAGTTGGGGACATTGGCTTCTCCAGTGGAGAGGATGTCCAGCAAGGCATCTGAAGTGTGGAAAGTGCTCCAATGGTTGTCATGGATGTTGTAGCCCAGTGTGAGATTGTGCAGGAGCCGGGAATTCTTGTTGACCGTTTGGATGTTAAAAAAGAATAGTAAGCCATAAAGGAACATATTGGAATTCCTATTGTAAAAAAAATGTTATAATCAACAGCAACAAGGAATTCTTTTGTTATATATAATACATATAATCCTCCAGAAGCCTCCTGAACCTTAAGCCAACATTGATCCAAAAGCAATGATCAGTTACACAAATATGGAAATTGGCTGAGATACAGCAAGAACAAGTGGTTCAACCACCACTTCAAATAAAATTCATGATTCGAGTGAGAAATGAAGGGTTGAACTGAGAGAGGAAAATAATCTCACAAAAGAGCTAAAAGACAAAGAGGAATCCGAGTACTACTTAGTTTGGGACTGAGGCTACAATGGGCTAGAGGAAGGAGGGAAAAAAGGAAAGCAATAAAGGGAAGAAAAAAGACCAAGGAACCATGAAATAAATACAAAACCTCAGAATTAACAACAGGGGGAAGAATAGAATAGATTGTATACACAAATAGCCCAAAATAAGAAACATAAAGAATCAAATATATATAAAAGATTTCTAATGTATGGAATTAATAGAGATAAAAGATATGTAAAGATAGATGATAGATAGATAGATAGATAGATAGATAGATAGATAGATAGATAGATAGATAGATAGATAGATAGATAGATAGATAGATAGATAGATGAAACACAAGGTATATGTAAAAGATGTAGAATTGTTGTAAAGATTATATAAATATATAATAAAAAGAAAGCAGCCCTTTCAACTTTTTTTTCAGGCCCATTTTTGGATTTGAGTCTCTTCCACCAAACGAGACAAAAGAGAGAAGCCATGGAAATCAAAATCATTCAGGAAATTAGACACATCCTCCAATATAGGAACAAATAAGAAATAAAGGGGAGTGTTAGAATGGAGGGAGGGCAACTCCATCACCCTGAATGACTTACGGATCACAGAAAACAAACTGAAGAGAAGGAGCCACATTGAAAAGCAACTTTGTGTGCAATGTTTCATCTCCACTGGTGACTATAGCAATGAGATGGTCTCCTGGGCTGTAAAAGCTCTGTGGTTGTTCCCCATCCTGGTGCTCCAAACTCTTCAGGCATTTCATCCTCAGCTTCCCAGAGACTAGATGGGACACCAGCAGCATCAGAAGCAGAAGCAGGAGGTCCATAATTCATGGGGTGAATCAATCAATCCCCTTCCTGTTTCTAAAGAAGAATTAGAAGGATTCAAAGGATTCTCATAAGGTGGAAAGTGATCCAGTGTCTTTCCTGATTGAAACATAGAGAAATACTCAGCTTCACCTGGAAAGGAGAGAGACGGACATTCAAGAGCACAGACCCTGCCTGTCCCTAAACTCCCTATTTCTCTGCCCAAAGTCTCCCCTGGAGGATTCGGCCAAAGAGCAGAGCTGAACCTTTGATCATAATTCTCCCTCTCAGGAGGGATCCCTGGAGAATCCAACCCGTTCTTGGACTCAAAGGTTGTTGGGAAATTCTCTGGAGGGAAATGAAAGGGAAATAATCCCCATGTGGTTCATAATAACAGGGGCAGAGATGGGATTAAATCCATCATCTAGCATTGAGAGGTTTGGGGGTCTCCATGCTTGAAACTGGCCCCAGAGGGAATACACAGCACCTGTGGCTGAAGAAACAAATAAATCTGAGATTTGTTTGCGTAAAGACAGAACGTGGAGGGGGGGGGGCACTTAATGCCAGAGCATGTCACAGATCTGAAATAGCTGCCTGTTGGGTTGGAACCAAAATGTTGGTTATGTTATTTTGAAAACTAATCCTCAAGGGCACCACCACAAAAGGGCTGATGAAACAGTGCAGCCAGTTTCTAAGAACAAAATCAACTTTAATGAAAAACTAGTTACCAGAAGTTTGCAAAGTTATAAAAAACATAGAGAAAGAAATAGAGAGAGAAGGAAAAACCAAGTGAAAAGAGATGATGAAATCCAGGCTGCCTCTCACCCCATGGAAGGAAGGAAGGAAGGAAGGAAGGAAGGAAGGAAGGAAGGAAGGAAGGAAGGAAGGAAGGAAGGAAGGAAGGGAAAGGAGCAGAGGTGGGTTGCTCCTGGTATGGACTGGTATGGGCATACCAGTAGCGGAATTCTGCCGTATGTTTGCATACTGGTAGACACCCCCCCCAATACTGGCATGGACCCCTGGCCTGCCCCCATTTGCAAGGCTCTTCTCAAAGAGGAGGAAGCAGCTGTGGGGCTCCTTCAGAGGAAGGGAGGCTGGAGGGAAGGGAGACTCTCCAGTCAGTCTTTCCAAGAGAATGGCCATAAACAAGATTAGGAAATGGACAGCAGGAGGTCTTCTGGCAGCAACATCTCATCTTAGGGACTAGCATCAAGGGGAAGATGACTTTGAAAAGGCTTCCTCTCCCACCATAGCATGCAAGGCGAGGCGAGGACTGGCTCGGAGGGGAGGGGCAAGGAGAAGCCAGGCCAGGTGCCCCTCCAGATGAGTCACATTGAGTTGGCCACGCCCACCCAGTTACATGACTGCCAAGCCACTCCCACCCGGTCACATGACCGCCAAGCCACACCCACATTATAGGTAGTAAAAGATTTTGAAACCCACCCCTAGCTCCGCCCCTAAGGCCAGGGAAGGGCAGGAGGCCAGCATTGGGCCAGGACTGTGGGGGGACCTCCAGGCAGCCTCCAGGAGCAACCTGGCCAAGGAGAGGAAGCCCTGCAGCAGCCGCCCACAAGGAAGAGCTCAGGGAGGCTGGGCAGGGCTGGGCTGGGCTGGGCTGGGCTGTGGGGCCCTCGGGAGCTTGTGGGCTAGACACTCGCCCTTAACTCTGGGGCTCTGGACAGCCTGTGCCGCCATTCTCCAAGTGGCCTGGCAGGGATAGTGAGGCTCCTCTGTTGGACGATGTTAAGTTAGATGAAGGATTCCGACTCAGGCATGGTCAAGCAACAGGAACATTTATTCAGCAACTATTTACAATACACAAGAATCATTACTAGCAAGGTTTCCCTGTCTGACAGCCGTTTATATAGGCTTTCAGGCGGGAAACCTCTCAGCACTTAACTTGCAACATTGTATCAGCTTTCTAGACAGAATCCGGCCAGCCGCGTCTTAGCCAATCAGACGCAGCTGCCGGCTCCGTTCCGGAATGCGGTGACTCAGAGTTTACCAGACTTGATGGCACGGTCGCAACCCTGAGGACTTAACAGACGAGACTTTCGGTCTCCCCCTGATTTCCCCTTCCTCCTCTGGAGACCTCTGGATGCCCCCTCAAAGCCTTCCCTGCCCCCCTCCCCCAAAGGAAGCGGAGGATGACAGGGCTGGATGTGGAAGCCTGGAGGAGAAAGTTTGCTTCTGCCTTGAGGGATCTCTGGAAGGGAGAAGGGGGTGGGAGGAGGGAGCTGCATGAGGGGAAGCTGCCCCAACAAGCCAGCATCCTTTCCACTTGTGATTGGAAACAAGGATTCTCTCTCAAGAAGGCCCAGCCTCCCTCCTGCTGCTCCCCTGCCTCCTCCTCTTCCTCTCCCTCTCCAGAGACTCCTGCAAACTTTCTCCTCTGGGCTTCCAGGTGCATCAGCCTTATCCTCTGCCTCTCAAATGCCAAGGAGGTCTGGGATGGGTAGAAGAATGGCTCCTTTGGCTAGCTGTGCCACACAGACACAAACACACACACATACACACCCTTCCAAGCTTGGAGACCTTTTCCAGATTGGAGCTTACAAACTGCCAATCATGCCTGGGCTTGGGGAGAAGGGCGTCTCTTTCCTCTTTGTTAAAAGCCCCCAAATATGGAATGTGGTGTGTGTTTGTTTGTGTGTGTGTGTGTGTGTGTGTGTGTGTTTGGCTGCCAGCAGTTTAGGGAAGGGAGGAGCTTGTGGGGAACTGAATTGTCCCCATGTGGAGTCAGCTGGTGCAACTTATTCCATCCCAACCCAGCTGCCCCGAGACAGCCATGCCCAGTGGGGGGTGTTGAGCTGGCCACCCCCACTCAGCCACCCCTCCCCAGCCATGCTCCCCAGTGGTGGGATCCCAAGTCTTTTCCTAGGGGTTCTATGAGAGGGGGCTTCCCTTGTGCGCATGCAGCCCTCCAAGAGCCCTCGGAGTCAGAGTCAGTGCTGGGGAGCTGAGCTGTTTCTTTAGCTCAGCTGAGGCACAGCAATGCCCTCTGCCACGCAAATGAGCTGAGCTGAGAATCAAGGGAATCCAGGGCAGGGAACTGTGTGGGTGGGAGGGTAGAGTCAGCCAGAGGTGGTATTTGCTGCTTCTCCCAACTTCTCCCAACTTCCACTATGTCAGAACCGGTCTGAACCAGCTGAATATGACCTCTGGTGCCCACCCAGCCACACCCACCTAGTCCCAGTGACCAGACTGTTCTCCTCCAGCCAGGCCCATCTGGACGCTGTGAGTCTTCATGGTCTTACCTGCTTCTGGCCCTTTGAGGGCAACCATGAGGCTGATGAGGCCCTCAATGAAACTGAAAACTGAGAGCTGAAAAGTGTCTCTGTGTGAGAGAGAAAAGCTCAGAGTAGGAAGAATGGCCAGATGGAAGCTGTGGGAAAGAAGTTCCAGTCATGCTGTGAGATAATCTCTGTGGGAACCCATGGAATCCCCAAATGATGAGAAATTCAGGGTTTCACCTGCTCTCTGCTTGGGAGGGAAATCTTCACAACTGTTCAATGGTTCCTCCTTGATGTCCTGATGAAACCGACTCTAGAGAAAGTGTGGATCACAACAGCCGTCTGGGATTTCACTTTGGGGTCATTGTGTAGCTCTGTGTTTTTCTTTCTCTCCTTATTCAAGAAATAAAAGAGAAATATCTGACTATGTTCAAGTCCTTTAATTGTCCACTCTACCTCTTGTGCCTGAAGCATTTTCTCTGCTCTTCTTCCAAGCTTCTCTTGTCTGTGAAGGGCTGGAGAAGATGCCCAGAGAAAGGGGACCCTGAGACTCTCCCCAGGAGGAGGTTGGAGGGATCCTGTCTAAAGGCAGCTGCATCACGGACTGTGGCATGAAGGTTCAATGCTGCATCTTCATCCAGGTCCAGGAAGGGGTGAGCAAGGATGGGAACATCTGGGTTTCTAGGAAGAGGCACCCATGGAAGCTGCTCTGCTCTCCAACCACAGAGATTGCTAATCAATTGGGAATTGATTCAGGTCTCAGAATGGCTCCTAATTGGGAATAGGATCCCTTTGCCAATTCCCTTTTAAGGAGACAAGAAAAGCTCTGATGGATCAGACTAAGAGCAGCCTGAGATTCTCAGGGCCCACACAGAGGATTCTGGTTCTCCCACAGGCAGAAGGAGGAGGCTTTGCCCATCACCCAATGGCTGCATCCCCACAAGAGAACTTTCCTCCCTCACACCAGGCAGAGTTGGAGTCTCAGCCGTCCCTCGATCAGATCTTCTGATGCCAGAATTGGGGATCCCCAGATGGAGGGAGGTCTGAGTGTCCAACAGTGTCCATCTGAGGTTAAGGAGGAAAGGTCAGTTCTGGGCAAAGTCTCTTCCTTCTGCATTCATAGGAGAAAATGGTTCTAAGTTTCACTCCCCCAATCATAAAGCCCTAAGGCAGGACCGGAACTCAAGATTCTCCTGGCAGTTGGCCCAAAGTCCCCCAGGAGGTTTTCATGCCTAAGGGAGGATTAGAACTCAGAGCCAGCTGGCTTTGATGCCTAAAATAGGACTAGAACTCAAAGTCCCCTGATGATGGGCTCCAAGTCCCCCATGTGGCTTTTGTTGGAAGGTGGGATTAAAACTCCCGTGATTGGCACAAAATCCATCCAGTGGCTTTGATTCCCTGTATGGTCATCAGGTGCAACTTCTCACTTCCCACAGACCGAAGCTGCTTTCTGCTGCTGCCCCTTTGCTCCCCTTTAGCCCAGACAAACAGCCTGGCGCCCGCCCCTCACCTGCCCCACTCCCTCGCACCCAGGTCAGCCAGGCAGTCCCCTGCAGCCCCCATCCTGTCTCCCAACCAAGGTCTCGCCTTCCTCCCCTGAGGCTTCCTCCCAGCTCTGCCGCTTCCTGCGCCGGTTCCCTCCTGGGCTATTAATCCTCCTGTGGATTAATAGACAAACCGATTGATTAAGAAATAGGTAGATCTTCCTTCCCCACTGACTTCGCTTGTCAGAAGGTCAGAAAAGGGGATCACATGACCCCTCAGAGACTCTGCAACCCTCATACGTCCATGCCAGTTGCCAAGCATCCGAATTTTGATCCTGTAACCATAGGGATGTTGCAATGGTCGTAAGAGAGAAAAATGGTCGTAAATCGCTTTTTCTGGTGCCATTATGACTTCCAGTGGTCAATAGAGAAATGGTTGTAAGTTAAAGACTCCTTTTACTCTTGCTAGGAGTTGGTCCTGGGTGATTTGGGCCCAGGGCTGCTTTAAGCTCCTGAGTTGCCTCTGACCTCCCACCTGGGGATGACCATCTGGAGCCCCCCCAGCACCATAAGCCCAGGGGACTCCACCGCCCTCCCAGCCCCGGAGGTCAGGCAGGGAGCCTGGTGCAAGAACAGCAGCCCTCACTGACCCCTCCTGGTGCCCAACTGAAGAGACAGCCTCTCTCCTCTGGCTGTCTATGGGGCAAGGGCCCTGCATGCCCCCCCCAAGTACCCCCACCTCCCCTTCCCTCCCCTGGAGCCTCAGCTGGTGCCAAAACCAGAAACCCTCCAGGCTGAGCTCCGTGAGCAGAATCGCCCCCTCTGGTCCCAGCCGGGTCTGAGTGATGGACGCCAGAGCAGCTGTTTCCTCCACCCTGAAGTCCCGGATGAAGGGAGGGTTAGGTGATCTCTCCGTTGGGAGACAGCAGAGGGTGTGCAGCTGAGTATGCAGCTAGAAGAATGTTGCTAATGTACACACAATTAGTAGACCAGACTCTGTTAAGTAAAAATAAAACAGCTTTTACTGAAGTTATAAAAACTACTAAACTAAACTCCTGCTTAACAAGCAGTGATGTTAAAGTGATTCAAAATCAAAGTCTCAACAAATATCAAATTGCTTACAGTCAGCAAACACAATCTTCCTTCCTTCCTTCCTTCCTTCCTTCCTTCCTTCCTTCCTTCCTTCCTTCCTTCTTTTTCAGTAATTGACAGTTCACGACACACGAGCAATTCAGTTATCAAACAGCAAATCCAGCAGAGAGAGAGAGAGATGCGCTCTGCTGCCTTCTTCTTATAGTTAGAGAAAATTCCACTTACTAATTGCACTCTAACATTCCAACACCCTTAAAGCCACAATGACCATATATCATCAGGGTATTATACATTGTCTACCCAACTCTAGGAGTCTACTCCTAACAGGGAGCTTTATGGCAGACTGGCCTGGCCTTCACCAAGGCTCCAGGGCAGAGGTCATATTCAGCCAGTTCTGGAGAACCGGTAGCAGACGTTTTGAGTAGTTCAGAGAACCGGCAAATAGACAGCCCCCACCACTTCTGCCTCCCAGCCTCCCAGCTGATCTCCTTCTGTTGCCCTCAACAGGAGGACGGAGCTGGGAAGCAGGTGCAGGGGCTGGGGAGGGGAGGGGGATTTTGCAGGATCCTTCCTCTGCCACGCCCACCAAGCCACGCCCACAGAAGTGCTAGCAAATTCTTTTTGAATCCCACCACTGGTCCAGGGCCTTCAGAACCTCCCGTCCAGGACTTGGGTTGGAGTGCGAGAGGCGGTGCCCCAGGAAGAAGATGGGGGGGGGGGGGCGTTCCAGCAGGCACTACTGTCGCTTCGTCCATGGGAACGCCATGGGTGCGCACTTCATGCTCCAGCGCAGGGCAAGGAAAGTGAGGAAGTAGAAAACAAGATGGGGATTCTTACGGAGGCGTCCGGAGAACCGGTTTGGGGGCGTGGCGGCCTGGGTCCAGCAACCCAGGCCGCCAAACAACTACTGGCTCAGCTGAAGCAGTCCAAACCAGTAGGAACCCACCGTGGAACAAGATCCCTGGGATCACTCGGTCTCCGTGAGTGGTCTGTTTCTCATCCCTCTCCGTATTTTCCTCTCTCCCCATGGCTATTGGGATCTTCTGGCCTTCTCTGGCCCCTCTGGAGCCCTCCCCCCTCCCCAGTTCATGGCCATGCGGGTCCCGGTCTGTGGCTCTCAGTTCCATCACTCAGTCAGTTGGGGGGGGGGGTGTGAGGGGAGGAAGCCCTGTGGTTCTTTCACGTTAGCCTCAGCACTAGAAGGAGCTCCCAGCCCCCCCATCTCTCCCACCCCAGAAGGGGTCTCTCCCACTGGGCAGCATGTACACACACACACACACACACACACACACACACACACACACTGTCCCTGTCCCTGACCCAGTGAGAGTTTTGTATTCTGGGGGAGGGTGCAGAGCTGTGGGGCCATGAGATGTGCCTGCATTGCACGTGGGGCTCAGCCTGATCCCTGCAGGAAGAAACAGGACCTCCTGGAGGTTGGAGGCTGCAGGTATCCAGAAAATCTCTTCCTGAATTAAAAGGAAATTTAAAAAGTAATACATTGTTTAGCACATTGTGTGAACCGATTCCAGGTCTGGCATTCAGGCAACAGAGCTGGGATGATGGGAGAGAGGCAGAAGGGAACCTGTGTGGAGGGAGGGGGTCAGAGGTTTCCCACAATGCCTGGACAAAGCTCGATGGAGACTTGCAGAGATCTCTCCGTGTGTCTTCAGAGGATCAACTGGGGACTTTGAGGCTCTTTCTCCTGCTTGGAGCCTCCCAGATGTTTTTGGATGCTGGTTTCCAGAATTCCCAGTTAGGCCAGGCCTCAAGATACTGGGGTTGTTCCCCAGAGCAGAAAGGCTGGGTCTTTATGGAGCCAAATTGAAAAGGGGAATGTGGTTATTACCCTCACTGGGTTGGCTTCAGTGTTGGGAGAAAGAATGGAGGCTGCTTGCTTTCAAGAGTCTTTTCCCAAGTCCTGTTAATGGATCTCTGTCCTGCCTGAACAGCCACAGGCAGCCTTCCCATGTGCACCTTCCAAAAGCATGGACTCCAGCTCCCATCATCCTCAGCCGCAGCTATGGAGTTAGCAGAGGCAATTAGCAGATGCCAAAGATGGAGCTTCAGATAAGGCTGTTCTTGGCCTCAGGGGTTCCAACCAGATGGAAAGGGGGAAGGAGATGGTCTTGGAAAGGTCCCATGTCATCCCTGGTCCAGTGAGGTTCTCAGCATCTGGAATCTGGGAAGGTTTTGTGATTCTGCCTGAGTCTGAAGGGTCAGGAAGGGGCTGGATTCACAGGGCGTCCCATGCTTTGCTCAATGTTGGCTTCTCAGAACCAACCAGGATGGCTTCCAAACCAGCATCAGGGTCTTAGAGTTAGATGTCAGTCAAATTAATTGTGGCATGTTTCACTTCTGATGGCCATAACAAATCATGGTTTCTGCATTATGCAAGCCGACCAATGACTGGTGGTCTCTTCAGTGGCGTTTGTTGTTTTCCAAAATGGAGGTCACCTGTGGAGAGTTGTTGGTCTGCATCCGTGTTTGTCAAACCTTAAGATGAATGGACTTCAGTCCCCAGAATTCCCCACCCAACAATGCATGGACTTCATCTCCCAGGATTCACTGCCCTCCATGCTGGACGGGAGATTCTGGGAATTAAAGTCTGATCATCTTCAGGTTCCAAATATGAAAAATGCTGGTCGACATTCTTCCCTTCTGTCAGGAATTAAATCTCTGCACCAAAACTTGGCTAATTCACAGGTTGCTGAATAAGCCGGAGACAATTTTGCAATGAATCCTAGTTTGTTTGGCTAATCCCTGGTTAGGCTTCCTCCTTTTTAAGCTCTTGATTTATATCTTTGGGTTGACTAGCAGCCTCAACAACAAGCCAGGAACAAGCTGAGAAACTGCAAATACACGTCACGTTTCCAAAATAGTTGCTTGAGGCTGAGATTTATAATTCTTTGGTTTTAATCGCAATAGGTATCTCAAGAGTCACTCTTTATAAAGCTGAATTATTTTTGCTACAGGCTTTGATCTTTTTTATCTGTTTTTAGATTCTGTTTTCTCTTCTTGTTCTCTCAAAGTTTTAATTTTTCTCTCATTTTTTAATATATCTTTTAAACGTTCCTTCATTTTCTCTGTCTCTTCCCTCCTTCTGATTCTGGGCTTCATCTGAGCAAGATTTCCTACAAGAAAGCAGATTTCGCATTCAAATCCTCCAGTTCTCCAGGAAGACAAAAATCCCGCCTCTCTTTCTCCCTAGTGGCTGCTTCTATTCCCACCCTCATTGTCATGACAACCCACAACCACCCCTGGGGGGGTTGTCAAATAATTGCAGAGGGGGGGGCTTAAGCCCCTTCCCCAGGAAAGGCTGCAATGAGGAGGTCTCTTCAGCTGGGGGCTCTGGAGGGTCTGCAGGGGCCACAGGGACCCCCATCTTCCTCAGAGTCACAGTGGGTCCCCTCCAGGGTGAGGCCACCGACCCTTTCCTCCCAGGCAACCCCGGATCCCCCTCGGAAGACCCAGCCCTGCATGGCTTCTCCCCCCCAGGAGCCTCTCCTGGAAAGACACGGAGCCCAAGTGAGGCTGGAGGAACCCCCAACCTTCAACCCTGGGACCCATAAACCAGGTTAGTCTCTTCCCAGGAATGCCACACATCCCCTCCCCCTCCTTGGCCATCCTGGGCTTTCTCCATGGGTCTGGGCTTTACTTTCCTCTGGGTGCCCCATGCATGTTAACAGATGGAAGTGCAACATGGGATATAGTCTTCCCTTCCTCAGAAGATGGAACCTGGAGGTGGATTTTGCAGATCTGGTTCCCTTCCCCAACACGAGGCTCCCCAGCTTCCTCCTCCCAAGAGGGGCTCCCCACTCAGCCAGGCAGAGTCCTGTCTGGCATCCCTGCAGGAGCCCCCTTGCCTGGCCTCTGCATGGGACAGGGGGGGCAGGGGGACATGGGATATGGGCTTCTGCATTCCCAGATCTCTGAAGGTGGAAGTTGGATTTTGCAGATCAGCTTTTTCATCTGCAACAGGAGGGCCCTGAGCTCCCTTTCCTTCCCTCTCCTCCCTCCCTCCCTCCCTTCTTTCCTCACATGGGGTGAGAAGCAGCCTTGATTTCTCCATCTATTTTCACTCATTTTTTCTACCCTCTCCATGTGTTTGTTAACTCTGCAAAGTTTCACTAAAGTTGTTCTTAGAAACTGGCTGCACTAATTCATCAGCCCTTTTGTGATGATGCCCTTGAGCATTAGCTTTCAAAATAAAGTCAATTTTGGCTCCAAATAAACAGGCAGCTATTTCAGATTTGTGACATGCTCCAGCATTAACTGGCCTCTGGGATTTTCTCTCTAACCACTATGCCAATAAATGTCACATTTCTTTTTGTCTTCAGCCACAGGTGCCATGTATTCCCTCTGGGGCCAGTTTCAAGCATGGAGACCCCCAAACCAACTCAATTCTACATGATGGATTTAATTCCATCTCTGCCCCTGTTATTATGATTCACATGGGGATTATTACCCTTTCATTTCCCTCCAGAGAATCTCCCAACAACCTTTGAGTGCAAGAACTGGTTGGATTCTCCAGGGATCCCTCCTGAGAGGGAGAATTATGATCAAAGGTTCAGCTCTGCTCTTTGGCCGAATCCTCCAGGGGAGACTTTGGGCAGAGAAATAGGGAGTTTAGGGACAGGCAGGGCCTGTGCTCTTGAATGTCCGTCTCTCTCCTTTTAAGGTGAAGCTGAGTGTTTCTCTGGGTTTCAATCAGGAAAGACACTGGATCATTTTCCACCCTGTGAGAATCCTTTGAATCCTTCTAATTCTTCTTTAGAAACAGAAAAGGGATTCATTGATTCACCCCGTGAATGACGGACCTCCTGCTTCTGCTTCTGATGCTGCTTTTGTCCCATCCAGTCTCTGGGAAGCTGAGGATGAAATGCCCACAGAGTTTGGAGCATCAGGATGGAAAACAACCATGGAGCTTTTACAGCCCAGGAGACCATCTCATTGCTATAGTCCTCACTGGAATGGAAACACTGCATACAAAGTTGCTTTTCAACGTGGCTCCTTCTCTTCAGTTTGTTTTCCGTGATCAGTAAGTCATTCAGGGTGATGGAGTTGCCCTCCCTCCATTCTGACACTCTCCTTCTTTTCTGTTTTTTATTTTTAATTTATTCCTTTATTGGAGGATATGTCAAATTTCCTCAATGATTTTGATTTCATGGCTTCTCTCTTTTGTCTGATTTTATGAAAGAGACTCACATCCAAAAATGGGTCTAAAAAAGCTGAAAGGGCTACAGATTATTTTCCTCTCTCAGTTCAATCCTTGATTTATCACTTGAATCATTAATTTTATTTAAAGTAGTGGTGGAATCAGTTGCAGTTTCTGTCCCTCAGCCCATTTCCTTATTTGTATAATTGATCATTGCTTTTGAATCAATGTTGGTTTAAGGCTCAGTAGGCTTCTGGAGGGTTATATATTTTTAAAAAGTATTTGTTGTTGCTGTTGATTAAAATAACCCCTTTTTTACAATAGGGATGTTTATGATTTTAAATATGGCTTAAGGTTGATTTACAACACTCAAACGGTCAAAAAGAATTCCTGGCTACTGCACAATCTCACACTGGGCTACAACATCCATGACAACTATTGGAGCACTTTCTGCACTTCAGATGCCTTGCTGGACATTCTCTCCACTGGAGAAGCCAATGTCCCCAACTACAGCTGTGGAAGGAAGGAGAACCTTCTGGCTCTTCTTGATGCAGCTTCCAGGGACATCTCCATCCAGGTGTCAACATTAGGAGGCATCTACAAAGTCCCACAGGTTTGTGTGTGTTTTTCTCCCTCTGGCAAAGTGAGGGGTGGGTGGTGGTGGGTGAGCAATAGATGCAATCATGTCTTCTCCATGGAATTCAAGAGCTGCTTTTCTCCATATTAGCAAAAATGTCAACATTTTACCCCGTTACGTTCATGTTGAGATTAATCATAAAAGGCTTGAAATGCAAGCAAGACATTCTACCAACTATTTAACTGATCAAAAAACATCCCTGGTTGTTGGGGCCTCAATTGGCATCTTCATTTTCACATATAAATAATGCCTACCCTATCCAGTCATATTGAAATTGACAAAAGTACATTTTGCCTATCTAAAAAGTGGAATAAAAAGGACTACCAAATAGTAAATTTATTTAAAGTAAATAAAATAGTAAATTTGCAAATAGCAAATATAGGCCAAATAGACTAGCACAGCGTTTTTCAACCACTGTGCCGTGGCACACTAGTGTGCCGTGAGATATTGTCTGGTGTGCCGTGGGAAAAATTCCAATTCCAATATCAGCTTTGTGTTCAGCCAAAATGGCCCAGGTTTCGCACTGAGTAAGTAAACAGAAATATGAACAATTATAAAATACTTTATTATTTCATAATAAAGTAATTATAAAATAATTTCTTTGTGTTTATTTGATTCCTATTCAAGAGAATTACTTTATATATAGTCAATATAGGCACAGAGTTAAATTTGTTTAACATTTTCTAATGGTGGTGGTGTGAAAAACACTGGACTAGCAGATATTGTAGCTGAAATTTATGCCATGATCCTCTTAGTTAAACTTGAGAAAAATGCATTCCTTGCAGAAGAACCAGAAGGTTTTAGGTAGTGAACAGCTATATAAATTTAATAATAAATATTGCATGTTAATAATCTAATATTGGTAACAGATTTGTCTTCAATTATCTCATCTATATCAGTGAAGTAAAACACAGCCTGCTGGCTTTCTAGATGTTCGTGCATTTATAACAATCAACACAGAAATATTATATAGGAAATTGATTGCCCTCAAAATGGAACTCAACCTGTTGGCCCTGATCCAAGCTCTTTCTCCAGGTCCTTGTTTGAGAGGAAGGTTTGGACTCAATGGAGCCATGAGAAGAAGGATGGATACTTCCCAAGGAGGAAGGGAAGGATGCATATTTGAACCCTTGTTATTCAATCTAGATATTGACAATATACTTCGACTAATGAAGGATCCAAAAACAGATCATAAATAAATATTATTTCATTCTTTGACAAAAATGGCTAAATTAGTGGACCAGCGAAATGCAGTGCGCATAGTATTCAGTACTTGGATTTCAGGAAAGCTTTGACAAAGTAAACCACCATCTACTTCTTGGTAAGCTAAAACTATGTGGGATAGACAGCATCACCCCCAGATGGACTCAGCCTGTGGTCCTCAATGGAACTACGTCTGCATGGAGGGAAACAAGCAGTGGGGGACCCCAAGGCTCCATTTCAGGCCCAGGACTCTTCAACATTGTCATCAATGATTTGGATGAGGGATAGATGGGGAACTTTCCATCCAAAGACGGTGAAATTGTGGTTATTCTGAACTGGGGAGGGAAAAGGAGGAAGGGAGGGGCCCATAGTTTTCTCTCTTGTATCCAGGCAATATGAAGGCATTGTTGTGGGTGTCTTATTTGTCTGGATAAAAAAACAGCTGGAGAGGAACAGGCATTTTATCAACTCAGGGGCCCTATCAGGTTTCATACTGTTTGGACAGAGATAGCTAGGCAGGTAAATAGAGATCGATGGATAGATAGATAGATAGATAGATAGATAGATAGATAGATAGATAGATAGATAGATAGATAGATAGATAGATAGATAGATAGATAGATAGATAGATAGATAGATAAGGGAGGGAGGGAGGGAGGGAGGGAGGGATATGGTATGCGCTGGGGAGTTCTCCCGTGTGGATGAGCCTGACAGCAACAGCTGGACCAGCAGAGGCAGAGCACTCCCTCCTTTCGGGGGTCCGTATTCCCAGCCGAATCAACCGCAATGGGGATTTCTGGAGGCAGTGTGCTCAATGGCAGGAAGAGCCAGCAGCCGTTCCTTCAAGCGAGACCTGAATTGGCCACTGGGCAGGTGGGGGACCTCTACCAACCTCCCACCCACCCACCCCAGGCAGCTTCCAGTCACATTGCAGGCACCCAGAGCAGCCTCGACCCCCACCTTCCTGCTGCCTCCAGTCACTGGCTCTGCTGGGCAGCCGCTCCTTGGCGTCCCATTGCAGTCGGCTTTCTCCTGGAGATCCTTCCTGGCTGGGAGGGACCTTCTGCTCCAGAGAGTTCGGCAGTGACAAGGAAATGGAGGCTTCGTTACCAGCCTCCCTTCCCCAAGCAGGTCCTGTGGCTGCTGGAGCCGCTTTGCTCCAGCAGCCACGGGACCTCCTTGGGGAAGGGAGAGATGAAACTGACCACAGGGATTGTGCTTCAGCCTCTGCTGGGAAAATTCCTCCTTTGCCAGATGCAGGAGGGAAGGAGAGAGCCTCCCCTCTCCCTCCAGGGAGCCCAGGCCGAAAGAGAGGAGGGGGAGGGCGGGTGGGAAGGTGGGTAAGCGGGCAGTTTGGCTCCGGAACCTCCTTCGTTCATTCGGGCAGGTGGAGAAAGGAAGGAGGCATGGGATAAAGCATCCCGGCCACCTTCACACTCGGCTATTGCGGGCAAAGAAAGGGGGCCACTAAACTGCCCTCTTGCCTGCATTCCACCCAGCCCTCCCCCTCCTCTCTTTCAGCCTGGGCTCTCTGGAGGGGGAAGGGAGGTCTCTCCCAGGACCTGCTTCCCTTACCTCGTGGGTGCAGTTCCAGTATGGTGGGAGATTCTTTTTTTCACTGGTATGGGGGGCTTAGCCTTGGCCCCTGCCTTCCTGCCGCCTCCAGTCCAACCCTGCACAATCTTCCCCCCCACCCCCAACCCCCGACCGGGAGACCCTCCCAGATGCAGTTGGCATTCTCCCAGCAATCCTTCCTGGCTGCACCCCCAGAGCGTCACATGGAGGGGATGTGGGGGCTGCTGACTGACCCAGGACCCGTCTGGACGGCCGGAGGGGATGGATTGGCAGGAGAAAGCCAACTATTGCCAACAATGGGGCACAAAGGAGCAGCCGCCCAGGCAGGCACCCAGGGTGACCTCGATGTCCAGCCTCCCTGCCGTCTCCAGCCCTGCGCAACCTCCCCACCAACCCACCGACCTCTGCTGGAAGGCCTCTCCTTCGCATCCTGTTGCTGCGCCCCCAAAATGGTCACATGGCAGTGGCACGAGGGCTGCTGACCATCCCAGGGCCTCCCCAGTTGCTTCTGGAGGGGGTCAGGCAGACGGGCAGCATCCCTCCCACCTTCCCGGCTGCCTGCAGCCTCGGAGCCTCGGCTGGGTGGGCAAAGGAAGTGAGGGGGGGCTGGGAAAGCATGGGGTGGATGGGCGGTGTGAGGGAGTGGCAACCAGGCAGGTGGGGGGAGTGAGTGGGGGTCAGGCCGGGGAGGCTATTGGGCCTCCGGAAGAAGGGGTACAGGAAGGCACACTAAATTTCGCCATCCAGTAAGCCCGTACCGGTGCATACCAGCTAAAACCCACCCCTGGCACACACACAGGACGATCAGCTGGCTGGCGCTCATGTACTGGCAGAAACCGGAATGTTGCAGGAAATAACGATGCTTGGACATCTCAGAATCAGGAAAAGTTTATTTATGGCTGCCAGGTTCAGAAAGCTAGTCAAAGGCCAGCATGGAACTTCTGAACAGTCTTCTGATAGCAAACACTCATTCTTCTACTTTGACAAAGAGAGCATCACAGGAAATACTTAACTCCTCTCTGGTTGGTTCAGCTCCTTATTGCTGGGCAGAGAAGCATGCAGGAAACCCCAGTTCCATTCTGACTTATGTGGTTGAGCCCTCTGTCTGACTTGCAAGGGACTTGGACTTCCAACTGACTCCACCTACTTGCAAGCAGTGTTTGTGGTTTGACACTTGAATTTCCTGAGTTCGAGCTTCCTGTCTCAAAGATGCTTTTTGTACCTTAAAAAGCGTAAAATAAAGATGACTAAAGATCATCCAGTCTGACCCCAACTCATTTCACTCTTATGTCTAAAACTCGCTTTATGCCCTGCCTCAGAAAGACCAGCTCTTCCAGTCTCTGCCACTGCCATGCACGCAAAGGCCAGCTGATCGTCCCACACACGTGTGCACCAGAAGAGTACAGGGGAAGGCTGCGTGTGCCAGGCGACATGGCTCTGTGTTCCACTTTGCCTGAGCTAAGAAGCTGAGGCAGAGGGCTCCATTTTTCCTTCCTGAGGCCTCCATGCATCTCGTTTTTGGCCTCCCCTTCAGCCAGAAGAACTCTGCCAGCCAAAAACTTTGGTCTTACTTTGCAGTTTCAGTCCATGGGGATTGCAAAGTTACGGCCTGCACTCAGCCAGTGGGTGGGAGCCATGGTGGTGGTGGTGGTGGAATGATATAGGAAGGGCAGCCTTGTGGTCCCACGTGGGACGGTGTCTCCTTCAGACTGGAAACAGAGCAAAGGAAACTCTTTCCCCCCACTTGCTTTGTTCTGTTTCCCCCACTGGAAAGAGCTCTTTGCAACCCACAAGGAGGGGATCCTTTCCTAAGAGCTCCCAATTGAAGGATACCAATGTGCCCCTGAGGAATCTAAGGGTGGGGAAGGCCATGGGGGTCCTAGTGATAGAAGAGACCCTCAAGGCCTCCCCAACCAGGGGTGGGTTCCTAAGGGTTCGCACGGGCTCCCGCGAGCCCTTTCGTCAAATTTACCGATGCCGAGCGATCCGTTTGGACCGGTGGACCCGGAAGTAAGTAGGTCCCCCGCGCACGTCCACGCCCCTCCCCACCACCTCCTAGCCAGCGCTCTTGACTGCGCATGCGCGAAGAATGGCCGCCGACCGCCGAGCTCGATGAGGACCGAGGGGGTTGTTTTTGTTTAGGGTAGTAGTCGGCAAACCGCGGCTCGCAAGCCACGAGTGGCTCTTTGGCCCCTCGGGTGCAGCTCTTCCTCTCTCCTTCTCCCCCGCCCAGGCAGCGGAGGGCCCAGCATGTCGGCTGGGGGGGCTCCGGCTGCCTCCCCCTGTAACGCGCGAGCGAGCAAACGGGCGGGGGGGAGCTTGGGGGGGGCTCCAGCTGCCTCCCCCTGTAACGCGCAAGCAAGCGAACGGGAGGGAGCTTGGGGGGGCTCTGGCTGCCTCCCCCTGTAACGCGCGAGCAAGCGAATGGGTGTGGGGAGCTTGGGGGGGGCTCTGGCTGCCTCCCCCTGTAACGCGCGAGCAAGCGAATGGGCGTGGGGAGCTTGGGGGGGCTCTGGCTGCCTCCCCCTGTAACGCGCGAGCAAGCGAATGGGCGGGGGTAGCGCCCGGGGCTCCGGCTGCGCTGGAGCCGTCCGGGCACCACACGCCCAGGGAGGCGGCCGTGCGGTACCCGGACGGCTCCAGCGCAGCCGCAGCCCCGGGCGCTCCCCCCCGCCCGTTCGCTCGCTCGCTCGATACAGGGGGAGGCAGCCGGAGCCCCCCCAGCCGACATGCCAGGCCCTCCGCTGCCTCCGGGCGGGGGTGGGGAGGAGAGAGGAGAAGCCGCACCTGAGGAGCCAAAGAGGCACCTTGTGGAAACATGGCCGGCTGTCCTGCCCGATGTGCTCAGACGGCGGGAGCTGCCTGTCGCAGGGCTCAGGGGCAGCAGCAGCAACAGAGGGCGCCGAGCCTTGCTTTGGGACGTAGGTGGGCGTGCGGCACCCGGACAGCTTCCGCGGTGCTTGGATAGCCACGGCCTCAGGTGGTCCCCTGCCAGCGTGCCAGGCTTTTCACTGCTTGGGGGGGGGAAGGGGAGGCAGAGAGGGAGGTTGAGACTGACATACAGAGAGAGACAGAGGGGGAGGGAGGAAGAGACAAACAGAGAGAGACACAGAGAGAGAGGGAGGGAGAGAGGGAATCAGAAAGAGAAAGACACACACACACACAGAATGACAGATGGGTAGAGGGAGGAGAGAGAGACAGATAAAGAGAGAGATAGACAGAGAGAGATAAAAAGAAAAAGAGAGAAAGAAAAAGAAAAAAGAAAGTGGGAGAGAGAGAGATAAAGAAAGAAAGAAAAAAAGAAAGAAAGAAAGAAAGAATGAATGAATTTTGGTTGCTAAGCAGGACATCGTTAAGTGAGTTTCACCACATTTTCCAAGTTGGCCACTCCCACCCGGTCACATGGCCGGCAAGCCACTCCCACCCGGTCACATGGCCGGCAAGCCACTCCCACAAACCAGGCCACACCCACAGAATATGTTCCAAAAATTTTGAAACCCACCCCTGTCCCCAACCCACTCAGATCCCTCCTGCTTCTCCCTCCCTTCCTGCAACAAGGACTCACTGACTTTGCAAACCTCCCCTTCAGCCAGAAGAACTCTGCCAGCCAAAAACTTTGGTCTTACTTTGCAGTTTCAGTCCGTGGGGCTTGTGAAGGAAAGGCCTGCACTCAGCCAGTGGGTGGGAGCCATGGTGGTGGTGGTGGTGGAATGATTTGGGAGGGGCAGCCTTGTGGTCCCACGTTGGACGGGGTCTCCTTCAGACTGGAAATAGAGCAAAGGAAACTCTTTCCCCCCACTTGCTTTGTCCTGTTTCCCCCACTGGAAAGAGCTGTTTGCAACCCACAAGGAGGGGATCCTTTCCTAAGAGCTCCCAATTGAAGGATACCAATGTGCCCCTGAGGAATCCGAGGGTGGGGAAGGCCATGGGGATCCTAGTGATAGAAGAGACCCTCAAGGCCTCCCCAACCCACTCAGATCCCTCCTGCTTCTCCCTTCCTTCCTGCAACAAGGACTCCCTGACTTTGCAAACCTCTCTCTCCTCTCTTGTTTCTCGGCTTCTTGTCTCATGGAGCAGCTTCCAAGTAAATGGGGCCAGAGAGAGACAGGGAGGGTAAGAGAGCAATCCAATTGTGTGTGTGTGTGTCTTTGTGTGTGTGAAGGCACCGAAACTGCTGCCAATGGTGTGGACGACACCTGAGCAGAGAGGCAGGGTGTGTGGGTACATTCCTCCCCATTCAAGCAGGGCCTCTCATTCAACCCCCAGCACAGTCGGAGCATGGAGGCTGCTGCCCCCCCAAGCACCATGATTACCCCCTCCCCAGCCAGCCCCACCTGACCTGCTCCTGCAAAGCCTCTTCATTCTCCTCCTCCTCCTCTTCATCATTGTCATTGTCCTTCCTGCCCAAGTGGCAATGGGTTCCACAGGACAGGCTCTCATTTCTGCCCTGAAGCAGTGAACTCTGGTGGGCTGAAAGTGAGTGTGAATGGCCTGGTCCAAAACAGGAAAACCTGGACTTTTTGTACCCATTTTGGCCCTGGAAAGTCTCCTGCACCAACCTGGAAGCAGAAATAAAAAATAAAGCCCTTGCAACTGTTTGAAGGCCGAAGGAAGCCTCCAACTGAGGGAGGAGGCACTGGGGGGGTCCAGGCGATTCACACTCCCTTCCAGCCCACTGGAGTTTCCTGGGCAATGCAAGCGCCACCCCCATCCCCATCCCACACACAGCATACTCACAGGTTCCCCGATCCTGGCCCTCGGCAGAGGTCCCAAAACCAGCTGGCCGGCAGGAGGTGGACCTGCATGTGGATGCTAGTGGAGCTGGGCTGGGGTGGCCTGTGTGCTGGGAGAGAGGGCTCTGCGTGCCTCAGTTCCCCCTTCATGGCTCTAATCCTTTCAATTCCTTTTTCAGATCAATTTTCATTCAGCTTCAGAGGCCGGAAAACCAGCTGGTCAGCAGGAGGGGCGCCTGCATATGGATGCTAGTGGAGCTGGTCTGGGATGGCTGGCATGTGGGGAGAGAGGGCTCTGCGTGCCTCAGTTTCCCCATCAGGGCTCTTTCAATTCCTTTTTCAATTCCTTTTTCAGATCAATTGTGAAACAGCTTCAGAGGCTCTGAGTGATAAAAGTCGATTCCCCTTTTTCCACCAGATGAATCTCAAAAAAGGATTCCAGTACCCAGCAATTGTCCAATCCTTTCAATTCCTTTTTCAGATCAATTGTGAAACAGCTTCAGAGGCTCTGAGTGATAAAAGTCGATTCCCCTTTTTCCACCAGATGAATCTCAAAGAAGGATTCCAGTACCCAGCAATTGTCCAGCTGCTCCTCCATTTCAGATGGACCCTGATTGGCCTCTTTGCTTCAGACACAGAGAAGGGAGAGAATTTCATGAGGATTTTCCCTCCTTTGCTTGTCAGGAGTGGAATTTGTGTGGTTATATCACAACAATTCTCAAAGACTAGACATGCAGAAGCCCTCAGGGATTCCCTCTCTAAGTGGAGACAAGTCAACGTCTTTGTTCACTTCATGGAATATGATTCCCTTTGGGAGAGAATTCTTCCTTTCCATTTAACACTTAGGCATCTCCCAGGACCCATTGAAGGGAAAGTCTGGATCCTCACAACCTTTGAAGGGTATCAACTGAACAAGCGCAGACTTCTCACATACATCCATAGTATTTGGCACTTTGGTAATCTGGAGAAAGAAAGGCCAAGAGATTCTGCCTTTGAACCCTTTTTCTTTGTGGAAGAAAAGTTTCAAGATCCTTATTTCCACTGTTCTCTTTCAAAGAACGTCTTTTCTGTCAAAGGCCGCAGAAGATGTACCCAGAAAGCCCCACTGGATGGACAATGGAAATGGGGGAGATTAAGGGGCCAAAATGGCTACCACTATTACAGCCTCATGAAGACTCTGGCCCATGCGATGAATGCCGCCTATTCCTCCAGATCGAGGAGGGGAAGGAAGGAGGGAGAAAAGATGTTGGGGTCTCAAAGGCTACAGCCATGGCAGGTATGGGGGTCCTGATATGGATCCATTAATCTTAGATCTTTTGGAGAAGGAATCCAGAGCAGAAGGAGGGGAACCATCTCAACAGATCTGGCCAATTTAATTACTCAGGGAATTAATGGTTCCAAAGAGTAGATTCCATGGCATTTTTATATTAAACATTGCTGATTTGAAAACGCTGTATTGTTTCTTAAATAAATCCCCTTATTTGTGGGTTTGTGATGAGCCTGGTGGAATTCCACCTTCCTTCCGTCCCCATTGCAGGTGGGTCTGTGTGCAGCTGGACAGGCAGCTAAACCAGGAGATGTCATGGATTGAGTAAAATGTGGCAAAACTCACTTAACAACACTCTTGCTTAGCAACCAAAATGTTGGGCTCAATTGTCATAAGTCAAGGACTATCTCTGCCTTCCTCTGCATGGCTCCCTTGTCCCAGTAAACTCCTTCCCTTTTCTGGCAATTTTCCTCTCTCTTAGAGGCACCAAAATAATGCAGAGGATATCAGGCCTCCTGCTGGAGCAGGGGTTTGGACTAGATGGCCTCCCAGGTTCCTGCCAGCCCTCGATTGCTCGGCTGTTTCAAAGAGTTTTCTGAAGCCTGCCTTCCTCTCATTTTTTCTCTCCCTCCCTCCCTCCCTTTATGTATCTATCCATCAATCCATCCATCCAACTATATCTCATTCACTTTCTCCTCCCTCCCTCTCATTGTTTCTTTTCCTTCCTTCTATCCCTCCCTCTCTCTTTCTCTCTCTTTTTCTTTCTTCCCATTTTTTCTGTTTTTCTTTCTTGTCTCTCCCTTCTTTCTTTGCCTTTCTCTCTCCCCCTTCCACCCTCACTCTATGTACCCATCCTTCCTTCCTTCCTTCCTTCCTTCCTTCCATCCATCCATCCATCCATCCATCCATCCATCCATCCATCCATCCATCCATCTATATCTCATTCACTTACTCCTCCCTACCTCTCTTTGTTTTTCCCTTCCTTCCTTCCTTCCCTCCTTCTTTCTCTCTCTCTCCCCTTTTCTTTTTTTCCTTTTCTTTCTTGTCTCTCCCTTTCTCTCTCTCTTTGTATCCCTTCCTTTCCTCCTTCCAAAGCCAGGAGACCCACCTGAAACAAAAACTCCTTTGGATGAAACTGCCCATTTTACACACAAACACACACACACACACACACACACACACACACTCCTCCAACCAGCTCTGCACCTGCTTCATTGTTTGCCTTTAGTGGAGGGCTGGTGACCGAAGTCCTTTCCAAGCGCCCAGCAGCATCGCTCACATTTCAGGAAAGTCCGGCTGATTAATTTACTGGGGCGCCCTTGGATCTGCGCCTCTTCCGCACAAGGAAGCTTCTCTCTCTCAGCCACAGGAGGGGGACTTGCAGGGATAGAGGGAGTGTGTGTGTGTGTGTGTGTGTGTGTGAGAGAGAGAGAGAGAGAGAGAGAAAAGAAAGAAAGAAAGAAAGAAAGAAAGAAAGAGAAAGAATATGTATATGTGTGTGTGTGAGAGAGAAAAATAAGAGAGAGAAAATAAGAATAAGAGAATGAGAGAAAGAATGAGAGAGAGAATGGGAGGAGAGAGAAAGAAAGAATAAGAGAAAAAGAGAATGAGAGAAAGAATGAGAGAGAGAATGGGAGGAGAGAGAAAGAGGGAAAGAATAAGAGAGAGAAAATAAGAGAGAAAGAGAATGAGAAAAAGAATAAGAGAGAGAGAAAATGTGAGGAGAGAGAAAGAAAGAATAAGAGAGAAAGAGAATGAGAGAAAGAGAGAGAATGGGAGGAGAGAGAAAGAGGGAGAAAATGAGAAAGAATGAGAGAGAGAGAGGAATCAGAAGCTGTTAAACCCCCCCCCCCCATTTCCTCTGGGTCTCCCTTCCTCTTCCCCCCAGGTTTCCTTTCCTCCCATCCATTCTTTCTCCCCCCTCCTGAGAGAGAGATGGAGCTGCTTTGCCTGGGAGTTTTCTGGGCTCTGGAAGGGGCAGTGGGGGAGGGGGAGATGTTGGGGTGTTTGGGCTCCCCAGAACTTCTTTGGGAGAAGCTTCGCTCAGAGCCCAACGCTGCTTTCCCAATGCCCCCCCCCCCAGGTAGAGCGCATTGCGTGGAGGATCTGCTGAGGGGCGTTTAGCTGGAGGTGCCTCTGGTCAGGGGGGGAATTGGGGCAGCTCAGGAAAGCCAGGAGGGACGGTTGAAATCCCTTGGCTGGACTTTCCTCCCTCTCTCCGCAGCAAAGGGAAGAGACGGGGAGCCTGATGGGAAGGGAGCTGCAGCCGCCTGCCTCTCCCTTCCAGGCCCTTCCACCCCCAAGAAGAGGGGGCCAGGGGGGGCATAAAGGGAGCAGCAGCCCTGCTGTGAATGGAGGGGGGAAAGTTTGGCTTCTCTCAGCCATTCAAGCCTTCAATGGCTGCAGCAGAGAGAATCCCCACTTTTCTCTCTCCCTCCGTTCACAGCAGAGCTCCTGCAGCCTCTCCCCCCACACGCTGCCCAGTTATGAGCCCAGCCTCCTCTGCCCAGCAGTATTCGAGGGGGGGGGAGTTCCTCTGTTTGGGGGGAGAATTTGGTTGAAGAAAGGCCAAGGGGGAGCAGCCTTGGAGGGCCTCTTCCTCCTTCCCCTTTTCCTCTCAGCCCTGCAAAACCAGAAATCCCCCCCCCCCAGCTCCAAGCAGCCACTGAGACTGTGCAGGGGGGAGAAGGGGGGGCAGGAGAAGATAAGGGGACAAGAGGAGAAGATCAGAGGGATCCCAATTCTGCAGCCAGAGGAGTTTCTGCAGAGGGGAGGGGGAGGGAGGGGGCAGCTCCCAAAGGCCTTGGAGCCAGAATCCGGCAGTTGCATAAGGGGAGAGAGAGAAACCCAGGAAGGATCCTCACTGACTTCTCAGGCTGAGAAAAGAGCTGGGGGGACATTTCTTCTTTCAGGCTTTCCAAAATGTCCTCATCTCGCATTGCAATCGAGTAGAACTAGAACATCTGGAGTGGGGGGGGGGGGTTCAAAAAATGTACTACCGGTTCTGTGGGTGTGGCTAGATGGGGAGGGGCTTGTACCTTTGTGCGCAATGTCCACCTCCACATCCACTCCAGCTGTCAGACAGGTGCCCACCCCATTCCCACCCCAATCCCAGATGGCCGGGCGCGGCTGCCTCTTCGGGATGCTGGGCTGCCCTCACAGCTTCTCCCTGGACCTTTCCTGGACCTGCAGCGCTCTCTGCACCCAGACCACTTCAGCTGCTGACCATTGGTGGGATCTGGCCGAGTGGGGCTTCTCGGAGCAGCATTGCCCCCCTGATCAGCCTGGCTTATGGCCCCCTCCGCAGCCCTCTCTGGGTGGAGTCAAGTTGTCCATGCAGAGACTGAGGGAAGGGGGGCCAAGTAACAGCCTCGTTCTCTGCTTGGGGGCCAGAAAGAGAAGCTGCCTGTGAAGGAGCCCTCGAAACAAAATAAAGGTCCTCTGGTGACTCCTCCCCCCAAAACCCCCCCACCAAGGTTGCTTCTGGAGGGGGCAGGCAGATGGGCAGCATTCCCCCCTCCCTGGGCACCTGAAGCCTCGGAGCCTGCAGCAACTCCCGGCCCTTGCACAGTGGAGGCCATTAACAACTTCTCACACTCCCAAGAAGGTTTTCTTCACTGTGTAAAGGCCCAGAGTTGCTCCAAGGCTGAAGGCACCCAGGGAGGGGGGGGGATGCTGCCCCTCTTCCCTCCCCCAAAGAAACCTCGGTGTTTTTCTGCTCCTCTGCAGAGGGAGTTTTTTAAAAGAAACCCCCAAAAGCTGCAAAATCTGGAGCTGCCAGTCTCCATTAAGATGTGCACACATTGCCCCCCAGTGTGAGCGTCTCTCAGCCATTGTGCGCAGGGAAAAACCTCACACAGTAAAGAAAAACTTCCCAAGAGTTTGAGAAATTGTTAATTAACTGACACTCAGGAGGAGGTTTTCTTTACTGTGCAAGGTTTTTCCCTGCACACAATGGCTGAGAGACACTTGCAGTGGGGGCAATTTGGGCTCACCCCCCCACCCCAAGACAAGCCCCATCAGCCACAGTTAGACTGAATAAGCCAGGGGTTGCTCCCTCGACCGGCTCCACCCAAGATCCCCTTCGTCCTTTTGGAGTCGGTCCACTTTGCCATCCTAGGACCAACCGAGCCAAACCACTCCTCCCCATCTCCCCTTGCCCCACCATTAAGCCAACCGATGGTGGGCAACCGGAGCTGACTGGGGGTAAAGCTGGGTTGACAATGAGCCTCCGAGGTCTCCCTCCTGCCTGCTTGTCCAGCGCTTGCTCAGCTGCCCCCTCCGATCCCCTGGCTGGATGCAGCCACTCACTGGAGACTGGAAAGCGAGGTTGTCCACCTGCCTTCTTGTCCACCACTTGCTCAGAGACCTCCTCCCCTCCTGCACAACCACCCCCATCGTCTCCCCCACCCCTGCTGGGCACAGCCACTCAGCAGTTCTTTTTTCTTCTGTTTCCAAACTAAGCCTCAGTTGGTTGGTTAAAGTGAGGGATCCTAAAGCTCCATCACTGGAGGCTTTTAAGAGGGAGAACTTTTCGGCTGCCAGCTGGCAAAGGAAGTTCTCAGCCATGACCGGAGCTGCTATGGCTCCTGCTGGATGGGTAGACAAAGGGAGCAGGAGGCGGCTGTGGCTTTGGTCTGGCTCAAGCTCCAGGCCTGGTCTGGGAGGTGGGGAGTGGCTCACTTGGGTAGCTGCTGCAACAGATCTCACTCCATGTGTCAGTCTGGTATGAGCTCTGGGCCTGGTCTGGGGAGGTGGGGAGTGGTTTGCCCGGGCAGCTTCTGTGACAGTAAGGCTATCCAGTTCTCATCCTATGTGTTGCGCCCCCCTCCCAGCTGTCACCCATGACTTCATGCCATTTTCGGGCGTGCAGCACACGTGAGATCCTAGCTGCCGTTTCCTCGTGAGCAACATTGGCCGGGAGAGGCAGTGAGAAAGGCCAATGGAGCTCAGGAGTAAAGTGAGGCTCCTAAGTGGGATCGAGCCAGGGGTGGGTTCCGGCTGCCTCTACTTCCGGTTGCTCTGCACATGTGCAGAAGGCAAGAACACTATGGCCGAGAGAACCGGTTCAGGGGGGTGGCCAGCATGGGGTGTTAAAGGTTCCAGTGACCCAGGCCTCCAAGTTGCTACCGGTTCAGTCAAACTGGTCCAAAGTGTAAGGAACCTACATCTGATCTGGAGGAGTTTTCCATCAGGGTTTCAAGTGAGAGAATCAGCCTGAGAGATTTCTTCTTGATCAACCCAGGCTTTCTGGGAATCTACCTGTTCTTTTCAAAGAGTTTATGAATCCTCTTTTTTTCTCTGTTCATTTTATTTGTCATCTGCTCTAGAATGTTCCCTATAATTGACCAATTGCGTAAATTATATTTTCTCTATATTTTGATGAATTTTTCTCAAACTTTCTCATTCACTTATGAAGATAATGGCAATATTTGTATCCTATTTAATCATATTTGGAGATGAGACAATTGTAGAAGAAAGATTCAATGTGGGATAAGAAACAAAGTTTTCTGTTTTTCAAATTCCTGGATGTTCCCATTCTAGTTTCATTCCTTTCTGGAGAAGAACGAATTTTGGAATATTTCTGAGAAAAAACTGTACTTGGACCAAAATGGAGAGATAAAAGGAGATGTGGTCATTGCAGGCTCATTGGTTCTCCCCAAGGACGATCACGTGATCTATTTTCTGGCGTATTTTAAAAGACAGAGACTTTCTATCAGACAAGAGACTCTTTCACATCTAAAGTTGCTGAATAAGATGGGAGAACTTTTGGTGTCTTATCTCTGTTTGCCAAAGCCTGAGGTCCCATTTCAAGTGGGCAAAGCCTAGAGCCGTGATGGGGAATCTATGGCACACATGGCAGAAGTGGCACACAGAACCATCTCTCCTGGCATGTGGAGCCATCACCAGTTGCTCTTCCGGGTTCAGACATGGCAGTCAGCTGGTCTTTACACGCATTGGAGTGCCTGAAAATTGAAGAGGAGCCACCTGGTGCGCATGCGCACACCACAAAAATGATCTTTATTTCCAGTGCACATGAGCCACTTAGTGTTTTGGTTTCCAGTGTGCATGCATTTGCACAAACTATCAACAAAAAGAGCAGCAGCCATGCATGCCCAAAGGCACAGAGAGGAGATCCTGCCCTTCCTGTGGCTTCTTAGCAGAGCAGAGCTGAGGTCAGGGCTTCCCTCCCTCCCCATCTGAGGGGGCTTCTTGCATGTTCCCAGCCCTCCAGCCCATGGCTCATCTGCGGTCTGAAGTACCTGGCCAGTTCAGGCACCCCAGAGGAGCAGCAGCAGTGGCAGCCACAATGGGAAGGGCAGGAGCGACAGGCCCACCACTGCTGTCACTTCCACGCCAGCCAGAAGCAGCACTGTGACAGCCGTCGGGGGCAAGGGGATGGTTGTGGCAAGGAGAGACCAGGGCTCCCCTCCCTCCCCACCTGAGTGGGCTACTTGTATGGCCCCAGCCCTCCAGCCCATGGCACAGATGTGGATCCATGGTCTGGAGTGCCTGGCTGGCTCAGGTGCCCCAGAAGAGCTGCCTCGTCCCCGCACAGCCTCAGAAGAGCAACAGCAGCAGCCACAGGGGGAAGGGCAGGAGCGACCGGGCAGCCACTGAAAACAGGAGCCAGACCCTCAGCGGTGTCTCCAACAGCTGTCGCTACCAGGGGTGAAGGTACAGTGGTGGCGCGGATAGGCGGGCCCATGCTTCCCTCCCTCCCCTCCTGAGCAGGTTTCTGGCACAGCTCCAACCGGAGGCTCTGATGAGGATCCATGTTCTGGAGCACCTGACTGGTTCAGGCACACGTGGCAGCACGGCAGCATTTGCTGGGTGGAAGTCTGCCTGCCCTGCCTGCTGCTCCTTCCCCAGCAGCTGCCGCTTCCAGCCGAGATGCTGGAAGAGGAGCTTCTGGTGAGGAGTCGAGCTGCTGCCCAGTCGCTCCTGCCCTTCCCCCTATGGCTGCTGCTGCTGCTCTTCTGGTACTGATCCACATCAGTGCCGTGGGATGGAGGGCCCACTTGTGTGGGGAGGGAGGGAAGCCCTGTCCTGTCCTTGCCACTACCATCCCCTTGCCCACCCTCCACCCCGGTGGCTGTCAGGGTGTCGCTTCTGGTTGGGGTGCTGGAGCAACCAAGAGAAGGAAAAGTCCCCATGGGGGATGGGAGGGGCCTCAGGAGGGCTGGAGGAGAGCGCAGTTCCTCCCTCCCCCTCCCACCTATGGGCTCCATGTCCATCCCAGGCCTCCCCCTTTCATCCAAGAGAGGGGATTTTGAGTGACACCCTTCTCTGAATGTTCACCTTTCTTCACCCCACCTGGTTCTCTCTTGCCTCTACCCCATAGCTCCCTCCCCATGGATTCCTCCCTCCCCCCCTCTCTCTCCCTCTCTCTCTCTCACACACACACACACATTTCCTAGAAATGCTCCACTTGGGGGGATTTGGGAATGGAGGAGACTGAGAGGGAGGGGAGTGGTGGGGTCAATCCGGTTGGGGGCTCTGCAGTGACCCCCCCCCTCTGCCAGACCCCACAGGGGAACCTCTGAGGGGCTTCCCTGGAGAGCCAGCAGCTTCTGCCTTCCTCCTGAGCAACAATTGAAAATGTCAACATGATCTGGAAGGGAAGAGAAAAGAGAGGCATGGAGAGGAAGGGAGAGAGAAAGAGAGGGAGGAAGGGTGGGAGGGAGAGGAGCAGAGAGAGAGAGAGAGAGAGGAAGAGAGATGAAAGAGAAAGAGAGAGAGAGGAGGGAAGGAGGGATGGAGAGGGAGAAAGAGAGAAAGAGAGAGAGACAGAGACAGTGACAGATGCTTTCATTGCCAGTAATAAATGGACTGGAGGGTCTCGGAGGGTCTGAGAAGCCAAGCGAGGCGCCCCCACAGCCTTTCACGAAACAGCCTGGTTTCATTGGTCCTTGGATGGGAGGGGTTGGGAGGGGAAGCTCGGGGGCTGCTGGGCTGGGGACAAGCGCTTGCCCAGCACTGCCCCCCTGCCAGCGTCTCTCAGGTGGGACTTGGGGGGGGGACACCACCCCCTGGTCCTCTTGCCCTCCAAGTCAGCTGCCAGGATAAACACGGCTCCCCCTTCCTCCAGATTCCCCCAAAGGCTGGTGATATCTCGGATGGTCTGACTTAATGCCCCCTGCCCGATTTTGCCCCCTCCCCAATGCCCTTGCTCTGCCTTAAACCCCCCTGGCTTTTCCCCCCTCCCCACCACCAGGCAACCGCTCCACAAACAGTATCTCACTCCAATCCGAGCCATTGCAGGGCTTTGAGGGGAAGACAGCCCAATGGCTTGGAGAAGATTCAAGGGTAACAGGCGTGTTTGATGGAGGGGGGGAGGGAATATCAATGTTGTAAAAGAAATTATGTCCCCCTCACTCAGCCACGCCCTTCCCCTTCTTCCTCCCTTTCCACCCTTCCCACAGCCGCCAGCTCCCCACTGATTTCCCTGCCCTTCATTTTGCATTGCAGTTCTGCTCTTGTTGTGCCTTTGTCTTCTCCGAGGTTTAAATTACACAGCAGAGCAGTCCCCCCCCCCCATTTTAGATTTATGTGGAATGCTCCTGTCCTCCCCTTCCTCTATAGGCTGGTCCTGCTGGGTCCTTCGTCCATGGGGACCATCAGAGCCGCATCCACCAGCCCCCATCTCCACAGCTCCTCACACATGGAGACTATCCCTTGGATGAAGTGGGGGGAGGGGGGGCTGTGCTGGCTTGTTCCAAGGCTGGGAAGGGATTCTGGCTTTCCAGTGGAGGGAGGGGGCATTTCCCACCCAACTTTCCCTCCCTGTCCAGGGCTGCAGAAACGGATCCTCAGTGGGGATGTCCCGCCACACTGACGGGGATCAGGAGGGGGGCAACGAAGCACGAGGACTCCCAAAATCTGGAACTGGCATATGCGCACCAGGCAGCTGGTCTTTGTGTGCACATGCATGCCAGAAACCAGATGATCACCTAGTTTTCACCTAGGGGTCAAAAATGTTTGTGCATGCTCCCGTTTTGGCTCTGGGTGCTAAAAAGGTTCGCCAACACTTCTCTAGACTATTAAATAGGAAAGTCCTTTATGGCAACGTTAAATTCCAAAACAAAAGGAAGGAAGTAAATGGAGAATCTGCCAGTTGTTCTACCTCCTGCATCTGTTTAGAAGGAGTCAGAGATTTCCTATCTACCTCAGTGAAGACCAGAGGCTCCTTGTCTCCATCCATTCCTCCCTCCGTTTTCCATGGACGGAGAGTCCTAACATCTTTTCTTTGGCCTTCCTTGTTCTTCTGCTCAGTCCCTGCCTCAGTCCAGATGTGGGGAAAGTTGTCATCCTGGATTTGTCAAGAGGGCTCGAGAAGGAGAGCCAGGTTGCTGCTATGACTGCGTTCCTTGTCCGGAGGGGACCTTCTCCACTCAGGAAGGTGGGTCACCCTGAGGGAAAATGGGAGGCTTTCTGGAACTGGATCAACCCAAAAAATTTTCATGAAAGTCCAAGTTAAAAAACAGAAGCTCATCTGGTGTTTTACTTTTATTTTCAACCTGCAGAATTTCTTATCTAAAAGGAAGTAAATCAAAAGGACTTTGAAGGGGTTGGGAAGAGATGGGAGGAGGGGGTGGCAGACTGAGCAAGCTTTACTAACAGCAGAGGAAATCTCTCTCCTGCTTCTTGTGCTGCTAAGTTCACCTTTCTAGGAACATCTGAGTTCTTTGGAACTGGATGGATTGTGTGAGGTCCACCTTCTGAAAGACCTTGCAATTCACTGTATATTGGATCTTCCCCTTGAGGATCACTGAGAAGGAGACCTTCTGAAAGACCTTGCAATTCACTGTATATTGGATCTTCCCCTTGAGGATCACTGAGAAGGAGTCACTGGTCCATAATGTGGTGCTGTGGATAATTATGGGGGGAACTCATTACACAAATACTCTGCCATTCACGTAGATCAATCAATTAGTCAGAAGGGAGCTGGAAGGGACCTCGGAGGTCAGTTTTTATTGTAAGATAAAAGAACAGAATGTTAAAGAAAATTACTTTTTGGTTTCTCAGATAAGGAAAAATGCACCAAGTGTCCAGATGATAAATCATTTATCATTTCCCCCCTGCCCTGTATCATTTCTTTTTTTTTTTTATATTAAAAGAGTTTTATTGATTTTACATTTTTTTCGTGGGGTAGGGTAAGGGATACATAGAAATTTTGAGAGTGGTCACGTCAAAGTCGTCGGGTCCTCCGGGACCTCAAGTTACATTATTAAAAAGAAAGAAAAGAAACATTTCACATAACACTACAAGCTGGGAGCAAGTACATATTCCTAAATTTTTCAGTTATATACTGTCAGTCGATTACAAAAATCCAGATACAAATATCACACAATATTACTCAAAAAAAAAACCAGGGCAAAGTTATTTTTTAGATCTAAGTCTTTTGGCAATTGTATCTTCCACCCTCTCCCCCGGGCCCCCAGCGGGCGGGGCCATGGCTCCCCCTGCCCCCCCTGGATCTTCTCCCAGGACAGAGGAATGTTTTTTAAGAAAGGCTTCCGCCTCAGCAACTGTTTTAATCTTCACTCTTCCTCCTTCCCAGAACACCAGCATCCCTTCGGGTATCACCCACTTGAACCAGATCCCATGATCAAACAATGTTTTAGACAAGAAGGAAAATTTCCTCCTGGCTTCTCTAATCTTTCTTGGGATCTGCTTCAAGATGGTAACCTCCTTTTGTTGGTAAATCATAGGACTCCCTCTTTGCGCCTTCAAGATTTCCTCTCTGGTTGACCTTCTGACAAATTTAACATGTATCTCTCTGGGTACTTCATTCATCCTGGCATATGCAGAATTTATTCTGTAGACTAGGTCAATGTCCCCTCTGATCTCATCTTTAGGTTTATGTAAATAGTCTGCAATAATTGTACTCATAAGATCAGGGAGACATTCACCATCCATCTCAGAAACATTCTGAAATCTCAAAAAATATGTCATCCTTTCCATATCTATCCTAGTCACATGCCCATTTATTTCCACAACCTCATTAGAAACATTTTTAATCTCTCCCTTAGCCCCCTCCAGCCCCCCTTTCAATTCTTCATTCTTCTGTGTGTTCTCAAGCACTTGTTTTCGAGTGTCCAGTAATTCCTTTTTAAAATTGATATTTTCTGCCCTCTGGGCCTTAATTTCTAATACCAAATTTTGTATAACAGATTCAAGGGCAGTCATTCTTTGTTCAAGGCTTGCCAGCGTTGCTTCTTGTGCCATGATTAGCTATTGAAATCCGTGCCAGTAAAATGGCGTTTTTGGGGTGGGGCTGGTAAGGCAGATCAGGAGTCCAAAGTTCTCAGAGTTGTAGAGCTGCAGAATTCAGAAACCAGAAGAGAAACACTTTTCCAACTCCATAGGTGTAATAACGAAGGTAATCCAGAAAAGAAAACACAAATCCAAAAGAAAAAAATTCTTCATCAATAATTAGAGGAAGTCCAAGTCACAAAGAGGCACTGGTAATTTTCCATAGGTCATAGTCAGTCGGGGACAAAGAGAAGCCATCTTCCACCGCCCAAACTCAGAGCCCGAGGGAGAGAGTGGTTAAAGGAAAAAAAACTGTTTCAGCCAGACCTAGAAACATAATTGCAAACAGACCGCAGAGTACTTTCCCTTGTTAAAGACCGTCCGGATTAAAGGTTTCCGATTCCTCGCAACGAGGCATTTCCAAGTGCCGCTTTTAGTCCAAGGGTTTTTTTTTAGAAACAAACACCCCCCTCCAGTCCCTTTCAGCCCTGCTGACAGTACAAGAAAAAAAGTTTTAATCGCTCACTCTCTGCTCGCAGCTGAGGTCCCGAAAAGCCTCCCGACTCTTCCGATCATCTCTCTTCATAGAATTAAATGGTGCCGCCAACCTTTGGCGAAGGGAAAGCCCCCCGCAGCATGTCCTCTTCCGCCTAAGCCGAGGAGCAGGGTCGCTTTCCCCACTGCCGTGGGGGGGGGGGGCTTCCCTGTCGAGCCGGCTTTACGGGAGAAGCCCCAAACAAGGGGCTTCTCGCCCCCGCGGGGGGGCAGGAAAAGGAGCAAAGCGGCGAGCGAACCCTAAGTTCGCCCGTCGCCGCTGGAGCCGGAACCGGAATCCCTGTATCATTTCAAAGGAGTGATTGTTTAATGAATGGCTTAAAAAGTGCTTCTTGGAAAATGCCCCTGGTATCAGTTGTTATCCAAAGAAGGAATTTATTGTAAGATAAAAGGACAGAATATTAAAGAAAGTTGCTTTTTGGTTTTTCAGATGTGGAAAAATGCACCAAGTGTCCAGATGATAAATATCCAAATGAGAAGAGAGTCCAATGTATCCCCAAAGTTGTAACCTTCTTGTCTTATGAAGAACATCTGAGCATCATCCTGGTCTCTTTTGCCCTACTCTTGTTCTTAATCACAGGCCTTGTTTTAAACCTCTTCACGAAATACCGAGAAACTCCCCTTGTCAAAGCCAATAACCGGGACCTCTCCTACATCCTCCTGGTCTCCCTCCTGCTTTGCTTCTTGTCTCCTTCTCTCTTCATTGGTCAACCAAGGAAAGCCACCTGCCTTCTCCGACAAACGGTTTTCAGCATCATCTTCTCAGTTGCCATTTCTTCTCTCTTGGCCAAAACCATCATGGTGGTGCTGGCTTTCTTGGCCACAAAACCAGGAAACCGAGTGAAGAGATGGTTGGGGAAGAGCTTGGCCAACTCCATCATCCTCTCTTCTTCTGCTGTCCAAGTGATCATCTGCTCCATCTGGCTGGGAGTTTCTCCCCCCTTCCCTGACTCTGACCTCCACTCCCAGCCTGGAGAGATCATCCTGCAATGCAACGAAGGAGCTGTTGTCATGTTCTACGTCACCCTCAGCTACATGGGCTTCCTGGCTGCTATCTGCTTCACGGTGGCTTTCCTGGCCAGGAATCTGCCTGGGGCCTTCAACGAAGCCAAGCTGATCACCTTCAGCATGCTGGTCTTCTGCAGCGTCTGGGTGACTTTTGTGCCCACCTACCTGAGCACTAAAGGGAAATACATGGTGGCTGTCCAGGTCTTCTCCATCCTGGCCTCCAGTGCTGGTCTGCTGGGCTGCATCTTCATCCCCAAGTGCTACATTATCCTTCTGAGGCCAGACCTGAACACAAAGGAGCAACTTACAGCCAGAACAAATGTAAAAACATGAGATATTAAGAGTCACAAACACACCATTATTTGTAAAAGTACTAATTTTTACCCGGCTACTAAAGGGGATTCAAAATAATCATTAAAATAGATCTATCATAAAAGTACGAGGATTCTTTTACTGTGCAAAACATTTACCAATTCTAAAAAAAAACCCAATTGTTTCTACAATGATCAGGAATTGTAATATCTATCAACAATTATAAAAAAAAATAAGGAACTGGGGTGGGCAGGGGCCAGTATAACCAGTTAAAATCACTACTTTAAACAAAAGTTAGCATTCAAGGGATGAAGTGAAGTTTGGGAGAGAGGAAAATAATCTGGAGATGTTACGGTTTTTATTCCATCCCATCTTTGGATTTCAGCGACTTCCACAAAATAAGGGAAAAAGGGAAAAGCTTTGGAAATCCAGACCATGCAGGAAATGAGAGGCAGGTCCTTTCCTATAGGAGAAAGTAGGATAAAGAGAAAAGGAGGAAAGTGTTAAGAGGAATCCAAACAGAGGGAAGGAAACTCCAGCACAGGGAATGGCTGAGGGAGGAAACTGACAAGGAGGAGCCTGGTTGGAAGTCCTTGTTTTATGGGATCTTCCGGTGTTAAACTGAGGATTCTCCCAATGAGAAGGTCTCCTGGCCAGGAAGAGCTCCATGGATTGTTTCCATCCTGGTGCTCCAAACTCTGCAGGCATTTCATCCTCAGCTTCCCAGAGACTGGATGGGACACCAGAAGCATCAGAAGCAGAAGCAGGAGGTCCATCATTCATGGGGTGAATCAATCAATCCCCTTCCTGTTGCTAAAGGAGAATTACAGGAACTGATTTTTGCGGGCAAACATATTATTTTAACATTTAAAAACAATGTAGTACGGCAGAGTCGAAGTGACTATACATTCACATAACACACAATAAGTCTCAAGGGAAATTCATACTCTTTTATTCATCTGATCCCTTGCAGGGTAGAGTCTGGGCAATTGAATGGAGCTGGGTGTTTCCTGGCCGGATGCCCTTCATGTCGCCAATGTGGAGTTTTGTTCAGCAGATATATTCCCATTGTGGCCAGAGAGAGAAATATCTGCCTCTATCTGGGATCTCAGCCTCCTGATTATGAGATGAGAGCTCCACCCCACCACTTTTAAAAGTCTATTTATTTATTTATTTTATTTATTTATTGAATTTATACCCCGCCCTTCTCCAAACAGACGCAGGGCGGCGCACAGGAACATTAAAAACATACAAACATATAAAAACTTTTATTTTTTAAAAAACTTATTCAACTAAAGGCCTGCGCTAAAACCGAATTAAAATCCCCATTTTAAAACTATCTACGAGTCAGTATTGGAGACTACGCAAGGCCTGCTAGTTGGAATAGGTGTGTCTTCAGACACTTGCGGAAGAGGCGGAGATCAGAAATGGTACGGAGTTCAGGGGGCAAGTCATTCCAAAGGGCTGGCCCCGCCACAGAGAAGGCTCTCCCCCTGGGTGTCGCCAGTCGGCACTGTCCGGCCGATGGCACCCTGAGAAGGCCCTCTCTGTGGGAGCGTATCGGTCTAAGGGATGTATGGGGCAGGAGGCGGTCTTGCATATAACTAGGCCCCGAGCCATGGAGCGCTTTAAAGATGGTCGTTACAACCTTGAAGCGCACCCGAAAGACCACAGGGAGCCAGTGCAGCTCACGCAGGATTGGTGTTACATGGGAGTGTCTAGGCACTCCCGTAATCACCCGCGTGGCTGCGTTCTGGACTAGCTGTAGCTTTCGGGTGCACCTCAGGGAAGCCCCATGTAGAGAGCATTGCAGTAGTCGAGTCGAGACGTGACGAGTGCTTGAGTGACTGTGCGTAAGGCACCCCGGTCCAGTAAGGGGCGCAATTGGCGCATCAGGCGTACCTGATGGAACGCCCCCCTGGCCACGGCTGCCACATGGTCCTCCATAGACAGCCCGGGAATCCAGGAGGACACCCAAATTGGGCGCCCTCTCCACGGGGGCCGGTGTTTCGCCCCCAATGGCCAGAGTTGGAATAATCTGGCTGAATCGGGGTGCCGGAAGCCACAGCCACTCAGTCTTGGACGGGTTGAGCTTGAGTTTGTTACTACCCATCCAGATCCGTACGGCCTCCAAACACCAAGACATAACCTCGACGGCATCGTTGGGGTGGTCTGGGGTGGATATGTACAACTGAGTATCATCAGAGTACCGATGATTTCCCACCCCAAAACCACGGATGATCTCACCCAGCGGCTTCATATATGTGTTAACAGTAGGGGCGAGAGGACCGACCCCTGAGGTACCCCACATATGAGGGGCCTCGAAGTCGACCTCTGCCCCCCTGCCAATACACATTGTGACCGACCAGAGAGGTAGGACGAGAACCAACGCAAAACGGTGCCTCCCAGCCCCAACCCCCCCAGTCAGTGCAATAGGATACCATGGTCGATGGTATCAAAAGCCGCTGAGAGGTCTAATAGGACTAGGATAGAGGAAAATCCTCTATTCCGTGCCCTCCAGAGATCATCAACCAACGCGACCAATGCCGTCTCAGTGCTGTGCCCGGGTTGGAAGCCGGACTGGCGCGGGTCTAGATAATCAACTTCCTCCAAGTGTCGCGGAAACTGTTGTGCCACCACACTCTCAACAACCTTCACTAAGAAGTGAAGGTTGGAGACGGGACGATAGTTCTCTAATAATGCTGGATCCAGGGACAGCTTCTTGAGTAGGGGCCTTATTACCGCCTCTTTCAAGACGGCAGGCAAGGACCCCTCACTCAAAGATGCGTTGACAATGCCCTGGAGCCAGCCTCGTGTCGTCTCCCAGGATGCCAGTACAAGCCAGGAGGGACACGGGTCCAATAAACATGTGGTGGCCCTAAGTCTCTTTGACAACTTGTCCATATCCTCGGTAGTAACAAAATCAAACTCCTCCCATGATGGTGTCACAAGAACAGCCTTGGTACGCTCGACTGGACCACTGTCGATGGAAGGTAACTCGCTCCAAATCCGAGTGATTTTCTCCTGCAGATAAATCCCAAATTCCTCTGCTCGACCCTGTAAAGGGGCTTCCCGCGGCCTCTGTTGAAGGAGGGAGCGGGTCACCCCAAACAGGGCGGCAGGGCGGTTATCAGCGGATGCAATAAGAGTGGCACAATACTCACGTTTGGCCACTCTTATCGCCACTAAGTAAGTCCTAATATGGTCTCTCACTAGTGTTCGGTCGGCTTTGGAGTGAGATGATCTCCATCTGCTCTCTAGGCGTCTCTTGTGGCGCTTCATCTCCCTGAGCCCCTCGGTAAACCAAGGAGCCCAGGTGGTTCGACACCGCAAGAGAGGCCGCAAGGGCGCGACTCAGTCCAAGGCCCCCATGGCCCCACTTAATCATGCGGCCACTAGGTCCTCAGTCGAGTCACGAGGCAGGGTCACAGGAATTGGCCCAAGCTCCCTTTGGAACCTTATCGGATCCATCAGGAGCCTGGGGCGGAACCATATAGGAATGTCCGGTTCCGCCTCCCCGCAGTGAGGTGCAGCAATCGGAAAGTCGAGCCAAAGGAGAGCGTGATCTGTCCATGACAGGGGTGTGATGACTAGATCCCCTATTCCCAGATCACTACTTCACTGTCCCGAGACGAAGATTAGATCCAGGGTGTGTCCACCCTCGTGGGTAGGGCCTACAACTACCTGGGTCAGGTCCATGGCTGTCATGGAAGCCATGAACTCCCAAGCTACCCCAGATGTTTTGCCTGCTGACGGTAAGTTAAAGTCCCCCATGACTAGAAGTCTGGGGGTCTCAACCGCCGCCTCGGCTATCACCTCTAGGAGCTCGGGCAGGGCTGTTGTTGCATAGCAAGGAGCCAGGTATACAACTAACACGCCCAACTGCCTCCCTAGGCCCCACTTCACAAGGAGGGACTCGCACCTGGTCATCTGAGGGATCGTGGTCTCCTTTGGCTCAAGACCTTCCCTAACCATAATCGCCACTCCCCCACCCCTCCCTAGGGCCCTAGGCTGATGGAAGGCTCGGTATCCAGGTGGGCACATTTCTACGAGGGGATGTCCTCCCTCGTGGCCCAACCAGGTTTCCGTAACACCTACCAGGTCCGGGTCCCCCTCTGACACAAGGTCATGAATGAGGGGGGCTTTTTGTACCACGGACCTGGCGTTGCATAGCATCAGCCTAGGGCCCCGGGTCTGTGGTTCCTGCCCACCTAGTCTGCGATGGGGACAAGGGGAGTTGGAGTGCGTGACCACCTGTAACCATCGGCCACGGTCCTCCAACTGATAGCGTCCATCCCCTCTCCCACTGCCCCTGCCCCTCCCCAAGACCGTATTGATGGTAAATACCTCAGTGGAAACGACCCTCCCTTCACCCTCCTCTGTTTCTCTGCTTCCGCTTCCTGCAGGCCTTCTCTCTTGGCGTTCCCTCATCTGACTCCTCCTCCCCCCCTCCCTGGGACCCCCTAAAAGCCGAATTAGATATTTACACAGGAACCCCCTGAGCCTGCGCTTCGCCCACCTCTCAGGATTGATCAATCCATCCTCGAGGTGGGTCCGTGTTAATTCAGGGGGCCAGGGCTGCGAGAGGGGACACTCTCGCAGGCAGAGGAGATTGAAGCTAGAATAGGATAACATTCCAGGCAACCCTATCCCCCACAAGGCACTCTGATGACATATGAGGTTCTAATGGGACAGGACTAAGATGGAAGGTACAGTAAAGGTTTTATACATTAGGCGGTAAGTAGCCAGGAGAGATGTCATAAGTATAAATATATAAATATATAAATAGAGATGTCATAAAATAAATATATAAATATATAATAAATAAGGGAAGGAAGATCTAACGACCAGGGGGGAGGGAAGGGAGGGATCAAGGGCATAGAGGAAGGACCTAGATTGCAAAATTTATATAGTCTATAGAGTTCATGGACAGGAATCTGGAATAGTCATGATTTTCAAATGGAGGGAAATAATTCATTTTCCCGGTGGGATGGGTAGTCAACCTTTTTATACCTACCGCCTACTTTTGTATCTGTTAGTAGTAAAATTTTCTATCCACCCACCGGTTCCACAGGAATGGTGACTAGTGGGCGGTAGGGACCAGGTTGACTACCACTGGTCTGTGGGAAATTGCATCACAATAGCCTGCCCCCTTGTGGCCATTTTCAATATGGCAGGTGATGTAAAGAAATCACCAGATATAATAAGAAAAACAATTCTACATATAGCATTGCTAATTATGAGAAATACTGCATGATATTCTTTCCTGATCATCCATCAAGCCCTTGCATGCATTTAGACCTTATAAAACTCATTTAGGTTCGATAGGAGGTAATCCAAGAGAGAAGCAACCTGGAATTAAGGAGAAACCAGTGGAACAGCTTGCCACCAGAAGTCGTGGGTGCTCCATCACTGGAGGATTTTGAGAAGAGATTGGGCAGCCACCTGTCTGAAATGGGATAGGGCCGTGGGGGTGAAGCTATGGCGCTTGTGCCACAAGGGCTACACAGAACCTTCTCTGTGGGGGCCCAGCCCAGCTCCCTCGTGTTCCACTCAATCAATTTCCTGTGAAAGAAAAAAATCTCACGAAGTTGGAATTGATTGAATCTTTTCACTCTCCTGCTTCCTAGTGGGGGAGATAAGATTCTCCTCCTGAAGCCCATTACGACACGGAGCCACAAGGCGACCAGTGGTGGAATTCATTTTTTCTACTGGTTCTGTGGGTGTGGCTTGGTGGGCGTGGCATGACCTGGTGGGAGTGGCATGGCTTGGTGGGTGTGCCAACACCCATAATCCAATCCCCCTGTGTTCCCCGTATGAACATCCTACGTGCATGCACGACCCCCATTTTGGTGCTAGCAGGCCTCCCTGAAGCCTCTGGGGATGAAAAACAGTCCATGAGGGGCAATGTATCCCACCAGCCCCTGTGCATGCGCATGCTTCTCCCAGCAGAGACCTGAAAATCATCTGACCAATGGGAGGCGTGTGCGTATGTGCAGTGTGATTGACCTGGGCGATGGCTCGCATGCCAGCAGGAATGGCTCCGCCTGCCACCTGTGACACGCATGCCATAGGATGGCCATTACGGATATAAGCCATGGGAAACCCAACATGGGTTTGTCAAAAACAGATCATGCCAGACGAATCTAATTGCATTCTTTGACAAAGTGACAAAATCAGTGGACCAGAGGAATGCTGTTGATATAATTTACCTGGACTTCAGTAAGGCATTTGATAAAGTAGACCATAACCTACTATTAGATAAAGTAGAAAATTGTGGGTTAGACAGCACCACCACCAAATGGATTCGCAACTGGCTGACCAACCGCACTCAACGTGTAGTCCTCAATGGAACTGCATCTACATGGAAGGAAGTATGCAGTGGAGTCCCCCAAGGCTCTGTTTTAGGCCCAGTACTATTTAACATCTTCATCAACGATTTGGATGAGGGGATAAATGGGGAACTCATCAAATTTTCAGACGACACCAAGCTGGCAGGAATAGCCAACACTCCAGAAGATAGGCTTAAGATACAGAAGGATCTAGACAAACTTGAACATTGGGCACTATCTAATAAAATGAAATTCAATTGTGAAAAAAGTAAGGTCCTACATATAGGCAATAAAAACCAAATGCACAAGTACAGTATAGGTGGTACCTGTTAGATTCTCGGCAGAGAAAAGGGAGTCCAGACCGGTATGACTTAGCAGCTCTTTATTGCAAGGAGAAAGACATAGCAAGTGACCAATTTTCAAAGGTGGCGCCTTCTGCCTTGCAGCTCCTTTTATGGAGCTGCTGGAGGGCAGCCGGCCAATCAGTGCGACCACGCCCTCCAGCCACAGCCAACCGCGGCTGGAGGGTAGCCGGCCAATCAGCGCGACCGACGCCCTCGGCCACAGCCAACCACGTCCCGTCTACTCCCGTCCAATCAGGACACGGCTGGCGGCTGCCGGGGCTTCCCGTGTCTCTTCAGGATGCAACACTCCTTCCCCCCGAGGGAGTCCGTCCGTGGTCCTAACATACGTATTCGCTGAGGTATGTGGGACTACGTCTGTTCCGCCCCGAGCGTTTCAATGCCTGCGTCGGGGCCGCTGGAAAAGGGCGTGCTGGGTTGTCATGGTCTGCGCCATCGCCCGGTGCCGCTGGTGGTGCGTCGTCCGGGGGCGTGTCCTGTGATGAGGTGTCTTGTTCAAGTCCGTTGGGTGATGTTCCCGGGTCGGCCAGACCCGGACGTGGTGTCCCGGGGGTGTGCTGTACGGCAGGTGGTTCCCGGAACGTTGGTTCTGGCAAGAGCAGTCCCGGTGATTGTCCCTGGAGAGGATAGTCGGTAAAGGTGTCGGCGGGCCCAGAAGATACGGGGCTGGGCCAGTCGTCCCGCTGGGTTGAGGCCTCGATGGTCGGCGAGTCTGACGGTCGTGATGGTGGCAGCGTGGTTGGAGACGGGATGCGGCGTCTCAGTTGATCCACGTGTCGCCGCCACTCGGATCCATCCGGTCGTTCGACCCTGTAGGAACAGGGGCCCGTTAGTTCGCGGACGACAGCGGGGACCCACCGTGGATCCCCAGCAAAGTTTCTGGCAAAAACGGCGTCGCCGACGGAGAAACGGCGGGGCGATGGGGTCCCCAGGTTGCACGGCTGCATCTCATTGTATTGTGGGTGCAGCCTGTCCAGTTTGGTCCGCAGGCGGCGGCCCATCAGCAGCTCTGCGGGGCTTTTGCCTGTCGCCTGACAAGGTGTGGAGTGCTGTCCCATGAGATAAGCATCTACTCTAGACTGCCAGTCCCCCCTATCCATCCTCCCGAGAGCTTCTTTTGCTGAGCGGACGGCTCTTTCCGCCCGGCCGTTTGCGGCCGGGTGGTAGGGCGCCGTTGGTGCGTGTCGGATCCCCTGTGAGGCTAAGAATTCCTGGAACCCGGTGGCGTGAAATTGGGGCCCGTTGTCAGAGACTAGGCAGTCCGGCAACCCGTGCGTCGCGAAAAGGCGCCGGAGCGCCCGCACGGTGCTCTCGGCCGTGGTAGAGGTCATCAGAATGACCTCGGTCCAGCGAGAGTAAGCGTCTACCACTACCATGAAAGTCTGGCCATGGAAAGGTCCGGCGAAATCGATGTGAACCCTGGACCATGGTGACCTGGGGGCGTCCCAATCCCGATGGGGAGCGGTGGGGGGGGCGGGGCGGGAGGCCTGGCACGCCTGGCAAGCGCCAACCCAGGCGGCCACCTCGTCATCCATACTCGGCCACCAGACATAGCTCCTGGCCAATGCTTTCATGCGGGCTATGCCTGGGTGATTGGCATGGAGGGAGTCGAGTACCTGGTGGCGGAGGGGTGGGGGTACGATGACCCGGTCTCCCCAGAGCAAGCACCCGCTGTGGAGCGACAGTTCCAGCTGGCGAGACCTGAAGGGCTGGTATACGTCCGGCAGCGAGCCCGGGGGCTACCCTCGCAGGACCCACGTGGAGACCTGCGACAGGACAGGGTCGGCCTTGGTCTGCGCTGCGACGTCGGACGAGGTGAGGGGTAAGTCTGACTCGGCCACGGACAGGACGGATAGGGCCGGCACCGGCGCCGGATCCGTCCGGGGGAGGGGGCAACGGCTGAGGGCGTCTGCGTGTCCTAGCTGTTTCCCCGGGCGATAGAACAGCGTGTAGTCATACGCTGTCAGGAACTCTGTCCACCTGGTCATTCTGGGGGAGAGGATCGGGGGGGTGGGCCAGTCGCCGGCCAAGAGCCCCAGGAGCGGCTTGTGGTCGGTGAAGACAGAGAAGTGGCGGCCGTACAGGTACTCGTGGAATTTCTTAATCCCGGACACTACAGCCAAGGCCTCCTTGTCAATCTGACTGTAGTTGCGCTCCGTAGGAGACAGCGTTCAGGAATAAAAGGCAATGGGGGCCTCCGAGCCGTCGGGGCGGACGTGGCTCAGGACGGCCCCCACTCCAAAGGGGGAGGCGTCTGATGCCAACGCTAAAGGCAAACGGTCAGAGTACTGTACCAACACGGCCTTTGATGTCAGCATATCTTTAATTGCCGCGAATGCCTGAGCCTCGCGGTCGCCCCAGCGCCAGGCCGCAGATCGATCGAGTAATCGATGGAGCGGCTCGGCTAGTGACGCCTTGTGTGGAATGAATGGCGCGTAAAAATTGAGCAGGCCGAGGAATGCTTGTAGCTCCTGTTTGGAGGTGGGGGTGGGGGCAGCGTGGATTGCCTCGACCTTGGAGGGGGTGGGGTGAATGCCCTGGGCGTCTACCATGAATCCCAGGAATTCGACCTTAGGCTCAGCGAATTTGCATTTGCTGAGCTTCAATTTGAAACCCGCGCCCCTGAAAATGGTGAGGACCTTCCGTAGTACTTTGGCGAGGTCTGATACGCTGTTGGCAGCTATCAGGACATCGTCGAAATACGGTACGACCCCCGGAAGCCCATGGAGCAGCCGCTCCATGAGGCTCTGGAAGATCCCCGGGGCCACGGACATGCCAAATTGGAGGCGGCGGCAGTGAAAAGCACCCCGGTGGGTGACGATGGTCTGTGCTTCAGCTGCGTCGTCGTCCACCGGAAGTTGCTGGTAGGCCTGTGCCATATCTAGCTTTGCGAAGATGCGACCCTGCCCTAAGGAGTGTAGTAGGTGCTGCACTACCGGAACCGGGTAGGGGTTTGCCTGGAGCCCGCGGTTTATTGTCGACTTATAGTCGGCGCATATGCGTATGGACCCGTCGGGCTTAATGGGAACCACGATGGGGGTTTCCCATTTAGCCTGGTCGACCGGCTCCAGGACGCCCTGCGCTACTAATCGGTCGAGCTCCGCGTCCACCTTTGGCTTCAGGGCGAAGGGCAGTCTACGGGCCTTAAGCCGGATTGGGGCGACCTGGGGATCTAAGTTGAGGGAAACTGGGGAACCCTTGTAAGTGCCCAGAGTGCCATCAAACACATCGGGGAAGTCTGCCAGGACTTCGTCCACTGGTGAGGCAGTGGGCACCCGGTGTACCCGCTGGACTGAAAGACCCAGGGCGGTGAACCCTATGAGGGCGGCTAGGGGGCGCTTGATGACCAGGATCGGGAGAACCCCGGCGAAGCGACCATAGCGGACGTGGGCGCGGAGTTGGCCCAACACATCAATGGGGTTCCCCTGGTAGTCTTTTAACAGAGTCCCGGGCTGTGCCAAATCGGCAGGCTTAATAGTGGGGCAAAGGCTGGTTAGCTGTGGCCAGGAAATGAGGGATCGAGACGAGCCCGAATCAACCTCCATAGTAATGGGCCTGCCGTTTAAAAGAAGGGACGTGGAAATACGCCTACGGTCATCCGTTGGAAGCGGAATCGAGTCCTGGCGCTCCATCATGGCGAAACAGTCTGCCTCCGGCTGTGGTCTGCGGGATGGGCGGTGTTGGCTGAAATTCCGGAACGGCGTGGCGGTTGCAGGATACGTCGGCGGGGGGGCCAGGGTCGGGAGGTTGGCTCTGCAGACGCGTGCGATGTGGCCCTTGCGGTCGCAACGACGGCAAATGGTGGCCCGGAAAGGGCAGTCGTTCCTTGGGTGACCACCGCCGCACCCGATGCAAGTTGTGGGTGGCCGGCGGGGTGGCTGAGCTCTGGCGCGGCTTCGGCCTGAGGCTTGGATGCGCGCTACCTGGTCGTAGGCCTCGAAGTCGTCCGTCGGGTCGACGAGGTCGTGGTCATCTACCAGGCAGGCCCGTGGGGCGGTCGATGGCGTTGTCTGTTGGCCGGGGCCTAGGTCAGGGGACGTGGCCTTGGCCAGCTCGGCGCCCCTAGCTTCCTCCACGGCCTGCTCCAGGGTGATGTCTGAGCGGGCCATCAGTCGGCGCCTGAGCTTCGTGTCTTTAAGTCCGCAGACGAATTGCTCGACCAGTGACTCGTCGAGGCTCGTGGCGGCGAACTCACATAAGATGGCCGCGGCTCTCAGGACTTGCAGGTAATCTGCTGCTGACTGTGTGGGCTGCTGGCGGCATTGTCGGAACGCGAACCGTCGAGAGATTCGCGAGGGTGCGGGGGCGAAGTGGGCCTTCAGGCGGGCCTGCAGCGTGTCCCAATCCAGGGTGTGGACCGGTGCAGGCGCGGCGATATTCCGCGCAACGGCAAAGACTGTGCGGCCTCCACAGCCCAGGAAGAGTCCCAGGCGACGTTCCTGGGTGAGTTCGCCGTGATCTCCCGCGAGGAGGAAACATTCAAATCTGGCCAGGAAGGCTTCCCATGATTCCTGCGAAGCATCGTAGGGAGCGAACGGCGGCAGGGTGGCCATCGGCTTGGCTGCAGTCTTGTAGGCTCGCTGAAGAACTAGCGAGGACGAGTGGTCAGACGAAGATTCTTCGATCGGTGAGTGACTTCGCTCTGAGTAGTCAGTACCGGCCCCAGTCCTTCGTCGCCAGTGTTAGATTCTCGGCAGAGAAAAGGGAGTCCAGACCGGTATGATTTAGCAGTTCTTTATTGCAAGGAGAAAGACATAGCAAGTGACCAATTTTCAAAGGTGGCGCCTTCTGCCTTGCAGCTCCTTTTATGGAGCTGCTGGAGGGCAGCCGGCCAATCAGTGCGACCACGCCCTCCAGCCACAGCCAACCGCGGCTGGAGGGTGGCCGGCCAATCAGCGCAACCGACGCCCTCGGCCACAGCCAACCGCGTCCCGTCTACTCCCGTCCAATCAGGACGCGGCTGGCGGCTGCTGGGGCTTCCCGTGTCTCTTCAGGATGCAACAGTACCTTGCTCAATAGTAGCAGCTGTGAGAGGGATCTTGGAATCCTAGTGGACAACCATTTAAATATGAGCCAGCAGTGTGCAGCAGCTGCCAAAAAAGCCAACACAGTTCTAGGCTGAATAAACAGAGGGATAGAATCTAGATCACGTGAAGTGTTAATGCCACTGTATGGTGCCTTGGTAAGGCCACACTTGGAATACTGCATACAGTTTTGGTCGCAGTTGGGGAGCATGGCTGTCTCGGGGCACCTGGGTTGGGATGGAATAAGTTGCACCAGCTGACTCCACATGGGGACAATTCGGTGCCCCACAAGGTCCTCCCCTCCCCAAACTGCTGGCAGCCAAACACACACACACACAGCACATTCCATGTTTGGGGGCTTTTAAACAAAGATGAAAGAAGGGGCCTTCTCCCCTCTGCAGGGCTTCCTCTCCTTGGCCAGGTTGCTCCTGGAGGCTGCCTGGAGGTCCCCCCACCAGTCCTGGCCCAATGCTGGCCTCCTGCCCATCCCTGGCCTTAGGGGCGGAGCTAGGGGTAGGTTTCAAACATCTTTTACTACCTATTCTGTGGGCGTAGCTTGGCGGTCATGTGACCAGGTAGGAGTGGCTTGGCAGTCATGTAACTGGGTGGGTGTGGCCAACTCGATGTCACTCACCTGGAGGGGCACCTGGCCTGACTTCTCCTTGCCCCTCCCCTCCCAGCCAGTCCTCGTCTCGCCTTGCATGCTATGGTGGGAGAGGAAACCTTTTCAAAGTCGTCTTCCCCTTGATGCTAGTCCCTAAGATGAGATGTTGCTGCCAGAAGACCTCCTGCTGTCCATTTCCTAATCTTGTTTATGGCCATTCTCTTGGAAAGACTGACTGGAGAGCCTCCCTTCCCTCCAGCCTCCATTCCTCTGAAGGAGCCCCACAGCCGCTTCCTCCTCTTTGAGAAGGGCAGAAGGTCAGGAAATTCCCCCAAGAATTCTCCAAGAGAAGGAAGGGGGCGCAGGGCTTCTTCAGAGGAGCCGAGGCTGGAGTGGAGGGGGCTTCAACGCTGCTCTTGCCTCGGCTCCTCTGAAGAAGCCCCACACCCGCTTCCTCTGCTTTGAGAAGGGCCTTGCAAATGGGGGCAGGCCAGGAGACCCTGACAGTATGGGGGGGGGGGTCTATCAGTATGCAAACATATGGCTGATTTCCACTACTGGTACGCCCATACCAGTCCATACCAGGCGCAACCCACCTCTGCTCCCTTCCCTTCCCTTTCCTTCCTTTCTTCCTTCCTTCCTTCCTTCCTTCCTCCTTCCCTCCCTCCCTCCCTCCCTCCCTCCCTTCCTTCCTTCCTTCCTTCCTTCCTTCCATGGGGTGAGAGGCAGTCTGGATTTCATCATCTCTTTTCACTTGTTTTTTTTTTCCAACTTCTCTCTGTGTTTCTGTCTTTATGGGTTTTTTTAACTTTGCAAACTTCTGTTAACTAGTTTTTCACTAAAGTTGATTTTGTTCTTAGAAACTGGCTGCACTGTTTCATCAGCCCTTTTGTGGTGGTGCCCTTGAGGATTAGCTTTCAAAATAACATAACCAACATTTTGGTTCCAACTCAACAGGCAGCTATTTCAGATCTGTGACATGCTCTGTCATTAAGTGCCTCCCCTCCCTTTTGTCTTTACACAAACAAATCTCAGATTTCTTTGTTTCTTCAGCCAGAGGTGCCGTGTCTTCCCTCTGGGGCCAGTTTCAAGCATGGAGACCCCCAAGCCTCTCAATGCTAGAAGATGGATTTAATTCCATCTCTGCTCCTGTTATTATGAGCCACTTGGGGATTATTTCCCTTTCATTTCCCTCCAAAGAATCTCCCAACAACCTTTGAGTCCAAGAACTGGTTGGATTCTCCAGGGATCCCTCCTGAGAGGGAGAATTATGATCAAAGGTTCAGCTCTGCTCTTTGGCCGAATCCTCCAGGGGAGACTTTGGGCAGAGAAATAGGGAGTTTAGGGACAGGCAGGGTCTGTGCTCTTGAATGTCCGTCTCTCTCCTTTCCAGGTGAAGCTGAGTGTTTCTCTGGGTTTCAATCAGGAAAGACACTGGATCATTTCCCACCTTATTAGAATCCTTTGAATCCTTCTAATTCTTCTTTAGAAACAGGAAGGGGATTGATTGATTCACCCCATGAATGATGGACCTCCTGCTTCTGCTTCTGATGCTGCTTTTGTCCCATCCAGTCTCTGGGAAGCTGAGGATGAAATGCCCACAGAGTTTGGAGCACCAGGATGGAAAACAACCACAGAGCTTTTACAGCCCAGGAGACCATCTCATTGCTATAGTCACCAATGGATGGGAAACACTGCATACAAAGTTGCTTTTCAACGTGGCTCCTTCTCTTCAGTTTGTTTTCCGTGATCTGTAAGTCATTCAGGGTGATGGAGTTGCCCTCCCTCCATTCTAACACTCTCCTCCTTTTCTGTTTTTATTTTTCATTTATTCCTTTATTGGGGAAATATGCCTAATTTCCTGAATGATGATTGATTGACTGAATGATGTTGATTTCCATGGCTTCTCTCTTTTGTCTTGTTTGGTGAAAGAAACTCAAATCCAAAAACGGGCCTGAAAAAAAAGTTGAAAGGACTGCAGATTATTTCCTCTCTCTTTCTTTTTGTTATATATTTATATAATCTTTGCAACAATTCTACATCTTTTACATTTACGTTGTGTTTCATCTATCTATCTATCTATCTATCTATCTATCTGTCTGTCTGTCTGTCTGTCTGTCTGTCTGTCTGTCTGTCTGTCTGTCTATCTATCTAGCTATCTAGCTATCTAGCTATCTATCTATCTATCTATCTATCTATCTATCTATCTATCTATCTATCTATCTATCTATCTATCTATCTATCTATCTATCTTTACATATCTTTTATCTCTATTAATTACATACATTACATCTTTTATATATATTTGATTCTCTTATGTTTCTTATTTTGGACTATTTGTGTATACAATCTATTCTGTACTTTCCCCTATTGTTAATTCTGTGGTTTTGTATTTATTTTATGGTTCCTTGATCTTTTTTCTTCCCTTTATTGCTTTCCTTTTTTTCCTTCTTCCTCTAGCCCATTGTAGCCTCAGTCCCAAACTAAGTAGCCCTCGGATTCCTCTTTGTCTTTTAGCTCTTTTGTAAGATTATTTTCCTCTCTCAGTTCAACCCTTCATTTCTCACTCGAATCATGGATTTTATTTGAAGTGGTGGTTGAACCATTTGTTCTTGCTGTACCTCAGCCAATTTCCATATTTGTGTAACTGATCATTGCTTTTGGATCAATGTTAGCTTAAGGCTCAGGAGGCTTCTGGAGGATTATATTTATTATATATAACAAAAGAATTCCTTGTTGCTGTTGATTATTACAATTTTTTTTACAATAGGAATTCCAATGGGTTCGTTTATGGCTTACAATTCTTTTTCAACATCCAAACGGTCAACAAGAATCCCCAGCTCCCGCACAATCTCACACTGGGCTACAACATCCATAACAACTATGAGAGCACTTTCCGCACTTCAGATGCCTTGCTGGACATTCTCTCCACTGGAGAAGCCAATGTCCCCAACTACGGCTGTGGAAGGAAGGAGAACCTTCTGTCTCTTCTTGATGCAGCTGACAGGGACATCTCCATCCAGATGTCAACATTAGGAGGCACCTACAAAGTCCCACAGGTTTGTGTGGGTTTTTCTCCATTTTCTTACACTGAGGCTAGAAGAACCAAATGTGCAGGTACAGATCAGGTGAAGCCGGGCTCAATAGCAGGAACTGTGAGAGGGATCTGGGAATCCTAGGAGACAATCTCTCAACTGTGAGCCAACAATGTGTGGCAGCAACCAAAAAAAGCCATTGCAATCCTAGGCTGCATCAACAGAAGGAGAGAATCCAAATCACGGGAAGTGTTGGTACCGCTTTATAAAGCCTTGGAAAAAGGGCATGGAGGGAGAACCTTTTCAGCACTGAGTCCTCTTGTCAGGGATGCGATCTGGAAGAGGAGTTGCCCAGTGTGCCTGTCGGTGCGTATATGCACACCAGGCAGCTCCTCTTCCAGTTTCTGTCATGCATGCATGCGACAATCAGCTGGCTGGAACGTTTGCACTCACAGAAACAAGAAGAGCAGCTCTTCCATTTCTGGCACTGCAGTGCCCACAAAGGCCAGCTGATTGTTACATGCACATGCGCACCAGAAACCCAGAAGAGAAATGGGGAAGACCTTGCATGCAAGGTGACATGGGTCTGCATGCCACTTAGCCTGAACTGAGAAGCTGAGGCAAAGGGTGCCATTTTCCCCTCCTGGGGCCTCCATGCATCCCATTTTTCCCCTCCAGAAAGCCCTCTGCTCCCCAAAAACTTTGGTCTTACTTTGCAGTTCCAGTCCGTGGCGCTTGCGAAGGAAAGGCCTGGGCTCAGCCAGTGGGTGGGAGCCAGAGTGGTGGTGGTGGTGGTGGAATGATATGGGAGGGGCAGCCTTGTGGTCCCACGTGGGATGGGGTCTCCTTCAGACTGGAAACAGAGCAAAGAAAACTCTTTCCCCCCACTTGCTTTGTCCTGTTTCCCCCACTGGAAAGAGCTGTTTGCAACCCACAAGGAGGGGATCCTTTCCTAAGAGCTCCCGATTGAAGAATCCCAATGGACCCCTGAGGAATCTGAGGGTGGGAAAGGCCATGGGGGTCCTAGTGATAGAAGAGACCCTCAAGGCCTCCCCAACCCACTAAGATCCCTCCTGCTTCTCCCTCCCTTCCTGCAACAAGGACTCCCTGACTTTGCAAACCTCTCTCTCCTCTCTTGTTTCTCGGCTTCTTGTCTCATGGAGCAGCTTCCAAGTAAATGGGGCAAGAGAGAGACAGGGAGGGGAAGAGAGAAATCCAATTGTGAGTGAGTGTGTGTGTGTGTTTGTGTGTGTGAGGGCACCGAAACTGCTGCCATTGGTGTGGGCGACACCTGAGCAGAGAGGCAGGGTGTGTGGGTACATTCCTCCCCATTCAAGCAGGGCCTCCTATTTCTCCCCTTCCCAGCCAGCCAGCTCCCCCAAACCCCCCACCTGCTCCCTGCTGGCTCCTGCAAAGCCTCTTCATTCTCCTCCTCCTCTTCTTCATGTCTTTGTTCAAGTGCCAGCCAGCTGGTTTTCGGGCCTATGACGAGGGCCAGGGCGGGGCACACATGAGTATGCAGTGGGGATTGCTTGCATTGCGCAGCAAACTACATCCTTCTCTCCCAAGTGGCAGTGGGTTCCACAGGACAGGCTCTCATTTCTGCCCTGAAGCAGTGAACTCTGGTGGGCTGGAAATGAGTGTGAATGGCCTGGTCCAAAACAGGAAAACCTGGACTTTTTGTACCCATTTTGGCCCTGGAAAGCCTCCTGCACCAACCTGGAAGCAGAAATAAAAAATGAAGTCCTTGTAACTGTTTGAAGGCTGAAGGAAGCCTCCAACTGAGGGAGGAAGCACTGGGGGGGTCCAGGCGATTCACACTCACTTCCAGCCCACTGGAGTTTCCTGGGCAATGCAAGCGCCACCCCCATCCCCATCCCACACACAGCATACTCATAGATCCCCCGATCCTGGCCCTCGGCAGAGGCCCAAAAAGCAGCTGGCCGGCAGGAGGTGGACCTGCATGTGGATGCTAGTGGAGCTGGGCTGGGGCGGCCTGTGTGCCGGGAGAGAGGGCTCTGCGTGCCTCAGTTTCCCCTTCATGGCTCTAATCCTTTCAATTCCTTTTTCAGATCAATTATTTCAGAGCTTCAGAGGCTCTGAGTGATAAAAGTCGATTCCCCTTTTTCTACCAGATCGATCTCAAAGAAGGATTCCAGTACCCAGCAATTGTCCAGCTGCTCCTCCACTTCAGATGGACCCTGATTGGCCTCTTTGCTTCAGACACAGAGAAGGGAGAGGATTTCATGAGGATTTTCCCTCCTGTGCTTGTCAGGAGTGCAATTTGTGTGGTTATATCACAAGTGTTGTCAAAGATTGGATATACTGCATACCTCAGGGATTCCCTCTCTAAGTGGAGACTAGTCAACGTCTTTGTTCACTTCATGGAACATGAGTTCATTTTGGAGAGAATTCTTCCTTTCCATTTAACATTTATGCGTCTCCCAGGACCCATTGAAGGGAAAGTCTGGATCCTCACAAATTTTGCAGGGTATAAAACAGACAAGCGCAGACTTCTCACATACATCCATAGTATTTGGAGCTTTGGTTATCTGACAAAGAAAAGGCCAAAAGATTCTGCCTTTGAACTTGATTTCTTTGTGGAAGAGAAGTTTCAAGATCCTTATTTCCACTGTTCTCTTTCAAAGAACGTCTTTTCTGTCAAAGGCCGCAGAAGATGCAGCCAGAAAGCCCCACTGGAGACCCAGGAGAAAAGGAACAGGATCCGGTTCACAAATCACTACCATCCTTACAGTTTCATAAAGACTTTGGCCCATGTGATGAATGCCGCCTATTCCTCCAGATCAAGGAGGGGAAGGAAAGCGAGAGAAAAGAGGTTGGGGTCTCCAAGGCTACAGCCATGGCAGGTATGGGGCAGTGGTGGGTTTCAAAAAATTTTTGGACCTACTGTCCAGGTGTGGCTTATTTTGTGGGTGTGGTTTGGCCGTCATGTGACAGGATGGGAGTGGCCAACTTGTAAATTTGCTGAAACTCATTTAACAACGCTCTTGCTTAGCAACCAAAATTTTGGGCTCAATTGTGATGATAAATTCTCTTTCTTTCTTTCTTTCTTTCTTTCTTTCTTTCTTTCTTTCTTTCTTTCTTTCTTTCTTTCTCTCTCTCTCTCTCTCTCTTTCTTTCTTTCCTTCCTTCCTTCCTTTCTTTCCCTTCTTACTTTCTGCCTTCCTTTCCTTTCCTTCCCATTGGGTTACTGGCAGCAGCAGGCCAGACTTACTTTTGGGTCCATTGATGGAACCCCCTCTCACCGGCTTTCTTAATTTCATCATCCGGCTCTTGTGAGTAGGTGCGAGCCTGCAGAAACCCACCACTGGTATGGGGGTCCCGATATGGATCCATTAATCTTAGATCCTTTGGAGGAGGAATGCAGAGGAGAAGGAGGGAAACCATCTCAACAGATCTGGCCAATTTAATTACTCAGGGAATTAATGGTTCCAAAGAGTAGATTCCATGGCATTTTTATATTAAACTCTGCTGATTCAAAAATCCTGTATTCTTTCTTAAATAAATCCCCTTATTTGTAGGTTAGTGATGAGCCTGGTGGAATTCCACCTTTCTTCCGTCCCCATTGCAGGTGGGTCTGTGTGCAGCTAGACAGGCAGCTAAGCCCCCCTGTTCTCCTCCAACGAAAGGGAGCCTGGCGTGGATCTGGATGCTTTATTGGGAGAAGAGGGCAGGTGAAACTGAGGAGATGCAAAGGGTGGAAATCAAATAGAAAGACAAGATAGGCAGCATTCACTAACAGCCAGCAAAGGAGCAGCTGGAACCTCTCCAGGGCTGCTCCATGTGAGGGACGGAGGCCGTCTCCAGATGACCAGGGGTCTCAGTCACAACGGCTGGTTCCATCTTCTCCAAAGGCCGACAGAAAACTGAGTCTGGCTTCAGACCATAGAAATTAGGCTTCTCTGCCCCCGGATACTAAGTGGGGCCAGAGCAACAACAGCACAAGAGTTCCATGTTGTGGCATGAGAACCTTTGTAAATTTGGAGGAGACCCTGAGACCATCTAGCCCAACCCCTCCTCTCTGCAGGAATCCCAGTTGAAGCTTCTCTGACTGATGGCTGCTCAGTCTTTGCATTCAGACAATCCATGAAGAGGAGACTGAACTTCTCTGTTTTCCTGGCTCAGCTCTAAAACAGCTCATCCTTTTATCCTGTTTTTCTCTCTCATTTGGCTAAAATCTTCTCTCTTGTAGCTGGATTCATTTTTCTACCTCTGACACTCTGGAATAATAGTGAGCAGATCTTACACTCATGTGTAACAGGTGTCAGTGATTGGAAGAGGGCTGGATCCAGTGGGGGGATTCAAAAAAGTTTACTACCAGTACTGTGGGCGTGGCTTGGTGGTCATGTGACTGGGTGGGTGTGGCCAACATGACATCACTCACATCAAAGGGAACCTTGCCTGGTGTCTCCTTGCCTCAACAAGATACAATTTTTCTTATTTATTTACTGCTACTGACCATTCAAAATATGCAATTTAATCCCATGTATAAATGCCATATGTGTACATACATATTACATAGTATTGTGTGTGTATAGGCACACAAAATGATACACACACACACACACACACAGCTCTTCTCAAACTCCACACATTAAACCTCACTTTCTGCATTTGGAAAAACACACCCAGAGTCCACTTTCTGCCACACATTTAACTTTAACTTCTGCCCATGAGAACATTACAGAGGCCTCCAGATGCTCTTCCCTATCCTGCACATGACTGTCAGAGCCAGGAGATGTCATGGATTGAGGAAAATGTGGCAAAACTCACTTAACAACGCTCTTGCTTAGCAAGGAAAATGTTGGGCTCAATTCTAGTCATAGGTCAAGGACTATCTCTGCCTTCCTCTGCATGGCAGCCTTGTCCTAGTAAACCCCTTCCTTTTTCTGGCAATTTCACCAAAATAATCCAGAGGATATAAGGTTGTAAGGGGTTGGACTAGATGACCTCTGAGATCCCTTCCAGCCAGGTGTTGTCAGGGTTCGCTTCTTCCATTACTCAAGAAATACCACACTTAAGCATATTTCAGAATGTTTAAGGTTACTTTTACTGAATAAAGAAGAACAGCAAACAAAGGTCAAGCAGGGAGTGACTAGTATAGGTGCGAAGCGTGTATATCAAAGCATTAGCCAACCCCAATAACCCATGACCCCCACAATAGTGTCCAATGCAATATCCTCCAGGACGTCAGGTGGGCATCACGTCCAGAGCAGTCATCAGAATGGAATGTGATAACGTTAGGTTTGCGATATCACCGACTCGCTCCATCTTCCTCCAGCACACATAGTTAACCCAACCCCCACCCTCCCCGTTTCCATGGCAGCCAAGCATGCAGCAAAGCGAAGGTTGACATCCAGACCTCCTCCGGAAGAAGGGAGTTCAGTCCTGTAAAACAGACGGAAAAGACAAAACCACACAACAACACAGAAAATGAAACGAGAGAGGTTAAGGTTTGTTAGGATATTTGGCATAGAATTGTCTCAGTAACTTCGGGGCTTTAACGTGTTGTTTATCCACCCATTCGTTATGGGAGGGAGGAAAATCCTTCCAAACTACAAGGTACTGTATTTTATTTCTATGCACTCTGGAGTCTAAAATGTCACGGACTTCATAATGTTGTTGTCCATCCACCACTAGGGGTGCAGGAGCATCAGAGTGAGGCTTGCGAAGGTGTGACAAACGTTCAGGTTTCAACAAGTGGACATGGAAAATTGGATAGAGGCGTCGATAGGTTTTAGGGAGGTCTAATTTTACAGAAACAGAGCTGATTATCTTAGTGATCGTAAAAGGTCCTACAAACTTAGGACCTAGTTTCTTGCATTTCTGAGGACTGTCCAGGTATCTAGTAGAGACGTATACCCGATCACCAACTTTGTATTGCGGAGGTACAGCTCATTTTCTGTCGGCGTAGAGCTTGTGAGATTGATGAGCATCATCCAATGTTTTTCGTATAATGGGCCAGACAGAAGACAATTTAGCACTCCAATCCGCGAGCGAATGAATTGTGGGAGGGTCATGAGGGAGCTCGGGGATTGGTACAAAATCCTGACCATAGATTATTTTGAACATGCCGGTACTACTATGAACAGAGTTATTGTACGCCACCTCAGCATGAATCAGGAGGTCAGCCCAGTCATCCTGTTGGAAGTTTATAAAACAATGCAAGTATTGTTCCAGAACGGAATTAGCCCGTTCGCAAGCTCCATTAGTTTGCGGATGGTGGGAGGAGCTTAAGCCCTGGGCGGAGCCAATCAGTCTCAGAAATTCCTTCCAAAATTGCGATGTAAATTGAGTACCCCTATCTGAGACGATACGCTTCGGGACACCATGTAAGTGATAGATATGAGTAAGAAAGAGCTTAGCCAAAGATTTAGCCGATGGGATTTTGGAACATGGCACAAAATGAACTTGTTTGGAAAACAAATCTGTAACCACCCATATAACAGTAGAGCCTTGGCTACTTGGGAGATCAACAATAAAGTCCATAGAAATTTCTTTCCAAGGAGCCTCGCTACAGATTGGAGGAGACCGTGGGGTTTTCCAGGAGAACGTTTAGATGCGGCACAAACTGGGCAACTGGCAATATAGGATTCAATGTCCTTTTTGAGGGAAGGCCACCAAAACTGGCGCTTCACTAAATGTATAGTCTTTACAAATCCAAAATGTCCAACAAGCCTGGAATCATGAGCTTTTTGCAATACAAATGGTCGCAGAGTAGCGGGGACATAAATCTTCGATCCAATCCAGGGTAGATAATCTCTCAAGGTACAATCCCCAGAGTGTGTGGAATACCAATCATCGGTGAGAAGTTCCGTCTTAATCCTAGCTATCAATTCCGCAGGTGGTTCAGTTTGGAGAATGGAGTGACTCCTGGTTACAACTGGGGTCGCCATGCTACACAGCGGAATTACAGGTTGAATAACCAAGAGTTTAGAACTGTCATATTGAGGTAGCCTGGATAGGGTATCAGCTATAAAGTTTTTCCCTCCAGGGATGTATTTAAGAGTAAAGTTGAAACGATGAAAGTATTGAGACCAGCGCACTTGTTTTGGGGACAGTTTACGGGACGTCGTCAGCGACTCCAAATTTTTGTGATCAGTCCATACCTCAAACGGGTGAGGGGCTCCTTCTAGAAAATGGCGCCAAGAAATACGTGCCCAACGAACAGTAAATGCCTCTTTTTCCCAAATCGCCCATCTCCTCTCAGTGTTGGATAATTTACGGGACGTGTAAGCACAGGGTTGTAGTTGGCCTTGTTGGTTGTATTGCAATAAGACAGCTCCAACAGCCACGTCGCTAGCGTCAGCTTGATTCACGAAAGGTGCATTGACATCTGGATGCTTCAGTACCGGTTCCGCTGCAAACAAATGTTTCAGCTTCTCAAATGCAGCTTGGCACTCCATAGTCCAGTTCAAAGGTGAACCCGGTCGTGGTTTGGTTTCCCCGTTCGTTTTGAGCAGATTCGTGATAGGCAGAGCAATGCTAGCAAAAGAAGGGATAAACTGGCGGTAAAAGTTGGCAAAACCCAAGAAACTTTGTAATTGCTTACGGGTACGAGGAGGGGTCCATTCTGTTACAGCTTTGACCTTTCCAGGATCCATCTCAATTCCTTCCGCCGAGATGCGATACCCTAGGTAGTCTATTTTCTCCTGGTTAAATTTGCACTTCGAAAGTTTAGCATAAAGTTCAGCTGCTCTGAGTTTACGCAAAACAGAATGGACTAGTTTCACGTGTTCCTCACGTGTTTTCGTGCAGATGACGATGTCATTAAGATAGACGATAACGCCCTTGTACAGGTGCTCATGCAATACTTCATTGATTAGTTGCATAAAAACAGATGGCGCCCCCGGAGGCCAAAAGGTAATACTTTAAATTGAAAGCAACCTAAAGGGCAGTTAAATGTAGTTTTCCACTCATCTCCTTCTTTCATTCTTATTCTGTAATAAGCTTCCCTGAGATCGAGCTTAGTAAAGATTTTGCCTGTAGCTAGATGCGCTAACATGTCCTTCATGAGAGGTAGGGGGTAGACGTTGTGCTCACATATTGTGTTCAAAAAATTATAATCATGTACAACAACAACAACAACAACAACAACAACAACAACAACAACAATAATAATAATAATAATAATAATAATAATAATTTTATTTATAGACTGCCTCCTCTTCCCAAAGGGACTCGGAGCAGTGCACAGGAAAGTTTAAAAAGCAAATATAAAATACATAAATAGTTAAAATAAGAATTAAACAAATTATCCCTGCGCTAAAACCCACTATACTAAAACTAAACTACAATCCCCTAAGAACCCAGTTAAAAATGGAAGACTAACCTAGGCCGGCCAAGCAGAAAAAGTGTGTTTTCAATTTTTGACGGAAGGAGCGGAGGTCCGTAGTTGTTCTAATTTCGGGGGGAAGGTCGTTCCAGAGGGCTGGGCCCGCCACAGAGAAGGCCCTTCCCCTGGGCGTCGCCCGCTGGCATAGCCTAGTGGACGGCACCCGGAGAAGTCCCTCTCTGTGGGAGCAGATCGGCCGCAGGGATGTATGGGGCAGAATCCGATCCCGCAGATAGCTAGGTCCCGTGCCATGGAGCGCTTTAAAGATGATAACTAACACCTTGAAGCGCACCCGAAAGACGACAGGCAGCCAATGCAGCTCGCGCAAGAGCGGTGTTACATGGGTAAACCTCGAGGTTCCCATAATTGCTCGTGCGGCTGCATTCTGGATAAGCTGAAGTCTTCGGGTGCACCTCAAGGGGAGCCCCATTTAGAGAGAATTGCAGTAGTCCAGTCGGGATGTCACGAGGGCATGAGTGACTGTGCAAAGGGCATCCCGATCCAATAGGGGACGCAACTGGCATACCAGGCGAACCTGGTAGAATGCCCTCCTGGCCACGGCTGTCACTTGATCTTCCATGGACAGCCGGGTATCCAGGAGGACGCCCAAGTTGCGTGCCCCATCCACAGGGGTAAGGTGTTCGTCCCCTATGGCCAGTGATGGAGTCAACTGGTTGTACCGGGATGCCGGGAACCACAGCCACTCGGTCTTGAGTCTGAGTCTGTTACTTCCCATCCAGGCCCGCACGGCTTCCAGGCACTGGCACATCACCGCTATGGCATCGTTGGGGTGGTTTGGGGTAGATATATACAGCTGCATGTCATCAGCGTAGAGGTGGTACTCTACCCCAAAACCACGGATGATCTCGCCCAGCGGCTTCATATATGTGTTGAACAGGAGAGGCGAGAGGACCAACCCCTGAGGCACCCCACAAGTGAGGGCTCTCGAGGTCGACCTCTGCTCTCCTGCCAACACAAATTGCGATCGACCGGAGAGGTAGGAGGAGAACCACTGTAAAACGGTGCCCCTCACCCCCAGCCCCTCCAGCCGATGCAATAGGATACCATGGTCGATGGTATCAAAAGCCGCTGAGAGGTCTAATAGGACCAGGATGGAGGAACAACCCCCATCTCTGGCCCTCCAGAGATCATCCACCAACGCGACCAATGCCGTCTCGGTGCTGTGCCCGGGCCAGAAGCCGGACTGGCGCGGGTCCAGATAATCAACTTCCTCCAGATGACGGGGAAACTGTTGTGCCACCACACTCTCTACAACCTTCACCAAAATGTGAAGGTTGGAGACCGGATGGTAATTAACCAACAATGCTGGGTCCAGAGAGGGCTTCTTCAGGAGGGGTCTCACCATCGCCTCTTTAAGGGAGGCAGGCAAGAAATCCTCACTAAGAGAAGCGTTGACAACCTCCTGGAGCCAGCCTCGTGTAACCTTCCAGGATGCCAGTACAAGCCAGGAGGGACACGGGTCCAATAAACATGTGGTAGCTCGCAGTCGCCCACATAACCTGTCCATATCTTCGGAAGTAACAGAGTCAAATTCTTCCCATAAAACTGTCTCAAGATCTGCCTCGGGGCATCCCACTAGGCCACTATCGATGGGGACTAACTCGCTCTGAATCTGAGCGATTTTATCCTGCAGATAAATCCCAAATTCCTCTGCTCTACCCTGTAAAGGGGCTTCCCGCACCCTCTGTTGAAGGAGGGAGCGGGTCACTCTAAACAGGGCGGCAGGGCGGTTATCTGCGGATGCGATGAGAGTAGCACAATGATGACGTTTGGCCACTCTCAGTGCCACAAGGTAAGTCCGTAAATGGGCTCTCACCTGTGTTCGGTCAGATTCACACCGAGTGGATCTCCATCTCCTCTCTAGGCATCTCTTGTGGCGCTTCATCACCCTTAGCTCCTCGGTGAACCAAGGAGCCAGGGTGGTTCGTCGCCGCAAGAGAGGCCGCAAGGGCGCGACCCGATCCAAGGCTCCCATGGCCGCAGTATTCCATGCGGCCACGAGGTCCTCTATCGGGGCGCAGGTCAGGGATACAGGAAGTGGCCCAAGCGCCGTCTGGAACCTATGAGGGTCCATCAGGCACCTGGGGCGGAACCATATAGATGACTCAGGTTCCGCCTCCCCGCGGTGGGGTGTAGCGATTGGAAAGTCGAGCCGGAGAAGTGAGTGATCTGACCATGATAGGGGTGTGATGACTATATCCCCTATACCCAGATCACTCTTCCATTGGCCAGAGACGAAAGTTAGATCCGGCGTATGTCCACCCTCGTACGTGGGGCCCTGAATTACTTGGGTCAGGTCCATGGCCGTCATGGAAGCCATGAACTCCCGAGCTACCTCTGATGATTCGCCAACCGATGGCAGGTTAAAGTCCCCCATGACTACCAGTCTGGGGGTCTCAACTGCCATCGTAACGATCACCTCAAGGAGCTCGGGCAGGGCTGCTGTTACATAGCGGGGAGCCAGGTATACAACCAGCAAGCCCAACTGCCTCCCTAGGCCCCCTTCACGCAGAGGGACTCACAGCCAGTGGTCTGTGGCACAATGGTCTCTCTCGGCTCAAGACCTTCCCTAGCAATAACCGCTACCACTCCACCCCTGCCTCAGGCCCAGGGCTGATGAAAAGTGCGGTAACCTGGCGGGCACATTTCAATGAGGGGGAGTCCTCGCTCGTGGCCCAGCCAGGTCTCCGCAATTCCCACCAGGTCCGGCTCCCCCTCTGACACAAGGTCATGGACGAGGGGGGCTTTGTTGACCACGGACCTGGCATTGCAAAACATCAGTCGCAGGCCCTGGCCCTGTAATCCCTGACCACCTAGCCTGCAGGGGTTGTGGCACCTGACCGTCTGCAACCATCGGCCACGCGCCCCCAACCGGGAGGATAGAACCTGTCTCCCATCGGATCTGCCTCTCCCTGGCACCCTCTCGATGGGTAGGCCCTCCATGGAAACGACCCGTGTATCCCCCCTCTTAGTGGGTCCATCCGCCTCCTTCCGCGGTCTGCTGGCTCGGCCCGTTCCCTTCTTGCTAGTCTCAACCTGTCTATATCCTCCCCCCTCCCTGGTACCCCCTAAAATAGACAACAAATTCCTGGCTAAAAAACCCCTAAGACCACGCTTCGCCCACCTTTCCGGATTAATAAATCCCTCATCAAGGCGGGCCCTCGTTAAAGCGGAGGGCCAGACCTGCGAGATAGGGGACTCTCGCAATAGCATAAGGTCTGCCTTTGAGTACATAATTGTAATTATAATATATAAATATAAATATATAAGTACATACACACATAAGTATATAAATATATAAATACATAAATATATAGATATATAAATATAATACAAAAACAAATACAAGATATAAAATGGGTCATACAGTTGATTATAGGGAGCATCGTTGGCAGTGTAAATAGTTAAAATAGATGTTTAAAATAATAAATTCACATGCTAATAATAATAATAATAATAATAATAATAATAATAATAATAATAATAATAATAATAATAATAATAATAATAATAATAATAATAATAAATTTAATTTATAGACCGCTCCCTCTCCCCGGGGGGACTCGGAGCGGTGCACAGGGAAGTTAAAAATACAATAAATATACATAAATAACTAAAAGGCAAATTAAACAATTATCCCTGCGCTAAAATTCCCAATTTAAATTACTAAAAATGCTCCCGTGAGATATAGTCCAGCTCTGATCTTAAAATTCATTGTGGGTGTTAAAAATAGTCTGTCCTGGTGGGGTATCATAGATATAATTTGGGGTATACTTTTGAGGGGGGGAGGAGTGGGCAGTCTCTGGAGCCCAGATTTTGATAGGGCTCTTCTGGCCTTGCGTCTTCTCAGAAAAGACCAGGCCCGGACACTCTTCCTTCTCCTGGTCGACCCGGATAAAAGTTCTTATAGGCCTCGGCCATGCTGTTGTTAAATTCTCAAGGTCCTTCCGGCCGCCTGGACTCATCTCCTCCTGGAGGCCTTGGGCCGACCTCTCCACTATCTCCCAGGCCCGGCCTCCCCACAACCAGTGAAGCCCTCGGTCCAGCCCAGTCCAGCCCATCCAAAGGCTCCGGTGGCCGGGCGATGACCAGCAGGACGCGCAGGCCACGGCCATGCCACCAACAAGCCAGCCGTTCTCTCCACCGCCCGAAAAAGAGAGTCTCACCTCCTCCTAGAGGCCTCGGGCCGGCCGCTCCTCTCCCAGCCCGGCCCGGTCCGGCCTCTCCTCAATTTCCAAGCCTCCCCGGCAGTCGCAGCTCAACAGGTCGTCCCAACGCCGCTCCAGCCCCGGCCTCCACATCCTCCTGGCCTCCAGCTCGAAATCCGGCCTAGAATCGGTATTCGCATCGGCCTCCCTCTCATCCGGCCGGCGTTCCGGCCGCCATCCACACCCGGCTTCCTCAGCAATATTCTCCGCCGCTATCTTACCCTGGAGAACCATCCAGGTCTCGATCTGCTGCCAGGGTAAGCAGCTCACTGGGCCCGGCCCTTAAGAATGGGTAACAGGCCGGGCAGCATGTTTTTTTAAGCCAACGAGCTCCAAGACCCAACGGAGCTCAGAGGCAGCCCGCCATCTTCGCACATGCGCAGTCTGTCAAGACGGAGAGAGCCATCCTTCTTTTCTCTAAACATTACAGGGGCGGCTACTTGTGGTCTAACAGGTTCAATGAAACCCCTTTCCAAGTTTTTGTCAATAAATTTGCAAAGTTCAATCATTTTGCGGGGTGTCAAAGAGTAAATACGCGGTTTGGGAAGTTGCACCCCCGGGAGGAAATCAATGGAGCAGTCTGTAGCACGGTGGGGGGGGGGGGGTAGCGTATCACAGGATTTCTCACTAAAAACCTCTTTAAGGTCCCAATACTCTTTTGGGATCTTTTCTTCTCCTGGTATTACTTCCAGATTGGGTACCTGCTGGCCTGTGTTAACTGGTTCTTTGAGGGGTATTGGTTCAGCCAGAGGTTGCACGTTGGGGTGTTGCGGGGTTGATTGGGTGGGTGTAGTAGGAAGCAAAGGTAAAGGAATGCGCACCCACCCCTCCTGCCAGTCAATTAGTGGGTTCCATTTCCGTAGCCAATTCAGACCCAAAATGACTGGGTTGTCAGCAATGGGGGCTACAATAAAGTTAATGAGTTCCTGATGGGTGTCCCCAATAGATACTTGAATTGGTTCAGTTACACATAGTGCAGGATTACCACCTGCTACAGTACCATCCATTTGGCAGAAAGCAATAGGAACCTTTAAATTTTTAAGGTGAAAACCCATTTGCTGCACTAAGTCTTGACTGATGAGGCATCGAGAACAGCCAGAATCTAAAAGATCAAGTATTTTACAATTGCGGCCACTAGATGGAGCCAAAAGATGCAAAGGGATAGTAAGGACTCAACGTGTAGTCCTCAGTGGAACTGCATCTACATGGAAGGAAGTATGCAGTTGAGTCCCCCAAGGCTCTGTTTTAGGCCCAGTACTCTTCAACATCTTCATCAATGATTTGGATGAGGGGATAAATGGGGAACTCATCAAATTTGCAGACGACACCAAGCTGGCAGGAATAGCCAACACTCCAGAAGATAGGCTTAAGATACAGAAGGATCTTGACAAACTTGAACAGTGGGCACTATCTAATAAAATGAAATTCAATTGTGAAAAAAGTAAGGTTCTACATTTAGGCAAGAAAAACAAAATGCACAGGTACAGTATAGGTGGTACCTTGCTCAATAGTAGCAACTGTGAGAGGGATCTTGGAACCCTAGTGGACAACCATTTAAATATGAGCCAGCAGTGTGCAGCAGCTGCCAAAAAAAGCCAACACAGTTCTAGGCTGCATAAACAGAGGGATAGAATCTAGATCACGTGAAGTGTTAATGCCACTGTATAGTGCCTTGGTAAGGCCACACTTGGAATACTGCATACAGTTTTGGTCGCCACGATGTAGAAAAGACGTGGAGACTCTGGAAAGAGTGCAGAGAAGAGTAACCAAGATGATTAGGGGACTGGAGACTAAAACATATGAAGAACGGTTGCAGGAGCTGGGTATGTCTAGTTCAGTGCTTCTCAAATAGTGGGGCGGGCCCCCCAGGGGGGGCGCGAGGCTCCGTAAAGGGGGGCGCGTTTGACCTTGGCAAAGGATTTAATTTTTTTTTAATTTCTAATGCACTTTAAATCTTTTCTGCTACAGTTAATAAAGCTATTCTTTGTTGTAAATTGATCCACATTTCTTTCTTTTTTTATTCTCTTATACGTTAATAAGGATACAGTGTTATGCAGAGGTGTACTTATAACAATTTTATAGACAAATGATACTATTTACAGTCGCGCGGGGGGCGCGAAATGTTTTCTTCTTCCTAGGGGGGGCATGACAGAAAATAATTGAGAAGCACTGGTCTAGTTTGATGAAGAGAAGGACCAGGGGAGACATGATAGCAGTGTTCCGATATCACAGAGAGTGCCACAAAGAAGAGGGAGTCAAACTATTCTCCAAGGCACCCGGGGGCAGGACAAGAAGCAATGGGTGGAAACTAATCAAGGAGAGAAGCAACTTAGAACTAAGGAGAAATTTCCTGACAGTTAGAACAATTAACCTCTGGAACAGCTTGCCTCCAGAAGTTGTGAATGCCCCAACCCTGGAAGTCTTTAAAAAGATGTTAGATAGCCACTTGTCTGAAATGGTATAAGGTTCCTGCCCACGCAGGGGGTTGGACTAGAAGACCTACAAGGTCCCTTCCAACTCTGCTATTGTATTGTATTAAAAAAGGGGCCCAGAATGGGAACTCACCCAGTTCTCGTCAGAGGAGGATGTATCCTTCTCCCAGTCATCAGGCTCCACCTTCTGCTGTTGATCGTTGGTAGTTAGATCCAGAGGCTCCGCTCCAAACATCACTTGCTTCGTGCGCATGCTTGGGGGTTTCGGGGGCTTTTTTCCTTCAGTCGACGACTGCGGGCGGGGTTTCTGTTTCATTTTGCAGTTATTGGCCCAATGCCCCTCCTTTCCACAGCGAAAGCAAGCACTAGAACGAGACTTAACAGATCTCCGTTCTTTACTTTCCCTTTGGTAATCCCGCCCAAGAGGTTGAGGGGGGGGGGGAACCCATATTCTCTTTCTTTTTCAAGATCTAATAGGGGTTTTCTTCTAGCTAGATCTATTTCTACATCAGCGGAAAGTTGAAACCAATCCTCAAGGGTATCGGGCGCACGTCTGTTGATGCAGCTTTGATATATAGTCGGGTTTAAGCCTTCAGTATAATTATCGATAAGAGCTTCAACGCTCCAGCCACGCATATAAATGGCCAGCTCACAAAAACGTTGAGTGTAAACTTGAACTGATCTGCTTCCCTGGCGCAGATTTTTCATTTCAATCCATGCCTTTCTATGAAGGAGGGGGTCTTCAAACCGCCTTCTAAGAGCGGTCATAAATCTATCAAAGTCCTCCATTAAAGGGGAATTATCATTATGCAATGATACTATCCAATCGGCTGCTCTACCCTCCAGAGCCAGAGACACAATTCTTATCTTTGATTCATCATCTCGCAAGTCGTCGGCAAATTGTTTAACGAAGTTGCTGACTTGCAGTAAAAAAAATCCTAACTTGGTAGAGTTTCCCCCAAACTTAATTCCAAGGGGGGGGAGTCTTGCAACTCTGCGTGGTGCAGGACTTGGATCTCTCTGTTGAGCTGCTCTTGGGGTACCTCCCGTAGGAGTATCAGCGGGTGGTTGGCGGCTCTCCCTCTCTTTTTCCTGGGGGGGTGTCCCTTGCTGTTGTATCTTCCCTTCCCATTCCGAAGGATTAGGATCCCTCCCCCACATTTTCTCTCGGGCTTCCTTACTGTCATCCGCTTGACGGATTAGATCTCTTGCCATCTCTCTCAAGTTCCTCTCTTCCTTTATCATTTCGCACAAGGGGGGGGAGTAGGCTTGCCGGCGTCTGGTGGTTGTGACCCCGGGGGCAATGTCTTCAAAAGCAATTCCCTTCATTCCCACTCCCTCGGACCAACGATGGCGACTTGATCTTTCTTCGGGTTTAGGTTCCACGCTAAGATCAGCTAATAATTCCATTACTGACCTTGGTTCTTCTTCTTTCAGGACAGTTGGGTGGGGGGCTGCCGCTCCCAGTGGTTCTTCTTTCCCAGGCTCCGACATCTGGTTCCGGGGTTTATTGTTTTATTACACTCACTACAGAAGTTGTTAGCTCAGCGATGAGTGTGAAAAATGACTCCCTGCTTTATGTCAGGGTTCGCCTCTTCTATTACTCAAGAAAGACCACACTTAAGCATATTTCAGAATGTTTAAGGTTACTTTTACTGAATACAGAAGAACAGCAAACGAAGGTCAAGCAGGGAGTGACTAGTTTAGGCGCAAAGCGTGTATATCAAAGCATAAGCCAACCCCAATAACCCATGACCCCCACAATAGTGTCCAATGCAATATCCTCCAGGATGTCAGGTGGGCATCACGTCCAGAGCAATCATCAGAATGGAATGTGATACCGTTAGGTTTGCGATATCACCGACTCGCTCCATCTTCCTCCAGCACACATAGTTAACCCAACCCCCACCCTCCCCGTTTCCATGGCAGCCAAGCATGCAGCAAAGCGAAGGCTGACAGGTGTGCTGTTTCAAAGAGTCTTCTGAAGCCAGAGTTTGTGTCCTTCCTTCCTCTCATTTTCTCTCTCTCTCTCCTTTCATCCCGCCCTCCATGTATCTATCTATCCATCCAACTATATCTCATTCACTTTCTCCTTCCTCCTTTTTTCTTTTCCTTCTTTCCATCTCTCCCTCTTTCTTTCTCTCCCTTTTTCTTTCTTCCCTTTTTCTTTCTTTTTTCTTTTCTTTTTGTCTCTCCCTTCTCTCTCTCTCCCTTTCTCTCTCTCCCTTTCTTTCTAACTTTCTCTCTCTTTGTATCCCTTCCTTTCCTCCTTCCAAAGCCAGGAGACCCACCTGAAACAAAAACTCCTTGTATGAAACCGGCCATTTTACACACACACACTCACACACACACACACTCCTCCGACCAGCTCTGCTCCTCGATTCATTGTTTCCTTTTAATGGCGAGCCAATCATCAAAGTCCTTTCCAAGTGCCCGGCAGCATCGCTCGCCTCCCAGGAAAGTCCGGCTGACTAACTAGATTAACTGTGCAGGCAGCAGTCTCCCTCTCACCTCTTCCACGCAAGCTTCTCTCTCTGGAGCAGCCACAGGAGGGGGATTTATGGGGAGTTTGAAGGATGGGCAGCTTCCTTGCACTGCACGTTGGAATGGGAGGAAAGAGAGAGAGAGGGAGAGAGAAAGAAAGAATGAGAGAGAATGAGAGAGAGAGGAATCAGAAGCTGTTAGACCTTGTGCGGCACCTGGGAGGAAGAGGGAATAGAGACCCCATTTCCTCTGGGTCTCCCTTCCTCTTCCCCCCAGGTTGCCTTTCCTCCCATCCATTATTTCTCCCCCCATTCTGAGAGAGAAATGGAGCTGCTTTGCCTGGGAGTTTTCTGGGCTCTGGAAGGGGCAGTGGGGGAGGGGGAGGGGTTGGGGGGGTTTGGGCTCCCCAGAACTTCTTTGGGGGAAGCTTCACTCTGAGCCCAGCGCTGCTTCCCAGATGCCCCCCCCCCCCCAGGCAGAGCGCATTGCGTGGAGGATCTGCTGAGGGGCATTTAGCTGGAGGCGCCTCTGGCCAGGGGAGGAATTGGGGCAGCTCAGGAAAGCCAGGAGGGACGGTTGAAATCCCTTGGCTGGACTTCCCTCCCTCCCTCCACAGCAAAGGGAAGGGACAGGGAGCCTGATGGGAAGGGAGCTGCAGCTGCCTGCCTCTCCCTTCCAGACACTTCGACCCCCCAAGAAGAGGGGGCCAGGGGGGGCATAAAGGGAGCAGGAGCTCTGCTGTGAATGGAGGGGGGGGGGAGTTTGGCTTCTCTCTGCCATTCAAGCCTTCAAGGGCTGCAGCAGAGAGAATCCCCACTTTTCTCTCTCCCTCCGTTCACAGCAGAGCTCCTGCAGCCTCTTCCCCCACACGCTGCCCAGTTATGGGCCCAGCCTCCTCTGCCCTGCAGAATTTGGGGTGGGGGTTTTCTTTACTCACAAGAAGGTTTTCTTTACTGTGCAAAGGCCCAGAGTTGCTCCATTCTGGCTCATCCCCTGCCCCACGTGCCACCCCCCAAAAACCTTGTATAGTAAAGAAAAACTTCGCAAGAGTTTGAGAAATTATTTAACTGACACTCATGAGAAGGTTTTCTTTACTGTGCAAGGTTTTTCCCTGCACACAACGGCTGAGAGACGCTCGCAGTGGGGGGCAATTTGCCCCCCCCCAAGACAAGGCCCATCAGGCACAGTTAGACTGAATAAGCCAGGGGTTGCTCCCTCGACCGGCTCCACCCAAGATCCCCTTCATCCTTGTTGAGTCCGTCAACTTTGCCACTTGGGGAACAACCGAGCCAAACCGCTCCTGCCCAGTGGCCTCCCCAACTCCCTGTGCCCCACCATTAAGGCAACCGATGGTGGGCAACCACAGCTGACTGGGTGCAAAGCTCAGTTGACAATGAGCCTCTGAGGTCTCCCTCCTGCCTGCTTGCCCAGCACTTGCTCAGCTGCCCCCTCGGATCCCCCGACTGGATGCAGCCACTCACCGGAGACTGGAAAGCGAGGTTGTCCACCTGCCTTTTTGCCCAGCACTTGGTCAGAGACCTCCTACCCTCCTATTCACTCCTCCAACATCCCCCCCTCCTGAATGGGGGCAGGCACTCACTGGTTCTTTCTTCTTTTGTTTCCAAACTTGGTTGCTTGGTTTGTTGGTTGGTTAAAGCCATGACTGGAGCTGCTGTGGATCCCACAGGCTGAGTGGACAAAGGAGGCGGCTCCTGGCCTGGTCTGGGGAGGTGGGGAGTGGCTCACCTGGGCAGCTGCTGTGACAGTAAGGCTGGCCAGGTCCCATCCCATATATTACTCCCCTCTTCCAGCTTTCGCCCATGCCTCCATGCCATTTTAAGTCATGCAACACGCGGGAGATCCTAGCTGCAGTTTCCTCATGAGCAACATTGGCCGGGAGAGGCAGGGAGAAAAGCCAATGGGGCTCAGGAGTAAACTGAGGCTCCTAAGTGGGATCGAGCCAGGGTTGGGTTCTGGCTGCCGCTACTGCTGGTTGCTCTGCACATGCGCAGAAGGCAAGAACAATATGGCTGAGAGAACCGGTTCAGGGGTGTGGCCAGCCTGGGTTTTGCAGGTTCCAGAGACCCAGGCCTCCAAGTTGCTACTGGTTGAGCCGAACTGGTCCATACAGGTAGGAACCCAGCTCTGATCTGGAGGAGTTTTCCATCAGGATTACAAGGGAGAAGATTAGCCTGAGAGATTTCTTCTTGATCAACCCAGGCTTTCTGGGAATCACCCTGTTGTTTTCAAAGAGTTTATGGATCATCTTTTTTTCCTCTGTTCACTTTATTTGTCATCTGCTCTAGAAGGTTCCCTATAATTGACCAACTGTGTCGATTATATTTTCTTTATATTTTGGTGAATTTTTCTCAAACTTTTTCATTCACTTATGAAGATAATGGCAGTATTTGTATCCTATTTAACCATATTTGGAGATGAGACAATTGTAGAAGAAAGATTCAATGTTGGATAAGAAACAAAGTTTTCTGTTTTTCAAATTCCTGGATGTTCCCATTCTAGTTTCATCCCTTTCTGGAGAAGAATGAACATTGGAATATTTCTGACTTTGAACTCTACTTGGACCAAAATGGAGAGATAAAAGCAGATATAGCCATTCACGGCTTCTTGGTTCTCCCCAATGAGGATCCCAGGAAAGAGATTCTGGCATATTTTGTAAGACAGAGACTTTATATCAGACAAAAGACTCTTTCACAGCTAAAGTTGCTCAATAAGGTGGGAAAAATTTTGGTGTCTTTTCTCTGTTTGCCAAACCCTGAGGTCCCATTTCAAGTGGGCAAAGCCTAGAGCCGTGATGGGGAACCTATGGCACGCATGGCAGAAGTGGCACACAGAACCATCTCTCCTGACATGCGGAGCCATCACCAGTTGCTCTTCCTGGTTCAGGCGTGGCAGTCAGCTGGTCTTCACACACATTGGAGTGCCAGAAAGTGGAAGAGGAGCCACCTGGTGCACATGCGCACACCAGGAAAATGATCTTTGTTTCCAGTGCGCACATGCGCATGAGCCACTTAGTGTTTTGGTTTCTGGCGTGCATGCATGTGCAAAAACCATCAATAAAAAGAGCAGCGGCCATGTGTGCCCAAAGGCACAGAGAGGAGATCTTGGCCGTGCCTTCTTAGCAGAGCCCTTCTTAGCCCTGAGAGTGGATGTCAGTAGGAAGAGAGAGAGAGAGAAAGAGAGAGAGAAAGAGAGAGAAAGAGAGAGAGAAAGAAAGGGAGAGAGAGAGAGAGAGAGAGAGAGAGAGAGAGAGAGAGAGAGAGAGAGAGAGAGAGAGAGAGAGAAACAGAAACAGAGAGAAAACACACACAAGGTGCTTTTATGGCCACTAATAAATGGACTTGAGCGTCTCGGAGGGTCTGCGAAGCCAAGTGAGGCTCCCCCACAGCCTTTCAGGAAACAGCCTGGTTTCATTGGTCCTTGGATGGGAGGGGTTGGGAGGGGAAGGTCGGGGGGGCTGCTGGGCTGGGGACAAGCGCTTGCCCAGCTCTGCTCTCCTGCCAGCGTCTCTCAGGTGGGGCTTGTGGGGGGAACACACCACCCCCTGGTCCTCTTGCCCTCCAAGTCAGCTGCCAGGATAAACGCGGCTCCCCCTTCCTCCAGATTCCCTCAAAGGCTTGGGATACCTCAGATGCTCTGGCTTAACGCCCCCTGCCCAACTTTGCCCCCTCCCCAATGCCCTTGCTCTGCCTTAAACCCCCCTGGCATTTCCCCCCTCCCCACCGCTGGGCAACCGCTCCACAACACGCGTGTATCTCTCTCCAATCTGAGCCATTGCAGGGCTTTGAGGGGAAGGCAGCCAAATGGCTTGGAGGTAGTATTCTGGTTTTCCAATGGAGGGAGGGGGCATTTCCCACCCAACTTTCTCTTCCTGTCCAGGGCTGCCGAACCGGATCCTCACTGAGGACGTTCCTGCACCTGGACGAGGATCAGGTGGGCGGGCAAGGAAGCACGAGGACCCCGGATATCTGGGGCCGATGCATGGGCACCAGACAGCTGGTCTTTATGCGCACATGCATGCCAGAAACTGGTAGACCACAAGGCTGGTGCTCATGCGCATGTCAAAAACCAGATGATCATCTAATTTTCAGTGTGTGCACACGCCCGCACCCATATTGGAACGTGGGGCCAAAAATCTTTGTGCATGCTCCTGTTTTGGCACTAGGTACCAGAAAGTTTCGCCAGCACTGCTCTAGACTATTAAGTAGAAAAGTCCTTTATCGTAATGTTAATTTCCAAAAGCAAAAGGGAGGAAGTAAATGAAGAATCTGCCAGGTTATCAATGTTCCCTCTAATTTTTTTTCAGTGTGGGCGGAAAAGTATACTGTCTGAGTAGGACATTTCCATGCCTGAGTGCCTGAATTTTTTTCCCAGATGTCACCTAAGACAACAAAGAAATCAGTATTATTAGAAATTCAAAGTTATGTTTATTCAAGGTACCTGCTTAATTAAAAGTGTTATATAATATCAGTATCACTTAACAACGCTCCTGCTTAGCAACCAAAATAGATGACCCTACCTTTGGCATCCCATGGAGAATAGCCCGAGAGGTTTAGATTTAGCCGATGGCATCGCACTGCTGGGTGAAACAAAGAAACTTGCAAGAAATGACCCTCAGCTTAGACAATGAGGCCAACAAGATTGGCTTATGCATAAATTCTGAAAAGCCATGAAGTCAGAAGTGCTCAGGATAAAAGGCCTATAACAGTCAGTGGTCAGGCCATAGAAGGAGTCCAACAGTTGACTTACTTTGGTAGCATTAGGTCTAGTAAGGGAGCTACAGAGAATGACATTAACCCTCAAATTGGAGTGGCAGAGACCTTGTTTCAGTGCATGTGCCCAAGTTGGTCTCCAGCAGCTGTAAGGATTACCACAAAGTTTTCAAGAGGATCGTTATACCAATTGCAACGTATGCTGAGGAAACATGGAAGGTTACAACCAAGAGGAATAAAAGCTGACGTGTTTTCCAAGAACGCTGCTTGAGGAGAATCCTCCAGATACACAGAGGCCATGTCATTAATGAAGAGTTACTACAAAGATCAGATTTAGAACTCCTCTGGCGGAGGCCAATGAGCAAGCAGGCTAAAAGGACGCCCAGCCGGCTGACACCTTCTGTGAATCAGGGCTAAGGAGGCAAGAGAAGCACCTCAAGGCCAGCGCAGTTCCGCCTGGCAGATTCCCAGCCAAACCATGGCACAGCGAGGCATGGTGGGGGCCATGGTGGGGGCCGGCGGAGCAGGCGGCAGGGGTAATGGGAAGCTCAGCTGAGGTGCTTCGGAAAGAGGGAGAGGCGCCCACCACCACTGCCATGGGCAGGCATGCTGGCGGGGGCTTTGGTGGCTTCAACTCAGCCCCAGCGCCAGGCACAAGCGGCTAGGATTGGCCACCCAAAGGATCTCCCAGGCTGGGAGCCCCAGCTATGTGAAATCTCTGCATGCAGCTGGAAACTGCTGCGTGGTGATTTCTAGACACGTGTGTGTCTGCACACCCATACACCTTAGAGAGAACATAGGTTGTTCTACCTCCTGCATCTGTTTAGAAGGAGTCAGAGGTTTCCTATCTACCTCAGTGAAGACCAGAGGCTCCTTGTCTCCATCCATTTCTCCCTCCATTTTCCATGGACGGAGAGTCCTAACATCTTTTCTTTGGCCTTCCTTGTTCTTCTGCTCAGTCCCTGCCTCAGTCCAGATGTGCGGAAAGTTGTCATCCTGGATTTGTCAAGAGGGCTCGAGAAGGAGAGCCAGTTTGCTGCTATGACTGCGTTCCTTGTCCGGAGGGGACCTTCTCCACTCAGGAAGGTGGGTCACCCTGAGGAAAATGGGAGGCTTTGTGGAACTGGATCCACCCAGAAGATTTCCATGAAAGTGGAAGTTAAATGATAGATCAAGCTCACCGGGGTTTTTATATTTATTTTCAACCTGCAGAATTTCTTATCTAAAAGGAAGTAAATCAAAAAGACTTTGAAGGAGGGGCTGGGAAGAGATGGGAGGAGGGGGTGGCAGACTGAGCAAGCTTTACTAACAGCAGAGGAAATCTCTCTCCTGCTTCTTAGTTTGGACTTGTGCTGCTAAGTTCACCGTCCTAGGAACATCTGAGTTCTTTGGAACTGGATGAATTGTGTGAGGTCCACCTTCTGAAAGACCTTGCAATTCACTGTATATTGGATCCTCCCCTTGAGGATCACTGAGAAGGAGTCACTGGTCCATAATGTTGTGAGGTGGATAGTTATCAGGGTGACTCAATACACAAATAGTCTGCCAGTCATGTAGATCAATCAATCAGAATAGAGCTGAAAGGTACCTTGGAGGTCATCTAGTCCTACACCCTGCTCAAGCAGGAGAACCTATACCATTTCAGACAAGGGACTGTCTAGTCTCTTCTTAAAAACCTCCAATGTTGAAGATCCCAAAATCTTGAGAATCAAGCTGTTCCACTGGTTAATTGTTCTTACTGTTAGAAAGTTTCTCCTTAATTCCAGGTTGCTTCCAGATGTTACAAGATACTTTAGGTATCCTCCAAGCACAGTATATTAACTGCCATGTGGCAAGACTCAGATTGTTTGCCTAAAAAGATTATCTGATTCATTACTAACCTCTAATAATGCAGCTTCCTACGAATTGCATTACATCAGAAATAATTAACACCCTAGGACTGGGATGGCGAACCTATGGCATGCATCTAATAGGTGGCACATGGAGCCATTTGTCAGGGCACGCAAAGCATTGTCCTGTCAATTGGCCAGTGCACACGTGCATGCTTGCCAGCTGAGTTCAGCCTTTTTTAAAGCCATTTTTCGCCCTCCCCAGGCTCCAGAGGGTTTATAGGAGCCTGGGGAGGGCAAAAAGAGCCTCCTCCACCCTCCAGAGGCCCTCCGGAGGCTTCAGGAGCTTCCCTGAGGACTCCGGAATGCAAAAAACAGCCCTATGGGCAAAAAGGAAGTTCAGGAATAGACTTCCGGTTTGCTCGGAGGGTCAGTCTAAGGCCTCCGGAGGCTTCAAGGACCATCAGGAGACTTCCCTGAAGGGGAAGGACTAAAAACAAACCCCAGGAGCAATCCGTAAGTGACTTTGGGTTTGCTCGTAGGGTCCTTAGGCCTCCGGAGGGCCTCAGGGATGGGGCTGGGGAGGCTTTTTTCCCCCTCCCAAGACTCCTATAAAGCCTCTGGAGCCTGGCGAGGGCGAAAAAACCATGGAAATATGGGCGGGGGGAAGCGTCTCTCATGGGGTGTGGCATGTTACATTATGGGTGCGGCATGCCCATGCATGACCCCCCTTCCCTTTCCCCCAATGGCACATAAGGCAAAAAAGATTCACCATCGCTGCCTTAGGATTTCCCTCAACTTCATAGGACGATACAAAGAAGGTATTTTCTGTAAGACAAAAGGACAGAATATTAAACAAAATTGCTTTTTGGTTTCTCAGATGCAGGAAAATGCACCAAGTGTCCAGATGATAAATATCCAAATGAGGACAGAATCCAATGTATCCCCAAAATTATAACCTTCCTGTCTTATGAAGAATTTCTGGGCATGATCCTGATCTCTTCTGCCCTACTATTGTTTTTAATCACAGACCTTGTTTTAATCATCGTCACTAAATACCGAGAAACTCCCCTTGTCAAAGCCAACAACCGGGACCTCTCCTACATCCTCCTGGTCTCCCTCCTGCTTTGCTTCTTGTCTTCTTTACTCTTCATTGGTCAACCAAGGAAAGCCACCTGCCTTCTCCGACAGACAGTTTTCAGCATCATCTTCTCAGTTGCCATTTCTTCTCTCTTGGCCAAAACCATCACGGTGGTGCTGGTTTTCCTGGCCACAAAACCAGGAAACCGAGCAAAGAGATGGTTGGGGAAGAGCTTGGCCAACTCCATCATCCTCTCTTCTTCTGCTGTCCAAGTGATCATCTGCTCCATCTGGCTGGGAGTTTCTCCCCCCTTCCCTGACTCTGACCTCCACTCCCAGCCTGGAGAGATCATCCTGCAATGCAACGAAGGGGCCGTTGTCATGTTCTATATCACCCTCAGCTATATGGGCTTCCTGGCTGCCATCTGCTTCACGGTGGCTTTCCTGGCCAGGAATCTGCCTGGGGCCTTCAACGAAGCCAAGCTGATCACCTTCAGCATGCTGGTCTTCTGCAGCGTCTGGGTGACTTTTGTGCCCACCTACCTGAGCACCAAAGGGAAATACATGGTGGCTGTCCAGGTCTTCTCCATCCTGGCCTCCAGTACTGGGCTGATGGGCTGCATCTTCATCCCCAAGTGCTACATTATCCTTCTGAGGCCAGACCTGAACACAAAGGAGCATCTCACAGCCAGAACAAATGTGAAAACATGAGAAAAAACATCATGAGTTTAAAGAATTGTAAAGCTTCCTTTTGTTTGAAAGAACACTTTATTTTAACTTATAGATATCATGCAGGAGTCAAGGAATAATCTATGTATATGTTTTGAAATGGGAAATGGTTGAATTGTATTGGATTTCCCTATTCATCCAATGAATCCAGCTAAAGAGAACTCTGTGAAAGTCATTCAGAGGAATTTAACATTCAGAAACTCCCAAGAGCCAGACAGCGTATGGAAAATAATCTGAGGAATTATTCTTACTGACAGTGGCTGAAAGTATAGAGGGGTGTGTGAGAGAGAGAGAGGGAGGGGGAGAGAGAGAGAGAGAGAGAAGGAAAAGAGGTAAGATGGAAGCTGCAGGATCCATGTTCCAAGAGTTGTAGGATAATCTTCATCAGAACCCGGGGGGGGGGGGTCCTCAAGGCTCCCTCCCTTAGAGACCCCCATCAGCATCCCTTTCCCACAGCTGCCCCTCCCTTGGGAAAGAGGGTTTTTGTACTAGATCCTTCTCCCCTACCCCCTCCCCTTATTGGGTGTTAAGGACCCCTCAGGCAGCCGATTCTTCCCACTAATACAATTTTCCCCAGGCTTCAGGGCTGCAACCTCAGCGAAGAGCAAACTTCTGAAATCCCCGAGGTCTCCCCGGGGCTGACGCTGATGAATCCTCCGCCCTGGAGAAACCCTTCCCCGCCGCCCTCCTTGCCTGCCCGGCTGGCCTCCTCTTGCAGGGGGGGGGGGGGAAGACACCAGGTGAAGCTGCCGCTTAGAAGCCCCACTTTGTCTCCAGCCCCTCGAAGAGCTCCAGCCCGCCCAGGGCATTTCTCCCACTGTCGGCCCTGTCCCTCGGGCAGCCTCTTTGCCGGGGCTCCCTCAGCCTCTAAGCTCCGACGGTGCCAGGAAGGAAGAGGCGCAGAGGCGCCCGGTGAGCCCTCCGTCTCTGCAGCCAAGCTGGGAGGAAGGTGATGCAGGTGCCCGTCGGCTCCGCTGCTTCCTCGCCCGCTGCGCTCCCGGCTTCCCAGAGAGGCTCTCGGCCAGCCCCGAGGCTGTGTGTGTGTGTGTGTGTGTGCGCGCGCGCTCTGGGGGGCCAAGGCAGTGGGAGGGGGGCGGGCAGGGGGGGGGGGTTCAGGTCGAGAGCCTGAAAGTGAAAGCGATAAAATAGAGGAAGTAGAGAAAAGAGAAGGGGGGGGGGAGGAAGCCCCTCCCTTTCTTCACCGGCTTCCAAAGAGAAGCAAGGGGGGAGGGGCTTTTGCCAGGCGTGGTGGTCCCTCTTGAGCCTAAATGGCCCAGGAAAGCCATGACGTCACCCATCCACCTGCCTGTCAGCTGAGCAACGGTGCCTGGTCTTCCCCCGAGGGGATGGGGCCCTTCTGGTGGGGGCTGCGGAAAGGCCCCTCCCTGGGCTGAGCTCCCTTGCCTGGCCTCCTCTTGGTGGCTCCCTCCGGAGGGAGATCCGGTCTCTTCCTTTCTCTTCGGGTCTTTGGGGGGGGGGCATTTCCACAGGCGGGCAATCTGGGACGTCTCTGCCGGGGGCTCCCCAGAGGAACTGAGGCCCAGGATCCCTTTCACTCCGGGGCTTCTGCGCTGGGTGTGCAGGCTGCTCAGGTCACCATCCTGGGGGGAGGGTTTCCTCACTGGGCAGAGCCAGACCTTCTGGGAAGCTTCGACCCCCCCCACCTGCCTGGAGCTTCTGTGGGGGAGGAGGGGCTGCTCACCCTCCCTGGGCTGAGTCTGCCTGAGGAGGCCTAGTGGTCAAAGAAGAGCAATAGCCCTTAGACTTATATAGGGCTCCAGAGCCTCTCTGAGCGGTTGACAGAGTCAGCCTCTTGCCCACAGCAATCCGGGTCCTCCTTTCACCCACTTGGGAAGGAGAGAAGGCTTTGAACTGCAGGCAGTCAGCAGAAGGCGCTTGCAGTCCTTCACTCTAACCACTGCACCACCATGGCTCAGTAGCCTAGAAACAGAGAGATTCCGGATTCGAATCCCACCTTCTGCGTGGAAGTCACCTGGGGGCCTCTGGGCCAATCGCTGGTCCCAGAAGTTCCCTGTCAGCCTTTGTGCAGCTGTGATGAAGACCCAACCCTCCACACTGAGGTGGATTCAGAAGAGCAATGAGTGGATCACACTGTCTTTGCTTCTGCGGGATCGGATTCTGCCCCATACATCCCTGCGGCTGATTCGCTCCCACAGAGAGGGACTTCTCCGGGTGCTGTCCACTAGGCTATGCCAGCGGGCGACGCCCAGAGGAAGGGCCTTCTCTGTGGCGGGCCCAGCCCTCTGGAACGACCTTCCCCCCGAAATTAGAACAACCACGGACCTCCGCTCCTTCCGTCAAAAATTGAAAACACACTTCTTCTGCTTTCGATAGGGTTTTAGGGGTTTTTAGTGTAATTTAATTTAGGGGATTTTAGCGCAGGGACAATTGTTTAATTCGTATTTTAACTATTTATTTTTCTATGTATTTTATATTGGTTTTTTATTCCCTGTGCACCGCTCCGAGTCCCTTTGGGGAGAGGAAGCGGTATACAAATAAAATTTATTATTTATTATTATTATTCTCTGCATCTGGATCACCCCAATCCCGAACTGAAGGTTTCCCTCTGGGAGAGGAAGGAGAAGGAGGGAAGGAGCCACCCAGGCGGGGCTTCCTTTGCCAAAATGCAGGTGATGAGCCCAACCGCCATGGACCAGCAACACACACACACACACACACACAAACACACACCACCGACCTTCTCCTCCTTGCCCTGCACTGCCCAACCCCCACTGCTCTTGGGAGAGGAACCGCAGCCCCCGTTTCCATCTCCCCTTCGACCTCCCACCCACTGAGAATACTCCATACTCTGCCGTCAATCAACTCCCCCCCCCCCGTTTTCCCAACCTCCCTATTTTGCGCCTAGGGAAATGTGGGAGGCTGCTCCCTCCGGGGCTTACAGGGTGCCTGGAGGCTGTGAAGGTCCAGATGGGGAGGAACCCACCCAACCCCAACAAAAGACGCCTGTTGGTCCACCTGGATCTGGAGAGGCCTCACCTTCTGCCTCTTCCCCCGAGGGAGACGAACCCCCATCTTCCCCAGACGTTGCGGCCCAAAGTCGGTCTGAAGCCCCAGAGACTCTGTCGGCTGCTTCCCTCTTGGCAAAGGGCAGCCCTGCCTCAGTGGCCCCTTCCTCACTATCTGCAAAGGGGGGGGCACACAAGGGGAGATAGGGACGGGAGGCTCAAAGGGCCCAGAAGGAAACCAGAGTTTGGGAAGATGAATAATGACCCTTCTTGGGGGTGGGGTGGATGCCCCGGGCATCGATCAAGAAGCCCAGGAACTCCACCTCCGGCACAGCAAAAACGCATTTGCTGCGCTTCAGTTTTAATCCCGCGCCCCTGAAAATACTGAGGACCTTCCTTAGCACTTTGGCGAGTTCTGAGACGCTGGAAGCAGCTATCAGAACATCGTCAAAATATGGGACCACGCCTGGGAGCCCGTGGAGCAAGCGCTCCATGAGGCTCTGGAAGATCCCCGGGGCGACGGACACTCTGAATTGTAATCTGCGACACCGGAAAGCCCCTCGGTGGGTGACAATGGTCTGCGCCTCCGCAGCCGCGTCGTCCACCGGGAGCTGTTGATAGGCCTGGGCCATATCCAGCTTCGCAAATATGCGGCCTTGCCCCAGGGAATGGAGCAGGTCCTGAACTACCGGGACTGGATATGGGTTCGCCTGGAGCCCACGGTTGATGGTCGACTTATAGTCGGCGCAGATCCGTACTGACCCGTCGGACTTGATGGGGACCACTATGGGGGTCTCCCATCTCGCCTGATCAACGGGCTCGAGCACGCCCTGCGCCACTAAGCGGTCAAGTTCGGCCTCGACCTTGGGCTTCAGGGCGAACGGCAGCCTGCGGGCCTTGAGCCTAATAGGTGCAACCTGAGGTTCAAGGTTCAAGGAGACAGGGGTGCCTGTGTAGGAGCCTAGCCGGCCGTCTAGCACGTCGGCGAACTCCTCCAAAACCCCGGAGACGGGGGAGGTGGCAGGGACGGAATGGACCCCTTGCACTGACAGGCCCAGTGCAGGAAACCAATCTAGGCCGATGATGGCTGCTAGGGGGTCGGAGACCACTAAGATAGGCAACCGTCCCTTGAAAGCCCCATACTCCACCCCCAGGGATATCTGGCCTAAGGTGGGAATAGAAGTCCCTTGGTAGTCCCGCAGGACTGTCAGAGGAGGGGACAAAACGTCCAGGGGGAGGCCGGGGTGGATCCTGTGCCTGGGAGATGATGGACCTAGAGGATCCCGAGTCCACCTCCATGCGGACCCCCACCCCCTCCAGTTTTACAGTCGTTTGAAGCCGCATACATTCGGGCAAGGCTTCCTGTGGGGCGGGTGCGTCCGTCAAGGCGAAGCAGCCAGATGGCTGCGGCTGTTGGCGTCGGCCCTGGCGTCGCTGGCCGGGTTGTTGGGTCGCCTGTCCCCTCCGGTCATCTCCGGTGCGCCGTTGGGGCTCCGGGGTGGGCGGTGAGTCGGTAGGCGCTGCGGCACGGCAGACGGCAGCCAGGTGGCCTTTTCGGCCGCAGCGGCGGCAGGTGGCGGTCCGGAACGGGCAATCGGTTCGGGGGTGCTTTCCCCCGCAGCCCAAGCATTTGTTGGAGGACTGCTGATGAAGAGGCCTGCGGGCGGCCGACCGCACGTAGGCGACCCGGTCTTCCTCGTCCAGGTCGTCGGAGTCTTCCACCAGGCAGGTGCGGGCAGCCGGTTGGCGGTCCAGGTCCCGGTCAAAGACCGAGGACTCGGACTTTTCGAACGCCCGAGCCTCATCTACCGCCTGCTCCAGCGTTAGCTCCGTGCGGGCCAGCAGGCGCCTTCTGAGGCGGATTTCACTTAGGCCCCAGATAAACTGTTCGAGCAGCGATTTGCCTAGGAAGGCGGAGGCGAAATCGCATGGGATGGCGGCTACTCGGAGTGCCTGAAGGAAATCGGCCACCGACTGGTTTGGTTTCTGCAGGCACTTCCGAAAGGCGAAGCGATGGGTCATCCGTGACGGCACCGGGGCATAGTGGGCCCGGAGCCGCTCGATCAGGGTGTCCCACGGGACTTCGTACACTTCTGTCGGCGCGGCCACGGTACGGGCGGTTGCGAAGAGCTCCGGGCCGCCGCAGCCCAAGAAATGCCCCAATTTCCTGGCCGGAGGCAGCGCCCCGTAATCATTGGCCAGGATAAAGCATTCGAAACGTGCCATAAACGAGACCCAGGTCTCCTTTGAAGAGTCAAAAGGAGCGAAGGGAGGGACTGATCCCATGGTGGATCGTACCGCTAACAAAAAAAAGGGAAGAGGGAAAAGAAAATGTTCATGAGGAAATAATTTTTCCCTCCGCAAGTAGAGCTGTGCCTGGCCCCAGCCCTCGTCGCCAGTGTTAGATTCTCTGTTGTTGTAGAGAATAGAGGGAGTCCAGCCAGGTTTGCTCAGGAAAACAATAGCCGTTTATTTCAGGCAGCAAGAAAAGTCAACTATATACAAGTACAGAATAGGAGCGGTAGACAGGGGCTCCCGCGTTTGACAGCTCTTTATATATGGAGCTGTCAAACGGGAAGCCAATCAGGCTGCGGCAAGAGCTGGCTTCCCGCCAGGCGTGCCTTAGCCAATCAGGCGCGACTAGCGGTTAGCCGGCTTGCTACAGCCTGTCTCCATGGCTTCAAGTGGCAGCCTGGAAGACCTGCGGCCGGTCGTATGTCGAGACCGGTCGCAGGTCGAGGACACAACATGTTGGAAGGGACTTTAGAGGTCATCTAGTCCAACCCCCACCAAGCAAGAGACACGTTCTTGACAAATGGCAGTGGAGTCTTGAAAGCCTCCAGGGGTGAAGCTCCCACAACTTCTGTTTCTTTGATTGATGGTTCTCATTGTCAGACATTTTCTCCTTATTCCCAGGTTGAATCTCTCCTTGGTCAGTTTCCATCCCTTCTTCCTTGCCTGGAATACGAGGAGGATCCAGAGAGGAAAATAAAATTAAATTAAACTGGGATTCCAATACTTCTCTTACTCCTCCCCTCGCCCCTTATTTGTAGCCCTGTGCCATTTTACGGAGGTCTTCCTTGTTTCATCACATTGTTAGAACTTGTTTTTTTAAGGGGGGGAATTGTTGGGAGATGAGAAAATGAGGGGGGGGGTGAAGAGGGGGGCAATTGATTGGTGCTGGAAGGCTGCGGTTGTCCTACGTGGGTGAGAGGTTGAAGGGGGGACCGCAGGGGAAGGCTGCCTGCTCCAGCTCCTCTCCAAAGGGAGGGGGGCAATGGCTTCAAGGTCGGAGGGGGAGGGGGGCTGGGTGTGGCTGGGGGGCCTTGTTCCGGCTCCCCGGGGGCGATGCAGTGGGACAGGCCAGGGAAGGGAAGGGTTGGGCAAGGAGAGGGGGGGGCAGGGAGGCGCAGCTGCCCAAGGGGCGTTTTGTGTCTGGGGAGAGGAAGGCTGTGAGCTGGGAGGGGGCTGGGCAATAGGAAGCAGCGGCTGCAGAGTTCAAGGGGCCAAAGAACCCTTTTACGATCTTTATCATATCTAGATTGTATTTGCACAAATGAAACCAACTCATTCCTATTCCTTCTTTTCCAACTCTTGCATAGATTTAAGTTCACCCTCTGCATTCAATATTTCACCATATCTGTTTGTTCCTCTTTATATATTATTGGATATGATCGTAAAATGGAAGGTTTTTATGATAAAATGACTGAATTAGATACAGTTTTGACAGGTACTGATGAAAAAGTAATTAAAAATTTATATGGACACCTACTAAAGGTTAAGCTAAAAGAAGAACAAATCAAATAAACTATGATAGCTTGGGGGGGGGGGATTTTGGACATGGGATTGAATTAGAGAAAAGGCAGAAATTGTGGCCTCAGAATTATAAAATGATAATGTCAACCGCATATAAGGAAAATTTGTATAAGATGTTTTACAGGTGGCACCCACCCCCAACGAGAATAGCAAGAATATTCAAGAACAATTCGGAAAAGTGTTGGAAATGTCATCAGACACCAGGCTCCTATGACCACATGTGGTGGACTTGCCTTGAAGCTAAAGGATACTGGACTAAAATCCACAGGTGGTTGGAAAAAATGATACAAAAACACATAGACCTTAAACCAGGGATTTTTTATTGGGAATTATAGCAGAAACATATAATAAAGATTTGAAATATTTGATTGTAAATGTTTTAACAGCAGCTAGAATGGTATTTGCAAACAATTGGAAAAATGAGAAAATACCAAGGCAGGAGGAAGTTATTCCAAAAATAATGGAATGTGCTGAAATGAGTAAATTGACATTTGAACTTAGAGAACAAGAAGATGAACAATTTTATAAGGTTTGGGACTTTTTTTATCAGTGGCTAGATAAAAAAAACCATGTAAATGAAAAATGTGGGAGAAGATTTGTCCCCATCCCCCACCCCGTTAATCACTTCCCGACCTGGCACTCCGAGGGCGCCGGTCCTTCTGCTGGCAGCTGCCTGCTGAGAAGCCCCTGTCCCCCGCCGAAGGGGCAGCCAAGGGGTACTTCCCCCCCCCAAGGAAAGAAAAGCCCCCTTTCTGCCTCTGCTTTTCCCAGCGGCAATTGCGCTGAGACTCCCCGGACCCCAGCCCCCTCTTCTGTTGCTTGGGAAGGTGCGGGGGGGGGGAGAGATTGAAGCAGCCTCCCCCAAATCTAAACAGCCACAGCTGGGGAAGGAGGGGCTCCGTCTGACCTGGGAGAGAGAGGAAAAGGACAGGAGACCTGATCCAGGAGGGGAGAAACTTCCCTTCTCTTCGGGGTGAGGTGGGGCTGCTTCCTCCCCCTCCGGACCTTCCCAGCCTCCGGGCATTGTGGAGGCTCCTGAGTGGTACTGACTGACCGATCGGGGTCTTCTGGGGCTTCTCTTGAACACCGGTGGCAGATGGAACCTTCAGGTGAGGGTATCAGAAAGAAGCAGGGAGACCCCAATGGCGGAGATGCCCCACATGCCCCCCCCCATTCCCAGGCCTGGTAGGTCAGGCGAGGCCATTCAGATGATCCCTCAGAGGCTGAGAGGGTCCGGATGGAGGGGACGCAGATCCCCATCACTTTCAACGGGAAGGAGAGGAGGGGCCGGGAGACTTGTGGGGACCCCCACTCTCTCTGAGGGTTCCCGTCTATCACACTAAGTGAGGGAGGGGGCTGCCTCCTCTCCTGCCAATATTGTCCTAGGTGGGATCCAGCTGCCTTCCCTTTTCCACAGCAGCCCCCTCCCCATTCTTTAGAGGCTTCTGCCCTCCTCAATGCTGTTGGGGGATCTGATGAGGGTATTAAAAAGAAAGCGAGTTTTCCTAGGCGAAACTGGGAGCCAATAAAGGAGACCATTTGTAGCTCAAGGTTGACCGGAGGCTCCTTGGGGCTCTCGGAGCTTCCTTCTTTGCTTGCAGACGTTTCATGACCCAGCGAGGTAACACCACCAGGGCCAGGAGCGGGGGAAGCTGAGAAAATGAGGCGTGAGTGGATTAACGGGCGGTGGAGGTTGAAGGGGCGACTACCGGGCTCCTCCCCAAAGTGCGGCTTCACCGTCGGGCGGAGGGGTGCGCATGGCTTCTCCCTGCTGGGAGTGGGGCAGGCGAGGGGCGGGCGCGACAGATGGAGGTCCGGGCAGGGAGAGGATAGGGGGGGGCGCAGCGGCAGAAGGAGACTTTTGTGCCTGGGGAGGGACAAAGGAGCGAGGCGAGGGGGAGGGCGTCTCTTTTTAGTGAGGGCGGAGTATTCTGGATGGGAGGGAGGTTGCGGGGGCTGTTTGGGGGGAGGCGTGTGGGGGGGGGGAAGGAGAGCATTGGAGGAGGAGGAAGGGGGGGGGCTTAAAGTCCGGGAGGGAAGGAGACGGAAAGTGAGAGCAGCGGGCAAAGCGCCCGAGAAAGGCGGCAGGGGAGCCCCGAGAGAAGCGAGCAAGGGGCCAAAGAACCGCCGTTCTCCCGCAGCGTCTCCGGGGCTCAGCAGGGATGCGGAGGGTCCCATCTGGAGGGGCGACCAGGGCGAGCGCTGCAGAGAAGCCAGGGGGGCCTTTACCTGCCTCTTTCCCCCCCCCCAAAGGAAAGCGGGGCTCTCTGCATCCCCCCCTTCTCAGCCTCCCAGCCCCTCCCTCCCCTTCGCCCAGCCCAGGAGGCCCAAAGCTCTGAGAAGCCGCTGAGACTGAAGGCCTGAGGTTGGGTCGCCCTCCCCCCCTCTTCCTCCCCTTCAGCCGGAGGTTTCGGCCCCACCGAGGCCCCCTCGGCCGCCCCCACCAAAGGACTCCGCAGCCCCCGAGATGCTCTGGTCCCAGCGCCCTTTGGACCCCAGCCAAGCAGCCTGAAGGGCCCTGGGGGACTCTGCAAGTGAGCCCTTCCTGGTGGGCATTCATCTCCTCTCACAAGAGCCTCTTCCTTCCTTCTTCCCGACTTTTCAAAGTAGCTGGGATCCCACTAGATCCCTTTCCCTTCTAATGCGGCTGGGATCTCCGTCTTCCCGGGGCAGATCGAGGCTCCCGGGGATTTGGGGGTTGCTTCTTCAGACAAGACTTAGCTAGGTGGGCTTTGCTCTGCGGTGTAAAAGCTAAGTAATAAGATGAGATCACAAATAGGCTGCAGACACTGACCGGACACTGGCAGCTGACCAGGGAGGGAAACTCTGTGGAAGGAAAAGAGGAGGGGGAGGGAAGGGGAGGCCCAGCTGTGTGAGTCCCTTCTGAAGAGGCCTTCTGATTGGTTGGCTCTCTGAAGGTATGGGGGGGGGGGTCTGGCTGGTTCTTCTCCAGTTGTTGGTAGTTGCAAAATACTCCAAAGGGAAGGAAAAGTGAAGGGGTTTATTTCCTTTCCCTTTTCTTCTTTCTTTTTCCCTTTCTCTTCTTCCAATTCCCCTTCTGCTTCCTTTTCTCCTTTCTCTTCCTGTTTCCTTCCCTTTTGCTCTCTGCTTCCCTTCCTCTGTCTCTCTCTCCTTTGCCTTCCCCTTCTCCCAACTTCCCCTCCCCCCTCCATTCAGTTGACACAGAGTTCATGCAAATCCCTCAACCATTAGGATAACCTCCTTTATCTCCATGGACAGGAGACCACACAGAAATGACACCTTCACCTTCTTCATTTAACAGAGTGATGAGATCCATCAACATTTCAGAGCCTTATAAAAAATATGAATCAGAGATATAAAAAAAGGAGCAGAAGGACTCCCCACACGGCCTCTCAGGACCATTTCCACAGGACTATGACTCCAGGGCTCCATTCAGACGATCCCCTGTGCCCGGAGTCTATGAGGGTCCGGAAGGAGAGGAACCAGCTCCGTGTCTCTTGGAAGGCTGGGAAGAGAACCAGGAGACTCGCCAGCTGCCACGGAGGCTCCCCACAAAGGGCTCTGTAACCCTTGAGACCTCCCAGTCCTTCTGGGGAGGGGAGGACAGGGCTCTGCCTACAAGGGGGAGGGCAGGGGGCTGGGGAGGGGCAAGTGGGAGCCATCTCAGTGGGAGAGTTTAGGATTTCAGGGGCAGAGTGAAGCCCTCTTTTTGTCTGTTGGGCCCTTTGGGGGAAAGAGGTTTTCTGCCTCTGGGCCAAAAAGACTTTGGAATCTGATCTTCAATTCTGGGCCTTCCCAGCTGCCCCCTCTGCCTCCCACCTCCCAAAATAGGAAACCTCAAAGGAAATTAAAAGAAGAGAGCCAGTTCTAAGAAAGGGGTGGGCGAGAGGATCCAGGGTAGAGAAGGGAGGGAGGGGGGATGGTGGATGGAGGAAGACTGTGTGGTAGACAGGAGAGAGGGGGTGTCATCATAGCCCCCCACCATCTGTTTAGAGAGGGATGTTCAGTTTTAAGAAAGATGGCGTCTTGGCAGCCCTCTTTCCAATCAGGGGTCTCCTCTGTCCAGAGGGTGGACTTTGCTCTCTCCCAAGACAGCAACAGGGTCCTTTCCCCAGTTCCAAGGAGCCCCCCCCATATTTGTCCTCTGATTCAGGTGACCCTGAGGGGGCAGATAAACCCCCGGGTGGCCTCAAGCCTTCTCAGAGAGCTCATGGATGACCTTCCCAATGCTGACCATCACATAGTTGACCAAGGCTGAACGTCTGACATCGTCTCCCATCAACTATGGTGATGTTGGGATCGATGGATTCCAGTACGGAGGTTCCACAGTGATGGAGGCCTCCTCCTCATCTTCAGCTGGAGGTTCTGGTGACACTTGCAACACCTTCAACGCAGAGGCCAAACCACACATGGACCCCAAAGATGAACAAGGTCACTTTCCAGGGTCTCCAAGGAACTTTGGGGGTCTCTCCCTGGATGGCCTCACCAGGTCAGTCTCTTCCATTTCAGAAAGTATAAAAGGGACTATTATTGCCATCATTATTGTTATTGTATAAAGGAATGGAGGAAACATTACGTAAAAATACGTGTGGTAAGCTACCATGATCTCAGTAGCTGGCTACCTTGAATACCGATGAGCTCACCTAATTAGCAGAACCAGATGTGGGAATAGAGGAAAGGTTACGGACAGACATGCACCGAATGGCCATGAGCTCAGTGACCAATTACCTCAACGTCTATGACCTCAACTGATTATTAGGACCAGGAAATACCAGGGGCCTCTGGATATGTGAAGCCTTTACTCAGGCTGGGATGGACTTAGAGATTGACAAGGAGAATGGACCAATAAGAGGCTGTTGCTATCCTGCTTTCGCTTTGCTTGTTAAAACTTTATAAAAGTCAAATAAACTCTGTGTAAGGCAGGCAGGCATTTGGGACCCCTCCTGCTTTGATGGATTTTTGAGACCTTACAATGGTTATTCTTACTGTTATTAATGTTGTTGTTGCCATTATTTTTGTTCTTGTTATCTCTAATGCTTTTGGCATGTCACCATAATATTTATATTTATTCAATTTATACCCCGCCCTTCTCCAAACGGACCCAGGGCGGCGCACAGGAAAATTAAAAATACATACAAAACATCATATAAAATTTAAAAAACTAATTCAATGAATCCTGTGCTAAAACCAGATTAAAATTCCCAAATTTAAAAACTATATAAAAGTCAGATTAGGGGGCTACGCTAGGCCGGCTAGATGGAACAAATGTGTCTTTAGACACTTGCGGAAGAGGCGGAGGTCAGAGATGGTGCGAAGTTCAGGGGGTAAGTCGTTCCAAAGGGCTGGACCTGCCACAGAGAAGGCCCTTCCCCTGGGTGTCGCCAGTCGGCATTGTTCGGCCGACGGCACCCTGAGGAGGCCCTCTCTGTGGGAGCGTATTGGTCTGAGGGATGTATGGGGCAGGAGGCGGTCTCGCATATAACTAGGCCCCGAGCCATGGAGCGCTTTGAAGATGATCGTCAAAACCTTGAAGCGCACCCGAAAGACCACAGGAAGCCAGTGCAGCTCGCACAGGATTGGTGTTATGTGGGAGTGTCTAGGCGCTCCCGTAATCACCCGCGCGGCTGCATTCTGGACTAACTGCAGCTTTCGACTGCACTTCAAGGGAAGCCCCATGTAGAGAGCATTACAGTAGTCGAGTCGAGAGTCACGAGGGCCTGAGTGACTGTGCGAAGGGCAGCCCGGTCTAGTAAGGGGCGCAATTGGCGCATCAGGCGTACCTGATGGAAAGCCCCCCTGGCCACGGCCGCCACATGGTCCTCCATGGATAGCCAGGAATCCAGGAGGACACCCAAATTGCGCACCCTCTCCACGGGGGCAGGTGTTTCGCCCCCAATGGCCAGAGTTGGAATAATCTGGCTGAACCGGGGTGCCGGAAGCCACAGCCACTCAGTCTTGGATGGGTTGAGCCTGAGTTTGTTACTACCCATCCAGATCCGTACGGCCTCCAAACACCGGGACATGACCTCGACGGCATCATTGGGGTGGTCTGGGGTGGATATGTACAACTGAGTATCATCAGCGTACAGATGATATCCCACCTCAAAACCACGGATGATCTCGCCCAGCGGCTTCATGTATTTGTTGAACAGTAGGGGCGAGAGGACCGACCCCTGAGGTACCCCGCATACGAGGGGCCTCGAGGCCGACCTCTGCCCCCCTGCCAACACATATTGCGACTGACCAGAGAGGTAGGATGAGAACCACCGCAGAACGGTGCCTCCCAGCCCCAACCCCCCCAGTCGGCGCAATAGGATACCATGGTCGATGGTATCAAAAGCCGCTGAGAGGTCTAATAGGACTAGGATAGAGGAATATCCTCTATCCCGTGCCCTCCAGAGATCATCAACCAACGCGACCAATGCCGTCTCGGTGCTGTGCCCGGGTCGGAAGCCGGATTGGCGCGGGTCTAGATAATCAACTTCCTCCAAGTGTCGTGGAAACATTTGAGCCACCACACTCTCTACAACCTTCACTAAAAAGTGAAGGTTGGAGACGGGACGATAGTTCTCTAATAATGCTGGATCCAGGGACGGCTTCTTGAGGAGGGGCCTTACTACCGCCTCTTTCAAGACGGAAGGCAAGGACCCCTCACTCAAAGATGCGTTGACAATGCCCTGGAGCCAGCCTCGTGTTGTCTCCCAGGATGCCAGTACAATCCAGGAGGGACACGGGTCCAATAAACATGTGGTAGCCCTAAGTCTCTTTGACAACTTGTCCATATCCTCGGTAGTAATAATAAAGGTTTAATTGAATTGAATTGAATTGCTCTTTGGACCTGATTCCTTCAGGATCCTTCATTAATCCTGGAAAGTCTTGAATGACCAAAGTGTCCAACAGTGGCCCATGGATGCACTTTTGTCTGACCATTTCACAAGTGAGCAGCAGAAGACCCCAAAGCAATGGGATTGTTGTCATGGTAATACAGGTCTGTTTTGACCCTTCTCCCTCCCCACTCTGGATCCCCCTCTCCAGCCAAGACATCTACAACTGTGAAAAGCAGCTCTTGAATTCCATGGAGAAGATGTGGTTGGATCCATCACTCGTCCATCCACATCCCACTCAGCCTGCCAAATAAAGAAACACACACAGGGACCTGAGGGACTTTGTAGGTGCCTCCTAATGTGGACATCTGGATGGAGAAGTCCCTGACAGCTGCATGAAGAAGAGCCAAAGGAAGTGGTCCTTCCTCCCACCACCCTCATTGGGAACATGGGCTTCTCCAGGAGAGAGCCTGTCCAGCAAGGCCTCTGAAGGGCCAAGGGTTTCCTCTTAGCTCTCAGGGAGGTTGTGGCCAAGGGTGAGATTGTGCAGGAGCTGGAGAGTCTTACTGACCAATGGAGTGGCAAAAATACACCATACAGTATATTAAAGTCACTAATAGAGAAACTCCTTCACAAAAAATGCTCATGTTATTATTAGAACATCATGAAAATCCTCTTTTTTTTCAATTTAATCCTCTTTGTCTCCATCAGCTGACTGAGTCTCAATGAGCCCTGATCCAAAACCAGAGGCAAATGATAGTTACCCTCACCTGGACATTTGGATGAGTGTTGAGAAGGTGGGATGGAGACACTTCTCCACCAGAGTTGAGAGTCACAAACACACCATTATTTGTAGAAGGACTGAATTTTATCTGGCCACTAAAGGAGATTGAAAATAATTCAGTCATTAAGACAGAATTGTCATAAAAGGAAGAAGATTTTTTTTTTAATGTGAGAAATATTTACCAATTCTTTGAAAAAACTCATTTGTTTCTATAAGGATCAGGAATTGGGTATCAATCAGCAGTTATAATATATATGGAACTGGGCTGGGCAGGGGCCACTATAACCATTTAAAATCACTACTTTAAACTAAAGTTAGCATTCAAGGGATGAAGTGAAGTTTGGATGGAGAGAGGAAAATAATCTGGAGTTGTTACGGTTTTTATTCCATCCCATCTTTGGATTTCAGTGACTTCCACAAATTAAGAGAAAAAGAGAGAAGCTTTGGAAATCCAGACCCTGCAGGAAATTAGAGGCAGGTCCTTTCCTATAGGAGAAAGTGGGATAAAGAGAAAAGGAGGAAAGTGTTAAGAGGAATCCAAACAGAGGGAAGGAAACTCCAGCACAGGGAATGGCTGAGGGAGGAAACTGACCAGGAGGAGCCTGCTAGGAAGTCCTTGTTTTATGGGCTCTTCCTGTGTGAAACTGAGGATTCTCCCAATGAGAAGGTCTCCTGGCCTGGAAGAGCACCCTGCCTTCAGCCTCTCCTGTCTCGGGTGGCCCAGAAGGAGCTCCGGGTCTTTGGGAGGCCGTTGCCTGGAGGGGATGAGATCTCCCTGGACCAAATTCTCTCCCTCCAACAGCCAAGGCTCTTTTCCTTCGCACTGGGGGCACTTAGGGGTCTCCTGGAGGAATCCCACCTCTGCCACCAATGGTTGCCAGGATGTATATGTAAGACCAGATTGTCCCAGACCCCATACTCACAAAGCACTAGAAACTCAAGAACATAAGAACATAATAATAGCCTTGCTGGAACAGGCCACAGCCCATCCAGTCCAGCATTCTGTCTCCCACAGTGTCTCCCCATTTGCTTCAGGGTCTTCCCAAGCAGACGTCTTCACCTGCTTATGATTCCCTGCAAATGGCATTGAGAGATATCCTGCCTATCTCTCCATCCCGGAGGGTGTCCTTAGACATCCATCATGATAGCCATGGATACCCTTGTTCTCCATGAACTCGTCTAAATACTTTCTTAAAGGTGTCGAGGCTGACAGCTGTCATCACTTCTTCTGGCAGGGAGTTCCATAGACCAGTGGTCCTCTGGGTGAAAAAGTACTTCCTCTTATTTGTTTGAGTCTAGCTATCAAAGGTTTCATGGAGTGCCCCCTAGATCTAGTGTTGTGCGATAGGGAAAACAGCTTTTCCTTTTCTACTTTGTCCACACCGTGCATGATTTGATAGACTTCAATCAGGTCACCTCTCAGGCGCCGTCGTTCTAGAGTGAAGAGGCCCAGCCGTTGCAGCCTTAGATGGTAAGGAAGGTATTCCAGCCCCCTAATCATTCTGGTTGCCCTCCTCTGCACTTTTTCCATTTCCATAATATCCTTCTGAAGGTATGATGACCAGCACTGTACACAATACTCCAGATGGGGCCTCACCATAGATTTATAAAGAGGCAAAATGACACTTGCTGACTTATTTTCTATTCCCCTCCTAATGATCCCTAGCAATGAGTTTGCTTTTTTCACTGCTGCGGCACACTGGGTTGACACCTTCATTGAGCTGTCCACCAGGACACCAAGGTCCCTTTCCTGATTAGTTGCAAGGTGTTCAGACCCCATCAGTTTATAGATATAGTTGGGTTTTTTTGCCCCAACGTGCATCACTCTGCACTTACTAATGTTGAAGCTCATTTGCCACTGGTTTGCCCATCCCCCAGTGTCAAGAGATCCCTCTGGAGCTCCTTACACTCTCTCTCCGTTTTTACTACTCTGTATAATTTAGTGTCGTCGGCGAATTTGGCTACCTTGCTGTTTACTCCTACTTCTAGATCATTTATGAAAAGGTTGAAGAGCAGGGGTCCCAGTACTGAACCTTGGGGGACCCCACTCTTTACCTCCCTCCACCTGGAGAAGTGTCCATTTAATGCTACTCTGTGTTTCCTGTCCCTTAGCAGTTGCTAATCCAGGACAAGGCCTGTTCCTTTATTCCATGACTAGCAAGTTTATTTAAGAGCCTTTGGTGGGGGACCTTGTCAAAGGCCTTCTTTTTTTTTTAATAAATAATTTTTTATTTATTCTTATAAAAAGAAAATCATACAAACATAATTTTAAACATATTGCCGTCACAGCGTCAGAAAGCAATAACATTTAAATAACCAAACTTAACATTACAGTCCTAATAGTAGGCCTAATATTTAACACCAACATTTACACTATATACAGCCCATCTACCTACTTCATCAATTCTTATTCGTCCTTTAATTTCTGATTGATATTATTTACCAATATCCGATTCAAACATATATTATTGCTTCAGTTATTATTATTCGGTTGTTCCCGTATCCAGTTATACCACCTCTTCCACGAGTTATAGAATTCTGAGTCCTTTTTTCCTTTAATTAATTTTGTTAATCTGTCCGATTCTGCACACTCATTAATTTTATTTATTACTGCCCTATCTGTCGGTATTTGATCACTCTTCCATTCCTGGGCAAATGCCAATCTTGCCGCAATAATTATGTGCAACACCAAAAACCATATCTCCATGTTGATATCTGGGGGTTTAAGTCCTAACAGGAAGGTTTCCTGTTTCAAATCTAATCGATGTTGTGTGATTTCTATTAACCACTGCCTGATCTTTTTCCAGTATTTAATCGCCATTGGGCAGGTCCACCACTGATGGAAATAGGTCCCCTCTCGGTGACCACATTTCCAGCAATTAGGCATGGTCCCAGGGAACATTCTGGCAAGTCTTGCCGGGGGTAAATGCCACCTATATATCATTTTATATGTATTTTCCTTATACGAGGCTGCCATTGTCAATTTCATAATTTTGAACCAGATTTCTTCCCAACATTGAAAGTCCAGTGTGCGTCCTATATTCCGTCCCCAAGTAATCATGCAGTCTTTGACCACTTCCTCCCCTACGTCTAATAACAATAGATGTGCATAACACTTGGAGAGCATCCCTTTTTCTTTCCCAAAAAGAACCATGTCCAGTTCTTGTTTATAAGGATAGATCCCTTCAGCCTTCTGATCTTTTTTGTATCTTGAGAATATCTGGGAGTATGGCCACCAGTCGATATGGTATCCTTGTGAGGCTAATATTTCCCTAGTCTTCAAATTCCCCTGTGCATCTACGATCTCCTCATATGTCAAGATCTTCTCCCCTCTATATCGTATTGGGTAGACAAGGGCTTCCTGAGTAGAGATCCAGCACGGCACCTTCAAATATAACTTCCTCCTCAACTTCTCCCAAGTATAATTCAAGGTCCTACGCACAAGATGATCATTGAAGTGTTTGGGTTGCTCAGAACCGGGCCAAATATAATAGTGTCAAAGGCCCTCTGAAAGTCCAGATAAACAATGTTAACTGGATCTCCCTTGTCCACATGCTTGTTGACACTCTCAAAAAATTCCAGCAGATTAGTGAGGCATGATTTGCCCTTGCAACCTGGGCACTTGTCAAGCTGACCGGTCGGTAATTTCCTGGATCACCTTGGGATCCTGTTTTGAAGATAGGTGTTATATTTGTTACCTTCCAGTCATCCGGCACAAGGCCTGATTTGAGAGAAAGATTATATATTTTGGCAAGGATATCAGCAATTTCATCTTTAAGTTCCTTGAGAACTCGTGGATGGATGCCATCTGGTCCTGGTGATTTGTTAGTGTTTAGTTTAACAAGACATGCAAGGACCTCCTCCCTGGTTATTTCTATCTAGGTTAATTCCTCAGTTTCCCTCCCTACGAACATAGGCTCTGTTTTAGGCATGTGATCTCTGTCTTCTTCAGTGAATACAATACAATACAATACAATAGCAGAGTTGGAAGGGACCTTGTAGGTCTTCTAGTCCAACCTCCTGCGTGGGCAGGAACCTTATACCATTTCAGACAAATGGCTATCTAACATCTTTTTAAAGACTTCCAGGGTTGGGGCATTCACAACTTCTGGAGGCAAGCTGTTCCAGAGGTTAATTGTTCTAACTGTCAGGAAATTTCTCCTTAGTTCTAAGTTGCTTCTCTCCTTGATTAGTTTCCACCCATTGCTTCTTGTCTGCCCCCAGGTGCCTTGGAGAATAGTTTGACTCCCTCTTTTTTGTGGCACCCTCTGAGATATCGGAACACTGCTATCATGTCTCTCCTGGTCCTTCTCTTCATCAAACTAGACATACCCAGCTCCTGCAACCGTTCTTCATATGTTTTAGTCTCCAGTTCCCTAATCATCATGGTTGCTCTTCTCTGCACTCTTTCCAGAGTCTCCACGTCTTTTCTACATCGTGGCGACCAAAACTGTATGCAGTATTCCAAGTGTGGCCTTACCAAGGCACTATACAGTGGCATTAACACTTCACGTGATCTAGATTCTATCCCTCTGTTTATGCAGCCTAGAACTGTGTTGGCTTTTTTGGCAGCTGCTGCACACTGCTGGCTCATATTTAAATGGTTGTCCACTAGGATTCCTAGATCCCTCTCACAGTTGCTACTATTGAGCAAGGTACCACCTACACTATACTTGTGCATTTTGTTTTTCTTGCCTAAATGTAGAACCTTACTTTTTTCACAATTGAATTTCATTTTATTAGATAGTGCCCAATGTTCATGTTTGTCTAGATCCTTCTGTATCTTAAGCCTATCTTCTGGAGTGTTGGCTATTCCTGCCAGCTTAGTGTCGTCTGCAAATTTGATGAGTTCCCCATTTATCCCCTCATCCAAATCATTGATGAAGATGTTAGAGTACTGGACCTAAAACAGAGCCTTGGGGGACTCCACTGCATACTTCCTTCCATGTAGATGCAGTTCCATTGAGGACTACACGTTGAGTGCGGTTGGTCAGCCAGTTGCGAATCCATTTGGTGGTGGTGCTGTCTAATCCACAATTTTCTACTTTATCTAATAGTAGGTTATGGTCTACTTTATCAAATGCCTTACTGAATCCAAGTAAATTATATCGACAGCATTCCTCTGGTCCACTGATTTTGTCACTTTGTCAAAGAATGCAATTAGATTAGTCTGGCATGATCTGTTTTTGACAAACCCATGTTGGCTTTTGGCTATTACTTTGTTTGCTTCTAGGTGTTCACTTATTTGTTGTTTAATTATCTTTTCCAGAATCTTTCCTGGTATTGAGGTCAGGCTGATGGGTCTATAGTTTCCTGGATCTGTTTTTTTTCCTTTTTTGAAGATGGGAACCACATCAGCTCTTTTCCAGTCTTCTGGCAGTTCCCCGGTGCTCCAGGATCTCTGAAAGATATAGTTCAGTGGTTCTGAGATCTCGTCTGCCAGTTCGTTCAGAACCCTGGGGTGTAATCCATCCGGTCCTGGTGATTTGAACTCGTCCAGGGCAGACAGGTGCTCACTTACCATTTTCTTCCCTATTTCAACTTGTGTTCCTAATCTGATTTTTGTGGTGCTGTTTTTGATTGGTTGGACTGTTTTATCCCTTTGTGTAAAGACAGATGCAAAAAAAAGAGTTAAATAGTTCTGCTTTCTCCCTGTTGCTTATCATCTTCTTGCCATTTTCTCCCAGCAGTGGACCAATTGTTTCCTTAACCTTTTTCTTATTTTTCCCCCTCTTCCCCCCCCTTTTTTTTCCTTATTTCCCTCCCCAGCTGAGAGCCAGTCAAACATGGCATTTCCCATCATTCCGGCATTCTCAGGGAGAGGATCAGGCAGCCAGGCTGGTTCTTGGTGCCCAAAGCTTCCTGCTGTACAATGGGAAATCATTAGGGTAATTATCGAGGCATTAGGCTTCGGTAATAGGTTTATACATGTTATTTCAAAATTGTATCAAAAAAGTAGTGCAAAAGTGAAGGTGAATGGGATAATGACGGGAGAGATTAAATTGGAAGCAGGTACGAGACAGGGATGTCCCTTGTCCCCAACATTATTCTTATTAATTATGGAGGTTTTGACTAAATTGATAGAAAAAGATGAAGAAGTGGAAGGATACAAGGGATATAAGATAAATTTGTACGCGGATGATACCTTGATTATTTTGAAAGATATAGAGAAAGATTTGAAGAGGATAAATAAACATTTGAAAGAATTTGAAGAAATGACAGGTTTAAAGGTAAATTGGTCAAAATCTGAATTATTAATGAATAAAAATGATAAAGAGTGGGAGAGTATCCAAGAACAATTTGGGATAAGAATTAAAAATACACTGAAATATTTGGGAATAACACTTTCACTTAAAGTTAGAGAATTGAAAAAAATTAATTATGATGTGATGTTGAATGAAATAGAGAAAAAGATAGATAAATATAAAGAGATAAAGTTGTCTTGGTTTGGCAGAATTGCAATGTGTAAGATGATGCTGTTACCAAAGTTTAATTAATTTAATTTTTTATTTGAGATGCTACCATTAAATTTGACAGAGAAGGATATGGAAGGATATCAGAAGAAATTAGATAAATTCTGCAATGGTGGGAAAAGACCTAGATTAATGAAGAAAATGTGGTATCAAAATCAAAAGGAAGGTGGATTGGGAATTCCCAATCTACTTAATTATTATAGGGCCTATAATATTCGAACTGTAATAAAAATACTTAAAGGAGGAGACGGACATTGGGGAGATCTAGAGTTAAAGGATATTAAGAGATTTGGCCCTACATGGTTTTTAGATAAAATAAAAACAAAAAAGGCAATTAACAGTTATTGGTTAAAGGGATTGAGTAAAATTTGGAATAAATTTGTTAAAATATTGATTCCGGATATATCCTTCTTGGGGAAGACACTTGGAAGTTGGCCGATTAAAACAAATATAAGTCGAGATAAAGTAGTTGAGGATGAAAATATAGGAAGTATAGTAAATTGGTTAAGAGCATTAGAAATTGAGAGCAGAAAAAAAGAAATAATTGAAAAATTGGAGTTGAATTGGTTTGAAAAAATACAGGTAGAAAAATGGTCTATGGAAGTAAGAGGAACATGTAAAATAGGCAGAAGTAAAACTGAATTTGAAAGTTTAGTATCTCAAATTATCAAGGATGAAATTGGGTTAAAAGGGACTCGTTAGTAAGATATATAAGATTATAAACTTTGATGGAAATCCACAAATGGTAATGAAGACGAATTGGGAGGAAGAACTTAAGATTAAAATATTAGACTCGGATTGGAATGTGAATTGGAAAAGTCGAATTATGAGGATTATGTCTATAAGGATTAAAGAGCACAACTTTAAGGTTGTTTGGAAATGGTATTGGACTCCGTTAAGGTTATCATTGATAGACAAAAAAATTAGTAATAAATGTTGGAGATGTAATATGGAAGTGGGAACTTATGAACATATGTGGTGTAAATGTGAAAAAATTAAAAAGTTTTGGCAACAATTGGAGGAAATGATGTTTGAAATGATGAAGAAAAGAATAATTTTGAGATCAGAAACTATATTATTACTGATAATTAAGGAATTAGAATTAACAAAATATGAGAAAGAACTGATTAGAATTATGATTATAATGGGTAGAATTATAATAGCAAGATACTGGAAAATAGAGGTTAATATTAAAATAGAAGAATGGTATTGTGAAATGTGGAAATTAGCCTTAAATGATAAAATGACTTGTGATATTAAATTCAGAGAGGGGGTCTATAAAAAAGACATTTTCTGGAAGACTTGGAACCCATTTGTGGACTATGCACTTGGAACTTTGGATGCCTCGACACCTGTACCCAGGGAACGCGGATTTTGGAGATCTTAAAGACAATTGAAGATATCCAAAGAACCAACTCTTCCTTTCGTTTTGTATAGCACCGGGTGGATTATTGATTATTGTTAAAAAAAAAGAAGTAAATTTTATGTGTAGATGTATAATTTGTTGAAAATTATAATAAAAATAATAATAAAAAAAAGCTTCCTGCTGACTCCCCCCACCTCTCATACACAGACTTTTAGCTGTAGGAACCAGTGCCTGAATTATTCTTTAAAGGTGTCAAATTCAGTAGCTGCTTTTGAACACCAAATTCCTCTGAATGACTTGTAGCAAGGTTTATTAAGTTGAAAGGGAAAGGAGCTAGAACAATTCAATAATTTCCTATTTTCAAACATATACATATTTTCTTTGACACTTGCATACTATCAAAATGGAAAGAATATCTCCTTTCAAATAAAAGAAACTTTAACAATTCGTTGAAGGCCCCAGGCAGATTCCTGGCCAGGAAAGCCACCGTGAAGCAGATGGCAGCCAGGAAGCCCATGTAGCTGAGGGTGACGTAGAACATGACAACGGCCCCTTCATTGCATTGCAGGATGATCTCTCCAGGCTGGGAGTGGAGGTCAGAGTCAGGAAAGGGGGCAGAAACTCCCAGCCAGCAGATGATCACTTGGACAGCAGAACAAGAGAGGATGATGGAGTTGGCCAAGCTCTTCCCCAACCATCTCTTCATTCGGTTTCCTGGTTTTGTGGCCAGGAAAGCCAGCACCACCGTGATGGTTTTGGCCAAGAGAGAAGAAACTGCAACTGAGAAGATGAGGCTGAAGACCGTTTGTCGGAGAAGGCAGGTGGCTTTCCTTGGTTGACCAATGAAGAGAGAAGAAGACAAGAAGCAAAGCAGGAGGGAGACCAGGAGGATGTAGGAGAGGTCCTGGTTGTTGGCTTTGACAAGGGGAGTTTCTCGGCATTTAATGAAGATGATTAAAACAAGGCCTGTGATTAAGAACAAGAGAAGGGCAGAAGAGACCAGGATGATGCCCAGTTGTTCTTCATAAGACAGGAAGGTTATAACTTTGGGGATACATTGGACTCTCTTCTCATTTGGATATTTGTCATCGGGACACTTGGTGCATTTTTCCACATCTGAGAAAAAATCATATTCCCTTACTATTCTCTCCTTTTACCTTTCAAGCAATATCTTATTTGGACAATAAGCGATACCAGGAGATGTTGTCTGGGTCACATTTATTAGTAGCTCTAGTGAGAGACAATAAGAAGTATAAGAATTTTGTTAAAAATCAAGTTTTGTTTAAATGTCTATGAAAGTGAGAGAAGAATTGGGACCCGAATAATAATTTCCTGTGTGACGTTCAGAACCATCGTAGGAACCTTTATTATTTGATGTATGGAATGGATCAGTTCCACTTCCTTTCCTCCAATGTGACCCACCTTCCTGAGTGGAGAAGGTCCCCTCCGGACAAGGAATGCAGTCGTAGCAGCAAACTGGCTCTCCTTCTCGAGCCCTCTTGACAAATCCAGGATGACAACTTTCCGCACATCTGGACTGAGGCAGGGACTGAGCAGAAGAACAAGGAAGGCCAAAGAAAAGATGTTAGGACTCTCCGTCCATGGAAAACGGAGGGAGAAATGGATGGAGACAAGGAGCCTCTGGTCTTCACTGAGGTAGGTAGGAAACCTCTGACTCCTTCTAAACAGATGCAGGAGGTAGAACAACTGGCAGATTCTTCATTTACTTCCTCCTTTTTGCTTTTGGAATTTAACATTGTAATAAGTTACTTTTCTACTTAATAGTTTACAGGGATTGAATTGGGAAAAAAAAGATTTAAGTATGATAATACATTCACATTAAAACTGAGAATAAGGTTTATTGTAAAATTGTTAGGAAACTTTTATTCCATTAGATTTTTTAAGTGTAGAATAAAACTCTGATGGAGAAAGAAACCTCTGACCAGTAAGATCTTGAAAGGTTTTCATGAAACATGGCAAAGCCCCTCCACTTAGGTCCCATCCCTTGAAGAACCTCCATTAGGTGGCATGGAAGGCCAACCACCCTGGAGACTCTGGGCTTTGCCCACTTGAAATGGGACCTCAGGCTTTGGCAAACAGAGAAAAGACACCAAAATTTCTCCCACCTTATTGAGCAACTTTAGCTGTGAAAGAGCCTTTTGTCTGATAGAAAATCTCTCTCTTACAAAATACGCCAGATGGTCTTCCCTGGGATCCTCTTTGGGGAGAATCAATAAGCCGCGAATGGCCAGATCTGCTTTTATCTCTCCATTTTGGTCCAAGTAGAGTTTAGAGTTGGAAATATTCCAATATTCGTTCTTCTCCAGAAAGGGATGAAACTAGAATGGGAACATCCAAGAATTTGAAAAACAGAAAACTTTGTTTCTTATCCCACTGTGGGAAGTTATCACCCATCTCTCTCTCAGAAAAATGAAATGCACTAGGAAATATTGAAAAGGCAGAATACTATTCTACTCTGAATGTGATGGGGGAAGAAACATGTTTCGGTTCCTGCAGTTTCCTGCCTACTCCACCTTTTGTCAATGGGCCATTAAGAGGCCAAGCCAGTCTATTCACATAACAAAAGACCCCTCCCCATCAGCTCCAGGGTGATGGAATCAAGGCAGGCTAGTATAAGCCTTACTGACCACATGAAATCTGAGAACTCAGCCTAGAGAGTTGCCCATGCATTGCCCCATGTGAGCCTGGCGACCAATCAGAGTACAGTACTTTACACAGGAACAGGAAACAGATAGGTGGGGGCCAAACAGTTGATAAAAAGCCCTGCAAGCCCCTTGCTCACCCCTTCTCTTCCTGTCCACCAACATTGAAGCATGTAAGCACCTTTTCTGGTCAGGACTCCAGCCATGTGGTCCTGTCCACCATTAAACCATCTTTCCAAGCAGCCTCCATGTCTCCAGTGTCTTCTTCCCCACTTGGAGCCAAACCCAGAAGGACATTTCCTTACTACAAACTGGCGACCATGAAGGGACCTGAACTAGCCTAACCAATGGATGTGGCCCAGGTGAAAAAGACACCCATGCCGGCACAGACCTCATTGAGTCTGTGGGTGGACTTTTACCTGGTCTTTAGCCATCTGGATCTAGGTTTTAAAGGGGTTTTGAGTTTGAGCTCAAAGGCTGCCTGGAAAGAAGGTGAGTACCTCTAAATTTTAATTCTCTAATTTAATTTAAAGCATGGAAAAGCATGAGAAATGTGTGTATGCATGTGTGTGAGTGAAATCTTTCTCCCAATCACAGCTGGATCTTAGTTCCTCTGTGTGTTTTACCAAGAGAGCCTGGAAAGTATTAGGGTCAGGCCAGAGCACAGGACCTTCTGTTAGGGCAGTGGTGTCCAAACTTTTTTCAAAGAGGGCCAGATTGGATGAAGTGAACATGGTGGAGGGCCGAACATTTTTCCGAACATTCTTTGAACCACTACAATTAAATGCAAATAAATTATTTTATGCCAAGTTAATTGCAAATGACATACTTTTCATTTCATAACATTAAGATCAACTGACAGTTGAGTTTTCACAATGTATTGAAAATAAATTTAAAAAAAACTTACCTACCTCTTTCTCTCTTTCTCTCTTTCTTCCTCTCTCTCTCTCCATTTCTCTCGCTCTTTCTCTCTTTCTTTCTCTCTCTCTCTTTTTCTCTTTCTTTCTGTCTCTCTTTCTTTCTCTCTCTCTCTTTCTTCCTCTCTCGCTCTCTCTACATTTCTCTCGCTCTTTCTCTCTTTCTCTCTCTCTTTTTCTTTCTTTCTGTCTCCCTTTCTCTCACTCTCTCTCTCTCTTTCTCTCTCTTCCTCTCTCTCTCTCTCCATTTCTCTCTCTCTCTCTTTCTTTCTCTCTCTTTCTATTTCTTTCTGTCTCTTTCTCTCTCTCTTTCTTTCTCTTTCCTTCTCTTTCTCTTTCTTTCTCTCTTTCTCTTTCTCTCTCTCTGTCACTCTGTGTGTGTGTCTGTCTGTCTGTCTCTCACTCACTTAATCAGTCTCTATCTATCTGTCTCTCCCTCCCTCTCTCTGTCTCTCCCTGTCTCTGTGTGTGTCACTCTCTCTGATTCTCTCCCTCCCTCCCTCTCTCTGTATGTCTGTCTCTCTCTCTTTCCCCGTCTGTCTCCGATTCAATCTGATTCCGATTCATTCTCTATCTGTGTCTCTCTCCATCTCTCTCCCTCCCTCTCTTTCTCTCTGTCTCTGTCTGTCTCTCTGTCTTTCCCTCCCTCCCCTTCTGTCTCTCTCTGTGTCTGTCAGTCACTCCCTCGCCACTCGCAGCGGGCGAGGGAGCAGGCGGGGTGAGCACCCAAGGCTACCGTCATCTTAAGCACCACCGAGGCTGTCGCCCGGCAGGGGCGTCAGGCAGGGAAGCCGGCCGCGTCTCCATCGCGGCTCCCTCCGGCAGGCACCACGGCTTACGTTCTGAGGCCGCACGTCCGTCTTCCCTGCCTGACGCCCCTGCCGGGCGACCTTGTGTGGCGGGAGCTGCAGGTTCTGGGGCTGCGTGGCTGGGAGGGAGATGAACGCGCCAAGCGGACGTTCTGAGGCCGCGCGTTCACCTCTCTCCCAGCTTCGCAGCCCCAGAACGTGCAGCGATGGAGGCGCGACCGGCTTCCCTGCCTGACGCCCCTGCCGGGCGACAGCCTCGGTGGTGCTTAAGATGACGGTAGCCTTGGGTACTCACCCCGCCTGCTCCCTCGCCCGCTGCGGGAGGAGGCGTCCGTAACCTCCGTCCACCTCCCTCCCAGCCACACAGCCCCAGAGACAGAGGGAGGAAGGGAGGGAGGGCCACATTTACACAGAGCAGGGGGGGCTGTTGGAGGGCCATATTAAACCGACCCCCGGGCCGCAAATGGCCCCCGGGCCTGACTTTGGACATGCCTGTGTTAGGGAAAAGAGTGTGTGAAAATGAATGGAAAAGTGAGTGAATTTTGTTGTTGTTGTTGTTGCTGCTTTTGTCCTGTGAAAGCAAAAAAGGCAAAGATCCAGAAAGAGTAGAAAAACAGTGAAAAGAGTAGAGGTGCCTGGTACTAACTGCTTGAGGGGCAGAGGTCCTCACTGATTACCTTTTTGATCTGCAAAACCCAGGTGATTCCCAAGGAAGGGGCCGTTTTACTTCGTTGGGAATCGAAGTCCTTCCCAGAATCTTTTTTTTCCTGAAACTTACGGCGGGTGGTCACCAGGCTAGGCCAAAGTGAGCCCTACATGTAAAGGGTCATGGGAAGCATTAGCTCGTGGGTGCCACAGATGCCCTCGGAGATTTCCTTAGATGCCAAGATTTTGGCTGAGAGCAAGGAAATTGTGTGAGAAACGGGCTTTGCTGAAAGATGATATAGGAAAACTAATTTGGCTACATAAGGGTACTTAAAAGAAAAGGGAAAATGTTGGTTTCTGTTCTTTTCTGTTGTCTGTCTCTTTCTCTGTCTTCAATGTAACCACGTGGTTTATTTGTTAAGATTTGTGCCTTCCCTAATTTAAAAGATTTGTGCTGGGAATGACTAGAGTGCATAAACCTGAGAGTTTCTTTTCCCTTCTTATTTTCTCCTTATGTATATGTGTGCCTAACTCCTTGTGCATCCTCGAGGTAATAGTAACTATAAAATGTCTCCAATTCAAAAGGACAGGAATTTTAAATTGTTGAAAGAAAGAAAAGTAAACTAGTAGAAATTGCCTTTGCTCAGTTTGTCGGGGCCCAGAAAACTGAGCCAAGGGGGAGGGGACTCTTTATTTTGCGTCTGTACGGCCAAACAGAAACAGAATAAAGAAATATTCTTCCTTCCTTGTATCTTTAAGTAACAACCCAGAAAATGTTTAAGTTTATTTACAAGAAAAGTTTTGTCCTTGAATTTATTGTGTGTTTAAATGTTTTTACTGAATCCAGGTCCTATTTCTTATCTGAGATCCTCATGTTACCAGTTTATCTATTTATTAACTGAAGGTTTTAATTTTCAAACTGTGCCTGCAAGCTATCTACCCCCCCCCCTCTTAATCCTCCAACAATGCCTTTTCTGGGGGGGAGGGAACCTTGTTATCATGTCTTTCAGCCCTGGAAGAATGTATCCTGCGAGGTGAGTAGAGAAATTTGTTTTTCCCCTTTAAGGAGGAGTGTTGCCTTGTGTGTGAATCACTACTAAAGTTTTGCCTTCAACCTGAGTAAAAACTCTGCACATCTATCTGGCCAACTACTCTTAAGTCCTAAGGTAGAAGAGGTGCTTTTACCATTTTCTTCCCTATTTCAACTTGAGTTCCTAATCTAATTTTGTGATGCTATTCTGGATAGGTTGGACTGTTTATCCCTTTGTATAAAGACAGATAAAAAAGTTAAATTGTTCCGCTTTCTCCCTGTTGCTTGTCACCTTCTTGCCTTCTCCCAGCAGTGGACCAATTCTTTCCTTAACTTTTTTCTTGTTTTTAACATGTTGGAAGAAGTTTTTTTGTTAATTTTTACTTTTGTGGCAAAGTACTTTCTTCATTGTAAGCTTTAGCTTTCCTCACTTCATCTTTGCAGGCTTGGGCTATTTGTTGATATTTTGCCTTAGTTATGCCCCATTCTTTCCACTTTTTTATACCTTTTGTGTCTTTAAATTTGTCAGTGCTCTTTATGCAGCCATGCTGGTTTCTTTTGGGAACTGTTATTTTTCTTCTTCATTGGTATCATGCTATACTGAGCTTTTATAATTGTTCAAAATTTTTCAGACTTCCTGGGTGAGCTGATCCCTGACATATAGTAACTGTACATTTTAATACCATTTTCATTTTGAGGTCCTTTTGTTTTATCACTTTTTGTGTGTGTCTTTGCTAATGGTTCTAATCCTGTCTTGTCCTTTCTTATTCTTCTGCCCTAAAGTACTTCCCCTGGGGCAGAGGTGAGCCCTAGTGTCTTCTATTGTATTTCTTATTTTTGCATTTTTGCCCCAAGCTAATGAGTCTTTGTTGTCACTCCGACCTTTTGCTATTGAAGAGGTAACTTCTTCCTATGCTTCCTGGGTCTTTGGTATTGTCTTGTACTCTGCAACTATTTCTAATGGCCCTGATATCCTGGTAATTACTCTTAGGAAGTTTCGTTTAGAATGTATGCTGGCTTTGTTATTCTAGTAACTTCAAGTTTGGTTATGGGCTGTATTGGCCTTCCTAATACAACACTGTCCTGGTGAAGTTCCCTTCCCACAGTTTTGTTTCCCAGTGACATCTAGGTAGTTAAAATCTCCCATTACTATTGTGGTGTGCTTCCTACATATCTTAGTTAGTTGGCTGAAAAAAGGGGGGGGAAAGGTTCATCTATTTCCTCTGATTGGTTGGGTGGCCTGTAGTATATACCTATGGCAAAGTCATCCCCCACCAACCTTTAATATTGACCTAAATGCATTCAAAATAGTCTCATCATTGTTATGCTCTATTTCTGTAGATATGTAGATATTTCTTATATATACTGCAACTCCACCTCCTCTTTTATTTGGTCTATTTCTATTAAATAATTTAAATCCTTCTAGCTGTATATTCCATTTGTGGGTTTCATCCCACCAAGTTTCTGTAATGGCAACAATATCCTATCTGTCCTCATTCACTTGAATTTCTAATTCACCCTGTTTACTCCTCATACTCTGTGCATTGGTGTACAGACATTTGAGTCCATTCTGATTGACCCTGTGTTTACTATCTGCATAAACTGTTATGCCTGACTGTCCCTATTTTCTTGCCACTTCTATGGTTCATGCACATGGTTTGGCAATCTGTGCACTTAATGCTAAGTAACTCAGTCCCTTTCTTGGATGAGTGCAAACCATCTCTTTTGTATAGTTTTCATTGGACCAGCTGCAGACATCATGACTAAAACCAAAGCCTTCCCTTTACACCACTCCTTTAGCCACATTAAACTCTGCTACACATTGGCCCTTCCCCTTTTGTTCCTTATATACTGTTAAAACCTCTGAAAAGATAAGCTTACAACCTGTGCAACTAAGTTCATACCCTTAGCTCTGGAAACCATTCTGTACAGAAAGAGCTCACCTGGATACCTTAAAAAAGGTGTTGCAGCAGTAATAGTTGCCTTTAAAAAGAAAAGTAAAGCTCAAGAGCCCCCACCCAGATGCAAATGATGTGTTAATGAAAGTCTCCATAAATCTTGGTCTTTAAAAATATGCCAGCGATTGCTGGGAGGCCAAAGAGTTTGGATCTTTAAAAATATGCCAGCCTTGCTGGGAGATCCAATCAGAACCCTGGCTGAATGCAAACAATGTGTGGACAAACATCTCTATACATTGTCTCTATACATCTTGACCTTTAAAACTATGCCAGCGTGTGCTGGGAGTTTAAGATGGATATAGAAGAATTTGGGTCTTTAAAAATTAGCCCGCGTCTGCTGGCAGGTCCAAAGTAGAAACACCACAGGGCGGGGACAGGTATTAGCAATCTAGTGCTTAAGGAGATGGAACAACGGGCATAATTTTGAGCAAAAGTAATAATTTAGCAGGTAATAAAGAGGTAAAGCCTGTCTGAATGGAAGACCTAGGTAATTGGGCTTGATTAATTTGATATGATGTCTGATAAAATTCTTAGCTGTGCATGAAGAAAGAATGAAACAGAATTTTTGTTTGTGAAAGTAATTTACACAAGCAGTCTGATTGCAGTGCAAATGTGGGTATGTTGATGGTAACAGTTGGTGTGAATGTACTTTGATTCCCTTTCATATAAAGAAACAGCAAGTTGCAAGGGTGGTTTTTTTTTAATGGTATCTCTGTGTGTGTATGTGTGTTACCATTTGCAAACCTGAAGGGAGGGTGAGATCCTCTAATAGTATAAAATGGAGCTCAGTGGCTTGTGAAAAAGCTCCCTGAAATACTTATAATATTGATTGGCATGAGCAAGCATGAAGGTATGATTACAGTAGGAATGTGCGTGTGTGTCCCCAATGCCCTGAGGGATTGATAAGTGAAGGGATCCAAAGACCTGCGATTGCCTGATATCCCCCCCCCCTCTTCCTTGTGGGTCATCCTTTGAAGGGAAGCAGGAAAGGGGAGAAATGTGATTGTCTGCTCATTTAACCATGAGTGCGTGTGTGAGATGCTCCAGTGATACCTGTGAATGCCTCTGCATCTGCCCCCCCCCTTTTTTCTCCCTCCTTTCTTCTAGGTCATTAAAAGCGGCTGTAGGTTTTCTGCTCACTGTGACCATTTTGTTTTCTCTCTTCTGAGACATTTGGGGTAAATGAGTGACCTGCTCCTGCACCTTTACCTTTCACCAATGTGATCCTTTTTGTCTGCATATAAAAGCTATGCAGTTACATTTCTTTTCTGCTCTGAAGATAATTTTGATTTTTTTTCTCATCTAGAAATTTTTGAGGTTTAAAATGCTTAATTAAACCTACCAAAAGAAATGATTTTGAGAGATTTTGCTAACATTTGTAAATGTTTTAACATACTGAATGAGAATTTGCTTCCATCTGAATGGAATCTGATATTTTGGAGTGTTGACTCAAAGTACCCTTTTTTTAAATGTTTGATAGTTTTATTTTTATTTTTTTAAGTGGTTTGTCTCCCCCCTTTTACACCTGAGAGCATTTTTAAATGCTTATGAGTCAAGGTGCTCTACCCTATGATATTTTGGTTTTTTGTTTACAACACGTTGTTTTCCTTTTGGAAATGTACTCATTTTACTGCAAGTGTTTCAATCATAGTCAGTGGAAATGTCATGTTCCATGAAATGTATATCATCTGCCTTCTAAAATAATGTTTGGATTTCCACGCTTGGACAGTATCGGGGAAAATTCCACAACATGAGACTAAAGATCTTCTTGTAAAGAACTGTATACTTGGCCTCTCCTCTTCTTTACCTCAGAAACAAAGGACTGCTAGCTCAAACGATAACTCTCAGATTTGCTGCTGGTGATTGCCTCCTGATAAAACCTGACAGGAAAAACTTTGCCAAGCCTGGGACAGACTCTACCAAGTTTGATTGACCACTCTTACTAGCAAGCCAAGCTAATGCCATCCAGCAGACATAAAAAGTGACCCTGAGATGAAGAAGTCAAGACCAAAAGGCTTTTTCAGTACCTAGAAGACAACTGTAAAGACTATGGGGGAGGGTGGCAAATTGATTGTAAGGTTTTCTTTCTCTGCTTCATTCACAGAAGTTTGTTGTAAAGTTTTCTTCCTTTGTCTCATTTATATTGTACTCAGTTTAATGTACATGTAAGAATTGTATTTGACAGTGGCTGGCACAGCAAGATCTGAATACCTTAGATTTCTGTCTGGTGAGAGGGAAATTCTTCCAAACTGTAGTTTTGTATTATAGAAGCAACTACACACACACACACACACAGAGAGAGAGAGAGAGAGAGAGAGAGAGAGAGAGAGAGAGAGAGAGAGAGAGAGAGAGAGAGAGAGAGAGAGAGAGAGAGAGAGAGAGATACTCAATTTAGAATTAGATTAAAACTATGTCTCAACACAAAGCTTCTCTAGGATGATTTTGCCCTGCCAAGAAAGCTTAAGCTTAGGGGGAGGGTCAATTCCCCTCAGGCAATTCCCCCACTTGAAGAAGAGCAGAAAGGATCTCCAAAACCCAAAACCTTGACTGATTGGCAAATGATGATGCCCAGTAAAGCAGGATATGCAGCACTGGTGGTCCCATGAGTAGGAGTCCCAGGGTTCATTGGGTGTAATTAAAAGAAAATATATGGATTGGCTTGGATTGCACATTTGCTAAACTCAATTTGGCCTCACTAAAATAAGAGCTAGCACAGGTTCAAGAACCATCCCTTGGAATCAAGCAGCCTGTAGTCAGTTAAAGGCAACACCATGGCTGTGAAGAATTTTGGGATTTCTGCTTGCTTAAAACCTGTTTGGAAACTCACAGAAAGTCATATCTGATATTAATTGGCATGGAAAATTGGACACTGTAAATTTCTTTCCAGAACTTGTGCCCCGACTGCTAGACCTTCATGGTTGAAAGCTCTCTGGGGGTCACTGAAGGAATCATTCTGACTCTTTCAATGCCCTTCCATCAGAAAAATTATAAGTCTCCCTGATCTGACCAATTTTAATCTTTTGTCAAAAACATGTGCGTTCCACACACATGTTTTGAAAAAAAAAAGTAGGGATTGTGGAAAGTTATCACCCATCTCTCTCCCAGGAAAATGAAATGCCCTAGGAAATATTGAAAAGGCAGAATATTATATTTTCCTAGTTGTGAAAAGGAAGAAACATGTTTTGTCTCCTGCAGCCTCCGGCCCCCACCCCCTTTGTCAATGGGCCATTAAGCAGCCTGGGCTAGTCCACTTTACATAATAAAGAGTTTTCCCCTTCAGCTCCAGAGTCATGGGATTAAGGCAGTGCTTCTCAAATAGTGGGGCGGGCCCCCCAGGGGGGGCGCGAGGCTCCGTAAAGGGGGGCGCGTTTGACCTCGGCAAAGGATTTAAATTTTTTTTAATTTCTAATGCACTTTAAATCTTTTCTGCTACAGTTAATAAAGCTATTCTTTGTTGTAAATTGATCCACATTTCTTTCTTTTTTTATTCTCTTATACGTTAATAAGGATACAGTGTTATGCAGAGGTGTACTTATAACAATTTTATAGACAAATGATACTATTTACAGTCGCGCGGGGGGCGCGAAATGTTTTCTTCTTCCTAGGGGGGGCATGACAGAAAATAATTGAGAAGCACTGGATTAAGGTAAGACTGGCTTTACCAAACCTGGACTCAGCCCATGGGAGCCTGGCAACCAATCAGAGTACACTTCTTACACAGGAACAAGAAACAGATAGGTGGGGCCAAACAGTTGATAAAAAGCCCTGCAAGCCCCTTGCTCAGCCCTTCTCTTCCTGTCCACCAACATTGAAGCATGTGAGCACCTTTTCTGGTCAGGACTCCAGCCATGTGGTCCTGTCCACCATTAAACCATCTTTCCAAGCAGCCTCCATGTCTCCAGTGTCTTCTTCCCCACTTGGAGCCAAACCCAGAAGGACTTTTCCTTACTACACCAGGCAAGGAAGAAGGGATGGAAACGGATCAAGGAGAGATTCAACCTGGCTAAAACATAGGGAAGGTTACAGGAACTGGGCTAGTCTAAGGAAGGGAAGGACCAGGGGAGAGAGGAGAGCAGCCTTCCGATACTTGAAGGGCTGCCCCAGAGAGGAGGAAGCTATTCTCCAAAGCACCCGAAGGCCAGACAAGGAATCATGGATGGAAACTGAAGGAGGAGAGATTCAACCTGGAAATAAGGAGAAAATTTCTGACAATGAGAACCATCAATCAAAGAAACAGAAGTTGTGGGAGCTTCACCCCTGGAGGCTTTCAAGACTGGGCTGCTATTTGTCAAGAACGTGTCTGTTGCTTGGTGGGGGTTGGACTAGATGACCTCCAAGGTCCCTTCCAACTCTGTCATTATTCATCTTCCCAAACTCTGCTTCCCAAACTCTGGTTTCCTTCTGGGCCCTTTGAGCCTCCCATCCCTATCTCCCCTTGTGTGCCCCCCCCCCTTTGCAGATAGTGAGGAAGGGGCCACTGAGGCAGGGCTGCCCTTTGCCAAGATGGAAGTGGCCAAAAGAGTCACCAAGGCTTCAGACCGACTTTGGGCAGCAACATCTGGGGAAGGTGAGGGTTAGCCTCCCTCGGGGGGAAGAGGTAGAAGGCGGGGCCCCTCCAGATCCAGAGGGGCCGACAGGCATCTTTGGTTGGGGTTGGGTGGGTTCCTCCCCATCCGGACCTTCGCAGCCTCCAGGCACCCTGTAAGCCCTGGAGGGAGCAGCCTTCCATGTTTCCCTAGGCGCCAAATATGGAGGTTGGGAAAATGGGGAGGTTGGGAAAATGGTTGATTGACAGCAGAGCATGGAGGGTCCTCCGTGGGTGGGAGGTGGAAGAGGTGACAGAAACGGGGCCTGTGGTTCCTCTCCGAAGAGCAGCAGGGGTTGGGCAATGCAGGGCAAGGAGGAGAAGGTCGGTGTGTGTGTGTGTGTGTGTGTGTGTGTTGCTGGTCTGTGGCTGGTGGGGCTCATCACCTGCATTTGGGCAAAGGAAGCCCCACCTGGGTGGCTCCTTCCCTCCTTCTCCTTCCTCTCCCAGAGGGAAACCTCCAGTCCAGGTTTGAGGAGATCCAGATCCAGAGAAGCAAAGACAAAAGATCCACTCATTGCTCTTCTGAATCCACCTCAGTGTGGAGGGTTGTGTCTTCATCACAGCTGCACAAAGGCTGACAGGGAACTTCTGGGAGCAGCGATTGGCCCAGAGGCCCCCAGGCGACTTCCACGCAGAAGGTGGGATTCGAACCCTGAATCTCTCTGTTTCTAGGCTACTGAGCCATGGTGGTGCAGTGGTTAGAGTGAAGGACTGCAGGCGCCTTCTGCTGACTGCCTGCAATTCGGCAGTTCAAATCCCACCAGGCTGAAGGTTGACTCAGCCTTCCCTCCTTCCCAAGTGGGTCAAAGGAGGACCCGGATTGCTGTGGGCAAGAGGCTGACTCTGTCAACCGCTCAGAGAGGCTGTGGAGCCCTATATAGGTCTAAGGGCTATTGCTGTTCTCTGACCACTAGGCCTCCTCAGGCAGACTCAGCCCAGGGAGGGTGAGCGGCCCCTCCTCCCCCACGGAAGCGCCAGATGGGGGGGGGAGGCTTCCTGGAAAGTCTGGCTCTGCCCGGTGAGGAAACCCCCCAGGAGTCTTCTCTGATGGTGACCTGAGCGGCCTCCACACCCAGCGCAGAAGCACCGGAGTGAAAAGGATCCTGGGCCTCAGTTCTTCTGGGGAGCCCCTGGCAGAGACGGCCCGGATCCCCCGCCTGTGGAAATGGGGCCCCTGGAGACCCGAAGAAAAAGGAAGAGATGGGATCTCCCTCCGGAGGGAGCCGCCAAGAGGAGGCTGGGCAAGGGAGCTCAGCCCAGGGAGGGGCCTTTCCTCAGTCCCTGCCAGAAGGGCCCCATCCCCTCGGGGGAAGACCAGGCGCCGCTGCTCGGCTGACAGGCAGGTGGACGGGTGAGGTCACTGCTTTTCTGGGCCATTTAGGCTCAAGAGGGAATCCAACGCCTGGCAGAAGCCCCAACTAGTCTCCTCTCCTCCCCCTCTTCTTTTTTCTCTACTTTCTCTACCTCCTTTCTTTGACCACTTTCACTTTCTGGGCCCCCCTCTCTGCCCCCTTCCACTGTCTTGGCCCCGCAGAACCCCCCCCCCACACACACACCTTTCAGGGCTGCTGGAGAGCCTCTCTGGGTAGCCGGGAGGTGGAAGGCAGCAGGCAAGGAAGCAACGGACCTGATGGGCTCCTGGATCCGAGAGCGGGAGAACCACCTGGGGAATGCTGGAGGTCTCTGGGGGGCTGGAGCTGAAGCGGCCACATCACCCAATGCCTCCCCGCAAGAGGCGGGCAGGCAGGCAGGCGAGGAGGAGGAGGAGGAGGAGGAGGAGGAGGAGGAGGAAGATGGCGAAGTTGCTTTCCAGGGCTGAGGATCCACCAGCACTGGGCTCCACAGCTGGGAAACCTCGGGGATTTCTCTTGGCAGTTTGCCCTTCGCCCAGGTTGCATCACCACAGGCTGAGGAGAATTGTACTAGGGGGAGGAATCGGCTGCCTGAGGGGTCCTTAACACCCAATAAGGGGATGGGGGGGAATGAAGGATCTGGTAGAAAACCCTCTTTCCCAAGGGAGGGGCAGCTGCAGGGAAGGGCTCTAAGGGAGGGAGCCTTCAAGGATGCCCCCCTATCTGGCTTGGTATGAAGGGACCCCATGAAGATTATCCTACAACTTCTGGAGCATGGATCCTGCAGCTTCCATCTTACCTCTTTTCCTCCTGCCTCCCTCCCTCTCTCTCTCTCTCTCTCTCACACACACACATCTATACTTTCAGGCACTGTCAGTAAGAATAATTGCTCATATTATTTTTCATAAACTGTCTGGACATTGGTAGTTTCTCAATATTAAATTCCTCTAAATGACTTTCACAGAGTTCTCTTTAGCTTGATTCATTGGATGGATAGGGAAATACAATACAATTCAACCATTTCCCATTTCAAAACATATACATATATTATTCCTTGACTCTTGCATGATATCTGTAAGTGAAATTAATGTGTTCTTTCAAATAAAAGGAAGCTTTGCAATTCTTTAAACTCATGGTATTTTTTCTCATGTTTTTACATTTGTTCTGGCTGTAAGTTGCTCCTTTGTGTTCAGGTCTGGCCTCAGAAGGATAATGTAGCACTTGGGGATGAAGATGCAGCCCAGCAGACAAGCACTGGATGCCAGAATGGAGAAGACCTGGACAGCCACCATGTATTTCCCTTTGGTGCTCAGGTAGGTGGGCACAAAAGTCACCCAGACGCTGCAGAAGACCAGCATGCTGAAGGTGATCAGCTTGGCTTCGTTGAAGGCCCCAGGCAGATTCCTGGCCAGGAAAGCCACCGTGAAGCAGATGGCAGCCAGGAAGCCCATGTAGCTTAGGGTGACGTAGAACATGACAACGGCCCCTTCGTTGCATTGCAGGATGATCTCTCCAGGCTGGGAGTGGAGGTCAGAGTCAGGGAAGGGGGGAGAAACTCCCAGCCAGATGGAGCAGATGATCACTTGGACAGCAGAAGAAGAGAGGATGATGGAGTTGGCCAAGCTCTTTCCCAACCATCTCTTTGCTCGGTTTCCTGGTTTTGTGGCCAGGAAAGCCAGCATCACTGTGATGGTTTTGGCCAAGAGAGAAGAAACAGCAACTGAGAAGATGATGCTGAAGACCGTTTGTCGGAGAAGGCAGGTGGCTTTCCTTGGTTGACCAATGAAGAGAGAAGAAGACAAGAAGCAAAGCAGGAGGGAGACCAGGAGGATGTAGGAGAGGTCCCGGTTGTTGGCTTTGACAAGGGGAGTTTCTCGGTATTTAATGAAGATGATTAAAACAAGGCCTGTGATTAAGAACAATAGTAGGGCAGAAGAGACCAGGATGATGCCCAGAAGTTCTTCATAAGACAGGAAGGTTATAACTTTGGGGATACATTGGACTCTGTTCTCATTTGGATATTTGTCATCTGGACACTTGGTGCATTTTTGTGTATCTGAGAAAGATAAAAAAAAACAATTTCTTTAATATTCTGCCCTTTGCATTTCAAAAAATCCATTCTTTGGATAATAGCTGGTAAGAGGGACATTTTTCAAGATGGATTAATTAATAATTTAATATTAATAATATCATTTCCTAAAAATTATATAGGTAATATAGCTGATACCAGGGGATTTGCCACGAAGAATTTCTTAATGATTTCATTATAAAGAGCATAAGAATAATATATATATATTTTTAAAAATGTAGCTAGGTAGTCCTAATTATTTCCTCTGTAATGTGAGGAATCTTCATAAAAACCTATATTATTAGAGATTAGTAATTAATCATATAATCTTTTTAGGCAAACATCCTGAGTTTTGCCACATGGCACTTAATATAATGTGCTTGGAGGATACCTAAAGTATCTTGTAACATCTGGAAGCAACTTGGAATTCAGGAGAAACTTCCTAATAGTAAGAATAATTAACCAGTGGAACAGCTTGATTCTAAAGATTTGGGGTTCTTCAACATTGGAGGCTTTAAGAATAGACTAGACAGTCACTTGTCTGAAATGATATCGGGTCTCCTGCTTGAGCAGAGGGTAGGACTAGAAGACCTCCAAGGTTCCTTCCAGCTCCCTTCTGACTAATTGATTGATCTACATTAGGGGCCCCTAACCTTTTTTGCGCCAGGGACCGGTTTCATTTTAAAGAAAATTCTGCGGACCGGCTGGTGTAGAGGAGGAGTGGGGGGGGGGAGGAAGAAGGGGGAACAGGCGACGCATGCGCACGCGGGGGGTGAGTCAGCTCACTTGGCCCTCTAGGGCCTCCAAGGGCGCGAACGGCCGCACCTGGGCTCTCCCGCATCCAGTGCGCGCTCTGCCCAGGGGGCTGCCCCCTCCTCCTCCTCCTCTCCGGCCCTGCGGCCCGGTTCCTATCAAGCCACGGATCGGCACCAGTCCACGGACCGGGGGTTGGGGACCCCTGATCTACATGACTGGCAGAATATTTGTGTAATGAGTTCCTCACCATAACTATCCACAGCACCACATTATGGACCAGTAACTCCTTCTCAGTGATCCTCAAGGGGAGCATCCAATATACAGTGAATTGCAAGGTCTTTCAGAAGGTGGACCTCACACAATCCATCCAGTTCCAAAGAACTCAGATGTTCCTAGAAAGGTGAACTTAGCAGCACAAGTCCAAACTAAGAAGCAGGAGAGAGATTTCCTCTGCTGTTAGTAAAGCTTGCTCAGTCTGCCACCCCCTCCTCACATCTTTTCCCAGCCTCTCCTTCAAACTCTTTTTGGTTTACTTCCTTTTAGATAAGAAATTCTGCAGGTTGAAAATAAACATAAAAAACCAGGTGAGCTTCGATCTATCATTTAACTTGCACTTTCATGAAAATGTTCTGGGTGGATCCAGTTCCACAAAGCCTCCCATTTTCCTCAGGGTGACCCACCTTCCTTAGTGGAGAAGGTCCCCTCTGGACAAGGAACGCAGTCATAGCAGCAAACTGGCTCTCCTTCTCGAGCCCTCTTGACAAATCCAGGATGACAACTTTCCGCACATCTGGACTGAGGCAGGGACTGAGCAGAAGAACAAGGAAGGCCAAAGAAAAGATGTTAGGACTCTCCGTCCATGGAAAACGGAGGGAGAAATGGATGGAGACAAGGAGCCTCTGGTCTTCACTGAGGTAGATAGGAAACCTCTGACTCCTTCTAAACAGATGCAGGAGGTAGAACAACTGGCAGATTCTTCATTTACTTCCTTCCTTTTGCTTTTGGCATTTAATGTTGCAATAAAGGACTTTTCTACTTAATAGTCTAGAGCAGTGTTGGGGAACCTTCTTGGCACCTTCTTGGCACCACTTCTTGGCACCTTCTTGGCACCACAACCACTAGGTGATCATCTGGCATGCCCATGCACACCAGCCATGTGGTGTACCAGTTTCTGGCACACATGTGTGCACAAAGACCAGTTGCCTGGTGCGAATGTGCCGGCTGCAGATTTCAGGGGTCCTCGTGCTTCCCTGCCAGCCCACCTGATCACCGTTGGGTGGCGGGCCGTCCCCACTGAGGATCCGGTTCTGTAGCCCTGGAGAAAGTTGGGTGGGAAATGTCCCCTCCCTACACTGGAAAGCCAGAATCCCTTCCCGTCCTTGGAAGAAGCCAGCACAGCTTCTTCCCCCCACTTCATCCAAGGGAGAGTCTCCATGTTTGAGGAGTTGCGGAGATGGGGGCTGGTGGATGAGGGTCTGATGGTCCCCATGGACGAAGGACCCAGCAGGACCGGCCTATGGGGGGAGGGGAGGACAGGAGCATTCAACGTAATATAAAATTTGGGGGTGGGGAACTGCCCTGCTGTGTAATTTAAACCTTGGAGAAGACAAAGGCACAAGGAGAGCAGAACTGCAATGCAAAATGAAGGGCAGGGGAATCAGAGGGGAGCTGGGGGCTGTGGGAAGGGTGGGGGGCAGGAGGAAGAAGGGAAAGGGCGTGGCTAAGTGAGGGGGACATACTTTCTTTTACAACATTGATATTCCCTCCCCCCCTCCATCAAACACGCCTGTTACCCTTGAATATACTCAAAGCCATTTGGCTGCCTTCCCCTCAAAGCCCTGCAATGGCTCAGATTGGAGTGGAGCGGTTGCCCGGCAGTGGGGAGGGGGGGAAAGCCAGGGGGGTTTCAGGGGGGGTTTCAGGCAGAGCAAGGGCAGAGCAAGGGCATTGGGGAGGGGGCAAAGTCAGGCAGGGGGCGTTAAGCCACAGCATCCAAGGTGTCCCCAGACTTTGAGGGAATCTGGAGGAAGGGGGAGCAATGTTTATTTTGACAGCTGACTTGCAAGGCAAGAGGACCAGGGGGTGGTGTTTTCCCCCCCAGAAGTCCCACCTGAGAGATGCTGGCAGGGGGGCAGTGCTGGGCAAGCGCTTGTCCCCAGCCCAGCAGCCCCCCCAGCTTCCCCTCCCAACCCTCCCATCCATGGACCAATGAAACTAGGCTGTTTCCTGAAAGGCTGCAGGGGAGCCTCGCTTGGCTTCTCAGACCCTCCGAGACCCTCAAGTCCATTTATTACTGGCCATAAAAGCACCTTGTGTGTTCTCTCTCTCTCTCTCTCTCTCTCCCTCCTCTCTCTCTCTCTCTCTCTCCCTCCCTCCCTCTCTCTTTCTCTCCTGTAACTTTCTCTTTCTGCCCCTCCCTCCCTCCCTCTTTCTCTCTCTCTGCCACTCCAGATCGCAAGTTGACATTTTCAGTTGTTGCTCAGGCAGGAGGTGGGTGCTGCTGGCTCTCCAGGGAAGCCCTCAGAAGTTCCCCTGTGGAGGTCTGGCTGAGGGAGTCACTGCAGAGACCCCAACCGGGCTGACTCCACCCCTCCCCTCCCTCTCAGTCTCCCCCCTTCCCAAATCCCCACAGATTGAGCATTTCTAGGAAGCTCTGCATAATTAGATGAAAGGCCCTTCGGGGGGGTTTTGGCTGTCCCAGTTGAGTTGGGGCCAGTTTATGGGAGGGGAGTGAGGGTTTGCCCTCCCACCAGGGGAACAAGGCTAGAAGAGTCCCCAGGGTTGGTGTGTGTGTGTGTGTGAGAGAGAGAGGGGGGGGGAGAGAGAGAGAGAGAGAGAGAGAGAGAGAGAGAGAGAGAGAGAGAACCATCAATGGGGAGGGAGCTATGGGGTAGAGGAAAGAGAGAACCAGGTGGGGTGAAGGAAGGTGATCATTCAAAGAAGGGTGTCACTCAAAATCCCCTCCCTTGATTGAAAGGGGGAGGCCTGGGATGGACATGGAGCCCATAGGTGGGAGGGGCAGGGAGGAACTATGCTCTCCTCCAGCCCTCCTGAGGCACCTTGCATCCCCCATGGGGGCTTTTCCTTCTCCTGGCTACTCCAGCACCCCAGTCAGAAGCAACACCATGACAGCCACCCATGGGGGTGGGGGCAAGGGGGTGGTAGTGGCAAGGACAGGCCAGGGCTTCCCTCCCTCCGCATCCAAGCAGGCTACTTGCGCGGCCAGAGCCCTCCAGCCCCTGGCGCCCCAGAAGAGCAGCAGAAGCTGCATGCACACCAGAAACATCAGTGCCACAGGCTGGAGGGCAGGGGCCATGCAAGAAGCCCCCTCAGGTGGGGAGGGAGGGAAGCCCTGACCACAGCTCTGCTCTGCTAAGAAGCCACAGCCGGGGGGCGTGGTTATGGCCGGGTTGGGGTGAGGACGTTTTCTCCATTTCTCAGGGCGTTTTCACAGAAGAAAAACGTGGATTAAAGTGTTTAAAATGCACCGTTAGAAGCCAAATTTGTTTACAGTTGTATTGGAAGGGCTGTTGAGCCAGCAGATTGACTTTTGAATTGGTAGGTCAACCCAGACTCCTTGAATTTCGAAGCTTTGTTTACTGTGTGAAAAAGACAGAGGGTTGGCCGGAATGGCAGTCGTGAAGGTAAGAGTGAACAGCTGCTCTTTGTTCTGATAAATACCGCGATCTGCATTCTTTGTTGCAAGGCAAAGGCACGGACTTCAAAGATAAGATTTGTAAATAGCGGAAAGATCGGTTGGATGGCATGTGGATTACAAACTTTTTGAACTTTTGAATCTTTTGTGTGAGGTGCCTAAGCTGAAGCAGCAAACGTAACTTTCTGGACAACGCCTACAAACGGACGACTGAGGAGGTTTGTTAGGTAAACTACATAATTGTATTGAGAATTATAACTTGTTATTTGGCTTCTTCGGGTGCAATAAAACGCTGTCTCAGCTTCACTTGGGAAGTTGCCCTTTAATCTTCAATAAAGACCCTCTTGGCAAAAGTGGGATTTTTTTTAAAAAAAGAAAAGTTTATTGATTTGATATGGTGACTCAACAGCCTTCAGAAATGCAACAAATTGTTGTGGCTTTGAATACAATTGGCGAAAAATTATCTGGATTGACAGATAGAATGGATAATATGACATTGGAAATTAAAAAAACAAAAGAAGAAATGAATGAAATGAATGGGAATTTCGCAAAGCAGACAGCGGAGATGAAACTTATTAAAGATGAAATTGAACAGATTCATGTACACGATGCTCAGATAGATCGCCAGATTGAAGGGATTTTTTTAAAAAATGAGCAACAAGATAAAAGAATTAGTCTTTTGGAAGAAGATGCAAGGAAATATAATGTAGTTATCCGTGGAATTTAGGAAGAAAGAGTGGATAATTTGAAACAAAGAGTTTTAAAATGGCTGAATGACCTTGATGTATCAATTGTATTTACGGCAGCAGACTTGGTAAGCGTTTTCAGAGTTGGTTATAAAAGACAAAATGGTGCAAATAGAAATGTACTTGTGAGATTTGCAAATCTTAGTGATAAATTGGAGATGATGGCGAAAATAAGGGAGCTAGGAGAAGCTCCAAAATTTGAGGAGAAAGCTATTCAAGTCTTTCCGGATATATCAAGAGATGAAAGAGCGTGGAGATATTTTTGAAGCCAATTACAAAGGTTTTGAGAGACAATGGTATCAAGTATAATTGGAGGCCACCACAGCAGTTGAAATTCTTCTACAAGGGGAGAATGCAAACAATTACTCCGCAAGTAGATGCAGTAGGATACGTACGTGAGCTCGGGCTGATTGAGAAAGACGAGGATTTAATAGAAATTAAAAATCAAATGCTTAAGATGGGTGGAACACAAGCAGAATCTCCAATATTGGAAGAAAAAGGGGCGGTTGGAGGTCAAGATCCTAAAAGGTTAAAGCGGAAAGAAATTTCTCTGGCGATGTCCGAGCAGAAGAAAAGTCGTGACGACACAAAGGGAGCAGTGGATAAGGAAGAGGATCTTGGAAAAATGCAGGAAGCTGAGTGCGGGGAAAAGTTAACATTGTCTTCTTTTTTTGAGAGTGGAATTTAAGTAGACAGCCCGAAAGAAGTGACCCGACCATCGGCATGTATATTATTTTTGCAAGAAACTCATCAAAAGTCTGAAGATTTAAATAGAATGAATATAAAGGGTATGCAAATCTACGAAAAATCTTTTGGAACTTCAAAAGCTAGAGGAGTTGCAACACTGATATCAGACAGGGTATACTTTGAAAAAAAACAAGTAATTGGGGATGATGAAGGAAGATATTTAATAATTGTGGGAAATATCAATGAGCAAAAAGTGACACTTGTTAATTTATATTTACCGAATGAAAAACAAAAAGAATTTCTTGAAAAAATAACTAAAATTTTGGAAATTGAAAGTGTAGGGAAAGTGATTGTGGCTGGGGATTTTAATTTAATTAGAGATAAAATAGATAATACTAATCCCACTCGTTATAGAGAAACAAATAAAGGGGAAATTCTAAATAAATGGATGCTTCGAAATAGTGTGGTAGATGTTTGGAGGGAGCTGAAAGGTACTGAAAGAGTGTATACTTTTTGCTCTAAGATATATAATACGTACTCAAGAATTGATTATATTTTTGTTTCTAAAGATTTGCTGAATAATATAGATAAAATAGATGTGGGAATTTTCAAGGATTCTGATCATGCAGAAGTTAAGATGGAAATAGATTTTAATCTTGAAAAAAAAGGAAGAGGTTGGAGATATGATGAGAAATTGTATAAAAATGAGGAGGATAAAATATGGATACTTAAAAAATGGGAAGAAAGCTGGAGATTGAATGATAACGGAGAGGTTAAATTTGAAATTGTTTGGGATGCGATGAAAGCAGTATTTAGGGGAGAAAGTATTAAGTTGTCAAGCAGGAAATATAGAAAATATAGAAGTAAAATGGAACAGGATATAAGACAGATTAAGGCATTGGAGAATCAATTTTTACTTACGAAAGATAAAAAATGTTTGGGGGAGTTGAATTTATTAAAAAATAAATTGATAGAAGAGGATATAGAATTGGTTAAAAAAATATAAGATATTTAAATAGGTATTTCTTTGAATTTAGTAATAAAAACTCTAAGTTATTAGCAAGGATGGCGAAAAATAAAAGTGAGAAGAGAGAAATTGGTTCTCTGATAGATGAAAAAGGTATAAGATGTTATAAGAAATTGGAGAAATGTGAAGTGGTTAGGACTTTTTTTCAAAAATTATATTCAAAAAAATCAATTGATTTGGAAAAATTGAAAAGTCATCTTGAAAAATATGTTGTGAAAATAGATCAAATATATAAGGACTTGATGGAAGGAGATATAACACAAGATGAGATTAATGAAATAATACAAGAGATAAAATTAGGGAAGGCTCCAGGTGAAGATGGATTACCTGCTGAGTTTTATAAAGACTTTAAGGAAATAATACCAAAATTGCAAAAATTATTTAATGGAATTTTACATGGTGGAGAAGCTCCGATGTCATGGAATAGAACGGTAATATCCATAATTCCTAAACCAGATAAAGATTTGGAGAGGATTGAGTCCTATAGACCCATTTCTTTAATTAATCAGGATGCAAAAATATTTACTGCTATTATAAGCAATAGATTAAGTAGATTTATAGATAAATATATAAGCTATAATCAAGTAGGTTTTGTTAAAGGTAGATATATGAGTGATATTATTAGAAGAGTATTAAATATTATAGATGTAGCTGAACATAATGGGGATAAAATAGGTATAGTATCACTAGATATTTTTAAAGCCTTTGATTCTGTACAATGGGAAACTATTAAAGTAATTATTGAGGAATTAGGTTTTGGTAATAGATTTATACATGTTATTTCGAAATTGTATCAAAAAAGTAGTGCAAGAGTGAAGGTGAATGGAATAATGACGGAAGAGATTAAATTGGAAGCAGGTACGAGACAAGGATGTCCCTTGTCTCCAATATTATTTTTATTGGTTATGGAAGTATTGACTAAAATGATAGAAAAAGATGAAGAATTGGAAGGGTATAAGGGATATAAGATAAATTTGTACGCGGATGATACCTTGATTATTTTGAAAGATATAGAGAAAGATTTGAAGAAGATAAATAAACATTTGAAAGAATTTGAGGAAATGACAGGTTTGAAAGTAAATTGGTCAAAATCTGAATTATTAATGGATAAAAATGGTAAGGAGTGGGAGAATATGCAAGAACAATTTGGGATAAGAATTAAAAATACATTGAAATATTTGGGAATAACACTTTTACTTAAAGTTAGGGAATTGAAAAAACTTAACTATGATGTGATGCTGAATGAAGTAGAGAAGAAGATAGATAAATATAAAAAGATAAAGTTGTCTTGGTTTGGTAGAATTGCAATGTGTAAGATGATGTTGTTACCAAAGTTTAATTTTTTATTTGAGATGTTACCATTAAATTTGACAGAGAAAGATATGGAAGGATATCAGAAGAAATTGGATAAATTTTGTAATGGTGGGAAAAGACCTAGATTATTGAAGAAAATGTGGTATCAAAATCAAAAGGAAGGTGGATTGGGAATTCCCAATCTACTTAATTATCATCGGGCCTATGGTATTCGAACTGTGGTAAAAATACTCAAAGGCGGAGATGGTCATTGGGGAGATTTAGAGTTAAAAGATATAAAGAGATTTGGCCCTACATGGTTTTTAGATAAAGCAAAATCAAAAAAGGTAATTAACAGCTATTGGTTAAAGGGATTGAGTAAAATTTGGAATAAATTTGTTAAAATTTTAATTCCGGATATAACCTTTTTGGGGAAGACAATTGGAAATTGGCCGATCAAAACCAATATAAGTCGTGATAAAGTAATTGAAGATGAAAACATAGAAATTATAATAGATTGGTTAAAAGCTTTAGGAAATGAAAGTAGAAAAAAAGAAATAATTGAAAAATTGGGGTTAAATTGGTTTGAAAAAATACAGATAGAAAAATGGACTATGAAAGTAAGGGGAAAATGTAAGATAAGTAGAAATAAAACTGAATTTGAAAACCTAGTATCTCAAATTATCAAAGACGAAATTGGGTTAAAGGGACTCGTTAGTAAGATATATAAGATTATAAATTTTGATGGAAAACCACAAATGGCAATGAAGATGAATTGGGAGGAAGAACTCAAGATTAAAATATTAGATTTGGATTGGAATGTGAATTGGAAGAGTCGAATTATGAGGATTTTATCTATAAGGATTAAAGAGCATAATTTTAAGGTTGTTTGGAAATGATATTTGACTCCATTAAGATTATCATTGATGGATAAAAAAATCAGTAATAAATGTTGGAGATGTAATACGGAATTGGGAACTTATGAACATATGTGGTATAAATGTGATAAAGTTAAAAGGTTTTGGCAACAATTGGAGAAAACGATATTTGAAATGATGAAGAAAAGAATAATATTGAGATCAGAAACTATATTACTGTTGTTAATTAAGGAATCAGAATTAACAAAATATGAGAAAGAATTGATTAGAATTATGATCATAATGGGTAGAATTATAATAGCTAGATATTGGAAATTAGAGGTGATATTTAAAATAGAAGAGTGGTATTGTGAAATGTGGAAATTAGCTTTAAATGATAAAATGACATGTGATATTAAATTTAGAGAGGGTGTTTATAAAAGAGACATTTTCTGGAAAACTTGGGAGCCATTTGTGGACTATGCGCTTGGAAATTTGGATGCTTCGATACCTGTACCCAGAGAACGCGGATTTTGGAGATCGTGAAGATATATCCGAAGAACCAAATCTTCCTTTCTTATGTATAGCACAGGGTGAAATATTGTACTGTATTGTATATGTAATTTCTGTTGTAGCGTTTAAAAAAATAAAATAAAAATAAATAAATAAATAAAAAGCCACAGCCGGGATCTCCTCTCTGAGCCTTTGGGCACGCATGGCCGCTGCTTTTTTTTTAGTTTAGTTTAGTTTACTTTATTTCTGATTTATATAACTGCACCCTCTCCCCAAAGGGACCCGGGGCAGTGCACAGGAAGTTAAAAAACACAACAGTATCACAATATAAATAGTTAAAACCGAATTAAATAAGTTATCCCTGTGCTAAAATTTAAAAGGTTAAAACATAATCCCATTCAAAACCCAATTAAAACAATGTATTGTACAGACTGTAGGCTAGGTAAATAACTTAGGCCAAGCCGGCCTGATGAAACAGGAGTGTCTTTAATTTCTGGCGGAAGGTGCGGAGGTCCGTGGTTGTTCTGAGGCCGGGGGGAAGGTCGTTCCAGAGAGTTGGGCCCACCACAGAGAAGGCCCTTCCCCTGGACGTCACCCGCTGGCATTGCCTGGTGGACGGCACCCGAAGAAGTCCCTCTCTGTGGGAGCGAATCGGCCGCAGGGATGTATGAGGTAGGATGCGGTCTCGCAGGTATGGTTTTTGATGGTTTTTGCACGTGCATGTGCACCGGGTGGCTCCTCTTCCACTTTCTGGCACTCCAATGCGCGGGAAGACCAGCTGACTGCCATGCCTGAACACGGAACAGCAACTGGTGATGCCAGGAGAAATGGTTCTGTGTGCCACTTCTGCCACACGTGCCATAGGTTCCCCATCATGGCTCTAGGCTTTGCCCCTTGAAATGGGACCTCAGGCTTTGGCAAAGAGAGAAGAGACACCAAAATTTCTCCCACCTTATTGAGCAACTTTAGCTGTGAAAGAGTCTCTTGTCTGATAGAAAGTCTCTCTCTTTCAAAATATGCCAGAATCTTTTCCCTGGGATCTTCCTTGGGGAGAACCAAGAAGCCCCCAATGGCCAGATCTGCTTTTATCTCTCCATTTTGGTCCAAGTACAGTTTCAGGTCAGAAATATTCCAAAATTCGTTCTTCTCCAGAAAGGGATGAAACTAGAATGGGAACATCCAGGAATTTGAAGAACATAAAACTTTGTTTCTTATCCCACATTGAATCTTTTTCTACAATTGTCTCATCTCCAAATATGGTTAAATAGGATACAAATACTGCCATTATCTTCCTAAGTGAATGAAGAAGTTTGAGAAAAATTCATCAAAATATAGAGAAAATATAATCAACACAGTTGGTCAATTATAGGGAACATTCTAGAACAGATGACAAATAAAGTGAACAGAGAAAAAAGATGATGCATAAACTCTATGAAAACAACCGGGTGATTCCCAGAAAGCCTCAGTTGATCAAGAAGAAATCTTCTCCCTTGTAATCCTGTTGGAAAACAACTCCAGATCAGAGCTGGGTTCCTACTTGTTTGGACCAGTTTGGCTCAACAGGTAGTAACTTGGAGGCCTGGGTCACTGGAACCTGCAACAACACAGGCTGGCCACACCCCTGAACCAGTTCTCTCGGCCATATTGTTCGTGCCTTCTGAGCATGTGTAGAGCAACTGGTAGTAGAGGCAGCCGGAACCCACCCCTAGCTCGATCCCACTTAGTAGCCTCAGTTTACTCCTGAGCCCCATTGGCCTTTCTCCCTGCCTCTCCCGACCAATGTTGCTCATGAGGAAACTGCAGCTAGGATCTCCCGCGTGTTGCACGCCCAAAAATGGCATGGATACATGGACGAAAGTTGGGAGGGGGATTCAAGACATGGGATGGGACCTGGCCAGCTTTACTGTCACACCAGCTGCCCGGGCGAGCCACTCCCCACCTCCCCAGACCAGGCCAGGAGCTCACACCAGGCCGAGGCCACAGCCACCACCCACTCCCTTTGTCCACTCAGCCAGCAGGAGCCACAGCAGTGCTGGTCATGGCTGAGAGCTTCCTTTGCCAACTGGCAGCCGAAAAGTTCACCCTCTTAAAAGCCTCCAGTGATGGAGCATTAGGATCCAACTGCACTTTAACCAACCAAACAACTGGGGCTGAGTTTGCAAACAGAAGAAGAAAGAACTGGTCAGTGACTGCGTGCAGGCAGGGAGGGATGATGGGGAGTCTGGGTGACTGGGTGGGAGGGTTAGTAGCAGGTCTCTGAGGAAGCACTGGACAAACAGGCAGGTGGACAACCTTGCTTTCCAACCTTGCTTTCCAGCCGGGGGATCAGAGGGGGTAGCTGAGCAAGCGCTGGGCAAGCAGGCAGGAGGGAGACCTTGGAGGCTCATTGTCATCCCAGCTTTGCGCCCAGTTGGCTCTGGTTGCCCACATTCTGTTGCCTTAACGGTGGAGCACGGGGAGTTGGGGGAGGCCGCTGGACAGGAGCGGTTTGGCTCTGTTGTTCCCCGGGTGGCAAAGCGGACTCCAAAAGGTTGAAGGGGATCTTTGGTGGAGCCGGTCAAGGGAACAACCCCTGGCTTATTCAGTCGAACTGTAGTTTGTGGGCCTTTCCTGCCCCCCCTCTCCCCTCCCATATTGCACCCCACTGTGAGCGTCTCTCAGCCGTTGTGTGCAGGAAAAAACCTTGCACAGTAAAGAAAAACTTCCCAAGAGTTTGAGAAATTGTTAATTAACTTTAATCTTTACTGTGCAAGGTTTTTCTCTGCACACCGTGGCTGAGAGACGCTCACAGTGGGTTGCAATATGGGGGGTGGGGAGAGATAGACCAGGCCTGTCCAGGAGATGCCGGATCATGCAGCTCTGGGGGGTGGGGGTCTTTAAAAACATTCCTCTGCAGAGGAGCTGAAACCCTCTGAGGTTTCTTTGGGGGAGGGAAGAGGGGCAGCATCCCCCCCACCCCCTCCCTGGGTGCCTGCAGCCTTGGAGCAACTCTGGGCCTTTGCACAGTAAAGAAAACCTTCTCGGGAGTGTGAGAAGTTGTTCATGGCCTCCACTCTGCAAGGGCCAGGAGTTGCTGCAGGCTCCGAGGCTTCAGGTGCCCAGGGAGGAGGGAATGCTGCCCATCTGCCTGCCCCCTCCAGTGGCAACCTTGGTCTTTTTTAGGGGGGGGGGTCACCAGAGGACCTTTATTTTGTTTCGAGGGCTCCTTCACAGGCAGCTTCTCTTTCTGACCCCCAAGCAGAGAACAAGGCTATTACTTGGCCCCACTTCCCTCAGTCTCTGCATGGCCAACTTGACTCCCCCCAGAGAGGGCTGCGGAGGGGGCCATAAGCCAGGCTGATCAGGGGGGCAATGCTGCGCCGAGAAGCCCCACTCGGCCAGCTCCCACCGGTGGTCAGCAGCTGAAGCGGTCTGGGTGCAGAGAGCGCTGCAGAGCCAAGAAAGGTCCAGGGAGAAGCCATGAAGGCAGCCCAGCACCCTGAAGAGGCAGCAGCGCCCGGCCACCTGGGATTGGGGTGGGAATGGGGTGGGTGCCTGCCCAACTGCTGGAGTGGATGTGGAGGTGGACATTGCGCACAAGGGCACAAGCCCCCCCATCTAGCCACGCCCATAGAACCGGTAGTAAATTTTTTTGAAACCCCCCCCTCCTCCAGATATTCTAGTTCTACTCGATTGTAATGCAAGATGAAGACATTTTGGAAAGCCTGAAAGAAGAAATCTCCCCCCAGCTCTTTTCTCAGCCTGAGAAGTCAGTGAGGATCCTTCCTGGGTTTCTCTCTCTCCCCTTATGCAGCTGCCGGATTCTGGCTCCAAGGCCTTTGGGAGCTGCCCCCTCCCTCCCCCTCCCTCTGCAGAAACTCCTCTGGCTGCAGAATTGGGATCCCTCCGATCTTCTTCTCTTGTCCCCTTATCTTCTCCTGCCCCCCCTTCTCCCCCCTGCACAGTCTCAGTGGCTGCTTGTGGTGGGGGAGATTTCTGGTTTTGCAGGGCTCAGATGAAAGGGGGAAGGATGAAGAGGCCCTCCAAGGCTGCCTCCCTTGGCCTTTCTGCAACCAAATTCTCCTCCCAAACAGAGGAACCCCCCCCCCTCTAAATACTGCTGGGGAGAGGAGGCTGGGCCCATAAGTGGGCAGCGTGTGGGGGGAGAGACTGCAGGAGCTCTGCTGTGAATGGAGGGAGAGAGAAAAGTGGGGCTTCTCTCTGCTGCAGCCCTTGAATGCTTGAAAGGCAGAGAGAAGCCAAACTTTCCCCCTCCATTCACAGCAGGGCTCCTGCTCCCTTTATGCCCCCCCGGCCCCCTCTTCTTGGGGGGTGGAAGGGCCTGGAAGTGAGAGGCAGGCGGCTGCAGCTCCCTTCCCATCAGGCTCCCCGTCCCTTCCCTTTGCTGCGGAGGGAGGGAGGGAAGTCCAGCCAAGGGATTTCAACCATCCCTCCTGGCTTTGCTGAGCTGCCCCAATTCTCCCCCCCCCCCCGGCCAGAGGCGCCTCCAGCTAAACGCCCCTCAGCAGACCCTCCACGCAATGTGCTCTGCCCGGGGGGATTCATCGGGAAAGCAGCTTTGGACTCAGAGGGAAGCTTCTCCCAAAGAAGTTCTGGGGAGCCCAAACCCCCCAACACCCCCTTACCACCACCACCCCGCTGCCCCTTCCAGAGCCCAGAAAACTCCCAGGCAAAGCAGCTCCATCTCTCTCTCAGGAGGGGGGGGGGAGAATGGATGGGAGGAAAGGCAACCTGGGGGGAAGAGGAAGGGAGACCCAGAGGAAATGGGGAGAGGGTCTCTATCCCCTCCTCCTCCCTGGTGCTCCACAAGGTTCAACAGCTTCGGATTCCTCGCTCTATCTCTCATTCTCTCTCATTCTCTCTCTCTCTTTCTCTCATTCTCTTTCTCTCTTATTCTTTCTCTCTCTCCTCCCATTCTCTCTCGCTCTTATTCTTTCTTTCTCTCCTCCCATTCTCTCTCTCTCTCTTATTCTTTCTTTCTCTCTCCTGCCATTCTCTCTCTCTCTTATTCTTTCTTTCTCTCTCCTGCCATTCTCTGTCTCTCATTCTTTCTCTCATTCTTTCTCATTCTCTTTCTCCCTTATTTTTTCTCTCTCACACACACACATACACATATTCTTTCTTTCTTTCTTTCTTTCTTTCTTTCTTTCTTTCTTTCTTTCTTTCTCTTTCTCTCTCTCACACACTCCCTCCTATCCTTGCAAGTCCCCCTCCTGTGGCTGAGAGAGAGAAGCTTCCTTGTGCGGAAGAGGCGCAGATCCAAGGGCACCCCAGTAAATTAATCAGCCGGACTTTCCTGGGATGCGAGTGACGCTGCTGGGCGCTTGGAAAGGACTTTGGTCACCAGCCCTCTGCTAAAGGCAAACAATGAAGTGAGGCACAGAGCTGGTTGGAGAAGTGTGTGTGTGTGTGTGTGTGTGTGTGTACAATGGGAAACAGCTGAGCAATCGAGGGCTGGAAGAAACCTAGGAGGCCATCTAGTCCAACCCTCTGCTCCAGCAGGAGGCCTGATATCCTCTGCATTATTTTGGTTCCTCTAAGAGAGAGGAAAATTGCCAGAAAAGGGAAGGAGTTTTCTGGGACAAGGGAGCCATGCAGAGGAAGGCAGAGATAGTCCTTGACTTATGACAATTGAGCCCAACATTTTGGTTGCTAAGCAAGAGTGTTGTTAAGTGAGTTTTGCCACATTTTACTCAATCCATGACATCTCCTGGTTTAGCTGCCTGTCCAGCTGCACACAGACCCACCTGCAATGGGGATGGAAGAAAGGTGGAATCCCACCAGGCTCATCACAAAACCACAAATAAGGGGATTTATTTAAGAAATAATACAGTAATCCCTCGTTTTCCGCGGCTTCATTTTCCGCGGCTTCAGTGCTTCGCGGGTTTTTCAATAATACAGAATAGAAAAAAAATGTATTGGTAGGAGGCAAGCGCCCCCTAGTGCTTGCTTTAAACGATGTCCACCAACTCAAGTTACGGGTATAGTGTATTGCGAATCCTACTTCGCGGTTTTTCAGTTTCCGCGGAAGGGCCCGATCCCGATTAACCGCGAAAAACGAGGGATTATTGTACAGCGTTTTCAAATCAGCAATGTTTAATATCAAAATGCCATGGAATCTACTCTTTGGAACCATTAGTTCCCTGAGTAATTAAATTGGCCAGATCTGTTGAGAAGGTTCACCTCCTTCTTCTCTGGATTCCTTCTCCAAAGGATCTAAGATTAATGGATCCATATCAGGACCCCCATACCTGCCACGGCTGCAGCCTTGGAGACCCCAAGATCTTTTCTCTTTCCTTCCTTCCCCTCCTTGATCTGGAGGAATAGGGGGCATTCAAGACCAGGGCCAGAGTCTTTATGAGACTGTAATATTGGTACTTATTTTGGGCCCCTAATCTCCCCCATTTCCATTGGGTCTCCAGTGGGGCTTTCTGGGTGCATCTTCTGCGGCCTTTGACAGAAAAGACGTTCTTTGAAAGAGAACAGTGGAAATGATCTTGAAACTTTTCTTCCACAAAGAAAAAAGGTTCAAAGGCAGAATCTTTTCGCCTTTCTTTTCCCAGATAACCAAACTGCCAAATACTATGGATGTATGTGAGAAGTCTGCGCTTGTTCATTTTATATGCTACAAAAGTTGTGAGGATCCAGACTTTCCCTTCAATGGGTCCTGGGAGACACATAAATGTTAAATGGAAAGGAAGAATTCTCTCCCAAATGGAATCAAATTCTATGAAGTGAACAAAGACGTAGACTTGTCTCCAGTTAGAGAGGGAATCCCTGAGGTATGCAGTATATCCAGTCTTTGAGAACAGTTGTGATATAACCACACAAATTCCACTCCTGACAAGCAAAGGAGGGAAAATCCTCATGAAATCCTCTCCCTTCTCTGTGTCTGAAGCAAAGAGGCCAATCAGGGTCCATCTGAAGTGGAGGAGCAGCTGGACAATTGCTGGGTAGTGGAATCCTTCTTTGAGAGTCATCTGGTGGAAAAAGGGGAACCGACTTTTATCACTCAGAGCCTCTGAAGCTGTATAAAAATTGATCTGAAAAAGGATTTGAAAGGATTAGAGCCCTGATGGGAAAACTGAGGGACGTAGAGCCCTCTCTCCCGGCCTCCAGCTGCTCCAGCCCAGCTCCACTAGCATCCATATGCAGGCGCCCCTCCTGCCAGCCAGCTGGTTTTCGGGCCTGTTTTGAGAGCCAGGGAGGGGGGCGCCTGAGTATGCAGTGGGGGGGAGGGGGCTTGCATTGTGCAGGAAACTCTGGAGGGCTGGAAGTGAGAGTGAATGGCCTCCACCCCCCTCCTCCCCAGTGCTTCCTGGCTCAGTTAGAGGCTTCCTTCAGCCTTCAAACAGTTGCAAGGGCTTTATTTTTTATTTCTGCTTCCAGGTTGGTGAAGGAGGCTTTCCAGGGCCAAAATGGGTACAAAAAGTCCAGGTTTTCCTCTTTTGGACCAGGCCATTCACACTCACTTCCAGCCCACCAGAGTTCACTGCTTCAGGGCAGAAATGAGAGCCTGTCCTGTGGAACCCACTGCCACTTGGGCAAGAAGGACAATGGCAATGATGAAGAAGAGGAGGAGGAGAATGAAGAGGCTTTGCAGGAGCCGGCAGGGAGCAGGTCAGGTGGGGCTGGCTGGGGAGGGGGCAATCATGGTGCTTAGGGGGCAGCAGCCTCCATGCTCTGACTGTGCTGGGGGGTGAATGAGAGGCCCTGCTTGAATGGGGAGGAATCTACACACACACACTGCCTCTCTGGTCAGGTGTCGCCCACACCATTGGCAGCAGTTTTGGTGCCCTCACACACACAAAGACACACACACACACACACACACAATTGGATTGCTCTCTTACCCTCCCTGTCTCTCTCTTGCCCCATTTCCTTGGAAGCTGCTCCATGAGACAAGAAGCCGAGAAACAAGAGAGCAGAGAGAGGTTTGCAAAGTCAGGGAGTCCTTGTTGCAGGAAGGGAGGGAGAAGCAGGAGGGATCTGAGTGGGTTGGGGAGGCCTTGGGGGTCTCTTCTATCACCAGGACCCCCATGGCCTTCCCCACCCTCAGATTCCTCAGGGGCACATTGGTATCCTTCAATTGGGAGCTCTTAGGAAAGGATCTCCTCCTTGTGGGTTGCAAACAGCTCTTTCCAGTGGGGGAAACAGGACAAAGCAAGTGGGGGGAAAGCGTTTCCTTTGCTCTGTTTCCAGTCTGAAGGAGACCCCGTCCCATGTGGGACCACAAGGCTGCCCCTCCCATATCATTCCACCACCACCACCACCACCATGGCTCCCATCCACTGGCTGAGCCCAGGCCTTAACTTTGGAAGCCCCACTGACTGAAACTGCAAAGTAAGACCAAAGTTTTTGGCTGGCAGAGTTCTTCTGGCTGAAGGGGAGGCCAAAAACGAGATGCACGGAGGCCCCAGGAGGGGAAAATGGAGCCTCTGCCTCAGCTTCTTAGCTCGGGCAAAGTGGAACACAGAGCCATGTCGCCTGGCACACGCGGCCTTCCCCTGTACTCTTGTGGAGCACATGTGTGTGGGATGATCAGCTGGCCTTTGCCTGCATGGCAGTGCCAGAAACTGGAAGCGCTGGTCTTCCTGAGGCAGGGCATAAAGCGAGTTTTAGACATAAGAGTGGAATGAGTTGGGGTCAGACTGGATGATGTTTAGTCATCTTTATCTTTACGCTATGTAAGGAACAAAAAGCATCTTTGAGATAGGAAGCTCAAACTCCGGAAATTCAAGTGTCAAACCACAAACACCTGCTTGTAAGTAGGTGGAGTCAGTTGGAAGTCCAAGCCCCTTGCAAGTCAGACAGAGGGCTTAACCACATAAGTCAGAATGGAACTGGGGTTTCCTGCATGCTTCTCTGCCTAGCAATAAGGAGCTGAACCAACCAGAGAGGAGTTAAGTATTTCCTGTGATGCTGTCTTTGTCAAAGTATAAGAATGAGTGTTTGCTATCAGAAGACTGTTCAGAAGTTCCATGCTGGCCTTTGACTAGCTTTCTGAACCTGGCAGCCATAAATACACTTTTCCTGATTCTGAGAAGTCCAAGCCTCGTTATTTCCTGCAACATTCCGGTTTCTGCCACTACATGAGTGCCAGCCAGCTGATCGTCCTGTGTGTGTGCCAGGGGTGAGTTTTAGCTGGTATGCACCGGTACGGGTTTACTGGATGGTGAAATTTAGTGTGCCTTCCCGTACCCATTCTTCCGGAGGCCCCATACCCCTCTGGCCTGCCCCCCACTCGCTCCCCCACCTTCCTGGTTGCCACTCCCTCACACCACCCATCCACCCCATGCTTTCCCAACCCCCCCACTTCCTTTGCCCACCCAGCTGAGGCTCCGAGGCTGCAGGCAGTCGGGAAGGTGGGAGGGATGCTGCCCGTCTGCCTGACCCCCTCCAGAAGCAACTGGGGAGGCCCTGGGATGGTCAACAGCCCTCGTGCCACTGCCATGTGACCACTCTGGGGACACAGCAACAGGATGAGAAGGAGAGGCCTTCCAGCAGAGGTCGGTGGGTTGGTGGGGAGGTTGCACAGGGCTGGAGACGGCAGGGAGGTTGGACATCGAGGTCACCTTGGGTGCCTGCCTGGGCGGCTGCTCCTTTGTGCCCCATTGCTGGTAGCAGTTTGCTTTCTCCTGCCGATCCTTCCCCTCCGAGTGTCCAGACGGGCCCTGGGTCAGTCAGCAGCCCCCACACCCCCTCCATGTGACGGTCTGGGGGTGCAGCCAGGAAGGATTGCTGGGAGAATGCCAATTGCAGCTGGGAGGTGGGTGGGGTGTGGGTGGGGAGAGATTGTGGGGGTCTGGACTGGAGGTGGCAGGAAGGCAGGGGCTGAAGCTAAGTCCCCATACTGGTGAAAAAAAGAATCTCTCACCATCCTGGAACTGCGCCCTGGGAGATACCTGGGAACATCCTGGCCACCTTCGCCCTCAGCCATCACGTGCCTCCTTCCTTTCTCCACCCGTCCAAGCAAAGAAAGGGGGCCACTAAACTGCCCTCTCGCCCTCATTCCAACCAGCCCTCCCCCTCCTTTCTTTCGGCCTGGGCTCTCTGGAGGGGGAGGGGAGGTCTCTCCCAGGACCTGCTTCCCTTACCTCGCGGGCGCAGTTCCAGGATGGTGGGAGATTCTTTTTTCACCAGTATAGGGGGGCATAGCTTCGGCCCCTGCCTTCCTGCCACCTCCACTCCAGACCCCCACAATCTCTCACCACCCGCACCCTACCCACCTCCCAGCTGCAGTTGGCATTCTCCCAGCAATCCTTCCTTGCTGCACCCCCAGAGCGTCCCATGGAGGGGGTGTGGGGGCTGCTGACTGACCAAGGGCCCTTCTGGATCCCCAGAGAAGAAAGATCGGCAGGAGAAAGCCAACTGCTGCCAGCAATGGGGCACAAAGGAGCAGCCGCACAGGCAGGCAACCAGGGTGACTTAGAAGTCCAGCCTCCTTGCCGTCTCCAGCCCTATGCAACCTTGGAATGCGGGTGAGCGGGTGGTTTAGTGGCCCCCTTTCTTTGCTTGGGTGGGTGGAGAAAGGAAGGAGGCACGCGATGGCCGAGGGCGAAGGTGGCTAGGATGCTTTATCCCACGCCTCCTTCCTTTCTCCGCCTACCCGAATGAGCGAAGGAGACACTGGAGTCAAACTGCCCACTCGCCCTCATTCCAACCAGCCCTCCCCCTCCTCTCTTTCGGCCTGGGCTCCCTGGAGGGGAAGGGGAGGCTCTTCCCAAGACCGGCTTCTCTCCTTCCCTCCTGCGGCTGGCAAAAGAGGCATTTTCACAGCGGAGGCTGAAACACAATCCCTGGGGTCAGTTCGGTCTCTTCCTTCCCCAAACAGGTCTCGTTGCTGCTGGAGCCACAGCCGGCTCTTGTCATCGCTGAGAGCTTTCAGCAAAGCGGCTCCAGCAACCATGGGACCTGCTTGGGGAAGGGAGAGCCGGAACTGACCGCTTCAGCTGCCACTGTGAAAATGCCTCTTTTGCCAGCTGGGAGGCTGGCAAAGAAGTCTCCATTTCCCTGTCGCTGCCGAACTCTCTGGGGCAGAAGGTCCCTCCCAGCCAGGAAGGATCTCCAGGAGAAAGCCAACTGCAATGGAACGCTAAGGAGCGGCTGACCAGCAGAGCCGGGGGCTGGAGGTGACAGGAAGGCGGGTGTTAAGTCCTCAGGTTTACGACCGTGCCAGCAAGTCTGGTGAACTTTGAATTACCGCATTCCGGAATGGAGCCGGCAGCCGCGTCTGATTGGCTAAGACGCGGCTGGCTGGATTCTGTCTGGAAATCTGCAACATTGTTGCAGATGCCTTGCTGAAAAGGTTTCCCGCCTAAAGCTGTATATAAGCAGCTGTCAGGCAGGGAAAACTTGCCAGTAATGATCCTTGTGTATTGTAAATAGTTGCTGAATAAACGTTCCTGTTGTTTTGACCATGCCTGAGTCGGAATCCTTCTGTTAATCCAACACTGGCGACGAGGATGGGATTCAGGCCTTGTCATTAAGACACAACGGGGAACGAAGCTTTGACTGTCCGTGTGCCGAGCGCCCACCACAGCCTAACCATGGCGACGATGCCACCATTCGCACCGTTCGACCCGATGAAGGAACAATGGGCTTCCTTTTTAGCACGCTTCGAGTGCTTTCTAATAGCAAACGACTATGGCGAGCTCGTACCAGCAAGGAAGCTGAGCCTTTTCCTCCAGTGCGGCGGTCCCGAGTTGTTCGCCACCGTGCGGACCATCGCAGCCCCAGCAGCGGTGCACGAAGTTCTGTGGGACGACCTCCTCGGCCACCTGAGAGCACACTACGCACCTGTGACATCTCGCATAGCGCACCACTATGCATTCAGACAATGTGTACAGCAGCCAAAGCAATCGGTAGCCGAGTTCCTCCAAAAATTAAGAGCCACCGCGATTCCGTGCGAGTTCCCCGCAGGCTTCCTGGAGGAATCGCTGCTGGAACAGTTTGTATGCAGCGTAAAAGACATCCGCCTCAAACGCCACTTGCTCTCTAAAACTGTGCTGACTCTAGAGCAAGCGGTGGAAGAAGCCCGTGCGGCAGAGTTGTCAGAGATTTCA